>OY978012.1:4331960-9131960 GCA_963854515.1 Pandemis heparana | reverse complement strand
AGGTAAAACGGCTTTGCTTTTTTCACGAGAAAAAATAAGCGATCATAACTTTGTATTTTTGACAACTTCAAACTACAAGGGGGGCAACTCTCAAATTCTATTTTCGAAGTTCGTTGCATACCTTCTCTCTCACTCTCAAGATAATGACTATTAGTATGAGCGGAACAGCACGAAGCGAACCTCGAAAATCGAATATTGGAGAATAGGGCCTGACATTGACAATTTGAAATTAACGTCGGGTTTTTTTTCTATAGAGGAAAGACAAAGGGATAAGTGTGCATTCTGTGATAGTATCGGAGTTACGCCCTTTTAGAATAAGCACAAATTAATAAATTAATTATAAATTAAATACAAGCCCTAGCGAAAAAATTAAACTGTCAGCATGTTCATCTTTTCAAACAGAGAACCATTAAAATTATAGGCTCAGAAATATGAAATGTTGTCAATTTCCCGGTCTCGGCAGTAATGTACTATTAAATATCGTTCGACTTGAGCGTACTGACTGTACTTCATCGAAAAACTACGCGGCAGCAAAAACTTTCCATGACGTATGGAATAATACCCGCGCGCGCGCCGCCGCCGCCGCCGCCGCTCACTCACTCAGTCCACGGCGCCGCCTCATGCTAGGCAGACCTCTCGCACCTCCTACCGCGGTGCGTTTACTAGCTACGCTACGTGTCCTCGTGCGCGCTGCATCTCGGAAATTTTATTTTAATGTTTATTTTAATTACTTAACCCGCGCCGTGGACGCTTATGATTGCACATTATTATAAGATAAAATATGTATATAAACCGCAAGTACGTCTATCGCCCCAATCGGGTAAGTGTTGAACAAATTGCTTTTACTTGTTTTGTGTGGGTAGTGTATTTACTTTACCGAATTATTCTTAGCTTGTTCTTAGCGTTTAAGTATTAAGCCCTGCTTCGGTTAAATAAATAATTAGTTATTACTAGAGACCGGATTATATGCAACATAAAAAAAAGCTTGTTATATGCATGCAAATTGCATTGCCAGAATATGCACGAAATATGCAAAATATGCAAAATTAAATGATAAATTTCAGGATTTTTTCTCGCAAACTTGGCAATATAAAACATTTCCGCCGTATGTAAATGTTCCAAGAAAGTCAGTTATCCATGAAGACACAATTTTTTTTTCTAGAGGCATGGTACGCATCAAATTTTATGCAAATAAATAAAAAACTAAACTGCAGATCAATGAGCAGGCACATCAAGTATGAACAAATTCCAATTTGTATGTGTAATATATCTCTTTCGCATTTCGGAATGCAAGTTAAGCGCACTGCACTCGGAAAAAATATTGAAAATCTACCCATAATATGCATTATAACTAGATCTTAGATAAAATATGCTTTTACCGCTGAAAATGGCTTAATGGTCTCTAGTTATTACTGTTATATTAGTTGCATCATTGAATATTATCCCATAAATAATTGTACCGGAGATAATATTTTGTTAATTTATTAATATTAGAGCCTTCCTCCTTATGTGCTTAATGCTCGCTTAGCTCGCTTAGCTCGCTTAATTTGGCTATTAAGTTTGTAGTAGTTTTTTTTGCGCTTAAAAGTCTATTCTTCACTTTCCTTTTACATCGTTAGCTCCGTTCCGATTGTATTTAAACACCAACACGAACTGCTTGCGGTATCGGTGCCCTTTCAAAATTGCTCCGCCAACTACCTACTACAGCAGGCGTTTACAACCGGCAGAGACATTAGCACCGAATCTCACTGTGGACGTACTTCACAGTTGTTACGTTTGTGTTACAAGCTGCGCAGCGGAGGACACACCGCCCACGTCTCCCGTGACGACCCAGCCGCCTTCCTGCTGCCCATCGTCAACACCGACCAGCCCAGCGTCAGGGGAGTACCGCGCTACGACGTGAAACCAGACAATTATACGCACAATCTTAATTTTATTCTCGTCTTCATTATTTAAACGCCCTTTTTTTTAAATGTATTAAATTATGTTTATACAGGTTGTTTTACTTCTTAAAACACCCCTACATCAACAGGGTATCACGATCTGAACCGGAAGACATCTACTATTGAACAAACGCCTCCTCTGTAGAACGCCTCAAACGAAAGTCATTAAAAGAGCTAGATTTACCACTTTTTAAAAAAGAATTGCTCAATTGGTGCATGGCCAAACTTTATTATAGTTGTTCGGAACATTTTATTAAACAAAAGTCAGAATGAATGAATCGGGACATCTATGTATAAATTTTATTTTAATAATATTATTAAATCTGCATTTGGACATAAATTTCGCTAATATTAATTTTAATTTATCTTATTTTTTTCTGTTCTTTATCAGTGTTCAATAATATTTTACTCATTCCCACTTGCCTACTGACATTTCGCTATTGTTATTTTTATTGTTATGCATGACATTTTTGTATTATTTTAGGTAGAAAGTGGAGATTCTGACTAGCTTTAAGATCATTTATGTACACCTGCTTTCAACAAATAAATTATTATCATTATTATTACGAAGTAAAAACATGATACAAGTTATCATTTATCATCCAAAGCAGTCATTCATCATCGTCATCTCCTGCCTATACATATATCCCACTGCTGTAATATTATGTATGTATTGTATACCAAATTTAATGTCAATCTGACCACTAGAAGTGGGTAAAACTTCAATTAAGTACTAAATTTGATCTTACTAAAATACTTCTGACATTCCAATTCACCGTTGCAGCTATATTTAAAATCAAGAGGATCTGTTCGCTGCGAGTGCGAATAATGAGTCCTCGTCCGAACGGCACTGGGGTGCGGGGTAGGCGACAAAGGGGGCCGAGAGAGGTACGGGCGGGTAGTGCCGCGCAAGCGAAAACTCATTTAAGCTGTCGGTCTATACTATAGATAGACAAAACTATATATATGTATAACTCACCCACACAACCAGTTTCCAATCTTCGGCATGTGATCCTTGAACACAAGCGCTGCAGTAACATAAGTCTCTGCCAACAGCTCTCTATTCCCCGCCACTTCAGCCAGGTTGACCGCTTGCAGAGCCAGAAGGACCCGTTCGCTGCGACCACTGTGGTCCGACAGCAGATCCAGCTGAGCCAGACGATGGGATACGGTGGATACTTCAGACGCCCAGTGTTGAGTCGCCCTGCGCGCGGGGCTGGAATTTTAACAGGTATACAATCACTAGTTAGTTATTAGAGCCTAATAATACCGGTACAAGTGTCGCAACGGTTTATGAGCGGTGACCTCGAATGCGCAGAATTCATTTTTTGGGTCTCTTTGGTGGGGGGACTGAGGCGCGACGCAAAAAAATATTTGTATCTGCCTATTGCTTAGGCAGACTGATGCCTAGGGACATTACCTGTCGCTAAAAAGATCGCCAGCGCGGCGCGCTAGAAACGCGCCAAACGGCAATCTTTGCAGTATCTGCCGCAGCACTGCCGCGGCCAATGCAGAAAATTTCGCATGTCCCTGACCACCTGCTTGCACACTCTTGCCGCACATCGCTAGCGCGCGATGCAGCTCTAATCTTGCGTTTGTGACGTCACCCTGGACAAATAACATGCCTAGTAAAAAGCTAAACTTTCCCACCATCTCGAATCACAATCATTGTAAGTGCTTTATTGTACAAATATAAAGAAACAGATACAATTCACAAAATAATACAAATAACAATATTATATGCACAAAGGCGAACTTAAGGGATCTCTACCAGTTAACCTTTGAGTAGATGAGAGGAGCATTAAACGAGGGACCGACAAAGAGTGAGTTTAAAATTCCAGATAGTGAAAGCCACAATCAATGTATTCGACTATCTTTTTTTTAAATAAAATTTACCTTCATTATAAAATTATCAGATTGCCGTTTATGTTGGTAGAAAAGTCCAGCTTCCTTTGATTGGGATTTTGGTACAGAGTCGCCATATACAAGAAGTTTGATGAGACATCCTCCAAGTATCACAAAATTAACCAAGTATATGAAAAACGTATTCAGCAACCATACACCCCAAGACATACCACTGTAACCTGAAAAACCGTTTAATTTATGGTCAGTTTAATTTTTATAAAAAAAGCTAAATAAAACCCTAGCAACAAAACATCTGAAAATTATCTCCATAAACTCCAAATAAAACTTACTGAAATCATCTTCAGACAGTATTCTTCTCTGATCAACTCTGGCAGAGAAATCTGATGTTGAGGATGACTCAGACATGAAACCACCAATGAAAGAGCTGAATGGATTAAAAGCTATAAGACCAACCATAAACGCACAAAGCGCCAAGCGCGAATGGTCTCCCATGCCCATAACAATCTTGGAGTATTTTTCTTCAACCTGGAAAAGAAAATTCATTAATTAGTTTAGGAACAAGCATTCCATATTTGAAATAAATTTTCTGTTGCAGTCTGGATCATTTTATGTAGGTAGTAAGATTACTTTTACTACAGACTACTACTGTTAATAAACATTATAAAATTAAGCTTCAATGGTACTGTTATTCTATGTGTTTAAAGCCTGACCAGAAATATAAAAAGCAATTGGTGCCGCCACTGTATCTTTTATATGGTAACACATAATATTGTCCATACAGAAATTTTCCGCAATTTTTTTTTAATTATTATTATAATATCTGCAATCAGACGGAAGACTATAATCAGATTAGTTGTGGAGTGTGGATGACGCTTTCAGAATATGAGGGCCATTGCCCTAACTTCCACTAATGTCCAGCACATCAGCTCTTTTAAGTCTCCTGGCAATCTGGCGAGGGTTTATTTCTGGTCAGGCTTGATATATGTGTCTCATTCCAGAGGCCCTATTGTCCAACATGCAATAATATGTACATACATACATACATATCGTCACGCCTCTTTCCCACAGGGGTAGGCAGAGACTACTACAATAATATGCACTCTCATGTAAACCCTTTGACAGCAGGAAATGGTGAAAGTGAATGTGGTTTTTAGTGTGCAAGACAATTATAGGTATGGTTTTCCTTAGGCTCAACTCTTACCTTATATTCAGGTGAGGAAGGCGAATCACTGTCAATTCCAAGTGGTGAATGATAAGGTGAAGAAACATCACTGTGCGGGGGAGTGTAAGCTCCTTCAGGTATTGGTTCTTTGACACCAGACCTGTGGCAGGCCATCTTGAGAGCCATGTTCTCCTGTTTCAACCTATTGTTCTGATTCTGAAGGTACTTTATGTAGTCTATAGTTTTTCTTAAAATCGCTGATTTGTTTAACTGTAAAAATGAAAAATGAAAATGAAAAATCTTTATTAAAAACAATAAATGTTTCAATACTTAAAAGAAGTTAAAAGAAATAAAGTTACTAAATTATTACACCTATATTTATGTGTAAAACGTATTTTAATGTATATGACTGCTTGCTTTTTTTGTAAACTATTCCTTTCTGTACCAGGTTAGCTGGAAGAGATTCCTTCTTAGGGATTAAGTTCGCCTTTGTACTATTTTCTGTGTACTTCTGTATTTTGAATTTTTTTATGTGCAACAAAGAGTTTACATTTATATACATACATACATACATACATACATATTTTAGGAATTCAATAATAAGCAACCAGCAAGTGTTTATTTACTTCTTTTAGACCAGTTGTTGGCCACAACTTTGTCTGTATAGTATTTGGTTATTGGTAACTTAGACAGATTTTTAAAATACTATTATGGAATTTCTTTAGGAAGTAGGAAATTAAGCAAAATACCTTAGCGTCTTCCCCAACAAGCATATTTTTTAGTTCCACAATCCTGTCGTTGATGCTAGTTCTGTATCTCCTTTCTATAGCGTTATGCGCACTCCGTTTCACTTCTTTCACCTTCGGTGGTCCGATGTGCGGAGCCTGACTAAGAGCTATTTTGTCACCTTCCAACACAACAGGGATTCCAGTTGTGAGAAGAGTTGGGGGGTTGCTTGTTGTAAAAAATGTCTGTACAGGCCGGTTTTCTGGACTTCCTTTCGCATTCGTTAATATTGTTTGAGTTGTTCCTGAAATCGCAAAATAATAGTTTGTCAATATGATTATTCAGTTAAATGTAGAAGTGACATAGCTGAAATAGGCATGAATTCACACTACTTTTTCAGTGTAAATGAAAACTCCAATACCCAAATATTAATAAAACATTAATTTAAAATTGCCTATTTAACAGACTAGTACTTATTGTCCACGGAAAGTACCTACACAACTTCAACAGAATGTATGAAACATCAGATTTGTTTAATAAATATTTAGAATAATCCATAAAAGTAATAAAAAGTAGTGTGAAATGTTCAAATTTAAATATTTAAGTCAATGTATTTTCCAATAAAAATGAAATATAATCAATCCTCTTGCTTTGCTAGTTGTTTTAACTCAAAATTTTAAATGCTATCTGTTATGTGACAATAGTTTCACTTTCCACCTCTTTTTCTCAAACCTGATTGTACCATTGGACTTGAAAGTACCATTTGAAAGTGGAAAAAATTGTGTATTGTTACGAAACTATAGCCTATACATTTGAAGTTTTTGACTAGTTGAATAGTTTAATTGGAGCCATGTTTTTTTCTAAGCTAGTTGTTGTTCAAATTTGGCACATTTTTTCACTATTTTCAAGTAGTATTTTGCTTTCAAAACTTGGCCCCCTTAACCATATTTGACAAATGACATTTAAAATAGACTTGTACTCAAAAAGCTTATTCATACCTTGTATGGGTGCACTTGTATACAACAACGTCTGAGTTTCGGGATTAATGATATTAGACTGAAAAATCACTGGAGAAAAATTGGCATCGCTGCTTTTTATTATAACAGGAGTCATGCCTTTGGCGTTGTTTTGAATCAGCAAAGGTTGGTTGGCTGGAACTTTGTTAGGCGGATTAACTTGGGTGACCGGCAACTGTTGTATGCTGCCAGGAGCCAGATTCAGGTATACGGGGCTTTGGACTACTTGCTGGACTATCATAGGGGGCTGGGTGGCCGGTCTGCTTTGAGGGTGCTGCGTCACTTTTTCCGGCGGCGACACTTCCGCATGACGCAACTTATAACTTTCATCTCTCCCATATACACCTCGCACCGGACTGCTCTTTAAAGGCGGCGACGTCTGTGGCGGCGGTTGTGACTTCACTTTATGCGCATTTTGCGAAACTAATGGATTTCCGCTGTAATTAAAGTACGGCGAAACTTGAGGTTGTTGTTCATTTTCAGTTTTAACCTTCGTGTCTATACTCAGTAAGCCTGTGTCATTGTCACCGAGAGCCAGCTCTTCTTCTAGTTTTTTCATAAAAACCTCATCGCAGTTACTGAGGAAGTCTGGAAAAGTTTAGTTATTAAAGTCAATGTTGATGATTAATAAGGTGCGTATTGCTAAACGCAGGTTATTTTGAATGCCTTACCTTCTATTTCTGCAATATCGTGCACATTAAAAACATCCGAATTCATCAATGGCTCGTCTTGTTCCATGATTTTATCGATGTTATATCTCTATAGCACAAGCAAAATAAATCCCAATGGGTTTTCAAAAATCCCAAAATTTCATTTCGCCTCATATGTTTACGTTCTTGACATCTGCTGATTTTATTCAACCAATCACAACACAGAAAAATAGTCGTGCGATATTGCGTCACTCAAGTTTGTTCAAGCCACAAATAAAAACGTTTGTTGTTGACGCTCCTTTACATTCAGAACAGTTTCAAGTGTCAAAAACGTAGAAAGACGTCTATGGTCACAAATGACTTTGGCTTGATTGACAGACCATTCAAATGCTTTACCTTGGGCCTTTTTTATTGAGGAAAAAGAAAAAGATAACACCAGACTAGGGGGTATGACTGAATTTCCTTTGCCTTCCCCCCGAAAATAAAAGAGTGAGAAATAAGGCCGGCTACTCACACGTGCACATATATTATATTCGCACCTTGTATAGAAGTTCGTACACATCTGCACAATGTGCGAATATTATGTGCACGTGTGAGTGACCGGGGTAACCAAAAAAAAGTCTATAGTCAAAAAGGTACCCCCTACATGCCCCTACTTCACTTCACCTCTTCCTTCACCATAACCAACAAACGTAATTTTTTGATCTGATACTTGATTTGAAATAGTTTAGGTCCGCAGTAAAAGAACTTGCAATTTTGAAAAACTTGTTTTGCTTTTTCACTATTAATTATCAAAATGTGCTTCTGCAGTTAGCTTCCAATTTTTATTTTGGGATGATTATTCGCCTGCAGTTTCGCCCTCTAGTGTTGAATAGGTTGAACTTGTTGGTAAGCAGTAAACTAAGCAACCAAAAGTTTTGTCAAAAGGACACTAGATGTCGCGACAAGTGATTACGTGCAGAGTTAATTGAGATATTCAACGAGCATTCAGAATTACAGACGATACCCGACATTGACATAAAATTGGCGTTGTCCCGTGGGAATTTCATAAAATCCCTTTTTAGTCCCAAATTTCAAGTTCCTAGGTCCAATGGTTTAGGGGTTGTCTGTCAGTCAGTCAGTCACGGTACTGTTTTATAGGTATATTATGAATAGACAAATAGGATCTAATGGAGAGCCACTTTCCATTTCTTTTCTTTAATTACTTATAACTTAAGCAAAGAAGATTGATTTCCATCAGGTGATCCTTCCACCCCCTATAACATAAAAAAGTGAGGAGGTGGCTTTTCTTTTGAATTAAGTACAAATGAAATCTCCAACTACATATTAAACGTTTATTTTATATTTATAACATTATATTATTTGTAAATATAGAGTTCTTACTTAAATAATGAAGGTACGAGATAAACAAACTCGATCTAATATACATACCTAATGTAGATACACATATTCAACTACAAGAAAATTAACTACAAGATATTTGCATTCACAACTAAAAATTGTACTTACTTCTACGTAACATCGTAACTAAATAGTAATATTAAGGATAGTATAGGCACAAAAGTGGGATTTATTTCATATTATAATTGATAATAAGATAACATCTGATTGGAACAAACAAAACTACGAGTATGAGGTAAATTCTGTTCCTAATGCAGGTGTTTTTGTGGTTTTATATCGCTCTGTCGTCATTTAATAGACAATTTAATAAAGACAGTTGTTGCAATCGCGATAAAACAAGTTTAGTGTATTATGATATACCTACCTATAAAGTATAATAATCTTCAACTTTTAAGGAGATGCTTGAAAATGAATACATACATATGTATGTACGTAATATATACATAAATCACGCCTTTATTCCTTACGGGGTAGACAGAACCAAGAAGTAGAAGTAACAAGACCTAAAGGCCACGTTTAGCATGATTGTGGGCGTATAGGTGAATCAAAATAGTGATGGGTTGCTAGCCGCATCGCCTATAACATGATTCCTAAGATTTTGGAGCATTCCCTTGATGGGCTTTTACCATCTGCGCGGGAAGACGAGCAACTAGTACATTCTATGTTTTTTCTTTACTCCCAGAAACAATTTTTGATAATTAAAGCGAATTATTATCAACTTTCAAGATAATCATGTTTTTGAGTTCTTGAAGTTTAAAATGTATTCCAATGACTGTTGTAGTGCTAATAGCTACTAGTGCATGACGCACAAATAAAATGCGGCGTGTATAAAGCTCTACCGAGTTTAGAACTCTGACAATGTCGGACAAAATCTTGGTGCTCGCCATAGAAACTTAATAGAGCACAAAGTGCGCTTACTGGAATGTCCTAAATACCTACAGATTACAACAAACAAAGGCACAACACCGTGAGACCTGAAGGCTCTAACACTACGTGATCCAACTTATAATAGGTACGTATGCAATACTAAGGTAGATAAGGTAGTAAAAATCTATGGCATTTTCAAACTAGACTAAATTAACAAATCAGTCTTCCAATTAAAATAAGTAAAGTGTAATATTTAACTTAATTATATGAAAATTTAACGCATAATATTTATATTTTACTATATAGAAATAACTGAGGAGCCTAATAGATATTAATCTGATTAGACATGATAGTGAAATAAGGCTATATACGCGACGTTGCTGAAATCTAGTTTTGTCAATTGTATTCGTACCTAGTGTCGAATATAGATCAAAGAGACTACGAATAACAGCAAATGCAGCGGAGATAGTTTAGTTTTTTTAGAAAAATACGACATTGAGCATTCTTATAAGTATATCGACTTCTTATTACTAGTAAGAACGACTGTGCTAGTGCATGATAATTATTACTACTTATTGATTCAGTGAGCACACACCTCTACGAGTAAGTATCAACAATGAACATTTATGGCAATTGACAAACAATAATAATTAATCTACCCGTAACATAGGACTTTAGTTATTTAGTAGTTATAAGAAGTATTTACGTCGCTATTCGCAGTGACCGCACCGCCTGGCGGCCATGGTGCCCTGGTAGCGCGGCGGCGCGGCGGCGCGCGCGCAGCGCGGTCCAGCGCGGCGCGGCGCGGTGGACTAGAGTGGCTGTAGCGCTAGCGAGCGTGAGGTAGTGGTGGCGTTTCAGTCTATAAACATCACAGTCGCGGACAACTAAATTGCACAATAACTCGTCTAGGCGGACCCGCCCGAAGCACAACGCCGGCCCGCCTTCCTGCCCTACGGCCAAACACGGTTACCAATCCAACTAAAAACAACCATTCTTAAATAATTAATTAAAGCTAACCTAATTTGCTATTTAATTAACAAAGACATAAATGTTATAAAACATAAAAAAACGAAAGAAGAAAGTAAACAAAAATAAAATCACAAATAGATACGCCCGCCGACGAACGGAAATTTTATTTCGCTATCGGATTAAGGCGAAGGAAATAAATAGACAAGAAAAGAGGTAGTATGAAATTGGCCGCGGGGCCCATTGCAATCGCCCGGCCGGAGCTCCCGGTCAGCGTGGCTAGCGCGCGCGGCGCGTCCTACCAGTAGCCTACCAAATAAGTGCCTTAATTTCTATCTTGTACGCCTATGTCAGTCTTTTTCCACGTTTCCGCATCATAATTATCTGACTCTCAATCTCGTTCACTGCTGCTGCAATCTAGCGCGAAGTGCCGAGGGGGCATAATAACGCCAGATGGCGGATCGAAATCGCGGCGTCGGGATATCGAGAGATCTTCCACTTGATCGTCTTCGGGTGGTGGAGATCTTGGTGAAAGCGGCTCGGTCTTTGGAGGCGTACGCGGAGCTAAAGCAGCGTGAGCTGCAGCTGCTAAGGCCATGGCATGAAGGGCTTCACGACCGCCGTCCCTTGTTGCTCCTTCTAGAGCTTGCTGCAGGAACGATGGGTCAATCAGTGGAGTTGCCGGCGAGGCTTCGTCGCCGCCTCCTGTGCCACTAAGCCCATAGGGAAATGCAGCGCCATTTGATTCACGTTTGACACCGCGGCTCATAGGTCGACTTGTAGTTATTCCAAGTTTTTTCACTTTATCGTATAAAGTACGTGAGGGCACGCCATATTTTCGTGACGCTTGTAGAGCACTCATACCGTTTCTAACACATTCGATTGCTGACATAATGTCAGATCTAGTGTATTGTTTATAACGCTTCCACTCTGGTTTTTGCTGAGGAGGGACATAGGGGGCCAAGCCGGCTCGAACGTCTTGTTGGAAATTAGAAGGCGGAGGGGATGGATGGAACGAGCGGGGGTGCTCCTCGTCAAAAGAGCGTTCAGTGTAAGGAGAGTGCGCGTCTTCTGAACGGTCTGATCTGTTGTAAGGCGGAGACGATGCACGAGAAGATAATCTACGAGGGCGATAATCGAAGGGGCGTTGAGGACTAGGAGCTCGTTCCGAATCATTCGCTGACCCGTTTGAATGAACACGAGGGGGTGCTTGCTGAGTAACCGGGTGACAGACAAGGGACACTGGCTGAGAAGAATCCGGAGGAGTGGTTTGAGCGAGAACGTTTCTTAGGATGGGTGTATCACGGGTGGCGAGCATGCTGGATAGCTTCTTGCGTTTGAGAGGATTCATATCTACGGAGTCGTAGGCGGCAGAGAGTGCAGGCGCGGCGGGCGGCGGCGGCCAGCGCGCAGGCGGCGCGGGCGCCGGCGGGGACACGCTGGAAGGCGCGGCAGGCACCACGCGCGGGGGCGACGATGCGGGGGTGCGTTCGCCGCCATTTGGCCGCCGGCGTAGCTCTGTCATGTCGAACAGACCTTTAACCTCGAGTTGCTCCGCGACTTTCATGATGCGCGGAATGTGCGCTTGTGTCACGTTAACCTCCCCTGTATACATATATTCGAGTAGCGCGCGCATTTCGAAGTCTTTAACTCCTGGGAAAAGGATGCTGCAGTGGTCCATCGGCACATCGGCCAAGATGGACTGAAAGTATGGCGAGTTAGCAGCCAGCACCACTCGGTGCGCCTTGAAAGTGACCTGGTCATCGACCACCAGAGTGCAGTCCACATAAGTCTCCACCTTGATCAGGGCTTCCAGGATCTCCACAAGGTTGGTTTTGTGGTGGTTCCACTTCAGACAGAAAGTCTGTTGTCCTTCGCTGCTTCCCATTTTTCGGAATTGCGATTCTGTTGGCAAAAGATAAAAAATATAATATTAAATATAGAGCATCAAAACATCATAAAATTCGGCAGTTATTCGGTATACATAACATAGTTGAATGTTTAATAAAAATGAATCCAAAATATATATAGTAGGTAGGTAGGTAGGTAGATATGTATGGTAGGTAGCCTACTAAAGTAAACATAATTATGATCGTGATTCAATTAAGTACATACTAGGTATCATTGAAGAAATATTTTTTTTATATTTCTTTTATTATTAAATTTAGTACCTATTAATTAAATAAGTCATATTTTTATGGAGTTGAATATGCTCCTCAGTAACACTGTTTAATTCCAAAGCCTTGTTACCTTGTTGTACAAATTATATTGGATTTAACAAAATACGTAAAAGTAATATCATCTCGGTAAAAAATTGTGAACTACAATAGCAACAAATTATGATAGTAAGTAAGTAAGTAAATGCTTTATTACACAAATATAAAGAAACAGACACAAATCACAAAAAAAATAGGTACATTAAATATATGCACAAAGGCGAACTTATCCTTATAAGGGATCTCTACCAGTTAACCCAAAACTAGTCCTTAAAACCCAAAACTTAATGCAATACAAGTAACAACTAAGCATAAACTTTAAATAAATTAAATGCAACTAACCTGGCAAAAATCCGTTGAATGTCGATCCGGGATACATGTTGTAAATAGTAGTAGTAGTACGTTACTGCGCGGCACATAAACTGGTAATCAGCACACGAGCATGCATGCCAGCGGAATGCAGAGCGGTCGCGCACTCGGCGCGTACTGACGTGCGGTTGTCGCGGCTCCACTGCCCGACTGCACCGCCCTTCCCTATTTACATACGCACCGAAGCCCTTCCTCACTGCCAAATTGACTTTTTACCTTTTATTCGGCAGGTAAATCGAAATAGGGGACTGTGAAACCCGCTTGCCGGCTTCCCTCCTGTCATGATATTCACCGATTCGCACCGGACACAACACTCGATGTAGACTGCGTTCGAAATTAAACTTCAATGTCACAGACGACGCACAGTTGCGAATAAAAAAAATGATGAATGAAACCCACCTTTAATTTTTTCAGCCGACTTCACCTGACCTCTACGAGTTCTACGAATGCGTAGCACCTCTACGACTGCAAATGCAAACGTAAATAAAACTCACCTCAAATAATAATCCGAAATTTACAAGCTAATTGTGGTTACAGTTGCTGAAAAACTCATGTGAAACCGCACCGACACTTGTAACTAAAGTTTGTTTCACTTCGGGGGTTGTTTTCGCGCGAGAGTGAGGTCGCCCTGTGTGGGGGCGGCGTGCTCTTGTGAGCGTCTGGTTGCGACTGCTCACTGCTGGGCGAGTGCAGGCGGCGCGGGCCGTGGCCGCCTGCCCCGGCCCCCGCAGCTCCTGCGTTGCGCTTTTTACGCACGCAGCGCGCAGCTATACGAGTGCAGTGCAATTGCGTGCGGGCGGCGCGGCGGGGCACGGGGAGCGCCAACGCGCCGACGAATTGCAGCGCTGAGGAGGGCGTGTACTGATGTGTGCGTGAGTGCGCTCGCGCATGCTACGAGCGCTACGCTTGTGTGCGCCAAACAGCGCTACGCCGTCGTCGAGACGATAGAATATGCCGATAAAAAATCATTGCCTCGCCTAGCCCGCTTTTGTATGCTAACGCCGAGCTTTGCATCGTGCCGTTGAAACCGGGAATTTTGTTAGGTGCGTTCCGGTATTATCATAAAAATCAAATTAATACGCCTCGTTGCATTTTACACTTCAAATTTTAAAAAATACTGCCTACTTACTTTGTTATGGAACGGCCTAAACTTGGAGACTAGTCAGCTAAATAATTAATAGTTAGCAGCACTTTAAAAAAAAGAGTTATCGTAAATTGGGTTGATAAAATTATTCAGAAACGTTAACCAAAGTAACCATGTCAGATAATGATAGCAGCTTAAATAAAACACTGTATATGTTTGAAGTCCGTAGCATGCATCTAAATTCGTGGATTTGTAAGTCGTTATTACGTCGCGCCCGCTCTGCATAGTTCGCCCTAAAATCCCCAAAAGTGCGTGAACAACGCCGTCGAACGGGGTCATTGACACATTGCCTACGGAGGGAACGCCAAAATAGCGCGAAATGCACTCAAAAATAGACCAAGCTGTGTGCAATATTTTTTGTCAGATGAAGCTTCCGCTGTAATGCCACGAATGTGCTTTCTATTAGTTACCCACATGAATTATTCACTTATGAACTGTTTCGTACTTTCTCTATATTATTTTATTACTAACTAGCTTCTGTCCGCGATTTCGTCTGCGTAGAATAAGACTTAAGAACTGATGTTGATACCTAGTATAATTATTCTGCAATAAATAGTTATTGCGTAAATAATTACGTTGCGGCTCTAGACAGCTACGACTTTTGACATGTTTATCGCTATCCCGCGGGAACTATTCAATTTTCCGGGATAAAAAATAGCCTATGTTTTAATCTAGGGTACCAGGTATTTTCGTTCCAAATTTTATCCAAATATGTCCAGTAGTTTTAGCGTGATGAAGGATCAAATCAAACATGCACACTCACTCACTCACTCACATCGACACATTGTCACAAAGTTTCACATTTATAATATTAGTAGGATTAAGAAGGTTACCCACATATATGCAACTGAAAATAATAATAATGTGTTTGTCTTGTCATCAAATGCACTAATCGATCTCCGAATAGCTGACAGCGATTTCACTAGTTTAGTGGGTACATTTCCTTAATATCGACTTGTGAGACGTCAATCTTCATTATGACAATGACTATTATAGTTCGTATACGGGACACGTGGTTTGTCATTAAATTGATGGAAGTAAAGGGGGTAATCGGCTATAATCAATTGATTACATCTCATCTTATACAAAATATATCACCGCATCTAACAAATAACAGGCGACACAATAATCTGATTGAGAATAGAGTGGGATCTAAAAAAAGTCGTCAAAATGCTGTTCAATATTTCGTAAATAATTATAATTACCCAGCGGATTAGCTAATAGGTAACTAAGGAAATCTCTGGTATGCATTTCAAAAATATTCTCAGTTCTCACGAACGTGTAATGCTATTGTTTAGAGTATGAAATTGGTATAGAAAACAAAGGCTGCAAATGTCAGCCGGACTCTCGTCACCTCAACAAGCGAACGTGGAGAGCCACTCCACTCTAGTGCCACAAGCATTTGCATATCGATGACGTCCAATAACTTGTTTATTACAAAGGCACCACTTTCTATAGATATGTGGGAATATATTATTATTTAGTAGAACTTACTTCCTGCCAATTGATCAAACAAAGATTTCGCTTGACATTTTGCTTAATGACAAATTTGATGCGATTCTAATGAGAACAGATATTTGCAATAACACATGCGATTCAGAAGCGAGTGATACGCCGTACTATGACGATGTTAGCGGTCAACCACACGACCGTTAATTGATGGTAATTTAGAACGAAATGCAAATAAGTAGTACTCCTTTGTCTGTAGTGTGTACCCACCGAAATGCTCGATACGATTTGGAACCGTTTAAATGGGTACAAATTACATACCTAAATTCGCACAGATCCATTAGCATTTGCTATCGCTATCAAATATTTGGTGTCAATTATTGAACAATGATCCTAAGTGAGGAATAAAAGAGCATTATGCTAATACCAGCATAGTCGTGCATCGCGACCTATCCCACGGCGGCCGCGGCGTGCGCGCAACAAAAACTGCAACCGAGGGGTTAAAGAAAACTAATAAAAAAGCAATAATGCGATCCCGCATGGTGGCTCGTTGAGCTCTGAAATTGACGCGGCTGATGAACCGAAAATAAGGGATACACGATTGACGATAAACGTTATTGCACGCGGAGTAATGATTTGTCGAGAACATACAGACAATGGAATGCACTCGTAAAAGCTTTATATATAACCCAAGTATGTACATGTGATCACCATTCACTTGATGACATCAGGCAATCGCAGTCTATTGCCACCCTACGAAAGAGCGTTAGTTTTTTATTTAATCTACCTACGAGTTTGTACCTATATACCTATACTATAGTGTAACCCTATTTTTTATATATAATAATATGTAAATTTTAATAAATAACGCATTATTTAGGTACACTACTAATGAAATGAGTTTAAAATCTATTTTATTTATGTCTGTTTATGTAATAACCAATATAAAATGACCTCACAGCGCCTACATTTTGCTTAGAAGCAGAGTTCGGCTAGCACTGGATTTTGTATTCACTTACCGAATTTGTATGGAACCCTCGGTGCACGAGTCGGACTCGCACTTAGCTGTTTTTTTTTTCTTTGTGTGTCAACTCATGTTTCTTATTTCCTGTAAATCGTTCAAAGGTTATCTGGAAGAGATTTATTAAATTTATTCATAGCACATATCTCCATATTTTAAACCTTTTTAGGTCTGTGAAAACGTGCCAGTCAAGTAAAATTTTCACTAATTATTTTAGACTTACGTGGGTAGGTAGAATCTTCTTTATCGCTTCTTTAACTTTTCTTCTTACAATAGTAGAGAAAATCTGTACATCTGTAGGACCTACGGGAACGCAGTAAAAATTGAACACATTCGTGTGATTTTGTTTCTCTGTTCTCAATAATTCTCAAAATTTCTAAACGGGAGGTTTTAACGTTTTCACATGTACTTAGATTAAACTTAACCTGCAGCAACATGTCAATGGTTTAGAAACACGTTTGTCTTCTAAACCATCGATATACGCTTTTTTTCCATCGAAGTCTGACGTCGGGGAAGAAACAAAATTGACAATACATAATAATATAATTATTTATTATATTAGGTATAATAAATAATTATGATAGTTTTAAAAACACCAACCACTTTTCTAAAAGGGTGATCAAAGTCACAGACACCCAACTAGTAACAAATATAAACTTTTAGCACAACTTTTTAATTACGATATTGCATATATCGAACCACCAAAAACTTATTCAAGGTCGATTGAATAAATAAAATTATTGAAATTTTGTAAACTTCGTTCACATGTAAATACCTATTGGAGGTACCTACTTGTCCTTACTTACACTTTACTGGTAATATATTTAGCAGTTGTTTTTGGGTGAAATGGTAATTAAACAAGCATACATATTAATGGCGAATATTACAATGCATTTTGCATAATTAGCGAAGGGTTGGCGGTTGGTATAAAGAGATAATTGTAATTTCACGGGCCCTGGCGGCCTTGTCATTTGTCACCAGCATCCTGCCACGCGCCCTGCCCGAATTTATTATTTTATTATTATACATTACCCCTACCCTCTTATCTCACTTATTAACTGCGAGACAATTAAATAATAGACACACTGTCAGTGGCTTTATGTTGACTTAAGGTTCATTTTGCTAATGGAATCCATAAAGAACTTAAATACGTTGTTTAGGGAATAGTTCACATAATAAAGCGTATCCAGTAGGCTTATTGTCTAACTCGCTCGCAATCGCCATCCTGTTCATTTTGTCAGTTCATGTATGGGCTGACAATCGGCATCGGAATCAGCTAACTGTCACATTCATACAAGAACTGCCAAAATGAACACGATGGCGATTGCGAGCGAGTTAGACAATAAGCCTACAGGAATTAAAACTAAGCAGAGATTTTAGACTCGCTGAAAGCAGCTAACGCTTCGAACATGCCCTTATTAATACAAAGGTTGTATTTTTTCACCTAATCTTATCTGACCCTGACCACATAAAGAAAGCGGGCACCCCAAAATGCGAGTGTTTAATAATAATTATTCAGATCGGGCTCCGTCCACGCCCTGCGAGCGGAGCCCGGAAGGCGCTCATTGTAGCGAAACTCCCCGGGCCCGATCCGAAACAATACCTATACACTTTCCTCCCATTGTCTAGCTGCCCCGGAGGACGTTATAGCGACATCATAGATTGTAAATTGCGAGATTTGACGCTTATGTAGATCTAACAAATGCGCAGTGGATGTTTTAAGACGGGGATTTCACTTTGCTTTTACATAAACATGGGAGGTTATACATATAAATATTTTTAATGTATTGGTTCAAGCGCTCCAAAATACTACCTTATAGGTACTGCAGACTTATTACGTAACTCGCTCGCGATCACCATTATCTTAATTTTGATAGTTCGTGTATGGGCTGACAATTGGCATCGGAAGCTAGCTGTCACATTCATACAAGAACTGTCAAAATGAACACGATGGCGATTGCGAGCGAGTTACGTAATAAGCTAGCTGGTTTTGTACCCAAAGGGTCCGTCTGTGTGTCCGTCCGTCTGCCACAATGCTGGATCTGTATCTTAATACAGGCATTCACTTCAATTTCACTAAAGTATATTAAGTATGCTAACCGCTATAACTAGGTATGTAAATAGTTCGGTAAGTATCAAAATATACGTTATAAACCTGACAGAACCTTTTGCGTGCGAGTTCGAATCGAGCTTGGCCGGATTTTTTAATTTAACAAACACTTGCACTTAGTTATTTAAGTACCTACTTTATGCGGCTATGTTATGTACAAAATTATAATTCGATTACTTGTAAAGTTAAACGCTTCAAAGAACTTAATTAAGTTAACAAACTTGATGAAAAAATTGTAATAATTCAGTCTCAAATAATACAACCGTCAAAATTTCGGAGAGATACTATCGGCTCCCTATGAAATGGGTCAAGAGGGTGAAGAAAAAATGTAATAAATTGTAGAAATGGGCGGTTCTGCTAAGTATCGTTGTCAAAATATCGGCCAGCACCTGCTCGGCAGACAGGCCGGCGCTCGCAATCAACTTCTTCGCTAATGTCAACATTTACGCACATGTCTAGTTTCACGTTATAGCACGCGTGAAAGAAACTATTACAAAATTATGTGTCAATTTTCTATCGTAGGTAGGTACCTACATAATTTGATCTATTTGCAATGGCAATGTTTAAATTATAACGATAATTAAACCTATATTTAACAAACTCATTAGGTTAGTTTGTCTGAATATACTCCTGCAAAGTTTCGTACTCTAATTAAAAAAGTAAAAAAAAAGTATAAATGTAATTAAAATACATGTATCTATTGTATGTGTACAGTCAAGAGCATAAATATAATGTACGTTACCAAGACGTCAAAAACATCTATACAATACAACTTTATGCCACAAACAATAAGGTCGGTGACACTATATTTGACGTGATGGCTGTATCGATATTTATGCCCTCGACTGTCCGTCCATATTTGTTAGTTATAAGGTCATTAATTACGAAACTTTGCAGGGATATTTTTAGATTGACTATCCTCTCCAGTTTTGTAATATCACACGCCTTATCGTGTCACACTCGGTCATAAATACAAATATACTCACGAGCGATAATAGCGGATCACTTTTCATACAAAGTTCTATGAAAAGCGACCAGTTATTTTTGCTCGTACCTATGTAATTCATTTATTCATACCTATCTATTTATTTTTATGTAGGTACTTTAGCCAGACGAGAATCTTAATCTTATAAACTTATAATAAAGTAAATTCAAGATAATTTGCTTCCCAACTCGCGGCCATGTTACCTTTGCCCGAAACTCGAGAAAATAAAACAACCGCAAGCTCTCTACTTTTTTACTTTTTTATACAGGATCATTTTTCTTGCCGGCCAGGGGATCAGCATTAGACCGCTTAGGAAAAATCAACCTATTCCAGAGTGTGTTAAGGTTGTATTGTTAGTTTGGAGGCTGCAGCGGAGTGGACGTCCTTGGGCGGACTCGATCTGCTACCCGCGAGAGATCGTCCCATCGCGCATCGCCGCATGCTGGTCGTTGCACCGACGCGATACTTTTAAAATGCATTGGAAAGTTAGAAAATGTATTCGTTGGTAATTTAGTTTTGGTACTACATTTACTTTTAATGAATCTCGTTAGCATATCAGGTATATCGCTGTAGTTGCGGAAGAAATATTTTCAGATGTAGGTATCTATTGTGTTGAAATTTAAGGCGGCGGATCTTTGGATTTGAAATTTCGAAAACGTTGTTTATTATGTATTAGTTTAAGTGTATTTTTGTAATATTTAGCCGCACCTATCGCTATGGAGGCGAGCCGTTTTGCCTTCGAATTAACGGCATACTTTTGACACTGGCTAAATTATGTTAAAAGTGCTTTGTTTACGTAACGACATGATGAAATGTTTTGTTTGAAAGGAGTTAGTTTTACAAAATCTTTAAGACTTAAATAACTTTATCAAAATAAATGTCATTCGGTGAAAGTTCTACTTGCCTGGAATCTATCGTTCCCATAATTGACAAATATGTTATTATTTGATAACATTAGCGTATCTAAGTAACTGAATAAGCTGCATACTGCACAGTGTTTAACCAGATCAATATCTTGACTCTTGATCTTTGATTAGTTAAGTAGAATAGTTATAGTAATAAATAAATAGATTTCAAAATACGCAGTTCAACCTTTGCGTAGAAATTTAACTTTTTTTAATTTTAATAACAAACTCCAAACGTGTATTGCTGAATATTGCGCATAAATATTGTATGCATGAAGTTTTTTTTAGCGAAATCAATAGTAAAATTGTTGGTACGTTGTGTCCGGCTCGAGTATAATGGTCGGTAGATGGATACGATAGCGCTCTATTGAGCCGTAATTATAGGTATCGTGGCAAAGCTGGTCGGTGGACAATGACGAAGACACCTGGGGCTAGCACACTATTTGTCCTTTGCTAAAACTATTGGTGGAACAAGGATGGCAGCTTTAGTCTCCAAACTCGCCAATCAACACTAGCTAACTAAACATTTTTCCACCGCAAGTCCTTTTTTTATTTTTGTATAAGTCTATTTTGATTGTGTATCCCACTTCTTATGACTATGCTTCGTTAAAAATGTGATCTAAATTAAAACGCTACAATTAATGCAGTCGCTTAATTAATTTAGATTACTAATTACATCAAAGCGTTCATTCTTCGTGACGCTTGTTCAAAGTAGCTGTTATTTTCATAATTTCTATCGAAGAGCGATGTTCAGAATCGAGCGAAGAAACAGTAAGTAGTACCTATTATAGTAAGAAACGTAAAACATACTAGAAATAAAACCAAATGATGTAAACCGTTTGACAATAAAAAAGGGAACAACTCGTAGCGGACTCTTTTTTACCATCAATTTTCTAAAGCTATTACCCGCGTAGCTATACTAACATTGATATTTACAAATCTAGTATGAATCATGTTAAAGTGAAGGCCGGTCGCTAGCATATGTCGATACAAACCCTAGAATGATTAGAGTTTTACGGTCGCTTTATTTGCAACCACCCTTCGGTAGCGTTGCTAGGGGTTGTGGCCAAAATTGTATTTTTATTATAATTGCTCCGATTTTTTATTGAGAGCCAGTCCACAAGGGTAAACATTGTAGGGTTGTTTTGCTACAACTAGGCTAGGGTATATCATGTAATTAGTTTTGGTATTGAATCATGAATATTATTATGCTATCGGTGACAGTTTTGAGCACCACATCCGGTATCGTTTTGCAATTTCCTTTGAATTATATTTCAGGTTTTCTATACCATCTTCCAAACAATTCTGCTCAAGAAATATTATACTAACCGTTTTATTCAACAAATGAAACCTACTAAAAAATATTCCAAACTTCTCTTGAAAGCAGGTTGATACTAACTCAATATGGTTAAATATTGTATTATTTGGCTACTCCAAAACCACCAATGCTAAAATACGTTTATCGCTTTTGTTCAAAAAGAAACAAATAGGCAATAAATATCACTCACATGTAAGACAAATACTGACAATTTTATTATACAGCCAGCATAAGCAAAAAAAATGTAATACATATTTTTATATTTTGGGTTCCGTAACTTATTCCAAAAATACATCGTATCCATTGCAACAACTTACTTGCTTTAGGCAACCGAAATCATTGCTTAATGTGGATAAGTATTTGCATGTTTTGTTTCGCATAGAATACCACATAAGTAGCTCTATTTCCTTACTGGTTCCATCAACATCATCCTATCAGAAGAAAGATTTCCTCTGCTGAGTTTAGGCCTTAGGCCTTCCCCGAGGATCTTCACGATAAATGGTTTGTACTACCCACAGCACAAAGCTTAATAGCTTTCCGCTATCCAGAGGATCGCTAGTCCAACATCAACATTTTGCCTTTTTATACTGGTTGCGCAAGAAAAATTGCTAAGGCTACGTAACAAAAAATCTGTCAAGTATCATTACCTATTCTATCTATAGGAAGAAGATCATTACAGGGCAAAGAATCATCTCTTGAGGATCTCTAAAAGCGAGCGAATGTAACCTCCTGTCGATTGCCGATTCGACCCGCTTCAAAAGGCTTACTGTAAACCCCTTTTCTCATTTTTATATCACGAAAAGATATCCCATGACTATTTAGTTGCCAATTGTAGGTTGATCCCAAATGTCTCTATGAAAACCCTTTCTATTTTATTTGTATTTTACGCAATATCCCTTACTTTTTATCTATAGTAAAGAAATATCATTCATCTGCATCTGCAAAAATTTTCCAATTAAAAAATCCAAATAGCACGTTGTGGTGCTCGGTATCTCTCGCTGCTATTAGATATGGATTGGATATTGCAAATTACTATTCAGTCGCCTATTATCGCTATGGCTTAGTTTCATGGAAGAGATAACGTTATCTATAACTAGAATTCGCTGCACTGCAGCAATGATATCTTCCACCAAACTAGGTAGGCATATGTAAAAACAAAAATGTGACCTTAAAACATCCCGACTTATTAAAATGTACCTCTTGACTCAAACTGCGCTCAAAATTAGGTCATATTTTAGCATGTACTTTTGGTAGGTACTTTCATCACCAAACCCAACCAAATTGTAAAAGGATATTACATATAAGGCATAGTAACACAATGCTTACACATCAAAATTATTGTATTTATGCACGTATGCGTGATTTTGCCTAATAGGTTCAGGTAATTGCTATTGTACCTATTTTGTAGTGCAACTTAACTTAGGTTAGCAATTCAATAATTTATTACAAATTTATTACTTCCGACAATTCTTTTATCTTATTTAAAACATGTGCGTAACGCATAGCACGGTTTCCTAATAGATCTCACGTATTGTGCAATATAATACCTACACATTATAATATTGTAACTCGTTTGCGAAATTATCTGCTTCTTAGAGATCCACGAGAAATTAAATTTTATTTTTAGTAAAAATGTGAATTAATTTTATTTTAATACTTAATTGGAATCACCAGAATCAGTAAAGCTAAGTTAATCAAATCTTGCCTAAATAACTAAATTTGTATAATATTTATTTTATCATCGACTGTATATAATGTAGAGTAGACCAAGCTCCTTATTCACCAAAAGTTACAGACCGGTTAATGTTTTGTCGTTATCTGACACAAGCAAATGTCAGAGTAACATAACATAAAAACAAACGATTGTTAAACTAGTAGAAGCTTTTAACAAGTGTCTTTGGATGAGAGGCTTAGCAAATAGAGGATTATAAAATAATTAATTTTTTTGAAGAAGAATTTATTTATTTTTACCTACTGAACTCTATCAATCGAACAATGTAACCAAGCTGACCTTTTTTTGTGCAACGTAGCTTGAAACGTGCGAAGAGCCACAGTGCGTATCGCGCGAAACGCAACGCACACGCACGACCGTTGCGCAGATAAAATGCGTACGCCCGATAACAGCGCACATGCGCGATAACACACATAACACACTGCACATTTCATTTGCGCTTAACTATCACCGAACGATTAATAAAACATATAAAAATACTCAACGTCAATGTTATGTTTGTGTCGCTAAGTATTACCAACTTTTTTCCACACAATGCCGATTCACAGATTCACTGGACCGGTTATGCAAAAAAAAAGATCGCCAGTCTGGCCGAGCCTAAATTCGCACACGTTCGCACTTCAAATCGGTGTCAATGATCTTTCTACTAATAGAGGGGTATCCCCGACCTACAAAGAAATGCAATATCGCACAAATAATGCACCGTATACTTTTGTAGTGCAGCCAGCGTAATGATGACATTACAATGACGAGTTTGTCAGCGGTCGGCGCGCGCGCAAAAAACTGTTTTTGTTGTGGGCGGGCGAGGAGATACGTCAATTTCGCACAAATGTACCAGGACCAAATGAGATTATAAGAGGTGTTTGTGTTGTGGCAAAAAATGGTCAACATAGCAAACTTGTTCTCAACTCATTCATAAATTTGAAGGTTTTCCGTATTCTGTTATTGACTCGATGTAATGTTTACATAAGCTACGTAAGCTATTCTACATCACCCATTTAAAATAAGAAAGACAAAAGTTGCACAAAGTTGAAGCAATTGCAACGAATATAATGATATTAATTACTAAATATTCCTAACTGTAAATTTGATGCAATCATAAACAGGGATATGAAATATTCGTTCGCTAAATAATATTTAGTATTTATTTAATGTACACAGACCCAATTAAATAATAATAGGTAATTTTCATGAAATAAAGAACGATGAACTGAACTGAACTGCTCAGCTCAAATTGGCTTTAGAACATTAATTAACATTGTATAACAAGTTCCAAACAACAAACCGATGTCAACATTCTCGTGAATGTTTGATTGACTATTTCCGCGAACTTTAGCGAACTTTTACAGGGATATCATGCATCGAGAGGAGGTATATTCCTATCAGTACACCTATAGGCACCTATCTATTCATGTTAATGCCCGTTCGAGAGGTGAATGAACCGATTTGAGACTGTACATAAAGCAAGGCATATACCAACTGACCAATAACTGGCGAGCATATAAGATAAAGTCTGCGCGCGAACTGAATACATAGTGATATGAGTCATTTTGGCAACCGGTTCGCGAGGAGGCGTCGCCATTTCGCGAGATACGTTTGCACACATGGACAACCTCTGATAACGCTTCTGGTGCCCTGGTATTCAGTATAATACCTAACAGCGGCGCCTAGTGTTTCGCGTGTCTCTAAATTAGGAAATTGCGAATCGAGTTAACAGAAACATCTACTAAATAGCCCAAATATGTTTTAATCATTCATGCGTCATTTTAACCAGCGTATTTTTCAAAAGAACAATTATTATTGTACACATTCGACAAGTCAAATATAAGCGTAATCTATTCAGTTGCGATATTTGTAGCCTAAACAGATTGTTCAACGCGTGAGTCGTCGAGGTTACACGGAGATTTTGAGGCCAAGGTTTTACTGCTAATAGTTATTTTTATGTGAGATAGATACAAATATGTTGAAAAGTTGAAAAACTGGTGCCGAGACACTGAAGGTGGCAAATGGTTCACCATCTAGGTACCTGGCAAAAAGTGACTTGACATTGAATTAGATAAGCAATTTCTCATTCATCGTCGAATTTGCTAAAGTAAACTACTTTTAAAACTGCCAATAACCAAATTAAATAAGGTAGAGTCTAATTTACGGAATTCCTGATTACCATAATAAATATAGGTAGGTAGTACCAGTACCCAATATTTTTCTCAGAGAATTACTATATTGTTAAAACAATTAGAAAAACTTAGCACCTACTACTAAGCAAATAAAACTGAATAGATACACGCACGGCATTGAAGGTAAAGTAAAGGCTCGTTTTTCCGGCGACCTATTAGAAACGCTCCGCCGAATTATTAACCTCGTCTTGCACGTGGAGCCAACAACGTAACGTTTTCGGTAAAATTGACAGTTCATTAATTTGTAAAGCAACCCCTTGGTAGGTAGCCTGTCGGTGGCCGAGACCACACGGCCGACAGCGTCCTCGTGACCAAAATACGCGCGGTGAATAATTGAAGCCAGAGCGGCCACCTCCCTCCCCCTGCCCCCTGAACTTACTTTTTATCGGTTCATTATAACGCAAATGCTTTTTAACTTATAAAACAATTGCCAAGTAGCCAAATTATTAACTTGGTCGCAAGTTTTCTTTCGTATTTTATTCTGACGTACCTAGGTACTTAATACGTATAAATATCTGCTTAAAAATATTGTTGTAGTAATAAGTTATTCGACGTCATCAATCAATGGGACAATGGGCATGCTTTTACGTGCTGTCAAAAAGCGATTTTAGATTTTGTACGTCATAACAATAACGGTCTTATTCCTCCGAGCAATAACGAGATTCACTTATTTTTTGTCAACTCAATTAACTAATTACTTATTTAAGTAGGTACTTCAGAACTAATCTGGTAATCTAATTTCCGGAACTAAAATTAATGGTTTCACTCGAGTTGTGTCTTGGAATTTATATAGGTCAATAGTGTCAACGGTAAAGTAACTGGTTTTTCGCAAAACGACTCAATGGCCAACTTTACGTCAGTTATTCATAAGACAAGGAGAAATGTATAAATTATGGTCAACATGCTCGTATTTACGGAATTTCACTGGGAACGTGCTTCGAAAACTTTTAATTACGAAGAAAATTTCTCTAATGACACTTTAAACAACGGTGGTGGTGTGTTTTAAATTGATTGGAATGGTGTATTGCTGGGTATTCGTAATTATAGAGAGGTGTTTCGGCCTCGGCTCGTCCGAAAGGCATCTATTTGTCTTCTACACGCAAATGTGGCAGGGAAATTTGTGTGAATAATTGATACATGTCATTTGGCAACCCCCCTTCGCCCATCACCCGACTCGTGTCACCAGTTCACATAGTTTTCATTAACGTGTAGGTGTAGGATAGGTACTGTAGGGTACCAATAGGTGATATTTCATCGGGCTGGCTGGTAAGAGGCTAGTCTCGAGGTTTACATTGATTGTTTTTTTAAACAGACAAACGGGCCTCAGATCATTTTGAACGGTGATCGAAACCACTTCCCGTGCTACTTTTTGTGATTTTAAAAGTAGCCAATAAAAGTATCACTCAGATATGCATTTCATCATTTTAGCCTTAAGCCCCCCACAAATAAAGGTCATTGGTTTCTTCTATAGTTAGTGAGCGTAAGATATTTAAACAAGTTTTAGCGAAATGCACGTAAAATGATTACATACATACATACATATCGTCACGCCTCTTTCCCACAGGGGTAGGCAGAGACTACTTTGTTCCACTTGCTATGATCCTGACATAGCTCTTTCGCTTCATCCACATTCATCAATCTCTTCATACATGCTCGTCGGTTTCGGGTATTCTTGACCTTAAAATGATTGATTGAAAGGATTGTCAAATAAACATAACTGTACATACATACATATCGTCACGCTTCTTTCCCACAGGGGTAGGCAGAGACTACTTTGTTCCACTTGCCAAACATAACTGTGGTTTTCAATAAACACAGCAAGTAATTATCACAGGATGTCTTAAGCGGGATTTATTTAATTTGCAGTCAGATATTACATTTTAATTCATCATCTTTTTTTTTTTTTTATTGAATCAGGCGTTACTTTGCGGAGGTCCATTTCAATGAACACAAAATATTTACCTTGCTACTCCGCTACTTTTAATAAGTAGCGGAGTAGCAAGGTAAATATTTTGTGTTCATTTTAATTCATCATCATCATCATCATTAGCCTTTACTAGTCCAATACTGGACATAGGCCTCTCCCAACTACACGCCTTTGTGCACGATCCTCGGCTACTCTCTTATTAATTTCATGTCATTTTGATTACTAAGGATATCTAGTCCCATAATTAACGGAACAAGGCGAACGCGTGTGACTGCCGCAGTCAGAAATGATTAAGATTATGATATGAAGAATTTTTGAAGTCGCTAGGCACTTTTCACGAAATGTTCTAGGGAAGAAATTGGTATTATAATTCATTTTAGCTGGTAAAGGAGACTGAATATTGACGACCAAGTAGTGGTTGGGCAGCGAGGATGAGCGGCCGGCCACGCACGACGAAAGGCCTCGTGATGCCCCACATCGATATTCCGTGCATTATTGAACAGTCGCGTGTTGCCTCCCGAATTTCCAATGTTTGGCGATTGATGTGTAGATTGACTTTTGTCATTTGCCTCGACCATGTCAAACACTGAAATGTTTTTCTATGCCCTCTCCTCAAATTATGGTGGATCGAATCGTAATGGACTAAGGCGATTTATATATTCGTCATAGCTATATTTTTATGTATTTTGGTGGCCGATTGGCCTGGTGATGGATGAAAGCTGTCCGTCGTATACCCTGGGACCCATTTACTACACGAATCGATTATCATTTGGGCGATACGATGGTACCATTTTCTGAAACGATTACGAATTTTGTGGCGATGTACCGATGATAAGGCTAATGAGCGGCCAGCAAATATTAGGATACATTTGATGTTCTTGCTTATGACGCAAAATGCTTTTATCGTTTAGCTTTTGTTTGAACTTTTTACCTTTGTTGCGTGAATAGATTAAGTACAGTTTTTATTATTTGCCAGTAAAAAAGCTAGTGATAAGGAACCGCAAGCTTTTGCGGATGTAGTGTGGGTGGTCGGAGAAAGGATCGGGAAAGGCAGTAAAATTTGGCGGCATCTTTGCTAACACTTAATTGGCTGATATAAATTGTCGGTACTTTTGAACGTTAGCGCCACTATTGCAGATAAAATTACTTTCTTTAATAAAAAAAGTATTCTTTACTGGAAACAGTTATGGCTTTGTTTGGCTGTAGGGGTTGTGCAATCAACAAAAAAAGTACGTATTATTTCTAAAATAACCATGAGTATCTCGCAGACCCCTTCCAACAATAAAAACTACGAAAAAGCATTTATTTATAGTCGCTCTACAACCACGGTAAGATCAATTTTGCTATGTACAAGAGCATAAAGTACTTAGGTTGTTTCTCACTGTATGTAGGTACAATCTGAAATTGTGGAGCATTTAGTACTTATACCAAATATGACTTACTACGTGAATAACATAAGTAAGTTGTGACAAAACTTCAAATATCTGACTGAACTAACAGAAATATTTGAGCGACCTGTCATTCTCCAAGCAGATATCGTATTTTTTCTAGCACCTACAATATGTTATACATTCGGGTAAAGTAGAAAACATTTTTAGGTACCGTAGTTCCTGATTAACAGTTACTTTTCATGTCCTTTTAGTGAGTAACGTGAAGAATTAAGAGTTCTTCTGATAGTTGTTATCGGCTAATACGGTACCTACTCCATGCCGTCCATTAGCTCGACACAAGGAAGAAATTACTTTCCAATGAAAATAGTTAAGTACCGTTACGGTCCTTTTATAATCACCCAAACAACGCAGCAAATAAAAGAGAAACCAACATAGCCCGCCAGATCTAAACCCTTTACTGCACAACGCACGTTTTCTGCAGATGAATAGCGCAATTTTTATTATTTTACGACATCCCTCAAATATTGCACAAGTCCGCAAAGACGCCGACTGCGTTGAAATGGCGCTAGATAAAGGAGTATAATAAAAACAAACGGAAAGGGTTTACACAAATGCGGAAAATTACGCAACGACCGATTTTATGAGCGAGTTAAAAGCCCAGTCAGAAAAAACGACTTTGCAGGTACGGAAAGGGTCCGCTATTGTAGCGACGGGCCCGGGACCTCCACAAAGGACCCGTAACGCGAATACAAGTGCCATTCACCACTATAATGACACTGTATGCAAATAAATGCAAATCTTTTTACGAGCGTTCTTTCACAGCCCGACAATGAGCGCTTTGTGTAGGGCCTACAGCTACTGAATTCGATTATGTGTGTTGTAAACTAATTATCGATTCTAGCAAGTGACCCTTTTGCAAGTAAATAGCTAGTACCTACAACGATAAATTTCATTTTATTGGTAATAAATTATAACATAGACATTTTCATATATCGTAATTTACGCGTAGGCTGGCAGTCGGTATTAAAGTTGCATGAAGCAATTAATAACTGCTACAGCACCAGCTCGCTGCAACAAAACAACTTTTTCTTGGAGTTATATCAGGCAAGATAGTTGCCCCTTTGAACTTGATCTTTTTATCAAATGTAGCTAGCTACGAACTCAAAAATTATATCGGCGTCGTCGCATTCCGCGCTCCCACATACTCACACACGTGCAGTAAACGTGTTACAACCATAGACACACGCACACACGGCAAAACGGGATACAAAGTCGGGGATGAATATCAGGAAAAATATGAAACTTCTTATAAACAAAAATATACAAGCGTAGCACATTAGGTAGACTCTACCAGCGTGCATAGCGCATCTTACGTTGTGCAAAAACATACAGCTTATATATTGCAAATGAATGTGTTTTAAAATAATGTGTGTGCAAATAATTATACTAGGTGAAATAAGTCAATGTCCCAAAAATATTTTAATTTATCTTGGCCATTAGTCATATTCAGTCGCTGTAAAGAAATTACAAGGCTGCGCTTATATAATCAAGCTGGAAAGATACAACGCACACACGGTGAAAAGTTAATCTATCTGCATGTTACATGCACGTTTATATGGTGGTGCAATGGTGTGCGTGACCTTTACACTGGCACGTCATGTGTGAAACTGCTTCGCGGGCGCGGGCGCAGCACACGGATGCACCTCACGCACACAGCGGCGCGGCTAGACACGAATATTGCTCGCTATGCTAATGCAGCGGAGATTGGGCAGGTCGTTGGCCGCGCTCCCGGACGTTAAGTCATTCGGCAGAACCCGTCGGCCACCCTCGCCCCCGCCCGCCAGCCCGAAATCATTTAACCGCCGAAGAAAAGATTTGTAACGTTTCCAGGAAAAAGTATTCCCGGCCGTATGAAAATTAAACTCGAGCGTCGCTTCGAGCCCAGGTTCATTTTGTTTCTGGTGTCATAAGGAAAAAATCTTGATCGAATTCAGGAAACGGCTTCAATTGGTTAAGTCCACTTTTAGCCAACCAACAAAAAAATCACATTAATCAAATCTTAATAAAAAAAAAGTGACAATTAAAACGCAAGAAATTTAGTTCCTGAACGATGTACAGGGGCCTTACCATGACGTCCTGATTCCGACGCAGTTCAAGTTTTAGCTGTCACTTTTAGTATGAATCTGACAGCGAGCGGACCTAAACTGAAACGCATTAAGACGTCATGGTACGGCCCCAGATCAGAAAATATGACTAGCAAATTCAAGCATCCGAAATTGTCTACCTAGACTTATATATCATTAGTCTGAGAGTAGTTGAATCAGAGGGCCGCGTCCCGTAACCCGCTGGCCAGTGGCCTTGAGCGACGCAGGCGCAGCGGATTACTCACCTACACACGCACGAACCCCATGCTTTGATTACTTACGTACGTGTGTGCGTAAAGGGCTGATTGTAGCATCTAGAGACAGAGATAGTTAGGTAAGTGTGATTCTCCTGGAAATTATAAGCGTGACTATGAAAATTACAGCACGCAGATTACGAACTGACTTGCACGGTAATAGTTTTTGGCGGGTGTGTACTTTTGACGTTTAATTGTTCAGTTTGTGTTTTATGTTTTTTTTTTTCACTTTTTTCATACAAACACATTTTAGCGCTGACATCCCTGCTGTCATCCCTTACATTGAATATCATAAATATAAAACTTTAAAAAGTAACTACAAACGGCGTTTAACTTTATGGAGTAACGAGTTAATGTAGCTTTCTTCTTAAGTGTTCATAGGTTTTGGAATATTGCCTTTACTTACATAATATTATTAATTCTTGCTAATATCTCTTCTATACAAGTCGTCAAAAAAACATTACTACAGGAATTGCATTAGCAATTTAAAACCGCTTGTTGAACTAGTAATACTAGTTCGGTAGACAAAACAATACTGTTTCAGTTCTAATTCTATAATTCTAACCAAGAAGTCTCCACGTGCCATTGTAAAAACGTGTAGCTTTATCTAATTAGGTAAGCATGTAACGAAGCGGTGCACATGCACATACCAAAGCATTTTCTAATGATTATTATAATAATTCCCTCTCGTGCCCAATATCTGGAGAAATTGTGTGGTGCGTGGGCGTTTTGACAGGAGAGACGGCCGCGGCCGGTGTCGGCGCATAATGGATGCATCTATTAGTGGTGTGCCACTTCTCGTGAAAGTGCATCGACTGCAGCCTTGAACAGACCCTTTCCCTCGTCCATCAAGCCAGCTCCCGCCTCGCGCTCGCCTCGTTATATCCAACCGTGCATTAAACTATTGAGCGGACATTTATCGCTGCCACTTATTAAACTCTCTTTTCGGGGATTGAGTCACTCGACGGATGTTTTCTATCAAGTCGAGGCGAAGCTCGCCACAAGGGGATGTTTGTGTATGACCGGCTTTATGTGCCAGAGCTCCTTCCCCTTTTGGTGCGTGATAGTTGCGCTAGCGATGCCTGGTGCATGGTAAGTACATCCTGCGGGAGGGGAGGTGGGGTGAGCCGAGCGGTTATTTCGGTATGCACATTGCAGCGCAGCGGTACCGCGGGCCGCGGCGTATCGAGGCACTTGCCACTCGAAATAGTCAGGTCAGGGACCGCGAGCTTCGCCTCGATCCTTCCCCAAGGTCAAGCCCCGAATATTCCGCGCTGTCCCATAGCCCTAGATGCTTAATACTCTATGCGCTAATGACTACCTTAAAACAGCCGTGAGAGGTTAGTAAGTGTAAGTTCACAGAAAATATTATTCACTAAATTCTATATCGTGGAGGTTCCGTGTAAAGTTTACAAACTTACTGTTATTCTTGTCGAAAAATTATGAATTCAAAATAAATAAATAAATAAATAAATATCTTAGGACAATTGACACCAATTGACCTAGTCCCAAACTAAGCAAAGCTTGTGATATGGGCACTAGACAACGGATAAACATACTTAAATACATATTAAACATCCAAGACTCGAGAACAAACATTTGTATTTATCATACAAATATCTACCCCGACCGGGGATTGAACCCGGGACCTCCAGCTTCATAGTCAGGTTCTCTAACCACTAGGCTATTCGGACGTCAAAATTCGGTCGTTGTCGTTGTCGTGAAACAAAATTGTTGATGGCAAATTTTCCTTCGTTGTCAACTGTTCCACTTTCTTATTGCATTTATCTAATAAATACATAAATAATCTCGATAAACTACATATTTGTTTTCAAAGTATATAATCTGTCGTGCTGTTAGCAAACGTGACTTCTCTATAATTTAATTGATTCTTAATTGCGAAAACTCAATTAAACGGCACAAGATAAAACCGCGACAATCGCATCATTAAGGTGACGAAATTTGCGATAAGGATAAAATGGATGCGATCAAATTTAACGTAATTAATTGTAACTCAAATGAGTCAGACGGAGTTAAGATTGTCTAGAAACTACGCTTATCATCCTGCCTGCCATATAATTCGAAATACTTAAGTCCACTAAAGATTCCGGACTTTTCAAAATTCAATTACAAACTAAGCTATAATGTACTATGTATATCAAGAATTGAGAACTGCACTACTTAACTAGGTGGAATAGGGATGCCTCTATATATTTTGTGAAAAACAATAACTTGTCCACCCTCGTGTTGACTGCCACTTCTATGGTTTCAGCTTCCCTAAGGTTTGGTCATCGACACCGAAATGTTTTAAGGAGTCACCAAATATCCCTAATTAGCGATATTTCAGTACCTACGCCTACATGATCACGCTTACTGTTTGTTTCTGGAACGTCAAACAACATTGAATGACCCCTTTAGTGGAATCCTTCTCTATTTGAAATCAAATTATTCGTCACACTATGTCGTATCGACACAAACACGTTCGACGTTCGAATGTTTGAAGGCGGATAGACGTTTCTAGAGGGCGCAGAGCAAGACAAGGCATCTCCGACTGTGTTGGCGAGGACATTGCACTTCTACCGCCCCTCCCCGGCCCTTGGGTCCTTACTTCCCCCCACTGGCCATGCCGAAACTCGCTTCACAATGTTGCTTCTACGACCGGATTTAACTATTTAGCCACCCGTTGCATCGTTTATTTTTTGTTTTGTAGGTACATACAGAGTTCGTCTTTGAACCAATGTAGAAACATGACGTGGAGCTTACTGTCCGAAGATAAGCTTAAGTAAATTTGCTCTTTTCTTAATTAAATACTTTAGTACCATCTTCTCAAATCGAGAACGATTATTCAGCAAACAAATCACGACCTACAGTAAAAATTATTACTCAACTTTTTGATGCCGCTGAAAAGACAACGACAACCAAGGGCCTAATTAGTCAGTTGTAGATCTCCGTGACTAGCAATGCCCATATAACAAGCTAATAAAACGTCTTAATTAATGGAGTAACGTCATAAAAGCCTGCTTAACATTGAATGGAAGGATAGCAACGACAGTTGATAGAATCAGCGTCACGGCCGTCGGTGCAGCGCAAGCGCAGCGCTTCCCGTTACTTGCTATGTACACGGTACATTAGGCTATGTACTGACTTCACCCGAATTATACCGTCAGCAGAAAAACCAAATCTCAAACTGATATTTTTATATATCTTGTCAAGATGAATTTATCTGTTTATTTTACTTTATATCAGCTACAACTTCGTAGTTCTCTATTCATCAAATTCATGACTTCCTCGCGGGACGACGAAGCTAAGTTCATCCAGTATTCATTTTTTGAGGTGAACGGACTCAGCGCCAGCGTCAACAACCTAGTTAAGTCTCATCTCAATGAATTCCTTTTATCGAACTTCCATGCACATGGAATCCAACCATGAGAAAAACAATAATAGAGTACCTACCTAAATGTTTCAATTTTTGCTCTTAACTAGAGTGATGAGGAACTAACTCAAAAAGTGGTAGGAAAATTTAATCATCAACATTAAATACCAATTTACTAAGTACAGCTTCTAACAAAGGTTTAAAGTTCATTTATTTGTCATGTGTCATATTTATATCACTAAGCAATTAATTCATCCACAGAATGTCACTCTATCACCATTTCACCAACGAATTGTTGCCAAACCTTTTTGTAGGTACTTCTAGATAACATTAAGTTCCTAATAATAACACAGCATAGGCACTTAATTATTTAAAAATAAGATTAATAGTGGGTTTATCTACGAACGCAAGGAAGCATTAAGTACGTTTTCCAAACACCTACACTTTTTCTTAAAATTGACCCGGAATACTTCAACAGATTGGGTTACTTTTTTTTTTTAACGAAAAAGAAGGCAAACGAGCAAGTGGGTCACCTCATGGTAAGCGAGCACCACCACCCATGGACACCCGCAACACCAGAGGATTGCAGGTGCGTTGCCAGCCTAGAGGGCTAGGCTAAGATAGAATACCTCTTGTGACAGTAATTTTACCGGCTGTCTTACACAAGTACACAACTCAACAACTCTGTAAATATTTTTCAGGATTAATGGTGGTTGATTAAATTTTTACAAACATCGATATTCAAAGTAAATAAAAAGACGAAGCATGTTGGGAATTTCACTTTGGGAAATTTTGACGAAGCTTGTGGCAGATTACACTTGTTTATTTTGATGAAGCCTAGTGCGGATATGCTTTTTTTGTATTTTTATTTGTAATAGATTTGAAACTGTTGCTGAATACCTAAACGATTTTGTAATAAAAAGTATTTTTGTAAATACCTCAACCATACCATCACTCATACCACTTTTTGTAATAATGTGTGAAAATCGCGAAAATTTGAACCGATACATCGATGTTCAAAGTACGAAGTCAAAGAGGTGACTTAATAAAAAACAAAAAATACGATGCTACTTACAGAAGTTTTTAATCAAAGCCAAGCACCTGAAATATTCAACAATAATTTTAAATCATCTTAAGTACTCGTATTCAAAATTTTCCGTCTTAATCTTACTTTGTGTGCTAACGCTCCCGCGTTGCGGTGAGGGACCACACCGCGTCGCGCGCCTGCCTCAACACTCGCCGCGTTCACCGCCACCACGTCACGCCGCGCGCTTCCTGGCTCGCTGCAGACGCTACATCCTACAGCTACTGTGATTTGATTACAGACAATTAATATTTATGCGCTAAGGAGTGAGGTAGTCACCCAGTAGGCGATAATACCATGTCGTCATCTTATTTCGCGAGCGAAAACAAGGTCCGGCGGCATGGTAACATGTTCTTTTTTTCTTAACACCTCAATCAACATCAACCGATAAAATTAAATACTAACCCAAAATCTCAATCCAAACTCAAACGTTCTGAGTTATATTACGAGTATGTGAAAGTAGAGTAACTAGAGTATTGTTATGTACCTACATGTTCGCGCCTAAACCACTGTATCTTGGCAAAAGCTATAGGATACTCTTGCCTTGAAAAATTACGTAGTATAAAGTTCGGGGTAGCGATAACCAAAGCCTATGGAAGCAAGAAGAGGGGCATAAAGACTCTACTTAGACGTTTTGTACCAAGATGAAGCCTATCGGAGCAATAGTTAAAACAAAAATACAGTGAAACCTGTGAATACTGCAGGCTTATTGTCTAACTCGCTCGCAATCGCCATCGTGTTCATTTTGACAGTTCATGTATGGGCTGACAATTGGCATCGGAATCAGCTAGCTGTCACATTCATACACGAACTGTCAAAATGAACACGATGGCGATTGCGAGTGAGTTAGACAATAAACCTACGGATCTTAGGTCTGGAACGTTGAAGTTAAACGAAATTTATTTACGTACCTAAAAGAGTGTTGTTCCTTTTAGATTTTGGTCTAATTGATTTATAAAAATCGTATTGTTTTTGAACCAAAATAGTTTTACGTATGTCAAATTTATTTAAAGTCATGTCGCGCACAGGCACAGACTTTAGGTATGCATTATTCAGTGATTATTTACATTAACTTTAGCACACGAATTAAATTACGAGTTTTTTAAAATTATTTCAGAACAAATGTTAAACCAAGTTGGCCCCACTCCCTATAACATGTATTCCAGTTGAATCGCATTGGCTTGGCTCTAAATGAGTACCTAGTGCTCGAATTCTAATCTCCGTTCATGCGACAAAAATCTCACGAGACGGGTCCAGGGATCGATGTAGAGACTATCTCTAAAACGTCTAGCGTTAGGTACTTAACTTAGGGACTCTACACATACCACAAAAATGAACGTAGGTAATATTTCTTTAGATATTTTATTTGTGTTTATTTGTTTATTTTGTTTTGCTTGTATTAATGTTTACGAGTAAATAAGCTGTTTAGATTATGATTTTAGCCGAAAATTTAACTAAAGATGTAGTTTTATAGCAATACACATATTTATACCACTTTTGAGTGGTACTATCGGGTAACGTGCTTTCGAAAATCGTGCCCTTTGTAGTAAATATAGTGGCAATATAGCTCTTGATCACTAAACCGAATAAAAGCCTTGATTTTATTATTTCGTGTTGTCATTTATTTTGCATTTAAGTTGTTGGCTCTTGTTGCTGCTGTTAAACATTTCATAACAGCTTTTTTAATCTTCGTTACATAACGTGTTACTTTGCAATGCTAATGCGAAAATTATTCATTTGCGGAAAAGTCTTAACACCATTACCCTAGTTCTTGATATATGTATACTGTATGTAAGCATTTGGTCGTCAGAAGGGAGATATTTACGCTGACCAACTGTGTTCTAAGAATTCTGGGAATAACTCGTATAATAACAGACATGTTAGAATAATTCTAACCAAAAAGTCCAAAATTATTTAGATTTAAAAAAAATATAGTCTGCGATGCAATGCGAATAGAGGGCGGTGTATCGCGTGCTACACTTGCCGCTTTCGACGGGTTCGACCAATAGGAGTCGTTAAATTTTGACTATTAATGAAAATTATGAATAAATAAATGTTTTTTTTAATAACTTTCCTGAACATTCGCATTCGCGAATGTCGAATATATGACATTCGTAACATCCCTAAAACAGACTTACGTAACATAAAGTTTGATCATAATGACAAGTATTACACGTGGTAGTAAATACACGTGGTCTAAAATGAAGTAAAGAAGTCTTCAAACTGCAATGTTATCAGAGAAAATGCATGCGAATTATAAAAGGGAAAATAACAACTTTTTAATAGTTATTTAATGAGTGTGCAACCATGTTTATCAGTGTCCACAACTAGTTGATCTAAAAAGAAATGAACGGGTGAGATTAGATGACAATTAGAAATATTGATAACGATTACATCATTTCTAAAGTAATTGCGCATTAAGTATGTACTTTCTCTGTATTAATATGACCTAGGACAACACAATGTAAATTATGTTTGTAGAGCAGCGATAGTGCTATCGGTCTATGCAAATTGCCCTTTAAATGGCCAAATCGCTAATTGTACATAATATTCAAATAGAGATAACTGTACGAGGTCGTAATTATGACTAATAATGATGTTAATTAATTATTTGTATACTGTTATTTAATATATTGGTACAGACGTGCGCAAAAAAACAAATAAGTAATCCAAAATGAAAAATACCCAAAACGCTTTCGCAAGCTTTATTACAGAAAGTAATCATAGGTAAAGTACCTACTTAGACTTCTACCAAGACATAAACCGCAGAATGGATAGTTACCGTACCTACATAACTTTGAATTAAGCACGTATGGGACAACTTGGAAGCAGTTCCAATCCTATATTTGGATTCCCCATCAACATCTGAGGAAAACGGATGAAAGGCGACACGATTAAAAAGAAAAAGAATTCAATTATATTTAGCAATCACCCCTGTAATTACTACAGGAGGTTTCTTAATTGAGCTTCCAATAAAAAGGTCGAAGCTTCCGACTTCCCACGAGAGGGCCGAGCGACATGTGCGCGATGCAGCTTATTACGCGGGGAAATATTATCAAAATATTATGCTGTACCGGCATAGACCTACACAAGGACTAGAAGGAATGAAGGATGTTTCAAGACCGTCTGCACAATTTTAGTCCATACAGTACTTAAGTTTATTCCTTGGCTGAAAATGCATAGTGACGCGCCTGTTTCTCACTACCTACATCACTAGAACAAAAAAGCCTCATTTATTAATAAATGACGTGTCACGCAAATAACTTGCAGTCTACTCTCAAATACAATAAAATACATATCACATCGTCCCTCTCACTCCAATATTTAGGACCACATTTTATGTGAACGAGACGGCACGATTCGGTCTTCGAATTTCATAATCTTCTCTAAGCATTCATATCTATTGTATTTGTCTTATTTATTTTGCTCAATATAAAGAGTTTACATACATTACATACATATCTTCCGTCCATTGGGTCATCGTTAATCAATTTGTACAATATTTAAATAGGTACTAAAATTTTAGCTATCAATAGGCACACTTAAAGATTTTTTTAATTATTCTGTATGTTTATTCTTGGTTTATTCTTAATCCTTTCAATATCAACATCATAATATTTCTGGGTGCATTATCAAAATGATAAAAAGAGGAATAAATTTCCGTTAGTGTCAGCCAGGACCTGGGACAACTTGGTCTATTTCAGGAGCCCCATACTCTCTCGGATTGATTGGTCGCGTATTTTATTATATTAATGAATTAAGTTGTTATAAATAGAAATAAAAGACGTGATTATAAATATGTACCGCACGTTAAGCTAAGTACCACTGTGACAACGTGGGAGTAACGTTAGGGGATGAAAAATTATTCAGCCGCTGTAAATATTGACATTTAAGTATTAGCTAGAGGTATGACTTTAAAATAGGTACTAATATATTTACAGCACGACTAGGACTGCCTCTTCTGTGACATAAATCCGATTCTAAACCTTCTGTGACATAAAACTGTAGATCTTTTTTTTTTCTAGGTGTGAATTCTTTTTCAAAAATTATAAATTACTAAATCCTATAAGTCGACTTTCCAGCCTACACTTACTTACCTATCGTGTGATTTCGTTAGAAAATCAATGTCAAAAGTGATGCTTTCCTCATTTTTCATTCAGTGATTTTTAATAAAATGAATTATAAACAGAAGATAGGTAATATCTAGATGTATTTGATCAGCATAAACTATGTACTTAAGTATTTCGTTTAGGTTAATTAGGTTTAGGCATTGAAGTGTTTGTAGTCTTGTTTAAATACGTCTGAATTTAGCTTCTTTAAAATTTTGGTCTTAAGTTTACCTACGTCGCAAAAATGTGATGCATTTTAGTTTAAGTAGATTATGGTAAACTAAATCGTTCTTCTGTAAAATATTTTCATAAATATAGTTTCTTTGGAAGATATTAGTACTATATCAATTTGATATTTGGAGTGAAAAGATTTATTTTTTATTTATTTATTAATAAAGCATCTCACAGTGGCACGCGTTTTGAATAAGTATACGTAGTCTTTCATTATTGTATTATTAATGTTAATCCACGCACTATCGGCTGTCGTCACGCATGTGTAACGCATGCGTTGAACTCCATTGTTTTGTTTTGCGAAACAAGTAGAAATCGCAAGAATTTGTATGCTAATCCGACGACATTTGAACTCTATTAATTCTTGTACTTTGGCTAACAATAGCGAACTCACTGACCAACTCGACTTGTTTACCAGAACTCAATCATCATTTTCTTATACTGACGAGCAAAAATAATTTGTCACTTTTCATAGAAAGTTCCATGGAAAGCGACCCGTTATTTTTTGCTCGTGAGTATAGTTCCAAGTTTAATCTCTGCCTGTGAATGTTTGTTCTTAGCGACAGCTAGGGCTTGAATAGGTTTAAATACCTTCATCTGTCTATACCATAAATACTGTCTCAGATTTTCCTTATTATCGGAAAAACACTATCAGTAGGTATCAGCATTATGCCATAAAAAATTATGGGTGTAAAGTATGTATGTGTGTATGTAAAACTCTTTGTTGTACATAAAACACATGAAAAAGATGAATACTGGACAACACAAATGCACAAACAAAGGCGAATGTATTAGCAACATTTCGTAATCAAAATATTACACCAAAATTATCTTACGGCTGGTATTTTAAAATTCTCATTATACCTACACAGTCAAGTGAATGCTTTACCTTCATGAAGAGAGACGAGTAAAAAGCAAGAGCACAGGATGTCCACGCCAATATTTGGACGGTCGTTAGCGGGTCATAAGGTGACCAACGGCCGAGACCCACAGCCCACTGACCACTGCACCCTTTTGCGACTTGCATTCAAGCATCTGCCCATTGCCAAGGGATTAATGCGCACTATCAAACATTTAAGACGTCAGCACCACTCATACATTATGAGAAATAAAATTGTAGTTATGTTATAATCATGTAGCAGATAGGTAGGTACGAACGCAAAAGCCACAAAATAAGCATTTCTTAAATACTAATACATACTATTCAATTGTGCTACTTTCCACTTTAAATTAAAACTTTAGGTAAACATAAGTTTATTTTGTCATAAAACTCTAAAGATGAAAAAGAATTTTCGAAATTACAAAATAAAAAAAACCGACGAATTTGCAATCCTCCTTTCTAAAAGTCGATTAAAAATACCTATATTCCTACTCTCTCTCCAGCCTATATACGTCCCACTGCTGGGCACAGGCCTCCTCTCAGAATGAGAGGGCTTGGGCTATAGTTCCCACGCGGGCCCAGTGCGGATTGGGAACTTCACACACACCATTGAATTGCTTCGCAGTTGTGTGCAGGTTTCCTCACGATGTTTCCTTCACCGAAAAGCTCATGGTAAATTTCAAATGAGATATCGCACATAAATTCCGAAAAACTCAGAGGTGCGAGCCCGGGATTCGTACCCGCGACCCTCTGCTTGAGAGGCCACAGGTCAAACCACTAGGCTACCACGGCTTTTTTCCTACTATCCCAGCAATTTTTCGAATGCCGCTTCTTATTTATCTGGACTACCTATTTACAAAGTTACTAATCGCGAGTTTGATGACCTGGAAGGCCTTCCTAAGTCGTTGACTACTTACTTGTAAGACGGTAATTAATTCTAACGTCTTATTTACCTACAAGATACGTTAAAACGAACAAAAATTAGATTACTTGGTCAATCAAACAATTCTGAATTAGACAAGTAGTTACGGTAGTTATTGCGGTAGTAACTTGGAAATAAAAGCTGTATTGGAAGAGTCAGTAATAAAGAGTCACTGCTGGTAGTTAATAAATGTTACAACGCAGGTGTATGTCCCTATACGCCATTTCAAATGGAAGTTCAATGTCATAGAACAAGTTAGCAAGTATAAAACTCCGCACATTTCTGTCCCATGGGGTCGTCAGTGGTCAGAGGTGACCAACGGTGACTTCTAGGGATGCGACCTTGAGGAAAAAAAATTATGATGTTATTAAAAAAAATGATTACTTATTTAGGTACCTAATCATCCATATAAAATTCACGATTACAAAATTACAACATTATGTACATTATTTATTCAGATAATACAAAAACATAATGTTAGATTAAGTACTAATTAATCAGAACGATGAGAATAATTAAAAGAAATACACTAAATAATTCACAACTTTTCAAACTTTCAAATAAATTATTCTTATTCTTATTTACGTTTGATAATCAGACTTAGGTACATCAACTTATAATGTCCAGATGATTTAGTCTAGAACCATGATAAATTTACTTAATTACAAAAATATAACATGAAAAATGAGAAATATGGAACCGATAGAAATATAGGCTATTTACATAATATATAAAGAAGTTCTTATTTCTTACTATCTTTTTCCAATACATAGGTACTTACTATAAAACTAGATCTGTCCTTCCATTTATATAAAAAAAAAACTTGATGTTACTTACTTTATAAAATATACTGAATACCGTTTAGCACTACACATTTCATCATTTCTTTGATATTATAATGATCTAGTGAATATGAATATGCATTACCCTTCGCAGTAGATGTACTTATTGAATGCAACTCGCGAAAGGGTGCATTGGACAGTGGCCACTCTGCGACCGGCCGTTGGTCACCTCTGACCCACGAAAAAATACTTAGAAATCGGCAAGAAATCTATTGTTAACCGTAATCATTACAAAATTAGTGAAATTCGTGTAAGTAAAGTAAAAATAGTTAACCGTCTTTTAACTTTAAAGAATCCAACGCGAAATCAAAGAATTAATAATGAAGATCAAATGTCAATGAACACACCGTTTGCATACATACATTTCAATTTTCATCGGTACTGTTTAGAATGGTTAAGGCACTTAATTATTTTATTGTTGCATGGACTTTCGGACAAATAAGTACCAGTAGGCCTATTGTCTAACTGGCTCGCAATCGCCATAGTGTTCATTTTGACAGTTCTTGTATGAATGTGACATCTAGCTGATTCCGATGACAATTGTCAGCCCATACATGAACTGTCAAAATGTAGACGATGGCGATTGTGAGCGAGTTAGACAATAAGCCTAGTGGTTTACGTGGTATTTTGAGAGCTGCAAAGACTTGTAAGTATAGGTAGAAAAAAAAATACAACCGAATTGAGAATTGAGAGAGATTTTTTGAAGTCGGTTAAAAATAGGTTCTTTTTGTTACGAACTTTTTTATTCCGTCGTCATATTGGCCAAATCAATAAACTTAAGTTAGGTACAAGCTTTTAATCCCACGAGGATATCGGTCATTGATCAGAGGTGACCAACGATACAACTCAGTACAACCCGTAAGCGCCGGTTTTTTTTTAATATAGCAAAGTACTGGGTGCTGGTTTTTCATTCCGTACTTCACTATACATAATCATCATCATCTCCAGCCTATATACGTCCCACTGCTGGGCACAGGCCTCCTCTCAGAATGAGAGGGCTTGGGCTATAGTTCCCACGCGGGCCCAGTGCGGATTGGGAACTTCACACACACCATTGAATTGCTTCGCAGTTGTGTGCAGGTTTCCTCACGATGTTTTTCCTTCACCGAAAAGCTCATGGTAAATTTCAAATGAGATATCGCACATAAATTCCGAAAAACTCAGAGGTGCGAGCCCGGGATTCGAACCCACGACCCTCTGCTTGAGAGGCCACAGATCAAACCACTAGGCTACCACGGCTTTTTTTTTTACTATACATAATATGTAATTATATTTATGTGTAACATACTCAGTGGCATATTTAGGGGAACACAAATAAAAGTTAGCAAAACGCATACTTAATGCTCGACCAGAAAATAATAATAATAGTTACCTACCTACACTTTTTATCGTGTTCCGCTTAATATGCCGCTGAGTGTATGTTATCACTTTAAACAAAGCCACCTACTAATTGTGGTCTGAATCTCCTTTTTTAAGTCAACATCACCCATTTCATAGAAAACGTTTTGGTTTGATCCTAGTTAATAAATACTGTGCTAAAAAAAATCTGAAAAACCAATGTCACTTGGATTAAGTTCAAGTTTTGAATCCCATGAGGTCAGCGGTCATCGGTCAGGGGTGACCAACGGTTCGCGAATCCATGCCCATGGTCAACTCAGTGCGAACTGCAAGTGAGTAAACCCTTATCCTGACCTGTAGACACCCCTATTGTTGACCTTCACAATGGTGCAAAAATGCATGTTACTTATCAGTTTTGCATTCCGTGGTGCTTTTTTGTAGATTTTGCATTATTGAACGATGACTTATGTTTTTGCATAGATAACAAGTTCATGTGTTGTTTTGTGCTAAAATGCCAACGTGTTTTTAAGCAATGATTTGAATTTATCAGGTAGGTACCTAATACAATATGAGATGGCTTCATGTAGGCTCAAGAATTTTATGAAAAGAGTAATAGGTACAGTTCGGTAAGGCCAATTTTAAAAAATGACAAAAAGCAGAAAAAACCTCAGTCTACAAAAAACTAACGATAAACTCTCTCATTTACTTTTTTCATTACAAATGGACGTAATTATAATGACTAACGGGATTCAATCATTTCATCTCTTAATTTTTGCAAACCTTTATTATTTCTAAATCGTAATAATATAAAATAATAGCGTGGCTTTTTTAAAGCGTCAAGTTAGGTTAGTACATTATAAATATTATAACTTTTCAAAAATTTAGCATACCTATTAGCGGATATCAACGGTTAGCCAAACAATGATTTTATGAAATGATGTAAGTGATTTTTTTGTGGAAACACTACATAATATCATAAGATGGTATACATTTTATGAAACAAAGCTATTACCTACATGGTAGACAGCGTTTTGGCGGTTAAAAATTCATAGTCAATGATTTGGTAAAATGCGTAGTCTCTTAAATTATTCATACCTCTAATCGATGGGGGACTGCATAAAATACGAATGTCCACTATAAAAAATATAAGAAGAAGCGCTAAAACTCGATAGGATAGAAAACCGGGTATGTCCGTCCGTTCGTCACCTCTGACCCACGTTAGACCAGCACTGGCCTTCGGGCCGGTGATAAAGGACTTTAGCAAGTTCACACAACTAGCCTTGATATTGAATTAGTAGTATTGTGAGGATAATTTTTTATCGCTTAGAAATTCTCTTCTTTTTTGTTCCTATTAGCCACAAAAAATATTTTAGTAGTACAGTAAATTTTATTCTGTTTTATGTTAGTTTATACAAAACAGTAGGTACCAACGTTGTGTATGTAGGTGCCTATGTGTATTGTGATGCTTTTTAACTGAGTTCCAAAAAAGGACCCTACTCCTTAACTCCTACTCCTAATAAGAAACAAACACAAGCGAATTGAGAACTTATTCTCAATTCGGTTGTGTTTGTTTCTTATAATTTGTGTGCTTCAAATCTTGCAACTAAATTTTGACATGACGTGACCTCTGATGATCGTTACCATAAAAGGTTGCTTAAAAATATTTTTTCTTTGTGTTACAATTATTTTTGCACAAACTGCCAGATTACGTAAAGTTTGAGTTGATAATTAATACATCCCTTTTTGTTTCTGATATTTGAAGATCCTGAGTAAATTGACAGTATATTTCAATGGCACACGAGCATGCATCCTTATTCCCTACTTTGCAACATTGAACTAAAATAAATAAGCGATACATCAATTAAATGTTTTTTTAAATACAAGTAATAGCAAGTAGTAAGTAATAGCTATATGCGCTGATAATTCAGTGCCCACTAACGTCATATCGATTTTCACAGCGGAACAAACTTGAACAACGCGTCGCTGGACAGCGGTCAGTCCCCGTTTTACGACGCTTTTATTTACTCTAAGCTTATTAAACCCTTTCTTTGTTAAATAATTCTCGAGAAGGGTAATTAATATGGTCGGCATTGTGCAAAAACGCTGGCTTTGTTCTTTGTTCTGCGCCGCTTTGTCCACTGGGCCGGTTTGCCCGCTTTGTCGAGGTGATCATTAGCCCAGTGGGCATTTTCGCACTCACGGCTTCTAACTTTTTTTTCTCACAGATATAGAACTACGCCCTTGACCGTTATGCGCCAAGTCTATGGTTTTTGTGATTAATGATTCGGATTGTTTGTCCGGCAAAATGACCCAAAGTGCAGGTTGTCAATTTGTTTCTGAACATTTTATTGATGATAGTTTTAATATTTTTATTGTTTTTTTTATGTAGGTACGATGAGGAATAAGATCTCATTACATTACCTGCCTAAGATTTTTCTGTCAAGATGTCGAAAAAGATGTACATAGTTTTAATTTTCTAAAGTAAACGTCAAATTAATTTGGATAAATTGCAATTATAATCATAAAAAAATATGACAGGACAATCTACTACACTTTAGGTTCATTATTCTGATATCCTAATAGTGCCTAGAACATAATACAAATGGAGAATACAGTTCCGCGTCGAACCGTCTCGTATCTTAATTTATGAATGAAGTCTGTGTAGGTATGTGTGTCGTTATTTACGCAGGACACGGAGTGATTCGCTATAGAGTTGCGAATGTAGTGGTTCGCGAATCGCATCATACGAGAGGAAGGAGGATCGCCCTCCGGTGGCGTTAGCCAATCGGAGAACGTCTAGACTGTAAGCTCAAGCTCACTGGCTTGCCGTGGTGTGCGTGAGTCGCGAATAATACAAAACAAATATTATTATCAGTCCACTTTATCTGTGTGGTGGGCATATAATAAAACCGTATGACCATGAACATCGCGGATTTGTATGTATCAAATTTACCTACTAACATTATGCTAATCCTTTACATGGATTTCCAGTTTCCCATTGGCTGTTTATTAAAAACATACCTACAGTTTTTTTTGTTAATATATAACGCTGTATATAAGTAGCACAAACGTAAATACCTACTCGGGATGACGTAATCTGCGCGCTCAGTTCGAACTCCTTGAATTCATGCGGCCTTAGTACTTCGACGCGCATGCAAAGTTCTTCCTGTGTTTTGAAACGCACTTTACTAGTTCTAGTTAGAACAATAGTTGTTGTCAAAACGTCAAATATCTCAATAGCAGGCCGGAAACATAAAAACAACGAACAAGGGGTGGATTCTATTAAGAATGGCTGTTAAAGTAGGATTACTTCCAACGAGACTTCAATTAGTGCAGGGGTTGCGATATGTTTAGCAAAGGGATGTGCGGAAGGTAACCCTTCCGTGTAAAATATCTTCGTTTGATGGTTTGAAACATGTGTTCGCCTCAACACTGATCCCTTGAGGAGGTCGCGGCATGATACATGGCTTGCTACTGCAGTTAATTAAGACGTTGCGGCGCTTAAAATAGCAAGATGGGTTCCACATTCATTCACCATGTATGTAGACGTAAGGATTACAATGCAAAGCGTAGGGCTAAGTACTTCAATCAATCTTGTTTAGAAAGAAACAATCATAATGATACTCATGTAATGTACATTATAACAAGTAGGTAGGTACAGTTGAGTTCTCCAATATCTATACGGCTGTAACCGTTCTAAAATATCTACACAATACATAGACCTTATTTTCGGTTAGGTTCATGAGAAGCGTTTTTAGATATTTTTGAACAGTTGGCTGCGCGTAGATATTGGAGAACTCAACTGTACTTATAAATAGATAACTTTCGAATGAATTATCAGTGCTGCTAATTTAACACTCATGTCTGTTGTTAATTCGAAGCATTATCCAGCCGCCCCGTGAACATTTAAATTTTACGAAGTATGTATACCTATAATTTCTATTTCTAGAAATGCGTTTAAAGAATTAGATCCAAAACAACCCCTTCCTAACCTCTTAAATAAAAAAAACTGTCACGAGGGAGTCGCGAGATTAGCCCTACAAGAGAGCCGAGCAAAAACACCGCACATGGGCGTATTTCAATTAGCTGTCAGTTTGTCAACCCTTCTGCTGTTCTCTAAGTACCCTCAGGCGCCAAAGCTAGCACCGAAGCTCTAATCAAGTGCTAAAAATAACTAAAACGGCAGTCTTTTAATGGTAAAACATTTTAAACCGTTTAAACTATGGTTCCAAAAAGTGTAACTCATCATTCATCAAGCATATTTACGTTCCTATATATTTTTTTATTGGTGAGGTACATTTTCTTTCATTTTGCGTGTGATGTATTCGTTATATTTGCAGGAATTCTTGTTTTAGTAATAATAACACAGTACTGGGGCCGTACCATGACGTCCTAATTCCGACTGAGTTTAAGTTTCACTTTTAGTACGAATCTAAACTGAATCGCATTAAGACGTCATGGTAAGGCCCCAGTACAAAACAGTATTTCACCCACATTCTCTTGAGCAGTTGGATACACAGCTATTTATTACATAGCTTTATACAGGAAACTAGAACAGAGTTAAAATTTTTGACTCGTATAAGTATTATTTTTCGAAATAGGTACTGTCAAGTTTTTACTTCTACACCGACATCCGTTACCTGGTACAAATGCAAATAATAAATCAATGCGTCTGCAAAGGAAACTGATATACAATATCCGTTTGATGAAATGCGTGGATGTAGACTCCATCTTAACCCTTTAATGCAAAGGAAATGTGTAGGTAAGTAGGTCAGATATACGATTGTGCATTGCACATGTTGTGAAAGCGGCGCAAAAAATAACCCCCCTTTATAAATCGCTTTGTTTTCACACACAAAAACAGACTGATTGTTAGCTGCAATTTGTACCCTTAAGATCGTATAGTAATGCCGCTTTGAATTGGCCACGTTTTATACCACATACAGGCAGCTAAACACGTGTATATTCCAAGAAAAAATGCATGTTCAATCGCTGAACGCTCAAGAAGGCAGAGCTTAGATTATGCTCTATCAAGTGATTTACTATTTTCAGAAACATAATCATTTCACATAAAGATGCTAATGAGCCAATTCTATATGAGATAACAATGTTAAAAAAATAGCGTTTGATCATAGTTTTTGCCCGTTCTCGCAACGCACCCTCAACCCTTCTCGCGGTTCAAGCGGGATTCTTTGGCTACCTTTTTTTGTGGCCCTTCTTTTTAAATGGCACATGCAGAGAGAGTTTTTTTATACACGTCAACCTATTTGATAAAACGCAATATCATCAGTCTACCTGGGCTGAGACTGGAGTCTATTCTTTTAATAGGCTCTTCTAATCGATTAACAGCCTATGCATAGTTATTTTATACGCTTCGTAGAAAGTTCATTTTTGGGAGATATATTTAAACCGACTACATTTTTATTTAAATGTAAACTGTATCTAGTTAAATTACCTGTGTTGTTTACTTATGTACTAAGTTGAATTGTACAACTATAGGTATTAAGATAGGTACTACATAATATTATTTATCATATCCAACATTTATAGTCTATTGCCAAAACCAATGCTTTATTTATCCGTACCTAAATAATTAAGATTCAATAGTTACAATTTCTAACAAAAGGTAGGAAACAAGAATGTACTAGCTAAATACCTAGCCAGCAACTACAAATTCAACTATCCATTAGAAAACAGTGAAATACGGGAAAAGAAACCAATATCTAATCCTAAAACCGTTAAAAAATCCAAAGATAAAAGATTGTATAACTTTCGTCCTCTTTTTTTCAAACTAACAGTAAATCCATCGATATCTCGCCAAAACAAACGGTCGTGCAAAACGTCCGATACCGTGGAATTCAGTCACAACAAAAAATCGCGCAGGTAAAAAGTCATATACCGGTATAATTATTGTCACAAATTAAAGCAAAAAATCCAACACAAAAGGTATCAAAATTCTGCAAGCCACACGAGCAGGTAGAAGAAGTTTATATAAAGTTTTGTTTTTTGTGTGAAAAGAATTGTGCAAAAGCGTGGGAGGGAACGTGGGATAACTGTATTCTGCGACGCACCCGGCGGACAGTATTATGCCTCGAGAAACTAATAAGCAGTGTTATGTCAACGCGAATTATGTTTATGACTTATGACTTTATACGGTCTTTACCTTTACACCTGAGTTTTAAGATTTGTAATAACCATAATAACTTAAGTCGCTTATTATTTATTTTTATCAAGAAATAATTTTAGATCATTCGCCATTTAGATTTAGACCTATGATTACCTACCTACGTCCATACAGCGCAAGTAACAATCTGGCTATCAAAATCAAAAATTCTTGTCTAAGTCTAGTCTAGACTTTTAGTTTTGTTTGACTGTTGTATAATAGAATGAAATCTTCTAAAGAAAAAATAAATTTAGCCTCAGTAAAACACCACTGCGAATCGCCGACGTAATGTTAAAAAAATATATTTTTTTAGAACGAACGTGTCTTTGCAAAATTTGCTTTGTCACTAAGTAAACAATCCGATCAGGCCGTGCTTTCAATAGAATTCAAGAATTTTTAGCAAAAACAGTTAAAAAAAATTATAAGCTGCCCCCAAAGTTGGTCGCAACGTGATAACTTTATTTTGAAATAGAGATTCAAAATCGGCTTATGTTTCAAACACCCGCGTTGCATTAGCTTCGATTCTATATTTTTTACTGTTAATGCTTGCTAACTAGGTACTTATATTTATTCGTCGCACATATTAATCACTTTATGTGACTTTATTGACCAAATTTATTCACAGGATATCTTTTCCATTAACATCAAACTTTCATTAGAGGATTTTAAATATTTTCTCATTTTCTCATCTACCACAGATCTCGTTGTCTTTTCCAAAACAGTTCACTTTTATTTTCAAAATTCACTCTCTTTTCACATGTAGGTAGGTAGGTACTCCGGCGATGATAGCCGACAACTAAACATCGAACTAGCAGACCAGCGCTGGCTGATGTAAGTCCAGCATAATGCTGAGTTGGGGCCAGTTTAAGTTTATCTCCTAAGTTTTTTATTTGTTTGTTTTTTTAATTGCTTTTATTATTTTGTCACAAATAAACTTTGTCTTTCATTCTTTCGGAGAAAATAGCACCCGATCATCAGTTTTTAGTAACTCAATGAATTCAGAACGCAATTTAGCTGCAGTATCTTCAATTTCGTTCTCAAATGATTTTCTGTAGTCAATAACACTAGCGAGACGCTGCAGGCTGCAAGTTCGCGTGTCGTTGAACCTGAACAAAAACTCCCCCGCTGGTTTCAGCGTTCTCACGCCGCGATCCGAACTCTGACACGCGCATGAAAAAACCTACGGTTTTTGTGCGTAATTTTAAACGAATTCTTACATATTGACGCAGAAAAGTCTTCGCAAAACTACGTGAATAGGAAAAAATGTTCAAGTTAAAAATAACAAACAGCTGAAGGACGAGCAACAGTTTGTCTGAGTGACTTGACGTAAATGTTGAACTAACTATTGCCCATGAAATGAAATGAAATGAAATGAAATGAAATGAAATGAAAATTTATTTTGCTGGAACAAGGGTTGTTTTACATGTGTTGTTACAAAATATAAGTGTCTCCTTATTCAGCCATTATCAACAGCATACAAAATATTTATATAGTTAAGTACATTATATTAATTGAGATAATTTACAATTTGTTAACAAAAATCTAATTTTCTACATGTACATCATTATTCAAATTTTAATAAAATTAATTATGATTAATGTCATGTAAAAATATTATTCAATTACAAAAAATAAAGCGGTCAAGGGTCAATTCAATATTCTTAATATACTTATTCTAGTTACACAATAACTATTTATGTTATAAATAATATATATGTATGTCAAATCTTATTAATTATTTTATTAAATTATTAGTGTTCCAAAAAGTCATTCAATTTATAAAATCTGTGCTCTAAAAGCCATTTATGCAGCATTGCTTTAAATTGGTTACAGGGCGCATTTTTAAATTCCTGTGGTATCTTGTTGTATATATTCACACACATTACACTGCAGTTTTTCCTAAACCTAGCAGTGCTTTGTTGCTTTGCGACCACAAGACGGCTACCATCTCTTGTGTTACGTGGATATATTTCTCTAGCAGTTTTAAACAGATGACTATGACTTTTAACAAATTTCGAGATTTCAAAGATATATAGACACGGGAGGGGTAGTATACCCAGTTTGAGGAACAAAGGTTTACACGACACAAATGGTCCAACACCACAAATGGCACGAACACATTTTTTTTGGGCAATAAAAGCTCTATACATATCACTGCCATTTCCCCATATGATGAGACCATATCTTAATACAGATTCAACATAACCGTAATAAGCAGCTATCGCAGTTTTTTGATCAATTGTTTTTCTTAATCTACGCAGGACATACACAAATCTGTTAATTTTCTTGCATACATTGTTTATCTGATCACTACAATTCAAATTTCTATCTACGAGTATACCCAAAAAAGTTGCTGTATCATTTTGCTGTATCTGATGTCCATTTTGGTTTATGTCAAATTGGTGGTTATTATTATTAAAATGTACTAAATTAGTTTTTTGTAAATTAGGTTTCAGGTTATTATTTTCTAACCACTTGACTACGGAGTCTACTGTCTGACTAATTTGCGATTCGTGGTTACTCATATTGTTTGAGTAATCACTGGTAACTGCAATGGATATATCTGATGATTACCATGATTTCGTCTGCTAAAGTTCATTTGTCGCTACCCCAAAGGCATTAATATTATTTTTTCGAGATAATTTAGGTACGACGGTTTGTAACAGTGACAGGCAACAAACAGACAGACGGATTGACAAACAGAGTTCCTTTTGAATTTTTAATGTTAGTAGGGATTAGTCATTCGCCGAATTTGAAGTTCTGCTCCAATATTTATTTGATGTGCGATAAACTGACCTCACTCGGGGTAGTGTGTTGACGTTCGTATTTAAGATTCCTTTCGTATGAAATTAATCATCAAAACAAATAACAAGTTGTCAGCTAACTTCTAGAGTGGGTACTTAATGAAACTTAGGTACTTACTCAAGGACGTGCGCTAACTTAGCCACACCAATTTCTCCCATGCTCAAGAAGTTTTCCGGAAACTTTAATTGAAGAGTTCAGTTTGATAATATGGGCCTTATAATTACTACTTCTTAGTCCTAGGTACTACCACAGTAGTAGTAAGAATGTTACTCTCTTCTAGCAATAACTTTAGAATTGGGTACAATTATAACGACATGAAATTTACATAAAAGTGAAAGAAATGTATCGTGATTGAACCTAAGAACTAACTAATTTGGTTAGCAAAGATGGGACTACAGGACAATAACGACAACAATTGTAGAATACCTATGTGGCGAAGAATTTGAAACGATGGAACACATCATGTGTGAATGTGATGCCCTCGCCAGACTAAGAATGAAACTCCTTGGCAGCGGATACCCGGAACCAGGAGATTTCAAGGCACTACCACTGCGCCAAATCACCCAACTCATGAATGAGGTGGTAAAAGCGATGGAATAGTGCGAAGGAGGGGTAATTACACAAAATATCCACAAATGGGTCGAAGTGTATCCGTAGGGGCCCCTAGTTAGTAAGATAAGATAAGATAACTAATTTTGATTTGTCGAAATCGAAATGTACAGGTTTCTATAATAGAATAGGAATAAACTAGGTAATATTCAGAAAATATACCATTTTACTGGTCTGCAGGTAGATAATGACACTTTACCTGCCACCACCTTGCATAACATATGAGTGTTTCATTGAGTTAGATTACACAATCCTTTATGCACTTTTTGTGCACATTAGGGGTAGATATTAAAATGTCAGGCATGCATTATGACGGCACCGGAAGTCGCGTTTCACTGCGAATGTTATTTCCGGCCCCCGCCGAGAACTCTCATTATTCTTTCAGCAAATATGTTTTGACTAAAGCCATTACCTCCTTCGATGAGCTTCGGAACGGACGTCCCAAATGATCCCGGGCACCGTCATTAATATAATGATTGAATCATTATCAATCATTAAAGGGTGAAGGTCGCCACATGCCACAACTATTTTTACTCCCGAAATAAAGAAAAGTAATTAAATATTTGCCTAACTTAAGCATCCATACATACTTACAATATTTGAAAAGAATTATGAAGTTTAAAATAGTTACGAAAAAACACTGTGGTAATTTAGTTTTATTTTAGAGACACACTTTTTTTAGGCGCTTGCAAGGGAAAAATCGGGAAATCAAATCGTATGTATAATTAATACAATTTTTATTCCATAATATTTATATACATATCTCCATAACCAATATATACATTGTAAAATTTTTGAACTCGCCTCAACTTGAGACAAAACAAATTTTAAAAACCTAAACCAGTAAATCTAGGTTTCCCACTCAATGTTTATTTGCTCATATTAAGTCGGTCTACTGTTAAAGACGTGACTAAATACCTTCAGAACTTCTGCTGCGTCAAGACAAATAAACACAGATAAGCGACTATGTTAATTAACCTTGCCTTTTCATATATCAGATGACGACTTACCTTCATGGAGTCGTGATTAAATATGTCTTGTCAAAGTTAACAATAACTATCAGTCACCTTTGTCACCGTCCTTACTTGCTGTGAATAGCGGCGATAAACGGACTCAAAATTATTATGATGAGTTTGATGACGTTCAATTTTACTAACTAAATCGTTCTCAGTAAATATACCTACCTACTCGCAAGTACACAATAATTTCTGCGAGAAAACAGAATCAGGTTTTTTTTAAAGCACCGTTGTAAATCGATTGAACAATCCGTATAACTGTCATCACTTCCCCGATCGCATTTAGAATGTGGGAACAAATTATCGCAAACACTTTGATGTCACGCAAAAAAACCTTGCACAACACATCACCTGGCCAAAAAAATTACACTCCCACGCTACGAAAGGGTTGCGCGCACCTGACCTATATTGCTAATGTGTAAAAAATGTTTTCTTTGCATTTTTTACACATTATACCTACCGAATCTCAACAAAGATTGTAAAGATTGCAATGGAAGTAGAGTGTCTACTCTGTCATCATAAACTAGGATTTTTCTTTAAGATTTTGAAAGATTCTTTCAAATACTGGTTTAATCAGAAATACAATTTAAAAAAAGTTTCATGACATTAAAGTAGGTACATATTTAAATATTCATTACTTTCGGAGATGCAAAATATTTTTTATGACAGTCAAATACGCATAAATAACCCCGCAATATAACTCGCTAATCTCAGTTTACGATCAATTGCCGCAAACAAGTTTCCTTTCAGCGGAACAAAACAAACAACAACAAAATATTTGTCCCGCAACACCGCAGTAGATGCGCACCCCACTTGCAGTCACACAATGCGCTATTGTTGCCTGAGCGCAGGTAGCTTAAAGGGTTATCCGCTTATGCAAAAAGTACACTATCCGATTAACACTCAACACGAGTTACCAGTTTATATGCTAACGATGCTGAGGTGTTAAGAGCGTCGCCTTCATCCCGTGCGCGTGCATATGTATTGCCATAAATGCAGTAATTGTTACGTCCTTTGATAGATACTACCTAAGTCTCGAATTTTAATGACTCGAAAAGAATAAGATTATAAAGTAGGTACCTATTACCTATGATATATATGTATTGTTTTCGTAATTTAATAATATTTTAAACTACCTACCTTCCTAATCTAGATAGGATTGCTTTATTATAATGATGATAAATAAAAAAACAATCTATGTGGCTTATTGTGGGTATTGGCACAGTTGGGTAAGTTAATCCTTAACCCTTAATAAAAATTACTTCTAAATTACTGATAGAACCCCTAAACATAAAATCTAACTCTGTGCCTATTGATTGGACTATACTATATAAAATTTATAGCCATAACATCAAACAATACCAGTAGAATACCACCTTTTACGAAATGAAAATGTTTTCTATAATTGTGCGGTAGACCTGTCCAGGTAATGACAGCCATGGCGCTCTACAATATTGCGTGGGAGTATGATTAGATAGGTACATTTAATTTTTGTTACAAGAGACCTGATTAAAGAAGCTGTTGACGATGTTATACAATTTTATTCGGCCGTAAAGAATATTTTTATAGTTTGTAAGGAAAAGCTCGATGAAGTAGAAGGCTGGCAGGTCGCGTGCACGCGCTGCGGTTAACGCGTTTACAACAAGGGGCCAACGTGAATTCGCGGCCTTTAACGAAGCGGGCTCATTAAGAATTCATCGACGAGAAAGCGTGAGCCGACAGGGAGGGCGGTCAGCCTGACAGGCGATGTGTTGCAAAATGAATAAATAGCGGCGAGAAATGGGGGCAGTTCGCCAGGTAACCACCGCCGACTCAATAATGCAGCCCGGCCTGCCTATTTCAGGCTTCAGCCACTTTACCGGTGGCTGCTCGTACGTGTAATGGGTTCTTGAGTCACTGGTCGGTGGAGTGACGCGAAACACGGCATAGTTAATGAATTTGTTCGCGGACACGATAATGTCACTGTAGGTACGAGGGGCAGCTTGCAACCGCCCCTTTGTTGAATTGAAATAAAATATTTATTAATTTCCGCACTTTCCTGTGTTAAACTGAAATATTTAGTAATATAGATTAAATTCTCCTTAAGCTTGCTCCACGTCTTAATTCTGGAATAGTTACCTACATAAAAGACTGACCCACATTTGAATGACCATCCACTGTTGGAAGACGATAGTTCAAAAGGATGGATTAAGCGATGGCAATCACGTTAATCTTTTAATAAATTGTTCGCTCGTGCAGACTTATTTGATAATTCTTCACAAGTTTTACTTAATGGTTCTCGACTAGGATTTCAAAATGTAATATTGCATGTTGTTTTCAAGAGAAATAGGTTACTGGACAATATGCAAAACCAGTCATTTTAAAGTTACTCTTTGTCGGTCCTTAACTAAATCCTCAAGTCTGCTCAAAAATTAACTGGTTAAATTGATAATTCTGCCTCTGTACATCTTCATTTTTGACAGTTACTCGTAATGCTTAATTCGTTGTTTCTTGTACAACGCTATTTATTTACTTACTCATTGCGTATACATAATATTATGCGTTCATGCAAATGCCAAGTAATCATGTATGCTCGTAAACTCATAACGAATACTAGGATGAGTAAAAAACCGCATTAGACAGATCTGTCTGCGCATATGCATAAAAAACTCACTGGGCGAGCACCATGTGCAGTCGCAGGTGCCCTCTGTTCCCACACAACCCTTTCAGCGAGATGCCTCCCCCGCCCCTCTCACCCTCCTAAAACTGCATACAAACCAGACAGATATACCTCGTCTAAAATAATCCATATTACCTCGTAGTCATAGAAGATTCTCCACTGTCGATTCAGTTGGCTCTTACGTGGTTGTAGATCAGCGGGCGTCATTAGTCCCGAATCTACCTGTTCCGATTGTATTTATAGATGCTGTCGTGTCATTAGATTTATTGTGGATATAATGCAATCCTCTCAAACTTTTTGCCTTTCTTTAAATATCCCAGAAATACGTAGATGCGTTTATGCCATTTAAAGCGAACAAAAAGTTTGATGACACAGCGAGGGTACCTAGTCACGCGACGTAATTGCCCGCTTAAGTACAGGTGCATTAAGTCTTTATCTTAAAAAGCTTGTTGTTTTAGAGTCGTAAAACAGAACTAAATGATACAAAGCATTAGTCTACGTGCAAACAGTTTCTACAGGTGACGAGCCTTTCTCAATAGGCCTTAATGTGGCCAAGATCTAGTGTTTTCTAACAAGTAAAAAATTTAGGCAAACTAAAAGAGATACCTGCACAAAAAGTCGTTATCTGGATGTTTTGTAGCCAATTAAAAGCAAAAAGGTCACCGGCTGTCGATGCCGGCCGCGGCTACCCGCAATAAATCGCAACCCTACACAAAATGTTTCCGCTCGCTCCGTGCACCCGACGCAGAAAAATGACTTCACCTGTTTTAGGCATCATCGGGCAACCATCACGTAAATTGCTAGCACACAAATGGAATAATCCAGTAAGCAGATTTTTAACAAAATTTCTATAGGATTAACTTAATTTTTAGAAAGTAAAGGAAGTTCAAATAATTTACTCACCGTATCCTGTAGTCTTATTAAGCATGCATGCAAAAGGTGTGGAAGGGTCTGGCATGTGATAGATAAATTCTCTTGTTAACTGTTCCAACCGAAATTTTATAAATTAACTCAACATTATCTACATAGCCAAATGTGTGCATTCCCTAAGCGTCTTGAATGGTGGTGAATTAATTCGACGTGCGTGCGCGCCGCCGCTCGCTATTGGTCAACGCACACAAGCTGCACTCGATTATGCAGTTGCAGATCATGTCCGATATCATGCCTATTTTATACTTAGCTTTTTACATCTGGCCTATTCACCCGCTATATTTTGCCTTTCGACCCCATTTTTAGATAACGCATGTTAAATATTATTTGGAGGGTCATCGAAGTGGTAGGACCTTCTACAGCGGTTTTAATGAAACTGAATTATGGCATCGACAAACGAAAAGAGTCACAGTAAATATTTGACTTTTTTAAATAAAGTGAGTGTTTCCGTAACTGATATTTCTCATTACTGCGGTTTGTTTGCGGCTGATAAAAAATGTGGAAGTCCGAGGGAGGCCGGTGGCCGCGGAAGGGTTGTGGCTAGCAGCCCTCAGGGCTCTGAGGAGCCGAGGCAAACAGCAGATGGCTGCGGCTTCAGTTACATAATCAACAGTCATCGTATTCAAATGGGTGTGCATTGATTCCGGGCACAACGACCCTGAATATGTTAAGAGTGCAAACGAAAATCGAGAATATTTACCTATTTGTTGCCGTATAACCCAGCAGCAGCTACTAATTGTTTGCTTTTCAAAACAGTAAGATTTGAGAGGTCAAACATCCGTAATATGATAGCAAAGTTACAATTTAAGGCTTGTTAAATCGTTCATTCATAATCTAATGATTATCTGATTGGAGCATCAGCTAGCTAGGGTCCAACAAGCATAACGAAAATTGAAACCGAAAGTTTTATAGAAAATGGTACCAGCTTCATATTATTGTAAAGTCACTGGAGCACTGGGTAACGCCGATTGTTCTGCTGAGCCGCCTCGTCAATGCATTTGAGACAGTGTATCACGTTATCGTGTTAGAAACGTTCATTCTTCAGTTGCTGCTCTACATTGCTGCTTATGTAGGACGTCGCTTTTAACTGGTTCTTATCGAAGCTGCGTTGGGTTCGGGATGATACGGGTGGTAGGGTTTTATGGTGGTATACAGTGAAGACGAGTATCACGATGCGCTATATACGTAACGGTGCATTAGTGACTGACTCACAGGGAACTGACCTAGGGGCATGCAGCGCTGGAGTGCATTGACGTCTGCCTCCGACGCACTTATCACTGGCATGTCTCCTCTAAGATAGGATACATGCATAGAACATGCCCTTTCTGACCGATGAATAACACATTTGTATTCGTATCTGACAGTTTTGAACCACATAATGTCACGAAGGGTCAAAAACACCAAATATTAATGTGATATGCAGCAGACAAATATAATGTTGATTGTTTGTTTTGTTTAGAGTTAGCGGTTTACCCAATGTTATCTTATAGCTACTTTTCAAAATCGGTTATTAATTCTTAGTAAACATAAATCATAAATTAGTCAACAGGAAATATTTATTTGCTTACCTTCTTACTGAATTTACATTATTTTGATAAAATCCAAAGTTGCTACGGGCACGATTTTTTTACATTAAACTACAATTTTCTAAAACATTTACTTAGTGAGATGTAAACTTGTAAAAAGAGGCATATTTAGCAAAATGTTTGTTCACTAAATGAGTCCACTTAAAATGAAAAATAAAACAATTGTTAGTTTTAATATCAACCTAAAATCGAAAAAAAACCAAGTTGAAAACTGAACCCAACTTATCCCTCTGAATTTTTTTAGTAGTTACACGTTTCTCGTTATAAATATTTACATACGTATTTTAGAAAATAGTTTCTCGGGGCTGAAACTTCATTAGGTTGCTACTTTTGAATTCTTGAAATAAAAACAGGTTTTCATAGTTTTCCCGTTTGATTTTTTTATATGTAATATATATATATATATATTTAGTTGTAAATTTATTTCCTGTACACACAGATAATATATTCATGTATTTTTTACATTTTAAATTAAGAATACTGTATTTTTAATAAGATACTTTGATTAACTAGGAAATTTACTTACTCTAGGTAGAGCTCAGAAAATTTTCGGCAAGGATCTCAATCTTTTAAGAAATAGAATAAACGTAACGGACGTAAACTTAATACATATTATGTTTCTACAATACGTTATTTTATATCATAATCGCACCTCTATAACTGGACTAACCTTTATTTTCACCTCTATTAATCGGAGCCTCTGTAAATGAGACAAATATTTATTTATACCTGGCTATGTGAGATACTGGGTAAGTGGAATACCTCTTAAAGTGAGACTAATTTTCAGGTCCCTTGAAGTCCCAGTTATCCAGGTTTCACTATAATAGAACTACAAATACTTGTAGTCTAGCTAAACCAATCAGTAAAATTTCCCAAAATCGAATAGGTGTATAACTTTTAAAAAATATGTACTTATATAAAGCAGAACATAGGATTGCTCAAAAATTCGTCAAATACGTACACTCTTAGACCGCTTTTTTGAAATTCTCTACCCTATTCTAAAAAAAAATCTTTGTCACATATTGTACGTAAGGAAGTTATTTAGGTATTATTTTATTATCCTTCAAACGCAAAAAACAAACCCGCAAACCCAAAAAACAAAAACCACGAAACAAGGAAAACTTTATCATCATTAGAGAAAAGACGCATACAATCGTTAACTTGACCGTAATTCGTATGATCTAACCAAGGTTCCGGTGATAAGGCGGTGTTTCACAATAGCAGAATTATTGGCGCTGGAGGGCTGCCTTATCTTTGCCTTGAGATGCGCCGAAAACAACTTCAGCGATCGAGGTCCACTGAAACGTATCAAACACTGTCGCGCACGAAAATACATAACGACTTACTATTTTATAGTCATTTACTATGGTGCTACGATGCCCTTTCCGCCTACGATTACGATAGAATATTTATCTATTCAACATACGTAACGTAACCCCTTCAGAGATCTCTGGTGTTCAATGCATCATCGTTTGCCATGAAAAGGATATTTGAAAAAGAAACTGCAATTTTGATGAACTGGCACTCTGGCAGGCCATAATTAATTAATGCACTCGAAATCACAATCGTATTCACCATTTTTTTCTGTAGGTATGGGATTTTTTTACGGTATGGGATAAGGGTAGTACAAGATGGCGAATGACAACTCTACCCAATGTCAAGCTATTATGCCAAATTATTTTATGCACGAAAATTGACGTTCATGACGTCCCGCTATCAGTTTCCTTTTCAAACCCTACGACACTTCTCATAACTAGAAAGTTCACCTCTGTGAGAGTTTTTTTTGTGTAAAAAAATTATGTTTAAAATATTCGAGAAAAATCAGATTGCTGTCATTTTGTGACACTTCGGTTCGTGGGGTAAGGACGCACGGGGGCTGCATGGAGCCTTGAGCAAGCGCATGACGAGGACGACCCTCGCGGGCATCTTTGTCGCCCAAAGACTTGCAAATAGCAATAGGTACAGCGCGGGGATGCTGTCTGCATGATGGGGACTACCTAAGAGTTTTAGTTTTGTTAAGTTAGTCTTAGTTTAGAATAATGTTAATTATTAAATAATAAAGACATTTTATAATATAATAAATATGTTTGAATCGAACTTCAGAATGTTAATAGGTAATATAATAATGGTAAATATTCAGCTTAAATGTTTCCTTTGTCCAGCTAGCTATGTTTCAAAGAACGCGTTCGTAAACCGACCGAGAAAACATTGCCATACAAAGATGAGATGAACCGCACAACGACCGAATAACGCATGTCGCAAGGCCAGTTACCTACATTTTATAAACAAATTGGGAAACATCTAGATGTCATTCGTTATCAAGTTCAAATCAAGGTATTTTACATGTGTATTGTGGAACGTGACCAAGTGGTGTCGCGAAGGGCTTTTAGCAGCGAGCATACTGCGCGCACGCCGCTGCCGCGTACCACTCCGGCAACTCACTCGTGCGGCTGGTGGCTGCGATAGTGGCTCGTAAAACCTGAGCCGTGCATATCATAATTGAGTGGCGTTCATATTTTGGTTAGTAGACAGATTAGTTAACTATAGGTATATGTAAGTAGGTCAATGGCGGCGCGTGACGCCGGTGCGGCCCTTCGCGAACCGCGCAGGGCTCGCCTTGAACTAACCGCCTCATCAATGTCGGCAGCTTTCTTTGCTAAAGTGATTTGATCTTAATTTTCTACCAATTTGTGATGATAACTTTAAAGCAGCATGAAGCCGGCCGAGATATTACAAAATGTTGGGCAAATTTAGCGATTCTATGATGCTACGTGATGATACCTACCATCTGGTGATCTCGTTCTTAGGGAAAAATAAATGCATCTTAAAAATTTTACCAATAATTCATGCGGCACGGTCGAATGACATCTATGCTTGGTCGTGGGCCTGGTCTAAGGAAGATCAACAGAGAATCAGGCACAGAAGAGTCCTGTTAAATAGTATTACATGTCCAACGTAGCGCAAACGCGGCGACGAAGATGTCGTTTAACAGTTTTCAGAACAATTGTAACCTTTAATAGTAGGATTGAAAAAAATAACATCATCTCTTTAGTATTTTCGAACATGAAATGCTATTGAAGACTACATACCGCCTAGTCGCTAAAACGACTTTTACTGACAATGATCTGGAAATCTTAAAAAATCTACATACATGGCCGATAGTCGTGGAAGTGGAACTTAGTTCACACATAGATGACACATAGCACTAAGCTACCGGTATGTGTGCTCCAGACAAACAGGCATGTTTCGCAATGGCGCTCGCATTGTTAAATCGTTCTCGATAGCGTCATCGGCAAATTGCCGAGGTCGGTAGGAGCGGGCCCTGCGCGCGCGCTGGTATCTGGGACATCTATTTACAGCGGGCCCTCGCAAGGGACGCCGCGACTTTGACACGTATTCCTTCGAGAATATTGGCAAACGTATACTAAGTTCCTCGAAGTTTAATTGAAATATAGTTTGGAGATGGTCTCTGTGGCGCTATGTCGCCCTAGTACTTTGCTGTGAGACAACACCACGTATCTGCTTTTTAATATTTTCAATGGGTTGCTTGTACTTCATCATCATCATCATCATCAGCCTGAAGACGTCCACTATTGAACAAAGGCCGTGCTTGTACTTATCATCGAGCAATTATTCTTTGACCCTTGAGAAAGTAGACGTTCAGCTGGCATGTCAACTAACTGTGGTCATAAAAAACCTTCAGTTAATAGTTACTGGGTGTTTCAACAACGTTTGCTGCCGTACCAACCAATTTAACAACGTATTTGTTGTTGCAAGCCTTATCTTCAAAATTCTCGTATATTTTGTTCAGAAATCCCTCGCAAGGTTTTGTATCGTGTCTACAAAAGGTAGATTATGGACCGACTGAACCCGTTATATTTAATTTAAAATCATCATTGTGATGTCCTATATATAGATGTATTACGGGTAGGTGTTACCTAATTGGTGACCCCTATTTCACCAATTCGACAATTGTCTATGACAATGACAAGTGACAATTCGAATTGCAACGCGTGATGGTCAATATGAAGCCAACCGGCGTAGATTCTCGTCGAGTTTGTAATGTAAACAGAATTGTCACTTGTCACCGACTATTGTCGCTATTGTGAATAGGGATCAGGGCCTCATTTCATAAACCTCGACAAGTTGTCAATTTGACGACATATGTTGGATTGTCACTATATTCCCGTTTCATAAAACTTGACATTTTTAGTATTGTAGACAGGAACACAGTGGTAATTATCGCTTTTTCTTAGGGCATTTCATAAAACCTTTTTTGTGACAAGTATTGCACTAAATTCTTGTCGGTTACAGATAAATCTTTGTCACTGTGGTCGTATTGAATGACAGGTATATCATTGTCGGTGTTGGGTCAAGTAAATGATTATTTTAAATAACTACCCTCAAATAACGTTTACTAACATTGCATTTATATTCAGTCTGAGGTAAACATGGCGGATAAGAACAAGATTGTTATTTTAAATTTAATTCACAAAAATCGTGAAATCGTGTTCGGCAAGTTCAGTTCTACTTTGACCCATGAAATAAAAGCTGCATTGAAAATCTGTTATTTCTAAAGAAAAGTTTATTCTTCGGTGAAATACTCTCGGGCGCCTATTTTCTACAATATAAAAATCATCACTTTCATTGCTATTATCACTGCTATAATTTAACATCATGATTTGTTACGACTTTCAACGTCACTCGACAGCTGACATCTATTTCGGACACAGGCCAAGGTCCCCTGTCAAGAACTTGCGACAATTCGACAGGTTTGTAATTTTAAATTGACAATAATGCGTTTCATAAAAGAAAATTGTCAGAAAACTTACGACAAATTGTCTAATTTTCATTATCACTAGTAATATTATATGAAACGCAAAACTGTCAACTTGTCATGAGAATTTGACAGACTTGTCGATTTTTCCGACAAATATGTCAAGCCCAAAATTTTATGAAACATTCAATTATCGAATTGTCGACTGGTCACCTATTACCTGTCACTGACAATTGTAAGTTAGGTATATGAAATAGGGCCCTGATGGTAAGCAGAAGCACATGGGGCAAGACAAGTGTAGAAAAGCTTTAGAAAAGCTCCGAAATAGTAACTTATTACGAAGGTACCTACAGTAGAAATCATAACAAATTAATGCAGTCAGTTTTTTAGGGTTCCGTAGCCAAATGGCAAAAACGGAACCCTTATAGATACGTTATGTCTGTCCGTCCGTATGTCACAGCCACTTTTTTCCGAAACTATAAAAGCTATACTGTTAAAACTTTAAGTAGATGTATTCTGTGAACCGCATTAAAATTTTCATACAAAAATAGAAAAAAAAAAAATTTTGGGGTTCCCCATACTTGGAACTGAAACTCAATTTTTTTTTTTCATCAAACCCATACATGTGTGATATCTATGGATAGATCTTCAAAAATGATATTGAGGTTTCTAACATCATTTTTTTTCTAAACTGAATAGTTTGCGCGAGAGACACTTCCAAAGTGGTAAACTGTGTGTCCCCCTCCCCGTAATTTCTAAAATAAGAGAATGATAAAACTAAAAAAATATATAATGTACATTACCATGCAAACTTCCACCCAAAATTGGTTTGAACGAGATCTAGTAAGTAGTTTTTTTTTATTTAATATTTGTTTGTCTATATCAGAGGTTCCCAAACTCTTTTGTTCCATAGACCACTTTCAAAATTTTGCTGGATCCGGTGGACCCCCTGCAGCTACATTACCACTAATTTCTAAACTAAATCTCGAAAACAAAAAATAAGATTAGCTCTATAATATATGGAAACTTGCGTTGTTGCTGAGTTTCAACTATAAATTAACAGTTTTCGAAAAAATTGGTTAGAATTGATTGCTTGATAGGGTTAATTATTGGAAAATAAAGTCGACTAAACAAATTTTCAATTAAATTAAATTTTTGTGCTGCGAGTGACTCCATCCTACTTTACTTTCTTGAAATCTACAATGACTCACAGCACATGAACCAATTAATTCTCACAAATTTTATTCAATTTTCATGCACCCCCGCTTGCGATTGTGGACCCCCATTTTTGGTCACGCCCAACGTAGACCCCCGTCGAGTCTTCCGTGGACCCCTGGGGGTCCACCTGGACCACTTTGGGAACTACTGGTCTATATAATAACCAATATAAAATGACCTCACACTGTGTACATTTTGCTTAAGAGCAGGGCTCTGCTAAGACTGGATTTTATAATAACTTAGCGAATTTGTACGGAACCCTCAGTGCGCGAGTCCGACTCACACTTGGCCGGTTTTTGTATTTAGATACGCAATGCGAGTAGATCACCTGCCCTATTTTATAAAGGTACAAGTTACAATATACAAGTGGAAGTCTCTTTCTGACCCTATGTGTTAGATAGAGACTTCCGCTTGTAAATTGTAACTTATAGTTTTAGTTTCTAAACGACACTGAAAATTAGAACACATAGAAAAATCCGAAAAGTAAAGCTATGGCCGGGAATCGAACCCGGGTCCTCGTCATTCCGTGACGCGTGCTATACCCCTACTCAACCCATAGCAGGTGAGTAAGCCCCCGAATTTTTCTATCTGTTACCAACTGTCACGTGACCTTGTTACTATGCGAATATTTGTCGCTAAGCGTCATCTGTTTGAATGATGTGTCTGTACGACACAATTACAAACTCCCGTGGAACATGTACTGCTCACCAGGGACGAGAGAAGGCGCTGTTTTTCAAATGATAGGAAATATCAAAATAATCAAGTAATTTATTTCTTGATTTTTAATGTTTACTTTTTACGTTTTACCGTTAGAAATTTAATTTCTAAAAGACACTGAAAATTAGAACAGAAAAATCCGAAAAGTAAAGCTATGGCCGGGAATCGAACCCGGGTCCTCGTCATTGTAGTTTTAGGTATAAAATATAAGGCACTGATGGTTCATCATTTGGTGTCACTTAAATTTATATTTCAGTAGGTACATACGAGAGTCAGACAGCATACAAATCCAACTATAATTTAACCATGTGTATGACCCAGTTGTTAATTAGTAATATCAGTTGGTACTTATTTTTATTTAATCAACTGAATGTTGAAATAAGCATAAAAATTGAAGGTTCTTTGAAGCAGTTGACCTTTTAGCTTGCATATTTAGTCACGAATGGAAACCTGCACGATGTTCCCGGATGGATGTTATTAAAAACTAATTAGCCAGATAGTAATCTGTTGACACTGTAACCCGTGATCCTCTGTCCTGTATCAACAATAATTTGTAGGTATTTAAACCTACGTGCTCGAAGTTTGTTAACGTGAAACTACTTACTAGGTACCTACTAACTAAGACTGTCCGTCGATCCGAATACTTCCGTCACTGAACCTTTGAATCGTTAAAGGTAGACTCTTGAAAAAAACAAACAAGCTAATAATATAATTTGTCATACTGACTTACGTAAATGTCAAAGCTAAAACATCGCCAAGTGACGTTCAGTCTTGGGGTAGTAAAGATATTCCTTGGACGACTATACACCTAGTTGAGCGTAGAAAACGGACTCCGCAATGAGATTACCTCGCTCGTTTCTCGGTGATCATTTAAGGAAATACAATTACTTATGCCAGTGTGCTGACAGCAAAGACGATTTGCATTATAAGGGCCGGCTTCAATGCTATTTCGTGGGCAACGGCCAGAGACCTCGGCCACGCCGGCGAGGCCCTTCGATTCGCTACTAATACCACTGACGCGGAGTGTGGAGCTGTGGAGTGGCAATGAGCAATCAATTTAAACTAATACGCTTATTATTGTAACAGCGAATTAAGTACGATAAGACAAAGTTGTTGGAACTAAAATGTTTTTTAGTTAATTCTAAAACTTAAAAAAAGTGTGATGGGATTAGTTGACACTAAATTACTAGTGTTGCTAGGTATTATATCTTATTCTATACTACATATTATGCGAGCAATGATCGTGATTTTTTTGAGATTTAGAAAATGGCTCTAACTTGGCTCTAACACTTTCGAAAAAAAATGCTGTAAGTATAGTTAGACATTTTTGGGAGGGAAATTCGGTCTCCCTAGGTTTCATCATTTGTCTGCCAGGTTGTTTTTAAATTCTAAGTATTTACAAAAGAATCAGCCAATTTTAAAAGGTCCTTTGATATGAAAGGAAAAAGAAAAATATTTTTCTTAAAAGCACTTTATTAATTAAAATTGTTCATATAAGTGTACATGTTTATTTTATTTTCTTATTGGAATCATAATCAATTACATTTAAACGAAAGAAATCAAATCGCCACCAAAATTTATCAAACCTTTCTAAGCAGGTGCTCAAAGATATGTACCTATATCTGAACACGTGCGTATTTATCAGTCGCATGTCAGTCGCATGTGCGTGTTCAGATATTTTTGAGTACCTAAACAGCTCCGATGTAGGTACATACCTATCTAGTGGCGACTGTACAAAAAAAGGAAAAATAAGGTCGAATTAATTTATATCACTTAAGATAGATATAACATGGATACGCAAAACACATATTAAATCCAACAGCCCAGCCGACCGAACCATGAACTAGAACCAAACTACGTCAGCAGTATCAGCGGCAAACCACAACCCACTAAACTGTACCTAAACTATTAGGGCGTATCCACACCATCCTCTCAGAGCGGCGTTATTCGCGCAAGGCTATATTACGCAAGACTTACACGTGTCACCGGCAGCCTCGCGGCGACCTCTTCCAACACTTCCGATTCGCATGCACAACAAACAACTCGAAATATTTTGAAAGGCGAAGGTGACGTCCATACGGAAATACACCTTTAATGGTACCTGGTCTACGCGAAGACAATACAAGGACGTGAACTTATTTAGTTATCTCGTGCAGATGCCGAAGAGCCTGTCAATAAGTAGCTTGGTTCATTTGTTTTTTTATTTAATTTTACGATTTTTTTAACGGAATTCGAACACAGTTTCTCATCAATCCGTGTTGTGTACTTTCCATCGGTCAAACATAGTCTACCACCCTAAGGTTAAAATCCTTCGCACGTCATAAAATATAATATCGATAAGATGTAGCTGTCAACTTGAAAGTTCAACTTTACCGACATTTTCATCTGATAGGAAATTGTATGAAAATTGGTAGAGCACTTATTTGGTCGACCGTATACTTCACCAATTATAAACTAACCTCCAGGCAACGCCAAGGCACACCGCGAAATATTTCAATATTAAATGTTATTTGAAATTACTTCTTCAGCAAATGTAGGTAGGCAGGATGTAGTACCTATGTCAATGTGACATTAGCAGCGAAAAGTTTCTACTACGGTAAGCCATTATATTTTTTAAAATTTTCCTAGGGGCATTTCTGAAATATCCACAAAATACGAGATAACATTACGAATAACATACATAAAAAGCATAAATAATAAAAGTTACTGTGTTTGAACTTTGAAACGAGGATTATGGCCCCTATTGTCCTTATTAACAAAGTAACCCTATACTTGGCCAAGGTTTAGTGATTCGGAAATTATAGTTTCTTTTAACGTAGGCACTGTGAAGCAAAGTCCGAAGCCGAAGTGAGTCGAATTGAATAATAGACCGCTGCGTACTTGCAAATGCAAACTCCGAATGACCCATATTCTTTATTAGGAGCTCTAGCTTCGCTTCGGACCGACGTAGTAAATACCGTATTATATCAATGGCCGTCAACCAAATAGGTACAGCTGTTAGCTCTGAAAACCAACCTAAAGATTCCAATAGCTACTTCTGATTAATGAATATCTACTTAAATATTTTCGTAATTGAATAAAAATGAAATAATTAAATTGTTTTAGGTTTGTTTACGTCGTTTTATTGTACCTAAATGTAGAATAAAAACTTATGCAAATTAATTTCTTGAAGGAATTAATTTGTTACGCAGCAAGCAGCCGCCACGTTATGCGTAAATATTTACACGTTCTCGTAGACCTTAAATAGTTTTGCGGTTAAGGACGTTTATAAAAAACGTATAAAATGTTTTGATACATATAAAATAAAAATTATTGGCGTTGATTAAATCGGCTTAATTGCGCACACAAAAAGCTTACCTACGCGACACGTGTAAGTAAATGAAGACAATTGATGTAAAACCATAAAATCATCGAACTAAATTAGTCAACATCCTCGCAGCTTCTCGTTTATTTTCGTAACAAATCAGACACTGCGTTGCGTAGGTACCTACAGCGAATCTTCATAAAACTAATTGAGAAAAATTCATAACAGCTATTTAACATTCAATTAAATTGCAGGTCGACCGCTTCCAGAGCCCTTCACTTAAAAAACCAGCGCAGAAATGGAATAAACAACGTCAATGTGTTAGTGCATCAGTATGCGGCGCACACAGGCGAGCTGGTTTGTTTTGCTGTTGAGATTCGCGCGTGGTTGCGCAAGCGCATTGGAGGCCGTTGACTCGGACGTGTGGCGGCCATGTTGTCGGCTGGTGCGGTAATGGAGCGCGAATCCAGCGGCTCCCGTTCCGCGGTCGGTGTTGCAACCCGCTCAACGTGTCGATGTCGTCGTGTCCTTCGCGCTACAAATGCAGACAGAGGCTAGAGCGCGTCTAAAATAAATTCATTACGTATTCCCAGTCCTAATCCTAAAAAAAAAAACACAAACAACTTAAATCTTGATAGTATTTTGTTTCAGTCTAAGATAACGCTACGTTTCTACTTAGACTATAATGTCTTAAGTATGCATAAATGCCAAACGCACGCCATATTAGATAGGTATTTCAAACCTCTAAAAATACGAGATATTAACACCAAAACTCTCTTTGAATGAATGTCTTGTGGTGTACAATAGCGAATGCACACATAATCAATTAATCACCATCGCTAAAAACTCAAATTAAAACGATTTTCTCCCGCCGCTTACAGTCTACCCAATTCGCAGTTTAATAATTATTGCCGCGTCTATTAAGCCGGTGTTTAAGACAATTAACTGTCCGGCCCCAAGCAATTAACGAATAGTGCCAGTTCGAAACCGAAACCGACTTCAGTGAAAACACTTCATGTTTCTATATGAAAATTAAAGAGAAAATGGTCGTTTAGTTGAGTTGGTCGAAACTTATTTTGCTCGTGGTACGTTGCGCAAGAATTCGCAAACAGATAACGGAGTATAAAGCGCTCGCCCCTCCACTGTCCTCTCGCAGAATCCGGTCGAGCGGAGACCCTCTCACTCCTGCACGCACGCACAAACATACCTGTCCCTGTCCCACGCAATGACATAGATACCTACCAGTTGAGTTGCGAAACAACGCGGATTATAGGTATAGCAGGTGGATTGTACCGCAAACAAGTTTAAATAACTGCTTTCACATGCCTGCGGATACCTAACGAAGATTGGAGTATGTGGCTTTATTAACAGCAGATTGGCCGATGTAGAGCCGTTTTCATATACATCAAACAGAAAGTCGATCAAATTATATCATAAAGATTTTTTAGTTTCTCCGTTCACATCTTTGTTTGTCACAATTTTCAAGAATATGAGTACAAATGCGGGAAAAACATCGGAATTCCACTAGCGGATTGGGGAAACCTAGCCAATTTGTGATATCGGCGTGCCGGTTGCGGTTAAGGCGACCACCGCTATCAGTGTCCATTACGCACATGCATTCATGCTCTTATGACAAATGAATTAGTTAATGTAGACGTACTGTAGCAAATTAAAACTCGAAGTCAGTTTTCCCTCTGACTCAACTAAGTCGTCTAACCGCTTAAGTAGGTAAGAAACATTTACATAGGGAACGCGTCTTACTCCTTGCATCGAATCACTAGCGGTGAGCAAGTATCGTTGCAAATTGCGAATAATTCCTGAGTAGGCGGAGTCCGCGACATCCAATAAGGCGGCATAATGCGCGCATGCGTCGTAATCACGGTTTATAAATGTTAGAACATTTATTAATCGGATTTAATTAACTAGTCCATCAATTTATTCATCACAAGTTGTAGTAGTAAAGTCAAATTTAATCTAGATTTCGGAACGATGGCGCTGTCGAGGAAAAATTTGTAAATGGTTCTTACTTAATGGTTTGTAACACGATGTAGTCCCAACTGGAATTCGCGACTTTTAATTAAGTTGTAGTCGCAGTACCTATTCATAATCTCTTGGCAAGTAGTATTGTCTCGAATTTAATTTAATTTATAATAGGTAAACTACCCATAGATTAGATTCCTCAAAACAAATTTATAATTTACCTACTGAATTCTCTGTTCCTACCATAATCCACACTCAAATCAACAAGAATAATGTCCAGTCACTAATTAGTTTTTGGCATCGCTGTAGCTCCAACATCTATATTTTTTGGTATGGCAGTGTTGCCAGCAAAGCGTGCTTCTGATACCCATTTTGTGCGAGCGCGACACGCCAGCGATAGGTGCCGATAAGATAAGAATAATCGATATTTTCGCGCGATTCGCCCACTCGCCCGCACGAAAGGTCACGTTGCGAAATAATGTTTGTACCTTTTCGTACATACCAACAATGCCTATCTTTAAAAGCTTATATCTGATTAGTTTGGCATTAGCACCTTATCAACTTTGTTGACCCAAATAGGCGTGATTGCGAAATTCTACCCCGAACAAAATCGAAGTAGATATCGCAAACAGCTTGTTTACTGTGCGTAAACAATAGATACGCCAGATTGTTTCTGGGTAGGTTACCCAACCCATTGGTTCAACCACCCATTGGTGCATCCAACTGGGAGGAAGGAAAATAAATTAGTTTTATAACAGTAACGGACAACATAGACGTGAACATACGTTAATTAAGTATATTTAAGATGTGGATTAAGACTTTTCAACTTTGTCTTAAGTTTCGGAATATCAAGTAAATCGCTGTACCTACTACTTTGTACCTAGATAATACTCACATTATACACGTAAACCTTTGACACATTATTTTCTTCACCAACTAAAAAATCACCATCGCATGATAGGTTAAAAGAAAGGTAGAAACAACAAACTATTCAATGCGAATCGTTTTACTTGTCTTCGCGCGATGACATTGACATGTTAGCTAAATTATGGATGCATACGGCGGCGTATATACATATACAAAGGTAGGTACTATGTGCATACGGCTCATAGCGTGCATCAGTTCCATGCGCAAAAGGATGGTACTGAGTGCACATTGCATGCTCTGGACAAATAAATTGCAATGCTGTTGCAGCTAGATAGTTGACTGTGTGGCGCCGACTTATGACAAAAGTGTCGTGTCTATTTTCGACTGGTTAGAAAAAGGATGCCCCTAAATCAATCATTTTGTCGTCATGCTAATGATGGACTCTTAAATGGTTTGTTGCCACCGTTTCAATTGCAGCCGTACTTTAATTGAAAATCAGAAGAAATGTAGTCACTCCAGAGTGAATTCGTCCAAAAAAACAAGTGACACTCTTGTTTAAATAGATTCCAATACTATAATATATGTAGACGATAAGTGAATCCCGAATTCGTACTCTAGTATAGCTTGTCAATTACCTGCAAATACCTATATAAAACATTTGTGTTAAAAATGGAATCTCTGGGAGCTTTTCCTCTTTACATTTTTTTTGCCAGTCAACGCAGGACTTGAAATGGTTAACAGTTAGAGCTTCAAAACGACCTGACTGACTTTTGGTACCATTTAACGTACCGTATTGACGGACGTGCTCATCCGTCTAACAGTTAATCCATGATTAATGACAGATAGTCACTTAAGGGAGATTTGCGATATTTTTTATACTACCCGACCAAATTGAGTGATTTATGAAGTTGCAACCATTAAGTTAGACACGGCTTGCTGCCGAGGTGGCGAAAGAAATTCGGTCTCTTGTACACGTGGGCCTAATAAACTGTTTCGTCTGTCAAATGGAACTGTCAAAATCTCAATTAAGTGTAACGTACTTAGTATTTCTTCTAAAAAACTTCAATTTCGACCCACATTTTAATACTTTTACTGATTAAATCTACGTAGTCTATAAAAGATTTTAATGAACTAAACGTTTGCCGGTAAGCTTGAAATAAACATTTTAAACAAATGAAAGCTTAATTTATGCATATTAAAATCGGTGTTTTAATAAAACGTTGAACTAAATAAGCAATTGCAGCCACAATAAACAGAAACACTTTATGGTCAGTTAGGTATTTATTTTAGAAATTGATCGCCTGTTACTCGTTTCCACTATATTACTTCTAACGTCCGAAAAAACGTTACTTACGTTAATTCTTACACATCAAAAGTTTCTTAGAATACCTAAATCTCCGGAGTAAAAAAAAAATAAAGAATCAGTATGAGTGATAAATCATGTTTATCCCTAGTAATTCTTAGCAGTGTGCCTATCCCTGTTTCTGTACTACTGTCTACTCCTAAATCGACTCCTAAGGATAGAGGACTACCAAGTACGGCAAGTGGTCAAAAATAATTTTAGAGACTTTGGATGTAGTAGAGCTTATTTTGACTTTTTCGTTAAGTAGTGTAATGGAAAAACATCATGCCCGTAAAGTGTTTGTATATTATTAAGATCAGACGATCATCAAACTCGTCCAACCAGGACCTACCCGAAGGTAAAGCCGATAACGACCGAACCATACTAGTTACCACTTCACTACAGCACTCTATTCAGAAATAGATACTTTGGGTGTAGATCTGGATACAGGATGTTGTCTAATAAACGCGAAGTTAATGAAAATGTGCATTGAAAATATTTTTGCGATATGAGACCAAATAAGTACACACCTCAACTACGCTCCCAAAGTTTGCTCGCTCCAAAGTAAAAGATGATTAATCTTATTGATTTTGTTTTTGTATTCACGATCCATCCTGTAGGTATGTATTGGTATTTAAAAAAAACTTACTTGCAGCAGTCGCATGCAAGATGTAAAAACATCGTAAAGTAAAATTAATGCCGAAAATGTATTCTAAACCCAATATTATGAAAGGGTTTAGTTTTCTGCTGCCACATGTAATCGATTAAGATTCAAATAACTAACGACAACGTTTTTTGAACTTGGGATCGTTGCTTTTGAAATGGCTAAGATTAAAATAATCTAAATAGATGTTGTGATAAGTGAAACTTTTCACTTTTGCTTGGCAACCTAAATATTTTTTGTTAGCTTGATAGAGACGGTATTTATTGGATATGCATAGAATAAATCCCACTATTCTAATATGCTTGTTCTTTCGACGTTTTTTCCGCGTCTGCGTCAGGTTGATATGACACAGAGCCGAACTCTGGGGTCATTTATCTCTCTTTTATTATTCAGGCATGATGTTACTTTCTTCGATCAACTTTGCTCAGCTTAGTCTTAGTAACGCGTGTTTCTTAAAAAGTTGCAGTATTTTATTCATATGAACTAAAATTAAACGCCGATCAGGGGTCTTACCATGACGTCCTAATTCCGACTCAGTTCAAGTTTTAGCTGTCACTTTTAGTATGAATCTGACAGCAAGCGAACCTAAACTGAAACGCATTAAAACGTCATGGTAAGGCCCCAGCTCTACCAAGCTCTACCTATGCTTCTTTCCACGATACTTACTCGTACCTCCAGCGTAAATTCATATTTTCCTCCACATTTACAGCAAACTGTAAGCTCAGGCAAAGTTATTCTTTTGTCGCTAACATTAATTAAAGCGTATTATAATTCGGCTCGATCACGAATCCGCCCCGCGGTTCTGTTGAGTTATTTAATAGTGTTTTTTGTGAGCGAGTGAGTGCTGCCACCCTCGGGCTTTGCGCAAAAAACCCTCTGCTCACAAACACAGAATGTTTGGAGGAGTGCGGGGCGCGGGCGAGATCGCTATCGCACGCACCTCTTGCACGCACCACACTATCCTTCTGCTGCCCACTTAATTGTTACGCGGCGCGAACTCTCAATTACAATTTCACCATTAAATTAGATTGACTTTGAGGTTTTCTGATGTTGGTACAGTATCAAGAGCTCAGTCCTATAGTATTTATCCTACTTGGTAGGCTAGGCTAGGCTGCTATAAATTACTATTACGTGTTAATAAGACGCGTTTCAAAATAGATGCGCGTCTTTTCATGATGCACGTAATTTATTTTGCATACTTTTAAGTCACTTCAGTGATGAGCTTAGGTATGTAACAATAATATTTCATGCGACACGTTAGCAATACATAATGATATATTCAAGATGTAAATAGAGATGCGAACAGCATGGTACGACAGGTGGCCAGTAACCTGTTTGGTGGTAAATGTCAGCAAAAACTCTCACTAACCCTTTGATCCCCTTTGATGAGAGCCCGCCCTCGCATACTTGAGTGGACTTTATCCTGCTTATTTTATGAATATGTGTAATATTCATTAGCTTTTCTTTATTTTGGAGACAACATAATGTAAATTTAGTTTAACTTGATGGTTGTCGTTGGAAGTTTATGTAATTAATAAAGACATTGAGACGTCGAAATCGTGCTACAAGAGTTTCTTCTGTATACTAAGTATTGTAGGTATGTAAATTTACCTACGATGAAACAGATGCCCTTTGTGGTCACTATTCTGCAACTCCGGCAGGGGTGGCTTGAATACCGGATACAGAAAGACTACGCCGCGGAAGTATCGGTTACACTTCACAAGCATCGACATAGTTCATTAATAAAATGTTAAACTAGCCGTTGTATGGGATCTTCAATTCCGTTTAAAAATTACCATCAAATGAGCTAAAAACTGTTTATAAAAAGAGTGTTTGGGGCCTAAAGTTAGCACTCAGACTATATCAGCATTAAAATTATAGAGAGGTTTTAAGTCTAGTAAGTAGGTGTTACGGTTTGTTAGAACTCTTTAAAACCTATTGTAAGCAGAATTGATTCCACAAAACTAGCTGCATTGCGTTTTGTCCTCAAACGTTACGTCGGACCGCCACGGCTCGTGGCCTTACTAAGATTTGTGAGCGTCGTAAAAATATTTTCTTAATATTCTGGTTTTCGTGTCCCCGCATTTGCTGCATAAAAATGCGTATTGGTTGCGTGTACGTGGCGCTATGGCGCGGAGGCGATGGGGGAAGCTCATTAAGGTAAAAAGCCGAGTGCAAACGGCGACTAATGGCGAATTACACGAAGGGGAGCCCGCGAACCCCACGCCGGCCACCACGACACTGTTTACATGTTTCTTTTCCACATTCACTAATTTTAATTGGATTCTAAAAACATTGTTTTGGATCACGAAATCATTCAGACACATCGGCTAATAAACCTTTAGCTATACCTAAAATCCACCTGATGGCAGATCTTATAGTTCAGAGCGACAATAGTATTGACTTTTGACATACTTGTCCAGTAGGCTTATTGTCTAACTCGCTCGCAATCGCCATCGTGTTCATTTTGACAGTTCATGTATGGGCTGACAATTGGCATCGGAATCAGCTAGCTGTCACATTCATACAAGAACTGTCAAAATGAACACGATGGCGATTGCGAGCGAGTTAGACAATAAGCCTACGCGTCTAGGTAAGTTTTCAACCTCTCTACTGAATGTAGTTCGAAGCTCTGCAGTTCTGCAAAAATAGCGTTTAGAAAATTGCTCTACAATTACTTATCTATAAAAATGATCATGGAATTTGAATCCTTACGCAATTTAAAGTAAATAAAAGATTGATGTGATGTTACTTATAGCGTGATACTTACTAAAACAGCGAAAGATTTCGTGCTCTACATTGCTAGACAGGCGTTTAAATATAATAAACATACTTACTTAAATGAGTTGCCATTTGGCAGGATGCACAGTTTGAATTAAAGTCTACGGTTACACTATTCCACGCATTAGGTGAAAAATTAGAACAGTTGCCCAAATTAATTTTTTTTATATAAATAAAAGTGCACGTACCTCGTAATCTTATATGCTGTTACATACTTAAGTTTCTCTACCTAGTTAAGCTTTATTAACTTAAAATACTGATTCATCAATTGCCGGTCTTAAGATAACGTGGCTCTTCGGGCGAAATCCTTCCCGTGGCAACGGCGCGAGGACGCGCGGGAGGGGCGGACGGCTAGCTATCAGTATTTCGCCGCGTCCGCGCGCCCCCGCCCCCGCCCGCGCCGCACCCCCGCTGTCGTCCCGCTGCACCGCGCCGAATTCGCCCTGCGCCTTCACTTCATGCCTGCGACGCTCCCCTCTTTGCGCCGAACCAACCTTGAAAATAGTTTTTACCGACATCGAGGGTATTCACCCCGAACCCGAATTCCGAGGCCCGCTTCACACTACCGCTTTCGCCGGGACGAGACCAAAATTCTTATAGGAAGCCGACTGGAGTTCGGTTAATCGCGTGGTGTAGTCAAGCGTGCTGTTTACGCGGGTCGAGCTAAGGATATTTGACTATGTTGAGTTTTTTAGGCAAGTCGTGAGTTCGCCTGGTGGCTCGGCTCCTGAGATTTGTTTGTGAATCTTTTCTAAAGAATTTTCGATGACTGCGTCGTTATTAAATACAGTTCTTCTGAATCAAATATTGCCAATGTGTAGATATTTTACCTTTTGTTTAGTACCAAATATTCAAGTTTGTAAGCACTGGCAAATACTTAAATTAACACATTTTAAAGAGTGCAAGCCACGTATTAGGTGATGTTGTTTAATTTGAAGAAGAATTCTTTAAGCTACCTTAATAGGTAACTTAGTAAGTAGATTTTACGCACATATTTAAGAAGTAAACTTACATAAAAAAACTATGACAGGTAGAAAATGTAATTAGTAGCGTTATGCAAAGTTACGTATACATGCAAAATAAAGTAGGTCAAACTCATCTACCAGAATCCAATTAGAAACTGTTTTATTGGTGTACAGGTAGAGTCGAAAGACTAAATAAGATGCCACTACCTAGTATGTGTTTAGAATCACCACGAACCACGAATCCCTATAAATACTTCACCTACGCGTTGCAACCGCTCTATACCTACAAATTATAGCCCAAACCCCAACCAAGCTGCAACAAAGGCGGGCATAAATTCCTCCCACAGCGAAAGAAAAACGAGAAATTAGGTTAGGGCTATTATTTACCTGCAAGCGCTGCAAGAGAGAAAATAAAAAAAGACGATCGTACATAAGCAAGCGAGCGAAGAAGGGTGGAACGGCAAAAAAAGTAAAAACAAACGCGTTGCACTCGCATCGGCGCGCCTACGCAAAGCCGCGCGCCGCGCGCTGCGGCGTCCGCGCCGTTGCCACGACCACGACACCGGCATTTTGATTGTCTCCATTACTTTTTTATATCATTTTTCGATGTTGTTTTGTTTAGAAACAAACGAAGATTCGAATAAGAAAATTTTATTGTTTTGAACCGTATGCTATTATGTTAATTAACATTCATGAAAATAAGTATTAAAGTTGCAATATTTATACGATATTAAGTTTCTTTGACATTTTGTGAGCTAATCAACTATGTATATTAATTAACTTAAGTATATCGCGGTCAAGGCGATGCACTGTCATTCTTTGTCCAGACAGATAATCACAATTCATGGATAACCTAATCAAAGTTACTCAATTCGCCGACCATAGGTCGGGACTTACTTCAAGAAGTTTGAGGTAAATGTTACGTAGTTTTCGTCTACCAATTTCAGTGCACATCGTTACCGTTACCGCCATTTCAACTTTAGGTATACTTTAGCTGTTGATGAGAAGATTATCTGGACTTCTCAAAATTTCATCAACGTCTAGCTAGCTGCATGCAATGGCTGAGTTTCGATCGAAATCGGCTTACCTATAGCTGTCGACGACGACCGAGTGCATTTCATTCCTAAACTTGTCTTTGGAATTGTCGAATTTTTGATATTTGTAGTTTGAGAACTCGCGTTGCTGATTGGTTCAAACTCTTGTGTTTACGTTGCAATAGTCGTAATTCACGGCTGCACGTGCTAGCACCAATGAGACCTCATTAGGGTGCAGTGGTGATGCGGGCCGTCTCCCACTGCATTATCTGTTAACTATAACTTGATTATATTTTCCAACAGTCAGATAATAATTTAAATCAATAAATTTTATAAAAGAATTGTGATGCCTTTCATCATAGTCAGTGCAGTGCAGATGTTTTGATACCGCAAAGATGAGACCGTAAACGTTGAATTTAAAGCTCAACCCTCATTCACCTTTACTTTTGATCAAAACAACTAATAGTCATGAGCCGTCAATTAACTCCCAACCCCTGCACAATGCACATTTTGATTGGTGGGCAGCTGTCCGAGGCGGCAAAAAACTGCTTTCTAAAATTACTGCTATCAAACCGTAGACATCCAACGTACACCCGTCTTACTGAGATCATAATCGGACGCCACCGCAGGCCGTTTTGACGCATAAAATTTACGTTAACCTGTGTAATGGACGACCAAGCCCATTTCAACTGCTGCATTGGTCGCTCTAGACTTCGCTGCTTATCTCATTTGCAGAAAGGAAAAGGCAAATTCAGTCACAGTTTTAAACTTAAAAACAACTGTAGCTGCAAATAAAAAAAATCAATTAGGTAGAAAGACATTTGGTTTAGTATTAGAAACGTTTTTAAGCAATCTTTAACTGCACTGACCAAAGTGTAGACAATTTATTAGCGCGCAAAAGCATTTACAAATAAACAGCTCGTAATATACATGTAACTTGTTACTTCCGCATATTATGTAAAATGAAAATTAAAATTATGTACATACATTCTGTGTTCTGCATTAAAAATACAACCAGATACATAATATATTTAGGTAGTTACCCTCGGTTACCAGCGGCACTTACTTCATGTTAAAAACCATCTACTAGAAACAATTTTGTTTTAGATAAAAGCTGCGCGGTTGACGCCGCAGTCGCAGTAAAGTTCGAGATAAGGAACTGTTTACACTGCTTGAGTCAATGTCCTCCTGCGCTCAGACAGGGAAAACCTTGGAGATGTGCCTTAACAAGTCTTCCGCGTCAGCCGAGGACCTTGTGCAGGCTGTTGACCACGAATCGTGCGTACGTGAACAATTTGAACGCACTAACACACACAAAACGGAATGGCACGTGGATTATTGAAAGATAATCTCATCGCTACCACACCTTGACGCTAATGTAACGTGCGAGCACTTAAACGAGGCTGTGGCATTTTTCCTTATTCATAGACGATTTGTCATTATGTGACCCAACTAACCAACCCAAGTAACATTTAAAAGCGTCCATTGAGTAAGCTAAGCAAGTTACCTACGACAACTATAGTAGATATATACCTAATTAATTAAGTTTGGCTTCGTCATAAACTGTAAAATAATAACTATTCCACGATAGTGAAGCGTCTATGTTCCATAACTCGCGCGCCCCTAGCTTCTGCCTCGTAAATAAATTGAGCCTGCATTAGTGGCAATTGTTCGCCATGCCGATGCCGACTAGCTGCATGTGCACGTCGCTAGACGGCCACCAATTACATCGACGACATCCCAATACATTACAGATTCTGTATAAATGAAGGTATGTATATAAACAAATATTTAATTGTAGTCTGGAAGTAGAGCAAATCGTCTGAAGAAAAGAGTACAGTGCTTAAACGCGTGGTTAAGTAAAGTAAAAAAAGTGCAAAAGTCTGTATTCATATGCAAAAGGTTAAAAAGAGTTTGTTCACCAGCCTCCGCACTAGACTCAGGGCCTGTGTCGCGGAGACTAGAGACAGTTATAACAATAAGGAACAAATTCAATGTAAACAATACAAAAATTATTTGTGTGTGTGCGTGTGTGTAGTATGTGAGTGTTTGTGCATTTAATTACAGGCTGTAAGAATATTTTCGGTTTTATCATGATTCAAACTCATTAGCCAGCGTTCACTTTCTTTTTTCAGTTTTTTGCTTGTCAGATTTTTAATGTTTTTTATGTGTAAGTATACAGGTATACAGGTAGGGAATAAGGTATTTTTTTATACGACAAGAAAGGCAAACGATCAACTGAGACACCTAATGGTTTTGTTTGAGGTTCAATTGTAGCGCTCTACATGGTTTGTTTTTTAACCATCATAGAAATTACTGAGCAGTCTCAGCCAATCCTGAAACAAAACGATCCCGTTCGTGCTGGATTCTGATAACTTGATTTGGTCCTAGAACGTATCTCACGAACCGAATCAGTTCACAGGTCATTGAGTCGAGGTTTAAAGTATTGCGCGCTCGTTAATTTTCATGGCGAATTTGTATCAACACGAAATATTAATTCACACACCACAAATAAGCAAGTTCGTGTATGTACGGATCTAGATGTAGAGATTGTGCTCTGTATATTATACCTAACTGCGGTTTAATAAGGTCCATTCATGCCATGCAATTTGAATAACAAATGTGCTAGAACTACCCAGCTACCCACATGGATCACTTAGGTAGGTACCTAAACTGTGTGTGTGTGTGCATGTGTACTCAGAAAAGCACAAAGAGTACCTACGTATGAAGGCAGGTAGATTATCAACTAGGATAACCGCTTGGTTAAGTTGGAATTTATTTTCACAACTTTGCTTAAAATTTCATTTAAATAATTTATACCTATTGCCATACATTAGGTTCAGGTCTCGACCTGAAAATCCTTAATCTGATTTTTCATCTTCTACTTTTTGTTGAGCTATTCTCTCTGTTGAGTGAAAATTACCCATTGGAGCTGTAAAAAAACCAACCCTCTAAGTCAACTCAAACAAAAGATATGTCTTTAGAATAGATGTTTTTATACAAATTGCCGTCATACGTTTTGCGGGTGGTAGGGCGTTGTGCAAGGTCCGTTCGGATCGCTACCACCATCTTACTCGCTAATCCTGCCGCTAAGCAGCAGTGCTTGCACTGCTGTGTTCCGGTGTGGAGAGTAAGACAGCCGGGAAAATTATACGGGCACAAGAGGCATTTCATCTAAGTCCTCTAGGTTGGCAACGCATCTGCAATCCCTCCGGGGTTGTGGGTGTCTATGGGCAGTGGTGATCGCTTACCATCAGGTGACCCACTTGCTCGTTTTCCTTCCTATTCACATAAAAAAAAACCTAAGGTAGCTAGGATAGTTGACTCAGAAATTTTAAATTTAATATAACAAATCTAAAAATCTCATTTTTGATGTTCATGATCCAGTATAACATGAGCACACACTGCCTTTAATTATGCTTAAGAGCAGGACTCTGCTAGCATTCGATATTTGTATTCGACTGCCGAATTTTTACGGAATCATCGGTACGCGTAATTATACCGATTAGTTCACTCTTAAGGCGAAGCCTGTTGCAGAATTTCATGGTCCATGGAAACTTTGTAAAATCCGTCCTATATAGTAGGTGTATCAAAAAAGGAAACTTTATGCTATTCTAGCTTTCTATTAGACCAAGGAAGGGTTTGTTCGGAGCGATTATGAGTCAATCGATAAATCAGACGAGTTTTGTTTTACATACGTCATATTATTATTAAGAATAAAAAGAGTAAGTATTTTAAATAACATAATAGATTCGATATCTCCGAAATGAGCTTCTTTAATTAACACTTTACAAATCGTAACTGCAATTCCCAAATCCCCTGCCGAGCCCACCGAGCTTAGAAAGATAACCGAATTGCAAGAAAAAACAAATCTCTACAAAAAAGAATTGCAGATACGCAAACCATTAACGTTTTTGTAAAATTAACTTTTTTCGATATAACGGGACGTGTCTAAATTATTGCGTGTAATCCTTAGTATATTTCTTTTGTTCTTTCTTTAAAAAAAACTTTCCCACACTGACCTGGGGTAGTTGCCTGGTGGCTTCAACCAGAATTAATAAGATTTATTGTTCTAATTATGTTAGTTAAAAGTTATCAATCCATTTTGGCTGACCGAACAAGTAAGTCAATGTTTTAGTTAAAACGGTAAGTATGTACCTAGTTTTAGACACTTACGTTTTTTTGTGGTACCTAAGTATAAAAATATCCTTTGCATGATGCGAAGTCGTTTGATCGACCTCCGAACTACGATCCCACGGCGTGCATATTATAATATTATAAAGAATGCACAAGTCATAGTGGCACCTGTGTCCCGCACTATAGTACTACCTACCTGCAAAAACGCTCGTGACGTGAATATGGATGCAACTTCGTTCCTAATCATTCAACGTTTGGATCGAAGTTCATTGGTTTGGTTTAGTTTGGTAAATACTAATTTATAATAATTATATTAATTTTTTTTTTTTTTTTACATCATTTGCGAACCTCTTTAGTCTTCAGTTTTTAGTTTTTAACATTAGGTAGGTATTAATCGAAGCCTTCAATGTGCCTGTAGCATGAAAGGTTAACGTTACTTTGCTATCTCCGCGATATAGTGAAGTTATGTCATAAAAGTACACAAGCAGCAAAAGATATGCACCTACTGATTCATCGTATCTATTGAGCGTAGTACCTAATGCCTTTGTATTGAGTTAAGTTAAATACCTATCTATGCAGACCTATTCTTATGAAATAGAGAAAGTTGAAGAATTTTCATGCTACTAGAAGTAAGTGAGTAGTAGCTACCTACCTAATACAAAATATCTTCGTAAAACTCGTTTTCAAAAATGAAATCGAGTTGCTACCTTTTTGGGTTCACGCGAATAAACTTTATTAGGAAAGTGGGATAAAGGTTTGATACAAAAAAATTATATTGTGAAAGGTCGCCTTGTGTCGCTTACATTCTGACAAAAACTATCGCGGACCCTCTCATTTGAGTTTTTTTTACGTTTGATAGCAGCGTGGGCGCAGGTAGACGAGCATCTTGCAATCTTTGTATATTTTATCGCACCGCATATTTCTTCCTTAAAATATTATTTTCTTTAAATTAATTTCGTATACTTAATTAAAATTAAACTTTGAGTCACGGAAACTTGGTTGAAAGTTGACTAAATACGTAATATTTACTTCACGTAGATGTTAACAGATAATAATAGGTAAGTACCAATTTAGGTTAATCTAAAAGATCTACTTACCTACTGCCACATCCGACTGATTTTGGTACGAGTAGGCCTACCTACTCGTACCTACCTAAATAAGTAAATAGGTACTTAGCTTGGTACCTATACCGAACTAAGTATCTATTTGAGAATATTAAAAGTTCCGGATGGCTAGGTTGATAAATATAACGTTCCCATTTCTTTTAATGCAAGTAATGACCATAATGCATAGCTTATATTTAATTGTCTAGGTACGTCGAATAAGAAAATGCGAATGTCGATCAACCAAGGCATTTTTGTGGCACTCGGATCACAAGCATCTGGTTATTTTGAATCTTTGAAATCCCCGCGTTATGTACAAAATAATGTTGCCAGTATTCAAAAAAATACAAATTCACTGCTGCTAAAAATGATCGTTTTAAACATTGACTCAAATCGAAGCATTCTGTCAGTGTTGTCGCATTGTGAAGCAGAAGCAATGATGTCGTGTATATTGCCATTAAAAAAAAAACAATGATCACAGCAGTGACATGACAGTGGCAGTGACATAGCTATACTAATAATATGACATGAGTGGCATGACATGACATTGACAATTGAAATCGGGCTAAACTTCGATAAGTTCAGTTTATGCCGTGTAATAACTTGATTGTCTTGATTTATGCTGTTTAGTAGTGACTGCTATTTAACTATTATCAACGTTGCGTTACTCGCGGTCATTTTTTTCAAGACATTAAATATGGAGTACAACAACAAGGTAATAATATCAAATTGTCAAGATTATCTGTTAAACTTTTTATTTGTACTGTATTATTCTCAATTGTATTTTTCCTAGGATTTCCCGAAGCTTAAAAACGATAGATTACTAAGAGCAGCATCAGGAAAAGAAGTGGACAAGGTGCCTGTATGGGTAATGCGGCAGGCCGGGAGGTATTTGCCAGAGTTTCAGGAAGTGCGAGCGAAGCACGATTTTTTTACGGTCTGTCGGACGCCAGAGCTCGCGTGTGAAGTAACACTCCAACCACTAAGGCGATATGAACTTGATGCATCAATTATCTTCAGCGATATTCTTGTTATACCTCAAGCTCTGGGCATGACTGTGGAAATGCATCCTGGTGTGGTAAATATTTCTTATAGGGTTTGATGATAAGCATGTTCATTACTTGTATCTAATTTATTATAATTTGTGTGTATATTCCCAGGGTCCAGTTTTCCCACAACCTCTTAGTGGCCCATCAGAAATTGAGCAATTACAAGAGGAGGGTGCTGTGTCCAGATTATTGTATGTGGGCAAAGCCATTACTTTGACAAGACACAAAATCGAAGGAAAAGTGCCATTAATCGGTTTTACTGGAGCACCGGTACAGTTATTGTTATCAATATTCTATTTTTAAATATTTTATCTTTGGTTTCATGCAAAAAAATTTGTTTGACATGATCATGCCTGGTCGTAAGCAAAGATGTGGCATAACATGAAGCATACTTGCCTAATAAACACTCATATGTAGCCATGCAGCAATTCATCACGAAATGTATGCTTAATTTTTTATTTTATTTTAGTTCACATTGATGGGTTACATGATAGAAGGAGGTGGAAGCAAAACTATGTCCAAAACCAAAGAGTGGTTAGAGAAGTACCCAAAAGATGTTCATAGGCTGCTTAGTCTACTAACTAGAGTCATTACTGACTACTTGGTTATGCAGGTAATATATATATTTTTTTTAAGTAGTGTGATTAGTGACTGAATCTTGAGCTTGCAGTAGCTTGAGTTAATCCCAGAATGTGAGGAGATAAGTTGTAACAATTTGTATTCATACAATTTACAGGCTGAAAGTGGAGCTCAACTACTTCAAGTATTTGAGTCAAGTGCTGATCATCTCACAAGGGAACATTTTATTGAATTCTCAGCTCCATATCTAAAAGACATCAGAAGTGGAGTACTACAAAAAATAAAGGAGAAAAATCTAGAAGATATTCCAATGGTGAGATATTTGTTTCCATTATCATGAAACATATACATAAATCACATCTTCATCCCTTACAGGGTAGACAGAGCCTAAGGTAATAAGGCCTAAAGGCCATATTAAGCATGATTGTGGGCGTATAGGTGGAAAAGGGAATCAAAATAGTGATGTGTTGCTAGCTAGCAACTGCGGCTGCATCACCTATAAAATGATTCCCCCATTCCCTCAATACCATGAAAATTATCTACCAAGAAATAGAACCCTCTCATACAAGTGCCGGCACGTAAGTCTAGCGATGACCGTTGATGCGGGGTAGTCGAAAATATGATATTGCGGGGGAGTGCGGGTGTCGCGGGCGGGGGGCGTACACCACGTTCGACTAACGTGCCGCCACCTGTAATGCTCTTTAAGTTTATAACAGTTAGAACTTAATAACTAAATTTTGTATTAAAAGTAACTTAACATGTTATCAGCCAGTTCTACATTTTCCTTACCCAGTCACAGGCAACACATACATTTTCCTGCAACTTTTTAACTTATCAATAAGCAGTAACATAAATTGTAATTTGCAGACAGTCTTTGCGAAAGGAGGTGGACACTCTCTAGATGTGCAAGCCAAACTAGGGTACGAGACTTTGGGTCTCGACTGGACTGTAGACCCGATTGAAGCACGGAAGATTGTTGGAGACAACATCACATTACAGGGCAATCTGGATCCTCAAGACCTGTATAAAACTCCAGTATGTATATAGTCATCATGAATACTTTCTACTTGAATTTTAATTGTCCTCTGTCATGACTGTAAGAATTTTTTGATGTAATTTTTTGACTTTGGATAATTTTTGACTAGATATATTATGATTTATTTAATGTAATATATTATGATTTCACGATCCTTATTGGAGATACATTTTATTCAAATGTTATTAGAATTATAAAATTTACATAATTTTTTACACAACTTATTATTTTTGATATTGTATTTTATTTTATTGTTAATTTATTATGCTCTTATTATTAATAATTTTTGACGATCTCAACAAAAATGCTTCTATTTGTGACATTAATCTTGTTGTCTTTTTTGCAGGAAGAAATCAGGAAATTAACAATTGACATGGTTCAGAAATTTGGCAAGCACAGATATATTGCTAATCTGGGCCATGGAATTACCCCCCAAACCCCATTAGAGAGTATGACTGCTTTTACTGAGGCTGTTCATGAAGCTCTTTAAATGATATAAGTCCATATTTTTAACCGACTTAAAAAAAAAGGAGGTTCTCAATTCGGTTCTATTTTTTAAGTTGGAACTTGTTACAATTTTATTAATTTGTTTGAAATAAATGGTATTTGTTTTAAGCTTAGTATATTTTATTAAGAAAGGGCTGTTATGTACATTACAGGACTAATAAATTACATAGAGTATGTCGTTTTGGAGTTCTGGCTGGTTGCAGGCATGTCTTCATCATGACTTCCCACGGATTTCTTGACATACTGAAATAATAAAATAATGATACAGTGGATGCGATTCTACGTGTACATCGCCTAAATAGCCTAAAACTAAATTTTCTAATTTTAAGTTAAAAATTAGACGGCGGATTTAACAAATGCTATTCCAGAATGTCAAGCTAACTAAAATTTAGCCGGATTTATCCGTATTCTAAAACTTCTAAGTTAAATTGAAAGTGTTGCTAGTTGACAAAAATAAGTGAGCAAATGAATGAATGAAATCTGACAAAAAGTATGGAATCGTATTTTCTTAAATTTGAATAGGCAACATTTAAATGAAGTCTGTTAAAAAAAGGCTTCTGTCATCGTGCTCGTCTGTTAATTTTCAAATTTTTCCGCCGCCATTGAGGGAGAAAAGAATGTCGCGAAAACGAATTAATAAAATACAGCAAGATTTGCTCGTGGAGCACCTCCACGCCAGTTTGGGCTTAGCGAGAGGTAAGCATGTTTATTTACTAAGGGGGCAAAAGGTGAAAATCAGAATGATCGGAGATGAAGAAAAGAACAAACGGGACTCAATTTTACGTCCATCGAGTTCATTCTAGCTGTTGGATCATATACTCCTTTTTTGCGTTGCCCTGATGACTGCACTATTACTGTTGTGGAGAATAGGCCCACCTATCGCCTCGGCACCGTAACGGCGACGCCTTACCGCATAAACTGCGCTGAAACTGATGCTGCCGAAATAATCAGAATCATGAAAGTAACTGCAGATTCTGTTGTAAGAGTCTGTATGTATGTATGTATTCATTGTATGTATTTCTCATTGCAGAATGAGAGGGCTTGGGCTATAGTTCCTACGCAGGCCCAGTGCGGATTGGGAACTTCACACACATCATTGAATTGCTTCGCAGTTGTGTGCAGGTTTCCTCACGATGTTTTCCTTCACCGAAAAGCTCATGGTATGTATGTATTTATGCATAGATAAATGTATAGGTATCGTTTCAGGAAATATAGCAAGCCCCGAAGTGGCAGCTTTCTGGGCGGCCCTAACGCTTACTCTGAATAGGCATGGCTGTCGAAGGACAGTGGCGGAGTGGCAGAGTGTAAGTATTGTTGGAATTAAAATTTGCTTAAGGTGAAGGTTTCCCTACCTCAAGAGAAAAAAACGGAAATCTTGTTGTCTATCTGTCCGTCTGTAAATACCATTTTTCTCAGGAACGCGTGGAGGTATCAAACTAAAATTATTAGAATATAACTATCAACAACAGTTCTTCACCCTAATATTATAAAAGCGAACGTTTGTGTGTGTATGTACGAGTATGTTTGTTACTTCTTCACGCTGAAACCACTGGCCGGATTTGGATAAGACTTGGAACATATAGCTGGTACCCTATATTAACACAGGTTACTTTTCATCCCGGAAAATTGCATAGTTCCCGCGGGATAGTGATAACTGATAAACATGTCAAAGGTCGTAGCTGCCTAGACTGGCGACATAAATAATTATTGCTGAATATAACTATCAACAACAGTTCTTCACACTAATAATTATAAAAGCAAAAGTTTGTGTGTGTATGTACGAGTATGTTTGTTACTTCTTCACGCTGAAACCACTGGACGGATTTGGATAAGACTTGGAACATAATTATACTTGTACCCTAGATTAACAAAAGCTACTTTTCATCCCGGAAAATTGCATAGTTCCCGCGGGATAGTGATAACTGATAAACATGTCAAAGGTCGTAGCTGCCTAGACTGGCGACGTAAATAATTATTGCTGAATATAACTATCAACAACAGTTCTTCACACTAATAATTATAAAAGCAAAAGTTTGTGTGTGTATGTATGTTTGTTACTCCTTCACGCTGAAACCACTGGACGGATTTGGATAAGACTTAGAACGTAGATAGCTGGTACCCTAGATTAACACAGGCTACTTTTTATCCCGGAAAATTGCATAGTTCCCGCGGGATAGTGAATATACATGTCACTTTCATATGCCTCCAGAAGATATTTTACATCTTTCAAATTACATATGTTTTGAAATTCCTTCATAATTGCAGATTTGGTCGCAGTGGGCGCAAAAAATTAAATCCAAGTATCGAAAATGGAGGGAGCAAACCCAGGGCACGGGCGGAGGTCCTGCACTAGTCCGCCCACTAACAGAAACCGAGTACAAGGTTCTGGAGATAGTAGGAGCGGCTGCTGTGGATGGCTTTGCCAACCTCGAGACTCCACTAGTATGACACCTGTTTTTTAAATGATGAGATGTAGGTTCGGATTATAACTTAGAATGTAGCACAGCACCTCCAATCGATACATATAATAAAGCTGAAGAGGGTCCAAAGTCTGTACATATGGAAGATATTAAAAAAAATAGGCTGGGGATACTTAGAATCGATAACAGAACACGTTGCAACAGTTTTTAGAATTTTTGTATGTTTATCTGTTTGTCTGTATATTTTAGCGCGCATCACGTGAAAACAGCTGAACGGATTTTGTTGGAAACTTTACTAATCTGTTGATAAAATCACCGGCTAGGCTACTTTTTATCCCGGAAAATTGCATAGTTCCCGCGGGATAGCGATGAACATATCGAAAATCGCAGCTGCCTAGAGTCGCAACATATATAAATATTGCTTCAGTATCATAGAGGTGCACTAAGGCCGATTATCAAAATTCCCACGGGATTTAATATCCCTTATTATAAAAAAAATACCAATTAAATGTCAGAATAGGGGAGTTAAGTGCCTGTTCAAATATGCATAGCAATATGTGACTTTTGTCAATAAATGAAGTCTACGCGGACGAAGTCGCGGGCAAAAGCTAGTGACTAAGAAAACTTAAGAGCTTATGATACAGAATTATGATGGCATAAACATCTAAGTAGACTTAGTAAGGGTCTGTGTCTATCTGTCGCTGTTAACAGGTTATCGAATTTTCTGCTGTAGTAATATCAAAAATTAAATAAGTGAACTACTTGTCGCTTTGTTTAGGTTGCTCCTGTTGAAAATTCGACACCGGCACCCGCACCCGTTACCCTGGCACCCGCTGAGGAAATATTTGAACAAATTGATCCATCAGCCATCAGCCCATCATTTGCATCAGTTGCTGCCCAGCCATCAGTCGCTGGCGTGCCACCAGTCGCTGTCCAGCCACCAGCTGCTGCCCTACCTCCACCATCTCAAACTCGCTCACACGTCACCATGTCTCGACGACGACAGCGGAAAAGACCTTCGCGGCCTAAACCAGCACAACTGCTTCAACAATCATTAGACCGGAACCACGAACTATTCCGGTCAACAATATCACAGGCTGCGGAGACCTTAGCCACTGCCATCAGAGCAGCAGGGGAGGCCATAGCCTCAGCTATTAGTAACCATGCTGCCGTATGACAAAACACTGTATCTCGAGTTGCAGTGTTTAATGGTAACAACAATAATTGAGCTTCTATAGGGTCTACATTGACAGTTAATTCATTTTGTATCGAAAACATTGAACAGATCTATATGGGTAGTGTGAATGGTAGCGTTAGAAGGGGAAGGCCTAGACGGACGTTCCTGGAACAAATAGGATACGTTTTGAAAAACGGGCAGGTCAGGAATACCCGAAACCGACGAGCATGTATGAAGAGATTGATGATGTGGATGAAGCGAAAGAGGTATGTCAGAATCGTAGCAAGTGGAACAAAGTAGTCTCTGCCTACCCCTATTGGGAAACAGGCGTGACTGTATGTATGAATGTAAGTTTTCAATTCGAATCTTATGTTGCTTTCCTACAATGAATGCAACATCATCTGCAATGTGTCCAAATTTCATTGAAATCGGATGAATAACCAGGGATTTAAAAGTAAATACATAACTAAAAAAACAGTTTATTGGAGATGGTGGAGGTAGGACAGCAGCTGATGGCTGGACAGTAATTGGAATTGGATGATAATGGGCAGCGACTGATGGCTGGACAGCAATTCGCAACTGGACAGCGACTGGTGGGGGGCCAGCGACTGATGGCTAGGCTCAGAAGTAACAGGTGATCCCAGCAAGATTAGAACTTGCGAACATTCTGAACAGTTGTGAACATTCTCCAACTGAGGTATCGGACCTATCACTCGGGCCAAGGGCTAGCACGACTGCGCACAAGAGTCGCATCGCGTACGAAATAGATTACCCGTGCCTTTCTAGAACGAACAGTTAGAAAAAGACGGGCAATCTATCTCGCGCGCGACGCGGCTCTTGTGCGCTGTCATGCTAGACGTGCAGAAGGTATATGCGTTTAGGGTGATAGGTTGTGTGTGTGTGTGTGTGTGTGTGTAGGTAATACTATGAGAGCGGTTTGTTGCCGCTTCGATCCGCAAGTGCGCTTAAAATCTTCCCATACTGTAATTTAGAAGTTTGTGTGAATGCGTTCGAGACGTTTCTTGCGACAGAAAACTTACTCTAAGCACAAAGCGAAATTTTGTGTGTGTGTGTGTGTGTGTGTGTGTGTGTGTGTGTGTGTGTGTGTGTGTGTGTGTGTGTGTGTGTGTGTGTGTGCAAGTTCTCATCTATTTTTGGCCCGAGTTCCGATAAATCAGCAGGTCGGTTTGAGAGCAAATGGCCGCGTATACCAGAAGGTTGCAAGTTCGAATTTTGTTGGGATCAAAATATATTTTTTTTCCCTTTAGTTTGTTTTTTTTTTAATTGTTGAAAATTTCAAAACAATTGTTATGTAATTACAACAAACCGGATAACTCACGTATAAAACCGAAGGAATGCTCCGACAATAATTATTTCCGACTATTCCATAGTCCTTACACGTGACACTGACGACGTGACGTTTTATACGTGAGTTATTCGGTTTGTTGTAATTATGTTTGAGTCTCACGGTAGTTTCATGTTGACAATTGTTATGTGATTGAAATTTGGAAAAAGGGCAGAATTTTTGTTGGCAGTTTGAGGTCCTTAGGAGGTAAGCATCCTAAAGAGTTCCCGACCCTGAGAGGTCCCGATCCTTTAGGAGGGCCTAAAGATTAAAATTTGTTATTGTGAAATTTTCTTTCCTTGCAATTCAATGCTTTCTTTGTAAGAAATTACATAAACTGTTGCTAAGATGTATTATAGAAAATATTACTTAAACTATAATGTAATTATAATTAATGTACCTAGCTGTAATAAAAAACTATAATGAAGTTCACTTTGTTTTAATTGATTAATTAAAAAATCTGTTTAATAAAGCTGCGCGTCGTCCACGAGCTGCATTTAAAAAATTAACTTCATTTCCTGCTTGAACTGGGAGATCTTCAGGGTAATTTTGCTGTCCATCATCCTCTTCTTCACTTTGATCTGTGCTGTCTTCGTCACTCTCAGAATCGTCACTGCTGTCTGAATCGTCATTCACTTCTAATCCATGTATCATATTATACATTGTGCAACATGAAATTATAATTTTGGCAGCTTTTTCTGGGCTGTAATGCAGAGTACGGTGGCGATGAAGGCATCTAAATTTATTTTTTAATACCCCAAAGCACATCTCTATGACCCCTCTCGCCTGTGCATGGCACTTATTAAATCTTGATTCCGGTGACTCGGCAACTGGGTCAGGGTAAGGGGTCATCAGCCACGGGAGAAGTGGGTAGCCTTTGTCCCCAAGAAGCCACTCCATAGCTTGATGCTGGACATACTGTCCTGCAAGGTGTTGGTGCACATTGCTGCTCCTCCAAACAGCAGCATCATGGGTTGAGCCCGGAAAAGTTGAGTTTACGCTGGTGATCCGACCAGTGGCATCGGCACACCACTTGACTATTTATGCTGTAAAACCCTTTTCTGTTATAGAAAATGTTACCCGGGGCTATTGGGTGGTTATTTGGGGGTTTATGTATAGGAATGTGACTGCCATCTACCGCGCCTAATGTATAAGGCATTCCGAAAATATCCTCGAACTCCTGCATTGCTCTCTCTTTCTCCTGTCTATTCACTGGGAATTTGATCCACTGTGGGGTTAATCTTTTTTTTTTTTTTTTTATTATGTGAATAGGAAGGTAAACGAGCAAGTGGGTCACCTGATGGTAAGCGATCACCACTGCCCATAGACACCCGCAACCCCGGAGGGATTGCAGATGCGTTGCCAACCTGGAGGACTTAGATGAAATGCCTCTTGTGCCCGTGATTTCCCCGGCTGTCTTACTCTCCATCTCCATCTTTCAATTATTACAGGACAAACAGCTGCCAGACTGCGGCTTATTGTTGATTGGCTTTGAGCCAGAATATTAATTTCACCTACAGCAGTCTGGTAGCTACCTTGAGCAAAAAAGTTCAGTGCACTCAAAACCTTTAAATGTGGGGGCACCGTCCCCGCTCGTAGCGCATCCCCTGCACACAAAGTGTCCACTACGTGTCGGCCCATGTCCCGCGACAGCCTAAACAATTTCCGAAACTTCCGCTCGGACCGGTCAAACGGGTTGGATTCATATCGCAACCTCTTCAAATAAATTTTTTCACCTTCACCCGAGGGTGAATGGCGAGCCATACTCCCTCTCTTCGGCCACCACAGCAGCTATCACATATTCGTCATCCATTTCTAATGGAAAATATACTAAAGAATCGACCCAGCACAACTTGACTTCATGCAATCGTGTTTTAAACGGGACTATTTTAGTCGCCGCTAAAATTAGGCAATTAAGCTTGACTTTTGCTTAAAAAGGACATCCAAAGAATAGCACTTAAGCAGCTAAACCTAAATTGAATAGACCGCCTAAAATAAGAGACGTCAGATTCAAATTGACGTTGTCATTTGATTCTGACAGCCGCTCATAGAATAGCAAAAGGATTTAGCGACGTCTAAATAAAATTAGGAATTTTAGCGGCCGCTGTAGAATCGCATCCAGTATGTTGATAATTAATCACACCATGACAATGGATGGCATGAAATAAACTAGTTAATTTTGGTAGCCCCATAATGTCATCATCATCAGCCTATAATGTCCCATTGCTAGTCAAAGACCTCTCAAATGTAAGATCATACATAAAAAAAACCCTGGCCTGGTTCAAACCCTTGTAGCGACACTAGCGCCACCTAGTTGACAGCTACGACGCACGAGTAGCTAGCGCCAACTCTAGTGACAGCTGTCACATCGCTCTACATCGCGCTAACGAAGTTTCTCAACACGGATGCATATATGTATACAACTTCCAACTCTCTTCCTTCGGACTTCGGTCCCCAGGCATAACATCTGCCTGGAGAGAGATCTCTCTATTGTGGCACCCACCAAACTCTTATCCTCAACTTGAAAGGCCATACTTTAACTTTACTACAACTCCATTATCTATAGCAACTAAACTTATATACAAACCAAAATTATCCATCCAAGTGACACAGATGTGTAATAGCAAAGTTCAGTATGGTTATATTATGATCAAGTTGAGAGTATACCTGAGGATTAACTTGGATCTGCTCATCCATTTCCTGGATATACTGGTGCAGTTTAGTGCACGCCGCCATTTGCTGCTCCAACACACAAAGGGTCTCAGGAGAAGCATACTTCTCCGGGCTGTCCAGAAACACCACCATACCATCCTTTTGATTTATCATGGCATATATTTCGCCTTCCTCGATCTACAATCGTAAATATTTAATAGACTTAGATTTTTGGTAATTGCAAAAGAAAGAGTTATGATTATTTTAAAGTACCATTTTGATTTTTAATGGCAATGTCGCATAAAAAGTAAAACACAATTTATGTAAACCACAATTGATACGCATTTGCTATGTCGTTATGAGAATTAAATCCAAATCTAACAAGAAAAAGTGTATTCAGGCTTATTACGTAACTCGCTCGCGATCACCATCGTCTTCATTTTGACAGTTCAATATGGGCTGACAATTGGCATCGGAATCGGCTACCTGTCACATTCCTACAAGAACTGTCAAAATGAACACGATGGCAATTGTGAGCGAGTTACGCAAGAGTTACGTAATAAGCTAGCAGAGTCGGATATATCTAACGTGACCATTTTTTTTTTGTCAGAGCGGGACATCTGCGGAATTAAGTAATAAAAAAAAGTTAGGTATTAGTGTTGTACAAGTTTTTTAATATAGAACATAGAATAACTCAAAATAATCAAAGCAAATAAGTAGTGACGTGAATTCTAGTTTGTTGTAGAAGGGGTTTATCTATCCTGATCGCACGCGATAGCGCGACACCGCTCTTATCACCGTAATTATTATTTGGTGTGTTTGCAAAAGCGGGACAATTTCAGCCTCGCGGGGGACACCGGGACAGACTGCCTGAAAGCGGGACTGTCCCGCCCAAAGCGGGACGTATGGTCACGTTAGATATATCTAACAGAACACGCTCTTGCACTAGGCATAAAGCCTTGCTGCAATATCTTTCGACACTTTCGCCGCTATGATAATATCTGACGCTGATTGTACACAATAAATCCTAGCGATAGAAAGCATACTTAGCAAGAACTATTGACATTTGTTTCAAATCAATTACCATGTTGAGTATGTAGCTCTCTGCCTGCGCTGGTCCAGCAAGCTGCACTCTTGACGCGACATCGCTCAGTGAAAGAGTTAAGAACGTTTTTGTCAACCTTTGAATGTTCTTTTTATACATCGAGTTTAATACCTAGAATAAAAAACAAATGGCATAAATAATAAAGTCACTACATTTTTTTTCTTATAAATCGCAACGAACACAATAATGGTCCGACCACACCGCCGCGTATACGCAGTAACGTGTCGTAGGCGTCACATTTTCTCACCGTTTCTTGATACATTTTGTTGCGTATACGCACCCGTCAACGTCTTTTACGCACCGGTGTGGTCGGACCTTAAGATTTCTATAACTTTAGGTCTTGTCACTTGGTACTTGTTACCTTAAGCTCTAACTAGTCTACCCTGTAAAGGATAAAGACGTGATGAATATGTATCTAATCTACAAAGATTTTTGTGTTTCAAGCTCTTTGATGAATAGATGAATAAATATATTTCACTTCAATTCATCAGGGACCATTAACAATTGACAACATTTCATTTTTATAACACCTGAAAATGTATATATGGTTCGAAAGCATTTTGCCTCCTGATCACTGCAATATGTTTATATAATTTTAATATCGCTTATTATAAAAAATAAAAATTAATTAAAAATATGTCCTAATTTTACCAAAACTACCACAGGATAGGTGAAACGCCTTTGCTTTTTTCACGAGAAAAAATAAGCGATCATAATTTTGTATTTTTGACAACTTCAAAGTACAAAGGGGGGCAACTCTGAAATTCTATTTTCGAAGTTCGTTGCATACCTTCACTCTCACTCTCAAGATAATGACTATTTTTATGAGCGGAACAGCCCGAAACGAACCTCGAAAATCGAATATTGGAGAATAGGGCCTAACATTGACAATTTGAAATTGACATCAGTTTTTTTTTCTATAGGGAAAAGACAAAGGGATAAGTGTTTATTCTGTGATAGTATCGGACTTACGCCGTTTTAGAATAAGCACAAATTAATAAATTAATTATAAATTAAATACAAGCCCTAGCGAAAAAATTAAACTGTCAGCATGTTCATCTTTTCAAACAAAATACAGAGAACCATTAATATTATAGGCTCAGAAATATGAAATGTTGTCAATTTCACCTCTTTTAAGTGTTATGCTCCATTAATTAATTGAAGATTAATCAGCAATTAAGTAGGATAGTACTAGATTTATGATCAACTAGCTTCTGCCCGTGACTGCATCCGTGTAGTATTAGCAATTCACATGTTTATCGCTGTCCCGCGGGAACTAAGCAATTTTCCGGGATAAAAGTAGCCTATGTGTTAATCTAGGGTACCAGCTATGTCAGTTCCAAATTTAATCCAAATCCGTTCAGTCGTTTCAGCGTGAAGAAGGAACAAACATACACACTCTCATCGTCACATCATCCTCACAAACTTTCGCATTTATAATGTTAGTAGGTTTTCCATTTGGCATTGATGACAACATTTTTGAGTGAAAGAAGACTAAGATGCATTATGTACTTACTTGGTTAACAATCCCCATGTTCTTGTCCCTCACAAAGGTCTCTCGATGTTTTATCGCTGCATGCTGCGAGGTCGCCAGTTCGTGGTAAGCCATAGACAGTGGTTTTAGAAATCTGCTCACAACTTGAGATGTGTATTTAGGCATCGGTAGGATCTACAATTAGAAACAATACACAAACTTGATTACTGTTATTCTTAAGCTAAAGTTACCTCTAATAGCGGTGCCATTTATACTTTGCTATGCTACGTTTCAGTGGCCTTATTTGAAGCTGTAGCGCTGGCGCCGCTCAAAGGCGGCACCGCTATTTATCTACAAAACTCTATCTATGATTCCGTTTCTATTTATTACTACGAAACAGACAGAGACGTCATCATATTCATATTCATTTATTCATTGTTTATGTCATGTACATTATAGTTAAAGATGTTATAATTATATTCAAGTCGGTCCATGACGCCCTGTAAGGGCACACAATGGTACTTAAGATTAGATTAAAATTAACAAATATTTCCAATTAAAATAAGATAAAATTACATTAAAATTACAGCCATCCATTAATTATTATTATTAATATTATTTGTTATGATTATTATGTTAAGGAGTTATTAAAAGATGTCATGTTTAGAATTATATTGGAGTCCAATTTAAAATATTAATTTTAAATTGACAATGTTAAATGTTAAAATTATAAATAAGTACAAAATATATTAAATTTACTAATGTCATAGATAACTGACAGTTAAGGAGTGGTGAAACAGGCCCTAAACATTGCATTAAAAAATTACAAAGGTATGTCTACATTGACTTACAATAAACAACTAGACTCCGAATCACGCTCAAAAACTGTCGGAAGCAAAAGTCTGCACGACGCGTTTATTGTGCAGAGTTTTAGTTCAGTCGTGTTTCGACCGCGCTTCGATAACAATGTACATGTCTCTTTCGCACCGTAATCTCAAACGCTTGAGAACAAGAGACAGACAGGTTTCCAGCGCGTGGCGTCGTGTCATTACTTCGCACGATCGTATGCAATTGACATTAAACATTACTGCCACGAAATAAGGTGTTCATTTGAACGAATATGTTTAATGTTATCTGTGTAAGTTGATGTGTTGACACACACAACACAGACAACGCCGCTCGGACGTTTCTTGAGTAACTTTTGTTTGCGATTGGCAGTCTAGTTGTTTATTGTAAGTCAATGGTTACCTACAACTGGTTACAAAACAAAACAAAAGACTAACTAAGGGTCTCTTTCACTACTCTGTTCTTTTTTGTTTTGAAGGATTAAACAGAGACAACGTCACAGATATGTCACTTAAAATTTAAGGAACTTAACAGAGACAGATGAAACAGGCCCTAAAGTTTCTAATTTGTATATGCAGTCCAATTTACCTTTCCATGTAGAATAAGTGAGACAAGAATGTATTTCTTGTACGCCTCAAGCATGATATGGGATACAACCATCGCAGGGACTGTAACTACTACTTCGAAAAAATAGAGAGCTCTTTCATAATTCTTCATTGCAGTGTAAATCATTCCTCCATAGTAATAGTACAGAAGAAAATGCTTGGAATCATTGTTTCCGCCCAACTGTAAAAGAAAACATATTATGATGAATGTAAATATGTAAAATAATATATATTACTGTAGAAAAATAAAGACTAACACCAAGATGGCAATGTACAAAGGCCAAACTTATACCCTTGTGCATTTTCTACCATCAAACTTTGAGTGCAAGAATATTCAATCAGGGGCCTTACCAATGAAGTCTTAACGGGATTCAATTCTGAACCAAAGTTGGATTAATCACTGTCAAAAATGACAGCTAAAGAATGGCTTTCTAATGAGAAAAACCGCATCAAAATCGATCCTTCGCCTTGAGAGCTATGATGCCACAGACAGACAGACACACACACACACACACACACACAAACACACACAAATACACACACACACACACACACACAGACATCAACATGAAACTTATAACACCCTGCTTTTTGCGTCAGGGATTAAAAAGCAACACATTACCTCTGAACCAATTCCAGTGACATCTGTATCCAAGAATTCAATAGCAGGTTTCATGAATTTGGAGAGCAAGCAAAGCTGACACAAGTCTGCATGTATGGATGTCAGTTGAGAGTCAAAGAGTTGAATTTTCCTGATGGCTTTTTTCAAAATTTCTATTCCTTTGATGGGTTGTTTCAGGTCAACAAGGTGATCTGTTAGCAAGTGACACAGATCTGCATCTGAAACATGAAGACATGATTAATTTAATTATTATTCTTTTTTTTACTTAATTGTCTATTTCATAAGTGCTCTGCTCTTGTTATGATATAAAACTTACACAAGTCTGGTGCAAATCGCACTTGTTCACCATTGCAGTTGTTGATAAAATCATGTATTTGTTGAAACATAGTAGTTCTGTCCACATCATTAGTACCCTGAAAAAATAAAGCGAATATATAATGACACTTTTATTTTACAGTACACCACTCTTAAAGGGACAAAAACATATCAAATACATATAGGGCCAGAGTGCTTGATCTCCAAACTTCATTCAACACTCATTCTTCTCAACTCAATGCTGCGGAAATCAGCAGTGCTTGCATTGCTGTGTTCCAGTGTGTAGAGTAAGACAGCCAGTAAAATTACTGGAACATGAGATATTTCCTTAGTCCTCTAGGCTAGCAACACATCTGCAATACTCTGGTGTTGCTGGTGTCCATGGGTAGTGATGCTCACTTATTATAGATGACCTGGGTTGCCATATGTCCCATATATATGGGACTGTCACCGTATTTAAGTATCACATCCCGTATCAATATACACATACTAAAGGCTCGAAGCCAACGGCAGGCGAGACGCGTGAGGGCGCGCAGATGCGAGGAGAGGCGAGGGGGGTGGTGTGGACCACTTGCTTGCCTGCTTGGTCACTATCAATTCTCAACATTTATGGCAACCCTATAGATGACTCACTTGCCTGTTTTCCTTACTGTATATTTTAAAACAGCAGTAGCTTACCGGTGGCAAAGAAAATTTGGCAACAAGAACTGCAAGAACACCAAGTGAATGTTGCTGAATATCCAGTGTTTCCAAAACAGTGGTGAGGTGGGCACTGTTCCTCTGTAGTACTTCATCAGATTTGCCAATTATTTCACAGAGCTCGCGAAAGTTGCCTAAATAATAAAAACAGAAGAATATTTTACAGTATCTGCTCTCACAGACAAGAATAATTCCATCCCTTTCACACACGCAAATATAAAGCCTTCTACACAATCGAGATCAACCACCGACTATTGTGGCCTTGGTCGGGTTGATTTAAAAATGGACCATGTACTGACCGGATAACTTGTGTCAACCACCATAACATGTAGAAAGAATACAAAAAATGGTTAACCCAACTAAGGACACAATGGTCGGCGGTTGATCCCGATCATGTAGGCCTTTATTAAAGTCCTTTTGGACAAGGAATAGTCGGCAGCAAAAGCTAGTGCGGTGACTACAGTTATTTACCAGTTCCATATCTCCAAATAAAACACTGATACATACCGATATATAAGACTACATTATTATATTATGTATACTATGTATAGTTAATAAAGTAAAGTATATTATTCCACTAACCTGATGCAGACATGGCTCTGACGTTATTAACAAATTGTTCCAGAGGCGAAGCCATTTTGGTGTATTTTTAAAGCTGCAAAATTGTGTTAAATTCTTTCTTTGAACTGTTTGTTGCCTTTTGACCACACAAGATTATTTAATGGTCACTTATAAGCAGATCATTTGGAAATAAAAACAATTCCTTCGTTCGGCAATTAGTTCACTTGACGCTTATAGCTTATAGCAACAACAAACGTCAAAATCAAAAATGTCAAAACCGTCAAAAGCAAAGGCATGGCAGGATATTATGTTGGGTATGTTCAGTAAGCTAACTATCCACGCAAACAACGCAATCGCTACTATATTGCTATGCTACGGCCACATTAGCGGGATTTGGCTAAGGGTCGCCCTATCGCGACATGTGTGTACAGAATGTTCGGTTTATCGCGAATTCGAACTGTGTTCGGGCTTCTGGCCTTATACTCCGAAATCCGATTTTCGAAGTTCGTTTCGTGCCGTTCCGCTCTCACTAATAGTTATTAATTTGAGAGTGAGAGGGACGGTGTGATACGAACTTCGAAAATCGGATTTCGGAGTAGCCCCCCTGTCCGTATCTAGCGCAGATCAAAGGATTTTATCGCGACAGAGTTCGTGTTCGTGCAAGTGTCTACACTTCATACTTTGAAATTTCTGAAATGTACGTTAATTTTGACAAGTGACATTTTAATAATTATTTACTGACATACAATACAAAGCAAATGCTTCCTCTATTGTTTCTTTGCGCTCTTGGTTCATTTTCCCGCCAAATTCAGAGTTGAGCGACATAGTTCGCCCCAAGTTTTTATCGCGATAAATTGGTCACGTAGTTCGTGATTACACGATTTCGAACTTTTTATCGCGACACGAACCTTCGCCCGCTAATATGGCCCGGGGCTTATATACACAATATAGGAGCGTCATTAACGTGAAGGGGTGCGTTCAGTTCGGACGCCCGACGACGCCCGACGACGCACTGGCCCCCGTTCAGTAACTCGGTGCGATCGTCGGGCGATCACACCAAGTCGTTCAGTAACATCGCCGGGCGTCGTCGGGCGATCGCACCGGTCACTCCGTAAAATAGATGGGTAAAAAACGCCCAGACGTCACTTTGACAGTTGTCTTAAGTATTACACTTTACATGCACTTTACTTTTTTACTTACTTTATAATAAACTTATTATTACGAAAACGAAATCGCATGCCATCAACATTTAAATTTAATGTGAATTTAAATGAAATTTGAAATTTAAATTTCGATTCTGAATTCTTCACTAAGTTTTGATTTGAATATTAGAATTGACACTTTTGAAAGAAGAACGCCCCAACGTGGCCCCAACCCAACTCGTTCAGTCGGTGTGAAAATGATCGGACGAATTTCATCCGACGATAATCACACTGACACTTTAGTTACTGAACGTAGCCAAGAGAAGGAAATACCATTCAAGCGCTGATTTTAAATGCTTCAAAAGTCTTACATTGCCAGCCAACTTGACAGCATTTTGTCAGTTCCATTGTCAAGTGATAAGTTGGTGTCATGTTCATGTCATATGTCATTGTCATTATAATGTCGTCCATCCAATGTTTTGAAATCACTTACAGAGTACATTTGTATTCTCCACGTATATTTACCAGCTGATTAAACATTGTAACACCCAAACCGGACTATAATTAAGTAAACTGTATTAAGGTAACATAAATAGTTGAGGCCATGTCTACCACTGAAGAATCGTTCAAAGACAAGTTAATCAATTCATTAACACAGCAATTGAGTGAGTATGAATTATTAAAAGCTATGTACGAAGATGAAATTGTTCTAACTGATTATAGAGTACTGGAAGATATTAGAAATTTTGTAGAAAGTTCATTGGATACCGAATACACCCCTAGTCACTTGGACTTTGTTTTAAACCTAAGTGTTGATGGTTTTAAATTGGAGATTAGCGTGAATCTGCCTAGCTTCTACCCAAGCGAAGAGCCTGATTTATACGTCAGGAGTAACCAGTTGAATCGCTATCAAGAAACTAGCCTAAATGCAGAACTGTCTAGGTACATAAAGAACAATTTTGTGGAAGAAGTTTGTATATATTCTGCGGTGTCATGGCTACAGGACAATATAGCGAATTTTAGTAAGCAAGAAGTTAGTAAAGTTAGCAATTCAGAAGGTACACCTTCATCAAAAACTCCTACTGCTGACAAATTTGTAAGATTATGGATATATTCACATCACATATACAATAAAAGAAAAAGAGACGAAATAGAATCAAGAGCAAAACATTTAAAATTAACTGGTTTTTGCTTGCCTGGAAAACCTGGTATAATATGCATTGAAGGTCCAGACAGTGATTGTAAGGAATGGTGGTCAATTATCAAATCTATGACATGGAAGAAAATTGCTATAAAAACTACAGAAACATTTGAAATTTCCGAGCAAGCCAAGGAACAAAAGTTTAGTAAATTTGAGGAAATTCATTTTCCTAATTCAGCTATTCGTAACAAGCATGCAGACATGAGTGGACTATCTAAATATATGGAAAAACATGGGTTAATGGACATCTTTAAAGATTTATTTGGCCTAGGTGAAGGATAGCTTTTCAACATTTTCTAGAAATATTAGATATTCTATCCTGCTCTACTAGTCACTTTTTACATTTTAAATTAGAATGTTTTTTTTATATACTTTCTACAATACAGTTTGCTATAGGCTAAAAGTCCACTAATCTAATGATGATGATGATGTTAATAATTATTAAGTTTACTTAGATTTGGAAAGCATTCCATTTTACACAAGTTTTATATAAAAAAAGTAACTAGTTACTGATTTCTTAAAAAAGTGAATTGTCTCATTTATGCCTAAATTTAGTTGGTTGATTATCTCAATTTCGGAATACCTAACTGCTTGCTATCTATTAAAAAACATTGAAGTTATTGATAAGCTATTTTAAATATAAACAATTACTGTTGTCTTTGAACTAAGGATTTTAATTACATTACATAATGTTAAATAGATTATTTTTACAATATCCATGAGCAATATTTTGTGTTCTTAATGTAAGTAACAGTACTTGTCATTTTTATGAAATAGTTTCAACATCACTCATCTCAGGAAAAACATGTTTTCCACTTTTGAAAATTCAGAGCAAAGTTCAGTCTCCATGATATTATAATTATTTTACTGATGAAATAGAACAGAATGAGTAGAAGGTAGTAGGTACTTCAATGAATTTTGTTCTCATTTTACGATAGGTAACTGGTCAAGACTTTCTTAATTATCCTAAGATGAATTTTATTTAAAGCATGTTTTCAACAAAATGTAGACTTGATTCATTGTTATTTCTTACTTATCATAGAAAACTGTAACAGCATTTCTGGTTTCAACATGAAACTACTGTTAATCATAGGTACACAAATGGATAACAAACGTAAGTAATGCTCGACATGTTTGGGGCTAATTCGTAGTCCTTCCTCCTGGTTCCAGGAGGTCTTCCTGGAGCATTAGGTACTCTACTTTTATACGTAAGTTATCCGTTTGTGTAACTAGAATTTCTGGTCCTTATAAATAAGAAATGGTGCTGAATTACTTTTCCTTGTATATTTTAATTAAGTAATGTTTAGACTATAATTTTTTTTATACTTACTTTTTGTTAATAGGTATAAATTATTTTGTGTCAATAATATTTTTTCTACCTTTATCTTTTGGTATTATATTTCTTATACTTACTTATCAAGAATTTGTAGCCTCTTGCAACTTTGTTGAATAATATCTAATGTGGTCCTACATTCAGTCAAAGTCAGACATTATAAGTATGCAACTAGCTATGTACAGTAGGCGGCAAATAAGTAAAACGTGGAGGGGATATGCGCAGTATGAAAAACAACATCATTTTCATACTGCGCTTATCCCCTCCACGTTTTACTTATTTGCCGCCTACTGTAGGTAGCGGCACGACTATTCATTTAAATTTGAACAAGGCTTTCTAGTCTTTCTGTGTACAAATGTACACTGTGGCAGTTTAGCAGTGGCGTGGCAGTGGCAGGCAGTCTGCATTGCATTCGCATTGCATTGGCATTGGAAGAAATAAAACTCGATCCCAACCCTAACTGTTGAACTGTGGTGGTTGAACTCAGTTGAACTTAATTAATCTATGTGATGAAAACGAAGTAAACGTTTTTTTATAATGCTCAAATACACCAAGCTACTGGCTGTTGTCAAATTTGACAAGATTCTCTGACATATGTCTGTCAGGGAATGTACCAAATCCGAAATTGGTATCATGTAGTCTTTCATTCACTCTAAAATTAATCACTATTAGTGTGAGCGAGATGACACCACTCGAATCGAAATCGAAACAAATCTTGAACCGAGTCCGAGTTTAATCCGTTTCGTATTTAAATTAATTTGCCTGTGATGTGATTCGATTCGAGTTTGAATCTGAATAGTTTGATTCACTTAGTACCGTTCTAATAAAAGGATCTTACTTAAATTTTTACACCATGTATCATTGCGGAATGCGCCAAATAGAAGAGAGGCATGTGGCTAATCAAGTTGATCTTATGGTTTGGAGCAACAGACTCGATCTACTGGCGTTGAGCAATTTCAAAGGTACCTAAGTTTATTCTTTACTGCTACTACTGCAAGCGATATTTCACTGTAATATATAACTATTTATATTTTTAATGAATTTTGACTACTTTCAGGGGAAGTACAAGTACACAGATTAAATTGGCAAAAGGTTTGGAATTTGTCACCACCAAAGGAAAACATAACCGTCCAAGCACTTGCTTGGAGGCCTGATGGAAAGGTACAGTAATGTGATTCTTTAAACCGAGTGAAGAAGCCATAGTGGTGGTTAAAACAATTGAATTTAGTTTAAACAAAAGAGTGATGTGTTGTAAATATAACTAATCTTTCAGGCATTAGCTATTGGCTACAGCTCAGGCGTTGTGCATGTAGTTGATATCGAAGACAAAGAGATTCTTGATAAATATGAACTAGAACAAGAACCTTCAGAAGAGTTTGAGGAATCAAAAAGTTTTGGGATCTCTTGTATCACCTGGGCTGTCAGAGCGAGTACTCTGGAAAGCGCTACAGAGTACAATGTTTATGTAAGTACTTTACACTTTTTAAGCGTCTTTTAATATTTTCACCAATATCCTTGTCATTCATGGTACAATTTGGGTAATTATTTTTTGTTTGAAACGGTATGGGTAGGTACTGCTAATGTGGTCTCATATCTAAATTGGTTCTGCAATTATAATTTTATCCAAATTCGTTTGAAGTTTGCAAAAATTGCATGTGGAAAACAGTTTGTTAATTTATTTGTCACTTTTCAGGATGATGCTTCTTTGTTTTTACAAAAAACACCATCCCTTGGCAGTGGTTACAAGAATCAAACTGCTGATGAGAATGTCAAAGACTTGAAGGAGATGCAGGAACAAACACAACTGAACATGCTACTGGTTGGCTATGGCACCGGTCACATATACATGAGTGTTTTTGGCAGATATCCATATGGAACCATCCATCTTGCTCAAATTGCTAAAGATGAATTTGGAGAGTTCAAAGTTCTAGACATAAACTTGTCTGATGACTTTAGCATGATGCAAGTGTTCTATTTAGACAGAACAACAAAAAACCTCTTTGTAGCCCTAGTGAATACAAGTGTACTGTCAGCATATGCAGAGGAGATATTCACTGTTGCCAATAGACATAGTCAGCTAACCCAGCTGTTGTCTCATCTGGACCAGACAATGGTTTCTATAACTGAAGCTTGGGAACATATTTTATTAGAAATGGACACTAAAATGGCGTATTATGCTGCATCAGTCCCTGAGGGAGGAGTGTCGGCTGATCTCTTAGAACTGCTGATGCTAGGTGCGATTCTTTGAATTATTAATGCATTAATTTATCTAACTATTCATTATTGAGTTTACGAATTGCAGGTGTTCCTTCAGACGAATTGGAATTGTTTTTACTTCAAGAGCTTACAGCAAAAGGATTGAAAAAATTTGGAAGTTCAGTGGAATTAAGTTACTCAACAATTCAAAAGTTGGTTTTGAAACAACTTAATATTGTTGGGCACAGTCTGACATATTATCTGTCTGAGCTTAGAGGTCTTGCGAGAATCCCGGATAGATATAAGGTTATATTCAAGATTATTGCTTTTTTTCCTTTCTTTATGTTAACCTGTTTTGATAGATTTTTTAAAATAAATTATTCTTGCAGATACTTGGTATTGAAGATGCCACTGTTACCGAAGCGATTAAAGCAGCCTGTGCATTCCTCAACAAAAGTTTAGAGCTGCAGCAAGTAATTGATATATCCATGCGGAACTACAAGGCATTCTTCAGGTGGCTGTTTGTTGTGATTGTTCGATTGCTTGATGAACAAACACCAAGTGAAATAGTCAAGATAACACAACAAGAGCTAACACACATTGCTGAGTTTCTGTATAACTTTGACAATGTTCAAGTTGAAAATGAGGGGGTGCCAGAAAAACCGGTAAAATTTAATCTGGAGCGTTTAGGACAATATCTTCTGGACCAAGATCTAACAATATTGACTGACGATGATGATAATCCTTGGCTCAAGTTTCTTGGCGAAAATGCTTGTTTACTAAAAGATAATGAGACTATTTTCTCAATGACAGAATTTCGCAAGTTCTCCCTTGTGCAACAGCAATTTTTTTTGAAAAAGGCTATCTTCAAGGTGTTTGATGTCACTGATAAAGATACTGGAAAGCACTTTTCAGTTTTATATAATATCAAATGTTACGAGGACAAAACAAATTCTTCTATCAAAGACAACCTAAGAGTATCTCAAACATTTGATCCAACTCAGCAGAGGTACATGATGGCCTTCACAAATAATTCAAATGAGGCTGATGGGATATGCTTCATGACAGTTGCTATTAAGGAAAAATCATGTGTTGCTTCAGCAATAAAATATTACATAACATCGAGTTTAATACAAGAGCCGAATAAAGAAGAAATGGAAAACATTGCAGTATTAGACCTCCAATTCTATTCTGCTGAATACCTATCTGTATTAATAAAACACCCACATAACAGTGAAAGTACTATATTTGTGCAACTACCACTTAAAATTGCTTTAGATAATGCCAATGACTTCAACATCAAAGCTAAATCATGTTTATTTAATGAGAAAATATCTCGAAGAAACATTACATCTCTACTGGACCAGGGTATTTATACAATTCTGGACAAGATGGGTGGTTATAGAATAGCTGTCTCTGGTGGTCGCAAAGTTGCCGTGGTTCTGTCAAAGAGTCACAGAAAAGTACGGGTCTATGAAATGGAAGTAGATGGTGACGATGATGAAGATGAAACCCTTGATTCCACACAACTATCTCTCTCAGCTACAAATGACTCTTCATACAGAAGTGATCAATAATTTGAATATATGGCTTACGAAATATTTATTCCTAATTTTCTTTCTACTATCTGTTTTAATCCAGAATCTAAACAATAAAACAACTAAAGTGTTTTTATTAAAATTCTTCTTATTAAAAATATTATTAAATTAATTAGCCCCATCAATCTAAATACAGACCTATATACAGTAGAAAAATGCTATTCACAAATCAATAGACTAACTAGTACATATCAATATAATTACTAACTACATACATTACAATCTATTGCTATGTTCTGATTTAATGTTAGCCTGTAGAAAAGTTATTTTAACACAAAAGATTCATATTAAACTGGCTGGTGACTTAATTTGAATATTTTCAAACACTGAATTAAAATCTGTGTCCAAGCCTTGATTGTCTATGCCATAGAAGAGATGTTCTGAGGATGGATTCCTGCTGGGGCCTGCAACTGGTTCCTTTTTGGAAGTAGGGGTGGTTGTTGGATTGTATATTTCATCACCATCGTCTTCTTCTGTATCATCAACTGTCAATAAAAAAACAATATTTAGTACTTAATACAACCACAGATTTATTTTTTTATGTTGCAATTCCCAGTTTTTGAGTGAGAAATTTAAAATGAAAACTGTTTTGATCAGGCAGAGCACTGACTAAACAGTATTGTAATAAATAGTTTTTTTTTATTATACCTACTTCTTTTGCAATAAAATACATTTAGGTACACTTGTCTTTTTATTGTTAACCACTTTTTAAAAATCAATAGCTGTTACGAACCATAAAATACTATACTATCTATATCACATTGTGATTTCATTGCCTGCTGTTATCTTATAAAAGGTCACTAAAAAGACAAGGTCATGTTTAACGCGTCGAGTGTCATAGCAACTACAGTAGTCTCTAACTAGTGTGAGGATTATTAGTTCCTGGACCACTCGATGGGTTAAAGAATGGCATAGGTACATTTTGCATCATTTAGGTTCACAATTTTAAAAGAAATTACCTGCAATGATAGAGCGTCCATCATATCTGTTCCAATCTTTCCTTAGCTTCCAGTATATTATTGCACAGCTGATTAACACTATAATGGAAACAACTATGGCTGTTATCTTCACTGCGTCTATACTTGAAAACGATGAACCGGAGACGATCATCTCAACTGTACCTACTGACATACCAGACCCATCGAGCTTTTTTGAAATGCATTTGTAGGATCCTGATTCTGCTGGGGTGACATGCTAAAAAATAAAGAAAATGAAGTTTAGCTAAAAATCACATGTTTATTTTTATCACAGACCTGTATTTAAGTTGCCAATACATGTGGCTAAAAAAATAACATGTTATTTAATTGTATAAGCTCAATATAAATCTGTGATTTTTATGGTTATGATGGATTCATAACTATATTAATATAATTTAGCAAATTTAAGCTTTTGTAGAAGCCATAGCAAATTTTGGAAATGCAAACTTAGTATATTTTGGTAAATTTGCACAATAATTGAAAATTTTTCAACATCATGTTTGAAAAGGAACAAGTTTGGGACTTAACAAAATTAAAAAATACCTCATGAGACAGCAAAAAGAGAAAAAAAGTAGTGTGTTCCTTGAAATACTCACATTAATATGTAGCTTTCCAGACAGCACTTCATACTTGTATTTGCTGTCATCATAATCATTTTCAGGGCCAATTATTTTATCTTTACCATACAGCCAGAAAAAGAAATTGTGGTTGTAATCATTGCTGTTACAGGACAACACAGCAGTTTCACCAGCAGCCACTGTCTTCACAGTTGAACCCTTTACTGTCAGATCAAGTGCTGACGGTATATTCATTGTAAAAAAACTTGTTTTCTATGTTTACCCAACCTGTTATATCACCAAGGTGCTCAGTAGAGTGAGTGACGATTTTCATATATGAAAACATACTTATGTGACACTGAACGTGTGCCAAGTTTAAATTTATCTATCTACAGTACATGGAGTCACATGTTTCATAACTTTGTGTTGTAGTGGGCACAGAGTTTATTCACATTGTCTTGTTTTTGTCCTTCATACACACCTTTAAATAATTTAAGATGCACATAATCGCAAGTTCATTTCATTAGCCACTTAGTACCTACTACTTCCACTGGAATGTTTTATAAGGTGCATAAACACTTCTACACTTAACACAGGCAGCAGCATCCAAATCGGCGTCATGACAACATAGATTGGAAGATTTACTTTCGGGTATTCCAGTTTGATGCAAATAATAATTTGTGCTGCCATTTTCAATCCTATTGCTGCTATGTACCACACATGTTTATTAATTGTGCCTCTAAATCTCTCGATACCATTTCTACAGTGCGATATCATATGGAATAAGACGTAAATTAGAAGAATGCTATCATAAACCCACATAGGAATAAAAACTATGAACCAATTCCAATGTGTTCTAGATTCTAATCGAAGGCAAAGCAATATTAGGAACACTAAAAATATAAACCACGTGAACAGAGCTCTATGAAGTATAGCCATTTTTTCATTTACTATAATTATGAGAACTATTATTAGAATGTTTTATTAAGAAATAAATAACAAGCTAAATACCGAACTTGACATTTTTGATAATGAATGACGTACATGACAGTCTGATGACAGCTGACTGGCAGTTTAAAAAAAAAAATAGGGTACCTACCATTCAAGATAAGCTTGTACTTTGCGTGAGTAGTGATAGTGAGTGTTTGCAACCACTTTTATAATCATCTCACGTGCACCATCTCTAAAGAAATCTCTAACATATAAAAAAGAAAATGAAATATGGTAGTGATAGCGAAAAGTCATTTATTATTATTTGAAGTACATTTACTTCAATAAAATGTAATGATCACGACGTACAATACGGTTTGCACAGATAGTATGCTTCATGAACCTACCCATCCAAACTAAAGTGAACGTAGCCGTTTTTGTTGTTGACGCATTTGACGTTTGGATTGACGTTTAAATATTATTTGGACGTAAACATAATTTGCCGACGCAAGCGTGCGATCTTGTCGTAAAATTTATTAAATTCAATGACGTTCTAGTTGTTAATACTCTAAATTTAGTTTTAATAATGATAGTACAAATTGTCCTTATAATAACAACCATTAAATGCTTATTTATTCCTCTTTAGTAAGTGAACTTTTGTATTTTAAAATGTATGTTTTATAAGTATAAGTGCCGGCACGTAAGTCTAGCGATGACCTTGTATGCGCAGAAGTATTAAATACGATATCCGTGGGTGCGCAGATCCCCTCCACGTGACTCGTCATCGCTAGACTTACGTGCCGGCACGTATACATTTAGTTTTCTTTAACTAATTTGTTAAAATATTATAGATACACAATTCAAAATAATTCCATTAACATAGTTATGTACTTTACGTAATTTAAAAATTAACTCCACAGAAATGCCTCAGGATGTGATACTAAGACTCCCAACAATTTTTTTTACTTACATGTTTCGTTGTTATTTAATTCTGTATTGTCTAATTTTTGTTCTACATTTATGAGGATTCATCGTGGTATATTATATTTACAGCCATTCCACAGACTTCGAAGTTCACAGAAACTGGTTGGCCATAACACACAATGTCTCCATAAGCCAGTGGTACTATGACACCACTTCAGAGTGGACCCTGGACTACCCTCCGTTCTTCGCTTGGCTGGAATATGCATTATCATTTGTGGCAAAGCTGTTTGACCCCCAAATGCTGTACTTAACAAATTTAGATTACGCTTCTGATATGACTGTCATATTCCAAAGATTAACAGTCATTGTCTTGGATTTTGTTTACATTGCCAGTGCAAAGAGGTGAGTGATAAATTGGCAACACTGTTAGAACAAAAGAGAGTTCAATTAAATTAATAAAGTGTTAGAATTGTTATATCAACATCAAGTACATGGACCAGTTTGTGTAAATGACAAATATAGGTAATTTACAAAAGGATCTTCAAATTGTAATAAAAAAATAAAAATGATAATTATAATTGAAATTGAATTAAAACAAAATAAAATGTTAATATAGCTGTCTTTAACATGTCAGGTGGCTTTAATATTTTACATGATTGTCAGATTCCATTGAGATGAAGTTTATTATAAATTGTTTCAAAATAATTTCATCAAATTGCTGCAGAGATTGCTGCACTCTGTAGGCTTATTGTCTAACTCGCTCGCAATCGCCATCGTGTTCATTTTGACAGTTCTTGTATGAATGTGACAGCTAGCTGATTCCGATGCCAATTGTCAGCCCATACATGAACTGTCAAAATGAACATGATGGCGATTGCGAGCGAATTAGACAATAAGCCTACTGGTTGGCTAGCTGGCCAATAGTCAAGATAACTAGACTTGAGTTTGCAGATATTATGATTGATATTGAAAGTAAATGTTTTAGTCATTGTGTGGCATAGTGAATAAAACTCAATTTTTTTTTGAATGTGGTTGTGACAAAAACCAATCACAACTTAATTATTCAATGTTAAATTGTTTCATTTCAGTTGTTCAAATCTGATAAGTGATGGTAAACTTCTGGTGTTCATCCTACTGATCTCAAATCCCGGTCTGTTGATGGTAGACCATATTCATTTTCAATACAATGGAGTTTTGTATGGCTTCCTCCTTTATTCCATGTCCAATATGATAAGAGTAAGTAAAATTCTATCTTTAAAATTATAGAAGGTATAAATGAATGAAATATGGTTTGAATAAATGAAATAGGTATAAGTATAGTAAAGTTAATTTTAAACTGACAGAAAAGCAAAATGAATGGGTGGCTTTCCACACAAAGTTGTCTGAAAAGTCACCCATTCTATGATATCTAAGAAGCTAATAAATGATCCATAACCAAACCTGACTGACTGAATCAACTGTGCACCTTCAACCATAATGAGTCAAGTTACAATTCTAAACTTTCAATTTTACTGTTTCAGGGTAACTTCATCAGTGCTGCAATATGGTTTACAGTGTTGTTAAATCTGAAGCACATATACCTGTATGTCGCTCCAGCATATTTTGTGCACTTGCTAAGAGCATATTGCTTCACCATATCAACTAATGATGGAGTTCATACTCCATGGTATTCGTTTTCCTTCATTAATTTGTTTAAAGTTGCAATTGCTGTGATAACAGTTTTTGTCCTATCATTTGGGCCTTTCATTGACCATATACCTCAGGTAAGCAGGACAATTTTTTTTTATCACTCAATTTGTGCCAACTGTTGGGCAACAGCCTAATCTCTTTTATGCCACAATATGAAAATGAATGTTTTTTGTTCAGAATAAACCAGGCTTATGCGTTATATGAAACTGATAGAATTTTTCATAGATTTGTGTATTCATTTACCTATTTCCTATTTTTAGATAATGTCAAGACTGTTTCCATTCAAAAGAGGCTTGTGTCATGCCTATTGGGCTCCAAACTTCTGGGCATTGTACAATTTTGCTGATAAAGTGCTCCAACATGGCTGTAAGTATTTTTTTTTAATATGTTTTGCCAAGAGACTTCGAAGAGTTTTCTGTTTTGGCTATTGTATTTACAGCTGTTTCTCTGTATGTTTGGTCTGTATCAATTTATAGCCGAAACACGATGATTATTGATAGTACTGGAAAAGTTAAAGTAGAAGTGACACAGTGTGATTAAAAAGAAAAATATGTTTTTTTCTTGCAGTGCCTAAAGCTGGTATTATTATACCGAAAGTAGAGGCTTCAATGACTGGTGGTCTGGTGCAGGAGTTTGAGCATGCTGTACTACCTTCAATCAAACCAATAGTTACCCTCGTGCTGACTGCTGCGACAATGCTACCAGCTCTGATTAAACTATGGCACCTTGGAGCCGATAGAAAGTACAGGACTGTTAGTTTCGTTAGGTTAGTTTAGTATGCTTTTTAATATAACCATGCCTTCGATAATGCGAAAGCGAAATGAAATAAGCGACATGCAGTGTCTCAAAGACAAAGGTATTTATTATTTACAAGTGTTTTATTAACTTCATGTTTGTTGTTGTTTATTTGTTTGGGTCAAATCTTGCTAATCAAATCTGACCCACCTCTAGTGGTCGGGTTGCCTTGAAATTTGGTACACATATATGTAAGATGGATGACAATGCAGGTACAGTCAACAAAAAGTACAATCAGCAATAAAGGTATTTAAACTTATTTTTCAGATGCATGGTGGTGTGCGCTACTTGCTCATTTATGTTCGGTTGGCATGTCCACGAGAAGGCGATCCTGTTAATTTTAATTCCAATGAGGTAAGAAAATTATGTCCTTACCTATTTACTTGCTTCTAAGTATTCAGATTTCTGTAACTTAAATGTTTCAACAATCATTAACCATTTATCCCTCTTTATTTCAGTTTTCTGTCAGTGCTGGGAGACGTTGATGGCAGATTGTTCCTGATAATCTCAACGGTTGGCCACTATTCTTTATTCCCCCTACTGTACCCTAAAAATCTATTGTCAATCAAAATATTTATGTTGTTGACACACTGTGCAATTGCCTTTGGTAATATACCAACCTTATACGAGCCGCAAAAGCCAAAGCATAAAAAACCGAGACGCAGCTTCCTTCGGCTTCCTATGCTTGGACCTATAGAGTCGCTCTATGTTTATGGTCTCATTGTGTTGTGTGTTTATGAAAATTTACTTCATACAATCTGGGGCTTGGACAAAACGCTCCCATTTTTACCACTAATGTTAACCTCAGTGTACTGTGGTGTAGGAGTTCTATATTTCTGGGTGTCCTATTACTACTATTTTATTTATTTCAATGTTAGTAAAGTACCCATGCTGGGCACGGGGAACCTTACTCAATATGCCAAGAAATACAACTAGGTTGTGATACGAATACTTTTAGCCTGTGTGAGCTGTTTAGTATCGGAGGGGAAGAAAATATTTGGCCGTATTGTGTGAGTTGTCGTGAATGATTAAAAAATAGTGTAATTTGCATACTATTTAACAAAAATTACATTTTCGTAGCTGTTATGTTCCAAAAGTCAGCAGCGGAACAATTTGTTAAGTCAAAACTTAACTTTCTAGAGATTATTTTGTCCTTTTTCACTGAGCTATTTCGGTTGCTGATTGTACATATGCGATAGAAAGTTATGGTTGGTTGCATAAGTCCCTCTCTAGTACTAAATGCTTTGAGATTCATGGCATTACAAAAAGAATACTAAACGAACGAGCGCTACAGAGCTTTAGATAGGTTTCGTTTTATTTTTAACCCACGATGGAACGGAGGTTTATGCGTTTTAAATTAGGTAGGTAACAATTTCAATCTCTGACTAATATGATTCCATTAATTCACTTTACCATTGTATATGCAATAGGCAAGTGCTTTCCTAGGCTATGTCTACTTAAACTTACTTATGTGTCTCAGTGCCAAAGGAAACCTAAAAGCTAACCAGCTGTTCATCCGTAGTTTGCTTGCTAATTAGGGACACCATAAACAGGGCGAGCAGTTTCAAACTTTGGAGTGTGTAACTTCTCTTATTATGGCACTTAACATTTAGAAATGAACTAGGAAAAATTGGCAATACATTCTTGCAACATATTATACGCAATAACATAATAATAGAATGAATTAAATTCAAAAAAAGAGTACTATGTTAGTTTCATCTGGAAGCACAGCTGCTAACTAGGTAAGTACCACGTGTTTTGTAGAACTGTCACGTCATAGGACTGTTAGAACTTTTTTGTACGGTCGCCCAAATAAGTGGTCTACCACTTTTCATCCAACTTCCTATCAAATGAAAATGTCGCTAAAGTCGAACTTTCAAGTTGACAGCCTGTCTTATCGACATGATAAATTGTGACGTGCAAAGGAATTTCAACCTTAGGGTGGTAGACCACATATTTGGCTGATGGTACCAACAATAATTCCATGGTAGGACAAAATGACACATAATAGAACTAAATTTAATTTAGGTATGAAAAACAACATAACTCTTGTGATGAATACTGAATCTACACACATACACGCACGCACACTTTCCTTCATGAGTGATTTGTTTTAAGCTTGTAGGGTACCCCATGGCTACCATCAGAGAGTTGACAAGCCACCTCAGCATGGCACAGAGCTTAAAGATATCTGAACAAGACTATAGTGTTGTGAACGAGACTATTGTCTATTGTCTTCTTGTATTGTGTATTGTGATAGAGTATCTTGAACTTTCGAGCCCCTTCTCTCCGCTCCGATATATCCTAAGACTAGGACGACTACTACATACGCGGCAATTTTATTTGTTAAAAAATGACCAAGATACTTTTGAAGGCACGGGGCACGTGGGACTATAAGGCATATATCTACTTGCTGTTGTAAATTTTCATCGAAATCGGTTTAGTCATTTATGTGAAAACGCACAACACACAGATAGTCACTGTCGCATTTATAAAATTAGTTTCCACTAAATGGTTTTAAACATTACTTAGTCTTTTAAGGAAAACGGCTAGTCGATTTTTAAGGAGAATCGTTGTTAGTGAAAATGTGTGTTAATACGTGTGTATTGTATGTAAGTACCTAAATAATAAGAAAATAAATGTGGAGTTATTTACATTGTTTATTTTGTTTATACAACAAAATCCCCCTCTTCCAATAGTTAATCAAACGAAACCTAGCGTCGAAGGAATTTTCGGAGTTCAAATCAAATAGACATCACAGTTGTGTAGGTACCTACTACCTGCTTGTCTTGCATTTTTCCATTACCAATGTTTGCAAATTGCATCAAACAGGTGGCTTTTACAACCTTGTTTATTTTTGCCATTTCAATAATACATGTAGCTCTGTATACTTAGGTAAGACAAGAAAGGCTTGAAGGAACACGTATCCGTGTTTACAGAGAATAAAGGCAAGGCGCACGTCGATCGCGGCATGAATATTCAGGGGGAATAAGACGCGACGGAATTAAGGGGTGCGCTCGTTTAACGCTACGGCGATGTTTTCCGATTGTAGTGGCCCAGCATCACTTTTCTGGTTTAGCAATCGAAACTAACAGTAGCTACCAACACTATGTGACATGGAGTAAGTAGCTATTTCATTCCTGACTCATCAAGAAACCTCTTCATATAAAACGAAGTGCGTAGTAATATGAATATAGCCCTTTTATTCCGAATTCGCTACAATTTCAGTACATGTAGTTTTTGATTATTATAATTTTTTTATTATTATAAATTATCGCGTGCCTCATGGCATAGGCCTCCTCCATTTATTGGAGGGTTTGGGTTCCCACGCAAGCCTAGTGCGGATTGGGAACATCACAGGACACACCATTGAATTGCTTCGCAGATGTATACAGGTTTCCTCGTGATGTTTTTCCATCACCGAAAAGCACATGGGAAATTTCAAATGTAGGTAATTCCGCAAAATAGCAAACAAAAAACTCAGAGGTGCGAGCCCGGGCTTTGCTTGAGAGGCCACAGGTTATACCTAGCCTAGTGGCTACCACGGCTTCGTACATTTAAATGGGCACGTATTTGAATATCCAAAATTAAAATATCGAAAGTTAAAAAGTCGACGGTCAAAATATCGAAAAACAGAATGTCGAACGATCATAAAGTCGAAATTCATAATCTCGAAAGTGTATATTATCGAATGGTACAATTATCGAATGCTTAAATATCGAAAATCAGAGTGTCGAACGATCATAAGGTCGAAATTCAAAATATCGAAATTATATTATCGAATATATCTGATGCAGTCGCCATCGAATATATCTGATGCACAGGCAACATAGGTTAGGTTAGGTTAGTATTGCTTCAAGGCGCGAAGCGCCTCAACTAGGCGGAATTCGCGGAGCTCCGTCGACTTTTCTCGTAGTTATTCAAAGTTATTTTTGTTAATCACACATTTTACTTTGTCATACGAAACATTTAGTCGCATGAGAATTGAATAGCTACGAGGAAAAGTCGACGGAGCTCCTATTCCACCTAGTTCAGGCGCTTTGCGCCTTGACGCAATACTAACCTTTTTTTTTTATGGTGTGGAAAATGCGCCTTATGCATCCGCCCAGTACGGGGTTACCGGGGGTATGTGGGGCTCTCCCGCGACGGCAGGCATACCCACTAAAAACCACACGGATTCCCTCCTCGGTCGAATGTGAGGCGCTGCGCGAGAACAAGGTGTCACCGCAAACGCCCCACGACCACCCCGGGATGGGGTACCCTCCTCGCGGCACCTGTGCAATGCAGGTTTGGGAATTCCCGCCCTCCCCCACTGGTGCCGCTTGGATTTTTTATAGAGGTTGTCTCCTCGTGGCCCCCGTCTTGAAAAAGACAGCGGCCCACGTTCCCGGCGCCTGCGGGCCGGGGTTACGTGTTGACCGACAGTGGCCGGAGCCACGCCGCTCCGCGATCGCGTCCCTTACGGGGCGCACCGCTCCGACGGCAGGCTTATGCCCGCCGACCCTCACGTCAGCTCTCACACCCTCATGTACTACTCTGAAAGCAGAGCGGTACCGAAGGCATGATCGCGTCCGTCACCAAAAGCACCTGTGGGTGCGACCCTCTGGATTTTTTATAGAGGTTTACTCCTCACGGCCCCCTGTCTTGAAAAAGACAAGCGGCCCACGTTCCGACCCCATGGGCCGGGTTGCGTGTTGACCCCTCCCCCCCAGTCGGATATTAGCCAACAGTTAACTAACTTACTAAATAAATTAATTAACCGTTGTAGCCCAGGGTGCACCGGCCTAAGCGTTACCCTTCCCCCCCCCCGTGAGGCCAAGAGCCTCTGTTAGAAGGGAACTGTAACACTAGAGCTCTCGAGGAGGTTTCCGACGTCGCACCCCGTCGCAATACTAACCTAACCTAACCTAACCTACGATTGCCTGCGCTTTCTTGCAGATTTTGAAAATAGATATCTCATGCTTCGGTTTATCGGCGTTAAACTATTTTAACCATTCGGCATTTGAGCTGTAGGAATGTGAGACGTCAATATAATAGCAGTAGATGTTAAGATCGTTCGCTATTTCAATTTTCGATATTTTATACGTTGGGTTTTTGATGGTCGATCTTTTGTGTTTCGATTTTAACATATATCGAGCATTCTATTGTAGATATTTTGAACTTTCGATATTTTAGCCGTTCGGTATTTGAATTTTAGGTATTTCAGACGTCGATATTATGATAGTAGATATTTAGATCGTTCGATATTTTAATTTTCGATATTTTGACCGTCGACTTTTTAACCTAAGATATTTTAAATTTCGATATTCAAATACGTGCCCATTTAAATATACCTGTCGCAAAAAAAAAAACAATGCATGACGGTATTGAGACTTAAAATAAATCTAAGTAAGTACTTTTCCAGTAGCGTTCCATTGAAGAATGTTTTTATATCGATTCCGCTGATGGTAAACTAAAACGGTTTCTGTTTAGTTTCTGCAAAATCTATAGGGACGGAAATCGATAGGTAAATTTAAGCAAAAGTAGAATATTAAAATATGATAACCTTGAAAATGGGTCTAGACGTTTTCAAGCCCAACTGAACTAAAGCGTATAAAGTCGATGTCATCAACGTAGGTTAGTTACACTTACAAAAGTTCGAGTTCGGCTTCTAAAGAAACGGTCACTTAGTAGAGCTGTAATCAACCAATTGATACACTATTTATGTCAATTGGGTGATGGTATGGCTTGTTACCGGATCGTCTTGACGTGCGTATGAGTTAGTGAGCAATTAATTGTTTCCAAGACACTTAGGATAGGAACAAATTAAATATAAAGGGTAGATATTAGTGAAAGGTCTCTCACGTTTGGACGAACTCAAGTGAGCGGCCATGTTCCTAAAATGTTTTAATATTTAATCACGATAAACCTGAATATTTTCCCGTTCACACACCAGTAAGTAAAGTTATTCGTAATAGGTTCAATCGCTCGATTCATCGGATTGGAAGTTTGAAAATAAAAGTGAAATGGAGTGGAAGAAGCTGCTCATTCGGATTCGTGATTCAGCATTTTATTAACTAGGCCCATAATGATTATTGAAGGCTGTATGTACACACGGCAAAATAATTCGGTAAGCATAGGCACGCACATAAACGTCGTCTATGTGTTGAGTACCAACATGAACATTAGGTAGAATCCACATGTGAATGTGTGAGTGAGTTCGATCGTATATCTACCCTCTCAGTACAGTTTTTTTTAGTAATAAGATAAATAAGTAATGTCGCTGTAAATTACCTATTTATTATATAAAAAACAACAATAACTATAAAATAACAATGAAGAAAGTAGCAATTATTTTAGTTAGGTAGTTTATAATAAACTAAGTTAAAAATAATTACAAATTAAACTAAAAAATCCCATTGGTATCGTGCCTGGCTCAAAGGTTTAAAAATTCAATATCTCCGGTTTAAGTTAATTCTACAGAAATAATGTAAAAGTATTGTTTTATTTTTGCATATTCCTAAAAACATTTTACATTATTATCTTACATTGGATTTTGTCATCGCAAGTGTAAGGCAAGAGAAGGCACCCCGTATCGAGTCTTACTTTGACCTTGAATCTTTAAATTTATGCAATCTGACGCATTGAACTATTATTACCAGCGTAGTAGCTACCATCTCACTGATTCAACTTGTTAATATTTTTATTTCTCATCAAGTCTGGTCTGAGATTCAATTCCAACATTTCCAACCAATATTCCTTACAACCAGCATCGCCATTTTAATAACATCCAAAAATGTCATTTCTTCTAGGATTCGAACTCGGTTTACTAGAGAGCGAGTGCACAAATCAAGTATCCGACTTGCCTTTGTGACCGCTGAGCCACCGAGACATTTAATATAGTTGGTGAATTTATGAATTACTACGTCCAAACTGTGACTACTGCATTTGCAATGTGTAAATAGTTGTTTAAAGAGCTTTGAAATAAGGTTGAAATTTGCTAGACGATGCACATTTTATTAATTGCCGTCTAACAATATAAAGTATATTCTACCCTCAAATTATTAGTAATATGAATTTGTCAACGCTAGCCGCCATTCGTTACGCCTTATTTTACAAGTGGTTTTACAACAACGAACTGTTTAATTTTGCCTTTGAAATACCTTGTGATTTGCAAAATATGGATAGTCATCATCTTTTTTGAAAAGAGCAGAAATTATTGTTCTTTACGAACAAAATATTTCTATAAGGAATCGCAAGTCGTTTATTGATACTATCGGTAAGTAGACAAAATGTCTGATAAAATAATTACTTCTTATTTTACATCAAATTTCTTCATGGTGTTAAAAACAATGATTTATTATTGTATCCGTAATGTATTCAAATAACTTTCTTTGACGAAGAATGTTTTTTATTAAACTTCATTTATTTTGCAGCGGAAGACTTCAATTATGGATTCACCGTTATGCAGACTTCGGGCACGATAAGAATATTCCTTCTGTGTCAAAACAAGAAGTCTCATCTTCACGCCATTTGACATAAGTAGTTGCCGCACACGCTAAAGGAACCTATTTCACATCAACGAGAGACAATGTTACCTACGTTGTGTGCGACTTCATCTGCATGTTGCAGGATAGCATTGTCGTAACTCGTAAACCAGCAAAAAAAAATACTTCAACGGATCAGCCAGCATAGAAGAAACAGAATGAACTTTGATCGTGAATATTTATAATTTTGATTCGAATAGGTAATAATGTAGTGATTTTTAGTGATGAAAAAACATTTACGTCTGAAAAAGATGGACGAAAAATTTTGTGGCGAAAAGTGCTTGGATGTCATCCATGGGATTTGTGAGTTAGTGGGTTGGGGGTCGTAATAACAGTGCTAAAAAAAAGTGATGTGTGACCTATTTCGTGCATAACAATGTTATTGTGTCATAGTCAAAGACTGGCTGAGCACCCAACAAGATTCCTTAACTGTTATTAACTGGGATCCATCTGATATAAAATCCAAAGCAAATTTAGGTAGCTTAGTCACTTGAAAGTGGAGATTTAATCCAGTGTGCAATGATGTTATTGTTAATGGCTGTCATTTAACATGTCGATTCATTTCACCACTGACTTTATTTCTCGACAAATAAAACGTTTCGTTCATCTTTCTCAGACTTAAGTAAACTTAATAAATCGGAAATTCTTATAAATGATACTCTTTTCAAAACCCTTGTTAATTCGAATAAATTACATCTTAAAAATAGCCCTTTTGTGGTGTGCATTCAATTTACCATTTGTATTGTAATTTTAAATTATGTTTGTAACAGAAATTTTTAATTAACCTAAAATCATACTGGTCACTATAGTGTGTGTTGTTTTACGAATAAATGTTGTCCTTCTTCTGTTATATTATAAGGAATAGCATGCAGTTTTATTTTGCTAATTTAATTAGTTATAGTCTTATGGTAATAATAATTACTTAAATGTTGTAATAAACAATTTGAAACAATGATTTTATTTTCTTATTTTGTTCTTTTACTTTCTTTTTTTCTTGTTTGAAGTAGTCATGATTTGGTTTTGAGATAGTTATAAATTGAAAAAAAAAATACAAAATAGACACATTTGAGCAAGATTCGAACCGAGGTCTTTAACATTCATAGTCCTAATCAGTACGACTGAGCCACCGCGCTCATATTATTCATGACGAAATTATTGTTCCATTGAGCAAAATCGTTTGAATAACAATAACCTATACAATAAGAGATATGTGAAGGTAGTCAGAGAACACAATCAGCACACATAGGCCATGTTAGTGTGAATACTCGTGTGGATACAAAACCATTTTGTTGTGTGTGTAATTAAGGCAGCGGATAGGTGCGGATGTGTGTATAGAATGACACACATGGACAACTAGGGTGCATACCGAATAGTTTTGCTGTGTGTACATATAAGGATTTTTAAGATGTTAATTTTATGACCATGGCATGGCTAGGTATGTGTACCATCGAGCAAATTGATTAAATTGACCCACAGTGGAACCCTCAGTAAATGCCATAGTAACGTTACATTAAATTAGTCAATAAAGAATTAGTGAGAATGTTCTACGGTGGGTCAGGAATCCAATGGTTTGACTGTACTTCCTGTTGTCCAATAAGGTGATCGTAGAAAGGTTGCACTAAGTAGTTAAAGATGATTAGCAACGTCCTGTCTGTATATCGAAGTTATTGATATAAAAAACAAACAAATGAAATGAAATGAAAGTACCTAGAAGTATCCTTCAGGCAGAGATCATAATTGCAAGCAAAGGTTCATTCATTTAACTAAGAATTTGATACCTACTTACTTTTAGTTCGTGTAACACAAGTTGGAAAATTATTAGGTACTTAGTACTTTAATCTTCGTATTTAGCCTACCTACATAAATATAAGCTCTCTTGTAGCACTGTTCTATTCTATAGCAGCGGACCATACTGCTACTAAATTTGACTTGTCCCGCGGCAAAGCACTATACCATAAATCTATTATTATTGACTCTGTAGCTCTAGGGCTATTCCCAGCAATGTACCTATTCACACTTGATCTCAAAGAAGTATGTAAGTAGGTACGTATGCTTTTAGTGCTTGACACCTAAAAGATTAGGTAGGTACCTACCTAGTTTTGAGATTAGTGCACACAATTTTTTAATGCATAATATTCGAATTTACCGAAAATATATGAATGCAGTATACTAATGTGCAGCCAATGTAATTTTTTGTTATTTTGACTACGGAACTTTAAAAAATATGTGCTGACTTCCAATGACGAGTACTTGATCAATTTTTGACTTAAGAAACAAAATATTAAAGTATATGTTATGTACTTTTAAAATAGCTTTTTCCCGCGACTTCGTCCGCGCAAGCTTAATGCGCGGAAATTTCGGAAAATCTTAAAATAATATTCTAAAAATTATGACTTCCTACTTGCATGCCGAATTAATTGACTCATTTAATTATAGATACGGAGATAAGATAGAAGTCCCTTTGCAGCGAACAGATAAATCCCATTTATTCCCTATCCCGCGGGAAATTCGAAAAATCCCTTGTTAGTATATCCTATACGATACTCAAGGAATATGTATATGTCTGCCAAATTTCAAGTCTGTAGCTTTAGTCACTAAAGTTTAGTGGTTTAGGCTGTCTATTGCCAGTTAGTCAGTCAGTCACGTTGCTCCTTTATATAAATAGGTAGTACCTACGTAGTTCATTTGTTTAAAAGTGCTAAACACTATCCTCGACTCAGGTCACTGCTGATTGTACAACAACTGAAAGTAACATAACATTCTAAGACTGTATAATACATTGTATTCATCTGTATCATAGTATGTACGCGCTATATTATAGAATCTACCACAAGCCAGGTTAGCCCGTTGATAAAACATGTTGCACACAAACATGCATCTGTGTCTATACAGAGAGTACGAACGGTGGCTAATAGTGTACAGGCAACCGATACCTTGTTATAGTTTACTGGAGGGTGCTAAAATCAAATAAACCAGTTCTCGGCCTGAACATATATTAATACATAAATCACGTCTTTATTCTTTGCGAGGTAGAGATGAGCCTAAGGTAACAAGACAAAGGCCACGTTTATCACGATTGTGGGCAAATATGTGAATTTAAATAATAAAATAGTGATAGGTTGCTAGCCACATCGCCTACCATGATTCCCGATTAACGAATCCCTGTATTATTTATAAGTTAGCACTGACTGGGTTTTGGTTATGTCGTTATTTTTAACCGACATCAAAAAAAGGAGGAGGTTCTATGTTCGACTATACCTAGGTACATATTTTTTTATAAGCATGATTTGTTTCCAACAGAAAAAGGTTAACAATAAACCAAGCATCTAAGTTCATAGAGAAATGCAATATCAGCGCGCAAAAAAAAATTTAAGTACTAACACCGCTCTAACCTGCAATATTTTGTTAGGTAAGTACTTACTTATTTACGAAGGAAAGAGTAATACAACAAAGGAACTGTTCTAATGCCTACCTATTCCTTTAAACATGTCAAAATTCTTAATTTCAAAAAATGGTTCTATCTACATCTACATAAGGTATATTGGGTAATAGTTTCAGTAAGGCAATACAACCGCAAATATCATTCAAATCCAGGACTCATATTTTTGCAAAGAGCTGGAAACAACAGTGTTTATGAAAAACCACGACGTGATTTAAATTTAGTTGGAAGGCTTATCCATGAGCTCTATGCTGGTGCGGGCACGTATCGCAGTTTACGTCCACGGAACACCGGTTTATGACTGAGGAGTAGATTGAACACCGCCCTCGGGTAAGGATTATATCAGCTTCCTACGTGCCCCCGGTTCAGCTTCATTTCTGAATTCATCCTGGCGCGCTGCTAATTCTATTACCGCCCATTACTATTGACCGCTTCAATTGTTCTTTTGTTTCGAACTATCAGAGATGAAACGTACATTCCCTGTGGTTTTAATCCCGAGCAAAAGATACCTAAACACCAAATGGCTTTACATCCTCCCTCTTTGGAATTCATGTCATACCAGGGTTATTAACGGCGTCATACCCATGGCACTACTACGTGGCACTACTGACCAAAATAAATATCATAAATGGGAGGTAGGTTTAGGTTAGGTTAGATTTTCAGCAGGCCCAAAGGGTCAAAATACCCAGGAATAGGAGCCCCGCGAAAGCGGAGCTCCGTCGACTTTGTTTAATTTGATTTTAAAATAGAAATCTTTGGACAGTAGTGCCACTTAGTAGCGCCACGGGCAATAAAGGGTTGTATTACTTGTATATACTATTCACAATCATTACATCACTAGAACCATTTAAATGAACTCAAGTTGATTATTGTTCAGAAGTTTTCAGACATTCAGTTATTGTTTGTTCATTCACCCAACATAAAATTTTTAGAGTAAATTTTTAGATGCATACATAAAATTGCACTTAAAAGTGACTTATCGTTGTATCGTTTTCACGTGTCTACTTAACTTCCCGTAATTGAAGAGATTAGTTTGGTGTTTGAATGCCAGCAAAAAAAATTGATTTAAGACGAATGAGAAATACTTACATATATTAAGTACAAAAAGTTAGACACATACGCTGAACGCGTGTCTAAAAATTAATCCATTGATTTAAGGCATGTAATAACTATAGTTATGTATTATGAATAAATGAGTATGAGTAAGGTTGATTTTGCAATAGATTATTTTTAGACACGTGTTTAACTTTTTGTAATAACACTGTTAGTCTGTTCCAAGCACAGACCTATTTTGAGTGGATCCCGCCAGTCAACTATTGCATCCCACCCCTAACCGTTTTGATTTTTTGACAAAGTTGAGTTTGCCTAGACTTCGGTTTTTTTAGCATTAGAAAAAAAGGTAAATCTGGACATGTCTGATTATTGAACTTAAAAAAAAATGATAATGAATTAAAAAAAAAACAGCAAGTCACAATTTAAAATCCCTGGAATACCTTAATTTGTTTTGTTATGGTTTTATATTTTCCAGTTACCTAACGATTTTAAAAAAGTGCTTTTTTATAAAAGGATGTGTCAAAAATGTTTATCTTCTTTCTAATAAAAAAAAAATGCCACTCACGTTGGATAACTAGGTAACATTGAACAATCAATAGTAGTGATTGAGAAAATCTAAAGTATTTTTTATGCAAGCTGCTGACAGCTCAGTATTTCACGCTCAGTTTTGATAACAACAATACCTGCACATATGTCATCCTTTCAATATAGGTCCGTGGTTCTGTTCTGTTTTACTCAATTCTTTTTCATTCGGCCAGGCAGCTTTCGTTTGTTTTTGTTTTTAACACACTTTCAGAGTCTGTAAGAATTGTTTACCGCGGTCTACATAAATTATATCTACCTACTTACTTCGCCGTGTATTTTAGTGTCAAAAAGTACACGCTTTGCTACTCACAATTTTTGTTTTGCCCAGTGATAATAAAAAACGTCTTTTTATTTCTTTTACATATACTTAAATATAGGTTATGTTTGTCTGAGGAAATTCTTATCTTAAGAAGTTAGTGAACTTTTACCCCCTCATTCTTAAAAAGTTACGGACGCTGTTCTAGAAAAATAAGAAGAATAAGTTTTGTCCGTAAAACCTGTGATAGGCAAATGTTAAAATGATTTTAAGGTTCTGTTAACGGTAAATTTACAAAATCTTAATAGGTAATAATAACGTATTACAAAAAGTTTTGACGACGGGGTTGGCCTAGTTGGTAGTGACCCTGCCTGCGAAGCAAGCGTCCTGGGTTCGAATCCTGGCAAGGGCATATATTTGTGTGATGAGCACGAATATTTGTTCCTGAGTTATGGATGTTTCTATTTATATAAGTATGTATTTCTCTATATAAGTATGTATATCTTTGTCTAGTACCCATAACACAAGCCTTACTAGCGCTTACTTTGGGACTAGGTCAATTTGTGTGAATTGTTCCCAAATATTATTATTATTATTATAATAAGCGTTTACAAAAATAATGGGGTTTGTATGACAACTGCGATCTTAATTTTTGTCGTTACAATTGTGCGAATATAAACTTTTTTTGCTGACCGTGCTTGCATTGTCATCCATCCTACATATGTTTATTAAATTTCAAGTCAATCGGACCGACTGTTGAAGAGTTCCCTCCTGCGGATGGAATCTAATAAATCTAGAGTGAGCGAGAGAGTGAGAGAGAGAGAGAAACATTTATTTCCACACATTCGATACAATATACTTACTTAAGAATGGTACAACTCTACCGTGACTCTACCTTATTTTATGTGTACTAATTTGATGGCGTGAATGGTGTGATTATTGTATCTACACATACATACATACATATCGTCACGCCTCTTTCCCACAGGGTTAGGCAGAGACTACTTTGTTCCACTTGCTACGATCCTGACACACCTCTTTCGCTTCATCCACACTCTTCAATCTATTCATACATGCTCGTCGGTTTCGGATACTCTTGACCTGGCCTTTTTCCAAAACGTCCCCAATTTGGCCTTCCCCTCCCAATGCACCCATTCACACTCCCCATATAAATCTGTTTAGTTAATCTTCTTTCATCCATCTTCTCTACTCTACGTGACCAAACCAACTAAGCATATTTTTTTTCTATCCTAGTCACTATATCATCTTTCACACCAGCTCGTTCCCTTATCACACTATTCCTTATTCTATCTTTCAGTGACACACCTTCCATACTTCTTAACGCTCTCATTTCTACTGCATTTATTCTACTTTCATGCTTCTTTTGCCATACCCAACTTTCGCTACCGTACATTAGTGTTGGAACGAGCACCCCTCTGTGAACAGCCAGCGCTCCATTGACCATGTATTGTTGTGTAGTGTTATTGTATCTACCCATGTTAAATCAGTTTTTAGTACAAAGAGTCTCTGTCTCGAGTCTGCTCTGAGCTAAGTCACGCCACGGACAGACTTATAGACGGACGAGTGGACGGAAAGACATGGTAAAACCATAATGGTTCCATTTTTAACATTTTAACTACTGAACCCTATACAAGGTTAAGACGTACGTACTCTACGTTTTCAGTACCTATGATTCACAATTTATTCTAAGCAACTTTAATAATAATAATAATAATAATAATAATATAATAATCATTTATTTCCTTTTACAAAAGATCTTAAATGCAACGGGGTTGAGTCCTCCTATTAAGTTAGAAACTTGTGTCAGGAGGCCTCGCTCTTCCAAAAACTAGAAACAGTTCATGTATGAAATTACGTGGTAAGGTTCAAAAGTTTCCGGCCTAATAATGAAAATTAACGTTTAGGTTAAAAAAAATATTTTTATTTTTCAATGTAGTCTCCTCCTATTGTTATACATTTTTCAGATCGTTTGATTAACATTTCTATGCCTTTAAAATAATATTCGGAAGTTTTGTCTTCGAAATGCTCGAAAACTGCAGCAGCGACCTCATCATCGGACGAAAATTTTCTCCCCCTTAAGTCCGATTTAAGTTTAGAAAATAAAAAATAGTCGCTTGGGGCTAGATCAGGGCTGTAAGGTGGGTGACGGATTGTTTTAAATTCACATTTAGATATAGCCGCCTTTACAACTGCAGCCGTGTGGACAGGCGCATTGTCATGAAGAAGACGGACACCCCTGCTGAGTTTTCCTCGACGTTTAAGCTTTATTGCTTCTCGCAACTGGTCTATAAGGCAAGCATAGTAACTGACGTTTACTGTCTGATTGCGTTCTTTGATATCTATAAGCAATATCCCTTCGCAATCCCAAAATATTGTGGCCATTATCTTTTTGGTAGATTGGCACACCTTTGCCTTTCGAGGGGGTGCTTCCCCAGAACGACGCCACTCCATCGACTCTCTTTTCGAAAGAGGATCATAGTATAAGACCATAGTTTCGTCTCCGGTAACAATGGACTGGATAAATTCACTCTCACATGACTTGAACTCCTCTAAAAGTTCCTTGGAGCACGCCACTCGTTCAGCTCGCTGAGCACTCGAGAGAAGTTTCGGGACCCATCTTGCACTAACCTTATTCATGTTTAGATGGTCGTGTAGAATCCTAAGGACTGTTATTTTCGTAAGTCCCGTTCTTGACGCTATTTCCTTCGTCTTTAGTCTTCTGTCCTTCAGTACCTCTTGTTCGACTAAATCGACGTTATCTTGCGTAAGAACCTCAACAGGGCGGCCTGGTCGGGGTTCGTCATCGATGGACTCACGCCCTAAACGAAACTGCTTACACCAATCCTTAACAGTCAAAAACGAAGGGGAGGAATTCCCGTACACGTTATCTAACCTTTCTTTGATTATAGTTGGACTTATGCCTTCCTTTGTCAGAAATTTTATCACTGATCGATACTCCAATTTGAACATTGTACATATTACACCGTTTTTTATATTTAAATCAAAGAAAATTTTATGAAAACGAAAGTTACAAACCACGAAATTATCCACACAATAGCTGAATAAATGACAAATAAAATGACATTCATTTGTTTCTTGTTTTCTTCTTTTAAATATATACGGCCAGGAACTTTTGAACCTTACTGGTATACTAGTTTAAATACTTAAGCTAGTTACTTAACCTAAAATACTATGTGTGTGTGTGTGTGTGTGTGTGTGTGTGTGTGTGTGTGTGTGTGTGTGTGTGTGTGTGTGTGTGTTTGAGTGTGTGTGTTTGTGTAAGTGGTCCAGTGTTACAAGCAACCGTAAGAAAGTCATAACCGACTCAGAGTACCTTGTATTTGTAAAGACGAAGAAGGGTAAACAAACATTTTACGAGATACCTGAAGGCAGAAGGAGGTTTTCTGTTTTAGAGTAATCAAGTTGAGAAAGCCAGTTAGTTAAAATTATCCTACAGTCGTACGATTTCAGCGGATAGAAATTGAGATTTTTATTTAGCCTATTATACAGCTGAGACGAGAGTGCATCATATTGTCTTCTAGCAAAGTAGGATATCTATAAGATATATGATCGAAATAATTCAAACTCTTCGAGCTACCCCCTATAAAGTACTCTACGAGTAAAGTTACTAGAAGTTACGATCGCACTTTCAGAGTTAAATTTGTATTAGTGTCATTTCATTATAATTCATAGTCAAGAACCTACTCGCTTAAGGTACTCCAATTTATATTCAGTATTAAATTGCCATTATGCATATAATATGACATGTAGCTAAGCTAGTGACCTTTAGGGAGGATGTTCTCATTAACACGTTCGTGTTTTAATTATAAATCTCTTGTGATGAGTTTACTTAATACTATAAACTTGAGCAACCTTCAGGGATTACTTCTGACCCCGATCCATGAAGTTGACCTTCCAGTTGTAAACCGTAATGAAGCGCAAGGTACTTGATACTTGGTGATGCTCTGTTTATCGGCCTCTTTAGCTGCAACCCTCTTTTGTACATCAACCCTGTCATCTCATCTTTATATCTAATAAAAACAGGCGTAGGGTGGTACGAAGTACGTAGTAGAAACAACATAAGTATTAGGTACGTATAATTATACAAAACCGCAAAATAAAAAGCTCGAGCAAGCAATAAAAATGCATGAAACTAAATTTGTTAAATTTTCTTTGAACATAAGTAATGGCTGTTTATTTCCCCACTTGCAATACTTGCATACAGCTATTTCAAAAGGTTAACTTGAGAGCATTCACTCCTTTTATGCGTGTCTTCACAAGGTATTATAAGGCGGGTACCTTCCTAGGTACTTTGGTACTTTAAGGGCGCATCTTCAACATCCCCTGCTCGTCGGAATATAATTTTTGTTTCTCGAGTGGTTCTGTAAACAAATCTGCCTAAGCGCTAACCCCACCTGGCAGGAGGGCTCATTTGATCACATGGCAGAGCGCACACGATCAAAGCCTGCGCGTCCCCCTCTTGTGCGATCGTCTGTGAGCTTCAATTCAATGAATTAACACATATGACACACTTGCTCAAAATGCTTTCTAGTTCACAGGTTCTTAAGTAGGCACCTGTATAACTTGATTGTAATCTAAACTCTTTAGGGTATACTCATTACTTTTCAAGAAAGTTTCTATACTTTTTTTTTGTTTGTATTAAGCCGATTTTTTTTTCTGGATAGTGGTAGGTAGGTATAGTGACAAACATATCGCTGTGGAGATCTTCGAGGAAGAGCTACCTATACGTCCAGCAGTGGACGTCATCTCGCTCATATAAGTAAGTAAATATATCGCACTTTCAGTTTTCGTAATTTTTAGCAAAAGTAATTAGTAGGACTGGTAGGTAGCGGGCTTGTATTTCAACAGAGTAGAGTCTTCTATTAGATCATACTAAGTAAAACGATTTACGTGTTAAAGCAAAGTTGTCTCACATTATTATTTAAGCTCAGCTACATATATGCATTCACGCAGTCGCATCCGCGGTATGCATGCAGCATGCTTGGAATAACTTGGAGCTTTTCATTTTGTAAGTTTTAAGGTTTGGAGCTGCACTAGTAGCATTAACATAACTTTATATTCAGTGGCGTTGTGCGAGAGTAACTTACTGGTGACGTCGTAAATTTTACCAAACTTGCAAACACGCGGCATGTAAATTCCGATTCGCAAGTTATAGCTGTCCATGAATTGATATTATGAATAAAAATTCAGTAAATTTATATTTGCGAGGTCGCTTGGCTGGAGTCAGTAAGGTTTGTACAAAGTAAGTGCTTGTACAATTTATATCGTGATCTGTGCGTATCGATTTGCTTTTAAAGGTCTTCTTCAATTTATGACTAAGTAAACTTTTATTTCCATACCGTGTTCGCAATATCATATAAATCGAATGTGCTGTGAAACGTGTAGCGGCAGGCACCTATGTTAATGATGCGAAGATTACTGATGGACAAAAAGAGGCTCAAGGTTCGTATGTATACTTTAGGTACCTACTAAATTATTGCATTAAGTTTCCTAATGTCTAATTTTATTTAACTTTCAATCTTCACATACCTACCTACTTGTCTTAAGTGAGTAAGCACGAATAGGTATGTAAATTTTCAGGTCAAAATTGCTTTTAGGGTCTAGGGGACGGATTGACTTGGTATAGGTATAGTAGGTACTAAAATATCTAGAATTACACATTGACATTATATCGAATGACACAAAAACAGCCTACAAAAAGTATCAAAAAATACTTTTATCAATAATGGTTTTTTAACAACAACTTATTTATTGCCTTTCCGAGTTGCCAATGACTTTCCACTGACAGACACTGACGAGATAAACAGCCAAATGAATTAGTTGATTTTTACATTTTTACCTATTTATTTGGCTAATAATGTAAAATTCACTGGTTGCTTTATCTGTAAAAAATAGAAAACTGACACATTTCCGACGTTTTCCACTTTGACGCAAAGGAAACATGTTTAACCACGTTTTAAATAATAGTATTTAATTAATTTTATTGTTAGATCAGTCGTTCATTTAGCATTTCTTTTTCGTAATGGCCGATGATGATGACGAGGGAACTGGTGGGTTGTATGAGGACGGGCACTGGGCCTGGGACGAAGCATCAGAGTCACTTACGTTCGTAAGGTAATTCGTATATACTCATTTACTAACTCATCGACTACTCGCCCTATTCTGCAATAAACTGGCACCCAAGTGTAAAGTAGATTAGTCTGAGTCAGATATACTGTAGCGACCATAGTGACCAAATATATTGGTATATACTGCTGTGATATAATTGACGTTGACTGAGTTGGTATTTTCAAAATCAGGTCAAATGCGCTACGCAATTACAACGGCTGAACTAATCCTCTAAATACTATCGCACCAGCAGTCCGGCTAGCACGAGAGAGCACGAGAGTCGCGGCGCGCGCGAGTTAGACCACCCGTCTCTTTCTAGGACGAACAGTAAGAAAAAGACGGGCAATCTATCTGGCGCGCTTTAGGCTTAAAACCACAAAATTTCATAATACCTTATTCACTAATACCCCTAATTTTCAAATTACTATGGGCTCATAATACCTAAAAATACCTGAAAAGTCAAAATGTCTCTTGTAAAAAATTGATATTTTAGGTATTGTTAAGTATTATGAGCCCATGGTAATTTGAAAATTAGGGGTATTAGTGAATCCGGTATTATGAAATTTTGTGGTTTTAAGCCTAAAGCTCTCGCGCGCGACGCCATACATAGGTACCTATCGACAAAAGTGTTCTGTTGAGAGACGTAATGAAGATGGCAATAATTAAAAACGGTTTATGCATTAATACTTACTTTATTTCAGTGACTTGCCACCTGTTACAATCGAAGCAATTCAGATGCCGACCAAAGCACCAACCGGAGCTATCGAGTTTAGGGACGATGTTGATTTAATAGAACAGGTATTGCGATTTATATTGAATATCCAGTAATTAGTGAAACCACATAATTTACATTACAGTGTTTCAGTTAAGATATCGTAGGCGTTATCAAAGAAAAATAAAAGCTGGCCAAGCGGATGTGATTACTGTGCAGGTACATCTACTGCCTACATATACAGCTTCATTATGTCCATTTCCAGTTCCATGTCCAGTTACTATTAGGTATATTAGGTATACTGAGTATATTAAATTCTATACAGGATGCTAAGGATATTGCCATATACACAGCTCCATTGAGCATACTGAGCCCCACTCTCATCAACATGCTGCATCTTCCGACGACAGAGCGATTTATAAAGGCGTTAATTTTCTGTTGTCAGTATTACTTACAAGTAAGTAAACATAAACAACAAATATTTTAGGAAATATCAAATGAATCAAGAAATTTTTATTTCTTAATTTTTATGTTTACTTTTACGGTTTTACCGTTAGAAATTTAATTTCTAAACGACACTGAAAATTAGAACACATAGAAAAATCCGAAAAGTAAAGCTATGGCCGGGAATCGAACCCGGGTCCTCGTCATTCCGTGACGCGTGCTATACCCCTACACCACCCATAGCAGGTCAAGGTTCCCGGCCATAGCTTTACTTTTACCTGCTATGGGTGGTGTAGGGGTATAGCACGCGTCACGGAATGACGAGGACCCGGGTTCGATTCCCGGCCATAGCTTTACTTTTCGGATTTTTCTATGTGTTCTAATTTTCAGTGTCGTTTAGAAATTAACAAATATTTTCTATAGAGGTTGGATCAGATTATATTACTGGGATATTTTAGGTTGCAGATGAAATGTCAAACCGTATTTTGGAACAAGAAACCAAAGTAAGGACTCCGTTTTGTGACATATTGGAAACTGAATTTCGGACCAACTTAAATGACTTACGTGTTTTAGTGGCAAAAGAGTATTGTACTATGCTAATTGGTGCGTATATAATGAAGTTTCATAGTAGTTACTAGGAGCATTGAAATACGTACGTTAACAGGTGTAGTCTTAACAAGATAGTTCTTTGAACAGGCGGAGCTGACACCAGAAAATATCATCACATGGGTCCCGCTAAAAAAAGGCGTTCATTGTCGGACAAGGATGCGCGACTTTTCGAAACCATGCTGCGGATGTGTGTGCAAATTGTCTGGCTAGCTTTAGGGCGTAAGGCGTTCAATCAAATAGGTACACCAAATCAAAACTTAATAGTCATTTCATCTTAGCCCTCTAGGTTGGCAACGCATCTGCGATCCCTCCGGGGTTGCGGGTGTCTATGGGCAGTGGTGATCACTTACCATCAGGTGACCCACTTGCTCGTTTGCCTTACTATTCATATAAAAAGAAGTCCTCATCATTATCACTGTCACCGTATTTAACGTGACTTCAAATAATTGATATCACCTGTTTTATACGGTGAATTGGATCTTGAATGTTTCATTGACCTATCTCAATATGTTGGGTTTGAACATGAACTTATCTAGTATCAGGTTCAACAGATTTACTTTTAAAGTCATAAGTGTCATCAAATACTAAAGATTTACAATACATGTCAATTCTTTCGACAGAGTTGGAAGTGAACCGGTTATTTAAGTCTGAGATCTTTAACGCGGTGGAGCACACTTTACACACCAATTACATAGCAAAAATGACCAGAGAAGAAAGAGCTGTCTTGTTGGGGTCTTGTGTGCGACATGACAAGAAGCTGAACACGCGGTCACCCTTGATGAATGAGGTCTTCTGTGACAGGGACATTGATTACCGCATGATGGGCCTTGGTGTCATCAAACTGCACAAGTAAATTCATATGTTTTTACTGCTTTTGGGACGATCACAGACATCACAGTACTCACACATCACAGTACAGTAGATCTAAAATCTGGGGTCCTATCTAACGCTCGTGGCCTTTTTATTCCCTCATCCGTTACCATTTATCTGAAAAGAATGGTGAATGCGGTTGTGATGTTGAGTGCGTTAGATAATAAGGGCCACATACGCTTTAAAAATTTCCTCATTAGTGTCATAATCATAACGCAAAAATTTACTTACATAATTCTAAGTCTTTTAAGTATTCTAAGTTTATTCGCGGGATCGCGGTGGATGCGGAAGGCACAGGACTGGTCCGAGTGGAGAGCCTTGGGGGAGGCCTATGTCCAGCAGTGGACGTCTTTCGACTGATATGATGATGATGATGATGATGATAATTCTAAGTACAATTTCGAATGCGAAGTCCTAAAAATGGATACTCGTACTTTGATACTTTGATACTCTACCCAGCTTTGTTTTATCTTTGCATCTGATCACAATTGTCTAATTGTGTTTTCAGGACTACGCCTCGTATTCAGTACATGTACAATGCGGTAGCCGGCCCTGAAGAGAAGCTAAACGAGTTGGGCATCCCGCTCGGTATAATTGGCAAGCCTCGCACATCATTTGACACTATGCTGAGACCAGTCCCTACTGCTGGTGATGGAAAATCAAAACCCTCCATGTTAGTTTGATCTCATAATCCCTACTAATATTATAAATGCAATACTTTTCGTATGTACCTATTCTTTGTTTAGTTTTCTATATTTAAATATTTAAAAAAAGATGAAATTGCCTATGTTTTAATACAATCAGATGAAGATTAATAAAATTGGTTCCAAAGTTCGTGTTCATACGTTTCAAAAATAACAATATTAAAACCAATCGATCGACGTAAGAATCACATTAAAAGTCATAATCAATCATCATATCGCCCCACACTTAGGTTTCTAGAGTGCCACAAATCAACAATTTAACAGACTGATTAACATATTACCTACCTTACTTTGAGTCGCGCAGTCGGGTAGAAACCTATGTCATTCAGTTAAATATTGGCATTTAACAGGTCTTCTGCAAGTGGATATAGTACAAAAAGTAGCATGGGGTCCATGAAGAATAAGTCAATGGCTGCTGCTCAGAAATTGTACCCTGATATCACTTTACCGTCAAGGACTCCACATGAGTAAGTCACTGCACAGGATTCTATACAAATTGTTCATTCTTAATTACTTTGGTCAAGCTGTTGTTGTGCAAGGTATTTTGATTCTTACCTATCCTATTTGGTAAACAAAATTCTAACCTCAAAACGTCTCATTTTTGTTATTTTTTAACTATTTCATCGTAAATAAAGGAGATAAAATATCAGCAAAACTATGTACAAAATATTACCTCAGGTTTATTTGATAACATAATACACCTTGTTGTTTACAAAAATTTGCACATTGAGGTTAGAATTTTGTTTACCAAATAGGATAGGTAGTGTTGTTGTTAGTATACTTAACCAAATGGTTTTACGAAACTCCTCTAACGATTTCGATGAAGAAATAAGTCACATTTTTTATTTCCAAGTTGGTCACAGTACGAGGTACAGTACAACACAAAAAAATACTTTTCACAAGAAATAAGAAATTATTTAATGCAAAAGAAAATTGAGGTACAGTAGAGGGCATGAAAATATCGATACAGTCTTTATGTCAAATATGTGTGTCACCACCTTATTGTTTGTGACACAAAGCTTCATTACAATAAATATAACATACTTACATAATAAGTGACAGATTGCTTGCAATGTCTCACTTGTTGAGCATTCTGTGTTTGAGGTTTTGGAAGGACCACAATATTATATGTTTAACAGGGACCACTTCCCCCCTTCCTTCCCGAGCGAGCCGGAAGTTCCACGGCCTTGCAGCGAGACCCAACGACGTCGCTGGCAGAATCGCCTTAAGCGGCTAATGCATCCACAGTCTGCTGGCCACTAGCCCAACACCACATGTCATACATGTATCAGGAAGGTTAGTCAAGAGCCTAGTCATGATGCCCTGCTACATTGTCTTAAATGTACATTCAATGATCGCGGACGCAGCATCGAGGATCGCTTTTGACTAGTCTAGTAAACAAGCATTTGTGGCGAAAATCTAAACCTTAATTTCATGCTACTATTCAATGTTTGAAGTACCTCTAGCGAAGTTAGACAAATGAATCTCCTATGACGATGCGGAACGTGTCCTACTGATGCTACATAATTATTACCCTATTTTTACTATGGTAATGAGCTGATTAGTTACATTTTATTTTACAAGTTTGATGATTGATATTAGTTTAATTTGCATTCCTTTAAATATTATATTATTGAAATAATATCTTTAATAAAACTTTGTTAATTTTAAAAGTACATACGTATCTTATAAGTACGTATAATTGTTTTTACTTTTATACGTAGTGGCCTTTAGAGCTATTAATAATTAATGGCCAATCACAGCACAGCATAAGTTAACAGGTAGTAAGAAAAGCACTGCACAATCCTAGGAAATTAAGAAGGTTTGTGAAAATCTTGCGGTATAAATTTGGAAGTGACTAGGTACTTATTCATTCTACTAGATCTCATTTGGAAATGACATCTTTATAAAGGATCGAACGAGATGATCGATATGAATTTTAAATTTTGAATTTGGAATAGAGAAAAACATAAAATTGAGGACGGAGAAATGAAAATGGACAAGGCCGGATACTGCCTTGTTACAAGTGGGACACTTGGACTGTTAAAAAAAGTTTTAAACATAGTACTCAATTGTTACTCCTTACAAAATCGTATCGATTGCTCCAGTGTAAGTGTACCTAACATATGATTTAATGTATTCTAAATCACTGCCTTGCGAGGTGATAGGAATAGAAATTGTAGCTCATAAGAATCGGGAAATTCGATTGGCGTGTGACAGGATAATTGCGGTTCCAATGTATGTTCCATCCAACCAGCTGTCTGAAGACAAGCAGACATCTGACATTTTCTATACCTATGTACTTCTGCAAGTTGAATGTGTACTTATGTATGCTGTTACATTTGTATTTATTTGCATAGTACTTTTTCAAAAAAATATTGTAATGCAAATCTGTTGCGATATTTTGATCAGGTTCTAATTAAAATAATGTCTATACAGCAAATATTTAGGACCTAGCGTAAACCTTGCACTCGAACAAAAAATCGAAATGATCCATTTGATATACTAAAGGATATACTTAAGTAAAAAGTAGCAATTTTTTTGGGATTGTACAGATTTTCATAGAACAAAATTAATTGGGAATATCTTGCACTTTAAAAATGATCCGCCTGTATCAAGTTAAATTTGACAAGGCTTAAAGGATAAAGCAGTAACAGAGTAATAACCTCAAAGGAGCTTACTGATATAATTACAGTGGGGTCAAGCATTTGCCTTTTTTCACATTTATTCTCTCACAAAATTATTTTACGCGAAAATAAATGATAAAAACATGATCTATGTGTAGTTATGTCTAACTTTTTTTAAATACCTTTCCTAAAACCGTTGAAAAGATGTTTAGATATTGATATGATTAAGATAAGAAACAGCACCATTACAAGGGTGTTCGGGGGTGTAACTTGCGAGGCTTATCGTGTGTTTGAGGCGTTTATCATTATTTCCTTAGCGTAACAAAGTGTTTCAAATGCAGTCGACCTAAATGCATATTAACCCTATTCTAGTTTGCGTATTTAGGTAGGAGTATAATAATAACGTCTTGATTTGAGACGTTCGTGGGTGGACAACATACGAGTTCAGTCATAATGTTTGTCTCTCACACGACTGTCACATCGTTTGTCTCTATGAATGACGTGCTAACTAAACGTGGTAATAGTGTAAACTAGCACACAGGCCCCTCTTCTCCACTGGGCACTATGGGCACGTGCCCAGGGCCCCGCGATCGAATGGGGCCCCCTAGTTCCTGCCAGATTACCAAATGATAACCGATATTTAGGTCATAGGGGCCCCATGATCCTAATGTGCCCAGGGCCTCAAATAGTTTAAAGACGGCCCTGCTAGCACAAAACGGATACAGTGCTCGTATGTGTCTCTTCAAAGCTATTGCATATTTGCCTTATGCATTGCCTGTCATCGCAGCTAATAAATAACGATAGGTAGGCATTAATTATATGAAATATTAGTAGCAAATAATGTGTGCTCGTGTTTGTAATATTATTCGTGATAGCTTATGATGGGCTGAGGGCTCTTTGAAGGCGACTGGCGGACCGTGAGCCCGGCTCGCTCACCCGGCATACGTTACTGATGTTCTGGAAACTCGAACGGGTAACTTATTATTCGAAGCTCACCGCGGACGGCTAACGGCCAATCACTTTGCTATTCGGCAATTGCTATACGTTATTACCAATAAATCAATCACGTCATTATCTCTTACGGAGTAGACAGAGCCATGATAAGACCCAAAGGCCACGTTTAACATAATTGTGGGCGTAAAGGTGGAAAGGGGAATCAAATAAAGAGTAAAAATATGTAAACTGCTCTATTTGAACGATAAAAAAATACTATCAAATTAAGATGACGGCCCGCAAGGTGACGGGCAAGGGGTGACGAATGGTTTGGGGCGTGCTCTAGGATTCGCCGATTGAAAATGACTATTGGGTTCGTACAGAAAGAAAGCCAGCAATAGTTTATATCAACAGTTCCTTGGGATAACCTAAGCATTTTGTCCTGTTAATGAAATAAACGGAACACTATACATATTAATGTATCAAAATCGAGCACCTTAATGCTCTTCATGTTTCGACTAATTCGTAAGTCTTTTTTCGGAAAGGAAAGAAGTACGGATTTTTCCGAAACATGTCGAGCATTAGCTACCTACTGAACTTTATTTATAGTAATCTCTTTATTTCTCACCTACCTGTTGCCCGCAACTTCGTCTGCGGAGAATACATTTATGCCGCGCCCGTGGGAACTATACAATTTTCTTAGATAAAACTATCCTATTATTTATTCTGGACTTCTAATATAGGCAAATTTCATCGCAATCGGTTCAGTAGTTAAGGCGTGGAAGCGGACCAAACAAACAAACTCACTGTGGGGAGAGAGATGTGGAGGTTGATTGATACATATTCTTCAGCTTGACTCCATTTATTACTTGTTGGCACACGTTAGTTTACAGTGGCGGGCAAGAGACTACTGACGCTACGGGCGGCTTAGTTAGCGCGTGTTAGTCATATCGCAAACTAAGCAATCCTGTGTCCCTACATTTCTTTCACATTTATAATATTAGTTTGGAAGCTTGAATCTCACGGCAGCTTTTAAAAAAGTATGAGCGTGTGTATAAAAACAGTTGTGTGCGTTTTTAGTGCACGCTGATCACGCAGCACTACACGCTGACCACACGTTTTGGCCGGGCACTGGTGTGTGGTATCGACGTGTGTATCCTGTTCACTGGCCACGGCCGCAGCCCGCCGCGCCTCAGGCCAAACACATGCACGTTCTACCAAAAAGTTATACAATACCGTCAAAGATTCAATCAACGGAATCATCGGAATGGGAACACCCTTTATGTCGCAACTTTAGGTAACTGTTCAGTTGCCACACAAACTAATATTGTGATATGATTGAATCCAAACTTTTGCCTTTATGTGTAGATTTTCTACGACAAATCTTTACTACCTAAATAAACTTAAGCGGCTGTAACTGACACGGTCGGATAATCTAATCAAAACAACACTGTGGCGAACTAGTGGACTGTATCTGAATATTGAATGAAAACAAATTATGATGATTAACTGATTTTTAATGAATATAAGGAAATAACTACATGAAATAATGGGTGACCTCGTAGCAGCAGCACCTCCTACCAAGGTTCGTATAGCACTGAAGTCTAGTTATAAAAATGAGATGCTGCTGTCACGAGGTTTACAACGGCCAGCTATAAAAGAGTTTATCCTCCACAAATACAATACAATACAAATACTCTTTATTGAAAACCACAAATCAGTACAAAACAATACAGAAACAAAGAACAAAGTATACAATAGTAGGTACTTAGATATAAAACATGCCAAGTAGGTACAACAGACATGTTAAAGTAAAGTTGTCGTAGCTACTATTAATTTTCCGTCTTGATCGACCCCAGTGAGTCAAACTTGAAACGGCTACTTAAAACATGCAGCAAAAATATCTGTTGTTAGACCGGCCAGCCGTTTAGGCACAACAAAACTAAAGTCAAAAACTGGAACAATGCTGCGTCTGACCTTAGCAGATAGTGCTTGCCTGACCTTGCTCCAACAATACTATTCATCGGTGTCAGAGTCAGAGCCGTCTGCGACTCTCAGAGGCTCGCATGTCTCCGACCAATTACGAGTGTATTCGGCCAAGTGTACCAGTTATATAAGTGTCAATTTAGAAAACCGTTCAAAGGTGAAGATGTCGGCTGTTAACGAAATTACAGTGCTTAAAGAGCTTGAAAAGAATCCCGATATCAATTACGAAGATATCAAAAACTTGAGGGAATGGATTAAGACCCAGCCGCATTTACCTCATGAGCACATTACTGGTCAGTAGAAATAAATTATTCCTAAGAAATGAAGGATGAAAGTGCTCTTTTGTTGGATATAAAGTTGAATTGATTTTTCAAATTGAAATGCGTATTTTTCTAGATCTGGATATAATCTTGGCATATCATAGCTGTGAACGAAATATGTACAAGACGAAAGAAGTTATTGATTGCAATTACACTTTGCGAACATTGTTATCATTTTATCAAGATAGAAAAGTTAACAAAGCAATAGAAAGTGCCTTAGAAACTTGGTTGGTAATATCATATGACATTAAATTTTAAATGTTTATTGAAAAATGATTGTAAAATGATCTTTATCAATCGTAGGTTAATAACTCCGTTGAGAACAATGACAATAAACGCACACCGAGCTATTTATTGCCAATTATTAGACGCCGACACCAGCAAATTTGTTTACAGCGACGTTGTGAGGTAAGGTACTGCCGATTGTGTATGAATAATTTTTGTGTTAATCACAGAGTTATCACTAGTTAAAAGCCATAAGTCTATAAAGAATCCTTTCGTAAAATAAAACAAACTTAATCAATGCAAAAATTTCTTGAGTTTTTTGATGCCTTCGACATTTTTACACAGCAGTCCACTAACGAAATTTCTTTTGACTTCTGATTTCTTTATTATGAGCTACTAGCTTATTCCTGCAGCTTCAACTCTTTTTGGAATAATAAAAATATACTTACTACGAACCTGATTCGGTCTTCATTGGGTATATTTAAAAATAATGAACCGAATCAAGATCGTAGCAAGTGGAACAAAGTAGTCTCTGCCTACCCCTGTGGGAAAAAGGCGTGACGATATGTATGTATGTATGAACCGAATCGCTTCCGTCGTTCTCGAGTTACATATTTAAAACCACGACGGAAACGGAACCAATTCGGTTCATTATCACATTTGGCGTAACACATTTGGCGATTCATTTTGATTTATATAGAATAGATGACTAATGAAAGCATAATTCGTAAAAAAATGTGAAATTTGTTTCTTTGAACACCTGCTTTATCATTTTTAGAGCTTTTGTAATGATAGTGGACCTGTGGCAGCTAGAAGAGGGCACGGCGCCAGGCGTCGTGGTGATCGTTAATATGGAGCGGGTGTCGCTGGGCCACCTGTACAAGATAGATTTATCAGTTGCTCAACAATTTTTCTATTTTTTACAGGTAATTTAGAACTAAAGGTAAAGGATTAAGTCTCGAACTTGTAATAGCTCGTTACATAGATTCTTACTATCCGATGCAAAATCATATGTTAATTTGTATCGGCTGCGATCAAAAATAATAGGTATATACCTGCGTCTATACGCAATATGCCTTTAGTCAGTGTACCTATTCTTTTTGCTATTCACGTGATTAAATTTAAAGAACTTCTTCAATGAGGAACTTAATGTTGATTAATAAATTTTGTTGAATTTATTATTACTTTTTTTTTTAAATGTGAATAGGAAGGCAAACGAGCAAGAGGGTCACCTGATGGTAAGCGATCACCACTGCCCATAGACACCCGCAACCCCGGAGGGATTGCAGATGCGTTGCCAACCTAGAGGACTTAGATGAAATGCCTCTTGTGCCCGTAATTTCCCCGGCTGTCTTACTCTCCACACCGGAACACAGCAGTGCATGCGCTGCTGCTTAGCGGCAGGATTAGCGAGTAAGATGGTGGTAGCTATCCGGACGGACATTGCACAAGGCCTTACCACCCGCGAAATGTAGTTTTAAAGTATTCTTTGTGTTTCAGGAAGCTATGTTCGTTCGACTCAAAGAGTTCCATTTTATTAATGCACCGAGTTTCATCGACCGACTGCTGTTTATGGTCAAGCCATTCATGAAGGAGGACTTGCTGCACAAACTTAAAGTTCACACAGTTGGGTCTAGTACGCTGGGTGACTATATAAACATGACCGAATTTTTAAGGGAAGTGGCTGAAATTAATGCTGATGATAAGAAAGGTACGAGATGATAATGTTATGTTATACAAATGAATATACCTGCTTACCTAGGTTTTTAGCAGGATTTTGGATCAGTCTTCATTTGCAGACTTAATAAAAAGTCCAGATCGAGATCTGCGAACGGCGACGGGAATTGAGGCCGGTCTAAACTGCGTCTTGCCACGTGTGCGTTTGTTTAGCTCAACTACTTATTTTGTTCGACGAAGTTTAATTTCACTTGTGTGCGTGGAACTGTATGCAAATAGCCAGGCATAGTAGTTTAAAAACTTGCCTCACTTTGCCGAATACGGAACTCAGTTTTGACTTTTGATAAAATTTGTTATTTATTAACTACAAAGTACTTAAATAAAACCTGTTCTTTTTGAAAAAATAATGTTTAAAAATTGCTAATTACGCACTTTTTACTAACTTACAGACATGATGTGGAACCGACTCAAAGAGAATACGAAATATTTTGAAGAAGAATCCAAGAAAAGAGTGGATGAAAGCAAACGACTTGACAAATCGGTGTCAATGGGCAATATTATCAGCGGCATGGAACTAACTTTCAGGAGTTTAGAAATCGATTAGGGCTTATAATAAATATTTAAATTTCATGATTTTTAAATATAAATTATGTTTAGGTAAGCTTAAAGGTGGAAACACATTATTAACGCGACGCGACCCGATGCAACGAATGTATGCGCATGGTGTCGCGTCGGATGTTCATAGTGTGGTTCTGGTCATAGAAAATAATACAATTTGATTCGACTCAACACGCGTCGCGTAGCATCGGGTCGCGTCGCGTGTTAACAATGTGTTTCCACCTTAAGTTGAAACAATAAACGGTTTACTTTTTACAATAAACGGTTTTAATAATAAAAGGAAACAAAAACTATGATAGAAAGATACACCTATTGATTTATATTTTTATGGAAATTACATCTAGGTACGTTTTTTAATGTCAGAAATGATTTGAAATATTATAGACGAGAATGAACCGCGATTACCTTTATTGAGCTCCCGATATTTCGACGCAGTTACATGCATCATGATTACTGGTAGACTCAATGGTAAGATAAAGGTAAGGTAGGGTTCATATCCCGACTATAATATTTCGAATGAACTTAACCGTGAATCATTGAAAACTCTTATTGTCAGAAATGATGTTTAAGTTCAAGTTGAATCAAGGATAGTGTTGTTCTGATAACGTAGCATTAGCAAATCGTCAGCGAATAGTATCCGTGTGAACCGGTTTCAGACTGTCCATTCAAAGCAAATTCGCTACTGATGGATCTTGCCGATTCATCAACGGCATTTAAGGCACATTGTTATCGAATAAACATCCGGATAGAATGGACACAAACGATCCCATCAGCATTCACAAACTGTCCTCAAATTGGATGTAAACACTGTACTATTTACCTACTTATGATCTTTAATTTGAGATTACTTTTGTAGATTATTTTAAACAAAATCAAAAGTGTTTTTAAATGGGATGATAAAATTTTCTTAACCAAATGACAAGTTCAAAAGAATGGAAAAAAATCTTGTAAGATATGGAGATGGTACGGCGATCAATTCGGATGCATAAAATGCGACCCGCAGGGCTCCATTTGTTGCAAATTTGAATAGCTATAAAGTTGGAGGGAAATTTACATTTTGTCGTGTCTTTTAGTGCGTCTTTTTTAAATGTTGCTAGATAGATAGCTTTGATGTTTTAGATTTTCTAGAAACCTGATTGTGATAAAGAGAAAAGATGCAAGGAAGAGGTTTAGCGTTTTTAGTATTACAAGCTTTGTATTAATTGCAACGTATGTATGACGTATGATTGTCCGGGTGGAATCTTGCTACTTAATTTTGACGCAGATATCTTCATACGATTGAGCTGAAATTTTGCTTGTGTAAGTCAGATGACAATACAATAATCTGGTAGTAAAATTCTGGTGGTCTAATAGCCTGGACTGGACCGTCTCCGCAGGAGGGGACTCTTCAAAGGTTGGTCTGATTGACTTGAATTTGGTTCACATAATGAATACATAGTATGTAGGACGGATGACAATGCAAGTACAGTCAGCAAAAAACCTTGTATTTAATAAGATTATTTTAGGTTAGGTTATATTGCGAAAATAGTTAAAAGTATAGTTACAAGTATGTAGAGTCATTATTGTCTCTCATCATAGCCTATAGCGTAAATTGTGTCTATCTTGACCAAAATATGTGTAAACCCACATCTTAAAATTGCAATAAAATTATGAAGGGAACTAATATTTCTCGTTTCGTATATTTTAGAAAACTCTTTTATTGCATCTCGTCGTAATGGGCTTTGCTGTTATTGTATCTTTGCGTGCCGCATCTGATTCAAAAATATGGAAGTAGTTTGTCTAGAAACTTCCATTTATTAAATAGGTACTTAAAGCACGCATTATTATATATTAAATAACGCACGACAATATTGCAAGTAGAGCATTAAAACCTAAGAACTTGAGCGCGACGCGTCATCGACGGCGCAGTTGGTGGTAGGTGACACAGAGGAAATTGGTTCTTTGCAACGCGATGCCTGCATCTCGGGTGGCCGGTCTGAGAGCAAGCGCAGAGCGGCAGCGACGAGAAAACACTTACAACACCATCAAAAACTGTAATTGCTTACCAATACTGTCATTAGTTATACGTTCATAATTTCTGACATAGGTACAATACAAATGAAAGATGCTGAAGCCTCGAGAAAAATTGTCATCCATATGTATATGTTGTTTATTATTGTGGTGTTCAATAAAGGGTCATTGTATTGTATTGTATTAAGAGGTGATAAATTTTAAAATTTGACAATATAATAAATAGCTATTTTTTATTTTATTTTGGAATTCCGATTAAACTAAAATCTCGGTGCTGAATAAATCGTAAGTGTAACGTTAAAGCGAGTGACTTACTATGCACAGTGTACACATAAGCAATAGTAGATACTCGCACAGGTAAGTCACAGACAGCACAGCACAGTCAGCCGGAGTCAGCATTGTCCCAATTTCAAATCTTTGGTCCGAACAAAGCTGCTGGCTACAATACCGAAAGAATTTGAGGTGTAACGAGCATTTTATAAAACGGGTTACATTGTTCTGTGAGCCGTGAAGTTCCTCACGTGGCGTATTGTATCGACTCAATGATTCCACCGACGATGGCCGTAATGGTACAAAATAAAATACCGGGAGCCCGCTGCCGCTGCAATCGCTGCATCATTGTCTCCTAACCCCAATACGGCAAAACGGCGCTTGAGGTTATTGAAATTAATCATGCAGTTTGTTGCGTTATTGCTCCGATAATGTCTATTTGTAAGCATTTATGAAAAAAACCTACATAATTATGATTAGAAGTTCTGCAAATAATTGCCCCTGATTATTTTATAAACGCTTGTTGAGATACACACAAGACATAAATTTTGTTATTACAAGAATAACGAGTGAGCAATTAATACGTTTTATAATTTATGTAAACATAGTGCGTTTGCGGTTTATTATTTAACTGTGGTTATTAATTATCATATTAACTAGACGCTTTTGCGTTATAGTTTAAAAAGAAAACAGTTAAGAACAAATGAAATTTCCCAGAGTGGTGAAAACTGAAAAAAAAATGAATACGTAGTGCTGCATAATCCTTAATAGCACATAGGTCCGAAAACAAGACAGTGCTCATAAAATTGTTCATAGAGCTTATTCCACGTTTATAATACTTGTGCTTTTTGATCAAAAATATTTCGAAGGACATATTGAAATTCAATCAATATCCATGCGTACAGAACCATTAACCATCTACATAAGTAAAACTGCACAATGAACAGAACGAAAGGTTTCAATATTAAAATTGGCGGACAGAATAAAGTGCATGTGCTGTTACATAGTAAATAATTCTGGCGAGAGCTCCGGCATCCGCACTTGCAATAAAACGAACAATGCAATTTAGCTAGTGCTGTATTCACGCGACGGCTTCCCTGTAAAAGTTGGTTGGTCGGTTGTTTTACCCGCGCGACGCCATGCCGTCGATTACCGAGGCGCCGATACAAACCATGTGAAAACCTAAACTAACGAGATCACAACTCCGCGAAATATTAGGGCCAGGTGCCGTTATAACCGAATGTATTGCAAAACAAAAAACTGACCGAATAACACATGTTCCCGTCTCTTTTTGGGCGTCTGCCGTAACGGTCACTGTTCCATGCACATAACTTTAATGTGTTTCAGTTTGCGTGGAATTTATTCTATGGAGCAAAATAAAACTGGATCAGTTTTGCTCTTGGCAATTTATGTTCAAGCTTTTAACATTTAAATAAACGAGTCATTTAACAGAGTTGCCGGTCCGGTTCACATGGGCCAAGAAAAAAATATTACATCGTATTGTTTGTTAGATAATCGCGCGATGAGAATGTAAAATCTAAAATCACCTAAAGCAATATCTGTTACCACAGCAAAAAGGATTGCACAAAGGAAGCCACAACACAGTAACACACGACACAGTTCCTCATAAAATGTGGCGACGTCCGATATGTGGGAATAGCGTATAAAAATTTCAAAGAGCCTGTACGCGCGTGCAGTGTCCGCCCGCATCACTCGTCGCTGCATAAAACATGCAAATTGGACCACTTCGCCGGTGTACCTAAGTTCACTCGCTTTTACACTTTTATGTAAAATTGAGGCCCATTAGCCATGTAAATATTGTTAAACGTTAACGTGGGCTGGCCACACCTCCGCTCCGCCACGAAACTGTTTATGTGCGGCGCTCTCTCATTTGTGTAATCATTCAAATACAATTAGGACATTCTTTGAGTTTAATGATTATTCTTCTTCTATCGTTTTGTAAGGACTTTTAATTGGCGTGACATGGTAAAAAATACATTTCATTGTTAGTGTTGAATGCCACAATAGAAGTTTAATGACTGCGGCGGATCGTCGGCTGTCGTGGATGTGCGAATGAATGGCGGCCGTTCGGCGCAATACCACCTAATGAGCTTCTAAATTATCCGACGAGCTTAATCTATTTATTTACCTACCTAAAGTTATTTAAATAAGTTCCCACAGTCTTCTGATAACTATTACGCTAACATTATCATAGTAAGGTCCACAGAAATCTAAAGTACTGACTGGAAAAATGACAAACATTAGTGTTAAAATTTATGGAATACTCGTCTCGTCGTCGTATACTACGTTTAACGATTAAATTTTTTAACCCTAGGCCGTGCAAGCGGCCCTTACCTAATGAGAGTTAAAAGTTTGTTCTTGTTTAAAAAAAGGTGACCTCTCTACGAATTTGCAAGAGTAGATAAAGTTTGTGTTGTCGAAGGTGCCCGGGTGGAGATTAACCGCGAGGTCTCACTTCATCAATTACCCCGGCGCCCGCGCCCCGCGCCCCGCCCGCCGTCCTCGCTGCCCCTGCTGACTCTACCAGGACCCAAAGACACGCCTCCGAACATCTGCTTCGAGATGAAACGTTTTGTTCCTCTCGAATGATTGATCTCAATTGAATGGTGTTACATACTTTTTATAAGTTGATATAGTTATTATCAAAAAACTTATGCATGCGAATATTTAAAGCACAAGTGTGAGCCTCCACACGCTATTTACATAATAATTTGTAGGTACTAGGGCGCTGCACCTGCACTAGTTTCCTGACTACCTGTTCACCTTTATAAAGAACAAAGCAATTTTGTGTGGGAAGCTAAGCTACGAACATGTCTAACGAACCGTGTGTGGAAATTTCAAAAAGCTACTTTAACGGAGAACATTGTTTTAGTGTTCTTCCATTTCCTTTCGATGGTTTCTTTGTTACACTGTTTAGCTAGCTAGTAGCTTTGTATTCTCAATAAACATATTCAATTGAATTAAGAACTTACTAGGACTTAGCAAATGAGAATCTGTGAATTGTCCACAGTTGTAGGTTTATTATTATACAGGGTGATCAATCCAAATGGCTTCAGTAGGGTGAGTTCAAAAACTATAAGAGATAGGGAAATCTGTTCTTAGGAATCATGGCATCGATTTCAGATTTAATAAAAATGGCGTAACATAAAAAAAACATACATAACCGGGAATCGAACCCGACCAAAATAATAAAATTTGGTTACTTGAAAAAAAAATTCAGTTTTTATTTTGATTAATTAAAAAAAGTTGTGACTGAATAATAAATAACACCATCAAAATAACAACGAAAAACTTGCAGATCCAATTTATATGTATAACACTAGCTGTTGCCAGCAACTTCATCTGCAAAGAATTCGTTTATCGCTATCCCGCGGGAACTACGCAATTTTCCGGGATAAAAAGTAGCTTATGTGCTATTCTAGACTTTTCACTGTCTATGTGCCCAATTTCGTCCAGATCCGTTGGGCCGTTCTGGCGTGATTGAGTAACAAACAAACATCCATCCATCCATCCATCCATACTTTCGCATTTATAATATTAGTTAGATTAGTATAATAATATAATATACACTGACGAGCAAAAATAAGTATTTTAGTACTTTTAATTTAATAAAAATTGCAATAGCCGAAATTGTGTAAAATAACATTAACCTTTACCAAACAAATTTAAATTAAAATCTAAAATAAAAAAGTTGAATGCCATTTTTATTAAAATTAGAAATCGATGCCATGGTTCCTAAGAACAGATTCCCCTATTTCTTATAGATTTTGACTTCTCCCTACTGACCCATTTGTATTGATCATCCTATTATAACTTACAAAACATTTAAGCTATGCGACGCCGCTAAATCTGGATTCTAAATTTCAATAATTAGGGTGATCGCGTGCCGTTTCTTATTACTCGTAAGAAATTTCGCTTAAAATGTTTAAAGATAAAGTGGTGTCAATTAAAAAGTATCCGATGACTTGCTAGTAGGTCGCCTCGAGGGCAGACTTTGATAGGGCCGTAAGTTAGTTGCGTATCGAAATAAAATTTTAGATCTTTAATCAAACTTTGAAACTTCTAAAGTCAATTACACAAATCAAACGCATACCCAGAGTAAATCGCAAGGAAAAGTTAATATTGTTATTTAAAGTGGAGTTGTCCGTTGTGCGGTATAGTTCAGTCTAGTTTGCTAGCCAGCGCGGCATGATCATTGTTGCATTGTTTACGATTGTGCGATTAAGGCGGGATTGGTGCACTACGGTGCCCGCTGAAACAAATTGAATGTATTAAGAACAGCTTTATAGGTACTGAGTTTATACTGCACGTTTACGATACTACGTGCGTGTTCTTTTGTTTTATGGCGGAATTATTTTTCTTGGCGTAAGTTATTTGCTTTTGTTTTAAGCTAACGCTTGTTTTCTTTTTACTATTACTTGTCGGTAGTATATACGTACCTATACATAAATCGCGTCTTTATGCCTTACAAGGTAGACAGAGCCTAAGATAACAAGACCTAAAGACCATGAAAAGATAGATATTAAATTAAAAAAAAAAACTGAAAATAATAATGGCTTTGTGGAATGATCTTCAAATTTCAACCGCGAGGGGTGTTCATGGTTTTACTGTACTTGCTTATGTGTTAATGAATGTAGACTTATCGCATTAATCCCATCACGAATAGTACTGAGATGATCAGCGGCAAACAGCGCGAGATATTGACGCTGAGATATTGTAATTGGAGTGGCCGCGTGGCGCAGCGGGTAGCGGGTCGCTACCGAGCTGAAGTGCCACGACCTTTCTCCTTTAATGGATACCGAAACCTTCTCCGCTTTTACGCGAAAAATCTTTTGGAAAATAAATGAATCCATACCGTATGTAAATGGGACGCCGTCGAAAGTTTTTATTGAAAAACTTGAAGAACTGATGAAAATGGGGCCGCGACGTTAAAGATCTCTCCGAGCCCCTTATGAAATATTTACCGAGGTATCTATCTACCTACTCTTAAAATGTGATACTTCAGTTCTTTTATGGCCAGTTCTTTTTGTTATTGTGCCGTGCATAGCGACCTATTGATTTGTGTGTCCGCTGCGTTATAAAACATATTCGTTAGCCTTTGGCTCTTTGATTGATAACTTCATCTTCATGCTTGTGAATTACCTGTTAATTAGTCAGTGTAACTAACTGTCTCGCAGCTAGTATCTAATTAAAGTAACTTTACGTGGAATTACGGTGAAAGGGTGTTGTTGTTGTAATTAAGTTATTTAAGATTAAAGGCGAGTGGAGAGCACTCGGCAGGCTTGGCGGAGGGCGCGGGCAGTAGAGAGGTTAAGTAATTGATAAAGCTAACCCTGCTGCCCTTAATCACGGTCAGCTCAAAGCTGGGACTTATCGACAAGTTTGCAGATAACTTCATAAGTATATTAGTTATTAGTGGGTAGGTACCTAACTCAAACGTTGAATAGTCTCTTCACTACATAGTATAAAACAAAGTCGTTTTCCGCTGTCTGTCCCTATGTATGCTTAGATCTTTAAAACTACGCAACGGATTTTTAATAGATAGTGATTCAAGAGTTTATATGTTATAATTTCTACGCAGACGAAGTCGCGGGCAGAAGCTAGTCGCTTATAATTCAATTTAGACTTTTTTCAGTCATGGACCTGCACTTTTAGAATTTCAAAAAGTCCATGGACCCTATCAAAGCTTATTCTTATTCTAATAGAAATCACTCCAAGTTAATATGTGAAGGGTTAACTGAGGTTGCTGCGGACCCCTGGCACACATGTTAAGGATCCCTAATAAGGGGCTGTGGACGACAGTTTAAGAAAACCTGTTGTAATGATTGCGTAGACTATTTAAGACCCAGTTGTGATTTATTGCAAACTAGCCCCTACAACAATGCGTAAATTCCGTTGTGGCTCACTGAAATATGGCAAATTGACAACTGCCTGGGGTCTTTGGTCTTTGGTATTAAACCAAGACTTTGATATAAAAAGATAAGCAATAAGTATCTCAGATCTATAGGTTGCTTTACGCAACCGTGAATAAAAAAATGCAATGAATACTTTGGTACTTACTAAAACTTTCGAAAAACGATTATTTTCGAAACATATTTATTCGATTTTAAAAAAGGTCGAACTATTTCGGTACTCGCTCGGTCTGTATTAAATTCAACTTTTGGCTAAAATTATAAACTCTACCAAGAGAACCCGTGCTAAGGTCGAAGGTAGGAAAACAAAAAAAATGTTTTCTCTTTTTATTAAGAAGCCAAGGAGACATAAGATCTAGGTAGTCTACACCCGAAGCATCTAAGTTTCCATGACGTCCTAATTCCGACTCAGTTCAAGTTTTAGCTGTCACTTTTATTATGAATCTGACAGCGAGCGCACCTAAACTGAATCGCATTAAGACGTCATTGGTAATGCCCCAGAACTCAAAACTCAACATACATTATTTAACTCTGATGTAGGTGAGTTAGTTTTGCGTCTCGTCTATGTTTACCACTGACGAGGTGGCGACTTGTATAAATTCCGTCCGTAATTTACGACACACACGACTAACGTGACTCATACGTACCAGCTGGCTAATAAACATATACAAAAGAAAAAATAAACTACTAACTTCCTTTCGCGTGCTTACGAACATAAAAGTTTTTCGTGCGTATCCTAACGAAAACATAAATTAGGTAAATTTACTACGTTTTATAGAGAGCATCCATCCCCTTCGTTACAATATGTTCGTAACGACCGAGGGTCAACGCGCAGTCAGATCTCCCCCACGATTTCGAAGCGGCTCCGGATAGGCGAAATTATCAAAACTTTTTAACTTACAACTTTTCGTTAAGTCTTGTCCTTACGAGTGGAGCGGAGCGAGCTTCCTCATTCGTTTGGAGCTTTTGGAGTTCGAACCGTTTCGGTTTCGTGCCGTCCTTGTTAGGCATGAGCAAAGGGCACAGGGCAGAGGTAGAGTCGCGGGGTTAGATCCGTTGTCTCATGTAGCGAGTTTACCGGTTTGATGGCAGCGCGACGGCGAGTCGTCTCGCCTCGACTCGGGCTCGGGCCAGCCACTCCAGCCAGTTGCCGCCGCTGCGATGCCGGAGGCGCACGCCGCGCCTGGCGCTCGCCGACTCCACGCTGTGACGATCGCGACGATACTTCTTCCCCAACTAATAAATCACGCGAGCCGAACAAAGTAAGCGCTCACGAACAGATTATAACTTGATACGAGATAACAAGCACCGTATGGCTGTGGTGATTAATCGCTCAAGTACGTTCAACTGTTCGAGCGATTCGAAATCAACTGGAATCTCGTTGCGTTTCGATATACGCGTAATGTAAACACAGTTTAAGTTTTCCGGAATAAGTTGTTGACTTTGCTAACAATAGTTTGTGGATGCATTGTTTGACGGGACGTGTAGGTACGACGATGTAAGTTCGATAGAGGTATTTACGGTATCTCGGAAGTCAGTGAGTGTGTTGGATGTGCCAGGGGACATAGTCTTGGACTGCAGGATGGGCGGGCAGTGGACGTGCGGCGTCCTGTGGGCCGTGCTGGCGGCGGCGCTGGCGGACTCTTGGACCGCCTACCAGGAGCAGCCGTGCTGTCGGCCGATCTCGCACCACCGGGTCCGCCACCACCGAGGTGAGTCATCTGCGATACAGTCACACAACATGCGACTAATGATACTCAACTGTCTGTCCCACAACTCGACCAGTTTCTACAAGCATCTTCTGTTCGTCAGATTGAAACCTTTCGTTAATCATGCCAAGCCAAACTACATAGGTAACTATATTGCAAGTAGCAGAAGTAGGGCGCGGAACGAACTAAAGATGTTCTAAATAAATACCGAATGGATAGATAAGTATCGATTCGTAAAAGGCCGGTTGTTCATTCTTACACAAATGAAAACATCATCGGATGCCTATTTGGATACACGAGCAACCTTCTCATGTACAAAGGTACCGTAAAGTAGAACGAACGGTTTGAAGACGATTCGAAATAATTAACAGACATTCAAACGGGGTCATTGGCCGATAGATAACTTTAAGTGTATGCAGATAACTGGGTTTACCTTTGTTCTCAGCAACTTGTGACTAATCGGAAACACGCGGTAGGTAGGTAGTAGGCGGGCACAATTGCTCTTAAATATTGGCTGCCCACTGCTGGTAGAGATTTGTGGGAATGTTCGCCAATTAGGTTTCTCTTTATGTGCATGTGTCGAAATAATTGTCAACAATTAGACTGAACGTGATTTTATTTCGGAAACTTTGGCACTAACGATTCTTATTTAAAAAATAGCAAAATTTTGCTATTTTTAACCTCCATAATGCATTAACAAAAAGCAAAAGACAATAGTAGGTAGTTAGCTGTTAGTACCATAGTTAAATGAAAAACCACTCACGCCGATATTACATTACCATTGAGTCACTGACGGAATGTTTCAATTACCTACCACTTAATTAACATTAAGAATATTGAGATGTTTTTTTTTATCGTATCAGGTCGAATTTATACGTACTTATTATAAACAAAACAGTGCTTTAGGAATTATTAAAAAAATATATCTAGCTATAACCCTTTTCGTCACAAGTCGGAAAAAGTGTACTCAATTCAAGCCTCGTTAGTTTCTTGTAAAACTAGCATAAAATTACAAAAAGACAATCAAAGTAAGTATATACATACTTTATACATTGTGAAAAAAAGGATTAATATTATGAATTTCCTTTTCACAGATTCCATTAAATGTTCAACAAGCGACATTATTTTATAACGTAACGCTACAGCATCATCAATAAACGACCTCTAAACCCAAACGCATTATACCTATACCGTCTCCTTCCGTTCCGTCCTTAAATGTAAATTCAAAATTTGAAAACCCCCCACGCAAAAGAGTTAAAGTTAGTTTAAGAAACAACCCTTAGGGCCTGTCTCACCACTCTAAGTTAAGTTCCGTTTATCACAAGTGTCAGTTTTGTATCATTCCCTCTCTATTTCTTACTATGAACCAGACAGAGACGACAGTATATGATAACCGACACTTAAGATTAACCAGAACTTAACTGAGAGTGGTGAAACAGGCCCTTAATAATTCAATTTTATGCCAAAAATGCTTTACATCATTTTGGAAAAGAGCTGATACTCTTCAGACTGCTGGACAACATGGCTAAGAAACTGGCTTTCGAATGAAAAAACCCGCATCGAAATCAGTCCATCCGTTAGAGAGCTACTATGCCACAGACAGACACACACACACAGTCATCGACATCATACTTATAACATCCCTTTTTTTGAGTCGGAGGTTAAAAATAAGAAAAATTATAACATTGGGGTTTTATAATTATTTTGCATTTCCGCAAAGTACGTTGTTGGATTTACTTGACCATTGTCATATTAAGGTCCGACCACACCGGTGCGTAAAAAACGTTGACAGTGCGTATACGCAACAAAATATATGAAGAAACGGTGAGAAAACGCGACGCCTACGACACGTCACTGCGCATACGCGGCGGTGTGGTCGGACCTTTACACCTCGTCTCTACTCCTTAAATTTCGTGTCCTTAATTTTAATGCCAGCTTGTATCACAATCATATTTTTTGATTTTTCATCATTTCTCCAGCCTATACGTTCCACTGCTGGACACAGGCCTTCTCTCTGATTGAGAGGGCTTAGTTAGGCTATAGTTTACACGCGAAACTTACATTTTCTTAGTAAATCTTAGTCTGAGCTAACTCTACCAGGTAGAGTCTACCTGAATTCTATCTGAGAAGAGCTTGGGTTCCTAAACTGTTTCGGTCACGGAGGTTAATAGAAAAATTAAAGAAAACTCTTTAAGTATATCTTTAAGTATCTCTGTTAAGGGTTAACTGTGTTGCTGCGGACCTCTGGCACACCTGTTACGGGCCCCCACGAAATCCATGGACGCCACATTAAGACACCTTGGAGTAGAGTAAGCTTTATTCAACATACATAAAACAAAAGCTCAAAATTATCAACACGAGCTCGTACTATCTCGGTAAGAGCAGTTATGAGCTTTTTGAGATTTCCGTCCGCGTGGATAATTCTAATAATTTACTGCTAACTTGCTCATAAACAATCTCACTAATATTATAAATGCGAAAGTATGGATCGATGGATGTATGGATGGATGTTTGTTTGTTACTCAATCACGCCAGAAAGGCCCAACGGATCTGGATGAAATTTGGCACATAGATAGAGAAAAGTCTGGAATAGCACATAGGCTACTTTTTATCCCGAAAAATCGCGTAGTTCCCCCGGGATAGCAATAAACGAATTCTTTGCAGACGAAGTCGCTGGCAACAGCTAGTTCTTCATAAATAGTTACAAATCTTTATTGCAAAAATGTATGTTATATGTAAGGTCTTTTCATTCTTAACTGTCCTATTTGGTAAACAAAATCCTAACCTCAAAACGTCTCATTTTTGTTATTTTTTAACTATTTCATCGTAAATAAAGGCACACGTAAACAAAGGCACTGGAGATAAAATATCAGCAAAATTATGTACAAAATATTGCCTCAGGTTTATTTGATAACATAATACACCTTATTCTTTACAAAAAAATGTACATTGAGGTTAGAATTTTGTTTACCAAAAAGGATAGTTAAGACTGAAAAGACCTTATGTCTGTGTACCTATGACAAAATCAAATGTCAAAGTAGCAGATTAAGACCGAAGATAAAGACTAACGTTCAAGATAACATAAGTTTAAGTAAGTAAGTAGGTAAGTAAGTAAATGCTTAATAAATATAAAAAAAAACACTGTAAAAGTTTATTAAATATGTTTTGAAAAGGAGAAGTACCTAAATAAAATACCTACTTACTATTAGGTGCTGCCTATGTATCTACTGCCTACTGCCGTCTATATAGGTAACAAAACCACGCCACTATTAATTTAAATTAAACCAAACTAACGATAAAAGCTTTTTAAATTAGTTGGAGCTTATTAAAACTGGAGTATTTTGAATACTAAAGCAGATTTAAGTGGGATATTTGAAGAGTTTCGTGCACATTAAGCGCATTGTCGTGTTGAGATGGATATTTAATTTTTGGGAACGAGTGGTCCGTGCGGAATTCTTTCGGGACATCTATAGGCGAGACGCGGACAAAGTCTCCGTCATTAGCAAGTAATAAGCATTCCTCAGTGACACCATGAAATAAAAATGTGCTTTATTAAAATGCTCGGTCATGACGCTCATAAGTTTGGCCGTACATTGCTTGTTACTTTTATTAAAAACGCACAGCGCTACGAATAAAGTTTATTTCAAAAATGTGGCGCGGAAAGAAAATACGCCATTACTTCGTATTAAGTGGACTTTAACACTCCAGGCATTAATATTTGAATAGTGGCCATTATTTTTACCATTATTTATAATAACGCTATTTATTCCATCATCAGATCGATATCGATTAACATATAGAGCGTCTACATCTTATTACGTTTTCATATCATCTCTTAATTGGAATTGGGGACCGCTTCAACCGGTTTAAATTGCCTACGTCGTTATTTTGAACACAACGAGAAATCGTTAGAGGTTGGCGTGCAAGGAGGCAGAGCAAAAAATACGAGGATACGGAATACATGATGGGTGCCGGGGGAGGGGAGAACCGGCTCCGCGTGCGCTCGCGCAGGTAATTGACTCCGTGTCTGTGTAAACGTCAAGGTAGCGAACCCGTCGGGAATAGCCAGGATTTGGTTACACAAATACTACTGTGGTCCTGTGCGATATAAGTATTTTACCTTGACAGCATGGTGGTGTATTAACTCAGTATCTGGGTAACGGCATTAGTATAAAAAGATGCCATAAGCCCTGTCTAATAAATAATAATAATAATAATAAATTTCTTTATTCGGGTAACTGGGACCCACAATTTGTTAGTTACATAATTGCTTATTGCTAACGTTAGTAATTATAAAAGACATACACAAATTACTACTGCACATGACCGTTTGAAATGGCACGGCAGTGGTTCATGAATGAACAGTCTGGCTGTGCTTATATAAAGCTAATTACTACATGAAATTATCTTACCAAGGTAAAGTACCCGATCAACAATGCTGATAATCTTTAAAATTGAACTAAATTAAATTAGTCGGTGTATAGGGAATGTAGAATATCAAAGAGTCAAATAAAGACAAAATTATCTACTAATATCACAATCTCAAGCATTTACAAAAAAGGGATGTATCAATTAAGTTTCGCCAAGTGTTTTTTTTTCGGTTTTATTTTAGTAACTCCGTAGTATGAATCATATTTTAATTGAAGGGTACCCTACCTTGACGCTCACGCGTCCACGAAGCTGGCTAAATTGAGTTATAAACCAGGTCTTGTACTCCGAAATTCGATTTTCGAAGTTCGTTTCGTGCCGTTCCGTTCTTACTAATAGTTATTAATTTGAGAGTGAGAGGGACGAAGTGACACGAACTTCGAAAATCGAATTTCGGGGTAGCCCCCCAGGCGAATAGGCAAAACTAAATAGGCGTAAGTCTCAATCATTGGACGAGCTCGTAGGATGCTTTAATTACCTACGTGTCTGATACGGTCGTGGTAAATGTTAGTTCAAAGTACAACGAGAATTAAATTGGTCTTATGACGTCACACCTAGAAACAGACTTAGAGGACACTATTGGCATGGATTACACGATCAATATTATCGTGATCCTGGCATGTCAATATAAGATCATGAATTTCAAAACAACCGGATTCGCTGCGATACGCGTCAATATTTTGTATGATGTGGAAGCCAAATAATAATTTTATTTTACTTGGTACGATAGTAAAATATTGGTAACGATTTTAAATATTATACTAAAAATTATGGAAGTTTGAGGATATTGAATAAATAGTCAATCCCCAAAAAAAAAAAGACAAATTGAGTACATGTAAAATAACTTGTATTATGTTAGTTCTTTTGTGTTTGACAAAAGGTGAGTGTCAGAGTTACAGATAATGTAATACCGGTATACCTATAATAATATAATATAGCCTTTTTATTCCGAATTCGCTAAAATTTCAGTAAGTACATTGTTGTTGTTGTTAATAATTGTCGCGTAATTCGGCGTGCCTCATGGCATAGGCCTCCTCCGTGTATTGGAGGGTTTGGGCTATAGTTCCCACGCGCCGGTATACTTAGGTAAAAAAAATTAAGAAAAGGTCTTGTATGTAGTAGGCGAACACACTAGTTATATATTTTTCTAATTTGGAACGTAAATTTGTCTATTCGCACCCATAATTACTCACACATACATCAGGTAATTTTAGCAAGTTTTTTTTACCTATAATTAACTTTTTAATAACTAGTTAACTTTAAAAAAAAAAAATGTAAGACCAAGTTTTATTTCATTAATACTTTTAGGTTTAACTAATTCGAAGGAATGCCAAAATCTTTTTATTTTCACTTAGGTTTCGCAATTTTCGCGAATCCCCGAGATACCTTAATCAGTTTCATTCAATAAACGCTTCCAAATCGACACTCGAGAGACGTTTTGTGAATATCGTATCTCATGAAATATAAATCATTTTAAAGCTTCAAATCTACGCCAAGTCAATCAACTTAGGTTGGAAATTTCTCCTTAATTTCTATTAACTGTCGATCTATCAGACGTTCGGAAAAAATACAATCTTGTTTAGTTTTCAGACTTTACTCAGGAGTTCGATCGATCATAAATTATGCAACTATAGATGATTTAAAATTTGGCAACTATGATCATAAAGTACACAAAATTGAGAACGTTGTTAGTAACTATAGTATTTTTACGTATAACACTTTACTTAAAATATTTTATAAATATACCTAACACGAAACACACGGCCGCAAAAAATACACGAATACAAAGGCAATTATCCTTTCTTTTCTACCTTAGGCTAGCTATATGATTTAAATATTCCAAGGAAATACTAATAACAAAATATATGTGTTGTTACAGCCAAATATCTAGATATGGTAGATAACTCTATATGTACATAGGTAGAGTAGAGACCAAATTACATAAAATGATTTTATTTTAACATCTCTGGATTGAATTAAAACTTTCCTGTTCCACGATCACTACTAGTGCGTCTATGCGACATAATAATCACGTATGCTTCTAGGAAAATACATCAAATCAATTATGCATATCTGCCACAGACCTATCTTCCACCTATACCACACAGCTCTGTCATACAGCTGGTGGACAGTCACCGCGAGCAAACAACATGATAAGTTTACGATGCATCGCAATGCCCCGTCAACAACTTAAACACGCAGTTCGTTGAAATGCTATGAAATTTTTACCATGTTTTGTTCTCTTTTATGTCTATTTTATCAGCGTAGTTAGTGGTCGGGACCAATAATAAGTGTTCCCGACGACTTGGCGTGTGGTCCGTCGAGAGGCCGTGAGGAATCGTTCTGACAGCGCCGCCGACGCCGATCTTATCGGTCTTTAATATAAACCTATTAACTATGAAACAGCTCTTGATTCGGTATTAGATACCGCTACTCGTAGGCGTCAAAATTAACCTGTTGTTAACCAATTTATACGAGCTCCGATATATTTATTAAATGAAGTTTCCATCTTTGAATTAAGATGTTTATGAACAACAGATTAAATAGAACAATAAAGTATTTTGTGTATAAAAATTATGTATCTTCGTTCAGACATTAATTTCCTATACACATCGTACACGTTTCTTAATAGGTAAAGATTCACGTAATGTAAGGCAATATAGCATGGTGTCTTGTAGGGATTTCCTGAACGGTGTTAAACGAGCTTTATTGCCCGTGTAGCGTCGCAAGCCTTGCGAGCGGAGCAGCCTGTGTAAATCGAACTGACACTCCTGCACCTACGATTGACTGACGCTGACGACTCGAACCACTTTATCTATCGGGTAAATACTGCGTACATGGAGCTGTAATTTGAACTGCCTTTGCGTGGGTATTGGGACGGCAGTAAAGTTGATTGCAAACTGCGGTGTCAATGGCTTTGTCAAAAATATTGCAATCGTATTATATTGGGTTTTTGTGGCACATCGAACTATATGGGCCCAGTTTAAATATTTTTGGCAGATCAGATAGAAGCCGGTGGCTGCGTATAATGCCGTACTCGTAAACGCTTCGTTACGTTCAGGTAGAGAGCAGTCCAGTTTTGATTTATCTAAGTTACGACTCACTGTTAGCTGTCTTACTTCGATGTTGACAGGTTGTAAAAACGGTGAAATTACGGGTTGCTTTATGGTTGAACATGAAGACGCAACCGTTAGTTTCTGCAAACGGGAAAACTTTGTGTGAATGGTAATTGAGTACTAAAGAAGATATGGCATTGCTTCGACATAATGTTTTCATATTCATGTGTGTAGATATGCCAAATATAACGTAAAAAAATATTTCAAAGTACGTTTCATAAACCGGGTCTATTAAAACTTCTAAACCAGAAAAAAGATTGCTGAGATATAAATTGGCAATTGTTTTCCAATTTTTGTGCAATTCATACCCGCCGGTTTGTGTTTATGGCAACGCTTAGTTGAGTGGAATGATTGTGTAAAACTGTTGGACGGACTCCAACGGGTGCGCGCGCGAGAAACAAACGACACAAATAAAGTCAAATAAGTGAACCTCGCTGACTCCCGATGCAGTGCCGTGCCGTGTACAGGGAAATCAACCGTTTTATGAGCTTTGGAAAAACGGCTGCCTTATGGGTTAGGTTAGATGAGGTCATTAACTGACTTCCGCTGTAAAATACTTCGTGATTTAGGTACTCGTTTAGTCAAAATCTTCGGTTTGAACCTCGGACTCGCCAGTTAGCTTAAGCCAAGTGTCCTCCCTATCTCTTGCAGTGGAGCAATTTCCTGTCTACCTATATGATATCTTCTTCTACTATATAAATAAAATTGCATGCTAAGCGCAAAACTCGAAAACGGCTGGACGGATTCGGTTAATTCTTTTTTCATACCCTGAAGTTCCATGGAATTTTTTATGGCGAAAAATATATGTATATTAATATATATACATATATTAGAAAAAATGGAACGAGGGCGAAACCGCTGAGGACAGCTCTCTATATAAATAAAAATTAATCAGTAAATGTGTTGCTAAGCGCAAAATTCGAGAACGGTTTTACAGTTTGGGTTGAAGTCTCAACAAGTTTTTTATAAAAGCATAAAATAACTTTGATATAACGTCTTTCGGGTCTGGTTGTAATTAAGTATATATATAAATATATGGAAATCGCACGTGACCTAGATAAAAAGATCAAAACAAGACTCTCTCTCTCTCAGATTATATTTACTCAAAAATATATTATAAATAATTTACTTTCAACATTTCCTATTTAGTCCGTAATAGAAAGGATAATATTGGAGATTAAGGGAATTAATTTGTAACAAATAATTCCCAATTGAGATTGAGATGTTTGCCCCGAATCGCGATTTAGATTTCTTATCGTGAATGACTTCAGGGTGGAACCCATTCACATCTTCCAAGAAATTCTTGGTCAATAACTCATTCTGTTTGGGCTGTGTTATGCCTACCTATACCTACCTACATGCGTCGAGCTTCATTCCTCCACAGGCGTGATCGCGGTAATCTAACGGAAGTGATAAACAGAACGCCGAGGAATGCGTTGGTTTTTACATCACCTAAATAAAGGTCACATTTCTTTTGGAGTAAACGTTTAATCGATTATAAAAATACCGGCTCGTAAATTGCTGGTAAGTTGTATGGTTAGGTTAAATATGCAGCAATACCATTTGGTTTGTGAATAGTGTAGTGGATATTATTAAGTACATATTCTTTTAATATTAGATTTTGCCCTCGGCTTTGCAGGCGTCAAATTCCCAGGTTATCTTGTCCTAATCTGTGAAGTATCATGTGATAACAAATTGAGCGCTTACCAAATCTGTAACGATTTATTGAGTAGTTTTAGGAGTGAAAACGGATCAAACAAACTTACAGAGTCACTTTCACATTTAGCGACACAGTCGATTCAACTGACCGTAAATCCATTTGAAAATTGTTGGATTTCGGCCGCTTTGAGCATATGGGTCACTCCTTTATCAGTAGTTAGATAAGTGCCGATACGTGTTACACACAAACTTCCACAAGCCGTTTGATTTCGTGTTGACAATCCTGTAATATGTTCGTTTGTAAGCTCGGGTGTAGACACGTAATGTGAGTCCTTGCAGGATATTGTCGGCGAGCGTTGCGTGTTGCGTCTCGCTGGCACCGCTCCAGTCGTTTCAATTTTATCCCGCGGGAGTCTCTGTAAACATCCCTAAATGATAAACGGATAATTTAACGCTTCAGCAGAACCCGAAAAATTGTGCATCCATTTATTTTGTCGGCCATACGAGCGTGAAGACATTCATTGTAGAAATTTATGAGTTCACGTAGAGGTCGGTGCTCATACGTTGCTTGGTGTTCGTTTACTGCAGTTCTACTTTGTAATAAATTTGGTGATGATAGTGGAACATAATCATTTAGAGGCTTTGCATTAATTTGGCTTAATCGGGCGTGTAACTAGCGCTATGTTGAGCTCATTATTATTATCGAGCCTAAGCGTACATACAATATCTGAGTATAATGGCATGATTATGTAGATATTGTTGGTAATAATTATCACATATAGTACCGCTGTATCTTTCAATACCTACGACGTTCAAAACGCTACGTAGCCGTACGCGTACCCTGGTTGGGTACGCTTTTTTCCAAGTTTTTTTGAAATATTTAAAAATGCTTTTTAATTTCTACAGCACCCAAATAAAATAGGTATTTATAATTTATCTCTCTCTCTCTTTTATATCGGCTTCAACAATCAGTGGGTAACTTATCTTAAAAAAAAATACACATTTAAAGCCAAGCGCCGTGAGCTGTGGCTAATCTTTATGGTAACAATAATTAACGCTCTTTCAAAGGTGGCATCTTGATGATGGTCGTAAACCAACATAATGCCAACATCTATACAGCCTGCTTTTACGATTACTTTATGTGTTATTAAGAGATCATTAAGGAAGAAAATACACCTTAAGCGATACGCTGTAGTCAATCCGTTAGGTTGGCTCTGTTTGATAATTAATGTTTGTTTGTTTGTTTGTTAGTTCTCTCTCTCTCCAGCCTATATACGTCCCACTGCTGGGCACAGGCCTCCTCTCAGAATGAGAGGGCTTAGGCTATAGTTCCCACGCGGGCCCAGTGCGGATTGGGAACTTCACACACACCATTGAATTGCTTCGCAGTTGTGTGCAGGTTTCCTCACGATGTTTTCCTTCACCGAAAAGCTCATGGTAAATTTCAAATGAGTTATCGCACATAAATTTCGAAAAACTCAGAGGTGCGAGCCCGGGATTCGAACCCACAACCCTCTGCTTGAGAGGCCACAGGTCAAACCACTAGCCTACTACTACTACTACTAGCACTAGCAAACTGTTTGTTAGTTAGGAACGAGAAAAAATCTGTAATCGTTTGATAATAATTTAGTTATATTAAATATATACCTACCTATCAAAGTAATTTAGTACAAATTTGTTTTGTGTCAAATAATGTCTCAAGAGAATTTTTTATTTTTCTTCAGACAGCGAAACTATAATCCTTGTTGAAAATTTTGTTTTTTTAAGAAAAAAAAACGTAAAATCATAATTTTTCCACCAAAATGGCTTTATTCCATGTAGAAGAAAGAAGAAAAACTATCACGAAGAACTAAAACTACTAGCTATAGGCATACTTAAATGACAAATCACTAATGTGTTGAGGATTTGTACAACCGGTGTTACCACAGTTCCTCTATGTTACCCGAGGGCCGAGATAGTCCATTGTGGTTATTAAATTTCCCGTGAGGTGAGTAGGTAGGTATGACGCCGTCATAGTTTGACAGGGCGCCGCGCGAAATCCAATTCCCACGATACAACGGCGAGCGCGGGCGCGATACCATCGCAGCCTTCGTCGCGGCGGCACATAAATCTAGCTTTGATACATTTTGGTAAGGAGCCAACTACGGGGCACCGAGGTTTATTGTGTAAATCACTATTTTACATTCGGTACTTGGAATATAACTCCATTGACACATGTTGACGATAACTATCACGCAAGAAATAAAAAGCGTTCGGCTCTATAACTGGCGTTCGTTTCTTAGATTCAATTGATTGTTGCGCGTAAAGTGAAACACGACAAGTGAAGTAAAAAGTTGATTGATTTTACAGTTACGTTTTATTGCGTGAGTGACTTGAGTAGGTATAAATGTTTAAATAACCTTTTAAATAATTTTGTTTCTTTATGAAACAACTGAGTTTTATAAGGAAGAAAGTCAATTGTTCATGCTTGTCTATGCATTTAGATATTTTAGATTGTCGAACGTGACACGAACAATTCAAAATGCTCCTGAGAGAGAGAGAAATAATTACTTGCTCAAATCTCGGAGCAGTAAAATAAAGCCTTGTAACCTCATTGTGCCAAACAATATAGTACCGTGTAATCGCTTGCTGGAATCTCATCAAACTGCTGACTACAATGAATATGAGCTGAATCACCCAACCTTGTTCATTCGATATTCACATTATACAAATCCGATTGTAACAAAGATTTATCTTGTGCAATAAAGGCATTGTGGCTGAAGCTCAGCTATTCGTGCGCATTCATATCGAAATAAAGACATTATATTATGATGTCGGAAACTAGCAGCTTTGGTTGGCTGCATAATGAATCGTGCGGCGGCTTCGATATCCATCTGCGACCGGCCGCGGCTCCCTTCCTTGCTCTACGCGGGACGCTGACCACTTCTACACATACCTAACTACGTACTGTTCATAAATATATAGGTATAGTCAAGCAATTTGATTCCTGGGCGACCATGGAACCTTATTATAATGTAGTAAATAATTTGATTTGTCTATGACAATGCTCATCGAAAGATGTTAATTCACCATGACAAGGTTCTGTGATGGCTTAAGAATCCAGGTTGACTGTATGTACATTTATTATTTTAAATTGGGGTCAATTTATTTCATTAAGAAAATCAAGAGAGCATTTAACTTTGATGAACAAAATTTTATTGAATCCAATGTACAACCTAATTAACAAAACTGCTAGTTGATCACAAATTAGCTCAAGTTAAAAATATAAGCAAACATTTTTTTTTGGTCATCGAGAGAAAGCAATTAACAACACTTAAAAGTTGACTTCGTTGTCGACGTGGGTTCTGAAAGATCGCATCGCGGTTCAACTCGGCAAGTTGGAATTGGAGATTTTTTCTTAGTCGGGCCGGGTGTTGAGTCGGTTAAGTAATAGGGTTCATTTTCAAGTCGGTGAGGAGCGCTCGTTAATCACGCGGAGCGTTTCCGTCGCGCGGTCGCCGGCCGCCGCCGACCGCCGGAACACACAGTTTATTTTAGATTGTTTTTGATAAAACAAACAAAGACAAATGATTAGGACATATCGTTAATCATTTCTGTGGATTATAGCGTATTTTCTTGTGCAATGCGTTGCGGGCTTGTGCAGTCATTATGGTTTCGCGAGTAACGTTTTATTGTTTCTGCGAATGTTATTTTAAGAAAGCTTTCGAATTGGCATAAAGGAATGATTCCGAATTTTAAATATTGAATATGAATTCGTAAATTTTTGTGATTTGGAGTAAACATTAAAAACACAATTTAAATGAAGATTGAGTTAGCAGAGATATCGGAGCGGGCGTGGGCGGGCGGCGCCCGAGGCGGCCGGCGCGCTCGCCGCTCCGGCCCCGGCTCCGGCACCGGGTTATGAAAAAGCGATCAACGGCACCAAGTGCGCCCTCGCCGGCTCCAAATTAATGTGTCACAAACTGTATCGCGTTATATTGATGTTGAAAAATGACGCGCACCGGTTTGATTGCAATCGTAAATCTCGGCGCGAGGTGCGGCATCTAAAATATGCGAGGATTTTGACAATATTATCTATACACCTGAGTCTACACCGTTTCATTGCGACTTGTAAAAATGAATACGATATTCAATACGCGCAATATATTTCGTATTCAACTTTGTTCCTGGAATGCTACTTAATCAACCCGTATTAATGTCGAACGATAGCGTAACTATTAATGTCTGTCGTTGATATGTTGCTTGGGAAGTGGTCTGATTGTAATATTTGCAGCAGTCCGTAACGTATCTTTGATTAATAGAGGCATTATTCGTCGGACGTGGATGCGGAGGCGAGCCGAGATCGGAATTATTATCGTGGCTCACGCTTGGCTGATCACAGCACGAAATTAAATTAGGCTTTAGGCGGGCGGTTGTAAGGCGAAACGAACGGACGTGCTAGATCCCGACGAATTTCTGAGTTGGTGGCGATGCGGCAACTTGTATTCATAGGCCGGTCCAGGGCTGTCGTCCCGCCGCACTCGCTCTCGCGCGAATAGATTCCTTGAAATTTATTTTCATTCATTGCTGACGAACATAGGAATGGCTCTAGGACGAGGTTACCTCTGGAATTCAAACGTTTTAGGGTTGGGTTAAATTGTATACGTTTACTTGTATTATGGTGGTCACCAAAATTTACTGACAGCATTTGTAAAACTGATATCATCATTATCTATTAATCAGCTAAAATTACTGAACAGACATCTAAAGAGAAACACGAAAATTCACATTAGTCCACAAGCAGCACAATATTCAAAGAAAATCCATTCTAAATCTAATTTTCTATTCTTGACCACATTTCGTAGCCCCGAGGTAACTTTGGCAATGCTCACTGCTAAATCAATAAAACGGCACTTCCAATGGCGTTATTATAATTTGTATCAATTTATCGGCTCCAGTATTTTATGAGCCCACATTCGACATCAGTGCTCTCTCCATTAATTAATTTTTAATCAGCCTGTGTTTACCTACTGCGCGCAGCAATGAGTAAAATGTTTCGATTGCTGAATGCATTTCATATCGAGTAAGTTGATAATTCCGCGCAATTTATTTACTGTCAATGAATTGATTTGCAGTCTTATTTGGTTAAGTTATTCCTAGTGGACTTCAGTTTTTCTTGTTAGTAAACAAAGACATAAATTTTGTTCGTGCTCGTTGGACAAATGCATTTAAAAAAATATGTTTATTTATCCATGGATGAATTTGGTCTGTTTGAGTACAGTGACATTAAATAAAATCGCTTTTATTTCATGGCTATGCCCATTTAAAAAAGTCTTCGTCGTAAATTAAGTTCACAAGAACATCTCGTTAGTAGGTAAGTAATTATTTAAAAAAAATCGTGAAATAGCGTATTTAAAGTAATACTGTACCTACCTATTGTATTACGCTTACCTACGTTTTATCTTTTAATTCACAGTCAACTTTTTATATGCGTTCTTTTGAATTGTTTAAACTTGTAAGTAAATAACTCTATAACAAAAGAGCATCGTATTACAATTTTTTTTATCAAGGAGAAAAACTTATATCTACATAGGCAGGTACCATAAACCAATAAAATCTGTATCCGAACTACATTTAGTTTTTCTATGTTTGACAATGAGCCCAACGTCCGATAGGATGGCAAAGCAGTACAAATAGCGAAGAATCTCAGAACAATGACGGGAAATTGCTTTTCAGTACGATTAAGTTACTCAGATATTACTCGTATTAACGGTGTTTGCTTTCAAATTCATTGCGTTTGAGTTCCGCCTAATCGTAATACAAAGACATTTATTTTTATTAATAACTAGTTAGGTAAAGTATTTAAAGTTAGCCCCTACCTCTTAACTTGATCTTTGACGATTTTGCTAGGAAATGCAGTCTTAATAAATAACATTAAAGCAAATATTTCAATGAGTATTAATTGCATACTCTCCACTCAATTATTTTAAATTTGGAGCATCAATTGTACTTTTCAAAAGTTCGAACCTAATAAGGTTAAAAAAAACTGATTTCTTATTCGATTACAAGATCGGTGTCACTCACTCATTGAGATATCTGACACAACCTTACTCGTAAAAAGAAAGATTTTTATTGATGAGGTGATGACGCGTTAAGACAATTTTATCTCATAAAAAACTTCAAGCTAAGCTTTCAATTAACGTAGTACCCCCAATCACGAGAGTTTTAATTTGCAACGTAGAAGGGGATTTAAAAGATTTTTTAAGGTAAACACGAGTTCCCCGAATAGTACTCAGCGGTGGAATATATTTTTAAAGAATCTCGAGAAGATGCGCGAGGGAGGGGTCAAATTGAAAAGTTTCCCTTTTCAGTCCTACTTAACATTATGGTCCGTCAAATGTATACGTAATCGAATTACCTCTAATCAAAGTTAACGAGTAAAGAGCAAAGTATATTTTGAAATAAATTAAACCAACGAGACTTGTTGTAGGTACACAGACTTTTGTTTTACACCTAATTTTAGAACGCGATTGTCATTGCGTGTAAATAAGGGTACACTAAATAATTATGTTAATATCATCTTTTAAGTTAAGATTTAGATTTTATTTCGATGTTCCGTTTGTTATTTATTCATTTATTCATTTATTCATACACATTTTAAGTCATGTTCATTTTGTTATCGGTGTTACGTGGTAGGGTGGTAGGTACATGACACCCTGTCAGGGTATACAATGTCAATACTAAAGCTATAAACTAAACTAAAACTATTACAGCCATTAACTCATTAATTACGGATTACATATTTCATGCCAATAATAATATATATAGCATTATTACAGTAATTCAATTAATTCAATACAATGTCAATTTTAAATGTTAAAGATTGTATTGTAATAGTACATTATGATACAAGTGTGCTATGTTGATCATTACACACGAGGCATGATTGTACGCGCGAGCGGAGCGAGCGCGTTAATGGTGCCGAGTTTGGTAATGATCAATGCACACGCGTTTCATACGACGTTTTTCAACACATTTGCGAGGAAAAATAAATAAATTCTTAATAAGTAAGTATAAAAGAACTACTCTACCTTTGTTGCCAAACATTGCTTAACTGGAGGCTTTAGAACATTTCTTTGTCATTTGGCAATTACCAACATGGAGTATTTCTTACTGACATAACCTGTCCGAACATATTTTAGTATTTCCGGTGACGGACACTATTTACTTTTAGTTTTTCTTTATTATTTCAACTCTTATTTTTTTAAAGAATAACAAGGTAAAATAATCAACAAAATCTGTGAGTGTGAAAGATGGCGGCAGATATCATTTCTCCGCGCCAATCCGCGCGCAGCACTCGCGCAAGCGCGCTGTGCGCTTTACATGCGCGCGACGAGGCACTGGCATCACTGCTAAACAATCTAATATTAAAATTATAATAAATAAATTAATCGATGTCTTAAGTATGTAAATTATGGTCACTTTTTAAATAAAAATGAATACTTTGTCGAAATTAAATGTTTATTTATCATCTTTAACCTAAAATAGTTTAATACTCACGAAAATATTCCTTGTTCTATACATAACTGAACTATTTGCTGAGATTAAAAAAAAGTTTATATTACCGCACTCGTGCGGTAATATTATAACGGCACTTGTGCGTAATAAGCTTAATTATGAGCTTAAATTCGGTGCAATAAGACTCAATTTACGAGCAACTGTGTTGAAAAGTAAATAAATAACTTGAGTGATAGTGTCGATTTACTATTAAATGTCTGTAGAAACGCCATTTCCAAAGAAAAAAGCCTCTTAACTCTGTGTTGACGTTACTATTTATTACATAGCTGGTTTTACAAACGATTATTACGTTGGCTCTAATAACTTAATAAACCCAGCCGCAGGCTAACAATGCTGTCTAATATTCTTTATACAAATTAACATAAATTTAAAACATGGTGCGTTATTATCTTACGTAACATAACCATTAATCGATAAAGCACTAAAACACTTATGCGTCGTTAACATTCGAAGGAAATTAATTTAGTTGTTCCATAACGGCGTAACTAATATTTATATTTATGATTTTCCGCGGTCTGTTTTTTATCCCTTTCATCTTTTCAAAGTCCAAAACTCTATACTAAAAATACACGAAACATTTCATAACACAACAACAGCAATAAAATATAAGTCTAGCTACAAAGAGATATCACTATTTCATTAGTGTTGACATGGATTTAAAACATGTTGTAAGAACCATAAAGTGATGTCAGATCAGCCCGCTGTGCTGTGGGCAAGCTTTTCTATATATAAATCGTCGAACGAGACAATTCGTAGAAGGTTGGCGACGTCGTCTCACCAGCACAGCAGCTGCTAATTAAAACGTGCCCGAGAGTAATGTAAATTTCTCAGCATTAAGGCACACCGCGGGTGACCAGCCTGTCGCCATATTCAACACAAACACATTTTATTCTTTAAAGCATTTTTTTAAACTATGAACTCTACGCCTTGTTTTGGTTTAATACTCGATGTTATGAAGATGAAGCAGGCTGGCCAATGTTAAAGTATCAGATTGGGGTAATAAATCAAACTGAGGAAGCACAAAATTGGTGTCAAATTTTTTACTTGTGAAATAATAGTTCTTAGGGAAATTAACGTTAGGTATATTATGTTGAAATGGTCGCCAATGAATTTGTTATTTCGATTTTGCCGATGTAATAAACCCTTATTTTTTATGGGAATCTAAAATAATCATATTCTTATTAAGATCATGCAAAATAATTCTTATAATAGTGGCATTATTGTCGCATAACTACATATTTTCAAAATTGAAACATTTATTTTATGGTAAAAAAAAACTTGTTCAAAAATATATATTCGTTTTCCACATATTTTTTATTTCCGTTTTCTTTACAATGTAACACGATATTTTCACGTAGGCAAGACTTGTGTTAGTTGGATTAAAAGCATTTTAATTCTGGAGATGCGATAAAAATACCTTCACAGGTAACGCGAGATAGATTGATGTATTCAGCACGTGGGCGATAACGATGGACTCTTTTACGCGTCAGACTGATGATGAATTAATGACATACGCCGTTCTAAAATATTTTCTGACCCGGATCATAGTGAATTTTTATCAAAGACGCATTGTACCTAAATGTTCACTAAAGATCACATATACTATAAAATAAAATAGTATTTACCTACTTTATAGACTTTTCATACATCGTAATATAATTCACAAAATTGAGTTTCAAATTTAACGATAGAAACAATCTCGACTCGTAAAATGAGGTCTTCAAATAAACTATTACAATCGGAACTGTCTGTAGATGCCAGAAAGCTCGGTGATTATTTACGTGACACCGGATTCCTGAAAACGGGCGTGAGCCTTCGGAGCTTCATTGAAATGCAAGAGGTCCGTTTATTACCTCGCAATCAATACCAACCTGCTCTTTTTAATAGGTTACGGAAATCGAAACATGGTCGACCTACAGTTTTAATTCATAGAAGCATAGACGCTACGGGTTAAGTTTAACAGTACTTAAAGATAACACTTTAGGAAAGAAGTTAATTTCATTTCATTCAGAACATACATTCATTGGGAACTAACTGACGAATCAACAAATAACATCACAAAAAAATGTACACGCTCGGAAACGAAATATGTAACATTTGCTTTTAGGATTTGCAGTGATACGCGAGGCGGTCGGTTAGTGTTTATTTATTTGGAAGGATTAAACGTGAAGCGAGCGGGAATAGTGGAGCAAGTACAGCTGCCAGTGGTCCCTACTTAAACTTCGCTAAACGGCCAGCTTCACTGAAAGCCTTCTAAACTCCGACTGCATTTTGTGCTCCGCATTTTGTGTGTTGAAATAATGTTTGTTTAAGCAAGGATTACCGATGAAAACTAAAACTACCGTCTGTTTTATAGACAGATGGTAGTTTTAATTACGAACTAGCATCACTTTTTCCAACTTCTCAGTTGAAGAAGGAGATTGTTGCTTCATATACTTTACAGTTAATTGAACGCAATATCGTAAAAAGGTATATCTACTAATTGTGAAAACTGCTTCAATTTCAATTTGTGTTAAAACATATATTTAATTAAATTATGCATTATTGTTATTAGTTGGATTGGATATGCTTACATTAATGTACCTAGGTTTTACAATATTTACGCTACTGAAGTTGACTCAACCATTGGCAAGTGTTCGATGACAACATTTTTTAAATTTTATTTTCTTTGATTTATTATACTAGACGTACTACTGTAATAACATAGTTTATTACAAACACGTTTTGTAGGTATTTGATATTTCCGGCAAATAAAATGGGATGTTGGAAGCAGTCGTAGAGGTATTCTAAACAATGACTGGTGCCTGGAAGCTTGTCAAAAGTTTCCAACAAATCTAGAGAGCAGGAGTTCCGCAGTCCGGATGCCCGGGATTCCGTCCGCGCCGCGAGAGGCGCCGGCCACTGTCATGAAGAGACAGGCTATAAATTTACTAACACCCCGGTAAACCGTACTCGTAAATACGTATCTCTTGTACCCTAATAGCAGCCACTTTAACTACCATCTTACAAACGAACGTACTTTCAAATAGTTCTATACTTGATTGATGACTCGCCCCAACGTATCTAAAGCAGATGCCGTAACACTCGGAGTGGACGTTAGGTACATCTGATATTTAAAGCATGACATTAAAATATGCCCCTGCTCTTGTATTGAACCAATCTTCAAAGAAATAGTTAAATCTTCAATAAAACTTAATTGAATACCCATCAAAATGTCAGGTAGCGATAAGCATGCTCCCGAACGATCCGTTTGAGAGATGAAAAATGAGACTCGAGTGTAATCTGCCCTCTGAAGACAGCTGCTGATGGGAGCGAGCGAATCTTGGTGTAAATCACTGCCAGCTACACCTACCACGGCTCAGGCACAACCACAATTAAGATAAGAAGTTACCTATTTTTAGAAACGCGACGACAGTCAAATTCGGCTTAATTCTTTTGTAGGTACCGTACGTACTACAACGACTACCACACTAATTAGTAATTAGTATACGTTTTTAAATCTTTGCATAGTTAATTTAGTCGAAATCGTTAGAGTCGTTGCTCATTTAATAGTATAGGATTTACTTCAAACCTCATCCTTCTCGTTATTCAGTTTCAAATACTAAAAGGCGGTAACATAAACTTTTGTTCGCGGCTCTGCGGCTAAACGAGCTCAAGTAAACAGAAATACAAGGTACCTAATGCAAAGCAAACAAACAAATGTCTACCATTCGAGTTTATTCACAGAGAACAACGTAGGATCGACTTTTAAAAGCTTTTCGTATACTTTAGGGTTCCGTTCCATGGGTACCAGTTGAAGTAGTCTTATTAAATACTAGCTTCTGCTCGCGACTTCGTCCGCGTAGAATTAAGAATGAAAAACTGATGTTTGTAGTTATATTCTGCAAAAAATATTTACGTTGCAACTCTACGCAGCTACGACCTTTGACATGTTTATCGCTATCCCACGGGAACTATGCATTTTAAAAAGTAGTCTATGTGCTATTCCAGACTTTTCTCTATCTATGTGCCGAATTTTATCCAGATTCGTTGGGCCATTCTGGAGTGATTGAGCAACAAACATCCATCCGTCCATCCATCCATCCATACTTTCGCATTTATAGTATTAGTTTGATTAGATTAGATTGAATTCATTTTTATATATTGTATTTTGCGGCTCTTTGTCGCTTACTTATCATTTGAAATGCATATTACGGTAATTACGGGGCTTAGCTAATGTACAAGTGTAAGCAAACGGAACGGAACTTGTCCGGGTTAAGTATAGCATTTCAATCGAATCTCTATTCGTAACAGAACCCTATACTATCGATTCCGACTTGTGTTGATTCTTACAATCGAGTTGTGTTTACCGCCGGATGTCGGGTTCCAATAGGACGAGATAACGTATCGGATTACAATGAATAATAAACGATCGCTCTTGTCTCGGTTGGACGGAAAGTAACCTGCAGTCGGCCGTTTGAATACCCGTTTTATGGGAAGTATCCTATCCCAGCTAACCCAAATACAATCAGGTCGCTATTTCAAATTACTAGACAAGGAAAAATAAATGTTATGTAGGGTAAATGCCAGAAGTTGATTCTTTTAGACGGAAAATACGGTGAGGTAAAGCGTTTTCGAAATAGCTGAGTGGTTCCGATGGTAGACACTTCTAAATGTTAGTTTTCTTATTTTTAAGCTGTTTTATCGACTGATAATTTTATGCTTAAATTAAAGATTTATCAAATTAATAATAACTGTTACTTTTTGATGATTCCAAGAATTAATTATCTTCGGAGAGTAATGCTATGCTCATCATTACAAAACAGATATCAAGACAAGCTTAGGTACATTTACAGATATTTGGATTGTGTTAATTTAATACCTGCTTTCAGACCTTTGGGTTCTAGTAAAATCCTTCATATTATATGCGAGCAGGGGTGGTGATTAATCCTTTATGAAATAGGGAGCATCGTGTAATTGAAGTTAATTAAAAAGATAATTAATACTCTTATGCTGAAGGAGAATGATGATCCTTTATTAAGAGGGAGATCACAGCGCATGCGTCTGAACAATAACAACAAATCCTTTGTTAAATAAATGATTTGTAAAAAGTCGGTATGAAGCTCCTATTAATTAGCAGATGTAAAGATACTTGTCTATTTTTCGTTTGACGTGTGGCGCGCAACCTCCGCTGGTCGGGCCTCTGCCACTTTCATTAAGGATACATTACCCCTTTTATTCTTGTTTACATTGCAAATTCTCTAACGGTCCTTTGTCTCATTTAGCATTTATTTATAGCGTATTCAATTTAAATACCGCTCCTTTCTCGTTTTATCGTCGTAGGAATTGCTCCAGTTGGACCTCGGCTCGGTTTTATTTGTTTTGTCAGTTTTGCTCTTGTTTCTGGGTGCTACTGCTGGCGCGGTAAACTGGTTTGCTCAAGGAATTGATGCCTGTTTGCACATAAAATCTACAAGGGTTCAAAACAATAAAGACGACCGAGATGCACGCTCAGAGTCTTTGGCTAGTCCTTCTTGGTAAACGTAGAATGAAGTATGTCAAAGCCCTCATTACGGTTTTTATTATTGCATCTAAGTTTTTAAGATCACGTTACAAATAAAAATATAACGCGCCACTTAGTTACTCATTTAAAAATTCGAGCAAAACTTCGATTCTAGTTTATATCCAAAGAGAGCCGAATTATGAAAAAACAAAATTACCTACGTGAAGTCGTTTTCCATAATAAAGACATCCATTCTTTAAATAGCAAGAATGATAGTTAAAACATTATAATTAAAATTACTTTAAGGAACATGCATTATGGTGTAATTAAATGTATAAAGTTTGTGTGACGGCGCTGGGATTGTGCCGTGCCAAGCGTCGGGGCGACGTGCCGCGGTTGCCAATGCCTGCAAGACCGAATCCTAGCCTTCTGAATTAGTGGGCCGCTCGGATTTTTTGAATCTTTGTCGGTACAAGTTCAATACCTAGACATTTTCAAATAATTCCATGAATGGAAGTAATTTTTACTTTTACATTAATATACGAAAATAATGATAAAGAACAGGTATAATGGCATAATTATGGTACAAAGTTTGTGTGGTGGCACTGGGATTGTGCCGTGCCAAGCGTCGGGGGCGGGGTGGTGACGTACCGCGGTTGCCAATGCCTGCAAGACCGAACCCTAGCCTTCTGAATTAGTGGGCCGCTCGAATTTTTTGAATCTTTGTCGGTACAAGTTGAGTAGACATTTTCAAATAATTCCATTAATGGAAGTAATTTTTACTTTTACATTAATATACGAAAATAATGATAAACACGTATAATGGCATAATTATGGCGTAAAGTTTGTGTGGTGGCGCTAGGATTGTGCCGTGCCAAGCGTCTCTGGGACGTGAAGCGGATCCAAAGGCTTGAACCAAACCTTCTGGGTTAGTGGGCTGCTCGGATTTTTTAATCTTTCTCGGTACAAGATGAGGATACATTTTTAAATAATCTATGAATGGAAGGAAATTATACTTTAACATTACGAGGGCTGTTCGATAAGTAATGAGAATGGCATATAAACTCTATAGTAAGACGAATTTTATATTTAGAAAAAAAAATATAATAAGTGAATAATCATAAAAGAGGACTATTTTGAAAAATAAAACAGTTATTTGAAATAAATCCGCATCCTTGCCATTTTAATTACTTATTGAACAACCCTCGTAATTTACGAACATAATGATAAAGAAGAAGAAGAAGAAATACATTTACTGACAAAAATTCGACATAACACAAAAAAGAACACTGGTAATAGTATAATGCTAGTAATTATGGTGTAAAGTGTGTGTGACGGCGCTGGGGTTGTGCTATTTGTGCCGTGCCAAGCGTCTCTGCCTCTGGGACGTGCTGCGGTTGTCAATGCCCGCGAAACCAAACCCTTGCCCTCTGGATCAGTGGGCCGCTCGGGTTTTTTGAATCTTTGTACCTAGGTACAAGATGAGTAAACAATTTCAAATAATTCCATGAATGGTAGCAAATTATCCTTTCGCATTAATGTACGAAAATAATGATAAAGAACACGTACTTACTTATAATGGCATAGTAAAATTATGGTGTAATAGTTATTTGTGTCACAAGGGAGCAAAATTATGTATTAATGGCAAGGGCGCTACATTGAATCCAGAATGTAGCGAAGGATTCTACATTCTACTATAGAATCCTGAGCGTAGCGAGGGTGTCTAAAGTAGAATCCAGAGCGTAATGAGGGATTCAAGTGTTAACGTCCAAGATGAAAATAATTTTGCTCCCGAGTGGTTCATACAACATTTCACACCAAGCATTAGAAAACTTGAAAAAATAATTCGAAATATAGTTAAAGAGCTAGCAGTTATAAAAATAGCGTGGTTTTACAATAATCATCAACTTAAAAAATTGCATTTGCAAAAAAAAAACTTTTAAAAGCCTTGAACAGAAAAGTTGCACTTTGATCCCTCTCGACAGGGAGCAAAGCTTACTTTTCTGAATGGGAGGAGTCAAAAGTTTGTGTGACAGTGCTGGGATCGTGCCGTGCCAAGCATCGGCGGGACGTGGCGCGGTTGGAAACGCCTGCGAGACCAATCCCTTGCCTTCAGTAGGCTTATTGTCTAACTCGCTCGCAATCGCCATCGTCTTCATTCTGACAGTTCATGTATGGGCTGACATTGGCATCGGAATCAGCTATCTGTCACATTCATACAAGAACTGTCAAAATGAACACGATGGCGATTGCGAGCGAGTTAGACAATAAGCCTACTGAATTAGTATGCCGCTCGGATTTTCGAACCCTTAACTGTTAGGTACAAGATAATTTTAAAATAACTAAGAACAGCAATAAAGGGAGAAGAGGTACCAAGTGACAGACCATAAAACTAGAGCCAAAGCCTTTAATGAGACAGTTCCTTTTATAAAAGTCGTATACTGCACAACCTACTGTTAGGTATTTACTTTAAGGGTTGATCTCAGTCCCTCTTGCTCAATTAGTATCCCTATCCTTTTTACGTAGCACGCATCATGTCGTGCTGCTTGTAAAATATTTTTTATGCATCATCGTTTGTTGCTTTAAAATGAGAAAGGTAAGATAAGAAAAAATAATCATTTTCGCCATTGTTTCTGTTTATTCCAAATAATCTGCATGCACTTGTGTGGCTGAAAGAGTTAGAGTTCATGTAAAACTATTCAGTGTAGCACTAACATAAAGTATCACACGGGTACGTGTCGAGCCAGCAGACACCGCAGACTTTTTTGTCGTCTTCGAAAATTAAAAGCTCGGTTCAGTGCAGGGCTAATTAAAACCGTAGCGCGAGGTACGCCCGTGACGTCACACCGGGGTCGCCATGAAGCTGAAATCGGATTTTTTTAAGGAAGTCTCGTCGTAAAAACCTTAGCACTCGTTATGGGGAAATCTGCTCAATCTGCATTATGCCTAAAAACAAACGAGGTACAAAACAACAATGGCTAAATAATTGTTGAAGTAGTTCAGTAACATCTACCAGTATCATCATTGTAGAGGAAGACCTTATAATTAATTATTATATTATAAAATAAAATAAAGTACGGATTTACCTAAACTGGCAAGTAACAAAACAATGTCTCAAAGTTGGTGTTGGTTTCATGTAAATTTTATCACAATCGGTCAACAAATTGAAGTTTAATAGATCCTGTTAGATTTGATATTATAATAATTATCATGGCTAGGGCAATATAGGGGGATGGCTCGAAATAAATAAATTATTATTATTAATATTACCAGGTAAGAAACTTGATGACATGAAATTTTATTTACAAACATGAAAACAGCAATCAATAATATGACATAAATACGTAAAATGGTCCCGAAAATTTTCCGAACGCGTGGATCGCCTAGTGTCCCGCGCCCGGAGCTCGGCAAGCCAGCAGACGCGGCGACTGTTTGTCCCCGCTCCATGCCTTTTGCAGCCACCCTACCTCCGACCTACAACACTAATGCGCTTTTCTGCATACTACCCAACAACACAAGTTCCACTAAGTTTGCAACCAAATTCATTACAATCGCGGCACATTTTTAATTATTACGAGCACTGTAACTTCTGCAAACTCATATCGTATTATGGATTCAAAAGTTGTGACGTTTTAATTAAAATTACAACTTGTTTGAGTGTTCGTTCGTCGTACGTGTCTCATGCACGTGACATCCATTGTAAGTATTGTTGCTAACTTTGTGTGGCTCGTCCTACCAAACGAATATTATTTTTCGTAATTAATTCTTTCTGAATAGGGATATCAGCTTCATTTTCATTTATGAAATTCATTGATTATATTATTATTTTTGTGTCAGTGAGTGATAGATATTATGTATGCTACTATTGGAGCAATGACTTTTTTCATTAATTCGGTAAATACCTATAAAATATAATTTATATATTTTCGATTTAAGTTCTCTTTACTAACAATAATGAAACATTTTATTAGTCCAATAATTGATCAAGGCTTTATAATCGCTCCACGATCAAATGAAAGCCTTCGACGGCGCTAAAAGCACTGAAGATCACTTCAATACGTCAGTGAACATTTATTATGTTGTAAAGCGATACCTGCCGACATTATTCAAGTGGCGTGGTTCAGTTATTGCCGGTAGCTTTTAGCGAGCGGGATGCGTCCCGGATCCCGGCAGGTAATTAATGCGCTGGCGCATTGCTGCAAAAATGTACTGAGGATTAACGCGCGCATTACCGCCGCCCGGTCGCAGCTCGCTACACGGGTACACACGAGCTTACTTAATGAAGAGCTCCGCTGATGACAAATAATGGTAAGGTGGGCGTAATATTTTGGTAAAAAATTGAGTCAGTAAAGGTGTTTGTTGCAATTAGGGTGATCCAGTATATAACTAGAAGATGCGTCCCTAATCTCACTCAAGTTAGTCATGAAGCTTAAATGAGACTGTTCAATGACAACGTTACGCGCCGCTAAACAATATTTGAGAGGAAGTCGCTCTCGAGAGGGCAGTTGGCCTCTTCCAGAAAAGGAAAGTCACGAACTCATCGCGGGGCCATTGCCGAGTCCCAACAAAATAAATATATTTCGCTGATTCGAGACGAAATTTGCAAGTCTGCCAAGAATATTCGTACAAAATCGTTTTCCTATAATTGGAGTACATGTGAATTTGTATTCAGAAGCGCATCCAGGCGGCGGATGGTATTTCGCCGTTTCGCGGCAACATCGTCCTCCATCATGCGTCTTTATGAAGGTAATTTGTACGAATCTGCGTCTATGGGACCGACTGCATAATTTATCAATAGCATTTCAATTGGAGCTGTTGCTCTTAGCAAAAACGTGTCCAAATTTGGGTGACAACAGTAGATAAATTCTATATCTCTGTTCGATGTAAGTAAACAATGTCAACAAAATAATCTTTTGGCGTAAGTATTCTCTAGAAATATTAGCAACAAAATTAAGTTACACTCTTAATCTTTGGAAACATAATGATCCGATTTAATAAAATGAAACGAAAATTCGAAGGCTTTTGCGACGTCGTAAATTATTAAGCGGATCCTCGGGAGGATTTTTCAGTTTGCCGTCTTTTACATATAGACAGGAAGGCCTTTAAAATAAATTGCGCCTCTGGGGTTTGTCGAGCTCTGATAGTAATTTACAAATGGGGCGAGACTAAATAATCTTTAGAAAATCAGGGTTTATTTTGGTTGTGTCGGATGAGGTTGACGTTGGGTCACGCGGGTTATCGGGTAGTGGTGGTGGGTGCGACGGGTAATGTATGCGGCTTGCGGCTCGACTGTGGCGTGCAGAGCTGCTATTTGCTCAGGCCCAGGCTCGACGCACTGACACTGAGGCTATCGCCGCCACGGTTGGCTGCCTGCGGACTCGAGCTTGTGGCCTCGCCGCCGCCGTCTATCCTCTTTGTAAATAATTTCATGCACATTTCGAGCTATTTACTTTAAACCATTTTAATATGTCTCTGTTGATACTTTCCTTGACGAGTAAATTCTGATAATGTTGTATTGCTTTCTCTTAGTAAAAAAACATTACTGTGAAGTTCAATATTTTACAATGAATAATTACAATTTTAAGTAAACCTGAAATTTCAAGATTAAATAACCGTTTTACTGGTTTGATACAATTTTTCAAACAGATAGTTCCAACATTGAAAAATAATATAGGCTATTTTTTATAGTTTGAGGGATAATTGCATAATTACAACAAACCGGATAACTCACGTATAAAAGCCGAAGGTTTGCTCCGACAATTGTTTCGGACTATTCCGTAGCCCTTCATCAGAGAGCGCTCGCCCCGGCGGCAGCGAAACGAACACTCAGTTTGTGTTGTTTGTGAGTTTGAGGGATATCGATAAACATTTTTTTTTTGTCGCAGACAAAGAAAGAACATTCTTCTATTTACACAATAAAGTAATAAGTACTAGCTGAATTATGATTAGGTACTGAATGAAAATTATGTTGAAGAATGCGCGCTACACTAGCTGACGGGAAGCCTTATGCTCATTTCACGCCGGTCGCCTTCCCATTTTATATCGCATGAAATATGCTTACTGGGATTTATACACAACTTATTTTAAATGTAGATATGAGAGCAACTAAATTCAGTAGGTACGAATATTTTTCAATATTAGGCATACGAATAGCCTGACACGCATATCAGTATGTATCACGTAATGATATTTATAAAACATGAAAACATAAATATTTTGTGCCAGCATATATCGCAGACTATATAGACTTGTCATTGAATGAATTCTATTATAAGACGATGATTGATATCAGCTACGTGTTAGGGGAAGAAACTTTAAGTAGCTAGTCTCAATGCTACTTTCTGTCCAGATTCTATGCAAAATTCAAAATTATCCACCCACTATCTCTCTACTTAAACGTGACTAGAATAAGAGGAGATCCTAAACGAGTTCGGTCTCCCTGTAGCCACTTACACCAAATATGGATAAACAACCCATACAGGAGTGCCTTCCGACATAACGGCGGATTTAAAGCTTTGAAAATCGTGCACCAACCTATAGAGTGCACTAAACCGCCTTATCTACCCTATTCCTTAAGATAGATGGCGACATCTTCCGGAGAATGCATCTTTGAGGAACTTGCAGATAAGATTTTATGTTCTAAATAATAGTGGGTGGGTGGGTCAATATTATGAGGGCCCCTTAGACTAGGTATAGCAAGGAATGATTCGAAGCAGTGTTAAGTACTGTGGGCATTTATTTTGCTTCATACATTAGTAATAATAGAATGTTTATAATTTTCAACATCACCTATTTCTAGATTTCTGTCTTTAAGTAAAGCATACTAAGTTAAACAAGTAATAGGGTGTAGATTTCCACATTACAATATGAATGCGAAGAAAAAGGTACTTCTAGTTAAGGTACTAGATCATTTTTAAACGATGTAAAAGTAAACACTGAAAAATATGTGCATAATGCACAGCTAGCGTATATTGAGCGAGCCGTCACATAAGCTTACTTACCTCTACGAGGTATAAATTCATATAGGCAGTTCACATTTTGCTTCTCTTAATGCATCGTAACTCGTCGTTCATTCCAATTGAATAAATGCTGGATGACACCCTTTTTAAAACATCTAGTTTATTTTCCTAAAAAAACTAGCAGAAAAGAAAAACTTGACACAGAATTAAATAAAATTAATCGTCCACCAGCAGTTACTGAAAGGGCCAAACTTGCTGAGCGAAGTTAGCACGGCACGTAGTCACACAGTACAGCTGTCACTAAACTTTCTCCATTCTCTTTAAATGTGTATTGGTTTTAGATGTGCCCTATATAAAACTCATTACTTGGTTTAAACTAACTCAAGTACTTTAACGAACTTTAACTGGTGCGTTAATATTGTTTTGTTATATCGCCTTCGTCGATCTGTCCACAAAAGTTCATTCCTGTTACGGGAATGACTTTATTATACGAATAGGTAGGTATTATACTTGTCTTATCTAGTAAGCAGTTTAATGTGCCCAGACAAGTGGCAAACGCTCCGAAGCGTTTCGATTTCTGTAAACGTTATCGATCAAAATTTGTTAGGCCTAACCACGTGACATATAGTTTGTTTGTATCAATTCCACCAAATAAAATAATTTTATACTCCAAGCATTATGTGTAGCTGAAAACGTCACTAATCTAAGCAGGCCTTACAATCATTGTAATGATAGAGAATGGTCATGTGTGATGATGGGCCGTGCCAACTCTGCAAGCGGCAGGGGTCGCGACACAATGGGCACCGAACCCGTCGGCACCGCAGCGGCAGGTCCACTCCACTGACCTACATCCGCTTTGGCACCGCTCACAATCACCGCTTCAACTTAATTGTCCCGACACTTCGAGCTTCCTAACGACTGTGCCGCAATCGGCCGATTAAAGGGGCGTCGAAACCCGCGTCCCGCCACCGCTACCGGCACTCTTTGCGTCGCACTCGCCGCGTCGCCCGCGTCGGACGTCAACTGCAGTGGAGATGACGTTATGCAAATCACAGCTTTGTTGTCGACGAATGTTACCGAAAACAATTTTGCATGGCATAAATAGAGTGGCGCATCGTCGCCGTGCAACGTGGTTAGAGGAGAAAATACGACACAATATCTGAGTGCCATGTTACGGACATATCTACACATAATGAAAGAGGGGGATTACAATTTGCCTTTGTGACTGCGTCGTCCAATTACATTAATCTGGCGCACTCGTGCCGAGGCGGCGCCGCCGCAAGCAACTTGATTAAAAATTCTATTAGTTGAAAGGCACAGACGTCTCCTTAATAGATAAAGTGCGCGGCGCTAGTTGCCTTACCTAGTGCTCATGATTTCGATACAGTATGAGTACGTTACACATCCTTACTCAAGAAACTCGTATGTATAAATTCATTTTGCTGTGAAACTTGTAGCCAGCATCCAAAACGGTATAAGCCGGGTTCGAAATCGTGCCAAAAGCGGCTGCCTCGTGACCCGGCTCGTATTATCTGACTGTTCCAGACATTCGATAAACTGCACACGTATTTACCTTAAATGTTAGTGTACATGTAATTGTGCTAGGCGTGCAATGGTCACCTCTGCCAGGCGAGATCCTCTTAATAACAGCAATGGCTGAGGAATGGTTTCCCAAGGAACGGTTTTCAGTGGGACCAACCGTTTTACTGACACCTACAAGAAAACACACAGTACTGAGTACAACCCGTATTAACTACATTTGTTGGAGTCATATTGTTTAACCTACTAACTTCCAAGCACAGGGTCGTGATCCTGACCTTTTCAATCTGAACTGAGCCCTAAGCCCTGTCATTTGTTAAGGACGACGACTGTGTTTGAACGTGTTATAAGCTGATGATTGAGATGGGACCTTCGAAAAGTTTAGTGAATTCTGTTGCTATAAAGTGGTTATGGTCACCAAAGTAACTTTTGCATTACAGTCTGCTAAAACATCTTAAATGTAGGTAGAGTCGAAATAAAATTCACTATAAATTTACTAAAAATAAATCAATGTCTAAAGTCGAGTGGTTAAAAGAAAACAAGTGGATTCGAGCGATTTTGCCGGCCGATATCGGCGCCGGCGTCCACGCGGACAGATTTACGCGTGTGTTGCACCACCACTATCCAGCTCTGGCTAAGGCAATAGAATCAGGATTTACATCGCTGGCCGCTAGTTCCTTATTGTTTGGCTTGAGATAACTAGAACGAGTAAGTATGGATACTCCCCTCAAATAGATTTTGAAACGGAGAATTTTAAATTAAAATAAGCTCACATTTTATTTAGAGAGAAATAAAATATTTTGAGTGCTGTTACGAAGTTCAATGATATTTTTATTGCCTCTAAAACAAATAATAGAGTCTCGTGTTTCAAGTTCAAACAATTTTAAGAACTAGACGATTGGAAACACGATTTCTGAATCAAAATAACTTATTACAGTTAAGCTCTAAGCAAATAGGTATTTAATCCATATTGTTCCCGACGTCTCGACGTTTAAAACCTTTTCTCAGGGTTTATTTCTGTAAGTAGGGTTGAAATAGTTCATCAGTACCTACAAGTCTTCTTAATAGCCTGTAATGTTGTCCCACTGCTGTGCAAAGACCTCTTCCCTAGATTTAAGTAACTATTTAAAATTAGTTTCTACCTCTTGTTTTTTCCATTATCTCAAATTATTCAAATCGTCTTTAAGTTAAGGGTTAAATTGAAGTCAGTGGGTTTTATTTTTCGGTAGGTACCTGCGCTGCACCTAATCAGTTAATTCACTGTTCGACTTTTTATTATGATGTGGTGTAAGAAGTATAAAAATTATACCTCTAAATAAGCGATAAGGTTAAATATTTTCCGGATTATTGTAGGTATACATTGAAATAATAATGTATTTGATAAGACATACTTGTGTAAGTGCCTAAGTAATCAAATATTTACGTGTCCCGCGTATTTACGGGTCCTAAGTAAACATTTGGACATTAGGTACATGAGATTTTGTTTGAACAAATTATTTTATGACAGATAATCATCATGCAGGTACAACCTGTTAATAAATCCAATCAAGTATCGGAGATAAAATTGCTCCAATTTATTCGAATTGGTTTATGGTAAAAGCATGTTGAGAACTGAACGCTTGTAAATTCAACAGTAGGTGTACTCCTAAGTAATACGGTCAAACGTATACGTGTAGTATGCGTGTAGTATAAAGACGAAGTATCTAAATTATAAAGGCACCGGTTGCGTGGCAATAAAAAGAAATAGTCAGCGTGGTTTAAAACAGCTGCCGCCTATGCACACTCCAACTCTCCAAGTATAACGTCGGCTAACACTGCACTTGTCTCTTTGGAATGTTCGGCTATTCCATTTGAACTGACATGCTCGCCGCTACTAGCCTTACTACCATTGTTATCCAGTGGCTATTCAAGTGATTCAGCGTTTTAAAGTACAATGGGAATTATTGGTTTTAGAAACTATTTTTACTTCTGCCGAAGCAGTTAAAGCCATGGAGCGAGTTGCATTGCGTATTAGCTAGTTTTTTGTTTTGTTTCGCGTGGTTATTGGACGGCCGGACCGCCGGATAGCGTACACATGCGTACCTACGCATAATATTGAGGGGTCAATTTACCAAGTTCATTTAAGACTATGAACTTAAGTTTTCCTGTAATTTACTCGTAGGTAACGAACTATTTTTAGTACTTAAAAAAAATAGCAACGGAAATTAGAGATGGTAAATTTTTCACTGTCTTCTTAAATATCTTTAAGTAGAACCATTTTTTCTGTGACCCCTGTATTTATAGTCTCTGTGTTTCTTGGCCATTTTTTATCTATTCCTTAATGCGGAATTCTAAAAGATTTCTATCACATTAAACTCTCTATCCAACCGACCATAGGGGAAAATAAAACATAAGAAGGTATAGGTAAGTACATAAATGAACCTCAGATCTAAACAAAACAAATACCTACTGAAAGTTTGTGAAACAAAATGTTCCACGGCATTGTTTCAAAAAAATATTCGCTTTCATAAATTTTAATAGACTTAGCTTTCGCATTAATAAAGTCAAAAGGTAACGAAATGTTAATTATATCCGAAACGTAACTTCACAAAAGTAATAAAATAATTTTAAAGTAAGCATCGCGGTCCGCTCTGTTTTTCCACAAACAGTGGACTTCGGCAGTTTACTTGTTGCGGTATTTAACCGGCGATGGTATCTGCATAATGCGGTCGTCAGTGCCCCGTCGCGATACTTCGCCTCGTTATTATGGATTTACATTTTAACCACACACCCATATTGCCTATCCAGTTTTAATTTAATACGCTATTTGGCATCGTTGATGAACTAAATACACAAGCATCGGACAGCTATTTGTTGATATTTAAATTTTAGCAAAACCTTATTAATTAGAGGTGCGTGCGCTTGCACGATCCGACACAAATCGCTGTACACATTCGTTAGATATCCAAACAATGACTTCATTAGCGCTGTAATCGCTGCGCTGCGGTATTCGACCGCCGATTGCGGGCAACGCCGCTGCAAAATACATAGGTTGTGCTTTACACGCTGCTTGCATGCATGGGAACTGAAGCTTGGAATTTTTCCATTTGCGTAATTTCTATTTAATTGTATCGGGGCAGTTACCGCATTATATTAAGTGAGTTGTGAGGGGTCTGCTCCACGTAGGAACGCAGGCATGGGGGTTTTTCGTTTGATTATTACCGTTCCTTTTTGCATGCTATAAAATATTCAGCAAGCATACTTGGTGTAATACTTTATCAATCGCAGTACCTTGAATCCGTTTTGTATCGAATATCCCACAATAAATTTGGGGCTCAAAAGGTATTCCTTATGTGTATTTATTACGGCATACACGTAGGTACCTAGGTACCTACATGAAGTCAGAAGTTACAACAGCTCATACAAGTTAGTTGTTTTCATCAAACTTAGTCGACTCCTGATGCACTCCTAAACCAGTTACGTTAACTGAGTAGTTATTAGCGCAATGGTTCTTAAGATAGTTTCTTTTCTCATCCTACTAATATTATAAATACGAAAGTTTGTGACGATGTGACGATGTGATGATGTGACGATGTGAGTGAGTGAGTGTGTATGTTTGTTCCTTCTTCACGCTAAAACGACTGGACGGATTTGGATAAAATTTGGTACGAAGATAGCTGGTACCCTAAATTAAAACATTGGCTACTTTTTATCCCGGATAATTGTATAGTTCCCGCGGGATAGCGATAAACATATCAATTGCTAATTCTACGCGGACGAAGTCGCGGGCAGAAGCTAGTACCTAATAAATAAGCCAATTCAATTTGTCGACACCGCCTCTCTTACAATCCTGTATAAGTTTAAAATGCTTTTAAGAGGGTAGCAACAAGTGCATCTCCAATACATTTATTCTAATGCACTTGTACTAAGGCGGAAGACTGTATTGTAGCCATTGTCACGAGAGGTTGCGTGTGCGCCGGCGGCGCCATTAGGACCAGCTGCCAATAATAATGGCTACTATGCCCACTGCCATAATCAGCCCAGCTTTACTCGCTACTAACATTGCAATTACTGTCACGTAAATTTTGAAGCTGGTTCCTTGCGAGACGGTCCAGTATCCCTAAGAATAAATTACCGCTATGTTGACCGAAACGAAAAAATAAATTGCGTGTAGGTATGTGTAGATCAACTAGTTGGCTTAGCAAAGGTTTCAATCTTAATTTTTTGTTCAGTTTGAGAGCATAGTCCAAAAATTATTTCCATGTTCTTTTGTTCGCAGACCACATACGAGAATTTTCATGCGGCAATCTCTTTTACCGCACCCTGTATATGAATGAAGAGAGAAATACGCTTTACGTAGGTGCTATGTAAGTATACAAATTTTATACTCAGCAATTTATTTTTTTAACTAAAACATTTAATCGTTCGTAAAACACTAGCCTCAGTGGGAAAAATAAAATTAAATAAAGTTTACAAAGGAAAGCTATTCACGAGAAAATGTAGAAAAAGATTTTCCAACGACATTGTTACGAGTATAGTTTTTTTCAGAGACTTCCGGGGAACTTGTTCTACTTCTTTTTTTAATTTTGAATGTGTCTTGGACATGGAATATTATTATTTTGTATCAACTCAGACGTGGCCAGCATCTTTTCGCATGCGCGGTGTTGTAGCACCAATGACATTTAGGTTAACTCATTACCTTGGTTATTGACCCAACGGCCTGAGTTTGAACAAATTGTCTCTAAGAATCATACAAATGGTAATAGAGAGGTATTAGTATTCAGTTCTCTAACAACTCGGCTTACAAAATAAGAAGTTTAACTGAGCAAATGAAGTCGGGACATGAAAAGCGAATTATCTGCTATTTCCGGCAACTACTCTGTCAACCTTAGCAGACGTTATTATAATTTACTTCAGCTGAACTCACACAACTTTAAAAATAGATAATGTTGAAGGGTATTAATATATCTATAATTACAACAAAACGGATAACTCACGTATTAAAAGTCGAAAGATCGCGCGAAGATGTTCGTTTCGCTGCCGCCGGGGCGAGCGCTCTCTGATGAAAGACTATGGAATAGTCCGAAACAATTGTCGGAGCATTCTTTCGGCTTTTAATACGTGAGTTATCCATTTTGTTGTAATTATGTTTGAGTCTCACGGTAGTTTCATGTTGAAAGGTATTAATATATATTCATGCATGATTATACCTATTTAAAGATATATATATATTACGGGGGGAATTTGAAATGATACTACCTATATGTCCAGTTAGGTATGATTGATATGAATAGAATTACATCTAACCGTACTCGGTGCACCGTGAATTGAGTTTTGATGTTTATAAATACATAAATCACGTCTTTATCCCTTACGGGGTAAACAGAGCTTAAGGTAACAAGACCTAAAGACAACGTTTAGCATGATTGATGATTCCTAAGATTTTCGCCCATTACCTCGATGGAGTTTTACCATGTGTGCGGGAAGAGAAGCAACGCGTATAGTCTATGTTTTTTTATCCTCGCGTCGCCTATAACATGTTTCTTAACATTTTTTGCCCATGGAAGAAAAACCATTTTGATAAATGTAATAAATACGTTAATGCAATTTAATCTAGTCCTGTGCAATACTTTAATAAATCACAAAAGCGCCGATAATACTGTGTGATACTGTGCACTGAACTGTGATCAAAGCCGCTGACTAACTTTGTAGACAACACGAAAACACAATTAATGTTAGTTCTGCTCGCATCTACTTAGGTACCTACTTGCTACAGTATATTTAATTTAGTGTATTTGAACAACTAAAATTTAACGAAACATTTATTAAAACAGATTTAATAACTTCCCTTCCATTCTGGTCTGGGAGCAAAGAAAAAACATAGAATGTAACAGTTGCTTCTCTTCCCGCGCAGATGGTAAAAGCCCATCGAGGAAACGGCCAAACAATTTAGGAATCATGATTATAGGCGATGCGGCTAGCAACTCATCACTATTATGATTCCCCTCTCCACTTATACAACCACAATCATGCTAAGCGTGGCCTTTAGGTCTTGTTAGCATACGCTCTGTCTACCCCGTAAGGAATAACAGACATGATTTGTGTATGTATGTTTAATAACGTTAAAATTTGGTAGAACAATGATCACGCGGGCGGGTGCGGGTGGTAGGGCCTTGTGCAAGGTCCGTCCGGATCGCTACCACCATCTTACTCGCTAATCCTGCCGCTAAGCAGCATTGCTTGCGCTGCTGTGCTCCGGTGTGGAGAGTAAGACAGCCGGGGAAATTACGGGCACAAGAGGCATTTCATCCAAGTCCTCTAGGTTGGCAATGCATCTGCAATCCCTCCGGGGTTGCGGGTGCGGGTGTCTATGGGCAGTGGTGATCGCTTACCATCAGGTGACCCACTTGCTCGTTTGCCTTCCTATTCACATAAAAAAAAAACGCGCTTTTATTTTATTATATTGCCAAACCCACGTTAATTGAGAGTCCTCTGTTAAAAACGTTACACGGTTTTGCTTAACTAAAAATTTCAACTTAATTAAATGTTTCAAAATAATATTTAATTTAAAAATCTGCTTTGTAAATTCTACTACGTATTAAAAAAGATAATAGGAGACTCAAGCATGGAACTTGCAATTATTAGACTGGCTTATTCAGACAAAAAGAGCATGCAGGAATATTCAGCGGTAATTTATGCGGCCCGTTGAACAATTCCATGAAGCGAGTAAAACAAATAAAATGGCCGCATTCTGCGCATATGCTCCGGCGACAAAAACTATTCGCTCCACGCTGTTGCTTCTTGTCCACTCTATTTTGCTGCTTGCTGGTTTGAATTTACAAGATATTTTGTACCAAGCTACGTTTTTAAAATAATATTTTTTGTTTCAGGGATCGAGTATTCAAATTAAACATGTCTGATATTAGTCAATCCCACTGTGAAGTAAGTAGTCTCGCTTTAATTAATCTAACTATGTCACTAAAGTCGTCACAATTTAAAAGGCCCGTTTTGACATTTGTCTTCCCGACGTAACAAGTGATGTAACCATATGACTCGGTACTCGATACTCACGATAAATCGATTCAAGTTTGCATGAGTATTTGATCGATTTGAATTATATATTGTAAAGTGCATTGGATTAAAGTTCTGATTAAAAAATTTAACTTAAACTGATATTTTGAAATGATGCAATGCTACGAAAGGTCAATTTTCTTTCATTTAATATTTTTGTTACAATAACATTCACTTCAATGATACACATCAATGAAAAATGCAATTACCTTCAGAACATTTCGACCGGTAAAAAATAGAGAACTTCATGGGCGTGAACTGTCAAAACGGGCCTTTTAAATTGTGACGACTTTAATATTATAAACGCGAAAGTTTGGATGGATGGATGTTTGTTTGTTACTCAATCACGCCAGAACGGCCTAACGAATCTGGATGAAATTCGGCACATAGATAGAGAAAAGTCTGGAATAGCACATATTAGGCTACTTTTTATCCCGGAACATTGGGGATAGCGATAAACGAATTCTTCGCAGACGAAGTCGCCGGCAACAGCTAGTTAAAAAATATAGGTCAATTTTAGTAAAAAAACACTGCTGGAATTTTTGTTAATGTTTCCTTTTTTTAATAATAAAGTACCTTTGAAACGGTAGTTTTCTAAGATATGAAGAAAACAAGTAGACTTGACAGTTACACAGATGTAAAAGAGCCACTTCCTAGGCACTGCACTCGCGTTGCAGCGAATCCTCATACAGGCATTTTCCACATTCACCACAAGTGCCATCGCTTTATGAAAAGCAAAGCCGTTTTAAAGCGTTTCGGTTTTTATAATTACATTTAACACTTTAGCTGTAAAACATGTTACGTATTCACATACCGAAGAAGCACTTTATTAAAATGGCCCTTTACTTAGTTAATGAGCGTTTATAGCGCTTAATTGCTTTTTGTAGATGCGAGAAAAGTAATTAGGGGCGCGTTATAAAAGGTTAACTCATAATATAGTGACGAAAAAGTTATTAATGATGTGGTCACTATAATTTACTGGCTGCTCTGAATGGAAGTAGGTAAAGATAGAAAAGTGCCTGTAATTAACTAAATAAAAAAAGGAAATCTGTGATTATACAACCGAACAGTTTCAATTTACTAACGCCTCTCGAGCAAAATGTTCAACTTATTTATTGTACCTATCTACTTTTGTGTTCAAAAGATATTCCTGACTTTGAAAATTGAAATTTTCAAGTTGCTTTATTAAAACTGTATCATGAGAAGACCTACACATTTACACATGTTTGTATGTGAACTCGATCTATTAAACAATTAACTCGCATGGATAGTACGTATCTATGTACGGGCATAATGTAACTATGTACGGGCACGTTCATTAATTTAATTTGAATTGTCATTAGATGATTTGATTAGATGACAGCTACAATATATGTATACAACACAACCTTTAGTGGGTCTTGAATTAAAGAAAGTGACATTTAGTTACGTTTTATAGTGGTACCCCGAAATCTAGTGAATCGACTCTGATGATCGAGCTATTTTCAGCGAGATGCGTTGATCCTGGAAGCCAGCAACGTGGCCAGGTGCGTGAGTAAAGGCAAGTCGGAGCCTTTCGAATGTCGGAACCACGTGCGGGTGTTACAGCCGCTTGGAGACGACGAGCGGCTCTACGTGTGCGGGACTAACGCACACAGCCCTAAAGACTGGGTAGTCTATGTAAGTGACATTACTGGAGTGGGATAGATAAACAACACATAAACCGATATTGATCAGTAGGCTTATTGTCTAACTCGCTCGCAATCGCCATCGTGTTCATTTTGACAGTTCATGTATGGGCTGACAATTGCCATCGGAATCAGCTAGCTGTCACATTCATATAAGAACTGTCAAAATGAACGCGATGGCGATTGCGAGCGAATTACACAATAAGCCTACGAATATGATTCACGTTGCTAAAATCACGTCATTTTTCATTTCAGTTAAATTTAACGCATCTACCACGGCACGAGTATGTGCCCGGGGTGGGTTTTGGGGTAGCCAAGTGCCCCTACGATCCGGCTGATAACAGCACAGCGGTGTGGGTCACAGAAGGAAACCCCGGGGGTCTGTCCGCTCTCTACGCGGGCACTAATGCAGAGTTCACAAAAGCGGACCCTGTGATATTCCGCAATGACCTCTTCGACTTCAGGACGGGTCAAAAGAAGTTTAACTTTAAGAGAACTTTGAAGTACGACTCCAAATGGTTAGACAGTAAGTACCAAAGGCGCAGAATAAAAAAGTTCAAGTGAAAATTATCTTATCAGATTAAGCCAGAAAAACTTTAACTTTATCTGTAAACTCCATAGGTCCTGATTAATAATACAGTAAAACTTATTATAATCCCTTTTTTAGAAACCAATTTTGTGGGATCGTTCGACGTCGGAGAATACGTGCTATTCTTCTTCAGAGAAACAGCCGTGGAGTTTATGAACTGCGGCAAAGCTGTGTATTCGCGCGTAGCCAGGGTGTGCAAACAAGACACTGGGGGCAAGCACATACTCAATCAGAACTGGGTCACTTATTTAAAAGCCAGGCTCAACTGTAGTATCCCGGGAGAGTTCCCGTTCTATTTTGATGAAATACGTAAGTGTTGAATTTTTTTTAATGAGGTTAATACATTGTGGAAACATTCTAAGTGTTTCGCACATCTAAAGTCACAATATGCACACGAAAATGAAAATAATAATCATAGTCTACTTTTAAGCTGTAAGAACATGCAGCACGCGATTTAAAAAAAATCGTGTTGAGATAACACGTGCAACACAACTGTTCTGATGTCATAAGCACATTATGATGCACCATGTTCGGCGACGCAGAAAATTGACAACATGTGATGATGTCTCTTTTGAGTTTATTTAATTGATAGTGTTAACATTTGTGTCGTTGATTTTTTCTTGTGGTTGGACCCCTCCGCTACCTTAAATAACTACATGATAGCGCTTTCACTTTACCTTCGCCCATGAAGACACCTTTTGCTATTTACTCAATACTGTCGGAGCACGGCCACTGAAAAAATGCGTTACGGAAATTACGTCACGTTCTCTTTGCTAATATTGCTGTGCCGTTGAACTGAATGGACTTTTAATAGCTTTATTATTTTTAAGAAACATCAGCAAAAATACAATAACGAGAGCGTGTTGTGTACAGAAAGTGTATACCAGATGCCCGGTACGCCGCATCGGTTCCACGCGGTGTTCACGACGGGCGCCAGCGATGGGCTCGTCGGCTCTGCCATCTGCACTTACACCATGGATGACATACAAGAAGCTTTCGACGGCCGGTTTAAAGAACAAGTGAGTTTTTTCTACAATTTTTCTTTAATCCGTTTGGTTCTCTACTCTTTTAAAGGCCTACCCCTTTATTCATAAACGCTCTATATATAGGCTTCTACTAACTTAGCAATCGTCCTTGTCTGTCACTTTGCCATTTACCTTCCACAGATAAGGACAAACGATTGTTAAGTTAGCAGAAGCCTATAAAGCATTTATGAATAAGGGGGTTAGTGGTTACTGGATTAAATGGATGTGTGAACTACTTGTTTTAAAAGTAAAAACATTATAAATATTAAGTAACATCCAGTGAAATTGCGAACCAGAGTGTGGAGTTTGGTTAGTTTAGCAACAATAATAAAAGTAATAAATTCATAACTCATAGTTAAATGCTGTAAGGCCTGCGCCTTTTGATGTCAGACCTTCCAAGGTTTCGTATTTGATTCTATTCACGAGAATCTCAGGTATTCCTGCGGCAAGTAGATACATCGCGTTTATTGAATCACAAAGAAATGATAAGTTAATCAACAACTACTGACAGCTAATTGAGTACACTTAACCTTTGTAGGCAGTTTTGCTGAATCGTAGTGAATCTCTTGAAACTAACGGAAAGCTCCGTGATTGTTGAGATATCCTCGAGTCAGGATTACGGATAAATAATTGTACTAAAGGGAAAGCGAATATTCAAGCTAAATCTACTCGAGCAATGGTACTAAAGTTAGGGACTGTATGTCCTACTTGGTGTTCTTTTTGAAAAATGAATTCGAATGTTTGCCTACGACAGATATTAAAACAATTGAAATTTACGTACGTCAACGTGAACACGTACACCAATCAATTTTAACTGTGTTTCAAAAACTAAACATAGCCGTTAGGCAGACAAACTAGACTTAATAAAAACATGATACCTATGCAATGCAGTAACTAATTGGTGCGCGTAGCCACGATTGCTCTAATTTAATATAGTTGTTGTTTAACTATAGCCTTTGCATTTGGTCAGTTGAATTTACGTAAGTACCTACGTAATTTGCTCCTACACACTGTACTTTAATATTTTTAATCAGATGGCTTCACTACGCTTTAGATTTATCTTAAGCGTAAAGCTTCAATTCTGCTCTCAACTACTGACCAAACAAAACATGTACATGTCTTATTTAAAGTCCGCAATAAATATGTACTAACTTCTAGCCCCACTGATGTGTTGTCTCTGATGCCAGGCTACGTCGAGCTCAGCGTGGCTGCCGGTTCTGCGCGCGCGCGTGCCCGAGCCGCGGCCCGGCACCTGCGTGAATGACACCGAGGCGCTGCCTGACAACGTGCTCAATTTCATTAGGTAACATTATTTAAACATACTACCATTAGGATTGGCGTTGCAAGGCCAGCACTGCCACCTCTTTCTAAAACGAACAGTAAAAAAAGACAGAGAGTAATATTTCACACGCAATAGCGCTACCCTGCAGCAGAGATATACGCATAGGTTTACGGCAAGATAAATAAATAGCATAAAGGACAATTCACACCAATTCACTAATTCACTTAGTCTTATACTAAGCAAAGTCGTACTATGGAGACTAGGCAAGGGAAAAACACACTTAGATATAAAAAATACCTATAAAACCCAGGACTCGGGTACTTGGGGTTCGGACCCGGTACGTTTCATAGTATAGACTAACTTCTGGGCTATCTGGGGCCTTACCATGACGTCCTAATTTCGACTCGGTTCAAGTTTTATCTGTCACTTTTAGTATGAATCTGACAGCGACCGAACCTAAACTAAATCGCATTAAGACGTCATGGTAAGGCCACTGGACGAGGGCATATTTTTCTTAGACACACGCAGACAACTGTCAAACTGTTGTCGTATGCTTGCAGTTTCAATGAACCTACAATTTGCCCCGCTGTCCCGCTTTCGCCTACAAATTTCCAACTGAAATTATTTTATTCATTCCTAATGCGCGAGTGACAATAATTTCACATCCAAAGTAATTGAAACTGCTTCATTGGTGTGCGTGTTATTGTATTAGTGATAATTTATATGACACCGGCATACTAACAAACGTAAACTAATAGCTGTGTGTAATGAAATACTTCAATAAGTGGGGTTGATTTTAGATAGCTAAAGTACCTATCTGCGCCGGTTTATCAATTATGGTGACGAAATCCTTAATGTGCCTTCTATGATGGTCTGAGAAAATAAAAAACATAGAATGAACCAATTCCTTCTCTTCCCGCTTATAATGGTTTTTCCCATCGAGGGAATGGACGAAAATCTTAGGAAAATTGTAGGCGATTCAGCTAGCATTTCATCACTGTTTTGATTCCCTTTTCCACCCATTCGCTCACAATCATGCTGAACGTGGCCTTTAAGCCTTGTTACCTTAGGCTTTGTCTACCCCGTAACGGATAAAGACATGATTCATATATTTGTGCGGTTGTAATACTGCATTTATTGTGAATCACACCGAACACATACCCCTAATCAATAGCCACCGTATTAGCCACGCACCATCTTCGGCAACCGGCTTCATCTGTCTCCCGGGAGTAATCCCAAGCCTTTACCCCGCATTAGTTTCGCGAGGCGCGTGTTCTAATTGGGTCACGTGCTTTAATTGATGGCGTGGTGTGAAATCACACTGATTCAGTGTTGCCAACTCGGTGTTTTGGGGCTAAATTGGCCGTTTTTAGGGGGAACCTTAGAAATACCCTTTGATTTTTATGTTGCTATGTGCGAGGTGAAACCCATAAATTGAAAAGGTATCTACAAATATTCTTTAATTGTAACGTTGGCAAGCGAGTGATTTTAATATACCGTAATAATGCGTAAATTACCTGTAACTGTAAGTAAGTACTTTGAAAACAAAGGGTATTACTAGTCAAGTTCCTCCTGACTGAAACCCTAACGATAAATTAATACGGTATTTTGTATTTTTGTACTCTATTATTTGCTTTGTAAATATTATGGTTTTATAAGAAAAAACTGACAAGGCAGGAGAAGCAAGAAAAAGCTTAAATCTAGTTTCGAATTAGTTAAATTGACAAAACAGCTCTGATTCCCTCACACCTCTCGCTCCTGCTATTATAGTCTAGGCTGGGATTGACTTTGAAGTGTTATTATACCTACTGAAGCTCGCGAGATGTTTCTGTGTCGAAACTAGGTTACGTTAGAATTCGGATCCTAGTTTATTCATCATGAGTTCTTGTCGGATTAGGGTTGTTTGTGATTGATGAAATTGAATTCCTGAGCGGTATTGCGAAACTCCGGCAAAAGGCGAAGATAAAAAAATGTTGAATAAGAAAGCATCCGAAAGTGTAAAGATGGGTAAACTTAGAAGAAATGTTATTTTTAAGGGATCGTTATTATTTATTTAGGTAGGTATAGTTATAATTAAATAATATTTAATTTCTTTTAATATTAGATTTCTAAAATAACATATTATGGTTATTTCAGAAATCTAACTGTATACATCCGTCAAGCCATTTTAGCGTAGAAGAATAACAAACAGACATACAAAAATTGCCATTTATAGTATTAGTAGGATGTTACCTGTGCCTCTGTGATGGTGATGCCTCAATGGTTATAACACCAAGAAATGTCGTGGTAACTATTAATACCAGCCAACTTAATTAGACCTATCACAATGTTAGCAGTCGTTTTCATTTTAATAAGATCTGTACCGCCAGTACGAACGGTCACCCGAAGGAACTATTTTTCAATGTAACTTGACATTGCCACGCTGCAGACTTATCTCCATACTTTGCTCTATTAGATACTCTCTTACAGGTCTCATCCCTTGATGGACGCGGCGGTAAGGCATGAGGGAGACGCCCCAGCGTTCTACAAGCGGGACCTGGTCCTTACAACGCTGGTGGTCGACAGCCACTTCGTGGATATGCTGGGAGATGACATCACCTATACAGTGTTCTATGCTGGAACTAGTAAGTATGATACACTTCGACAGCAATGAAAACGTTTTTATTGTTCTGAGGGGTTTCGTACGTCCTAGTGAAAAAATGTAACCTTTGTAAGATGTCCGTAGGTCACAGCAAGTTGTCTCCGAAGCTAAGAGTACGATTATGTGTAAAATGACGCTGTAGCGTATGAAGCGAATTAAGTACTCGTACACATATGAATTTGTGTGATTCAACCCCGAAAGTATAACGTAAATAAATGGTTTGTGAATACAGGAATAACTTTAAGGTAATTTAGAAAATAAAAATAAAATTACTAAATGTAGGTACCTATACTATATAACAGGGACTACCGAGACACAAATACAAAGTATGTTATTGATAAACAAACTATTTTTAATGCAAGACTTTATACCGACGGTGTTTGACTATAGTGTTGTTAGAACTCAGTATCAGAGCTCTACTGGTACAGTAACAAGTCAATCCATAAATTGGAAGTAAGTGTACAAAATTCTCATACTGGATTTGAAATGGACAGATGATTTTTATTTATTGTAAAATAGGCCTTATGGTTATGCATTGTGTATATTAATTTATAATTTTTTTATGAACAGTCAATGAGGCTTGAGGCGAAAATGTCCGATGCAGTGCAACGTAATGGAAACTCCGAACGGTTTATTTGCATATTGCCAGGCTCATTTAAAAAGTTCATTCCACATTACCCTAAATTATGTTACGAAGCATCTCATCTGAACTGTTCCTATTTGTTTGTAATACTTTTATGTTTTATCAACGAACTTACTAAATACGTATACACAGAAAATACGGAGATATACATACATAGCTTCTGTTTTTCTAAAAGAGTCGGTTTGGATTGTAGTTTAAAAGAAAAGAATCTTTGAAAACTTTTCTCAATCTCCAGAAAGTTATGAAAACTTTCGGAATTCACGTCATAACACTAGTGGCTCTCTTCACAGAAATCAATTTATATAACTACACAGCTTATATTTGCTGTGCTGATACACTTTGTTTGACCAGGTGAGGGTTCCGTGTACAAGATAGTGCAGTGGGCGGGCGGCGGCTCGCGCGTCGCGGACGTATGGCGCGCGGCCGGCGACGAGCCCGTCCGGGCACTCGCGCTGTCGTCAAGAGTGCACGCGCTGTATCTCGCCACAGACAACAGGCTGCGACAGCTTCCTTTAAGAGCGTGTGCGCATCGGTGAGTAATTAACATTGTAGAAGAGATTTTTCGAGTGTTAACACTGTCCTCGCGAGTGCGCATGCTGTACCTGCCACAGCTAGATTCTGTTTAGAGAACACACACACACACACACACACACACACACACACACACACACACACACACACACACACATCCCCCCCCCGCTCCGTAATATCCCCGATCGCGCGAGCTACTATAGGCCGTGATAGCTGGTAGCACTGAGACGGTGTGCGTAAAAACAACGTATTTTAAGTAATAAGTCGGTAAAGGTACATATAAAACGCGAATTGCCTTTTCTTCAGTTGTCCAGACACCAGGTTTAGGCTCTAGTGCTACCAATTACATAGTAAGATTATTTAAAAAAAAAAATTGATACCCTAATTTCTTAACCTTTATTCCTACAATAGCTACGACAGTTGCGTGCGATGCGTCCTCGATCCTTACTGCGGTTGGGACAAGGAAGTCGGCGCGTGTCGTCCATACACGCCCGGTCTTCTCCACGACGCAACTAACTCCACACCTTCCATATGTGAGGCTAGCGCGCCGCTGAAGACGGTCAGGGCTGGCTACGGGCAGAGCGTCCATTTGGCGGCCTTTTCTAAGACACCGGAGGCTCTGAGAGACCAGTATGTGGTGTGGTACCACCATTCGAGAGAAAAGGGGAGATACAGAATTAGTTTTAAGTGAGTACCTGACAGCATCTATTTACATGCAGTGTAATGCATTTAGTATGTTGTTTTAACCCTCGGAATATCCTTATTTTTTATGTTGTCTAGTTATCTGACTAAATTTATATTTGGTACTGTACTTACATATACAGGGTGACATAAAACCCTTTAACGTTTATTCACGAACTTGTTCAGTATATTGGTTTGAACACCCCTGCAAAGTATGAGACCCTAATTAAAACTAAAAAAAAAAATATAAAAATAATAATTTAATAGCTGCGCTTGGTGTGCCACAGGCTTAAGCTACTCACTATGCTGTGCGGTGTTTACTCATAGTACTACACGTCAAACTATTGTTCGTGACTACTTCGGCATACAGTAGTTTCGTAAATCAGCCAATGAGCCTAATTAAATTAGTTCAAAATCAACCAATCAGCTAGCTAGCTATCAATCTTTCGCAACATAAGCGACACACAATGTCGGTTAGCGTAACTAATTTTATACCGGGAAAATTAAACTTTTGCCGTAAAAATTTAGAAGTAGGTAAAAGTCAGAAACCTGAAGTTGTAGAGCACTCGCATATTTTGTATTTCTTGCTAATCTTATGAAGTAGGTACTTAGGTATTGATTACAGACCTTCTCAGTTATTGTGTCCGTTTTACTCAATCACATTACCACGCAACGTGAAGTACACCGTAATCAAATCACAAAATCACACACGGCACACACTCAAACATCATTTCGCTTTACTATATTAATACAATTATTTAAATTAGTTACAAAAAATAATCATTACATTGCCACTCAATACCAACTGACGGCCGTCAGTTTTATTTTGTTTTATTATCTTTTCCACTCAGGAAAGGCAAAGGGTTCAAAGCCCATACAGCCATGTCTGATGTAATAGGTTTTTGTCAAGTCCTGTCGAAGTCAGAGTCGTCTCGGTCCATCCTAGTCATGTCCTATCAGCTCTTCATGCTTTCCCTAATTTACCACCAAGCAAAATATTGGATTTAGTGTCGACAGCGATTAGCAATAAACAGATGCTTGGTAGGTAAACAAATTGCTGATTTCAGTAAATGAAACAAAATATCAACATAGACGTCTGTGAACAACTAAGTGAGGCCGATAAAACTACGCCATAGATACGCCAGCGTCAGACGTACTTAGGTACTGATGATAGTTAAATCATAATATTCATTCATAAAATAGTGAAAACATTGTACCTCATGTACCAGTTGCTTCTCTTCCCGCGCAGATGGTAGAAGCCCATCGAGGGAACATGGGCATAGGAATCATTTATAGGCGATGCGGCTTGAAACCCATCACTATTTTGATTCCCCTTTCCACCTATACGCCCCCACATAATCATCACCCGAAGCGTGTCTAGCCCAACCATCCCGGAGACAAACAGTGAAGGGTATAGGTATGGGAAATACGCGATACAGCACTCAGCTGCGTAGTACGTGTACTGTCGTACTCTACGCAGGACTTCAGTGTCGCTCTTCAACGCGTCGAACGCATTTCTAACTGCTGACGTCGGGCTGGTTTATGGAAACCAGATCCTTGATTTTAGCCCTCAGAAAAAAAACCATGTGGGCAAGATCGGCGGACCGTACCGGCCAAGCTATAGGTTCACTGCGACCGATCCAGCGCGCCCTGAAACGCTGATTTAAGTGGTTGCCGTACCTACCACCCGCCTGTAATGTGCCGGTGCGCCGTCTTGTTGTTAATACAGATCTCTTATGTCGGCTAGTGGGACTCCGTCTTGCATGCCCTCCAGCTGGGTGGTGAGGAAAGCGAGCTTCCATTGAGTCGGTAAAAAAAAACCGGCCCGAGCACAATGGCATGTAATATGCCTGCCCACTCGTTCCGACTAATTTTATTTTTTAAACACACTCGAAAGTACCACTCAAAAGTGGTTTATCTGTTTATATCTTCAAAACTACAGCTCTAATCAATTTTTTTTACAACTTCACACGATTAATGAGAGCTGTAATTGGCTGCTATGCTGCACGTATTTCAAATTCAGCACAACTTTTTACCACTTTCGTGTTGTATTTTCACATACGTGCTTTCAAAAATCGGCCCCCAGGCGTTTACGCGTGAAAATGTGTATGAATAAATAAATAATTAAATAAGAGACCCAAAAGCCATCATACACTCACATTCATACTTAGTTACTGACGTACCACCGTCCCACAGGTTGCAAGTGAAGATACCACAAACAAACACGTTAACCTCTTTTAGAAGGCGCGGGCGATCACGTGGTATTCACTCAAATATGAAGTCAAAAAACATTTGTCAAAACATCGTGTTTGTAATTTTCGATGTAGAGTCCAATTTTCGTTTCTTTTACGTAAAAAAGAAGAATAAATTTAAATAAAACCGTGATTTTTTTGCAGATATCCACTCAATAATTAATGTGCATGTGTGAGAAAGTGTTAAATAGTTGTGGCTTTAAAGTGTGTTACGTGATTTTGTATTGATACAGAATAATGTAAGTATAATCATAAGCAACAATTACAGATCCATTTTATTCTATCTCCTAACACATAATCCTTTTAAAATCGTCTCCAGGTACTTGTTTTAAGCACACAAAGAATTGTAATTAGATTAAAATTGTTTCCCAATTCGCTTCACACACACTAACGTTTGCCAGGTCGTACCTACTGTGGATTTTCTAAAACGAATCTTGAATACTTAATTGAAAATGATCATTTGCCAATATGGAAATCCGGTCAAAGTTTTATGGTAGGTAATTAGTTTGAAAGTAAGTGCGAGTGAAGTTTTAGTTTTAACGTTTTAAGTAGCGCTACTCACGTAACTTATGACTGAAAAGGTACACTGGGAGCATAGTACTGAAATGCATCTTAAGATTCGTTAATTAAAGGGTCAATTAATTAACCACGAGCGTCAAACTTTGCAAGGGTGTTCAGATAGACTTAACTGACCATTCTGTGAAAAAACGTTAAAGGGTTTCATGTCACCCTGTATAAATCAATCCGATGTACATACATTTAACCATATACCTAATAAATAAATATAGTTGGGAGCGAGTGCTGCAGACTGCAGAGCGCGGCCTGGTGCTGCTGTCCGTTACGGAGACGGACCGTGGTCGGTACGAGTGCTACTACGGGCCCACGCTTGTCGCCTCATACAATCTGGACATAGACATACACAGGTATAAAGGAAAAAATACTCTTCATCCCCATTAGTGAACACACTCATTCCTGTAGGCTTATTGTCTAACTCGCTCGCAATCGCCATCGTGTTCATTTTGACAGTTTATGTATGGGCTGACAATTGGCATCAAAGATTCATACAAGAACTGACGAAATGAACACGATGGCAATCGCGAGCGAGTTAGACAATAAGCCTACTGGACAAAGGTCCCAAGTTCACTGCTCACAAAGCTAACCATTAAGTTCTGTCGTCGTGCCGTGCCTTCGCATCCAGTTACTACCAGCTGCCTTGCACATCTATCCCACATTATGTCTTTCAAGACATGATGGCCACTCCAGAACTCCGACAAGTTATAAGAGTTTGTCGATCACTTTTATTCTCTGACTGTTGAGAGGGATCGAGTTAAGTGGTTTTTGAAGCAAATTCCTGCAAGGCGTGAAAAAGATTTCGCAAATGTATAAAATAGTAGTATTTTTTCAATGCCTCAAAGACAAGACGTAAAAGATAAGTTACGTTATTTTTGAGACTTTCTGTTTTTACACGTACAGAATTTGAGGGGTAAGCCTGAATGACGGTGCCACTGTTATATTTTACATGACAATCCTTATGTACAAGAGTTTCATTTTTTCATAATCATCGATAACACGAAAAAAAAACTAAAGTAGTTATTTAACCTAGATTCCGGTTATTATTTCAGATCTAGGTAGAATAACTTGATAAAATTGTTCCAGTCAATAAAAATCAGATTTTGTGCCCCAGAATACCTAAGTGTTTTAACTTTATACATAAAGCCTGTTTCTTAATAACGGTGCCAGGATTAGTATACTTTTTCTGAGTGGTATAATAACACCCTAACCTATAATTTGTCGAACAAATATCGTATGGGAAATTATGGACCATTTTGGTATGACATGACGCGCTAACTATAGGTATTATCATTTCCAAGGCTGAATACCTAATTACAGAACATGGTATGTAAAAATAAGCCGTAAATTCCTTTGTCAACTTACTTAACTTAAGGTCAACTTGTTTTTATTTGTCTTAAAGTATACTTTGTTTATAAAAAAAACATAATAATGTTTTTTTTCGGAGCGTGCTAGTTTTTACTTTAATTCTTTTGCAAATGTAGGAACATTTATAGTAAATCCGGGTGTAAGTCTTAATCAACCCCCTTATTCACAAAATGTTACTTGCTAGGTACATGAAACTAGTACTTTATGTGACTGTATCATTAACTGTTAAATTACATAGACAGAGCCATATAAAAAAACACTGGCTGACACTGATATATTGTTGCGAGTATCTAGTGCTCAGGTTTGGACTTTGTTTTAGGTGCACCCAGCCGAGCAAGTCGCAAGAGTATAAGCAGGTATACTCGGATTGGTGTCACGAGTTTGAAAAATATAAAAGTGCGATGAAAGCCTGGGAGACAAGGCAAATGGTAAGTCACCCAATAAAAGATGACATACATATGCAAGGGTTTCTCATCTTCTAATACTAATGCATCAAAGGTGTATCAAAAGTTCAAAATATCTTTGAATATTAAATGACTCGAACGAAACATTTTATTATGGTGCTCCACAAAAACAAGGCAGCATTGTTTGCATTGTTTCTTATAACAAACAAAAACTGCAAAATTTGTTCCATTTTCAGCAATGTTCCAAAAACGTGAACGCGTCATCGAGCCAAAACAGCCTGGGCAACGAGATCGTGGCGTCGCTGCGGTGATAGAGCACAGATGATTAATGAGCGATTAGACCGGCTTGCTGCATAAACTATCTGATATCCCGCCGACAACTCGCCGTCACAGTCGACCCTAACTGTTTTGATAAGCTGCCATTGATTTAGCTTCATTGATATGGCTTTTCATTAAGCTTAAAACTGAACAAAAAAACAGTTGTCTTTTAGAGCAATAGTCTCGGATAAAGGCTTATGTGCTCCGAATGGGTGAACCTTTTGTATCAATTTGGGAGAGCAGTGTAAAGAGGGGCAATCATAAAGAGGATTAAACTTCTGTTAAGAGGGGACGATCTGTTCGAATAAATTTTTGCTTTTTCCTGCTTGCTCGCAATGGAAGACTGACTTGCTCAGCAAATAAATAGTTTGTTTTCCCTTTCTTTGTTGGTGAAGTTAACGTGGTGAATAAGTGATCAAAAAGTTTTTGTGTAAAGAGAGAATGTGGTTCTGGTTATTGTCGAAATCGACTGAGTAGTTTAACTGTATCTTCTAGTATTCGAACGAAATGAATAGGTGTATTGTTTCTCAAACGTCAGCGGCGCGCTGTGTCGAACGAAATACCATCTACCCGATCCGAATCTTTTGATTTTTTTAGTAGAAATTACACCTTTACTATATTATATTTTCTAAGAAAATTTAATTAAACTATGCAGATTAATAATGTTGAGCCTAGTAAGAAATAATTGCAGCTATTTATTGTTGCAGGGTGATTTATTCAATAAGACGTCAATGATCTGTAAAAAAGTTCAGCACATTAGGTAACAGAATTACATCGTAATAGTTCAATGTTTTATGTAAAAAAAACATCAACTTGTTTGGTGTCTTATGTTTTGTGATGTTGAAACATGGGTAATAAAAGTGATACACGTTGGGTATTCATTTCGTTCAATGCCACTACAAGAACTGTAACAGCACAAGTGTTAAATCGTACAAAACGTTCAGTTCAGTCGACTAAAATTGACTAGAAACTATTTACTTAGGTATAAAATTGATTATAGTTTGAAACTCACGGGGACAAAAATAAGGTTACCTGGATAGGCCATCATTTTTGAAAACCCTATACTTCATTTAATTTAGAATGAGAAACCACAATAGCATTATATTGCGTCTGGTCAACTATTTCTTACCTAGCAAATAGTACCTACAGTGCAATAGTTTGGCAGCCGCAAAATAAAATTGTTTTAATATCACTTTATTTGCGTGTCGTCAATTGTTACTTTAGTACAAATTGTTAAGAGATTACAGTTCACGAACCGCAATATAATGTTGTTGTGGTTTCTCATCCTAAATTAAATGAAGTATAATACCATAGATACTTACATACTTCATTATTTTAGCCTTTGATTAAGTTACTTTTCGTTTTACGTATTATTTCAGTCGACTGAAATGTACCTACTCGTTAAACTAGAGTGTAAGTCAAATATTGTTAAACACATAAATGAGGGTGTGATTCCACCAATACAAAATGCTGTGATATCAGTTCTTTATGATTGTGCAGTCAGTTGTAAGACTTTAACTGCGTTTCTTTTCCCGATGAACAGTTTGTGAACCGTTTTTGGGTGGTCCCGAAACTTGATGCTACTGAGATAATCATCGCTCTCCATTCATTTATCTTGACGTCTATCTCGCCTCCTCCAGCTACATACCGTTGTCTATTTTACGGCTATTTAATGATGCGGAAGTCAGTTTTAAAGGTTTAGATAAGATATAATTACTGTGGGTCCATCGACTATCAGACAAGGGCAGGCTGCCTATCAACTTTATGGATTCGCACCTAATTTGTCAGAACGCTGAGGTATAAGAGTTATTTATAATGTTTTCTAAATACTTAAACGTGGTTTTAGGATGCGAGATACAATTATGAACTTTGATTAATTTTATTAAACGATGGAATTGGTTCTTTGCAATGCATTTAAAAGACGAAATTAAGTTTAGTCTTATGGTTTTATTATAATTACTCGAAATAACGTTACTTTGTACCTAACTATAAGAGAATAAAACTACGTTACAGCAAATTTAATAAAATAATAAGCAATATGAACGCCAACATAGCTCTAAGCATGTAGATATAAATTAAAAGCTTATGAAATCCGATGTTAACGCATAGAATTGTTAAAGTAATTTAATTTGATATTTTTGTTATAATGTCGATTATGAGGTTGCGTGTTAAACCTGTCGAGAGTACATACGGTCACTCTGTGTGGTATGTACTTGCCGTCCGTGGATCCGGAGTGGTTTGTGTTGACCGATAACCTTTAATTTTGGACTCGGAGGTTGAATCGAATTTAATAGAAATGTTTTTGTTAATTCAAATTGGTTTTAGAGTAATCTCGCTAGAATAGTGCCTTGTGAAGCATGCTTACCTACAGAATAAAACTTTAAGTAATAAAAACTATTTATTAATATTTTTGTGTAGGTATTATGGAAATTTGAATGAATAGAATTTATAAACAATTATTGTTCCAGTTAGGTAGTTCGTTCGTTCTCAAACAAAGCAATAACATTGTATGAATATAAGATTTGCCAGTATTAAATTATTATATTATTTGCAAAGTTGTTGTAAGTATTGATTGTACTTAAAATAAAAAGGGTAATTGTATATTTAAGAGAATGAGCACAAGTAATAGAGTTTCGATACAGATTTTGCCATAAATGCTCTAACAGAATCAGTGATGAGTTGATGACTTCTCTTTACAGATGATGTATCTACATTGTATATAAATTGTGAAATTTGGTAGGAAATTGCTGTATTGCTATACGGTTATTGTAAAAATATATATGAGTAAGGTACAATGATAAGCGATTGTTTTATAAAAGGAACAAAAATAAATTATTTTAGAGCTAACTGTTTTCTTATTTGTCCAATTTTAGAAATTTCATACACCTTTGTGAGAAACTAGCTATTACTAAGCCTAAGACATTTCTTATTCGTCTGTGTATGTGTTTGTTTGTCCTCTGGCTTGCCTTCCGAAGGTAACACAGTAAGGGTATCAAACTGTGGCCTAGGTACTGAAGTCATTAATTAAAATTAAAATGTCATAGAAATCAGACACCCTTTAACGAAATTAAGAATTTCAGTTTTTTATGATTTTTCAACAAACCACACATGTTAGTGACACTTTAAGCAGTATCAGATCATAGCGACGGAATTCGACGTAGATCATTCATACCTACCTACGAGACAGTTAGACTTTAATTAATAAATCTCAGTATTTGGGTCACTGATACTGATATACCTATATAGGTAGGTACAAGCCTAGCTGATTAAAGTTATAGTTTATATAAAGAGGCTCGTTTCTTATAGTAGGTTAGGTAACGTACCTAGCCAATCTAAAAATACTTGCCGAACTAATTTTCATTTTGTTCAAGCGCTTATTTTTTAACAGCTAGTATAAATTATAACACCCTGCATTTATTGCTTAGGATTAATTTTCCCTCATGGATTAATTTTTACGCGATTTTAATTGCATTTTTAAATTAAGCTTTTTATGCGCTAAAAGAGCAATGAAACTGTTATAAGAGTATCGTAAACGGCGCCTGTCTTGGATTGGCGAACATCAGGGAATTTAATTACGGGGGGAGCAGAATAATTGGCGACTCGTGGTAATGGCACAGTATATATATAAGCTAAAGCAGTAGGGAAGATAGGTCTACTTTTTGAAATAAGTACCTACGCTCCAATAAAGCGTTAGGGTTGTCGATTTAATTTTTGTTAAATTGAATAGTTTTTTTTAACCAAGGTTTGCCCTACCTATAGGTATTTGACAAGTTATCCTTCAAGTGTAGTTTTCTATAATATATTAGTACATATACTATAGATGCAAAATGATAACAATGAAAGTCCGTAGAATTTTTTTTCACCAAAAACACGGTCTATAATATACGGCAACTGCTTACTTATCATCTAAACAGCCAAACGTTTTATTTAACAGAAAAAGCATTTGTCGGAGAAGTGACATCTGACATTTTCTCGTTATAAAAATAATATATACATTTTATTTCATAATAATATAGTATCACTCTTACCTTTCAATATCAGCAGGGAGTTTAAAAAAACGAAAGCTCCGGTTTTGAAGAAGCCGAGTTCAAGCAGCCGTACACTGCGCAATACGCTCTTGGCATGTTTAAAACGAACACGGCCGCTCGTCTCAATGCGCCACTCGCGACTGACGGCACCGCGAGATCCGCTTAGGGGCCGTGTAAAAGCGCGTGTCTATGTGTGCGTTCGTTTCGACCGATTTGTTCGTAGATTCCCTACTGCTTGTGCTTATATGTACTGTGGTAATGGCCACACTTTACGGGTAAATTAATAGATTCATGCCGCAACCCCGATGAACCCCACGAAGCCCACTCTGATATTAATTGGCTCGAATCAAACCATTACCTACTAAGTTCTTTCGCATTAATGGCTGAAAAACCAGGTAAAGCTCTAATTTTGGTGTGTAAATCGCATTGATTTTTACAGTGCCCTCTGAAACCACCTTTAAGGGAGAGAAAAACAGTGTTAAAATAAAAATACCACTAAGAAAGAAAGAAAGACGACATTTATTCCTTTTTGCACGACACACAAAAATAAGAGCATATACACAATTTTATAGAAAAGAAACAAAAAAAAATGTTCTGTATTTATTCGTTAGTTTTCAATTCCAAATTTTAAGCAAATTTAAATTCAATAATGCTACACAAAAAAGAAAAAAATAATATTAAATTAAAAAAGTGTTGACTGGGTGGCACGATCAAATAGAAGGCAGCTGTACTTACTGAATTAATTGCAAAGAACACAATAGTAGGTAGTATTGATATATTTTTATAGGTATTTTTCATTATCAGATCAGACAACTTGAAATTCTACGATAAAACTCCAATTTGAACATCATTTAAGAAAATATACCTACCTATGAATAATTGAAAAGGTATAATTATGTTGCTGGTACCAGTAATTATGTAGTGATTATGATTCGATACCTGTTAAGTATCGGTATCAGTTACCAGTTTGTGTTGTTAAGCATTGGCTAGACATTAAATTGCGCTGACCGTAGGTACTGGCAGCTCCCCGCTGTCGCTTATCAATTATGTCAAAGTGAATAGCGGCGCTGATTTCATTTGTTCATTTCGAAAATCGATCGACTGTGGCAGTAATCCAGAGGGCTAGACAGTCGAGTCGATCAGAGGCGATAATTCTCTACAAAACTGACGGCAGGCCGCGGAGATTACTTACAGCTTACAGGCTAATGGAACACTCAAATCACGGAGCGTCAATACGATACTATGTTAGCTGTTTATCCTGCGTAAATATGTGTTTTAGTAGGTTCGTTTTCACGTATGGTGTTGTACTTTTAGAATGTGTGAGAGAGACAGACTTTTACAGGTAAATAAAATATTTCCCGTGATTAAGTCAGTACATCCAACGACTTTCCGCAACCTTCAACTCGTACCTTCTGAAAACTTACATAAATTACAGGGAATCCCAAACGTGTTATTAACCTATGTTATACACGAGTCGTCAGTAAGTAAAGGTTACGTTTGTAGTTACAGATCGGTAATATGAAAGCATATAATTTCATTTTACCCAGCCTCGGAGACGTTATTTCGATTATCCTTTGATTTTCCACCCGAGCTCCGTTCCTAGTGCTCGAATACACCCGCGAGCTCTCGATTTCGTTGCGAGTAATCGAATTAAGGAAAGGGCCAATAGAGTACGACTTAGTTGAGCGATGGAGCGAGCGAAGGGTCGTTTTAAACGTCGCGGGTACACGAAGCGCATGATTGATCACAAGCGTACGTTAACGCATGTTACGCTTACATTTGAAACAATAATCTTCAAAGGACCACATAACCGTGAGAGCTGCCAAAAATAACAAGACCCAGTATATTAAAATAGGATAAGCCAGCGCATAATAACATAACCGTTATTGATTTAAACGCACAATGACGCAATATTTAACCCGACCTGTAAACACCGAGAGCACAACAACGCCACATGTGTTTCTATTTAAATCTTCTTGTTTCGCCTTGTTCGCTGTCCAACGTACCGTATAAATTACCGATTACATTCGTTGAAAGTTTTTTTGTGCTAAGACCGCTGGCTTAATTTATGGCACTAAAATGTAAAAATAGGTTGTCGAGATTCCTTAACAGCCATTAATTTCAGGGTTTATTTTCAGCGAGATCGTCATTTTGACATCGAAGGGAACTATGTAATCTGTACTAATAGTTGAAGCTCAAGCACTTTGCTATCGTAATAAAATGCAAATTAGCAAAGATTTAATCTGGCATTAGACCGCTAAGCCCAATAACTGTTAATAATCGAGCATTCGCTCGCTGAGTTACCCGTTGTCCCGCTATCTTAATTAATGTTATAATTTAAATCCCTATTGCTTTACTAAGGGATTTTAGTAAAACATTAAAATGTCATTAAAAATTAAATCATAATCAATATTGCAGAACGAGTTTTTTTTTACTATGGCAATTTAGTCAGAAATTGATTTTTTGTGTGTAATTTTTTTTAACAATTTTAGTTAAAGTTCTCAAAGTCGTTGTATCTGTAGTCGTTGTATATGTTATTTATCAGTGAATCACTATTATAGGTAGTTATTTTAGCAATTTTGGTGGTCTTCTGGACACTTCGTAGCAATTTAAATAATTGTGGTCTTACTTTAATTGAAATATAAATACATTGGATTGAATTGTGTAAAGCGTGACTGTACCCATTTCCAACATTTCTAATCCAGCGAACTCTGCTCTAATACCGCTTAGACCGGCTTTTTAACTGTAGTTGGTCGGAGCAAGGTGTAGACGTCGCGAATCACTCGTGGCCCATCAAGATAGCTTCTTCTCAATTTAAGGATCTCTGCCGAGCCCTCTGATAAGCCCCAGATTTAGTGTTGAGCGAATTTGTTCGGGTAATTTACTTTTCAAGTTGCGAAGACAATAAAAGTTACTCGGGATTGTACTTTCAGTGTTTTTGTTTTGTTTTTTTTTTTCCTGTTTGTAACAAAGATTCATTTCACAGGTGAACTGTCAAGAATCTCTGGAATTATGATGTTTCAGGAGGGTTCCGGAGCACGTAGCGCCATTTGATAGCTTTACCTAGTATTCAGAAGAAATAGCTTTTAGAGATATAATTTAACTTGAACAGAGCTTAAGGTGGCTCGTGAATCATATCTAATTAAATACCTACACGCCAGCCATGAATTGTCTCTGAGCCAGAGGAGTTACATTCTAGTATAAATTACTGCGAAGTATAGAAATGTGCAAGGAGCTTTACTGCATGATTAATTTCCATTTTTAATAAAATTATGCTACTTCTTAATACTCCAGAGCAATGGCGTTATCTTAATATTCCCGAATAGGTTAAACCGTCAAAAAGCCATAAAATCGGCAAAGAAACAACATCTGTTAATGAAAAATCGGGCATGATATCGAGGGATTGAAACAGACAGAGGTATCAGGTTCCCGCAAATGGTGGGCTCGAAACTATATGTCTACGTCAACATTAAGGATGCGTGTCACGGCGAGTTTGCGGCCGTCACTGCCTGCCTCATCCATCAACCCCTTTCCGACCGACCAGCCACACATAAAAACATCTCTGACTCCACTGATAACGATATGATTATGTTTTATCGGCTGTCATCTTCGAGACAGTTGAGACGCAACTCAATTCAATACAACGTTTATTGAAAGACAAATAACTATATGTATGTACGGTTGACCAAATAGGTGGTCTATCACTTTACATCTGTATAATTTCCTATCAAAAATATTGCTAAAGCCGAACTTTCAAGTTGACAGTCTCATTTTGTCGACGTTATACATATTTAATGACATGCAAAGGATTTTAAATTTTAGGTTCAGTTCTTTTTATTTGAAGTAGAATATTTTAGATGAAACTAAATATTGTTCTCTCTTGTAACACCACTTTAACCCTAAAAAATAAATACATGTTAACAAAATTAAGACAAAGGTTCCGGAGAGAGACTTTTTTGTTTTGTTAAATTACCCATTGTTTAAGGTTGCCTTTCCTTAAGTGCAGCCTAAAATATACATTTTTATTACACTGTATAACGTTTCATATTAATTTTTACGTCAAGAAATTTTCGGATGGTAAACCAACCAACCACTCTACTTAGGTTAAAATGCATACACCTCATTTATACCTTGGTACAGTTGTAGGTGTATCTTTACCATATTTAATATTATTTTTACACGCTGCTTTAATAAAAAAAACGTACTGCGCCTGTCACAAAAGCCTACGTGTTTATTGCTACAGATCCATGGAATCCATCAAATATTTGGCTCGAGTAGTGGTTTGACGCAGCACTTTTTCTGGCCCCGCTGCTGACGAATCGTCGTCTCTGAATTGAATTCGGAAATTTATTGGTGGGCATAATAACAGCCTTGAAATTTGCAAGTTCGTGAAAATGAATTCTGTTCTTCACCTTCCAAATTATAAGGCCCGTATTTTTAAAGTGCGCTTTGAATATGTTACCGGTAGGTATAGCCATAATTATTTACTTTGGAGTCGGGGTGGATTAGGTGTGAAGTGAAGCTCACCATATGGTTAGCAATTATTGCTACTTTTACACACTGCAATATTTTCTTACTGAGTTATCACTCCCAGATTGCGGCAGCAATTACAGATCAAGCTATTGAGTGCCAGAATGTACTCTCTTTCTTTCTTTATCATACATAATTATAAATACAAGACGAGCAAATTTTCAAGTCGTACATTTTATTTTCATTTTTACATTCTGGGTACCAATACCTACTTACTTCTACCTAATAGGTTCTCGTAGCGTACCTAATAGGGTCACAGACAATATAGAATCCAATCCTTTTTTGAACGGTGGCTTTTTTCTTTTTATGAGCTACCTAGTTACATTACTTACGTAAAATATGTTACAATACGATACCACACCTAGATCGAATCCCCAATGCCAAATCTATACATTTTTCTTCAAAATAAGTAAACAGACGTGTCTGTTATTTAAAAACAAAAAACAAAGCTCTAAATTATTGTTTAGCGCCTGCTCTCGACGAACCCATTAAAGAAGAAAGTTGCTTTGTCATTAAGTACTTACTCAGTTCTCCCTAAAATAGTAAGACTTTTTTTTCACCCTTTAGATTATTTTTAATTTTGCAGCAAGCGCTAATAAATATGAGAGATTGATTGATACCACCATTATCTTTTGAAGATTGTGTGCCCACTTTATACTTACCGCTATTAAGTAAAAAAAGGGAACAGTACCTAAATCCTGCTTTTCAGTTTATGACTAAAGTAAACCTTGAGTGATTCATATTTCATTATTTTTTTGGTGTACCTAGTAAGTACCTACTGAAGTAACTTTAAGGTGTCAAGAAAGAAACAAGATTGTTGAACACGATAAAAAAAACACTTTGGAGAAATCTGAGTTCGAACAAAGTATTTAAAAAACTCATTTAGTATACACAGTCATACTATACCTACGTTTGACAATGCCGATTAAGTTTAAAAACTGCGCTGTGCAAATTTAAATTCGGTTTGTCAACAACAGATTGCTTAAAAACGTTGAATTTGGTCTGTGTGTATCATTGTGAGCCAGTGGTTTGGAAGTACCATAAAATAAGTTATGCAGAGCGGTCAGCGAGGCAGCGACATAGTCACGTGATGTTCCGTGCGCTCACTCATGGATAACTGCCAATAACCAGTGTGTTTTACTCTACCATTAACTACCTATACTACTACCTACGTCCAACATACGTAACTGCTAAAATTGCTTTTATTTAAAACGGTTTTTACTGTAATGGCTTACCTAATACCACATATGGACTCACGAAATGGCAAATACACGGAATTTTGCTGTAGGCACCGCGTTTACAATTATTTTTAAAGGAACTAACTCATTTATATTTTCATTCATAATATAGAGGTAGAAAGAGTCAAACAATGGTTACGGAAATAGGAATTAATCTCTTTTCTTGTGTATGTGATCTATCTCCGTTTCGGTGATAGAAATATAGCAAATAACAAAATTGCGTTTAATTTCGATTTGCAGATGATTTAACAAAACTTATGTACATGTAGCCATCTGTACAAAAGTTGGAAATTTAACGATATCGATCTGCAATAAAATATAGGGTTGGTCGTAAAGAAGCAGCATTTCGAGTGGTGGAGGCGAATGTTAGTCGTAGGTACCGCTTTCCGCAATAAATCAGCCCGAGAGTGTGGGAAAAGAGTTAAAACGGAAGATGCGGTCCGCGTGTGGGCTTCGGCGATACGCTACTGCCCACAACTTATACATTTAAATAAATAACACTCAGCCGCATTCGGGGAAATGCGCTCTGGCATCGTTCGCAATAAAAAACACGCCTGAAATATCTCCCCATCAAATGGCGGCGTCACGTACCGAGATACGCACTTGAACTTTTAACTAATCAGATCCTCCCTCAACTTTCGTTCTTAGCTAAATATTTCCCAAGTGTTCTCATCGCTGAGGGTACCAAAATGAGTTATTATTCTGTCCCATGAAAAAATCACTTCGCGGAGTAATGAAAACTCAAGCTGATGCGCTCGAGAGGTACAGCTCCCGTCCGGCGGATATTACGGCAATATATTTCAATTACATATAAGAAAAAGAACAAGTCGTTTGAAGTAGCTGAAAGGCCAGATTACAGTCGTGAAGGAAATAATAAGAAAGACCGCGCTAACGAGATGGGGATGGCAACTTTAAAAAGAACCGTGTGGGGGAAATATTCCCCTAAACGTAATTAAATTTATTTTGAAAATTATACTCACGTAGGAAGCACGTTTTAGTCATTCTGCAATAGTGTGTTACTTACATATTATTATCTGTTTGGTTTTGTAGTCGTTATTTTTATGTAAGGCAGTTCAAATGTGTAGGCAGGTTGTTCCAAATAAACCAAATAAAATGCACTTTCACAATTTGTGGCTGTTACGTACTAATTATTTGTTAGCTGCTTTTATAATGCAGTCACGTCTAATCATTTTGCCAACTTCCATAAATTATTCAAATAATTTCAACAAGTATTCTAAGTATACCTTAAGTATTTCTAGATACACTATCATAAGTAATCGTGAACAGTTCGGTCAGTCGTTATGTTAACCATCAGATCTGTGGTTATCGTCGAAGTTTCGGGTCGTCGGGTCCCGCAGGTTTGCTGCGGTAGCGGGAAGCATTAGGTCGCACAATAAACATAAATATTTTTGCGTCGCTACGCTGGCCTGCTCACCGAGTAATTAAATTCCATTGAATCGCACAAATCTTCGCCCTACGTTGTGGGTCGGCCTGTACAATAGGTAATTCAAAACAATGTGTTGTATACGTCAGTAATAGCAGAGACCCGTAGTCACTATGCGTACCTACCTCATAATTGGACGTATACTTAGTTATGCACAAAACGTTCTAACCACCAAATTACACAATTAATTTAATATAAATGCTCCAATTAATGTAATCTTAATACTTACTATGTATATGCGTTAAAATTTTGCTACAGAATCCGCCCATACCATAATAATTAGAGCCAAAAGTTTACCTATACCTGAAATTGCAATGCAAACGTCAAATTATACTCCTGTCTTAATGGTATAAAAAATATTGTTGTAACGTTTAAAAGTTTTATTTAAAATGGAAGGTTTTTTTTCAATGGTCGCTTTTCACTTTATTAGCCACTAGCTTTTGCCCGCGACTTCGTCTGCGTGGAATTAGAATTTTGGGTAGGATATTTTTAGTGGCAAAGTATCAATTAGAGCACAAATTATATATTATCCTTCAAGTATCGCATTTTCGTAGTAAATTTTACCCCCGTTTTCACATCCTTACAGGATAATTACTGATATCAAAAACTATTTTGTCCTTCCTAGGAACATAACTATATCCATCCATACCCGTTTAAATCTGATCAGCGGTTAAAGCGTGAAGAAGTAACAGACACGCGTACCATCACATAATTCATTAATAGTATGGATTCACATAAACCTTTCCAATATTCAGCTTCTTATCAAATAACTAAGTAATTTTTCAAGATTTTGTTCGTTAATTTGTTAGTTAGCTAAGTGTCCTTTACGCAAATTCACCCCGTATTTTTTTTTTAAATAAAATGTCCTTCAAACGATAAATTTTCAAACAAACTTTCACCCCCATTCAAGAGTGTAAGTAAATTTCCTAAACTTTTTAAACTATGTCTATTTATCTATCTCTTGAGCTAATTTCATAAAAATTGGTTAAGAAGAGCTTTAAGCGTGAAGACGTGAAGAAAGTTTGTTTTAAAAAATCGGTCAAGTGCGAGTCGGACTCGCGTACCGAGGGTTCTTTACAAATTTGGCAAGTGAATACTGTATCCAGTGTTTGCAGAGCCTAATCCTATTTAGACAGACATAGAAAACATATAAAAACAATATTAGTTACAGTTGGATTTGATTTTAGCTGTGTGTGCTATACTTTAAGAGCAACCTTCATAATTCATGAATGATCTGAACAAACGGGATCCCAGTCAGATCTTTTAAGGACGTACCTACGTCTTTTAACTTTAGTAGAGGTACAGATACGCGTAGCAGCCTACATAAATATATCTTTAAAAGCTTCTTATTGAAATTGTAACAGCATAACGATACCTTGTTTATTTCCATTACAGCGACATCTATTGGACACATATGAAATAATATGAATGCAGAAAAAACTTGATTTAAATCGGATATATTTTTTAAATATTGCTTCAAATTAACTAAGTATATTTTTAGAATGTCAATAAACTCTACATTAAATAAAAAAATACTTAAAATCACATCGAAATATGATACAACTCGAGCCATCTGTTGTCCAATAGATAAAAACTTTATTATGATTTGATTACCTTTACATTTAACTTTTACGCGTTACTGATAAAAGGGGTCTTGACAGACCAACGGTCGGATGGACAGACGGACAACAAATTTTGAAGTACAGAAGCCTGAAAATAGATAAATACTTCATTTATGTAGTTAGCCTTAGGAAAAATGTCATGCATAATGCGACATCTATTAACAAATAGTGGAACTAATTAACCCATAGTAAACTTTATTATTATTCTGTTGCTTAGTATTATTATAACATACATGTACTACATTTTTGAACTCAGGACTTCTTCCTCTTTCATTTGGTATCCCAATAAATAATGTATCAAAAAATATTTTTGGTGGACCCCCCCTTTTTGTTTCATATCTCGACTTCTGGGTGGAATTTCGAAAAAAACGCGACATGGGAGTTTAAGTTAGACCTCCAGCAATACAATAAAAAAAACCGTATTCAGTTTGGTGCAGTAGTTTTTGCGTAGCGCGGTAACAAACATACAGACAGACAGACAGACAGACAAAAATTCTAAAAATTGTCTTTTTGGCTTCTATGGCGCTTATAGAGGCCCCTTAGTTTATTTTTTCTTTAATATCTCCTATGTACAGACATCGACCTGTTACAATTTTATTATATGTATAGATTATACATATAAGGATAATTGGATGGAATACACACTTGTATGGAACTTAGGTGAGGCCTACTGGATTCATTAAAACAATCAAATCAAAGACACGTGGGTCATATTTATTTATTTCCTGCGTCGACAATTACGGTCATTCGAAGTCGAGCGTGATGTTTCCAGTCCATTTCTCGTAATAGCGCTGCTTTTATAACCGAAGCGTAATGAAACTCGTTTAAATATCACAAAAGTGGTTGGATTACGGACGCGGAGCACTTTATACTGTTTAATTGCTGCTGCGACAGAAATAATTGGGGACTTGTGGATTACGACCGGACTTTACTGCCGACTTATGAAGGATTTTGTGGTAATTAAAAACTAAGGGACTATTGGCCCTCTCCATATTGCATAGCTATGAGCTAGAACACCCTATTGGCCTTGTTCTTAACTGCCTTCATTAGCAATAGCAGTTAATGGAAATTCCTACTGTATAGCTGTTACGATTATAGTTTGCCGCAGAGAACAACATCGTTATGGTAAAAATATTCATTTTGTACATTTTCCGATCGCATGAATGTACAGACACGCTAAACAAGCAATAACGATGGATTAAAATTCCAGTTAGCAGTTTGTGTCCATCGCTCATGCGACGGGCCATCATGAGGATTGCTCGTTAACTGAATGGGAACAAATGAGACCATGATTTAGTAGCGATGAGTTGATACCGCCGCATCGGATCACGCCGAGCCTTGTTTAACTTACGCATCGGTGACTACGTCCAGCTATCATTTCATTACGGATTGTTTGTGTGAAATAATGCTTTAATCACGGACTGTCGCTGTTATCTGTGCTGTCCTATTAGCTTCCATATTTTCACAATATAATATTAAGGTACTTATTATCCTTTATGTTAGGATTCACTTAAATAAAACAAATGTTGATTGGCTACAAACCCATAAGAGTCATGGTAACCAACAATTTTAGTTTTCTTTTTTATTAACTACGTACCGCAAAACGGGATAAGAAAGTATTGCGGGGAGAGAAGGGATAGAATAGAAGGAACTATATTGAATGTTTTCATGTGCTATTTAAAATTTCTGGCTCAGCTTGTTCTAAAAGTACTTTTTGGACATATTATATATTATCTCATTTTTTCTGGTAATTTATTATTAGGTCCTATCTCTTCTGACCCCACTACGGGGTGAGCTGGGATTTGCCTATAATTTAGTGTTTATTGTTTAAATATGAAATTTAACGACAGATAATCATTATTAAACTAAAATTCATGCCACCGAAACATTTTTTATCTTTAACTTGCCACACAAAAAAATATTTTTTATCGAGGTTTTAACTTAAATTTTTTCTCTACGCACTCCGTTTTACGGTACTGTTAAAATGTAAAGGTGACCTGTTTGTTGAAAATACGCTGTACCTACCAGTGAATTATTAACACTTTTAATTTGAGAGACCGCTTCACGTGGAGTGTTTTCCATCAAGCTGAAACTGGTCAAGTGCCTGAGCCTGATGAGTATGCTTATAGATACTTAAATAATTTAAGCAGAATACATTTTGAAAATAAAAATGATTTTACCTAGTGAAGCCAAATTACTTACTTCAGTAAAAAATAATTGTGGTTGTTTTAAAGGCTAATAAGCCAAGTGATACGATACAGGGATAATTTGTCTGAAAAGAATTTTACTTTGCGAGTGTGATGGATAGAATTAGCTCAGGTTTAGCTCGGCTTGCCAAGACTGCTTGCCAAAACTTTATTTACCTACATAGCTTTAAGTTAAAGTAAATCTTTTTTAAATAAATACAATACCTGCTATCCAAATTATCTGTAAAGGTTGCTATTTCATTAATGGATTAATAAAAAACAAGAATACTTAAGGCTTTTTTCGTGGCGCATATATCTCTAAGTCGGAAATGAAGGAAAATTTAGAAGAACCGACCCGAATAGCGGGTCCGTCGAATCGGCAGCTGGTAATTGAATGAGCCCCGTTGATTAGCGACGTAGGCACACAGACCTACTCGCTTTTTGCTTTCCTTTAATGAACTGCTACAAAATAAACAATAACATTTGCAACGTGCAAAAAATACCTGTGACAAACTTTACGTTATTGCAGAGTAAATTAAAGCTTGGACTATTATTTCTAACGACCTTCGGCTAAGCCTTGGCTACGTACTATCAAAGTTTTTAATCCCTCTAGATTACCAAATACCTATGTAATTAGAGATTTCCCGAAAGTTGTCCTGTGCCCGGGCACGCCTCGCCCGACTGATTAATTTTCGGCCACCGGACGAACAGAAGCATTAGCTCCACGGATATGAGATTGCTAATTCCACTAATGCACCGTTCAAATATAGTAAGTTTTCACTGCACAAACTAGCATTTGGATACCGATCGGTCAGAAAATATCACAGAAAACTTACTTTCTGGTACCTAATGTGTAAATTTGCCTATGCTAGCCCGGAGGTTTGGAAATTTGATCAGATGCCTGTTTGTCTCTCATCACGCATTACCAATAAAACCATAATATTTATTGTGCTTTAATAAAAAAAACTCGATTTAGAATGCGTTTGTTTCAGTTTAAGTGTGCGATAAGGTTTATTGTGGGTAGGTATTTGTCGCAGAACGGTGGCAGGCGAGATCGCGTGCGGTGTGTCGTGCGAACCCCTGAAGATTTGACGATTTCCTGTTGACACTTCCCATGTAGATAAACTACCATGTAACATACTGTTACACACCACTTTTCATACTTATTTTACCTGTTAGATGAACAGAATCCATTTCCAGTTACGGTCTTAGAATTATCAAGATAAACAGCCTCAGGACCGTAAAATGTGCAGACGAAAATACGAAAAACAAAACACGTTTCTAGTAAATCAACCAAAGAAACAATTGCAAGCGAATTGTTCATCTACCTAAGTAACGATCGAACACTTCTAGTGAATTTTCTCAAAGAACCGCATTTCTTCTTTTAAGACTCGAATTCTGGTAATAAATACGATACTATAGGTAACTTACTAAATCTAAACCAATAAATCAGTAATTAGATAAGTGATATTTTTAATTTTTAAGGCACTAAAAAAAACTATGTTGCTTCAGGCAGTATAAATTTTACTATATTTCGTGTGAAACTTTTTGGAGCTGAAGCTCAAAAATCGGCCCCTTTTATGGCCTTTAATAGCAGCAATCAGTCACAATAAAGTTGGAATATAATAAATCTAACAAAAGACACAAAGCACCAGATTTGCATGTATATATCTATCTATTAAAAATAGTGGAATCTGGCGGTTCAGGGCGACGGGTTCCGCAATTGTGTAGGTAGAGTGATCTTAGATTAAAATTCTCATTTCTCACGTAATTTTAGTTTACCGATTTCAAAATACAACTTTCATTTATCGTTGTAAAAAGCCACTACTTTATTAAGATTCCACACTTTTTACGCTTGTATCGTTGTTTACAGAAACCATCTGGTTCTAAATTTTCTGACATGCTATCCCAGCGGTATCAGGTTAAAATAGCTGGTAAACGGACAGGTGGACAGAGAGACAGCCAGACAGACGGATTTAACTAATTTAGAACGGTTCTGTTTGAAAAAGCCGTGGTAGCCTAGTGGTTTGACCTGTGGCTTCTCAAGCAGAGGGTCGCGGGTTCAAATCCTGGGCTCGCACCTTTGAGTTTTTCGGAATTTATGTGCGAAATTAAATTTGAAATTTACCATGAGCTTTTCGGTGAAGTTTAAACATTGTGAGGAAACCGGGCCACCCACCCTAGTTACCCTTCTGGGTTTTCCGGTCAGATGGCAGTCGTTTCTGTAGAAACTAAAACTAGTGCCTACGCCAGATCTTGGGATTAGGTTGTCAAAGCGGACCCCAGGCTCACTGAGCCGTGGCAAATGCCGGAAAAACGCTGGGAAGATGATGAGAACGGTTCTGTTTGAACCTAACGGCTGCGGAACCCTGAAAACTGAAAATAAAATGCACCAGACATGCGTTGGTCGCTGTTTGCACCCCACGCACAAGTGCAGTCTATTCATTTGCCGGATGGATTCATTTCCGCCGTGAGATCGTTCCAAAGGGAAATGCGATTGGAACAAAGTGTATCGGGAGGGCCAGCCTGATATTATTACATTGTACGTTCGTATATTTACAAAAGGGTTATCAGATCCAATAGCCATCGGTCATTTAACAGATTAGGAGCATAAAATCAAATGAACTTTCCATGTTAATTGTGGGGATGTCATGATGAAATCTACGAGTATTGTATGTATAATTACTATGGAGTTACGTGGGACTTGTTAATAATTAATTGGCGTGTTATTAATATTAATTGTGCTGCGCTTAAATGTTGCATCGGGTTTAATTATGTGTATATTCATAAAGCATGTATTGTCATTTCGCTTGAACAGTTTTATTAAAGTAAATTGTAGTAATGATCTGACTACTCAATAATTGAAATTACAAGAATCAAGGTATGTTTCCAGATTTTTTTTTATTTCGACACACTTAAAGAAATACGTTACGTTTTGTAGTGGTTATTGTTAGATATCATGATCACAAGAATATATTCATGCTATATTTAACACCAAAAGTCAAAAAGTCAAAAGTCAAAAGTTTATTTTGCAAATAGGCCGCCGAGGGCTCTTTTACATGTCTTTTTTTGAATCTACCAGGCATAACATTTGCCTAGAGAGTGATGTCTCGATTGTGACGCTCCGTACAGTATTGTCGAATGAACCCATCCCCCATATATCTATGCAAACTATTTTAGTGACAAATTGAGTGACATAAAGTTGATTACATGATTACATTTTACAATAAAATAAAATAGCTTTTGCCATGTTTCGTTACACACTTAAAAAGTATAGACATTGTCACAAAAAGAAAAAAAAACTACACCTAATTAACTAGGTGATATTTTTCGTTGTAAAAGTGGGTAGGTACCTTTTTATTTTTGTGATACCCCGTTCAGGCGCCGCTCCCTTTTCCCGAAGTGTGCCTACGGCTCCATTGAGTTTGTTTATTGTATTGCCGGCACCTAGCCAACTGTAATAATGTGTTGTTTAGATGATTATTAAGTTCTTTCTTTTTCAAGAGGAAAGTTGTTTTAAGGAAATTCTTAGTATAACGAATAAGTACTTAGGTACCGTTATTTTTATAAGCTTTTATTTAGCTTGCTATGTTTGTTTGTATATTTGTTGAGGTCAAGTTTTGCAAGCCAAATTCGACCCACTTCTAATGGTGCGATGGATTTGAAATTTGATAATGTAGGATGGATGACAATGTTAGTAGGTACAACGAAAATTACAGCCAGCAAAATATAATATTACAAAAAAATTAATTCATACTTACCTACCTGAAAAAAATCTTATTGAATTTACCTGTGGTAGATTTTAGTTCAGTTATGTTTATTAAAACGTACTAAGTAAGTAATTTATAAATACTAAAATCATTCACTCAAATTATATTCGTACATATACATTATACATCTATAAAATATAGTAAACGTCAAGAATTAAACATTTTCAAGTCTAAGAATCCTTTTCAAAACGCCGATTTTAAATTTATGTGTTCAAGTTTATGATGCATTTTACGATGCCCTCTTGGTCAAACACGCGACTTTTAGGTTTATGGTGCTCACGTAGGGTTTACAACCCCAACTAAAATAAAGGTTATACTGCGGAGAACAATACTTCAAATCGACTCTAAAATATCCTGCACAAGTCAGTAGCAACAATATGATTGGTAGCAACATTATTCTTTGTCTCTACCTAAATCCATGTACACATAGGAATTCAGATAATCTTTGATTTATCTAAAGGAAGCATTAAAACGAGAGCACTCTTGTGTTATGGTAATATCTTCTGTAGAGTTTCTTTAATGGACTAAGTTACAAAAGTATTTACGCAAGAACGTCTATTTGAATGGTGTAAACATAATTTGTGGACAAAGTTGTGCGTGTAACGGTTAGCGGGATGTTGCTGAAACAACTGCTGGATTTAATTAAACTGTCGGTGTTGCCAGATCTCTTACGTCATCAAGAAATGGGAAAATTATTCTTACCAATTACCATAATCAGGGAAGAGCGGTCGTTTGCGTTAAGATGTTACATGAGGGTTCAAACTAATAAGTGTTCCGGGTTTTTGCAATGACATAATTTTGCCTGATCGCGTTTTCATGTAAATAATTTTGAAATTTTCACTAATTTCTGTGTCATCCATTATAGATCCCTGAAGGTGCATTTGGGACGGGAATCTTTGTAAAAATCGCCATACTGCTGATAGATGGCACTTAGTGCAGATGGAGTTGTCCCCGGGAGTGCCTTTCGCTCCACGCTGTTGAACACGTGCCAATGAGAGCCGATCTCCGGCCAGATTTGTTGTAAAATGAATGCAGCCAAAAACAAGCTTCATTTTACTATCCATTTAAATAAATCCTTGTTAGCTTTTTCACACCTTTTGCTTCATTGCTAGAGTTATTGCGGCTACGTTGAAATAAACTCGTGATCATGCCTCTCTCGAACTTTTGATAGGTACTTAATTATATAACTTCAACGTCAGGAACTAATGTCGCCTGAAATTAATAGAATATATTATGCGTGTGCGTTTATGTGAAGTTCGTGTAAATTCCTATAGTAAGATAAATGTAATAATAAAGATAAATGTATGAAAACGAAATAATAAATACCTTATAATAACGCGCTTGGCGAGTACGAGTGAAGTGGCGTTTGGAAGGCGTAGTTTTAGTTTTGCTACTTCTGTCTACAGTTATGCGAATATTACGGCGTTTTGGGGCGGGAGTAGTCGTAGTGGTATGGCTGTCTGACAATTTGTATTTGTCCTCGTAATATGACACAAGTTTCATCATCAAAGCATCTCTTAGTGCATCTTTCTGAACGCCAAAATTTGTCTGAAAATGAATCATATCAAGGGGTAAAGTTGATTGTTAAAAATCGCTACAACCTATTTCACACTTAGTACTTTAAATTAAATGTTAACTCACTTCACTCTTCCACGTTTCCATATTTCTGGTACTGTAAACTTCACTAATCTTTGTAGTAGCTTCGTAATCATTTTCGGCTCCGAGACGCTTTCTTGCCTTTAATGTAAATACTCTTGATCCCAAATTATGAAGAAAATTCATAAAATCACTTGAAATATGCACTGGAACTTTGCTAGACCGCGACTGAAATTTATTTTAAAATGAAATATAAAACACTTGATGCCATCATAACCGTAAATTAAGGTTACATAGAATACACACATGTTTAGACGTGACGATGTGAACATTAAATCCGAAAAAAACTATTATAACTAACGCGATGTTTTGGCTCTGCGAGCTATTCATGGAACTGCTGTTAGTGAGAATGCGAGATGAAAGTAATCGGGAGCAGCATTCAGCCACAAACAACTTTAGCTGATAAGGTGTTTTTATTTGTTTTGCGCCGCTATTCGCCTTAGCATTTTTCTTTTATTTGCGACAATATTTACTGATACACGTTAGAAGAACCAGCGTGATTTGATTTTGATTGATTACAATTGTAAACGGCCTTCAAACAGTTTCCTTTTTACCGTAATATGTTTGACATATTTTTTCCCTTGTGACCTTCGATCAACAATCTTGTGACGATCTTGAAAGCAAATGCGTGAACCGATTTTGATGATTCTTATTTTAAACTAGTTTTAAAAGCATTTTTACTAACTACCTAACCGTATTTAGTGATGATTAACGAGCATCTACTGAGAACAACATTAGCTACATACGGTGTTAGTGTTATTACAAAAAAGTTACACAGACGTTAAATTAATCCATTGATTTAAGGTGGATTTTGCAATAGATTATTTCTTAGACGCGTGTTTAACTTTTTTGTAATAACACCGTTAAACTTTAAGTATCTACACAAAGTAGTAATGCATGTTAATTTTAGTAGTTTTCTCTCGCAAGATTTTTTTTTTTTTTTTAGAAAAAGCAGTTAACTCCGGATTGATTTATATTTCGATTGGTTTCTTGGTGGCGTCCCGTGAATTCGCCATTAAGTTTCACTAACGTGTGTGACTAAATGCAAGTGGAGTCACGACGGAATCAGAGGGAAGGTTTAATGGTTTCGCCTTGATCCTGAGCTCGCTCGCAGCGCAGTTACATGGCTAGATTTATTAGTTCAATTACCCGAGCTCTGTTCGGAGTCGCTCCGCTTGCTTGCGCGCGGCGCAGACGCCGACAACTAAATTCTGCTCAGGTTGCAGGCAGTGTTTCTGCTTTTATACATTTTAGAGGTGCTTTTCCAAATTAATTTGAAGTTAATGGGTTCTCTATCGTTTGCCCGAATTTAATATGCCATAAATGTATAGTTTGCCATAATGATCATTTGCCATAACACTTTTTTCTCTTTAAATGTTAATCGTTCAGGATTGTTATGAAACAAACCTAACCTAACCTATAGAGTGTACAGGATTGCCATTTCAATGTTCCTGAAAAAATACGGTTTCAGAGAAAAAGAGAGTTACGGCAAATGATCATTATGGCAAATTATTACGGCATATGAAATTCGGGCAAATGAAAGGCTCCGAAGTTAATGATTTAAGTATTACTTTTAGGTTTGAATGTTTGAACAATATTATATTTTCGTATAGAGTAGGTACCTAGGTATAACTATATAGCTCGCTTTGAAGGTATTATTTTTATTACTTAGTACTTATTTTATAAAACCTAAATTTTTAGTTAAAACATTCTAGTGATACCGAAATTTCCGATCACACTACTTACAAGAATAGATTTGCTTGGTCTATTCTTGGTTTATTCTACGAATATTTTCAGCTTGTCTAACAGATGTTTAATATTTGAATTAAGCGCTAGACTAGAACTGTGGCGTCGAGCGCGAGCAGGGGCTGCAGCGGCGACCACTAACACCCCCTGTCGATACAACTTGGCCAACTTTCAAATTTGTGGGTTGGCGCACTCGGAACCACACTCATCTACCAACTACCCAATATGCTGCCCTGTCAGATACCGACACGAAACACTGGAAATAATCTGATGCATCGATAATAACAAAGCAAGTTACAATGTAGAAACTCAAATCCGCGATGCTGGAATTCACAATGAGTTATGAAATCCATTGATTTCAACATTTGCTTCGCTTGCTCGAATGTTGTGCAGAAACTAATGCTCCAGCAATAAAAAGTTTTTATGATATTGTTATATATGCGAAGGGTTTAATAAATTAAAACACGCTTTATTGGAAAAAGAAGCGTCCTCAAACTAACCGGGTCGTAAGTTGTACCACATTTAAAGTGTTAGTTAGCGGTAGGCGCACAATCTCTAGCCGCCGGTATTCGGTCAGAGGCAAAATATAAAGGTGGCCGTAAAACAATTCAGGTCAGAGACTCGTTATATTGATGGAACGCGTCCGAACGTGAGATAGTGTCCGTGCGCGGCTGCTCCTGTCGGTAGCTTCATGAATATTGTAGCAGCACACGCCCGGCATCCTCCAGATTCCATCCTTGTATCCCAGGCTTTATGTATACCGTTTATACCCTAACGTGGGCGATATATACGGCCTCCGATCGGTTTCTTGCTTTTTGTTTACGCACAAAAAGTTGCGGTTGCAGAGACAGCGGGGCTCGCAAGTTTCAAATGGGATACCGAAGTTTGAAGGGGCATGGGACCCGATAATTGTAGCATTGGTTGATGGAAACAATGCCTGTGTTCGGAATTATTGACGCTACTGAATTATTTGTGTACCATTATGATCCAGTAGTAATTTAAATTGTAAATGTAATCATTTTATGTAGATACTCTAAAAATCTATAATTTTGTCTACAAAACTTTTTTTTTTAAATGCTTTAGAAATCGATTCTCACGCACAGTTGCGCCAGAAATTAGCTCACAAAACGATTTAGGTACATCGTGACTAACATTATTAGGTAACCGCTTTTAAAAAATGAAATTTTATGTTTTCCTAATCCTTCTATTACGGAAAATTTTAAGATAAAAACATGACTTTACGATTACATGTACGTATTCCACCAATTTCATGATAAAAGTGCCAACCGTCACTAATTTCGAAATATGTTGCTACGTCGTATTCGTAACCATGCAAAACTTCAGTCTAGTATTTGGGTATTATGGCTCTGACTAACGACGTATCAGCCTAGAAATTTATAACTAAGGCTATATTGCCGGGCTAGAGGTTTAAGTGCCCGAGAACACACAGGCAACACTAAGTGGAGCGGCGCGACGATAATACGTCAAACCACCGACTGCGGTCGCCGCCCCCGTCGACTAAAATTGATACCATTTATCTGTACCATGCGCTCGGGCAGGCTGCCCGTGATACATTGCTGAGTCAAACAAAAATGCTCGTAGCTATTTGATCTCTATTAAAAATAATTTACGGTGGTTATCAAAATACAACTAAACTAATATTTTTAAAACTGTTGTAAAATTTAATTTTTTTTTTGTTTTATATGTTTCATAATTTTGTTTTACATAAATATTGTTCTGATAATAGCGAACACAATAAAAAAATATTATCTAATTTGGTCCAGTCATTCTGAAGTTATTAGCGTACATACATTTCGGCGTGTAATTTTTTATATGGGTTAAAATTAAACATATCTACATAAATGCATTCTATAGCGCTATATCTCCGGGAATAAAATTTCTAATAATGGTAAACGGTAACCCGCAGTACTAAACGGGAGAGCTATTTGTCGACAGTGCATTGGTCATTCGTATTTCGGGACGTGGCGAATATCGTATGCGCGGCGGGGCGATATCGCCCAGCCAATATCCACGTAATACACGTAAAACAGCGCGGGCTACGTTCACAATGTTCCTTTTGGTTGCAAGAAGCATTGAGAGTCCTAAGTGAGTTTGCGTGAAGTCGTGATTTACAGAAAGCAACACAGTAGAATCTGAAACTGTTTGCATGAAGAGGCCCAAATTTTGAAAGCACATTTGTAAAAATACCACTCGAAATTGGTGGGAAAATGTGGAATTTGAAATACGAGTTGGTAGAGTAGAAGAAAATTACAGTTCTAATTAATCTAGTCGAAAATTATATTTGTGCTGTAGTTTTGTGTAAATAGCACCATTCGAAAGAGAAAAATCTGTGTACCTATTGCTACAAAACTACAGATCTAATAAAATTTTCTGCTACTTAGTTGACAAGGTTAATTATGTAGAGTTGTAATTTTTTCCTAGGTACTACTCGTATATTAAATTGAGTACAATAATTCGAATGGTACTTTCGAGACAAGTTCTTTCAAGAATTGGGCTCCGAACCAGGAATAGTTATTTGGATGTATGTAATAAATCGTGGTTGAAATAAAATGCGGGTAACATCTAGTGATACGTAATTAATATCTTAACTAAGACCATCAGGTAGTTTCAAAAAAAGACATGTAAAAGAGCCCTTGGCGGCCAATTTGCAAAATAAACTTGACTTTGATTGATATTGTTTGTAAGGATTTCTTTTTTTCATACATATAGATATTAGGTATTAGTATTAGGTAGGTAGGTGGCTTCTTGATAATGTTTTTTTATAATTATTGTGTTTTTGATTTGCCACTTGCAGAATAAATAGAATAATGCCTGTTAGTCCTGTAACCAAGAATCAATTTCATTTTCATTTCATTTCATACAGAAGTGTTGAGACCGTTTAGGTAAGGGATATTTGTCACCCTATACCTATTTCTAATTTGACTAGTGCCTATTTTTACGAATAACTAATTAAGTTTTTAATTTTTACGGAAACTCTCGTTGCAATGGTTTTTAGTATGTTGTAACGTAAAGTTAAAAAATGGGTAATTTACTTTACGCCAAAGAGTTTCGGATATATTATTAAAAAAAGTTTCGTCAAAAGTTAAGGGCCATTGTCAGTTTCAGAAACAGATAATTTAATTAAAGTGAAAATTAAGTTACTAAACTTCTTACCATTCCCGGGGCGAAGGTAAGTAATTTTTAGTTCGTAATTTTCGCGACCTCTTTTTTATTTAATGCGAAGTCCACATAAATTATTTGAATATAAACGAAGTTCAGAAACTGTGTCTGTAATTTGAATATTTACAAAGTGAAAAAAACAGGCCAAGTGCGTGTTGGCTAATACATCATGACGATGGGTTCAGTAGTCGAAATCGAGTTGAAATTGTTACCTCAATCACAGAACCGCTAACATAAAAGAGTGTAAGTATACATATTCATAGAGATCGGCGGTGGTTACGTCCTTTTACTACGTGCCTTGATTTATTTCCATGTTTTGGAACGACAGATTTTGCCACTTTGGCTATGAAACCTTAAAACACCGTATAAAAGGTTCTAGAAAGTTCAATTACTACGGTACCAAGGCAGGGCTAAATATACAACAAACAAAGTATCGTCTTACAAGAAAAAAAGCCTTCGGCAGACTTTTTAGGGGTAGTGTAGTGACTGATATTCACAGATGACAAAGGAGACTGTCGCAGTTTCAACTCAGTAGGTACACGCTATTATTGCTTTGGGCGGTTGCCAAATATTGTCGAAAATGAAGAAATTTGACTGCTGAAATATGTATCGGAACTTAGAACATTATTTTTCAAATATTTACCAGTTACAGTTTTAGTAGACTTATTGAAAGTATAATTTATTTTTTAAAGGAACGCTGTTCATAATTTAAGTTTATTAGAAGACATGCTTTGTTAACAGTAGAATCAGAGTTGCTTTTATTCCAACAATAAAAGGTTGCACAGACTGTCCACACCCACCTAATTGGTTTAGCTCTTCTGGCAAGGTTATTTTTGCAGTGTCGAATTATTTCGTCCGAGGCAGGGTAACGAACATAATCCTTAGCTTTTCCTCGTCTTAATTTAATTTCGGAATATGTAAGACAACGACGTGAGCAGGCATAACTTTGGTCCTATAGCGATAAAAGTACAGCTTAATTTTTCGCGTTTGTAACAAAATTGTTGCTCTCAGACACAGTTAGTATAATGGAATTACTGAAATTTAGCTAAATACTTAGGCTAAACGGAACCAATAGTCAGCCTTTTTGAATCTCTTAGTCGTTATAAATAGAGGAATTCTTTTTGTACTTGAAATTAAATGAAAATCTATTTTTTATTACTTACTTGAGCACTCGAGTTGCTTTTGTTAATTGATCCTCGAATAAAAATATCATAGGAGCTTGAACTAATAACTTGCCTTGAAAGGCTGTTTATAGGTTCCGGGTTTACTTCCTGGTGCCTTTACCCTATATTCATTACTTCAGGAAATATACTAAACAAAGAAATATAACGTAAACGTAAGACGTAACGTAGAATACTTTGGTTTAATATCTAACGCGCCTACATCGGCTATCACAATCACCAGTTCTATTCGTCGAACGGTAGGTATAGAAAGCGGTAGAAAGAGATTGGTAAGATAATGCAATTGTGATGACGATGACTGATGTAATCTTTTTTTGAATTCATAACTTCGCTACAGCCACCTAATTGAAGCCTAAAGCTTAACGCGTTTTGTACACGATTTAAAATTATAATTCAACGCGTAAACAATCAGTATTAAGTATTTATAATTTGAGAAGATCGTAAAGTTACAAAAAAAAGGGCCGCTCGAGAGACAACTAGACACGCCTTTGTTTTATTCCATTGTCATATTTGTCATATGACCAAATGCTTATTTTCAAGGTTCCCCAATGCCAAGCCAGCGAGTACAATGTCACCCATCATCCATTGTTGGGAGATTGTCTCAGATATTAGCGTTACAATCAATCACTGGTGTGCCCGTGACATGTTCGTAATTAGGAGCGCACGAGACGATCCTCCTTGGGGTTTATCTTGCTTGACGATATAAGGATGCTTTATTAGGCATGTATTTTTATTACACGTCAATCGAATTTCTTAACAGATATTAGTTAATTTCCCGCTACTTATACGTGTAGGTACAACCCATTAAAAAAAGGTCCTTTTAAAAAAGTGTACCTCAGTTAGATACCCGCGGCGCTTTTAGGTAGGTACCTACATCATAGTTAAAGAGCGCATCTGTGCTCATTTCAGCTTTATAAGTATATCGGATAGGGCTGGGTCAGGATATTCTTTACATAAAATATAGATTAATGTTAAAATGTACCGATTGAAAATAGGTAGAACGGTAAGCACTTGATGACCGATTTTTTAAATTACATATTATCGGTTAAATTACACATTTTTTAAATTACACCTAAGTCTAATTTGGGCGGTAATTTAGTGGCAATAGGACACAGATTTTTACAACTTTGCGTTTTCATAGATGTTAGTTCAAAAATCAAATCCCTATTTGCACCAAATTAACAATTTGTTCAACATTTAAATTGTCTATTACTTGGTTACCTATCATACCTAGTACCCTGTACTGATAGCAAAAAATAGTCGAAGTTCGTAGGTAGTTATTACAATATTTAAATAAGGTATTTTAAAGTAAATTTATTTTTTGGCTTATTGTCTATAATCATATTGCCTATAAGCATTAATTTATTTTTTGGATAATTGCCTATAATCTCGTTTGTATAAATAACCCTAGTGTATCATAGCATAGGGCAGTCAGCGCGCAGCGGTCACGCGTCAGCGTCAACTGGCGGCGACGTGTCGTCGCGTCTACGCACTACACCACAACCCGGCACCCGTGAAGCACACTACTAATATCAGCAGACAGATCGATGCCGTCTGCCAATCAGATCAACTCAAGCACTAATGATATTCATTCATTTCAGTCCAGCTAGCATTCACCGTGACCTAAATCTGACAGAGGCTAGCGACTACTCAAAAGAAGATTCCACAAAATCAAATGTATTTAAGACTAGGTACCTACCAGAGTTAGATTATACCTTAATTAGGCGTGTTGAGATACATAAGTGCTAAACAATAGACCCCACAAAGCAATTTTAATATCGCTGCCTTCTATCTTAATAATTCGTAAAAGTACTTAATTTGTGAAGATAATAGGTTTCGCAGATCGTGAATCTTCTTAATTACCAACAATGTTGAAATTAAGCTTTAAACGAGTTTTAATTAACAAGTTTCGGGAGGTCGCGTGTAAGTAGATTCGTAACAATTGTTTTTCGCACCATTATAATATATTAAAATATTGCGGTTGATAAACGAGTACCTAGGGTATAATAATTTTATATATACCTACTTATACTTTTTTTAACTTTAAGGCGCACAGTACAGTGCAGTACCTACTCAATACAGTAAATTTTACTATTATTTTTATTATCTTGTCTTTTATGATATTACGAATCATCTCCAGCCTATATATACGTCCCACTACTGGGCACAGGCCACCTCTTAGTTTCCACGCGGGCCCAGTGCGGTACGAATATACCGCAATAATAATTTGAATAGCATCAGGTAAGTTCACGAACGAAGTCAAACTCCGTATCCGATTCTAGCTGTTGGTGCAAAGTTCGTTAAGATCAAATTAGGTCGCTGTCTCAAGTGTCACTAATTCTAGGAACACAGCTAAACTGAATCAACCTCTGCGTCGGCAGAAAGTCAATAGGGATTCTGGGATAACAAATTTTGTTTCACTGTTGCTTTCAGAAAACATAATAATATCTGCCCTTCCATTTCTTTTTAATGACATAGCGCAGAATTAAATATTTGACTAGATTACCTAATTAGACCTGTATTTTTATTCTAAGCTATTCGTATTTCAAATTCAGTACAATTGTTCACCACTCTTGAGCGTTATTTTCACAAATGTACCCCGTGATTATCCAGGTCAGTAATTTTATCGTCTATCTTACTCTTCTCTTTCACTTGCTATGGGTGGTATGGTGGTATAGCACGCATCACGGTATGATGAGGATCCGGGTTCGATTCCCGGCCATAGCCTTACTTTTCGGATTTTTCTATATGTTCCAATTTTCAGCGTCGTTTAGAAATTTACTCTTCACGCCGAAAAACTAGTCACTCGTCCAATCCAACAAAACGACCAAAGGCATCAAATCAACTTTGAAAAAGTTAAAAACATACATAATCCCTACTTGCAGAACTTACAAAGATAACTTGCCTACATCTAACTTGAAAATATATGTATGGCTTAATGCGGTGGGCGTGTCTTTGTGAACCACAGAAGTTTATTTCTGTCCTATACATTTTAAAACTTCATACAATGGCTTTGCTTACGCGGCAGACTGGTGAAATATAGAGCTACGTTTGTGAAAAAGTTTTTTTTGTATTGATTTGTATCGTATCGTATAGATAAAACTTCATACAAGTTTATATACTGCAACAATATTTTAAATTTATTTTACCCAAATATGCGGCAAAATGTTAACAGAGTAAGAATAATGAGTGATTCCTAGAATACGTTGAATATGGACAAATGAGTAGCAATTTGCGTACGTTTCGAAGCCAATGTGAATATGAAATGAGTGTTTAAGCTACCCATTTGGATCACTCTCGCCTGATGCCAATCATTTCAAAATGGATGCTTGTGGTCTTCGGCAGATGACTATTAATTAGTCGATGCTCTGCGGTTTTCGACCAATACTGACGTGAAAATGCTATACAATTAGATTTCAAGATACGAAATTTCAGGCTATTTAGTAGGTACGTTGTTAACGAAATCGTCACCAATTAAAAAGTGTGTTAGGCTTTTTCTAACTGGCAATAGCTAATTGGAAAATAACTCTAAATCACCTTGCACAGCAATTATTTCCTTCCTTTGAATTAGTTTATAGGGTAAATCTATAATGACATAAAATGAATTTTTGTATGAGTTTGAATTGAATTTTTATATGAATGAATTTTTGTACTTATTATGTATGATTTTTGAATTTGATTTTTTTTTTATGTAAAATGATTTGAATTGCTGTTCGTTTGTCCCGCAAAAATTCGAGAATGGGTGTACCGATTTGAATAATTTTGATTTTGAAACATTAGCACAAGTCCAGAGAAGGTTTAAACGATGAGAAAACTTTAAAAATATGACAGGAACGGGGGTGAATCCGCGGGCAACAGCTGGTAACGAATAGATAATCTACGATAAATTCCGCTATTAAACACAAAACTTTCCTTATTTATATAATTTTATCATGCTTTTTCCTACTTAAGTGCTCACTTTAGGCCCCCCCTCCCCAACCTCAATTTTTTGAAATTAGTTAACTAATAAAGTATGTATGTAGTTGTTATTCAAGCTCATCCTCAAGATACGGTTGATTACGTTGTTGTTCGTCATAACGCACGTACAAGTATATCACCTACACCCGCATGGTTTACGATCCGAGAGCTCGCGATAAGCGATGTCACTTAGCAATAAAATATTCCATAAACTATATCTAGGTTTATAGACGCAATAGGAAGCGTCGTGTCACAGCAGGGATACCCTACAACGTCTTGATTATGTCTCGAGCAGATTGAATACATCCGTAGCGAGCCGGAACAAAAGGGTCTTATTGTTATTCACCCCAGTGTGACGCGACCGCGACAAACTAACTAGGCGAAAGTATCCCCACCCCATAAGCCTTGCTGATTGTTCGGTCGGAGTAAAGGACACGCTAAACGAAGGCCTTTTCGGCGCACTTATTATGACCGAGAGGCTCGAGTCATTTGTATTCGATTCCATGTTAATGTTATATTTTGTGGGCGGAATACGGATGCTGGTGTAGCTCGAAAATGTTTTGTAGGTAGGCCTTACGCTAAATACTCAGCTACTTGTGAAAAGATAATTAGTTACTAGGTATTTATAGACACATTCGTGTTTCGAAAACATTATAAGAAAAGCATATTTGTAACCGTTCATCGTTAATCCATCCTATCTCTGCTTTAGAAAATGAAATAAGTATCGCAAAGGCAACCGAACCGACGGCTAAAACCACCCCCACGGTAAAAATACACCGGGCACGTGTTACATAATTATCCGAGGCATCTTCAGCGAGATGAAAGCACCGACGCGACGATCGCGGTCGGACAGCAGGCAGTTTTTTTTAGTGTCCGACCGAAGTTTCGGTTTCGGTTTCGGTATCGGCCAATTTCGGCCAAAAAAGTGATTTCGGCCGAAGTTTCGGTTTCGGCCAGAATCCGGCCGAAACCTTCGGCCGGGCCGAAATTACTTCGCGGCCTCTCGCGGCTCTCGCATCGGGAGCGCTCGGCTTAATTCGGGCACGATCGGCCGGGTAGGTATAGGTAATGCATCGGCGGCCGGCCCAGCTGGGACCAGCGACAGTAGTATGCATGCAGTTTTTTTTATTTTGTTTAACAAAAAAAGTTACTATTCTCATGTAAGAAATCCTCGCAATAACCTTTTCCTTACGATTTGTACAGTATTTTTGAACATTTTGTTTGATATGATACGTCTTTAAAAATTTCGATTTCGGTTTCAGCCGAAATCAAGAAAAAACCGAATATTCGGTTTCGGTTTCGGTTTCGGCTAAAAATCGTGTTTCGGTCGGACACTAGTTTTTTTTTATTATGGCCCAGCCATATTTTTTTAGGCAAGCTATTTGCAATATGTTAAGAATCACGTTGTCTTTGATATAAAGTAGTTTTCAACCAAGCAGTTGTCAGATCGGTGAATGTGGCTCTTACTCGTAGGGGGGATGGATTGTTTAGACCTATATTGTAACCTGTGTCGTTAAATTTTTTAAGATTGTTGTTTATTATGCTAACATTTTTTTAAAGATCCTATCGATATATAGATCTATTCTAAGGTTAGGTACCATTTTTTATGTTTAAGTATTGTGGGCCTATTTACCGCAATAGGTACTCATTGTACGTATGGGTATTGTGAACATTTTGATGATTTACTAAATGTAGTCAGACAAGAAATAAAATAAAAAATATTTTATTTAAGTACTAAATAGTTTCACAAATTAAACATTACCTATGACCACCACACTAGGCTGAACTTGCAATTTAGTGCATTATTAACTACATAATTAAAGTGAGATCTTACATACACTAACTTTCATTATTTTATGAGGACAAATCGCACGCAAATCAAATACAACCCCTGCTATAAAAATAGTCCCGCCATAAAAGTAATGTAGGTAATTGGTTGCTTTCCCAAACAAACAAAACAAAAAATACCTCCACTCTCTGGTAAACACATATTTCTATAGGCTTTGCTTATGTGCTATCTTTGTCGTATTTGATTTGTCGTCGGACTTCCTGCTTAATATTTTCATCCTATTTTTTTCTACGTCGATATGGTGCAAGTTCGGTTAAAAATAATACTATATATTTCAAATAGTGTTAAAAGTTAAGCGTGCCCCCAGAAAAAATAAAATACGAGTAGGTACTCGTTTATTTTCATTGCAAAGCACGTTTATCTAAGCGTCTGTTCGGAGTACCTAACACGTATAAACAAACTACAAACTTGATTACGGGGATTGAGAGAAAAAATAAACAACAGAAGAAAAATCAAGGGAGAAGAACCTGTTTGCACTGGTACCTTCGCTCTCAAATCCCGGAAACGTACTCTCTGGGGACGGCCGTTGGATGTTTACACCATGTTTTTGTTGTTAAATTAACAGTTACTTAAACATGCGGTGGCTAAAAGTCACTGTCTTTGGTAACTGAACAAATCTTATGTTGACAGCAAATCTAGTTAAAACGGTGAAGACTGCTGAGCAGACTAACTTAGATTTATCTAGATTACCTATAAAAGGTCTAATAATAAGCACACTAATCTCTCGAAGCAACACAGTTTTAAATTGGAAAGCTTTGTTAACGTAAACGTAGATTTTTTTACAAAAAGTGAATTTCACGTTTAAGGAAACATTTCACAAACCGTCCCAACACACAAGCTCATCACGAAAACCTCAGAAAAGCTGATTGGGTTGGTTCTCTTTTAAAAATGGAAGCGTACAGTTTGGTGCAGCGAGCAGAAGCAAGGCGGGTAGAACAACGGACAAACGTTGTAATTGTGGCACCGGCGTGGCGCCGTGTGCCCAAAATAACTAATCTTTGTCTTCTCGGTGCCGCCATTTTTTAGCGGGTGACATCTTATTTTGCGCCCCGGCATATTTTAGCGCACACGTACAGGATGACTGCCGTAATACGTAATAATGTCATGTCGCATTTTTAACACTTCCAGTGCATTATGACAGAAACGTTCTTAACTTAAATTGCTTACTTGTGATAATGATAAGGCAGCTCTCAGGTAGATTCTTAAAACAGAAAGTTGTTTGGTATTTATGTCGGTTATGTTGTTTAAAATGGATCATAAATTACAGTTTGTTTTTCTGTAATATAGCTTTTTGCGTCGACGGTTAGGTATGTCTCGAAAATACCTACCTTTAATTTCAAATTATTTTCTACGCTTTTGTAACCCCAAATATTTCTAAAAGTACTTCTTTATATTGCCGTGGTTGGAAAAGTTCGTCGTTACGAAAAAAGTAATTTTCAGTAACAGGACGGTGCAATTTAAGTCCTGCCGCTCCCCACACATATTTTCACATGAACCGGGTCCCAGAGACCCAATTTAGATTCAGTGATAACTTTTTTTATTATCTACTTATTTACGGTAAATAGGTCTGCCGTTGTTAAGAATAGACATTGACCTACTTACATTGTCATGAAATCTGTTGTAAATATTTAACTGCATCGACTTAAATACATCTTACTGAAAGTGTGGTAATAACTTGTGACTAACATTTTACTGTCAACACGAAAATAAAAACAATTCACTTATGAAAGGTTTGGACAGAGGTTTAAAGTTAAGTGAAAGTAGTAAAACCGAAAATCGGGACATAAAATTGGGTAAGAGATTCCCATTCAATCGTGCAGAGTTGAAAGGAAGATAGACCGGCGACGGCGCGTCGCCGCGCGAGTGGCGGCACTACAGATGGTTCAGTTGTCCTGACAAACAGTTCAAAATTTTACTCAATAGTATTTATTTAGACTCACTTCAGTAGTCTTAATTTTGGAGTAAAATCGCAGGTAAAACAGTTTAAAAAATTAAACTAAGTCAAAAGCTATCATGGTAGAGTTTTTTGCCTTTAGTTAAGCTCAAAATTTTAAATTTAGCCTGCAGAAATGCCTGATCAAATTAAAAAACAATTTTCATTCTATTGAATAAGACCAGCCCGAAGAGTAAGAACGTGACTAATTATACATACGTAAATGCAAGATACGGCGGCCATAAATTAACTCGCCACCCATGTGCAAACCGCAAATCTAGATTGCTCAGGGTAAACGTGCGCATACACGGATTGCAAACGCAGAATCGCAAAAGCTACATCGAGTGGAAGTACTACTATCTGCGTCTGAAGTGATCTATGTTTTGGTGCACGGGCGGCGCGGGCGCCCCGCGTGCTCCAACTTTGACAGTTTATATGACCCGTGTAATGGCGCCTTAAACTAAATAAAGCTTTGCATTTGGCTGTATCGCAAGCGTTACGCCCTCTAGCTTTGTCTCGGTGAGATTAGAACTTTCTGGCGCTGTGCGGTGTTTGCGCCGTGTGTACGTAGGAAAGGAACTACAATCCTTTATTCTATTTGTTCGCCTTTACGCACTCTAATTGAATTGGATCTGCGATCGAACTTTAGGTAAACGAAGGCGAGATGTTTGTGATTTGATGTTGTTCTTCGTATTAATAATATTGTTGAGTAATGTTAGAGTTGGCTGAAAAGACTTTTGGAAAAGTGTTTACTTACTGTAATTGAGTTACTTAAAAAAATAAGTTAACTTATAATATTATGAGCTTAACTTGATGTTAATGACGGGGCTGACGGGCTTATAACGATCAATTTTAGAAAACACGTAAACTAAAGGAGTTGGAAGTTGCCAAATGTATTTTATGATTTTTAAGGTTACCTAACTAAAGGATCAGGAAGGAGGAGGATTTTTGGATCTTTGTTGTCTGAATAAATAACTTTTATTATTATTTATTATTAAAGGTAGAGCTACAAACTTAATTCATAAAGTTTTTTCCAATTCCGTTTCTGTTTTCCTTGGTAATAAGTACACGTTCCAAATAGCTAAAAAAACACTGGCTGACTCAATGTACTCTGTTTTTTCGTACATTTTCAGTTCTACTTTCATTTAGGTAAAAGCGTTTACATCATAAACATAAAGACTAAGCGATGTCTACGTTTACAAGATTTTTATCCCTGAATGATATTATATATTGTACTTAAGTCTCTAGAAAGAATACAAAATAATGTTCAACATATTTTTTTACTTTTGGTTGCTTTTCTGAAATGTTAACGTAATAATACTTTTGATAATTTTACCTACTTCTCTTTAAATATCTTCCACAAAGGCTTTCCACGTAAGTAGAACCATTAAACAGTATTCATTTACCAAAACACTGATAAATACGTAGGTACAAGTAAGACGGTGTGTTTTATTATTTTTAAGTTTTTATGCAATAAAGAGTTTGAGTTTTTGTTGCAATTCTCTGACTACTTTTTTTTACCCACGAATATTAGTTGTCTGCAAGTTCTGCCCAGAAGGAATGGAATGCCGTGCGCACCAAATGCGAGTGCAGAGGGGCCTTATCATGACGTCTTAACGCGATTCAATTCAGACTCAGTTAAGGTTTTAGCTGTCACTTTTAGTATGAATCTGACAGCGAGCGAACCTAAACTGAATCGCATTAAGACGTCATGGTAACCCCCTAGCCCCCAGATATCCAATGACAGAAGTAATGATACGATATGGTTGCGAGGGAATGATTTAAGTTTTTGTGCGAAAATGCGTACTATTCTATCCAGGAATATCTAAATGACAATTTTGAGGTCCTAATGTAGTCTGTTTGAAATAATTTGTTTGTTTGTTTACTAATATCCTGATTATTATTATTATTATTATTTTAATATTATTTTAATTGATCCTGTGTACACTAATATTATTAATAAATAGCTATGCTGCATGCATGTGCAGTCTCTTAATATTTGTATGCCTTATTATGGCAAGCATAGTGATACAAAATTGATGTAACATCTTTAACAATTACCTATGTTAACAAATAAATGATTTATTATTATTATTATTATTATTTTTCACCCTTAAACCATCTCTATTTAAATAAATTTGGACCGCATGGACAAAATTCAAACTTTTGCATGCAAGTTTTAGCTAAGGCAAAAATTTTTTGTTCGTCCGACTGTTCTCCTCTACAGGTCACATTTTTTCATTTCAGGTTCGATAATTATGTGGGTTTTTTTAACGATTCAGTATTTAGAATTTTTTAGTAATGGCGAAGCCAGAGGGTTGAAAACATAAAAAAAATTCAATCATTATGCAAAGACAGATTCGCGAGAATATTCAGATTTTGTTAAAGTTATCAATGATTTTATATACTTAAATACGCATTAGTCCACTCTTCCTCTTCCTATGGGTAGTTTAAACAGGAATGTCACAGCGGCATGCAGCAATTAGTGCATTATAATACCACCGCCGGCGGCCACTGACGAGCGCCAGCTGTCGGCCCGCGGCGGCGGCCGTCATGCAAATTTATACGATCACACTTCATGCCTAAAGCTATGCTAGAATTTCTAGATTATCATCCAAATATTACACCCTGAGAGCATTTAAGCGAAAATAATTATTTTGTAAAAAAACAAGTAGGTACGGTCGCCCAAATATGGTCCATCACTTTTCATCCAACTTCCTGTCAAATTAAAATGTCGCTAAAGTCGAACTTTCAAGTCGACAACCTGTCTTATTGACATTATTATATCGTGACGTGTAAAGGAATTTTATCCTTATGGTGGTTGACCACATACCTATTTGGCTGATGATACTTACTCTTCTCTATATGGATAATCATTATTAGTCAAGGTTGTTTATTCTGCTATTTGATACAGACAAACATTGCAAGTTAAATATAAGTTTGCAAAAAAAGCGAATATCGCTATGCAAGGTAGAGTTGTACAGCCTCGTTATTTAATTTAGGGCCCACTTAAGACTGAACAACTGTCATCTTGTAACGATTCCATAATAATTACTGTTTTTTCACACCACAGTAGTACAAAATCAAGAATAAGAAAGTGTTCGATTCTCAGCAAAGGTTAGCTTGTAACGCTTATATTTTTTAAATTGTCACTCGTCTTTATATTGCCTCACTTTAGGGGTATGAGAGATCTAGATCGATCGAGATGACTCTATTGTATTTGATTAACTGATGTAAACTTGGTGATCGCTTATGAGTATATAGTATAATACCTAACTAAAATATTTTTAGGACTATAATAGCAAATTAATAACTTTAAAATAAAAAAATGGATAATGTTTCAAGGCCTAATAAGAAAACACAGCAGAGGCATTCTTTTTAATATCCAATCTACATCTACAAAATGTTATAGGAATATCTGAAACAAGCAGCAGTGGTCAAACTATTATTTCCATTTTCATACGAGAACTACTTACAAAGCGGTCTAAAGTCAAAATCACCCCCAACAGAGTATTAGTGGGTATTATTTGCGCGAATAACCTCGCGCCCTGCTGTCGGCGTCGACAAAACAAAGCAATCTCGCCTCATTGCTGGAGGAGCCCAGGGAGGAAACCATTTTCACTACCTACCAGTTTAAATTAAATAAGATTTAGTCATCACACCAGGGTACCTACCAATTTTTGAAAATTTGCCCATAATAAAAAAAACTGTTTTGCTTTAAACGTTGTCAAGACGAATTATATCTCTGATTTTCTTCTGCTGTACTCGTATTTCAAATTAACATTTTGTCACCTCCTTCGGAAGGTACTTTCGAATAATGTGCTGTCAAAACTCGTAAATCGGGACCGTGGCATTTGTATGGCGCCAAAATAACGCCAATTTGCGATCGTAGTATATTTTACTTATGCATTTTATTTAAACAACAATCAAAGCAGGTACCCACTATTTAAAGATAAATAAAATATGTACTTAATTTACCTGGTTAAAGTCGCGGTTTCACGGTGGATGCAAGCCGCTTCCAACCAATGCAGAGGTCTATGGGGGAGGCCTATGTCCAACAGTGGACGTCCTATGGCTGATATGATGATGATGATGATGATGATAATTTACGGAGCAACTATTGAATAAAAGAACCTTAAAATCAAAACACTCGAAAGATTTGTAAGTTAAAGATATTATTATCCGAATTTTTTTTTGAAAGAAAGAAGGTCATACCTACCACGATTGTAATTGACTTTCGGGAAAATAAAGAAGACTTCACTTTGCGGCATTAATTTTCTATTTTTTTTTGTTCATAAATTGCCTAATGGTATTTAGTTCAGTATTTCTTCCATTTAGTAAATTGTTGGTATTAGAGTGAGTTGTTTGATCTCTCTGCAAGCGTGCTGTGCAGGAAACCCGGCGTCGGCGCTAGCAAACATAAGAATAACATTATGATGTCTAAGGGAACACGGATGTTTATTTCACAACATGTTATCCTCAGCTTCTTCCATTTGTTGTCAAACATAAACACAATATTAATGAAATTTATGGCGTGTAATTGAAGCATTGTTTGGTAACGCAAGAAGTTTCCAACAAATTTGTGATCTTTATTGGAGCTTGAAGCAATTTTCTCTGTCGATTGTTTAATTCTTAACACCAAATAAGGCTGAATAATAAGGCCTTTATTTACATATACAAACATTTAGTCCAGAGCGCTTGTCTCAATGTGATCTATACCGTCATAGTGTATCCTTAAACTGCAATTAAATTAATAAGCGTTTATTTATTTTTCTCTGAAACAATTCAGCTAATAGTGTGGTTTACCCTCTTGGCAAGTTCAACTGAAAACCGGTTTAAATAAGGCTGCGTCCTCACAGAGCGCATCCGTTGCTTGAGCTTAATGGCGCGTGCACTGAAACTTCTAAGCTCGCGGATCCGTACGTGTGAACTCTGAACTACTTCACGGTTATAGACGAACGTTCTTATATATTATTCAAATTATTATGGAAGTCGCTCATAACACTGAAATTCCGCACTTTTGCACCTGAGACGAAGTAATATATATATCTATGACCTGAGATGTCACACCTAGCTTAGCGCCCGTATTTGCAATTTTAACTGATCTTCATTTTATTGGCCATTGAAATTGAATGTACAGTCACATAAGCAATTTTTGTACCACGCTAATGCTCAGTTTAGATTCGCTCTGATATGCAAGAAAAAAACCTGCAAGTTACATTACACTGTGTGCGACAGTGATGGGTCAACGAATTCTAACACATTCGCACCACGGCCTAGCATTATTGTAATAAAACTTAAGGTACAGGGATTTTCTTGGAAGTCTAAACCATACTTATTTAAGGTCCAATGTCATAGTGCATCAAAAAAACACCAAATCTTTTAAAACACTAACTTGGTCGACTATTATACCTACTTGCTTATTTAATTAAATGCTATCAAAAGATGACTAATAAATAAATAGGCTTATTTCAATAAATTGTATCACAGACAAGGACAGGAAACCAATTTAAAAATTCTAAATTGATAAAAATATGAATGATCCAGTAATTACAATTATACGATAGAAAAATAACAGGAAAATGTCTGCTTTTCGTTTCAATCAATGGTCGAAAATTTTGCTCGAAAATCTATAAATTGTCCGAATGATTTGCGATTTACTTAATTATATTTTTATACAATAGCTAATTTAAACCACTTTTACAGTTGTTATGGCTCCCTCTGACATGGTAACTTACGCGTCCGCGCGTTCCTCAGAACAAAGCCCGCTCAACCTATAGACCAGCCAGCTCTTTCCTTGAATTCCAAATGTACGTTGTTAATCAGTTAAGTGAACTGCATTAACGCTAATCATTGTTAAGTGCGTGTGATACGAATCCGAGAACTGTAGCCGACCCGCAGATGCCAATTACCTATCCGTAATCAAGGAAATTTGCGAAAGGGTTCAGACGAAGCTCAATCAAACTTTGGCAATCATCACGCCTATCTAATCTCAGGGGCAACAATGTAACCGGAATTGGATCCTCGGCGGACCACATTAACTACCTTCTTATTTATGTAATGATAACAACTCCAATAGGCAGACCCATTATTCCATCCCTTTTGTTAGCCAACCTGCTAGCCTTTCTACGTTTCAATGTATAGGCGTTCGGTACAGTTTGGTTGGTACGTTCTTTCTTAAAAAAAGTTTCCAGATGTTTGACGATGTTTAATGAAGTTATAGACTTTTTTAACATGTTAATTATTATTTTGAGCTCCTAATGTCTAAAGAGGGTTCTCTATTGATTTGCCGAAAATTTTCACTTCCCAACCAACGTTTGGCCGAATTTCATTTTGCCGAATCATCATTATGGCAACTTGTTAAAATGATTAGTTTCATTTTCAAAACTCACGATTGCCAACTCAACGTTTGTTTTTTTTTTTACATGGTCACTTATTAAAATGTCAGTTTTTATATAGCCAAATGGTACTACATAACCATTAATAAAAAATAAGACATTCTTAGGTAAAATAAAGACTGTTTATAAATTAAAACAAACATGTTCGCGGCTAAGGGGTAGCCCAAGGGCCACCCCGCCGCACCTAAACCTAAATTAATCCAAATTAATCATAAGAGTTTTTTGGCCTAGTGTAACATTTGCCATGTGAAAAATATCCCAAAAGTTTAAAATCAAAATGATATTCAACATCATGAAAATTCGGCCAAATGAGAGGTTGGCATACAAAAATTTGCCAATTGTCAGTTGTCAAAGGGAACATTCGGTGAAATGTTGGTTGTCAAATGAAATTCGATCTAATAAAATTCGGCGAAAAGGCAGAACACCGTCTGGGAGAGACTTCGGTATTCTTCAGTTCAGACGTCAGTCATATTAAAAATGAAGATTGCCGAGAGACGATAAATCTCTCAAATGTGACCTAGCCAAATAATGTGTAAGTGTTTTGGTTTTGACTGTAAACTTGCATATGTCGGAATTAAATAAATAAATAAATAAGAAAGAAAATAGAATCACTGTAAAATATCAATTTCATGTTACAAAAGCAAGCACATTTAATTAACATCAAACAATATCGTTAATAAGTGGTACCTAACTGTGTTCCATTCGTTTCCTAGATGTATACTTGTATATCGAACTTCTACACCACTCGTATTTCAATAAAGAGTACCTACCTACCTACCTGTATCCACAAATAGACAAAAAATTACTGATATTTTCAAATATCATTTGTTTCCCGGCAAACTCAAAACGCTAACTACACAGTGAATATGCAACGCAACTCATAAATCCTAAGCGGGATAGACATGGAGTTGCGAATACGAGGTGCGCTCTTCTATCGTACAGAAGAGTTTTTAATTTCCGGCGGCCTGGGAACTTCCGTTTCGAAAAAGTGTTAATTGAATATGTACGCGTATTCGCAAACGTAGACAGTTATCAAATAAAGTTGAATAGGGAGTTTTGGGAATCAACTGCTCTATGTGCTTGTACCAGTTAAGTAGGTACTCATTCATTTGTATCGTATTTACTCGATACTGAATTACGACCAGAAAATGAGAATTAGGTACTGACTTTTTTTTTATTATGACTGCTACCCAAATGTCTATCTTTTTTTTCGCCACTCCCATCAGATCACGCATCTTTTTTGCCATCTTCTCTAACAGATAGGTAGGTAGGTAAGTACAAGTAGGCCAACGCATCATCTCTCCGTTTGCTAGACTAAAATAATAATACCTAATTAAATTGAATTTTTTGAAAACTTATTTTACGTAGCCACTGTACCTTGTACAAAGTTTAAATTAAATTAATGTACAAAATATCCCTTTGTACGTTAAACTAAAAACAGTTATTATGAAAAGGATCTACGTGGATCGGGGAATGGGGGCTTACTGAAATTGGCGAGTGTAAGCCGTGTATTATAAGCTGATCCTTAAACTATGATATTGACAATCAGATTAGAGCAGAATTGTATCTTTCCATAAATTAGGGTCAGATTACATAGGAGGGCAAATAAACCCTTTCAAACAATGGGATTTAGCATTCTGGTGCTAAAAACAAATAATGGTAAGCTGTTTAATTTTGTTCCATTGATTTGTTGTTGCTTTTTTGCGTCATAGTTGACACACATATTTGACAAAATAAAATAATAATACAATCCATAAAAAACACGTTGAAGAATTTTAAATCATCTTAGCGTTACCTCACTTACATATAAAAGAAAAAAGTCTAGTAGGTAAGACAATATTACTAAACGATTCGAGTAACATATTAGTTTAAAAATATTATTTTTGTCTTATTATAAATTTGTTTTGCCTCGACTCCGCAGTAGCCACCCGTCTCCGTCTAAGCCCAACATGGATGAATCGCTAACTCTTCCAAGAAAAGTGGCTTGGCTAGGTGACGGGTATTATCACGTGAAAATTTGTAACTGATGGCGGGTGTCCTAGATGAGACAGTTGAAACATGTCACACAGGAGCACCCTAGGGGCGTGTCGGGTCGTACATATGTGCCATGTAACTACATCACTACTTCTGGGAGAAAAACTTTGCATTACGTATGCCACGCTCAGCCAACCCAGTGTTGATTTAGCAAGAGCATTACGTGAATTGAAAAAACAAACTAGGTTACTTTAATAATATATGCTTGATTCCATCTGCGTTTGTCATAGGACGAGATTACAATAAGACTAACATAGAAAAAAAACATAACACATTTCAAAACTTAATATTAATTACATACACACCTCAACAACGTGACTATTGTAACCACTCAAAAATCTATTATGTAATATTTTTATTCGAATGTTTTTTTTTTATTTTTTTTTTTTTATGCGAATAGGAAGGCAAAGGAGCAAGTGGGTCACCTGATGGTAAGCGATCACCACTGCCCATAGACACCCGCAACCCCGGAGGGATTGCAGATGCGTTGCCAACCTAGAGGGCTCTTCCAAAAAATGATTTGCCGCTGGAAAATATAACTTGTTTCCACCTCTTTTAAAAAGGTTATCTTCAACGTGGTAAGCTGATGTTTAATTAAAATAAAGCCACCCTAAACCATATCTCTATTCCCCTATAAACGAAAACATAAAACGCGCAAAGCCCAAATAATTCCGTCCAATTGATACAGCAGTAAAGTGGGAGCGCCAACACTAGATTTATAGGGCGCCGCCGAGTGCGTGCTTTAATAAAAAAATCACAAAGGTAATTCGCGCGACAAGTTATTACTGCTACAAATGTATTACACATTATGTTTCTCATATGAATAACGAGTGCTGTTTTCAGGCAAGTACCTATGCCCACTTAGCTGGTTGATTTGTTGCGCTCGTTTTTTGAAATTGTTCAAAACGGCGGTTATTAAGTTAGCTTAGTAGTATCTGTAAAGGAATAATAAATAAAAATTTTGCTCACATTCCTTTTCTCGAAGAGCCGTTATTACTTTAGTGTCTTAAAAATCCTACATATCATATAACTCGTCCTTTAAATCCTATAAATCATCCTAACCTTCTTTTTAGAACCATTATTTTACATTTACCAGACAAATCATTAAATTTTCTTAAAGCGTTATTCAGCTTTAAAGATTTTGACAGATAATGAAAAGATTTTCAGAGGTGCTATTACAGTAAAAACCAACTTTAATCTATGACACGCTGAGAGTGCTCTATGCTCTAAATGTCGGTATATTATTTGCACAGAATGTTTTGCACACATGAGAGGCCCATTGAGGCCGATGGCAGTAGGCCTGCATTGTGTGAGTGCGTTAGAAGCACCGGCCGTTGGAGAGGCTCGGACACCGCCTGTAACTCAAAACTGTCAGGATCACGCGGGTCGGAGCAGCGCCCGCCATTGTATCCCCTCCGACAACCGACTAAACAAACTTTTTTATACGTTTGGGGCCTTGACATGGATAGAAATGCAAAAATATACAGGGTAATTATTAAACACAGATAACGGCCTTGTCATTACTACTTTTGATGTAGGTAAGTCTGCACGTTACGGATACATGCCATGCGTTTAATGTTAAATTACGTTAAATTAAAACTTTTTGTCTCCACCTACGTTAACGTTGAATATATTTTAAAAGTTAAAAAAAATTGTACCTCGTACTCAGTATCCCACTAAGCACTTAATTTTTTTTTTGGTATGTTGTATATATTTCAAAAGACGAGTACAAAAATCATTTCAGATCATATATTAGACAAACAAGCAAACAAAAATATAAGTGGATAATGCATGCATATAATGGTGGCATTTTGTGTATAGTCGATTTATAAAGAAGCCGGCATAACTTATTGATCGCTTTAAATGAATGTTGCCAAAATAATAGCCCTGTAGTACACCTGGGTAGCGTCGAGTTAACAATGTTTCACGTTGTTCACGTTTTGACAGTTAGGGTCATCGTTTAGAGGTAATACAAGACCTGCGCGACCCCACCCACACATCTTCATTAAGTGGCCCGTAATGTCGCTCCAGGGAAATACTTTCGCATCGTCACCGAAACAACCTATCCATTAGCTGATACCGTGGGTACAATACGAAATTTCATAAATAAATTTAAGCGGGTGGATGATATATATATTTTTTATTCGGTTGTTTAAAAACAAAACATTATAATTATTTTTCATTAAATTCACAAATCAACTAGGTACTCCGTTACAACAGTATGTTGAAACAGAAACATTAAACGATTTGAAACGAAAAAAATATAATTAGATTAATTAGGTACAAAACCAGCTTTGAAAAGAATAACTAATATCGCATCGCACTACATACAATACGAAATTCCTAACAACTTATAGTTAAAAATCATTTTTAATATAATAAGTAAACTTTTTCTGACTACTTACTTACACTTTTACAAAGTGATTAGTTACAAATATTTTATTGTTTATTAAAAAGTACCTACCAATTTTTTAGTTCCAAAGATTTAGGGCACAATTTATTTTATTAGAATCTATTGTTTGTTTCACAATTTCTGCATAGCATAGCCGTCAAATAGACATAAACGTCTAGGTCTCTAGACGTTTATTTAGACGTAGCATAGAGAATTTCAAGCTTATTATTTCAATAGGTATGGTTATCCTTTGATCTACTGAATAAACTAGTTCTCGTTTGTTCCAGTATTTGCATAATACACCGCGTTACATTATTAACTGAAAAGAGGTTTCCATTACCTATTCCAGTAAGGGGATCAGACGGCACAACAGATATCGCAGAATTTGCAGATTATTATTCATTGCATTTGTGCGTCTTATTAGTATTATGTGGTAATCCGATCGACAATATCATAGAGATTGTAAACGTATCAATTTGTGTTACAGGGTACAAATATTGCGACGTAAATTAATAATAGGTACCTCTAGGTATTATATTAGTTTACTGATTGCAGAATATTTGTTTTATTACTCGTATAGTGCTGCAGTTTTATTAAAAAAATATATTGAAATGTTTTTTTTAATGAGTTGTTCTGACATGGAATATAATAAAATAATGATAAAAATGACATGTAATAACAATAATTATTACGAATAAATGAGTATGAGTATGAGTATGAGCATTAATTATCATATTATTAATATACTATTGATTCCCCTTTCCACCTGTACGCCCTCAATCATGCTTAGCGTGTCCTTTGGGTCTTGTTGCCCTACGCTCTGTCTACTCCGTAAGGGATTATAGACGTGTTTTGTGTGTAATAAAATAATCTATCCATAATGATAAGCTTATTCAATATACGAGTAGCTTCATCCAAAAGAAAAGTTTAAGAAAGAAAGGCATCGCCCCAAGTTTTGGCCGGCTCGCCTGTTGGCAGGAGGCTGGAGGGCAGCCCGCGTCAGATAATGTCACCATAACAGATTATTTCTTGGCACCAAGTGAGCTCATGACAATTCAAAGCATCTTTCGCGAATACGGGCAGATGTACTTTACGTGACTATTGTGCGCCAAAGAAAGAGAGACAATTTACATTTACGATACATATTTATAGCAGATTTCTGTGACTCTGTCGTTGGCTTAGCTTATTCGGAGCTCACAAATTGGTATGAAAGAAGACTGGGATGTTACCAGAAACAAACGTCGACGCTAGTTCATTAAATACAGGAGCCGGTAGAAAAACTGTTCAGGAAATTGTAAACGTGCCCGGAATTGATTTGTTCGAGCCGTCTTATATTTTCCAAGAATTGAAACATTACCGTCTGAAATACATACAAAAGCCGACATCTTGTCTTAGTACGTCACATGAACTTCATTACCTTTACTAATTGAAAGTTAATAGGTATGTGAATGTTAATCTCCTTCTTCGTAGGAATTTACAGTCATCTTGTAGCTAAATTATGTTTTGTCTGCGTCGGATTTTGATCTGATAGATTTTTTTTTATATGAATAGGAAGGCAAACGAGCAAGTGGGTGCCCTGATGGTAAGCGATCACCACTGCCCATAGACACCCGCAACCCTGGAGGGATTGCAGATGCGTTGCCAACCTAGAGGACTTAGATGAAATGCCTCTTGTGCCCGTAATTTCCCCGGCTGTCTTACTCTCCACACCGGAACACAGCAGTGCAAGCACTGCTGCTTAGCGGCAGGATTAGCGAGTAAGATGATGGTAGCGATCCGGACGGACCTTGCACAAGGCCCTACCACCCGCTATAAAGACAAACGAATAAATTTTAACAAGCGTTTATGAATAAGGGCCAAGGGAGTATTTAGTTTAATACATACATACACACATCACGTCTTTGTCCCTTACGGGGTTGACAAACGCTAAGGTAACAAAGACCTAAAGGGCACGTTTAGCATGATTGTAGGCGTATAGATGCAAAGGGGATTCAAAATAGTGATGGGTTGCTAGCCGCATCGCCTATAACATGATTCCTAAAATTTTCGCCCATTCCCTCGATGGGCTTTTACCATCTGCGCAGGAAGAGAAGCAACTGGTACATTCTATGTTTTTCTTTTTATTCATGTTTTATTATTTATGTTTTTTATTTAGTTTAGGTATAATATGTAATAAATATATAATTCTTTATCATCTGGCCTACATAAGTGTCTTTACTGGACACAGGTCTCATCGCAGAGTGATAGTACCTACTCCGAATGTAGTTTCCATAAGAGCCCAATGCGGTTTGGATACGGCACACAATATAAACAGCTTTACAGGCGTATGTAGGTTTTCACTTCTTCACTAGGTACCTAATACTTACCGAAAAACTCATGGTGAATTTCAAATGTAATTTCGCACATAAATTTCGTACTTAATCCTTATCTTGGCGACAGTAAAATCGTAGCTAAGTAAAAAAGTCGCTTTACGCTTGGACAACGGTGGCAATATTTTTCTTCATTTTCGCAGAAGGTTGAACTTTAAGTGGGAAAGTAGCACAATCCCCCAGTTAGATGACAGAGATAAACTTGAGCGGATCACGATGTCATTTTATTCTAACTGCAGATGGATCCAGTTATGTCACGTCTACCAGCGGACTTGTAACTCCATTTTATGACTCGTCTTAAATGTTATGTTATTGAAAAGTCATTTTTATACTTTACTAGCTTGTTGCCCGTGGCTTCATCCCCTTTCCAGTTCTTTTTTTCAAAATAGTTATTCTTTCATAAAAACATTCTACTGACAATAACAAAAACAACAAAAAGAATTTAGCGTAGGCTTAACGCGCAATGCCGTGACGTCTACATCGTCTGCGTGAAGTCTACATCGGGGTGTGGGACGCCTGGCCAACTTTCGGCCCATTTAAATAAACCTTAAGTTTTCTGACTCGGAGTCGCTAATTTTATGCCCACAGGAGAGACAACTTTTGTTTCTTAGATACGGTGTGTATGACTCTTTTAGAAAACGTACCAAAAAAAATAATCGAGCAAAGCTCGGAGTGAGCTCGGACATTCAGGTACCTACTCATCAATACATGATCGACCTATAATTCGTTTTACACAGTGAAATTCTCAGAGCTTTCATTACTTATTGTGTCATCACATCATATCCAAGACAGCGTCTAAAGCACCATCCAATAAGATTTTAGCAGGGCGTGATAGCAATCAAACTGGTAAATCCCGACGGAGCGGAGCAAATCACAACTTATTGCAGCCACTTCCCGCGAGAGGACAATTAAATCACGGCCACATTAAATTGATGTTCCTGTGTCACGTACACGTAACTATACTAAATAGGTTACACCTTGCCAGCCACTAGGATTATTAAATTGACAAGCGCTCCTCCCGACTCCACCCGCAACTTTAGTGGCACCTACAAACCTACCTTTGAAGAACATTTTCGAATTACGACCAAACGGGTCTCGAAATCGATCGCACCCTCAGTAATTAAATCACTTAACACTGAGACGTCTCAAGTCAAAGCTGGAAACAAAGGCTTGCACAAACATACATAAAATCTCGTACTTTTATAGTGCGCAGTTACTCGAGATTAATTAGTACATGTCTGATAGTTGTACAGACAGTAATCTGTTTAAGTGCAAAAGACGGTAGTTCCAGGTGTAGTCTGTGAGAGGAGGAGCAGACCGCTTATAATTGAGGCAATAAATTCCAGTAGGACGACTTATGCCACCCGCCCCCTGTTACGCTGGGAAGCGACAATTAAATCACAATGAATCACGGGATTCCACGTATTCATTACGAAAACTTTTCCCGCAGAAAATGTACCTTTAAACCCAAGTACTTAAATAACATAAACACAAAATTTGAACATCAACAAATGGAACAGAAAATTCACTTCTCAAAAAAATTAAAGGATGCCATAAAAGCATGCGTGTGCGATAAGCTCGCTTTATTTTCGGGTGCTGTTGTCATTAAGGCTATCCGAAGTCGTAACCCCGTGATGTCGGTCGTAACTCGTTTATAGTATAACGCCTAAAATTAGAAAGCGGTATGCGCAAATTAAATACATCGTACGAATACAGAAACGTTCCTTTCAAATGCCATTTGAGATTAGAGCACATAGCGCCTCCAATGTATTCCGTGAATTGCTCGAGTCTCATCTAGTATTCTCAATAAAGACTAAAAGCTTTTATTACGTATTGTAATACTTGAGAGCGAAAGCGTATTCCCCTTACCTTCCTTAACGCATGAAATCCTCGAGGCAGCCTTTCACCTTTAGATTTCTCTTCCGAGGCGGAAAAAACAAGGCTTTATTAGCTGTTCTTACCGCACACCTTCGTCAGTGTCAATTAAGGAAAAGTAGACGATAAGACGCCGGCAAATCGGAAATTATATATTGTAGCATAGTAGGCAAAATTTAATTAACATGCGCTATAGACGCGAAAAAAGCTCATTATTCAGTTAGACACACACAGCAAATATTTAGTGCTCGTTTGGCGAAGAGAATTTCCTGAAAAGGGATCCAGCGGTAGTTATCTGACGTCAAATTAGATAAAATTGTTTGGTAGGTACTCATTATTTGTTTCGACCATTTGTTGATTTAGGCACATAATACCTACAAACCGACTCAAATAACATATTTTTTTCTTAGTTTTTGCAATACCAAAATAATACCTCTGATCCAATTGACAGTGATATAAAATGGGATTTATGTCTCGTCCACGGCCTCCGACCACGAGGTTGCGCCTAATCCTGAACTCTTAGAGTTTTCATTTTCATTGAGTCGTAAAAAAACACTTTATCCCTCACGAGCGGTTTAAAGACGGCCGGATAATAAACTGATAATTGTTTTTTTTAAACCAAAGTAACTTACCTATGCAACATTTTATAGACTCTGCTGAGACGCGAATAGGGGCTGATGTCGATATCCAAAATATTACCAGTGTTTTTCGATATATTCAGATAGGCAATTTATCTACTTACCGGTTTCAAAATCTACAAACTATCTATGACATAGGTACAGTTTCATCAATCAACTAACAACTTTTTTAATTTATGCGTATGGCGGGTGAGCAACTGTACAACTTCATGAAAATGTGGGTAGACGTGTGTTAATTAAACCTGACAATCGTTTTTAGGACTATCGTTAATGTTTCTATATATTTAGGAAACGACTAACGGAGGGTCTGAAATAGGAATCTATGCCCGAGGGAGAACTACAAAACGTTCCGACCTTTCACATTTAGATACCGTTTCATAGTTAAACGGTCAGGTTTCAAATGACGCAGTAAAATAGTAAGGTGACCTGGGAAATCTCTAAATAGAAAACAGCTTTACAAAAAGGGTTTAGTTTAACTTTGGCTAATTTAAATTTCTAAACGACGCTGAAAATTAGAAGACAGAAAAATTCGAAAAGTCAAGCTCCTCTCCTCTTCATTCCGTGATGCGTGCTAGATACCGCTACACCACCCATAGCAGGTTTGGCAAGTTTCTACGGGATTGCGAATAATTAATAATATATATATATATATATATATATATATATATGTATATAAATATAAAATTAAAATACATCTTAATATAATTTTTGTAAAATAAACATTAATACAATTAGGTTATACTAAGTGAAAGCCAATCGTATTATGTATGACATCGTTTTTTAATTACGTGAGAAAGTGTATCTTGGACCACACAATACCTAACTTGGAACACTTAATTACCAGCCCTACCGCATCTTGACAAGCCTGCTACACATGACTGCACAAACACACCAAAATCTTTTCAATCTCCTCATAACAAGTTGAGTGTCTACCGTCTACAAGTAACTTCTAACTTTAACACTCCAACCTGTTGCCACTCAAGACCCTTGCATATAATTAAGTATGCCACACAAATTTCCATACATTAATTCAGGGAATGTGTTAATTTGGGCTTGCAAGTATCAAGATGGCCGGACGAGTCTACTGGACTGGACAGTATGATTGATCAAGTGCCGAGGGCGAGTGGACACGACTGGGTTCCGATCTACATGCGTGATATTATGCACGGATGTCTGTGAAATCTTGTGCAGATTGATTGTGCTAGAAACGGTGTTAGAAATCCAAGAATAGTTCAGTCTATTGACCGATACAGAATTTAGAATAGTTTTGAATGTATCTTTACTTAGAACAGAACAGAATATTTATTGTTTAACTGACTGTTTTATTGTTTAGGTGTATAGTTATTTTGCAATAAATTGACTCTAATTCAAAATTGGTCCCAAATAATGGTGGCCCGCATGCACGTTTTCCTCCCTTTCCATAAAAAAATCTCAATTCATTTACGTTTATTTTAGGTCTCATTAAAATTTGATCATCTATTTGCAACTCCTCTAACTTTTTGCTGCTGTAAAAGTAGTTAATTTTATGTCTTTAAATTTGTCCGTGACATATTTCACGTAAAAAAACCACTTGTGAATTATTTTGATTAAAACCAGATTCAGTTACACTACCTAACTACATCGTAGTTTGCGCAAATAGTTCGAACATACATACAACATTTGCGAAAATCATTTCTCTACACTGCCTTTTACCAAGCAAAAAACCCTTACCTACCGACTGAGCTCGATCTATATCAACACAAAATAAATGGAAACTTGATTGATAGGTGAACTTACATAGGTACACTGATGAAGTTTGCGCTGTTGATCTAGTACCTAATGGACATAATACTTACAAAAATACTGAAATTGGGTTGAGCAAGCAAAACTCTTAAGTTTTAGTGGCAGTTCATTTTATATTTAAAGTCCGAAACACCTGCAAAGTACCTATTCAGTTAATGTGAGAGATAGAGCGAGCGAAGGCGCGCTTCCGGTTTCCGGGCCCCGCCGATTCAATTTGGTCCGGCCGCGACAAACTCCATTGATTGTTTCGATATTCCGGTCACAAACGAACGCTCTTAGCTTTGCAGCACTAACCTGGAAAACTTTTCTTAAGTTTAAACCACCCTGTATTATCATTGTCGCTGTATAGATGGGTTTGGTAGATTCATTTAGTGAGGTTTCGTGACTATGTAGCAACCATTTAGTTGCAGTTTTTTAATTGATTAAGTGTTGTAAAAGTAAACTATAATTTTTGGACTGATGTATTTTGACGATTATTCGCACTAAAAAACAAAAATCGAAATCGAAAAAGATAACTCACTGCGTGCTCGTTTAATAAATAAATATAGTAAATGTTTGAAATGTGGACTAATAATTAATTTGATTTGTGAACAATATACTTATTAACATTACTGTGCCTACGCGCTTGGCTAACAAGCTTATTATTGTACCTAATTAAAAATCTCCGATGTCTTTCTGTCGGTAGACATGTTCAGAGCTAAACGCTGGTCTATTCAAGTGTGACAGTCAAGGAAAGCGCCTTGCTTCCGGGACCACATATCGCACGTGGCTCAAATGGACTTATTTCTATTTAGCACCCTTTCCAAAATGACACTTGAGTATTCACATACAAAGTTAAGTTTTGGATCGCGTGATATTCAGAGTTGTGTCGCTTTTATCCGGGCCGTGCGATTTATCGCGAACGGCGATCGAACTCGCCACCGCTCTCCATGCCTTGGTCTCCGTTTTGTACAAACAACTCTCTAGGATTACCTGAAGTTTGCACAGCTTAAAAATTGTGCCAAGACAGCGGTAAGATTTTAAACCGCAAACAGCATAGAACCTTTAAAATAGCACGCCAATAAAAGAATCCTTTGTTTTTTATTAGTTTAATGTGCCTGAAACAAAAGCTTGTAAGTAAATATTTAAATAATACCCGAAAAGATGTAGGCTCTGTAAAATAAAATTGTCAGACTTTACTAAATTTTAACAAATAATATCTTGTTTCTCTTCGAAACTAATCTTTATTTGACAAGGTTAGTTGTTTAAAGGACATTGAATTAAAAGAAGGTAAAAAATAAATAACCTTGTCTGCTTGCTCTTGTCAAATTGTACTTTGTTGCTGGGTAGATAATTTGCAACCAAGATATATTTTTTAGATATTCATAAAATAAGTTAGAATAAAGTAAAACTGAAGTAGGTACAACAAACACGATATTATTCAACCCTGTACTTTCAAGCCTATCACATACTTGTACGTAACTTGCAAGGCTGCCTGTAAGTTTATTTTATATCCGGGGTGAGCTGTTGTCCCCACACATGCTCGCTTTCCGCCGGCGCCGAAGGTACAATAGTCAGGCCTCAGTGATATACTTTTATTGTCATGCACCCTCCATTCACCACTCTCAAGATATTCATGAGACTGCAAATAGACTCTGGCTCTAATGTCATTTTACGCACATGTAATTGTACACAAGAGTTAATATTTACTGTTTGTTGGTGTTGTTATGTATTTGTCATTAAAACGTGTAGCATATTGGCTATAAAGTTTATAGCTTTACGATATTATTGTAGCAGTTGCCCGAGCATCATAAAACCCTGTCAAATAAAGGGCATGTTTGTCAAAATTGCCGCACAGTATCCGCTGAGGTAATATTTGAATTCCGATAACCTTTTAATGGTTTCCCCGCCGGTCGTCCGTGACGAGGGATGATAAAAGGGTCGTAACACAACCTTCTCGTGAGTACCAGCGGTTTACCTTGCTGTGGAAAGTGCCCTCCGTGTTGGCTAACTCCTCCGAATACCTAGCAATTTGACAGACGCCACCCCCGTTATTATGGGCAGTATAAGCCCGACGACCAGTCGGCGGCGGCCGGTTAAACACCACGAGAACCAGCTAATGTATGTTTCCACTGCAGTTGTTTATGAACTACTAATTGCGATTTGTAATGCTTATTTGTTTCAAAGCTAAAGTTGGGAGTGAAATATGTGGACACAAGCACCAACTCGTTAAACTTCAATGTAGGTAGGTAGTTTTCTGCTAATCATGATTTCATGATCATGAATCATAACTAGGTACCTAAAGTTTCATTTCGCGGCAACAAGCTCGGGCTTAATTAAATATTATAAACGCTTAAAGACAGAAGAAAAATATCGTGACGAAACTTGCACGCACACCTGAGGAGCAGTTCAATGGTGGGTGCGTTCCCGATCCACACAGGGCATAGACCCTGTGAAGACAGGTGGGAACTACAGTCCAAGCCTTAAACAAATAGGTACATATTCGTAGGCTGGAAATAATTGTGAAAGGCAGGAAAAAAACATTCCTTAAAAAGATAAATATTTCAAGGAATTGTTCGTCGTCAAGTACCTGTGTAAAAAACCGTGCTAAAAATAATATTAACTTAGCCATTGTATCGTCGCAGTCACTGAAAAGAATGTACAGAAATAAAATTTCAGCTACCCTGTTGAATCCTTAATGTTGATATCTGGCTTTCATAACGAATAAAGTTGGATGCTTTAAGAGGCCCGCTACGCAAACGACACTCATGTATCGGACGTCAATAAAAACTGTTCCGTTCAAATCATAAAACGATCTGTTCCGGCGATTCATCGCCGCTGTTAACCCATATCGCGTGAAACGGCCGCCACATCGCCGGGAGACACGATCTTTTACCGAGACGTGACTGAACAACCCAATAAAATCCAAGCGAGCTGGCTACTGTCGGACTGTAAAAATCGTTGGACGTGACAGGGGCGTGACACGCGGACCTGTACGGCCGCTGTCACGGGAATCTATGTCACTCCACACCGACCACTATATGTTGCTATAAGTACCTACTTATTTTAGTCTGGATGCACCAAGTTTTAAAATCACTCTTAAAATATGTGTGTAAAAGTTAAAGTTGAACTTGAAAAAAGACAATGATTTCTGTTTAGTAGAAAACAAGCGAAGCAGTTGAATACCCGAAACACTAAGCACACAGGACTGGAAGAGGGCAAAAGGCAAAGTTGAAAGAAGCCAGCAATATAGTCGAGTCGGCATCCGAACGACAGTTCGACTGCGGATAACAATAAAACTAAATCATCGGGAAGTTATCTATCTTCGTAGCCGAATGGGCCCGGAAGGCGAACATGTGCACGAGAATGTATTACACGGGATAAAAATGTTAAATGGTGCAATGCTATGACTTTTGCTTTTTCTGCTACGTGGAGATGGACTGTTTTGACAAGAAAATCTTTAAAAGTGTTCCAAGCAAAAGCAAAACATTAAGAAATAAAGTTATAAAAAAATACAAACATCAAAATTACAGTTTAGTAGGTAAAGTAGAAAAAAAAACTTCACAAATTGGAACCACCACATGACATTATAACGAATTCCAACTTAATTTACCAGATCCAGTAAAAAAAAATACTAAAAGTAAAAGTATTTGTTCCATAATGAAGATAAAGACAACCTAATTATGATCGTGCATACGTACATATATCACGTCTTTATCCCTTACGGGGTAGACAGAGCCTAAGGTAACAAAACCTTAAGGCCACGTTTAGCATGATTAAGGGCGTATATATGTGGAAGGGGATCGTGCATCTTTGTCACTATATCAAAAAGGTATTTATTTTTAACGTTTCTACTGAAGTATTTAAATCTTTTTAAATTTACTGTCCAACCTGTCATATACATTCATTTTAAATGTTAAAATGGTTAAAAAATTATCATACGTCTAGACAGCGACTACTGCGAGTCTATTTAGCTCGACTGACATTTCGCAAATTACCGTTCTCATTAATTCTCCATTAGGCAATAATTGGGGTTGGAGTTTTAGTACAAAAAATCGCTTAATACCCTCTTTATCTCTCCCTCAGGAAGTAATGTTGTTAACTTTTCTCGTTCTACCTACTGACGTGTACCGCCTATTGTCAGTTCATGATGTAATTCATTTTTTTTATACTATCAATAACTTAATTACAACACACCGGATAACTCACGCATAAAAGCCGAACGATTGTTCCGACAATTGTTTCGGACTATTTCGTAGCCCTTCATCAGAGAGCGCTCGCCCCGGCGGCAGCGAAACGAACACCCGGTTATCCGGTGTGTTGTAATTGTGTGTGAGTCTCACGGTAGTTTCATGTTGAAAGTATCAATAACTTGTAGATGTGCTTGTAGGTTAACCTCCTTATTCATAAACGCTCTATATATAGGCACACGGCGGCCACGACGTACAAAATCCGCGTTCTGAAATGAACACAGGCACGACGTCGTCTGTACACGCGTCAATGTGTGCGTAAGATACACAGGGCTGTCTATCGCAAAAACCTAGTACTATAAGTACTACCAATGACATAAATATAGGTACTTATACTGAAGATATGGCTTAGATGTGTGCAAATAAATGTACTTATTCGTTATCTATTTATTTAGACTTACTTAAAATGTGTCTGTCTGTGTATATAAGCATTATTATTTTCAATTACAATAGATGGACGACAACAAACTTAAGCGAATGATTCTGTAGTTATTTCATGTATTAATCGCGATAATTTCAGAAAGCATTAATTTTCTAATGTTTTATAAAATGAAGTAGGTAGGATAGGTTCCCGAACTTGTGACGTGCGGCCGACATACATCGCGTTGCGAGCCCTACTAGTTGCCAGCAGCTTTCCGGCAGACTGCGCTTGAGGGGTGGGGTAACTCGAATCGGTGCGGGGCGGAGCGTGGCCATTCTGTACGTTAGTACTATTATATATTCTGTGATATAGGCTTCTACTAACTTAGCGATTTAGCAAGGACAAACGATTGCTAAGTTAGTAGAAGCCTATAGAGCGTTTATGAATAAGGGGGTAATAGTCTAACGCACGCAGCGTTGCAATTTCAATAGAAATCACTACTTTTGTCTGTCAAACGGTACAAGATGGCAATGAATAGAAATTGTGATTGCAATCGTTTGTTAGGTATACGACTCTACACATAAATCTATCTTGTCTCTACCATAATACCTATATAGTACTTGTTCTGTTCAATTCCATGATACATTAATTACACTGCTATAATTTTCCACTACTACCTACACTATTTTGTATTGTTGTAATTGTATTCCAATTGTAATTGCGGTCGATCGGTTAGTCTTTCCGTCTGCTTTTTAAGATTAAAAATAAATTAATAAAAAAATATATGAGTAAATAAAATCAATTTAAAACCAAGGTACTAATTGACATGACGCTGGCTCAATCTATCGACATAAAAAAGAAAGAAGACCACGTCCACCATTTGCAAGGTTAGTAGGTATGTATCTTTTAATCGGTAAACCTTGCAAAAGTATTCCTGATATCGCGAAGCTATGAAGGCAGATATAAATGAGCTAGTCAGGTTTAATTATTACCGAAATTAATAGTTAGCAGATAACGGCGCTACTTTTCTCCCATAAATAACCGCGGCGGTGCCTTCCGTCGATAAGTTAATTCTATCTCTGCTCCCCTCGTCATCTCTCACAATATGCTTCCTCAAATAATTATTCCATAATGGAACTGGACTTTTTCTGTGTTAATAATCGCTATCTTGCATGGAATTGCTCTATGTTCCATATTTACTCTGCGAAACTTGGAATTACATACTCCCACTGACATTTGTGAAGTAGTTAGAGCTAGCAAGCATTAAGCTCCCGACCTCAGCTAAAGCAAACGATTACAGTAATAGTTTCAAGGTAAATGTAGGGATCTATGAGACATACTCTTGCATTATTTATAGGGGTTATTATCGTCAATTGTGTTGACTTATCAATCTTATCATCCGTACAACCAAGTAGTAGTTATTAGTTTAGTGCTCGGTTCAAGCTTCAAATAGTTGACAGAGCCATTCCAATACAAGATTCCGTTAGATTCCTAGAAATCCATTTAACTACACTGACGATTAAAAATAACAGGTGACTGTACATTAAACTTTTCATGGAAAACAACTGACTTGATACTCTGTGTCGAATTTCTGTCAATAAATGTATTTCTTTCTTCTTTTTGATACAAACTACCTATGAATTTTCAAACCAGAATGGACTTGCCCAGTATTTCAGGCTCCCTTGACAGTGATAGATTCGTGCTAATTGTAGTAAGTCAATGAACATACATTTTTCACGTAAAATAATTTATAACAAAAATAGAGTTCCGCTGGACACATGCGAACGCGCCAGCGAATAGACAGAAATAAAAGAGTGCCGTCCGATATGAAATATGCAGCCAACTTCGTTCAAACTTCGACCCCTAAAGATCGTTACTCATTCAGTTTCTTGGCCACGCAACAGTACGTTTACCCACTTATTTTCTTTTAGATGTTAACTTTTTAACCATAAGTCTCTTGACAAACCATGTTATTGATTAACCAAATAGCCTTCATCTTCTTCATTCTTCTTCATTCCTTACGGGGTAGACAGGGCCCATCTGCTTTGTCCTGTAGGTGATCACTATTGTCATGTGTTTTATGACCAATTTAAGAGTTACACATACATAAGTACATACCTACAAATCATTATAACTCGAAGTTTTTTAACCAAGTAAGATTTTAATGAAAATGGTTACAATGACTGTGAAAGATGTTACTGTGACTGATTCGAAATATAAACTCTTTTAAAAAAAACACCACACGTACAAGGTACATTTTTTAAGGATAAAGACGTGATTTATGTATTATGTATGTATTATATATTTTTTTAGGTAGTGCGTTATTTGTGTGTCAGTTACGACATACTCATCCAAAGGGTATTGGTATATTCTAAATATATTTTTAGTTTTAGCAACTGCGAATATATCTTCTGATGTACTAACAAAATGTTTTCTTCGAGACAAATGTTGAAGCCAGATATCTGTTTGACGTTTTGTCCAATAGGTAATCGTTTGGGCGTCTTTTTCGCTACGACTCGTTCACGCTTCACTGGGTGTAACATGTAGCTCAAAGTCACGTCGCATGACCACGCGTTCAGCAGGGCCACATTGTGAGGAGACAATGTCCGTGATGCGTAAAATTCAATTTCTCCCAGTCATGTTTATAATTACTTGCAGATTGTGCCCTCACTCGTGGCGTGGCTTCGATGACCTTCCGAGAACGTGATCTTACGGTGATTTAACTTTTTAAACGTTTACATAGTTAGTTATTTGACACAAGATTATTCAGATTTATATATTTCATGTATCATCTTAGGATTAGGACAAAGTATTAAAATTAGTGATTAACTAAATTCGTTTTCGTTCAAAAAGTACCTAATTGAAAAGTAGTGTGATATTTCAGTCTAGACGGAAACAAATTAACTTCGACGCGAACGTAAGGATCGGGTGTAATAAAATAGCCTAGCGTCGAAGCCGTGTCTCTAATTCCATCTGAACAGCAAGACGGCGGCAACTTGTCTCTCTACAGTAGGCCGAAACAAGTCTCGATGTAATCCCTTAAATCCAAATTAGATTTTCTTTCAGTGCCTCCCACTATTCACGGGTTTCCGGAGTCGGGCGCGCCACGCGCCGCGGCCTGCGACGCCGATCCTGGCTCATCCTCAATCCATACTACAGCTTCCTCTAATTGGAAAAGTACACAATTTCACCCTACCAATGCAATAGATTTACGGTCACGTTTTATACGGAAAAACACAACGTATACGCACCAATTAACCGGAACACACAACTCAAGATTTACGTGAACGTGAACTACAATAAATTCTCATTTAACAAATTTTAATAGGCCCTCAAAGAAAAACGAACGTCGTAACAAGAAGAAACAATAAAATAAAACGGCACGATGGTAATGAATAGGCTGTACAAATATTGGGCCAGATTTAACAGGGTGTAAGTCGATAGCGCGACAGGCGAGCTCGCGTGACGCCGCTCGCGCCGCGAGCACGCACTCCGGCCGATTTAGACATCACATCAGTTACATCGCTTCCATATAGCGCGCCCAATCACTAGCCATTACCATTGCCAAACTTTTGGGTACAGCATAAGAACACAAATGAATTAAAACTGTATTCCGGCGTGGTTGCCCAATCTCCGCAACGGCATGCCCATAGTGTTCGATACTGTCTGACCAAACTGTCTATCAAACCGACGACGAATCGTGTCGTCGTCGAAGGGTCGTGTGTCACAAAAGACATGAATAACGAAACTCAATAAGTTATTTACGCTTGGTTGCAAAAAATTAAACACATTTTGTGAAAATGACATCTCTCATTCCTATTCTGTGAATTAATGAAACAAAATGTTTGCAAAATCAAACAAATCAGAAAATACCTTTGTTTTAATTAAATCAGTTTTCCTCTTCATTGTACAAGGGCTCTGTGCGAGCGGAGCTGTTGTAAAATATAGGGTCAGACATATGCATCCCTCAAAGAATTAAATTGAATATGAAAGGAAATTACATAGGCTCACATCGGCGCGTCTCTTGTTCCAATCGAATTTCCCTCTGAAAACATTGCCGTAGCGGAAATTAAACCGACATATGAAAATAACTGAGATCTTGCTAACAGATGATTTGTAGGCTGCTATAGAAAATTATGTTTAGTAAAATGAATGGAAAATAATAATCTCATTACGCACTCTGGAACTGGATACCCGATTTTGGAAACAGTTAAAATTCACATCAGGAAAAAAATAATTGAAATGGCGAACTTAGCGCATCTTGACATGATTTTAGTGTGTTTAACCTAATTTCTGAGTAAGGCGTTCATTTTCGGCCAAGAGTCAAATTTCGTGTGTTTACAGGATCAGTGGTTTTGTGAGCTAAGTGATTGTAAGTGGAGAGCGAGCGGACTGGCGCCGCGCCGGAAGTCGTTCCTACGTGACGGCCGCCGGAAGTGACGCCTGGATCGCGTTCCTTCGTTATGTCGCTTTACTATCTATCACCCTTTGGAGCCTTTTATCCTCACTGTATTGGAGTAGGTAAATCGGGAATTCTCTCAGCCGCGCCGCCCCGCATTACCTGTTTAGCGCTAAATCACGTCGAAGTGCGAAATGTTTTCGTTATATTTATTTTTATACGGCGCGTTATTGTGTAAGTTATTGCGTTCGCTGCTACCCTTTCCCTGGCGTGTTAGCGCAACGCTACCAGATTAAAACGGAATAACATGTATCGCTACTAGCGCTTGTAGAGCCAGCGATCTGATTACAACAGTAAGCCACACTGTAAACAATAGAATAAACAACGTAATTATAACTGTAACGCTGAAACCTCGAGCCCGAAATTAGTCGTCGCCGTCTAAATGTTGAGTAATACGGGCAAGAAGTGCGTCGTTGTTTTTGTAATGGGTTTTCTTATGACTGGCCCTAACGATTATTCCGGCCATTGTGAGCTCCGCGGCCTCTGCCAAGAGCTTGCCGAGAAAGAGCTAAACTTACAAAAGTTTCCGACTTGTTCAAATGGCCGGCTTTTGTTAGCGCGACTTATTGTTTGCGACAGATTGCTGAGGAGCATCGCTTCCATTACAAATTTGTACTAGACGTAAAACACGTGTGATTGCGGTTTGGGGGGCGATCTATTTTTTTTATTACTTCTAAACTTAGACAAATAAAGTTGAGATACTAGTGATGTGTATTATTATTTCTTGTGTAATTTGTCGTGGATCGTGACACGCCAATTACGAGTAATATAGCCAATATAAAAGTTACAAACTTAAAGTCAGAATCATAGTTTAGCATGGACAACAAAATGCTACATAGTTAGATACAAAAGGACCTCAAACCCAACACCATTAATTAAACATCTACATACATTTTATAGTAAGTATATAAACAAGTACATAGGACTGTCAAGATGCCGAGAATTTATTGCAATCTTAGGATTTGACCCCGTACCTAACTCACAAAGTTTAAATACAATAAACTAAAATTTATCTAAGGATCGAAGTAAATAGTTTTCCCGCGGGGCGCCGCGGCGTCGCCGCCACGGCCCGCTGCCCTCCGGGGAGGAGCTGGTTACTTCAAAAAACAAATTGAAACATTCTAACTCCAATTTGATGAACCGGGTTCTGTTTCAGATATATTTTGTGAAGTCATCACACGCAAAATGATTTGAATAGCATTTAAACCATTACATTCATAATTTAAATACTACCCAATGCATTTTAACCATAATTAAGTCAACGATATTATCCAAGAGCAGAAAAATACTCTATTAAAATTTCCATATCGTCGTTCGCAAAGCAGAGCACCTCGGCTGTTTCCTACCTATACATCGGTTGTGATCCTCACGCTTTTATTTTTGCTTATAAAGAAAGTCATATCCCATATTACTCTGAAACGTGTAGCAATATTTTCTGTTATAACGAAATAATATGTTTTGTGAGATAGAATTCATATTTCATAAGCACTCATACGCATAAGATATTGCAGAGAAAGTGGTACTTTTTCCTTTATTTCATAGTAAAGATAAAGGGCACCAGCCGATACGAGGGGGATAACCGGCTCGATGTCAGCCTCGCTAGATTCATTCGCTGCTATTTGTGTCACATCATATTTCACACCGGGCCGAGTGAATTCTATATGCATGAAGACAACCGGATTGTATTCGGACCTAATAGACCCACTTTTATGTTGCATCTTAGAGAAGACTATGATTTTACTAAAGTAAATATTTTTTAAGTTTATTGATGTTAAATAGTAATATAGGTCTCGCTATGAGCAAGCATGATTGTTATTATAAATAACGTTTAAGGAACCTATATTGGAATTTGACTTTGTGTAACCAATACCTGCTATTTGTCAGACTATTGCCAAAATATTTTTCCACTTTTTAGGTACGTACGGGTAAATGCTCCGCGTTTGTGCGCCGTCATTGGAGCAAATTAAATATTTGATGGATGCATTAATTTTAGGGACGCCATCTAAACAGCTGTAAAGTGAGTGTAAGTTCGTTCCAACATTTATAAGCGTTATGATGGCTATAAAAAGCTCATTTGCGCGCAGGTTTAATGATCGCTTCTCCGTCACATCATGAAACTGCGTATAACTAAAGCAGTTACTGGATTATTGAAAACTTAAAATTAATAATCCCCGAAGCGCTCGTGCTTAACGTCACAGCTCGTCGACGCCCAGTATGTCGGAAACATTCTTCTAAATTTGGCAAGATCGTATTAACATAACCGTTTCGCTAAATGGAGTCAAGATAATTTGTGGACAAAGTTCGGCCTGTAATACCTCGCAAATTGCCGGATAAGACTGTGTGAGACAACTGTTAGTTTTAATTAAACCGCTGGTTGCGCTCGCGGGGAGTCCTCGGAATGAGAAAATTATTCTAATCTTATAAGCCTGTCGGTGTCCCGAGAACTTGGGATGAAATTAATACTGCGGCTCGACCCGTGGCGGGGCCGTAGGTGTAACACATTCGCGACACTCGCTTAGCGGCGCGGCGCACCTGCCGGCCGGCCCGCGGAGATAATACGCGACGTTCAATTTAATGAAAAGTACGGTTGGGCGAAATCGCCGCTTAGAGGATAATCTCTGGTATCAATTTGAGGAGCAACGTAGAGCGTCTTGGGAAAAGTATTTCATTAGAAGTGGGAAGCAATCGAGCGACTCGGAAGAGCACCTGTGCCGGCGCCGGCCGCGGCCCCAAGCCGCTCGCCTCGTTACCACAGCATCCCGGGACACGCCTCGACCGCCTCGAAACCAACCACACCTACCCAAAGCTTACTTCTCCAGAATAAAGGCGCTTTACGGTTTGAAACATAATTACTCATGTAAACGTCACATTTGCAATCGGCTTAGTAACTTGAAGTTAATTAGACTAGAACCAAAATGGAAATTAGGTAGGAGTTAATTCAGTAAAGAGGGTAAGGGATTATAAGTAGGTATTACATAAAGTAATCTTTGCGAACTGGTTTACGTTTTAAATTAATGCCCGTTTTAATGATCATACCAAAATTTTCTTTGGCTTAGAAAGTTAAATTTCCATAGTCGAAGCCGGTTTTTAAATCATTTGCTGTTCCTCGGCCACTCGTGCAATATTGCAACGCCTTAGTGGATAGGTTCTTTTTAGGGTTCCGTACCTCTAAAGGAAAAAAAGATCCCTTATAAGATCACTTCGTTGTCCGTGTGGCGTGTGGCCAAAGAATAGAAGAGTAAGATTTATTTCGTTTTTATACACCTCTACAATGTAACGCCTGATTCTATCGATATAATTATGATTTTAATCACTAGAAAGTAAAATTGATTTGCAATTGTGGTAATTGAAAATAGCTGTGCCAATTTTCCGTGCATAGTCTAACTCACGTGCAGACTAACAAAAAGGCTGGCAGTGCAAGTCATTACTTACCTCATGCCTGATTGTCTTCCCGCTCCGCTATGCAGAATTATTGCTGGCGAAGGTACCTAGTTCGTGAGTCTGACCGCTTGTCAAACTTTGGTAATTTAACTTCAAAACAGGTTAGTGTCTGTGTACTAGGGTGAGCATTTATACAACCACATCTGTACGATGATCCCATAATGACAAACACATTACGGCACTGGTCTAGGTGTGGAAATTAAAAAAAATTATAGGCGATTTTCAAAACTTTACTAAAAATTCAATTGACAACAATTCAAATTTGCTAAGGTAGTTAAATGAAAATACCATTTGTAGATTTTACACTGCTGATTAGGTACAGTAAAAATATTTTTTCAGGAAAAACAGTAAAATAAGTTGGATTGTGAATGTTAGGGATATACTCATAGTGCCGTTAGTCCATTTATTACGGTAGGAATTTAAAAAAATATAGAACTGTCATGGTGTCAATGTCATGTTCATTTTTTATCAGTCCGACGGATTAGGTACTTGAATCTAACGACACGTTTTCAATTCTCGTAAATCTTGTAATATTTAATTACTGGTTTGATAGACGCTTTAATAACATGAAAGTGGTTGACTGATTAGTAGTGTTGCCCAAATTCAGTCTTGGTCTTGCAGTCTTGGTCTTGTTCTTGCGTTTTTGCAAGACCAAGACCAAGAACAAGACCGCGTATTTTTAGCAAGACCAAGACCAAGACTGACCGTGCAAGACTTGAGCAAGAACAAGACATAGCCTGCAAGACTCTTGCGTCTTGCAGCTAGGACTTAGCGCTATTTCACGGAGTAGTTAGGTGTAACAGTTCGGTGTATAGGTAGGTACGCTTAGGAATTCTATGAGACGCAAAAAACTATATCAAAGAATATGAAAAACTGGACCTATGCGCATTACGACTAATACCATAAACATAGCGAATAAAAAAATATCTATTAAAATCAAACTGAGTGCATGCATAGTTATGTTTTAACCATCGGTACTTTGATAATGCGGCATCAAAGGTTTTGTACTTACTTCTCAAAGAAATTTGCCGCTTTTCGGAAGTACATGGTTATGATACACGCGCCGGCGGCTTCTTTTGAAATCTAAAACAATCGTTGCCGCCGCGCCGAAATCATAACATTTGACACTATTCATGCAAAATAATGCTCTGTTATGGCTATGTTAATTCAAGCTCACAATGTTCCAATTCTAATACGTTTTTCTAAGATTTAAAGTAAACTTTAATAAATAGTAATAGACTAATAGGTAATTGCAAGACTTGCAAGACTCTTGCTGCAAGACCAAGACCAAGACCAAGACTGGGAGCGCAAGACCAAGACCAAGACCAAGACCAGGTGTATTGGCGCAAGACCAAGACCAAGACTGGCTAAGTCTCGTCTTGTTCTTGCATTTGGGCAACACTACTGATTAGTGATAGTGGATAGCCGCAATCTGCCCAAAGTCGACGAATTTATCTTGTGTTGTGCATCTTGTGTTCATGTGCTTATAGTGCTTATTTTTTCCATTAACGCCGTGTTTCCGCAACTTGGGACGATACAAATTATTAAAGGATCTTGGTGATACTTTCTTCCAGTCGTCATTATCTAATCTAACTAATATTATAAATGCGAAAGTATGGATGGATGGATGGATGGATGTTTGTTTGTAACTCAATCACGCCAGAACGGCCCAACGGATCTGGATGAAATTCGGCACATAGATAGAGAAAAGTCTGGAATAGCACATAAGCTACATTTTATCCCGGAAAATTGCGTAGTTCCCGCGGGATAGCGATTAACGAATTCTTTGCAGACGAAGTCGCTGGCAACAGCTAGTATAGAAATAAACTCAAAGCATGCACAGTATTGCAAAGCAGCAAACGCAAAATAACAAATTCGTGAACGAACGACAATGAATGGTTGATAAACAAAGCAAGTGACATGACATGACAGTTCTGTTTGAAAGTTACTTTTTTAAATTTTATATCATGCTAAGGTCACGACATTAGTATCCCTATCATTGTATATGCGGTCTTTTTAATGACCATTTCTTTAATAAATTATTAACGACGAATTTAAGTAAAACAAAGGAAAACCGAGAAATATCTAATTTTTAACCAGCTATCATAAACGCGAAAAAAAGTTAAATGCTTTTGTTTTGAAATGTTGTCAATTAAAATTAGAATATTGTTACCCGCTAAAAACAAGAGACAGGTGAGTGAGTCACCACCCTTGGACTCTAAGGATTACATGCTAGAGAGCTAAGGTATAAAGATGTGCTAAAGCGACATTATGAAAAAGTGTAACATTGAGCCTACGCAATGGGAACAGCAGACCTCAAAGCGGCCGGAATGGAGAACTTTGGTGGCAAACAAAGTCCAAGGTTTCGAAACTCATCGTTGCTCTGAGTTTGATATCAAGCGCGATGAATTGGAAGCCCGACCACCTGCGGCAATCAATTATAATTATATTGATGGGGTGCTCACATTTCCGCAATGCGCGCGAACTTTTATAAAAAAGATTGGCTACATAAGCCTCATGCGAGCACACGATCGTACCCTGGGAAGGAGTTGAGGCGGTCACCATGGTCGAAAACGGTCGGGAGCTCATCATATCATGTGCCAGTAATTTCCCCGGCTGTTTTATTCTTTAACACAGCAGCACAAGTACTGTTGCTTGGCGTGGCGGCAGGAATAACGAGTCAAATAATGGTCTGTACAGACGAACCATGCGCTAGGTTCTACCATCCGATATCTTCTAATCGCTATATTACTGTCTTCGGATATCTAAACGCATAAACTTCAAGCTAATCGAATCGAATTGGAAGGGTGTAAAAAAGACATGCAAGATTAAAAGTAATTTTGTAGCTACTTGTTAAATCGGTACTTACGGATCCCCTCAGTGCGCGAGTACAACTTGCGCTTGACCAAATTTTCTTAAGTTAGTATTGTAACAATAAGGCTTAAAGTGCGTTGGTATGTCGTTAATTTTCATATTTAGGCAGGGTACTCTTTCCGCAGAGCTTTATACATTTAATGAACAACGCTTGCCAATTTGAGGGTAAAGAGGTAGCACAATTTATGTTTTCATCCCAAGTAGACGGATTGCTGCGGCCTGCGGTAATTCTCAGTTAAAAAACCCGCTCGCGATAAAAACGACTTTGTGCGGATTTTTATAATACATGTCGTTTTATTTTCTTCTGTATGTGAGTGTAGAGTTAACGGTCTGCTGTCAGTGACTACAGAAGGGCTTTGTTTGGGACGCTCGCAAAGGAGATAGTAAAAACGCTTCCATGGTCGCGTCTTTTGTTATAAACCACCGAGTGTGAATTGATAATGGTTGTACGTATTTGTTACGTTTTTTGGCCCTCCAGCTGCGGCGAACGGAGCGCTTGTGTGCATGTATGAGCAGCCCACCTGAGCATCGGTCTGCGAACGATTGGGTGAGCAGTCATTATTTTGTTGGTGGCTTTTCATTCTAGAATAAAATTGTATAATAAAGTACATTTAAAATATGTAAATAATAGGTATACATACGCGCAAGGACTGCTTCTTGGCGGCAGGATTAGCAAATAGAATCGTGGTGGCGATCCGGACGGACCTTGCACAAGGTCCCACCACCCGCAGCTTCGCTCACTCACTTAAACAGACTTTTAAAATTTTAATGTATTCCCACGGAAGTTAACACGAACATCCAAGCAAAAAATTATCATACATCGTAGCTGTAAAATACTCGCCTTCAATTTATTATTATTATAATTATTTATACCAATTACAAAGCGATTTAGTGTAGAATTTACCTATAGTTTTAAAAATATTTTATTTGGAAAGACATTTCCGAAATTGCACATTAGCGAGCTACAAGTAAAACACGCGTTTATGTGTGTCACATTTGTTTACGCCACTGAAAATACTGCATAAGCAACCGCAGTGTTCCTATGACGAGACCAATGCCATCTAGGGGTGAAAACAGGAACTAACCTGCGCCGCTGCGCAGTCAAGGTCAAGCATGGGAGCCATTTTTAAAAACAAATCAGTTTTCGCTTGGAACTCCTACGAGACGCGTACAATTTTTATTGAAGTGATCGTAGAACCGCTAATTAATCTATTTATTGTGTTAATTTGTTACCCCGGGGTTTATTTATGTTGTGTGTGTTTATGAAGCTATAGTAACATTATAAACAGAAAGTGTAAACAGCAAAAAGAAGTTATAAAGTGCATGATTGTGGCCGCTGCAAGCGTTGTAGCGCCGTGTTTTGTTTTCATCGGTTGCTGGCCGCGTCCTTTGATTTAGCGCCGGTCAGAAGAAATGCTCCAATATTCACCACAAGTAAGTCCCCTGGAATTTTATTGGTACGTCTCGTCCATTAAAAGGCAAAGAAATAACACGCCCCCGCCTTTCAATTCATATTTAGGTTTTTATCTAAAATATTGAAAATCCGCTTTTTTCTATTCTTACTTGAGACCAAGATAGGCAGTACTTTTACGAGCCTGTGGCTCATTCATAATGGTCCTTCGTCACCAAGGATAATGTCCAGTTTCCTATGTCCTAGTACATAATCCTATTTTCAACTAATTCATGTCGATAGATAGGTCCGTGCGCTTAGCTAAACGCGCTCTCCACTCGATAGGTACAATTAGGTACATAATTCATTCATAACCCGTATCTGGGTCATATAATTTAACTACAGGCCCTTAGTATTTTGATACATATTCGCTGTAAATACATTAAACATTCATTTACCTTTTAAGCTCCATTTGTTACCTACCAAAAACCGGCATAGAAACTTAAATCGCGAAGTTGGTGTATACTGTAGGTACACTGTACGCATTGCGCGAGTAATAATAATAGGTACTTACTCAGCCGTTTGCTGTGTTTACTATTTTGGTTTAGATACAAATACAACTCACAGTTTAAATAAATTACGTATTGTAGATATTTCATGAACTGATTTGGACCTCGTGTAATAAAGTGGTTTAATTATTATTATTCGGTAGTATAAGTTTGTGTATGTACCTATAGATATCTAGGTAAATTGTACGGCGCTTGCTGACACGCGTAATTTAGTAGATAGGTAGTTTGGAATAATAATTATAAATTAAATACTCCGCGTTTACTTTCGATCGGTTTTGCGTTACATACAAGATACGTTTTTTTTTTTTTTCGTCGTAGTTTTTTCGTTGAATAGGTACCTACCTAACCTAGGTAGGTTCACGTTTACACGGCTAGTAGCGTGAATAGATGTGAGATAAATAGATACTTTTTGTTATACGTTTCTTGACGTCCCTTGTGCTTATACTGTTATTGTGCTGTAATAGGTATTGTCGGGTGAAACTTAAACATGGGTAAGAATGAGACTGAGGTTGCGTCTAATATAAGGTTATTAGAAGCACGATTGAAGACACATTTCGGCAGACTACAATTTATATATGATTCTTCGAAGGATCTGATGACATTCGAAGCGCAACAAAAATTCATGTCTCGCGCGTCGTCCGTAGATACGTTGCGTTCGGAGTTCAATCAAATCATAGAACAACTAAACGTCGCGCGAATGGAAGCTGACGCGGACTATGAGCCTTCTTTCCAGGTTTGGGATTCATTCGAAGAGATGTACTCGCATATTCGGTATGTAATCAATACATATACGGATGTCAAATCTAAAGTCGATATTTGTCAACCTGCTACTTCAAAACCTCACTTGAAGTTGCCCCCTATCGTGCTGCAAACATTTGACGGAGATCAGAGGAAGTTTGCTTCCTTTATTGATTGTTTTAACAGTACTATTCATTGTAATAGTTCGCTTTCTAATTCTGAAAAGGTTTTCTACCTATGCGGTCAGCTTTCAGGTAAAGCTTTGTCCTCAATAGCAGGAATAATACCGTGCGGAGAAAATTATCAATTAATTTATTCTACGCTTGTGGATAAATATGAGGATGTCAGGTCATTGGGATCGTCATATTTGAACGATCTTTTTAATTATAAAGAACTGAGTGTGCCTTCCGCAGAAGGATTAAATGATTTTATAGATTGTTTCGTAACCGCTAGTGCAGCCTTCGATAACTTAAAAATATCGGATAAAAAAGAATTTATATTCTTATTCTTAGCGCTGAAGAAAATTGACCCAGAGACTGCTCGCATGTTCGAAAATTCAGTGCGTTCAGAAAAATTACCCACTTACGATAGCTTTGTCAAGTTCATTAAAGAGCAAGCTAAAATACTGGAACGTACGGGAGACCCTAATGTTGCATATTGGAATACGGCTCCTTGCCTTCAGAAGCAGATGAATGTTAAATATGTAACCGCGAAGCATACTCATGCTTTCGTCTCGTGTACCGCAGCCTTGCCGCCGTGCGATTTGTGCAAATCAATGCACAGTCATTTTTATCATTGCACAGCGTTTAAGAGTCTAAGTCCACGCGAGCGATATACTTTCATTAAAAAAAATGGCACTTGTGTCAAATGCCTTAGTCAAAGTCATAAGAGTGCCAATTGTCACTCAAGACAGGTTTGCAAAAATTGCAACTCAAGTACTCATCACTCGTTATTGCATTTTTTCGATGAATCGATGACTGCAATGCCTACAACGCAGGTGACATTTCCGGGTAGTTTGAATGGTTCCGGCGTTCATAACAAAGGGGTTCCATCCGACGTCGCCGAAGACGCTTGTCGTTGTCGCTGTAGCTCAGCGTACAAGTCTCCGCTCGCACCGCCCTCCGCGCCTCCCGCACCCCCGTGCGCTCCCAACGTTGCTGCTCCGGCGTTGCAAACGGTCGCACAAGACACGGTACAAGTGTCGCATAATTATTTACAGGCAAATCTCATTGCGCCATCGCCTTCTACCGTATTGCTCGCTACAGCTCGTGTAATAGCAATCGATGCTTACGGTAAGCCGCACTTCTTACGCTGCTTAATAGATAACGGTTCGCAAAATCATTTTATAACAGCGTCGTGTTGTAAAAGGCTGTCGTTGAATTATTCTTCCGAGGAGTCGCCCATTGTTGTAAATGGTTTTGGAGGCGCCTCTAATCAAACACAGGGCAAAGTGCGATTGACTGTTCAGTCTCGCTACGATAGCTCTATTGCTTACGACATTCAACCTCTGGTCGTTGACTATGTCACCGCATGTTTGCCGTCTGCACCGATTGATGTGACCAGTCTAACTTATCTAGGTGGTGTATCTCTTGCTGATGATACTTACCATATTCCTGGAGAAATCGACATGTTGCTAGGAGCAGAATTGTTTGGTACCATGCTGTTGTCAGGTCGCATCCGAGGTCCGCCAGGCTCACCCGATGCTGTGCAAACGACGCTCGGGTTCTTATTGATGGGATCTGCACCTATTGAACTTGCACCTCGTACGCCTAAGCCTGTTGTTTTGTGCACATTCACTGCCGCTCCGCTTCAAAAGCCAGTAGAGTGTTTACTTAAAGTAGAAGAAATATCAAAAAATGCTTTCAACTTTCTTAGTCCTGATAGTGCTCCTGCAGACTCTGACGTTCCTCTTAACTCTATCATAAACACTGGCTTAAACATACTATCAGTATTGTTTCTGGTTTTGCTTAAACTTAAGTTATATCTCAGTGCATTTTGTGCGAACGTGAAATGGATGTATTTTCAGTTATATGTCCATCCAAAATCCAGAAAATACCAACGAATACTACGCAGGATTCATCATATGGGAAATCCATTTAAATTGCTTGAGTTCGGTATAGTTTATTACGGTTTGTCCGCGATTACATATTGCTGTCGGTGGACTATGAAATATCTTGAATATGTACATGCTATGCAAACACGTGGAAAATGGGATACCGATTCTCAACGCGTGACTGTTGATAGTACCGTATTTCTTATTATGAGCGACAATGTTCCTTTTTTACACTGGTCAATTTACTTTATTCTAAAAAGCTATCCTAGACCGGATGGTGTGACACGTGTAACTCTAGTTAAACTAGTATTAGTTCTTCTAAGCGTCCTGTGGTTAAGTTTTCCATTACTTTTAAATTAATTACAGCTGCAAGGCCGCATCAGTTTAGAATGTCTTAAGTATTTCAGTTAATTATTATTATCATTATTTGCATGATATGTGCACATCAGAATAAATCTGAGTTTTGTTTCTTTTAAGATTTAGTTAGTTTGAAAGGGAACCTTTCAAGGCTGGGGGCAATGTTTACGCCACTGAAAATACTGCATAAGCAACCGCAGTGTTCCTATGACGAGACCAATGCCATCTAGGGGTGAAAACAGGAACTAACCTGCGCCGCTGCGCAGTCAAGGTCAAGCATGGGAGCCATTTTTAAAAACAAATCAGTTTTCGCTTGGAACTCCTACGAGACGCGTACAATTTTTATTGAAGTGATCGTAGAACCGCTAATTAATCTATTTATTGTGTTAATTTGTTACCCCGGGGTTTATTTATGTTGTGTGTGTTTATGAAGCTATAGTAACATTATAAACAGAAAGTGTAAACAGCAAAAAGAAGTTATAAAGTGCATGATTGTGGCCGCTGCAAGCGTTGTAGCGCCGTGTTTTGTTTTCATCGGTTGCTGGCCGCGTCCTTTGATTTAGCGCCGGTCAGAAGAAATGCTCCAATATTCACCACAAGTAAGTCCCCTGGAATTTTATTGGTACGTCTCGTCCATTAAAAGGCAAAGAAATAACACGCCCCCGCCTTTCAATTCATATTTAGGTTTTTATCTAAAATATTGAAAATCCGCTTTTTTCTATTCTTACTTGAGACCAAGATAGGCAGTACTTTTACGAGCCTGTGGCTCATTCAACATTCATAATACCTATTTGAAATAAAATTTTGAAAGGAATTTAGGCAATCCATTCCCATGAACAAATAAGAAGATAAGTTATTCAGGAATAAAACCGAAAAATGGATACGCAGGGAATTTTATCACATAAAAATACGTATGAAGATTCTTAATTTGCAGATAGATATAGGTATTTACATACGAAATCCGCAGTTACCTGTCGCGTCTAAATCATGTGAAACAATTTGAGCAAACAGAGGCGCGGTCGCATAAATTCGTTTTACGCAGGTCTGCACCACTCGTAGAGCGACTAATTAGACCGTAAATCTGTCTTTATATCTACCTGCCACAAATCTTGCGCTTTTTACGATGGGATTTTGTATCTCACAAGCTTTAATTGCCTCAGACCTTCTGATAATTTATACCTAGTAAGTTCCACTTTGAAATAGACGTAGGGACTCTACGAAAGGCCGCGTGACATTTGTGGCCAACTGTCCCTATAAGGTCAGCGTTAACGAAGCGATAAGTTTAATTATTTGCTGGAACAAGGGTCAAGAGCCTGTAGGGCTTGTTTACTATGATTCGTGACTGTCAAAGCATTAGTGACAGGAAAAGGTGACTGTTTGTTTTGTAAAAGTAGCAAGGTGTACAGGGACATCTAGTAACTTTTCATCCGTAACAAAAAGGCAATTTGAAACGTGCCACTCCGGAGGTTGTGACAGCCGTTTGACAGCAATATTAATAAGTTATTTAAAAAAAGCAGTAAGTGAACCGCTGTAACACGATGTGTGTTTTAAATTCAGTCCGCGTCCCGCCACCCTGCGTTATTGCAGCAGGGTGCGATTTATGATGGCTCCCATTTTAAAAATAAAGCTATTCTACCTAAAATATTGTCATCCACTTTAAATATTTCACTTTATGCGTCCCTTAGGCGGCATTAAAAATATCCGGCCGATAACCCGGATAATCTGAAAGAATGGTTCAATGAATTTTTGATTGAATGATTCGCATTTTTTTTAAATCTCGCTGTCTAAATGTTTAAAACCATTTCCTTCGGATGACTTTTATTAATCATTTTAAAAGATTTTTTTAGTAGCGACATTTTTATTTGTTTGTTCAACATAAAGTTGGGATAAAAAGGGTTGATCTTTGTATTTTGTAATCAAGCAGAAGCTTGCGGATGGGGACGGAAACCGCCGTTGCTACTTCAGTATTTATAACGGCGACAATGTTCACGTAAAAATGTCGTCTCCAAGCTCACGACCACAAGTTGTGGTCCCAGAGGACCCCGACTAAAACCTGTTTCAATGATGAAATTCTATCGTACCACTTTGTCGAGAAAACTTTATGTAACATGTTTTTAGTTACGAAAATTGTAACCTATCTAAGGCTTCTTAAAACCTTTACGCTTTATGAAAGCAATTAGATTTATTTAAATTGTAGGTACATTCGTAATACTTTTGATAAACGATTCGTCATTAAATATACATAATAATATTTGGTACCTACTCAAATTTGTTTTGCCTTTATTTTCCTGAGGGCAAGGGTCATAAATCATTGTTAAATAGTATTTAGAGTTTTTATTTTGTTGTTACACTCTCTTTATGAGCCGCAGGTGGGACCATTCTCACGCGGCAATTAACGTCCAGAGCTTGAAGGGTTACTCTTGAACCTCAAAGGAAGCAAAGAAAAACAGTAATGTGTTCTCCATTATTTTGTTGGTACGAAATGCCTTTTTTCCTCAGACGTCCGGAACTAGCTTACGAAAACCTTCCCGAATAACAATCATTACGAGCTCGGTAGATTATCGTTATTTTCATACTAGAGTAATAATTTCAAATTACAGTGCTTGCGTCTAATCGCCTGTATTTCCATCCGAAAAATACTTTTCGCAGTCACGAATTCAAATAAATAAATCTTGAAAGAGCAAGATAAGATAATGATTAATTCATTTTATTAAGGTTTATCGTTGTGCCCAGCCGCGAAGCGCCTTTTGCTTCGTTATTAACCCCTTCATGGACTAAATTAAAAATAAACTTTCTCTCGAGCGCCCGAGACGTTTTACTGTTCTTTAAATGTGATTGTATCGTAATAAGCCAAGGAGAAGAACAAAAGTGGCGCGTAAAATGGCAGATGAAATCTTGGCTTACGATTGTAATTTGTTTCATTATAACTTTTAGCGTTAGTTAGTTGTAGAGTGTAAGGGAGACTAGCCGGTCCAAATTAACGTCCCGTGTCATGAATTTCTCTAGGAGCTCATAGCCGCCGCGAAGTTAGCGCATGCAGTTGTGGAACTGGGCCGGAACTTTACACGCAACATTAACTTGGGACGCAGTAGCGTCACGGAAACATTATTTTTCTAGAAATGACTGAGGGATTCCTTTTGTTTTATTGGTTTTCTATTGGAAAAGCATAGCTTTTTACCTAGTTTTATCCAACTTTCTCTAATGTAATTTTTTGTTAGAAATAATTAATTATTTAACTTGAATACTTTCCTTGCTTTTCAGTTATTCTTATTCAACAGATAGTATCTTTATAATGCCAAAATGTACACCGAATTTTAAATATTCCTTTTAGTCTATACATTTTGGTATTGTGGTTATTGTTGCATTTTGTTTTAATATGTACCTATATTATTGCGTTGACTAAAAACGTCTTTATTAATATTAAGTTTGTTAAAAATAAGCCACTGTATTAAGTTTATGCTAAATAAGACATACTACAGTCTATAAATCATCTTATTATTATTTTATTCATTTGAAACAGGACTTTACTAAAGTACCTATACTAAAAAGGAACTTCGGTAATACAATCGTCAATCAAATAAGCAGCATTGTTTTTGTTTGTCGCGCTTTACCCTACCCTACTTTGTAAGTAAAAGCGAAAGCCTCGTCGACACCCAATTTATTCCTCCGCCGTCTGTCTGTCTGTTCCAACACCATAATTGTCACGTCTGTTTATTCTACGCATACGTGACTCCGTGCAGCGATTTAGCAACTACTAACTCCGAGGCATAATCTCAGAAGTTCCAACACAATCCAGAATCGCTGAGTAACGTCCGATCATAAATAATCTCGCTCATTTCGCTTTTTACTGGCCATCGCAGCGGATTGCTAGCTTTAGTTAGATGATTCACTGTCTTATATTCTTATACTGAGCTTACTTTGCTTACTTGACAAAATACATCAATCGAGAATGATCATAATGTAATATATTTCGTTCTTCACAATATTTTACGTTGAAAATCTGTTGAGCTCTATTTGATTGGCACTTTCAATAGTTTATTTATAAGTCATACCTAAATCTGAGCTGAAGCATTTACCTTCACGTCAAAACTGCTGAATCCGTTAGATTACTTTTTGAGGCGCAGGTAGTGTATGTACAAATGGATAAACGACTTAGCGACTGCTCGCACTCTTGCCTACTGTTCCGTACTTTCCTATATTTAAATTAGTTTCTTTATTCTTTCGCATCGTTTAGCACATACAATTTAACCTCTCATTTCTAAACGTCATTTTTCTAAATTGTTACTGGAATGGTGCATGTCTGATTTCCGAACGAATCGACGCGACAGTGCTGCCCCCCTACGATAGTCTTAGAAAGGCTCTTCTCTTATACACAAGTTCGAATGGCGGCACGCACGTTACTAGTCAACGATCCCTATTTTTCGATATAATTTCACCTGAAAGCCTTCATTAGCACCGCAGTGTTAAAATCCCTGAACAGTTCAGCCAGTGACCTATGGAGATACAGACGGGGGCCCCCAGGAAACCGCAGCTCGTCTAATTTGGTGAGTCAGATTTTGCATTGTTCCAGGCCTCCTGAAACTTTCTATTAACTTTCTTACACCTACATATTTAAGTTCCATTTTGCCTCTCGCTCTGTCTAATAAATTAACACAAATCAATTCACTGATACATTAAACGATCCATGCATGAGCCACATACATTTTACCTTGCTCTGCCAATTGAGTCAATCCGGCGTCCCTACTTACACTTACTTAACTTAATTCGCTGAGCATAAAATCTGTATGTTCACGTGCAGATAAATTCGTTAAAGGGAGGTATGCGAGCGATCGCGACTTTGCAGTTAATGTTGTCTTAATTTATTCAGAAGCCGAACGGGATCCCGGCTCGACCTTAACAAGATACATTAAGAAAATTAACGCTTGACTCGGTTCTCTTTCGCAGGGATATTCTTGATTGGACTTGTTTCAACACCTGAGCTTGCGAAACGAAATTTTTGATTAATACGCAAAAACCTGAGAAAAATATTTTATTACAAATGTCAGTTAAACGGGGAAACATTTAGTTTGAATATTTTCTTAATGCAGAAGTTTTACCTATACTGAGATTTCTGTTCCGGCTCCAGGTGTTCAGTAATTTTTCAGTTAAGGCTAACGAGCAAAGTTTCCGGTTTTACGCTAGCTCTAAAATGGCTGATGTGAACACACCTCTACCAGCTTTTACTACCACTGCCGAATTGAAAGTACCTAGCTCCTTCATTTAAATAAAGTGTGTAGTTACTGTTTAGGTAGCAAAAGCTAGGCTCAAATTGATTTGTTTTACGATTCAATCTATGGAACAAAAAAGAGAAAATCAAATATTGAAGTTCCTTACCTTTAAGAGTTTTTAATGATTCACGGTTAAGTTCATTCGAAATATAATAAAAAAATAAATAAAAAATAATAATAAATAAAATAATAATATAATAATAATAATAATAATATTTCCTTACCTTTTTTGTCAAAATGAGTTATTTAAATGTGAATATAACAAAAGTGCCCGATTTTTCCCAAAGTTTATTAGTTCCGAACGTGAAAAAAAGACAAGCGATAATTTGCTTTTCAGTAAACCATTAATAAAGTGTGTCAAGGTTTTTAGCTGAAACATGAAATGTACCAATTAAAGTAGGTGATTAAAATAGTGCAATTTGTCGAGTGTAGAGAGTGTAACGAAACACGGCTCCCGTCGGGCTATCGTTTAAACTAAGTGCCTATAATTCGCAGGAGTTCGCCCTCGTGCCCCTCGGGACGCTCCCCGCCCGCGCATATTTCACAAACGCACATCTATCTAGTTCTCACACCTTATCTGCCTTTAATTGGTATCACAACTTTCCCGCCCAGAAGTTTGGCTGAAGTTTTTTGAGCCGCGATGTTTAGGAAAGCATGATTTTAAACAGCAAAGTAACTCGGCAGCTATCTTCATGTGATAAATCATAAATTCACGAGTCTGTAATTTTGTCAAAAATATTTCTTGCAATAAATTCAGTTAGCGAGCCGAATAATAACTGTCAGTTAAAATGTGCTACGGTGCTACGTCAATCGTGCTACGAGTGCTACGTCACAAATGCTACGTCGTAGCACCCACAGATAAAGTAGGTACTGAAAAATAAAAGCAACCATTTAGTATCATTACTCGGGTAATTTAAAAGTTTAACACTATCAAAACAAATCATCATCATCATCAGCCTATGTTCGTCCACTGCTGGACATAGGCCTCTCCCATGGCACGCCACTGAGCACGATCCTCGGCCACCCTCATCGAGTTTTTGCCAGCCGCCTTGCGAAGATCCTCGCTCCGCCAAGTCTGAGGACGTCCTACGCTACGTTTGTCGATCCGTGGTCTCCACTCAAGAACTCAAAACATATAAGAACTAGAAACTCCATAGGTCCACTTGCATCTGGATATCATTTTTAACCAGAAAATCTCTGTTTTAAGTTTGCTATGATGTATATTTTTTATGCCTTCCTATAGTGTGAAGCTGCGTTGATTTACTACATTTCTTTTTACATAGATATCACACAATTTTTTAAATATAGCCTTTACAATTCTTATTAGCTGAAAATTTAAATTAAAAACTGGCCAAGTACGAGCCTAGAAACACCGAGGGTTCCGTACAAATTTGGCAAGTGAATAATAAAATCCAGTGTTAGCAGAGCCCTGTCTTCTAAGCAAAATTGTACACAAGACAGTATGAGGTCATTTTATATTTGTTACTTTCAAAGACAAACATAAAAATATTCTGTTTTTAGTATTTATTGTTATAGCGGCAACAGAAATACCTACATCATCTCATCTGTAAAAATTTCAACTGTAAAGCTATCACGGTTCATGAGACGTAGCCTGGTGACAGACAGACGGACAGTGGAGTCTTAGTAATAGGGCCCCGTTTTTACCCCATGGGTACAAAAGCCTAAAAATGAGTACCCTTCAAATACGTGTCTTCTGCCACTTGTACAACAGTATTAAAACATCTATTAACCTACCACCAAGTCAGCACAGACAGAGATCGTCGCATCAAAGCGGTTTTATAGCAACATACACGTGTTAGCATGTATGCAGGAAGGGTGGCTGCCGGCTCGTTTTATTGGCGTCACTAATGACTTGCTAATTCAATTTCACGGACGCAGGGCTGCGACGAGACCGCCGCACGCGCCGGCGGCAGCCCGCGGTCACACTACCAATTCATACCCTAAAGCTGACTATGTTAATCTTGTATTATATTATTTCCTGAGAGCTAGTAGACATTTTAGAGTACATTTTTGTGAGACAGCGTTGTCTATACAATTTCAAATACATTCCTTTTGATATCTAAACATAAAACGCAAACCTAGCTAAAAGGTACCGTTGCTTTACTGACTCTTGTATCTCATTCTGCATCACCTGGCAGTTACGACGTCCCACCAAAATGAGTCGGCTTTCAATACATTTATTTTCAGTTTCCCAATATATGTTGAAATCTCAACGTAACTCTAATACTTTTTTGTTTTATATTGAAAACACCTGGCAAAGTTCAATCTGGTTCAACATAAATCTAAAAACTTGAAGCTTAAATGTTTTTTTATTTTAATTTAACTAAAAATAAAAATGATTCAAGGATTTGTTAAGCCCAACTACCTACCCTATTCAGATTTGTGTTTTTATTAGATATCAAAAGTAAGTAATTTACATACAGTCTGTGAGCTCTTAGAATGCCATTTGAATTTGTCTTGCTGTCTCACTCACTCAGAATTGAATCAGTCGATGATGGTGCCCGAAACCCGAATGGTATTCTAAGAGCTCACGAACTGTACAGGTTTTTGCGCTGCCGAAAATACCTACTCTAAAACATCTAGTAGCTCTCACTCTCATGAAAAACTAAACTTAAAATGTATTTCATGTACCTACTGTTACCAACAACAATACTTACAAATGCCGCTCACAAGATCCTACTGTGGATTTTAGAAAGTCATCTGTAAAATTCCATGTTGAAAATGGTATGAGCTTTTCTTAAAGTTCAAAAGAAAAGAGGATGCTTATGAATTAATCAATGCAGAGGGCACACCTGAACAATTTACCTTAGCCACGAATGACAAAAGTTATTCTTCAACAGCCGGAGTAGGTACTTAATGAAAGTTGTTCGTGAAAACGGTAAGTCCCGTCTTTATGAAGACTATAACACGGCACCACCGAAGTTTAGTTTCGTGATACTACGTATATCACAAGGGCAGTATTTTAAGTAACTAAAACCTGTAAACCTAAGTAACGAATCCCTCTATTTGGTGGTTAAGAAAAGCATGCGTAGTCACCCAGCAAAATATCATCACGTTAAACTCTACACGTGACCTGTCGTGTATTACTAATAAAGCTTTGTCAAACACTGCTGCCGCACGTCTGATCGCTTCCATTAAGTTAATGTTCCACATAAAACCTTTGTGTTTTTGGTTTATGACGATGCGGTCGCCGCTCGGGCTAAAGAAAGTTCCAAAGCGGCGGCAAATGAAGGAAAGTTTCGATTCTCCCTTACGATCCGAATCTTTGTTCCAAGTAACAAACCAGCTTTCTGTCTAATATCATTATTTCCGAAAACGGCGCCGCAGTCAATCCCGAATTTGCTATATTTTGTTTAGAATCCGAGCAAGTTGGATCGTGAATTTTGAAGAATCAGTTTCAAATTATTAAAACGATAGCTTGGGTAAGTCTACGCTGTACAAGTAAATAACAGATTTCCTTTAGGTGGCTGGAGTTGGCAAATGTCACGCGCGGCACGAGTCCTTTATAAAGTCAATGTAAGTGTCAGTTCCTCGGAACAACAAAGTTGCCCCTGAAAGAAATAACACACTTTGAAGTTAGCGAATTCAATCGCTGGGAGACGTGAACTTAACTTTACGCAATTGTTTTCTTTTTCAAGTGTAGCACTTAGACGGAGTTCTAGAGAATACCTGCTGGCTTTACAGAGTAAATAAAATAGTTTTTAGGTATCTATTTAAACGTAATATTTGAAGGTATTTTTTGCCGGCACTGCAGGTGAGTCTGCTCACATTGTTTCAGTTATTTTCCAATTTTACAGGCAATAAAACTTCACTAGCTTTAAGTGCCGACTATTCGGCATTGGTCGATAAAACTGGTGTATATTGCACGGGTCGAATGTACTCTAATGCATACAAGAGTCGGTTGCAAATAGCCGAGGAAACAATTGTATAAGCGGGCGCCATGTTTCAGTGCCAAGAAATAATCTCCTTCGTGACATTAACATACATCATACGCGGAGCACCCGCCAAAACTGGTTGGCAGACACCCGCCGCGCACTACTTACTAACTAAAACAATATTACGTACTTAGGAGAGTTATCCTGCCCCGGCGAACTGCTAAAGTCAGTCGAACTCGCGTCGCGAGATCACTTCCTAGCTCCAGTTTACAAGTTTCTTACTACTAATAAATAATATATTTAAAAATTAATGAAATTGCTGATTGCTGGTAATACTAACAAATGTTCAGAATAAGTAGGTAGGTAATTATTAGTATAATTTTTTTAATTCAGTCAATAATGGAAAAATCATGGCCGTCTGACTAATTAATAAAAGTTCCAATCCTTGACAAGGAATGAACGTATTTTGCGAAATCCCTACCCTACGCGATAGGTACTTTTGTAAAGAAAGGGGCGGAGCGGCAAGACAGGTACGTAGTTTTAAATAAAAAAATGACATTTGATGTGAAATTTCTTATTTTCTGTTTACTAATTTTACACTTTTCAGCTGTCGTTGAAAATTTAATTGATCATCCCCTGCGTTTATACCTTTAGGTACATCCCACTGCGGAGCACAACCTCCTAGAATGACAGCCCTTGGCTGCAGTTCCCAAGCGGGCCTAGAGCCGGATTGAGAACTTCACACCATTGAAACGGTTTGCAGGTGTATACAAGTTGGCTCATGATGTCAAATTCGCTTATAAACGAAGCACTCGAAGATATTACGAGCCCGAGTTCGAACACTAGAATCTGAGAACGCCGATCATTGAGCGACTACAGGTCCCACCAAAAGGCTACAAGTGCCGGCACGTAAGTCTAGCGATGACCGTTGATGCGCAGTAGTCGAAAATAAGGCATCGCGGAGGAGTGCAGGGGACGCGGGCGGGCGTACTCCACGTTAAACTTACGTGCCGCCACCTGTACCACATCTACGAAAATTAAGAATCAAAAATCGCCAGGAGCCATGCATAATTAGTTGAATCTGGTAGCACAGACATACTGCTATTAGCAACAATGTCAGCCAGCGCTAATGTAGCCGTTCGTGTAAAGGTATAATCGAATGGGATTCCGTGGTATCGACAAGGATTAGTCGCGCGCAAATCTCTATTTAGTGGTGCGATCTCTGCCCGACCAAACTGGGCCAATTAGGGCTTATACACACTAATCTGAATATCGGTACTATCTAAAGTATCGATCTATTCATATATAATGCTGAAGTCTCTATCAATTGAATAATAGCCAGTTCATCACATTGTTACAGCACGTAGGTACCTACCTAAATAGTTGCTTTAGCATGTAGCATCGATCGTGTGCACTAAAAGTAAGATATCAAACAATCAAAAGCATGCAAGCAAATATAGAAATACTCAAGGGAGTACGCAAGCAAGACCAGCAACCATGCAAGTTACAAGCAAATAAGTACTAAAAACTGATCAATTAAGTTAAATAAAATAGAACTAGTGGCTTTTTGAGCTGTAAACCCCGCAAGTGTCTTTTGAACATTTTTCGAAATGGCTCTACCATCGTGGGAAATTACCAAAAAGTGAATAAATAGTAAAAAAAAAATAATATCGGTTGAGAAATGTCTTAGAAAAGCCAGACATACTAAAGCAATTTTGCAAGCTGAGACGGAGACGCTTCGCGCTCGCTCCGTCAATAAATATCACCAGGGCCGTCTTTTAACTATTTGAGGCCCTGGGCACATTAGGATCATGGGGCCCCTATGACCTAAATATCGGTTATCATTTGGTAATCTGGCAGGAACTAGGGGGCCCCATTCGATCGCGGGGCCCTGGGCACGTGCCCATAGTGCCCAGTGGAGAAGAGGGGCCTGAATATCACAGTAAGTATTTTTAATAAGGTATTTTGTAAGCTCTTAGCTTAGTATAAATCTAAAATATGTATATTCTTCGTGCCCTTTAATTTATAAGACAATATTACTTTAAATGCAAGAGTGCTAAGCTGTTGATCAACGATATTCAGTAATATCTCGTTCTTTGAAGCGGACTATGAAAACTCCCCTTATCCTTACCTGGGCAAAAGAAAGGAAAATATGTGAGTGTGCCGCCAAATAGGCAACGTAATTATCTCCTGAATCCCAGGCCAATTCCAGTGTTTAAGAAAGATAAACGAGAGGAAAAGAAAACTATTCCCGCGCAGCTTGTAACTTTCCTCCTATCACAATGGTCTGGTAATTACTATCTGAGTAAGCGGGGATTATTGGATAAAACTATAAATTAGATACACACTCCAATACGTCTGCGGGGGATAGTGGGTGGTTGTGTTAGTAATCTGTTTGCCAATCGGCCTACATTGAAAGTCAAATAAGACCGTCTCTACATCAAAAGCGTCCCTTCACTCGTACGGGGTCCGCGGATGTCATTGTTATTGTAATCGCTTAAATTTTGACTAGACTTAACTGCTTGAAATAATAAAGTAGGGTTGTACATATTTGTTTTAAAGTTACCCTCCTTAAAAATGATGGTTAAAATCTTGTTAATTATAAAAGTGAAATAGCAAAGTAGGTATGTTTTTGTTGTGTCTGGCAATGTGAAAGATAAAAGAAATGAATGTTAATTCTAGGCAAGCTTAACAACCTTAATCTACCCTTAATAGGTTGGAAAACTCTAACCCTTATTCATAAATGCTCTATAGGCTTCTATTAACTTATCCTTATCTGTCACAATTGACATTTACCTTTCACAGATAAGGACAAACGATTGCTAAGTTAGAGCGTTTATGTATAAGGGGGTTAAACCACGTTAAACTCTGTACACTCTTGTAACCCCCAAGTTTGTGATTGAGTTGGCTTGGTGATCATGAAATTAGTATTTTTAATTTAATGAAAATACTGGACCAAACATTAAACGGCTATCAGTCTTTTCGCCGTCAGAGCACATCTTAAACTGTGTAAATGGCCCATGAAATTGCCTAAGTTTATGATACACAGAAAATCAACTTGCGCTCGAAGTTGAGGAATAAATTAAGCCCAGATTGGGTAAGTGCCTTCGTATATATTAGAAAAGCGAGTTATTAAATTAATTTCAATTAGTAGAGCCTGGCTAGCGGGCCTGCGGGACTTAAGAACTCGCGCAGGCTTTTTTGAATGGAAGAGCTGCGGGCACTAGAATACAACCTGCGTTTTCTTTATGCGTTTATTTTCGTGTATTAAACTTTTTGGTGTCTCTCTGCTACTACATGAGTGATAAATGATAAATATGCTTGGTCGCTGGTTAAACTAAATTTACGCTTCTTAGAAACACAAGTCAATAAACCTTGCAGGTTTTTAGCGAAACCCTCAACAAAAAACGCGACATAGGAGAATAATACTACTTCTGGAATTTCATTAAAAGGCGGACGGTGAAAAACCTGGCATCCGAGTGAATAATGTTAACTAATGACGGATGTTTTTAGTTTTTTAATCGTGCTCCAATGCCACGCAACCGCAGTGTAATTGCGAGTTGGTATGAAGTTATTAGCTTCTCCGCACTGCATTCTTTGGTTTTTCCACGTTTAAATATTCACGAACATACAATTTGGAACGCTGGGGGACGTCGCATGAAGTTACAAAAATGCACGGACTAAAAGTATTGTTGGAGATTGCCTAGTATTATTGTGACACTGCACATCTTAGAGCATATCAACAGGACGACAGAAAAATTTCAACACGCTCAAAAGATGTAACGATCAAAATAGACGTGCCATTGCAAGGAACAGGCGTCGAGGAGTCAGTGAGGCACTCCCAGCCCGTATGTTTCGTACGTGATTACTCTCTAAATATTCCACTTTATTGTGCAATCCTCTTCTTGTCATGTGAGAAAGCGATGCCAGTAGGCGAGTCTGAATAATTTAGTGGGTCGGCAGCGGATGGGCCATTTATCTAAATTGTCGCCTTCGATATGGCAGCAAGGGCGGGAGTTAAAAATGAACAAGTCAGACGTCCTCGCCACTCACGCTGTCTTGCCCCTGTTACCCACCTATCATCTTGAAGGACTAGGGGCTGATTCGGAGCCCAAAATCAACAACTGTAAGGTAATAATAAGTGATGGCCCGTGAGTCAAGAGGACGTTTCATAAACAAGTACCTAGAACTAAGTTATATCATGACATGCGTATCAACAAGGATTTTAATTATTATATTGATTTTTATTTTCATATAGGTGCCTACAAGAAAAGCATATGCCATCTGTTATTAAAAAAAAATCGAAACAAAATTTAGAAAAAAAAGAAAAAATTTAGAACGGCGGCGTAGCCGCGGGCAACAGCTACCTAGTTAATAATAATAAATTTTCTTTATTAGGAACGAGACTGACAATTAATTAGAATTCGCATAAGATTAACAGTTAAGTTTACGTTTAATTCATTGTTTCCAATAAAAGGTACATAACAATAATGGGTAGGTACTTACGTCGATTCCAACTTACAATGTCAGTTGTTAACCAGCACAGGATATTAAATGTTTTCTTGAAAACCTTGAATAGGTAGGTACGTGAGCTTTATTAGCCTCAGTGGAAACGAAATGGCTCATAATTATAGCAATATTTGAATTGCCTTACCCATAAACTACAATCGCATGTTTACGGACTATTTGAATGCGGCAAAATGATTATTTTGGTGTCTATTTCTCCATTTATTTCGCATGGAACATGTGAGGAAACAAATTAATATAATTAATAGTTCTTAATTGAGGCTGAAAATATTATTGATTCGATTAAAATCTAAATAGGTACCTACCTACTTCCCTACATTGTTTTGTTAAACAAAATAGGTGAAAACGATCATTGAAATTCCAGTCACATTAATTTTTAAGGCTCTGTGTTGCCGAGTTGCAGCCTGTGCCAAATACTTAGTAAAATGCAAATTTTACTTTCCCATTCTTTACCTGAACAACCCCTTCCGAATGACGCGCGAAAATCGTCCCCTCTTAATAGAATGGTCCCAATTCTAGATAACGGATAACACTATTGCGCGGACATAAAACTGTAGGAGCAGGTAAATCAAATAATAAAGGAAAATTTCATTATGGTCCCGGTTTAGGTTGCCGAAGATTTCTGGGAAAAGAGAATTCCATTTCGTTCGTTAGGAATTTTATAGGAAAGTAGGGGAATTTCATAGAATAACAGCGCTAAGACGCGAAAATACAATACGAAGTCCGCAAAATGTACACTGGCTAAATCGGATCGCGGAATTCGTTGGCTAGGCGAGGTATATTTGTGAATTTATTTTTATTGCACTCCTTTAAATCGATCACAATGGGTTAAACCGATCGCGGTAAAACTGTAACAACCCTAAATCTGAACGCTTCACTATCGTCGATTTACACACAAAGTGGATTAAATAAACCGCAATGATTGCAATTAGGGGACATTGATGTTATGAAGCCTGGATTAAGCTTTATCGGAGTGTTAATACAAATCACATTAGTAGTAGGTACCTAGGTACTACTAGTTACCTGGTCCAACGTTGTTAGTCAATATTAAAGTTTGTGTCTGCTACTATAACGTAAATAGGGGTTACAATTTATTAAATAAGATTCAACATGCGTTATGCGACTGAACGCCTGTCACACGTAACTAATGAATTAGATGTCAGTAGCGTTACAGAACTCATGGTGGAATTAACTATGCAGCCGCCGAGCATTAGATGTCATTCATAATTACCCACCGTTAACGCTAAAGCCAGAGCACGCCGAGAAACCCGACGGATTTTCATTAAATTTGCGATTGACACATTAATTAAATTAACGTTTCTACTGATTATTCTAATCGCACTTAAAGACGTTTATGAGATAGTATTACATACTCGAAGCTGGTATCATTCGTCTATGACCCCTATTAATTAACCTTCTACATAGAGGACTTAGCAATAGAAATTAGAAAGGAAATTTCTGAGGTTGATTGATTTGAAAGAAGTACGCTAAACCTCTGCGGTGACTTCTGCGCTCCGATTGCCGACCCAAGAACAAACAGGACATAAGAGTTGGGATTGGGAAGGCCGATCTAATTATTATGATCGAAATCGATAGTAAATACAATTGCCTGGCATCGTGAACAAAACTTACCTACCTACTTAATTTTTTATGAAATAGTACATTACTGCAGAGGCCGTGAAGTAAGGGATTGCAGGACGAGATTGGGGTACACGGCCGAGTCGTAGACGAGGCCGGATAAAGCGAGTCCTGCAATCCCTGTTTCCGGCCGAGGATTGTATAGTGCTTTTCTCAAGCGATGCGAGGAAATCAAGTAATAGTACATTACTGCAGAGGCCGTGAAGTAAGGGATTGCAGGACGAGATTGGGGTACACGGCCGAGTCGTAGACGAGGCCGGATAAAGCGAGTCCTGCAATCCCTGTTTCCGGCCGAGGATTGTATAGTGCTTTTCTCAAGCAATGCGAGGAAATCAAGTAAAAATTGTTTAATTAGACGCATTTTTAATTTTTGAAACATACCGTTTGAACAAACTATTGCTCGCGCCATGTTTAACCGCACACCCGCCCCGCGCCGAGCGCACCCGACGACCGCGCCACATTACTTCTTGGCCTAGGCCGTAAATGTAAAACTTCTTGGCTTCATTTCGACCGTACCACATTACTTCTTGGCCAAGGCCGTAAATGTGAAACTTCTTGGCTTCATTTCGCGACATTAACGCGTACATTTCCGAGCATGCTTGAGAAAAAATTGTTTAATTAGCCGCATTTTTAATTTTTGAAACATGCCATTTGAACAAACTATTGCTCGCGCCATGTTTAACCGCACACCCGCCACCGCGCCGCCGCGCCGAGCGCACCCGACGACCGCGCCACATTACTTCTTGGCCTAGGCCGTAAATGTGAACTTCTTGGCTTCATTTCGACCGCACTACATTACTTCTTGGCCTAGGCCGTAAATGTGAAACTTCTTGGCTTCATTTCGCGACATTAACGCGTACATTTCCGAGCATGCTTGAGAAATAGTACATTACTGCAGAGGCCGTGAAGTAAGGGATTGCAGGACGAGATTGGGGTACACGGCCGAGTCGTAGACGAGGCCGGATAAAGCGAGTCCTGCAATCCCTGTTTCCGGCCGAGGATTGTATAGTGCTTTTCTCAAGCAATGCGAGGAAATCAAGTAAAAATTGTTTAACTAGCCGCATTTTTAATTTTTGAAACATGCCATTTGAACAAACTATTGCTCGCGCCATGTTCCCCGCGCCCCGCCCCGCGCCGCGCCGAGCGCACCCGACGACCGCGCCACATTACTTCTTGGCCTAGGCCGTAAATGTGAACTTCTTGGCTTCATTTCGACCGCACTACATTACTTCTTGGCCTAGGCCGTAAATGTGAAACTTCTTGGCTTCATTTCGCGACATTAACGCGTACATTTCCGAGCATGCTTGAGAAAAGGTAAGTATTACAATCATAATGCTGCTGCATAATGCTGTCGATAGGCCTCCAACAAGATGGAGCGACGACCTGATCAGGATCGCGGGATCGCGGTGGATGCGGAAGGCACAGGACCGGTCTGAGTGGAGAGCCGGGGGGAGGCCTATGTCTAGCAGTGGACGTCTTTCGGCTGATATGATGATAATGATGATGATGAATCATAATTTAACTCGAATGTTTTTGTTCCAGGTAAGAAAATATTATAGCGAAAAACCAAAGCTAGAGGTAGTCGGTATAAACGATAAAAATTTAGGTATCTGATTCATTCATCTCATTTTTGTTTCCATTTATTCTTTTTTCGCCTCATTCTGTATTCGTCACTCATGCTTAATTCTTCTAATTCGGTTTCTGTCCGAACCTATCTTCTGTGTTATTTTAGTTAAGAGTGAGATAAGTTTGTAACGGTTCAGGCGTGTCTCCACATGAACTCGCCAGTTCACGAATATATTTTCATACATTGAGAGATAGCATAGATTATAACGCCATCTTACGGAAAATCAGTAGCAACTAGAAGCCTTTAGGCCAGCTAATTTATTTTGGGTAATGAAGCTAGCTTCATAGTTCTCAGTAGTTCAAATTTATGATATGAGATGTCGCTAGTAAATTAATATTTGGTATTTAAATTAATTTTTCGTTAATTATTGAATAATGAGGCGTGGGAATGATTTAAATAATTAACTAACTATGTAGTATAAGTTTCAGGAATTTTCAGCAAGTAAAATTGACGAAAATATAGAGAAACAATGTATGTAGCAGAAATAGTAATATTACTAGGGAAAAACTCAAAATGCAAGGAAAATGCTTATTGAAATAAGATGTTAGACTCATAAGTTGTATACAGTTCAAATTTTATCAACTTTGGTGTAGTAAATAAGTTACTATGTGATTATAAAGTTATTTCGGAGTTGCTTATGTCAAACGTATGAGAAAGTATAAGTTTTCTATTATTACAAGATTAATGATTAAAATGCAAGGAATTAGCCTTTATCACAAGAAACCTTAAGTTATAAGTAACCGTTTGACTAAATTACATCAGATTCTGGTTAGTAGTTCAGTAGAAAAGAGTAACTAAAATTAGCAAGGGAGAATTTATTTCATACAAAATGGCGATAGAAATTTCATTGAAGGAAATTAAAGCTTTTTAATTACGCGTTTATAAATTAAAGGAAAATTATCTTTTAGTGTTAAATTTAAAGATAAGTTTGGATATATTCTTAGAAATATTAAATAAGCTATCTAAGAATTAAATAAAATTAATAGTTATTGAGTTGTATGTTTTTTGATGTAGCAGTTAAAGCGGATATAGCAGATGTGGCTGTTAACGCCAGTAAGGCTGATGCGGCAGATGAGGACGGTCGCGCCATTGTAGCACCAGCTATAAAAGCAGGGGAAATTCGTAGATAAGGGTCATTTTGCTTGCGTCAGCGGACTTGTACGGTTCTCGTATTAATTTGTTTTTGGGTTTGTTAAATATTTATATTTGTTAAGGTTGACGTGTCGTTTTCCGGCTTTGCTTATTCTAGTGTTTTATAATACTAGGATAGTCTTAGTTTGGGAAATTATGCTTTAACTTGCCCGAAGTTGAGTGTTGAGAACTGTATCAAGTTTCAGCTAGTAGAAGCTGATATTTGAGGATTGATACCCGGGTCACCTAACGGTGTTTCACAACTGACAGGGTAGCTTTCCTTCGATACGTTTTAATTAATTAAATAACCACATATGGAGTACGTGTGGGGTCTGTATTATACCTGAAGAGACAGACTAACTTCTCCCAGAATTGTGAAGGGTTTGTTATGCCTACTGGTGTTTCAAATTCATCATCGTTCTGTCACCTTTATCTATCTATTTATATATACATTCGGATTATTCGTCAGGTGGTACTCGACGAACCCAGTCCAAACTGTCTTTACCACCAAGCACACGAGTCTTATGGCTAAGTTCTTAGAGACTGACTCACTCACTTAGGGGTAAGTTAGATCAGGACCCATTCATCGTATACGAGTGGGAACGCGAGTAATTTAAATGTGAAAACCGGGTTTTTCTAGCTTGTTGAAACGTGTATAGTAGATGTTAGAGCAGCTAGGATTTAATAGGATTTAATAGGATTAATAGGTTTTAACTTTAAATTCATTGATAGATAATGGGGTAGTAGATAGTAGGTAGCAATATAGTAATTAATTGAATACAGATGAAGTTCTAATCTGAAGTGAATTATTATAAAAAGTCCTTCATTTTTAAGCATATATTTAATGATCAAATCTTAATATTTATAATTAAAGAAATTACTTTAAGACTAGCATTCAATATAAAAAGAATGAGATTTAAGGAGGTTTACCGAGTAAAACCATGCTCGTCAACTATCCTAAGAAAACGGGATAAGCGACGGTAACACCAACCTTTTATACCATTCAACAATTAAATAAATAAAATTGTTCTTTGTCTTGCTAGATCTATCTGCTTTCCTAAATATAAGGATATTTGACTCATAAATAGAGTGCTTGTATTGTTTCCTAAAGATTGGAGCAATCTGTGTTCATGAAATGTAGCAGTAGTCTAAAAATGTTGACTATAAGTAACGAAAGTTAGACTTTGTATTTGTACTAAAGATCTTTTAACAGCATCGAAGTTAATGCTTAATTTTTCTAACTATATGCAACTTTAAGGAGATGTTTATAGTTATAGGCTGGTGTAGTTGTTGGAATCGGAGGGGATGGTGGTAGCGATTCCCCCCCCATAAGGGGGTTGTCTCATCTGAAGTACAATTACAAATCTACTTAGAATCTTTATTCTGTCTTCGGACCCACTTTTACCAATATCTTCTAGAGCATTATGATACAGCAAACTCTTACTAATGTTTCTACGTTATCTCAAAGTAACTAAGTTTTAATTAGGTATACATTAGGTTTATATTAAAGTTCCATTCTTATTTTTCATGCAAAGAATCTCAGGTTATTACAACGTTCACAGTGTAGGTCCATCAGCCATTAGACGATTCACGCAGCCATTATTATTACTTATTTTAGGTAGGATTTGTTTGTTTTAAGACAGGTCTAAGAATCACTAAGTCATTTAATTAGGGAGGTCAATGAACGCTTAGTTAACTACAGGTTAACAGCTAGGTAGAGTAAGTAAGTAGTTAAAGTATGAGTTAGGTAGTTTAGAAGTGTATATCTTTATTTAAAATACGTTTAGGGTAGGTAGACCGTTACATTTTTGGGTGCCGTCGAGCCAGGATTCTAGATTTTGGGTTTACTACGGGTTTTTCTTATTATTATTATGTGATCAAAGCTCTCTGATTCTGTGAGGAGGCCTGTGTCCGGTAGTGTGACGTAATGTAGGTTGTTGAAGATGACGTTTATGTCATTCGGTTATGTTATGTTCGCTTGGCTTTATTATTTAAAGCAATTAGGTAATTTATTGTTTCATTTCAGTATAATATAGTGTAGTGTTCATTATTCATTTACATAATTAAATTTAAGATACTTACTTGAGCAACAAATTTACATGATAGGATAGTCTGAATTATAGGTCTATTCTTAGGTCATTGACTTGCTATTCTTAGGTATATTATGTGACTATTTGTTTACAAATTAGTCACATTTTGCTGTCTGTGTAATGGACGTGAAAAATAAGAACTGGATTTATATTTTGCATTGCTAGAAGGAGTAGGATAGGATAGGAAAAATAACGTTAAAGCAATAAATTGTCGAGACATTTTAATGTTACATTAATGAAAACATTACAGTGTGTTGCTAGAAAAGATGTCGTAGGTAGATAGTTGGCTATATAACAGGCACTTTTCACTGATAACACTCAAAGATTTCTATTTTCCATCTGTAAAACAAGCATTTTTCTGTTGAACTAATAGTTTTCATAAGTTGTGTTCGAATCACAACGAATTTGTTCATTTGAATTGTAGTAGCGGTAAATGTTACTATTATTCAGGTTTCCACTTCACACAGAGTCATTTATGAGTTATATTTAAAGTAACTGAGGATTTTAAACAATCAAAAATGATTAATACATAAAACGGGCTAGTAGCCATGTTTAATATTCAAGACGCACTGCACTGACGTAGTGTTTGTTTGAGGTTAGTTAGAGAGAGAGAGAGAGACAAAAAAAAGTGAAAGAGAAAGAAACGTCAGTCTGTTTTAATATCAGAAATTTAGTAGTTATAAAAGGAAATTATTACCATTAATAAATAGGGAGGTTATTTAAAATTAAGGCATAAGTAGAACTAACAATAATAATTAGAAATAGCTAAAATTAGGTAGCTGAATTTTCCCGAGCTATCTACTAAGGATAATTTTAAACTTAAGAGTTTGGGGGACGGAATTTAAGTTTGCTAATTAAATAAAGTGTGCCGAGTAAAAATAATAAATTCATACTCTAAAGTATACAGTGGGAAGTACTTGCCTAGTATAGTTGAATAATTACTAGCTTTCTGCTAGGTAGCATTGTAATATATAAAGGAAAATATTTCAATGAGCAACATTGGCATACAATGATAGATTCAGTAGTACATTATGTATGTGTTATCATTTACTTTATGTAAAGAGATTGAGTGATGGGAAGAGTAAAATATGAAGATAACCCATAGCTATTTCATAGTAATTGTGAGTTAGTTAAGCAGAACCAAGTTCTCAAGTTTCAACTTTAAAAGGGTACTTATTCAAGAAATTTAGAATAAATAGCAGAATAATTTATGTACCTATTTGCCATCCGGATACATAGCATGCAGAGTTTGAATTTACTGGAATATTATTATTAAAGTATTTATTAGTATATAGGAAGGAAAAATTAGTAATCATCGTTGGGAAACCTGTATAAAAGAAAACCATTCAAATCAGTTTATTCGTTTGAGAGCTGTGATATCTTAGATATACAAACAGACATGCATAGCTGATAAATTCATAGCGTTACATTTATGTAAAGAGTTAGTGAAATTAAGATAGGTATATATTATTTGAGTTTGTCAGCATTTTGAGGGTTAAGTGTGAAGTATGGATAAACATTGAGAATGTTTGAAGACAAATAATAAGTAAAGCAGCAGATTATATTTAAAGTGGTATTGAGAAAAAGAGTATTTAAAAATATTAGCCGCTATCATTTAGGAAAACTTAGATAGTATGAAGACAATGTTGTTTGAAAGTTTCAAAGGTTTGGGGACGGATCTTTAGAGGTTTATAACCCTTATTAGAACAAGTATGTATGTAGTTTGCCTAGATGAGGAGAAAACATTAAAAAAAAAACAAAAAAAAACAACAATAAGTATGTCAGCGAGTACTTTGATAAATAAAACAATAAGGAAATAGCTTTTATTAGGTTCTAGTAAGATTGAGCTTTATTTTTAGTCATAAAAGCACTGTTGAATATAACAGAAAGTTAAATTTGATTCTTTAGGAGTAAATGATTGCATAACATGCATAGCGGTAAAAAAAAGTTTTATCAGATAAGTTTTACGAGGAAACTCTGATGGAAGTACTGTAGTTGCAACAGGAACTGGATTTTTCATTCTTGAAGGCTTCACACTTGTAATTAAGTTCAGTTAGTCTCAGCGGTGTTCATGCTATAGTGAAGTACTATAATAGGCTAATTTTGAGGTGATATTCTTGGTGAATGCTTCAAACATCTTTTAGCTTGTGAAGATTGATAACTTGATGTCAGATCTGTAAATACAGTAAACACAAATTAGCTAAGAAAGCGTTCAAACTAGTAAATTGATATTGAGATAGTTAGCCGATAATAGTTGAATTATTGAAACATGATTACTAGAACTATTAGGATAAATTAATAAATAAGTCAGATTTGCTCGCTAATGTAAGACAAAGACTGTTGCGTTGCTACTTTTACATTAAGTATGTACAAAGTTTTAAATGAGAAAATTTTATAGTGAGATAAAAAATAGTTCGGCGAGTTAATTATTTGAGAGTTATTTTAAAGAAGTGTGTATTTATGATTGTTTGAGCATTCATGCAGAATAAATAGCTAAAAACTTACCGAATGTTTTCCCTAGGTAGTTATTGCATGTATATAGAATGAATCTGCATTTCTGTATAAGTTGAGAGTGATCTTTGTACATATCCAATTCGAGTGGTTATTAAATTACTTGGTCAGATTTGGATCTTCAATATAGCTTGAGATTTGAATATAAATACCAGTAACTGAAAAAGATGAACAGTTTTATTAGAAGTTACATTCAGACACTAAGAAAATTAAGTTAATCGCATTATAGTTCATTAAAGAGACAGAACGTTAAGTAGGCATTATAAAAGATTTTTAGGGAGGCTTGTTTGATTAAGTATTAGTAGCTTTAATAACGAAAAATACAATACCTGTATAATCATTTGTTGAGAGCAATTTCGGTTCACTAACACTAAGTGAGCATTGTTGAGTGCTTGTTGTTGTTCCGTGATAGGTTAACGAAAGATTTTAAGTCAAAGCTGGTTTATATACACAGTTTTATAGAATATAATTAGCAATTTGAAGTTGAAAGCGCTTCAAAATCTCGATTCATAAACAATTTTACACGAATACGAGGTTTCTTTTTAAAGTTTGACAACATGACTTTTATGTGAGTGCAAAGGAAATAATTTCATGCAGCATTATAATATGCAGATGAGTAAAAAAAATATTAAATAAATCAAAATTAATATGTTGATGGTGTTTACGTAACCGTCGGAGCTTTATATAAATGCCAGATTTCAAGTCAGTAAATGATTATTTCTTTTATATAAAAAAGGAAAAGTACAATGATACGAATCTTTTGACAAGTCATACATTCATCACAAAATCGATTTCTGAACGAAGCTCGGCGCGTTTCGTTCCGGCAACATGCTGTGTTCTCGAATTAATATTGAATTAATTTTGTAAAGATTAACGGTGACAAAGTTTACTATACAATTTTGACAACGGTTAAGGAGACCAAAATAATCCTATTTCTATTGAGATAAATTTAAATAAACTCAACTGATAAATTAAACAAACGATTAGAAATGAGTAATCGTTCATAAATTAGTAATGTTCGACTGCAAAGTGTTGAACTAAACGCACTAAACGTCACTTTTTGTCAAACGTAAATATAAGTTAACTTAGTAAACGGGAAAGTTTGAAATTGCATTTTAACTGAGTGATGTAGTTAAATAATGAAAAATAGTGAATGATTGAAGTTTTAAAAAAAGAATGGAACTTTAAAATTTTGAGGAGTTAAAGTGATATTAACTGTTAAACTGGAAGTTCTTGGTGAGGGGTTGCTTTGTTATATGCAGTTGAAGAATTTTGGTAGTTACTATTTTCAATGCTTACGTACAGTTTAGTTTACGCTTTTAGTTAGTGAATGTATGTTAAACTTAGTTATTAGTAGCAAAGGTTAAATAAGGGTATGGGGACGTTTACTGAACAAATGAAAATGTAAGGATTATACATTTTTTGTAATGGAATTAATATTAATGGGTGATAAGTTATAATTATTAAAGTCATAATTAAGGGTGATTATACGTTGGCTGCCGGTGTGGTTTTAGCTGGCATCATAGAATTATTCTATACGAAGTAGATTTAAGATAAATTAAAATAATACTGTGTAGATTAACTTTTTGATAAAGTTTAGTGCGGAATTAAACTTTAAAATTTAATAATTCAAATAGATGATTTCATTAATAAAAGATGTTTGCCAAACTTGGAGGAGTTGGTGCATAATTTAGGTATTGTATGGTAAAAAAAAAAAAAAAAAAAAAAGAGTGCTATGTTTTAATCAAGTTGATGATTGAAGTTTTGCTTATGAAAGAGGACTGAAAGGGTACTTAATTGGTATTTTGCAAAGTAAAGATTTTTATTTTAAAGTCAAAAGGGCTTGATCTAAAGGTTACATCAACTTTAAGTTAAGGCAAACCATTTATCGATAGTTGCCCAAGATACAGCACACTATACAAAATGAACGATTAGTGGTGATGCTTAGGATTAGGCAAGAAATTCTAAGTGCAAGCTTAGGATTTAGCAAGTTCAATTTAAATGTTGCGATCTAATGGTTCATTTACTCTACTAGTAGGAACAAATTATTCGTCCTACACTGCACAATCACCAGTATTTTGTTTATTGTTGTGTGAGAAAAGAACTCTAAGCTAGATGGAGATTTAATGATGAATTAACATTGTAGCTACCATGAATAAAAACACATACAAAGAACTTTATGCATTCACGGAAAGGTACTTCAAAGGGTTTGTGTTGCGCCAAACACTGACGGTGACAGCAGATTCTTTATACAGCTCTTACAGCAACGTTTGTCTCACAAACGAACGCTTTTGTTGAGTGCAAATTGTTTGGCAATGATGGAAATTATTTCATTACATGAATCATTGAAAGTTTCAGAGGTTTTATCTTGCATAATTAATGATTTAAATCTGGTTTAAAAACACACCACACAATATAGTCTGTCAAAATTTTATTTGATCCTGAAATAGTGTCAATACAACAGCTTATATAATGGCAATAATGTGCATAATAAAATATCATGTCAATATAAAGTGACTTGATTTAATGTTAATATATATATTAAAACAAAACATTGTTTTCAAAGAATTAAAGTTAACATGTTTAGCTTTAAAACAATTACTTTCATCACAATCTGATTTATATAAACAAATATTCTTCAGATTCGGATTTCAATGAAGTTCGATGTCTGATGTCAAATAGTATTTCTTGCCAGTAAAAATATAATAAAACTACTGGAAATACACAATATAGTGAAGGCCAAATAAAGTTGGGTCAGACTTACACATCGAAGGCAAATATTGATAAACAAAATATATTCATGAATTTTATGATGTTGGTTCTAATTGTATCGGTAGCTAATTTTATATAATTACCCACCTTAACAATTAGAGGGGACGATTGTAACGGTTCAGGCGTGTCTCCACATGAACTCGCCAGTTCACGAATATATTTTCATACATTGAGAGATAGCATAGATTATAACGCCATCTTACGGAAAATCAGTAGCAACTAGAAGCCTTTAGGCCAGCTAATTTATTTTGGGTAATGAAGCTAGCTTCATAGTTCTCAGTAGTTCAAATTTATGATATGAGATGTCGCTAGTAAATTAATATTTGGTATTTAAATTAATTTTTCGTTAATTATTGAATAATGAGGCGTGGGAATGATTTAAATAATTAACTAACTATGTAGTATAAGTTTCAGGAATTTTCAGCAAGTAAAATTGACGAAAATATAGAGAAACAATGTATGTAGCAGAAATAGTAATATTACTAGGGAAAAACTCAAAATGCAAGGAAAATGCTTATTGAAATAAGATGTTAGACTCATAAGTTGTATACAGTTCAAATTTTATCAACTTTGGTGTAGTAAATAAGTTACTATGTGATTATAAAGTTATTTCGGAGTTGCTTATGTCAAACGTATGAGAAAGTATAAGTTTTCTATTATTACAAGATTAATGATTAAAATGCAAGGAATTAGCCTTTATCACAAGAAACCTTAAGTTATAAGTAACCGTTTGACTAAATTACATCAGATTCTGGTTAGTAGTTCAGTAGAAAAGAGTAACTAAAATTAGCAAGGGAGAATTTATTTCATACAAAATGGCGATAGAAATTTCATTGAAGGAAATTAAAGCTTTTTAATTACGCGTTTATAAATTAAAGGAAAATTATCTTTTAGTGTTAAATTTAAAGATAAGTTTGGATATATTCTTAGAAATATTAAATAAGCTATCTAAGAATTAAATAAAATTAATAGTTATTGAGTTGTATGTTTTTTGATGTAGCAGTTAAAGCGGATATAGCAGATGTGGCTGTTAACGCCAGTAAGGCTGATGCGGCAGATGAGGACGGTCGCGCCATTGTAGCACCAGCTATAAAAGCAGGGGAAATTCGTAGATAAGGGTCATTTTGCTTGCGTCAGCGGACTTGTACGGTTCTCGTATTAATTTGTTTTTGGGTTTGTTAAATATTTATATTTGTTAAGGTTGACGTGTCGTTTTCCGGCTTTGCTTATTCTAGTGTTTTATAATACTAGGATAGTCTTAGTTTGGGAAATTATGCTTTAACTTGCCCGAAGTTGAGTGTTGAGAACTGTATCAAGTTTCAGCTAGTAGAAGCTGATATTTGAGGATTGATACCCGGGTCACCTAACGGTGTTTCACAACTGACAGGGTAGCTTTCCTTCGATACGTTTTAATTAATTAAATAACCACATATGGAGTACGTGTGGGGTCTGTATTATACCTGAAGAGACAGACTAACTTCTCCCAGAATTGTGAAGGGTTTGTTATGCCTACTGGTGTTTCAAATTCATCATCGTTCTGTCACCTTTATCTATCTATTTATATATACATTCGGATTATTCGTCAGGTGGTACTCGACGAACCCAGTCCAAACTGTCTTTACCACCAAGCACACGAGTCTTATGGCTAAGTTCTTAGAGACTGACTCACTCACTTAGGGGTAAGTTAGATCAGGACCCATTCATCGTATACGAGTGGGAACGCGAGTAATTTAAATGTGAAAACCGGGTTTTTCTAGCTTGTTGAAACGTGTATAGTAGATGTTAGAGCAGCTAGGATTTAATAGGATTTAATAGGATTAATAGGTTTTAACTTTAAATTCATTGATAGATAATGGGGTAGTAGATAGTAGGTAGCAATATAGTAATTAATTGAATACAGATGAAGTTCTAATCTGAAGTGAATTATTATAAAAAGTCCTTCATTTTTAAGCATATATTTAATGATCAAATCTTAATATTTATAATTAAAGAAATTACTTTAAGACTAGCATTCAATATAAAAAGAATGAGATTTAAGGAGGTTTACCGAGTAAAACCATGCTCGTCAACTATCCTAAGAAAACGGGATAAGCGACGGTAACACCAACCTTTTATACCATTCAACAATTAAATAAATAAAATTGTTCTTTGTCTTGCTAGATCTATCTGCTTTCCTAAATATAAGGATATTTGACTCATAAATAGAGTGCTTGTATTGTTTCCTAAAGATTGGAGCAATCTGTGTTCATGAAATGTAGCAGTAGTCTAAAAATGTTGACTATAAGTAACGAAAGTTAGACTTTGTATTTGTACTAAAGATCTTTTAACAGCATCGAAGTTAATGCTTAATTTTTCTAACTATATGCAACTTTAAGGAGATGTTTATAGTTATAGGCTGGTGTAGTTGTTGGAATCGGAGGGGATGGTGGTAGCGATTCCCCCCCCATAAGGGGGTTGTCTCATCTGAAGTACAATTACAAATCTACTTAGAATCTTTATTCTGTCTTCGGACCCACTTTTACCAATATCTTCTAGAGCATTATGATACAGCAAACTCTTACTAATGTTTCTACGTTATCTCAAAGTAACTAAGTTTTAATTAGGTATACATTAGGTTTATATTAAAGTTCCATTCTTATTTTTCATGCAAAGAATCTCAGGTTATTACAACGTTCACAGTGTAGGTCCATCAGCCATTAGACGATTCACGCAGCCATTATTATTACTTATTTTAGGTAGGATTTGTTTGTTTTAAGACAGGTCTAAGAATCACTAAGTCATTTAATTAGGGAGGTCAATGAACGCTTAGTTAACTACAGGTTAACAGCTAGGTAGAGTAAGTAAGTAGTTAAAGTATGAGTTAGGTAGTTTAGAAGTGTATATCTTTATTTAAAATACGTTTAGGGTAGGTAGACCGTTACAAGTTACAGAGTTGGAGGGACGAATACAGAATGCCGCGATATAATAATTGAACGAAAAACTATCTGTTAAATTTAATTTCTGTTATCAGTTTCCATTTAAGGCAGTAAAAAACTTTTTTACAAATAATAAAAACTAAATCTCCTTCCTGTGTAGAGAATTTGGCGTTCGATTTCCACCCGGTAGTATGTCATGAAGGTATGTAGTTATAATAAAAAAGATTATCAAATTGTATTAAATATTTATTCATATATCATTAAATCAAGGCATCTGCGGCCAAAAAACTAAAATATTACGTTAGTGAAACAATATGTTTAGAGTCTTATGTAATAGTTCCGCTAGCAACGCTATGAGGATCTTAAGTAAAATAAAATTATGTGACCATAAACGACACAAAATATATACGAGTTCCCGCGATACAATCTCATGTCGTCCCAGCGCGGAGTTTAAAAAGCTGTTAGACGGAAATGAAATTAAAAGTAGAAACGGACAATACTGGCATTAAAATAGTCCAAGCTATATTTTATAGTGATAGTTAAAGTAAGTAGGAATATCATTTAAAATATCCATACTTTGTTCGCAATGCATATTCCCTGAGTCAACCACGTGACAGTAAACTGGCAAGACACTTGATACGTAATAGCAAAATTTTACTAAAGTCACATTTCAAAACTGTCAGCCGGGCTAGCACGAGAGCGCACAAGGGTCGCCTCGCGCGCGAGATAGACTACCCGTCTCTTTCCAGAACTAACAGTACGAAAAAGACAGGTAATTTATTTCGCGCGGGACGCGACTCTTGTGTGCTCTCGTGTTAGGCGTGCAGGAGACGACTCTCTTTTCAGCAGAACAGCTAGGAAATATTGCTATTACGACTAGAACTGTGCCAGTTAAGCATTTACTAACAAAACAGTTCAGAAATGCAGTAAAATGCCATCTTCTTTCTGCCGAATTCCATAGATAAGCGCACGGTTGTTACATACCGCGTTTATTGAAAACTGAATCGGCAAAATATGTTAAGGTATCGGTAGACCAAAGACTGTGAAGCTACGGACCAGTAACATCCTGCACTAAACAATATTAAATTCCAATATATTTTAAAGCGCTGACATAAGTGCCGGCACATAAGTCTAGCGATGACGAGTCACGTGGAGGGGATCTGCGCACCCACGGATACCGTATATTACACTTCTGCGCATACAAGGTCATCGCTAGACTTACGTGCCGGCACTTATACCATGGCTCTTTACACCATGACGCCAGTCGGCTTCTCATCGAGAATTCGGACATGTGCATCACAAGAACCGATGATGCTTAACTACTTGATATGATAGAACCAAACTTTGCCATATTCTGACATACTTTTCAATCTATTTATCAGAGGACGTTGCTGATAAGCCTGACTTTCAATTCAATTCAATTCAATTTTTAAGAAAATATAGCTCCATCGATATTATCGATGATTTCGCCAATGTCGAGGTTGAAGAAGACGCTGTCGTTCTTTATTTAACCGTTGTTCGGTGGCTTTAAGTGTCAATACATGTCGAAATTTCGCTTGTAGTGGTCCTTATTATTTTACACATGAAACCATTTCACAATAATAGCGAGGCTGGTTATAGGCGCCAAGATCGAGAGCTAATTTACTGGCTAACTTTACACTAGTCCCTCAGTTTGCCGATACCTGTGTTGTATTTAACACGGGCGGTGGTCGGGGCCGCGACGCCTCGGAGCTGACTTCAGGATGTTGTCGACTCGCAGAATCATTTCAGCGGCTTCGGCTGCCGACACGAGCACTTGTCGCTTCACGACGTACGACTCGGTGACGCCAAGTTTCTTCATGTCACCGATGACACCATTGTTCATGTCTGCAAATAAATGGGATGTCAGATAAACAAACTTTCATATTATTATACATTATTTGAATTCCAAAGAAACTATTTGCGAACAATAGGTACGAAAAATTGTTTCATACATAATTTTTAATTGTGTACACGACACTACGGCTATATGACTTCCATGTCAAACTTACCCTTAATTTGAAAATGAAAATCAGAACGTTTGTCTTGAAAACAGGCCGCAAGGCCTCTTTTACATGTCTTTTTCTTTAAATTATCAGCACTCGGAAAAGACCATCATTGCCAAGAATGCGCCGCAAGAAATTTGATATGCGCACTATATAAGTGTTTAGCTTCAAGGGTACCTTTGTATTTTTTACTTACTTAATATTCATGTTTAGGTCACGACAGCCTTCACCGAAAAACGAAGTAAGACCATAAGAGTAAATAATAACAGAGTAGAACGGAATCTCTTTTGACCGCGAGTACTCTAATATCGTGACCTTGAATCCGGCCGGAGCGGGAGTTTCCGTTCTACTGTGTTCCTAATTATTCTTATGGTAAGCATTGATTTGCGATAAACAACTAGACTCTCAATCACGCTCAAAAACTGTCGGAAGCAAAAGTCTGCACGACGCGTCTATTGTGCAGAGTTTTGGTTCAGTCGTGTTTCGACCGCGCTTCAATAACAATGTACACATGTCTCTTTCGCACCGTAATCTCAAACGCTTAAGAACAAGAGACAGACAGGTTTCCAGCGGGTGGCGTCGTGCTATTACTTCTCACGATCGTATGCAATTGACATTAAACATTACTGCCACGAAATAAGGTGTTAATTTGAATGAATATATTAATGTTATCTGTGTTAGTTGATGTGTTGACACACACAATACGTAGACAACGCCGCTCGGACGTTTCTAGAGGCACTTTTGTTTGCGATTGGGAGTCTAGTTGTTAATCGTAAGTCAATGATGGTAAGACGGCGGTTCCACCTGCAAATATTGCACATCGGAACGGTCACAAAAAAATGTTAGCAAAGCGAACTGATAACTGACCGAGGCCCATGGTGGTCTCTCCGCCGGCGTGGCTGGCGCGCAGGCGGGCGATCAGGTCGGCGCTGTCGTAGCCGGCGTTGTCGGCGATGGCGGCGGGCAGGCGGCGCAGCGCCACCGCGAACGCCTCCGCGGCCGCCGCCTCCTTGCCCGGCGTGCGCGCCGCCGCGGACGACACCACGTCCGCCATCAGCATCTCGCTAGCGCCTGTTGGTTAACAGCCTTATTCATAAAAAGTTAGAGGCTCGTTATAGGCTCGCTATAGGACCGATGCAAAAAAAAATAATTCATAAACGTCTGTTAGCGCTAATCAGTCCATCAAGGGTCTGTTTAGTCCGAAAGTTAGCGGACCTCCTTTATCTCTCTGCTAACTCACAAAATGGCCGCCACAAATGTGAAAAACCGATTTCGGCACAAGCAAAACCATACGCAAGACAGTTTTTTTTCTTTTAAGTTTATCCCCTCCGTGAAAGGTGAAGGGAACTAGATCCATACTGCCTCGTCTGTCGTGTTAGGCTGAAGCCATGTTTTCAGTTTCCCGCTAATTCGCTGCCACTGCTGCCAATTTCTTTTTTTTAATTCACTAAAAGACCATTTTTGGTCTATGATTTGTCAAGGTGGCCAACATAACGCGTCTAATCCATCCATCATGAATCATACTTTGAATGTTTAGTGAGAGCAACCTGAAGCTTATACCTTAATTGAGTGACCTGATATTTCACCCATTTTGGATTTTGATGATCATACAATATCATAGTCTTGTACGAGTATTACTATAAATAGACCGACCGCTTAACTGAGTACTCGCCCGTGCGGGTACAGGGGTGCAGGGTAGGACAACAAAGGGAACCGAGAGCGCACCTCTCGGCCCCTTTGTCGCCTACCCCGCGCCCCTGTGCCGCGCGGACTAGAACTCGGTTATGCGATCAGTCTATAGCAGGTAATAAATATCAAGAGCAGCCTGACCTCCGCCGTAGATGACTTTGGGCTCGCGCACGGTGGCTGCGAGCACGCAGAGGGCGTCGTGCAGCGAGCGCTCCGCCTCGTCGATGACCTGCTGCGTGGCGCCGCGGATCACCACGGTGCACGCCGCGCCCAGCTCCACGCCCGAGAAACGGATCAGGCACTCGTCGCCGATCAGCACCTGCATCCAGTTCAACGAACACGTATCACATTCACATCCTCTGTCTAAATCGGTTTAGGCGCATAACGTCCTACTCGCATAATATCCCTTTGTCCCTTTCGCGAAATGTCCCTTTCCTAAATGCCCCTTACGCAAAACTTCCCTTCTGCAAAACGGCCCGTTCGCAAAACGTCCCTTCACATAAATAAAGTCCCGTTCGCAAACGTCGCTTTCGCAAAATGACCCGTTCGCAAACGTTTATTTGCCAACGCTTTAGCCTTGCCACATCATTCTTGCCGCTCAACAGGTCTCTGGCGAGCTCGTTCATGTGTGTTTGCAGTCTTTCTTTGTATCTTTTGCAGTACTTGATAACTTCTTCTTTTACAGTTGGTATGTTTAGGTATTTAAAAACTGACCTGTTCAATAAGCTTGCAGTGTCCAAGCTTGACCTTGTCGGGTGAGTCGAACGTGGAGACGATCTCGCCGCCAGTGACGAGCGCGAGCCGCTCGATGCCGTCGAAGTCTGCATGCTCGATCGCCATCACACCAGCATCCGCGAACAGTTGCTCGGGGTAGTTGTAGATCAGTTGCCTGACGCATTCAATAATGTTAAGAGGGTGCATCCGTACCGAGCTCGCAACGTCGCATTTTTGGTGATTTTTTGCGATTATTTCACAGATACTTATCAAATATCCGTCTGTAGTTTACTTTGTCTTTAGTGTATTAATGTGTCTAATGCAATAATTCATCGTGATGGACTTTTTATTTTCTTATTAAATGAGATATAGTATTTTATCCCTTTATAATACGAAAATAAAAGTCCATCACCATTAATCATTGCATTGGACACATTAATACACTAAAAACGAAGTGCTCTACAGACGGATATTTGAAACTTTCATTCAATTTCTGTGAAATAATCGCAAAAAATCACCAAAAATGCGACGTTGCGAGCTCAGCACGGATGCACCCTCTTAAGCCCTTAGGGCCACTTGCACGGACCAGGGTTAGCGACTTAACCCCGTTTTAGATGCTAACCTGGGGCGAAGTAGTGTCAAATTGCATGGAACTGTCAAACCTAACTCTGAGTTAGCGATATTTTTTTTTAACTCTGGACTGTGCAAGTGGGCCTTAAAATATGTTTTGCACTAGGCTACTTAAGGTGGATAATAGTACTGGTGAATAGTGGCAGGTTCTGCACTAGTTGCGGTGGCCAATAGTGACAGAAAAGTCGGCGACCGAATAGCCTAGTGGTTAGAGAACCTGACTATGAAGCTCGAGGTCCCGGTTTCGATCCCCGGTCGGGGCAGATATTTGTATGAAAAATACGAATGTCTGTTCTCGAGTCTTCGATGTTTAATATGTATTTAAGTATGTATTTATCTATATAAGTATGTTTATCCGTTGTCCAGTACCCATATCACAAGCTTTGCTTAGTTTGGGACTAATTATTAAAAAATAAAAGTGAATTTTGTTACCTTTTCACGGATTTATATTAATGTCACCATTCAACTTGGGTATCAGGGGCCTTACCCTGACGTCCTAATTTCGACTCAGTTCAAGTTTTAGCTGTCACTTTTAGTATGAGTCTGACAGCGAGCAAACCTAAACTTAATCGCATTAAGGCGTCATGGTAAGGTCCCTGCATGTCACAAAACTCCTTACTTATATTTTTGTTGAAATTGACTTTACAGGTTTCCGATTGTGTCACCACGTGCTACCACATCTGTGTGTAGTAGAGCTCGCGAAGTGCATCGGTACTTCTTATTGAAGTGAAACTTCTTAAGCGGCGCTGAGCACTTTTTGGGATGGGTAAAAAATGTTAAACTCGCGTCAGGCGCAAGACGGAGGGAGACTTTAAGTACCAGGATATCAGGATCCTCTAAGAGCTTATTTTGAAATACGAATGAAGCTAGAGTTTTCAATGATTCACGGTTAAGTTAAGTTCGTTCGAAATATTATAAATGAAATATCGCCAATCGTTATTTGCGTCGAAATATCGGGTGCTCAATAAAGGTAATCGCGGTTCACATCCCGTTTATAATTTTTTTTTTTTATGTGAATAGGAAGGCAAACAAGCAAATGGGTCACCTGATGGTAAGCGATCACCACTGCCCATAGACACCCGCAACCCCGGAGGGATTGCAGATGCGTTGCCAACCTAGAGGACTTAGATGAAATGCCTCTTGTGCCCGTAATTTCCCCGGCTGTCTTACTCTCCACACCGGAACACAGCAGTGCAAGCGCTGCTGCTTAACGGCAGGATTAGCGAGTAAGATGGTGGTAGCGATCCGGACGGACCTTGCACAAGGCCCTACCACCCGAAAAATTTCGAATTTCGAATGAAGCTAGAGTTGCGTTCGATTTATGAAATCTCGTGTATTTTTTTCTTTTTCTTTTTTTTTAGCGCGAGTGTGCGTGTGTGCAGTTTTCACTTCTGCCGGCACTCCCAGAATGCTACTCAGTGTTTTTTTTCTAATACTTCAAATGAAATTAGCTTTTAGGCAACCAATTACCTGTTTATGAAGACATTGCATTTGTGACCCAGGATCTTGTTAACTTTGTCCTTCATCTTTTCCTTTTCAGCGACTTCCAGCTCTGCAATTTTGGACATTGAATCCACCTTGATAGTTGAACCGAAGACTTTAATTTTGTCCGTGTCCATGGGTGTGTTGGCAATCAAGATGTTGGCATTTTCAAGTCGTTTTGGTTGATGCACACCCACCTACGCAAAAAAAAAACCTTTTATTTACTATTAAATCAAAATGAATGAACATTTTATGATTTCACTTTAGAAAATTACATTTTCAGCCACCATTTTAATTTTAAAGCTAATAGTAGCTAGTGTTTATTACCTTCTTATTTAGCAGAAATCCTTCATCAAGGAATGACTCTTCCAGGAGTCCACCAGAGATTTTTATGATCTGTATAGCCTTTAGGTTGCCAGAACCTTTAAGGCGTAGCACTGCATCTACAGCTAGCTTTGTGAAATGTCTGTAAATCAGAAAATGGTCCATCAATATTTATGTATAAATTATTTATACACGTTTGATAGGGCATTCTTTAAAATTGATCAAGCAGGCAAGCGCAAGTAACCCCAGAAAACATTTCCTATCTTACCATGTTGTAAACTTGTGGAATGCACTCCCTGAACTTGTGAATCACAAGTTGTGATAAGTACGCCTTCAGTGAACACTTTCAAAAATAGACTAGACATTCATTTAAAAAGTCAAAGAACGCATGTGCAGTGATTGATATACACGTATCAGCTCAGAGCTGCTAGTGTATTATTAAAAATAATAATAATATCAGTGATGTTGGCAATACAGTTTGACAGCACTGCATACAGATGGGTTCAATATTGTCACATCAATAGTAAGATATATATTTAAACAACAAATTAAAACGTTTTTTACTCTTTGAAACTTACTCTTTGTGATTGGAGAGAATCTTAGAGCTTAATGTAGTACGAGCAATATTCTCCAAGTCAGCACGGAGAGCTGCATCATTCAAGTTCTTCTCATGGTCAAAGCTAGCGTCCGAGAGAGCTTGTTTGGCCGCATCAACAGCAATACGCCAACCGGCAATGATAGTCTGAGGGTGCAGTTTTTGTTCTACAAGCTTCTCAGCTTCCCGAAGCAGTTCAGCAGCTAAAATTCAAATCAAGGTCTTGTTATATCGTTAAAATCTTTACATAGTATAAAACAAAGTCACTTTGCACCATTGTTGTGTGTGTAAATGTTTCTTTTAAACTAAGCACGAGAATTTTTAGGTGGTTTTTAAAATACGATAAACTATCTGTATACCAAATTTCAACTAAATCGGTCCAGCAGTTTAAGCATGAAAAAGTAACAGACAGACAGACAGACAGACAGACAGACAGTTACTTTATCATTTATAATATTAGTAGAGATAGTTTACTAACCAGTGCGAGGGTATGTCGCTAGATATTTTAAAATCAATTTAAAATTTATTAGAATATCTACAAACATTTAAATTTTCTGGTTACTACTTCATTTTCTGGTTTAAGATTTTGAATGTTTTTTTGTTCTAATCTTGTATATGTATACCTATGCTAATGGGCAAAGTAGTGGATTACACAGCAGTGAACAGATTTGATTGATAAAGGAAAGTTTAGTTAGATCATTACTTACCTAAAACAGTTACAGATGTGGTGCCATCACCTACTTCTTCATCTTGCACTTTTGACATATCAACTAAAATCTTTGCAGCTGGATTGTCAACTCCAATGGACTTTAAAATAGTAGCACCATCATTTGTGACTTCAACCTGAAATTAATAATAAAGAATAGACAAATTGATGTTCCAAATTAGAAAAATTACTCCAAGTCCCGTATAATTTCTGTGCACTACTACATACAACAGGTCATTTACTTAAGTTTTTCATATTAACACAGATAAGGTTAGGATTTGATTTAGCAAAAATTTCAGTTTAAAAGCGTATATACAGATGTTGCATTAAATTAAGTGTGCCATATTAACATACCTGTCCAGAATTTCTACCCATTGAAACCAAAATTTTATCCATTCCTTTGGGCCCCAATGTACTCTTCACCAAGTCACCGATTGCGATGGCTCCGATGAAACTGGACATCCGAGCCACTTCGGCTTTCTCCTCCTCCGCTTCATTTTTCAATATTCTGATGGGATTTAAGGATACCTGAAATGATTCAGAACATTTTTTTACTTTTAAAGGCACACGTGCGAAAAACCAGCGGTTACAATTTAGGTTGATTCTGGCTTTATGTCAAAGTTTTACTATTCCATGTAAGTGTTTGGAGGTACGAAATCACCAAAAAAGATCGTATTTACTCACCATTTTGTTATTTTTTTAGAGGTTCGACTGTTATAATCACTTTTAGTCACCGGCTTTGTGTAATTTACTCGTGATTCTCTTCTCTCCGTTCAGCAAGGAAACAGAAACAGATAAGATAAATCAATTTAATTGTCAGGAGTGGGTGGAGTGAGTGAGTAAAAAAGTGAATGACAAAAATTCACGGGTTCACTTTGTCTATGGTAACCACAGCCAATGAACCACTTTTTTTAAATGCTACGGCTCGGCCGCAGCAACACACGCCATACCACACTAGACGAATGTTATGGGAAGTAGCGAGTGAAGGGGGCAGGAACATAGGGATTGACACGTTACTCTACTCGTCTTGCTCAGTACTCTATTTTGCCCTGAGGGCGCTAAGTTTACATTGTTACCCCCTTATTCATAAACGCACTATAGGCCTCTGCTAAGTTAGTAATCGTTTGTCCTTATCTGTAAAGGTAAATGTCAAAGTGACAGATAAGGACAAACGATTACTAAGTTAACAGAGGCCTATAGTGCGTTTATGAATAAGGGGGTAAGTCTTACAGCCTGTAACTACACTATGCACGCTTACAGTATTTGATTAAGTTGAGACAAATTAAAACTATAATTTTTGTGATGGGACTTAATAATACATAATTAATAAGGAAGGTCTATCAAACATCACATTAAACTTGGCTGTATGAGTACAATTCCTTTTTTTCTTTATCTATTAAAAAAGAGACTGCTAAAACATGACGTCATCGAATTGTCATTGATGTCGATGTCATTATTCATCCATTCCATTCGTTCTAAGTTCATGAAAAATATTTCGTTTCCTTCCACTAGGCTACGCCATATTTTTATTGTGTCTGATTAGAAACTTGTGGTTTCCACTTGTTTTACTTGCTGAAACGTATAAGTTTTGTACATCTCGAAAATGGAAGATCAAGGCGGAAGTTCTGCTCCTAGAGTAAGCGACAAGAAGTTGGCCCAAACTCAGGCTAAAGTTGATGAAGTTGTCGGTATTATGCGTGTCAATGTCGAGAAAGTTTTGGAGAGGGATCAGAAGTTATCGGAACTGGATAACCGTGCTGATGCTTTGCAGCACGGGGCAGCGCAATTCGAGCAACAGGCCGGTAAGCTCAAAAGGAAATACTGGTGGCAGAATTTGAAGATGATGCTTATAATTGGTGCTATTGGAGCTGTTCTGCTTATCATTATCATTGTCTGGGCGACATCCGGCTCCGGAAACAACTCTAATGCTAACTCCGCGCCCGCGGCCGTCACTCCGGCTCCCGACTCTGGACGATAATCTACAAGAACTTAGACCACCATCATTGATTTACCAAGGATATAACACTATTGTAAAAAGAGAATATTTCAGACCAAAACTAGACTGAATTCTGTAAGAGCCTTATTTTATATTACTGTTTATAGTGAAAACATTCATGTGTAAGGCCTTTAATAGTTAAATATTTAAAACCAACATCTCTATCATGGTTGTTGAAATGTGCTTACATTACAATTTACATAATGTGTTAAAGCTTCAACAACAATTTCTATGCCAATTTTACTACAGGTTAAATACTTAATAGACCAGCATGATTAATGCAGATTAAACTACTTTAAGACTAGCAAGTAGATAAAAGTGTATGACATGTATACTGGCCATGTTATCATGTCTTTGTTTACACACAATGGACAGACTAATACTTCTTTTACTGTGAAATACTTAGAGAAAAAATATTTTTGAAATGTTAATGTTTTAAATCTATATTGATGTGGCTTATACAAACTATTTGTAATTTTATAAAATGTATAATGGAAGCGGCCAATTTTTATATACAGATTTTTCATAAGAATGTAAAGAAAGGCTAGCTGGGCTAGAGAGAGGACATAAACAAGCTCCAGAATATGGTGCGCAAACAGCACCATTCAACTCCCACATACATACTATTTGTATGATAAATATGGCAGTTATCACTGTTTGGTTATTGTACGGGAACTTGATTTAGTTTCTTTTCTCTTACCAATATAGCCTTTCTTTAGTATTAACCTAAAATTGTTATTTGTATGTCTACTACAGAGCTTATTTTTTGACCAGGTAATGCAGAACTGATTGTTATACAAACATACAAACCCTACGCCCATTGCCTGGTTACTAACAAAAAAAATTAACTTGTTGCACAAAATTGTGTTCTTAGACTTCTTTTAATGTGGCACAACTTGCATAGATTAACATGTGTTAGATTACTAGGCGTATTATATTAATTAATTGTTACTGAAACTACATAATCATTATTACTATCTGGTGTTACTATAATGGTTTGGGTCATAAAATGTTAAGTTTTCTTTACAAGTTATTGATATTTCTGATGCATTTTTGAAATTGGATGTAGTAGGGTGGGACCAACAGTGATTATTTGTGTTAAAATAAAATACAGTGCCTATAATCTGTTGTGTCTTTCCATTAAATGGATTGTATTAACAGTAAATGCTGATGTTATATTCCTATTTGTATTGCTACTTATATTGTAATTGTTAAGATAAAATAAATGTATGTATTCTTCAATTTTGTATGATTCATGCTTATCTACTTTCATGAGCCAGCATTTAAGTATCTTATGTCTGACTTTATCAGCTTTGGGGAACTAGATAAGCATTGGGCGTGATTTATAAACATTCACTTCAAAAAACAATATTAATTTTGACTTCCAATAGTTTGTTCCTGCTAGTAAATCTACTCTATATTCTCACAAGAGGGAAACTAAATGATTCTTAAACCACACATTTGATACACCCTTTACATCTTTCTGTTTGAAATACATGTTTTAAGAGATAGAAAAAAGTAAAGACAGAATTCTGTGAAGAACAGTAGAACCCTATCGCAATAAGGCGACATATCACTCGAGTTTGAGTGGTATGTGAATACATTTCCGTCACTACATCTGCGTAGTGGGACCCACGGTTTGTTTCCAATTTATTTGGTTCGAGGTTCGAGTCAGAAGGTTACGATTACAAGTGAAATCGGCTCATTTTACTTGAATACAATTAGTCTGTAGAATCTTCCTTTTTTGAAGTAGGTTATTAGGTAGGTAAACGGGAATAACGCTGAACCATGATAGGTACTAATTGCCTTGATTGGTGTAAACGAGTAACGCACAACCCACATAGCTAGAGACAGGAAATACATATTGCTTGACTTATATTTATTGGAAACAATAAAAATTTTGGCTATTGCGATATGTATGAATCACTCCCGGAATACACCGTATGTACCTATTGACTATGACTAGGTACTTGGCTTATCATTTAGTAAATTCGACCCCGAATGTAAATGAAAATATGCAGCTACCTACAGCTCAGAAAATGTGAAATGAAAACTTCAATCGACTCTGAGTCTGGGGCCATTTTTGAAAGTGGGTAAAAAACTGCTTATCTATTAACGGCGGTAGGTAACTACATAAGATTAATGAGAGCTGTAATTTTATTCTATGCTACTAGAACTTCAAATTTGGCGCATTTTTTCATCACTCTTGAGGTCTTGAGAGACATTTTCACAAGTAATAGGTAGTTATGTGGTTTCAAAGATCGGGCCCCCGGTCGAAATCAATCTCTTAATAACACTGCTAACATATCTTCGGCTATATGTAACTTTGCGTCATTGTTGTACCTTCTTCTTCTTCTTCTTTTATTTCTGGCGTTACAAGTCGTTATAGCGACGACAACTTCGCCAAAGTCAGGGTTAAAATTTTTAATTACTTAAGTATAAAATCTTGTGACAAAATGTCGGCAACGTTGTAGGTACGGTAACACGGTCAAAGACCCCCCCTTCCCCCCTGTCGAGCTCTTAGCCAACGGTCAATGATAACCCTCAGATACTGCCAGGAAATCATTAGGCGTTGCCCAGGGTGCACCGGACCAAGCACTGCTCTTCCCCCCGGACGGATCCGAAAACGAACCGCAGCTTTTGTTCACACGTGGAGGTAACCCGACTCGCACCCTGTCTTTGTTGTACATACAGGGGCCTTACCATGACGTCTTAATACGATTCAGTTTAGGTTCGCTCGCTGTCAAATTCATACTAAAAGTGACAGCTAAAACCTGAACTGAGTCGGAACTAGGACGTGATGGTAAGGCCCCAGTTGTCAACTTGGGGTGCGTGTCGGGTTACCTCCACGTGTGGTCAGGAGCTGCTGTTCGTTTCTGGATCCGTCCGGGGGGAAGAGCAGTGCTTGGTCCGGTGCACCCTGGGCAACGGCTAATAATTTCCTGGCAGTATCTGAGGGATATCATTGACCGTTGGCTAAGAGCCCGACAGGGGGGGAGGGGGGTCTCTGACCATATTACCGTACAACGTTGCCGACATTTTGTTGATTTTGTCACAAGATTTTATAATAAAATTTTACCCTGACATTGGCGAAGTTGTCGTCGCTATAACGACTTGTAACGCCACAAACAAAAGAAGAAGAAGAAGAAGCAGTTTCAACTTGTCACATCTATTTTAACAAGTGACTGCAAGAATTATTGAAAAAACCTACGCCAAGTTTGCAGTAGTTAGGTACGGAAAGTATTGAAGTATTAGCGAGCAACTGATTAATTATTTTAACTAATTACACGGCATGTTCATATTAACCCGTATGATCGAGTTAGCATAGCTATGGCTATGCGCTCCTTTTAAAGGCAAATACCTACGTGTAATAAATTACAATGAGCAAGTCGATTGTGCAATAAGGCCGTTTCCTGAGGCGAGAGTTCCTTCTATGGCTAAACCGATACGTATTGGCACGTGGGCGTCGGTCGCCCACAACATCGCGGTACAGGGCAATACTTAACATAATTTATAAGGCTACCGCAATCATAATATCATAGGCACCTAAAGAAGGATATAAATAAGCAATGATATCACAAGAAAAAATTTCCGCGTCGATAGGAGCGCAGCGCAGCGCCGTTCGTAGACCTTGCAGAGGCTCATCCGAAAGCAGAAAAAAGATTTAATTTTGGTCAGTTAACTTAATTCCCGGGCCACCATAAAACTTTATCATAGCAGATAAATAAATTATTGTATTTATCAATGACAATGACAACTCAGTGTTGACAATGCATTGACAATTTGCTTAGCGAAGCGAATGACGTACGTAACTACCTATATAAGTAATTATTATGACAAGGTCAAAAATCAGAAACAAAACCAAGATCATAGATGCACTTGGCCAGGCCAAAAAACTTAAGTGGAAATGGGCTGGCCATGTCGCCAGACTGCACGACGGGAGATGGACATCCCAGACAACAGCCTGGAAGGGTCCAGAGGGAAAGAGGAAGAGAGGTCGCCCTCTGGCTCGCTGGGCTGATGAAATTGCAGAGGCAGCGGGGAAAAACTGGGCTTGGAGAGCCCAAGAGAGAACTACATGGACTTCTCTGGAAGAGGCCTTCACCTCATAGGAGGGTTCTGGTGTGAAATAAATTATATTTGTCCTATCATAATATTATTAATTTCTTTGTCAATCACTAAAAAGTTAAAATGATTAGTATGTAAGCGAAAATGTTACCAGAAATAAAAGGCTTTTTTATTTTTTTTATTTATTTATTTTTATTATGACAAGGTTCTGTCTCCGGCCCTATCAGTTGCCCTTAATTGATAGGTAAATTACCCAATTCGGGCGCAATTTGTTATGACAAACGAGGAAGAGTACCTACTTTGTATTTGTTCAGTATCAAACGCGCAATTGCTATAAGAAACAAAGATTGTCCAATAAGGCGCCTGGCAATACTACAAGGGTTTCTTGTTCAACATGGAACGGAGCCCTAAAAACAGGAACACTTATAAAATTACTAAATTACTTAGGTATAGGTCCGAGGTAACTAGATTACCTACACCTAACTACCAACAGTTTTTCCAATAGATTTTACCACACGCATCATAATGGAAGTTACTACCAAATATCAGCTTTAATGAATGATTAACAGTAATGAAATCACAGCAAATTTACGTTGCTGACGTTGCTCTTACTTAAGTCAGTTGTACCAGTGAAGGTCTTGCGGTTTCTGGCGTCACTGCGGAGTTAACTTCTAAAAATATCTATCGCCAAGGCAACTTGCACTCTAACGAAAGTGTGAGTCATCTGAACATGCAATAGCAGGATATTTAAATGGCTGTTACATTCCAGCAATCGACACTCGTCTTGTAAAAAAGTACTTTGTTTACCTATGTCAAATGCGTGTGACCACGCCCAGTGTACTTAATCTGGGTTCCGTAAATCCGTACTAGCTAATCCGTACTACCTAATATTCCAAATCCGTAGGCGTGTTTGTTTGTCTGTGTCTCCACGTTGTAGTGGAATTTGGTATAGGAAGTGATAGTTTGAACACATCGTTATCCCGTCAAGCAGACACCACGATTGGCACGATTGCAGAATGACAAAATAATTGCTCAATTACAATAAATATCTCTATTCTTGTCGCTTCGCTTCTCTTACTCGTGATAAAATGTCCATAACCGTAACTGAAGATGTGGAATTAGCATAGCATGCATATTGGATTTCGTTGAAACTTTATAGGCTTGTGAGTTTAATGTGGGAGCAGACGGTCCAGTTTGATGAAATGTTCCGGTCCGCTTGTCGCTGGTTCAGCGTCAGAAAACATTGCTGCGACTAAGTACCTATGTAAATAGATTAGTTAACTATAACAAGTACTTACTCATTACAACTCATCATTATTTTAAATTTCATTTAAAAGTTACTTACCCCAGGCACTTAAGTAGGTATAGGTATCTACTGCAAAAAAGCTGCATATACTTAAACAGCGATTTATCTCTACAATGAAGTGTGGTCCAAGTTATTGTTAAGCGTCACGTTAAGACTATTTTAACAGGCTCTTAAACATTCGGAGATGTACTTACCTGCTAGATTTTCTATAGTGCATTCATCTTTCTGTAAGGATTTTCAGCGTTGACATTTCATGTTGTGCTCTTTGCTCCTCTTTACATAAATAATAATTATTAGTTCTGTAGGTAAGTACATACATTTCGTATACGTTCGAGGATGTATGTAGATGGACATAATGTACATACGTACACGTTACGTAGGCAGGCCTCGTTCGAATTCCTAATAAGTAAAGCTCCTCGATTACGTCACGTTCACGTTCTTCGTTCCTAATGGGGAATGGTCGATAACCCGCTCTTATTAGTATTTTGTCAACGGCGCTGTCCTCGTCCACTAACATTTTTATCGACAACTTTTTTGTCCTGCAGGTGGCTAAGCAAAAACTGGAGTAGGTGTTTCTTATCTATGTTTCATTGTAAGAACATCATGGCGGGATGTGAACGACCTAAAGTTTATCGCTTTCATCAGCATTCCGGCACTGTTTCGCCGAGCAACTATACGGCTACTGATTTCATGCTTAATTGGAGGTGAAATAGTCAAGTGGGAATCGATTTTCATGATGATATTTTAATTAGGTAAAATAAAACATACCCACCTAGTAATGTAGACATACGATCTAATAAGTATCCTGAGATCTAGGACCAGTCATATCAAGAATTTAGATCTCAGAAGTTGAGGATGGTTGAGAATGGAACTTGGGAAGATGATGTTTAAATAAGGTAGATTCAGTTAGCATAATATCCTTGTAAGTACTTATAGCCTACTTAGGTATCTTTAGCAACAAAAATGTAGCTAAAAACATATTCTAGGATGGGAAAACAGATTCTGTAAGCAGAGTAGGTACATTGAACGAAACTGAATGGCGTAACACTGTGGAACCTTTTCGCTGCAAATGCCATAATGTAGGTATCACACACCTGGCAAACAAGTGATGACGAAATTGTATGAAAATAGGTTCCACAGAGGTACTTGATTTAGTTTCTTCGACCGTACATAGTTCTTATAGGAATACACAACAGCCAACGGGCTCAGCAGCACCCCAGCAACAGAAAGGTGTTCACAATCAACGATATTGGTAGTTAATTAACTAAGTAAATTTAGTCGGTCAAGGAATTCCTTTACCGCCCTTAGATTCAAATACCATTTGTACCTACGCTAGGAATATGTGTTAGCAACTAAGTACTTAGTCTTTTCCGCTCGAAGGCAGTGCAGTTAATTTTTATTTCATTATTTTTTATTTACGCTACGTTAATAAATGTGCAATAATACCAAAAGTTTTAGTTGGTTGTGATCTGTTGAGATAACAATTAAGGATGCACTTAGCTATGTCATTTTACGAAACCAATAAGAAACAAAGAATAAAGTCTTAGGTACTTATTTGTCTTTAGTTGTGTTGTGAGGCATAATAATATCACTTCTCAGATCAACCGAACAAATAGTAACTGATACAAATGTTGACCGTATCATAACAGTTAAAAAAACACGCTCACATCAAGTATAATGGAAGCTATTCTCACAATCCATAAAATATATCTTTATAGCGTGGGAGGACTTTCATACATGGTCAAACACGTTAATTTAAATTTAAATGTAGAATTTAAACAAAAGCACAGTTTTAATAATTAGCATGAAATTTTGTTTTTAGTGAAAATATGTACTACTCAACTAGTTGGTAAGTAGGTAAGTAGTATGAAAATTTGGGCATCTTGATACTAGCTCATGCAATCGTTCGTTTCGTTGCGGTACACTACCTACTTACAGCAGTAGGTAGAAATCTCTCGATTATTCGAATACTTTTCTCCCCAATCACCCTGACAAAAACAGTTCAACACTTCGTGATGCAGATTGTATTAATTTCCTATAACGATTTGATAGCGGTGTAGATTGCAGGCCCATGCCATCTGACGCGAACAAGGGAAGCGTGATTTGTAACTCTACTGCATTAGATAAACGATAAGAAAGTTAGACAGAATCGTGACTGCGGAGCGATTTATAAACCTCAGCATTTACTTCTGGTTCCCAATTCATCTTAACACCATCATTTAGGTATAATCTACAAGGTGATGATTTTTTTCAGCAAAAAATGCAATGACTACCTATAGAACATTTCTGGGTACAATGAACATCGAATTTATATGTAGTGTTACCGCGTAATTATTGAGTAAACACAGCTCATATACCTCTTACTTAGTTATCTAGATTCTTTAGGCGTTTTATTGTTGAGACTTAAGATGACCGTTGTATTTAATCAATGGCGTAACGTTAGTACCTACGACAATTTTATTCCATATATTGCAATTATTTTTAATGGTTAGTTTGCACATAGCTTGATCTTTTCGCTAAGTACCTATTAGCCGGACAACAGCAAAAGTTCCATGTGCCGAACATCAATATATTAGGTACTGGTTATACGAAGCCAAAGCAGTAAATAAACTGATGAAACTACTGGGCAGGCATAAAATAGGTAAACAAACATCTACGTAAATGATCGTGGCCTATTGGTCTTAAAATTGTGCGAAACGTTGGTGCCAAAATAGTCAATTGATTTAATGTAGACCGACTTCGGATGATCGCTCAAAAACAACTATTTTAACCAAATGACATGTGCAGGGAAGAATTTCAGACTGAACGCAGACGCACGGCAATCATTCCTAAAAATAGTGGCAACGAAAACGTTCCCTTTCAACCACTATAATGTTTCCTGCACGACGTTTGTAAGCTGACAATAACAAATGGCTCGGAGAGTAGGGTAAAAGCTTGCTTGGGGGAAATACATCCTATCCGGTGTTTGGGCATCGTAAATGTGAGGACTACTTACCTACGTCAGATGATCGGCATCTAGGAGACCTCGCGCTAACACGTAGCTTAACGTAAGCCTGTCGCAATCTAGCTTTTGTATAAGACATTTTAATTTGATGATAATGAAATACTGCAAACGGGCATTTAAAGCTAATAAAGCAGGTAACGGGTAGTAATAGGTAAAGACCAAGCATCTTTTACTGTACTTATAGTGATTCTTCTGTACGCCAGTACCTAACTATTAGTTATTCTGTGTCGGTGTGTAAATTATTGAACGCACTGGCAGGGGATATGTTCAACATGCCTCGCCTCAATTAATATTGTCTAGTATGGCCTAGTTTACTCTGACGTTAAAACAATTGCTATACCTAGGTACCTATATAAACTGAAACACTGGGTGTTATAGGTAAGCTTCATTTTATCTATATCCTCGGAGGAATAAGAGTCTATATTATCGGATGTTTCACACAGGTTGTAGGTACAATCAATTATCTAATTTACTCATTAATTGTTTAAATAATAAACTCTTAAAAGGCCGGCAACGCACTCTTAACGCTCCTATGTTGAGTGTCCATGGGCGGCGGTGTTTCCTTTCCATCAGGTTACCTACCCGCATGCTCGTTTGCGCCCTATCATATAAAAAATCTGCAGTTAACTTTAACTTTATCATTTCATGGAGAAAAATGTATGACCTCGGTTACCGGAATATCTGTAAGGAGATTTCGATTACATTTAGGCAGAAATGCTAAACGACCAATGTCACATCACGCGAATATGAGCAACATCATCCTACATGTTGTCGTTCTTGAAACGTGGTTATGTTTGTGAGGTTTTTGTTCTTAGTCGAGTTGACTCATTGCCTTCAAGGTTCAGTTGGTCCAGTCTCGTTAAGTTTAAATGAAATTATGCGACATAATTTACATTGTTCTAAACAACAATGTCGATTTTGTGAAGCATGAGTGTGACGAGTTAATGATGTCACCATCAATTTAATTTGCTTCTTTGAGAGGGCTGAGTCTAGAGTGGTACCTAAGTAATTAGTTTCCAAAAAACAAAATCACAAACAAGCAAAAATTTTGTTCTCAAATACCTAATAGGTGCCGATCAACTTTCTTTTCTAGCTCTACCTAGAGGTACTTTAAAACAAATTCGATTGTAAAGCACCAAACTGGACCTTGTCAGGTAAACTAAGTAGGTATAGGTACCTAAATAAAGAAAACAATTAGAAATTATTTGTAAGGGTCTATGACGGACATAGGCTAGTCTATTGAAATAGGTCCTACGCTGTGAAAATATTCTTACATAAAAAACGATACCACTTAGTTTAGCGACACATTCCTGAGTTACTTGGTCACTTGCATTACCAAGATTATCATCCTAATTCTGCAACGGATAGACTCATTCTATTCTGACAAAAACAAGTGTTAGACGGACGTCTTCGCATTAAATTACACACCAACTCCTTTACATGACGAATGAGTAACGACGACAGCCAGCAAAAATATCGCAATGAATAATGTGCTCGTATATAGAAGACGAACGCCTTAAGCAGAAGTGACAGATCCAGACAAAATGATTCACTCGGTCAATTACGTACTGGCAACTATAGGCACCTTGATGTGGCGCCTCGAATCTCGCATGGAAGAACTACGGGCTGCGAGAAGGTGTGATGGACATGCTCGGGCCATAAGCGAGCGACTACGAGTCGTGGAATGAGCGAGAAGCAAAGTGTGGGTCGACTGTCGAGTGACGCTGAGCGAGACCGCGGGCGTTCGAACAAGAGGCTATTTAAAACTGTGCGCAGGCCCGTGGCGCCGAGTCGACAACTAATGATCAGTGCTACCTTGTCTGCCGCCGAGTGCATAGCGACCGCGATCTGTGTTTATACAAGAACATAACCCGCCAGTGTTTGTTTAGTTTTGACAGTTTTAATACTACACATATTTGAAGATGGCTGATAGTCTTAAAAGGAATATTCCCATTAAACTTGGTGACTTCTCAGTCATCGACACAGAGTTCTCGAGCATTAGGGAGAGATTTGACGCCGAAATGAGGAAGATGGAGGAAGAAATGAGCAAATTCAGATCGGAACTCATGAACAGAGAAAGCAACAACTTCTTCAAGAGCACAACAAGGTATTTATTAAAGTACTAGTTTATGTACAGTAATAAAAATTAGCTGCATTACATTAACTTAACATAAGGAAAAATAATGCTTTTCCTATAAGAATCTAATACGAATTCATAACTTTTAATTCCATGCTGTATTTATTGATAGGTAGGTAGTTAGTAATCATTTTTTGAAATCTTAATTCAAAACAGCAAAATAATGACGTTACGAAATCGCGAATAAGAGGTTATCGCACAGTAACAATAAAATTGAACATGCGTAGGTAACCCGCACATTTTGTTATTCCGATAGCGGCGGGCAGGCGGCCCGGTTTCGGTTTTCCTTTAAGGGAATCTCGTATTATTAATGAGTTTTGGGGTTTCGCAACGCATCGCCCACCTCGCCACCGGCCTCGCCGACGACGCCGCACGAAAGTATTTCAAAAGGCATTATTCGGGATCGTTCCGCGGAACGGCATCCACTGCAGACATCTCAGCCGCCTCCATTTAAAGCGTGCAGCGATACGTAAGCCCGACGCGGGATGATGTCATAAATAGAAATAGCCGGCCGCAGACTTCCAACGGAGAACATTGTTGCTAAAACACACGAGCGCGAGAAATTGTAAACATTATGTAAATTGGTAGGTACCTCCAGGAGTTTTCCTAACGCGTTTTTTCCTCGATACCTAAAATTACATAACACCGATGACAGTCTTGCGCTAGCATCTGTCTATGGGTCACCTTAATTACGGCCATGTTTACATAAATTGTTTGCTATTTAATGATCACACGTTAACGATGACGACACGACATGTTTGTAGCTGTAAAAACTACAAAAGATTCTCCATTAGGTTCGCAAAAAAATATGCAAGGCTTCGTAAAACTGGTTTATGATCGTGTTATCGAACTGCAATTGGTGGGTGGATATTGAAAAATCCGACGCGGACGCTATGCTGAGCGCTGGCACCGATGTTTTTTATGCTAACGGTACTAAGAAATTACCCAGTTGGCCTCTTGTTAAAACTTACAGCGAATGACGTAAATCGATTATTTACCAATAGTTGTATAACATCATAACATCAGAAGCGTACCTTAATGTAACGGGTCGGATCCTTTACCTATTGGCACCGGCACAACAGTATATAGTGCTATCTCGAAAACTCATCTTTAGGTGCGTTTGTCAATAGTGAATGAGAAGTGCTTATTATTTTATATAAAATAAAATAAATAAATAATACATAGAAAGATAATAAATAGTAGCATTTGTTACAAACAGTAATAGTAAAATGGATGTTTTTATAAAAACGGGTTTTAAGAGTGCAATACACAAAATAAGTTTCCAGAACCAAACTATGCTGAAAGGAAATAAAGTGATTTTAGCAGAACTTGTCAAGGATGTAAAAGAACTTAGAACCAATGGCACTCGTTATTTAATACGATACGAGCCAACATAATTCGCCAAATATCGGTGTTCTTAACAACCTATAAAACAAGTTTAATAATGACCTTTTTCAAAGCAACATTGACAAGTTTCACTAAGCCCCTATTGTTGCACATTTCTGCCACATTCCCAATAGTGTTAGTTTTAAATCATCTTCCACTATAATTTACCAAAGGAAACCATAAGTTATAACAAAAGGCCTGCTAGAACTCTTGTATTTCGCAGTAAAGTAACCCACGTAAGAAACATTCGAATCGATATAAGGGATTCAGTCACAGACACATGACTTGGAGTTTTTGTGTGCACTGCGTGGGCTTGACGGCTGATCTGATCCGCCCATGTCGCTGCGTAATGCTGGCGTAGGCTGAGTCGTTATTCTAATGCAACAGACGAGAATGTTGAACCAAGCAATCAATCTGTTAAACAGATAACGTTATATTCGTGTGCTGCTGCCAGGGTGCATTCCTTGGTCGGTACGTGAGAGACATTTTAAAGAGTTAGTTACCAGTTATTTTCAGTGAACGAGAGGCTCAGATAAACCACCATAACGATCCTAGAACAGATACGACAGTGTTGGGTTAATTAACAAATTCTTTTAACACCATTTACTTGTTGAAATTGTTGCTATTTAATCGGAAGTTAGATAGACAGATACCAGACGCGCATGGTTTGAAACTATGTAAGCAGTAAAGGGGTTCAAGGCCGGAATTAATTAATAATTTAACTACGGAATCAGCTCCTACTTAATCGTGAAAATATTAAATCTCATAATGTATGTATATCTATATATGTATACCTACGGGTATTTGGTTCTAATGTCAATTAAAAGTAAAACAGAATAGTATTAAAAGTTATGTGCCAAACTTTAAAGTTTTCTATGTAAGCCAACCTATATTTTTTATAACGCTTTATAAGTATTTAAAGTTTATTTATTCAAGTAATAATAGTACCTACTATAAAAAGACAAGATGCAAACCAAGTGTCACGTTATTAATTAATGTTAATTATATTATACACGCCTGCGCATAAATATTTACAGCTACCTACCTACCTATACCAGCACTAGGAATATTTACGTCAAAACTTAAAACTGACGTTAACGCTTAATATAATATCCATAATTAAATTTAACTACCTACCTACTTGATACAAAGTTAGGGGAATGAGTTGGGAAATGTAGTTAAAACGTTTTAACATCATCTACCTACTAATTTAAATACTGCAACGAGGCTGGACAGACAGAAGTCATTTTTTCATCCGTCAATGCGTCTTTTGGTGAACATAGTATAGTCAGCGTAATATAGTTTGAAGTACCTAAGTCGGCCAAATAGTTCGCTATTTACACCATATAAGTAATTATGGTGTGTCGAATTTTTTGATCACCTTCGATGTTTCATACTAGGTATATGACGCCGACTGTACTACCGAAACGTCGAGGTAAATATAAAACCGAAAACATTCCATAGGCAATAATTATGTCTTGCAAAAACTCTCGTTTCGGTATTTAAATATGAATGGTACGAAGCGGCACTATTCTAGAACTTTACAGCACGATTATCCAGATTTCCTCTAAATTTGTAAGGTTTATTTACAGCCTAAACTAACAAGTTATATTGCTTTTTGCATGTCTTACAACTTTGAATCTGTTTCCTCCGGAGGAGTAACGAAATCGTCGGAGAGGTAAAAATTGCGAAGGAATTACGTTATAGTTTGTGGGCACTATAACGTACACATTGGTAAATGTATCTATCAAAAATTAAGCTCTATCATTATATTGCATGTAGCTACTTTAATCAGTGATTTTCATTCCAAATACCAGTATTTATTGGCTTTTAGTTTAGTCTTACCTAAGTTTCTGTACTGTAGTCTAGATTCTATAGATAATAGATTTCTCTTTTTTTTATTACATAAAAAGATATTTTATTTTTTAACCAAATAGGTACATCTCTCTCTTCACTAGTCGTTCATAAACACGAAAAAAATATTGTGGTATGCGATCATGACGTCATCTTGTTGGTAATTTGCCTAAATCCTGTATTCGCGTTGTCTGTTGTTTCTCTCCCGAATTCTTGGCAAAGGTTGGGATGCACCACAATTAATTAATTTGATATCTTAGTGTAAATCCTACTTGGCATGTTTATTTCATTTACGCACGTCACAAATTACTGCCAAATGCAGGCGTGATAAGAGCTCTTAAAATAAAATTTAATTAATAATACTTTTACCTACCTACTGATAACGCTACCAAGCATAATTTAATAAATTCACATCAGTAGTAACACACATACTTTTGTAACTATGCCCTTCGCCAGCTTTAGGTACTACTATCGAATCTAGGTCCGACTAATTTATGCACAAGCCGTCTAGGAACTGCTTAGATGCATATCACATACGAATGTACTAATCGCGATCGCAAATCACAATAAATTTGCGCACTCGGCAAGAAATTAAATGCTTGAAACACCATAGAACTAACGGTGTAACGGAACATCAATTTTCATTAACCTGAAAGCCTGCATATACTATAAAATGAATGTCCATTCAAATCCATATAAACTCGTGGGAAACGAGGCAGTAAAGCACCACAATGTTGCCAATATCCCTGCTAGTACATCACGTTATTGGTCACAAATTAGATTGAATGCTGTGCTAATACCGATGAGCTCACGATGTTGACACTGACCTTGTATCTGCACGGTGATGTCATCCGTTTGTGTGGAAATCAAATATAAAAAAATAACTTAAACCGCATTGATCATTACTGTATAGGTATTTAATGTCCTGAATGCTAGCAAAAATGTTAGTGAACAAAACATTTGTCTAGAATGTAGGTAAACCTACCTATACATAGGTAGATAGGTCGATGCCGATGGAAACCACTTCACGTGTTATTCCAGTTCACAATTAAAGTTTAACTTTATTGACTGTTGGCACGTGATGCGATTGTGATAGAATTTTTGCATGCTCCTAACATGAACTAGTTGTTATTTTTATAAACGTAATTCCTGGACTATAATTGCATGCCTTTTAAATAATGAAACTGTGTCACTGTTGAAATCGCAATTTCTATGATTTACTAGTTATGTGTACTAAAGTAGGTATATAAACATTATTAAAAAGTCGGACGGAACTTAAAGCATGAATAAAGATCATTTTACTTTGGTAATTGTCTCATCATAATTGCAGTTAGTTTTCGTTTAACTTAAAGTTGTTTAGAATGAATTAATTTTTCTCTGAAAGCAGAAAAAGCGGCATAATATTGGATAATTTTGTAACTAAAAATGCATTAAATAGTGATATTTTTTGTCATTTTGGCTTTTTAACCCGACTTCTTTACATATTTTTTTATGAAAAATTATAAATATTGTCGATTTCACGGTTACCACGCTAGTTGTTGGCACAATGAGCGTGCTAACGACTACTGCAACGTGAACTGTTTATCGATGACTCAAGTATTTAATTGTTTTAATTGGAATGCATCTTAGCATCAGGACGTACCTATAACCATATCACTTACACATGTCAGTTCGAATACGCAGAACAATTTCTGTTTCGTAAAAATATGTATACATAGGCACAGCAATTCAACTCAACAAATTTTAGAGTTAAAAATATTGTTAAATAAACATTAATACCCACCCACTTATCAAAAGCAAATTTCTAAATTCGACACTTGTAACCTATGGTTACTCGAAGCACAACATCACTCACCTAGATTCTTCCACGTCATTTCATGTTCTTGTTCACGTAGGTAACTTGAAATTCTTAACTAGATAAGTTGCAAATGATGATTTTGTATGTTCGCAGCTCGACCACATCCTCACAGCACAGCGACAACAGACAGCTGGCCGAGCCCAGCCACTGGGACAGCCTCAACTCGCCGCTCATCCAGGATGAAGGCGACGGCAAATCTCTGAAACTCCGCTTCGACGTCAGCCAGTACACACCAGAGGAAATCGTCGTAAAGACAGTCGACAACAAACTTCTTGTAAGCATCCCGCTCAAACTATAATTTCACATCAGTTTAAACTCCTGAAAGCTTTATATTTATGATTATGACAGGTCTCTACGACATATGATCGCGCATATATAACACTTTCGTAACAGCAAGCCAAGTGCTACATCATATTCCTTTCTTCTTCTGCAGTCTAATGAAGATAAATTATGTTTTGTAAAAAATAAAATGAAAATTTCACGAAACGTTCACTTTAAAATTTGGCTGAAATCCCCGAGACAGGCAAATTGCCAGGTCTCGCTATCGCTTTTATGCACGCAAGAGAACATTTAGTTTCGTTTTTTATCGGGGTTGACGAACGGGCGCCGGGGACAAATTCGAGTGTTGTCATTGCTATTTAAAGATTGTGACGTGACGCGATTTCGTTTTCCAGGTGCACGCAAAACACGAGGAGAAATCAGACACAAAGTCGGTGTACAGAGAGTACAACAGGGAATTCCTGCTGCCGAAGGGCACGAACCCGGAGGCGATCAAGTCGTCGCTGTCGCGGGACGGCGTGCTCACCGTGGAGGCGCCACTGCCGCAGCTCGCCATCACCGACCGCAACGTCCCCATACAGAAGCACTGAGCCCGTGCTAAGCCTAGCAGTTAGGGTCCAGAGCAGCTATTCCATACCTACTGTTAATAATTTATTTTAATTTACGTATTTGTACTGTTTAAGGATTATCGATTGGCGAAATTCTTAGATATTTATTTGGAATCTTTAGAGAATCTCTGTTAACATTTAACACTGTAATGGGTCACTGTGTTCTGGTGCTGACCAGCGTGGTGGCACGGGTGCCTTGCACTGTCCTCATCGTCGCTTTCACTGTGATTGTTAGGAGTCTCGCATTCTTGCAGTGCATTTCGAATTGTTTTGTTATGAAGAGTGATTGTGTAATTTAAATTAAGCACTTTCTATGAAATCCGAAATTATTTAAGAGCTTACAAGTGTTCATTACCAAATTGCTGTAAAATCGACAATTTATTCCAGACTTTCTTGGTCAAATCTTTTTAGGTACAGTTAACACTAACGTAAAGTGGAATACTAAAGTGTCTTATACAAAAAATAAGTCCATTTTTGCTTAACATTAGTTCATAAGAAGAGCCATAACAAGCATGTTTTGAATACACGAATTCAAAAGCTTTTACGAAGTACACGTTTATAATTTAGTACAAACTGTTGTTATGAACGTTTTAGATGTCAATAAACATTTTAAATAGCGTTGTTAGCTTATTCTCTCTGTCAGAATTCTTAAACCTATATTCTTATGAAGGTATCTACCTCTCTATCCGGTCACTACATAGTAAAGCATCCAGAGATGTAAAAAAAAATGCCAGCCTGATGCGTTTATTAGTGCATGTAGACTCTATGCTAATGATGTCATAAAACCCGTATTGTTTAATTTGAGCACAAGCTAAATATTAGGTACAATTTTTATTTCGTAAACGCTTTTCCTCAGAAGTTAGGTCATACCCATTATCACTCGCAATATTAATTGAACAGCAGCCCAGTGAGTTTGTTTGTTTAAACCGTGACCTTACTGCCAGCAAATGTTTGCAAAGAACAATGAATAGGTGTTGTTGGGGCTAACTGGGGCCGTATTGTTAATTTCCAGTCAACTCAACACTAGATTGTTAAGGCATGACGTGAATCAACGGAAACGGATGTTGCCAATATTAGCCGAAACAAACCGTCAGGTCACTTTCGACATAACTCCGAACAATGAATTTTGCAGTGCACAACGTTGCGTAACAAACAGTGCATGGCAAACAAGGAAGTTCAACAGGAAAATTACACCGTCTATATGCACACTTAGGAGTTTATCTTAATTCTACCTGATACTACTAAGCTACTACCACTACCTACCTGTACGTAGTAGCCGAAAGAAATATGCTTAGGTATATTTTAGTAAATTATATTTGTTTACGTAACACCAACAAGATTTATGTAGTTGCCGGAAAACCTCAAAACATTTTTAAAAGGCGACAGTGATGGCTCTTGGCGTTTTGCCTAAAAATTAGTGCAGCAAGTAGATGTGTACATTTTTATTTCTAGTGGGCTGGAAAGTGGACACGTCCAGGAACGACTAGGTATCCCATTTAGGTAGCTTCATCAAAAAATGATGATGGTATCTAGTTACGTTCGATTCGAGTTTATGATCAACTAGCTGTTGCCAGCGACTTCGTCTGCAAAGAATTCGGTTATCGCTATCCCGCGGGAACTACGCAATTTTCCGGGTTAAAAAGTAGCCTATGTGCTATTCCAGACTTTTCTCTATCTATGTGCCAAATTTCATCCAGATCCGTTGGGCCGTTCTGGCGTGATTGAGTAACAAACAAACAAACATCCATCTATCCATCCATCCATCCATCCATACTTTCGCATTTATAATATTAGTTAGACTAGCTTCTTCCCGCGACTTCGTCTGCGTAGAATTAGCAACTGACATGTTTATGGCTATCCCCTGGGAACTATGCTACTTTCCGGGATAAAAAGTAGCCTATGTTTTAATCTAGGGTATCAGCTATCTTCGTTCCAAATATTATCCAAATCCGTCCAGTCGTTTTAGCGTGAAGAAGGAACAAACATACACATTCACATACTCACATCGTCACATCGTCACAAACTTTCGCATTTATAATATTAGTAGGATAGGATAGGATAGATATTTCTTGGCAGGCTGGTATGTCACCTAGGCCATTTGTCAGTCACACCCATAACCGAGAACAAGATGACGGTGCCGAAGGAGCAATAGGCGCGTAATTTACATTTCCTGTGGCCTGCGGAGAACAAACGGTCGTTAGGGCCGAAAGGTTGTCTATTGGAGACCGCGGATCGGCAAGCGCAGCGAGACGTGTCTACCAACGAGACGGACGGATGACCTGGTTAACGTCGCGGGTTCACGGTGGATGCAAACCGCTTCCAACCGAGGCAACTGTAGGTCTATGGGGGAGGTATATGTCCAACAATGGACGCACTAAAGCTGATATGATGAGTCTGCCCACTATACGCGTCACGGTGCTCGGTAGGTAGATGTGCTCTTATCTATGCATCTCCCATCTCCACTGTACTCGTAAATAACATCCGGCTATTAAGCGGTTTAAATCTGCACATTAACATTATAAATACCCGGTCTCATTAGGTTCTACGTTGAGCGCTGGACGCAAGAATAATGGCCGCATCTAATACGCAAAGACGTCAGTCAATTAATTACGCTAACCCTAATTAACGCTGAAATCTATTTGGTTCACTGCCAAGCGCGTCTCCACTCGGGTTTTAACACAAATAGGTGACAAGGCCGGCCCGTTTATGAGATTTGCAAATGGGCGGACGCCCATAACTCGGTGTCTTCGAGAGATGAACGAGAACCCTGTGGATAATTCGCGAAACACGATTTAGTCCACTTGACTCGATTTATTTAGTACGTAGTAAAGTTACATTAGCGTCACATAAATGAGAATAAGAAGCAGATAAGTAGATAGATAGTGCGTCTCTAACAATTTTAGTTCCTTTACTTTTTTGCAATAGTACGTACGTTTTACCTGCTCCCGAACTTCATTTTAAAGCTTATGGCAAATTCGATTAGTCATTACCATTAAAGTAAATACTTTTCATCATATATAGATTCCTTAATCAAACGATTTTTTTTCTTGTTTAATAATTACGCTATGGACACTTCAAAATACATTCGAATACTTACTCGATACAAAACAAGCAGTTCTAAAAATGCCCAAGTTTGCTTTAAGTATCTAGTTCTTCATGAAATATGGGGGACTGTGGCAATCCAACTAGTGGATCACCCATAATAGTGAGCACAACTACACATGGACACTCGCAACACAGACCCGAAACCAGTCTAAGGGAGGTCAAGATAATAAGCCAGTAATTTCACCGACTGTCTTATAAGTACACCACGCTGGAATAATATAGTAAGAAGGTACCGGTATGTGTCATTAAAGAAACCTACAACGGCTCTATTTTTCATAACATCTACAGCAGTAAATTCACTAGAAACATGAGGCGATGCAACTCAGGTGTAGGCGTGAACGAGTGTTTCCTTGGACCAATAGACGTGACGAATGCCACGTTGCGCCAAATTAGGCCACTTGTCTGAAATACTGCACGCCAAATGTCTACAGACGTTATGTACTTATTGTGACGAAATTAATTTAGTTCGAACTCTGAGATATGTGCAGATCAATGGACATTTAGGCATTCGTAACCACATACAGCCCAGCCAAAATATGCATAAAATATCTACTTGCGGGAAAGCATAACCATCGAATTAAGCCGTAACAGACAAAGCACTAAATCTAAAATATGTCATCTTCAACCATTTGCAAATGACCTATATTGCTTGCCTTTTATATGAATCAAATACGAATGCAGCGACCTGACGCTTCTCGAAAACAGTGCATACGTTTGTCACTGGTAGGCAGGTGAATAGGCACCAAAGAACAAATTTTGCGGTCGTTGATATCGACCTGTATACCTTACTAGCTTCTGCCCGCGAATAGAATTAGACTTGCATTAGGCAGCTACGACCTTTGACATGTTTATGGGTATCCCGCGAGAACTATGTAATTTTCCGGAATAAAAAGTAGCCTATAAGTTAATCTATGGTACCAGCTATCTCCTTTCCAAATTTTATCCAAATCCGTCAAGTCGTTTCAGCGTGAAGAAGGAACAAACATACACACTCACATCGTCACATCCATCCATCCATCCATTCTCACAAACTTTCGCATTTATAATTATTAGTAGGATAAGCTACGACAAAGTTTAAAAAGCACAGAAAAACTTGAACATATTTTATTACTTTTTAAGCAAATACCTGGCTAACAATCCCAAAGAACAAATAACTACGGCATGCGAGGTATAATTTAACGCTATTTCCTGTATTGTTTTTTCCTTTATTAGATCTGCAGGCTGTGGAGTATTTTTGTTTATCTGGAACAAAAACTTCAGTTGAATTAAATTTTTCCTTAAAATTTACGGTGACGCAAACGCTAGCAACAGCTTCAGAGAACTGTATCATATTAGCTCGTCTTATTAGTTTTTTTGTCAAGTTTTTAATTCGTCTCACTGTTTTCGTTACTTGTTTTTCATTCGTCATGACGTTGGTTGTCCATGGCATCTTCAAATTTAGTGTTTGTCCTTTTCTTATTTAGGTTTTTTCGGTATTCTTTACAATCAACTTTTGTCATTTTCGGCGTTAGTCTCTTAATGTTTAGTCTCATTTGCTATTTGTCGTGTCATCTTTTGTGTCATTCGTCATTCATGTTTTTTTTTGTTTGACCTTTGCAATAAATAGACCAATGGGGTAGATTCACTATTTGTACCATTGGGCAAACTAAAATGATCTTCTGATAAGGATAAAATGCGACATGAAAAGAAACTAACAAATAAATACTTAATGATCGAAACTGAAGCTAGAAAAACAGTGAATGTAATTTGAACGAAGAAAACTAATTAATTGCTAATGGGACCAACTGCAAGGATTTGGAACAAAGTTTTAACGAATAAACAACCAATGAGACTAAATATGGGAAAGACTAATACCGAAAATGTCTAAAGAAGATAGTGACTAATACAGTAAGGGATGAATTAAGATCTTGACAAATAACGAATGACACGAGCCATGATGATACACAAATATGTATGCTAATACAAATACTTAAGTACCTTAAACTGTACCAGTACTATAAACTGTACCTAACCAACAAGAACAGGTCATACACACATACATACATGTCATACATCATACACATACATCGTACATGTCATAGTTTATTTATTTCACTTGAAATTATCACATAATACGCATCATCTCCCTTGAATTGAAAATAAAGCAATAAGATGCACCTACATTAAACTGTTATTACATAAAGAAATGTAAATAAATTACATACATCTTTGAAACGTTATTTGGATGAAACAGTGTCGAAAACGTATTGTTCATAATTATGACCCTTCTGTTCCTGAAAATTAAGAATTTGCAATATAGATTTCTAAAGTCGGTTCAGATGAATATTATTTTTGAGTAACTTTTGCAACTTCTGTCATGTTATATAAGTACTTTTGTACCTACTTATATGTATTATTTTACGCTTTTACTAATTTACTGGGATGACAGAACAATTACTTTCAGTAAAAATCATCTGTAACTCCGCATACAAAACTATCTAAGTACTTTATTTTAATTTTCGGGAACAGGAGACATGCTATTTTCTATACAATTCTACTAAGAAACACGTAGTCACGGCTAAATCATCGCTGATTGTATGGCGAATTGGCGAGAGACAAAATAGACCACAGTAACAACAAACGCCTAAACGTTTTCGAAGAGCAGTAACCGTTAGCGAAACAAAATAACAGGCGCTTAAAATCTATCACTTAATAAATCGTTGAAAAGTGACCGCTTCCTCTTAACTAACGGTAATAACAACGATTAAATAACAAACCTTAATGAGTATTCCCTTCATAATTTTCATTTCTCCTCTAATACTGTTAATATTAGTAATCATTTTCTTTGCCGCATTGCTTAACTTTAAGCGTATCGGTGAGTCAGGCGGCTCAAACTTGATTTGATCTTGAATTATTTTGTATTCACGAAGCGTATACTGTAATGTGGCTTCCATTATGTACGTTTGTTGAAGGTGAGCTCCCAGAGTTGTTAAACAGTCTAATACACTGAAAAAACGCAACATCTTATTTTAGTGCTCTACAAAATATAATTATTAAATAAATAAATATCTTGGGACAATTGACACCAATTGACTTAGCCCCAAACTAAGCAAAGCTTGTAATATGGGCACTAGACAACGGATAAACATACTTATAGATAAATACATACTTAAATACATATTAAACATCCAAGACTCGAGAACAAACATTCGTATTTTCATACAAATATCTGCCCCGACCGGGGATCGAACCCAGGACCTCAAGATTCATAGTCAGGTTCTCTAACCACTAGGCCATCCGGTCGTCGTTTTTCTATTTAATTTTTATTTTCGATTTAAATTTTTAATTTTGATTTTATTTTCATTTTCTATTTAGTGCATGTTTTATTTGTTTATGGACCTGTTCTGGAAAATAAATTATTTCATTTCATTTCATTTTTATTTCATAGCATGTCTCCCATGAATCGTCTGATAGACAATGAAAAAAATAATTATCAATTGACGAACCTATAGTTTTGAAGTTTTTGCGCATACAGTCCCGCTACAGAGTTCAGATTCCAGCCTTTAGTGTGAAAATTACGCAGCCCCAAAGTCAGTCTCTGTCGTTCGAATGGCATATTGATCCCTAACTTTATCATATCACTCTCTTCAAGCAGTAGGAAGGTTTTTAGATCTATTCCACTTTCGTTTATTATCGGGGCTAATCTCTCGCAACTCATTCCATATAGGAGATGTTGAATTTCACTCGCGTAGTTGGGCCTGAAACAAATAAATGTGATGTTCAACAGTCAAAAGGTCAAGTGTCTGAATTAACACTATAGCTGCTTATTACTGTATGAAAAAGAGCATTAAACCATATAGCAGACATATTGTATTATTTTTAACCGACTTCATAGAATCTGAGGAGGTTTTTAATTCGGTTGTATTTTTCTTGTATCTCATTACTTATTTTATTTTTAATACAGGTATAGACATAGGTAATGATTCTAATAGCCGAATTTCTGGATTATTCTGTACAAAGTGGACAGAGTGCATGAAGTAGCATCAAAATTAATTTAAGAACGCGAAACTTGAGAAAGAATGCTAGAGATAAATGTAGCTTTGTTTATTCCTTTATAAGTGAAAACCACAAATGGAAAGACAAAGTGGATGTCTTTAAAATTAAGTACCTACATATGTACATAATATGTCACTTTTAGAGCAGTGTTGTTACTCTTTAATTATCTAATTTATCTACTATGGAATTCTGACGTTGGCTCGAAAATATTTATCTCTAATTTTAAGTAAAATAAATCACTATCTGCATGCAAAAACTAACTTACTTGAAACCCTTTTCGACACCGGGGTAAAAATCATGCCAAGAAGTAATTTGATTGATGCTGTTAACATTAGCATCATCTGAGGTGTCGTTTATATTCAAATGTTTGTGCAGGATTGCTATAATGTCTTCGTGGCCATGTGTTTGAGCTATCTCTAGGGGGGTGCGACCAGCCTTATCTACTTCGGTTAATCTAGCACCATTTGCTATGAGTATTTCCAGGATTTCTGGTTGGTTGTGATGGACGGCACAGAACAGAGCCTGTGAACAGCAAAACAGGAGAGTTCAGCATCTACTGCCGCATGCAAAATAATGGTAACAAAAGAACAGTTTTATGCAATGTCTGGTAAACTATTTTCTTTACTTTTCCTCAGAATAAATAGGTATGTGAAAGAATCTAAGACAGGCAAAAAAGTAGTTTCAAAGTAGCAAACCTGTTAATAATGTACATATCTACATAATTTCTAGAATGAATTTGATGGTTGTACTGCTATAATTGTGTGCTAAACTTAGTCTGGTACTTCACATTCACTGCGTGAAAAACTACTGTCTAATTATGTAAATGAACGGGATATCTACAAGATAATATCTGATACTGTTATTTTATTTTTAAAACATTGAGGCACTAGCAAGCTACATCAAATTTAATATTTAATACACACTTAACCTTTTGCTTTTGTCCCAAAGAGACAAATTGCAGACTACATCTATACTATACATATAAAAATAAATTGCTGTTCGTTTGTCTCGCTAAAACTCGAGAATGGCTGAACCGATTTGAATAATTTTGGTTTTGAGACATTTGTGCAAATCCAGAGAAGGTTTAAACGGTGAGAAAACGTTAAAAAAACAAGAACGAGGGCATAGCCGCAGGCAACAGCTAATTATAAATAAAATAAATAAATAAAACTAAGAAAGCTGACGAGGCTTCTCTTTTCCAGTGCTATTTTCAGTAATTTAACATTATCAAACTTACAGTCCAGCCCTGTTGATCCCTCATTTCAATGTTCACTTGCCAATCTATCAACTTTTGGACGATTTCATTTCGACTGCTCCCAACAGCTCTCATTAGTGGTGTTTGGCCATATTTGTCACCAATGTTTAATATACACCCCTTGTTTACCAGACTATTGAAAATGTTGAGAATTGTGTCATTACTAGTACTGCTGTTTGAACATGCCACCATGACTGGAGTAACAGAATCTGAAAATTTTGATATAGTTCATCAGTGGACGATTATGTATAAATAATCATATTGGGCAGAATGTCAGATGAGAAGAATGCGTATGTATGTATTGTATGTATGTAAAACTCTTTATTGTACATAAAACACATGAAAAAGATAGACATGATAGATGTGAGTGTTGACTGTTGACCAATCCATTTAGTACTCGTTTTAAAAACAAATATGTTGATATTATTATAATTTCATATAATATTTAAGTAGTATCTAACACAATACAAGTACACATTTTAAACAATAACAAAATTGACATGATTGTTTTTATCACTATGCTTCAGTGGTAAGAAAATTTGTATTGGCAACACAATAAAATGTATCTGAAAAATATCAGTTTCCCAAGACATTTCGCTAAAACAAAAAAAAATAAATTAATTATGTAAGTAAGGTCTATTTCCACTGGTTCCATTACCAATATACAAAGTAGTACCATCAACAGAACTGATAATGGAACTAGTGGAAAGAGACCTTAAGTAACAAAAGAGTAGCTTTACCTGTGGCCCATTTCTCAAAGGTACAAGTTTCAATTTTACAAGTCTAAACTACCAACATTTAAACTGTTGAATAAATATCTTTTTCTCAAGCATGCTCGGAAATGTACGCGTTAATGTCGCGAAATGAAGCCAAGAAGTTTCACATTTACGGCCTAGGCCAAGAAGTAATGTGGTGCGGTTGAAATGAAGCCAAGAAGTTTTACATTTACGGCCTAGGCCAAGAAGTAATGTGGCGCGGTCGTCGGGTGCGCTCGGCGCGGGGCGGGTGTGCGGTTAAACATGGCGCGAGCAATAGTTTGTTCAAACGGCATGTTTCAAAAATTAAAAATGCGGCTAATTAAACAATTTTTACTTGATTTCCTCGCATCGCTTGAGAAAAGCACTATACAATCCTCGGCCGGAAACAGGGATTGCAGGACTCACTTTATCCGGCCTCGTCTACGACTCGGCCGTGTACCCCAATCTCGTCCTGCAATCCCTTACTTCATGGCCTCTGCAGTAATGTACTATTATTATTATTATTTATTATTATTTGGTAGGGATTTGATTTGACCAATGTTACTAGTTTAGATTTGTAAAATTATAACTTGTAGCGTCATGAAAAGGCCCTACAGTAAAATGGATCAAGAAGCAAAGCAGTCTTCACTCTTTACTCTTCACAGGCAATAACTATTGTTGACTAATACTTAACTATCATGAAGCAAATGAGAACTAACCTGAATGTAAATTTGGATCAGCCCCATGGTCGAGCAGGAATTCAACAATTTTATCTTGTGCATGAAAGCAGGCATGCATCAGTGCGGTCCAACCACTGTCCAGTTTCACATTAGCGTCATTGTTGAGATCTGAAATTTAAATATTTGACTTTAAAAAAAGTAACAGATCAAAAATATAGCACTTATGCCTAATTTGTATCATAATATGAATATAATTCACTTATTACCTGCTTGCAGCTTTTTTTCCTGCGCTATTTAAAGAATTATTAATAATACTTATGCCAAAAAGTATCTATTAAATTTTAAAATATATGTATGGCAAATCAATTAAGTAGTTTTAAGAGTCACAAACATCCATACATCATCTTAAACAGGCACATTAGTAATGTAGTACGATGAATATAATTTCTTTAACCCTTTAACTACCATGGTCTTAAGTATATTATAAGTCATAAAACATCCAGCTCATTTCGCCATAGTCTTATAATATAAATAAGAGAACTTTTAACGACGCGGTTAGCCTAGTTGGTAGTGACCCTGCCTACGAAGCAAGCGTCCTGGGTTCGAATCCTGGTAAGGGCATATATTTGTGTGATGAGCATGAATATTTGTTCCTGAGTTATGGATGTTTTCTATATATATAAGTATGTATTTCTCTATATAAGTATGTATATCGTTGTCTAGTGCCCATAACACAAGCCTTACTAGCGCTTACTTTGGGGCTAGGTCAATTTGTGTGAATTGTTCCCTAATATTTATTTATTATTATATTTATAGAACTGGCAAAATGCCAGGGGCCCCCAGCTCTATAGGGCCCTGAACTGGCTTGGCCCGGCGCAGAGGGATGATGATGCACTTCTATATTATTGAGGAAGGAACCCCCATTTAATGAATTTGCCACGGGCCCCAGACGTTATAGTTACGCCACTGCTAAAAGGTTTTCCAGGGTAAATTCTAGACATGTTTTATTTTGCAATAAAAAATTACAAATTTAACAGTAGATTCATTTTAAAGCATAATCATATCTATCTATCTCGAGCCAATATACGTCCCACTGCTGGGCACAGGCCTTCTCTCAGCAGCTTAATAAGCATAATATTGAGTAATATCATATTTACCGCAGGTAATGATGGTCTCAACTTGGGGTAGGTTTCCATTGATGATAGCGTCCTGTAAGTTGTTTTCAGTTTTCTTCCAAGCACTTTGCTGCTGGATAGGGTTATATTTTCTGACCTGGAATTTATAAACAACATATATTATAGAGTAGGTAGAAAATATTTTTACTGACACCTGTTTTAAAATATTTTGACAATTAAATGATTATACAAGAAAAATCAATTTTTGGACAATGTAGTAAGTAAGGCTGCGCTCCCTGACGAGCAAAAATGAAACATTTGTGAAGAAAGTCTGGTTGGAAAACGGCAAAATATTAGCTTCCGTAAAAAAAGGACAACGAAAGTTTCGATAGGAAAAAACGTATGATGTTCATTAGCTTCTACCTAGCACAAAGGCATAAGCTTTCGCATCACATTTTTGTTGAAATAAGTTACAGTTAAACTCACCGGTTTTTCATAAAATCCATAATCATCACTATCCGAATCGTCGTCGGAGAAACCTGCTGGACGACAAATAGGCATCCCAAAAATTAAAAATTATAGCGTAAGAAAACCAGAATTAATCTAATTCCCCCGACTTGCAATAGTAAAAGAATAGTACAAGAATCGAATCGGAAAAATCCTCAATTCCTCATTGAACGAACTGAGCAAACGCCACAACAATTTGATTGAAGTTGACACTACACTATTGACAGTGACAGAACAGTACACCTGACAAGTGACAGTCGTTCTTTGGTCCGATTTGACTTCAAGCAAGTAGTTCGAAATAATGAAAGTTTTACTTTCAACTTTAAAACTGAAAAGTGGGATTTCCTGCTGTTTTGAATTTTAATGTTGTGTTGTGTGCGCGCCGAGTGTGTGCGATACTGTCTTTTTTGTTTGCTTAGGGACTTTTATTGACGATATCGCTCAATTTATAACAGAAGCACTGGCCAATATTGATGAAAAAAAAAATCAAATCACAACGATCGACATTAAGGGTGCGACCACACCGCCGCTCAAAAAACGGTGACGTTACGGAATCGCAACAAAATTTATGAAGAAACGGTGAGAAAACGTGACGCATACGACACGTCACTGCGTATACGCGGCGGTTTGGTTTGGTCGCACCCTAAAGCACTTAACAAAAAAACTTTTTTTAGGTTAGTATTTAATGGCTCATCAGGTGACCCACTTGCTCGTTTGCCTTCCTATTCACATTAAAAAAAATGATTTTTAAGTACAAAAAAGATTCAGATACCCGCTTATAAACAAAGTCACTAACTTATTATAACTTATTAGTTATTTTATTTGTGTAGGTACATATTTACCTCGTTAAAGGTAGGTGTAGTAAGCAATACATAATGTACCTACTTGTTAACACCGAGATTAAACCTTATAAAGCCTTAGAACACAATTTTATTTCATGGGACACAATACTCGTAGGGCGGCGCAATAAAAGTAGGTAAGAGGGGAATGTTCCCTAAACTTGAATACCTAGGTATAGGTATAAATTTACTAATTAGATGTTAGTACCTACTGTACTAAACTCTATAAATTGAGTGATTTAGTTTAGGTTAGGTGGTTTGGTTTAGGAGCTAGTGGCTGAACCCAACATCATCGGCGTAACAAAATCACACAGACTTCGCTGGTTCGGCCACCTATATATTCCGAATGGGAGAGGATCGTGCTGCCAAGAGAGCGTACGTGAGACGAACGAGGACGACCGACTGGTCGTCGCCCGGTTGGGCGACCCAGGTATCGCTATTTTAGGGGGACAGTATCCAGGCGGATTTGCGACGTCTTCAAGTCGACGACTGGCAAGAAGCTGCGCACGATCGGGACAGATGGCGTGCTCTCGTTTCGGAGCCCAAGACCCTATTTGGGTCCCTGAGCCAACTTAGTTAGTTTGGGTGCTCATACCCTGCCACATCATTTTATGTGACACTCACATTTCTGTGTAAAATGCAAGCACATAATCAAATTCAGTATTTACCTACTTACAACAACAGCAATTATGCTACTAATAAGCTGACTGCAAAATAATATCGCTTAAGTAAACTTTTAAACACATCCCGCATCTAGAGCGCTTAGAATAACACGCAATTTCTTTGCTGTAGCCGTAATTCATTAAGAAAATGAAATTGCTTTCCCCGTAATGGGCTACTTGAATTAATGCCTCTTTTTAATTAGCGTTAAGCGAGCTTCTCGGCGGAAGTTGACAGTTGTGACTGCGATAGACTTAAGTCTTGAACCACTAGGCTAATTTTCAAAGGCTCGCCAAAATTTGACGATTGTTTTTAATACCTACTAGTAGTAGGGGTAGACAAACTGCAAGATGTTGATTAAAAAGTTATGGCGGAGTTTTGCGAACAGCAAAGGGTGGGGATTTAAACGACGCATTGCTGTGTGTTCTGGCGGCTTGCAACTAGAAAATACCACTGAAAAAGTATAAATCCGTTAAAGTGGCCATAAAACTACAGCCACAGAATATATAATAGTACTAACGTACAGAATGGCCACGCTCCGCCCCGCACCGATTCGAGTTACCCCACCCCTCAAGCGCAGTCTGCCGGAAAGCTGCTGGCAACTAGTAGACATGGGGAAAAGCGTTACTTTTTGATATCAGTGACTGACGATCTCGTTCCAAAAAAGTCACAGTGAAAAGTCACCGTGACTTTGTCACGCCTGTTACTCGTGTCACTGCATGATATTTGTGTCAACGTTATTTTTGTCACACTGTTATTTCATCGTGATTTTGTCACGCCGGTTACTCATATCACCATATGATATTGTCGCAGTGCTATTATGACGTGATTTTGTCACCGTTATCACACAAGTAGTTGATCCAAAATAACCTTTACACTTTTACAGGCTTAGAACTGTCGCACATTATAAGTAAAAAATAAATACATTTAGGAAATTAGTTCATAGTCATCATAATCATCACAATCATCATCATCATAATAAAAATATATATATATATATATAGTTCATAGTCATCATAATCATCAAAATCATCATCACAATCATCATGTCATCATCATCATCATCATAGCCATCATAATCATCATCATAATCATCACAATCATCATCGTCATCATCATCATCACAATCATCATCATGTCATCATCATCATCATCATAGCCATTATCATCATCATAATCATCATCATAATCATCATCGTCATAATCATCATCACCATCGTCATAACCATCATCATCATCATCATCATCATCATTATGGACGGTGTTCATCTTTTTCATGTGTTTTATGTAGGTGCAATAAAGAGTTATACATACTTACTTTTCTACGAGTATGCTTCATTAAAACAACTCTTTGACATGGATGAGTGTGCAAGCATTCATAATTTTATCGCTGTCTCACTCGCTCTCAGCCAGCAGGCATCATCCGATGTTCGCCACGAAGTTCCGAATCCGAACACTCCCGACTAAGCCCGATTAGAGCCGAGTCACGTCACAGTCAGTCACTGTCACTGCATCGCGTCTCGTCACTGCTTGCGCTAGGCGCTAGGAAGGAACAGTAAGGAACGTATGTGATTTTGTAACGTTGTTATTTTGTGAAAAGTCACAGTGACACGTTTTGAAGGCGAGTCACGGTGACTTTGTCACCGTGACGTTATTTAACCCCCATGTCTAGCAACTAGTAGGGCTCGCAACGCGATGTATGTCGGCCGCACGTCACAAGTTCGGGAATCTATCCTGACTACTTCATTTTATAAAACATTAGAAAATTAATGCTTTCCGAAATTGAGTTTTTGAATCAATTTTTTTTTGTCATAAATGGAAAGATCATATATAAGTTTTGTTAGAAAAGTATTTTTAGTTTTTTTTTATTCGCTATAATTAACGAGTTATACCGATTTGAAAATTGATCGTCGAGTACCGCACCGAAAACACACCGACAGTTCCCGAACAAGGCCGAGCCGCGTGTGACGTCACAATGTTAGTTTCCACTCGTAGTTAGTATACAGGTGATACCGTTTTTTGACTTTAATCTACTCTATTCTGTTATTATCCTACTATTATTGTAAAATGCTATTGTTTGTGAGAGCGTATTGGTTTGTGACTCTTTCACGCTAAAACGGCTAAACAGATTTCGATAAAATTTGCCATACACGAACTTTATAATTTATAATCTGGATTTACGTACCGGCTATAGTAGGTGTCATTCACGATGGATGCCATCCACCGTGGTTCTTATTAATTTGTAGTTAAAGGTTAATTTTAATACATCTACGAGTCTTTGTGGATGGCACTATCTATACTTCTATCATGCTTCTATCCCAACTTTCCACGGTACCGGGATTTAAAACAATAAAATTAGATGAGAATAGTGATGAGTACACTTTGGTAGTAACTATTTATATGAATAAGTAAATAAGTCGTGGGATTTCAGTTCAAAATCCCGTTGATTTTATCCCAGGAGAATTTCATAAGAAAACCCGGAATTTCGGGCACAAAGATGGCGGATGACATTTTGACACTATGACACTAAAAATGTTTATGGGTGTCGTTTTTGAGTAATTTGATGGCTCTGAGCCCGATTTTGACATACATTTTTGGATTCAAGATGGCGGATGACATTTTGACACTATGACACTAAAAGTGTTTATGGGTGTCGTTTTCGAGTAATTTTGTGGTTCTGAGCCAGATTTTGACATAATTTTTGGATCCAAGATGGCGGATGACATTTTGACACTAAAAATGTTTATGGGTGTCGTTTTCGAGTAATTTTGTGGCTCTGAGCCCGATTTTGACATACTTTTTTGGATCCAAGATGGCGGATGACATTTTGACACTTATGCCACTAAAAATGTTTATGGGTGTCGTTTTCGAGTAATTTTGTGGCTCTGAGCCCGATTTTGACATACATTTTTGGATTCAAGATGGCGGATGACATTTTGACACTATGACACTAAAAGTGTTTATGGGTGTCGTTTTCGAGTAATTTTGTGGTTCTGAGCCAGATTTTGACATAATTTTTGGATCCAAGATGGCGGATGACATTTTGACACTAAAAATGTTTATGGGTGTCGTTTTCGAGTAATTTTGTGGCTCTGAGCCCGATTTTGACATACTTTTTTGGATCCAAGATGGCGGATGACATTTTGACACTTATGCCACTAAAAATGTTTATGGGTGTCGTTTTCGAGTAATTTTGTGGCTCTGAGCCAGATTTTGACATACTTTTTTGAATCCAAGATGGCGGATGACATTTTGACACTAAAAATGTTTATGGGTGTCGTTTTCGAGTAATTTGGTTCTTCTCAGCCCGGTTTTGGCATACCTTTTTGGATCCAAGATGGCGGATGACATTTTGACATTACTGACACAAAAAACACAAAAAAGTGTAAAATGTTACTCGAAAACGACCCCCATAAACATTTTTAGTGTCAATAGTGTCAAAATGTCATTCACCATCTTGGATCCAAAAAATTATGCCAAAACCGGGCTCAGAGCCACCAATTACTCGAAACGACACCCATAAACATTTTTAGTGTCAAAATGTCATCCGCCATCTTGAATCCAAAAAAGTATGTCAAAATCAGGCTCAGAAGCACCAAATTACTCAAAAACGACACCCATCAATATTTTAGTGTCAAAGTGTCAATAGTGTCAAAATGTCATCCGCCATCTTGGATTTAAAAAATTATGCCAAAATCGGGCTGTTTTACTCTCCTCACCCGGAACACATCAGCGCAAGCATTGCTGCTTGGCGGCAGGATTACTAAGATGCTGGTACAGTCGACGTCAAAGATATATTTACACTTTAGTGCCTTGTCGCTCCAAGCACTTTGACAACTTCATATGAAACTTCAAACATATAGTTACAACGACAAGGTACTAAAGTGTAAAGATATCTTTGACGTTAACCGTACCTACCTAGTGATCCGAACGTACCTACCTAGAACAAGGTTAGGCTCTTACACCCGCAAAAATTCCCATTGAATATATAATACAATCCCACGGGATTATAAAAAAAACTAGAAATACCTATCAACCACAAAATCTAGCCATTAAAATTTACGTACCTACGGTCGAAGAAACTGAATCACGTAACCTACCTAATAGGTACAATTTAGCAATAATATCTCTGGCAGGGTGTATGTTAAAATTCCACAGTGGTAGGTAAGCGATTCAGTATCTTTCACTGTACTTAGGTACTTTATTGTGAAATCTCAGGTCCAGTAAAATCAATCCAGTTCACATAAATCATAAACATTATCAGGATTACGCTTTTATTACCTACCTACACATGACTAAAACAAAAATTTACTTACTATAAGGTGATACGCGTGCTCGTTTGCCACCTTATTTCATAAAAAAAACTTCAGCAGATATTTTTTGTATTAAATTTCGGATATTTTTAGTGAAATCAGCCGTTAACCCAGTACTGTCGTGAAATTGCTTTAACATTGTGACGTCACAGCCATGGCGACCAATCATGGCCCGTTCCCGGTCAAGTGGTCATATTTCAAATTTCATCAATTTTGAATTGCTTATAATTAATTAAAAAAAAATATTTTAAGATTTCTTTGAATTAGATATTATATAATATGCTATAAAGTTTTAAAAAACATAAAAAAAATCGATATTTTTTTTAAATTCAAAGACTCAATTATCGCGATTAATACATGAAATAACTACAGAATCATTCGCTTAAGTTTGTTGTCGTACATCTATTGTAATTGAAAATACTAATGCTTAAATACACAGACAGACACATTTTAAGTAAGTTTAAATAAATAGATAACGATTAAGTACATTTATTTGCACACATCTAAGCCATATCTTCATTATAAGTACCTATATTTATGTCATTGGTAGTACTTATAGTACTAGGTTTTTGCGATAGACAGCCCTGTGTATCTTACGCACACATTGACGCGTGTACAGACGACGTCGTGCCTGTGTTCATTTCAGAACGCGGATTTTGTACGTCGTGGCCGCCGTGTGCTACAGCTCAAACTAAATATTTCTAGTTGTAAGTTTTAATTTTCTACTGCTCTGCCTGCACTTCAAATTCAGCACATTTAAAAAAAAAACAAGCCCCCGCATCCTCGTAACTGATAAGTACTTTCGCTGAGCAAAAAATATAAAAGTTCGCAATGTGTTTCGCTGTCCTCACTTTAAATCAATAATATATGCTGTAATACTAGCGTAAGATAGCTTATAGCCGTACAAATGCAAATTTTTAGACGATTCCGCTCTACTTCTACGTTTGCGCATCACCCCCACGCCCACTGATATAGTCAGGCCTTATAATTATATAGCTACTCTGAAATTCGATTTTCAAAGTTCGTATCGTGCTTATATACTAATTGAGTCTTTGAATTTAAAAAAAATATCTATTTTTTTTATGTTTTTTAAAACTTTATAGCATATTATATAATATCTAATTCAAAGAAATCTTAAAATAATTTTTTTAAATTAATTATAAGCAATTCAAAATTGATGAAATTTGAAATATGACCACTTGACCGGGAACGGGCCATGATTGGTCGCCATGGCTGTGACGTCACAATGTTAAAGCAATTTCACGACAGTACTGGGTTAACGGCTGATTTCACTAAAAATATCCGAAATTTAATAGAAAAAATATCTGCTGAAGTTTTTTTTATGAAATAAGGTGGAAAACGAGCACGCGTATCACCTTATAGTAAGTAAATTTTTGTTTTAGTCATGTGTAGGTAGGTAATAAAAGCTTAATCCTGATAATGTTTCTGATTTATGTGAACTGGATTGATTTTACTGGACCTGAGATTTCACAATAAAGTACCTAAGTACAGTGAAAGATACTGAATCGCTTACCTACCACTGTGGAATTTTAACATACACCCTGCCAGAGATATTATTGCTAAATTGTACCTATTAGGTAGGTTACGTGATTCAGTTTCTTCGACCGTAGGTACGTAAACTTTAATGGCTAGATTTTGTGGTTGATAGGTATTTCTAGTTTTTTTTATAATCCCGTGGGATTGTATTATATATTCAATGGGAAATTTTGCGGGTGTAAGAGCCTAACCTTGTTCTAGGTAGGTACGTTCGGATCGCTAGGTACGGTTAACGTCAAAGATATCTTTACACTTTAGTACCTTGTCGTTGTAACTATATGTTTGAAGTTTCATATGAAGTTGTCAAAGTGCTTGGAGCGACAAGGCACTAAAGTGTAAAGATATCTTTGACGTCGACTGTACCAGCATCTTAGTAATCCTGCCGCCAAGTAGCAATGCTTGCGCTGATGTGTTCCGGGTGAGGAGAGTAAAACAGTCCGATTTTGGCATAATTTTTTAAATCCAAGATGGTGGATGACATTTTGACACTATTGACACTTTGACACTAAAATATTGATGGGTGTCGTTTTTGAGTAATTTGGTGCTTCTGAGCCTGATTTTGACATACTTTTTTGGATTCAAGATGGCGGATGACATTTTGACACTTTGACACTAAAAATGTTTATGGGTGTCATTTTCGAGTAATTTGGTGGCTCTGAGCCCGGTGTTGGCATAATTTTTTGGATACAAGATGGCGGATGACATTTTGATACTTATGCCACTAAAAATGTTTATGGGTGTCGTTTTCGAGTAATTTTGTGGCTCTGAGCCAGATTTTGACATACTTTTTTGGATCCAAGATGGCGGATGACATTTTGACACTAAAAATGTTTATGGGTGTCGTTTTCGAGTAATTTTGTGGCTCTGAGCCCGGTTTTGGCATAATTTTTTGGATCCAAGATGGTGAATGACATTTTGACACCATTGACACTAAAAATGTTTATGGGGGTCGTTTTCGAGTAACATTTTACACTTTTTTGTGTTTTTTGTATCAGTAATGTCAAAATGTCATCCGCCATCTTGGATCCAAAAAGGTATGCCAAAACCGGGCTGAGAAGAACCAAATTACTCGAAAACGACACCCATAAACATTTTTAGTGGCATAAGTGTCAAAATGTCATCCGCCATCTTGGATCCAAAAAAATTATGCCAAAATCGGGCTCAGAGCCACAAAATTACTCGAAAACGATACCCATAAACATTTTTAGTGTCAAAATGTCATCCGCCATCTTGGATCCAAAAAATTATGTCAAAATCTGGCTCAGAACCACAAAATTACTCGAAAACGACACCCATAAACACTTTTAGTGTCATAGTGTCAAAATGTCATCCGCCATCTTGAATCCAAAAAAGTATGTCAAAATCAGGCTCAGAGGCACCAAATTACTCAAAAACGACACCCATTAATATTTTAGTGTCAAAGTGTCAATAGTGTCAAAATGTCATTCGCCATCTTGAATCTAAAAAAATATGCCAAAATCGGGCTCAGAGCCATCAAATTACTCAAAAACGACACCCATAAACATTTTTAGTGTCATAGTGTCAAAATGTCATCCGCCATCTTTGTGCCCGAAATTCCGGGTTTTCTTATGAAATTCTCCTGGGATAAAATCAACGGGATTTTGAACTGAAATCCCACGACTTATTTACTTATTCATATAAATAGTTACTACCAAAGTGTACTCATCACTATTCTCATCTAATTTTATTGTTTTAAATCCCGGTACCGTGGAAAGTTGGGATAGAAGCATGATAGAAGTATAGATAGTGCCATCCACAAAGACTCGTAGATGTATTAAAATTAACCTTTAACTACAAATTAATAAGAACCACGGTGGATGGCATCCATCGTGAATGACACCTACTATAGCCGGTACGTAAATCCAGATTATAAATTATAAAGTTCGTGTATGGCAAATTTTATCGAAATCTGTTTAGCCGTTTTAGCGTGAAAGAGTCACAAACCAATAAGCTCTCACAAACAATAGCATTTTACAATAATAGTAGGATAATAACAGAATAGAGTAGATTAAAGTCAAAAAACGGTATCACCTGTATACTAACTACGAGTGGAAACTAACATTGTGACGTCACACGCGGCTTGGCCTTGTTCGGGAACTGTCGGTGTGTTTTCGGTGCGGTACTCGACGATCAATTTTCAAATCGGTATAACTCGTTAATTATAGCGAATAAAAAAAAACTAAAAATACTTTTCTAACAAAACTTATATATGATCTTTCCATTTATGACAAAAAAAAATTTGATTCAAAAACTCAATTGTCACTAATTTGTGAGTGAGAGGGACATTGGTGATACGAACTTTAAATTTTGGAGTAGCCCCCAAAGTTACGCGCGAACGTGCTACGCCGTAGACCAAAGCGAAGAACGTCGCAGCCGTAGCGGCAGTACTACGGTGCGCAAGCGACTATTAATTGTTTTGTTTGGAATAGCTGATCTCAGTTACTTTAGTACTATTACTTACTTATTCTGTGTCTTAGTGTTAATAGCTTGGCTGCTCTACATTAAGGATTTTTTTATTGTGAGATATACCTAAATCATAACTATATTTTTAACAAATAAAATAAAACATAAGAAACTGCATCTAACTCAGTAACTTGACATCGGGAAAGTTTCATCTTTCATGTCGTTGTAGCTGGATTTTTTCATTCGATATTGTAATAACCATAAATTGTTTTTTTTTTAAACCACACACACACACACACACAGAGAGAGAGAGAGAGAGAGAGAGAGAGAGAGAGAGAAATCGACGTCAAACTTATAACGTCCCTCTTTTTGGGTCGGGGGTTAAAATAGTAGATTGATAAACAAGGGTTGAAATATACCCATTTCACCTGAGATTTCAAAGGTTCGAAGGTGAAATGGGTAATTTCATCCGAGTTGAACACTCTACTTTTCATTTCGAATATGAGGAAATTAAAATTTCACTAACGTCGCATGGTCGCATTTAATATTCGTTACGTTTGTCATTCTCTTCCCGCTCTTTTTTCTATTGCGCGATTTACGCGCATTGCGCATTTCTTCTGCGCACCAATGGCGGCCGGCTAGTTTTTTTTTGCAGACACGGAGGTCGCTATCAATTAATTGTAGACTTAAATATTTCAAGCTAAAAAATTACCGAACGTAATAATTTCTACTAATTCTCGTTGTATACGCTTGCATAAGCTTATATATTTAGCGGGAATGTTATTTTAAGATTATTTTGCCTTTTACAATTAAAAAGGAATTGTTAGTATAGATTTTTATTTTAAACAGATTACATGGCTGTATACGTATTTCCATTGCTGTGTCCCTCATTTGGATTAGCTAGAAAAAAAAATTACTTTCAACCCAAGGGTCGCGATGAGTCACTTTCAACCCTATATCCAGATAATCAATGACCTACTTTCAGAGTATGAGAGATGAAATAGTAGATTGATAAACAAGGGTTGAAATATACCCATTTCACCTGAGATATTTCTAATGGTTCGAGGGTGAAATGGGTAATTTCATCCGAGTTGAACACTCTACTTTTCATTTCGAATATGAGGAAATTAAAAGAAGGTATTTCACTAACGTCGCACGGTCGCACTTAATATTTGTTACGTTTGTCATTCTCTTCCCGCTCTTTTTTCTATTAGGCGATTTACGAAAATTGCGCATTTCTTCTGCGCACCAATGGCTGCCGGCTAGTTTTTTTTTAAAACTTGTAGACACGGAGGTTGCTATCAATTAATTTGTCGACTTAAATATTTCAAGCTAAAAAAATTACCGAACGTAATAAATTCTACTAATTCTCGTTGTATACGCTTGCATAAGCTTATATAATAGCGGGAATGTTATTTTAAGATTATTTTGCCTTTTCAAATTAAAAAGGAACTATTAGTATAGATTATTATTTTAAACATAGATTACATGGCTGTATACGTATTTCCATTGCTATACCTCATTTGGATTAGCTAGAAAAAAAAATTACTTTCAACCCAAGGGTCGCGATGAGTCACTTTCAACCCTATATCCAGATAATCAATGACCTACTTTCAGAGTATGAGAGATGAAAAGAAATATTCTCAGTGCCCAAACAATACTTAAACTTAGCATACATATATTATAACGTAGGAGAATAGAATTTAAGTAGGGAACATTTTTTTTTCAAGTCGCTAGACCCCAATCTCAGACCGCAGTCAGTGCGAGGCCTAAACTAAAGTAAAATTAACTGAGTAATACAAAATATGAAATCAATATTCTCAAAAGTGCAATTTCAATACTCCAATTGAATTTTCTGGTTCCGTACGTTATTAACTATCAAAACGCTACATCGATGCCGATCGGATTTGTGGTCGAAACCGAACTATTTCATTTCACAGTTGAATGTTTATTTCTAAATGCAAAGGACGCGATGGCACTACATATGGCGTAGGGATGTAGCCGACTGTCCGCGTGTTTAAATGTTTAATAAATATTCTAACTTATATGAACTGACAACTTTTACTTTTTATTTTTTATTTTTCGTCCAACAGAACTCTAAAATCAAAACAAAGGCCGGAGTACCCCCGACAATCTAGAATAAAAAGTGTGAAGTACTCCTCGAGCTTGGAAGTCATTCTGCGCGTCGGAACGTAAGGATAATAGGCAACAGTTCCAATTAGGCGCGGAGGGCGTTTGTTAACATTTAATTAACGTCACAGGGCCATTGTGTCCGCCGCCGGCGCCGCGGCCCAGGTTGCCACCATACAGCCCTGCTAATAAGCTTGACGTAGCTGCCTTGATAAATTAGGCTAAGCTTATAAAAGCCATTAAAACATATCTGAACATGTCTGACGTCCTTGAATGAAGAGTTTCGTCCGTTTTAGAGCGTAGACTATCATTTGTCTGTTGGTAGAGTAGGTACCTACGTTTGGTTGCCCTTAAAGTTTGCATTAATAAGGACCGTTGTCAGGTGTGTATTATAGTTTAAACCAGTAGATAACAGCAGTATCCGTAAGCTTAGTAAATTGAGAACTGTGTAGAGTTACAGACTATCTTAAGTTATTAATGATATTCTAAGAAGAGTCACGATTTGAGTCACAGGAAAAGCTGATCTTTTACTCACAATTAGAAATTAGAGTTTTGCATCGTACCGTCCCGCTCACACCAACAATTGTTTGATAGGAGAGTGAGAGGAATGATATTATAAGAATTCTTAATTTTGAACATTTGTAGTAGACCTCCTGCAATGAAGGTTGTGCAGTGTGAGCTGCCGCGGGTGCCGCGCTAACGACGCGCCCGCGGCGCTGCGCGAATAACCGACCAGATTGTAACCAACTCTACCTCTAAATCTTTTGAGACGGTGCTGTAATTGGCTAGTTCAGTTAGCCCTTTGCCTATATTTACCTACTGATAGTGAAAGAATCCATTTATTTTCTGCTATTGGAAAAGTTCCGCAGTGTGATTTTATCGGCGGTTTTTGAATGAAATAAGTATTTTCTTAGAGTAGGTAAGATGATTTATCGCAACGCTCGGCGGCCGCCTGCTGCCCGCTGCCCGCTGCCCGAGCCCGGACGCGTTATTAAACTTTTCCCCATATTAAACATTCCGGAGACGAATACATTTTATTGTTGCCTCGGACCGACGTCAGAGGCCCCTACAAAGCGAAACTCAAAGACGGCAATTGCGAAATAAATTGAAAGCAATTTGATATTGCGTTGTAAGTAATAGCCGTCAGAAACCCACGAGTCTGTAGGAGACATTTTGTAGCTATACAATTTGGTTGGATTTAGAACTTGTACGTTCAATGGGTCATTTGACTGAGTTTTTGTTCAAATGGCGCGGATCGTCGTTGCCTATTGTAAGTGAACTATCAGTCTTATTATTATCGAAATTGAATGATCTCAATGTATTCATGTTACATTTTTTCATTGTAACTGCCTAAGATGTAAGTCATTGTCATTATAAACCAGCAAGTCTATTGATTGTTGAATTTAAACGGAAACATTTGAGAAAACATGTCCAGTTACTTTTTAAAATTCAAATTTTGTAATCAAAACGTAGAGCTACTGAAATAGCACATTTTGATTTAAATCTCGTTTCAAAAAAAGAAAGTGACTTATAGATAAACATGCTATTTCCTGTAACACTCAATGCGTTGAAGTGTATTAAGGCGACTAGTGCCTTCAAATGCTGTAAATTAGGTACTTTCTAAAGCCATAAATTATCAAAGGAGTGTGATGCTAAATTTTCGCACGTAAGTAGCGCGTTTCATTGTAAAACTATTTATTGTCAAGGCATTACAGTAGATACTCACCTACACTTGAAATTGTACATTGATGATTTTATCTAATAGGTACCTACTTAGTTCTCTTATCGGCTGGCAAATGTGATTTGTATGCACTCCTTTCTTCCCGTCAAATTGTTTATTTTGGTTGGTCTTATCAACGCGGGTACCCCTCTGTTGGCGACTGGCTGGGTTACAGCCTCCTTCTAGCATATATTTATCTTTTACTCGTATTCTTGTTCGATTCTTAAAAATACCTTGACTGACAACGACATGGACTTTTACGGCAGTTGCGTTGTCAGTTTGGAACGGTTCACTAGGCTCCTAGTTGTATATTTATTAATGTGTTTAGTTTATGTGATTGATTAAACCCCTGTAATCCACCAAGCGTGTTTTTAAGTTCGCTCGTCAACATTTTGGTCCTTTTCGAACCGTAAGTAAAAAATTCTAAATCTTTTCCCCTTTGGTTTGACGTTTTCTCCGCTATGGTATTAACTAGGAGCCAAAGTTCAGCCAATCTGACAACCGGAGAAGTCGAGCGGACGCAGCGCGAGCGCGACGTACCGTCCTCGCGCGGCGTCCGGCCGATTTCCGCAGCAACTCAAGGAAGTGTTTTAGCACTGCCAACTAGCTCGGGCACACGACCTGTGGGCGACAACTCTAGCGAAGTACTACCGTGCTCCGCCACCCGTCCTAGTGCCCGTGCTTACCCGCCTCAAGAAGGCGGCGCAAAAACACCCCTTCTAAGTGTTTGCAGCACACAATCCTCGCGTTCGTCTGCAACCGTCCGTGCACAGAAGTTGGCCGCTGAAGCGGACGCCCTGCGGCGCCGCGTGCAGCGTGAGCAGCAGCAAGCGGAGCGCGAGCGCGAACTCGCTCAGCAGCAATCCGAGCGCGAGCGCGAACTCGCTCAGCAGCAAGCCGACCGCGAGCGCGAACTCGCTCAGCAGCAAGCCGAGCGCGAGCGCGAACTAGCTCAGCAGCAGTTAGAACGCGAGCGTGAACTCGCTCGGCTGGAGGCGGAAGCAGAGCAAGCGGAGCTTCAGGCTACACTCGCCGCTTTAGAAGCTAAGTCAAATTCATGTCATAGTTATAAATGTTACTCCGACAAACGAACTGCGTCGTGGGTTTGCGCACAAAATGCGAACATGCCCTCGGGGGCACTCGCGAACATACCTGATGGAGCACCGACTGTCACTTTGGGTAACTACACCCAAGGACACTCTCTACAGCCGGCCGTCCCCATCAACACGGTCAAGTTTGCAGCACCCAATGACAACCATGCTAACGGTGCTAAACCTACGCATGTCGGTAGTAAAAACGTCACCTCGACACAACGCTTATTAACTAATGAACATCAAACAGACCCGATAGCTCAACTAGCTCAAGCAATCACTTCCCTATCCGACCGCCCGAAGAAACCCGAATTAATTTCTTTCACAGGCGACGTAAGTCAATGGATAGCATTCAAATCGGTTTACGATCGGACTAAAGCAATGTTTTCCCCAGCAGATAACTTAACGCGATTGAATAACGCTATTCGTGGTCCGGCGTACCAGTCCGTGGCGTCACTACTGTGGTCGGCGCGTGATCCCCAGGACGTCATCGACGCGCTGGAGCAAACCTACGGCCGCCCCGAAGTCCTGGTGGCCCGGGAGGTCGCCGAGTTACGCAACAGCGCCAAGTTAAGTTCCCCTGAACTTTTAAATGCCCTTGCGAATAAATTACGTAACTTTGTTACAACTATAAAACTACTTAATCAGAATGATTACTTATATTCTCCGGAGCTTTTTCGCTGCATTTTGCTTAAGCTTAGCGAACATACAAGGGCCCGTTTTACGGATTTTGCCGCGACTCACATGCCCATAGAACAAAACGTTCCAAAACTAGAAATATTGTCACGTTTTCTGCTCATTGAGGCCGACAAACAACTTAAATACAGTTTCGTATCTGACGGTACAGTGAAGCCGCAAAGTCCTTCTTATTTTTTGAAGCCTTTTACAAAAAAGGAAAGCGTTCATGCTACTATTTCTAATAAATCACCTGAATGCATATACTGCAAACAAGGGACTCACAACATCAAAACATGTAAAACTTTCTTAGGTCTTAGCGTAGACGATAGATGGCGTTGGATTCGAGAAAATAAAGCGTGTTATCGCTGCCTAAAGTCGAACCCACATACGTGGAGCAAATGTCGAAGTAAAAATTGCGGAGTTAACGGATGCACTAGACGTCACAACTCGCTTTTACACGGGATGTCAGCAACCGAAACTAACGTAAACTCCACTTTCGCAACCCAGTGTAACGACAACACTCAAACATCGTCAAACTGCGCGACCACTTTTTCCGACGGCATTAATAGTATGAACGAAACCTCTGTAAAAGTCGCTAACACTGCTGACATCTCATTAAATCTAACAGGATCGTCAAAGTCAACTTCACAACTACGTGGCTTACTAAAAGTACTCCCGATAGTGCTCGAGGGTCCAGATGGCGAGTTCGAAACCACGGCGTTACTCGACGAGGGCAGCACGGCGACATTGATCGACGGCGAGGTCGCGGCGCGCATCGGCGCTAAGCCCATACGTCAAGAGCGTCTTCGAATTGAAGGCGTAGGTGGTATGAACAAAGTAGTTGACGTAAGTTACGTAAATTTCCACATACGAGGACGTAACCGAGTGGACCGCCACTTAGTGGAAAACGCGAGAGCGATCGCACCGCTGGGCCTGCGCGTTCAAAACCCGGACGCATATGATCTCACGGAATACAGACACCTGTCAGATTTAGCCGAGGAACTGTCACACAACAATACGCCTCCCACCGTCCTTATCGGAGCCCCCGACTGGCATTTGTCTTTGAGCCGCGAAACACGCTGCGGAAAGAAGAACGAGCCTGTCGCGTCTAACACACCGTTGGGATGGGTTCTGCACGGAGCGTATTCGGTTTCATCTAAAAAACTCGAATTTGTAAACCACGTTTGCGACGACTTAGACGCTCTTATAAAACGTCAATACGACATTGATTCATTAGGAATTACAAAGAGCGTACCGAACCCTAACGAAAATGATAAGAGGGCAATAGACATCATCGACACTTCTGCTCGAAGGTTGAACGATGGCCGTTTCGAAGTCGGTCTCCCTTGGAAGAAAAATTTGCCTCAGTTAATACCCGACAGCTACCCGCAGGCGCTTTCACGCTTGAGAGCACTCGAAAGACAGATGTCTAAAGATGCATCGTTTGCCGCAGCCTACGAGAAGTTCATTAACGATATTGTAAGCAAAGGCTACGCGGAAGAATGCAATCCCGAGACATACCACAAACGCCTGCCATCGAACGTTTCTTGCGTTGACCCAGACGGTGCCATTCGCTGGTACTTGCCAACGTTCGGTGTTTTTCACCCACAAAAAAAGAAGCTTCGCGTGGTACACGATGCAGCCGCAGTAACAAAGGATGTGAGCCTTAATAGTTTACTTTTACAAGGACCCGACCTACTTTGCTCACTACTAGACATCCTGTTTCGTTTCAGAGAAGGTGCTGTAGCCTTAAATGCAGACATAAAGGAAATGTTTCCGCAAGTAAAAATTGCCGAGAAGGACAGAGATGCCCAACGATTCCTTTGGCGTAACAAAGATGGCGCTGTTATAGAATACCGCATGGCTTCTATGATTTTTGGCGCGATATCTAGCCCTTTCATTGCGTTACACATAAAAAATAAAAATGCGGAGACATTCAAGACTAGCCACCCTACGGCCTACAAGGCAATACTTGAAGACCACTATATGGACGATTATTTGGGTAGTCACTCCAGCCAGGCGGACGCCGCAAAGATAGCCGCCGACATAGCGACAGTACATAAGGCGTGCTGCTTCGAGATGCGTGCATGGACGTCAAACAACCCAGCGGCACTCTCTCTTGTTCCAAAGGAACTAAGAAGCGATGCCAGCTCTGACGTCTACCTGCCACCCAACAACGAAGTCGGCGTTCTGGGAGTCAAGTGGAACCCGTGTCAAGATTCGCTTACCTTTCGTTCCGTACCTCGTCTGGCAACCGAAGCTCTAACGAAACGTAGCTTGTTATCAAGCGTTATGAAAGTTTACGACCCGCTTGGTTTGCTGATGCCCGTCATTATTTGGGGCCGCATCTTAATTCAAAAGTTGTGGCGAGCAGGGATCGATTGGGACACACCAATACCAGAAAAATACCTTGTCGAATGCCAAGATTGGTTTATTCAGTTGCAGAGTACAGTCAGCATCAAAATTCCACGTTGGTACATGTCCAAGTCGGATCCAGCGGACATCCAACTCCATTTAGTAGCCGATGGCGGCGAACAGGCGTACGCATGCGTCGCATATTGGCGTTTCAGTTACGATGACGGCTCCGTGTCTACAGCTCTCATTGGCAGCAAAGCGCGAGTAACTCCACTGAAACCACTCTCTATTCCCCGTTTAGAGTTACAAGCGGCACTTATTGCTTCCCGATTTGCTCAGACTATAATTCACGCTCATCGTTTGAAACCCTCCGCAACCACTTTCTGGACCGATTCAACCACCGTCTTAAAGTGGATCCGGAGCGACGCTCGAACTTTTAAACCATTCGTAGCTCACAGGTTGGGAGAGGTACTGGAATCCACCAACCCGTCAAATTGGAGGTGGATTCCTACCTCTCTCAACGTTGCGGACGACGCCACTAAACCGAAAAAACTTAACCTTACTTGTTCTCACCGGTGGTTTAGTGGCCCGTCGTTCCTTGTAGACCCGCCGTGTACTTGGCCAACCGAAGTACAAGTCCCAGACGTAGACGAGACTTCAACTGATTCCGAACTTAGGTCGGATTCCGTGGGGTTGCTTCTCGACGTCCCTTTAATTGAACCACCTGTTCCTAAACCGACGCGTTTTAGTTCGTGGCTACGCTTAGTGCGCACTACCGCCCGCGTTTTACAGGGCGCGCGCTTATTTCGTTTAAAACTGTCGCGAACAATAACTACAGAATCTAAATTGTACACAGATGGCGCCACATCTCCCTTCCGTCTTCGAGCATCGGACATCGCGCAAGCCGAGAAGATACTACTTCAACGAGCGCAAGTTGACAACTTCCCCGAGGAGCTGAAAGCCCTCACAGCCTCGCAGCCCGTGCCCAAAAACAGTCGTATCGCCTCACTCGCACCGGTACTAGATGAAGATTGCTTGCTAAGACTGGATACCCGCATAAGCTCTGCCCCAGGAATACCTGAACACACAAAAGCACCTGTCATCCTGGACGGCCGCCATCACATCGTACGACTTTTGATTCTTGACCGTCACATACAAGCATCGCACGCCTTCAACGAGCTTGTTCTAAATGAACTTAGACAGAGATATTGGATACTTAAAGCAAGGAATGCTATTCGCAGCGTAGCAAAAGCCTGCTCACAGTGCCGAAGATGGAAAGGTCAAGCAATAAAGCCTCAGACTGGTAACTTACCTGCGGAAAGACTCGATCATCACAAGAGGCCGTTTACTCACGTGGGTCTCGACTATTTCGGCCCGTTAACGATAAATATTTATCGACGTCAAGAGAAGCGCTACGTGGCTCTTTATACATGCTTAGTAACCAGAGCTATCCACCTAGAAATTGTTACTTCGCTATCTTCGGACGCTGCCATCATGAGCCTGAGGCGGTTCATAGCTCGTCGCGGCTCCCCGTGTACTATTTTCTCCGACAACGGAACCAATTTCATCGGCGCTTCTCGTGAACTTCGGTCGTTACACAACGAGTCAGTTGAAGAGTTCGCTACAAATCATCAAATTGAATGGCGCTTTATCCCTCCTGCGTCTCCATTCATGGGCGGGGCCTGGGAAAGGCTAGTACGTTCCGTGAAGACAGCTCTAAGATCCTGCCTCCACGACAGATCCCTCAAGGAAGACGTCCTGACGACACTGCTACTCGAAGCGGAAGCGATCGTCAACTCCAGGCCGCTCACATACGTACCATCCTCACCCGACGCACCTGAAGCGATAACGCCCTTCCACTTTTTACTGGGCACGTCCTCAGTCGTTCCATGGACCTGCTCACTGACTGATGCCGACATGCTACGGAGATGTGACTGGCGAAGAGTACTACGCCTCGCCGATCACTTTTGGGCACGCTGGCTGCGGGAATACTTGCCAACTCTGCGATCAAGAGGCCCAGCCAGCAACGCACCAACGATACGTGAGGGAGATGTGGTGCTCATCGCGGACGCCGCCCTCCCTCGCGGTCTCTGGCCCCTAGGAAGGGTCGTGAAGGCCTACCGTGGCCCAGACGGAGTGGTCCGCGTAGTTGACGTACGCACAAGAGGCGGAACGCTACGCCGACCAGTCCGCAAGCTCATTTTATTAGAGGCTGAGCCACAGCCAGTTGCCACCAGCTCTTAGTGATCCACTGGGGGTCCGGTATGTTGGCGACTGGCTGGGTTACAGCCTCCTTCTAGCATATATTTATCTTTTACTCGTATTCTTGTTCGATTCTTAAAAATACCTTGACTGACAACGACATGGACTTTTACGGCAGTTGCGTTGTCAGTTTGGAACGGTTCACTAGGCTCCTAGTTGTATATTTATTAATGTGTTTAGTTTATGTGATTGATTAAACCCCTGTAATCCACCAAGCGTGTTTTTAAGTTCGCTCGTCAACACCCTCTTTTATTCCTACATGCTGACGATGGGTCTCTATCGTTTGCCCGAATTTCATATGCCATAAATGTATTGTTTGCCATAATGATCATTTGCCATAACTCTTTTTTCTCTTTATTTGTTAATTATTCAGGATTGTTATGAAACAAACCTAACCTAACATATAGAGTTCTACAGGATTGCCATTACAATGCTCCTGAAAAAATTACGGTTTCAGAGAAAACAAGGGTTATGGCAAACATTACATTATGGCATTTGAAATTCGGGCAAAAGAGGGGCTCCGGCTGACGATACGTTGTAAACAATTTTCTAGAGCCTTCAAGATATATACCGGCCACAGTCAATTCAGCATTAAATAGCTGATCCCACGATCGTATTAATATTGGTCTTAATTGTTTTTCGTCCCGTCCATCTCCGCGGCGGCGTCTTCATCAGTCGACGGTCTAATCCGAAATCTCATTTCCGACGAATAATTGTAGGAAATAGAGCTCGCCTTGCGTCGCACTGGAAAAATCCAAAGCTGTATTTTGAACAGAATGGAGTGGAGGTGTTATAAAGTTATAATTTATTACCCACCTGCCAGGTGCTCTAGCGTTTGATCAGAGTTGTGATATTACCTCGTTCGTTCGAACAGTAACCGAATTACGCCTAGACTTGTCCATAATGTATAAATAAATCTAACAGGGATAATAATACTTGATGTTGGGATATAGTAAGTTCACTACGTTTTTTTATTATTATTTTACAATGTGTAAGTATTGACCTGTCATGGTTCTCGAACATGTCCAATGAACTTACATCAATGATATTTCATAGTATAGATATGTTACGTTCCTTGTAAATTGCGTTTGAAAAACGTTCCCTCTGTCAACTGTCACATTGACTGTCACGGACTACTCATACTGAGGCTTGTAAGTTTGAGGTAAATGAGACAATTGGGTCATTTATGAATCTTCAACTCGGGCGCGGTAGTGACATTGACACATTGACTGTCACGGACTACTCATACTGTGGCTTGTTTGAGGTAAATGAGACAATTGGGTCATTTATGAATCTTCAACTCGGGCGCGGTAGTGACATTGACATATCTACTCCTAGTTTATATGTAATATCATTGACTTACATAGATGAAGTAGTTTCTAGAGCGCTAATTTAAGCTTAGGATTACTTTACTTATTTTCAGTCAACGCGCATCGTGGTATGTAATTTATTTTAGGTATATTTTTTAAAAGAATAGTCGTCTCATAGTTTACAAAATACCTAAGACATATTACATAGGTAGCTCATAAATTCTCAAAACGTATTTACACTTAGCTAATGACTTAGCTTCCGGTTTTCGATCACTTTATTTACCAAACGGTTATGTACGAGTCGTATCCATAAAAATATTTTTATTGTAAGAATCAGCAAGATTCCGCATAACGATAGCCTGCTTACCATAAAACAAATTTCATGTGGAAGGACGAAACATACAGCAAATCAGGGAGCGTCTAAATAACTCAGCCAGCTCTGTATAAGTTATCGAGGTGGACTCGCCACGCTAAGAGATTGGACCATTATCTTGTATCTGCCGTTTTCTACCGAGTCTTCTAACTCCTTTGAATCACTCCAAGTAATGAATGTAAATGCGCCGTAAATAAGCGCGGCTGATAGTTGTTATTTCTTTGCTTGAGCCATGGAATGACACTGACCTTGAATCGTCAATAGTTACTCTCTAGAAAATTTTTTTTTTTTGTTTTTCGAATAGTGTATCCAGCCAAGTTCAAAAATAAGCCGATCGACACTGCGATAGGTTTATTTAAGGTGGTTCGTCGTCGTCAGCTGACCCCTAACTGTTTTTTCTATAAAAAGCAATCTCACGCAAATAAATATAAAAATATATGCTAACTAAATCAGTTTCAATGTAAAACTATGCTACGTTTGCCCACAATTGAATAAATGAATTAGTATGGAAATCGAACCACCTTAAGCCAACCCCGTCAAATGCTTTTTCCAACCTCTGACTGACTGATTAAGATGTCATGGTAAGGCCCCAGTACTGAGTCACTCAATAACCAAGGCCTATAAAATATTTTTCGATGACCTCTTGGTCCTAGAACCTTTACATTTTGGCATCATGTTAGGCCTCATCACGCAAGTGAGTATTTGAACTTATCCTTGATGCAATAAATGGTTTTAGATGTTTCATGGCACCATTGTTAGGGTTCCGTACCTTTAAAGGAAAATAGGAACCCTTAAAAGACCACTTCGTTTTCCGTCTCTCTGTCTGTCTGTCCGTCAAGACCCTTTTTCTCATGAACGCATGGAGATATAAAATTGAAATTGTTACCAAATACTGAGCTTTGCGATCCATTGGGGATGTGAAGAAATGAACTCTCTGAGTCAGCTTAATCAAAAGATACAGTCATCAGAAAAGGTGTTTCCATAAAATTTCCGAGCTCGCGTAATCTATGGGGTATTTCCAGTTGTCCTAGAAGTTAAAAACTTGGTATAATGGTATCTTTTATAGCACAACTAATTAAATAAATCTAAAAATCTGTTTTTTTCTACATGTCTGTCTGTCTATGCAAGTAAAATGACCTGACACTGCTTGCATTTCGCTTAAGAGCAGGGCTCTGCTAACTCTGGTTTTTATAATAACTTAGCGAATTTGCACAGAACCCTCGGTGAGTGAGTCCGACTCTTAGCCGATTTTTTTCTGATTCCATTAATTTTTCGTCGCAGGATCTATCCTACTAGGTCAATTTTTAAATTATACGAGTACGCCTTAAGTATGTATAACATTTTGATTGAAAGTAAATTCTCTAGATACAAGTTAAATGAGGCCAACACTAACTATTATTACCTTAGTTACCTATTATTATTACCTTTGAATGCAATATAAAAAGTTATAACTATAGTAGTATTCACTTTAAATGTGCAAGTATATAAATAATTCCAAATCGCCTCTACATTGCTTGCACAGCACAGCCGACCAAAAAAAGAATTACTTAACTTAATAGCGGCTTTAATTATGGGTTGATGTTAAGTCTGTAGAAAATATTGTATTAAGGAGAATCGTGAGAGTTACGAGGTAGACTTATGGCTTCAATTCAGCGGAGGAGAGATAATGCTTGCAGGCAATCACATAAGTGGATCAAATAGCTGTAGTCCATTTGGATAATGAACTAGCGACTCTGTAGCCTCAGTGAATTCCTCTTATTGTATTACCCTTCGATAATATTCTATTATACGTTGGAGTAATTCTAATATTGGACGTTTTTAAATGTGGAAGCATTAGTTAGACCAATAATATACTTATAAATCGGGACAAAATACTTACCTAACTTTTTATGTAGGTACTTGTATTGTCCAGGGCGTGGACATGTTTGGTAATAAATACAAAAAATAAAAGAATCTGTTTGTTTCTACGTCTGATAAATTTATGCACTTTATAGAACCGTTGAGAATACGAGCAATATCGTATAATGGTTGGCTATAAGCACAAATATCCACAAGAACATGCTAGTGGTTCATCTAAACTTACTTAAGATAAAGGTCAAAGAAATACCTCGTACCTTTATTATTTATAGATTAATTAAGCCAATAAATGATAGCACTTAGACAACAGCGTATTAAAATACCATTTGTGTATCGTATTTGTAACTCCACAGAACCCTTTTACAGGGGGTTCCGTCCGGGAACACCGCAGCAAAGTTCGTTTCGTACGCGTCGAGTAATGAGTTGAAAGCAGATCCTTGTCGCATGCTCTCATCGTAACGTGTTACCCACTCCGATATTATTATCAATTCGTTTCTAAATTAGGTACTATATACATTCCCAGCTGTATCATGTAGCGTAATGGAGTCTTCTTTAATCACATAGTCTTAACCTAAACTTGTGGGAGAAAACTATCATTGAGTACCTACGCCAAACTTGCCAATTGTTATTTTGTTGTATAGTCGTCACTGTGAAATATTTCAACTAAGCATTTCGGAACTTTCAGATAATGCATGTTTGTAAAGACTGTCAATTAATTTTTTGACGCTTTTCTGATTTGCAGCTATAGTGGTAAGTATTTAAAATTATGAAATCTACTCCTGTAGCTTACAGTTACAGGTTCATTCTATTTAAGAGTTTAAAAAAAAAGTAAAGCCGTCTTTTTTTTCAAATTAAAAGAGTCTTTTCACTGTCACTGCTATTGCGGCAAAGCTGTATTGATTCCTGATTGGTTGAAACGAGTTAATCCTAGCCAATCAGTTGTCTTGTGACTTAAATTACTAAATGCTTGGCCAAACTACGGACAGTTAGTTTGGGCCATGTTTATTTTATGATTTCGCGTTTTTGTTTGCGTTAATCAATTATAAATAAGTTAGTAAAGTAATTGGAAGACAGCATTTTATCCAGTACCTACCTACTTCTCTCGAGATTTTTGATAACGCTCTCGAATAATTTGCGGAAGTTTCAAAACTAACTTCCAGAAAAATGAAACGGTAAACATACCGTGTAGCAAAAGTTTTATTATTTAGATATATTAAAGATAATGATTTTTAAATAGATATTTGCTTATTTCAGTAATTTTACTCGTGAATAAAATATTATAAACAATTATTACCCAAAGGTCTTTAAGTCTCATACTTCATTCAAACTTCTCGTATTTTTTTTCGCGGTGACCCCTTTATGCAAAGTTTGTACCTAATATAAAGTAGATGCATCATCAAATTATTTATCGAGTCCAAGAAATAAACAACAACAACATAGTGTATTACGTAAGTATATATCCAGCCATTTCATACCTTCATGTGTATCGAGGCATGTAGGCAAAGTGGTATCTGATCAATCCATTATCGGAGCTTGAGCTGTGTCCAGTAGCTGTTAGGCCCGCAAGTTGACGACACACATTTTCCATTTCCCCCCCTTGTCCTTACTCAGGCCCAGATCCGCCTCTTCCATAATTCAATCCATACCGAATCTATTGTGCCTCGATACATGGTACGAATAGTTAGTTATGTCTATATTAATAGATATAGAGATATCCGTAAGATTTGGGACCGAAGTTTTGTGAGAGGTCGAGTGTTTCGATGATCCGTACATACAGCATTGTTTAGTCCTCACCCAAAATTTGGCAAAGAAATGATACAAAATTGTTATACAAAAGTACCTACAAGCAATGTTTTTTTTAAATATTCAATTGATAACGGACTAGTGTAAATAAAGAAAGCCATGCACTAACCCAATAGCCATCCGCGTTTTCTTGATCCAGTCCATTTGGGCGAGATCCATTACTTGGAGAGTGGTGGCAAGAAGCAATCTCATTGAATGACCGTCTTCACCCCCTGCCCACCCCCGTCCGCCCGTCACTGATCCACGCCAATCGGTAAATATGCGTGTTTAAATATGTATGACGCTCTTAAGTATATGACTCAAGCACCCCTGCTCTAACACCTTGCTGGCTTTTTTGGCTCCGTCATGTAATATATAGAAAACGTGTATCTACTCATGAAAAACAAAAAGACTTACTGTAATTGAAAAAAACATTTACTTGTGGCACTCTTATAAGAGAAACTGAAGAGCTTTTCGTACATGGATGTGCACAAGTAAATTATTTTTCAAGGGTTTAATTATTTAGGTAAATGAAATAACGACACAGTGCGTCTGTTTGAAAAACAGACAAGTTATGATGTTGTGCAGAGTCCCTATAAACGTCTGTAGGGACAGTATATTAAATAGAGTAGATACCTTTTAGTATAGTAGGTACGGCTTACGGAACGCAAATGGACTGCAATATCTAAGTGGATTCCTATTAGGTTGGTTGTCCGCAAGGCTTTAGTAATAACTTATTTCTGACAGAAGCGAAACTTGGAATGCACTTCGCACGAAGTGACTAGACTTTTCCATTAGGGGCAATTATCAGGCACAACGAAGGATCCCGTGCTTTCGCCACTTTGGAGCAACCCCATCTCGGCGACGGAACCTGTTAGAGATAACGTCATAAAGTCGCCGATGCAGAGAGCCGGACTAACGTCTTTGCTGTTGCGATGCCCTCACCTCGGGATAATGGACGCCCCTCGCCACCCGCCTCACCCCAGCACTCCGTGCACTCTGTGTGTGATTTGTCATCGGACTTTCCATCAGTCCAATTACTTCACCTTTTCCATGGAAATAAAAAGAACACGTTCTAATAGCTACAGATATACTCGTAATCCGTCGACACGGCACTGGAGGCTCAGCGAGAGTTGATAAGTATCATGAAATTTCTCGAAATAGTAACTAACGGACGCCGCGCAGTGGGTTTAGTGGAACAATGGTAGACAGGTGTCGCGAAGGAGCCACACCTAGGCTAGTGGACAAGCCGATGCGATGGCCGTGTGGTTCGTTCTCAATTGAAAATAATCATTTAAAATATTTACATACTACTTAGCTGTTGCTCGCAACTTCTTCCGCGGAGAGTTCGTTCATTGCGAACCTGCGGGAACTATTATACCATTTTTCAAAATGAAAACCGTCACATGTCCTTTCCAGTATCGATTGAGTAGTTTACCCGTGAAAGCGTAACTATAACAAACGAACAAAGTCACTTGCGCAATTATAATATTAGTTAGGATGTACCTACTTAGGTACCATGTCTAATTTTTCAGTCGGTAAATCTATATTTTAAGTAATATTTTTTTATCTCGGAGAACGGACTATAGATAGGTAAGTTTAGCCTATGACAGGCGCGTAAGACTGCTAATGAACTAATGGCATATCAAACCTTCGAGCGGCCGCCACACCGCCCCCGCCCGCTGCTCTCGGGTAATGGGGCAGCGTTGATGGTCCGTCACTCCACATTTGACTAGGGGCTTTCACATTGCCACTTACCTAATGCTGATGATCTTACACAGTACATAAACATGTTGGAGGTTTGATTAATATCTTGCACAGTTTTAGGTAATTATACTTTGTTTGCTTGCGACCTAAGTATCTTACCTACTTTGTTGATATAAAGGTTGTGTGTAGTAGAAATAATTACATGAATAAAGTTAGAACATTTCGCCAGCGATGCGTCGGTGTTTGCGATGACACTGTATTAGAATTAATTCCTCTCTTAATTGTTTTCTTCACACCGTTCATCACAGGAAATTTCCCGCGCGAGTTTAATCTCAGGTTCTATTTACTTCACAGATATTACAGAGAATGAATTTACATTCGGGAGCCTCAGTGCACGTCTGTTTAGTGTTGACTGTTGATGTTGTTAGTAATAATAAGAAAACACATCAGCTTACAACGAGACTAAGATATTCTTTTCGTAATAACAATGTATGAACACTACTCGGCGAAAAGAATCTCAAATAGTAAAAATGTGAGATGTTTTTAGGCTTATGTCCAGTGTTGAGTGGGTCCACAAATGTCGCTAAAAGGCTGGACGTCATTGTTTATCCGGGCAGCATTAGGCGCGGGTAACCGGACACGCGCGCGCTGAGTGCGCTACAAGTATCCGCTTTCAACTCATTACGGCTCGGACGTGGTGCGTGGGCCGCGCCGCCTCCTGCCCCGGCTTCGTCCCTCAATCCCTCTTACAATCTTCGATCCAATTGCGAAAAACCCATACATCTACCCGACGTTAACTTCGCATTAGATTAGATGACAACGTTTGGAGAGGCCCGATGGCCTATGTCGAAACAAAAAGCTGAGGCTCCTTTTCCCTTTCTTATCCCATTTATCTTGGATTGAAAAAGGTTCGAAAATATAAAATGTATAAAGTACTTTATTGTTTACCTACATACCGTTGTGATACCGTGAAGGCAAATAAAAAGAAAGTACCGAATACTTTGCGATCTTTTCTAATCCTGAAGTTGTAAGGGTAGACACATGACCCCAATCAAGAAGATTTATATCTTATTAACAATAAAAAAGATTGCTGCGGCCTTTTGTCAAATGTAATTGCAAAGTAAAGTGACACCAGTGTCTTAATCAAGCGTCCATTCCGGGGAGTTAGAAGCGCCTGGGCTGTCAGTTATGGCCGATTCTGTATAAAAGTAGCGGCAAAGGTTGCCGTCCCATGCAATAACAGTTTCGACAAATTGAGTCCACTGTTATTGAGGTTGGCATTGACAGCGTTGGACGGCTCAATTAAATTGAAACCTTTTATTTAATAAAACACGATTGGGCTAATCCTTTTCATACATTTCATCAATGCTCACCAATTTTATTGTCTTCTATGCTAAGTATAACATTAAGTATGTCTAAAGACAGCCAATAAATTATTCATATTCGTAACCTGATTCGCATCTAGGTATCTACGTTTTTTTGTTTTTTCCAATCACTATGACATGACAAATTAATTTGATAGGAATCCTTAATTAACTACGTTCGCATAATATATATTACGTAATTGATTAAACTGCTCTTCTAAATTGCAGGTTACAAGCAATTTTGTGAGAAAAATCATGGTGCGACGCGAGGCGCGCGTCCGGCGGGCAGCTTACCGACCGCAATAACATAACCGTTTGGACAAATTGTTACTCGCTCGGGCCCGGATTAGCGGCTTTATGGAACAATCTTACATCTAAAGGAACATTCACGTACAGTATACAGCGCCAGTCCCTGATAATTGATATCAATGCGCAACGTCCAGGACCGACATAAATTAAGCGAACATTTATCAGTGTTCCCTTTATTAGCTCGCAGCATGACTTCAGTCAGACTTCAGACAAGGAACAGATGCGACAGCAAATAGAGCGGAAATGAAATCCGCTTTTTATGTATACGCACTACAAGCATTTAATTGCATGTATTCCAAGCAGATGAGTTCTTTGGAGAGATGTTGAAAACGCAGATACGATTCCTACCTCGATAATTTGAGTGCCTATTAATAGAATTTATATAATTAAACAGTGATCATAAGCTATGTCAGTTTAGTAATTTTACTACCATCTACTTCCACATACTTTGGATTTGTATGTATATACATTCTTTAGCTATAATAAAAGCTGTTATTTAGAATTTAAATACTCATAAAATTTACATAAATGTCGCATCATTTAATCAGTAAGCTAGCTTGTTGGGATAGTGGTTGCGGCGGGCGTGAGAGCGCCGACTGACTTGAATTAACAGAAACTTTGCATTTTGCACCTGTTAAAAGATTTAGGCGATTTCATTAAAAAGTTAAATCAGATATCCATATCCCGAACTCCAAATGTAAATTAGTTTTTCTTAATACAAGCCGTTCTGAATAGTAAACAAAATGAATGAGCTTCCCTAAGCAAAGTTTAATCCGTTTTTATTACAAAGAAAAGAAGTAATTACTCTACCCTTAGCGCTTTAGAGGGTTGGGGCTCGAGGTAAAAATTTCCATAGATTTATCATAAGCAAATTAAGTTTATAATTAAAAACAAGAGTTTTGAATGGAAGCAATTTAAATATGTAGGTATCTCCGAAATTAACCAACCAATCTTTTTAAATTGTTTGTAATAAAAATTTGGATTTTCCACAGAGAAAATGTGCTGCTCTGTGTTTATTTTGGCTGTATGAACTAGGTACAGTTTCATTATTTTGTGGAGAAGTTGGAAGCTTATCGATAAATAAGTAAGTGACAACAACGTGAAAGGTTATTAGGTACACTGTTCGCGGAACTAGTTTGGGCATCATTATGGATTTTGTGGAGAGGCACGCGCCGCCTACGAAGGTAATTATCCTCCTCCCAACACCGTCATTATTCTATTAGCTGAGCAAATAATGATTAACCCTCTGATTAACAGTCAGGCATGGCCTTGTTCAATAGACTAAACGAAACGCAGCACTTTGTAATTAACTGTCTGCTTACAGTATACAGGAAATGAATAATAATGCTTAGGAACGATTATGTAAACTAATAATAACTGTGTAGTTCCCTTCAGATCACATTTCAGACATTATCAAATAAAATGCACTTAGGTCCCTACTTACCGAAGTTTTAGGATGAAGCAGCATCAACATGTTCCCATTAATTAATAACTGGCTCACTGTAAGACTTCGCATTTGTCTTCCGTCTCCCTCCTAAAGTAAGCTCACAAATCTGACACATGGATCACACTGGATGTATTGCGTCTCAATAATTGAATTGTTTGCGTAAGCATGCTCCATGGTATGTCACAAGAAACATGGATGCGGTATTAGCATTTTTCATGCGCCACATGTATTGACGGAAGATTCAATTAAATTTCCCGAAGACTCCTAATCGATTCTTAGGGCTGTCTCTTGTTCTGTATTAATTGAACGGGTCGGTATTTTCAGCAATCCGTACGTCATTTAATATTTTCCGGTTTAAAAGATATCTGAATGCCGACGTTGCAAATTACCCAAACCTTAAGAGGCACCCACATCTGTCAATAACCTTGTCCCAAGTGACATCCGCCCATTTTATCACTTCATCAAGATACCAGTAAAATCAATTTAGAGTCGGCAAGGCCGGGCGGACTCACCTAAGAGTCCCTAAAAGTCCCGAAGGCGGGCGTCCCTGCCGCCCGTCTCGTTCGCTCGTGCCCGTTTATAAACGGTTTTATTGCTTTCGGAGCAACCGAACATTATTAAACTTTTCCAATTTCGATTTATCACGTAGCTGTCGGAATTTAATACCGCCCTACCTTCGGCGGAGGCGATCGCCCGCCGCGTGATTACAATACATGCCGTTAATAATACGGGCGCTGCGGCCGGGTGCTCAGCTGGCTGCCGCGACTTAGCCCCATTGTGACGTGACAAGTCGGACCTCGCCTCCGCCCGCTGCCGCGCCACTCTTGCTGAACTCCCGCCTAAGCCTGCTTACTACATTCGTGGAACTCTGATCAAATTGAAATCTTTCCTTAAACAATCTTTTATCATAAACCGCCACATACTCTCGGCAAAGTAACTCGTTTCTCTAAGCTCGGAGAGACGCGCTAACTTTTCATATAATACTGAATTTCATAACAAAATGAAGAATGTAGTCTAATATTGGCTCGAGCTTAAATTTTGAAGTAAAACCGAAGGTTATTGAAAACGTGACTTACATTTCCATGGGCCAGGGATGTTGTAGACACAAGAAATCTTTGGAAGAGTTCAGGTGTGAGTATTTTCCTGATTATCTGATGGAGTGTAAGTGATGGTTATAGCGGGTAGTAGCGACCGGTAGCAGCAGCGGCGGCGGTCGGCATCGGCAGGTAGCGGATAGCGGACGCCGAACAGCGATGCAATCTGCTCGCATTCATGGGGCCAATCAAGCACCAACCCCGCCGCCACCCGCCCGCCGCGCCTCCCCGCGCAGGGGCGAATTTTGACCATTTTGTTTACTTATTGGAAATGTTTGGGAAATTTTATGTCCACAGCTACCGTGGATGAGGCAACAATAAAGTAACCTTGGTACGCTGGAGCAGTAAATAAATGTGAGTTTTTAATGATTCACGGTTAAGTTCATTCGAAATATTATAAACCCGCCCGTCTACCCGTGATCATGATACATGCAACTGTATCGAAATATCGGGAGCTCAATAAAGGTAATCGCGGTTCACATCCCGTTTATAATATTTCGAGTAAATAAATGTGTTTTGGGTGGAAGACTAACAAGCAAAGTTTATAAATTCTTGTTAGTTACGATCGATTTTGAAGACTCTTTTTTATTATAATGGTGTAACCATTATTCTCAAACTTGTTAGCCATTTAGTTTAACTTTTAAAAGTTAATGATGTATTATTTTACCGAAAGCAAACTAAGTAAGTAGGTATATGTACCTTTATACTTATATGCCTACTAATTGTGGCAACTGAAAGTAATTCAATCCCACTTAGGTTTGATGTAAATTCACTGTTAAAAATATACTTACTTGGGCATTTCATAGTACATACTTTATCTACATTTGAAAACACATCACTCGAAATAAAATAAAAATTAACACCATGTTCGCACCAAAGCATCAAGCTCTGATGGAAATTTTAAATTTCATTTTATGTCTAGTATTTGTGTCATCTCGAACACTGTAGGCCTGTTAATTATTAAGCAAACATTTATTGGATTTTTATGCGCGTGTTATTTACCCATCCTAAGAAAACATAAGTTTAACGACCCTAAGTCGTTAAATGTATGACAACAGGAATGATAAATTCTGTTTCATTCTGTGTATGACTTAGATACGTATATAGGTACACAACTACACAATTATCTCCATGAATCGATACTGAATGTACACCAAGGTAAAATTTTAAGTCACTGCTCTTTTAACTTCTTTTGATAATGTCTACCTTCTCTTGTTTCTGTTGTATGTACTGTCGTTGAAAGGTTAACCTTAGGTTCGCCTTTGTAACATCTTTTTTTTATTATAAAATATACGTACCTGCCTACATAAATACTAAGTACCTAGGTAATAAGTCGAAAACGAAACAGCAAGTAAATTCCGTAACAAGATTTACTCCGAATACAGCCCTGTACAAAGAGCTCACGTACGACCGCTCGTAAGTTCAATGGAGGTGTTGATTAAAAATATTTCCCATGTGCGGGCGGATAAGGCCCAATTGGGCCGGCAATCAGCCCCGCTGTCCGCTAATCATGCGCCACTGCTTATTGCACAACACCCTTTTTGTAATAACGCACCCTGAAAAAATATAGTTTTTTTAGTAGGTAGGGTTTTTTTGTTACTTCCATGCTGGCCTGGGAGCAAAGGAAAAACTTAATGTACTAGCTGCTTCTCTTCCCTTGTAGATGGTAAAAGCCCATCGAGGGAATGGACGAAAATCTTAGGAATCACATCACTATTTTGATTCCTTTTTCTACTACCATGCTAAACGTGGCCTTTTTGGTTTTGTTACCTTAGGCTCTGTCAACCCCGGGATAAAAAAACGTGATTTATGTATATAAATATGTATGTTTAGTAGGTACACGTTTTATTAGTGTAATAATTTGGCATCGGTGTATAAAGGATTATGGGTAAGAGGAAGTTGGGAGAGTGGAGCACGTAACCTGATGTGTAGCCATAGAAGAATTAAGTGGATAATAGAGTCATGGTTATTGTGTAATAAAGAATATCCAATTTTGCAACACATTAGTGATCTGCCATGGTTTTTAGGGTTCCGTACCTAAAAAGGAAAAAACGGAACCCTTATAGGATCACTTCTTTGTTGTCCGTCCGTCTGTCTGTGAAGACCCTTTTGCTCAGGAACGTGTGGAGGTATCAATCTGAAATTTATATAAAACACTCAGGTCTAGTGCCCTTTAGAGCTGTGAAAAAAATCAAATTTCGAAGCCAACGCAATCAAAAGATACATCCGTTTATGCCGCAAATTTTCGAAACTCGCAAGGGAATTAAAACCTACAGGGTACTTCCCGTGAACGCAGAATCTTGAAATTTGGTATGAAGGTAGGTCGTATAGCACAGATTAAGGAATAATTGCGAAAATGGTAAATATGTATGTATATCTGTATATATCAGTGACCAATATAAAGTGACCCCACACTGCGTACATTTTACTTTGGAGCACGGCTCTGCTTACACTGGTTTTTAGATAATGTAACGGAGCCCTCGGTGCGCGAGTCCGACTCGCACTTGGCCGGTTTTTCTTATAGCTTCTACGTGGGACAAAGCCAAGATATTAGAATTATTTACCTAAATATTAACTGTTTACTTAAAAAACAAATGAGTTAGTTCAATTTACTATGCCACGCAATGACTAAAAGATTCGCAAAGATCGATAGTATTATCTTAAAACTTGGGCCAATTGTTTAAGTCTTTTGGCTTTTTGCGTGAGTATATAGATTCTTAAAACTAATCGCCGATCTGTGGTGTAGACAAGTACCACCAGTTATGAAGAAAACGAGGAGTTAAGTTAATTTATAATGATCTGCTTCCTGTCACAGGTAAAGTAAGATGGTGAAGACTCCTAGTAGACTTCCGAGAAATAGACATGTTACACCTGCATTGTAAGTATACTTACTCGTAGGTATTGAACAATGCAGTGCATTCAGAAACAGAAACTAATTCACTTTCAGAATTTAATCTAAACTTTGTTCCTTCTTTATGCATCAAAGAAATAATGAGCACAATGTCGGGCATGCGATGGGACCGAGTTACACGAGGAGCATTCTGGAGATCAAAAAGATCGTCAGTGAATGTCTAATGCTCGCACCAGTCGCATGCTTGTCATTCGGTGTTACCAAGTCCAAAAGATCCAGTCCATATCCAGTCAATGGCGACAAAACTTTTTGCCGTTTTGCACGTTTTTCTGCAAAGGCAGATAATGAAAATTTTTTTATGGTATTTTGTCATTATTCATTTAAATTTTATAGATTTATCGACACACATTAGAATCTATAACATAATCTATAGCGAGTGATTGTTCATTTAGACGCAATTTAGTGCTTACCTACTCGGTACCTACTCGATTCGGAGCTTACCTAAATATATTCGGGCGCATGAGCGTCGTACTGTCTAGGAGTCGAGGTGGTCGCCATGGCCGAAATCGGTCGGAAGGATCATCATCATCATCATCACTCTAAAGTAAAATACTTAAACAGTAGCTCCTAGCTACTTGGGAATTTAAAGTTTTTTTTTTTCAAGTTCATTAAAAAAACATCCACTGCCTGAAAATGTAAAAATTAAAAATGATGAAAAATAATGTCCCTAAAAGCCAGATAAAGTCGCTAAAACTTATGCAAATATCGCAATTTCTAGCGCCAACTCACTAAATTGGCAACACTGTTCTTTGCTCAAAACATTCGGCATCGACAAAGCGCGGCTGAGACTCTGAGACTCGCAAAAACGAACACTTTCCGTTCTTGGAGTGCGTTTAATTGGCGCGCTGTGCCGAATGCGTTAGCTGACAGCTGAGATACCGCCGTCGCGTCCCGGCAGCCATACGCTACGGTATTCCAATCCAATTACAGCTTCGTTACTGTGAGCTTTGCCTTATAAAAACATGCTAAGGTTCCTCGATCTAGAAAAAAAAATCGCTTTCTCCAAAAAAGAGCTAGGGGGTTACCACGACGTCTTAATGCGATTCAGTTTAAGTTCGCTCACTGTCAGATCCATACTACGCCAAATCTTGGGATTAGGTTGTCAAAGCGGACCCCAGGCTCACTGAGCCGTGGCAAATGCCGGGAAATGCGCTAGGAAGATGATGATGATTGTCAGGTCCATAGGACTAAAAATGCCAGCTAAAACCTGAACTGAGTCGGAATTAAGACGTCATGGTAAGGCCCTGGTACCCAAAATATACATCCACAACGGTGAAACTTTTTTTATCACTTCACATCCGTTAATGATAAAGTCGATAACTTTCAACGTAGTTATAAAGTGTAATTGGTGTTAAATACTTATACGTAGCTAGTTGAATCGTCGCTTACTTAATAGAACTTTTTATTAGTTCTGCAAACAAGTTCACAAGGACACGTTACCTTTAGAAGCCCGTACAAAATGCCCGCCGACTCGCAGAGTTCGTGGAAAACAAAAAAAAAACTTAACGATGACAGCTACGTTAGAGCCGCTCTGCAGGACAGGATGAGATTTTTTTACCCTCTTGATCTAAATTCATTAGAAGACTCGAGCACGTCGCTTTGTTTGAGGTAGCTCATTCTAAGGAACCTAACTCATACTGCGCTGAAGAAATTGTGTGAGGATTATTGCTCTTTCCCTTTTACTCCTCTGGTACGATTGTGAAAGAGAAGCTCTGTTCACTTGTTTCAATGGGAGTGGCGGGGCGGCTGCGGATCGCGGGCTGTCGTCGCATGCGCCTGGGCATAATGTCGCGCGGCAGAGATTCCGGAGTTTTTGCACGCCACTATGTCTAAGCCCGATTGAAATACCCACTCTCCTTTGAACATGGAATTTAATTAGTCCGAAGAATGAAATAAAATTGAGTTAAGACGAAGACATATGGCATCAAATTCTAATTATACATATTATTAAATCTTTTGTTCAGTCTGCAACTCGGGATACCTATGTCATCACATCATATACCTACGTTACACGATATTGTCATATTATAAGGAGAGAATAAAACTATATTACAAATTTGATTTAAAAAACTTGAAACGAGTATGCCTAATTTATATTTTTGGATCACTATTACGTTATTGAAGATGAGATTTTCATAGTTAAGGATCGACTTACATTTTTACATAGTTCTGCCTGATTAATGCAAGTAGGAAGGGCGGTACCTCCTTCAATTTATTACTCCACTCCTTTTCTGCACACGCACATTTCAACTGGTTCGTAACTGCGCCAGAGACGTTGTATATCCTCTTTACCCTAATGCGGATCTTTAAGTGGGCTTAGCAATTTTATAAGTAAAAACTAAACTGTGTTTTGCTCGAATTAAAGGGTAGGTCCGCCTAAGTGCGACGGTTACCGTGTTTAAGAAAATATTTAGTCAAGTTTGTGTTCCACTTCACCAGTGCACTAAAGTTCTTATAGGCTAGAATTATTTAAGTGGCTACGTTTAAGTTTATGAAAACCTTTATCGTAATATGTTGAAAATACCTCATATTTATTTAGCAGATCAATTCAAAACTAATATTTAACAACTCCAATTTACTAAAATATGGTAACTATCGCCGTCTTAAAATTGTCTGGTTTTAAATGACCGCTAACTTGGCTAACTACCTCAAGCTATTATTTTAATACCTTATAACAAGGTAAAAAGGGCCGAGTCACCTAATGAAATTATTAAGCCCCCAGCCTGTAGGTTAAATAATTTCTGTTGTGCCCGTACAGTTTTATGACTGTAATGTAATAGAGGTCAGTAATTGCGGTGACAATAATTAAGCACTAGTAAATGGTGCAATTTTGAAAACACAAAGACTATTTTACATACATACATACATATCGTTACGCCTCTTTCCCACTACTAAGACTAAGACTACTTTAACAATAAGAATATCGTCGCTGTGCCTGCAAAAGTCGCTATGTGTTTTTTTTCGATTTTTGGTTTTTTATGCCATTTTGAACCTTATGTCAATATACATATGCTCCAAAAACAGCGTGGAGCTATCTTTACTATTTCTCGATATGTAAAAATAACCATGTGAAGTTCATACATTGAATGTTCCTCTTATAATAACTAAGTGTCACTAATCACATAGCTCGACCATTTAATATTCATACACCACGCGAAAGTTTGGTCCGATATGTGTTTCGGTGCACATAGCGAATTAATTGAACTAGTTCGATCGAGTCGTTCGCGCCCGATTTATGTGTTTTTTGGTACTTAGCGATATTTTTGAATACGAGTTGAAACCTCTCTAACTTCGTGATTTTCCGATGACCAGACACATACAGCCCATACCTTGTTTATCATTATTGATTATCATAAGAGTTTTCAATGGTTCACGGTTAAGTTCATTCGAAATATTATAGACGGGATATAAACCGCGATTACCTTTATTGGGCTCCCGATATTTCGACGCAGTTGCATGCATCATGATCAAGGGTAGACCATGCAACTGCGTCGAAATATCGGGAGTTCAATAAAGGTAATCATGGTTCATATCCCGTCTATAATATTTCGATTGATTATCATGATTGTTAAACTTTATAACTTAACAAAAGTTAAGTAAAAACGATTCTATTCTCATTTAAAGATATTTTTTTATGTTTAATATTGTATTGTTACAAGAACTTACTTGACATAAGTTTTAAATTGCATTATTATAATTATTACGCATGTTTTGTAAAATTTTCATTTAATTATAATTGTTTTGGTACTTTGTTTCACTATAGACCAAACCTCTTTTTACAAAATACCTATGTGCTGTTTGAAACCACAATTCAAACAACCTCTATAGTAATTTAATATACCTAAGTGTACAACTAACACACATACCGGGTTTTCAGGACTCAAATATTTATCGCTATGTAACAAATTTCCGGTTTTCTGCTCGTATAAAATTCAGTTTTCACTGTATTTTTTTTAAACATTATCATATTACGTAAAAAATTATATAACACTAGCACAAAAAAAACTATTTACCTACTTTCAATATGTTAAGAGTAAACCAGTTTTTTGTGTCTCCTGAAAAGTTGGTCAAAAACACATAGCGATTCGTGCAGGCACAGCGACGATATAATGTTTAAGTTGTTTAAAATTGGCTGTATAACATTGTTTTAAGCCCGTTCAAGCCTTTTTAAACAGAAAGTTAAAAAGTTTAGGTACACAAAGTAGTGTGTTGGGCAGAAATGTTGTGATGGATAGACACTTCAATCAAATACATTTCATTACAACATTCCTTGAACACATACCTAACCGAGTGTGAACACCCTCTTGAAGAATTTGTAAATGAGTCCAGCGTTTCCATTAAAAATACATATACAACGCAGTATTTTTTACAACCAATAAATTTAGGTATAAAGTAAAAAGATATGGGGGACATTTTCCGAACTCGTTTCTTTGGGGTTTATTTTCGCATTTGGAGTGCGCTTGCAGTTTGTACTTGCACGTTTTAATTAGCGATAAAACAATAACGATACGGTTGTTTAAGACTATCGTTAAATTTTTCATTTGTTTAACTTTAGTTTACAGCTTTTAAGTTGAATATATACAAAACACTACGGATTTTAGTAAATAATAACACTTGCCCCTATGCATGCAGACGTCTTTACCTATTCCGCTACTATCTCGCTGCAGTAGGTTTGATAATATATGACATTGAATAGAGAAATAAGAGGAAATGGTGTTTCACCAATTTTTAATAGGTTTCTAAAAAGGAGGAGGTTCTCAATTCGTCGGATTCTTTCTTAATAGCTTTGTTTGTATAGATATTCTATTTAATTGCCACTTATCACCATTTGTACATCACCATGCGCCATGTTTCACTTTTTGATAATTCAATAATAATTATGAATGAGGAACTGTCTAATTTAAATGATAATGATGAAAAACGGCGATGATGCGATAAATATTAAGTACTACTCAACTTAGGTACTCTATCGTAAAAAAAATAGGATTATTAAAACCATAGACTAAAACTCATAGGACATATTATAACCACGACTCTTAAGCACATTGCTAAAATGTTGCTTACATTATGCCGATCCTAGGACAGCGATATTATTTAGAATTAAGAATCACGAAATTTTAAAAGCATAATACTTATTACCCGCCTTTAATCAGAGACAAAACAGAGGAATTAATACATTTTTATGGAAGTAAGACCACCGCTTGTTGTTCTTAAGTACCTACTGCAAGGACTCCTTCTTTACTCTTTGTCGAATTCTAAACTTAAATGTTTAAATATTAAAATAAAAAAAATTGAATTCGAAACAAGGAGAAAGTCAGTCTGCTTAGGGCTTCCGCTGGAAATGGATGTATTGTTTGAATAACTTGAAAAGATTATATCGAAACATTAATCTAAAGTGCATTTTCTTTTATAATTTTGAATAGCTACACCATCCCGTTTTTAGTAAGTGCCTCCTCAAGGCTACATTTTGGTGAAGGTGCGGGGTAGCTATTTAAAATTATAAGAGAAAACGCACTTTGCCTTCTCAAGGCAGCTCTACACTACACTAATCGTAATTGGCGAACACCAACATATACAAAAATCGATATAAAATGTATGAAAAAGGTGAAAGGGGCCCTAAATCCCGTTGGTTAGTGGTTAGTGTGGGCCGCATCAAGGCTGCTCGCACTTGGTATCCTTTATAGCGCTCACTCTCTTACGGAAGTGCTTTACTGCGCACGAATATCGTGGACATACCAACTAATTAAATCAATACATTTTTTATGGAGTTGAAAAATTAGTTCAAATAAACCTGGGCCTTTATACCTATAAAATATGTAAATATATAAAAGTGACTGCACTTTTTGTTGACTTTTTGTGCTTGTATTATTATTCAATGTACACAAACACGTTACATGTCATACAATACAATACAATAACTATTTATTGAACACCACATATAACAATCAAAACAGAAAAAAGGTATACAGAAGTAATAAGGTAACAATAGGCGGCCTTATCGCTACAGAGCGATCTCTACCAGGCAACCATAACGGACCGGAGAAAAGAACAGATCTGAGCAACCGAAATACCGAATTTCGAGTTAATTCGAATTCTGGAAATGAGTGACTTTCAAAATTTTACCCAAACACAATAGCCACAGTCAACATCATAAACATATACGTATACATTTGGGAAGTTTTATCTGAGGAATATAATTTAATTTGTGTTGGTACATATTTACGATGCTACAGAGCGAGTTAAATAAACAATTTGATGAGAGAATGTTACATGTCATACATCAGGTTAGCTGGAAGATATCCCTTCTTAGGGATAAGTTCGCCTTAGTTTTATTTTCTGTGTACTTCTGTATTTTTAAATGTTTATGTGCAATAAAGAGTTTACATACATACATGTTAATCAAATATCACTTATTAACTTTGTACCTAATCTACTGGAAAAAATACTCACTAACGCGGTTTAAATAAATACTGAAGATGTTGAGTCGCTGGCTGTCGAACGAAGCTTGTCCATATCTTACAAACATCTTGCAGCAATTCTTTTAATGGATCTTGTGAGTTTTTGCCTTTATTTATACGTTACGATGTGCGCATAATGGATCAGCAGGAACACTTAGTAGATATATACGATCCCCATATATTAGAATCCTTATCGATTTCACAAATTCGGCGAAGCGAATGTGCCCTAATAGAATTTCGTCGTATGTCTCAGTATTTTTAGGTAAATGCATCGTGGGTGTCGCTCAACGATAGGTTAAATTTTGTTTGTAAACACCTATTTATTCGTTTCCGAAAAGGTAAGTAGGCACATAGAAATTTTTCTTAAGGGTCCAGACCTTAATTTTGAAAAAGAAACATAACGAAGCGTTAATATTTTCCCATACAAAGATAATAGAAGTTTTGTGAAAGTTCTTATACATACTATTATTGGAATCTTGAGCCACTTAATTATAAAAAAAATAATATTAATAAAATTAAACTTGCAACGAATTGGTTAAGGGATGGCTCTTGTATTGATTGATGGATCTCCTATTGGCATTAAAATACGAACGCCTTTCAGTTGCTTTTTGACTTGATATTTAATAGAAACTAGCGGCCCGTCCCGGCTTCACAAGGATGCAGCAGGGTGCAGCAAGGTTTTTTGGATGCAAAACATTATATTTAGCACTAATTGATCAAAGAATACCATTATTATACCTGGGAATTATATTATACCTAAGGAATTGCCAATTATATTCCGCGGGGGCCGCGGGGTCACGCAGCGGCCGACCCGCCAGTGTCCCTCACACTTGCCTGCGCACACGCACCTGACTGACATTTCCGAAAATAAAATAGAGAAAAAAAATACAAAAATATAATTTCATTTCATTTTCTAACCATATTCCATGTTTAAAAAGTTCATTTGACTGTTTCAACAATATATATTACTTAATGAAATAACGTGTAAACCCTAACAAATAGCGCCTGGCCTTACGTCCGAAAAGGGTAGGAACATTTCACTTCCGGATACCAGCACCAAATTTTTATATGTTACTAGGCATATCATCTAGACCACAAAATTGCCGGGAGACAGCTTCTGAGGTGTCAGGGTCACCAGATATGACGTCATCAAATTGACCGCCGCCGCGTTTTGAAAAATTCAAATTACATCCAACTTATACAACGCACGCATACATGAGGGGTATCAAATGAAAGCTAGTTAAATATACTATCTTTGCGCTTTGAACTGCAATTGCATTAATGTTGACGTTTAAGAGCTATTAAAAGAAAAATGATAATCTTGGAAAAATATTACGGACTTTTATTTCTTGCACCAAAACTAAAGACTCCAGACTAAGATAATGTGGTATAATAATGAAAACAAATTATTAAGCTTTACATTACAATTCAAAGTTTGAAAATCGGATATGAAATGTCGAAGTTATGGTCAAACACTTGACGACGCTGCAGCGTCTAAAATTACGAAAAAAAAATTTTTCTTCCCGAAACCAGCACCAATTTTTTATATGTTACTAGGCATATCATTTGGACCCCGAAACTGCCAGGAGACAGTTTCTGAAATGTCAGGGTCACCAGTTATGACGTCATCAAATTGGCCGCCGCCGCGTTTTCAAAAATTCAAATTACACCCAACGTATGCAACGCACGTATACATGTGGGGTATCACGTGAAAGCTAGTTAAATATTTGTGCTCTGAACTGTAAATGCATTAATGTTACCGTTTAAGAGCTATTAATAGAAAAATGATAATCATGGAAAAAGTATTACGCACTTTTATTTCTTGCATCAAAACTAAAGACTCCAGACTAAAATAATGTACTACAATAATGAAAAAAAACTATTAAGCTTTACATTACAATTCAAAATTTGAAAATCGGATATGAAATGTCGAAGTTAAGGGTAAAAACTTAAAGCGCGCGAAATTGCCGCCATCGTTGAAAACTGTAGATACCTACATATTTTCACTTCGAATTTTAGTCTGCTCCAAAATTTGACGCGTGAATGATTCGGTGGTGGTGTATTTATGCGCCTAGTAACAATGACTGACGATGAATTGTAATGTAATAGGTAAGTTATTAATTTTCTGCACCGAGACGTTACAATTGGTTATTTTATTATAATTATCATATTAATTACCTAAATAGTAGTAGTAGTAATAGTAGTAAGTATACTAATTGTTCGAAGAAGGAGGTATAGGTATATAAATCCAAAGTGCGTAAGTATAATATTTATTTATATTTACATTTATAATAAAAAAATATATAATTTAAAATTACCCTTTATGAGGCTACATAATAATTCAAAAATACCTTGAAACACCAGTTGGCATGGGCATATACATTATGCGCATAACGCGACATGTCACGTTGTTTGTGGCGGCCGCCGAATTATCTTTAAACCAGCATAGCTATGTCTTTTTATACCCGATTGTGATGATTAAAATTTTATACTATAGAGAAATAGCGTCGAATTATTTGAACCATATATTTTTTTTCTCCAACTTAAATGGTTCTCTGGCTATAAAAATAAACATGCATTTTTTCTTTAATTTGTCTATTTGTTCTAATATTTTTGTTGTTTACATATTTATGCAGTTATAATCAATGAATACAATGCAGCAAATTTTAATATCTTTTCATTTCATGCCCCATACGTGCATATACACTGCGTAATTTGTCTAATTTAAATCTTTTAAAACGCGCCGGCGACGTCGTTTGAATATATGGCATCCGCCGCGCTTTATTTTAAACCGTATAACTATGTCTTTTTTTACCTGATTGTGATGATTTAAATTTTATACCATAAAAGAATAACGTAGAATTATTTGTATTCTATATTTTTCTCTCCAATACAAATGGTTCTCTGGCTATAAAAATAAATATGCAATATTTTTTTTGTAATTTGTCTTATTTATTCTTTATTTTTGTTGTTTTCATATTTACGCAGTTACAGTTAAAGAAAACAATGCAGCAAATTTAATATCCTTTCACGTGATACCCCACATGTATACGTGCGTTGCATACGTTGGGTGTAATTTGAATTTTTCAAAACGCGTTGGCGGCCAATTTGATGACGTCATAACTGGTGACCCTGACACCTCAGAAACTGTCTCTCGGCAGTTTCGGAGTCCAGATGATATGCCTAGTAACATATAAAAAATTGGTGCTGGTTTCCGGAAAAAAAAAATTTTTTTCGTAATTTTAGACACTGCAGCGTCGTCAAGTTTTTGACCATAACTTCGACATTTCATATCCGATTTTCAAACTTTGAATTGTAATGTAAAGCTTAATAATCTGTTTTCATTATTGTAGTACATTATTTTAGTCTGGAGTTTTTAGTTTTGGTGCAAGAAATAGAAGTCCGTAATATTTTTCCAAGATTATCATTTTTCTATTAATAGCTCTTAAACGGTAACATTAATGCAATTACAGTTCAGGGCACAAATATAGTCTATTTAATTAGCTTTCACGTGATACCCCACATGTGCACGTGCGTTGCATATGTTGGGTGTAATTTGAATTTTTCACAACGCGGCGGCGGTCAATTTGATGACGTCATAACTGGTGACCCAGACACCTCAGAAACTGTCTCCCGGCAGTTTTGGGGTTCAGATGATATGCCTAGTAACATATAAAAATTTGGTGCTGGTATCCGGAAGTGAACTATGTTTTCCGTTATTCCAAGCACTAAAAGTAGTATAAAAAATTGTGAAAAAATTATTATTAACTAGCTGTTGCCTGCGACGTTTTTGGCTATCCCGCGGGAATTTTCCGGGATAAAAAGTAGCCTATGTGCTATTCCAGACATTTCTCTATCTATGTGCCGAATTTCATCCAGATTCGTTGGGCCGTTCTGGCGTGATTGAGTAACAAACAAACATCCATCCATCCATCCATACTTTCGCATTTATAATATTAGTTAGATTAGATTAGATTAACTATATAGTACAAAGGAACCAAGCTAACTCGTGTCTTCTCTAGGGCCACGCGGCCCACCCTAGATACGTTTTTAGATGGAATAAGTGATCGGTGGCCTGTAAAACAGGTTTTAATTGAAGGCTCACCGTGGCTCACCGGTGTTCCCCATGGGTCCAATGGTTTAACATAGTTTGGCCCACCGGTGTCCCCGTGGCTTTAATGGAAATACTATGTTTTTGGAGTGGCATTTAAAGTGTTAAACCACCAAATAAAGAGAACTCATATAAAACATAAGATTTGCTACATCCGGGCCGTTTGGTGTACAAAATGGGCAATAAACAACAAAGTAACCCCTGCACATAACATTACAAAAATAATGACACCATTAAATGCGTCAACTTCAATTTTATGTCGCATATCTCGGAACCGTGTCTTATAATTGAATATTTAATAAATCATTCAATAAATTACTTTTCATAAACTGGGTAAGTACCTAATTAATTTGTTACTGCATTCAAATCATTGTACTCTGTAAAAGCGTACAGTGAAAAGATTTTTTCCTGACATTCAATGTTCATTTGTACTTTGTACCATATTGATTTTCATTTTTTTTTATTTTTAATGTGTGACATCTTATCGCATTTTATTGCATAATTTTATTATATACTGTTTTATTTTTTATTTTTTAATCACTGACATTGAATTTGACATTTATTTTTTGATTGTAAGTATTATTGGATTTCTGTCTATTTTTTTTTAATTGTTTTTATTTTATTTACAATTGACGATCTTTTTGTGACTTTCTTATGTTTTGACATAAAAATATAATGTAATTTACAAATCGAAATAAATGAATCTAATCTAATCTAATTCAACTCGATACTTACCTCAGATTTACTACAAAAATGTTTGTTGGGTATCTTAGTGTTTTGCTAACTCAATAACAATTATATAAGTAATTCTTATAAAAAATTTAAGTATACAAAATTGCTTTACCTGCCTTTTTCTTAACTTTTTTTTAATACTAGCTGACTGCAATTGCATTTCAATTGAATGAATGTCAATTCAATCGCCTAATTTGACCGTTGAAAATGGATAAAGTTCGATTTTTAAGATATGAAAAAACTACATGGAAAAAATGAAACAATAAAAATTTCAAAAACTTAAAACGTATCGAATACACGTAAAGTATTAGTACTTACAGTAAAAACAATTAAAGTTCCCCAGCATCGTAGCGTAGTGTCGTAGTGCTAAGCGCCAAACCATTGTGTTGCTACGAGTATTAATGGAATAAAGTCCGACCGGTGAAGGCGCGCTGCCGATTTCCTTCAGAATTACTGCTCAGATAAGGTTAATCTTACCTAGTTTTGGCTGATCCGTGTCCATTTACTAAACAACAGGCAATTTAACTTCGAGATGAAAAAACCAGGCAACTGTGGGCAGTTCTCGCGCACAGAGGCTTCCGAACCTTTAAGATAGAGCGTAATAAGCGCATAAATTCATTTTGAACTTTTTGTTTGTTCCTGAAAAATATTTGATACGGGACATGATCACCTAAGCTAAGGAATGATCACCTAGACTGTGCTGCGCGCTAGACTACTCGACCCCTAAGTGCCGAAAGTGGGTGGATTTGAGCTCGTGCGGTACTGGTCAGACAACACTAGCAATTGAGGCTCAACGCCTCAAGTGAAGCTTCGCGATATATCGCATGGTTTTTAAGGTCTTTCTGTCAAAATTTCCTACATCCTAACCGCTCTTTATGAGTGACTACACCCTGCACGATTGGCGGCGCACAGAAGGAGCTTGGCTATCGGAACGAGGCGCTCTAAATATTACTACTCCGTTACACCATACCACGTTCGGGTGAGGGTGGTCATGGACCGGTTCGGAAATTGGTCTTTTCCTTCATGATTATTAATTTTATCTTTATTAGAGTTTCTCGCGTCGGATTCTAATTCATTCCCAAAGTTAGCTAGGCTTTGTTTAAAAATAAAGCAGTCTGATTTTAATGTAAAACGTATTGGCGAGCGATGTGGTCGAAAGGAGAGGTCGGTCCGGCGCTCGGCAGCGCGGCTGGCGGATAGGTCGGCCGAAGTGAGTTAATTAACTGGGAGCGTGTAAGGCGACGCTCACGGCCGCTCTAATTGCGCGATTATTCCTCTGCGACGCCTAACTGCTGGATGAAATTTAATTAAAGTTTGTTGTTCAAATAGATTTAATTAAAGTAATGTTGTAGCGGGTGCCGCGCCGCCGCGCCGAGCGTCTCAATCCGCGTGAGTGCTGCGCAACTTTTCTAATTCATTACTTCTGAAAGCGTTCCCGTGATGGCGAGCACTCTTAATAATTTGTATTGTGTAGTTGTAGTCGTTTTAGTGAGATCCGGCCCGGGCCGGACGCGCGGCCGCGCTTTGATGTGCCACCGCCGCTGTCCGCTCGCGACACAACTAGGTGCCTCCTCAACTCGCACTAATGGATACAGATATAAGATTTCATCATTACGTGGATTAAAACGATTTCCACAATCTAGGTAATATATTACATCGGCTCTATCAATTGAATTATTCATAAATTAGTTGATATTTCTCCATTAGTGAGACAGTTGTGCCGTTGAAAATTACACCGAAATGGACTCTCGAATACAAATGCACCGTTAAAAGCCACATTAAGATAAAAGCTGTATGCCATTTATTCTGATTAATTATTAATAGGATTGTCAATTAAGACGGAATTACGTTTGAAAGACCTTCTGAAAATAGGAAATGTTTATCAAAAAGTAGCAATCACAACGTCGAGCCTACGGCCACCGTAAGCGTCGAATGATGTTCGCGTCAATTACTGCTAATGGAAAACTTAAATTATGATAAAAGCTTAACGACGCGCGGCGGAAGCTGCGTGTCGCGCGCGGCTCGCGCCGACGCGGGCAGCTCGCAGCTACTACAATACGTATTAGGTATCCTGCCCTGCTGACTTTGTTCTTGCCCTGGTGCTATTCAGACCTTTGAGAAAAATTCCTATAATTCTAAAGAAAATCATTGTTATGTGAACTTAGGGAGCCGAAGCTTTAATTTATTGTTTCGCTTTTTGTTGCTAAAACATATTTTCTACAAAAGTCTGCACTGATAAATAATTTTATTATAAGTCGCTTTTCCCTTGGACCACAATATCAGACATTGGTGGCGGGTCTATATGAGTGCATAGATAAAAATTAGTTTACATTATTTAATCTTTAATAATAAAAAACGCTTTAATTAAGTATGCAGTTATCTGATCACCTCATTTTTTACCAATCATAAACATAAATTATATACATATTTACTAAATTTTATTAATAAATTATTCTCATAGTCGAATCAGGTACCTACACATTCAATTCGTAAAATTGACATCACTACACTCTAATTGCACATTGCATTACTGTGTCAGTTTCCAGTTTGTAAAATAAAGGAGGAAAAGAAGGTACCTACGTACCCTGCATTAAATCAAACTCAATAGAGTGTTAAGCTCTTACATGAAATTGTAAGAAATCACATGCGGGTGAAGCAAAGCGGTGTAGGTAGTGCGGCGGGCGCCCCACAAAAGCTCTCTGTGTCGGGCAGCTTTCAGCCGATTACCCGCGACGCGGAGCCTAATTTGATTGCCGCTCGCCATCAATTACCTCGCGACCACCGCAGCTTTTTATTTACTGGCCCGCTTTCGCGCGATCTCCCTGCGACCTTTCGCTTATTTATTAAACGCACCGATTTATTGCTCGTGTTCTGAACGACTTTATTGGCATTGTTCCTCTCTGATTGCTCATTGTTCAGGCCTCGGCATTTAGTCTCCGAATCATTAAAACTGACGAGTGCCTATTAGCCGGCGAACAATGAAGGCTGTTCTTGGAGCATTATCGATCAACAGCTAAAATTGTAAATGCTGTTGATTAACCGGCGATGACAAAAGCAACGACGCGATTCTTGAATGCGGCGTGAGTCCTCATTCATTTCTTAATGTAAAGTTAGTGGCACATAAGGCAGTAGTGGGGTATGCCGTGAAGCACTACCCCCGTTGTCTGCCACTCAATTTCCTTGATGAACTCACAATTACGGAAATTGGATGTGCCTCTGGCGCGCACTTCGGCTTTCAACGCACTGCCTAACTTTCACAGAACTCACAAATTCCATGCTCAAAGCATTGAGCGCACATTCCTCCCTAATGCCATTGGCATTTGAGCTATTGCTGCGCTTATAATCCTTTAGTGTTTTAAATTAATTTTACAAAAGTATGAGGTAATAAAAGTAACTCAAAGTGCCTTAAAAAGGAAGACTTTCTTTATCCCACTTAAAGCCGCTTCCAATTTACCAGCAGATACTTACATACGCAATGTTTTATAGCCGCCAGTATCCATATTGAAATCTTTACTGGCCTCATTGTTCCATTCTCAATTTGGGCGACCTTGCAAGTTTACGCATCTCTTTCACGAGTAAATTGCTCTGCTCCGTCGGAGGAGTCATAAAGAAAATTGCCATACAGTTGATAAATAATTTATCTGAAAGCCCGCCCAGTCACCGAAACACGCCTGGGGTAGTGCGCTGCTATACTTCCACCTAATATTACTTTCCTTTTGTACTTACAATTTTGCAACAGAGAGGTTCGCACGTTCCCTTCTTTTATGGCCAATAAGTGGGATGCAATTATATTTATGGAGGAGATGGTTAGGAAAACTAATTTCGCTCAATACAATTGGGTGTAACTACCCACGTTTATTCAGAACTAACTCGTTGTATAATGATGTAATGAACGTAGAAAAAGGGCGCTCCCCTCGAGTATTCACTTCTATGGTGGTGTTTTGCAATAAAAATATAAATACAATATTGTATGTATAAGAGATTTTATCAAACTTATCATAGTTTTCATGTAGGTGTATGATGTTATTTTGCATCATATCAATATAATAATATACTACATTTTATATATCGAGACACGTACAATATTCTCGTTATTTAGAATGGGTCAGTAGTGAGAATCAACAAATTGGGGCAATCTAGCGTCCGGGATGCTTTTGAATGGTCGGCAAAAATCGTGCCGGCAATTATTTTGAACGTATCAATTGCTCAACGCGGTGGCCCTGCAAAATCGTTAGTCGAATTCTACTCTAAGCCAGATAAATATGAGACGGCATCGACGGCAAATATTTCAGCTATAGACAAGATACAAAAAATAAAAAAATAACTTGAACTACTTCGTGCCGTTTAGTTGTACCTCGGTGTCGTGTAGTTATTGTTATGTTATGTTAGAAAATGATTCAACTCTGATTATAATTTATTAGTGCGTTGCGAGTGGAGGGCTTGATGATGGCATTAATTGGGGGGTTAGTCAGTTTCTGGAGCACTGGCGCCTAATTAGCGTGCGGGCCTCTCATTACGAAGCGCGGCTTAATTACCCGCACGAACAAACTTTACGTTTGCGTTTCATTATCGATATATTTACTCCATTTCGAGAGTTTAGAGCCATAAATTATTTTGAAACATTACGAGTCACTAATTAACCTGTTCCAATGCAACAGCGAATATTTTAATTAATTTGCGGTATTAAATTGAAAGAAGTTCGTTATAATGATGTGAAGCAGACGTCGTGTTTTATTTTTAATTAATATTAATCCTTGAAAAACAATTTCTTTACAAAGCTCGCATGTTTATAAAATGTAGTTGTTTCGCAATAATTAACGCGATGTTGGTTTGTTTGTTGAGTTGTTTGAATTGCAGACGGTTGGATTACAGGGCAGTGGAACCGCGGTATAATTAGGGGTCCGTCTGTAAGCCATAAGCCGTGTCCGACTTGGACGAGAATATTATTAGATCGCTGTTAATTAGTAGTGCTAGTCATGTACTGTAAGTTTAACCACAAATGGGATGCGACAATACAAATACTCTTTATTGAACACCACAAATCAGTACAAAACAATACAGAAACAAAGAACAAAGTATACAATAGGCGGTCTTATCGCTACATTAATGAAAACATTTACATTAACTATTAAGTTAAGTTCAATAATGTAAACTGGTACCTAATTTGCTTGTTTACTCGTATAGCTTCACATAGTAATTTAATCATTTTTATTTCTAGCTCATAATCAAAACAGATGTTAATAAAAAACACAATTAGCGAGCAGACATAAGCACCAAAAGCCATCAACCAAATGTATTATAAATAACATTAATTAACAACTGTTCTATTTATTTATTAGCGGGCTCGTAGTGAAATCAATTAGGTTCGTTTGCAAACTGCTCCAATAAATAGTGGTATCGGTAATTAGAATCAATCGTGGGATTGCGTTGAGACTGTTGGAATCAGTTTGCAGGCGTGGGCGGGCGAGTCCGGCACGGCACGCGGGGCAGTAGGCCCGATGCGTGCGGCAAGCACAAGTCGTTCCATTTAGAATATAATTTGTTTGTAACTCCTGTCGCTTTGACCAGTAGAGACTTTATACATCTCTACTATAGACTAATGTAGTTTAAGATACGAACTTAACTTAGGGACCTTTTACATCCCTTTTATAAAATGTATTAATTGTATTATAGGTAAGTTCAGTAGAATTTAAGAACTAAAGAAAAATTACTTTCTGCCAAGTTTCTTGGCAATGATGGTCTTTCCGAATGCGCTGGTAGATTAAAAAAAAAGACATGTAAAACTCAAAAGTCAAAAGTTTATTTTGCAAATAGGCCGCCAAGGGCTCTTTTACATGTCTTTTTTTTAATCTACCAGCGCATTCGGAAAGACCATCATTGCCAAGAAGAATGCGCCGCAAGAAACTTGGCAGAAAGTCATTTTTTCAAAATAAAATAGATTTACAATAGTACCTAAATTCTACTTAACTTACCTATAATACAATTAATACATTTTATAAAAGAGCCCTTGGCGGCCTATTTGCAAAATAAACTTTTGACTTTGACTTTGACCTTAACCCAAGTTGAATATTTGAAAGAAATATAAAAAATAATATATTTATTTGATGCATTAGTCGACAGACACAAAAGAAATTGCTAGCGAGGTATTTTTTCTTCATACATATGAAAGTAACAGTCCTGGGGCCTTACCATGACGTCTTAACCCTTAATTTGACATAATTAAAAAAAATTGACGGCTTAAAACCTTCATCGTAATTTTAGAGTCCAAAAAATTCTCTATTGTATTCTTAGAGCTTGTCAAATTAAGGGTAATGCGATGCAGTTCCAACTCAGTTCAGGTTTTAGCTGCTATTTTAAGTTGAATCTGACAGCGAGCCAACCTAAACTAAAACGGAATTGAATTGCGTTAAAACGTCGTGGTGAAGCCCCAGATTGACCGACTGACTGACTCACTTTTAGAAATGATTTGCATACAGGATAGCTTTTTGACATAGACAACTATTAAGACCGGATATCCGAATTTTTTTTGGAATTCGGTTTTCTGGAACGGGCTGAAGGAATCTGGGGTGAAACCGCGGCTAATTGGTTAAAAATAATTGAAGAACGATGTAGGTATATTACAAAGGAACACTGAGGAAAAGAAATATGAATGCGGTTCAATTTACTTAAGTGCCTAATAACATTTTTGATATGGAAATTTATATTAATGCTAGGCAAGCTACGCAGGCTAAGTAATATTCGTGATTAGACCCAACCTGCTGTATTTCTGTTTCCACTGCGATACGGTGACAACAATTTGGCTTATTAGAAGCTAACGAACGAATCGCAATAGTCTTGCTCAGTAGAATTAATTTATTTTCTCTGAATCGATATATATATTCGCCGCTGATAGATCAATTTGATTAGCGATTGGTCTTCATGTAGACGGGTTTGATTAGATTCATTAGCTTTATTTGTGAAGATTATGGTAGCATCTCGATGTTAATCACACTAATATTATAAAGGATAAAGTTTGTGTGTGTGTGTGTGTGTGTGTGTTTGTTACTTCTTCACGCGCAAACGGCTGGACGGATTTGAATAAAATTTGGAACGGAGATTGCTGGTACCCTAGATAGACACATATGCTACTTTATATCCCGGAAAATTGCATAGTTTCCGCGGGATAGTGATAAACATGTCAGAGGTCGTAGCTGCCTAGAGTCGCAACGTAAATAATTATTGCAAAATATAACTATCAACATCGGTTCCTAAATCTAATTCTACGCGGACGAAGTCTCGGGCAGAAGCTAGTTCAATATAAATAACAAAATTACACCTAAGAAATGCATAATATATGAAAGTGAACAGGGCCAGAGGGGGCCATAAACTTTATAAATAAGTTAATGACAACTACTAATAAATATTCTAATGTATTAAAAAAAACGGTTTTTTTGTCTAGTTTATCAAAGTGAGCTGTATATATATTTTGAAACAAGTAAGTGATAGCTGTGTGCTCACAGAATGACGGCAAGAATTTAACCGCCACAGATGTCACGACTTACCAATTATCACAAGTCAATAATTAAATCTCACATATTTGGGCCATGCCAAATCCCTGCTAATATGATCAATCATCTAGGCTTACGTCACCCATCATGCGCACTGTCATCTTTATTTTGACCAATGCAAAGCAGATTTAAGCACACACTCGGAAGATGACTAATGAATGTGAAATAAATATCTCCCTATTATCGGTGTTACGTGGTCGCTCCGGGTCGCGCAGGCGCCGATTAATCTTTCGATTTGCATTGATTTGAATACTGATTGGAATTATACGAGTAGTGTAGTCGGTGCAATCGCACGGTCACGCCCAGGGCGCACTCAACACCGCCGGCGACAGGTTTACAGGTCCCGTTCTCATATTGATTTTATTAATTAACAACCCACAAATAAAATAGGCGTGTATTATAATAGCGCCAGCGGAATTATCATTGATTGCTCGTTATCGTATTAAGGCGTGTCCATTATTTATGGATCGTTTAATTAAGGCAATATTCGATTAGTGGTACCGTTGTAATACAAACATGACGCGACGGAACACGTCGCGAGCGGCAAACGAGATGAGACGGCCGGGAAAGTCTCGGCTTCGGCCGCTATCTGTAATTAGGATCGAGTGCCGGAAGCTCCCCGTGACACCGCGCCCGCCTCCCGCTAATAACAATAACGCCACAGATACTTTTAATTAACTTACACCTACTTTGATGTCTGAGCTTCATCCCTCGAGGTTACATCACACATGAAAAATTATCTAATCGTTCTATAAAGCGTTAATTAAACAATCGTGTTCCAGCTTCCAGCTCGAACATCGAGGCTGCGAGTTGAAATAGGTAGGTAGGGGGAGCTACTCAGAAGCCATTTCATAATGATAGCAAACACAGCGTCTGTAACAAGAATAGCGCTAATGGATTGTTGTTACTGACTTAGCTTAATTAAACAAGCCGGGAGTCGACACTCAGACGCATAATACTGCTAATTAAACGGGGGTTTACAGAGATCCGAAAAAGAGCCACTCAAACACGCTTAGCCGGTATTATTACAGTGTATTCAGGGACTCGGCAAACAGGCTCTCGTCGCGAGGGTGCTACTCTCGAGTTTCGCGTTTAATTAGACAGATAGAGGCGCGGACGGGCCTTATTAGTATTGTCTACGGGGGCCCAATTAACACCCGGGAGGAACCGTGGGTGGTTCCAGGTTAGTTTTCATAATCAAGGGATTCCTTTGGCTTCGTTAGCCGAATAATAGGATCGGGTGGCGCCAAAGCTTCGACTTTGCGTTTTATGGCCGTCTTCGTTGTAACCGGACAACGGGTTTCACCTAGCTTGTTGCCGTTTAAGTCTGCGTTTTCAACTTATTTCAAGCATTCATTAATGTCACCTACTCTGACTGAACTATTTTATTAATAAAGGCAAAGCATATATGTCCAGTAAGTATTTGCGCTATGCAGTGCAGCAGCGCTGCACGAGCTGGTACTTTATTACATCTCGACTTCGAGAACCATCAAACAGACCCACTACATGACTTCACATGCACATACTTCGAAATATTTCAGCTGAAAGGGACAGAAGTATGCAAAGCTTATATGACTATTCCTTTCACTCGAGTTAAACTGAAACTCATTAGAGTTTTAGTACAATCCCTGGACGTGCAATTTCTCTCATTAAAGAACATTGTAAATTCATTCTTACTTATTCGTCCGTTGGAGCCGACTGATCATAAACTTCACACGATTATTTCAACAGTCATACTCGGTAATGGCGTTTTATTACTTTAAAATGGATATTTTATGTCGATTTAGCATATTTTTTGTACCGATGAAGAGGTCAACATTCAACACAAAGTAACGTAATGATACATTATCTCCGTTGTCCAATCTGCTGCGTAAAGCTTACAGCTGAATCGGCTCCGAATAAATGTTTTTAGAAGATGATTGTTAATTATAATGGTAATTAGTTCTTTTGAAGTCACATTAAGCTTTCAAATTAAGACGGCTTGACTCTCTATTATTTTGTACTAGCTTCTGCCCGCGACTTCGTCTGCATAGAATTAGCAATTGACATGTTCATGGCTATCCCCCGGGAACTATGCAATTTTCCAGGATAAAAAGTAGCCTATGTTTCAATCTAGGATACCAGCTATCTCCGTTCCAAATTTTATCTAAATCCGTTCAGTCGTTTCAGCGTGAAAAAGGAACAAACATACACACTCACTCACATCGTCACATCATCATTCACAAACTTTCGCATTTATAATATACATACATACATAACATACATACATATCGTCACGCCTCTTTCCGACAGGGGTAGGCAGAAACTACTTTGTTCCACTTGCTACGATCCTGACATACCTCTTTCGCTTCATTCACATTAATCAATCTCTTCATACATGCTCGTCGGTTTCGGGTACTCTTATAATATTAGTAGGATTAATGGTTCTATTTATAATATTAGTAGGATTAATGAAAAATGTATGTTAATGAGTAATTTAAGCACATAATAATCACGCGGTTTTCGCGGTGACACAGTAAATTGGTCTGCAAAATGCAAGCGCATGCGCCAAGCCTCTCGCATGACTTGTCGGCACTAATAACTTTTTCTCAAAACTCTAATGAATTACTTGGTAAGTATTTATTACTGGGCACGTTCCCGCACTAGACTGGCTCGACGCCGTGCAAGAACCCGTGTGATTTTTCTTTTAGTCTCATGCAGATTGCTTCATTAAATGCAGTTTTTTAGGGTTCCGTAGCCAAATGGAAAAAACGGAACCCTTATAGATTCGTCATGTCTGTCTGTCTGTCTGTCTGTCCGTCCGTATGTCACAGCCACTTTTTTCCGAAATGTATTCTATAAACCGCATTAAGATTTTTATACAAAAATAGAAAAAAAAAACAAATAATTTTGGGGTTCCCCATACCTACTTATAACTGAAACTCAAAAAATTTTTTTTCATCAAACCCATACATGTGTAGTATCTATGGATAGGTCTTCAAAAATTATGTTGAGATTTCTGATATCATTTTTTTCTAAACTGAATAGTTTGCGCGAGAGATACTTCCAAAATTGTAAAATGTGGCCTCACCCCCGTAACTTCTAAAATAAGAGAATGATAAAACTAAAAAATATTATATAATGTACATTACCATGCAAACTTCCACCCAAAATTATTTGAACGAGATCTAGTAAGTAGTTTTTTTTTATTTAACTTTACTAGGACATTACGTAGTACTTGTCTGTCTATATAAATAACCAATATAAAATGACCTTACACTGCCTACATTTTGCTTAAGAGCAGGGCTCTGCTAAGACTGGAATTTATAATAACTTGGCGAATTGCGAATTTGTACGGAACCCTCAGTGCGCGAGTCCGACTCGCACTTGGCCGGTTTTTTTATTATACTTGTGACAGTCAGTCGCTTTGAACGTCCATATATTCCTTCGACACACCAAGCCTGATGGATCAGCAACGTAATGCAAGCACTATGTTGACGAGTCTCTATCTCGGTTGTTCAATGACACTGGCCGTAAGTATTTGCTGAGTTCGTTTCTCGTTTTGTATTGTATCAATCTAAAAAGGCCAATGAATGACAATAAATAATTACCAGTCGGAGAACTTCGTGGTCGCCGTCCAGTAGTCTTTTAAAAATAATGCATATTTATTTATTTATCTATTAAAAAAAAAGTCTTAAAGAAAAAAACTCTCCTTCTCTGCTTTTGTTTTGCTTTGTTTTGCTTCTCTGTTTTTTTTGTTTTGTTTTTTCCTTTTCTCCTTTTCTGTTTTTGTTTTTGCTTTTTAAAGAAAGAAAATTACTTCGGCTTCTGTGTGCCTGTTGGCAAAGGCCTTCCCTAGCAGTCTCCCTTCCCTCTCGCATGCGGCCACTCTTAACCATGTTCTGCTAGCCACTACAGCGATTTCGATTTAGATTTCTTCTCATGAACGAATTTGTATTCCTTTCTTCCTAGTCCCGTAAACCATAATTAACCGTTAATTCGTGGTTCTTATTCTTATTAATTTAAGTAGGTACGCTAACTATCAGCAAGCAAATAAACAAGTTACGAATCTGACAACAGGTCTACGTAGTTAAGAGTTATTTTCATTACTTGCTAGTGCACACAAGAATATTGTTAATAAAACGTGCATGTATCTCACATGCTGCGCTTGCTTCAGTAATTAAAAATACCAAGAATGGTGTAGTGGAAGTTATGGGCAGTTCTTGTGGTGGGCGAGTAATTAACACCTCCGGTTCTACTTCCAGCGCTAGATAAACGTCATCGTGAGTAATTAACGGCTAGGACGTAGACTCTGAGGTGCGTCGATTGACTATAATTAATTTTCCCGCGTATCTAACAGTAGCTGTCGTTATTTTCTTATCGCCGTCGTTCACATTCTACTACACTATTTATACGGAATATGTTATGCACATGACATTTAATTAGAGAACCTTGCAGAACATTATATATTTAACTCTGTACGTATATGGAATAAATGTAATTGACACCGGTTTTAATGGAGCTTTTATACGGAGGAGGTGATTACCGTGGGCCATAAGAAGTGCAATTCTGCGGAGTTGACGAAGCGAGGAGCCAATTTAATTTACAAAGTTGTCGGTTGAGTCCGGATTAAGCTGGACTTCTCGGCGCGCCTTAATAATGACGCGCTCCTGAGCATCTGTCACGGATGTACACAAATCGTCGCTAAAGGTGACTGCACACTCTAGCCGGGGTCTGTGACACCGCCGGAGGGTTGCGCCGTCAGATTAATTTGAAACAATTGCGCTGGCAAGTTGAGCCGTGCGGGCTTTCCTGGGTTTGCAACGACGTGATTGTGAAGCCACTCCGGCAAACCGTAAGGACGCCAAACCGGCTTCACCTCCGGATCAGATAATTTGATCTGTTCGATGTGTAAACACCTTACCGCAGCAAGCCTTCTCGGACAGCATCCGCCTGGCACACCTTGTGCGCGAATGATGATATCTATGTCAGAAAACTATTTACAGTTAAAGGTATTAAATATTATGACGGCTGTTAGTTACGTTTGTATTGGTAATTATGTAGATACCACTGTGACATTTTAAGTATCTTTAGAGTACAGAGAAAGAGGTAATGGCTTCATAAGTAGTTTCTTAATTAATGCGGAATATACCTACATAAGTAGTTATTTCTCCGTGGTAGGTACATAATTATACAAGAGTGGTTTTTAAAGACAAAGGAGAGTAGCAAACTGAAATACTCTGTGGCAAAAATACACCTTTAGCAAATTCAATACTTAAAAAAAAACATAATTGAAATATTGAAATAACCTCGTTTATCAGATGCAGCATTTTACGTCGCCGCCACAAGCTGTTCGGATTTAATTCAACCCGCTTAACTATCAAGTTTAAACGAAAATAAATCGAACGCACTTTCACTAATATGATTTACCGCCAAGAAATCCGTGAATATTAACGGGCGAATATAATATGTGACACGCGAGAGTAGAAAGTACATGCTTACTTAAAAAGTTTTTTAATCTTTGGCATTGTACCTACTGCAGAAGCGACAGTCTGTTATCCGAAGAATTCGTATTAGTGCGTTATATGGAGATGGCGGGAGTAGGCGCGAAACTAGTGGCTTAATAACACAAGTTTGGCGAGGGGGTGCCGTGTTAAAATACCCGCGGACGAGCGCCGAGTAATTACATGAATACCGGCGCCATGCACTTCGTAAACCGTACACGGGAACGGGAGCCTCCACCTGTTAGGGTATGCTACAGTTTCTGTTTTGATACATATTTTTAAATGTAGCTTTATGTGGCTACGCTGTTCGGTACGTTTTCACGATATTGCGTGAATAATGATTCTATCTTGTTTACAAATGAAATTATACAATTTTCATTCTTACCTGTCCTATTTGGTAAACAAAATTCTAACCTCAAAATGTCTCATTTTTGTTATTTTTTAACTATTTCATCGTAAATAAAGAAACTGTGTAACGGTCTACCTACCCTAAACGTATTTTAAATAAAGATATACACTTCTAAACTACCTAACTCATACTTTAACTACTTACTTACTCTACCTAGCTGTTAACCTGTAGTTAACTAAGCGTTCATTGACCTCCCTAATTAAATGACTTAGTGATTCTTAGACCTGTCTTAAAACAAACAAATCCTACCTAAAATAAGTAATAATAATGGCTGCGTGAATCGTCTAATGGCTGATGGACCTACACTGTGAACGTTGTAATAACCTGAGATTCTTTGCATGAAAAATAAGAATGGAACTTTAATATAAACCTAATGTATACCTAATTAAAACTTAGTTACTTTGAGATAACGTAGAAACATTAGTAAGAGTTTGCTGTATCATAATGCTCTAGAAGATATTGGTAAAAGTGGGTCCGAAGACAGAATAAAGATTCTAAGTAGATTTGTAATTGTACTTCAGATGAGACAACCCCCTTATGGGGGGGGAATCGCTACCACCATCCCCTCCGATTCCAACAACTACACCAGCCTATAACTATAAACATCTCCTTAAAGTTGCATATAGTTAGAAAAATTAAGCATTAACTTCGATGCTGTTAAAAGATCTTTAGTACAAATACAAAGTCTAACTTTCGTTACTTATAGTCAACATTTTTAGACTACTGCTACATTTCATGAACACAGATTGCTCCAATCTTTAGGAAACAATACAAGCACTCTATTTATGAGTCAAATATCCTTATATTTAGGAAAGCAGATAGATCTAGCAAGACAAAGAACAATTTTATTTATTTAATTGTTGAATGGTATAAAAGGTTGGTGTTACCGTCGCTTATCCCGTTTTCTTAGGATAGTTGACGAGCATGGTTTTACTCGGTAAACCTCCTTAAATCTCATTCTTTTTATATTGAATGCTAGTCTTAAAGTAATTTCTTTAATTATAAATATTAAGATTTGATCATTAAATATATGCTTAAAAATGAAGGACTTTTTATAATAATTCACTTCAGATTAGAACTTCATCTGTATTCAATTAATTACTATATTGCTACCTACTATCTACTACCCCATTATCTATCAATGAATTTAAAGTTAAAACCTATTAATCCTATTAAATCCTATTAAATCCTAGCTGCTCTAACATCTACTATACACGTTTCAACAAGCTAGAAAAACCCGGTTTTCACATTTAAATTACTCGCGTTCCCACTCGTATACGATGAATGGGTCCTGATCTAACTTACCCCTAAGTGAGTGAGTCAGTCTCTAAGAACTTAGCCATAAGACTCGTGTGCTTGGTGGTAAAGACAGTTTGGACTGGGTTCGTCGAGTACCACCTGACGAATAATCCGAATGTATATATAAATAGATAGATAAAGGTGACAGAACGATGATGAATTTGAAACACCAGTAGGCATAACAAACCCTTCACAATTCTGGGAGAAGTTAGTCTGTCTCTTCAGGTATAATACAGACCCCACACGTACTCCATATGTGGTTATTTAATTAATTAAAACGTATCGAAGGAAAGCTACCCTGTCAGTTGTGAAACACCGTTAGGTGACCCGGGTATCAATCCTCAAATATCAGCTTCTACTAGCTGAAACTTGATACAGTTCTCAACACTCAACTTCGGGCAAGTTAAAGCATAATTTCCCAAACTAAGACTATCCTAGTATTATAAAACACTAGAATAAGCAAAGCCGGAAAACGACACGTCAACCTTAACAAATATAAATATTTAACAAACCCAAAAACAAATTAATACGAGAACCGTACAAGTCCGCTGACGCAAGCAAAATGACCCTTATCTACGAATTTCCCCTGCTTTTATAGCTGGTGCTACAATGGCGCGACCGTCCTCATCTGCCGCATCAGCCTTACTGGCGTTAACAGCCACATCTGCTATATCCGCTTTAACTGCTACGTCAAAAAACATACAACTCAATAACTATTAATTTTATTTAATTCTTAGATAGCTTATTTAATATTTCTAAGAATATATCCAAACTTATCTTTAAATTTAACACTAAAAGATAATTTTCCTTTAATTTATAAACGCGTAATTAAAAAGCTTTAATTTCCTTCAATGAAATTTCTATCGCCATTTTGTATGAAATAAATTCTCCCTTGCTAATTTTAGTTACTCTTTTCTACTGAACTACTAACCAGAATCTGATGAAATTTAGTCAAACGGTTACTTATAACTTAAGTTTTCTTGTGATAAAGGCTAATTCCTTGCATTTTAATCATTAATCTTGTAATAATAGAAAACTTATACTTTCTCATACGTTTGACATAAGCAACTCCGAAATAACTTTATAATCACATAGTAACTTATTTACTACACCAAAGTTGATAAAATTTGAACTGTATACAACTTATGAGTCTAACATCTTATTTCAATAAGCATTTTCCTTGCATTTTGAGTTTTTCCCTAGTAATATTACTATTTCTGCTACATACATTGTTTCTCTATATTTTCGTCAATTTTACTTGCTGAAAATTCCTGAAACTTATACTACATACTTAGTTAATTATTTAAATCATTCCCACGCCTCATTATTCAATAATTAACTAAAAATTAATTTAAATACCACATATAAATTTACTAGCGACATCTCATATCATAAATTTGAACTACTGAGAACTATGAAGCTAGCTTCATTACCCAAAATAAATTAGCTGGCCTAAAGGCTTCTAGTTGCTAATGATTTTCCGTAAGATGGCGTTATAATCTATGCTATCTCTCAATGTATGAAAATATATTCGTGAACTGGCGAGTTCATGTGGAGACACGCCTGAACCGTTACAATCGTCCCCTCTAATTGTTAAGGTGGGTAATTATATCAAATTAGCTACCGATACAATTAGAACCAACATCATAAAATTCATGAATATATTTTGTTTATCAATATTTGCCTTCGATGTGTAAGTCTGACCCAACTTTATTTGGCCTTCACTATATTGTGTATTTCCAGTAGTTTTATTATATTTTTACTGGCAAGAAATACTATTTGACATCAGACATCGAACTTCATTGAAATCCGAATCTGAAGAATATTTTATTACATAAATCAGATTTTGATGAAAGTAATTATTATAAAGCTAAACATGTTAACTTTAATTCTTTGAAAACAATGTTTTGTTTTAATATATATATTAACATTAAATCAAGTCACTTTATATTGACATGATATTTTATTATGCACATTATTGCCATTATATAAACTGTTGTATTGACACTATTTCAGGATCAAATAAAATTTTGACAGACTATATTGTGTGGTGTGTTTTTAAACCAGATTTAAATCATTAATTATGCAAGATAAAACCTCTGAAACTTTCAATGAATCATGTAATGAAATAATTTCCATCATTGCCAAACAATTTGCACTCAACAAAAGCGTTCGTTTGTGAGACAAACGTTGCTGTAAGAGCTGTATAAAGAATCTGCTGTCACCGTCAGTGTTTGGCGCAACACAAACCCTTTGAAGTACCTTTCCGTGAATGCATAAAGTTCTTTGTATGTGTTTTTATTCATGGTAGCTACAATGTTAATTCATCATTAAATCTCCATCTAGCTTAGAGTTCTTTTCTCACATAACAACAAACAAAATACTGGACCATGTGCAGTGTGGGACGAATAATTTGTTCCTACTAGTAGAGTAAATGAACTATTAGATCGCAACATTTAAATTGAACTTGCTAAATCCTAAGCTTACGCTTAGAATTTCTTGCCTAATTCTAAGCATCACCACTAATCGTTCATTTTGTATAGTGTGCTGTATCTTGGGCAACTATCGATAAATGGTTTGCCTTAACTTAAAGTTGATGTAACCTTTAGATCAAGCCCTTTTGACTTTAAAATAAAAATCTTTACTTTGCAAAATACCAATTAAGTACCCTTTCAGTCCTCTTTCATAAGCAAAACTTCATTCATCTACTTGATTAAAACATAGCACTCTTTTTTTTTTTTTTTTTTTTTTTTACCATACAATACCTAAATTATGCACCAACTCCTCCAAGTTTGGCAAACATCTTTTATTAATGAAATCATCTATTTGAATTATTAAATTTTAAAGTTTAATTCCGCACTAAACTTCATCAAAAAGTGAATCCACAAAATATTATTTTAATTTATCTTAAATCTACTTCGTATAGAATAATTCTATGATGCTAGCTAAAACCACATCGGCAGCCAACGTATAATCAACCTTAATTATGACTTTTATACTAATAACTTATCACCCATTAATATTAATTCCATTACAAAAATGTATAACCCTTACATTTTCATTTGTTCAGTAGACGTCCCCATACCCTTATTTAACCTTTGCTACTAATAACTAAGTTGTAACAATCATTCACTAACTAAAAGCGTAAACTAAACTGTACGTAAGCATTGAAAATAATAAATACCAAATTCTACAACTGCATATAACAAAGCAACCCCTCACCAAGAACTTCCAGTTTAACAGTTAATATCACTTTAACTCCTCAAAAATTTTTAAAGTTCCATTCTTTTTTAAAACTTCAATCATTCACCATATTTCATTATTTAACTACATCACTCAGTTAAAATGCAATTTCAAACTTTCCCGTTTACTAAGTTAATGTTGTTGTTTTTAAAATTCATTCCGCAAGGGAATAGGCGAAGGTTTTGCACCATACAGCCAAGTCTTCATTATTATATTTCTCTTGATGGTAGTTTTTTGTAAGGCCGAGGCCAAGTCTTAAGTCAGTGGAAGTCTTCAAATTTTAAATTGTATAGGCTTTTTAGCCTCGTCTTTAGTGGTAAAATCCGAGTGGAGTCAATTCAGGGTATAAAGTACAAATCCGAGTATTTCGTCAATTCCAAATGATGTGTCAATTCCGGTTTCCTTCAAATCCATATTAAATTGTTCGTATAGTTGAACAGATATATTCATAAATATGATTGTAAGTTTCAGTATTCTTGAGAAGCTCTTGAGTGCCGCGCGGGATCGGACTCGGATGATAAGTAGTCATTAGCCCGTCAATTAAGGCTAGGCGTTGAATGTTATAAGCGGGACATACAAAAATGATGTGATCCAAAGTTTCATCTAAATTAAGGTTGCATTCTTTGCATTTTGATGACTGGGCTATTTTCATTCTATGTAGATGTGCGTTAACTCGACAGTGACCAAATCGTAAGCGGGATAGAATAGTATAGAATTTTCTTCCTTTATACATCTGTGCTTTGGAAAACCAGGGTTTTTTACCGACAACTTGATTAATGGAAGCATACCAGGCACCTTTATGAATTTTAACATCGTTCCAATAAGAGGACCATTCAGAAATAATTGTTTCCTTGATCTTGGCTACTAAGTCTGTATAGTGGACGCCATGTGAGACAGAGCTGCCCTCATCACTGCCCTGGCATCCACTGAAATTGCATGCGGTCTTCGCAAGGAAATCTGCGTTCTCATTCCCTTTCACACCAATGTGAGCCGGAGTCCACATAAATTCCACAAAAACATTATCACAATGTAGTTGCCACCACAATTGCTTGATGTCATATATAATGTAGTTAACTTTACAGTTGATGGATGTGTTTTGAAGAGATTTTAAGACGCTCATGCTATCCGTTACTATTAACCATCTATTGGTGTGTCTGCTTTGATTTATAAACTGTAGGACTTTAAATATAGCCAGAGATTCTGCATAGAAAATACTAAAGTATTCTGTTAACTTCTCTCCATAACCGAATTTAAAGTGAGGTACATAAAAAGCAGATGAGCATGCAAAGGTAGACTTTGAACCATCCGTGTATACTGGTATAAAGTTTGTGAAAGTTGAAATTTTCTGGTATACTTCTTGTTTATTTTTCATATGTGGGTCAATATGAACTGGGACAGTGGTATATTTGCTTTCATAGCTTCCATTAAAACAAGCCCAATTTTGTTTGTTTGTAAATAATTTGCTACGCAATTTTAATTCATTCAGATATGAAAAGTCATGAAGAATATATGGGACGGAAGAAAAGTTACCATTGGTAATAGAATTATGTAAGGAAGAAATCTTTTTGAAGAGAAGATTGGAAGCTAATGAACTTAGTTGAAGAAGAAAATTGAATTTTAAATATTTAAATCTCATTATCAAAGGAGGAGTATTACACTCTACCTGCAAGGAATTAATTGGAGTTGTCCTGAAAGCGCCAGTGATAGTCCTTAAGCTATGATTCTGAAGAATATCCAGTTTCTGGACCAATTTATTATTTGATGCGAAACAAAGAAAACCATACTCGAAATGGCTGCGTATTAATGCTTTATATAAATTCAAAAGAACTTTAGGATCTGAACCCCAGTATGTAGATGATAATGATTTTATAACATTCAAAGCCTTTGAGGCTCTCAGCGTAATATGATCGACATATTTGTTCCAAGACATGTTTTTCATAAAAGTAATACCTAAAAATTTTACGGAGTCAGTAAAAAATAGTTCAGAATTATCATAAAAGATTTTGTAATTTTTTTGTTTAATGCCCACTCCATTAAAAATCACTACTTTAGTCTTATCTGCATTGATGTCTAAGTTTAAGTATTTGAAATAACTATTTAGCTTTTTTAACGCAAGATTTAGGTTGTAAACTGTAACGCGTAGGTCAGACCCTGAGGCATAAACCACAAGATCATCGGCATATTGCAAGTTACTAACTTCTGATCCTAAAACACAGTTAAGCTTATTTATGTACAACAGAAATACTAATGGACTTAGTATTCCACCTTGACAAACACCTTTATAAGACTCTCTTGGGCCAACTAGATAGTTTTGAATTTTAGCATACACTTCTCTACCATGCAGAAAATGAAATATCCATAGTACGATTTTTTTAGGCAATCCTAGCAACATTAACTCTTTTGACAGTATCTGCAGATTTACGTTATTAAACGCACCTGTAATGTCAAAAAACACTGCAAGCAATGCGTTGTGTTGTTTATATGAATTAAAAATGTCTAATTGTAAATGGGATATGCTCTCTCGAGCAGATCGGCCCTTTCTGAAACCAAACTGATTGGAAGGTAGAATGTTATTGTGTTCTATATAAAATTCTAACCTCTGTTTTAAAAGTTGCTCGAATATTTTTCCCATACAAGATGTTAGAGTAATTGGCCTATAAGATTCGTAGTTATCCTTATCTTTGTTAGGTTTTAAAGCCGGAATAAGGCAGTCTGTCTTCCACTGAGTTGGTATTAAACCTTTAAGCCACAAAGAATTAAAAATATTCAGTATTACTTTTCGGACGTTATTACTGGCGTACTTCAGCATCTTGTATGGAATACCATCGAGTCCACAAGCTGTATCTTTTCGTGAGGAAATGGCTGCATTAAACTCTGCTAATGAAAACTCATTTGTTAAGTAATCAACATGAGAAGCTGATGTAGGTTGTTCGCTTAGATTCAAAGGAGACTCAACAGTGTCTGGTGTATATTTCTTAAGAAAATTGCTTATCAGGTCTAAGTTGGTTGTAATATTATTGCTTTTGGGCTTTTTATTGAATTTTCTCATCATAGCCCAGATGTATGACAAAGGTGTTGTTCTATTAAAAGTTTCCGTCAGAGAATACCAACTTAGCTTTCTCTCATTATTCAAAATGAGTTTCCTTTGAGCTTGCTTATGTTTAAAAGATAGGTAATTTATTTCAGTTGGGTTTGCTTTAAAATTCAAATATGCTTGTTTGGCAGCATTTACAGCATTTGTGCAGTTTTGATTCCACCAAGGCAGTGGTGTTCTTTGTTTTCTTTGTTTTGTCAAGGTGTGGTTTATCGTGTTTGTAGATACTAATTTGCGAGGAACTAATGCACATTCCTCTGCAGCAACATTAATAAATGCAGTTAATTCTGCATATGATTTTAATGGGTCAGACAGATTAAAATCGTGATTTAATACTAAACTATCCAATTTTTTTGTATATTTTTCTAAATCAATGTTTCTGCAATTTAACTGTTGTGGGAAGGGTTTATGTGTTTTACTGTTAAATACTCCAGAGTCATGAAAATTGTCATTAATAATTATTTTTGTCATTACAGGTAAATGAAAGCTACCAAGTGGATCATCAGTTACCATCCAGTCGCAATTAAGGGCCAGAGAAGGTGAAACAATGGTTAAGTCCAAAGCATTGGGCTGCCAAATATGGGAGCCAACAGTTGTAGGATGTCCATTATTAAGAATGACTAAATTATTTTCATTTGAACTTTCATAAACATCTCTGCCCCTCGCATCAATAGATGAGCATCCCCAAAGCAGGTGGTGGGCATTAAAATCACCTGCCAGGAAGATTGGTTGGGGAATATTATGTAAAAGTTTATTTAATTTTCTCTTTGAAAACTGAGGTGTACAATTACCAGGACTATATAAACTAACTATGGATAATTCTTTGTTATGATATTGTAATCTAATTGCAATATTTTGAAGTGAGTCATCATATTGAGTTTGTATACTAGTGTAATTCAGTTTAGTATGTATAAGTATGGCTACACCATTATGAGTGTTGCCTGAATCTAATCTTACAATATTATATTCTTTAAACTGTAATTTGTGATGAGGCCTGAGCCACGTTTCACAAATCACAGCAACATGTATGGAATTTTCATATAAAAATTTAGAAAAAATATGTCGATGGCACATTAAACTCTGAGCATTCCATTGAACAATGTTCAAAGAATCCATTAACTTTTTAAGATATTTTTCTCAACATTAAACGTCTCTATGAGGACATCTTTAATGGATTTCGAGTTGATTTCCTTTTGATTTGATTTGTTGAGGGATATTAATTTAACTATTGAATTAAGTAAAATGTCTAAGATTTTGTCTGAGTTGAGGAGGGACATAAATTGGTCTGTTTGTGATAAATGAGGAAATGACTTATCATTTACTACAGTATTATATGATCTTTTTTGAAATAAATCTGTGTTTTCTTTTAATTTGCGTATTTTTACTGGGCAATCTCTTGAAATAGATATGTGCTGACCCTGGCAATGAACGCAGGTGGCGTTTTTTGTATCAACTGTACAAGTTTTAAAATTGTGATTATCTCCACATACTGAGCATCGTTCTGAATTCTTGCAAAATTTACCAATGTGGCCATACCTTAGGCATCGCAGGCATTGCTTGATGGGTGGGATGTATGGTTTTACTGTGAAGCGCCAACTGTTCAGGTCTATGGAATCAGGCAGGATTGGGCAGGAAAAGGTAATTGACACTGTTTGGGTGGGTGTAACCTGAAAATCATCAACAGTTTTGTTACGTCTCATAAACCTTCTTATTTGCACTACATTTTTGGTGCTGGAGATGGCATCATAAATTTCCTGATTGGAAAGATTTATTGGCACGTGCGTAATGACGCCCGTGACTTCTGTGGCTCCGGCTGGGATGGATGCTCTCATTTTGTGTGTGTCCAGATATTTACTATTTATGAGGGCAGCATTTGCAAATGAGGCTCGCTCAAATATCACTCCTATTTTATACTTATTCATACGGATAAGTTGTTTGACTCCCTTGTTATATCGCTTAAGGGTTGACGACATATTCATCATATCCCTGTCGCCTAGAGGCTTCCCGGCGTCAGTGGATTCGAAGAAAACAATGTATTCGAAGTTACCGCCATTTTCTGGGTAACTACGGATATAATTTAAAGCTCTGAATGGTTCATATTTGTTTTGGTCTTTTGTAGAGCTATCCGAGGATACAGACTCGTTGTCTGAATCCGTCTTTCCAGTTGATACTTCTCCTTCCTTTTTCCTTTTCCTCTTCCCCATTGCAAAACCCCCCTAAATTGACTATTTAAACTGTTAAATAATCCGATATTATATTATAAAAAATTTCAGATCAAAAGAAACGCTGTTCACTTCGTCGTAGTTTCCCGCGCCTTACTAAGTTAACTTATGATTACGTTTGACAAGAAGTGACGTTTAGTGCGTTTAGTTCAACACCTAGCAGTCGTACGTTACTTTACGAACGATTACTCATTTCTAGTAGCTTGTTTTATTTAGCAGTTGAGTTCATTAAAATTTATCTCAGTGAAAATAGGATTATTTTTGTCTCCTTAAACGTTGTCAAAATTATTTAGTAAACTTTGTCATTGTAAATCTTTACAAAATTAAATCAATATTACTTCGAGAACACAGCATGTTGCCGGAACGAAACGCGTCGATCTACGTTCAGAAATCGATTTTGTGATAAATGTATGACTTGTCAAGTAATTCGTATCATTGTACTTTTCCTTTTTATATAAAAGAAATAATCATTTACTGACTTGAAATCTGGCATTTATATAAAGCTCCGACGGTTACGTAAATACCATCAAAATATTAATTTTGATGAAATATTTTTTTACTCATCTGCATATTATAATGCTGCATGGGATTATTTCCTTTGCACTCACATAAAAGTCATATTGTCAAACTTTTAAAAAGGAACCTCGTATCCGTGTAAAATTGTTTATGAATCGAGATTCTGAAGCGCTTTTAACTTCAAATTGCTAATTATATACTATGAAGCTGTGAATAAGCCAGCTATGACTTAAAATCTTTCGTTAACCTATCACGGAACAACAATTTACACTCAACAATGCTCACTTAGTGTTGATGAACCGAAACTGCTCTCAACAATCGATTATACAGGTATTGTACTTTTCGTTATTAAAGCTACTAATACTTAATCAAACAAGCCTCCTTAAAAATCTTTTATAATGCCTACTTAACGTTCTGTCTCTTTGATGGACTTTAATGAAATTAGCTTTTTATTCTTAGTGTCTGAATGTAACTTCTAATAAAACTTTTCATCTTTTTCAGTTACTGGTATTTATATTCAAATCTCAAGCTATATTGAAGATCCAAAGCGGACCAAGTGATTTAATAACCACTCGAATTGGATATGTAAAAAGATCACTCTCAACTTATGCAGAAATGCAGATTCATTCTATATACATGCAATAACTACCTAGGGAAAACATTCGGTAAGTTTTTATCTATTTATTCTGCATGAATGCTCAAACAATCATAAATACACACTTCTTTAAAATAACTCTCAAATAATTAACTCGCTGAACTATTTTTTATCTCACTATCAAGTTTCCTCATTTAAAACTTTGTACATACTTAGTGAAAGAGTAATAACGCAACAGTCTTTGCCTTACATTAGCGAGCAAATTTGATTTATTTATTAATTTATCCTAATAGTTCTAGTAATCATATTTCAACAATTCAACTATTATCGGCTAACTATCTCAATATCAAATTACTAGTTTGAACGCTCTCTTAGCTAATTTGTGTTTACTGTATTTACAGATCTGACATCAAGTTATCAATCTCCACAAACTAAAATATGTTTGAAGCATTCACCAAGAATATCACTTCAGAATTTTGCCTATTAAAGTACTTCACTAAAGCATGAACACCGCTGAAACTAACTGAACTTGTCTGCAAGTATGAAGCCTTCAAGAATGAAAATACAGTTCATGTTGCAACCATACAGTACTTCCATCAGAATTTCTTTGTAAAACTATTATCTGATAAAACTTTTTTTTTTACCGCTATGCATGTTATGCAACCATTTACTCCTAGAGAATCAAATTTAACTTTCTGTTATATTCAACAGTGTTTTTATGACTAAAAATATAGCTCAATCTTACTAGAACCTAATAAAAGCTATTTCCTTATTGTTTTATTTATCAAAGTACTCGCTGACATACTTATTTTGTTTTTTTTTAATATCTTTTCTTATCTAGGCAAACTATATACATACTTGTTCTTATAAGAGTTATAAACCTTTAAAGACCCGTCCCCAAACCTTTGAAACTTTCAAACAACATTGTCTTCATACTATCTAAGTTTTCCTAAATGATAGCGTCTAATATTTTAAAATACTCTTTTCCTCAACACCGCTTTAAATATAAATTGCAGCTTTACTTAATATTTGTCTTCAAACATTCTCAATGTTTATCCATACTTCATACTTAACCCTCAAAATGCTGACAAACTCAAATAATATATACCTATCTTAATTTCACTAACTCTTTACATAAATGTAACACTATGAATTTATCTGCTATGCATGTCTGTTTGTATATCTAAGATATCACAGCTCTCAAATGAATAAACTGATTTGAATGGTTTTCTTTTATACAGGTTTCCCAACGATGATTCCTAATTTTCCCTCCTATTTACTTACTATTACTTTAGTAATAATATTCCAGTAAATTCAAACTCTGCATGCTATGTATCTGGATGGCAAATAGGTACATAAATTATTGTGCTATTTATTCTAAACTTCTTGAGTTATTTTTTTTTAAGTTGAAACTTGAGAACTTGGTTCTGCTGAAATGACTCATAATTACTATGATATAGCTATTCATTGGTTGTATTCATATTTTACTCTTCTTATCACTCAATCTCTTTACATAAAGTAAATGAAAACACATACATAATGAACTACTGGATCTATCATTGTATGCCTATGTTGCTCATTGAAATATTTTCCTTTATATACCTATTGCAATGCTACCTAGCAGAAAGCTAGTAATTATTCAACTATACTAGGCAAGTACTTCCCACTGTATACTTTAGAGTATGAATTTATTATTTTTACTCGGCACACTTTATTTAATTAGCAAACTTAAATTCCGTCCCCCAAACTCTTAAGTTTAAAATTATCCTTAGTAGATAGCTCGGGAAAATTCAGCTACCAAATTTTAGCTATTTCTAATTATTATTGTTAATTCTACTTATGCCTTAATTTTAAATAACCTCCCTATTTATTATAGGTAATAATTTCCTTTTATAACTACTAAATTTCTGATATTAAAACAGACTGACGTTTCTTTCTCATTCACTTTTTTTTGTCTCTCTCTAACTAACCTCAAACAAACACTACGTCAGTGCGTCTTGAATATTAAACACGGCTACTAGTCCGATTTATTTATTCAGTTATCGTTTATCAAAGTATTTATTAATCATTTTTGATTGTTTAAAATCCCCAGTTACTTTAAATATAACTCATAAATGACTCAGAGTGAAGTGGCAAACTGAATAACAACATTTACCGTTTCTACAATTCAAATGAACAAATTCGTCGTGAATCGAACACAACTTATGAAAACTATTAGTTCAACAGGATAATGTTTATTTTACAGATGGAAAATAGAAAACTTTTAAGTGTTATCAGTGAAAAGTGCCTGTTAAATAGCCAACTATCTATCTACCTATCACTTCTTTTCTAGCAGCAAACTGTAATTGTTTTCATTAATGTAACATTAAAATGTGTCAACAATTTATTGCTTTAACGTTATTTTTCCTATCCTATCCTACTCCTTCTAGCAATGCAAAATATAACTCCAGTTCTCATTTTTCATGTCCATTACACAGACAGCAAAATGTGACTAATTTGTAAACAAATAGTCACGTAATATACCTAAGAATAGCAAGTCCAATGACCTAAGAATAGACCTAAAATTCAGACTATCCTATCATGTAAATTTGTTGCTCAAGTATCAAACTTAAATAAATTTAATTATAAATCAATAATGAGCACTATACTATACTATACTGAAATGAAACAATAAATTACCTAGATGCTTTAAGTAATAAAGCCAAGCGAACATAACATAACCGAATGACATAAACGTCATCTTCAACAACCTACATTACGTCACACTACCGGACACAGGCCTCACAGAATCAGAGAGCTTTGATCACATAATAGTAATAAGAAAAACCCGTAGTAAACCCAAAATCTAGAATCCTGACTCGACGGCACCCAAAATGTAACGGTCTACCTACCCTAAACGTATTTTAAATAAAGATATACACTTCTAAACTACCTAACTCATACTTTAACTACTTACTTACTCTACCTAGCTGTTAACCTGTAGTTAACTAAGCGTTCATTGACCTCCCTAATTAAATGACTTAGTGATTCTTAGACCTGTCTTAAAACAAACAAATCCTACCTAAAATAAGTAATAATAATGGCTGCGTGAATCGTCTAATGGCTGATGGACCTACACTGTGAACGTTGTAATAACCTGAGATTCTTTGCATGAAAAATAAGAATGGAACTTTAATATAAACCTAATGTATACCTAATTAAAACTTAGTTACTTTGAGATAACGTAGAAACATTAGTAAGAGTTTGCTGTATCATAATGCTCTAGAAGATATTGGTAAAAGTGGGTCCGAAGACAGAATAAAGATTCTAAGTAGATTTGTAATTGTACTTCAGATGAGACAACCCCCTTATGGGGGGGGAATCGCTACCACCATCCCCTCCGATTCCAACAACTACACCAGCCTATAACTATAAACATCTCCTTAAAGTTGCATATAGTTAGAAAAATTAAGCATTAACTTCGATGCTGTTAAAAGATCTTTAGTACAAATACAAAGTCTAACTTTCGTTACTTATAGTCAACATTTTTAGACTACTGCTACATTTCATGAACACAGATTGCTCCAATCTTTAGGAAACAATACAAGCACTCTATTTATGAGTCAAATATCCTTATATTTAGGAAAGCAGATAGATCTAGCAAGACAAAGAACAATTTTATTTATTTAATTGTTGAATGGTATAAAAGGTTGGTGTTACCGTCGCTTATCCCGTTTTCTTAGGATAGTTGACGAGCATGGTTTTACTCGGTAAACCTCCTTAAATCTCATTCTTTTTATATTGAATGCTAGTCTTAAAGTAATTTCTTTAATTATAAATATTAAGATTTGATCATTAAATATATGCTTAAAAATGAAGGACTTTTTATAATAATTCACTTCAGATTAGAACTTCATCTGTATTCAATTAATTACTATATTGCTACCTACTATCTACTACCCCATTATCTATCAATGAATTTAAAGTTAAAACCTATTAATCCTATTAAATCCTATTAAATCCTAGCTGCTCTAACATCTACTATACACGTTTCAACAAGCTAGAAAAACCCGGTTTTCACATTTAAATTACTCGCGTTCCCACTCGTATACGATGAATGGGTCCTGATCTAACTTACCCCTAAGTGAGTGAGTCAGTCTCTAAGAACTTAGCCATAAGACTCGTGTGCTTGGTGGTAAAGACAGTTTGGACTGGGTTCGTCGAGTACCACCTGACGAATAATCCGAATGTATATATAAATAGATAGATAAAGGTGACAGAACGATGATGAATTTGAAACACCAGTAGGCATAACAAACCCTTCACAATTCTGGGAGAAGTTAGTCTGTCTCTTCAGGTATAATACAGACCCCACACGTACTCCATATGTGGTTATTTAATTAATTAAAACGTATCGAAGGAAAGCTACCCTGTCAGTTGTGAAACACCGTTAGGTGACCCGGGTATCAATCCTCAAATATCAGCTTCTACTAGCTGAAACTTGATACAGTTCTCAACACTCAACTTCGGGCAAGTTAAAGCATAATTTCCCAAACTAAGACTATCCTAGTATTATAAAACACTAGAATAAGCAAAGCCGGAAAACGACACGTCAACCTTAACAAATATAAATATTTAACAAACCCAAAAACAAATTAATACGAGAACCGTACAAGTCCGCTGACGCAAGCAAAATGACCCTTATCTACGAATTTCCCCTGCTTTTATAGCTGGTGCTACAATGGCGCGACCGTCCTCATCTGCCGCATCAGCCTTACTGGCGTTAACAGCCACATCTGCTATATCCGCTTTAACTGCTACGTCAAAAAACATACAACTCAATAACTATTAATTTTATTTAATTCTTAGATAGCTTATTTAATATTTCTAAGAATATATCCAAACTTATCTTTAAATTTAACACTAAAAGATAATTTTCCTTTAATTTATAAACGCGTAATTAAAAAGCTTTAATTTCCTTCAATGAAATTTCTATCGCCATTTTGTATGAAATAAATTCTCCCTTGCTAATTTTAGTTACTCTTTTCTACTGAACTACTAACCAGAATCTGATGAAATTTAGTCAAACGGTTACTTATAACTTAAGTTTTCTTGTGATAAAGGCTAATTCCTTGCATTTTAATCATTAATCTTGTAATAATAGAAAACTTATACTTTCTCATACGTTTGACATAAGCAACTCCGAAATAACTTTATAATCACATAGTAACTTATTTACTACACCAAAGTTGATAAAATTTGAACTGTATACAACTTATGAGTCTAACATCTTATTTCAATAAGCATTTTCCTTGCATTTTGAGTTTTTCCCTAGTAATATTACTATTTCTGCTACATACATTGTTTCTCTATATTTTCGTCAATTTTACTTGCTGAAAATTCCTGAAACTTATACTACATACTTAGTTAATTATTTAAATCATTCCCACGCCTCATTATTCAATAATTAACTAAAAATTAATTTAAATACCACATATAAATTTACTAGCGACATCTCATATCATAAATTTGAACTACTGAGAACTATGAAGCTAGCTTCATTACCCAAAATAAATTAGCTGGCCTAAAGGCTTCTAGTTGCTAATGATTTTCCGTAAGATGGCGTTATAATCTATGCTATCTCTCAATGTATGAAAATATATTCGTGAACTGGCGAGTTCATGTGGAGACACGCCTGAACCGTTACAACTGGAGATAAAATATCAGCAATATTATGTACAAAACATTGTCTCGGGTTTATTTGATAACATAATACACCTTATTCTTTACAAAAAATTGCATATTGAGGTTAAAATTTTGTTTACCAAATAGGACAGGTAAGAATGAAAATAGTATACGTATGTATATTATACTGGGGCCTTACAATGACGTCCTAATTCCGGCTCAGTTCAAGTTTTAGCTGTCACTTTTAGTATGAATCTGACAGCACGCGAACCTAAACTGAAGAAGGCCTCAGGTACTTAAGTTGGGCGTATCTAAGACATTTTATAAAAAACATGAAGATCCTGCGAGACGGAAATAGTAAAGCCAAATAATACCAAAATAATCATACCAAATAATTTTTACAACGGAACACAAGACCAGTTCCGAATGCGGAAAATATAAAACCCACAAAACAAGGCACTTATCTTTACGCAAAGTGCTACTTGCCCACTGAAATCCTAATAATTCTATATCAAAGTTTTTATAGTACGTATTCATCAACTTTATGACCTTAACATTAACGTAAAATCCGCACAGTAGGTACTATAGTAGCTCGTGAAATCTCGCTAATGGATGAGGCGAGGCGATGCTTTTGCTACATTAAAAATATCCATCTAATCTCAGAGTCGATTTAGCTAAAACATTCCCGATCCATGCCCGCGCGGAAATGGGACGTCTCGCCCACTTATGACGAGCCCGGTGGAACCGCCGCTGCTTAGCCGGCGCTTAACTTCATTTTAATTAAATGAACAAAAACTATTTTCCACTAGCTTCTACCCGCGACTTCGTCCGCGTAAAATTAGCGATTGACATGTTTTTCGCTATCCCGGCGGGAACTATGCAATTTTCCGGGATAAAAAGTAGCCTGTTTCATTGTAGGGTATCAGCTATCTCCTTTCCAAATTTTATCCTAATCTGTTTAGTCGTTTAAGCGTGAAGAAGGGACAAACATAGACACTCACTCACATCGTCACATCATCACTCTCATTATAATATTAGTAGGATTACTACTTCGCTGCCAATACCTCTACCGCTAACAATGGTAGCGGGGTAGCAAGGTAAGTATTTTTTGTTCGTTGCCTAATATGGACCTCCGCGAAGTAACGCCTGATTCAATAAACTATTCTCTGTTGTTGTAAATGGGTTTTAGAAACCATTAGTGTTATATAGATAAGGTGGGTTTAAAGGAGGATAACTCATATTCATACTAAGTTATGTCTGGTTCTGCACTGCTAAGTTTTTCATTAAAATTTTTACGAGACGAGATTTCCCAGAAAAAAACTTAATTAACTTAAACTTCTTATAGAATTATTATCTAAGTAGAAACATTAAAAAACATGACTCTATCGATATCTACCTACGCTCCGCTGTCCTACGTAGTTGAAATTTTTGGCCTATACGGGTTATGATTATGACTAATGCAAAAATTATGCACATTATTATGATTTAGGTACATGCATACATATCAGATCATTATAAGTTTGTGTATTTGATTAAAGTTTCACTTGCTAAACTCTATCATTTAAGCACAAATAAGTTAAACCGAAGTGGTGCTACCGGCCCTAAGTAGGGAGGTAGATGGTATTTATTCAGCATTACAAAGCAGGCACTCTCTGTTGATGCGGCACTGACATATCCGTTAATGCTTTTTCCATTTCCCCGCCACTACAACCGTCCCACCCGGCACTCTCGGCTTGACCGAATTGCTGCGTGTGAGCATTTTATCTCCTGACTTTTATTCAATACGACACTAATCAGAAAAGGTTGCGAGCTACTTTAACGTTTATTTTCATTATTGCTCTTAATTTATATCAAACCATTTAAGGTTTAAAGGAAACATTTAATTACGGTTTTATGACACGATTGATTTAAAAGTAAAAGCTGTTTTTTATTATTGTCGCCTTGATGATAAATTCACACAACCCATATAAAGCGGTTGCGATTAAATCTCATTAAAAATGTTAACCTCTTAAGTTTAAATATTTATGATTTTGAACTTTATACATAATTTAATGTACATACATATTTACACGTTTCATAATTTCAACGAGCAACATGTGAAAGTTTTCACGAATCTGTTTCTAATTCGTGGAAAACGGAAATGAAATTTTCTAGCGAGTGTAATTTCCTCACGTGCGATCTAGTAAACAAGCGCCTTTAATTAACGCTATCAAAACGAAAGGTAGGTTCTATAGCGAAGCAATCAAAACTGTAATTCGCAAAAAAAGGCAGCAGAGTGTTGCCTGGGGTGGTGAGTGGTTCCCTCATCGCAGCCCTCGAGTGGTTGCCCGCTGCCCTTTTGATTGCGCATTATTCGCGTTTATACAGTTAGATCGCTTCCTAGATTGTTGCTATTGTGATAGTGTTATTCGCTGGAGCGCTCTGACGGGGTTTTAATTAAAAATGCTTGTTTAGACTGCCGCGTTTAGATATTCAAAGCGCGCCATTCGTTGCACTTTCGTCATGCACTTTGTTGATCTGCTTACAAGCTTTATGTAAACAAGTGTTCGTATATGCATTGATTCGACGTTCCGTAAGAAGGCTTTTGCCCTTAGGTACATTCGTGCTCTTACCTGACCAGATAGCTTATTACGTAACTCGCTCGCAATCGCCATCGTGTTCAATTTGACAGTTCTTGTATGAATGTGACAGCTAGCTGATTCCGATGCCAATTGTCAGCCCATACATGAATTGTCAAAATGAAGACGATGGCGATCGCGAACGGTACCTATTTAACGACCAGTTACAACTGTCACAATACTTAAATAGGTATATTTTGGTTTGAATTAATTATGAACTAGCTTAAGCAGTTCCCGTTTGTTACGAATTATTGCATAAAAGTAAGTTAATCCAGAAATGGAGGTTCGCGCGGTATCTCGTCCGAGGGCCACCCACGGCGTCCATTCATCTCCCGCGCGCATTTATACATTACTCACGGCTCAAGTATCCGATTATATAACACGCAAAATTTCAATTACAACTTGTAATTAGTTTTTCGAGAGTTTTTCTTTCGGGAAGAGGGAGGAGTGGAGGCGGCGCGAGCGAGAGGTCATCGCTGCATCTCGTTTCCGCCTGCAGCTGCGGCGCGCTTTGAATAATGTCCATGCCACTTATTTGATTATTTTTATGCAATCTGTGCAGGAAAATGAATGATTTATTTACTGCATGGCCGGCCGGTGTTAATTAATTTTACGAAATACAAACCGTTTTGTACTTACCTATGTGGTTTGCGGTGGATGATGTTTATCGTGTTTGTTTTGCCTTAAATGCAAGTCTTGTTTATATCCCATATTATGAATAAAACTAAGCCAAGAGCGGGAATTGTTTTTAAAATCGTGAAAAAAAAACCTTAAAAAAAGCAGGTTAATTTTCTAGGGATTCCTCTTTAACTTTGGATTATATATACTTATCTTATTGTCACATAATATCTATCTATTATGATTCTACTTATATACTTACTAAGAAAACCTAAAAAAGGCCAAAACATAAAGGCTTTGACATAAGTAATTGCTAGTTGGATCATAATTGAATTAAAGCGAGTTGTCGTAACGTACGCAGCGTGGTGTTAGTGTGTGTGTATTGTGCAGGAGTGTGGGTACATTGTTCGGATGGCGACCCTTTCTCGTGGATTGGCAGCGTCGCCGCTGCCCGCTAATGCACGGAAGCCGGGCCACGCGAATTAATGGCAAGAATAATGGCGATCCCATTATGGATTGCCGCCAACATACTTTAGCCATGAAAAGAACCGAAAGTTACATTTGCGATACTCTGAATACTGAGCGCTCTCGGACGCCGCCCCGGCCGCGGGGTGGCACACGATTTGCGGTGGAGTCGTGTTTAGACTTTGATTTTGTACAAACATTAATGTGAAAAAGCTCTCAGTCTTTTTGGCGAAAGTCAGTTTAGAAATGCCTAATGGATTTTGGAGGTGCGTGTTGGGTTGTTAAACGGGCTTTTTTCTCTTTGCTACATTTTTTGATGTAATCTTAGAGTAATCAACTTAAATTAAGAGGTCATTCATAACATTATGGCGAGTAGATTATACTTAATTGTTTTTGAAATAATTGCTGGAAGATTTTATAAGCTTTCACTTAACTTGCAATATTTAGATCAAATCTTGCAAGTAGGTAGTTTTTAAGTTTCTGCCAGTGGTCAGATGGACTTTCATTTAATCATTTTGTAGATTAGATTATTATGATTCCAATAGGTACAATCAAAAAAGTATACCTACCTAGTCAGCAAATATTTTTTTTAACAAAATAAATAACAAGATATTTACCTAGAGCTAAATATTAAGCTTATTAAATAAATAAATAATAATAATAGCCTTTTTTATTCCAAATTCGCTACAAGTTGTTGTTGTTTTTTTGTTGTTGTTTAGCTTATTAAAAAGAACGTCAAAAATACTTTTGGCACTTTTGTGTCATAAAAAACTATTATTAAGACTAGCGCTAACTTGCTTAACTTTTCCTTCGGGTCGTCTCTACATACAGCATTGTTCTTTTGTCACCGTCTTTCATGTGCAACTTTTAGAACGGAAAAGTCTTTTAAAACTGCTTTCAAGAAAATTAAAGCATTAATGGCCGCTGTGTCTAAGAGCGAGCTACGGTCGTGGTTCCACCGTAAAGCGAAACGGTAGCGATTGTAATGCTATATGAAAAACTTCAAAAAAATCATACCCGAATAAGATAAATCCGATGCCGATACTTAAATTGCAACCAGGAATAGATGTTATTATTAAAAAACATGGCTGTAATTTATTCAAATATTTTTTACTTTAAGCATTTAAGTTTAACCCTTTTGCTCAAAGAATAAATATTGCCATACAGCGTGGCAATGCTAACAGCCTTCTGAGCAACTTTTTATTTAGGTAGGTATAGTTTCAGATTTAGATTCAGTTTATTTATTTGTTTGCCGTCTTTACTTAGTTCATAATTTAATTTAAAGTATTTTTTTTTGGTATTTTAAGTATTTTTATAAAATTAAGACTCTTCACTCACCAAAAATTACATAAGTACCTACTAAACTTCACTCCTTAAATCTCAGTTATATTATATCTGACCTCATTAAAACAAGCTTTAAATATCGAAATCAGGCTTTGTTATCTTACGCCAGAGATAGAATATTTATTTATAGTTTATTAGTGATTTATACCCGGTTCGTTTCATGTAGATGGATCCAGTGTTAAGTGTATAAACCTATATCCCACTTAGTATCTAAGCAATGGAAGAAGAGCGTCGCCCGTGGCTTAAGCCACGCTGCGTCGCCGGGTCTCGTGGCGCGGGCGCCGCCCAGCGCTAGCGCCGCTAATTGGCAATTTGTTCGATCCTTAGATCTGATATAATGATGCGAGTTCGTTTATTTAAATGATTCGACGGAAACTTCTTGCGCCTCACCGTACCGTGTTCACTTTTTAAATAAATCAAGGGTTAAAGGCCCACTCGCGACTGACAATCGAAGGCTGAAAATATTTAGGTACAGCCGCATTACACATATTTTTTAATTTGTTTATCTTTCCAAGGCTAATGGCTTTTTTAGGTAAATATTACATCCGAAACGTTGAATATTTATTTTTAATTATAAATACGTAATTAAATTCAGTGACTTGTTTACATCATGTAAATTGTGTTGACATAAGTTTAAATCTGCGTCTCGCTTGATAGCTTCGTATCGTAGCCATTATTTTACGTGATCGATCGCGTGTATAATAAATGTTCAATTAAGTACGGCTGATTCATCACACCCGCCTATCCACGCCTTGTACAGCGCGACCGTTTGTTATTTATATTTCTGTTTCTGTTATTTTGCAAAAATAATGGAAACACGGAAATCACTCCGTGCGATTAAAAGAGCTACGTGGTAAAATGTACAAAAGCAATCAAAATATTTCTCGAGTAAGATTTGATAATTCTAACATCTTGCCTGTGTAACTTATAAGTCATATAAAAAAACAGGATATATGCTTTTAGGCAAGTTGGCTACTGAGTGTTAAATTATTCGGCACGGAGCCGATGACCTCGGATCATCGTCATAACCCCATCGGTCGTCTTAATGACCGACTGCGGCGCGTTTTCGTTAATTAAACGCAAACAAAGACGCTGCCTACCACTTCGTTATGATCAAACACATTAGCGGGGATTCGCTACCACTTACTGCTATTTGCCGCCGACGCTGATCTTGCAAGCATTTACTCCTGCCTCTGTGACCCGGATTCACAATGTTATTTGTGTACGTGTCAAGATTAACCTACCCTATTATCTTCACTGCTTCGTCTTCTAGATTAGATTTATAAACACATGTAGTACCACGTACGGTGTCGCCAATTACACACTGAATTTTGAGAGTTAGGTAGATTTTTTTTTTTTTTTTTTTTAAGGAGGGTATGCTGCCGTCTTGTTCCAACGGGTCTCTCCGGTCATCATCATTCACGTTACAGTGCTCCGCCAGTTAACACGTCTAAATTATTTTAATAGGGAAATAGTTATAATTTAGTGCATTATGGGAAAAAGGATAGCGTTGAGGATTACGAGTATATAGCGTATAAGATAAAGAAGACGGAAAGACAATTGAAACGCGGGCGACGTCGCTATCGGCAAGATTCTAATTCGGAGCCATATCAGTATCGTCAAAACACTCACCGTCAAACACGGAAGGCTAATAGCTACCTCAAATTACACTTATTAGATTTGGTGCAATATATCACCACAATACGAAGAAAAAATAGAGTGGTTTCTACTTTAAAGAACTTTCACGTGTATGGTTAATAATGCGGGCAGTTTTTGGGACTGTCACTTTATTTTCTGACGTGGTATCATGCGAGTGATGCGGGCAACCTGTGGGGTTGTCACTTCACCGCGATCGTGTTCTTTGACATCATTAATATGTGAGCGAATAATAAACGATGGATTCATCAGTATTTATCACGTAGAAAGTCAATATTGCGGGCTGTCTTTGGGACAGTCACTTTATTGACTAGCGTGAACCTATGTAGTGTTGCGGGCAACTGGAACGGGTTGTCACTTCACTATTAAATAATACGTATACATAAAATAAATTAGTCGTTTTCTTACAAAGAAGATAGATGGATAATAGACAACGAAAACTACGTTAACAGTGTTGCGGGTAGTTTTGGGACTACCGCTCATTTTTAATTCTACAATCGATTACGTCACTTACAGACAATGAATATCCATTGGAATACTCGGACATCGCGTCCACGGCAGAGGAGGTTGAGGCGGACGAGCATGCGGTACGCTCAGTGGTGATCGAGCCGGGCCCGTCCACCAGCGCCGCCAGCGCAATCGATCAATTATGTGATCGTGTTCCTCAAGCCCAGCTATTGCCACCTGAAGGACAGGAACCCTTAGAACCTTCGGAACCTGTTACGGAGCTAGATAAGTAGTACTATTCTAGAAATATTCGGTGATGTGATGACCCTTCAGTAGTTAAACAGTATGGTAAAGAAATTCAGGCCGATCTCGCAGTGAAGTTACAACACATTGCTCCTAATGGTCTCTCTAAAGAAACACACAAAGAAAATAAAGATACGTCAGTTGTAAAACTACTGATGAATGCTTATCGCTTATTTTGCGATAGTCAAAATCTCGACTCGGCTACTTGACGAAACTTTGTCCTCTTTAACCTAAAAAATGAAATGAAGGATCAAATACAAAAGACAAAAATCGATAAGCTTTTATTTGGTGCAGATCTTGCAGAGACCCTTAAAACCGCGAAGTCAATCACGAAATCCGGAGATGTGCTTAAATCATCGGCACCGCCTAGTAACAAACTAGCGGCTCCTAAGAATAAGACCCCACTGCAACCGAGTACTACCTTGCCACAAAGAAACAATTTAAACCGGGAGGCTCCTCCCCAGAACCGCAGGCTTCAGGGGAGCCAGCGGGGCAAGGGCCCTGCTCCGAGGACGCAGCACGCCAACTGTTCGCGGACGTCGTATGGAGCGCATCAACAACAACACCGATACAACAGCCGCCGCTAGAAGACGAATCGGTGAGTTACGCGGGTTGACTTTCCCGGTTTTACCACCAATGGTCATTATTGACTAATGACCCTGTTATATTATCATGGATAAGTGGGTATGAGATTACTATATCTCGTCCGATCGTACAGGCTCAACCTCCAATAAACAATAATCACACAATAAGAGTTTTTAATGATTCACGGTTATTCGGTTCGAATAATCACACAAACCAAGATAAATTCCACATTAAAAAATGTATTACCGATACCGATCTTGTAAGATACGGTGCTATACCTATCTGAGTGTGAGCCTTGCGACGGACAGTACCTGTCAAGTATGTTTTTAGTTCCGAAGCCGAACGGTGAACATAGATTCATTCTTAATTTAAAAAAAAAAAAAAAAAAGTTCAACGAAATCATTAATACCGAACACTTTAAACTTGAGGACTTGCGCACTGCCCTAAAACTGGTTTCAGAAGGCTGTTATATGATCACTTTAGATTTAAAAGACTCCTATTTTTTTGTACCTTTTCATAATAATTCGCGCAAATATCTTCGGTTTGAATTTAATAACAGGTTGTATGAATTTACGGTTTTACCATTTGGCCTCAGTACAGTAGTTTTCACAAAATGAAACCGGTCGTAAAACTACTCAGATTATGTAATTACCTATCTACTGTCTATTTAAGATGACATCTTTTTGATACGTACATATGAATCCTGTTTAGACAACATTCTAGCCAGTAAACAATTGTTAACAGCACTAGGCTTCATTATTAATAATAATAAAAAAAAAAAAAAAATAATAATAATAATAATAATAATATTGTAAAAACCTAACTTAAGATAAAAGATAAATATACATAATAATAATAATAATAATAATAATACCATGTAAAACATGTAAGTTTATGGGCTTCATAATAGATACGAAAAAATTCTAAATCAGCTTGCCAGTAGAAAAACATTAAAAATAAATAAAGAATTAAGTAGATCAGTTTAAAAACATTGATCGATGCAAAATCAGGGATTTTGCTCATTTAGTTGGTCTACTTATTCTGCATGCCCTGCCATAGAATACGGATGGCTCTATACTAAATAGTTTGAAAGGCATAAATATCTTAACTTTAAAGATTACCCAGATAATTATGAGAAGTATATGATCTTGCCCCAATCTCTGGTTTCTGAATTCGATTGGTGGTGTAAGGCTATCGATCAACCGGCAAATAAGATCAAATACGATGACTATTGTCTTGAAATTTTCAGCGACGCTTCTACTACGGGGTGGGGAACCGCCTGTGGTGGGGAGACTGCAAGTGGCCCCTGGTCTGCGGAAGAAGGCAGCAAGCATATCAATCACTTGGAAATATTAGCTGCTTTCTTCGGCCTAAAAGTGTTTGCCAAAACATTGTCGAATCACCAAATTTTACTTCGTGTTGATAACACTACCGCGATTTCTTACATAAATCGAATGGGGGGCGTGCAGTTTCCTGACCTGACGCGAGCTGCAAAGGATTTATAATAATAATAATAATAATAATTTATTTCAGACTGAGTCCATAAAATGGTTAGTGGTACAATAAATCAATTATGATTATGGCAATGGTGCGAATCCAGGAACATAATTGCATATGCATCATATATTAAGTCCGCTGACAATAGCGTGGCTGATACTGTCACGTCGTTCACACCCAGACATTGAGTGGGAACGGAGCAATGTAGTTTTTCAGAAAATTATTGATAAATTTGGAATTCCAGATATAGACCTCTTTGCCAGTCGACTGAATAGTAAATGCGATAAGTATGTGTCCTAGTATCGGGATCCCAACAGATCCCGACGCGTTTGCCACTAATGCCTTATCATGGTCGAAGTTTTTCTTTTACGCGTTTCCTCTTTTTACAGTGATTTTGAAATCATTAAGGAAAATCATTAGAGATTTATAACGCTACATGAATCCCTTTATGGCCAACCTAGCCATGGTATCCCTTATATAAAAGGATGCTTGTATCGAAACCTTTGTTTTTTGAACCTAGAAACGATTTGATTTTGTGTCATTCCAGCGACCGCAGTATACACCACCGGCTTACCCTGTCTTGTCCGCGAGTCACTACTAAGAAAAAACGTCCCAGCAGAATATATCAATATTATGCTAGCTTCTCTTTCAGAAAGTTCCATCAAGCAATACGATTCATGTCTAAGAAAGTGGTATCAATATTGTAATTTACCTACACGGTATTCAGTTATTCGAAACATCAATTTCTCAAATAATATTTTTCCTGACAGAGCTATTCCACGCTGGGGCTCAATATAGTACTTTAAATAGTTATAGATCGGCAATATCCCTTATTCTTGAAATGCAGGTAGGCAGCGATGAACGCATTAAACGCTTCTTCAAAGGTTTTTACAGACTGCGCCCACCGTTGCCGAAATATAATTACACCTGGAATACCTCCATTGTTTTGGATTCATTAACTTCTTGGTATCCCAACGAAGATCTAACTTTAGATAAAATCACTAGTAAATTAGTTACTCTTCTTGCTCTTGTCACTGCTCACAGAGCACAAAAACATTGAGTAAGGTTCTCGTTAGCAACATTGAGTTTCAGTCAGACAGAGAACTTATTAAAGTCCCTGATTTTATAAAGACTTTTATAAAGATTTTATCTTGCCTTACTTTAAAGAAAAACCGGAAATCTGCCCGGTAAAAACATTAAATGTTTACCTGGCTAAGACAAAGTTGCTACGCGGTGATCATCTGCCCCTTTTCGTAATACTTAAGAAACCTCATAAATCGGTGACTTCTCAGACGATAAGCCACTAGATTAAATTGACCTTAAAAGAATGTGGTATAGACATCACAATGTTTACCGCCCATAGCACGCGTCACGCTGCAACCTCCAAGGACACAGCTTGGGAGTAAACTTAGACCTCATTAGAAAAACCGCGCGTTCTTCTCACACATTTCGTAAATTCTACGATAAATGTATAAAAGAGACTGATGATTCATACTTTGCTAGAAGTATTATGTCTACCCAATGACTTAAAGGATTGATTAAGCTATAACTAAATAATTAGTATTATTACATATATGGTAGAAGTTCGAATATTTACTTTTCCTAAATTAGTAAAGTACAGTAAGTGTTTGTGTGGATAAATGATTTTTATACTTACGATATTTTATGGGACCTCTCAAGATCTACATGTGTTTATAAATCTAATCTAGAAGACGAAGCAGTGAAGATAATTATTGATTAAACGAACTTACCCTACGTGAAGTTCTATCATAATTATCTGAGCTGCTTCGTCGAATAGATTAGACTCCCACCCTCCCATTTACTGTTACCCAAAGCATAAAATATCTTAAAAATCATTACAGAAACTCTTAAACTAAATGATGACCGGAGAGACCCGTTGGAACAAGACGGCAGCATACCCTCCTTAAAAAAAAAAAAAAAAAAATCTACCTAACTCTCAAAATTCAGTGTGTAATTGGCGACACCGTACGTGGTACTACATGTGTTTATAAATCTAATCTATTCGACGAAGCAGCTCAGATAATTATGATAGAACTTCACGTAGGGTAAGTTCGTTTAATCAATAATTATTTTTGAACAACGCCAATATGGCTTTGGTAGGTCTTTACTATTTTTGTCTTAATTAATGGCTCATTATTTGCATAAATAATTTTTAACTTTTGCTTAAATAGTGTTGTTTTTATAATGTTCAGTTCAGATTTGTTTACTTAAATATAAATATTTAACAATAGGTATGCCCCAAGCCAGTCGGTGTAGGCTGTTTTCCGTGTTGTAAGGTGCTGCCTGCCCGGTCCACCTATGTCCAACGCATTAAAACTTTAATTGCGAGTTAAGAGCACGCCAGCGTGAAATCCGATTACGGTGGTCATTAGTTTCCAGTACGCAGACTAATTAATACAACGTTTTGAATAAAGCTCCTCACGGCGCAAGGAGAAAAATCAGAAATTTAATTAAAAAAGTTTAAGTGAGTTTTCACGGGCGAGCGTGCGCGTCGTGTCTCCCAATAACTCAGGCTAATTCCTTTCTTTAATGTAACCAAATTCTTTTGAGGGCACCCATGAACCGTAATTATCCATGTCTACATAATTTCGATAAGTTTTAATTTAATAAATTCGGAGCACGCGCAGTAATTTTAAAACAATTTGGAAGATATTAACCTGATGCTCGTTCCTCTTACATTAATTGCGTGAATCTGTGATGCGTGTTGTTATGTTATGAATCATTTTAAATTCAATTAAATTTGGTTATCGTGTTTTGTGACTGTAATTATTTATTATTGAGTTACAAGAATGGGTTAGAGGAGTTGAAGACATCTCGTGAACGTGTCCGATGACGGTAGGTACTCCAACCAAGTAAACATTTTTGTGAGCTCATTAAAATTACATTACAGCGTTTATTTAAACAGCAAACATCCAAACGATGCTCGTTAATGCTTCTGGCCACAGACAAATTTATGAATATTCCTGTGTTGTCTTAAAACATTAATAAAAAAATTACTTACCATTCAATCAACTGTAATCATTATAACTGAATTGTACCGCACAGTCAACTTCTTAAATATCCGGTGCGACCAGCCTTTATCGATGTTGCATGTGACAATGCCCTAATTTTTGCATATAATGAGTCCTACAATATTGAATCTTTCTACACAAATCACTTGGTGTATAGGCTACTTTTTCCATTATTTAAGCGACCGGCCGATGAGATACTTAAATTTGCAAATTAACTGTCATCTATACGATTATTTTTTATCGATGATCAGGAGTTGAAAAATATTGTCAACCAGTCCAAATTTAATTTATATATATCTCTCACGCAATTGCCCCACTATTTAATTACTTATAATTATTGATATTGTTCAAAGCAATATTGTTAGAAATAAAATTAATACCTATGTGGGATTCCCCGTAAGCCTAAGGCTAGGGGCGCACGCGTAACATTTTGCCCAGTAGGATCTCTTTATCTTTACAAAGACAAAAACAGAGAGATCCGATAGTCATCGTGACAAAATGTCCTAACCTAACTTTAGATCAGGGGTTTCCAACATTTTTTTGGTCAGGGACCACTTATATATTTTTCTTTGTATCAGGGACCACTATGTACCTACGTATAATAAAAAAAAACTTTAATTAAAAACTCAATAGCAAATCATTCGCGGGTCATATTTTGGCTTCTGCCGACCACTGGTTGCGAACCACTGCCTCAGATCTTGCGTCAATTATCACGACTTTGTTGGAGTTGACATTGACAACTTATTACTCATAACTCATAAGTTATGTATCAAGCTTTTGAAAGAGTTTGTAAGCTCAATGAATGGGTCTGAAAATTACTCAGAATTAAAAGTAACATACAAAAAACCGGACAAATGCGAGTCGGACTTGCGCACCGAGAGTTCCGTACCATTATCTAAAAAGATCTATAAACCAGTGTAAGCAGAGCCCTACTCCAAAGCAAAATGTAAGCAGTGAGGGGTCACATTATATTGGTCATTGATATATACTGACATGCATACATATTTACGGTTTTCACAATTATTCCTTAATCTGTCTAACCTACCTACCTTCCTTCATACCAAATTTCAAGATTCTGCGTTCACGGGAAGTACCCTGTAGGTTTTTATTCCCTTGAGTCGAAAAATTGCGGAAATTTGCGGCATAAACGCCTGTATCTTTTGATTGCGTTGGCTTAAAAGTTTGATTTTTTCACAGCTCCAGGGGGCAGTAGACCTGAGTATTTGATATAAATTTCAGCTTGATACCTCTACGCGTTCCTGAGAAAAAGGGTCTTGACAGACGGACGGACGGACGGACAGCAAAGTGATCCTATAAGGGTTCCGTTTTTTCCTTTTGAGGTACGGAACCCTAAAAATGGTTCGATGTAACTGCGATTTTAACATAACCGCTTTCAATTACTGAATTAGAAAAATTGGCACCTGATCATGATCACCTAATAAAAAATATCATGTAGAAGACAAGCTTTTATTAGGTATGTTTTGAAATAAGTAGCCCGTAGATACGAATATATTTTTGTCGTAACGCTATAGTAATATAAGTATTTGTCTGACGCAGACTATACTAATAAACATGAAATTCTATACCCATCATTAGTACCAAAGTAAGTATCAACCTAACTCCTGCCGCTCGACATAGAAACGATCTAATCTTTATGGACAAGGGGGCCATTTCGAAACCACATTTGTAGAAATACCACTCAAAATAAAACTACCAATTGTATTTGACCTCACTTTTTCTTAGATTTTGAATGTGTCAGAATGTGTTCATTATAGTACTTGTCGATGTTAGGTTAGGTTAGTTGGAGGTAAGAAAACCTATAGCAAGTAACTACAGAAAGTTCTATGTATTTGAGGAAATTTACTATAAATATTAAAATAAAATCGTCTGTTATCAAATCATTAGGTACCTACAAATCTATAGAATGTTAGGTATTGGATTACGAAGATTATAATAAAACGCTTTGACTGAATCATTAAATAAATATATTTATTTACATAGTAACTGTGAAATGAAGCAATTATTCTGTCGATGTTTACGAAAGTTCGAAACATTTAGTAATCTAGCCAATATTTTCTAACTAATGACAGTTCAATTTTTTTACATAAATACATCTTTTATCGTAAAAACATCTGTTACGATATTTCAATCTTAGAAAATTTTCATTTTTTTCCTAAATAATGATTTCTCAATTTTGCGTTTTTTAACACAACTTTAGCGACAATTTAAGGAATGAAATTTACACGTTTTATGCGCAGACAACAGTCACCGAAGCTATGGCAGGAAGTAAACACAAAGGATGAAAACGTCTTAAACAGGTATTTTTATATTTATACAGTAATGTACTTAACTAACCATTGCACCACTTCAGAGTATAATTTATATCACTATTATTCAATCTATAAGCAGTAGGCTTATTGTCTAACTCGCTCGCTATCGCCATCGTGTTCATTTTGACAGTTCTTGTATGAATGTGACAGCTAGCTGATTCCGATGCCAATTGTCAGCCCATACATGAACTGTCAAACTGAAGACGATGGCGATTGCGAGCGAGTTAGACAATAAGCCAACAGCTCGTTATCTCGTTCTGGACACTCGCTAATTAAATTCTATGAACGGAAACTTGTCTTTGGTAAAATAACATTAATTATACCTACTTAACCAAATCAGGGGAAAATAAAAAATACATAATCAAATTAATTATCGTCAATAAAAGTTCATACCTTGTATGATAACAATATTTAGGTTTACTAAAGTACAAACATTTCCATAACAATGAGATCGATTTTAACAATAGGTAATACATATTTTATTAACGTGCCTGGACCTGAATCGTTGTATGATGATACTGTTACAACTATGATGTTTTAACATTAAACTTGACTAATTATGCATTATTAAAGGGCATTGTGGTGTGTTTAACCGGTTCATTTTATTAATATCTATTGTATTATTTGTATTATACAGGAGCAGCACGGGGGCATGGCTAAGCGCAAGAGGTGGTACGACTGGTGCTCGTACAAGCAGAGCGGCGAGCGGCGGGCGCGGCCCACGCGACGCGGGCGCGGGCGCTGCTATCTTAACATGTAAACAAGTGCTCAAATCGTATACATAATGGAAATATCGTGTTCTGACAACGCTATCGCGGCTCATCCCGGACATTTTGTAAAGTGGCCACATTACCATAGCCGCCTTCTAGACTAATGTAATCTCGCACGAAGTTTATAAAATATGCTCGCCGAGACGCCGCGAGATGTCACACTTGGCCGATATCTTTGTACTCGGTGGCTAATCACAGCGACTATTCTCTGAATTTTAAAATCAATTTTACAAGTTAGCTTTACGACATAAAATTAAGTAAAGTAATTTATTCTATTTGTTGATTGGTGATGGTTAGTTTATAATGAAGTAGAAGAATTTGATTGTCACGCTAGTAGCTATTTGTGTGCTCTCGAGACTTGCCGGAGCCGCAGCAGGCGATGCGTCCCGCGCAGGGCCGGGGCCGCAGCGGCCGTTGCGTCCCGCCATCACTAGTGGGGTTTCACCTGAATACCGCAAGATAATAATGTTTATATGATGAAAACAGCTGGCTACATCCACAGAAATATGACCACATCAAAGGAAAGTTACCGAGGCGAGAAGTCGGCGCGGCATCTGCGGTCATCGCGCGGCGTCACAGACGTCGGGGTCGGGCGGGCTGCCGTAGCCTGACGACGCGTCGTCAGCGCCGGCGCAGCCGCCCCCGTCCTTGTCGGCAGCTCCAGCTGCGCATGCGCCGCCTACGTAGCCTGCGCTTGGAGACTGTGGGACAAACAAGTCATAATTATTAAACTTCACAAAACTAAACCCATTAATTATGACGTGGTACAGGGGGCTCTCGCTGTCATATTGTTCAATTAATATAAGAGTGAGATCAAAGTCTCGCTCGCTGCAACGGTAGGTACATCGTGTCGCATAGAAACTGTATGGATCGGGGACAGTAGTATGATGGACATATCCTTCATAAAAAGCCCTTGGATAGCAGCTGTAAGCTTGTTTGAAGCTTGGTTCAAAGCTATACGATTGGCACATTGTGTGAAGCTATAAAGTGTAGTCTAGGTTCACCTAAACACAGCAGTTGGAATACCATTCAAATTCGTATTATACTATTCACTTGTCAAGTTCTCGATAGCCCGTGAGCGCAATCAAAAAGTCGATTAGAAATGTCGCGCAGCTGAATGGGCTCCCTCCACTCGCGCGACTCATAAAATGAAATAGATTCCCCCACATTCGCATTCCGACAAGCGTTCGTACGAGAAAGATTAATGATCTTATACAAAAGAAACATAATAAAGTGGAGATAGAATCTCCCACTAACAGTGTCCTTGTGGGAGTTATTTACTTCGCCGAGCCGACTTTTTCACGTGCCCTTTATTCGTGATGGGGCCATTTGAAAAACAAACCTTTTCCTTATAACGAGATGAAAATCGTAAGTGGGTGGGTGCATGCAATTACAAATTTCCATAAGTAGGGGACGTTTCGGACAAATTTAATGCGATGCTTTATAAACTGCAAACAAGCGTGCATAATGTTAAGAGTCCGTTCCGTATTAAATCCATACCGACTAGGGTAGTTGCTCTGTGCCGAGGTAATGACGCTGGTTTGTGGCTATTAAGTTAACCATAATCTAATACGCGGACAAGGCTGGCGTGAACAGGTTCGCGGTCCCACCGACCACATTGGCCCACGTCAGCGTCCGCACGCGACGCCTCCCGCTCGTGAGAACAGGCCGGACAGTGCCAAGCTGACAATAATTACATGCTGCGCCTACGCTAAACTGTAAATAAATAATCTAAGCCCTAACAATTACGGAAATAGAGTCGTAAAGAGGGCAATCGATGCCGTTATTCATAGAGTTCACGTCCGGACGGGCAAGCTAGTTCGGTCTAGACTAAAATATGAATGTGCTATCGTATGAATATCAACCTGGAGCCCGCTGACTTGCCGGCGGATGTGCGCGAGCCCGCTGGGGTTGGCGGCCATGCTCGCGAACACCAGCCGCTCCTCGTAGTCGTACTCGCACAGAATTTTATTGTCGCACAGATAGAATCTGTCTCCTACGCAGAACCTGAACATAGAAGTTAGACCATTAGAACAATCAATGTAATATTTTGATGGCCTATTTCATTCTTTCATTATTACGCAAATACCTATGACTATTTATTATATTTAAGCAAACTTGAGCGCATTATAGTACGGTTCCATTGAATCCGAGCAGAGAAGTGCATAATCTACCAATCATGTGGTTTGAAATTCACGCCGCATTATCAAATTCCAAAAGGAGCAGGGTGATACGTAGTCTCCGCTCTGTTTAAACGAAAACTCATCCTAATTGAGGAATGAATTCAAGTCTTCCCGACGTCTAATATAGTCAAGGAAAATGAACTTAAAGCATTTGACTCTGATTTCTCACCTGTGATTGCACTGCTGACAGGCAAAACATTCTAAGTGGTAAACGAAACTCTTGGCTCGCATTACCATTTCGAAGGCGGGAATGACTTTGTTGCACGCTACACAGTTGCCTGTGGCTCCAAATAACCTATAAAAAGAGTAATAATTGGTTATAAACTTTAAAATACGACTTTTACAGATTAAGAGCACTTGCTACGCACGCAACTGTATTTTAAACGCGGTGCTGTTTTGGGTAGGCATTATTAAGTTCATTAAAAGTGAACTTACCTAAGATAATCCCTTTTGCAAAGCATTAGGTCAGCTTTGTAGTAGAGTTTGGAGCCAACCTCTCCCAGGCGGCAGTCGCAGCAGCCGCACTTGAGGCAGTCTTCGTGCCAGAAGCGCTCCATGGCTTTGAGGAGGAATCTTTCTGTGATGACCTTTCCGCACTGCGCGCATAACCGGGTGCCGCCGGTGTTGCTCGCGACGCTACTACTAAGCGCATACTTGTTCTCATCTTGTTGACCTACAACAAACAATTAGTTTAAAGCGCCTACAACACTAAGTTACTGATTATAATAGATAATAGCACATTTAAATTAGTCTTGTCCTCAACGCACACTCAATCATTATGATTTTATTTTCTTTGACAGCGACGGAAAGTTATTGCTAACAGGCAATTACGGTTCCTACAAATTGTCGTTTGAGCAGTTATTAATCGAGTTTACATTAGTTTCACTTTTATTAAGAGCAGGTTTGAGAATAAATTGAGCATGAACAATTAAGTAACTGCTCCGGATATCACGCGATCGGAGCCTGCAGCCAATGAAATGTAGAGTTAAATATTCTGAATAGCAATTTTTTCCTGACTTAGCTTGGCTTTGATTTAGCTTATATAAGTTACGGTAATCGCTGGATTGTAGCTAGATTCAAACCTACCTATCCTTAAATCGTTAACAGTGCCAATGTAAATAATAGCTAGAAGACATTTACTGATGATTGATTATGATTAGCTAATCAAACAAAATGTTTTGGTTATAGTCTGAACAAGTGTTGCACAATGTATATCTGAACGAACATACATTGACGATCGGTTGGCCTTGTGGTTAGAGAACCTGACTATAAAGCTTGAGATCCCGGGTTCGATCGCCGGTCGGGGCAGATTTGTATGAAAAAATACGAACGTTTGTTCTCGAGTCTTGATGTTTAATATGTATTTTAAGCATGTATTTATCCATATAAGTATGTTTATCCGTTGTCTAGTACCCATATCACATGCTTTGCTTTGTTGAGACTAGGTCAATTGATGTTAATTGTCCCAAGATAATGTTTTCTTTTTGGTCTAATTTTGGCGGGCTGGTTACAATAGATAGATATTTTATTTAATTAGAACTTTCAAGGACCATTTAAATAAAATCTTGCACACAACGAATTCTGTTTCGTTGCACACAAGAGTGTAATTGTGTGTAATACCCCTCTTATTATGGCGGTAAGCTGGCTGGATTGTTTTCTACTGTATAATTGCGCCAATTAATTCGAGCAGAGGCGCGCCGCGTGACACAGTCGCGAGCTATTGACGTCGTTATATGCGCACACGCATGCCTACTCCCACAAGAAATATTGTAATTATTACTACATTGTAACTTCTATGTTGCAGAACATTATACGCTAGGCAGAAGCGGGCTGCTTGTGTTAAATACAATTATCTGAATTTCTACAGAGCTGTGTATCGTCTAAGAACTTTAAATATGTAAAACAGTTTTATACTGGCTTGCTTTGCATGTGCAAAATTGAAAACGATAATAGTTCTATGTAACTAATTATTATCATTTTAAACTGATGCCTACCTGACGAGTTAAGTATATGAATTTTCTTCATTGTCTCTTTCTGTGCCATGAGTTTTATCATAAATAAATCAATGCGCTGCCTAAAGTAAACAATCAGTTCCAATTTATCGGCACGCCGTCCACATAATAGTGCGTACGTCAAACCAATCAAGGATCCAATTGAAGGGGTAACTAGGTGGACATAACTCATCTCAATCGATCACGTGCGTATCGGCCGCCCGCCGCGTCCGCCCGAGCCCGATACATCTCGTTTATTGAAGCCGACGTCGCGACAATAAAGTTAATTGGACTATATTAATGGCGTCTCGTTAATAATAAAATAATAAAGATGACGTACAGCCTCCGGGTGTCGTAATTAGTGCGCTACGGGGATCGAACACCGCCCGGCCTCCGCCCGCGCACCGGGACGCTGCCGCAGCTCGGGGTTTAAAGTTACTTCGCCGATCTCTAACTAGCTAACAATATTAAATGATAATCTCAAATTCCCACAAAGGAATTTTACAGGCAATTTAAACGCTACAACGAATTCTTTCTGCCCACTTAGACAATTCTCGTCACAGGTTATTATCCTATTATTTTATCTTGAGTTCCCAAGATGGACAGGTATTTAAATACCATACCTTAAACAAATCTATAATGACACGTTTTCCTGTCTTGTTCTAACCACTTGAGTAATTCCAGTACCTAACGACAAAAAACTATACCAAGCTACCAGTCGCGGCAGTCGCGATAAAAACAGAATACATCGATCGGTTAATCGTCGCATAAAGCCTAATGTGTTTAAGGGAAAATGTGTATACTTAACTTAACCACCCTCATGATGTGAATTAAGTGTAGTTTAATCTAATATAAGGTATGTTGTAGTCGAGTTTTTATAGGCTATACTACATTAGCCTCTATCTATAGATTACTAAACGACTCATTAATATGAATTTTGTTTCACTAATAATAATTTTAAGCCGGTTTTAAGGCGATTATAATATTTTAATGATACGATTGAGGTGTCATTTACAGGATGCTGCAGTAATAATCGTTACCTATCGTTGCGAAACTTGACGTCCTTTTAAAAATAAGTAGCAGTCTTGTCAACTTCAGATCGTTACAGAGTTGCGGTTTCCCTTAATATTCCCATGCAACGCTGGTTTCCTTCAGGTTTAAAAAACGTCTGTGGTTTTACTTTGCCAAGAAAAAACCACTGTTTAGCGAAGAATGCCGGCGGCGCGTCGCTTGCGGCGGCACGTTATGCCCATTTCAGGCGTAATGCTGTAATTATGGCCTCGCATGGTTCTAATGGCTGGATCCGCATTATCGATTCAGACCCCTATCCTGCGCGAGCGCTTCTAACTGCGATTTTTCGTTGGGCTGACAGTTCAGTTAAATAACTTGACCTTCTTGTTGGCGTAAAGTGAAAACAGCTGCTAAAACCAAACAGTTAGTACTTACCTAAGTAGTCGTGTTACCTTAACTTTACCTATAAATCAAAATATTAAAAGATAAAGATTTCCCTCGTCGTTTTGTATAGCAATGGACAAATTGCATAGGTACCTCAACTACCTATACAGTAAAGCAATAAAAGGTGAGTTAATATGTGGATGGCACATAAATATCCGTCGGTGGGGAAGCCGCTTCGTATTATTTTCGTTTTATTACCGCCGGGCCGAGAATTTGATAGAGACTTGGCCACCGAACTGCCCCGCCAGTATTAATTTCGCCAACACAGCCGGCCGGCCGCCGGCGCCAACGTATTAAGGCGCCGAAATGAAAAGAAACCAGGAAATGGATGAAAAGTAATTTATTTTGGCGTGAGAAGAGCGACAATGGTGCGAGCATAATATTGCTATTTCGGAGGGCGCGGGCGGCGGCGGCGCGGCCCGCCCGCGCCGACTCGCGCCACGCGCCGCCACTACCAACTTTAAATTAATTTTCTAATTTCGGAGCGGAATTATTTCTAAACATGAGGTCTAAAATGGAATCTGTAAGGGTATTCTCTGATAATCATTTTTCAACGATATAATACTTAGTATATTATTATTGACTTCAAACCTTTATTGGGTGCGATATTGCGTATGCATGACACGCTATACTAATACTTTCTTCTATCTCGTGAACTGAAATTGTTCAGACGCAAATCAAATTTTTTAGCTAATCAGCAATACAGCCGTTTTATTTTCCAACTAACTATCGACAAGGTACACATAAACGGCACTAGAATATTATCTTAACTAAGTAGTTTAGCTACATTGTAGGTCTAATAGACTACCCTCATCTTGTCACTGTCGGTTTTAAATTTCGCAACGTCGGTAGATTAAATAAAACAATCACGCGTAAACTAGCAATCTGAAGTACCTTTGTTCGAACCTTTAGAGAGGGTAACGCGTACATTACAAGGACCCTGCGTGTCTCGCCTGTAGGTAAACATTCCTCGTGTTCAATTAAATGTCAGGTTATTGTAATGAGCCCGCATCACGACCGCCCCGCAATCATTCCGTGCAATTTACAATCGTTCATTGCGTATTGCAATTAACTCGGTATCTCATACTTGTAGTGCTGTCTATGTATATAATTAACGATATATTGCTTTGCTAGTACATTTATTTGCGTGTTAAGTTAATTATAAGCGACGTCAGTCACATTATATGATCGCTAAATAAATGCACAAGAATGGGCTTCATAATCCAACTGCCCCTAAATAATCTTATATATAGTCATTTGTTCCGAGCAATACCACTTCCCCGAGAAGTGCGATTTAGTACCTTCTTCACAAGGAGGACACCAACAGCATAATAAAATTATATCATTTAAATTAATAAGGCATTTCCCGTGAGATATTTTAATTTAATTACACCAAACTTGGATTACGAAAGCTGAACCACTCAAAATAACGCAAATTAAAAACAGAATCCGCGTGTCCAAATTCATTACGGAAACGTAATATCGCGCGGAGTATCTAAAGTGCGATACTAATGGATTTGTATAATGATTGCGGTTGCAGCTGTTCTAAATGTTCATACAATTTATTTAGTTTTAGTCGTCGGTCACTCATTAAACAACGATGCTGATTGCGTTGTTGCAATATTCCATTATGCGGGCGGTAATTAGATTTAACCAAATGCGGGTTTTGCATTAATAACAGCACGCGTGTAAAAACTTAACGAGCAGAATACCTGCCTGCTCGCTAATGTTGTAATTGCTTGACTTATACTAAACATTATCATAAACAAAATTTTAGTAATTATTCTTAATTAAGTAGTAAAGAAACCTTTTGTTTTGGTTAGATAGTGTTGTTGAAACTTTCTATGAGACAGGCGTAGTTGGGGCAGTGATCGCCGCGAGAGCGCGAAGGTGCGCGGCGGGCGCGGGCCTGGCGTCCCCCGCTCCGCGCCCCCTCAACGTTAACATTTCCGTTATTAAAAAAGTACGAGACTTTGTCATCAGAGAAGTTAGTTTTTTTTTAATTAAAATTATGAAATTGATATTGCCTTTACGGCGGAGCTCGCTTGCCAACCTTGTAAAAGTTTAAATTAATTTTTGAATTAAGCCTAATAGCAGTGGTAAACGATTTCCAAGGAAAGAGTTTTCCATTTGAGCAAATATAAATTTTAATTTATCGGACGGCGCAAAATCGTATCGTAATTGCTTTTCATATCCGAGATGACGAAGATCGTTATTAATTGCGGCTATTAATAAGATTATCGCAGCAGCGGGGATATTTTGCCAGTGTCGCTAACAAAATAGGTCATATTTTATATCTGTCCAAGTACTTAAGAAGTACCTAGTACCTACCTCCTACTTGCGTAGCCAAAAAGTAGATAGGTAGGTATCTGCCTCGATCTGGAATCGAACCCAGGATCTCAAGCTTCGTAGTCAGGTTCTTTATCTACTAGGATAATCGGTCGTCGGTTGAATATATGGTTGAGACACTGTTATTTATGTTTGTATTTATCAATACATATAAGCGTGTTGTCAATCTTATTCAAATACCAACAGTTTTTTTTATATTTAATTTCCAAGAATATTAAATCATTTCAATTGGTACCTAGGTATGTTTTTTGTCCGTCAATTCCAAGTATGTAATTAGGAGCGTAGTAAAGCACTTCATTGTTTCAACGAACGGCGTCAAACTTGCACAGAGTCGAGACAATCTGCGCTATAAATTATTTTCTCAGAGAAGACTCCGAGAGAAACTTAAGCCTGACATAAGTGGGCAATAAACTTCATCCAATTTGGAGATTCGCATCTGGAGGCTCTTATTAAAGCCCGAAAGTTAGTCCTTTTCATCCATCACTTGTAATACGTGTGTGAGTTATTGTATGAAAAATTGAAGAATAAATTGAGTCGCTGCAGCGGCGGCGAGACATAAATCCCAACTGAGCCCTCAATATTGTTTTAAAGGGGAAGTGGCCATAAATTTTATCAGGGCCGCCCAGAGCAGTGCGGAGCGGCCGTCTCGGCGCGAGCGCCACGCCATGCCACGCCGCGCCACGCCGCGCCACGCCACGCTGCATTGCACCATGTCATCCCCACTTCATTCAAACAATTTTCCGCCACTGCTTATGCACCAGCCGCCCAGATCTAATTTCCTACTATTTATTACATGCCTCGAAAGTTTTGATGAAATAGAGCATGGATCCAAACGCCTTTAAAAAAATCTAGCGGTACCTATTTGACAAAAGTACGATAATAGCAGAATGTCCAATTATGAACAGTGGAGTAGTCTAATAACCGAACAAATAGAATTCTCAAGCAATTGTTGTGAAAAGCTGATACGTTTTCCACACTTTTGCATTTAGCTTTGTTCACTTTCCGGCTCTATATTGCAGAATATTGGCATGCCGGTATAGCGCGAGCAACGTAAAATACGATTTGATTACGATAAGGGTTGTGCGACGCAAGTGGCTGCGCTAGTTGTTTAGAGCATCGCGAGTCAATTTACCGCATCCCCATTCCGTCTTTGGACTAGCAGTAATGTAGCTAGAAAACATAGTGTTACGAGTCTCTAATAAAGCGAAATTGTGATATTAACCCAGAACCAGCAATAGTAAAACGCTCCTTGCGATTACATTGTGGGGCACAATAAAAAATCGCTTATTTTTATCAATACAATCTGTATGTGTCCGACATACATTTCGCATAAATGTGATATTGCAATATCATTCGTCCCCTTTTTAATATCGCGACGGACGCTGCCGGGCGGTTTATGGCACAACCCTTCCCGCGTTTTATTCGCGACCTGTTTGTCCTAATATGAAAAATTGACGTCAGCAAAACGGAAATGTCGCTCTGCTTATATGTTTTTGTACGCACATTAGGTACTTGCTGATTTACGTTTGTCTGTCTCCAGAAAACTTGCAAGGAAGTCTGGTACAGTTGTTTTGATAATTTGTTTCCCTAACCTTTTGAATTCGTAGATACCTACTAGATGTATACCTAAGGCTTGATTCGACCAAAGTTTTTATTCCAGGAATAACACCTACTCTCGGATACTAATGTCAAAACGCCATACTATTTTGACATTAGTATCAGAGAGTAAGCGTTATTCCTGAAAGAAGATTATAATAATGTCTATAATAGCTTTGCCACTATTAGTTGTTTTGGTATTGGCTTTTCTCGAATTATTGTTTAAATTGGCTTACAAATACGATCAGAGAATCGCATATATACCTACCTAGTGCCAATGCCGCTTTGAACAATCTTCGCAAATTGTTACGTACCTACTGAACATGTAAAAATAAGTTAGCAAATCATGGTTTCATTAACATTGAATGTACTCACTGCTTGCACTGTCAGGTTTGTGCATGGCCGGGGGGTCGCGAATCATGGCGCGGCTGTCACTCGCGCATCACACAGCACAATAGATTAATCTGAAACAATAACACTAATTATAACACCTAAACGAGGGCTCTTTTTCTCCAAATCTCACGCTCTAAGTTTACTCCGGTTCACTATTGGTATGAATTCAGTTTACATCAAGGTAGACATGCAGTCTTCATCCGGGCTAGATGCAAAACCTCAGTGGGAAATGCGGGAATCTTACAACACCTCCTAAACCTGGTGGGTATCTAGCGAGACGCAACAGACCCAATAATGCTGAATGACTAAATAATGAATGAATGAGAGAATGTAGATAAAATATAACTCCTCTCGAAGTTAACTCTACATTTGCAGTGGGCTCAGTTGCACAACATTACCATAACAGACTAAAAATCGACATTCGGCAATAGGTAAATAGTTAATTAAAGTGCACTGTGTTCATAATAAGTGTTAGAGCAAAGTTCCCAAGAAGCTTTTGAAACGTGAACTTTTAAATATACATATGTGAGTTTTAGAAGCTGAGTGGCGGACACGAGCGCACGCGTCTCAGCGAAACCTCATTAGAATAAACGATATTCCCTCCTTACGTCCACTCCGCGCGAGACCTTATTACTCCGACAAACTGCTGTCAAACGGCAAAAGCCAAGCCCGACCGCTGCGCTCAAAATTGTACCGTACTTTCTACACAACAAGAGTTCTTGTCCTAACTCAAGCAGTCTACGACTGTCTCCTTAAAATTCTCTATTCTATGTGTACGACATAGAGTTTATTCTCAAAGTAAGTGGAATAATAAACGCACATTCAGGCGGTATTTGTTCGTGAAGGTTTAGACGTCCGGACAAAGCTGGAAATTGAAACTTTAGACTCTAATAACTCGTGGCATAGTCCGCATTATCCTAAATGAGGATAAATAATACACACTTGAAAAAAATGCATATTTATGAAGCAAATGCAAAATACAATTAATAGTCACAAGTTTTGTGAAACAAAACGTACCACCCAAGTGTTGAAATGTTGTTTTATGAAACATTACAAGCTCATAAATCGAATATAAAAGCAGCTATATGCCCAATAAAAAATCCAACGCCTGTGCTATCACACTCAAACGAATTGGGTGAATGAAAAAAAAACTTTTATAACCGCATCGAAATTCCCATCAGCACCTGTTACAAAGGCGGCTATCAAATTACCCGCGACATATCCGCGGCGGAGCGAGCGCGCCTCCAACCATAAATACGGTATTCGTTATGCATTTCTCATATTCATGAATCCGTTTTATTGGCCCCAATAAAATATGAACATCTCAGAATGGATATGAGAGAGCGGGCAAATCTAATATGGATTGCTATGCGCCGGATTCGGTCCGATTGGCGGGTGGGGGCGGACATCTGCGCGCCGCCCGGCGCCCGCTCGCGGATCACAGTAATGGGCCCTGATCCACTCAACGCTTTATCACATTTCAAAATACTAAATTTAGTATACGCATACAAAAGAAGTCAGCTTGAAAACCGCACGCGACTGCGTTCATTCTGTGTAATCCAAAATTGATGACAATAAAAAGAGCACCGCTGAAGATACTTAACTCCCATTGTATGGTCATAAAAGAAGTCAAAGAGCGTATCCACACAATACTTACGTGATGTCATCTCTGTTGAGGAACAATCAGTCAGAGAGCGTCGCGGAGTCCCTACAATAATCCGTCGCCGCGAGTGGAGTCTGCGTCGCCGACAAAGGAGTAATTGTCGCTCGCTTCACGCCCGTATAATACAAATTTAAAGGGCACTGTCACACTAAACCAGCCACAGAAAAGGGCATCCTCCGTCGACGTGTCAAAAATTCAACAGAGAGCCGGGATAAGTGGAATGGATGGCGGAGTCGCAGGCCCGGATAAAATATTCTACGTCAAATCGTACGTCACTGGCTCTCGACTTGTTCTCTGAGAAAGTGCTTGGCACAAGTCTCTTATTTATTCGCTTTTACCTCAGCCAGTGCACGGCTCTTTTGTGCCCTGCCAGATTTACAAGCCACCATTAGGATGCTTCGGCTATAATATTAGAGGTTTGAGTGTCGTCCTTAGTACAAGCGCTCTTTTTTATATTTATTTCCTCCATTTCTTGTTGAAGTTGGAAATAATGCGCTACATAGCAATGCAATTATGTGATTGACTGTGTATACCTACAACATTATCGATGTTACGACCTGACCCGTCCCAACCCAGCAAAGAGCGAGAAGAGGAGCCCATTACAAGCACTTCCAGTAATTTGGGGTGCGCGGCGGAAACCCATTTGGGTATTATTGAGGCGGGGCGGATAGTGGCGACTATCCGTATCTCCATTATGATTGCGTTATCAACGCGATCAATTAAGTAGCATTACGTTAAAATTTGCCCCAGCCGTCAATTACGGGTCCGCCGGAGCACACCGCGGCGCGTGGCAGATTGTGGACATACCTTTGACCAAAAAAGGATTTTTTTATAAAAAATAATTGAGCGATTCGCATTGAAATTGCTAATTCACTTTGCAATTTAATGTGGCTAATAACATACGTAAGCTAAGTAAAGCCGAACAATTTGATCCATTAACCTCGTAATCTGTTAAACACTCCCTTCTGACTCCGCACTGATCGTATTCATTATTCACCGGCAGAGAGCAATTAAAGCTCCACTAATCAATCTCAAACTTCAGCCAGAGCTGAACTCTAATCAAGAAAACTCCTATTCCGTGAAAGCTCTCCGAACAAAATTTAACTTAATTAAAAATGTAAATTAAATTCCTAGGCGCTTCCACAAGCACCACGTCGGCGGCGCGGCCCGCGCGCGCTCGGGGCTTTTGATTGCAGCTAAAAGGTTTGGGATTAGTGCGCGAAAGAGCTTTCAGTGCATTTGTAGAGCTTTTAAGTGGGAAGCTTTCGCTTAAGACACTTACATACAATGTAAATTTTATGTAGCTTGGAAGTAATGGTGTAGGTATCAATTATGAAACAAATGGTTGTAGTTACGAGCTGCTCAAGAGTCAGGACTAATGTAGAGTTCGGCTTATTGTAAACTAGCTGATGCCAGCGACTTCGTCTGCAAATAATTCGTTTATCACTATCCCGCGGCAACTACGCAATTTTCCGGGATAAAAAGTAGCCTATGTGTTATTCTAGACTGTTCTCTATCTATGTGCCGAATTTCATCCAAATCCGTTGGGCCGTTCTGGCGTAATTGAGTAACAAACAAACATCTATCCATCCATACTTTCGCATTTATAATATTAGTTAGATATCGAAGTTAAGAATTGTTTATACTTATTAATTGCACACTTGTTTAAAGAGCGATGACGTGTCAATATTTGTTAGTCACGGATGGGTTTACTGTCGACAGTCAAAGGCAGAAGGGGTGCGCGAGGGGGCGGGAGGGGGCGAGGATCTGACCAAGGAAGTTCGGTGTCCGGAAATAAACCGCCCGTAAAATTGTCAATTCCGAGGGCACGCCGGCGCCTGAGCCCGACAATTTTGAGCCGGACGACTGCGAACGACTCCTCTGAGCTCTGCCTACCCGATTCATTGTTTGAAACAACATCAAAGTATTTTTTACAGATTTAGTTTTGAATAAATTTACTATAAGTAACTATTACTCATACAGTTGCATGATACATCTGCAGATTTTAAACATTAATTTTTTTTTACTGGTTTTTAAGGTCCCTATCTAAATATGGTAGTCGTAATATTTCAAGCTAAATCTACTACTGCACTACAACGAGGCACGATATTTCTATCTATTGCATGTCAGCGAAACGCGATGCCATCTGGGTGGGCGCCAAAACAATCACTGTTATTCACTACTTAACCCCTCGACGCAACACATTACAACACTTTTGCCGCCGCAACGTATTTAATTACATTTCCATACCCAACCACATTACACAGTAAATTGACAACACTCAAACTACCGAAGGCGTTTACCGAGTCGTCCTAAAGAAAATTGGGTCGTATATATCACGAGCCGCATACGCGATAACACACGCATCGCCCATCCAATCACGAAGAGCAGCGAGCAGAAAGCTTATTATCGAGACGCGTTCTTCCGACGCGCCGGTAATGAGGCCGGGGCGGCCGGCCCGCGCCGGACTCCCGCCCGGCACCGGACCGCCATAACCTCCGTACTCCGCTGCACGGCACGCGGCACAAGCACACGTGCACCTCGCACTCACACCCTCGCTTCTTGAACTGCGATCATCGCCACACTCATCCGTGAAATTGATTCTCCAGAAAAGAAAAGACGAAAAGATAAATAAAAAGGAAATAGGAAAACACAAGCTAAGATTTGGCGTGAAATTGTTTTTCAGCGCCCACCCGCCGCCGACGCGGCTACGGCGGGCGGCGGCCCGGCTCGGGAATTTCCCAATTACAGGGTGTGAACGTATTTGATTATGTAACGTATCCTTAAAGCCGAATGTATTAATGGTCATTGTTATTACTAAAATCAATTAAAAAGTTATTCTGTACCAAATAGTTTCGGACTTGAAAGTAATTTAAGCGAAACTGTTTACTTACTGTGTTTAAGCGTACTAACATAGAAATATAGGTATATTCATACACTTAAACAAACTGACCGAATCTTTGTTAGATTTAATCTAAAATAATAGCACTAATATCGTATCTAAAAGGTCTACCTATCCGGCTGAAGATCAGCCGAATTGGGATAAGTTAAAACACTGTGACATCTCATCCACTACGTGATCCATTTGCCGAAGTAAGAAGCAATCTCATTCAATACCCGGCCCCGCCAGGGCTGCCGGCAGCCGGCAGCTAACAATGCGATACTTTGTGCGCGCCCAGTATCACGGAACGCAATAAAACTTTACATTACTCTTTAACTACTTCCCCATAGTTATCAGCGAGTGATGGGAAATGGGGCATAAATATAGAATCGCTCGTTGTTTCATTTTATAGTTATTGTATAACAATACCACGTATTTTATTATGAAAACTATTGTATTGGATATTGCCTATAATGGAATACGGAAGTTGTATGTAACGTCGGCATAACTAATGAACAATAAATGTCAACGCTGCGGCATTATAATATTTAATCAGGTAAGTAATAACACAAAAAAACAATAATCAAGCAAACGGCCCATTAGTTAAACTAACGTGTCGCTGTAACTGCTAATTTGAATTTCTGTGTTCAAACATGGCTTAAGGCAGTTCGGGCATTTCCATAAAGGCCTTTTAATAAAATAATGCGTTGTCAGCATCGGCAGCCCTAGTAAAGAACGGAGTATCGCTTTCCCCGATTGTATTAGATTCAGCTGCCCTTTTCATCTACATGTCGTTCTCTTCTCGCCGCCCGCGCCGCGCGGCTAGGCGAGCCGGCGAGCGGCGCGGCGCGCCTCGTGGATACGCCTCGCGCGATCGATTATTCCCCTATCACTCACTGTCACTAAACACCGCAATAATCACTCTGTCCTACACTCATCCGATTATATACGTGAACAAATGACATACGCCAACACGCCGTCGAATATTAATAAATCGCTTATTAAATCGAGACCAGCTCCATTATAAATACAGGCTACTAACGTTTCAAAACATTTCGACGGCAGAAATATTAACTTTGTATCTAAATCTTGTTATTTATTTACAACATTTCTTATTTGGAAAGAAACTATGAATATGATTATCCACACCATTCCAAAGGCTATCATCCAATAAACCTAGTAGGTAGGTACAAAAGGTATCAAATCTTTTTCGTCCGTAGTGAAATTGAATATTTATCCGGGTAGTATCTCTATTCGGGAACAATTTTTATGTAGGGGGAATACAATCTCAAGATATTTCGGAGGGCCACTCCACGAGGATATTGGCAAATACCTTGCCTACATTACCTTTATTGCTTCGCGACATCGCGTGCCTGGTTTGATTCTATCTGCGATTACCAAGGAATTATTCAATGTTCGCAATATAGGTAAATAAGTCGATGGAAACTTTCTATTTGTGTTTCATGCTACCAGCCAATATTTTAAGCTACATATTTCCGTCCGTGCCTTTAATCATCATAAATATAAAATTAATTTACCATATTAAACGTATATTTTAAATTATGCTAATTTAATTATGCAATTTGGAATGACTTCAGACATTCGGGTCAAGCATAATCCATAACACGGTGGTCGGAATGGCCTTATCACACCACTTAACGCTTCTGATTAGTTATACCACTATTTATTAAGAGATCCTTGGTTAAAATTGCATAAACCATAAAGCGTACGCAATCACACTTCACTGGGAATAGTGTTCTTGCCTATGATGTGTGCGCGCCGTATTGCGTTGACTAAACTACACTCCACACTTGAACATAAACAAAGGGTAACGCATACCTAAGTACCATTAGTTTGACTTGTACCATAAATTATAGAGATTCTGCTAAAAATATATTAATTTCTAAACGACACTGAAAATTAGAACACATAGAAAAATTCGAAAAGTAAAGCTATGGCCGGGAATCGAACCCGGGTCCTCGTCATTCCGTGACGCGTGCTATACCCCTACACCACCCATAGCAGGTGAGTAAGCCTCTGAATTTTTCTATCTGGTACCAACTGTCACGTGACCTTGTTACTATGCGAATATTTGTCGCTAAGCGTCATCTGTTTGAATGATGTGTCTGTACGACACAATCACAAACTCCCGTGGAACATGTACTGCTCACCAGGGACGAGAGAAGGCGCTGTATTTCAAATGATAGGAAATATCAATATATTATTATCTATACATATTTATTCGTTCTTTCTTGGTATTTAATATATGTTTACAAAACCACTTATAAAACTTTTGCATGAGAGTTGAACAGTAATCTCAATTTGACCAAAGATGTTTCGCAATCACAACTCGAGTTCATCTCAATTAGACCAAGCCTAATGACTACAGAGTCACCTAGCTTAAAGTGCACTCATCAGTTGTTTAATAAATTCTATTAATTGGGATGAATGAGGCGAGGAATTTGTCATTTAGATTATTGCACGCGACAGTGGGTAAGTTGTCTGAAACAAGTTTGCCATCGCACAAGGCACCGCTTATAATCCCTTCAAATCCCGGGCTCGCACCTCTGAGTTTTTCGGAATTTATGTGCGAAAATTACATTACATTTGTAATTTGCCATGAGCTTTTCGGTGAAGGAAAACATCGTGAGGAAACCTGCACACATTTGCGAAGAAATTCAATGGTGTGTGTTAAGTTCCCAATCCGCACTGGGCGCGCGTGGGAACTATAGCCCAAACCCTCCAATACACGGAGGAGGCCTATGCCATGAGGCACACCGAATTTCGCGACAATTTAATAAAAAATTAAAAAAAAAAACGACAATAACAACAACAACAACAACAACATGTACTTACCGAAATTGTAGCGAATTCGGAATAAAAAAAATATAAAAAAAAAGGCTTATAAATAAAAATTGGGATGAATGAGGCGAGGAATTTGTCATTTAGATTATTGCACGCGACAGTGGGTAAGTTGTCTGAAACAAGTTTGCCATCGCACAAGGCACCGCTTATAATTGAAGGACCCGGCGCCGCTCGGCCGAGTAGCGTTCCAGTCTAAAGTTCCACAATTAGGTACCGCTTTATACACATACCGCACTTTTGCACGCTAAATAATAAAGTAAGGGCTCAAAATACACTGTCGGAAGAACCGATTAAGGCTGAAATGACAACAAATCTCAAATCGTTCTCAGAGATCAGGTACGGTAACTACTAAGGGGGACTATAATGATGCGTGCGCTTTATTTTTCGGAGTAATGTAGGTACCTACTGACGAGCAAAAGTAGCGGGTCGCTTTTCGTACAAAAGTGAATCTTTATTTTTGCTCGTCAATTTATATTAAGTACTAGCTGTTGCCCGCGACTTCGTCCGCGTGTGTTTTTTGTGATAGTTTAGAGCTATTCTCGATATCAAAATTGTTATTATTATACCCTTACAATAACATGTACTAATCCTTAAATAGGCACATTCAAATAGTTTTCTCGAATAGGTAGGTACTATGTACATTCAGATTTTAAGTATTTGTGAAAATTTTGTAAGCTAGCTTACCTTGAAGTGTTTAAGATACATATTGCGCTAAGGCCCAGCAGCGCAGCGTTATATATTCTTTGGCAGTGTGGTATTTAACCAAAACAATAAAAATCTTATAAAAAGTCTGAGGACAGAAACTTTTACAATTTCAGTAACCAACTTTTTCACAATAAAATTCTGACATGTTCGTAGCGCAGGCGTAAACGCGCCTTTTGATTTTGCTTTTTTTAGGCAAAGGTACTGAGAGCATACAGCCAAGCGTTTCATTCACGCCGCCCTCATAATAATGTCAGCTTACTATATATACTTATTTACTTACTTATTTTATATATATACTTATTATTTACTAATTTATAATTTATTATTTATATTATTTATAATAAGGGTGCGTTTGAAAACCGAACGCGTTGTGAATAATAGCGCAATAAATAAAAACAAAGTAACGGTATTGCATATTGAACTTCAGGTGTTAGGTAAAGAACACAATTTCGGACGCCAATTTAGGTTGGACAAAAATGTCTTCGTTGAAAAAATACCTGTGCAGAAAGTAATTATTTTATTAATGTTTTTTCACAAGTGACACACTTTTCCGGCTTTATGTCCTATATACATTTTCTTCATACTATTATTGTATTTGTAATTACCAACTACTTATACCGAGGAAAGCAGATTTTTTTGAGTTCCGCTATTTTGTGCGTAATCACCTCAAAAATCAAATTTCAAGAAAACTGAAAAATTATATTTACCTGTATTAGATTGGAAGTATAATGTAGCAACTTTAAAAGGTTAAACTTCATTGGTTTTTATTTTATAGGTGTATGAAGTTCATTATTTTTTAACACAAAACCCTCTTTTTTGCGTCTCTGGGTGAGATTAAAAAAAAATGCTAAAACAGGTATTTCTTTATTTTTATTACTGAGTATATATTCTGAGTTTCATGATTCTAGAACAATCTAATTTTTTTTTCATACAAACTTTAACCCCCCTTTTCACCCCCTTTTTCTAATATTTTCCAAAATTTCTATAGCCTAGATCCTATTCTGAATGTATTTAAATAGATTTGTGAACATTTCAACAATATCCGTTCAGTAGTTTTTACGTGATGCTCAGTCAAACAAACAAACAAACAAACAAAAATTTTAAAAATGGTTTTAATATGTTCAGTTACTTATTTTAAGTCACCCTGGTCGGGTTTTTTTTTAAATATTCAATGTACAGATTTTTTGGTCTCAACGATTTTATTATATGTATAGATAAAGATCAAAAATTAGTACATGAATCGGGCTATTGCAGCAGGTCACTGGGCGCAATTTGTATTAAAACATTTTATGTAAATGAAGCCGACGTTTCAAATGAAATGGAAAGTTTATTCGCTGAGTGAGTTTAATCATTATACGGTGGGTGTAATTATTTCATAAAAGCTATCAGCGTTTACTCAGAATTACGCTATTTGCCATACATATTAAATGAAGTATTCATTAGATATGAAAACTATGAAACAAAGTTAGTATGTAATTTAATTATTTCATTGCCAGATTAAAAAAAAAACCTAAAACTACATTGATTATTGATATCCAACGTAGAAGTTAATTTAAATATACATATATTACGCAAGGCATAATTTCAGCAAACAAGCTTATCGTGCACATAGTATAAGTGCCTACTTAACCAAGAACAAACTTGTAATGATTACAATCAATGCAATGTTTGCGAATACTCTGGCTGGAATAAAACCATTTTAATAGCATAGGTTTCACACAGAGCACGGAAAGTGGAATCAATCTTACGCGTGCATAAGCATTGTTTATGCAGCGGCAGCGGCTGCAATTACAACAAATGGTGTAGCGACTACGAACACGATCGCGTAATGAAATCGCAACTCCGTCGCTGCTACGCTAATGATTCACGTGTAATGAATCACTAAATTAAACGTCGTATAAATACAAGCAGACACTACACTAATTAAATTTGCGGTTAAAATGTACATTATAATGTAATTGCTTCGTTAATTTTAGAAAGGCGCAACGACTCCAGCGCCATACCGGGAGGCGACTCTGTTTTGCTATTGCTCGGCGCTGCGTCAGATTCCGCGATAATGCAGCTTAATTAACGTTTAGATGCAACGCTGATTAAACGTTCACTTAAACTGCAATAACTTTGCCCTGCCGCTGTAAATAAGCATTCGTGATCGTCCTCGACTAGCTATTTTAATGAGATTTAATGGCAGCGGTGTTTCTGCCTTGGACGGCTCAAGCTCGCCTCACAAGTTACAATGTCGGCTCTTAAGACCTTAATTGGTTTCGAACATGTTTAATCCGCTTAATGGTTGTTTTTATCAGGCAACACACAATAACGAACTCCGGTTCGACTTCGATAACTCTGATTGATGTGAGATTTTATAAGCTTTTATTATCAATGGACAATCTTTAGTTGCACGGTCTGGAAAAATAGATAATTAGGTATACAAAGTCGAGAATAAAACCAACATTTTAAAGAGGATATTGGTAGGTATTATAAGTACGTCCTAAGTGACACTTATAGCACATTGTTAATACCAAGGTGCGCTTTGCTGTTAACAGTCATTTAAAGACAATAAATTGTTGTGTTGATGGCGGTCGGAGCGGAAGGTGTATAAATTCGATGAGCGAGTGACGGGCTGACACCTATGATTGCATTTACAATGCTAATTCACGGCGCACCAACACGCCAACGCCGCCATGCTTCTCGTTTCGCAGCCGTTGCTCGCCATCCGGGCTCACAAATCTAAACCCAAATTCGAAAGATTCAACCTACGCTGATTTTTATCAGCGATTCGGATCCGATATGAAAATTATTTTGACAGACCACAATGTATTCGAAAATTCGTACAATTATGAACTAAGCAATTTGTAATTAACCAACATGTAGCCTTTGGTACCTTACCTTCTTAGGTAGAAAGCAAAGTAAGGGCTCTGCTCTCCGCTAAACAAGTATTTTTTATTGGAGTAGGTAATTTGGTTTTATACAAAACCTTCAATTTGACCTGCGTCGACATGTGAAACAAACAAGGCTTTAGCATAAAATCGAATGTAGCGTTTCGAATCACAAATCAAAAAATTACATTCGTTTTTCTGAGCACTAAACGTTTTAAACCGACACGAAGCCCGGATGTTGACACAAACCATACTAATGATCGATGACAAATTTAAATTCATTAAAAAAAGATAAACCCGAGAGGGATTGGTCCGTAATACAGCTAGATAGATACGTCGAGATAAGCCGGCGGATAAGCGGCCGCGATCCATTATCGAGCAGTTAATTGATAATTACTTTCTTCCATTACGCCGAACGAAAAACGCGGTGATTAACTCTGAATCGCTTTAACGAGCACAATGGGTCGACGTTCAATTAAAAACCCTTGTCGAATGTCGACGGCTTCGCAGAAAAGCGGAATCGACGCTGACTCAATCTCGTATACATGGAATAAGGAATTACTCGCGTGCGGAAAGTTTTTAATTAAATATTCACCCGTTTTGTAATTAAGATGCGATTCAACTGAGCACAATAGAGTTTCGTGAGGCACTTTCGAAAGAAACCGGAGGCAGCGTTAATATTTTCAATAACCTTAACGACAATGGGGATCGGACAACGAGATACGCGATAATTATTTTTATTTAAATGCGCTCTTACACAATTGTGTAAACTCAGACAGCATATATGTACTGTTAATTTGCTGTTGAATGTAAGTCGGTAGTATTTTTAAAAATAAGTACCGTTTTGGAGTGGCATCAATTTACGCGTAAAAGCTAAAATACTGTCGGTATACTTCACTGGCGCATTGAGGCCACATGTGTTGCATTTGGGCGTAATGCATACACATAACTCGCGTCGTATAGTTACCACAATAACTAAATTTGTTTAAAATAAATCTTCGACATCAGGCAAATTTTTTTTACGAATAGTTAACTTCGTAGGTACTTAGGTAACTATTTTGTATATTAGGTATAAATACTGGGACTCGGTGATTGAGGTGTAATATCGTAGAGTTCTATTGTTATTATTCGTAAGCATAGTGGTGAATAGAGTTCTCGAATAATAAAAGTCCATTAGTAGTAATATTATGCGGTAATACAATAGGTTCAGGTAAACACAAAGTTAAATAAATGAACGCCTTTAGCCAAAATGATATAAGTAATCTCGGAAACACCTAATACTCCATTTAGGTATAATAACATAATGATCACGTAATTAATTTTGGCATTTCGCAATCACAATACAAGTAACGGAAGGATTTATTTGTATAATACTGTTTATGAAATAAAACTATTAGTTACACAATTGCAAAATATAGTCGCAGACGTTTCATTTCGTTGGCATAAATGAATCGCAGACCCCCTCTAACCCCTGCTCCGACTGGTCCATTTACTATAAATTCTGAAGGAAAATCATCTGCAGAATTCCAATAGCTGGGCGCTGATGTCCAAAATCGTGATATATCGAAGCGTGATCGCCTGGTGTGAGCGCCTGTTTATGAGATATTTCATAACTTGCATAATTCGCAAACCATTTATCACTTGACGCCATATCGATGCCAAGAAGCAGTTTAAGCATATTTCAAAGTAATTTGGATCAGACACTCCAAACTGTCGGAGAGAGACTGGAAGTCGACTAGTACTTGCTTTACTGCTTAGCTTACTTACTAAAATAAATAAGTCTTAATGGTTAATCATATTTAAGTTGACCTTATACGTACGAAGTTAATTTAGGAAATCATAACAAAATGACGCGGTAAAACCCACAAAGTTGCATTTTAAGCACGATTCCCGCAAATTACCGTGTCCACATGAAAAACGTTTTTTTAGACGTACGCTAATGGTTCGAACCAAAATGACACAGCGCTAATGAATAAATTTTTGCTCCAAGTTGAAATTGTTATCGTCTTTTGACAGATACGTGAAAATTTGACTGAAGTGCTGTGGGGTATACTTATACTATTAACGATCGTTTTGCGGCATTCATGGTGAACATGGTTTGTGGTTTCGTGCCATGACCATGTGCCATTACACAAACTTACGTGAAATACTTAAGGTAGGTGAGTAAATTAAGCCAGTAAAATGCTTTATAATTTTAAGAATACAGGGATTATCTTAGATTTGAAGCTTTAGTCTTTTTAGGGTTCCGTACCTCAAAAGGAAAAAACGAAACCCTTATAGGATCACTTTGTTGTCCGTCCGTCCGTCCGTCTGTCAAGACCCTTTTTCTCAGGAACGCGTGGAGGTATCAAGCTGAAATTTATATCATATAATCAAGTCCACTGCCCCTTGGAGCTGTGAAAAAATCGAACTTCTAAGCCAACGCAATCATAAGATACAGCCGTTTATGCCGCAAATTTCCGCAACTCTCAAGGGAATCAAAACCTACAGGGTATACTTTCCCGTGAACGCAGAATCTTGAAATTTGGTATGAAGGTAGGTCTTTTAGCACAGATTAAGGAATAATTGCGAAAACCGTAAATACGTCTGTATAGTGATCAGTGACCATTATAAAGTGACCCCACAGTGCGTACATTTTGCTTTGGAGCAGGGCTCTGCTTACACTGGTTTATAGATATTTATAGATAATGATACGGAACCCTCGGTGCGCGAGTCCGACTCGCACTTGGCCAGTTTTTTAAGTTAATTGAAGCCGATGATTTTTCGATTTGACTAAAATTTTTAATGGTTCTTTTATATCAAAATGGTTACCTAACTTTGTAGTTACTTTGTCCCGATTTATTTATTTATTTATCTGTTAGTTTTAGGCATTTGGATGAATAAGTACCTATCAATACTTGGTAAGCAAAAAGGCATCACGTAAGGTTGCGTATCCACCAGGGCAGTGACAATCTAACCGTTGTGTGTGGACAAACCCACCAATAGTTTACTTTTATAGCCTAGCTCAACGTAGTCTTCCTATTGGTGAATTCTTCCCTGCATACCTCCCAGAGACCTTGCACAGCTCCGGTGAATGCGGTACCTAAGGCAGGCTGCGCCGCGCGCGGACCACGCTGCAGCCCCGGCACTTGCTCCATAAACAGGCTTCCGTATTTTTCAATCAGAGAGCTGTCAAAGCATTCTGACACCCTCATCCCGTCGGCTCGCACTCGCCGAACACCGAAATTGGTTTTCTACATTCAATCCATACAAAGTTTAATGTTATTCGTTCGCGATATCACCGGGATGCTGCCGATGTTTACCGTCGCACCAAATCATATTGGATTTGCAAACTTTTGTTTGCGGACTTTATTTCATTTCACTGTTAGCTCAGGCCGAGAGAATGCAATTTTGGTTATCGTACTATCAGCTTCATACGTGTGAGTCACTGTGTGTGTAAAGTCTATTCCAGAATAACTGATTTGCCTAGACAGTTACAACAGTTTACAAATGAGAAACGTATTAACCATAACTACTTAACGTTTTTCATCGTGCCTACCGTTTTCAACATAGCTTAAAGTATTTTATTAAGCATTTCTAGTTATTTACAATGTAAAGGATCGGCAGTGCACGTTACAAATTAAGTGCACCGGATATCTGCGAGAGCAGCTCAGCAACAGAGAAGGCTGGAGTGCGGCCGCAAGCGTTTATAAATTGAAGGGCTGGTACCTGCGGCTTAATACACCGCCGTTTCCGGTTCATTTCCGCACGGCGCGCCCGGCTCCGGATATTGCTTTTAAGGTGGTGCTGCACGCCATCGCCCGCTATACTCGCTCATCCACCACAAGCCGCTAACCACACGCTCTATGATAACGACACGCACTACTCTCGATTAACAGTCTCATGTAATGTAACAGGACACCACATGGATGCCATCGAGGAAGTAGTATAGCTACTCAAAGCAATGAGCATAATTTCCACCCAGCGATACATAAAGCAATAAAAATATGCCTTAAAGAAGTTGCATCCAACGCGGCTTGGCAATAAATAAAATGAGAGAAACACGATCCTTTGAAGCCGCTCCGGAAATTAAATGTTCCCTTAAGCTTAAACTTTAATTAACTAACATCACGCGAATGCAATGCATAGTGACCAGTGCTGGGGTAAAGCGGTGCGAAGCGTGGGCGTGAGGCGATTCCGCGACGACCGGGAACGACCCGCAGGAGGAATATGCGAGTTAGCGGTTCCCTCGAACGTGTGGCGAGTTCGAAGGGAACGGCGCCTGTAAATCAGACGCGCTAAATCATACCGGTCGGACGGCTGCGATTCTGGGGAGCGCGATTTGATGGACAGTCAATTTAAGCGTGAAGCGGTAACTCGTGCACTTCCATTTGCGCGCAAATTATGAGTTCACTACGCCTCCATTTAGACAACACGGAGATACAATGCTTAGAATCAAAAGATACCGCGTACTGTCAAAGAAAATTGCGTTCTTTGTTAACAATATGCAACTAAGTAAACTTTACACAGCTCCATATCAACAAGATTATCTTGATGTACAGTGTTTTAGAAAATGATTCCAAAATAAATGTGCTAAAATAATCCCACAAAACGAACTTAAAGATTTTATGTGTGATATAATAAACAATAAAATAGGTAACTCACGCGTAAACTCTACAAATAAATGAGCCAACACTAGGAAATTCTCTAACTCTACGTCACAGGACATACTTAAGATTTTTATAGTATAAGAGTATCTATTCGATACTAATATCGCAGTATAACTCTAATGCGCTATACATGTTTTAGCAGCACTTTAATGATCACCATATGTTTCTTTATAGCGTGATGTTAATGTATAAAAAAACGTTAGGACCGCCTGTTAAGCTGGCGAAGCATGCGGTTTCAATTAGCACCGACGTTATGCAACTTTAGTGTAATTACGGTTTTATATCGTTATTATGACGCGTTTCCCATGACATGCCCGACAGATATAGATGTTACACACAATAGAAAAAAACAACACTTCTTGAAACAGTCTGATTTATCTTCCAGCCCTTAGATCTTTACATACAGAAAGAAACTGGAAATAAGTGTCGATTGATTATAAATATTTTTATATCACACTTTATGTTTGGCAATAACTTGCATTTGTCAAGTTCTAATACAAGTTATCGAGTAAAAAAAGACAGAAAAAGTAAGTACTTAATCACGAAGAAAATACTAACAAAATTAAATAGGTACAAATGGTCATAGAATGAGCAATGTAAAGCAATGCTGGAATTAAATACCTACTCCAGTAGCCTTCGTGCATGCGGCTTTTAAGATAAGCGGCTTAAAAGTTTAGCTCAGTAGGTAGGTAATTAAATATTAATGACGTGATAGCTTTAATACACGTAAATAATAATTTAATTGCGTTATAAATGTACCATTTCTAATCTCCACGGACCCTTTTAATATAACGCTCGCTTATCGGTCTGATTCAGTTACTTTAAATCGCTTCCATTACTTAAAGTAGATTTCGATGTTTATGTCACACACGAGAGCGATAATATCGCAATTTATTTCGTTATTCATTTACTTAATGGACTGAGCTTAATCACGTGTCACTGTTAAGTACTAAGTGAGATGCTAACTAAGAACATTAGTTAGTTAGTAATATTAATAAGGACAAAAAAGCTTGGCACATTGTGCCATACCTAATTATCGACTTACAAATCAATTCAGTGGGTACTCAGAATGCGAATCAGACATCGACCTCGGCTGCTCGAGCGTTACGGTTCTTTTTGGCAGAGAGCCTTAATGGGTGGAAGTGGAAGAGCAGCGTTTGCGCGGTGCATCCTGAGCAACAATGGTTAAATGATATATCTAAAAATCAGTTAATCATTGGTATCTGATTGATAGTGGTGGTTATGTTATTTTTTTTTACTTGACGTTAAGAGTTTTAAGACTGTTTTTTACTCGACTTTAGAGAATTGTCCTCAAAATGGGTAAAAAAATCTAATTTTATTATAAAATAAAGGACCGTGTTCTAAAACTTGATTTTACTACTATCGCCAAATAAAGCAACTACTTAATTCCAATTTTTAGTAACCATATTTATTATTCTAGACCGGTTTTATACACAAACATCAATGATTAATTTTATAGCTTCTTTTAACTATGTTAATACAATTTTACGATTCTTGTTTGACATCTTCAAAGTCTACTGGCGACAGAACAAGATAATGCTCTCTCAACACTTTAAACATGACGTTATGTTTAAAATTAGCCACTTTTGTTTTGTTTATAGCATATCGTTTATTGCTACATTTTTCATTGAGACATAATAATATAGCGTTCTCGAAAGGAATTGTAAGAAACTTATGGAGATGTACACACCCATAATATGTCTACAGTGCGAGAATGTAATGAAGAGTAGAACACGGCCGAGGCTTGCCAAGTGGTCCAAATAAGGTAATAAATTTTAAGACTATTTTATTAGTATTATTTTTATAACGAATAAAGAGGTATCCAATTAAATTTTATAACATTTTACTAGTCATTGCGGTACTTGTTACGATTTGCGATGACGTTAAAATCTTATTTCCTCGAACTTGAATTGATTTAATTTGGACAAATAAGTACAGATTTTGTTTAAATTAGGTTCTCAGATATGCCAAGTAAAATAGTAACCGTTTAAAATGATAGATGAAAGGTATTTTGATTTAGTTATAAGGGCTTAAAATACACTTTGTCCCTTCCAAATAAACCCATATGATCCCTTTTAATACGATAATATGCCTCTATCTTTCGTCTGCAGTCACACACGCGACCCTCGTGTGCTAATTGAATTTAAGGAATAAAATCCAATCGCCCCGATTCTTTATTATTCAAGATCCAATTTGGATAAGGTCTGATCGGTCCGCGGGGCGCGGGCCGAGAGGGGCAGTCGAGAATGAAATTGGATTTGTCACTCAAAACATAAGGCTGCCTTAACTTTAATAAGAAAGTATAAAAGTATGCATGCACTTTTTAAGATACTTTACCTTTTCTCCGCAGTCTAGACTTAGGAAGCCTTAAGTGAAAACAGATTCTATCAACTGATTTGCTAGCGTTGGATTTTTCTTTACTTCAATTTACCTATTAGGTGCTACGTGAGAAAGCTTGATTATAATCATACAACCAAGCTAAATGTCTTTACATGAGTAGTAAGATTAGGTTTGCATACCTTACTCACCGCAAAATGCAACCGTTTAAAAGCTACACAGAGCACAAAGAGTTAAGATCAGAAACTGCATTTTCGTGTCACATGCAATATCATACTTATTGACATCATATTTTTAAAACAGCCCGAGAACCCCTCGATGAAATGACAACGCACATATGGGGTTAACCTTTGCGAGAGCTGATCGACTGATAGCGGTAATGACATAGTGCTATCGCCAGCGAACAGACCGCGACACCGCGTCGCCGTAACGCAGGCGACAAACGACATCACACGAGACGATATTGTTATCCTTCACGATCTGCACTACTTGGAGAGAGAAAGCTATAGAGCAATAACTTTGCTTGCCTGGCCCCCTTGCATTTTCCTCTGTTTCCTGCATACGATCCTGCCACACGTCATACCAAATTTTAAATTGAATGTAAATATCACTGCGGGTTCGAGGGTGCGTTATCTCTTAAGCAGCTGATGGCTTCCGAGCGAATAGCAGATTTAATAATGAAAACTTATAGTTATGTGTAGACAGATTTGCTGCTATACTTTTCTAAATCTTAATCTGCAGACGATGTTTATTTAGAGGATAACTCAGCCGGTGCAGATAAGTATAGGGAGATCAATAGAAAGAACGATGACATTAATCGCACACTATCTCTATCTTATTATAAAACAAACTACAGATTAGCACTAGGCTTCAATAATGTAACCAGTTTTCGTGATGTAATCTGGTGGTAACCGGTTTTACTCAGTAATTTATGATTTATGTATCATTCATTTTTCATCAATTTGATCAATAATCAGTTCCTCAAAACAAGCAATTATGACTGTCACTTTAATCAAATAAATGGTTGACTCACCGATAGCCCAGCAGCAGCCAGTAACGTCAATAGATAAGTAATCTGAAAAGATAAAAATGATCGTGAATAAAGTAACGTTAAGTTCAAGTGCGAACCGTTGATGCAAGCCGGACGCGTTCACAATATAGTTCTCGAGTTCATGTTATTCTGATGTGGACCGTATGAAGGTTGTATAAGAGCGCTTATAACATCACTGTGGGTGCAAGTCGACAGTAGCCGGCGTGCCCGACCTGCCCTAATTGTTGCGCTCTTTGCCTTCCGCGCCAGACGGCGTTCCGTCGCCCTCGCCCTACTGTGCCCGCAAGCGAGTGAAAGCGTTTTACTTTTCGAAGATACAGGATAGGAGTTACTTGCAGATGTAGACATGGATTGTAATGTATTTATTTTGTGTTTGTGGTAAAAACGGTTTAGAATGTGCATAAAAAACTCGTGCGGCCCGTGCCGAGGTAAATGTAGGAGGCGGGCTTACCTTACTTCGCCGCTGTCCTGCCTAACTGGCCACGGGTCTGTTGCGGATGGTGTAATTATTATATCTCACCATGCGCCGCTTTATCTCAATAATTAATTGGCAAAGATCTGGCTCGGAGCGTACTTTTTGAAGCCACTTTTGACAGGTGAATTTTTCTTAACTTTTACTAACAAAGAACGTTTTATACGTGCTGCGCCCGCATGCGCAAACCACATGACATCAGGAGGATATTGGCCAGCTACATTTTGGTTAGACCACCTCCTTGCACACGGCAGCGCAGCGCAACCACAGCGCAACCAAAAACAGAATATGCAAAAATATTTGTATGCTTACTTAGTTCACACTTAGTTCTATGAAATTTTCTCTTTGTAATTAGTGTGTTTTTTTTTTTTTTTTTATAAGCCTTTTTATTCCGAATTCGCTACAATTTCAGTAAGTAAGTACAGAACATGTTGTTGTTATTGTCGTTAATTTTATTAAATTGTCGCGTAATTCGGCGTGCCTCATGGCATAGGCCTCCTCCGTGTATTGGAGGGTTTGGGCTATAGCACCATTGAATTTCTTCGCAGATGTTTGCAGGTTTCCTCACGATGTTTTCCTTCACCGAAAAGCTCATGGCAAATTACAAATGTAATTTTCGCACATAAATTCCGAAAAACTCAGAGGTGCGAGCCCGGGATTTGAACCCACGACGCTCTGCTTGAGAGGCCACAGGTCAAACCACTAGGCTACCACGGCTTTTTAGTGCAGTTTTAGCAATTTTAGCAATTAGTGTGCTTAGTGAATTATATTTTTTCTAAAAACAGAATCAATATTTCCATCAATAATTGCGGCTTAAAGTGTAAATGGGATCCCTCCATTTCCCATAATACTAATTTCATTTGCCATAATGGTCACTGGCTATAACCTTCAATTGCCCTAGTATCACATGCCATAATTTTAGAATGCCATAATACTCAAACGTCATAATGTTCAACATCCCTAATATTAGATACCATAATATCACTTTCCATAATTTTTACTTTCCATAACTTTCAAAATCACTAATATTTCATGCCATAACAATCATTTGCCATAATTAAGGAAAAAACAGATCCAGACTGTTGAAATTTACTGCTACCGAAACACGGTAGGTTTGTTAGGTTTCTTGCGACCCTCAGAGCTGAAATAGAAGCATCTCTTAGGGCTCGGGGGGCTCGGGGAGCAAAGCCCCCCTCAATAGCCACATGCCTGGTCAATTAATATATAGGTTAGGTTAGGTTAGAATGGTCTCAAGGCGTGAAGCGCCAAAACTAGGCGAAATAGGAGCTCCGCGAAGCGGAGCTCCGTCGACTTCACCTCAGGGTCATTCAGTTCATATTTATGTTTGTTTTCTAGACATCACATCTGTTAAACGTAGATAATTAACACAACCCGTAGTAAAAAAATAACATTTTAAAATTAGTAATTATTATTATCACAAGAATCAAAATTCTGGGTTTTTTATGGCAAATAATTATTATGGCGTTTGAATTTTATGGCAAATGATTTTAGGACAATTGATAATAGGAAAAATGAAATTTATGGCAAACGTATCGTTATGGCACCTGAAAATTATGGCAAATGAAAATATGGCTAATGATCATTATGGCATATATATCGTTATGGAATATAAAATTATGGCAAATGAAATTCGGGCATGTGAAATTAGTTTATATGAAATTCGGGCAAACAATAGAGAACCAGTGTAAATATCTATCTAAGTAAACAAATAAATAAATAAATAAATAAATAATAAATAATTTTAAAAAAATAGGTACTGTATAATCTAAATGAGTCTCTATCATACTATCTTGTTTGATTCTACTGACTACGATACCAGTTACCACCTGTCCATTAAGTAAAAGAGCATCTTTGCAAAGACCTATTATCAAAGAGAAGTTTGGAACTGAAAGTAAACTTAAAATAGTTTAATATTTTTTAAAGTATTCTAGAGTCAAAAACTAAACCAAAACTCAAATTAAACAAAAATAATCGATTTACCTTTATTTACCTTTGTTATTAGATGCAAAAACTTACTAACAAAAATCTTTGCGCATGCAGATTATACCTACTAACTATTCAGTGGAAGTGGAACCTAAACATAATATCTGATAGTAACGCACGCCGAAAATTGTAGACCGCTGTTGACGCAAGTCTAATTAAAGCTGACTACACTGTGTCATGAATAGAGTGTGTAAGCACTAAACCCTTAATGGATGTGGCATTAACTTGTAAGTTACTTCTTATCTTATAAAATTAACCTGACTGTTTAGTAAACCGATATAGGATACATGTAAAAAGAAAGAGCCTGAAAAAAGAACTCATCCAACGAACAGTCCAAAGCCTTAAAAGCTGCCTTTATGATGTAGACAAGGAAACAGGATGTATTTCTCTAAATTCCCTCAGGATGGGGAATAAAACGAATACATAACTAATTTCATTTTAAAGTGATCGTATCTCCGTTAGTTCAGCTAGTATTATACCTTATCTCGCATCGGTACTTAGGTGCTCAGAAGTGACTGACAGATCAATACAACATAATATTGCATTCTAATTTGCTTCATTTACAATAATTTATCAATATTACTATGCAACTGTCTTAGTCATAATTTTATATTATTTATTCTGATGTTGCAAATTGGAGCTTCGAAGAGTCTACTCGTGACCACGGCAATGTGACCAAATCTTAGTGATAACCATTATTTAAAGTTTCTGGGGTTCGGTACATATTATTAAGCATTTCCTTATATTTTTACTAGCTGTTGCCAGCGACTTCGTCTGCAAAGAATTCGTTAATGGCTATCCCGCGAGAATTTTGCTATTTTCCGGGATAAAAAGTAGCCTATGTGCTATTCCAGACTTTTCTCTATCTATGTGCCGAATTTCATCCAGATTCGTTGGGCCGTTCTGGCGTGATTGAGTAACAAACTAACGTCCATCCATCCATGCTTTCGTATTTATAATATTAGTTAGATAGTTAGATGACAGAATCGTCAAAAATAATCACATTTATTTGACCGATTCTCCACGCGGTTACGCGCGGTCAGCCATCGTTACAGTAACCGTTTGTTCTCGTTAGGAACGCTACAAAATGTGTGACTTTTGATATTGTTTCCCTAACAATAATAGCACTAGCTGATGTTGTAGACTTTTACAACGACCACTAACCTAAATAGAATTGCAAAAAATTCTGTCGCGAGAATCAAATCCTTAAATTGTTATGTGGCTTCTAAAACAACCACAGTACCTATGTTTTACAACCACATTGAAAAACTCATTTTTAATGGATGGTAAACTGACATCTAAATATCATTATCGTTCAACAAAATGTATAAGTACCTACCCACAAATTAGGTTATTGTATTAAGGAATTTAAATCTAAATGTGATTTTGTAATTCATTTTATTATGAAATTTTGTCATTTATTTTAATTAACAGCAAGAATGCTTGTATATTTTGTCTACGAGCATCTTAAAGTCTTTGTTGAATACGATCATAATTTAAATCATCGTATCCATATTTTATCTGAGCGACGATGCTCTCACTGTACGGATACATGGTAACACGTTGCTTCCAGTGATGCTGCTATTTAATCCTTTGAACCCAATATCGTCTAATAATGACAGAGTACAGTGCGATAGAGAACTACGTGCATGAACTATGGCACATGTTTCATGGCAACGTTTTATAACTAGCTGCTGCCCGTGAATTCGTCGGCGAAGAATTCGTTTATCGCTATCTCGCGGGAACTATGCAATTTTCCGGCACAAATGTAGCCATTAATCTATTTCTCAATGTAAACCAAATTTTATCAAGGTTGGTTCAGTGGTTTTGCCGTGAAGAGGTAGCAAAGAAACAAACGGGTATAGGTATTTCGTGGTGCATGAAAGAACTAATTCACGTCAGCCACGTTTTTATGCAAACTGTCCGCAACAGTAACTTAGAATTGATAAATAGGTACAGAGTTGAATATAGAATGATCATTGGAAGTGCGGAAATTAAATAGCCGCTCATATCCGCCGGGTGAAGTGTGTCGAAATGTCGCCTCCGCACCGCGAGCTCCGGCAAATCTAGACTTTCCTTCGCTTGCTATTCTTATAAATCAATCCATTTCCATAAAAGAAATTTACAAATCTGTAGATGAAGCATAGAGCACAATAAATTCGTTGAGTAACTATGTGCTTTCAATCACATTCCATATCCGAATATTATAATAGTTATAATCCTGATACGTATACCAAATAAGCGTACAATTTGGAATGTGAAAAGGTTGTAAGTACTTATGGTAAAGAAAGTTTCAGTTTTTCACACTTGCGTAAAGACTAAAGAAAGTAAATAACTTTTTGTTGCACCTTACACTGTGTAAATAAAAAAGTGTTTTTTAATTGGAGGCTGTTATCATAATGAATGTTAAAACGACTATTGTTTATAGGCATTGCATAGTCGCATGCGCCGCTAGCGTGAGACGCCACTCAGGACCTTTATTCGACCCCGTCTAAGTGATACAGTAGCGGCCCATGAATGAGATTAGTCTTACTCTCTCTTACGCATTGTGCGTTTTAGGTAATAGTTCCTTATTCTATTCATCTCGCTTGCGAGCTGCTACCATATCTTTTTAACGATATCAAATCGAACAGACAATCAGTTGTGCACAGAGACGTCCGCATAATCACGTGCCTACAGGTGAAAATCTTAAGTAAATGACCTGGAGCCTTACCATGACGTCTTAATGCGATTCAGTTTAGGTTCGCTCACTGTCAGATTCATACTAAAAGTGACAGCTACAACTTGAACTGAGTCGGAATTAGGACGTCATGGTAAGGCCCCAGTAGGTATGTACTTAGTGTACAGAACTGATATCGGGACTTAAGTCATTTTTCTAATTTGGAACGTCAATTTGTTTATTCGCTCATGTGAGCGAATAAAAAAATTTACCTGTTGTATATGTGAGTAATGTTACTCACACATACAACAGGTCATTTTTAAGTTTTTCACCTACACCCAACCCACCCAGACATGTTTTTGTTAAATCAATAAACAAAACATATCAAACATATGGAATAAAAAATTAAACTTTACCAAAAACACGTGATGATTAACATTATTTAAAATGGAGACCAACTGTGATACAGCCAATTAACGACCGATAAAGAACAATATGAATTATTTAAGTATGTGATTAAAATAATCAAAAGGTTCACAGGGTTACTGTTGTTATGAAGGAAACGTTAGGTGCTTAAATTGGCACTTTGGCCTTATGTAGTTAGGCCTGGAAATATTACACAGTGGATTAATACTCATACCCAAAATATTGAAGTAAGTACCTATTTTATTAATAAAATTGTGCATTAATTCGTCGTATAATCTCACTAATGAATGACATTTACTTTAAATACCAACAAAAAATAACAAACTTGTATTATGTTCGTGTTACTATTCCGGCTCGTGTTCTCTCATTAGTGCATTATTAATTTATTACTTTATAACCATGCAACAAAAATATTTTACTGTATTAATTAACATTTTTGAAATGCCGAAATTAAGAGCATTTTATTATTTTTGTGCTTTTAATGTAAGTTTTGTGTTTCTCACAATTTAAAGTTGGTCAATTTCGAATCGGGTCGCAAACTGTGGGTTATCGACAAATTGAAAAACTATTATGATACTTTGAAAATATTGGGGGCCGTCCATAAAGTACGTCACACCAATTTCATGATTTCTAGAGCCCCCCCCCCCCCCCCCCTTGTCACAAGAATTACTATGAAGACTGCAATTATTTTGTTCGCGAGTCACAAATTTCCAGACCAATAAATGTGTGACGTACTTTATGGATGACCCCTTGGTGTTGAATGATAGTTTAGTCTATGTAACATTGGTAATGTTGGTTTAAGTACGTGAATGTGGTCGGTGGCTTTTAGCATGAAAACTTACATGTGTCGTCCAGGCGAAGTTTTCTTGCACGTATGGTCATGGAGAAACAATACAAATAGTGTTTTTATTAGTTTAATAGAACACAAAACAAGTATATCTCTGTGTACATACGTACTTCATAATTGACAACATTTCGTATTTCTGAGCCTATAATTTTAATGGTTCTCTGTATTTTGTTTGAAAAGATGAACATGCTGACAGTTTAATTTTTTCGCTAGGGCTTTGTATTTAAATTATAATTAATTTATTAATTTGTGCTTATTCTAAAAGGGCGTAACTCCAATACTATCACAGAATACACACTTATCCCTTTGTCTTTTCTCTATAGAAAAAAAACCCGATGTTAATTTCAAATAGTCAATGTCAGGCCCTATTCTCCAATATTCGATTTTCGAGGTTCGCTTCGTGCTGTTCCGCTCATACTAATAGTCATTATCTTGAGAGTGAGAGAGAAGGTATGCAACGAAATTCGAAATAGAATTTCGGAGTTGCCCCCTTGTACTTTGAAGTTCTTAAAAATACAAAATATGATCGCTTATTTTTTCTCGTGAAAAAAGCAAAGGCGTTTCACCTATCATGTGGTAGTTTTGGTAAAATTAGGACATATTTTTAATTATTTTTTATTTTTTATAATAAGCGATATTAAAATTATATAAACATATTGCAGTGATCAGGAGGCAAAATGCTTTCGAACCATATATACATTTTCAGGTGTTATAAAAATGAAATGTTGTCAATTGAGTCTTTGAATTTAAAAAAAATATCGATTTTTTTTATGTTTTTTAAAACTTTATAGCATATTATATAATATCTAATTCAAAGAAATCTTAAAATAATTTTTTTAAATTAATTATAAGCAATTCAAAATTGATGAAATTTGAAATATGACCACTTGACCGGGAACGGGCCATGATTGGTCGCCATGGCTGTGACGTCACAATGTTAAAGCAATTTCACGACAGTACTGGGTTAACGGCTGATTTCACTAAAAATATCCGAAATTTAATACAAAAAATATCTGCTGAAGTTTTTTTTATGAAATAAGGTGGCAAACGAGCACGCGTATCACCTTATAGTAAGTAAATTTTTGTTTTAGTCATGTGTAGGTAGGTAATAAAAGCGTAATCCTGATAATGTTTCTGATTTATGTGAACTGGATTGATTTTACTGGACCTGAGATTTCACAATAAAGTACCTAAGTACAGTGAAAGATACTGAATCGCTTACCTACCACTGTGGAATTTTAACATACACCCTGCTCTGGCATAGATATTATTGCTAAATTGTACCTATTAGGTAGGTACGTGATTCAGTTTCTTCGACCGTAGGTACGTAAATTTTAATGGCTAGATTTTGTGGTTGATAGGTATTTCTAGTTTTTTTTATAATCCCGTGGGATTGTATTATATATTCAATGGGAATTTTTGCGGGTGTAAGAGCCTAACCTTGTTCTAGGTAGGTACGTTCGGATCGCTAGGTACGGTTAACGTCAAAGATATCTTTACACTTTAGTACCTTGTCGTTGTAACTATATGTTTGAAGTTTCATATGAAGTTGTCAAATTGCTTGGAGCGACAAGGCACTAAAGTGTAAATATATCTTTGACGTCGACTGTACCAGCATCTTAGTAATCCTGCCGCCAAGCAGCAATGCTTGCGCTGATGTGTTCCGGGTGAGGAGAGTAAAACAGCCCGATTTTGGCATATTTTTTTAAATCCAAGATGGCGGATGACATTTTGACACTATTGACACTTTGACACTAAAATATTGATGGGTGTCGTTTTTGAGTAATTTGGTGCTTCTGAGCCTGTTTTTGACATACTTTTTTGGATTCAAGATGGCGGATGACATTTTGACACTTTGACACTAAAAATGTTTATAGGTGTCGCTTTCGAGTAATTTGGTGGCTCTGAGCCCGGTTTTGGCATAGTTTTTTGGATCCAAGATGGTGAATGACATTTTGACACTATTGACACTAAAAATGTTTATGGGGGTCGTTTTCGAGTAACATTTTACACTTTTTTGTGTTTTTTGTGTCAGTAAATGAAAACCGGGCTGAGAAGAACAAAATTACTCGAAAACGACACCCATAAACATTTTTAGTGTCAAAATGTCATCCGCCATCTTGGATCCAAAAAAGTATGTCAAAATCTGGCTCAGAGCCACAAAATTACTCGAAAACGACACCCATAAACATTTTTAGTGGCATAAGTGTCAAAATGTCATCCGCCATCTTGGATCCAAAAAAGTATGTCAAAATCGGGCTCAGAGCCACAAAATTACTCGAAAACGACACCCATAAACATTTTTAGTGTCAAAATGTCATCCGCCATCTTGGATCCAAAAAATTATGTCAAAATCTGGCTCAGAACCACAAAATTACTCGAAAACGACACCCATAAACACTTTTAGCGTCATAGTGTCAAAATGTCATCCGCCATCTTGAATCCAAAAAAGTATGTCAAAATCAGGCTCAGAAGCACCAAATTACTCAAAAACGACACCCATTAATATTTTAGTGTCAAAGTGTCAATAGTGTCAAAATGTCATTCGCCATCTTGAATCTAAAAAAATATGCCAAAATCGGGCTCAGAGCCATCAAATTACTCAAAAACGACACCCATAAACATTTTTAGTGTCATAGTGTTAAAATGTCATCCGCCATCTTTGTGCTCGAAATTCCGGGTTTTCTTATGAAACTCTCATGGGATAAAATCAACGGGATTTTGAACTGAAATCCCACGACTTATTTACTTATTCATATAAATAGTTACTACCAAAGTGTACTCATCACTATTCTCATCTAATTTTATTGTTTTAAATCCCGGTACCGTGGAAAGTTGGGATAGAAGCATGATAGAAGTATAGATAGTGCCATCCACAAAGACTCGTAGATGTATTAAAATTAACCTTTAACTACAAATTAATAAGAACCACGGTGGATGGCATCCATCGTGAATGACACCTACTATAGCCGGTACGTAAATCCAGATTATAAATTATAAAGTTCGTGTATGGCAAATTTTATCGAAATCTGTTTAGCCGTTTTAGCGTGAAAGAGTCACAAACCAATACGCTCTCACAAACAATAGCATTTTACAATAATAGTAGGATAATAACAGGATAGAGTAGATTAAAGTCAAAAAACGGTATCACCTGTATACTAACTACGAGTGGAAACTAACATTGTGACGTCACACGCGGCTCGGCCTTGTTCGGGAACTGTCGGTGTGTTTTCGGTGCGGTACTCGACGATCAATTTTCAAATCGGTATAACTCGTTAATTATAGCGAATAAAAAAAAACTAAAAATACTTTTCTCACAAAACTTATATATGATCTTTCCATTTATGACAAAAAAAAAATTGATTCAAAAACTCAATTAAGGCCGTCCACATACATACGGTATTATCTTACGGTTTCCGTACGGAATGACGTCAGCAAACGGCACATCACTGTATAACGGAACGGGACAGGCCTACGAATCGACGTCATTCCGTACGGAAAACGTCTGAAAATTCCGTATGTAGGTATGTGGCCGGCCTTAAAATTGTATATGTGAGCGCATGCTGTTAGTTTAAAAGAAAACAAGCTGTAGATACAGTCTTCTGCCGACACTGATACTAATAAGCTCACTTAACATAACATTATTATGAAGCTACAGACATGAACTGTGTGAAATCGTGCTATTCAATCCCGTTTTTAAGACTGCAAATTGTGTGAGTTTCAATATTTGTGTAAACTCGAGCTACAAAAGGGGATTGTAAACATTACTTCTGTTTGTATAAACGCCGAAGCAACTAATTTTGTTCCGAACACCCAACTCGTTAGTCCAAAGTTATGCAGGGGTACGATCGATAAAAAACATGTTCGTTAAACTAACATTCACAGCTTCGACTGAAACAAAAAGAGGAAGATAATGGTGCCCCCTACCTTACTTGATTCGACTTCTCCTCCAATGTACATACATTCAGTTGTGTACATGGGCAGTTCTCCGAGATGAGCTGTTTTAGGTGACTTCGGTGGTCAATTTTTCTACTAATTTTTTTATTGCATCACCTCAAAATCTAAATACAGGCCTAAATTTAAAAAATATTAGTACTAAAGGCCTTCTTGTAAACCTGTTAGTTAGTGAGATATTTAAATCACCGAAATCAAACATACTCACCGAAATCATAATTCAATAAGACACTTTCAAAAGCGTAAACAAGCGACAACTTGACTGATACATACTTCTTTAGTTTTATTATGTGCGTGGAATAAGTATTCGTGTAAAAATTAAGAATACTTAACGTTTTTCTAAAATAAATACTGATATCTGTGGGTGGCTTTATTGATTTCGGTGGCAGTTTTATTGATTTCAGTGGCAGTTTTTTTGATTTCAGTGGCAGTTTTAATGATTTCGGTGGCCCGAAAACCCACCGAACCCGCGGAGATCATTGCCACCGAATTCAAAATTAAACGATGTTTTTCAAATAACAGAAAATATAGGAATAGTACATAAAAGAGTCACTTAATAATGAAATCGCATACCCTTAGAGATGACTTACTTACTATCAAACTGACAATTAGACTAACACTGAAAAAAATAATTGCTTCACCGAATTCAACAAAACACGAAACCAAACCCACCGAACGACGAATATTACCTCGAAAAATCTGACGCTTGAGTTGTGAGTCGAAGTCCGATCTCGCCGGCAAACACGGCACGACCAAGGCTACCTACACGCGCGTTTCGGGATTTCTGGTATGTTTCTTTGTTAGGATGCCGGCGCGTTTCGTAAACTCCACTGAGTTCAGACGTTACCCTCGGACACGGCGAAAAATTGTTTTTATTGACTGAATTTAAATGATATTTTTTATTTGTGTGTATAATATGAGTTATGAACAAGTTTAGTATACGGGAACCCATTTAAGATCTGGCAATAAAATTCCTATCCTAAGATATAATTTTTTTTCTTCGCTTATCTGCGTGTGGGACACTACCACCGAACGTCTATTTTCAAATGTAATATTTTTTTCTTTAGATGTATAAATAACTATGAAGTATTTTAATACTTTCCTAGGCGGAACTGAGTCTAAAGTATATGTCTGATTTTTTTCAGTATTATCTAGCGACGAAATCTATTATTTTTTGCCCCGGACACGTAAAAATGCCACTCCGGAGAACTGCCCACATCTACTGGAGAAAAGGAGTCTCCTTAATTTATTCAAAATTATAAAAAAACTTAGATTGGTTTATTCCAGCATGTATAACGTATACTTCACGTAATGAGCTGAAAGAAATTTTATGATACCTATCTATGTACGTGCTCGTTTTTGAAGTACTTCTCGAGCATCCTTCCTTTCAGCGCAACAGTAATAAGTCATAGAAGTATGTACAAGTGGCGACGATGACTGGGTATTTCAGACAAAAGCTCGTGTACGAGACGGCGAGCCAATTAGATGTGTTAGGCGGTGGAGCACCGGCGCGCGGCGCGGGAGCAGCCGGCGCTGCGCCGCCAGCCTCGCGGCTGTCCAATTAAACTGACGCCCGACGCGGCACCTACTACACCAGCACCGGAACTGAGTACCTCCGCGTAATTGCGTAAACCACTTCTAAACAAACCTCCAGTTTTTTGCACAGTCACTAACAATGGATTCGTGTCAGACGCCATAAGAACTCCCCCTTCGTTCCATTCTTCGACTGTGTAACTATTGAGTTGTTAATTAAATTCGCACAATACCTTCAGCCAACCGCAGTGCGATGCGCCCCAGTCCTTATTGCAAAAGTGTACGGGTGTTTTTCGTTCGCCGTGAGCTCAGCGGTTGGTCTCGATGTTGTTGCTTCTTGTTTAATTACAACAATAGTGGCCCCTAATGAGTTTGCACTAATAAGCGCTGCAGAATGTAATCAACATGCCTCGTCGGTCTAATGAGCCGAGTTCCTGGCAAAAACAAGCGAGACGTCAACATTTTACTAGAGATTAATTAGGCGTTCTAACAGGTATATGGCGACTTGCCTTGGGCGAGCCGGAAGCTCCCGCTCCTGCCTTGTTATGTTAGCATGCTTCTTAGAAAGTACACACTCAAATCCACGCCGAGCCTAATTAACTGTTACTCGGACGTCGTTAAACAACTTCGTTCTCCTTAATTAGTCTGCGTTTTTTATGCGCCGCAGAACAAAGAAACCGCATGGCCATAGGTACTTACCTACCTATCCCCGTTTAATAACTTCTATTGACGACAAAGTACACGAACGTTTAGGGAGTAAACGTCGTTAACTTAAATAAGTACATTTGATTACGTCGTAGCTACCCCATTAAAACTTAACGAGGGGCAACCCCGGGGAAAATAACTAACCCAATTTTCCTTTGCCGGGAAATCATTAAAAGTCTTAAAAGGGTCTTTTCATATATTTTTACCCCAGAGCGTATGTGCAAATAAACACATTTTTACATACTCGAACAAACAATTCCCCTAACGAGGCGGGCTCGTAACGAGCAAGGCTCGGTTGTGTCCAGCCGGCGGTGTCGGCTGCCCGCGCCCGCTCCCGCTCCCGCGCCCGCGCCCGCTCCGGCGCTAATTGAAAGGATACGCTCGGAAATGTGTCTCGTTACATGCGCGCCTACCTGCCAGTTAGCGCCCGCGCCCGCCTAACGACGCCGCTGATTTATTAGAGCCCATACATTCAAATTGACAGCCGAAACCTAAACTACACGCGCCAAAAGCGTCCCAATTGCTCTCGTCAACTCGTCGCTGTTAAGCGCCGCGCGAGAATACAAAAATTGTGCCAGCCGGTGTACAGTGGAGACGAAGCGTTATTTATAAAGTTGTAAGTTATAATTTTCAATTAAATTGCGAGTGAGTATAATAGTCTTGCCAAAATAAGTTTATTTATGTAGAGAATTTACAGCGGTTATGTATCTGCTTATCTTTTCATAATTAGCTATACTCGGAAGATTTTCCAATTAAGTATTCGCGTATAATGAATGGGCGTGTGCGGTATTAGCGTCAGATACAATCTGATTCGAGACTCGTTGGCAATTACCGACGACTACAAAATACGTCGAATTCCACGTAATTGCTGAGAATATTACGGCAGTGAGCTTAATTGTTCTCGACTTAATTAATTAAGCTTTTGTTTGAAACTAACAGCAAAGTGTAGAGTTGGCAATTCTAAATTGGATCTTGTAATTACCTTACCCTCCCTTTTGCTGAAACTGTCTACTTTCAATTATGGGCGAAGCTTTGTTAATGGAATCAATTATAATTGAGACACGATGTGAAGCCTATTCGCATTCCGACAATCAATTTTACAATGCGCTAATTAATTAATTGTTGTTACACTAATTGGGGAGAATATGAATCCATGCAGAAGTCTGTGGCGGTTGGCGGGACCATTAATGTACACTAACTGATCAGATGACGGAGGTTGGTTTGGTAAGCAGCGCGTTGCGTTGAGTGGGCTGCTTTTCTGACGCTAACGAGCATCTCTGACTGATCAACTCTCGCGACTGATTTTTCAATAAATTGTCAGCAAAAAAAACACTATGCTTAATAATTACAATGTAAGCTGAATAAAAAAAATATTCTCGCATTTTACGAAAAATCACACTAAGAACTACATAGTTAACTGCGTGCTGTCGCCAACCAATCACAACAGTGGGAGAGCACTTTGTATTAAAACTGTAAATACTGCAGTCGGTGCCGCGCACGCGCCGTTCCACTGGCCTAAGCTACGCGTGATGACTTCAGCAAAGTATCCTGTTTTATTTGTATAAATTAAACACATAAACATAAAAAAAGGTTATTAGGACTTTTTATATAATAATCACAACCAGGCAGCGCCTGCGCAAAAATCGTATTCAATTGTTTTAAGATAAAAACCATTTTTCCACATGAAAGAAGTCACGGATGAAAGAGAGTAATTTACAATGGTATTGTTGGATTCTGATGAATTAATGTGTATTCAATAGTAATAAATAGCTAGTTTATTAGCTAGCACGTGAGAATTACATTAACTTTGTTGCCTTGAGTTTATTTTATTGCTCTTTTCACTGACTTTTCCACGTGAGAAAATACAGGTAGATTTGAGAGAGCTCTGCGTAAAAAAACATTTATCAATAATTGTGTAAGTACGTTAATTATAATAAGTTCTCAGGTTTTTAGTATTAAATAAATGCATTCTTAAACATAATTATTAGTCTTATTAATTTCTCATAAAAAGGATTTGTATTATTTAAGTAAATATCATTATTGTTCGTATAATTTTATAAATTTTCTGGTGTACCAAATTTTATACTTTCAATAATTTTATTATTTCTTATTTGAACACTTCGGTTTCCACATATTGAATCAGTTGTTATTATAATTTTATTTAGACACAGCTTTCTACTTCCGTTATTTTACTAACATATATTAGCCATTAACTTTCCGTTCCGTTGCCGTCATTAAGTAATAAATAACGCGAAACATTTTTCCACTTCTATTTAAACAAATTCCATTTAATGTACATTACTGTCTAGGCCAGGAAGTAGGCAATTGCTGGCTGAGTATTGGGTCGAACGAACGAGCTTGCGAGTCTGTTTAATAATACGAAGCCAGCAATGCTATTCTGGCCGAGGCAAGTATAGTGCTTTTCTCAAAAATTGAAAAGAAAACGCAACAAAAATAAATGAAAATGTAATTGACATAAATTAATAAATATATTGCTTTGCCGCCTTTTTCTATCAATGGCATTTGAAGAGAGTATTTTTCTACCCATAACACCTAAAGCTATTTCAGACACAGATAAACACGTTGTCAAACTAGTTATTTTTTAATTTGGTGCTTTAAGTCTTGTGCCTTTATTTTATAATGATGATTTGCTTTTTTAAAAAGTTAATAACTTGACAGTAATGGAATTTGTATGCAACATTACTGGATAGTTTAACGCTACAGTATTTTTTTATAAGTTTGGACTGACCGGCAACAATTAAATTCCTGTTCTAATATGTATTTAACAATAACGACTTTAACAGACATTTTTGAGAAAAATCAAATTACACACCTCATACCTTCAAAAACGCAAAAAGTTAAAAATTAAACAGGTAGACCAGCAAAACCATCAACATCGCTGATGACTGCTTGCCTTTTTTCTTTGTAAACTATTCCTTTCTGTACCAGGTTAGCTGGAAGAGATCCCTTCTTAGGGATAAGTTCGCCTTTGTACTATTTTCTGTGTACTTCTGTATTTTTTTTTAAATTTTTATGTGCAATAAAGAGTTTACATACATACATACATACATCGTTAAACAGATTTAACCGTTTAAACGATAGGGTTATACTTAATAATACACGGCGGTTTCCTAAACCTCGGCACCGCTAAGCTAGCGACTCACGGTCGCACTAACTAGTGTATTGTGTATCGCCCTAGCTTAAGCGCGTCGCGGGCCGGGCCCAACTTTAATTAAGACACAATAATTAAAATAACAAGCGGCGGGCGTGGCGGCGCATCACCGCATCAGTATGCTGAGGCCGTGGGGTCGCATACGACACGTATCTAATCCACCGGCCATCATTACGCAGCGCCATATTGTCAACTATCTTATGCCATCGTTACGTTGCGTTTCATCCTGTGCAGTTATCAAGCGTTTGTGACTTTATTAAATAAAATATAGGATGCGGTTTCCCATGCGAACCTGATAGTAAGTAATATATATCACAACACCAGAGGATTGCAGATGCGTTGCCGGCATTCTGAAGTGTGTCCAAATGCTCACTGTATTTGCTCTGCTTGATGGCTGTAGGTTCAGCCTTTGTAACATAACATCAGTGATAACTTCATTGGGTAATGCAACAGTTTTTTTTTTATGATATAGAGCGAATTTTTTGTGGTATTCAAATAATTCCATCATCAAAATGCAGCGCATGTTGATACTAACTAGGCATACTGAGATAGTAATGATTTCTTTCTGTTAATAAAATAATACATTTAATTTAATTGCACACTGTCATAAAATATTATTTATCTACCTTCGTATTTATTTAGTTTCTTTTGATTTCAGTGCTACGGCGTAGCGCTTGTAGCATTAAAACACCTTATAAGCCGGATACGCACACTCCTGCCGCAGGGGCAATACCGGTCGCACGGCGGTCAATTTCTGCTGTTCTAAAAATTGCCCCTGCTTGCCTATATACATCACAATTAAAGAGGTAATACTGGCCCTGCTTCCAATATTGCCCCTGCGGCAGGTGTGTGAGTAGCCGGCTTTAGAGTCAAAAACCAATGTCCTTATGGAATGTTGTACACGCAACACCATGTACTTGTGTAAAGATCTAATGATACATTTGAACTTATTGTGATTATTACTTCACGGGTGTTGTATTGTGTTTAAGTATGCTTTATCTCAGCAATGCCACCTGATGTCTTGTTGAATGTAGGCCTAGTTGAAGAGTTAATCTCATACGGATCTCTTTTTGTTGTGTGCGGCCTGAGAACGAAATGTTTCACATTAATTACTTTCTCAGAAGCGCGTAAGAAATGATCCTTGCCTTCTTTTGTGTCTTAGACATGAAATGAATTTATACGCAATTAAAATGGGTTTAAAAAATATATTAGTCTAGCTAGGGGTAATTATGTTATCACGTAAACTGTTAAACTTAATAAATAAGTAAATCAAAAGCACTTAATGAATGTAACAACTTATTATTTATTAAGTTTGCCCACTTTTAAAAATATTTAAATCGATTAGATATCTTAAAAACGAGTTTTAAATTATGATCGACTTTAAAGTTTGGAAGTAGGCTTAAACTATTTATTAAGTCGTTACATTCATTAATTCACGCTGATTTACTTTTTTAGAAACCTTTATCTTAAAGTTATGTTTATTTTGCTTATTTTTTTTTGCTCTATGTCTTATGTATTTTATGAAATTACAATAAAGAGTTAAATATAGGTACAAACGTAGTACCTACATGCATTACTGGCCTTAGAAAAAATTTGAAAAATATTAATTAGGTATTATTGTTATTACTTCATTAATTATTATTAAGTAAACCATAAACGATAAATATATTACTGTTGTTCTTACCTTTCGGTCGCAAGTTCACCGTCTTTTCTTTGACTGTACCTACTTAAAAATAATCCATCCAAGAATACGCGAGGTAGTATCAAAATTAACCTTTAACAACATAGTAAAAGGACCACGATGCGTGTCATCGTGAATGGACCTATATGTGTACCAGTGGCGTGGCGTCCATAGAACTCGATTCCCACTGGCTTGCCTATTTTAAGGCAGTTGGGCACTTTATTGTGCAGAATTAGAAGAAAAGGCTAGTTAAGTTCCCTTCGGCTTGCCTTCTGATATAATTGACGCCACGCCACTGATGTGTACCAATCTCGTTGACATACTTGGATATCTAACTATATTTTTGATGATTAAGTGGCTCTACCGTTAGTTATGAAAACTCTTATTAACAGTTCAGTAAAACAAATTAAAGAAAGAACAATAGGTTATTTTAAATTTCCTCAAATATTTTTACATGTTTCCTCTCAAAATTGTACACGTAGGTACAGGTAAGTATCTTTTCTTCGAACAAATTCTTTAGTATTCCAGCATTTGTTGCTTATAATAAATATCTTCTCGCCTGTTATTTTTAATTTGGAAATATTTTTACCCAGATACAGAATTAAAAAACAAAAAAATCGGTATCACCTTGGTATTTCTGATTTCACTACGGTGAGTGTTCTGAGGATGACGCTATCGGTATCGCATGTCAAGAGTTAATGTATTGTCCCAGTTACGATTTCATAATTGGTTAAGTGTTGCTTAATTACAGAAAATGACTCGGCAGACGTTAATTATATCGTTGTTTTCTTACAAATAGGTGTTTATGTAGAGGAATACAGATACGTCCACTTTATTTTTGGTGACTTTTGACACGAAAGGTTCCAAGTTTATTTCCTGTTATTTCAAATCGCGTGAAATATACGCAAATGAATGCTTAAAAATGTTGTTAACTGTGCTTTATTTACCCGGTATAATTACATGCATACAAGGGGCAAATTCCGACGTGCTATCGATATTAGCAATACTAAAAACAGCCTAGCAATATCAGCGGTGAGTTTGAATTTGAATCTTTGGTTGAGTTGCGGAGTAGCAAGGTCCATGTTTTTTCTTCATTCAATCTTTAGTAGAGTCACACTTACTGCTAATGTAGCACGGTAGAATATTGGAAAAAACAATTCAAATCGATCAACCAGGAAAATAAGTAGATTTTGAAGTTTTCTTCGAACAACTTGCGGTGGCTGCGAAATGTTATGTTTCTACCCTACTATTAAATAAAATGGACACAGATAAACCCATTTTCCTTTTTTATATCATTTATTGTGGGAAGTATCTTCGTCGTTATCTACTGCTCAAAATTATTTTACGAAGAAGTTGGATTTTTGTACATAATAAATAAACATAATAAAATAAACCAACTCGTATTTACAACATTAATTGCTACCAAATTTCTAATCGTCTTGAATTAACCTTTCTCTTCAATTAACTAAGCACTGAGACTAAATAATTGTGAAAATTACATACCTTCTGAATATTTCCTTGGATCGTAATTTGATGAAAGTCAGGAAAACACTGTAAACTAAGCGGTCCTCTCCGATAACTTGGCCTCAATAATCCACAGCGAACAATTTCACAGTCACGATAATGGAGCACTTATTTGTATTTGTCCACTCCAATTGCCACTTTCAGCAAGATTTATTGATACCGGTCTAATCAAACTCGGGAAATAAAGGAAAAGTAAACAATTAAATTGGGTGCACAGTGTCCGGTTCCCCGTGCTGGGAGCAAAGCAAGTATTCAATGTGTTGTTTTGAATGCCGTTTTGGAGTTGTTGTTGCCGGCGAGCGGCGTCTGGTAGGTCGTGTAAAGTTTGCTCTGAGGCGCAGACGGGCGTCACGTGTACTCTCGAGGAGGGTTCGCGGCGGAGTGAGCCGAGGGCCGGCGAGCGGCGAGCCGAGCCGGCGAATGCACTTGCGCGGCCCCGGGCGGGCGCCGGAACACGGGGTGGAATGGAACAACACTCTAATATAATGACGGGGTCGGAACGCTTCAATACTCTAATTGAAAAAGTATACTCTGGCAACACAGCTTAAAAGTGTTGCAGCTAAGCTACGAACTAAGAACGCAACCTTACTTAAGTGTAACCTCCGACATGCTCGCTTAACGAAGGATCTGCAGTACAGTGAGTTTATAAAACATTGTTTTCCTAAGAAACAAACGAACTGAACAGCCACTTTTGAAGTGCTACAGTCAAAAGTAAGTGTGTGATCGGATGTTAAAGCGTCACGTACCACCACACCACATACATAGTTAAGTAATATCACTCAACCAAGCTAGTGGATTCGGGCCTAAATTCAATTCCACCCCTTTTCGCCGCACCCGTTCCAGTAGGAAACCAATCTTCTTTACATTCCCTCGCCGACAAATTTATACTCCTCCATACGTTCTCCCTAATAGGAGCCGGCCGGGGCGCGGCGGCGGTGGTCACCGCCGCGTGAATTATTTAGCAAGTGTCGGTCAGCGGCGGCGAAGACACGGCGGTGTCCGGCCGCGACGTCGTCCGGTGCCGTGCATCGTCGCTGAGAATTTAATTTCCACCGGGCGGCCGCCCTCGCCACCATTGTCCGCCCAGTATTTCATTACGGCTCGAGCTTTTCTATTAATAAATCACTCTTCGCCTGCGCCATTTAATTACGTCCCGGATCCGACCAACGTCTGATTACACTTTCATCGAACATCTAATTAGGAGTACAGCCAAAGCGGGAACGTGAGCTGTATTCTTTGTTCGAGAGTTACATTCGCCCCATATTACACCGCGCAGTGCCTCCGGAGCTAAGTTTGAAATGAAGGAACTTTGATTAAAATCGACCGCTTGCAGTGCCACTTTAAACTATGTTATTATACATTACAAATAACTACAAAATGGCAGTCACGTACTTGTATTACGTTGTAAAAGCTGTGTTAACTCACGTACAAAAAACAAGTTTTAAATAGGTACCTTAGTTAAGGTACCTATTTAAAACTTGTTTTGTTTTTTGTACTGGTAAAATTATAACTAGAAATACGTTATAATCAGTCTACCTATACTGACGTCCATACACCTCAATTGCCTCGAAAATTGTTTGTGCTGAGCATTAAAATGTTAATCATTAAGTGGCACGTTTAACATTAGGTGAGAGATGGTGTGTTGCAGCTGCAACTGCGCCGGCGCCCGTGAGCAGCGGAAGCCGCGGCGGGCCGGTCGCGGCCGCTCCGAACTGAAGCAAGACCTTTTTAATTTCCTGGAGCGGCCGGCGCAGGGCCCGGGCAGCCCGCCCGTTTAACTTATTGCCACGGTTAACGAGAATACGCCGCTGTGTGCCGGCGAAATTGAAGGATTTACTCTCGTCCCTCCTTTATTAAACGTATTGCACACTCGCCCGGCTACATGTGTGCGACTCTACACGCAGTATGCCGAAATTACATTTCACATGAGTCGTAATAACAAGGGCGGGCGTAAATCAAGACCATTATTAGTTTTCCGTGTTACCTACGCCATTTGTCACATAGTATTGATTTTGTAAAGTGTATGTTCAGGCAAGTATAAGTAAATATAGGTGTCACATTTGAGTTATATTCTTTTCACACCACCTGCTCGACAATGGCTAATGAAATTCTTTCTCTAGTTGCCTTGGTTTTTATTGTCTCGCAAAAGGTGAGAAAAGTAGAGTATACTCCTCGGAGATAAAACTGTTTATGTCTTGGGTGCGCTTAAATTCTTCGCTCCTCTCAGGACTCAATCTTAATTCCCTCGCTACGCTCAGGAATTAACTCATAACACCCTCGCTTCGCTCGGGAGTTAAATCTAGAGTCCTTCGCTGCGCTCAGGATTCAATATCGCGCCCGTGACATAATACAGTGCTTTATCCCCTCGGTGTACAATCTACTATTAATATATATGCAAACAGGTATATGACACGACACACAAGAGTAGATATCAACACCCAACCCGGATGGCTCTAATACTTTGCATAGTTTTAAGTTCAGTTATGCTATGGGGTAAGCGTAAACAATCACCTGATGGTTTTTAATGAACTTTATTTTCCATTCGATGGTAAGAGCAAGGTTCCCGTGTACCCGCGCGAGGGTGCGCACCCGCGAGCGGACCAGCTCGCTCGCAATATCAGCACTTCCTGTAAGCTAAGCGTATTGCTCAAAGTTTCGCAATATACGCGCACCGAGCCGGTCCTTTATTAAAAACTATTCTCACATTTTTAATTAAAACTTGTTCCCCCACTAAAACTTTATTTAAGCAATAAAGGCGGCGCAATTAGCGGCGCTGTCCCCACCGGCGACTTCACCTACTTTTCCTCTGCTTTAATGAGTGTTTTTTAATAAAGCCGGACTGCAGCAAGTTTATTAATTTAGTTTAACTCGTGTCACGGCATCGCCCCGAGTTCGCCCGCTGTTCGCAGCTTGGAATATTTCTATGTAACTCTACCACGTAGAGCTAGATGCAGTCAACACGCCACACCAATAAAACGGTGTGATGATTTTTGCTCTCACACTCTCACATTAGCTTTATAACAAAAAGCTTAGTCATGTTAATGCTATTTTTGATCAATTTGCCGTCCAGTTTGCTTCCATTACATAGGATGTCTTCTAAATATACGTTATGAATCCAAAGTAACAATCGCTGTCGAGGTTCGAACTAAAAGCCTGAATGACGTGGAGCCACCTCGCATGGAGCCCCCCTCGCCCCTCCCGCCAAGTGTTCCGGCCGTAATTACATTCCCGTGTCTAACAAATGGAGAATCGGTGTTGATTTGTGTTTAGCCGAGTCCATGATCCGAGCCCGCGCGGCCGCGCTGTGTGGCTCGGCCTTCATGACAACTTTACCATTCATTACGCTGCTGTTAACAATAAATAACGAAGTACCCAAGCGTTGTTGTTGATGTAAAACGCTGGGAGGTTATGATACCTTTTAAAGATTATTCAACGTCATGTGAAAGAGATCTCTGTTTAGAAGTCCCGCGGCGTTTTGCCGACTAAGCTTATGATTACTCTCTACCCTCCACGTGTGACAAAGGTAACGAGACCAGGGGTACTCGAGGGAGATTTGATTCCTCCTCTGTGAGCCTTTGTCTGTAGATATGTTAACGATGACTGAATTTTTAATTCTAATGCCTATTATTGTTTCCTACTGCTGGGCAAGGGCCTCCCCTTTTTTCTTTCATTCGTCCCATTTGCTCTATTTAAGATACGCGTATAGTAGGGCAAATAAAATAAACGCTATAGCATCTTTTAGTGTAACAAATGGATTTTTCAAAGGTTCTGCGTATCCTAAAGTATTTTCAACCGTTAAATTAGTTAAAAGCCTACACGTCAGCGGTGCATTTCGTGCAAAGCTTAGGCCACTAATTGCGCGCATAACGGCTAAGTGAAAACGAAGCTCGCTCAGCCAACGGCCTAAAAGCTTCGCGGCAGATTGGATCAGCACACGGATTTTCCATTACCTACGCGGTTCTTTACAGTGACGCGTGACGGGTCAGGCGTACTGGAACGGGGCGCGCTAAAACCTTGCTAAAACTTGAAATAAACCCACACACTAGCTCATTTCGTCTCGACGTTTTTGTACTTATTGTAGATATTTACGGATAGAAGGACTTTGAGCAAGATTTTGCTACTTACTATCTTGCTCATCTGTCTAGTGTGGAAAGTAAGATCATCTGAAATCCTCTGGTGTTGCCGGTATCCATGGGAGATGGAAAACAAGGTTTATTTGTAGGTACACAAGTCGAACCAGTTTAACCTTACGTCTTATCTCATGTCTTGACTAAAGACCAATTCAGCCAACATTTAAGGCTGTATTTTCACTTTGCCTAATGACATCACACTGTGTTTAAAATACGTAAATACTGTATTCAGCAAAAGAAAGCGTGATATATGACAAAAGGGCCATGAGTTTAGTATAGAATGCGCATAACCACGTTCTTCACAGCCGGACGCGTCTGTAGTCAACAACTCCGAAGGCGCGGGCGCGGGCGCCATCATTTGCGCAATGGTTCGCGCGAAACAGGCAGTCGTTAGCCCGCTCGTATATCCTCGGCTGCGAATATTGGCCGCACTAACAATGTGCGTCTTTATAAGTTTTTAACGAGCTCGGACGGTATAAATTATGTGCGCGCCGGGCAGTGGGTCTCGTTATCTAGCTAACGGCGTACTAGCGGAAGCTTAATGTAGCGAGAGCTTTATTGTAGCCACTTACGAGTTGCAGCTACGGTACGACTTGTACAGCGTTTAACATTTTCGTTGATGGTGAAAGTTTCTTATTAATTGTGTCTTGTGGTTACAATACCAACTGGATTCATTTGTTTCTTAGTATAATTTACGACTGCGAAGCTTAAGCTGGCTATAATTTGATTAAATAATGAAGCGGTAACCTTGCCTCAGAAACACTTATTCAATCAGTCTAGTATATTCTAATGATAAGCCTCCTATCATAATTTTATGAATAGGGACTCTGTAATCAAAGAATCTCGATTCCGTACAATCCTGAAACAATTGAATATCCATGAGTCTGTTATTTTTGGTGCATAAGAAGATAACATCGCTGGCTAAGCCTTTTCTTTTTCACTTACCCGCGCGTCCTGCAAGTAAGGGTTCGCAGTAAGTCCAATTTGGTTAATGATAATGAGACTATTATTTCCACACTATGAGTGCTTGACTGTACGTTTTCTCGCTGAAATAGGGGCTGGTCGCAGTAGGTATAATAGTTAGGGCGTTAACGAGTTGTGGGACAAGAGTTGGTGCGCGTTTCCGTTGGTAGCACAAGGACGGCTTATAGAGACACGACTAGGCATTCATATAATATTTTTACTTTACAAAAAAATGTAAAAAACTGGCCAGGGTAAGTCGGATTTCGTAAATTTTAAAAGCACGACGAAAATAGGTATAAGTCGGAGTGAAAAACAAACTTAACTTTTCCAGATAAAAACATTTGTTTGTGTAAAGTTTTGTTACCTATGTAGCTCAAATGTGAAATACTTACCAATGAAGGATTTTTCTTTTTTTTCTTTTAGTCACTTTGTGCTGTGTGATTCCTGGATAATTTCATGCTTCTAGGCCAAGGCTAGGCTTTCATGGAAGTTTGGTATGGCTTTTATTAACTCGCGGTATCGAAACTTATCAGACTGGCAGACAGGTGGACGACGAAGAGTTTCGATAATATTATTATGCTTTGGAAGCATAAAACCCTAAAAGTAGAAACATTACTTCATAGGTTCCTTTGTTTTTGCATATTTTATTCTGTCATGTTCACATAATTAACTTTTTTTTACAAATCGTACCTAATTAACCTTTTAATGTTTATCACTATGTAATGATGATTCAAATATACCTAATATCAATGCCACACCCTGACTTGTTAGCATGGGCACTTGCCCACAGCCCCTAACTGCGGACTTGTTATAAATAAGCGGTCTTCGTAACGACCCGCGACTCGAGCGGCATGGCTGTGCAGATATTACGTCCTGATTTACAACGCCACTTCTTATTTACTAACCAATTGCAAGAAATAAGAGAATCTCCTGGACTGTACACTCATAAAAATAACTTAGGAAAGTTAACGCAATATAATTTTTAGATTTGTCTGTTTTCTCCAGGTCACCATCGCAGCGCAACTAGTTGCCGACACTAACGAAATGTATACACAGTTCTATTCAGAGTGTCTCATATGCGTGTCATATCGGCAAATAATTACGTTACCTGGATGTACCTACTACTTTAAGCAAGGCCTTAAGATCGACAGAGTTCTAATATAAAATCAACACAAGAGCTGCGCTATAATTAACTTGAATCCAAATTTTGCGAACATGCAAAGATAATTTAGTCTGAACTAATTGCTTAGAGTTATTAGACGATGTGTAAGTACAAATTGTATAAGTACAACAGTTATAGATTATTAACTCAGCGTAGTATTAATCCTGTACTTAATTAAATTAATCTTGTACCAAAGAAAGAAACCAATAAGTGCTCCCCCACACTGCAAGATTATTATTAATTTCGCAGTATCTGGTTCACCATGCTTACACATTTAATTTATGTAGCCAAGTAATTATAAAGAACTGCAAATTTCCGAAGTAACAATCAGCCTAAGCCGTAATACGGAAACCATTAAGGGCGGCTGAAAGTTAATAAGTAATACGGTAATTGACTGCCAGGGACGGATTCAGCGGGCGCGCTGTATTTTATATTTTACATTGCGAAGTATTTTAGACCCACGGTAATGTTAATCAGTCAAATCCATAAAACCTGTTTCAGGACAGACTGTTATTTAGCTGACTATAGCACCGTAACATTACAAAATCTTGTGACGAGCTTCAGCGATAACTGAGCCTGTGTTATACTGTAAATGTCAAAACATCGTTGGCAAACAAGAATACGGTGCGTAAACAATTACCGCAGGCTATTAAACACTAGGACGAAAGTAGTATCACTCACTTGTCGCGTAACTGCTAACACAAGCTATTATTGTATACCATGGCTGTAAAAACATCTTATTTTATAATAACAGAACAAATCGATGCGCTTTAAAACTACCAGCAGCATCACAACTGCAGTTATTTTGTGGGTGTATTAGTAACATTATGAGTAATTTTATATAACTATTACCATAGTGGCACCAATGACCGAAAAGAACCAATAACCGACACTTTCAATCTTAATTCATAGCAATAAAGGTGACCAGCAGAGTGTGAGTAAGACTACCTACTGGAATAAAGGTGTCGAGCATTAGAGCGTTTACATTACATTACATACTTTGCAAACGTTCAACCCATTGACTACGGATCTGTGCGCGGGGCGTCACGAACACGAAGGTTACCTACCCTGCAATTAGTGCTCCACATAATTGATAAAGAACCCGTCTTTCATAAATAGAGAAATTATTCATCTTTCCTAGTAACGGAGCTCACTACAATACAATTTTAATGACGCAGACCCTTAAAACGCGCTTGTTGTGTTACTAGTACTCTAATTATCATTACGAGTTTTATTGCATTAAATGTAGTTGCAATAGTTGTAGGCTGTCTCGGGCCTTGATTAAAAATAACAATTAAGATTACGAGCTTTTTATTCCAGTTCTAATCAAGCAGTTAATTAGGATTTAAGCGGTGCCGGCCGGCGGATTCGGAAATCCCTACTCAAGTGGGCGGCGGGGTTGACCTGTAATCGTATTGAATTTACTTTTAACCAGTCAATTCGTTGTATGTTAACAGTTAAATCGGTCGTTCCCTTGTCGTTCCTAATTAATTTGTGAAGACTAACTTGGCGGGCTTTTACATCACGTGTAAAAACCAAAACAAAAGCTGACTTTTGACGACCGGATGGCCTAGTGGTTAAAGAACCTGACTATGAAGCTTGAGGTCCCGGGTTCGATCCCCGGTCGGGGCTGATATTTGTATGAAAAATACGAATGTTTGTTCTCGAGTCTTGGATGTTTAATATGTATTTAAGTATTTATTTATCTATATAAGTATGTTTATCCGTTGTCTAGTGCCCATATCACAAGCTTTGCTTAGTTTGGGACTTGGTCAATTGGTGTCAATTGTCCCAAGATATTTATTTTATTTATTTATTTATAATCACTTTAACATTAACTTAAGGGACACAAGCGGGAACAGCCTGTAATTTGAATACGAATCTATGTTTCAAATGCGATGCGGTAGATTTTGAAAAGTTAACAACAAGTTTCGAATGTGATTTGATATTACGCGGCCAGAACGAGACTCAAACGGGAACTGGTTTTAATCAGCCGCTGAGATTGACAATAATTTATTCATAACTAAATGATTACTGTGTTAAATTAGCTATAAACTCTACTTCGCTTGCAATACACAGTGACAATTTAATTTCTTCCGGACCTGTTTTACGGTTTTTATCGCATGCAAGCAATCGTTTCGAGCTCGTTTTCCATTTGAATATTGCATTTTAACAAATTACTTACATGGTGATAAAGAGTTTCAAGTAAGTATTAGATTTAGAAATAATACAATAGATACAAATAAAAATATTATAAGTACAGATAAGTGCGCGTGTTTAATTAAAAAACACCATAATTAACAATACTTTGTAAACAATCACTGCTCTTCCCTATCTAAGCGTCATTTATTTATTACCATTTATTAGGTACTAACGTTTCACTTAATTATTATAAAAAAACAGGGCTGCGAAAAGCCAATACATATATCTCTCTTATTTTAGGAGCGGCAAAGTAACAAATCAATATTTGGAGTGAGTGCTTTTTCGTGCAATGGAGAAGCTTTTATCTGGACATGGGCCGGATGGCAGCACAAACAGTCCAAGAACAGAGACATTCACTTAGACTTTAACAAAACGCAATCCTTACCCACCTTTAGTGTCCGACCGAAACTAGTATTTACAACTGATACCAAAACCGAAACTAAATTTAGGTTTCCGTTACAGTTTTAGCCGAAACCGAAAGTTATACCCAAAACTCATTTCCAAGGCGATTCGATTGTTTTTTTTTCTTTTGAAATTTCCTTTAATTTAGCTGTTGTAAATATGCGTTTAAACAAAAATTGTGAGTCATAGAAGCGATGATTTGAAAAATTGTTTATTTAGTAGCTCTGTTTGACGTGGAATGAGTCAATCCACCACGTCGATGCTTCCAAATGCCACTCGGAAGGGCGAGAATCAAGTTTCAGTTTCGGTTCTAGTTTCGGTAGATAGATGTGTTGACGAAACCGAAACTAAATCGAAACTCAAATTTAACGCCGAACCTCGCCGAAACCGAAACCGAAAGCTTCGGTCGGACACTAGGTACCTACCCACCTCACTCCACCCACATTATCTATTTAGGGCAAAATTTACTTGTTTGCGTTTGCCCTCTTCACTAATAAAAGCCTTTAAGAATTGTTTGCTTTTAAAATGAGAGGCAAGTTTTAAGTGACTTAGCGCGGAAATCTGACACGTCGTTTATAATAAATAGTGAAGGTTTAAGACCGATTTGTTACCGGGAAAATTTAATTTATCACTGTATTTACTTGCTTGTAAGGTACAGTAAAGTTGTTAAGGTGATGGTAGATAAAAATTAACAGTTGGCCTGGACGGTTAATACGGTTGTCAGGCTTCAAAAAAGTCATTAAGTGCCTACTTTCAGATAGTATTTTGAAATTTTATCTCTAGCTAAGTAAATAAAAAATCCGTGTTACCATTATACCTACGACTAGAAACCTAGAAAATCATTGAAAATTTCAGTCCATACAAAACTGTCATTTTAGACTAGTACTTAGTCTAACTTTATATAAATTTACAATTTTGTACCAGTGATGAAAATTAATTCAGATAGGACGTCTAATCCACTTAAGACCATAATTTAATTCGTACTGTATAATGATGACACATAAAACCTATGTAAAGACAGTAATGGCTTTTCTATGTATCGAGTGAAGGCGGTCCAGGTCACATCGTGACGGCACTGTCATACCGGAAAAACCTTTAATTAACTCCGCCGATGGAATAGTGAGGTTCAACCAACACGGACTAAGTGGAAGTTTACCGCAAGCGTTAATTATTATCTGCGAGGAGTGCTCTTTGTTTAGTTGCCAACTCTAAATTAGTTTTCGAAATGGATCATTCGCACCCCAGAGCACCCCCGTCCCCCCGTTGCCGTAATTGGAACGTTCCGAGATGACACCACTCAGCTGCCTCTAATCAGTTAACAAGAAACCCACTGTACGCCATTGTGATCCGCGAGCACGCCACATTTCAATTGGAACCTACATGCGAGGGTACCGACTTCAGGAATTAATTTAAGTTTCAGCTTTCAAGAGTAATTAGATGATGTTTATAGCGAAAATTGGTATGACATGTTAACAACAGTCGCTGTAATATAAATGATGTAAATCCTCCTTTGTTAACTCAACGCGCAGTTGAATCTTTTATAAGTTATAATTTTAAAGATTAATCACATAATACATCCAGTTCTTGTCGCTTAATCCATTAGATTTAGTTTGATCGCGCAGTTTAACCAACGGAGAAAACTAATTAAGAAATTAATAGGAAACAGCGATTAATGGATTTTGATAAGGGAAGAGACAGCGACGATGCGTCCGCGATACACGGCGCGATGGAAACGGTGGTCGTGGTGTTTGTTTAAGCACTCAGCGCTGGGCGTAAGCACTTTAAGATACAGTTCCCGCATTAAGTCGTCAACAATTAAGGCTCATTAAATTTCATAACAGCATTGGTCCCGCGGCGGGCGTCGGCCGGCCGCTCCGTCGCGTCGCTTAGACGGATAATCTCCAGCTGTCAGCCGCTAATGCGTTTTAGAGTACGTAATTTGAACCGTCGAGATCGGCGGTAATTAACGGCCGCAATTAAGCTAAGTGATTGTTAGTGACGACGAGCGCAAGAGGTTAGAGCGTTCAAAAAGAGAGCACCTACTTTTTGAACGAGTCATAAGCTTGAAACGGACGCACTAAGTACACCCTACGCCTCATACATTAAGAGCCACATTATAGCTACGCAGTAATTAATAGCACATTAAATTAACAGGCCAAGAAAGAAAAAAAAATTAAGAGTAAGAGAATCAGTTTTTTTGCCTAAAAATTTATTGAATCATTGTCAACATGAATAAGTTATGTTTCAGTTCAGACATATCGCATTACATATTCGCACTTTATATTATGAAGATTTACAATAAAATTCGATTTAAGTGGAGCATTCACGCGAGAGTTGAGTGAAGCCTTTACGTCACTTCAATTTTATGTTAAAAGTAAGTGTGTGCCAAAGAGGCAGGGGTAATGTATTCCCACATATACATAAGTGAAAACATTTTAAGAAGCTCCACGGACCCACTGCAGCACCCCGGGGGTTAGGGCCTAAAAGCACTATCTCGGAGCCAAAGCCTTACAAGTCTTCTCAAATTCAACTTACTTTGCTCTGTGTGGAAGTGCCCGCATGGATATTCTTATACTGCCGCCCGAATAATCTTGACACTTACGCGTTTTATTTATTTAGGCGTTTTGCTTTTTATACGTGGTTTGTGTTAGTTTTTCATTGGAACAAAGTTAACGTTAAATAAAGTTTTGTTTTATTAATTTTTATGGTTAGTCGACGAAAAATAAATTCGGTTAAAACGTTTTCATCTAGTCGCTGCTTCTAAACATTTTTAAACATACTTTTATTTATTTTTAAAAATGCAATTAGTTGCATAAAAAGCAACAATTGCCAAATAAAATCCAGGTAGTCATGGCGACCTGCGGATATCGCTCGATGAGGGGAGTAAATGTACTAAATCCGTCAAGATTTATTTATAAGTGACAAAGTTCACCACTGTACATCTACTTTGCTCTTTAACCTATTACTTTCGGGCGCATATAATTCTTAGTTTAACAGGATTGTCTTAATTGATAATAGAACTCATAGGTGTCTTAGGGAGAAATAATAAATCGGCCGCTTCGGAAACCAACATAGATCAAGAAAATTGGAGCGTTCTAGAAGAACACGTGTAACAAATTCAAGTTTAGTGTCGCACTCGGCTGAGTCGGAGCTAAAGCTTTCGGTGGCTGCATAGCAGAGGCGCAGCCAGCGCGGCTGCGGCCCGCGCTGGCCCCTTCGCTACGTGACACATCGCACCAACGACATCCGCTTTCCCTACATCACGAACCCAACCATGCTCGATTTCATATAAAATAAATTGAAAAGTTTTCGAGTTTAATTCCATCTCCACCAGCCGCCCGCCAGTTCGCGCGGCGGCGGCGTGGCGGAAGCGAATCTCGATGTTTTGTAATGGAGCTTTTTAAAATGGAAGTCGAACTTTTGTCAGACACTTTTAGCCACGCCGGAGATACATTTAAGCTTTTTAACTTTTCCACTCCGGTAATGTATCCAGTCTTTCCTGCGTCTGTAGTAGAGGTGTCGTATAAGTTTTTTTATCTGAGTGGATGAAGTAAGTAACTTTTTTATTTGTGCGAGTCAGCACGTCCCCAGTGGTTCGCAATAATCCTACCAAAGAGCTTACTCTTCATCCGGCTTCTCGCCGGTTATATTTTTCATGTTCGACGACAGTGTAAACATTTTGCCTACGATCCATTAAGTAAATGCACTCAGGCCGCCACTCGGCACTGCATTAATATTGCATTTCTAACTCCCCTCTTTCCGGAAACTCCTCGATTCCTCCCCTTTTAAACGGACATTGCTTTGGCAGGTTGTGAAAAACGTGAAGCTAATGGGCGATGCGCAGCGCACGGCCACTGTTGCTCCCGTTAATTGGCGATACAGATTCTTATGCTAATGACCGGTTTTGTTGCAACACAGCGGACACCTCACGTTGTATCCGGATGCGATCATACTGTAATTGTAAACCGACACGTACTTGCTTGTAATGAGATTGTACGTCGCCTTATAGGCATATATGCGCCTTAGCAAGCCTTTGTTAAGCGAACAAAGCCGATCCTTACAAATTACATCAATCTCTCCAAATCAATAAGAGTTTGTAGCTAATGTAAGCGCTTAACGAGCCGCGAGCGGGACTCCTGAGCGGATCGGCAAATGGAGTGGTTCATGCATAATGTAGCGCAGGCTGAGTGTTGTTTTGAAGAGCGTTCTGAATTTGTTATTTTCGTCACACCAGGTGATGTCCCGGCGCCTCATGAAACATTTAACGGCGTATCGATGCAGCGGCCAAGGTGTTGCCGGGAGGCGCGCGGGCGCCGCTCCGGCCGCGCTCGTCAGGTGCGGCTCCATAGCAGCTGACCAGGAAGCGACTAATGGAACCAGCATTAAAACTTCTGTTTGTAAAGATCGAGAGTGTGCACTCTCGTCATTACATAATACCTAATATATGCCTCTCTTTAATCAGGTCACACTAACCGATAAAACCACTTTTGCAGATTAAATTTCAAGCAAGTAGGTACGTAACTGAAATTACTGAAACTCAGTTCATTCAAGTTCTTTTATTGCATTTATCTCGTGTCGTATTTTGCTCTTGGCTCATAAAAAGCGTCATTCTTTTATCCATCTTCATTATCATACTGCGTATACCTAGCCTAAATGAGGAAGTAATGTTCAGAGCTCTGCTGTTTTAATTAAATGAACACTGAGAAATCATAGCTGCACAGTATATCCCAATTTCTACATCCTTACACAGCTTTATTAAATGATAACAGGAGATAAGCGGCACCTCAGAATTAATTAATCCACTCAGAGATTGCATCTAGGCGCCACGAAAAGCCCACTGCCCCACCCCACCCAGGGTCGATCCGTTTCCAGCCACTTAAACTTCACGCGAAGCGCTCTAGCTTCCGTTTTAATTACAAAATTAATTCAAAATGTAATTAAAGTTAACAATAAGGCAGCAAACAATTGAAGTTATTTATGTTAGTTTATGCTTTATGGAAAGCACCGCCTAGTTGGAAATGCGATTTACTCGGAAGCGGAATGGAAAATCATATCTTCGGATTCGTTAACGGTTTAGTATCTAAGTACTTTGTAAATGAACAATAAAATAGCGTATAACATCATTTTTAAAAATTCATATTTTATTCTGCTGTCATGCCTCATTTTTGTAATATCTTAGCAACATCTTCCAACGAATCCTGCTCATAGTTTACATTAGCTTGGGCGCTTGTTTTATGGACTCCAAGAAAAGTCCCTAGCTCCGCGTAATAGGTATATTAATATAATGAAAGAAAGTTGTAGCACAACACATTTGAAAGCTTTCCTCTATTTAATGAGTATCTTTCCTTAATGTTTTGAGAAAAAAAGTCTTTAGAGTAAGTAAGCAGGTAGATGCTTTATAAAATAAACATTTCCAAAGAGTGGTGTGAAATTCAGAGTTTTCACATTCACACTAAATTTTCATGTACAAACATGGGTACAAATAGATTTAATTGTTACAGAAAGGCCATTCGCTGGACGCATGTGTAGTAACATAATAATGGATTACGTAGATTTATTCCTCGTTTCACCCTTTTCAATCACTACCTTACCCTTTCAATGACTATTTTTATTACATTGTTGAGTCAGTGAATAAGAAAACGTTATTTTCACTGTTCTCAGGTCGATAGAAGTTTTATAACTCGATGTAGAGGCTTATTGCCCGGATTTTCAGTACTAATGTTATAATGGCACTATACAAAATTGGATCGTTCGAGAATGCGGTCGCTATATGATAAGTTAGCGCCGGTGCATTAGTATTAGTAAACGCGAACTCGCGTGATCGACATTTTACTTCAATCTCGTACTGTAATCTCCATTTAACCTGACGACTTATTGCAGTTTTTGTAACCTTTTGTGCTTTTAACTGTAATTAACTGCCTGCTGCTGAAAAGGTCAAATCCTCATAAAAGCAAAGGAAGGTGACTAATTGACCGACTTTCAACATCGAGCCTCATCACGCCGTCCTAAAATATTAACTTTATTACAGGTGGCGGCATGTAAGTAAAACGTGGAGGGGATATACGCAGTATGGAAATAATGTTGTTTTTCATACTTCGCATATCCCCCACGTTTTACTTATTTGCCGCCTATAAGTATACAATTTTCCAGGATAGAAACTAATTTAAGTCTTACCCATATACTTATGTCTCAAACTATCACCGTAGGTACCTACTTACCAAATTTTATCACGATCGTTTGTTTACCGCGTGAAACAACATTACACTAGAAAACAAACTTAAATTCGTATTTATAATATTAGTTCGGAAGTTAAGATAAATAAATAAATAAATATTTGGGAACAATTCACACAAATTGACCTAGTCCCAAAGTAAGCGCAAGTAAGGCTTGTGTTATGGGTAGGTACTAGACAACGATATACATATTTATATAGATAGAAACATCCATAACTCAGGAACAAATATTCGTGCTCATCACACAAATATAATGCCCTTACCAGGATTCGAACCCAGGACGCTTGCTTCGCAGGCAGGGTCCCCAAGTAGCAAAATTTACTCTTGTAGGTATTCTAAGATTATGTCTTATAAAACTCCTATATACCAATGTAAAACCACATTTGGGCGCACTTTATAGGAGGATTTAGTCTTACAGTCTACGTATTATTATCCTATGAAGTGCACTTTACTCTTAAAATGGGATTTATACTCGTGCTTGTAGGATTAAATGATCCTATATAGCTCCTACTAATGCATTATGTAAGCTCATTTAGTCCTACAGCGATCTATTGTATGGTGCTGTAGGAGTATTTAGTCCTACAGCGATCTGTTGTATCGTGCTGTAGGAGTATTTAGTCCTACAGCGATCTGTTGTTATAGTGCTGTAGGAGTATTTAATCTTACAGCGATGAATTTAATGCCCTACTAAGAGTCGCGTAAACTTTTTCCTGTTAGTGTCGCGTGTTATTAATGGTATGCTAGTTTGTGGAGTGAAACAATTAAAATACTATTAGCAAAATGTAAGTAACTTTTGACTTATTAAATTTACAAAGGTGTGTTTTTATGTGCTACGTACAAGAAATCAACTTGGTAAATTAATTTTATCGATAATGTTCTTGATTTTATACAATATATTTTCATGCCCCCTATTTTAATTGTAATATTTATAGTAATTTATTATTTAAATAAATTATTTTTACAAAACATACTTAATCAGAACTATTATCAGTATTAAGCTCTTGGATAGTGCTTTTATAGGAATACACAAAATGGCTGTGATGACTGCGCAACGGAGATTCTTATAACAGAATGCATAAGACAATTCAAAGTAAAAACATACTTATACAGTTCTTACAGCTTGCTGATATAGTGCAAGCAATCTTATACAAACAAGTATTAAGTCAAATCGATCCTACAACGAGTCATCCTATATCTACTATTTCTATGATATTTGTGAGACTAAAACACCTATGGGAGCATTAAGCATGATACTAATAGGGGTAAACGTCTTACAAAATGCGCTTATAGGATCAAAATCACATACTCTAATAAAAGCATTATAAAATGCATTTAAAAGACTATGTGTCTAACAAGAGTCGTATAAAGCTATCCTATAAACGTTCTGTAGTCTATGTAATAGGAGTAAAGTATCTTATAGCTAAAATCGTCTTAAAAGATGCAGATATAAAATTATTACTCTTAATCAGGAGCTTTATAATACAACTATAAGAATTTTCCTACAGCAGATTTGAAAACACTTTTATAAAACTGATATAAGAGGTATTAGTCTTACTATAGGAGTACTTTGCTACTTGGGTCACTACCAACTAGGCTAACCGCGTCGTCAAGATAGTTCGGATAGGTGCGAGAAATCTGATTGACGATAAACACAAAATACTTACGTGTCTAACCCACTATAATTAGGTACATACTTATTAACCTACTAAGTGCAATCGATTAGGCTAGCCAATTAGCTGAAGTTCTAATAAAGAAAAGTTGACGAGTGGATAGATTGGAATCTATGTACCACAGTCATAAAAGTGCTAGCGCCATCGCAACACTCTAAAAGCTTTTATGACAAGGAGTACGATCAAGTTGGTCATGTCATCGAACTGATAATAGCTCGCAGTTCGATTCACTGCTCAAAAGTTCACTTCACTAGATTACTTAATCAGATTTTGCGACTGTATAAATCTAAGCGTACCTACATAAGGCTTAGATATAGATTTTGGTTGATAACTAAGCAGTCTCAAGAGAGATATTTTTAACTGGCTGTTGATTTCTCTAATCTTGTTTTACTGATAAGCATTAAAATTGTATTTATTGCTGTATAATTCAATTAAGTACACTAAAAAATACTACGAATTCATATAAAACCTAACAATTTGATAGTCGCGGCATATGCCTGCCACTTATATCCGTGGTCGCTACGTAGCGTTATAGAGACGCTCATCCACTCAACCAACACCACTGTACAGGCAATAAAGCTCTGTTGAAAAGCACTTAACGGGATTGATTCAAACCATTTACCATTCTTTAAACAAACACAAAACATTTTCCATTATGCTGAATTATAAAACCTTTTAGGAAATCACGCCGTTCAAAGACAGAATGATGCCGGTTGTGACGCATCGCAAGTGTTAATTGATGTAGTAGGATCTAGTAGGATAGACTTTTATTTTAATATTTACCTTTATTATAAACTAGCCTGCGACTTCGCACCATATTTAGAATTAACAATTTCATTAAAGTTTTTTTCCAGCCGTTTGGGAGTGAAAATTTATCAAACACACACATACAAATATAGTACCTATCAACCTTCTATTCTTCCTTTTTAGGGTTCCATACCCAAATCGGGTATCTACTAAGGCTCCACTGCCCGCCCGTCGGTTTGTTTGTCACCAGGGATTATCTCATGAACTGCGATAGTTAGACAGTTGTTGAAATTATCACAGATGATTTGTATGTATTTCTGTTGCCGCTATAACAACTAAAAATCCAACTTTATTATGTCTATCTGTCTATGTAAGTAACCAATACAAAGTAACTTATCACACTGCCTAACATTTTGCTTAAAAGTAGGGCTTAGCTAACACTGGATTGCTGGATTGGAACTCTCGGTGTGCGGGTCTGATTCGCACTTGGCCGGTTTTTCTTCTACATGCCTTCTGGTATATACAACGGCAGCAGATTTTCAAAATCTTTGATTTGGATTTTTCTTCACGCCCAATAAGAAATAAAAATAATAAAAAATCCAAAAAAAATATTAAAAATACTTTTAGTTATTCATTTTTCGTGTTCAGCGCCATCTCTGATTTGAAGTTTGTCGAGTCAGCTGGCAGGAGTTGTGAATAAAAGTTTTCCCTTTACATTTCGTTGAATCCCTTGCGGTTTTCAACTTTAACATTAATATTCAAATAAGGTTCTAATTTATTGATCTTAGTGTTTACATTATAATTATGACTCTGATTGCGACAGGATTTTATAACCAGAAGAAAGAACCACGAAAGAACACATCTCACATGGCTGTATGGGCTTTAAACGCTTTGCCTATCATATGTACAAGAAGGAAGAATATTAAGAAAAAAAAGTGTCATTCAGTCAGCTGTCAAAATAAAATACGCGCTCGAAAATCTCGCAATTTTTTTTTTATTGTGAGAGCATGTTATGACATATTTGCCGGCTTGGCTTGATTGATTGAGTTGATTTGATGCCAAGAAGCGGCAGCGGCAGGCAAGGCAAATAAAGCAAAAGTGAAGTGAATAAAGCGTTGCATTTCAAGAGCATAGAAAATGCCAAACACACGCAAAAAAGTTATAAAAACAGTATACAAAGACGAGGACGACAGCGAGCCGGAAGAAACGGGAGATTTCAGTGATTCTGGGTCTGATGCTAAAATAACAGATCAATCAAGTTCTGAGGATGAACTAGTCGACCAAGCTGATTCTTCTGGGGAAGAATTCAAAGAAGATGAGCCAAAAAGTAGCGCTACCAGGAAACCAACCGCTAAAAGCAAAAGCCAACCACGAATGCGACCACAATTTGCGAAAACTTTTATAAACAGAATCCGTGATGCACCACAATATGATGCGGATGAAAGTGTTCCTGCTGCACCAGCAATGTCTGTCAAGGATCTTACTGATGCTGATAAACAGCTGCCAGCCTTTCTCAATTTGTCAGAAAGTGGTGGGTATTTAATATTAAATCTTGTATCAGCTTTGCAGTATTGTCTGTAGATCTACTTATTACATTTCTTTTCACATCAGCACTCAACCGAAAAGGGGTTAAATTACAAAATTATTTCCTTGCTGCTGCTTACTCATTGACGTGGACAGAATCAACCGCACACTTGTCATTTAAACTGACATTGGCCCGAGCCTTACGGCTATAAAGGGAGAATAGAATATTACATGTCTTGGTCTACCTTAGCCCTTTAGATTTTGTCTATCTATATAAATAAAAATGAATCGTCAAAATGTATGTACGCGCATAACTTCCCAACTGCACCAAATAGGATTATATTTTTTAGTTGTGTTCATTATCGTCATGACAAGGTTTATATAAAATAACATTTTGACAAAATAATTGAAACGAGGGTGGAGCTGTGAGCAAAAGCTAGTATTCCATAGTTTAATCTGCCCATAAGGTTCAATCCTTGGCAAAAGCGGCACCTATAAACATATTGTATGGCTGGATACTTTTAACTTTTACATGCTGAAAAGCTAATTAATATTTTACTGTTTTTATATTCAATTTGCAGTTCAATGACTAACATAAAAGTGGGAATTTTTACTTTCAGTCCTGTAAACAAATACCTAGTTAAATATAAATTGCTTCCTGAATAATCTCAGTCCATAAGATCTAAAATGTAGTTTTACTAGCTGTTGCCAGCGACTTTGTCTGCAAAGAATTCGTTTATCGCTATCCCGCGGGAACTACGCAATTTTCCGGGATAAAAAGTAGCCTATGTGCTATTCCAGACTTCCCTATCTATGTGCCAAATTTCATCCAGACCCGTTGGGCCGCTCTGGCGTGATTGAGTAACAAACAAACATCCATCCATCCATACTTTCGCATTTATAATATTAGTTAGATATTTTGTCGCACACTGTGAAGTGTGATAATACCACTATTCAGTAAAAAAACCAGTTGTATCTTAATATCTCATAGATAATACCCTCTTGTAATGACTTCAACCTAACATTCCAGATAGTAGTGATGATGAATCGCCCAAGAAGCCAAGTGTTGTGGCGGCCAGTACTTCCTTCGCTTCAGCAAATGAGCCTGACAGTGACAATGAAGTCAAAATGGAGTATCAAGATGTGAGTTCCTTTAATTATTGTACTACCTATTACATTATTTGTGGGCTGGGTTTAGAAGCAATAACAATTCAGCTTGCTTAAACTAACAGATATGAGAGAATGATGGCATCTGAGTATTGTTAACTTATATTCACTTTTCAATATAAAACTTAATATCTATTTGAAATTTCATTTTCATTTTAAAAATTTTTTTTTCACTTTTTTTTTGTAATTTCTGCATCTAAATATCAGAAGCTCAATAAAGGTAATTGTGGTTCATATCCTGTCTATAATAATATTTCGAATGATTTTAACTGTGAATAATTGAAAACTCTTATCTATTTGAAGTTTTCTTAATAAATTTGTAGGTGTGGTCAAATATTATACCAGACAACAGTGAAGAAATTGCACAAAAGACATTCAAGGAATTGGAAATACACAAAACAAGAATTGAAGAAACAAAAGCTTCTATTTTAAAGTATACCGCCAGAAGTTCCAATGAAGGCAATTTTGATGTAAAATACCTTCTGGCTCAGGGCGAAGAAATGTTACCAGACCCAGAGCCTGTTGTATATAAGAAAAAAGCTAAAAAGAAGAAATGCCAACATGATAGTGACTCTGAAATGGAAGATTGGGAGGAAGTAAAAGGTACTGAAATATAAATGGTGATGTCTATATTTCTCACCGTATGCGCTGTGGATGGATTTTGTTGTTTTCAATTGCTTCTAAAATTAACCTTTAATAGCTTAGCAAATGAGTGTTTATTTGATGGAGGGAGAATTTGTCAATAATTTGGTAAATTCACTTTCATGAGCATTTTTGACTTAAACTTCAACAATTACTCTATCAAGTCCTTTAATTATTGTAGGTATGTGATCTTTTCAGAGTCAAAAGCACTGCCGGCTTCTGGATTACAAGTTGTGGTCGATTTCCCTGACGCTGTCGCAAGGAAAACAAAGAAGCTCGATATAGAAATGATGATGAAGAGAAAGATGAACAGGGTTAAAAAAGAGTACCAAGTGTACATGCACAAGGTGCATGTGCTATGCTGGCTCGGACACGGCAACTACGTCAGCTCTGTTTTAAATGACCAAGAAATAATGAGTGCTGTATTGTCTTTAGTCCCTTCCAAAGAATGCTATCCAGGTGAAAGGGTAGATGTAAAATATGTTGAGCAAATTACAAAGTGGTTTAACAATAAAATAACATTAAAACAAGATAAAAATGAGCACAAGTTTAAACCAAAAGCGCCACCTCTCAAAGAAATTATGCTGAAAGAAATAAAAAGCAAAACGGTTTCAACTAAAAAGTACATGTTCTTTATATTTGTGAGCATGTTAAGAGCCCTCGGCTTGCAGTGTAGGGTAATGTTTAATTTTGTTACATTGCCAATTAAGCCACCTAGTTCCGAGCTTTGTTCCCTCTCTACTAAAGTAAAAGATGAGAAAGTAAATAAAGATGACAAAAAAGTGACCACCAAAAAAGCTAGTGCATCAAAAGGAAGGAAGAATAACCCCAAGAAAGCTATAGCGCAGGTAGATGGAAATTATGACTCTGATTATGATGACTCAGACATGATGCAAGTAGATGGGATGAATTATTGGGACATCCACATAATGCAAGTAGATGGAAATGATGATAGTATTGATGCTGCACAAAAAGGCAAAAAAACTAGATTAACAAGAGCGAGAAAGACAACTGATAAAAAAGTAGAAGATAATGAAGATGTTTCACCTCCCAAAAGAGCTAAAAAAGATTCCGATTCTAAAGCTACCACAACTTCTATTGAAAACAAAACTACGGCATTAACCAGAAATAGGAACAAAAAAATTAGTGAACAAGTTTCTATTGCACAAGAACCTAAAGCAATAGTTAAAAGTGATGCAAATAATCAGGTTTCGGCTTCTCATAGGTTATCTCTTAATAGGCAGCGTAAAACTGCAGAAACACATACTGAAGACAAAGTCTCAAAAATATCTGAAACTAAACTAAATTCTCGGCCACTCAGAAATGCTACTAAAACTGATACTGTGAAATCTCAAGCATTGCTTAAAAAGAAAACTGCTTCTGCACAAAATAAACTCAATAATCCCGATATTGTTGTATCCAATGAAAATAATAAGTCAGTAAGTAGTTCATTTTTTGAAAATGATGTCAACGCAAAAGAACTCAAATCAATGAATAGAACTCGTTCACAGACTACTAATCATAAAAGTACACAAAGCAACAAAAGCTCAGGTGACAAAGCCAAGACCAGATCTAAGAGTACAAGCAATGTCGAGAAAAGTAAGTATTTTGAGGACAGTGCAAAATCTACAAGTTCAGCTAAAAAAATTAAATTTTCATCTAAAGTCAAAAGAGATCCAGAAGATCAACTGAGAGTGAGCCACAGAGACATAAAAGCAAAAACAAAAGCCAATGCTAGTTCAAAGAATGAAGTCACAGATATTCTGATGGACTTAGTGCAATCCCGAATGAGTGAAGAAACGCCTAACAAGTTGAAGCCTGTCAGAGGTGAGTATCAGTTGTAAAATAAAGCAAAGCAATGTTTTCGAACTATTACATTGTATGTTTACAGTTTTTTTACATGGAATTATTCATGTTTTGTCACAGGAAAAGCCAAAAAAGGCAAAAAAGGTGGCAGCGATTATGAACCTGATGATGATGTGAGTGATGAAGATTTTAAAGCCACTAAAATAAGTCCTAAACCTAGTACAAGTCGTAAACTTGATCGTCGAGTCATCTCTACCGACGAAGAGACGCCTAAAGACAAGACAGATGTTTGGTGTGAAGTTTTCGTTGAAGAACTCGAACAATGGATAGCTGTTGATGTTGTGAGAGGAAAAGTACACTGTACAAACGAGATTTATGTAAGTTTGATGTTAACATGTTAACCAGTAGGCTTCTTGTCTAACTCGCTCGCGATCGCCATCATGTTCGATTTGACAGTTCTTGTATGAATGTGACAGCTAGCTGATTCCGATGCCAATTGTCAGCCCATACATGAACTGTCAAAATGAACACGATGGCGATTGCGAGCGAGTTAGACAATAAGTCTACTGAATGCAATTCTTAAAAGTTGAAGCTCATTTCAATTAACTATTTCTTTTACAGAATAGAGCCACGCATCCAGTTTGTTACATTGTTGGCTGGGACAACAATAACTACCTCAAGGACCTGACTCGCAGATACGTCCCTCAATGGAACACAGTGACTCGGAAGCAAAGGGCAGAGCCTTCGTGGTGGCAGTCAGCCACCGCCCCGTGGCGAGGTCCAAGGACAGCCAGGGATAAGGAGGAGGATGAGCAACTCGATAGGATGCAGTTGGATGCGCCGTTACCGAAGAGCATTGCTGAGTAAGTTGGCTGTAGCATCTTAAGATTAACAGTTTCCTCAACCGTAACAGTCGTAATTAATGCGATAGGTAATTAAGTACACCAGATTAATAACGCATTACTAAGTCGGTTAATAAGTCTGACTGTTTCGAATCTTGTTGAGATCACGATTTTGTTCAGAAAAATTATAATTTGAAGGAACTCTATTCCAAGGGTAACTTGTTCATCTAACTAATATTATAAATGCGAAAGTTTGTGACGATGTGAGTGAGTGAGTAAGCGTGTATATTTGTTCCTTCTTCACGCTCAAACGAGTAGACGGATTTGGTTCAAATTTGGAACGAAGATAGCTGGTACCCTAGATTAAAACATAGGTTACTTTTTATCCCGGAAAATTGCATAGTTCCCGCGGCGGTATAGCGATAAACATGTCAATTGCTAATTCTACGCGGACGCAGTCGCGGGCAGAAGCTAGTTACTAATATTTATCTTATATGTATAAAACTCAAACTCAAGCTTGTTAAGTGCTACAAACTATCACTTTTACTTTCCAGGTACAAAAACCATCCACTTTACGCCCTGAAGCGCCATTTGCTAAAGTTTGAAGCGCTGTATCCACCGGACGCGGCGACTTTGGGCTTTGTCCGCAACGAACCGGTGTATGCGCGGGAGTGTGTGTACGTTTGTCGCTCGCGTGACGTCTGGCTGAAGGAAGCTAAAGTAGTGAGACTCGGCGAGAAACCGTACAAGATAGTTTTGGCTCGTCCGAAGTGGGACAAGGTAAGATGTTCATCCCTTAAAATGTAACAGCAACATGGCTCTACTTGAAAGTATCATTATGAATAGCAGCATTGTGGATGGAAAAATCTTTCAGTGCGTTATATAAAATATACACACCTATAAGTAGTAACATGAATTCACTTGTCCAATTTCAGCTGTCAAACAAATGTATAAAAGACAAACCGCTTGAAATATTTGGACCTTGGCAAGTCCAAGATTATGAGCCACCGGTGGCCGAGAACGGCGTAGTCCCGCGGAATGCTTATGGAAATGTGGAACTCTTCAAGGAATGCATGCTTCCAAAAGGAACAGCGCATATCAAACGTAAGTGCATATTATTAAGCTGCGACCACACCGCCGCTTAAAAATCGGTGACGTTGCGGAATCGCAACAAAATGTATGAAGAAACGGTGAGAAAACGTGACTCATACGACACGTCACTGCGTATACGCGGCGGTGTGGTCAGACCTTTATTTGATTTTCATGCCACTGTGGGGGTTGTGTGCCTAATTTGTTGTTTAAAAACATTTTACAGTTCCTGGGCTCAACAAGGTAGCTAAGAAGCTGAACATAGACTGCGCTCCGGCTATGACAGGTTTCGATTTCAATGGTGGCTGGTCCCACCCTGTTTATGATGGGTTCGTCGTGTGCAAGGAATTTGAAGAGATCATAACTGAGGCGTGGCTGAAGGTCAGTTTACCTGTTAAGATTATTAAAAATTCGCGACCTACTACCACCCAAATCACTTTTTGTAACAGACTTTGTACATATGCGTCTTGTGATTGCTAGTATGAGATTTGGTTAATCATTATTATTATTAAACTCAGCTAATTCCATGAACTTAAGTTTTAGTTTCAATACATGTACAAAACGACTCTTAACTATGTATTTACGTATGTTATACACAACCGCCATATAAGGACGCAAGCAAGACGCAAGTGGTCGTTTAAGTGTCCTAAAAGTGTGATAGAATATTTTTATAGCTACACCTCTTTTTAATAGGATCAAGAAGACCAAGTAAGACGTGAGTGTGAAAAAACTGAAGCTCGGGTTTACGGTAACTGGAGAAAGCTTATCAGGGGTCTCATGATCAAGGAGAGACTCAAACTAAAGTACGGTTTCGAGGAACTAAGCACCTCTGAAAACAATAAGAAATCTAAAGGGCCACGTTTAGTTGTCAAGAAAAAGTAATGGTAAGTAAGTAATTTAGCTACAAGATAATGCCTGAAAGCAGATTGTAATTTCAACCTGAATTCTTATGGAATTTTCAAAATTAATTGACTTAAACAATGCACTAAATCAGCGGTCGTCACACTTTACTGGCCAAGGGCCACATATGACAGTGTGAGTTCCAGGGTCGGGCCGCAGAGTAGGTTAGGTATGTGAAGGCGCTCCAAGAGCCTTTGCACACTTATACATTATGTTTTCAGCTTATTTCGTTATTTGAAACAATTTACTTTGCCGCGGGCCGCAGTTTGACGACCACGGCACTAAATTGATGGGCTTTCATATTTGAATTAAATAGGTACAGTCATGGGCATATGTCCGACCACACCGCCTCGTACACGCAGTGACGTGTCGTAGGCGTCACGTTTTCTCAAAACTAACTTTTTATTGAACATCAGAACATCACATTTATAACAATCAAAACAGAAATAAAGGTATATAGAAGTAATAAAGGTAGGCATAGGCGAATAGGTAAATTATTTTTTCCGAAAAAGTTGTCAAGTCAATCGGTCAGTCAAAGTGTGGTAGGGCAGCTCCATCATCGAAACCAAACAGCTTCGCTGCTGGCTTCCATACATACTGGTTGCTCTAATTATGGACGTTGATATGCGAGTTCATAGCCACCCCAAAACCGTTTCTCACCGTTTCTTCATACATTTTGTTGCGATTCCGTAACGTCGCCGTTTTTTAAGCACGGTGTGGTCGCACCTTTATGCCACATACAATAAGGTCGGTGACACATAATTGACATAATGGCTGTATCGATATTATGCCCGGGTGGATTTTTGACGTTGTAATTTGTGTGCCATGCTAAACGTATTGCACACAAATTACATTGTCAAAAATCCACCCGCCCTCGACTGTTCATCAAAAAATGTAATCAGAAATGTTTTCCTGCAATATCTGTTTATAGTTGTAAGTTTTTTTTGCGCCTAGTTACTAAGTTATTTTTACTGTGATTTTGTTAAATTTGTTTACTAACGTAATACAAGAATGTTAGACATTTGCCCACCAAGAATAAAATACAGTATCCAAGTTGTAAGATGAATGAAGCCTAAATATTTGCAAATTACGTATTTCCTCGCGTTTCCTCTAATGTTTCAACCAAGTTTCCAGTCAAATTTTATGCTTTATTTTATTGTAATAGTGTAAAAAAGTGCAAATACCGAAAAAACTGGAAGCTACGGAAACAACTATGTTGAGTCGAGTGTGTGCGTGGTTCAATTTTTGAAATCATGCCTGAGAAAATACCTCTAACTACTGATCTTTAATCAAAGTAATTTATCCAATATTTTTCCCTCTCGTTCGTCGTGATGCGTTGTTAGCTACTCCTAGGTACTATAAAAAATAATTTACCCATACCACTCGCTATTATCCAGTGTGTATGTATGGCTATTTAGTCTTATTATTGTGATTGTCAGATTAAGCATCACAAAATACCTCAAACCGCCTAAAAAGTTAACTAACTTTAATATTTAAGTCTAAGTAGTAAGCACGTTTTAAGTTAGTACTGTTTTTATCGTGATAATTATTGCTTACGGGTATTTTAATACTATGAATCTTCAACAATTCAATGTACCTAATTTGTTCCTTTTTTTATTGTGAATATTTTCGTGTCTATTGTTTTCCTTCAGTTTTTTTTGAAGTAGTTGTGTGTTCCGCTGCCTATTTTAAGAGAAAATATGATTTTGCGGTTTTCTTTCAAACATCCATGTTTTTCTTTCATGCAAAACCTCATCTAAATTGGTAGAACCGTTCTCGAGATAAATGAGAACATTCGATTGCGGACAAACAAACTTCAAAAAATACTGTACCTATCTGCTATCTAGTCTAGAATGCACTTCCAACTTTGTATAAATGGAAACCAGTGAACGTACCTAATGTATACGTGCCGGCACGTAAGTATAGCGATGACGAGTCACGTGGGGATCTGCTCACCCACGGATACCGTATTTTATACTTCTGCGCATACAAGGTCATCACTAGACTTAGTTACGTGCCGGCACTTATAGAGCAGATCATTATTTATGTTACAAAATCGTGTTGTGCTTGTGCGTGTTTTTATTAAGTCTCAGCCTTATTGAATTTATATTCAAGAAATGTTCGTTATAATAATTTGGTAGAGATCGTGTTTCGCATATTATTTTAATTTTTAATTTAATCCCGGTGATGTTATTGAATCTTCAAAATTAAATGAAAAATATTTTTATGCTAATGTTTTCTTAAAACAAACCTTATAATTTGTCTTCAATACGCCCAGGCCATGGAAAACATGAGTAATACCTAACAAAAATACGCATATTTTTATACATTGCGTTGGACAAGGATATTTAAACAAGTTTTGCATTTATTTATATTTATTTAATAAAAATGATAACCTAGACAATGTACTGTCAATAATGGTCAAATAATAATAATAATGCAATAAGCTGTCTTATAAATCTTTACAGTTTTATGTGCAAGTCATAGCAAAAGCCTAAAAGCATAAGTGTAAATGTTAGAATTTCCTCTAGCACAGCTTATTGTTACTTGATATAATAGATGGCGAAATTATATACAAAATCTTTGGTGTAAAAAAATAACTAATGTAAATGACGCTTCAGATCTTCATAGCACTAAGATCTGGTCGGTCGAAACGATTACATTTATTTGTAATCTTTTCTGCGTTTACAGGATAGTTGTTACCTCGCCGCCGCAGGTGCAGCGCGCAGCAATCGAGGGGTCACAATGCCGATGTTCATTTTTTTTATGATTTTTAATATTTCATTATTCCTTACACCTACATTAGATCTATGCGTCTTACCAGTAATAAGTATTTTATGATAATTTTTATAAACTAAGGGTCCAGACACGTCCGTCACACTTTGTACATAATATGAAAGGAATGTAACCTGTAATTTATAACCTTTCTATCATAAAATATTTGCACTTATTATCAGTATAAAATAAATCATTACTCACTTAATTAGTCTCGTAGGATAGATCAACCGTTATTAAAGCCAGTTTAATGAAGGGTATGATCGTCGGGTAGCATTGTGCAATAGATTAAATTCCTTTCATTAATGCTACCAATCGCACTAGTCAATGATCCTATAAAGTCCAGCTTCATAGATTAGCTTATGCCATGGTCAGTGTGCCGGCGCCCATTCCGAAACCCACACCCTTAGGGCCATAGTTGCGCCCGTAACAGCCGCGGCAGTAAATCTCACCGTTGGGACCGTCGTTCAAATTAGTGGAATCCTGAAACAATAGCCAGAAGTTAAATACTACCCAATTCAAAACTATATCGGTCCTAGTCCTAGCCATTCGAATGTTATCAACATTTTGTATTTGATTTGTATGGTAAAACGCAAATTTAAGTTTGCCGCGCGATTACACTTTCATCTTTCGACAGCCGATTTTATACTGGCACTCCACTTGGCGTTGCGTGTTCGCGTTGTGCTATTGGCATCTTCGTCCCATACGCTGGAAACAATATAGTGCATTCCCTTCACTCGCAAATATTTGGATAAATACGCCAAGTGGCGTGCCAGTATTAAAATGAATGGCCAACCTATCATACTCAAAACGAACGACTCCCCGTGCATAATATTCAATTTATCTCTTGGACCATTACTTTCACACGTTACGCGCTTTTATCATTATCTAGAACAGTACGACACGTCAGTTACGTCAGCTGTGTGAGCTGTCAATGTCAAACAAACGTCATTGGTTGTGCTTAGCATCAGCGGTCAACCCAGTGTTGCCAGATCTACTGATTTAGCAGTAGATCTACCTGATTTTAAAAAAATCTACTGATCTACTGCTGGGAACGTTATTATTTAAGAAATCTACCTGCTTTTTCCAAATCAGATCGGATCATGTAGTTTTTGTTGTCGTATCGTGTCATCTGGCCTTTATAACACGACATTAAGGTTTTGTGAATTTGTGGTATTTTTTATCTGTAGTCCTGAGGCCGCTCTGTCTGACATGACAGGGCAAGACAGAGACAGACACTCCGAACCATGCGTGCCGTCCTCTATAACTTTAATAACTATATTGTATGTACGACGGGGATAGCACGCACCACAGTATACATACATAATAATAGTAGTACAAGCTACTACAGCAAAAAAAAAAAGGAAATCATTGACTCAGATTAACTTAGGTAAGTACAGTAGGTAAATATTTACATGAATTATATGTATTAATATGTTCTAATGTATTATATTATACTTATAATTCAAGCTAAATTCTATTTTACCTCTTGTGGGCATTAATTTTATAATCTACTGATTTTTTCCTCTATCTACTGCTAAAACTTTAATTTTTCTACTGAATACTTCAGATTCCATCTGGCAACACTGGGTCAACCCCTATAGGGACATAATATTACAGTAAACAGTAAAATTAACCATGATTCCGTTGAGAACATTCTTCGTATTAACGCTATTTGCCATTCAAAATGGTTTATGTGACTTTTCGACGGAGGACTGCGCTTCTCTAGGCTTTGTGAAAGCTAACCTCCTGTGTTCTTCCTGTGACCAATTAAAGGATTTTAATTTGGAGCCCTTGGTAGAGCATTGTAAGGAATGTTGTCACGATGATGAATCGGCCCCAAAGGAGAAGAAGTACGCGCGTGCTGTACTTGAAGTCTGCACATGCAAATTCCCAGCGTATCCGCAAATTCAAGCTTTTTGTAAAGGAGACAAGCCAGCCAAGTTCCCGAACTTGCAAATCAAATACGTGCGCGGCTTAGACCCTGTCATCAAACTGTTCGACAAGGACGGCATCGTGAAGGAAACTGTGGCTATTGAGAAATGGGACACTGATACAGTGGAGGAGTTCCTGCGCGGACATCTTGCTAAAGATGATGAAGAAGATAAACAATATTTGAAAACTAACCAAATATAAATTGAATAAAATTAGGTGTAATATTTGTATATTTGCGTTTTTTATTTTTTATTTTGGAACCAAAATCAAACTATCAAACGAATTTAAATAATTTAGTGCAGCTTCTTAATCAGGGCCGGATTTACCATAGAAACTAAAAAAAAGCTGAAGCTTAGGGCGGCAAAATTGGCGCAAATAAAACATTACATAAAAAACAATAAGGCTGCAGACACGAGTGGGGTGGCAAAAATTGAATAGCCCTGGGGCCGCAAATGTGTAAAATCCACCACTGTTCATAATCAATGCATTTCTAGAATCAGTAAGTTGATATCATAGTCTTATTTGAAGGTTAAATTTGTTACCTCAGTATAATAGTATACTTACAAGAGATCTGTGGCAATCTGCACACGAGAAGCATCGTCTGTGCCATGTTCCGTTCTTGGAGTTCATCCTCTCCGCAGCATAGACCGGGAAGCCGCAGCGGGGGCAGCCCTGGCCCTTTGCTGCCTTGGCACCAGTGAAGGGAACCTGTTCTGAGCTACAGGGCAGAAAGAAAAAATTTTATAATTTTCCAAGTAGAATTTCACTATTGAATACTTTTCTGTTTTTTTAGTTGTGTTGTTTCTTTTTTGAAGGTGCTTAAAGCCAATCAAAATCTATATCTGGAAAGCAATAAATAATCTGTATCTGGGGCAAGTATCAAGAGAAACTTTAACTTAAAACATTGCTTACTAAGTAACGGTGGGCTCGGAATCGCAGGAGACCAAGGTGGGGGTGTGGCCGTAGCCAAAGCCCTTGGGTCCAAAGAGTTTAGCGTAGCAGGCGCGGCAGTGGATCTCCTTGTCGGGGCCGTCACAGGCCAGCATAGAGTCCAGTGGCCTGTGGCACTCCGCGCAGTTGAAGCACTTCTTGTGCCACATCTGGAACATTATGTGTGAGTAGTTGAGTGTCTTAAAACAGGCACCTTCATACAACCCTGTGAAACAGAATCATACCTCAAGTGGCTATTCATTCTCTGTAAGTACCCAGATAATTATTTTTTTGTAATAATGTCAAATATTCCGAAGTCATAAGACTTCACAGGAAATGACACATGGATGATAGAGTGGAATGAATGAAATAAGAAATTAAGAACAAATTAAAATAAAGCAAGAGCAAATTAAGAACTCTGCGTAAACGTGACGAACTTTTACGGCAATGGATGATAGTACATAATCTTAACATTTACAATTAACATAATTATTAACTATTGACATTTAAATTGGTAGAATCCTGAGATTTAGTGATTAATTGTTATCGTGTGCCCTTGGAGGGACATGGACCGATTAATCATTTAACATCTTTAATACACCCCCTTGCAATAAAAAAGGCCACCCATGGTTTTTGTATTTTATGTGCATAAAAACTTATTTTCACGTCTCATGCTCAAAAAGTTCGCCTTTATGCTGGATGTAGGCTGCATAAAATGGCATTTTATGCTCTTGTGCATAAAGTAAAATCTTCGTCTAAGACCAAGACAATCGGGTGCCAACAGCCACGAACAATCACTAAAACTTTACGACAGCATATTTTATTATTTATTTAGGTTTTTTTTATTATAATCTGCGGTCTATTCTGTTTAATTAGTGCCTATAACTAGGTAACAATAATTTGAGAAGTTATTATTGAAATCAAACAAATAAGTACATGAAAAATAAAACTTTTTTAAATATAAATCAACACCTGCCTACTCGAACCTTACCGCAGTATCACGTTTAAAAAAAAAGAAGAAAAAAAGTTAAATGGCGGGAACTCAGGCGGGAACATCTTATTTTCTAGTATGTAGTAGGATTTGTGTTGCAATTTGTTACTGTTTTACGATTAATATTCAATAATTTCGTCAAGTGAAGAGGAAATAACACTGACTCCTAACACAGTCAGTTTGCCAGGAAAAACCATTAAATAACCGGAATATCGGATCGGATCTATATCGGATTGTTCCAATGTCACATTTAATTTTAATTAATTTTTTTTTGCAATGTTTTTGTTTTGTTTCTTCGTAATCTAAGTGAAAAGCAGTGTATAACTCGTTCATAAAACCCATGTTCCCCTCAACGTGTCTATCCACCCTCGCCGTACCGGCTCGGGTGGCTATATGAACGTCTCGGTTATAATGGCTTGTTTTATGCTCTTGTTGTACAATCTACTATTTTTAAGCTTTAATGCCTAAAAATCTGAAACACCATAGGTGCCCGATTTTTTTGCAAGGGGCATTATGTATGATGTCCATGACATTACAGTGTAATAATAAATAAATAAATACATACCGTTCCCTTAGCCAGCTGCTGCTCAGCCGCGAAGACCATTCCGCCGCAGCGCGGGCAGCCCTGGCCCTTTGGGGCCAGGATGGACGTAGTGTCGGGGTTGTAGAACGGACGGCTGTTCGAGATCTCCTCCTCGCTGAAATTTTAAAACAATTCGTCAAGATCAAACTATTAAAATCTAAGTTAAAGTACCTAATAGCTATTGCCCGCGACTTCGACCGTACAGGCAGAAATTTTTTAATCTCAAGCAGCTTGACTTTTTGACACTTAACTAATTATCATTATATTTCAGCCAATTTACGCAAAAAACTGACAAATTATGTACCTAACCCTTCTTCGTGAATCACCATTGGTGAAAACCGCATGAAAATCCGTTCAGTAGTTTTTATGTATATCGCGAACAAACAGACAGACACGAGTTAATCCTTAATTGAGAACTTACGTCAAGCCGTCAGTTTGAAGGAAGCCCGAGCCGCAAGCGAAACCGTAGCCGTGAGGTCCCCATTTCTTGCCGTAGCAGGTCTTGCAATAGACTTCGCCGTTGGGTCCATCGCAGGCGATGATCGAGTCCAGGGTCTTAGTGCAGTCGCGGCACTTGAAGCACTTACGATGCCACTCACGGCCCTTGGCCAACACTTGCTCAGCGGCGAATACGACGCCGCCGCAACGCGGACAGCCCTTGCCAGTAGGCGCCATGATGGAGGTGGTGTCGATCAACGTTGTCTTTGGGGCTTGATCGCTACCATTGAAAAATAGGTTAGGGAAAATTGTCGTTGATGGGTTTTTTAATTAGGTTTAACATGTCTATAGATATTACTACTCATGCATTAGGTACCTACATAATTAAGATAGGTACCTACCTACGAAATAAGTATCGGTAGGTACCTATTTTTTTAAAAATCATGCAGTGATGATAATTAATTAAAACCAAGTGCCGCTTCTTAGCCCTTATTTATTTAGGTGATCGGTGAACGTGAATAACTTTACTTTTACTTCGCTTTTATCAATATCGTAAATGTGGTATGGTAATTAATGTGAAATAAAACAAAAACAAATCAAAATCATCTAATGAAAAACAAAAACATGAAATGAATTCAATCAAAGGATGACATCGAATTACGTGACTTAGATCGATGAACTCTGCACGAGAGTGCTGATGTTTCCGGTGTCCCATTATGAGGGAATTTATGTAAGGGCTCTGCAACGGATTACGTGTCGTAAGCTTAAAACCGCGGCTCGTCTCGCCGATATGAAACGAGTAAAATTAGTTCGTTCTCGAGCGCGTTCTATTTTCACATTGGCACGTTGCCATCTCTTGTTTGTATTATAAGCTGATTTTATGAAAGTGACTATGCGATGGAAATAACCTGAACCTATATTGTAATTTGAGAAGTATAACATAACATGTTACTAGGCGGGTTCCAAAATCGCTAAGTTATGAAAGTAAATATAACTCAGATACAGATTAGATCATGAGTGTTAGTTACACAGTCGCTACAGTTTTTTTTTTATGGAAAAAAAAACATTTGCTAAAGCAACTATAAGCAAATATAATGTTGGGTTATTGTGTTAGGTTATTTATGTGGGTGATTTCAAAGACTTGTAGTCCTATAGACTACATCCATTCGGGGTTTTGTGACACACAATCCATAATACCTTTGCCACTCCAAGTCCTTTATATCACACATTAGCCCGAGGGTTGACATTCCCCCGTGGCCAATACCTCTAGGACCAAATCTTTGTGCGTAGCATCCTACAGCGAAAGCAAAAATTATTGAATGTCATCTGAAGAGCCCACAGTGATTATTTGTGTACAAACAGACGAAATTTATTTAAACGCTGTGCCCTCGCCAGATGACTCAAGTTATTTTTATCTGGCAGTCTCTTACCCATTGGCGTAAGGGTCACTCTGCAAGACACCGGCTCCCTTTCCGTACCCATATCCCTTGGGACCAAACTTCTTCCCATAACAGACTAAAGAGAAAAACATAAAGTTAAAAACACAAACAACTCAACTTGCGTGCTATGGAAAACATCAATTCAATGCAATTACATGTCATATCTTTTTCAAATAAAACAGAAAAATTTGAAAATAAATGAAACTTTTGAAATGGAATCATTATTGTTTTAAAGATCGCTACTATCCAATGGCATATGAAGTCATGGTATTGCTTAGATCCTCATTTGCCAGAGTGCATAGAGCTAAAAGTTGAAAGTGCTGGAAGGACGAACCTTTGCAGTAAATGTCTTTGTCGGGACCCTCGCAACAGTTAGTGGAGTCCAGCCGTTTAGCGCACTCCCCGCATTTGTAACACTCCCTGTGCCAGGCCTGGACATATAGCCAACATTTGAAGGATCACAGAACATGCAAGGCTCACCGGGTCACAGGTGCAAGCTTTTATCACAAATATGTAATGTCGTTACAACACAAAATGGCAGTTGCCAAGAAAATATCAGATACCTCGACAATATATTTCTCTATCTGGTCCGTCACAATGCATGGTGGAATCAAGCGTTTTGTTGCAATTTAAGCATTTGAAGCATCGCCTGTGATAACCCTATGGTACAACAATTAATTAGGTATAATTACACGTTGTTTTCAAGTAAACATTATTCTTAAAAACAATTAATTTTATATATTTGGTAACTCAATGCAACTGATCTTCAACTCCATTCAGTAACTTCAACTCCATTCAGTAACTTCAACTACATTTTGCCATGACTTGTAAGTACAAATTATTACAATATCAGTCTTGGCAAAGGATTTTTGACCTCGAAACTACCAAATATCGGAGAGTATCTGTAGGACTCGTTCTGGATGAACTTTATTTCATTACTTATTTAGCAATATTAAAGCATTTATTGTGTAACAATAGATATAGACACATCATTACTATACAAGTGCGGTTTGTAAGTGCATGCGTGAGAATGAAACCAACCTTTCCGCGAGCAAGCATCTGCTCGGCGGCGTAGACGTAGCCGCCGCAGCGCGGGCAGCCCTCGCCGGGCGGTGCCTTGGCGATCACGCGCGACTCCAGGCACGCACCGTTGGTCCTCACACCCCTGTACGTACATAGCTCAAGTTATTGCCTGCACTACAACACTATGACAGAAACGCTGACAGAAGAGTTGTTAAAAGCCTGCCGGACGCAGGAGCGCTCCGGGTGCCGCTAAACTATCTCGCCCACACCACGGCGAAGCAGTTGATACCGGCGGCGCACCTCCGCCGTAATGGGAGAAGGTAAGAGCTCCCAGCCGCCCGCTCCGCACCGGCCCGTGTACGGCCTTGCTACAGCACTACACATATCAACAAAGAGGGCGCTTTCCTTATCCCATCACATATATCAGCTAAAGTTAAAGCCTAGACCGAAGCGTTAGGTGAAGGTTAGTCAGAGTGTCAGTAGCGGGGAAAATTAGAAAACAAGTCGGCGCATGCCTTCTAGGTGCGTCTGGAGCTTTGCGAAGCCGTGCTGAGGCAGAACAGATTGGTTTCTCACCGTTGATCCGCTGTTTTGGTCGGCCCGGTCGGAAGGGAGGGAAGGATCTAAGGTAGGAGCGCGTTCGAGGCTGCGTTTCGCTTGCATTTTACGAAAGCCTCGACCGCGCTCCGACGTCAACTCAACTAAGTCACGGTTGATGGTCGACTCTTTTATTTGTGTTTTTTTTAAAAATAGTAAATTATAATAGACCGATAAACAAAATAAATTAAGCGATAGCGATAAATAACCCTAACTATAGTAATTTATAGAACAGATTGGCGTGCGGCAGTGAGACGCCGCTGGGTGGCCGGTGTGGTGGCGACTCGCTAGCGCTGCTGGGCGGCTGCTGCGCTCAATTCCTGTTGCGACATAAACGGAGACTGGTCATGCACGTGTCAGGCGCGTAATGTACAGCCGAGCGCGCTCTACTTGTATGAGTTTTATGTACACGCTGTTAATATTGTTACGCACGGGCCCAGAGGCCGGTCACCAGAGCGACCTCAGATAAGGAAAGACCCTCAGTGGCGCGGGCGGCGGGAGAGAGTACGTTATGGGTACTTACTCGCTCTTCAGATGTTCCCCGCTGTCCATGGAAAGGCAGCCGGCGCCACCGCCGAAGCCGTAGCCTTTGGGCCCGTATTTGCGGCCGTGGCAGTTTTTGCAGTAGAGTTCACTTTCGTGTTCTGCGGCGTTGGTGGAGTCCAGCATTTTCTGGCACATGCCTGGATATAGGTAGCTCATGTTTACTATTTATTTACATCTTTGATAGCCGCAATCGCGTAGCTTCGTAAGCCTACATTTTTCTCAGGACTAAAAATTTTATCTTAAATGTTTGTAAATAGGTTCTTGAGTAATCCGTGGTACAATTGTTGTTACAGTAAACCAGCAATTCTGTTATGATAGTAAGGGCACTATAGCGATTTGTCCGAAGATTTCTCGGCCATTTTGCGGCGATTTGCTCAGCGATTACTCGCCAGTGCACGCCGTGATCTCGCGAAGAGAAAAACGCTGAGAAATCGCCGTTCAAATCGCTACTGTGTAAAAATGTAAGGGTCCTAAAAAACTTATGAAATAGGCCGATAAGCCTCAGTAATTGACTAACTTTCACTTTACCAATAATTTTGGTAAATGGTTGTGGCGTAGCAGATGGACTTCACTTTTTTGTGAAATAATTATAGTGACGAAATTTAAACTAAGTATCCACTATTTACACTATTTTAACTATCTACTATATTTTGAATCTTTTATGCAGTAAGTAGCTATATTTCTTCTAGTCTTCTGATTTTGATGAAACCAGCCTTTACGTTGCTCCTGGCTAATATGCCTGTGAAAACGACTTGAAATAGGTCCGTGTAGTATTTTTCAAGAATACCTTTAGCCATAACAAACAGACTTAAAAAAGTTTTTGGAGCGTAAGTACTATTTTTTTAATTAAATCTTTGATGTGTAGAGATTTGTTCTGTATCATTTTATAATTAGCTAGGTAGGTAAGTGAAAAAAAATATTGCGTGAGACTTTCAAAGTTCTTAAAAACTAGGTACAGTCCGTAAAGACAAGCGTGTCCCTTATGTCGTGCTTGTATATTAAGAAGGGATGGAGTAAGCTCTTTCAGAAAGTATTTGAGAGATTCCGGCTCTTATTTACTTACAAAGACTTACTAAATAATGAAAAATAGAGCAGATTTTTTTCTTTTTCTACTTAATCTATTGTATTTAACTAGTATTAGTACCTATCGTCTAAAGTCTGTTTCAATAAGGAAGGTATGACTGACACATTTCACAACAAATTCATAGGTGTGGCTTCATTGAGACACCCTGCATACCTATTCAACGATAATCTATAAAAATATCAACTACAGATTTTATTTTAAAAATAAATGCTTTTTAGACATAATAATAGGCAAAACAGAGGGTCGTGGGTTCGAATCCCGGGCTCGCATCTCTGAGTTTTTCCGAATTTATGTGCGATATCTCATTTAAGTAACCTAGTAACGTCTCGTAAATACCTACTATAACATTTAATGAAAATTTGTACCTACTTACGTGAAAATTATGTAAACGAAAAAAAAATGGTCATGGTTTTTATTAGAACTTTATTAATGTACAGTACCAAGTATTGATTTATTTCAATGTAAATAAATAAAATTTGTTTTTATTTTGCTGTCAAAACTTTTATGAACGCTAATAGTTACAGTCTATGGATTTGTCAGCCATAGGTACCTTCGTTATAGAAACAGACTAAATCTCTGATTATAACATTGCATGAAGTGCATTTGTCTATTGTGGGTATGGTTTGTAATCGTGTTTACTGCGGTAAATCTTGCTCCTAGGTCGCGCACGACGCCCGGCAATTATGTTCTATGCCAATTTATTGTGCAAAGTCATAATAAAGTCAAAACATAGCTACAACTAATCTTGTAACTAGTTTTCAATGTTTCTATGCTGATAAACATTTTCATGGTCCTTTTTTCAGATTTTTACTCATATAATATATTTAGTTCTATTTAATATCTGCGTGCTAAGTAGGTACCTAATCGAATTCTTTTTATTTTGTTAAATAATAATGTGAGTTTTTAAGCGTCCAGTGGACTTGAGAATTCTAAATGCTTACAATATCCAGGTACCTATGTCGATTTCAGGCAAATTTATCATCTTTGTCAAGATATCGCAACACAACATTTAGGCACTCGATCGTAGTCAACATTTTTTTTTTCATATTTATTCAAAGGCTTTAGGTACTTGTATATTGTATATTACGAATACATTTTGACGATATTCACTATCCATTATTTCGTGCATATCAAGAAACTCACCGCATTTGAAGCACATCTTGTGGAATTTGAATCCGCCGGCGACGCGCTCCTCCGCGGCATACACGGATTTGCCGCACTTCGGGCATTTTGGGTTTTCTGCTGGTTTGAAAGGCATTGTGCTCGCTTAACTTATCCTGAAACAAAACGTTACATCAATCAATCCATCCGCTAAACTCCTTTCAAGGTCGTTGAAGGCGATTTGATCTGACACTATCAGGCGACTCCAATGATATTGTAAAACTTTGGTATTAGCTAGTCGTATAGTCCTTTATCACTTTTGAAACAGATTCACTAGGCACGCCACTGCAAAAAATATTTTAGAATTTGCTCTAGATAATGCATAGTTCTTTGGCCGTAATCCAAGTCGCCTGCACCACATCAATCGCATCCAAACTGACACTTATTGCTCAACAAGCACATGTACCAAACTAGGGTTAGCTATGCGGCTTCCACCGAATGCGGTCGCGTTTCGCGTAAAGATCGGTGCGGCGCGGGCGGCGGCAGGCTGCGCCCGCGCCTAATTTGGGCGGTTCAGGTAAAGTTACGCGCTGGAGCACGGGTTGCATCTCTAATAATAGGGTGCACTGAGCAGAAGCCGCATAAACACTCGCGCGCGGTTGCGTTATGTTATGACAGCAAGTTCGTTGTCACTTTCACCGTATCACGGACCTGTTCGTCGATTCGCTACGAGAGTCGAGCTCTCGAACGCGTGTACAGTGCAGGGCGGTGCTGCCGAGACTGCGGTGCGCGGAGGTCGAATGATGCGCGAGGGCAGCGTGCCACCGTAGTCTATGCGCGGCTTGCACACGGCCCCAGCGGTGGGGGGCGCCGCCCTGCGAGCCGCCGCCGCCCTCGCGCAACCCCATCGGCCGCCCACCCCGCGCCGCCGTACCATACGCAACCACTCGCATTATTACCATATCACTGTAATTATTCTATCAATTGAAAACAAGTTCAATCTGCCCACGCAACTGGTTGATGAAGTGGTAGACGTTGCCAAGATTGAAACTATGTTGCTGTATCGGTAGAGTATTGACTGAACCTTTTCGTAGGTAGTGTTTTTCATAAACAACATGTCTATTTTGATGTTTCGTCAACTACGTTCCTACTCAGGAATCGTGAACAAATACATAATGTTACTTAAGTTTGATATTGAAATACACGAAATTGCAAAGTTTGAAAGGGTAGCCTCCAAGCTTTTACTTCTATTAGTCCTCACATCATCTGCCGAAGGACGTCTACAATTGAAAAAAGGCCCCCTCCCTTAGAACGCAACAATGAAAGAGAAATTGCTACCTGCATCCACCGGTGTCCCGCAACTCTCTTACTATTGGTAGCTAGTACTGTCTTAATCCTCCAATACATGGAGGAGGCCTATGCCATGAGGCACGCCGAATAACGCGACAATTTAATAAACAAAAAAAAAAAAAAAAAAACGACTATAACAACAACAACAACATGTACTTACTGAAATTGTAGCGAATTCGGAATAAAAAGGCTTATAAAAAAATAAAAATAAAACTGTCTTAATATACCTTAAGTAGGTACCTATTTCAACAAAATACACTATTGGAGAATAACAAAGTTGGCGAAAAAGTTGTTTATGATAAAAAGTTACATGCATAACCGCCATGTCCCAACACGATTATATCCAATTCGTTTTCAAGGGAGGATCCCGCTACAACAATACCCATAAATAATCTACTTAGGTTAGTAGGTACTTGATTTTTTAACGTTTGTTGACAACATGCGTATTCTAAAGCGAAACAACAAATAATACTTCAGACAAGCTTCGTGGACTAAACAGATCACTCACTGTTCTAGTCATGAATAATTCGTAGTTCCTTCTTTCTTCTTGAAGGACTACGAAATAATAGTCCGAAACATGTAGAGCAGAGCGGACTGGGCCCGCGTGGGGACTATAGCCCAAGCCCCTTTTTTCTGAGAGGAGGCCTGTGCCCAGCAGTGGGACGTATATAGGCATGAGATGATGATGATGATGGTGTAGAGCAGTTCTCGACTTTGTTACGTGGGTGATCCATTTCGTTCACAACGTTGGAATCTCACTGAGTCGTACCTATGTTGAAAAAAACAGACAAGCTTTACCATCAAGCACGTGGCTGTTTTGAAGACAATTTGATTTTATACAAGTAGTCGTTAAGGCTACCCATAGAACTAAACTATAATAATAAACCAACTGCCAATGTGAACCATTGCAATATTGACTAGGTACTTCTAGTGGTTCGATTAACAAACACTGAAATACATGCACAAAGGACTTATCCTTTTAAGGGATCCCTTCCAGTAAACTTTTGGTACATTAGAGAAATAATTACTTGTGACACACCTTGTTGACTTGTGGCATACCTTATATATATTTTTTTTATTTATTAAAATTTGTAGAACTTGGATGGCAACACAAAAGTAAAAGCAAAGCAAGAGAGAGAAGTTAAGCATTACGAGTATCTATCTATCGTCAACGAAAAAGGTCTATTAAAAATTATATTATCCCCACTACGTAGGTATAGGTACGCTGTTCACCTACGCGTTCAAAGTACCTAAATTTAGTTTTCTTTAAAAAAATCGACCAAGTGCGAGTTGGACTTGCGCACAGAGGGTTTCGTTCACATTCAGGAAGTGAATATAAAATCCAGTTAACAGAGCCCTGCTCTTAAGCAAAGCAAAACTTTAACAGTGCCAGGTCATTTTATATTGGTTATTAAGGTACATAGACTGACGTAAAAAGTTCTTTTTTTCGATTAATTTCCTTGCGATATGCCTTCATATCAAATTTCAAATTTTTAGGACGACTGGAATTAAGTACCCCCAATTATTTGGTAGCACGCTAGCACGGCAATTTGTATTGGAACGCCGGGTTAATTAGACCACTAGCAGAAGGTCGGCTGGGTTTAACCCTTAAATAGATTTTGTCCGTTTCAAAAGACACACCAATGAAACTCACACAATTCAAATTTGAGCGAACTCTCGCGCAGTTTAAGTACCACGTGACGTTAGTTAGGCTATCTTTTTCCTTCTTGCGTATCAAGAAGCAGTGCGCATGCGACGGTTGTCAAAAAGCGAGCAGTCGTTAAAATGCAACGGCTGAAGCGGTGTCGGGCTCAAAATCAAATAGTTGTATTCGTAACTATTACTATGTTTTACGTTACTTTTTTGCATAAATGAGAAGTAATAACAGTTAAATAATAGTATAAAGTAGTTATTTTTCAAAAAATACTTGTATTTTCTTGTTGACGTTTGAAATAATCAGAGTGTCACTTAAAACGGACTTTTCCCGTTATACCTTAGAGTTGTGATTTTACTGTTTGTCATTTATAACGGACTTTGCCCATATTCCCTAAAAGTTGTAATTTTAACGTTTGTCATTCATAACGGACTTTACCTGTGATACCTTAAAAGTTAGTTGTCACTTATAATGGACAGAGTCCAGTGCTAGTAAACAACATTTTACTTCGTATTAATGTTATTGTTTTAGTGTAATGGCCGTAAAAGAGTGGAGATCTAGTAAAATTCTTACGCTTGTACCACCCTTAGACAAACAACATCGCCCGAACATTAAAATCCTAAATAAAGACAGTCTTCATCTCCTCGAGTCACCCATTTTCGATGAGGCCATTCCTCCACTTTTGAGAAAATCAATTACTAAATTTAGAAATTATTCGGACCGCCTCACTAAAATTAGCAGTCACTCTGCTTTGTTTGTTTTGAAGTTCTGCCTACTTGTTCCTAAATTTATTTACCTGCTCCGCTGCTGTCCCGTTTGGAAATTCCCCATCTGATAAAACCTATTGATCTAATCTTAAAATCCCAAATTGAATCGATTTTGAATATCCGTTTTAGCGAGCAGGCATGGACTCAAGACATGAGTCTTCTATATCTAATAAGATGTGGTGGTTTGGGAACACGCAAAATTTCAAGTACCTACCTATTTCTATACCGGCGTTTATGGCATCAATCCTCACCTCTGACCTCTGACCACCTCTGACAAAATCACCGGCTACAAACTGTGAGACTGCGTGCTTGGTTGAAGCCTCAAATGCCTGCCCAAATTTTCTATCTCGACCTAAAATTCAACGGGCCTGGGATTCCATAGCTTCAGAAAACAGCATTCATTTCCTCATTGACACCGCGACAGGTAGAGACCACGCCAGACTTTTGGCGGTTTCTAAACCAGAATCAGGCCACTGGCTTCATGCCTATTCCTCACCGACCCAGGCACCCACATGCTTAGACCCAATTACCCTCCGTATAGCCGTCGGTCTAAGACTTGATGCTGAGGTTTGCGTGGACCACAATTGTGCCTCTTGTGGGGCCCCGGTAGATCGCCTCGGCCACCACGGACTCGCTTGCTCCTCGGGTGCCGGCCTCCTGTCCCGTCATGCTGCCCTGAATGACATCCTCAGAAGGGCGCTCGTCAGTGCCAACGTTCCTGCTGCTCTGGAGCCCCAGATCTCACGGAACGATGGCATGCACCCGGATGAGATGTCATTGATTCCGCGAAGGTACTTACGGACGTGCGCTGGTGTGGGACGCTACTTGCGCCGACACCATGGCTTCGTTGTACCCCCCAATGCCGTACAAGTATGCCGGCGCGCGGCGGAAACCCGATAGTGGGTAAAGATGACAATACTTTTGTAATCATTTATAAAATAAGGAAGTTTATGTTCATAAATATGTTGTGATTGTTTTTTGTCCTAAGAATATTTTATTACGTTAAGGGGGCAATGTCCGTTCTGTTTGACAGGTCTGGGTATACACATAAATAGGCAATGTCACTTATAAGTGACATACTGAAAACCATATAAAATATATACATAACTGAAAATTTCAAAATCATATTTCTTTTCCATCCCAAATACCAAAGTATAATCATCATTTTGTAAAAAAACAACAAGCGAAACACACTTTGCCCGTTTAAGGGTTAAGCTTGAAAAATCAAATCATTATTTAATCATAGCTATCGACTTAAATAGTATCTAAGTCAGGTAATCCTCGCCTTTTTAGGGTTCCGTACTTCAAAAGGAAAAAACGGAATCCTTATAGGATCACTTTGTTGTCCGTCCGTCCGTCCGTCCGTCCGTCTGTCAAGACTCTTTTTCTCAGGAACTCGTGGAGGTACCAACCAAGCTGAAATTTATATCAAATACTCAAGTACACTGCCCCTTAAAGCTGTGAAAAAATCAAACTTCTAAGCCAACGCAATCAAAAGATACAGCCGTTTATGCTGCAAATTTCCGCAACTCTCAAGGGAATCAAAACCTACAGGGTACTTCCCGTGAACGCAGAATCTTGAAATTTAGTATGAAGGTAGGTCTTATAGCACAGATTAAGGAATAATTGCGAAAACTGTAAATATGTATGTATGTCTGTATATATCTCAGTGAACAATGAACAATATAAAGTGACCCCACACTGCGTACATTTTGCTTTGGAGCAGGGCTCTGCTTACACTGGTTTATAGATATTTTATAGATAGGTAATGATACGGAACCCTCGGTGCGCGAGTCCGACTCGCACTTGGCCGGTTTTTTAATTTTGACACATTTAAACTATAAATGATGATTTATGAATGTGGATGTAGTCGATGTGGGTAGCGAAAAAGGTTTGTCAGGATCGTAGCAAGTGGAATAAAGTAGTCTTTGCCTGCCTACCCCTATTGGAAAGAGGCGTGACACATAGACATAAATATGTAAACTGTAAGTTAGCTACTCGTTCCAAATACCTATTCAGTTTTTGAAGTACCTACCTAATTTTTAATACGTCGCTGATTATGTGATTATACTCGACATAAACAGTCCGATGTTACTTCGTTACAGACTAATGAATCATATTTGCATTAAAATAAATGCCAACAACCTGCAACTTATGTCATTTCTTAAAATAATCATCTGCCGGTTGCCATTGGAGGGTACATTCCAAAACCAGATACAATATGTGGAGCAAAAATAAACAAGGAACATGTTTGAATCACTAATTTGGCAAGCAAGTTGTGTCCATACGGGCGAGGCGGCGGGATGACAAGTGGTTGTGACGCTGGTGTGGCGAGGGAGTAGTGAGTCTCCTAGTCTGCGGTCACCGGGGCAAGTCATCGCAACAGAAATAAACGGCAAAATTATTGTTTATTACTTTTACAATTAGACCTCCACCGTGTCATATCACAGCATGCAGAAATCTTGCCAACGTGCCCGCACCTGTCGGTCTATTAATATTTTGTTTAAAAATAACTTTGCGAATTATGTCTAGATTATTATAATAAAGTGTTGTTATAATACATTCCCATGTATTTCAGGTTTACCTAAGTTGAAAATCGGCACTTTGTTTTATTGTTAGGTACCTATTTGCCGCGATTTATTCACATTATCAGTTCCTTTTTCAGAGTTTGGATAGTCTGAAACTATTGTAGGTAATATTTGTTTACTCAACGTAAGATTCTCAGACAGTAGGAACCTATTAATAAATTTATCGCAAATAAATTTTATATTTAGTTGTACCCAACCGAAAAAGTTATCATCAGACCCCGTTATCAGTGGTGAAAAAACATTGAAAATACTAGGGCTGACACTACACATTAATATTTACACGTGTATAATTTGATATACCGAATATTTCATGAAAACAATATACCTACTTATTTCATTCATAGGTATAATACATAATAATGTGAAGCCAGCCTTAAAAAAGGTTTCATTTGGTTGTTGAAATGTATAATAATACTTAGGTACTAAATTGTCATTTATTTGTCAAAATATGTCTGATGTCACATATATTAGGTACTTACTTAATTTTATGTTCGGTAAAAATATGAACTTCCTGGATAATCGTGCTGAATTCTCTCAGTTTAAAATGGAGCTAATGGAAAAACTGGAAATAAACCGAATGCGACGCGGAAAAAATGGTTTGTAATTTTAGTAAAACTGTGCAATAGACGATATTTTTTCTCCAATAGTTATTGATTGACAACCCTATGATTCTATTTCAATGAATTTTCACCACTGATAACGGGGTCTGGTTATCATTAATCAAGATGGGCCCGCCGATGTCCCTTCCGAGACCACACGGAAAATCATCATCAAAAAAGGCATCAATTAATTTTCAATCATCAAGCACCCTTTCCTAGAACCAAAACCTTTTATATTTTTCTAAACAAATCGCGAGTTATAGACTTTTTAAAGGAAATGTGTGTCTAATGGTACTTGTATGTTGCATCACTAACGATTAGTGTCAACATTCTTTATATGGTGCTAAATCTCTGCACAGCTGACATCCTTGTATGGCGGCCCGCCAACCTCCGAGTAATCCCCGTCAACCATATGTTACGCTGAATATACTTAAGTACTTCATTTCTAATTATATTCCCGATATTATTAGCCAACTATCAATTAAACAACCTCCACAAACTCGAAGAGCAAATAAGTAAAGCAAAAATAGCACGTATACCTACGTATCCACTGAGAAATAATTTTAACAATCGTGTGACAGGACAGTGTTATTGTTCTGAATTCGGCATCTGGCTTAAAAGCACTTACAAAAAAAGCTTATTCTGTCGGACATTTTTATTGCTGCAGACAGACACTTATGGCAGAGCCGTTCTACCATTTCAGTATTTTGGTTTGCTTTAATTAAAACGTATAATCGTAAACGTGAATGCAAGTCTCGATGTTCAACTTAAAGAACGTATCTTGGTCACCGCAACTTAGTAACCTACCAAGTATTCGATATAAATTTTTCTCGACTAATATGATTCGTTAACTAGCAGTTATTTTGCTTTAAAATTCGTTGGACGATCCCCTTTCAAGTCAATCCCACCACTAAAAATAGATCAAAATGCACTTGTAACATTTGAAACGGATAAATGTAATTTAATTACTTACGTGTGTGCCTATAATAACTGCAATTTAGACAAAAGTTTGTAAAAAAACAGTTTTTACTATAACCTGACCTGACCTGTGGTTGACGCCTCTATTTCACCTGATGGATGAGGCCAAAAGCGTAACTCGCTGGTTCAGTAACAACTAGACTTAAAAAGCTTTAGGCTATCTGGATATACAGACAATAGAAACGAATTCCATTCTTTTAAGTAGTTCAGTAAAACAAAACTTTGATATTTTTATAGGTAATCTTTTTTTTGTTAATAAATTGCTAACTAGAGTTAAAACTGTTGAAGAAATATTTTATGTTAAAAATAAAATTAAAAAGTTACTTAAAACTTAATAGTTAATAGAAAAGGAGATTATTTAGATACTTAATAAAATGTCGATCGTGCTTTTGAAAATTTTCGATAGTCCTAAAAAAACCTCATTTCCTCGGCAATCTCAGACTCTACTTTCTGAGAATACCGCTATTTTTGTATCCAATTTTATCACACGGGACATTAATTTTATGCCATGAAACGGTCTCCGAAAAGCGGCTTTCTTTTTAAATTGAATGTTCTCTGGCACCCTTTCAAACTTGTCCATATCTTGATCTCGTCTTTTTGTGGCTCACTTTGTTTCACTGAAAGATGTAGCTAATTACCTGCCACGACTCGACAATACGTTTACCAATTTATTTTTATTTTTAAACTGCAGGAGAAAAGTAGGTACTCGAGGATCGGCTAGTATAGAGGTTCCGTACAGCAAAACTTAACTATTGTCACTGTTACAATATATTATTCGTGTATAAGTCAGTCAGGGCTCGCAGTTCGGATCAACTTTCTGTTCGCAGAGATGTGTCTCTACTATGAATCGAATTTTGAATTAAACCTTCTCTGTCCTGAAATTTTAGGTAAGTATGTATATGATTGTAAATCATAAAGTCAAGACACCGTTGTCTTAAAAAAGATAATCAAACAAAAAAGGGGTTCCACATAGGTACTCGTATTGCCTGCGTAACTTTAAATGAAAATACCTGGCAAAGATTTCCAAACAAATTAACTAAAGATTTGCTTTCGGTCTGCGGTCCAATATTTAAATACCATAATGATTCCCTGTACCTACCTAATAAGTACGTGTAGATACTAAGGATTTTCATACGCAAAATAAATTATATTATGCTGTCCCTCCGTTACGAAGGCACTTTCCATTCGTCATTTACCTATTTATCCGTGTCCATTTTAATTTTGTAGCATCGCTAGGTAATCGACTTAATTCAGATAGGATCTGTTAGGTACTAGTCTGTTTCTTAGATTCAAAGACCCCTCTGAGAACAATCGATAACGATTACAACAGCGATATGTTATGAATTCAGGATTGAATAACATTCAGGTGTTTACGAGTCTGGGCGCAGGTGTGGTAGATCTCTTCATGGAGCCGTGCGTGGGCAGGGGCTAAAATAACATGGAAACGGCGACGCAAGCCGGTTAGTCAGCGTACGAACTCTTCGCCGGCCAGCATTACTCACCGACGCGCCGTGGGTAGTCTAACTCCCACGCCATATCAAAATTTCATACACTACTTTTAGATGTACGCGCCTTATGGTGAGGTGTCAGTCAAAGTTGTAAATTTTCTCTAAGTATGCACTTTCCACGCTCTGCAGATTTCATTAAACGTCCATGTGATAAAGGAAATAGCTTTTATTTTACAGAGTTTTCCAGCTTATTCTAAAGACTACCTACTCTATTATCAAGAATAGTGGTATAAATATTTATACAGTCAATATTTATGAAAATAAACAGAGATGCGTAGATAAATCACACGCAACGTCAACGCAACGGTCATAATTCTAAAATTAAGGGGGCAGGTTTTACGAAAAAAAAAATTCAGTAGATATTGTAACAAAAATATGCTTTTCGTAATTTTCTAGCGTACACAGGAAACCGTCATATGTTTTTTTGCAAAAGTAATAAGACGCAATACCTACCTACATAAATATTTCTCATAGATATCGTTTTGCTAGTAAACAAGAATTTAAGTCTTGCTGGCACAACCTAGCTATTCGTAGATATTCGACTTTCGATTAGTGTATCTTTTGTCACAAACGTGATAAGCGATTTGACGCAACTCTTTCGCGCTCTCGCAATTATTTAGTAACGAAAAGCGGGAAAGAAAATATGTGTTGGTAGTAATTATGTAGGTAGGTATCTCTCGGACAATAGTTAAAAATATAATCCTATTTTAATCCGCAAATGCTGTCATGTTTATTCTTATTTAACGATCAAAAACAAAGTCACGCCAAGGAAACATACGTACCTACGTACTTGTTTAGGTAGGTATCACAATTGATGTAAATTAAATCAACAGCTACCTACCAGATTAGTGATAAACACGTCATTTATTAAAACTAGGATCGTTAAACCATTATATTGTGGCATGGTCTTGAATATCATATCGCACCTAATGGAAGTACCTAATCGCACAAAAAATTAACCAAAAATAACGGATCACGAGGGCCACAGCATTAAAAATATACGATCTTGATGCTGAAATTAACAACAACCTCACGCTCGACACATCATTTCCTTACAAAATTTATTGGGTCCATTTGATATTTTAGGAATTAATTGAGGATCGAGCTACTCGTCTTTTCACCTTGATTAACGTTACCTACGGGTAAGTAGATGTTTTTTTTAGAAACTGAAAAAGCAAGCACGTGGGTAACCATCATCTGATAATAAATTATCACTACCTACCGCTCATAAACAACTGCGACATCACGAGAATTGTATTAATTATTATTGGCTGTAGGAATTGTCAGTATTTTCCTCGATTCTCTTACACCCGCACCAATATATGCGAGGAAGTATATACGGTATATATATGAAAAGTTCTTTTATCGATGAGTTTTATTAAGCATTTAAACAAACGGCGTTGTTGTTTAGGTTGGATGAGGAATGCAGGCGCAAAGTTGCTATGCGCGGCTCTAGCGTGAAATACCACTGAAACCAGATAGTATTTCTGTCCGTTCCATATCACGAGAATAGAACCATTTTAACAATCTGATTTCCTGTTTCTGGTATTTTGGATTTAGCTGTTGCGTAACCTACCACTGTCATAACATCTGTCTTATTCAGTTTGATGGTCCCCTGATAATACAAGCACGAGTAGACGTTTTGGTAGACGCTTCATGCTCCAAACTACATAAAAAAGTATAGGTACATTCGAGACTATAATGTTAGTTACAATGCCTCTGGTAAATAACATTAGCATCATAACAGTTAATCAAATTAATACAGTAGTAGGTACATGACATTTAGATGTCAATAAAACTAATGTTTTCAGACGGCAGGTCACTGACCTAGACTGCAATCAAGTCTTAAGGTATCTTAAGTAAGTTTTGGGTTCCAAATGCGCGCCAGTGAAAATAAAAATATCTTTCTGAGTAGGTACTTATTTATAACAAATGGTTTCGCTATGTGTCAATCGTAATGCGACAGTCATAGTGTAAATCTAGTAAACTTTATAGCTGGAGATTACAAGTTGTTCGACATATTTCTCATTACATTTACCTACTCACCTATTTATCGTTAGTTTCTATGTTGAAAATAGAACACTACCACATGGAAACTTCCCACTTATTTTTAGATCGCCTCTTCTAATAATCAAAATTATCCGCTGTTACGCGCTATACCAGCTATCGATGAAACTGTAAACTATATCTTTCGACCAATTTAGGATACCTACCTAACGCTAGCTTAACTTATCGTAACTCTAAACGCTATGTACTTTGTGTAGTGACTGTCGCAGTAGTGTAGTGTAGAGTGTATGTAAAACAGCAATTTAGCTAAATAAATAGGATCCAGCCAAAGAGGAACTTCTTAGGTATTTTTTCGTGATTTTGCCCTAACTCCAACTCTCAACGTAGGTAAATAATCGTTCATTTACGTTTAGCGCCGTAGATAGAACCACTATTATGCAAACTGTCATCTATTAAACTGCCTGCTGAGAAAATAATTTATATTGCACTATTGGTATATTGTGAATTTAGGATCCATTACCAGGTGAATATGTGTGTGACTGCTGCATTTACTGAAATAAAATGTATCTATCAAAAGTATCGTATTTTTCGTGAATCCCACCCTAATTTTATTACTCTCATTGCGGTGCGGGAAACGGGATGACAACAAAACGACTGTAAAAATCTGGTTTCCTGCGGTGTAAGAGCTCGGGCGCAGCGCACGCATGTGCCGGGCTATTTTCGATATGACGACACCGCGCGACTGGAATATCTTGAACTCGGGCTCTGGAGTTGTTACACAGACCACCCAGTACACAGGTATAGACATGTGTAATACAGGTAATCATTACATAAATATTCTAGTCACATCAAACAGTTCTGATAGCAACATTTCTGCGCAGGTACCTTTCTCATAGTTATCCTTCTATACCTACGTTTAATTGACAGTCGTACTTCGTTTAGATTAATAGGTACTTCACATGAACATGGAGTTTGGCAAAAAACTCGAAACATATATCCAAATGGGTTTAAAGACAGTAAGTAATAGTCATTAAAGTACAAATTCTAACGTAAAAGTAGCCGAACTTGCAAGAACATAGTATTTAAGAATCTAATTAGGTATTAGAAAGGTTTAGGCTTAGACCTAAATTTCACCTACCAATTTTACGTTTCAGGAAATGTAAGCGTAACCGGCCGCTTTTATCTTGGCTTGGATCACCAACTTCACAACTGCGTTCACCACTGAAATTTGACAAGACAGTATTTTTGTATGAAATAAAACAAAATAACATCAAAATGTGTTTTGATCCTATACATACAACAACTGTACATAACATTTGAGCAAATTGTTTACAAGAAACTTTGTTACATACATCCATGCATAAATCACGTCTTTATCCCTTACGGGGACACAGCCAAAGGTAACAAAACCTTAAGTCCACGTTTAGCATGATTGTGGGCGTATAGGTGGAAAGGGGAATCAAAATAGTGATGGGTTGCTAGCCGCATCGCTTATAACATGATTCCTAAGATTTTCACCCATTCCCTCGATGGGATTTTACCAGAAGCAACTGGTACATTCCCAGACCAGCATGCTGGAAGAAACTTTGTTTATTTAATTAATGTAAGTATGTTTTATGGCAAAGTAAACACAGTAATAACATGGGTTCGTTTGATTTGTGATACAGTTCCGAATTTAAACGTTTATTTTTGGGTATTTTTCTATGATGAAAAGCCTGTGATTATTAAATGCAAAAAAATAAGATTTTATTCGATCCGATGGATACCTTGATCCTGCGGGATAGCTCAGGTTACCATGAACAGCCAAAGCTCCCCGTGTTCTATATCCTGCTTATTGCTCAGGTCCCTAGGAGACGATGTGACCAAGATATTCGAAGCTTTCAATGGGCTTAACGTTTCTTGCAAAATATGAATTTAGGCAGGTCTCTAAGCTTTTCCTCGCTTTAAAATCCGTAACCAGGTGGTAATCTGGGTAATCTTGGGGTCGTACTTCTATATCTTGGAATTTAGTGTAAGTAGATACGCCTCACAAGCTATACGAGTGCAGTGGGGTAGGCGTCATCTTACCGCTGCTCGAAAGGTTTCACCAACTTTGTATGCGGCACCGTTTCGTCAGCATAACTTTACTGATGTTATTGTACTGTTGTTGAATCATTCTATATAACATCATATACATGCATGCTGCGAACCCTCAACCAGTTGGACCGGCTATCTACCAGCTCGTTCACGTAAAATTTATTATATAACATTGACGTGTAATTTTCTAGCAATTGGTAGGTACGAAGAACTTTAGAATTATTTTTTCGAGACATGCTGCTTTCAAAATTAGGGCTCCAGTATTATTAGAATATTTTAACAAACTAACAGAACTTTTGTCTCAGAAAGGTTGACGCCTTGGATAAGTCGAAGAAACAGGCATAAAAATAGGACACCCCCATAGTTTCATGGACGATATAGTAGTACGTACGTAGGTAGGTTACCTACTGAAAATAAATAAAAATCTTACATAAAATATTACATAACTTCGCACTGTCGCAACTTGCAATAGCGAAATGCGTACCCTAGGTCATCACCGCTTTAAATTATGATGTGATAACATAACAATCGAAAGAAATCATTTGAACTAAAATTGTATTAGCAGAAAAGACGTAAAGTTTGCGAAATGTTTTATTTCAAGCACAGTATTTATTATCGTGGTTGTGTTTTTTAGAGATGCCGCGTGCATGCCAAATACTTCACTAATTTGAGTTGGCTGACTACAAAGTTGTTATCTTCTCTCGGTTTACCTACGGGAAAGCAAGATTAATGCCCTCTCTGGGTGAAAAATGGAGAAAGGATTATGATAATTAACTAACTGGGAGCATAGGATAAACTACCTACTCTACTATCGGTGCTTTTATTTCAGTCACTGACACTCACACTCAGTTATTGTTCGACTAGCTGTTGCCAGCGACTTCGTCTGCAAAGAATTCGTTTATTGCTATCCCGCGGGAATTTTCCGGGATAAAAAGTAGCCTATGTAGTATTCCAGACTTTACTCTATCTATGTGCCGAATTTCATCCAGATTCGTTGGGCCGTTCTGGCGTGATTGAGTAACAAACAAACATCCATCCATCCATCCAGCCATCCATCCATCCATACTTTCGCATTTATAATATTAGTTAGATTAGATTAGATTAGATTTTGGGTGCCAAGAAAAGATTGGTTTACCCTGACTGGAAAGGTGCATGAACTATTTTAGTACCTATCTCTTTGTTTTAGCTGTTGACTATTTTCCAGCATTCACCCTCATGTAGCCTGGGGTTATCACCATGGAAATATTACCTGTACTTACCTAATTTTTATTTGACATCAAACAGTAATAACTAGCAGCATTATGCAACCAAACACTTAATCCAAAGCTTTAATGAAATTTTCATGACAGCCTTTGACAAAATTTAGATTTATAGATCAATGAAGGCATATTAATGCACTTTACCTAGTGGTAATGATTTAGTAAAAACGTGGGCGGACCATTTATATTCATAACTCTGTTATTTGCGAGGCAATGATGTCTGTCAGTGCCGCCATCAGAATTATGATTTGATTTTAGACGAGTGCACTTTTAGCACCATCATTCAAGTACAGTTATTTTTTATTCAATTTATGATCTCGTTTATTAGCGAAACTAGACAAGCAAATCAGAAAACCCTGATTAAATTCAAAATATTTAGTTTTGCTCACAGATTATTGGACTGTTTGATTGATCTTATTTTTAATTAATTATTTCAGTTTATTACGCGACTGCGCAAAGCAAGGGGTGTACAGACCTACCCATTAATTTTTAACCGACTTCATTCAAGGTTTGAATAAGTACGTAATAGGTATGTATGGTATTTTCATTCTTACCTGTCCTATTTTGTAAACAAAATTCTAACCTCAATGTGCAAATTTTTGTATAGAATAAGGTGTATAATGTTATCAAATAAACCTGAGGTAATATTTTGTACATAATTTTGCTGATATTTTATCTCCAGTTCCTTTATTTACGATGAAATAGTTAAAAAATAACAAAAATGAGACGTTTTGAGGTTAGAATTTTGTTTATCAAATAGGACAGGTAAGAATTAAAATACTCTTACCTATTATAGTAGGCGGCAAATAAGTAAAACTTGGAGGGGATAAGCGCAGTATGAAAAACAACATCATTTTCATACTGCGCTTATCCCCTTAAGTTTGACTTATTTGCCGCCTACTATACTAAGATAATTATCTCTTACAACGCTCTGCAACGGGCGGCCCAATGACAGCCCTTAAACTATAAACGGTGACAGATGACATGTATGACGAGCATAACATTAATTAAGGTCGAAATTGAAAGAATTTGGCTGCAAACCCATACCTACTGTACCTACGCCGCGCGCTGCTACCATGGCTATAATTAACGCACGCAATTAGTTATCTACATCGACATCTTCTAGGAATCTTGGAAAATTCAGCAAACGCACACAAAATGTTCAAACGAATCTATTTTTGAACATCTCGTTTAAAATACTGCTATCCATAGGAATAAGCAAGCGACACTAGATTCAGTATCAACTTAAGTTATTGAAATTGAGTAGGTAGGTACAACAACTGCATAAAACCTCCGGACACAACGAATAACAGAAAATTATAAGGTACCTACCTAATTGAAAAGAACTAGATTTTTTTAAGCAGATAAAACATTCACCTACCGCCAATCTTTAATTGATACACTGACTATTAAAAAAGCTATAAAAATGAAACTTACTTTTGGTACCACGTAACTCCATCTATCGATAAGGGCTAGAAACTCTAGTCCCTTTTATTACAGCTCCATCTCACGGAGGCCAAAAGAATTAAAAACCTTTGAATGAACATTTGCGCCATCTGGCTGACGGAGTAGGCGTGCGAGAGGCTCCGCTGCTATTATTCGATTGAATTTCTGGTGTCTAGCCTCCGCTCCATCTATTAATACGATGCTAAGGTTTACGCGGCATCTGAAGGCTATTTGCGGATTGAGAGCGTTTCTAAATGTAGTAGCGGGACAGAGGCGACGGCTGGCGTCTATTTCAAGCAGCTCGTGAAAGCCGACACGTTTAGGGCTGCATTCGAGAGATGGCGGGTGCATCCACTCAGTAACAAGTTGCGATGTGCATTAGAATAACCGATCCGCTGGCACCACTGACCGCGACTCGCTTTGTCACTCTTTGCGTCCTTTTCTAACTAACTCGGTATGAGAGTGACGCACAGATCTTTTATACATATATGCTCTATTATAAAACTAGCCAATGTTTACCACATAAAAGTGCCAAAGTTGCTGCGATTATAGCATTAACTCTTAAATATACAGTCGAAGTACAGTTGAAGTAGTATATGATAGAAACGGTCGGTTAGGTATAGTACATATCATGATATCGTTATAATTTTGCTTTTATTCTTAGATCGAATAAGTAGGTATACCGAGAGATGTATAAACTTTTACCTTGCCTACTTTCTTTATTTCGTACCTAAATACAAAAACACAAACTTGGCTGAAGGATAGTGGAGATTAAGATCCTTAACTTTCACCTGAACCTGTTTAACTGAACCTAGGTTAAGCCCCACTATTGTCCAGCTAGATAATATAAAGATAGGTAGAGTCGTTCCAATCGTTTATTTACTTTTGATTTGACAGATCACGCACATGAAGTTTTACAATAATGCATCTGGGCATCACTATTTTAATTAGTAGTACTCGAGCTGTCAAAAGTTAAATAAACGATTGGAACAAGTATAGTAGAAGGTAATATTTAGGAGTAGATAATTTACAATATACAGCTCTTTACGCTGCCTACTCTGCCTTTTCTAAATGTCTATTTGACTTTGACTTGACCAGAATTTTATTGCTTGTAATTGTACTCGCCAATACCAACTGATATTTCTTGAACCTTATTGCAATGGTACCAGGTGCACATTTTGCTAGTGAATGTTAGCATCTGTACCTACCTTAAAGGTAGCCTTTCTACTAGTTCGTAATAATTATTATATTGATTACACCCCATAAAGAAATATATAAAAAGTGATCCGTTATACATATTTACTAGTCAGTATATCTGTACCTTAAAGGAAGCCTTCTTGCTTGTTAATAATTAGTAAGTATATTGATTACGTAGTTGCTTGATTCCAATCCATAAAAACATTATTCGTGAAATATACCTACATATTGACGAACAAAAATAATGTCACTTTCCATAGACAAATGCATAAAGAATGACAGTTTACTGGTCAATATTTAAAAGTAGTAAACCACACAAATCGCGCTAAATATAATATATTATAGTATATAGGTACGGATTTTATTACCGATACTGACTGAAATAGAGGGAAATATCTAAACTCAGCTAATAGTATAGTAGGTTTCATTCACGATCACGATGACGCCCACCGTGGAACTCATTACTATGTGTAAAGGTTAATTTTGATAAATCCACGCGTCTATTAAATACGATATTAAAGGATACGAATTTATTATATGCATAGATTAATTGTTACGACTACAGGTGAAAAAAATGAAAGCTGCATGGAGAGTACCTAACTATTTAATGTATTGAAAGTGATAATGATAACTTAAAGATAGGTATATTTGTTTGTACCAATGCCATGCCGTGCTGTTTCAATCTTTGTGTATTTACCAAAAATACATATACACTATGTTTTTTAATCATATTTGTTTGGCCCGATTCATATACCATGTATTGTATAGTTTTCAAAAATAAAATACCTAAACCTCCTTAGTGGAGATAGTAGATAGCCCTCTATGTGTAGCATAGAGGAAATAACCAATTAGAGTAAAGGCAACACATATGACTTTTTCGACATATATATTTATTTATCGCGAGTGTTGTTCTTTTATTTCTCCACGGAACAATCATTTAAGTAATTAGAATTTTGATCATGCATTCCCGCGCTCGGGTCAGCAGCGGGGGTATGACGAGCTCTCCAGCTCACCGCTTCCTTCCCTGATGGAAGAAGGGGAGAGGCCTACCGTCTAATAATCGACACGTTTCCTCCTCGCCATGGACTGTAAAATAAATATAAAAAATCAAGAAGTCAAATTCTTGATTCAATTGATAGCCTTTTCCTGTGGTTGAATTGCCTTGAAATTTGATAAATCCCATCCGATGACAAATGATAATGAGTTTACAAAGCTTTTCTTAAATTTTTTGCAAGATTTTTAACCAGCTTTGTGTCTTGCGAACTTATTTAACTTCCAGCCTGAACATATAATATATTATTATCATGTAAGTAGGTACCTACTTTATTAAAAACTTCGTTTTCAGTGTTCTTGTTTTTTATTACAAAATAAATATAAATATTAAAATGGAAATAAATAACTAATAATACAAAGGTAGGTACTTATGCTAACCACTTTGGCGTGTAGTGAATACAAAAATATTTTTGTCCTAAACAGAACATAAGGTGCATGGTAAGCAACAGGGTTTTACTTATAAAATAAAGACCTCACATGCTACACAAGAATTTCAAGGGTTTTAACACTCAATATAGCGTCCTAGAATACACTTATCTTTGTACGATATTGACTTATAAATAATATCACTTGGTCCGAGGGGGGTGTGCGCTCACTTGCCGAGCAGGATCTTGCGGCCGGCACCCATGTTGGAGCCGGCTTGGGTGGCGCCCTTGTTGGAGCCAGCCTGGAGACCGATCATGGTCTGGCCAGCCTTCAGCACCTCTTCCGAGAAGTCGCGCTTGCACTCCTCAGAGGGCTTGGGCCCGAGGTAAGGGCCATTCCACTCGGGATGCCTGTAAGTCTGTCCAAACAAAGACATGATTTTTATTAGCTTGCAAAATATGTGCTAAAATTAACTCGTAATGAGGCCAAGACTTCGAATCATTTTCGCAATACTTAAACAATCCCCATTCGGCCTCCACTCAACCACGTGGCCTTGGGTATTTATGAAAACTGAGGTAATGTTTCACGAAACTCGTAAATCTTGAAATTGGCAGTGGTCCAAGTCCACGGACTTAACTGTATCGTAGTGTAAACAGTCGGTAAACGAGTCGCTTCTTCCAGTGCGATACGGAATTCTATTTCTGTGCGTACTTGTTTGCGAAATTATGGAATACCAAGTAATAAAGTTAAATGTTTACGAACTCGTAAAATGAGAGCTGCGTAATCGTTACCAAAAAGGTTAGAGTTAATGATGTTGGTTTTGGGGAGTTTTAAATATAACTGATGGTCATGTCATGATTCGGTCTTGACTTCATCAAAGACAATCACTGAAGGTTTTCGATGCTCACCTCGCGGCCAAGGGCGTACAGGGTGCTGACGACCTGCGCGATGTCTTTCTTCTCCCAAAGGTCGACGGTCTGGAAGACGTCAATGTCGGCGACGCCGTACGCTTTGATGGCCGCCTGGAAGCTGTACAATAATTACAATTAAGTAGACGTAAAAAGTATGTTTGCAAAATGGAGATTTATTTACGTCATAACGTATAAATTCCTTCGAGTTTAACCCTTACATAAGAGTATCTATGTATGTAAACTCTTTATTGCACATAAAAATTCCCAAGCCAATAGGGTTGTAAGTAAGTGCAATAGGGTTTTTTTTTTATCTGGATTCCCAAAATGTTTAAAGAATCGATTAAGAGAAATTTTATGAATTGCACGAAATATTTTGTTCCCAAAATGAGATTTTCTACTTACTTGGTGATGTTCTCCATCATCTTGAACTGTCCGCCGGATGTGTTGATCTTGGGGACGGATCCGGGCTTGAGCTTGTTGATGAGCTGGCAGACGACGGTACCGTCCTTAAGGACATCCTCGAAGGCTTCACCTGGGGGGAACTTGGCGCCCAGGACGGTCTCCATCCAGGTCTGGCATTCCTTCTCACGTTCAGGGTCACGCTTTGAGGCGAGCTAATCAAACAGATTGACAGTAAATATGATGTTCTGAAATAGACTATGTCTATAGACCATGTATGGTAAGTAGTAAGACGAAAGTCATGTCTAGATATAACGAAAAAATAATAAAAAATAACAACTATAGGTAGGTAATGGGGTGTGGAATTTAATCTAATATTGTTTGTAAAAACAAATTGCCAAATATGGTGATAATGTCCAAAGATAGCAAAGTGAGACTGATTTGATTCGTACTGACCCGAAAAATACAGTATTGTTTTCATGTTCTTGACGATGTTTGAAATGGTGTATCTATTTATGAAGTGATTGGATTAAACAAAGATAATATGCTGACCTTAGCGCGGACTTGGCGTTCCAGAGACATGTTGTGTGGATGTTTGTGTGTGTGCTGAGAGAAGGTAGCGAGCCGTTGGCAATCACCGCTAAACTGAACTCCTGAAAGCCGAGTCCACGTATTTATAGTGCGCGCGCAGGCTACGTTCCTTCTGGAAAACTCACGCGCAACCCGATCGAACGAAATAACTTCTGACTCAACAACCTTATTGGAAGTATCACAATCACACAACGTGTAGGTATAACTTGCAATGTCTAATTTAACTTTATTACATATGCGCAGCATATTTAACTGGGATAGTATTTAGTCTGCAGTTTTATTTCGAGCTCTTTGTTTACTGAAGTTTATCTAAAATTACGATTGGTATTTAGATGCATTCCATTTGACCGCTTAACCTCAAAACTCACTTATACCCGCACTCAAAATACGAAGGAATTCAATAACACGAGTATAACTACACACTGACCGACAACTGGCAGTGCATTAAGGACAGAAATATTCATCTATGCGTCTACACAATGAATGCTTTCGTTACAATATATCGAACTCTTTAAGTGAACGAAGTAAGTGGATTATCGCCATATTTGACAAATTCAGTGATTTTCGGGTGTTAACTACTAACAGAAGCCGAGTCTGGATTCGACCAGCTACAGACATGGTTAAATAGCACGTTTTAGGTCTTTGCGCAGCCGCGGATTTCTATAGGCTAGTGATATTGATGATGACGAGTGACATTAGTCTGTTTAAAAACTCTATTAGAAAGAAAATTGGAAGTTTTAATGAAATTTATGTGTGGAGAACCATCATGCAATTTTCGACGGTTTCTTTGCTCCCGCCTGAGTATAGATTTTTGGTTCAATGAACACAAAATATTTACCTTGCTACTCGCTAGAGAAAGAGAGTTGTAAAAGTTTGAATGTTAAGTAGCGGAGTAGCAAGGTAAATATTTTGTGTTCATTGAAGTGGACCTCCGCAAGGTAACGCCTGATTCAATAAAATATTTTTGGTTCAGTAAAAAATAGAGCGCCTTTGTGATATTGTCTCCGCATTAAGTTTCTTTAGATCGATGTTTGCATTGAAGTACACAAATTGTACTGAAGTTTGTCAGTGTTCTGGCCCGACTGCATCGTTATGTACGGGTTGCAAAAAAAATACAGATTTTTAGGCATTAAAGCTTAGAAAGTAAGCTTCTATGCACAGAAAATATACAAAAACTATGGGTGCCCGTTTTTTTGCAAGGGGGTGCAGTTGTTTAGCTAGTTCAAAACGCTAATCATAATCATGCTAAACGTGGCCTTTAGGTCTTGTTACCTTAATCTCTGTCTACCCCGTAAGGGGTAAAGATGTAATTTACGCACGTAGTAACTCCCGTAGCACCTAAGTTGACTGAAATTGGTTCGCTGATTGCAAAATCTCAAAAACATGTTTACCAGAGATAAGATGAAGATGGATCAAAACGGATCGTTTTTTTGCCCCTTAAACGCAGGGTACTTGGCAAATTTCAGCGAAATCCTTAGAACCATTTTTGAGATTGCAATTATTATATTTAGGTAGGTACAATATACATAATAATATGCTCATTTAAAAGTATGGGACAGGATTATGTTCGGCAAGGAAGATTTATTTCGTAATGCCTCTCATTAGTCTGTCAGTGCCGCGACCGTGGACCCGGCGCTAAAGTGGTCAAACCTTCAGCGCGGTCACTCGAGGTAAACGCTGTAAATAATCACATCATTAAACCAGTGTTGCCGTTAGCGTACATTTTACACATTTGACGTACCTTTTTAGCCTCCAATGTGTTATGTGTAATGGGGTCCAGTTTACGTACCTTTTGATCTCATCCAAAACTATGTGTAACATTTTGTAAACTGCCGCCAAACAGTTGTGACAAAACTGAGAGTGATAGAAGCTGTGTTAAGAATTGAGTAAAAAAAAAGGCTTATGTACCTTTTTGTCCCAAAATGTACCTTTTCAGCGCTGTATATGTACCTTTTGGGAACTCAATTGTGGCAACACTGCATTAAACCGAGCTGAAGTGAAACAGTGAACATGATGTATGTTGTACGTATTAATTGAATTATTATCTAGGTAACGTTATTTGACAAATCATGTTGTAGTAGGCAGTAGCTTACCGTTTATACAGGTTGACGTAAATGATACGCCTAGAAAAAATTGGAAGGTGATGAAAAAGTCAACCTATCCTATCCTACCTACTTACGCAACTTACTATCACACTGTAGGTAATCTGTACTGAAAAGTCAACAAAGATCCTATTAATTTACTTACCATGTAGGACTTGCCAAAATAGTTTATTTTTTGTATTTTATAAGGTACTAGTTTTAGACGTTGACGGTAAAAAAAAACTTAGTGAATTACCAATAATCTCCATTTTACAGAAGTATTATTATATATGCAAGGGTAGTAAGTATTATACCTACCCCCAGTTTTAACCAGCCCCCATGTGTCTAAATAGTGTAGCCAACTGGCTACATTAGCTAAGCTAGTCGCTTTACACCTAAATGCATATCTACCTGTTTATGGCATATTTTAGATAAACCAGGGGTTTTTGGTGTTTTATTAGGTACTCAAAACGACCATAAGAATGTGCTGCCATTATTTTTAAGTAGCAAAGCCCACAAGCTAGCGAGCTTGATATCATTAAATAATATGTCATATTGCACTCATGAATTTTATTTCTGTCATCCTCATAACTATCTAGATACCTACAACAACAACAAACAACAACGAGTAACAAACTCGTTATTTATAAATCAAACATATCAAAATGTTCTAATTTTAAACATAGTTCGCAAGTGTTCCTATTCCTACATTACTTATACGGTAATCGGCGTCTGCGCAAACGGCGCGCGAACCGAAGCTCCGCCCACCTCGTCTCCAAAGCGATGATTTGTCATTGTCGCCGTGCCTACGCGCAGTTCTAACACTTACGGGAAAATTAAAAATATATACTGCCTTGAATGTTTTACATGACGTTACCCTGAATCTATTAGTCATAGTTTTAAAGTAACTAACGGATGATTCATGAAGAAAAAATGACAAACAAATGAAAAACATTTTTTCAGAGAGAGAGGTAGGTAGGTAGGTATAGGTAAGTTCGTAGTAACTATTTACTTGCTAAAATGTTTAATCAATTATAAAATTATTATATAGAATTAAAATTAGAATGAACGCACAGATATTGAAGCTCCCTTTACTCATTTTATAACTATTGATAATCTTTCGCACTAAAACCTCCAATCCCTAAAAAGCTCAGCAACAATTAAACCTAGTAAGTAAGGGAGCGGATCAGAATGTATAAAGTTTAAAATGTATAATGGGTTAAAATGTATAATAGTTCAAAATATATAATGCAATTTTCTGTGAAACTATTAGGTATATGAAATTTTTTTATAGCGCGATCTATAGATTGGTTTAGGTTAGGTTTAGTTTATAGCAATTCTGTTAATTTACAATTTTCTGAGAAAATCTCATTATATATTTTGAACCATTATGTATTTTAACCCATTATAGATTTTAAACTTTATGGATTTTAATACGTACCCATTAATGTTTACATTATGCACATTATGTAGGTACCATTCTTAGCGTTACTGCATCGCCTTGATTAGCTTGTGTATTTACAAATCTCATCCTGTAACGCTCTAATTTTAGACACTTTATGGCTACTTCGGTGTAATAACGACTTTCGCTCCGACGAAGGAAAAACACCGGTGTATTACAGGCATAATGAGTCAAGGACGAATCCGTCGAATGCTGTGCTTTTCAAAGTTCTTTCAAATACTACCTCCTAAGAACCCTGTTACTAGTCTATTTAATATGAATATTAATCTGAAAGATTTTTTAAATTAAGTAGTTTAGCAAAAACTTACTTTTTAAATTAATGAAATTACAGCCTTTAAAAAATTACATACTAACGAGCCTGCAACTGTGATGTACAATCTGCCAAAATGTGACCTACCACCTCAAGGTTGAAAATCATTTGTACGTCATATATTTAACTAGCTGTTGCTCGCAACTTTGTCTGCAAAGAATTCGTTTATCGCTATCCCGCGGGAATTTTCCGGGATAAAAAGTAGCCTATGTGCTATTTACAGACTTTTCTCTATCTATTTGCCAAATTTTATCCAGATTCGTTGGGCCGTTCTGGCGTGATTGAACAACAAACAAACATCCATAATCCATCAATCCAAACTTTCGCATTTATAATATTAGTTAGATTAGTTAGATATATACCTAAGGTTTATAATACGTGGCTGGCTGTCAACTTGAAAGCTCGACTTTATAGACAATTTCATTTGATAGGAAGTTAGATGAAAAGTGTTAGACTACCTACCTACTTAGTTGGCCGACCGTACGTAGTACCTACCACAAAATAAATTAGGACGCTCAGCCAAATAATTTAAAGCAAAATTATAAATGCGCAGTATCTTTGAGTGTGCGTATAACTAGTTTCACGTACACAAGCGTAACCAAACTTTGAGAAGCTCGAACGCGTTAACGTGAATGTCTCAATTACTATGGAATAAAAAATTGGCAGCGCCACTTGCGGATTGAAATGGCAACAAACTGTTCTCGTAGTATTTGACATTTTAATCCAAACGCGTTCGAGACGTATTTTGTGACCAAAAACCAACACTAAGCATAGGTAGATTGATGCACGCGCTCACACGGCAAGGCGTAGCGTAGTTTACGCCCTCCTCACTTGGCCATTCGTAGAACTCCGTTTTGACTTTTTAGATACGTTAGGTGTCATAGATATTCAAACATAGGTACCTGACTTCACGGAGAAAAAAACAAAATTACTTCAAAACATTTTCTACTGAAAGTGTTTCTTCGCTTTTGTTAAAAATATTATGTCATTTATTTAATTCAAGGACAGACGTATGGTTGAATGACATTTCCTTTTCTTGATTTAACATCTATTTATACACTCCTCCCACTTCTCTTAACAGGTAGAGCTTTGTTTCAGCAGCTCCATCATATACAAATTATTTGAATGCCAATTTATTAAAAATACTTAAGGCGCTGTCAACAGCAAATGACCTCGAGCAGCGCCACTCTTCACACATACGGTTCGCGTGCCTGTGAGTGAAAGAGAAGAAACGATTCCGGCAGCTTGGCGCGCGTCTAAAATCTTGCAAATAAGACACAAATAAGAAGAAATAAAAAAAAGTATGGGTTATTTGTGAAATATGACTCGTTAGCCGTGTAGGTATGAATATGTTGACTTCATGTTTTTAATTGCAGACCCATACGTCGAAAAAATAAAGACATAGAACCGTTAAATGATGATTTTAAGACCAATCTTTGCAATTATTTTCTATCGAGCCAATTTTGTTCAATTATGTATCGAGTCCGTCTAGCGTGTTTGAAATATGATGAAAATTAACATTATATTTTTATTGTATTTTTTTGTGTGTAGTTTTTCTTAAAAAAGTGCTTAAATAACATCAATTTCAACAAAATTAGGTGTTGTCAGCCTCTTAAGATATTATTCAGAACATCATTTGATTTATTATTCTCTTTATTAAAACACCCTCCACAAATTCATCAAATGTTACATACACTCTGACCAGCCATAAGATTAAACATAGTACATAACATTCCGAGGATGGTGAAATAAAGAATGTCTCAGATTACAGGAGCTTGTCGCACGAGCCAAAGGCGAGGGCGATAACCATGCGCCCCGAGGCTTTCTTCATCACCGCCCGAGGTGTGTACACAATTTTACGTCTACCACTGGCTAGGAAGTGCAAATTACCGCTTGCGTAGCGGGCGGTAAATAGCTACTTACGGCCCGGGACGACGTAAAATAACAAACTGAAATATTCATCAATCTTATGGTTTTCTTTATTTTTCCACTATATTTACAAATTTGTTACATCACCACAGAAGTATTTTTAAGAACAATATCTACATTTCTCGACGTTATACCGCTTCAGTCAATATTTTTGTTGAATTACATCTTAAAACGCTGAAATACATACAAACTCTTACGTAGGGTAACTTTACCTTTCACAAATAAAACCGACATGAAAATTGTGGAACTATCACTCTGGACACAACCGCAAATAATACCTAACAAATGACCAAAATAAAATTATTGGAATGATTTTACAACTTTACGATATAGGTAAATTAGATGAAACATGAAATGTAAATCTCTTAAAACAAATTAATAAAGGTTTGACTAGATTATCTTGTGACTAGAATAAAACAAATACATTTATACATTACATTTTACCTTTTTTTTTCAGTTACTTTATAACGGTTTTCATGATTCGCTCTACACTCTATTGAATTGAGAACATTGAACGAAAATGTGTTTCATTAAATTTGTAGTAATTATTATCTATTCATTGGCACAATTTTTATTACAAAATAGACGTAATTCCTTAACAAATAATCACAATGTAACACAACATCGAGTAATCGCGAATTCTCTTATTAAATACAGATGAGTATACTTCGACAAACGTATACAATGTTTTGCAGTTGGAATGTTATTTACATACATTATCACATAATATTTTATATCTGCATTGTGAGCTACTTACCCTAATTATGTGTCTAATTCTGTAATAGGTACTATACATCCTTGTATATGCAACCGATACGATTATCGCTTTCATACAATAGATATAAGTCTAAAATTCGTTTTATAACTTTATTATTGCGATATTATTTAATGGACACGAAATTTTTGGCACTTGAAAATGTTTTTCACTTTAAGTTTAGTCACTTTCGGAGTGTCAGATTTTCGAGTATTAATTCACTTCTAATATTGGAAGAGTGTCATATCACGTGGAATGCTAATGGGAATGTCGGTGAGTGTGTTTTGTTGCGGGCGAGCCGCGCAGCCGTCGGCTGCCGGCGACTCAGCGGGGCAACGCTACGGCCATTAGAAAAGATGATTGTTCGTTTTGGCGAGCGGGCCGAGGTGGTCGGACAGGAGATAGTTCGGTGGCGCGACGCTGAGGAGAGGGAAGCCCGAGGGCTGGCGCAGCAGGCCGCAGCCGCCGGCCCACTTGCCCGCGCCGCTGACCGGCGGCGCCCCCGCGCCCCCGCCCACGCCGCCACCTATACCGTTCAGCTCCTCACATAACTTGTTCGCTGTAACAAACATAACTTCATTCAAAACCTGCAACTCATCTAATGTTTAATGCTAAATTAACTGAAATTAGAATTAGCATCTCTGATCTAAATTGCAGCATCACAAACAACCGGAACTCGTACAAATCTGTACGAATATGAAATCAGACTGCAGCTCGACGGGCGAATATGAAATAATCGTGGTAACACAATTAAGCGCTAATCACCTAATCCTTGCCGCGCGGCTCCGTTGTTTATTCAAGCCTGAGTGACAATCGCGCGCACAATTAGCGCAAATGAGCCGAAGTGAAAATCTGGCGGTGCGGGCGGCGGCCCTAATGTGATTAATGCGGCCACAAGTCCGCCATTAGCGCGCCCGCAGCTCTGCGTTCGGCTCATAAAGCCTGCCAATGGCTACGCACAAAACTACCATATAGGGTAGACTAAAGGTAAACAACAACAAAACAGTTAATCAAACAAAAAGTTATGATATGGTAAAATAAACAAATGCAAGTTCAAACTATTTTTTTCAGCTTATTTAATCACTAAATGCATAGAATTGAGAGCAATTGCGTACAACTCATTTTATTTTTAGTTTACCGACATTTTTTATTTAATTAAAATATTATAATGTATTTGATAGGGGGAAAACAAGCATACGGGTCACATGATGGAAAGTAATTGTGGCCGCCCAAGGACACCCATAACATAGGAAGGTCGAAACCTTAACGGATACAACTCAGCGAAAACATAAATCACCGAATAAATTTCAATCTTTGTATGTGTTTTACTATAAAAATATTTAACGACATGTAATTTCGGTCATTGCTCGCAATGTCAGTCATGGGCATATTTGAACTTGACCCAAATATCTTGGTCACAATAAAAAGACAATAATTCTATTTAAAGTACACTTATCCGAATTAGAAGTGACGCGCTTATTTGTCGAAAGCAGCCTTGTTATGTGCGCCCACGCAGCCTGCGACGCGCTGAAATAGCACGGGAATGTAGGCTGACTCATTCTGCTATAATTTCGATCAATGCAACATTTGAGAGATTTTAGTTGTTGATGTTGTGTCCAAAAATACACGCGGCCTCCGTTCAATAATAACTCGGCTATAACGAAAACAAAGTAACTGATACGGCCTTTATAGGTACTGGTCTTTAAACATGGAAAAGATTATTCATGTAAAACTTTTCATGTACCTACGGAAAACGTTTTCCATGAGTGGTGGATAATAACAGTGGATAGTGAACTCATTTTACTATGTACTGTCGAACATTAGTGGTTTCCTAAAGTAGTTACATATACTCAAGAGCAAAAATAACTGGTCACTTTTAAGAATAAGAATAAGAATAAGAAATCTTTATTTCGCAAAATTTAACCTTATACAGTAATGTTTATGTTAAAAATAATGCAAAATTTAAATAGAAATAGTGCAAATACGAAAAAGGAGTCCATTCAGCACTTAGTCGGGTCACTAAAAGTGGCTCGACGCTGATATTAAGTGGATCCATTTTTCATAGCAACTTGAATGGAAAGTGAGCCGTTAGTTTTGCTCGTCAGTGTAGTTTAAGATTCAGACTCAATATTATTTTGTAGATTAGTCATGGGTTTATTACTAATTGAATGGATTTGGATAAAAAAAAGCCATGGTAGCCTAGTGGTTTCACCTGTGGCCTCTCAAGCAGAGGGTCGTGGGTGCGAATCCCGGGCTCGCACCTCTGAGTTTTTCGGAATTTATGTGCGATATCTCATTTGAAATTTACCATGAGGTTTTCGGTGAAGGATAACATCGTGAGGAAACCTGCACACAACTGCGAAGCAATTCAATGGTGTGTGTGAAGTTCCCAATCCGCACGGGGCCCGCGTGGGAACTATAGCCCGAGCCCTCTCGTTCTGAGAGGAGGCCTGTGCCCAGCAGTGGGACGTATATAGTCTGGAGGGAGAGAGAGAGAGAGAGAATGGATTTGTAAAAAATATTTAACTACTTATATAAAAAAATTATATCTAAAGTGCAAGAGCAATTTGTAACCTCAAATAACTACTACTTAAAATTCTTACAGCGGAATACAAATTACGCATCATTAAAATAAAATAAGCACAGGTTGAAGTAAGTATGCGAAAGAGTAATTTACTGCCAATTCATTACTTCGTCGTATTTATTTTGTAGAAAAGCGCGAAACCACGACATATTGGTTTAACAAAAGAAAATAATAATGACCAACATGCTGCTGAGTTCAACTTACCAAATACTTCATGTGGATAGTTATTCTTATATTGAAAACTGATAAAGGAATTGTCAGCGCTTTAACAAAACGGATGGAATGACTATGACTATTTCAAGAAATTTACAATTACTAAACCAGTTATCAATATCATTAATATCATTATACATACCTATGTACTTAATCATAATAGTTAAATACTTAGATATTTCTGCAAAGCTATATTTGACTTTTAGTTTTTGCATGCAAGATAATTTTCCGTAAAAATCGACTTTACTCTAAAAAATTTGATGGAAAATAAGTTGGTGGCTTTCTATCTGGTGGTGAAGAATTCTAGTAGCCTCTTGTCGCCAGAAATATTTCTCGCTCGTCCTCCTACTGCCAGCACACCCACTCAATGAGCGCTCACAATCTTCCTTCCCAGCTTTACCAGGAACACAACTTTGCAAAAGCTTATTTAAAGTTTATTTGTCTGCGGCTTCTCAAGTCTGAAATCCTTCTTCAGTCGGCTAGCTCAGATTCGAGCGGAATAATGCGTAGTGTCTCACTGAAATGTTTGTTGTTTGTTTGATTATACATACTATCGCTAACTATTTCCCTTGGCAAGACTCTCCGCATGAGTAGAGTTACGACAAGCTCTCTGTTCGATATTAAAAAAACATATTTTTCATCGTCCACGGCTCGACCGCCAAGATATCGGCTTAAAATAAATATTCCGTCACCGTGACGTACTTCATAGCCACATCAACACATTAAACTATCACCACTCACTGCTTGGAATATTTTAGCTCTATTGACGTAAATAGTCAGAAAGTTTCCCAATCGATACTCACCGCCAAGTACGAAGATAGAACATAAAAAATTCCAGAAAAAATATAAATGAATAAGAGTGCGACCAACACACACACACACACAGTGACGTGTCGTATGCGTCACGTTTTCTCACCGTTTCTTCATACATTTTGTTGCGATTCCGTAACGTCTCCGTTTTTTAAGCGGCGGTGTGGTCGCACCCTAATAATAATAATACAATAATAAAAAATATACATTCAACGAACAAAAAGCTTTCTAAGCTTTATTTTACGCAAAGCTAACTTCTGAACGAATGGCTATACTTACTATTAAAACTTAATCGACTCTACCAAGTCGCCTTTCAGTCAGTCTACATCTATTAAAAAAGTTGCAATCATTCATACATACACAAATCTCGTATTTATCCCTTTCGGGGTAGACAGAGCCAGCTACTAGTTAGAGACAACTACGGTCTGTTTCAATAAAGAAGGGTAGTATGTGACATTAACATTGACAAATTTAGAGGTGAGGTTTCCTTGTGACACTTTTCACATGAAACGATTATCGATTATATCTTAGTACTAATAACAATCGATTCCATAAAAATAACGACTGCATATTAATTTATAAATAAATGCTATTTCGATATAATAATACTCAAGTCAGTTTCCTAAGATGTAATCATTATAATTCCTATTTTACGCTTTTTGCCAAGTTGTGATTTTTTCAACGAAATAGGTTGCATAAAATATTATGTAACTTTTTTATGTAATTGAATTTCTAAGGACTCTATTTATTACCAAAATCGATTTGTATTGTGTAGCGAGTGTGAAAGAATGTAAAATACTCACTTCATATTTTTGTAGGTTGTCTTTGGATTTTCGATTATACGCGATTTTAAGCGATAAGGGTGCGACCAAACCGCCGCGTATACGCAGTGACGCGTCGTATGCGTCACGTTTTCTTACCGTTTCTTCATACATTTTGTTGCGATTCCGTAACGTCACCGTTTTTTAAGCGGCGGTGTGGTCGCACCCTTACCCAATTATACATAGTCACCTCTCTAGTTTTAATGACCATAGAACGTAACCTAGCAACGTCTTGTCAATAATGACATATAATGAAATTTAGTAAGTGAAAATTATGTAAACGCAAAAAACATCGTCGTGATTCTTTTTAGAACGTTATTAATGTACAGTACCAAGTATTGATTTATTTCTAAGTAATTCTTCTTCTTCTTCTTCTTTTATTAATATGGCCCCATCGATCAATGCGATGATTTCGCCAATGTCAAAGTAATAAATATTCAAAAATTTTGTGACAAAAATCTCGGCAACGTTATACAGTAGAACACGATCAAACGACCCCCTCCCCCCCCCCCTGTCGGGCTCTTAGCCAACGGACAGTGATATCCCTCGGAGACCGTCAGGAAATCATTAACCGAAGCCCAGGGTGCACCGGACCAAGCACTGCTCTTCCCCCCGGACGGATCCAAAAACGAACCGCAGCTCTTGACCACACGCGGAGGTAACCCCACTCGCACCCCTTCTAAGTAATTCAATTTTGTATTTATTTTGCTGTCAAAACTTTCGTGAACGCTAACAGTTATATTTTATGGATCTGTCACCCAACCTTTCCTTATTGAAACCGACCGTAAGCCTTAGTTGTCTGTGCCTACAGGCCAGATACAGCGGGGCAACATGACGGTAGGTATAAGTAAACAAACCATACTATATACCGCGGTATGGCGTGCTCCGCGTGCTCAAATGTACCTTAGCCGATCCCAAATAGGTAGTTAAAAGTTACTCTACCACGTAAATTAGAAAAACTGGGCAAGTACTAGTCGGGATTCACGCATTGTACGTGTTACCACTACTGCCGTGAATTATTTTACGCATCCGTAACGAACCATTTAATCTAGGGATATTGACACTAACTAAAATATATAGTTTAAAGCTAAATCCGTAAAGCGATCCCTGAATCAAAAGCAACGACATCCCACGCTACGACAAGACAAGAAAAAGAAACATTCTCTCTTTACATCATTTAGGGGTGTCAACTTAAAAAATGTTTTGAAATTTTGCTCTACCAATTTTTCGATGTTAAAGCACATAATTCATATAGCCATACCAAACTATCATTTTCCAGTATAAGAGTATAATAGTCTCTGGGCTGTCGTTTTTGCTGGTACGGTTATAATTTAACTTATTGCATTTATATTGTTTTATTTTTCATTCAAAAACATACTGCATATATCCACGTTAACGAAGAACTCATTTCGGTATTGGATCTAAAATTTAAATATACCGATTTTCAATGTTATCAAATTGAGATAGGTTCGATGAATATGTGTACCTACCTATATACTCCTAAATGTAAGATAAAGAAGTCATATACAGGTTGTAAATAAACTATACGACGAGACAAGACAATATTTATGGGTTTTTGTGGAAAGCCGGTTCTTATATTGTCACATTCGCGCACGCGGGGGTGGCGGCCCACACCGTTATTTTAATCGTAAAATTAGAGATGCGCGCCGAACACTTTATCACGCTCTTACTACAATTTATCGCAGCGTTGCCCGATTTTATTATAACTACCTGTATATAGACACCTAGCTTCTATCTTAATTTAGAGGTTCCATGGCAACGTATTAATTCTAACGAAGATACGCTGAATATATATGTCCCTATAGTGTTTAATTCTTGTTCATACATCTAATTTTACTACGCCTTCTTATGAACCAATGCTGAATAGGAAAGTGTTTATAAATATATATTTGTTGTTATATTAAAATAAATACCTACCTAGGTAAGAGACTACATGTTGGTAAGCAATAACATCACAAATACCACAACATAGCGTACAAGCGCCTTAAACCATTTGAAAAAATTGCAGAATCATTTGCTTTGTCTACAAGAACCCAATGCGTAGCAGTATACATAACGTATACCAAATATTTCAAATGGTTAATTTTTGTTTAGGGTACCTACCTACAACCAGCACCATAAAGATGTGTGTAAACTGTTTAACATTTTATTCCTCCTGCATAAGTTCTCAAATGTACGTATAGTAGTTTAATAAAAACGGATAAACGGAGATCGATAAGCTTGCGTTCATGGAACTATCAAATACAATACAAAATGAAACATAATTGTGATAATTTTTTTCTTTTTCTTTTTCTTTTCTTTATAAACTCTCGTGAGACAAGATTTATGACAATACTAGCTGTTGCCAGGGACTTCGTCAGTAAAGAATTCGTTAATCGTTATCCCGCGGGAACTACGCAATTTTCCGGAATAAAGAGTAACCTATGTGCTATTCCAGACTTTTCTCTGTCTATGTGCCGAATTTCATCCAGATCCGTTGGGCCGTTCTGGCGTGATTGAGTAACAAACAAACATCCATCCATCCATCCATCCATCCATCCATACTTTCGCATTTAAAATATTAGTTGGATAAGTTAGAAAATTCCATCTCGACCGTTAATTTTTGCTTTTAGCTACACATTTGTGGCAGTACGATGTAGTACATGCTTATCAAAAAAAAACTAGTCTCTTTTAGTTTACTGCATCTGTTATCTGCATTGTTAGTACTTTTCCTCTCCGTGTTACATAACCGGTATACCCCCACGCTTCTCCTTGCTTAACATTACATATTAGTAAAATTTCTGCGACACGTACAAAAATATTTACCTGCTGAAGTGATAGGCTTTAGGTCGGGAGGGGAGAGGTGGGGCAGCGCGTGGTGCGCGGGCTGCGGCGCGGGCGCAGGCGACGCGGGCGACGCCGGCTTGTCGCGCTTGCCTTCCGCCTTCACTGGCGCCTCGCCCGCTTTCTGTTGCGCCAGGCGCTCCTGCTTGCGGAACTTGGCTCGCCGATTCTGGAACCATACCTGGAAATACAGGGAGAAGTATTTAGGTGACAAGTCTGAGATGGCTTTGAACTGTTTAAGGTACCTATCTAAAGTGGACAGTAGATTGTGGATTTTTCTTGAAGCGTTAAAGATAATAATGACACGAGCGTTCTGTTGTAATGGATTTAGTAATTTAATATAAATAGGTCCTACTTCTAATAGCAATACGCAAGAGTTTCTGGTAAATAAATCAGTAGACAAGATAAGATATTTTATGCAAGTTGTACTAGCAGGTTTCATATCGGTAGGTAGTTAATTCGGGCCGTACACATTGATTACCCGACAGCACGTCAATGACGTGAAGAAACGTAAACAAAACGGGAAATAACAAAAAAAAAGATAATGAAAACGTCCGTAACGTACGTGGGCTCGAATAAACAAACAAAGTTAGCGCTCGACCCGACTAATAGGAACGCATCCCATGCATCGCGCGCCAAATTTTAATGCAAACCGTTTTATATTCGTTCGAATACGAGCCAATCCGAATTGATCATAATTCGATTTGGTGCGAGAGATAATTGCAACTGCCACGGGCGCTGATTGGCCGGCTGCGATAAAAACTGAGCGCCGCGGCTCCGGCACAATCATACGCACGCCTTGTTTGCTCGCGCCCGTGCGCTGATGATGTTTGCTCGCCTTTACTCATTTCTTCATTAAACTCCAGGACAGATCATTTTAGAAAACACAAAGCGCGCTTGCTCTTGTCAACCCCGACTCATTTTCAAAATTCATTCGACCATGCACTAATTTAAAATTACCGTGTCGCGTATAATGAGTACCTACAAAGATCACAAGTGTGTATTGTAAGATGTACATCATAAGGACGCCCACGAGCATGACGTAAATTACCCTTGGCAGTGGTAATGACAAACGTTAATGATCTACATGGTACATAGTGTTTATAATGTTCGAGAAACTACTTTAGTGTTTGTTATTATTTCCAGCACAAATATGCAAATAAGAGTCGCGACTCAAAGATAGGTATGGGATAATCCCTAATGAAATGGTTTTAAATATTTTGAATAATGAATGTGGTGCTTCAAAGATGTGTCATGATGTGCTACGGTGTTATTGTATTGTTATTGTTATTGTTGCGCTGGTTGCCAACACGTGCTACCCACGAAATTTCAAATAAGACTGTCGACGACTATTTAAGGGACTCTTAAATTGCTCTTAAACATGGTCTAGGCTAGGATTAAAAAAAAACATCAGTTAACCTCAGATAGAGATGATATTTCCCCTTAATAGTTAACGCTGGTGGGCGCACAAACGCGCCTAATTAAATAAAAATTTAAGCTTAGATCTGCAGTTTATCGATCATCAGAAGACATCATATAAGCGGGATCCAATACTTCCACCAACCAACATTCGAAAAATCCAAAGAATCGCATGGCTTTCGTTGTGTGCATGGTTAGGGCAGATTTACTAACAGAAATGAAAGCTTAGTCAAAATGAGTAAATTTATGAGATTAGGGATTTGTGCGATATTTGTTTTGAGACATGGACAATTGGACAGCTCAGCATTGACACTGAGAGGTGAGATGTGGCCAGCGCGTGAGTGTAGTGACAGGTGCAGCAGCTGGAGACGCTACATCACGCAGACAGCTGACGGTCGCCGCCCGCGCATCGCGATCATTACGGTTATGACCGGTCAGTGCGCGCCCAAAGAGTATGCCCACAGAGCAGAGCAAGAATCTGTCATAAGAAGATGCTAGCTAATCTCTCAGTATGATCTACGAGTATATCTCTTACTTATGTGTAGCTAACTAATAATTTTCCGGCACATGCTCACTATAAATTTGAAATCGATAAATTGGATTTGGTACATTTGTGTAGAGAAGCACGTTCAAAACATATTTCAGTACATTTGTTCAGCAAATGAACTCGAAGATTGCTGAAGTTCATTATTTTGTCGAATCCGTCTAAGAGAAAATCAGTGCCGCCGAGTGGAAAGGTCCTACGTACGTGCCCGGGGTAACCAAGCGGCGCGAGTCGCCGCACGGCGGCTAACGAACGCCGCGCGCTTGATTGGCCGCCGATCCGCCCGTAGCCCCGTATGCCGGCCGATCGCCCCGAGCACACCCGCCCGCATTATTTCCGAATTGGAAAAAATCAAAGTTCCCGCAACCCATGCGGCATCCGCAAACAAACAAATAATACAAGAGCAGCCGCCAATACAAATGAGCACCGATACGACGCCGTGGCTAGCGGAATGCGAAGTCGAAGCGAAGCCGAGCGCGGCCCGGGGCAAACAAACGTCCGCCGATGTGTTTGTTTGCTGAGATGTTTATCGAACACGATGCGTGCTCCTGCGGCAAATATTTATTTTACAAAATTTATTTATGGCTTATGCTTTCTAATTTAATCTGCTCGGTAAAACTTTGCGTGACGCATGAAATTGACATTCATTTCATTTCACGTGAATACCGAGAGCTTGCTCGTATCGTAACTATTGATTAACGATTTATTTTTACTGGAGTAGTGATATACGTAAATGAATGGTGATCAATAAATACTAGTAAATATACAAGCAAATGTCAATAATAAATAACGGGTGGGCAATTAAGCGCGGGGTCGGAACAATTGAACAGAGCATCGAAATGCACTTTGCAAATGAACCGAATTGGCCGGGAGGGGCGACGATTAATGTAATTAAACGTGAGATGCACACGCCTGCAGATGCCGTCTCCGAACACATTAACTGATAACGTGCAATTGGGTAGCATTGTTATTATAAAGTTGAATGTTAGGACTAAACAAGCATCTTATGCTTTTAAGTTTTCTAAATTTTTTATACAGATACCTGCACCTTATACCTTAATTCTACAATTCTAAATACATACTTCATTTATTCATCTTGTCTTAAATTTTGAACAAATTCATTAGAACGAATATTATGACGCTTTATCAGTCAAATAACTATATATAACATACCTTAGTTAAAATGCACGAACCTAATAGAGCATAAAAATCACTTGTTTAGCAGCACAAATCACGATCACGAGCTCATTAGCTATTTGCGAATTAGGCAGTGCCTATTTTGTGGCGTGTCCTAACACTTTCACCTACGCATGACAGTTCAGGACACCAATTCGTGGTCAGTCCTTCTCTATACCTACATTGTCAATTTCCCTACTTTGGTCTTCCTTAGAATAATTTTTGCCTGTATTTCTGATACTATTATACTAAGTGTCCAACAAACAATCATATAAGTATCTACAGCCGTTATCTAACCTCGTCCGCTGATATAATTCAATTGCTAAATGTACTAGCGAAGACTTTTGAGCAACATGATAAGCTGCTGTATTCGCATATACAAATTAAAGAGCACAGCTTGTAAAGTTTATCTAGCAGCAGTCACACAATCCGCAAGGGGTAGTTTAATACAGTTCCCTCGGCAAACAGAGGCGAGCAACAATGGCTGAGTATTAAAATAAACAGAGTCCTGCGTCGCCATGTGGCATTGTCGCGGCGAATAAACACCAAACAGCAGCCATAATATATTCAGCAGCTAGCTCGCAGGCCCCGGCCACTCGCTAACTTACACTGACAACTTCGTCTTTGATTTTCTAATAAATGTAGCAAAACTAAAACATGCCGCAGGATGCACTATCCGACGTCCCCGAACCTTATTTATCTTTCCACGAGCCCGCAGTTTCGAACGCAGCCACACCCTACATCATTTTATAGGATATTATTTTATAGGATGAAAAGAAAATTGGAAAATCATTTCTCTCGCATCATTTGTCATTGAATTAGACGAAGCAGGGGAGCGTCATGTGTTCGGCATATCATTTGGCACGAGAACATAAAAAATGCTGGGTGGTGCCAAACGCAGCGGAAACATTGAGGATGACATTAGTTGAAAAGTCATGGTCACATTTACATGATCAGCCGTTTATGCAACGCACCCTTTCGCAGAAAAAAATAAACTTGTATCTGTAACTGTAAACATGATTTACAGAGGTTGTGGCAGTAGGTATATAGCGTGTAAATCCAATACGAGCAAAGAATTAAATCAGGCATATGGTTTAGTAGCCTAATCAAATCACTAATTAATGGGATTTTTCAAGTTATACTTATACATAATTGAAAGCCTGCAATTATTTTTTGAAAAATGATCGAGCAGCAAACATGTCATCCACGTAACTATAAAAAACGGATATTTAAACAACTGAAATATACTGGACTGGATATTCAATATATCTTTGCTTGACATTTTATGTAAACCAATGTATTTTTTGTATTGAATGAATAATAAACTAAACTAAACCAAACTGACAAGTATTCGTAACTGTCAACGAACCTTAACTTTAATATTAACTTATTTACATTACGATCTGAATTATTTTATATGGCAACTTTTTGTTGTAATTTTAAATAAAAGTTATCTAAATATACTTCCCAGGCCTTGTGATGACCATCAATTAAATATTTACTCGCATCCGATTTACACGCTGTAGGTATACCTACATCATTTAATTTGTTACAGTGCCCGTTTGTGTAATTTTATTAAAATTACCAGATCATTATTTATTTAATAGACAGTGCAAAATCCAGGTTACTCAGGAAAGAAGCATGTTGTTGCGTGACTTGAGAGCGAATGTTCTGACAGAAATTACTAATTTAGCTGTAATCCAAAAGTAACATTATCAAAGTAAAACGTTAATCAAATTTGCGTCAGAATTTTACTGCGCACGAAACCGCGTAACAGGTTGGCGATGTTTGCGCTGTCAACTAGCGCTATGTACAAAGGTTCGGGCGTCTTGACACGTTGTCAGAGGGCCCGAAGCATGAAAACCGTGAGGCCGCGCGGAATGATCTAATTGTATTCATTAGCTCGGCCCGGGCGCGCAAATATTGACTCCGGCCGCCTGCCCCGGGCGCCCGCTCCGCCTCTCCACTCGCGTCGCCTGCGAGTATGCTCGCATCCATCGCAAAAACGAATTCCTACTGTACGTAATCAAATATTTTAATAAGCTCCATTAATATTATTCTGTGCTTTCTGGATTATGCGAGAAGAGTTGAAAAATTATGGATATCGCAATTTTTTAAATATCCCTCTTCACTTTAAGGAAGAAGTAACTATTTAGTACCGATTTAATTTATTTTTTAGTAAAGGACCAGATTTAAAGTAATAAAGTAATATTTTTGTTACAAACTAGTACAACTTTTCACTTACTTGCTATTTAAAATTTCTGGTTCAGCTTGCTCTAAAAGTAGTATACTTAGTTTTATTTTTAGACATAAGTAGGTATCTCCTTTTTCCTGGTAATCTGTTATCGTTATTTTTTTATTTGTTCCTATTCCTTCTGACGACCCCATTACGGGGTGAGCTGGGATTTTCCTATATTTTAGTATTTATTGTTTAAACTATGACACTAAACAACAGATACACATTATTAAACTAACATTCATAACACCGGAACATTTTTTATCTGTAAAAATCAACTTGCCACAGTATAATAATATGAAAATCCTTTTTATCGAAGTTTGAACTTCAATTGACAACATTTCATATTTCTGAGTCTATAATTTTAATGGTTCTCTGTATTTTGTTTGAAAAGATGAACATGCTGACAGTTTAATTTTTTCGCTAGGGCTTGTATTTAATTTATAATTAATTTATTAATTTTTGCTTATTCTAAAAGGGCGTAACTCCGATACTATCACAGAATACACACTTATCCCTTTGTCTTTTCTCTGTAGAAAAAAAAACTGACGTTAATTTCAAATTGACAATGTCAGGCCCTATTCTCCAATATTCGATTTTCGAGGTTCGCTTCGTGCTGTTCCGCTCATACTAATAGTCATTATCTTGAGAGTGAGAGAGAAGGTATGCAACGAACTTCGAAAACATAATTTCAGAGTTGCCCCCCTCGTACTTTGAAGTTGTCAAAAATACAACATTATGGTCGCTTATTTTTTCTCGTGAAAAAAGCAAAGGCGTTTCACCCATCCTGTGGTAGTTTTGGTAAAGTTAGGACATATTTTTAATTAATTTTTATTTTTTATAATAAGCGATATTAAAATTATATAAACATATTGCAGTGATCAGGAGGCAAAATGCTTTCAAACTATATATACATTTTCAGGTGTTATAAAAATGAAATGTTGTCAATTTGGTCTCTACTCACGCCTTTTCACGGTAGGTACCTATCTAACACACACGAAAAGATCGCCGCATATTTCAATAAGTTTAAATTTTAACCTATACCAATAACTGGCGAGTTTACGCACCTATTGGAAAGTAAATCAATCGAGCAGCGGTCGAGCGATCAAACACCGAGCACACCCCCCTGTTTATACTTAGCGGATGAAAAGGCAACACCGAACGCCCCGGAATAATATTAGCTACCCTCGATAATCCATCCAATTCTGCCACCTTAAAACACGCAGCTAAAATAACCTTATCCGTACACCAATACAGCTTACTTTCCGTTAAATAACCTCTATTCTTCGGTCATTTTATAGACGGCGGTCTTTTTTTACTAACTGGTAACATGTGTTAACATTTGCTGATAATCCTGGATTAACACATCATAATAAAGAGATGAATGCGTAGTTTATTCAAGCCGTCTGTCGGTCTATTCGACGGCGTTTAGGGCCGACGACAGGTGTGCTGACGCAAACTCATCCCGTTTAATTGAGTTTTGTTTACTAATAACTTAAGGATTCGCTACGTATGAATCATTTATTAATGTTTGTGATTATGCGTTTATAACAGATTCTTATCATACTATTGGTTTATGGGATTAAACTTAAATTAAGTTTTTATTTAAGTATCAAATTTTTACTTACAATTTAAATAGACGGAGCGTTTTTAATCCATATTCATATTTTAAAGCTGGCACGTTAAGGTTATTTATTATTGCATATTCATTGGCTAGTTAAGTATATAATGGTCATTGGAGTTTAGGTTTTGACTCAATAGCAAATTAATTAATTACTTACTTACTTATAATCTTCGTATATAAACTACACAACAAATAAAATGGCTTTTTACTCTAATTAAAAGTACAAAAGCATGTGACATTAGTTACCATTTTAATTTTCTCAATTCTAATAGGTTACCGACGTTTAATCGAAAACGATATAAAATGATTTAGAGAATGATGCATTTTTCGGGAGTCAATGAATTTTTAATGACACTGACTGGATCACAAAAAGCTAGTAGCCAACTAGACCCTCGACAGATGCGCCCGCGTCGCGCACGCGCCATTACGCAGCAGCCCCTGCTTTCAAACAAACACCAGTTGAACTTCCAACTAATGATGAATCTCATAAATTACTGAATAATATACTGCGAGATTTGAGTCTTGCTATAATTTTTAAATCCAAGTCGATTAAACCTTTTTCGCTATTAATCAAAAACCCCTTAAGAAAACTGCACATGCATATCACTATGTACATATTTAGTATAAAACAAAGTCGCTTTCTCTGTCCCTATGTCCTTATGTATGCTTAAATCTTTAAAGCTACGAAACGGATTTTGATGCGGTTTTTTTTAATAGATAGAGTGAATCAAGAGGAAGGTTTATATGTATAATACATGCATAATTATATCGGGCGAAGACGGGGCGGGTCGCAAGTAGTTAATACTTACATTTAAATTGTTGAAAGTATGCGCACGTTAATACTAGAAATCTGTCTCGTACCTAAAATATCACCGAATTATGACATCGTAAATAACAATTCGATTCAAAATCAGACCAATTAATCACTCGCATCCGATCGACTGCCGTTTGCCGAGGTCTTTTCAATTAAAAATGGTTCAGATTTGAATCGATGTGACGCATCACCGTGATTAGCGCGAGTCTTCCGACAATGCGTTGCAATCAGCGTCCGCGCACGCGACACGACAAATAAGTGATAGCAATCGGCAGATGTTTCAATTGAACCGCTGCGGGGCGCGAGCGCCGGTCAACTACAAGCGGATGCCGAAATTCGATAATGTGCCTTGTTATCTTTCTAATTGTTGATTTGCTTTAATTATAATGTTCAGGATGGAAAATAATATATGTATTTACATGCGTTAGTATATGGTCAGCTACTGGAATTACTGCTATTATATCTTCAGAAACACCCATCGGAGACCAATCACCATCATAAATACTTAAATATTATTTGGAACGTAACAATGTTTAAGGAAGTCTGGAGGAAAATAAAGTATCTATATAATACATACATAGAGCTTATTAATTTTGACAAGGTCTTTCAATTTATTTTGATATTAAAATAGCAAGAGCAGTCTATAAAACGTATCAAATGAGTCGCGACCTGTCGCATGATGGATGTGGTGAGCAGAGAACAATGACATAAAATAAACTACAGTTAATGTGCAGACAATAACGGCACTTGTCCCCCGCGCTTTGGTAAATGGTTCGGAAGCGAAAGCGCTGGTGATTATTTGAACCAAATGCGGGGCGGCTTCATGAGTGACTGTTATAAACTTTGTCCAAAGCGACACGGTATATTCATATGTTTTATATATTTTAAAGGCTTAACCTTCTCATTTTCTATTTAATTATTGCTCGAAATAATATAGCAAAAACGTAAATGACCGAATCAATCTTTTCAATTTATTTTCCTACTAGCTTCTGCCCGCGACTTCGTCTGCGTAGAAAACAATCAAATTGCAATTGTGCAATTGAGTCTTTGAATTTAAAAAAAATATCGATTTTTTTTATGTTTTTTAAAACTTTATAGCATATTATATAATATCTAATTCAAAAAAATCTTAAAATAATTTTTTTAAATTAATTATAAGCAATTCAAAATTGATGAAATTTGAAATATGACCACTTGACCGGGAACGGGCCATGATTGGTCGCCATGGCTGTGACGTCACAATGTTAAAGCAATTTCACGACAGTACTGGGTTAACGGCTGATTTCACTAAAAATATCCGAAATTTAATACAAAAAATATCTGCTGAAGTTTTTTTTATGAAATAAGGTGGCAAACGAGCACGCGTATCACCTAATAGTAAGTAAATTTTTGTTTTAGTCATGTGTAGGTAGGTAATAAAAGCTTAATCCTGATAATGTTTCTGATTTATGTGAACTGGATTGATTTTACTGGACCTGAGATTTCACAATAAAGTACCTAAGTACAGTGAAAGATACTGAATCGCTTACCTACTACTGTGGAATTTTAACATACACCCTGCCAGAGATATTATTGCTAAATTGTACCTATTAGGTAGGTTACGTGATGCAGTTTCTTCGACCGTAGGTACGTAAATTTTAATGGCTAGATTTTGTGGTTGATAGGTATTTCTAGTTTTTTTTATAATCCCGTGGGATTGTATTATATATTCAATGGGAATTTTTGCGGGTGTAAGAGCCTAACCTTGTTCTAGGTAGGTACGTTCGGATCGCTAGGTACGGTTAACGTCAAAGATATCTTTACACTTTAGTACCTTGTCGTTGTAACTATATGTTTGAAGTTTCATATGAAGTTGTCAAAGTGCTTGGAGCGACAAGGCACTAAAGTGTAAAGATATCTTTGACGTCGACTGTACCAGCATCTTAGTAATCCTGCCGCCAAGCAGGAATGCTTGCGCTGATGTGTTCCGGGTGAGGAGAGTAAAACAGCCCGATTTTGGCATAATTTTTTAAATCCAAGATGGCGGATGACATTTTGACACTATTGACACTTTGACACTAAAATATTGATGGGTGTCGTTTTTGAGTAATTTGGTGCTTCTGAGCCTGATTTTGACATACTTTTTTGGATTCAAGATGGCGGATGACATTTTGACACTTTGACACTAAAAATGTTTATGGGTGTCGTTTTCGAGTAATTTGGTGGCTCTGAGCCCGGTGTTGGCATAATTTTTTGGATACAAGATGGAGGATGACATTTTGACACTTATGCCACTAAAAATGTTTATGGGTGTCGTTTTCGAGTAATTTTGTGTTTTTGAGCCTGATTTTGACATACTTTTTTGGATTCAAGATGGCGGATGACATTTTGACATTTTGACACTAAAAATGTTTATGGGTGTCGTTTCGAGTAATTTGGTGGCTCTGAGCCCGGTTTTGGCATAATTTTTTGGATCCAAGATGGTGAATGACATTTTGACACTATTGACACTAAAAATGTTTATGGGAGTCGTTTTCGAGTAACATTTTACACTTTTTTGTGTTTTTTATGTCAGTAATGTCAAAATGTCATCCGCCATCTTGGATCCAAAAAGGTATGCCAAAACCGGGCTGAGAAGAACCAAATTACTCGAAAACGACACCCATAAACATTTTTAGTGTCAAAATGTCATCCGCCATCTTGGATCCAAAAAAGTATGTCAAAATCTGACTCAGAGCCACAAAATTACTCGAAAACGACACCCTTAAACATTTTTAGTGGCATAAGTGTCAAAATGTCATCCGCCATCTTGGATCCAAAAAATTATGCCAAAATCGGGCTCAGAGCCACAAAATTACTCGAAAACGACACCCATAAACATTTTTAGTGTCAAAATGTCATCCGCCATCTTGGATCCAAAAAAGTGTGTCAAAATCTGGCTCAGAACCACAAAATTACTCGAAAACGACACCCATAAACATTTTTAGTGTCATAGTGTCAAAATGTCATCCGCCATCTTGAATCCAAAAAAGTATGTCAAAATCAGGCTCAGAAGCACCAAATTACTCAAAAACGACACCCATTAATATTTTAGTGTCAAAGTGTCAATAGTGTCAAAATGTCATTCGCCATCTTGAATCTAAAAAAATATGCCAAAATCGGGCTCAGAGCCATCAAATTACTCAAAAACGACACCCATAAACATTTTTAGTGTCATAGTGTCAAAATGTCATCCGCCATCTTTGTGCTCGAAATTCCGGGTTTTCTTATGAAATTCCCCTGGGATAAAATCAACGGGATTTTGAACTGAAATCCCACGACTTATTTACTTATTCATATAAATAGTTACTACCAAAGTGTACTCATCACTATTCTCATCTGCCTACGAAGCAAGCGTCCTGGGTTCGAATCCTGGTAAGGACATATATTTGTGTGATGAGCACGAATATTTGTTCCTGAGTTATGGATGTTTTCTATCTATATAAGTATGTATTTCTCTATATAAGTATGTATATCGTTGTCTAGTACCCATAACACAAGCCTTACTAGCGCTTACTTTGGGACTAGGTCAATTTGTGTGAATTGTTCCCTAATATTTATTATTATTTATTATTATATCTAATTTTATTGTCTTAAATCCCGGTACGTTGGAAAGTTGGGATAGAAGCATGATAGAAGTATAGATAGTGCCATCCACAAAGACTCGTAGATGTATTAAAATTAACCTTTAACTACAAATTAATAAGAACCACGGTGGATGGCATCCATCGTGAATGACACCTACTATAGCCGGTACGTAAATCCAGATTATAAATTATAAAGTTCGTGTATGGCAAATTTTATCGAAATCTGTTTAGCCGTTTTAGCGTGAAAGAGTCACAAACCAATACGCTCTCACAAACAATAAATAGCATTTTACAATAATAGTAGGATAATAACAGAATAGAGTAGATTAAAGTCAAAAAACGGTATCACCTGTATACTAACTACGAGTGGAAACTAACATTGTGACGTCACACGCGGCTCGGCCTTATTCGGGAACTGTCGGTGTGTTTTCGGTGCGGTACTCGACGATCAATTTTCAAATCGGTATAACTCGTTAATTATAGCGAATAAAAAAAAACTAAAAATACTTTTCTTACAAAACTTATATATGATCTTTCCATTTATGACAAAAAAAAAATTGATTCAAAAACTCAATTGACATTTTTATCGCTATCCCCCGGGAACCATGCAATTTTCTGGGATAAAAAGCGACCTATGTTTTAATCTAGGGTACCAGCTATCTCCGTTCCAAATTTGAAGCAAATCCATCCAGTCGTTTCAGCGTGAAGAAGGAACAAACATACACACTCACGTCACTCACTCACATCGTCACATCGTCACAAACTTCCGCATTTATAATATTAGTGTAGGATTTCATTTTCATTGTCACTTTAATCTAAGAATCTATTAAATCTCGCATGATGAAATCATGACTGAGTACCAAAATACATGTCTAAAAACTGCTTTGTTTACTGAAATGCAGTAAATCAGAGACAATTGCTATAGACGTTCGATTTCGGCACGAGAGGCGAACGGCGGCACAGATATGATATGATATGTGCCCTCTCATGCCGCCTGACAGCCCGCCTATGCTCCCCCATGCCGCCAACTATTCACAAGAAATGTACTCGCCGACTTTGGCAACAATAGTTAAGTATATGTCATAACAGAGCAAGTTTTTAGCGTTGACTGTCTCTTTGTTATTTCGTAACTCAGTAGTTTACGAATGTTACGGAGTATTTTTGCAGTTCTGGTGAAAATAATTTGTTTATAGCAGTTTTTTTTTTTGAAGAATTACATCAACTGGGTCAAATAACTTCTACAGCCGTCAAGCCGCGCGAAGACATTTACAAATGGGGGTGTAAACGCGTCAATGTTCTCACACACAAACTCTGGTTACTGCTCGTACTAGGTACCAGAGGGACGATCGCACTTGTTCCTTTGCCTCTAGGGACCAAACAACAAGTAGCGAGCTAAATGAAAAATAATTGCGTGAGAGCGCTAAAGGGCGCCGGAGCAAGTGACAAAAATATTGAAATCACCCGAGCGTGAGAGGGACAGATTTAATATCAATCTAATATTCCTGCACGGAGCTGATGTTAGAAATGAGCTTGTAATAGATAGTGGCAGCGAAGGGCAAGTTCGGAGACCTTTGGGACCTGCTAATGTGAGAGTCTAGGTACAATCTAAATTTACACATCGGTCGTGGGAAAATGTAAAGAGGAGTTAGTGGTAATAAAAATAATGATACAATATTACATTTATTTTAGCTGTCTACCCAAAAGAATAAAAGCATTATTGGACCCACAATTCTCTCAATTATTAACTTATGGGTTAAGCATTTTATTTATTTAATAAAATAAATAAATGTAGCAATAGGTATTATATAAAAACAGTAAATAAAGAAACTATAATAAGTTAATGCTAGGAATCTGTAAGGCTGATGATAAATACGTTAAAGGTAACGCAAAATAAATGACAAGGAAAACCATTTTCTCGTAGCGCAGTCTACACACAACGTAGCCCCTCTACGCGCACTCGCGCCACTTTTTAATCACTTTAAGTGCTCTCTACGATTTGCAGTTCTTCAATTACTAAAGAAGAAAAATTGGTTGTTATGAAAAATAATGTGAAGTAGTTTATGAAAATTGGGCGTGTTATTCAATGTGAGAAGATTTAATAGATTTAATCGAGTCATATCTGTATATGAATCGATTAGTCGCGTCGTATTATCGTTTGATCTGTGATGGTATTGTCCCTCGGGAGCTGACGTGCGCGGGCGCAGGCGAGCGCGCCGCTTCCCACGGCGAGTAGTCTGGTGACACGTATCTAATGTCACGCTCCTAGTTTCACTTAATCGGCTGGAAATATGATGGCGTTCTTAATGAATTGTATTTTGTTAGAAAATTAAGACCATAAAAATAATGCTAGGAAATGCAAGTTGATCCAAATTTTAGATGTAAGTATACAATTATAAAAACTCATAACACTCGAATCGAACGCAAAACGTCTTTGAACTTAAGAAATTAAAAAAAAAACTTTCAATTGCTAATGCTAAGTTGGGACTTACACACACTGGAGGCGAAAAATAAAGTTGAGTACCTATTAAGTAGTTTAATTCAATTAATAAAACAGAATTACATGATAATGATGGGCGACTTTGAATAATACTAATTCGATTAGTCGATTATTGTAATTATTCGACTTAGTCGAGTAATTCGAAAATCATTCAAATATTAGTAGTACTCAAAATCTCCTCCATCCAGTCCAGTCGAGTTGACGTTGATATAACTAACAAGCTAACAACTAACGCAAGCGCGCCGAGACGACACGAAGATTCCCGATACGGTCCGAGCAGTCGACCAGCCGCCGATTAGTTACTAATAATAATAATAATAATAATAATATTTTATTTCCAGATTAATATCCATAGATTGTTAATAATTACATAAACTTAAGAACTAGTGTTAGTAGGACAGATTTTAATATTGAAACAGCGGTTGGCGTACATGTAGCTGTGTCCACCGACGCATCAGCGCAGTGTCCCAGCGGTCCACAAACACGCTCAGAATACTGTTGGAGCTGGCACGGAGCCGCGCCATCAGGGAGGCGCAGCGCTTGCGCATTATGGAAGCAAAACCGTCCGTCCGCGCCTCCGCGAACATCCCCGAAGCACTGCAGCGCCATGGCAGGCCCAACAGCATCCTGAACGCGTTATTATATTGCACGCGCAGATCGCTGTATGCCCGCTGCGTGAAATTGACCCATAAGCCGCACGTGTAAAAGGATTGGCAATACGCTTTAAAAAGCGTTACTTTAACTGATTGTGTACAACGTGCAAACCTACGAGCCAACATGTTGGCACGGACAGCCAACGATCTACGCTCTCTCTCCACATCACAATTGTCTTTTAAGTCATCAGTGACCCAATGACCAAGATATTTAAATTTGTTTACGCTTACTAAGGGTGTACCACAAAGGGAGATTCCAGGAGCATCTAAATAGGTCTTTGACCCTGCCTTAAATATCATCATCTCGCTTTTTTTAACATTATATCTTAGTCCATGAGACACCGCATAAGACTCACACATTGTCACAAGCTTTCTTAGAGCACCAACTGATGGACTCAGAAGCACCATATCATCAGCATAACTGATGTTATTTATGCATACATCACCAACATGACATCCGATATTGGCGCTACTCAGCCCACCAATCAGACTGTTCATATACAGGTTGAAGAGCCGGGGCGAACTCAAACCACCCTGTCGCACCCCACATCCTAACCCATATTCATCCGAGTAAGATCCTCCCCATCTTACACTATTTCTTTGCTTACTGTACCAATAGCGAAACAGTGAGACTACCTCAAGGGGAAGCTTAGTTTCCTGCTGTAACTTTTCCCATAATACGTCATACGCCACTAAATCAAACGCCTTCGACAAGTCCAAAAAGCAGGCAAACACAGGCGTTTTCCTATCTGTGTAGTACTGTACAGTTTGCTTGAGACATAATATTGCACTTTCTGTGGATAATCCAGCTCTAAAACCGAATTGTGAGTCGTGCACGTTCAAGTGCTCAGCAAGTAGTTTATCAAGCAAGCTGTCCAGCACCTTGGCTATAATAGTAGCCAGCGATATTGGCCTGTAATTGGACAAGTCGGAGGCATCCCCAGTCTTACTCTTCACTACTGGTACAACCACAGTAAACATAAGATCACTCGGCAAGTAACAGTGACCAATACACAAATTAAAAAATGCAGTGAGCAGATCCGGCAGATGAGAGCCCGCGTATTTCAAATGCTCAACGCTGAGGCCGTCACAACCTGGAGATTTACCTCTAACCATCTTATTGATAACAGAGGCTACTTCAGTAGCCAAAAACCTAACGCTGGACCACTCCGCAGTGTCAACCCTGGCATCACTCACCCTAGGCACACAATTGAGAGGCGACTCAACTCTAAAATTTTGCTTAAAAGCATTCGCAACGTCAACAGGATCGTGAAGCCCGGCGACACTCACTGGGAGCCCAGCTGTAACTGTCTACCTACCCTAAACGTATTTTAAATAAAAATATACACCTCTAAACTACCTAACTCATACATTAACTACTTACTTACTCTACCTAGCTGTTAACCTGTAGTTAACTAAGCGTTCATTGACCTCCCTAATTAAATGACTTTGTGATTCTTAGACCTGTCTTAAAACAAACAAATCCTACTTAAAATAAGTATTAATAGTGGCTGCGTGAATCGTCTAATGGCTGATGGACCTACACTGTGAACGTTGTAATAACCTGAGATTCTTTGCATGAAAAATAAGAATGGAACTCTAAAATAAACCTAATGTATTCCTAATTAAAACTTAGTTACTTAAACATAACGTAGAGACTTTAGTAAGAGTTTGCTGTATCATAATTCTCTAGGAGATATTGATAAAAATGGGTCCGAAGACAGAATAAAGATTCTAAGTAGATTTGTAATTGTACTTCAGATGAGACAACCCCCTTATGGGGGGGGAATCGCTACCACCATCCCCTCCGATTCCAACAACTACACCAGCCTATAACTATAAACATCTCCTTAAAGTTGCATATAGTTAGAAAAATTAAGCATTAACTTCGATGCTGTTAAAAGATCTTTAGTACAAATACAAAGTCTAACTTTCATTACTTATAGTCAACATTTTTAGACTACTGCTACATTTCATGAACACAGATTGCTCCAATCTTTAGGAAACAATACAAGCACTCTATTTATGAGTCAAATATCCTTATATTTAGGAAAGCAGATAGATCTAGCAAGACAAAGAACAATTTTATTTATTTAATTGTTGAATGGTATAAAAGGTTGGTGTTACCGTCGCTTATCCCGTTTTCTTAGGATAGTTGACGAGCATGGTTTTACTCGGTAAACCTCCTTAAATCTCATTCTTTTTATATTGAATGCTAGTCTTAAAGTAATTTCTTTAATTATAAATATTAAGATTTGATCATTAAATATATGCTTAAAAATGAAGGACTTTTTATAATAATTCACTTCAGATTAGAACTTCATCTGTATTCAATTAATTACTATATATTGCTACCTACTACCCCATTATCTAACAATAAATTTAAAGTTAAAACCTATTAATCCTATTAAATCCTATTAAATCCTAGCTGCTCTAACATCTACTATACACGTTTCAACAAGCTAGAAAAACCCGGTTTTCACATTTAAATTACTCGCGTTCCCACTCGTATACGATGAATGGGTCCTGATCTAAATTACCCCTAAGTGAGTGAGTCAGTCTCTAAGAACTTAGCCATAAGACTCGTGTGCTTGGTGGTAAAGACAGTTTGGACTGGGTTCGTCGAGTACCACCTGACGAATAATCCGAATGTATATATAAATAGATAGATAAAGGTGACAGAACGATGATGAATTTGAAACACCAGTAGGCATAACAAACCCTTCACAATTCTGGGAGAAGTTAGTCTGTCTCTTCAGGTATAATACAGACCCCACACGTACTCCATATGTGGTTATTTAATTAATTAAAACGTATCGAAGGAAAGCTACCCTGTCAGTTGTGAAACACCGTTAGGTGACCCGGGTATCAATCCTCAAATATCAGCTTCTACTAGCTGAAACTTGATACAGTTCTCAACACTCAACTTCGGGCAAGTTAAAGCATAATTTCCCAAACTAAGACTATCCTAGTATTATAAAACACTAGAATAAGCAAAGCCGGAAAACGACACGTCAACCTTAACAAGTATAAATACTCAACAAACCCAAACCAAATTAATACGAGAACCGTACAAGTCCGCTGACGCAAGCAAAATGACCCTTATCTACGAATTTCCCCTGCTTTTATAGCTGGTGCTACAATGACGCGACCGTCCTCATCTGCCGCATCAGCCTTACTGGCGTTAACAGCCACATCTGCTATATCCGCTTTAACTGCTACATCAAAAACCATACAACTCAATAACTATTAATTTTATTTAATTCTTAGATAGCTTATTTAATATTTCTAAGAATATATCTAAACATATCCTTAAATTTAACACTAAAAGATAATTTTCCTTTAATTTATAAACGCGTAATTAAAAAGCTTTAATTTCCTTCAATGAAATTTCTATCGCCATTTTGTATGAAATAAATTCTCCCTTGCTAATTTTAGTTATTCTTTTCTACTGAACTGCTAACCAGAATCTGATGAAATTTAGTCAAACGGTTACTTATAACTTAAGGTTTCTTGTGATAAAGGCTAATTCCTTGCATTTTAATCATTAATCTTGTAATAATAGAAAACTTATACTTTCTCATACGTTTGACATAAGCAACTCCGAAATAACTTTATAATCACATAGTAACTTATTTACTACACCAAAGTTGATAAAATTTGAACTGTATACAACTTATGAGTCTAACATCTTATTTCAATAAGCATTTTCCTTGCATTTTGAGTTTTTCCCTAGTAATATTACTATTTCTGCTACATACATTGTTTCTCTATATTTTCGTCAATTTTACTTGCTGAAAATTCCTGAAACTTATACTACATACTTAGTTAATTATTTAAATCATTCCCACGCCTCATTATTCAATAATTAACGAAAAATTAATTTAAATACCAAATATTAATTTACTAGCGACATCTCATATCATAAATTTGAACTACTGAGAACTATGAAGCTAGCTTCATTACCCAAAATAAATTAGCTGGCCTAAAGGCTTCTAGTTGCTACTGATTTTCCGTAAGATGGCGTTATAATCTATGCTATCTCTCAATGTATGAAAATATATTCGTGAACTGGCGAGTTCATGTGGAGACACGCCTGAACCGTTACAATCGTCCCCTCTAATTGTTAAGGTGGGTAATTATATAAAATTAGCTACCGATACAATTAGAACCAACATCATAAAATTCATGAATATATTTTGTTTATCAATATTTGCCTTCGATGTGTAAGTCTGACCCAACTTTATTTGGCCTTCACTATATTGTGTATTTCCAGTAGTTTTATTATATTTTTACTGGCAAGAAATACTATTTGACATCAGACATCGAACTTCATTGAAATCCGAATCTGAAGAATATTTGTTTATATAAATCAGATTGTGATGAAAGTAATTGTTTTAAAGCTAAACATGTTAACTTTAATTCTTTGAAAACAATGTTTTGTTTTAATATATATATTAACATTAAATCAAGTCACTTTATATTGACATGATATTTTATTATGCACATTATTGCCATTATATAAGCTGTTGTATTGACACTATTTCAGGATCAAATAAAATTTTGACAGACTATATTGTGTGGTGTGTTTTTAAACCAGATTTAAATCATTAATTATGCAAGATAAAACCTCTGAAACTTTCAATGAATCATGTAATGAAATAATTTCCATCATTGCCAAACAATTTGCACTCAACAAAAGCGTTCGTTTGTGAGACAAACGTTGCTGTAAGAGCTGTATAAAGAATCTGCTGTCACCGTCAGTGTTTGGCGCAACACAAACCCTTTGAAGTACCTTTCCGTGAATGCATAAAGTTCTTTGTATGTGTTTTTATTCATGGTAGCTACAATGTTAATTCATCATTAAATCTCCATCTAGCTTAGAGTTCTTTTCTCACATAACAACAAACAAAATACTGGACCATGTGCAGTGTGGGACGAATAATTTGTTCCTACTAGTAGAGTAAATGAACTATTAGATCGCAACATTTAAATTGAACTTGCTAAATCCTAAGCTTACGCTTAGAATTTCTTGCCTAATCCTAAGCATCACCACTAACTGTTCATTTTGTATAGTGTGCTGTATCTTGGGCAACTATCGATAAATGGTTTGCCTTAACTTAAAGTTGATGTAACCTTTAGATCAAGCCCTTTTGACTTTAAAAATAAAAATCTTTACTTTGCAAAATACCAATTAAGTACCCTTTCAGTCCTCTTTCATAAGCAAAACTTCATTCATCTACTTGATTAAAACATAGCACTCTTTTTTTTTTTTTTTTTTTTTTACCATACAATACCTAAATTATGCACCAACTCCTCCAAGTTTGGCAAACATCTTTTATTAATGAAATCATCTATTTGAATTATTAAATTTTAAAGTTTAATTCAGCACTAAACTTCATCAAAAAGTGAATCCACAAAATATTATTTTAATTTATCTTATATCTACTTCGTATAGAATAATTCTATGATGCTAGCTAAAACCACATCGGCAGCCAACGTATAATCACCCTTAATTACGACTTTAATAATAATAACTTATCAACCATTAATATTAATTCCATTACAAAAAATTTATAATCCTTACATTTTTATTTATTCAGTAAACGTCCCCATACCCTTATTTAACCTTTGCTACTACTAACTAAGTTTAACAAACATTCACTAACCAAAAGCGTAAACTAAACTGTACGTAAGCATTGAAAATAGTAACTACCAAAATTCTTCAACTGCATATAACAAAGCAACCCCTCACCAAGAACTTCCAGTTTAACAGTTAATATCACTTTAACTCCTCAACATTTTTAAAGTTCCATTCTTTTTTTAAAACTTCAATCATTCACTATATTTCATTATTTAACTACACCACTCAACTAAAATGCAATTTCAAACTTTCCCGTTTACTAAACTAACTATGTATGTTATGATTATGTTTGACAAAAAATGACATTTCGTGCGTTTAGTTCTACACCTTGCAGTCGAACGTTACTTTACGAATGATTTCTCATTTCTAGTAGCTTGTTTTATTTATCAGTTGAGTTCATTAATATTTATCTCAATAAAAATAGAATTATTCTGTTCTCCTTAAACGCTATCATAATTATTTAGTAATCTTTGTCATCATAAATCTTTACAAAGTTAATTCGATATTAATCCGAGAACACAGCATGTTGCCGGAACGAAACGCGCCGATCTACGTTCAGAAATCGATTTTGTGATGAATGTATGACTTGTCAAGAGATTCGTATCATTGTACTTTTCCTTTTTATATAAAAGAAATAATCATTTACTGACTTGAAATCTGGCATTTATATAGAGCTTCGATGGTTACGTAAATACCATCAACATATTAATTTATTTAATATTTTTTTACTCATCTGCAATTTATAAAGCTGCATGGAATTATTTCCTTTGCACTCACATAAAAGTCATTTTGTCAAACTTTAAAAATAAACCTCGTATTCGTGTAAAATTGTTTATGAATCAAGATTCTGAAACGCTTTCACCTTTAAATTGCTAATTATATTCTATGAAGCTGTGAATAAGCCAGCTATGACTTAAAATCTTTCGTTCACCTATTACGGAACAACAATACGCACTCAACAATGCTCACTTAGTGTTGATGAACCGAAACTGCTCTCAACAAATGATACAGGTATTGTACTTTTCGTTATTAAAACCACTACTAATACTTAATCAAACAATCCTCTCTAACAATCTTTTATAATGCCTACTTAACGTTCTATCTCTTTTAATAAACTATAATGCGATTAACTTAATTTTCTTAGTGTCTGAATGTAACTTATAATAAAACTGTTCATCTTTTTCAGTTACTGGTATCTATATTTAAATCTCAAGCTATATGGAAGATCCATAGCTGACCAAGTGATTTAATAACCACTCGAATTGGATATGTAAAAAGATCACTCTCAACTTATACAGAAATGCAGATTCATTCTATATACATGCAATAACTACCTAGGGAAAACATTCGGTAAGTTTTTAGCTATTTATTCTGCATGAATGCTCAAACAATCATAAATACACACTTCTTTAAAATAACTCTCAAATAATTAACTCGCTGAACTATTTTTTTATCTCACTATCAAATTTCCTCATTTAAAACTTTGTACATACTTAATGTAAGAGTAGTAACGCAACAGTCTTTGCCTTACATTAGCGAGCAAATCTGACTTATTTATTAATTTATCCTAATAGTTCTAGTAATCATGTTTCAATAATTCAACTATTATCGGCTAACTATCTCAATATCAATTTACTAGTTTGAACGCTTTCTTAGCTAATTTGTGTTAACTGTATTTACAGATCTGACATCAAGTTATCAATCTTCACAAGCTAAAAGATGTTTGAAGCATTCGCCAAGAATATCACCTCAAAATTAGCCTATTATAGTACTTCACTATAGCATGAACACCGCTGAGACTAACTGAACTTAATTACAAGTGTGAAGCCTTCAAGAATGAAAAATCCAGTTCCTGTTGCAACTACAGTACTTCCATCAGAGTTTCCTCGTAAAACTTATCTGATAAAACTTTTTTTACCGCTATGCATGTTATGCAATCATTTACTCCTAAAGAATCAAATTTAACTTTCTGTTATATTCAACAGTGCTTTTATGACTAAAAATAAAGCTCAATCTTACTAGAACCTAATAAAAGCTATTTCCTTATTGTTTTATTTATCAAAGTACTCGCTGACATACTTATTGTTGTTTTTTTTTGTTTTTTTTTTTATGTTTTCTCCTCATCTAGGCAAACTACATACATACTTGTTCTAATAAGGGTTATAAACCTCTAAAGATCCGTCCCCAAACCTTTGAAACTTTCAAACAACATTGTCTTCATACTATCTAAGTTTTCCTAAATGATAGCGGCTAATATTTTTAAATACTCTTTTTCTCAATACCACTTTAAATATAATCTGCTGCTTTACTTATTATTTGTCTTCAAACATTCTCAATGTTTATCCATACTTCACACTTAACCCTCAAAATGCTGACAAACTCAAATAATATATACCTATCTTAATTTCACTAACTCTTTACATAAATGTAACGCTATGAATTTATCAGCTATGCATGTCTGTTTGTATATCTAAGATATCACAGCTCTCAAACGAATAAACTGATTTGAATGGTTTTCTTTTATACAGGTTTCCCAACGATGATTACTAATTTTTCCTTCCTATATACTAATAAATACTTTAATAATAATATTCCAGTAAATTCAAACTCTGCATGCTATGTATCCGGATGGCAAATAGGTACATAAATTATTCTGCTATTTATTCTAAATTTCTTGAATAAGTACCCTTTTAAAGTTGAAACTTGAGAACTTGGTTCTGCTTAACTAACTCACAATTACTATGAAATAGCTATGGGTTATCTTCATATTTTACTCTTCCCATCACTCAATCTCTTTACATAAAGTAAATGATAACACATACATAATGTACTACTGAATCTATCATTGTATGCCAATGTTGCTCATTGAAATATTTTCCTTTATATATTACAATGCTACCTAGCAGAAAGCTAGTAATTATTCAACTATACTAGGCAAGTACTTCCCACTGTATACTTTAGAGTATGAATTTATTATTTTTACTCGGCACACTTTATTTAATTAGCAAACTTAAATTCCGTCCCCCAAACTCTTAAGTTTAAAATTATCCTTAGTAGATAGCTCGGGAAAATTCAGCTACCTAATTTTAGCTATTTCTAATTATTATTGTTAGTTCTACTTATGCCTTAATTTTAAATAACCTCCCTATTTATTAATGGTAATAATTTCCTTTTATAACTACTAAATTTCTGATATTAAAACAGACTGACGTTTCTTTCTCTTTCACTTTTTTTTGTCTCTCTCTCTCTCTCTAACTAACCTCAAACAAACACTACGTCAGTGCAGTGCGTCTTGAATATTAAACATGGCTACTAGCCCGTTTTATGTATTAATCATTTTTGATTGTTTAAAATCCTCAGTTACTTTAAATATAACTCATAAATGACTCTGTGTGAAGTGGAAACCTGAATAATAGTAACATTTACCGCTACTACAATTCAAATGAACAAATTCGTTGTGATTCGAACACAACTTATGAAAACTATTAGTTCAACAGAAAAATGCTTGTTTTACAGATGGAAAATAGAAATCTTTGAGTGTTATCAGTGAAAAGTGCCTGTTATATAGCCAACTATCTACCTACGACATCTTTTCTAGCAACACACTGTAATGTTTTCATTAATGTAACATTAAAATGTCTCGACAATTTATTGCTTTAACGTTATTTTTCCTATCCTATCCTACTCCTTCTAGCAATGCAAAATATAAATCCAGTTCTTATTTTTCACGTCCATTACACAGACAGCAAAATGTGACTAATTTGTAAACAAATAGTCACATAATATACCTAAGAATAGCAAGTCAATGACCTAAGAATAGACCTATAATTCAGACTATCCTATCATGTAAATTTGTTGCTCAAGTAAGTATCTTAAATTTAATTATGTAAATGAATAATGAACACTACACTATATTATACTGAAATGAAACAATAAATTACCTAATTGCTTTAAATAATAAAGCCAAGCGAACATAACATAACCGAATGACATAAACGTCATCTTCAACAACCTACATTACGTCACACTACCGGACACAGGCCTCCTCACAGAATCAGAGAGCTTTGATCACATAATAATAATAAGAAAAACCCGTAGTAAACCCAAAATCTAGAATCCTGACACGACGGCACCCAAAATGTAACTGTCTACCTACCCTAAACGTATTTTAAATAAAAATATACACCTCTAAACTACCTAACTCATACATTAACTACTTACTTACTCTACCTAGCTGTTAACCTGTAGTTAACTAAGCGTTCATTGACCTCCCTAATTAAATGACTTTGTGATTCTTAGACCTGTCTTAAAACAAACAAATCCTACTTAAAATAAGTATTAATAGTGGCTGCGTGAATCGTCTAATGGCTGATGGACCTACACTGTGAACGTTGTAATAACCTGAGATTCTTTGCATGAAAAATAAGAATGGAACTCTAAAATAAACCTAATGTATTCCTAATTAAAACTTAGTTACTTAAACATAACGTAGAGACTTTAGTAAGAGTTTGCTGTATCATAATTCTCTAGGAGATATTGATAAAAATGGGTCCGAAGACAGAATAAAGATTCTAAGTAGATTTGTAATTGTACTTCAGATGAGACAACCCCCTTATGGGGGGGGAATCGCTACCACCATCCCCTCCGATTCCAACAACTACACCAGCCTATAACTATAAACATCTCCTTAAAGTTGCATATAGTTAGAAAAATTAAGCATTAACTTCGATGCTGTTAAAAGATCTTTAGTACAAATACAAAGTCTAACTTTCATTACTTATAGTCAACATTTTTAGACTACTGCTACATTTCATGAACACAGATTGCTCCAATCTTTAGGAAACAATACAAGCACTCTATTTATGAGTCAAATATCCTTATATTTAGGAAAGCAGATAGATCTAGCAAGACAAAGAACAATTTTATTTATTTAATTGTTGAATGGTATAAAAGGTTGGTGTTACCGTCGCTTATCCCGTTTTCTTAGGATAGTTGACGAGCATGGTTTTACTCGGTAAACCTCCTTAAATCTCATTCTTTTTATATTGAATGCTAGTCTTAAAGTAATTTCTTTAATTATAAATATTAAGATTTGATCATTAAATATATGCTTAAAAATGAAGGACTTTTTATAATAATTCACTTCAGATTAGAACTTCATCTGTATTCAATTAATTACTATATATTGCTACCTACTACCCCATTATCTAACAATAAATTTAAAGTTAAAACCTATTAATCCTATTAAATCCTATTAAATCCTAGCTGCTCTAACATCTACTATACACGTTTCAACAAGCTAGAAAAACCCGGTTTTCACATTTAAATTACTCGCGTTCCCACTCGTATACGATGAATGGGTCCTGATCTAAATTACCCCTAAGTGAGTGAGTCAGTCTCTAAGAACTTAGCCATAAGACTCGTGTGCTTGGTGGTAAAGACAGTTTGGACTGGGTTCGTCGAGTACCACCTGACGAATAATCCGAATGTATATATAAATAGATAGATAAAGGTGACAGAACGATGATGAATTTGAAACACCAGTAGGCATAACAAACCCTTCACAATTCTGGGAGAAGTTAGTCTGTCTCTTCAGGTATAATACAGACCCCACACGTACTCCATATGTGGTTATTTAATTAATTAAAACGTATCGAAGGAAAGCTACCCTGTCAGTTGTGAAACACCGTTAGGTGACCCGGGTATCAATCCTCAAATATCAGCTTCTACTAGCTGAAACTTGATACAGTTCTCAACACTCAACTTCGGGCAAGTTAAAGCATAATTTCCCAAACTAAGACTATCCTAGTATTATAAAACACTAGAATAAGCAAAGCCGGAAAACGACACGTCAACCTTAACAAGTATAAATACTCAACAAACCCAAACCAAATTAATACGAGAACCGTACAAGTCCGCTGACGCAAGCAAAATGACCCTTATCTACGAATTTCCCCTGCTTTTATAGCTGGTGCTACAATGACGCGACCGTCCTCATCTGCCGCATCAGCCTTACTGGCGTTAACAGCCACATCTGCTATATCCGCTTTAACTGCTACATCAAAAACCATACAACTCAATAACTATTAATTTTATTTAATTCTTAGATAGCTTATTTAATATTTCTAAGAATATATCTAAACATATCCTTAAATTTAACACTAAAAGATAATTTTCCTTTAATTTATAAACGCGTAATTAAAAAGCTTTAATTTCCTTCAATGAAATTTCTATCGCCATTTTGTATGAAATAAATTCTCCCTTGCTAATTTTAGTTATTCTTTTCTACTGAACTGCTAACCAGAATCTGATGAAATTTAGTCAAACGGTTACTTATAACTTAAGGTTTCTTGTGATAAAGGCTAATTCCTTGCATTTTAATCATTAATCTTGTAATAATAGAAAACTTATACTTTCTCATACGTTTGACATAAGCAACTCCGAAATAACTTTATAATCACATAGTAACTTATTTACTACACCAAAGTTGATAAAATTTGAACTGTATACAACTTATGAGTCTAACATCTTATTTCAATAAGCATTTTCCTTGCATTTTGAGTTTTTCCCTAGTAATATTACTATTTCTGCTACATACATTGTTTCTCTATATTTTCGTCAATTTTACTTGCTGAAAATTCCTGAAACTTATACTACATACTTAGTTAATTATTTAAATCATTCCCACGCCTCATTATTCAATAATTAACGAAAAATTAATTTAAATACCAAATATTAATTTACTAGCGACATCTCATATCATAAATTTGAACTACTGAGAACTATGAAGCTAGCTTCATTACCCAAAATAAATTAGCTGGCCTAAAGGCTTCTAGTTGCTACTGATTTTCCGTAAGATGGCGTTATAATCTATGCTATCTCTCAATGTATGAAAATATATTCGTGAACTGGCGAGTTCATGTGGAGACACGCCTGAACCGTTACACAGCGCTGTGATTCAAACTTTTAGTGCGCTTCCAAAATTCACCGAAATTCTTTTTTGAATGGCTTTCAGCAATAATATCCATTTCTATTTGCTGCTGATTATTCCTACAATATTTTAACTTAGCTTTAAAATTTTGCTTAGATACGCGCATGTTATTGTAAAGACTGCCACACACTGGCTTCCCATTCGTTAGCCACGCTAGATAATGCTTGCGAGCCTCCCGGTGCGCGGCGCTCACATGCCGGTTCCACCCTGACACACTACGTTTTTTATGACAATTTTTACCTCTGAAAGAACACTCTGCACCTTCTTTCAGTATACCAATTATGTTATCATACATGTTATCCAAAAGTAAAAGATGGCTAGCATTAGTGCACATTTTATTAGAACATTTAATGAGGTCATTGGGAATGCTCAGCTGTTCCAACCTAGAATTACAGAATTCCTCATATTTATCAATCTGTACATTATCTCTTCTCCCCCATACAATCTTACTAACGAAGGCAAAAGGCATCACTATTTTACGCTCAACTAGATCAATGTTACATTCAATCAACAGTGGATAGTGGTCCGACGTGTAAACGTCATAAAGTACCGAAGCTTTGACTACCAACTGACGCGCTGAGCTAGTTACCACGCAGTGATCCAGCCATCTCAACGCACCATTGGCGCTACTAACAAAAGTATGTGTATCTGAGGATAGCAACTCCAAATCCACGCAAGACCACGACTGCTCGTCACTAAATGTTAACAGCTCATTAGCAAATCGTTCACCTGGATGTGCGTTAAAGTCTCCTAGCATGAACACCGACTCGACATCACTACCTTCAATTACGGCGACAATCTCACTTAAACACTGCGTATATTCTATAAGATTATCCGCGGAGTCCGTGGGCATATAAATGGAAAATATCAATATGGGCCGGCCATCATGCGTAATTTTAATGGCCGCCAGACGATCACTGTTACATGTTACCACCGAGATATTAGTATTAGCATTACCTAATATTAGTATTAGTAGTCGTTATTCGATTATCGGCATTAGTATATTACTAATTTCATGATATTAGTTAGTAATAATCATTCGAATCAGCAAATTAGTCGAAGTCGCCCATCACTATTACACGAAGATTGTTACGGGATCGCTACACCTTACCACACAACCTTTACTTTCCATTAATTATATGAGCATAACTTTACCCTGTCGTCCAGATACCCCAGATTCAAGATTACGGTCCAACCCCGCGCCGCTCTCATTACGTCCCGATGGCCAGCGATCGCCGCCGTCGGCCGTCACAGCCGCTAAGTAATTACTTAATCCGCTCGCAGTAAACGGCGGCAATCAACGCGATTAACTAAGGGTTAACTAAGCCTTTCCATTACAACCCCGCTATAGTTTCATTTAGACATTGTTAAGGTTGCCTGGAACAGGCTAATGCGGGTAATGTCGGTGCGTGGAGATGTCGCGTTGATTTCTTAACTATAGGTACCTACTCGTGATAGATCTACACTTTCTATGATTATGGGACGGTCGGTGGGTTGGTTGTAGACTTTTAGTTTTCGCGAGAAAGCAGAATAAAAATCTTGTCTAATGTAATGAAAAGAGTTTAGCGTTCCTTAACTTTTAATTATTCAATATTTAACCATTTACCTAATTACTACGCAAAATCGTGTTACATCAAATATATTATTAAGATTAATTTACTCGCACTGTTGTAACAAGTGATAGTTTACGACCTTATTATTTTTATCCATCTGAATCAGAGCAATAACAATATTATGGTTTCATGATGTAGCTTTGCAATTCAAACAACACAATGGGCTTTATATTGTCATTTTGTTGGGAACAAACATTTGTGGCAAGTGCGTCCAATCAGAGGAGAGGCGGCGCGCGTGCGCGGCGCATGCCGGCGCGTGCCGGACACCTGCGCCAGAGTCGAGGGTGAAACAAAGACTATCAAAGCCACCCTAAAGTATTCCCATTAAGGTTCAACGTTGTAGCGATGATGATCGCACTTATAATCACACGCCATCACGCGTACTCTGGTATAATAAACATTATTTTGTCAACCGGCCACTTCAGATTGCAACTTTCGAATCTGGATTGCGACAACATTACGAATTTGTGCATGTGACATTAAACTCATAGAGTGAGGTCCATTCTCATAAAATGACATTAAGTGACCATCTTAAATCTATCTGTTGACTAGTTAACTGTCATTTTTGGTCAATGAAATGCTTTATCATATAGACATAAATATGTGTCGCACGCGACGTCGCTTAGCCCAACAGTGACCCACGACTGTTAGTCACATATAATACTTTTCAAGCGATTTCGTGTTTGGTAAGCACACACACAAACAGGAATAAAATACAGAAGCCCTTGTTTAGACAGACCGCATCTTAATGAATAACATAAATAAAATTAACTAAGCCTAATTAATTTAACCTTGAAACCTAGGCCACGGGCCTATGAATTAACTAGCGCAAACACGTGCTAGAAGATTCAGAGGTTACATCACGATTCTGGGCAGACGGCGTATTCCCCGCGGCACAGGATCTAAGATCGTGAGCTCCGTTGGATTGACATTTTGCGGCGCCTCCCTCGACGCGGCCACGTCAATCTTTATTGCACTCCACGGGTGCCGTGCTGCCCGCTGTCACTGTCAGGTGACCGCTGCTCTGGTAGAGTACTAGTGTTCCAATTGTTCCGATTGCCAAGAAAAAAGACGAGCGATTACGAATAAAATCTAGATGACCAAAACCAGTGAAATGACAGAAGCAGTGAGATATCTATATATATTTGAACATAGGTATCTATTATTTGAGATATTTGGGAGTATAGTTGTACAGAGTATTGATATTGTTATTAATATTTAAAACTAACACACAAATCGGAATCCAATCACAATGTTGTGCAGTAAATTTTCAAAATATAGTCTCATTTTCTCGTTCTAATCGCTTGCCGCTCGGGGGTCACAATAAAACCAAAATAGCCCAGATAATACAGAATTTATCGGCTCGGACGGCGGCGTGCAGCACCGCTTGATGGATTAAATTGCCCTGTCCCTATGACAACGTGGGCATGGAAAAAATACGCCGTATATTAAAAAACAGCTGGTCATTTTTCAAGTGATTCCTTTTGCTCCTGCGGAACAGGTGGCTGGTTTTTGTTTTATCGCGGCGGCGGTCGGCGGTCGGGCGGCAGGACGCGTTTGCTCAGCGAACGCTCGCGCGGCTGTTTGCACTCCGCCCCTGATGAATTTGAGTAGGATTCGCGCGTTGAATTAGGTTACGTCGTTCCGTTTACAATTTATTTTTTGGAATTTACATTTTTTGTTAACTCTTCCCGCTCATAAAATTATAATCCTTATTGTGTGTTATTTTTATATCGGCTCCAATATAATATGAATTCGTTTCTCTAATGAAGTTAGTTTAAGATTGTATAGTGATTGAAATAGAACGGCATGTTTTAATAAGAGAAATATAATTCCTCAATTTTTTTAATAATTAACTGTTAACTTCCATACCAAGCGTCACATTAAGAGCGCACACAATTAGCCATTAAACAAACTTTCCTCTGCCCGTTAACGTAAATAACGTTTTAAGCGATCCGCGGGCTGCATTTACAATTTTAATTGTTGTATGTGAAGTGTATTCGCATTTTCCGGGCGAGTTTTAATTATCGGGAGTCGCGGGGGCTGAGTTACGCGACCGCCCGCGATATTTATGGCCCCGCGCGCGTTCCGATACACTTTTTAACGTAATGAGCGCTCGTTGTGAGGGGGCCACCCGCTTGTATACAATTGTTTTCTCGTTACACTTAGTCGTGTTTTATATAGCTGCTACTATGTAATGGAATGTAAGGGAGATTGTGACAAAGAGGAGTTGATTCTTTATTAATTATTATAACGTAAGATTTTTTTACTCAGTATTCGTCACTATAAGGGTAGAAAGAGAGATCTGAAATACCTACCTAACTGGTTGACTCAACGCAAACAAACAGTAAATCCCGGTTGGTACACCCAACAGTTGATATTACATATACTCCGCACAATAAGAGCCAGTGGCGTCGAGGGCGTCATCTCCCGGAATATGGGATTAGTGTCGCGCAGCCTCCGGCAGGTGGCTTGTACGTTTTATACGTGATCAGATAACTATAGACACGCGGCGCTCCGGCCGCCACGATTCCAGATCCCATTAAACATTCAGAGGGAGCACACGTCGCAGCCCGGCTCACATAAAAATGAGCGCTTATTATGAAATTAGCTAGAGTTATCCGCGGCGCGGCGGTGCTCCGTTTTTTGCGAAGGCGCCGCTCCCGTCAGCCGCCGCCGAATTACTGGACACTAATTGGACTGTGGAAATGTGACGGACGCCGAGGTAAAGCCACGTTTTTTTCGAATTGACACTGCCCGATGGGAATAATACCTACCCTTAAATCATGTTTCTATCTTGTTACATTGCTTAAGGGAAGATAAGAGTCGGAGTATTAGAAATCATGGATAACGGTGTATGATAGCTGTCAAGGTTTACAGGTATTGGTAAGAAGTTAGCATTTTATGAAAAACCGTAGCGAGAACTTCATCGTAACAATGATTAATTCATTGCTACTGATAATGCTGAAAGGATGCCCTTATTAACGTCCTACACGCGGTGCAAAGATTTAGAAACAACACCATGCGCGTTGGGAGTAAAGATGTGTGACTTAAGTGCTGGAGTATCACAGGCTTACGGGTCTTCCAGCTATCCTATCTTATTACGATATATTATTATATATTATATATTATTACCCTGATATGAAGACGCGTCTCATAAGACCCACATTTTCTAACCGCTAGCTCTAACTTTCCCAGCGTTCCCCGCTTAACTTCCCCAGAACAACTGACCTGCACCCTCGCCTCCGTGAGGTCTATCTTCATGGCAATCTCTTCGCGCGTGTATATGTCCGGGTAGTGCGTCTCTTGGAACGCCCGTTCTAACTCCTTGAGCTGAGCTGATGTGAAGGTGGTCCTGATGCGTCGCTGTTTCCTCTTCTCCGTTAATGAGCCGTCATGCCCGCCGTATACTTTGTATGGCAGGCCCGCTGAGGGAAAAAAGTTTGAATAAATATACGTTCTTATTGTACCTTACCAGCCTAAGTATACGGACTAAGTCTGATATCGATCATTAACTCAACGTTTCGTTTGTATTCATGCCTGCTTGAGATTGCGCTGATTTAATTCTGGCTAACCAAATAACAACAAAACGATATATTTAGAACAAAATCGTGTTTACTACACCTCTTTTTAAATCGAAAACGATTGCACAGTTTTTTATTATCTTCGATTAAAGCCCCACTAACAGAATAACTAATTAAAAATATGAAAAATCCTCGAAAAAAAATCGTTTTCTCATACATTTTCGTATGCGACGCCGTCTCTCTCTGATAACAGGGCGTTAATTAATTCTAAGGCAGAGCGAAGTTCGCGAGGTCAGCTTAAGTAGGTAATAAACAGAAATTTGAATTATTTGTCTAAGTACCTATTACTTATTACAATCTAAGTGATTATGTAGAAGAGATGTAACAATTTGCAAAATTATAGCACGATGACATGACCACTTCATTTCAACGTGAACAATATAATTCTTACCAGAGACATAAAACAATTAAAGGTACGTACAGCGCAGTAAAGGTAGGACGCCGCCATTTTTGTCTCCCCTCCTAGCGCCCTCGCGTAGGTAACTGTAAGTATGTACTGTACCTATCCTTTTCATTATCTATGTCGTTTTTAGTGTTGTAGGTAAGTATATGTATAATTGGTGAACATGCTTTTCTTAAATATTAAGATAAAATGAAATGAATAAATATTATGTCATGTGATGCAGTCATTTTTCTTACAAAATATTTAGGAGATTGTAAATTAGGATTTTTTTGTTTTTAGTACCAAGCATTTCTATTTACCTATACATTTACGAGTAGGCAGTCTTTATGTAAAACAATAACTAGGTATCCAGTTAAACGACTCAACATTATATTAGAAACGTACCTGTCTATGAAAATATCCCTTTGACAATTAGATTGTGGGCGTACCTACCTATTGGTGGAAAATGGAATCGAAATAGTGATAGGGAGCTAGCCGCATCGCATAACGATTAACAAATGAATTTTCGTTAGTTTTTTAGGGTTCCATACCTCAAAAGGAAAAAACGGAACCCTTATAGGATCACTTTGTTGTCCGTCCGTCCGTCCGTCTGTCAAGACCCTTTTTCTCAGGAACACGTGGAGGTATCAAGCTGAAATTTATATCAAAGTGCTGCCAGCGACTTCGTCTGCAAAGAATTCGTTTATCGCTATCCCGCGAGAACTACAATATAAAAGTAGCCGTTGTGCTATTCCAGACTTTTCTCTATCTATGTGCCGAATTTCATCCAGATCCGTTGGGCCGTTCTGGCGTGATTGAGTAACAAACAAACATCCATCCATCCATCTATACATCCATCCATCCATACTTTCGCATTTATAATATTAGTTAGATAGGTACTCTACTACTACTACTGGGTCTACTGCCCACTGGAGGTGTGAAAAAATCAAACTTCTAAGCCAACGCAATCAAAAGATACAGCCGTTTATGCCGCAAATTTTCGAAATTCGCAAGGGAATCAAAACCTACAGGGTACTTCCCGTGAACGCAGAATCTTGAAATTTGGTATGAAGGTAGTTCTTATAGCACAGATTAAGGAATAATTGCGAAAACGGTAAATATGTATGTATGTCTGTATATATCAGTGACCAATAGAAAGTGACCCCACACTGCGTACATTTTGCTTTGGAGCAATGCTCTGCTTACACTGGTTTATAGAAAATGTAACGGAACCCTCGGTGCGCGAGTCCGACTCGCACTTGGCCGGTTTTATATCTATCATATCACAGTGCTTCAAGTTTCTGTGTTTGACAGTTGCCGTGTTTCGAATAAATATGAATAAAAAGTACATTTTTAGGGATAAGAGCGAGTAGTTTGGACAGAGTGAAGCTCGACGCAGCTGATGCACTTGCTCTCGATTTTAACAACATCATTTTTCATTCATGTTTATTCAGAACACGGCAACTGTCAAATACATTAAGAAAGTAGAAGCACCAACTATGGTTAATTACATAAAGTTAGTAATTCTGGTTATAAAAATAGATTCACATGGACCCCGGTGGGGTATAGCAATGTTACATAGATATTTAAAACATTTAACTTTTTTAATTGCAGAACAGACACGGACGTTGCAGTTTGCCTTGAATACCTACTTTAAAATATATCCTTTCCTTATTTTACAGTACCTACGAGAATTATAACAATAACTGTAATTCATATTTAAGAGTTTAATTTCCTGTTCATATCAATAGACTTAAAGTTAAGATAATGACAAAATGGAATCCTTCATATTCATATCAGGGTGTTTCAAAATATTTACCGATTTTTTTAAAAAATCTTGAAAATTATTTTTCCATGACTTTATTATATCTGTAATCTACTCGTAATATTGTTATAGCAAGACAAACCACAACGTTCAAGCTCCTCAAAACTCGGTCGCTGCGAACAAAAGTTCGGAGGGTCCCTCCACGCGTTCCAGGTATACATATACATATACACAGATACATAACTAGGGAATCTTCCGGAGGCTATAAATATATAGAGTGCGGTAGGAAAACTCGTAGCGCCGGTTGTCGCGTGGGATCGTATCGATCGTAGCCTTCGCTCGTAGCGCTACGGTGTAGCGGCTCTACGAAGCATGCTGCGCTTTTTATGTAGCTAATTATATAAGTTGCAGTGGCGTGGCGTCTATAGAACTCGATTCCCACCGGCTTGCCTATTTTAAGGCAGTTGGGCAATTTATTGAGCAGAATTAGAGGAAAAGGCTAGTTAAATTCCCTTCGGCTTGCCTTCTGATACACTTGACGCCACGCCACTGATAAGTTGGAACCACGTATTTTATATTAAAATACATAGCCCTCTACAGATATAACACGCGGTGCAGTGAACTTTCTAATTAAAATTTCCTTCGGTTCGCAATATGGAGATCTTGTCTACAATGATTTTTATCTATGCTGACATAATATCTGTATTTTTCAATAAAACAAAAATAAAACCGTAAGATCAATTTGATCAAGTAGTCTTGATGGATACAACTTTGCCACTGAATTAGCTTTTATTAAGTACCAGATGAAAAGATGCTGTATGCCATAAAGCTACGTTAGCGTCCTTTGCCAACCATTTCAAAATAATGAATAACAGTAAAGTTCAGAGCACAGTAGATTTCTTACGTCTACACTCTATACCTTCCATAGCCTCAGAATACTAAGGCAACATAAAACCTAGGTACCCAACCCTGTATTGTGCTGACGTCAAAAGTGGGAAGGACGTGCGGGGCGCCGCAGACCGCACGCTCGCAACGACAATTACCTCAAATGAACCGGAATTAATCGAGACTCGCTTCTTGGCCGAGCTGCGGTCTCATTTGCATTATTAATAGAGCCTGCGGGGGCGGGGCGGGGGGGATCCCGGGACGCACTGTGTCACTGCCCCCCTCGCAATTTGCACGACCTAATGAAGAGGATCTTGCCAAGATGTTTCCGTTCATAAGATGTTTAATTTGAGTTTGCAGATCGTGGGTCAGGCCCGCCCGCTTATTGTTATTGCGTGCTCGAGCATGCTTTAAAATTTTACGATGGTTCGGTTGTATATTTTCGTTTACACTTACAGCCCGCTTTGACGCGGTTTAATATTCGGTCGCGATTCGCCGCCATCGTTTTTGTTGTGTTTGGCTTCTGAGTACGTTATTAAAGTTGCAAAGTTGTACGTCGTGAATGGTTTTCCTATAAAAGTGTTAACATTTTAGACGATAATAATAATTGTTTACCAAGAAATGTAGGTATCTAGTTAAACACATTTTATATTTATTTAATAAAAGTACCTATTCCAGCAAAGTTAATAAACTTTATTCCCTTCACCTATGCTCTCCGTACAAATTACAGCATTTATCATGCCTAGCAACAATATTTAATTTTAAACATGATACGAGTATTCAGGTTACTACGTTTTTTTTGCTGTAAAACTGATTCTAACGAATTGTGGTTGAAATACACTAATTTTATCTACATATATCTAGTATTTAGTACGACTCCCTTAAACGCATATTCAAATCCTGTCAACAAGCGTGTTTACCAACACGTTAGTCGCCTGAACACGTGGCTCTAATTAATCGTCAGATACCAATTAATTCGCAGGTGATATGATCCGTGCCCCCCCCCCCCTCGACCGGGGGGGTACGTTAATTACTAGACGGCGAGACTGGTTGAAGGGCGCTAAGGACTCATCCTGACTGGCTTACACTCAGGGGAGGCTTGTACTACCTACGGTCTTATGTAAGTTACTTTAGGTATTCCTTTTTAATGTCAAATTAAGTTTTAAGTCTTTGCATAAATGGTGGTTCACATTCTATTAGATAAGTTCGGCCAATTACCTATTTTATATCGTAGTGTCCAAGGTGGTGGCCAGAAAGCCTTATTTCGGTATTTATATAACCCAACAACGAAAGAACGGAATACCTGTCATTTTTAAATTTATTAACTGACTAGCTGTTGCCGGATAATTCGTTTGTGAGTAATTAGTTTATCGCTATTCCGCGGGAACTATGCAATTTACTGGGATAAACTAGTAGCCCATTTTATTCTTCAACGTGTAACAAACAAATTATATTTACTTTGGTAGGTGCCTAACAGTGGCGTGGCGTCCATAGAACTCGATTCCCACCGGCTTGCCTATTTTAAGGCAGTTGGGCAATTTATTGTGCAGAATTAGAGGAAAAGGCTAGTTAAGTTCCCTTCGGCTTGCCTTCTGATATACTTGACGCCACGCCACTGATAGGTATAGGTACGATACGTGTACATAGAGTTACATATTTAATATTGCGATACCACTTATCATTTAATTAAGTTTTTCAATCGACAAAATAATACGTATAGGCGCAATTTATGACCCTTTTCACTTTGACTTTTGTCGGACACCCGCGTGCGTTGCAGCCTCGGAATAATTGGTGAAGTTTATGAATCAAAGTCAAGAGGCGTGATATATGAAGGCGACGACGCAGCAATAAGGCTTCAGCGGCTTCATTAATCTACAGCCAGTAGGTAACCCTTACGGCCTCGGGCGTATGCCGCGATGACGCGCCGACATCGCCTGCATTATGGATGCTCGCGAACTTTCCTGACGCGGGAAAAATGAACCACGGCCCGACTAGATGGATGGCGATACAATTTACTGCTTGTATTTTTATGTACGAAAGCCCGCGATGCGATATTGTTTTTGATTTAGGACCCGGGGTGGTTGTATTCGGAATCTATCAATCATTAACTTTTAGTAGCCGCATCGATTGTAGTTTATATACCCATCTAACAAAAAATTGTGACAATAGGTCGTGTAGCCTAAGATCCATACTCCCTATTCCTATTAACATTACTAATACGAAAGTAGTTCTGCCTCTGTACTAGCTCTTCACAACAAAAATACTGTAAGTAGGTTAGGCACCAGTGGCGTGGCGTCAAGTATATCAGAAGGCAAGCCGCAGGGAACTTAACTAGCCTTTTCCTCTAATTCTGCACAATAAATTGCCCAACTGCCTTAAAATAGGCAAGCCGGTGGGAATCGAGTTCTATGGACGCCACTCCACTGATACCTATATAATATTGATTTTCTAAGAAAATAAACGTACCTAGGCAAGCGAAAGGCTAGAAAACGACTAAACTAATTTGAAAGACAAATAATAATTGGCTTGGTAAGTTCATAAGTTGTTGTGCTTTATTGTACAACAGCGGTAGATAAAAAAAAGTAATACAATTTCAAAAACGAATTTTAACTTATTGCAGTTATGAAAAAATCTTCTCATTAATAGAACTCTTATGTCATGAAAAAGGAAAAAATATAAAAAAAGAGCGAGTCGATTACATAGCCAGATACGTAAAAGATAAAAACACTTTGCAAGTAATGTAGGAACCTATAAAAGCTAACAGAAAAAACGTACAACGGCAATATGTTTTATATTGCGAATAAACATATGGGTAAATTTACGTAATGGCCGCAGTAAAAACGAAACGCTGCCCGCGGCAGGAGTCGGTAATCGTAAAAATAATAAGAGCTGTTATTATAATTCGAAAACGTAAAAGAATTAGGAAGCCAATATTTAAGTCTGATTTAGATTTACCTACCTACTACTACCTACCTACTACCTACCTACCTATCTACTTACATAATTTAAGGATGAAAATGGCCATGCTTGTGACATACAAATGATTTGTATTTAGTGAACTCAAACGTGATTCTAGCGATTCGATTCATCTTCAAAAGTAAAAGAGAAGCCGAATCGACGAATAGTTTATGCGCCGTGGAAGAGAACAGCCTCATCGAGCATTACTCGCACGATATACAGCGTTCTTTAAAGGAAAACAATTCCTTTCTAAAATAAAAGTCTGTTCTTTCGTCGAGTGTACCGCAGTAACATTGTAGAAGTTACGAGCGTGGCTCCCGACGCAGCTCAACTGTGAGATATTGCCTTTTTTATGGCCCACTCTACTATACTATACTGGGACAGAATAGATCACATGATGCGATAAAATATTGCCCTCGTGTTGGCACCAAATCGAATTAACCCGTCCACTTGCATACAAAGGCGACATGAGAATAGAAATGACAATATCGGGGTATTCCTCGCGATTCTGAAAATGTTTTCGCTACTTACTTAGTACCTATGCGTGTATGTTCACATAAAAATGTGTGTTTTACCAATTTTCGATAATTTTCAGGGCACTACTCCAAGGGCACTCTTTTAACAAATGAATGACGCACGACTTTAGAACGTAGGTACGTACACAGGTATTAACACGTAGCAACAAAACAGTCAACCAAATATAATGCCACTATTTTAACATAGGTATATAGGTACAAACAATGCCCCAGTGATAAGGTAGCCGCAACATTTAAACAAGAATCATCTTAATCTCAGCCCCGTAATTCTTGTAATTGTACTACAATTAATACGCAAACTTGTAATTAATTTCCGCATGATTAACGGGCATAATCCGAGCTTACTCGAGATTACGTGAGCCCCGCGGTGAGTTATTGTTGCGGGCGCCGGAGGGGGTGAGGTGGTCTTGCTCTTGGTCTTGCAGCGAGGGGGGCAGGGCCATGGAAGACGGCAGAGAAGGCCCGCTCGAGCTTTGCTGTCCTCCCCTCAAGATTCTCGCGGACGCCGCTGCCAATTAGGGGCGCAATCGCTCACGCGGCGAGAATGCTGCCCCCGCACCCCGCGCCACCCTCCCCGCCCACCACTCTCTGTGTCGTGACCGTCGTCGCAACTTCCCCACTTGCTCACCAAATGAAAACGATTTCTTTTACGTTGTGTTATACTTATACTCCAAAAGGATCGCCAAACACTCGAGTGTGCCGGAAGTTTGAAGAACGATGTAGGTGTACCTACCTCAACTTAACAAAATGGACTCTAGACTTCCAATACATTGACTGGCATGCCTGCGTTACTTCTGAGAGTTTGTATTTGATTAACTTGTGAATTTTAACCCTTTATTTCGCGCAATGTTGATTATAATGAACGTACTTTAAGATGGTATTTTTGTATTTTTTTTAACAGAACACATTTCGTTTTACTTCGTATCAGACACTTGTGGTGAAAAAAAAAAAAATTTTGCACCGGCTTTAATATTATGTGAGTTACACCATATTTCACGAACCATAATCACAAAGGCACTTTTTTTAATTGCTTAATTAATCCTATTGTTACACTCGCTACTCAAAACGGAATTAACCAATCTTAAGTCGATACTGAACTGAAAATAAGTACAGGGTAAATAAACTGAACGACACTTGAACGGCCACTAACCTATTGGAAACTACTAAATCAAACTTGCCGTAAGAGTTCTTTTTGTATTTTATTAAATACGAATCGCTACAATTTAACCGTACATTGTTTCATACGCAAGAGAACAAGGCGCCCCCGTGCGGGCAGATGTGACAACTTAAAGATGCGTTTCTAAAGCAAGCTAAACAACACAGCTCGCAGCAATGCATAAACCTTAAAGTTTCCAACACCTTATAGGTACATTGTAAATACATAGCTCTATTTCCACAAAGGAAATTGATTTTATTTTGGCAAATTTTTCATAGACCGAAGAAGGTACAAGTAGATATTTTTTCCAAAAATAAAAAAGTGTTTCCTTTCTTTAGTGGTCTTGAAAATTAGCTACTTCCATTAAATATTTAAGATAGTTGCCCTTCTCATGGCGTTCGTTTTGTTACTCTGTATATTTACTTGGTATTTTATACCATCGTAGAGGTACAGTCAGCAACGAAAGTCCATGAACACATCCAAATTTTCAAAACACCTGCACACTATAAAGGTATACTTATGCGAATAGGCTGTCATACACATCCCAATTGACATTTGCTATCAACAAATGTCATTAATTTTTTTTTTTAGGTTGCAGAAGATGTTTTATTACAGAATTAGCCAGATCTGTAAAATATCAGAATTAACTGAACACGTCTGACTTATAATATAATATGTATACTTTTATCAAAACTTGCTGAACATGCTTAGTTACGTAATTAGCTTGATCTGTAAAATATGTGCCTACATTTTAGAGATTCGCACCATTTACCATTTTTTGGAAAAAGTGGTTTGTGTCATACAGACGAGCGGACACGGCGAAACGATAACCATTCCATTGTTGTCAATCAGCTCCAGAACTTAAAAAAAAAAAAAAAAAAAAAAAAAAACATAAATGACGAAGTTATTACGCTAATTGCAATTGAATTGAAAACCCTGCTTTTCGATGTTGTTTGAATATTTTAATAGTAAAAAGTGTAAGAAGCGAGAGGCTGGCATAAAGAAATGACATATCAATTGCGTCACGACCAAAATGTAACAGACAACAGAGAGAGTCCCGGGGCCCGATTTTTGAAAGTACATACATGTGTGAAAATACCATTCGAAAGTGGTGAAAAATTGTGCTGAATTTTAAATATGAGTAGCTTAGAAGATAATCACAGCTCTCAATAATCTTGTGAGCTAGTCAAAAATTTGATTAGAGCTGTAGTTTTGGAGATATAAGCTGAGAGATATAAGATATAAGCTGACTTATACCACTTTTGAGTGATGTGCCTTCAAAAATCGGGCCCCTGTACTTTTTTCGGTAATTAATTATCATCATTCTAAGGCCGAAAATTAGTACAGCCATGATCTAACAAAATCACTTCTAGACGTATGCTAAGCTGTCCAACAACTTTTGGAAGTTTACTGTTCAGCCATCTTTAGAAATATAATGTCCGGTCACTTTTGGAAATAACTGTTTTCCTACTTTTGGAAGTGTAGTGAATAGAATAGAATAGAATATGTCCAGCCACTTGGAATAGGGAATATTCATGTTTTTTGTTTATTACTTATAATAATAATTTGCATCTCTATAACACAGAAAAAAATATAAACAGGCTTGAAAATAGTCAAATTATTTATTAAAGTGACATTTAAAACATCGAATAAATTTGCGCCGTTCAAAACGCCGCCATTGAGCGCGCGCTTTTGATGACGTCACATGTCATATTCCGTGTTTGTCTACGCTAATATTATTAAGGAAAAATGAGTATTTTTATTTTTGTTATTGATTCACTCAAAAACTACTAGACCTATTTTAATAATTCTTTCATTATTAGAATGCTACATTATCCCCGAGTAACATAGGCTGTAGAATATTTTCAAAAAGTTAGGGATCCGTATGAAAACTTCGATAATGTCACCCAAGGTGTGAAAAAAAATCCAAAATAATCCTTATATTGCGTACGGCTGCGGAAACTGTTGACAATATAGCAAAGTGATGTACTACACTTTTATAGAAGACATCAATATCTACAAAAAGGTCCGCAATACTATATGTTTAACTGTTATAATTATGTCACAATAACTACTTTTTCAAAATCTAAATTTATAATATCTCTCTATGTAAATAACCAGTATAAAATGACCTCATGCTGCGTACATTTTGCTTAGAACCAGGACTCTGCTAAAGCCGAATTTGTACGGAACCCTAGGTGTGCGCGAGTCAGACTCGCACTTGGCCAATTTTTTTATTAAGCCCCGACACAAAAATATAGTTTTTGATAATACTTATAATTTTTGTTAAATACCTATATCCACCCGTGCGAAGCTGGGCCGGGAGGCTAGTTTACTCCTTCATTCCTACGTACACATTTCCAGTTTTAATTGCTATACAGATCACAGGTTTTAAACAGTAGAAAACTCAGTTTAAAACTAACCTAAGTTTATATTAAGTTTATAAAAGTTCGGTAAAACTTTCTTGAAAACCTTTCATAATAATATTCATATTGAGGTTTTACGAAATTTTGATAATTGATGATGATGATTAGTCATCTGAAATAAATTTCAGGTTAAGGAAGATACATAAAATATAGATTCACTAGAAATCACCTCAGGAATACAGTTTTAAACAATTTTTTCTGACAAAAACTACACGACGCACTACGAATTTCAACGGCGATAAATCCAATTTATGACATGTGACGTCACACTCCGTTTCGACCAATGGTGACGCGTTTTGTAAATTTGAATTTCCCACCTTATTTTTCACTTTTTAAATTATATTTTATGGGTTTAAATAACAACAAAATAAAAAAAATACCTTTGCATCATAATGTGACGATAATAAAGATTCGAGAAAAAAATATTTAACACAGATTAAAATTTTATGAATATTCCCTATTATATTTTTAGAAATATACTGTCCAGCAACTTTTGGAAATAAACTGTAAAGCTACTTTTGGAAATTTATGATGTAAATGTAATTTTGTTTGTAAGTCTGTTCGGTAATTTATGTAGGTACAATTTATGTAGGTACAGTTATTTTATTCGGAGACTTTCGTTGCTGACTGTACGTACCTAATGAGGCTTCTTAAAGTCGAGTTGTATTTAGATTTAGGTACAAGCATTGGCGAGTATCTATACAATCTATAGGTACAGTCAAGGGCATAAATATAATATGTACGTTACCAAGACGTCAAAAACATCTAATACACCTTTATGCCACAAACAATAAGGCCGATGACTATTATATTTGTCATTTATTATATGTATAGATGATGGCTGTATCGATATTTATGCACTCGACTGTATGAGATTTTAAGACCTAATTTAATACTTATTGGTGTAGTTATTTCACTGAAGCTGGTAATTAATTAACTTTGTATTTTGTGTTATACCTATTTACCTTTGTTAAATGTTAATATAACATGTGCGCCGGTTTATAATTGGCTACAGTAAATTAAATTTAATACTTTAAATTTAAATTGATTAATTTTGATCTTAATTCGATACTTCTTCTACCACCAAAAATTTTGAAATTAAGAAAGTTCTGAAAATAATTAATTAGTTTATTATAATTTATTTATCTGAAGATAGTTTGTTTGGATTATACCTACCTACGGATAAAATAATTTCTTCATCTTTGCAATTTCTTTTTTCAAAGATATCAGTTTTAGTGGCGGGACTTGATTATAGCTAAATATAGGTAAATGTGCAAAATGACAAATCTCATCATGTTCATCAGTACCTCCAAGGGCTCTTACATTATGTAAGTATTTAACAAACTTCAAGTCAATCAGACTGTTAGAACTAAAAATTGCGTTGCAAATAAAATAAAAAAATCTTTCTTATTTAGCAACAAGTGACGCTAGTAAGGGTGTCAATAATGTAAACATAGTTAAAAAGAAATGCCCGTGATTGTTTTAATTACATTACCAAATCACGTGACTGCAAATTGGATGCTGTAGTAAGTTCGATTTAAAATTAAATAATAGCAGGTTCAATCTGTAACCTCGGGATTCCTTAACATTTATTCAATACCTACCACTATTTGCTAAGCCAGCCACGGGCAATTGATTATGTTTAGTATATTATAGGTATAACTTTTAGTTTGCGTTTATTAAGAAATGTATAAGTTATTACAACGAACGATGTTTTATCCAATTTGATAATTTATTCATTGTATAGTCATGTACATTATTTACAGATGTTATAGGAATTTTGGTTAGTCCATGACGCCCTGTAAGGGCACACAATAGTAATACAGAGTTGTCAAATGATAACAATACAAAAAAGAGAAAATGGTCATGTCATGAATAGTAAAAATAAACATCAATAGGTACTTATATATCAGAGTATTAACTATATATTATTTTAAATTTCAAAGTGATTAACTAATTACATTATTGAGATGTCTATTTCATTTAATTTAATCTAATTTAATCAAAATTTAAGATTCAGACTTCATTTAAGAATTCATCAACCGAGTAGTAACATTTATTTATTAAGAAACTAGCTGTTGCCCGCGACTTCGTCCGCGTGTGTTTTTTGTGATAGTTTATAGCTATTCTCGATATCAAAATTGTTAATATTATACCTTTACAAAAATATGTACTAATCCTTAAACAGGCACATTCAAATAGTTTTCTCGAATAGGTAGGTACTATGTACATTCAGATTTTAAGTATTTGAGAAAAATTTGTAAGCAAGCTTACCTTGAAGTGTTTAAGATACATATTGCGCTAAGGCCCAGCAGCGCAGCGTTATATATTCTTTGGCAGTGTGGTATTAAACCAAAACAATAAAAATGTTATAAAAAGTCTGAGCACAGAAACTTTTACAATTTCAGTAACCAACTTTTTCACAATAAAATTCTGACATGTTCGTAGCGCAGGCGTAAACGCGCCTTTTGATTTTGCTTTTTTTAGGCAAAGGTACTGAGAGCATACAGCCAAGCGTTTCATTCACGCCCTCATAATAATGTCATCTTTTCAAATAAGAGTGCGTTTGAAAACCGAACGCGTTGTGAATAATAGCGCAATAAATAAAAACAAAGTAACGGTATTGCATATTGAACTTTAGGTGTTAGGTAAAGAACACAATTTCGGTCGCCAATTTAGGTTGGACAAAAATGTCTTCGTTGAAAAAATACCTGTAATAATAAATAATAATAAATTTCTTTATTCGGGTTTGTTATTTACCTACATAATTACGGAAAGTAATTATTTTATTAATGTTTTTTCACAATTGACACACTTTTCCGGCTTTATGTCCTATATACATTTTCTTCATAGTATTATTTATTTGTAATTATTACCAACTAAGCGGGTGGTAGGGCCTTGTGCAAGGTCCGTCCGGATAGCTACCACCATCTTACTCGCTAATACTGCCGCTAAGCAGCAGTGCCAGCACTGCTGTGTTCCGGTGTGGAGAGTAAGACAGCCGGGGAAATTACGGGCACAAGAGGCATTTCATCTAAGTCCTCTAGGTTGGCAACGCATCTGCAATCCCTCCGGGGTTGCGGGTGTCTATGGGCAGTGGTGATCGCTTACCATCAGGTGACCCACTTGCTCGTTTTCCTTCCTATTCGCATAAAAAAAAATTACCAACTACTTATACCGAGGAAAGCTGATTTTATTGAGTTCCGCTATTTTGTGCGTAATCACCTCAAAAATCAAATTTTAAGAAAACTGAAAAATTATATTTACGTGTATTTGATCGGAAGTATATGTAGCAACTTTAAAAGGTTAAACTTCATTGGTTTTTATTTTATAGGTGTGTGAAGTTAATTAATTTTTAACACAAAACCCTCTTTTTTGCGTCTCTGGGTGAGATTTTAAAAAAAAGCTAAAACAGGTGTTTCTTTATTTTTATTACCGAGAGTATATTCTGAGTTTCATGTTTCTAGAACAATCTAATTTTCTTTTTTCATACAAACTTTAACCCCCCTTTCCACCCCCTTTTTCTAAAATTTTCCAAAATTTCTATAGCCTAGATCCTATTCTGAACGTATTTAAATAAATTTGTGAACATTTTAACAATATCCGTTCAGTAGTTTTTACGTGATGCTCAGTCAAACAAACAAACAAACAAAAATTTTAAAAGCGGTTTTAATATGTTCAGTTACTTATTTTAATTCACCCTGGTCGGTTTTTTTTTAAATATTCATTGTACAGATTTTTTGGTCTCAACGATTTTATTATATGTATAGATTCTTTAATTTACTCTTAAAAATGTTTATACGGCTTTCATTTCTGATATAGTCTGGAATCTTATTAGTGATCTGGGTACACTTATATTGGGGGCCATTTTTAAATATGGCTAATTTAGATATTTTTAACATCGCTCAAAAAACATGAATATCTACCAAAATCAACTTACCTGCTTATAAAAACTTTATTATTACGTATGCAAACGAGAATTTTATGGAATAGCGATTATGGGATGATTCGTTATTTTTACTCATTCAAATACCAAAAGTTGTGCTGTTAAAATCATAATTAGACCACAAAATATCGCCTCTTACTTCAACTTGGTCAGTCCAAAAGCCCCATGTAACATGACTGTTCTGCCACTATACAAAATAGACTTATTTATCTAACTAATATTATAAATGCGAAAGTATGGATGGATGGATGTATGGATGTTTGTTTGTTACTCAATCACGCCAGAACGGCCTAATGGATCTGGATGAAATTCGGTACATAGATAGAGAAAAGTCTGGAATAGCACATAGGCTACTTTTTATCCCGGAAAATTGCGTAGTTCCCGCGGGATAGTGATAAACGAATTCTTTGCAAACGAAGTCGCTGGCAACAGCTAGTATTATCTAATTACTTAACCAGTTCATAATTTACCATATTGACAGCGCCTTCTCTCGTCCCTGGTGAGCAGTACATGTTCCACGGGAGTTTGTAATTGTGTCGTACAGACACAATGACATCATTCAAACAGAGGACGCTTAGCGACAAATATTCGCATAGTATTAACAAGGTCACGTGACAGTTGGTAACAGATAGAAAAATTCGGAGGCTTACTCACCTGCTTTGGGTGGTGTAGGGGTATAGCACGCGTCACGGAATGACGAGGACCCGGGTTCGATTCCCGATTTTTCTATGTGTTCTAATTTTCAGTGTCGTTTAGAAATTAAAGTTCATAATTTGGCAGATACAGGGTGTATCAGACACCCCCTAACAATAACCACTGAAGTATATAATAACCATAGCTATAGAAGCTAAAAAAAATATTTAAAAAAAGATTGGAGTAAAAGTTAAAACTACCATTCCTATATAAAATATATAAAAATAAAAAAAAACATTTTTTTTTAAATATTTTTTTAGCTTCTATAGGTATGGTTATATACCCCAGTGGATTATTGTTAGGGGGTGTCTGATACACCCTGTATATATGTGGCTGATATGACATCATAACTAGACACTTAACTTATTGTCTTGAAAATGAATCTAATTAATCTAATCTTAGCCACCAGGTGTGTTTGCTATCTCTAATAATTCAATATAGGTTATAATAGGTTTTGTTCAATGATATTCGGTTTTTTGCTTATTGTACTTTTAGTTAACTGTACTTGCACGGTCACTCAGTCTGCATATACATATATACATGCTAAACTACAATCTTTACTACTAGATGTCTGGAGGTACGTAAAATTTGATAACATATGTAATGTGGCTAATTATCTACTAGGTCGACTTTAAATGTTGGCCATTATTATTGGCTAGGTATTTAAGAGATGTGGTTATAGGTTAGAGTGAGACGAAGATACAATGGAAATCGCAGTTGGCGAAGAATTAGCCAACGTGTAGAGCCCTCCTTATTGTGGCCATTAAAAACTTAAGGGTTTATATTTTGTAATATATCCATGCGCATACGCATGGAATTTTTAGCTCATTAGTCGTTTAACTTTATGTTCCACGGAAAGACAATATTTGTTTCCTATTATATATACATATATCCCAACTAACAATTCTGTAGCCGTAGCGACGCTACGGTGCGCGGTGCTGCCTAGCGTAGATATGGCTACGAAATAAATACATTTTATTTTTCTTAATATCACAATTATATTTATCAACATCAGTCTAAACAATAGATATGTGAAAAAGCCAAAATATATCACTATCTAACTATTTCAACATGATCATGATCACTTAAATAATATTGTTATTTTTTATGTTTTATTTACGCCATAAGGCTTTTAATCCATTTTTAATAATGTTTATTTCAATCAATCTATAACTAAAAAAGTTACTTGTTAGTATTGTGTTATAATTATAACTGCTAGTCAATATGGTTAAGAAAAAAACTTGTAAGTTAAATAATTATTAAAGTAAGTTGAGTTTAGTGAGATAAGTTGAGTTGTACATAATATTTCACCGGCCGTCGGCATCGGTAAACGAAACACCTGAGCTCAACGTCTTACACCGCTGGTACAGTATATACTAATTGCTGATTTAATACATAAGACATTGTTTTCAGTAAATTAAATAGTGCTTCATAGTATCATACTTAAATACCTTCATTAAATAAATTTTTATTACCATTACTGAACAAATAAAATTGGATGCGTCGCTGTCGTAATTTTGTTACCGTAGTTGCAGGATTTTATGTAAAAAAAGCTTATAATTTGTTAACTATAAGAAAAAGTTTACATTAATTCCAATGCATGAGATGCAAAATTGAATTTGTACTAAAAGTCAACGGTGTCTGATCTACATAATATCAAATGTAGAGTCACAGCTCAGACGGTGACAACAAAACACGAAAATTGTCAAAGACTATCAGTAGAATAGACCAAGAAGAGGTAAATAAACATTATGTTAACTAAGACACGATCTCAAAGCAGGCTGAATACATTACCTACGTTAGACGCACAACTAATAACCTGGATCCTTTTAAACACCTGGATACCTTTAAAATGTTAAAAAAGACTGCCACCGCCAACAACCAAACTAGAGCCAAATATAGTCACTGATTGTAACGGAGACCTAGATTACAATGATCAATGAGCCTTGATTTGTGCTACATCAGGCTGTATAGACATGGCAGACAGGTAGGTACCTAAGTCGAGTTGTCATTATAATGGCTTTTGCAGCGAACTTCCCTTAATTAGTTAGATGTTTGAATTAAAGTCGTTTTTAGAGACTGACACAGCCGAATCAGAGTGTATTGTCCTGTTTACTTCTTACTTGTAAACCGTAGTGTGAGTAGAACTGTTGGTAAATAAAGTTTTTTTTTAATGTATGTCAAGTTAATTAAGACTTACGTTGCAAGTTCATGGCGGGCGGGAATATGTGGTGGTTGCGCATGGGTTCCTGCGGGCGCGCGCACGGCGGCGGCGGCGGCTGGTAGCGCATGCCCTGGTAGCGGTAGGCCGCCTGCGACATCTGGCCGCACGACGCCAGCTCGCCCCACGACAGCTCGCCGCCGCCCGAGCCCAGGCAGCCGCCCTCGAAGCCGCCGCCGGCGCCGCTCAGGTACCCGTACTCCATGGCTCTTGCCAAGCTCTTCACCGCACCAGGGTCCAGCCGCAGCGTCGCGAGCGCCGCGCCGCGCGGGGCGCGTGCGTCTTGTGTCGGAGGGCGCCGCGCGAAGGCTCACAGCCACATAATTGGATGAGCCGCGAGTATATCGAATTATGCCGATTACAGATGGTATCGGATCGCAACGTTAGTTTTTGCGAGCGGAGGACCGCGCTCTCGCCCCACTCGAAATCGAATGATAAGCCTAATTCAATAAGGGCGAGCTTCGAGGAGGAGGCGGGGCGCGCACCCCCTGCGCGGCGGCCAATGGGGGCGGCCGCCGCGGGCGCCGCGCGCCGCCATTGGCCGCCGCCGCGCTCCTCGCGCCCGCGAGGGGTGCGTGTCACGACACTTGTCTACTTTTCTTTTCGCCGACTGTTCCTTTGTCATTGAGGAAAATAAAAAAGTTGTAATTAACGATCCAGGTACTTAATGAATGGCTTTAGGTATTTAAATTCAGTCTTTCTGTAAGTTCCTGGAAACTTGCTTTATGTTTGTGTGCGGCGTGCCCTGTCTATGGCGGGGAACTGAAAAATATCCAACAAAAGTTGTGATGTTGCGTCCTTGTCCCGCGCCGGTTTTTTAATTTGTTCCCGGAACATGTGTGTGCTCTTGTATCGCGACCGAGACCCCGCTTTTATAAACACTATGGAAAAGTTCAAGTCTTTTCGTTTAAGAAAGCTTCTGTCCTCTCTAGCCAGAGTTATTTTACAAAAAACGGTGTGTTAAGGTTGGCTAGTTCTTTTTAACTCCTTTTACTACTTCACACGTGCACAATGGAAACGGGTCGGCTTCTATAATGATAAAAACGCGTCCGTTTTTGTTGGCTAGGTATTGTATGTTAGTATTATTTTGTTCTGAATACATAATTTTACCTTCTCACTTAAATGTAAATTAAAACAATTATCCAATTTCATCGAAAATATTAATAAAACAAAGCAAATATTAATAAAAAAGCCGTGGTAGCCTAGGTGTTTGACCTGTGGCCTCTCAAGCAGAGGGTCGTGGGTTCGAATCCCGGGCTCGCACCTCTGAGTTTTTCGGAATTTATGTGCGATATCTCATTTGAAATTTACCATGAGCTTTTCGGTGAAGGAAAACTGTAACATGGTAAACCTCCGCGACGCACCAAAAGCGCACTGGCCGCTTACAAATAAAAACTAAATTCAAAATTCTAAATTTACGATCGGCTTTTGTTTTTTCCTGGGACTCGCTCGATGATTTGGCAAGGAATAAGCCGCATTTCGGTACTTTATTCCAATTATATTTTATTAGACTGAAGATTGCTTGTGTAAACTACTTGTATATAATTATAAAAGGGCTGCCACTAACGCAGCCCTTCCTTTCCCGTCTACTACCTACGCCACACTTCCGCTCCTCCAACTCTCCACTCTGACGCCTCGGAGCAGTCCGAGGCCATCCTGACACGACACCCTGCCCTGCCTGCTTTCCTGCCTACCCGAAGTCTCAGGCCAGTGCTTATTATCCTTTCAAGAGCAGTGCTGACTGAAACGACTTTGTACATATTTATTTTGTATTATATTTTTTACACCCACGCCTTGTTTTCCTTTCCTGTTCTCCGCTAGCCGGCGACAGTGGCGCCCAAGGGTTGTTTCAGTCAGTACGTGGGTCTTACTTTTGACTTGGATTAGGTTATGTACATAGCACTCTTGTTAACTACATTTAAGTTTTTGTACATAGCCTAATTTGTTTGTAAAACTATTTTGTTTTGTGTGTATATTTCTTTTGTGTGTTTAGAGTTACGAATTTACGCTTGCTTGCGCATTGTTTAATTTTATTTTCTCGTGTAAATAAGTACTATATAAATATCTTTTGTACATAAAAATCAAGCTTTTAAAATGGATTTTAAAGCTGTGAATGTAAATTTGTTAAATAAGAATGAGCTCACATACGAGGTGAGCATTCGACAGGCAGAGCCTCTCACCACGGTCGCAGAGCTGCGGCGGCAACTCGTTGACTTGCGGGCCAAATATAGTGCTGAGGATTTGACCTCAACTTTTTCAGTTGCTGAAGACTGTAGTGGCACTGAAAAATCGCTTTCCTTTGTTGAGGACAAAATTTTGCTGTACGAAAGTACATGCGATGAGAAGCTCGTATCGAAAATTCTGTCTTTCCTGATACACATTTATTTACGCCTTCAGCGTATCGATGTGTCTGATAATGAGGAATACCGTACTACGTATAAGGAACTAGTTTCTAAATTTAGTGCTTTTAAGATCCGTTTTGACGGTAGAAACAAAATTCCGAGCGAGTCTTCGACGTCTTACGCCACGGCGAGCTCTTCTGGTCCGAGCGCGGACACTAAGATAATAGTACACTGCGACCGCGGAGTAACCAGTGAGTTCCGCAAGTTCACGTACGCAGGAGCCGGCTGTCCGCGTGCTTTTATACAAAAACTGGAAGAGTTCGCAGTGTCTCGGAATTTGTCTAATGATATTTTACTGGCTCATTCCTTCGAAATTTTCACTGACAAGGCTCTACATTGGTTTCGTGCATATAAAGATAGTTTTCATAACTGGGAGAGCTTAAAAACCAAATTGTTTGATGACTTTGATATATTTGACTACGATTACAAACTGCTTCGGGAAATTGAAGACCGTACTCAAGGTAGAGGCGAGTCAGTTGTAGTTTATTTTGCTATTATGTGCGGTTTATTTGCTAAACTTTCCTATACCATGCCTGAAGCCGATAAACTTAAAATTTTGCTGAGGAATATTCGTCCCGAGTATGACATTATGGTTGCTCAGTCTGACGTTCAATCCATCGAGGGTTTAAAGGCGGTTTGTAAAAAGTACGAGGCTTGTCTAGACCGCTCTAGAAATTTTAAGGAGCCTCCTACCAGCAGTCCTTCTACTTTGACGGAGGATTTTGTATATAAAACTGTAAATTATAATTCTGTAAATATTGTTAGCACTAATAAGCAGTTTTGTGTGCGCTGTAGAGCCAACGGTCATTCTCTGCGCATGTGCAAAGAGCCGCGCAAGATCGTTTGTTTTAAATGTGGATTGGACGGCTTCCGTAGCACTGAGTGTCCTACTTGTAATAAACCTGTAAATAGTAAAACTAAATCTGTTCCAAAAAACGAGTAAATGAGGGTCAAAGAAATATTGTAAATAAAGATGTAAAGAAAGATTGTAAATATTCGCGTAAAGAGTGGGAGGACTGGCTCTCCGTAGTTAAACTCTTTATGCTCTCCTATAAAACTTCTTTGATCCTCTTCGATGACCAAATTGACGGCGAACGTCCTTATGTAAATATTAATGTAAATAATTTTACTCTCTGTGGCTTACTTGACAGCGGCAGTTCTATTACCATTCTAGGTAATAACTCGCATGTAGACTTACTTAATCGGGGATTTGTACTTAACTCGTCATATAAAATCTCCGTGCGAGCTGCGAATGGACAGCCAGCTCATTCTATTGGCTTTATAGAATTACCTGTGCAGTTTAATGGTAAATCTTTTATCATAAATGCACATGTTATTCCTGATATCTCGTCTCATTTCATACTCGGTATCGATTTTTGGAAGAGATTTAATTTGCTGCCAAGTTGTCTGAAAAATGTAGAGCTTAAACGACCGTCGAACTGTACATCTTTGACTATTAACGACACTCCTAAACAGGTTCTTCCTTTTGAGGAATTATCTGACACTCAACGGACTCAATCGAATAAAATAATAGCGCAGTTTCGAGAAGCTTCTACTGAGTCTCTCCCGCTTGGTAGAACGCATCTAATCTCTCACCACATAGATACCGGTGATCACGAACCTATTAGGCAGAGGTGTTATCGTCTTTCGCCAGAGAAACAGAAAGTGCTGGTAGAAGAGGTAGATAAGATGCTATCTTTAGATATTATAGAACCGTGCGAGAGTCCCTGGTTGAGTCCTGTTCTTGTTACGCCTAAAAAAGATGGTAGTTGGCGCTTTTGTTTGGACAGTCGGAAACTGAACTCTGTTACTAAAAAAGACGCGTATAAACTACCATTTATTAACGAAATTCTTGATAACTTGCGAGACGCTAAATATCTATCTAGCATAGATATCGCGAAAGCCTTCTGGGAGATACCTCTTTGTGAGGAAGATAGAGACAAAACTGCGTTCTACGTCCCGGGCCGCGGTATGTATAGATTTAAGGTCACACCTTTTGGCTTGACTAATGCTCCCGCTACGCAACAGCGTTTAATGGACTTACTATTTACACCTGAGTTTGAAAACCGTGTTTTCTGGTATTTAGACGATGTAATTGTAATTTATAATACGTTCGAGGATCACCTTTCTTTATTATCTCGCGTATTAGATAAACTTAAATACGCCAAATTAACGATTAATTTTGAAAAGTCTTGTTTCTTTAGGCGCGAACTTAAATACCTCGGCTACATTGTTGATCACAAGGGTTTACGTACGGATCCCGAGAAAGTTCGAGCCATACTTGATATCCCCACACCTGCTTCTAAGCGTGACTTAAAGAAATTCTTAGGTACCGCCAGTTGGTACAGGCGTTTTGTACCCAATTTCAGTACATTGGCTGCGCCTCTTAATTTACTTACGTCTACGGGTAAGAAGGCGCCTCCTTTTAAATGGAACGAAGAGGCTGACGTTTCATTTAGGAATATTAAGCAAGCTCTAGTATCCAGTCCGGTTTTAGCTTGTCCTGATTTTACTAAAACTTTCTCGGTACATGCTGATGCCTCTAATTATGGGATTGGTGCCATGCTGACTCAGGAAGAAAATGGCATTGAAAAACCGATTGCGTACTTTAGCCGATCTTTATCGAAACAGCAACAGAATTATTCTATCACTGAACGCGAATTGCTTAGTGTTATAGTTTCTTTGGAACACTGGCGGTGTTATTTAAACAATGGCCAAAAATTTATTATATACACATATCATTCGGCATTAAAATGGTTCTTAAACTTAGACAACCCTACTGGTAGACTAGCTCGTTGGAGTGTTCGTTTGTCTGCGTTTAACTTTGAGATCAGGCACAAGAAGGGTAAAGAACACGTTGTACCTGATGTTTTGTCACGTTCAGTGCCAGTCGACATAGTCTATGTACAGTCAAACGACGAGTGGTTCAATAAAGTGTATAAAGGTTGTCAGGACAATCCTTCCTCATTTCCTGATTTTAAAATTGTAAATAATAACTTGTACAAATTTAAGCGAAGTAGCTGTATTCTAACTTCTGAATATGATTGGAAGCTCGTTATTCCAAAGGAGATGAGGGATGATATTATTCACGAAAATCATGCCCAGCCTACTGCCGGACACTTCGGCATTTTTAAAACTTACAAAAGGCTATCTCTGCGCTATACTTGGCCTGGCATGTATAGGGACGTTTGTAAATACATTTCTAATTGCGAAACTTGTTTGGCTTACAAGTATCAAAATCATCAAACTTTAGGTGTGATGGGGAAACCAAAGGAGTGTTGTAGGCCTTTTCAATGTCTGTCTATCGATTTGGTTGGTCCATTACCTATGACTCGAACTCAAAATCGTTTCATTTTGGTTGTGAATTGCTGTTTTTCTAAGTACTGTTTAATATTTCCAATTAAAAAGGCTACAACCAAAATTATTTCTAAAATTTTAGAAGAATACGTATTCCTCGTATATGGTATTCCTCAAACTCTTATCATGGACAACGGTAGCCAGTTTATAAGTCATGAAATGCAAGAATTATTTGCTAGTTATAAAATTCCTCACGTCCATTTTACGCCTAAATTTAGTCCGCATATAAATTCTGTTGAACGTTATAATCGTACTTTAATATCCGCTATAAGTTCTTTTGTAGAAAACGATCACAGAAATTGGGATTTAAATATATCTAAAATTCAGTTTGCCATGAACTCGAGTGTCAACGAGGTGACGGGCTTCAGCCCTGCGCTGCTGGTGTTCGGGCGCGAGCTCGTGCCGTGCGGGTCGCTGTACGGCGTCGCCGACTCTACCGACGTCGACTACGACGACTTAATTTTCGCGCCCCGCGATATTTACGCGGAAAACTTAGGCCACTTGTCGCCTATATTTGACAAGGTGCAAGCTGCACTTTGGGATGCACATGTAAAAAACTGTAAATATTATAACTTGAGGCGTAAGCAAGCTGAGTTCAATGAGGGTGATGTTGTTTGGCGTCGTAACTACCAGCTTAGCGACGCTGGTAAATATTTTAGCGCCAAATTGGCACCTAAGTTTGTAAAGTGTACAGTGTTAAAGAAATTGTCACCTCTTGTATATGAATTAGCTGATCATAATGGTCGCGCTATTGGAAGGTGGCATATTAAAGACTTTAAGTTGTAAATATTGTATATTTCTCTTCTTTACTTGTACCGAATTTTCCTCCACCGTTTGTGTTTGGAAAATTCTCCTGGGCGCGCGGGGTACTGTAACATGGTAAACCTCCGCGACGCACCAAAAGCGCACTGGCCGCTTACAAATAAAAACTAAATTCAAAATTCTAAATTTACGATCGGCTTTTGTTTTTTCCTGGGACTCGCTCGATGATTTGGCAAGGAATAAGCCGCATTTCGGTACTTTATTCCAATTATATTTTATTAGACTGAAGATTGCTTGTGTAAACTACTTGTATATAATTATAAAAGGGCTGCCACTAACGCAGCCCTTCCTTTCCCGTCTACTACCTACGCCACACTTCCGCTCCTCCAACTCTCCACTCTGACGCCTCGGAGCAGTCCGAGGCCATCCTGACACGACACCCTGCCCTGCCTGCTTTCCTGCCTACCCGAAGTCTCAGGCCAGTGCTTATTATCCTTTCAAGAGCAGTGCTGACTGAAACGACTTTGTACATATTTATTTTGTATTATATTTTTTACACCCACGCCTTGTTTTCCTTTCCTGTTCTCCGCTAGCCGGCGACAAACATCGTGAGGAAACCTGCACACAACTGCGAAGCAATTCAATGGTGTGTGTGAAGTTCCCAATCCGCACTGGGCCCGCGTGGGAACTATAGCCCAAGCCCTCTCATTCTGAGAGGAGGCCTGTGCCCAGCAGTGGGACGTGTATAGGCTGGAGATGATTAATAAAACATTTTGGAAATTACTATTGCTTTCTATACATTCTCAGTATTCTAATTTATTGAAATTTATTTAGATGTTTATCGTTTCAAATTAACTAACGTAACTTTATAATGACTAGACGAACTTTCATTCAATAGACAATTCTGTAGTTTCAGTATGTAATTCAGATAGAGCGCCTCCTAAAGGCAGGTCTACACCTCGCTATACTCAGAAGGGCGACGCTCAAGCCCTTATAACTTTTTAACGCTGAACTCTTACTTGGCTCATCTTAGAGCAAATAAATTAACTGAAAACTGAAACTTTGGCTGTTACTCACATAAAGTACTGGAAAAAGCGCATTTTGTGTTGCTTACGTAAATATGCCTGTCTACCTATTAGTCGTAATATATATTGTACCTACATAATACAATATACCATTAGAACATATTTCATAAAATCACACTACCTATTACTTACTCAGTTCATAATTTAACTGAGGATTTGACAGCAATATTAAGTGTAAGGTATTTTCATTCTTACCTGTCCTATTTGGTAAACAAAATTCTAACCTCAATGTGCAAATTTTTGTAAAGAATAAGGTGTATTATGGTTTCAAATAAACCTGAGGCAATATTTTATACATAATTTTGCTGATATTTTATCTCCAGTTCCTTTATTTACGATGAAATAGTTAAAAAATAACAAAAATAAGACGTTTTGAGGTTAGAATTTTGTTTACCAAATAGGACAAGTAAGAATGAAAATACCTTAGGTACTGTTTGCTCGGATTAGAAGCGTGGCAAACGTTACCAGGCCAAAAAATCAAAATGCCAGAATAATGTTACCTCATCACCCATCGGTTAGAACGTAAATATAGCTATTTGATGTATTTTAAATAATATTGGAGATATAGGTACCTAGTTCAGCGTATTTTTAGAATCGATCAGCTAGATACTCTTAATTTTATAATATATGGTTGAAATTTTAAATATATTATTACAAAGCTTTAAAATATATAGAGACCCGAATTAGGTAATTTTTTTCAATTATTGCAAAATGAAGAACTTAAAAGAAATTAGTACCTCAATAACAACAACAAAATATATTCCTTACAACCAAATTAAAACCATTAAAGAATTATTTTTTGTTTTTACCCGTATAAAAAAACATTATAGTCATTTCAACTTACTCTATACAAAAATTGTCTAACTAAACAGTGCTTCAGATTTACACAAACGATTGTAAACTTTTTCATTTCAGCGCTATTTTATTCCCCGTCCTAACCGAGTTGGAGGACATTAAAGCACAGCAGGATACGAAGAGGTCTGCGTGAGAAAACACATTGTAATGTGGCGCATATGCACGCATGGGCGCGCGGCCACTGGGGAGCGGGTGCATGGCTGCATCCCGCGGGATGGCACACAATATTTGTTGTACATTTTTATTACAGTGTTATTTATTGTGCTATTTTTATACATATTTTAGAGATTGTGAAACGGATCACATAAGTATCAAAGTCTGCTTGACATGTTTCGGAGGAATCCGGTAGTCTTTCTTTCCAGAGCATTTGCCTTTGTGGCAGCGACGCGCACGCCACCGCATGAACACCGCGAAGTTTGTGATTTTTAAGAGATGTCGTCAAAAAGGAAGGCGTATCACTGAAAGATAGAATAAGGAATAGTGTGATAAAGGAATGCTGGTGTGAAAGAAGACATAGGTAGTGACTAGGATAGAAAAAAGTATACACGAAGTAGTAAATAGATATATGCAAATACGGCTCGAAGATTATCGCTGCAATATCAAGTATGTACAGCAATTTGCCGCCCGCCAGGCGAGCGGAAATTTCCACATCCTGGCCAGAGGAAGAGGTAAAATTATGTACACACCTCGGGCGGTGATACAGAACGCTTCAGGTCGCATGATTATCGCCCTCGCCTTTGGTTCGTGCGACAAGTTCGTGCGATCTGAGACATTCTTTATTTCACCACCCTCGGAATGTTATGTTTGAAGGCTTCATACTCGTACATAAAATAAACATAACAGTACTACACTACTGTCTTAGGCTTGTCAGTAGAAAATTGTTTTTCATCTCTCATACTCTGAAAGTGGGTCATTGATTATCTGGATAGCAGGTTGAAAGTGACTCATCGCAACCTTTGGGATGAAAGTAATTTGAAAAAAAAAATCTCAACCCTTCATAGCTAATCCAAATAAGGTACATATCAATGGAAATACGTGTACAGCCATGTATTATATTATACCTAATGTATGTTTTATATAGTCATCTATACAAATAGTTCCTTTTTAATTGTAACAGGCTAAATAATCTTTTTTGAAAATAACATTCACGTTATATAGCTTATGCAAGTTGTATACAACGAGAATTAGGAATTATTAACGTTCGGTGTTTGTTTTTAGTTTCAAATATAAGTCGACAATTAATAATTGATAGCGACCTCCGTGTCTGCAAATTTAAAAAATAAACTAGTCGCCCGTTTGCACAGAAAAAATGCGCAATGCGCGCAAATCGCGCAATAGAAAAAAGAGCGGGAAAATAATGATTTCTATTGTGTAACAAATATTAAGTGCGACCGTGCGACGCTAGTGAAATTTGTCATAATACCTACTACTTTTCTCATATTCGAAATGAAAAGTAGAGTGCACAGCTTGAGTGAAATTACCCATTTCGCCCTCGAACTATTAGCGCTCTCACTTCGTTCGAGCTCCAGAAATATCTGGGGTAAAATTACTCAATTTTGACCCTTGTTTAACAATCTACTATTTCCGGCCTAGTAGGTAAATTACTCAAAATAGGGAAGTATCTTACTCACCTGTGAATATTAGCGAAATGGTTGACATTGTTTATTTTTTTTTTCAGTTTGAAAATCAATACGGTATTAAAATTACTTGCCTAAAAGTGTTTTATTTACTGCTGGTATAAACTAGAGATTTTTAAATCTAAAACAGAGTTACTGATAATGAAAAAAATAAAACACTCATCATACCGCATTTCGCGTCGAATGTTCCCTATATGTATACAAACTCGGCGCTGCGACACTTCCAGGATGAAAAACAAAAAGTCCCCGTAAAATATGTGAACACTTAGCGACCTGCAATCAAACAACAACAACTGGCATGTAGTTTTTCACTTTCACCGAGAACCACACTTTTTCTTGCCAGATACTGTAGGGTCCTGGTTTGTTTTATTAAATTTTAGCTATCTGTGACGGCTCTGTCTGTGTTTAATTTTTTTTAAAGTATACGACAAGGAAAGCAAACGAGTAAATTAATTATTTGTAGGTAACGAAGGTGTTACTGTTACTTAATACGAGTAGAGTCCTTTTCGAAGCAAGTGGCTTCTGTGTATTTTTAGGGTATCGTGTCTCAATAGAACGAAAGGAACCCTCATAGTATAACTTCGTTGTACGTCAGTCTGTCATACACTTTTTCTGAGAAATGTGTGGTTTTATCTTATTTATTTATTTATTTATAAGCCTTTTTATTCCGAATTCGCTACAATTTCAGGTGGTATCTTATATCTAGTTGAAATTAATATGAAACACTTAGGGCTATGGTCTCTTGCAATCGAAAAAAAAAAAAACGAAGTTTACTCGAAGTCCAAAGTAAAGATCCAACTCAATTATAACAAAGTTGGTAAGCTTAAATTTTGTGATAATGTAGCTAATTTCATGCCTTAAGAATTACCACAGATTTTCATAAATGTTTTCGTACGATTCTTTACCTCGATTGGACCTATTAAATTCTCAAAATTAAATGGTGCTACGAAATATTCACGTGTAGAAGGTGCGTAGCAGCTACGAGAGTCGAGCTTCCTTATGCGAAGTACCAAAAAAAAAACAAATAATGATCATTCCCCATTTGACGTGGTAAAATAGCTATCCTAAGGTACATATTTTGGAAGAATTCACAATAAAAACTTTTAGTTCTTAGATATATTAACTGCGCCTGACAAAAACGTCCGGAACTATTATATAAACTATAATATTACTGTTATGGAGCGGTGGACTGTATGAGTTGGAAGATGCGTGGTGATGAAAAGACGGTATTTCGTAGCAATAATATAATATTAATATTGTACAGAGCTTTCGCGACCTTACTTACGTGACAGATTGACACTAACCACCACAAGCAGGTATAAAAAAGGTAAAGCTATAAAAAGAGGTTTGGATCCGCAGCCAGTCGCTAACATACCGGACCCCTAGTGGTACACGAACTACTGGTGGCGACTGGCTGGGGCTCCGGTTCTAACAAAATAAGCTTCCGGGCCGGTCGGCGCAGCGTGCCGCCCTTCGTTTGTACGTCCGCTACGCGGACCTGCCCGTCAGGTCCTAGAAACGTCTTTATAACTCTACCTAGAGGCCAAAGACCCCGAGGTAGAGTAGGATCCGCAATAAGCACCACATCACCCTCACTCAAAATGGTTGCAGTGCCAGGTAGTCCTCTTGGTCGCAAAGTAGGCAGATATTCATGTAGCCATCTTGACCAAAATAAATCGGCGAGTCGTAGAGTCCTCCTCCAGTCGCACCTGCGCATTAAGTCTCGGTCTGTGAGAGATGACGTCCATGGTGCTACCGACGAGGTTCCCAGAATAAAATGAAAAGGTGTTAATGCCTCGGGAGTATCGGGTGACGATGTGATGTAGGTGAGTGGTCGCGCGTTGATGATGGATTCTGTTTCTAGAAGAAGTGTCATTAGGACATCCTCTTTAATGGTTCTGTTATTTAGACAGGCTCTCAGGGCTGTCTTCACGGACCGCACAAGTCTCTCCCACGCACCACCCATAAAAGGAGAGGCAGGTGGAATGAAGCGCCATTGGATTTTGTGGTTTGTGGCGAACTCTTGAACGGATTCGTGATGCAGTGATCGCAGCTCTCCGGCAGCGCCGACAAAGTTGGTGCCGTTGTCGGAGAAAATAGTTGATGGTGAGCCTCGACGAGCAATGAAGCGCCTCAGACTCATAATGGCGGCGTCTGATGAAAGGGAAGCGACCAATTCGAGGTGTATGGCTCTCGTTACTAGACACGTGTACAGGGCAACGTAACGTTTCTCATTGCTTCGGCGCACTGTGATGGTTATTGGGCCGAAATAATCGAGGCCTGTATGGGTGAATAGCCTTCTATGGTGGTCGAGTCTTTCTGGCGGTAAGTCTCCAGTCTGTGGTTGGCTTGATTTGACTTTCCATCTTCGGCATTGTAAACAAGCGTGGGCCACGCTGCGGATGGTATTCCGGGCCCTCAGTATCCAATACGTTTGTCGAAGTTCGTTAAGAACAAGTTCGTTGAAGCAATGTGCTGACTGGATATGATGATGCAGGATGAGAAGTCGTACGGTGTGGTGGCGGCCATCTAGGATCATCGGTGACTTAACGTCCTCAATCACTCCTGGGGCTGACTTAATGCGCGAGTTTAGTCTGAGTATAGATTCTTCGTCAAGTACTGGTGCGAGTTTTGCAATGCGACTGTTCTTGCTCACACACTGTTTGGCTTGTAAAGCTTTTATCTCGGGAAGAAAGCTGTCTATTTGTGCTCGTTTCAATAACAATAACTCTGCTTGTACAATATCAGATGCACTCAGGAGCGAGGGTGATGTGGTGTCATTAGCGGTAAATAATTTAGAATTACTTGGCCGAGATATTTTAGATCTGAATAGTCGAGCGCCCTGGATTACACGGGCGGTGGCGCGTATTAAGCGTAGCCACGAGCTAAAATGGGAAGAATTTGGTACAGGGGGATCAGGAAACGCGGTATCTACTAACAGCCCCACAAGTTCCGATTTTAGTTCGATATCGCTAGAAATTTCGACAAGGTCAGTAGTCAGTTCTGTTGGCCAAGTACGGGGTGGTTCAGAGAGAAATGATGGGCCGGTAAACCACCTATGAGAGGGGGACAGATTCAGTCTTTTAGGTTTAGTTGCATCGTCAGCAACGTTAAAAGAGGTAGGGACCCACCTCCAATTGGAAGGATTAGTGGTGTCCAAAATCTCTCCTAACCTATGGGCGACAAAGGGTTTGAAAGAGCGAGCATCTGTCCGAATCCACTTAAGAACAGTGGTCGAATCCGTCCAAAACGTGACTGAGGAGGGTTTTAGACGATGGGAGTGTAATATAGTTTGTGCGAGCCGTGTAGCAATAAGAGCCGCTTGTAGCTCTAACCTCGGGATGGAAAGTGGTTTTAGAGGCGCGACGCGTGCTTTGCTACCTATAAGGACTGTTGACACGGAACCATCAGCATAGCTGAACCGCCAATACGCTACACAGGCGTAGCCTTGTTCTCCACCGTCGGAAAACAAATGTAATTGTGTGTCGGTAGGGTCGGGTTTGTTCATATACCAACGCGGAATTTTTACGCTAATGGTACTTTGCAGTTGGGCAAACCACTCCTGACACTCTGAAATGTATTTCTCCGGTATTGGTGAGTCCCAGTCAATGCCTTCCCGCCATAATCGTTGGATTAGTATGCGACCCCAGATGACAATTGGCATCACTAACCCAAGTGGGTCATAGACTTTCATGACGCTAGACAGTAAACTGCGTTTACTCAAAATGTTGTTCGTGAGCGTCTGAGGACTGCCGCGAAAGCTGAGCGTGTCGTTGGAGGGGTTCCATTTGACTCCTAATACACCTACTTCATTGTTTGGTGGCAGGTATACGTCAGAATTGGTATCACTTCTGAGTTCTTTCGGAATACCTGCGAGTGCCTCTGGAACGTTTGACGTCCACGCCCTCATTTCAAAACAGCACTTTTTATGTACCGTTATTATGTCGGTGGCTAGCTGCGCGGCATCTGCGACGTTGGAGTGACTACCTAAATAGTCATCCATATAATGGTCTTGCTGTATCGCCTGACAAGCGGCAGGAAAACTGTCGGCGAACTCAATTGCATTTTTATTTTTTAAGTAAAGCGCAATGAATGGACTAGACACTGCACCGAAGATCATCGATGCCATGCGGTATTCTACGATGTTTCCATCCGTATTTCGCCATAGAAACCGTTGGGCATCTCTGTCTCTCTGGGCGATTTTAACTTGAGGGAACATTTCTTTAATGTCAGCGTTAAGTGCTACGGGACCCTCTCTAAAACGAAAAAGCATGTCTAGCAGAGAACACAGCAAGTCGGGGCCTTGCAGGAGCAAGCTGTTAAGGCTTACACCTTTCGTCGCAGCAGCTGCGTCATGGACTACCCTAAGTTTTTTCTTTTGAGGGTGAAAGACGCCAAAGGTGGGTAAGTACCAGTAGATACCACTATCTTGACCTACACGGGAATCGTTCGACAGTGACCGTTTGTGAAACGTTTCCGGATCGCACTCTTCGGCATATCCCTTGCTTATAGTATCGGTAATAAAAACGATGATAGGCTTCGGCGAACGCAGAGTCCTTAACCATTTGCCGTTCGAGACCTTTGAAACGAGATAAGGCTTGTGGGTAGCTATCTGGTATGATTTTAGGTAAATCTTTCTTCCACGGTAAGCCGACCTCAAATCTACCATCCTGGAGTCGGTGGGCTGAGGTTTCGATGATCTCTATCGCTCGTTGATCATCAATGTTAGGGCGCAATGCGTTCTTTGTTATGCCTAGTGAATCTATGTCATATTGACTTTTAATAAGAACGTCTAAGTCGTCGCATACATGATTCAGAAACTCAATCGGTTTTGACGAAACAGAGAATGCACCGTGTAACACCCAACCTAACAACGTTTTAGAAGCGACAGGTTCATTCTTTTTTCCGCGTCGCACTTCATGGCTGATAGATAAGTGCCAGTCGGGGGCGCCGATGAGTACAGTAGGAGCCACGTCTGGCATCGAAAGTTCGTCAGATAAATCGAATAAATGATTATAATTTTGTAAATTAATATCTTCTGAATTTCGACTACGAAGGCCTAAGGGTGAAATGGCTCGCGCGTGTTCCACTAAGTAGCGGTCAGGTAAATTACGTCCTCGGATATAAAAATTTACGTAACTTACGTCTACCACCTTAGACATCCCACCGACGCCCTCGATTCGAAGACACTCTTGACGGGTTGACTTTACACCGATGCGGGCCGCTACCTCGCCGTCGATAAGTGTGGCGGTGCTACCTTCGTCGAGTAGGGCCGTGGTTTCGTACTTGCCATTGGGGCCCTCGATAACGATTGGCAGCACTTTCAATAGACCGCGTGGTTGAGAAGTCGACGCTCCTGTCATATTAAAGAGAAAGTCAGAAGTGTTCGTAGTTGTTACGGAAGGCTCATTTTCATTATTGAGAGCGTTTTTGTCGACATGAATGTTAGAATTCATAGGCAGCGTTTGTGTATTACAAGCCTGTGATGTTGCGCTGACCCCCGCGTTAGGAGCTGTTATGCCGTGCAGAAGTGAGTTATGTCGCCTGGTGCAACCGTTAACACCACAACGCTTTGCCTTACAGCTGTTCCACGTATGCGGGTTCGATTTAAGGCAGCGGTAGCACAACTTTGATTCTCGCAGCCAACGCCATCTATCGTCCACTGTTAGGGACAGAAAAACCTTACAAGTTTTTATATCATGCGTACCTTGTTTACAATATGTACACTCTAGTACTTTGCTACTACTCGGCGATATTGTAGCGTGTATGGTTTCTTTTTTCGGAACAAATTTGAAAAAAGGTGACGGATTTTGCAACTTCACTGAACAATCGGGAATAAAGTTGAACTTCAGTTGTTTATCGGCTTCGATAAGCAAAAATCGAGACAATAAGTCCAATTTAGATGAGTTTTGTTCTAAAGGTGTGAGAGTTGTCGCAAAATCAGTAAACCGAGCTCTTGTGTGTTCGCTTAGCTTAAGTAAAACACATCGAAAAAGTTCTGGTGAGAACAAATAATCATTCTGGTTTAATGACTTGATAGTTGTTACGAAGTTACGTAACCTATTTGCTAAGGCGTTTAAATCTTCGGGAGAACTTAGCTTTGAACTAGCGCGAAGCGCGGCGACCTCGCGGGCCACGAGGAGCTCCGGGCGCGCGTAGGTCTGCTCCAAGGCATCTATGACGTCCTGAGGGTCGCGGGAGGTCCACAGGAGTGACGCCACGGATTGATATGCCGGACCGCGTACGGCATGGCTTAAGCGAATTAAGTTCTCTGTAGGGGAAAAATGAGATTTAGATCTGTCGTAACTCGATTTAAAAGTCATCCATTGGCCAACTTCGCCCGAGAAAGTGACGAGTTCGGGTTTCTTAGGCCCGTTGGACAGAGCTGTAATAGCTTGGGTGAGTTTAGCTATGGGGTCTGTTGGAGGTAAGTCCGGTAGCGGTTGCGGTTGTGTTACTGCAACGGTATTGTCGGCGAGTTGTGTGGGCTGTGGAAAACGTACGTATTCGACATACGGTGCACGCGACGGTACCGCGTTGGTGGGCACGGTGGACTGTACACAAATGTTTGGGATACCCAAGGTGACAGTCCGTGCCTCAGCGTGTTCGTCTGGATGCACTAGCGAAGTCATATTTGCGTTTTGTTCTAACACCCAGCTCGCGGTGCGTTTCTTTGAATAGCATGAACTATGAGATTTCATTGACTTATCTCTAGCTTCCAGTGCTGCTAATTTGGCTTGCAGCTCCGTCTGTTCCGCCTCAAATTCCAGACGAGCGAGTTCACGTTCGCGCTCCGCCTGTTGACGAGCGAGTTCACGTTCGCGCTCCGCCTGTTGACGTGCGAGCTCGCGCTCGCGATCCAAGCGGCGCCGTAAAGCCTCTGCTTCAACTGTAAGCATCTGGGCGCGGACGGTTGCGGACGAACGCGACGAAAGAGAGCCTTCATTTGCAGCTTGTTTACTGTAACAGCTAATTGATTTTTGAGAACGTGTTTGGGCACTGCCTTCGTTTGGATAACTACAACGGGCATCTGGACGATTGATAGGGCAAGGTTGTGCCGTTTCAATAGGAACTGTGTCCATTGGTTGCATGCCTGAGGTAGTGGGCAGTGTCGAAACATTCTCGGATGCGGCTGAGGAAGCCGGCCGGACGCCGCTCGGCGACTGAGCGCGACTTTCGTGCTGCGTCCGCTCGACTTCGACGTTTGGTAAGTTCGCTGTTTTGCTCATACTACGTGTTTTCACCATTAATGTAACAAATTAACAATACAATTAATGTTTTTAATGAAAATAATGAGTTGAAATGAAAATGAAAGTCGTGAAAAAATTTTGACAACGGTGAAAAAATTTTGACGTGACAAAAATTTTCGGAATAAGTCTGGATTTTCAAAACTTACGGTTCGAATGGACCAAAAATGTTATGGAGCGGTGGACTGTATGAGTTGGAAGATGCGTGGTGATGAAAAGACGGTATTTCGTAGCAATAATATAATATTAATATTGTACAGAGCTTTCGCGACCTTACTTACGTGACAGATTGACACTAACCACCACAAGCAGGTATAAAAAAGGTAAAGCTATAAAAAGAGGTTTGGATCCGCAGCCAGTCGCTAACAATTACCAATACCCAAGCTTTTATCTCTGATCTTGTTATAAACAGCATTATTCACTTTTTATAATTAGGTGAGACCATCGCTCCACCGCTTTCATGTGAATCTATTGTAATAATCTAATGTACCTAATAATGCTTTTGTTCCTTGATGACTCCTTCAGCTAAATACATAGGCTATTTGAAAAGCTCCTATACTGGTCTAGGAGCAAAAAAAAACCTTATGTAGCTGCAGTTTTCTCCGCGCAGATCGTAAAACCCTTAGAATCATGTTATAAGCGATGCAGCTATACAACCCGTCACTATTTTTCAATTCATCAGCTACGTCAAGCCTATCCGTTATGCCGAAAGTACAATCAATATAACCAAAGCACAGAACCACCAACTAAGAAGTCGGAGTCCTTCGTAGCGTGTGCTTACAGTTGCACACACACAACCGAATTTTTATACGCATATGCAAGCGACAAGGCCTAGTTTCAACCGGCCTCACTTCATCGTTCGAGGAACTCCGTCGTGACTTTTTCTTTGGTCTTAGCCAGCTTTAAATACCGTTAAACGACGCTTCCATTTTTAATTTAATAAGTACTTATTAACCTACAATTAAGTGTGTGTTACCAAATCCTTGACCTTGATCTAAAACAAAAGACTCGCGTTTAAGAAAACAATCGAGTGCATTGTTCGTCGCTGCCGCGATCTAATCTGATAATGCGTCGGTTACGGCGCGCGTGCCCCAGTCGCGTAATTCGATTTGCGCCCTCGAGGCCACATGCTGGCATGGCCCTTGCTGCAGCGACGCTGCTCTCCTGTTTTTAATTAACGAACGCGGTTGGAGTGACGAAGTTATTTAGTGTTCGAGGAATTAGAAACTTGAGACAATTTAACCTTTCGTACAGACATATTAGAAAAGAATTGAGAACCTATTTTACTATCTACTTTTAGTTATTAAGCGCGAAGATGTATATGAGGAGTGTGAATGGGTGCATTGGGAGGGGAAGGCCTAGGCGGACGTTCCGTGATCAAATTGGGGACGTTTTGGAAAAAGGCCAGGTCAAGAGTAGGCACCCGAAACCGACGAGCATGTATGAAGAGATTGATGAATGTGGATGAAGCGAAAGAAGTATGTCAGGGTCGTAGCAAGTGGAACAAAGTAGTCTCTGCCTACCCCTGTGGGAAAGAGGCGTGACGATATGTATGTATGTTTGTATTTATGTATTAAGCGCGAGCACACACTAAACCATTATTACATTATTAGTGAACTTTATTACAGTGGAACAAGGTTGAATTGCTACATAAGTGTTGTTTTTTGCTATCGTTACTGCTACCGTCGTTATGTTTACATACATAACATACATACACAAATCACGTCTTTATTATCCCTTACGGGGTAGACAGAGTCTAAGTTAACAAGACCTACAAGCCACATTTAGCAAGATTCAAAGAAAATGGAATCAAAATAGTGTTAGGTTGCTAGTCGCATCGCCTATAACATGATACCTGTGATTTTCGCCCATTCCCTCGATGGACTTTTACCATCTGCGCGGGAAGAGAAGCAACTGGTACATTCTAGGTATGTATGTTTTTTCTATACTCCCATTGCAGACCAGCATAGATGTAACTGTTGAAGTAACGTGTTGTTTACATACATATATTATGAAAATGCCTTCAGCCGGGTTTATTTTCGGAGACAATAATACATCATCGTGGTAGTCACGATAATATTGAATAAAATCACAAGAAAATTGATTAGTTAGGTACCTAAATGTTTTAAAATCATCGAACTAACAAATTAAATCGAACTTCTTTTAATCATTCTTGTTTAACCATAGAATAGCTACCAAAAGCTTGTGCCTATGCCGTGGAGTCCAGGGCAGGATCAGTTGTGTGGGGAAGGGCGGGCGGGAGGCTGCACCTGGGCCCGTGATTGATGAGGCCCAGCCATCGCCATGATTGCGAACTGACGCCGCCATTAGCGACGGATCTGTTATGATTCTTATAGTAATGATCTTTAGTGATTAGGGCCACTTATTTGCGCCCACTCGATAGCAAAAATAGACAGCTTAAAAACGAGGCTAAACTTCGGAGATTGAGGCAGAAAGGCAAAGGTTGTTAAACTTTGTTTAATCAGTTCGATTTTATGTTTGTCGATAAAATACCTAATTAAGGTGTGACCACACCGCCGCTTAAAAAACGGTGACGTTACGGAATCACAACAAAATCTATGAAGAAACGGTGAGAAAACGTGGCGCCTACGACACGTCACTGCGTATACACGGCGGTGTGGTCGGACTTTTATGCGCTCGTGTTTGATAACTTCCGTTTCTTGAAATAATAAAGAGTCAGAACCTATGACCAAACAAAGATCTAAACCATTAATTTCAAATATTATTAAAAATCTATCGATATGTAAACAGATAACTGCATTATGGTCGCCAGATTTCTTCTGATGAATATTACCCCATATTCTTATGTAATTTGTTAATTTCTCAGCATTATGACGTATGAAAAACCGACTAAGTCCTAAAAGCCCAAACGCGTTTCTATCGTCAAAAATTTTTAGCCAATTTTTCAAGATAATTAAATTAACGCGGCTCTTAAAGTGTCGAATTCTTATGATGGTGATTCTACCTAGAAAACAATAAAGCAACCGACCTATTTAAGAACAAAACTTGTGTATGTGTAGGCTGCTGACACTAAGTACACATAGGTAACTAAGTATATAAATTGAGGCATCGGTGGTTGCATCTTCTTCACTCACGTGATAAATAATGGTTTCCGAAGTAGTAGGTAGGCTGTACCTAGTGCATTCATTACCTAAGCTCTGCAGTTCTCTACACTACCTATGCGGAACAAGAAGCCAACTACCAGTCAAGTAAACAGTCAGACCGCGTGTATTTGCCTGCTGCTCCTTATACCTAAAGTTAGGTTAGGTTGAGGGGGAAGATCGTCCGAAGCAGGTCCTGCCGCGTCGCTTGTCAAAGTGGCCGCCGGCGTGTTTGAACAAGTAATGAGCGGCTCCCGGGAGACGGCGTGTTTGCCCGAGACGCCCCGACGCCCGACGCCCCGAGCCCCTGGTAGGGTTACCGGGTTGCAATTTCGTACATCGTAGACCAAGGTTTAGACTTTTAGACGTTAGAAGACTGACATCATTTAATACATGAAAGAGTGGCAAAAATGGAATAAGTGTGGAAGAGGATTAAAAACTCAAAAGTTACTATTAGGTTGCAGTGTATTCGAAAGGTCTCCAACTAGATACAATAAATAATACACCTAATATAAAGATGAAAGTGACCAACCTACTTATCGATAAACGCTAGTTGGGCTTGTGATAACTGGTGTACTTGGCTCTGATCGTCTCACACAATGTCGTGAGGTGTGGAAACCGCATGAGTCCAAAGGTCTAAGAGTAAGCGTCTAAGGGTCTGGGTAAGGTACATACGCGTTACTTCTATACAAAATCCCCAGCTGTTTGTATGCAATACTCGTAACTTATGAAGGCTACCCATTATTGTACCGAAAGAAGTTCCTGCTCAGCGTGAGGCTTAATTTTCTATAGGTAAGGCGTAACTTACTAAGGTTTGTAATGTCTTGCATGGGGATTCCGGCAGTGTCGATTGATGGCGCAATTGACTCTGTCTGGGGCTTTAATTTCAAAAATCGAGCTCCTGAGCCGTTCGATGGAGTTTAATTTTAATTTTGTTCATTATTTCACAAAGCTCTGGTATCCCTGTCCCTATAAACAGTACCTACCTACTCGTCTTCCGCGAGTCCGCAGCCCTACGCTCGTGGTGTTTGCTCGCCACTCGGTGTCGTATCGGACTTTCGAGTGTAAATTGGAAAATTGTAGATAAACCTTCAAAACCGAAGTGTTTTATTCGCTAACAGGTCCACATTCGCTTTTCATGTAGTATTAGTATGAATGTAACTGAAGTCCCAACCAGGCTCATCTCTTTAGGTACCTACGTAGTAGGTAGGTTGTACAGCCGTAACATTGCGTAGGAACCTTTTCACTATAAATGTTTAAAACTTTATTTTACGAGGGATCAAAGAAAAAGTTTCTTACTGACCAATATTTCTAGTACTAATTATACGCTACGTAAGTCACCTTGTCAAATAGTTGTGATGAAATAACTCAACTTTAGGGTAATGTATTATAGTCCTTCTAACGATTAGAGACAGAAAACGCCATCTACCGTCAAAACTCGGTTTTAACGTAGTGTTTGAGTTGCACGCAGCCATAGTATCGCGCATATATCATACAGTGCGACGAAGATCTGTGATCTAAGCCAAAACTAAATCCCTATTATTCTTGTAAAAGATAATTGACAACTATTTGTATGTTTAAAGGAACCCTAAATTAATCCAGAGCCAAAAAACATCTCATCGCAATGTACAAACATTGAATTGTACGCGGTGCACGCCATCTACCGTAAAAGCTCAGCTTTAGAGGAAGCATGTACAAACATGTGTAAGCTTTTGCATCGCAGCCCCTTTCTCGCGCTAGAGCTTTATGAGGCATAAAAATTTCCGGGAACGTCAACAGATGGCGGTCCTTTACCTGACTTCTCACCCGTAATTAGAGTTTGCTATCCGAATATTCGAATATTCAAATTATCCGAATATCCGCCGTTTATAAAATCCGAATACTACCTACTGCATTCAATATTCGAATATATTCGCTATTTTGAATACCACAAAAAATGACGAAATTAACTTTTTTTAATAAAAGTTCTCTATTTGAATATTACAAAGTACCTAAAACTAAATTTTATAACAAACTGTTTCATGTGTATTATGTTTCTTCTCCCTCGACCATCAGTGAGTCAGCAAAAAGAAGCTCTAAAGTACAGTTAATAATATTTCAGACTTCTAATTATTTTATCTAAAATATTGTTAAACTTTACAAGATTACAATTAGTGTTTTTTTTTAAAGCTTTAGTGTTAATTTTTTTATTGTTATTGTTCACAATCACAACAATTTACTATTACACAAATGGGAATCAAATCATTATTTTGTTATATTTACTAAAATATTCAAAATATCCCAATTATCCGAATAGGTATTCGGATTCGTGATGTGGACCTATTCATATTATCCGAATTCTGAAAATGGACGGATTTTGCAAACTCTACCCGTAATAATATGTATACATTCGTAACCCCCGACGCAAAAAGAGGGACGTTATAAGTTTGAAGTCGTTGCTGTGTGTGTGTATTATCTGTCTGTGGCATCGTATCTCACAAGCGGATGAACCGATTTCGATGCGGTTTTTTTCTCATTCGAAAGCCAGTTTTCTTGCGGTGTTTCTTAGCCATCCTTCTCATCTCCAGCCTATATACGTCCCACTGCTGGGCACAGGCCTCCTCTCAGAATGAGAGGGCTTGGGCTATAGCTATAATTCCCACGCGGGCCCAGGCGGCGGGGGCAGCGGGCGGCGGGCAGGGATTCTTAAGCCATGTTTGGTAAAAATCGGTTCAGTAGTTTCGGCGTGGGGGGTTTTTTTATTTATGATTAAGATTTCATGAACTGCATGGAGAGCGATGTGTAGGTCACACGCATAGATATACTTATCGAGTATGTTACATCGGCTCTGACTGAAATATCAGAAGCGACACGAAAATTTTACAGCGTGTCAAAGGAAAATGAAATATACTCCTTTCATTTTTGAAAGTCAACGGGGCCACTCAGGCTCACAACGTGTAAGAAAACTGATCTAGAGTAGAGTAGATCTAGTCTGGCTGAGCTTGAATAACCTATGGGGTAAATACTTCTAGTGGTCCTAGAAATTTGAAATTTGGTATGAAGGTAGTTCTTACAGCACAACTAATGAAATAAGTCTAAATATCTGATTTTTTAAATGTTTGTCTGTCTATGTAAGTAACCAATATAAAATGACCTCACACTGCCTACATTTTGTATAGAGGCAGGGCTCTGCTAACACTGGATTTTATAATAACTTGGCGCATTTGTACGGAACCCTCATTGCGCGAGTGCGACTGGCATTTGGCCGGTTTTTTTTTTAATTGATCTAAATAGGTACCTACCAGGGGTCCGATTTTTGAAAGCACAAAATAACTCGAAAGTGGTAAAAATCAGTGTAATGCTACAAAATTATGGTTCAAATTAAACTAATTGTCAAAATTTATTACAGTTGTGTTTTTCTTCTACTATTCTACTCGTATTTCAAATTCATTACATTTTTTTAGATTCGAATAGTATAATTTCGAGTAATGTGCCTTCAAAAATCGGTCTATGATCATATTTAGGATAGGGTTTGATCTTGTACCCTCTTGTATCAAAGCTAATAAAATGTTTGTCTTGTCTTGTCTATATGTAGTGTAATTTTTGATGGTCATTGAAACTTTGACGCTTCGTTATAATTACTAGCTGTTGCCCGCGACTTCGTCTGCAAAGTATTCGTTTATCGCTTTCCCGCGGGAATTTTCCGGCATAAAAGTAGCCTATGTGCTATATCAGACTTTTCTCTATCTATGTGCCGAATTTCATCCAGATTCGTTGGGCCGTTCTGGCGTGATTGAGTAACAAACAAACATCCATCCATCCATCGAAACTTTCACATTTATAATATTAGTTAGATTTGAGAGTAAAACGCAACGATCTAGTCATGAGGAATTTCGTATCACATTAAAACCAAGAAAGTATATAATTTCAACTATTTTATTAGCAATTAACAAAAAATCAGGTGGACACAATAATTTATCTATAAGGTACGGGTAAGTATGTACTTAACAGTCCGGTGCGGACGAGCCCCGCGCGGTTATCAGGCGGCAAGAAAGCGCTCACTTTTATGTGAAAGCTACATGTTGTAATAGAATTAAGAGAGGAACTTGAAAGCTCGACCATTAATTTATTCTAATTAGTTTAATTAAACCTCGCGCCGCTCGCCGCTCCTCCCGCTCACACAATTAGTATACTCACAACACATGTTTCTCTCATAATTTCATTACAATGGTACGCATTACACTCTCGTAATAAACCTACCGATGATCCATTTATTGTACAATTCAAATTAAAACTGGTACATTACGCTAAAACTTACCTAACTCCTAAGTTTACAATAAATCTTAAACACCAAGTTTGGTCGAAAACAGGAATGTGTAAAACATGTGACTAGAATTTACTAAAACTTAACATCGACCTAAATAAATAGATATTACACACATACTATCATGAATGTTCATTCGAAATTAGTAAAGATTAAAAATACTCACCTCTGTACAAACTAAGTATGCCCTGAACTTAATACGAAGTGAGATCTTACAACTTAAACAATGACACACAAAAACAATATCAGCAACCAGGCATGCTCCTGGGGGGACCACATACACAAACACAAAACTAAATTAATCTTACTTATTTCTAGTCATAAGACGATTTTAATAAGGCTTGATAGGGTACATCTCGCTCAATCACGTCAGGTGATTCAATATTTCAAAACCTAAAGTATTTGAGTGCAAACTAATAGTTATTAGAATAGGTACCACAATCGATGAGTATTTATTGTTGGTGTGTATAAACGAACAATAATTTAGATTCAGTCTTTTATCAAATGCCTGTGGAATAAGTTACATGAAAAAAATTATATGAATTGTCAAACACTGATATCTGGATTAAATATAACAAGTTTACAATTAATAAATAAGGTAAATCTACTTTATAGTAATATTTTACATAAATAACTTGAGATCAGTGGAGAATCTTTTAATATTATTTTCTCGTGTGTATAGATTTTACTTTTTGTGATATACGGACGACGAACTCTTATTCAGTTCTTCGTTTACCTGCGCTTGCGCCCAGCTGCGCCGCACAAAAACTGTCTCCTACATGACAAGGGGCAAAGCTCGCTTCAATAACCAATTTTATAGATTTAAATGCATTTGCGCAATAAGCGATACTGCGATTTGAACAAAATAGATAACGAGTCTCTAAACTTGCTCAAGTTTATATTATTTACATTGATTCCGAGATCATCCATGTTTGTATCGACCTAATAACGATACGAAATAACCAAAAGTATTAAAGTTAATTTGGTCTAAATAATGATGCCAGGTTACATTTCGTAGTAAGTACGATTAAATATGTAGATTGTGCTAATTACAGATTTAAAATTATTCAAATTTCCTAGTTTGACCAAACCACATAATTTAACGGAATTGAATTGTAACAATATGCCTGGACTTATTGGCAAGACACAAGCTTCTTCAGCCTGCTCCAGCTTTCCTTCCTTAAGAGACAATATTTATCATCCATACAATCAATTAAAGCTAGCATTTTATACTGCTCCTACTTTATTGTACGCATTAAAAACTCTAGCACACTATTTTTTATCGCGATTTGAAACTAGAGAAAATATAGACTTTTATTTAGCCTGTGCGCAAAGACGCTGTACGCGAAGCGCAAAACTGTGCTAGGTCATTAAGCTTGCCTCGTTATTTTGTTTGGTACTAGCTCTTGTTAACCCTTACATCAATCAGAAATGCACGTCCTGTACATCCGTTGGTGTGTCGGGTAGCTGCGTTCGTTCTGTGGTGGGTTGTTTGGCGGGGGGGTTCTGGCGAGCGCGGGGCTCCTGTGGCTGGGTCTCCCTGGCCAAGACTCTCTCGACGTGGCGAGCGACTAGCTCGGCCGCAGCGGGTGGAGTTTGTGTCAGTGCGCAGAGCTCGCTGATGCACATGCGTACCCGCAGTCCGCGGGCCGCCGCCGCGATGCAAGCCACAGCTATCAGGGACGGCGGGACAAGAAGAAACTCCGTCTCTGTGGACAAGTAATGTGACCATAAACTTGTGTAACTTACGATGATGTGGGGACTATAGTCTAAGGCTAAAATTACACGTTTACGTTTGTCAGCAATGTCGTACGGCAGAAGCAGCCAGAATTTGGAGTTGATGCACCAAGTTTATTTTATTGACACTGCATGAATGTAGCTGAATATCGACCTGTCAAGAGAAATCGTTGACAAAACCGCATTTACTCTTGAACTCATTTATTTATCGTAAAAAAAAATCCTTTGCGCACAATTAAAATTTAAGTGTGTGTTTTATTTTAAGGTGCACAATAAAAAAAACTAATTACTTAATTCGTAGGCTACTTCTATCAATCGTTCGTACTCGTAACTAAATTGCATACGTTACGACTAAATAGCAACCTTTATGTATACGCAAATTGTTTTAAGGTTTAAGCCACTTTGCATTTTCAGATACTTAACCGGAATCGTTCGCCCGCGCATCTGTTGAGGTAAGGTTGAGGTAATTACGAGTGGAACAGGTGGCTCGCGCGCCACCTTGCATCTCAGCGGCCTTGCATCTACCTGCGCCAGCGCCGACACTAATACGAGATAGCCTACCTCTCAATAAAAACAAATAAGCATCAACTCGCTATCTGACTACAAATCGACAACATTATATCGATATTTCCAAGTCTCAATGTATTCAATTGTTTGACGTTTAACTTTAAATAACTATTTCTTTCCGTTTGACTGGAAAGGTCCGCGAAAAAAATGGTGTTACATTTTGCACAATACTGAACCTTTCATTGTTGTTAAGAAGAATAAGGAAGGAGTCGAAATCGAACAGCTGCCAGATTTGTGCATTGCGTCCCCGTCTGCATCTTTTTGTGTCCCGCGGACAATAGCGCGGAATAATGGTAATTTACATCTTAAGTCGTCTAGTTAAGGGCGCAGCTGCAATTTTGCCACGATCGGAGGAGAGACTCCTTTGTTCGGGCCCAAGTAAATTTCGATCGAGGCTACGACTAATCAATGACGATCCTAAACAAACATCTTTACAAATATGCCTCGTATATACAAGTTTTCCCATGATATTTTGAAATTTTGCTCTAATTTATCGCTTGGGTACGAGAATACGTGTTACTATAATAAATTTATTTTATATCAGAATAAGTTTGTCATTACATAAACTTCGGACGAGATAGAAGACAAGTTTATACGAATATCCCTCGTCACTCAGTCGCTTCTTAGTGACCTAACGGTAGCAGTATTGAAGCGTAAACACGTTTGTTAAAATTATAAAGGTGTAAGTCGCCGGGCTGGGTGTAGGTAGGCCGCGGCGAGCAGCAGATGTCTTGGCACCTGGCGCGACCCTTCCGCTCACTGCCTACCTCTACGTACAACTTTAGGGTCACTGCCCACCTACACCCTTTTCGACTTAACGCGACCATGCCCTTAGACACTTTTCTTCACGCTATCTACCTACTCAAGAAAAAACAATATCGCAACACGCGAGCGCGGACGCCTCACAATTTTAATTAGAAAAAGCACCCTCCAGATACTTCATTCCTGTAATACGAGGTCATTGATATACAACAAGTTCAAGCTGAAAGAGTTTAACAACTTATTAATTCAGTATACGCCATTCAACTATGCAACGTTTACAGAAATTAGATCGATTACTAATAGCGACAGTTAGTTACTACTAGTGTACGATTGTGACCGGGCACGATTTTGTTTAATTTTGTAACTCATTATGCGACCGAAAACGATTGTGTGCTGCATATCAGAGTAGATCTCAAATAGTATGGGCAGCGAAGCGTCGCGATCCGTTGCGCGACAGGTTGGCTGCCAGTTGGCCGCTCAACATCTGCTGGCCAAGCACACGACAAGGGGCCGCGGACAAGACACCCCCGCGTCTTGCCTTGCATTACCCACCCTTCTAATTGCTATCAACTTAATAACCCCAACAGACATCGAAGACCGTTAAGTTCCGTTTATCAAACCCGTCTCGGCGAATCCTAATTCAAATAGACACGATACGAAATTGCAAGGGTTGCAAATAGTCAATGTCTAATTGTGCGAAACTGGTTGCAATATTTTATACATTCATCGTTTTAATGTCTTATTTTTGCGAAACGAGTTTTGAATAGGTTATCATAGATTCGGTTGCATTCGGGTGATTTCTATTGTATTTAGATGATTGTGCAGATTTTTTTCAGTTGCAAAACTAAGTGACACAATGAAATGGTCGTTAAAACATGCAAAACGATGAAAATTCAAAGCATGATCGTATAAAAGTTATAAATGAAGACGTCTAAGTATGATAACGGCATCGCAGCGCAATATAACACTACGAACATCCGCATCCACCTCCTAATAAAAGCGCTCATATTTAAAACGGAAGCGAGAGATCGTCGAAACCGAATATGGAGAGACATTAAGATTTGAGAAGATGACTCCAGTGTATAGCTAGGTTAGGAGCTGGTTAGGGTCGGATACGCCAGGTGCGCGCCGAGACGATCCTTTGTCGCGGGGCCTTTGTCGCGCAGCGCGGTACAATACCCGCGGGACGTCTTCGATTGTCGCGAGTCAGCTGTCGCGGTCGCCCCTTCCCAACGCGACCAGTCTCGCGACTCGCACCCAACCCGCGACCATGACACGATTAGAACAACGTGAACATATCTTTTAACTTTCTTTTAACAGTTACTTAACGAATCAAATTCAGTAAGCAGTAAATACTGCATTGCATTGTAAAAAAACATTGAGTTAGGGGCTGATTGGTCTCAATGTCCTTTAATTACTACCTATGAAACAGCCGATGCTAAGAAAAGGAAGTTTAGGGTCAAGTAGTGTTATTAACCCGTTCACACCTCGTGTGTGTACCTAATATAAGTTTACAACAATTACGTGTCACTTCCGGCACTCGACATGCGACACCACACCAACCAACAACTCGCCGACTGAAATATCCTTACAAATGATTCTTAAGCATTTCCGCAGAGAAATGGGCTTTGTACGGGTTTATGTATGGATTTTGATGTTTAAATTAAAGGCATTTTTGCAACGAAAATACCGACACATGTGTGATTAAAGCTGTGGACCATAACAAGGGTAACCAAGCAACTGGCAGCTATAAATAACTGTTATCAGGATCCGATGGACCATACGGGCGTAATCGGGCGAACAGTGTTAAACATCGACACATGACTTTGAGTGGTTAATCAACGAGTATCTCCAAACTATTGCTTCTAATTCGGTCGTACTTATATTCGTTTTTCACGTGTTATTACGTCAGAAGGCACGTGTTCATTTCATAAACTAACGTACCTAATGGGCATGAAGTTATCACCATTTTACAGCCGACATACCGACAATTATAATGTCAAGTACAGGCGGTATTAACGGGCATGATAAATATTTTATTTTTATGGCGTGCTCAGTGATCGGGCGAGCTCAACCCTTGTCGGTAACAGCTAGGGTCACTGTTGGTCAGTGGCAATTATATAGCATGACCGGTTGAGGTGTCAGACGCAGAACTAAGGGTCCATAATAACATTACGCCCCGTAACTGCATGCACTGGTCTAACCGACGTAATCAGGATCCATAGAAAAGCCACGTTAGTGTAAGGTAAGCGAGTAGTAGAAGGTACCTCGATGAGTATTTTATTTGGTAGCTCTGGTTGCAAATAAAAGCAGGTAAATACCCACATTCTGTCCAATTTTCAAGGAGTTATTTGAGGATTTAGATGGCAAATAGTTGCGTTTGTCAGAATTGGTAATTAATCAACCTGATGCAACCTGTGATGACGACGTAAGATTACACCAAACTTTAATAAGCATCACACGAATTGCTCAAGTTGCTTAGTTTTTCACGATAAAATCATAATCTCCCTCAGCATAAATCGTCCAAGACGTTAATCTGAGTGGTCATCCAACATTAACATAAATTATTGTCTCTTTTCATTTTAAAACTGGACCATTAAAATTTTATGTGTATAACAACGTGGTTGGGGTCAGTGGCTGAGGGGCGCGGGCGCAAGGTGTGCGATATCACTGCGCGGCATGTGCGCCCGAGTTCCGACACACGCGTCCACCCCTGCACATAAAATGTCCATGCACGCACTGCTATGGCATAACCAAACAAAGGGACGTACCACATTAGTTAATTACAAAGAAACTTGTACTTTTAAGAGTCAAAGCAACATAGAAACAGTTCACATTATACCAATTAATTAAAGGTGCAATGACATCATAAAGCAGGAAGTCGGTTCTACCCGCATGTTACACAATTTTCGCAGCGAATTTATGATCTGGCAATATACCTAGATAGCAAAGTGACTTACCAGTGTAGCAGACTGAGGTAAGCGTTAAAGCGTGGGTGCGCACGAGTGGATTGACGCGACCCCAGGGCACTCGCGCCAGGAACGGCTCGATGAAGTCAAACGCAGTCGCGATGGAAAGCTGCCAGTTGAGCCGCTGCAGGAGGATCACTTCCCATTGCTGCAAACAAACACAATTCTGCACATCGCGAAACTGAAGCATTGTCTCACTGGCCATTCTTCCGAAGGGACAATGAGCAACCCCATGTGAAACGCAGGGCCCTTTCAAGAAAACTATAACTTTAATTTTACCCAACGCAATTACCATCCACTTATTTAAGGTGAATACAAGAAGGGACACTTATATTCTTTGCAATTGAAACGTAACCGTCATACTCGATGAATCAGGCGGAAACCGCAAAAAGTAGCGGATCGCATTACATATAAAAATAGAAATGTGATAAGCGAAAGGGCCATGTTTTTCGTAGGGAAGCACTATATTTATATAATAACAAAGCCAACTCAAACGCATCCCATCTATTATAAGCTCAATGAATTACAATCATTTGTTTAAAACGTGTGAAGAAAATACTTTATCTTAAAAGAGTTCATTCATCCACAATAACTTTCAAATCTATTCTATCTCTCTTATACTTCAGTAAAGGTCAAAGACGTGGTTTAGACCAATTATAATGTAAACAAAAACAAATAGACATTAATAACGAGGAAGATAACCGGGGTCACATGATTAATATTCGACGAGAATTGTATAAGTATTTAATAAAGGAATAACCTAACTGAGGGACGTATGTATAACGGTAGGTAACAATGCATATTCGTAAGGCATGCATGGGAAAGTAAACTGAACCGTATGCCATATGAACCAATTGAATATGCGTAGGATGAGTTTATCGCTTTGATCGCACTTAATTGCGAGGAAGTATGTGCCCCGCGATGCCATACGGCACCTTCGAGCTCGTTTTCTCACGGTCCAACATGGAATTTTAATTTGCGTACCACTAGGGGGCGCTTGTCTTTCAATAATGTAATTTTAGACATCTTATGGGAATATCTTTTGCATTACATTATTACCCAAAACATTCATTTTATTCAGCCCACAGTTGTTGACGCATTTTAAAATATTCGAAGTAGGGATGTTCGAGTCACGAACATAGGAAATGAATTTTGTGACACCTGACAGAATTACGGTGCCCTAAATGCGTGTGAATCAGGCGACAAAGTCAACTCGCGGCGAGCACACTAATTGTTGCGCTCACACCTGCCTCTACCTGGATATAACGCATTATGATGTTTTTGAGGACTGTGGGAATGTACAAATTTCTATATCAGATATGCCCTTATGAGTACTTTCATATTATGGCAATGTAAAAGTTAAAATTTCTGTAGTAAGATATTAGATGCGTTGACATCTGTTACTTTAAACTCCAACGCGCTAATACACTTTCCAAGTAAAGTACAATGGGACAGTTCATAAGGGACGGCCTTATCTCGATATCAGCTCGTGTAGCCCACATTTCCGACGGAAGCACGTAAGTAACAAGTCAGTGCTCAAGTCCGTCACAGGCTACGGCTTACTTTAAGAGGGCGACACAATGATATACTTATTTACCTCAGCCCTCAAGAAAGTGTCGGAAGAAGTAATTACCGGAAGCTAACCACACGGGCCTTAAGGAAACGGGTAATATAAAGGGCATCTCTTTGGGGTGACATTTGACTCGGTTAATCGACTTGAATCACAGTGGAGGCGAAACAATGCGCAGCGAGTTGCGGTCGCCGCAGGATGTAAGGTGTTTGGCGTCGGAACCGCTTGACCTTTCCCGGGGTGACGATCCAGTGAATCATGCGCCTTAATAGATGCTATCACGATTTTAATAATTAAATTTCAAGTAGTTTACTATGAGGAAGATGCCATTTAAAAAGAATGCGTTTTCATATTTCTACTTCCGTAGTCCTAGCTGGGTACTTGACTAAGATGATTTATGACCACCATTGATATGCGATATAATTAAGTAGGTATCTACTTACGTACATGCTCAACTCATGGTCTTCCCTGGTAAGACTAACAAGTAAACCCTTTGATGAAAGATTTAAGTATGTCCGTCTTTACGCAAAATTTAAAGCTACACCCCACACTGTACGAGTTTGATTAAAATGCCCTACTAGTACATGTTGCTTGGTAGACAGCCATAGTGCTAAAAAAACTTAATAGTACTTAATAGTAATAAACTTAGTTGAGTTGTGAAATAAAATTATTCGGTAGTATTGACAACCGCTTAACTTACCCTGACTTCATTCGGATGGACGGAGTTGTCGGTGTAGGCGCAGAGCAGGTCGACGGAGAGTGGATGGCATTGGCGGAACTTGGACGCAAGAAGCATGGCAGTGACGGCCAGGAGTTGCAATTGCTGCCGAGAGATCGCCCGCTGGCCCAGAAACCGGTCCATATAGCTGACCGCCAGTGGGAACACCTGCTCTTCGCACTGCTGCTCCTCACATACCTAAATGAAAAACATCTTGATTTTTCTTAAGAAAAACTCTATCGTAGATAGGTAAGAATAGCAGTAGTCAAGACAATTGCTTGTATTGCCTTATAATATATTTAATAGCCATTGTTTTATTGTTTTTGAACCATCACTAATAGTGGGTAGGTAATAAATATCTATCGTATTATTTTTATTTTAACGTAAATTATAGACATTCCTGGTGAAAAAAATATTTACCCCTTAACAACAAAAACCCCAGACAGGTAACTATTAAGTGACAAACTTCTGAGTTTTAAGAATTTAAGGCATTCCAATGCGCATGTTTATACTTCTGTAGATACGAGTAGCATTTGTTTACAAACAAACGAGAGGCGCGCATTTCGAGGAACTTGATCTCGCGTCGGCCTTAAACACGTAACTTTCTACGTAAGTACTCGAATCATACACAGGTGAGCAAAAATAACGGTTCACTTGCACTATAAAATTGTACGAAAAGCGACCCCTTATTTTTGTACGTCTGCATAGATATATAACAACAAGAACGTAAAGGGATGAAAGGCGATACCATTTTTTTCGAGCAACGAAGTACGAGTATGTACTTTCAAAACTTTTTGTAGCACAATAGGAAAGTTTTTATCTTCTGCCAGTTATAAAGATTCCCGTGCGCATTCAAGAGAAAAGCTCAGCAAAAAGCTGGTAAAAAAGCTTCCGTTGGCAAGCATTAGTAAGGGCTCGTTGCATATTAATCTCCAGCCTGTAAGTTATTAACTCCGTACGTTACAAGTAGGCTTCTACATAAACATGGATCACTGAGTATTTAATTTACTTTCAAGGCCGGTATTTTATTAAGTGAGGAACCTTGGAATAGGCTTATTGTCTAACTCGCTCGCAATCGCCATCGTGTTCATTTTGACAGTTCTTGTATGAATGTGACTTTAACTGTCAAAATCAACACGATGGCGATTGCGAGCGAGTTAGACAATAAGCCTACTGATTAAGCTTTAAGGTAGTGGTCATTTTATTTTGCATCGCAACATTACCAACAACACTGAAGCAACATTTTTATAAATAAGCTTAGTGACTTAATAGAAAGAGAAAAGTATATTTTTTCTAAACTTGTTTAACAATCAGGAATGCAAGAGAAGAATGCAAATAAATATTATCAAATTGCAGATTAGTTAATGACCTCCAGAAAAAAACAGTGACTCGTTAAAGACAATTAAATAATGACTAAGTATTGCTGGCTCAGAAAAACATGTTTTGTATTCAATGGGTACTTAGTTTATTGGTACAATGCTAAATACGGGGTAGGTAGTTTAGAAACAACGCACTTATGTACTAATTACACTACTTAATACGCTGGGTATTTTAAAGCTCGTTCGTTGTTTGTTACCTCATCTGCTTACCAATAGCCACCTAATTAGCCTAATTACTATCAAAATAACATCGAAACGTTCCCCACTTAGTACGAACAGGAATTTGGAAAATGCGGGTAAATGAACTTTTAGCCCAGAGTTCATTGACCTTTGCACATTAGTGAACTTACACAACAGAGTTATTTTTATTGTGACTCACATAAAACAATTAATAAGTACCTACATTTAATAATGTTCTACATAACACAAAAGTACCTTTTAAAGTATAACAATGTTCATAATATTTAATCGAAGTAAAATATTATACTTATATTTAATGTTTAATAATGGACAAATAAATAATAAAAATAAATAAAATTGCTAAGTTTATTCCGACACTCGATCAGAATTTTAACAGCAATCCAAAATTAGTTGATAGTAAATATATTTAATTGTTAATAAATATAGTTAAAAGGCAATATAATAAAATAATAAATAGTTATCAGTATTAATATTTACTGTCCATTATTTGTCAATCATCAAGTAGGGTAGTCATACCTCCAGCATCCAGGTAGTGACGACTTTCCTCATGAACGGCTGGATGTCGATCTGAACATGCTGGAAGTAGTCCGTATGGAGCGCATGGAACCTCTCCAAGGTCAACAGATTCATCAGCAACCTCGGGTCCTGGTCCAAAGCACGGTCAGCCCCCGCCACACACATGTCCACCCCACTAGAAGAATTCCCCGAATTCTGCATGTTCTCTTCACAAGACAAATCCATCACAACACAAAACACCAAGGCGCAAAACTTCTCCGCAAAGTTCGATTTAAAAAAAAAAAATTTTTTTTAATCGCGTTCTTTTTTCGAAGTTCGAAACTCACACGGCCGCGATCGTGCGGCCTCCAGCTGAGTGCAAGTCGGACTGAGCCAAAGTTGAGCTGTGGCGGCATGCAAGGGACCCCATTGCCTTGGGGTGCTCTTGTCCGGGCCCACGAGTTAACCTGCTTTCAATTATTGGGGGATTAGAGCTCAAAACTGGTTTTAGGTTAATTTTCGAGTTTGTGTTTAAGAAAGTGAATATATATATTTGTCTTTGTGTAAGATTACTCATCATTCAATTATACGAAATACCTAATACTTACTTAGTGTGATAATTTGTTTTGATAGAGCCAGTTGTTTAATGTTGCAACAGTTATTTTAAGAAAAAAATCAAAAAAAAATGATAGGTAGTTAATCCACCGGATTATTAACTATGTAGTTAAATTTCTTAGCAGTGGCTAAACCATGTTCATCATATCATTAATGTCAACTTATGCAACCCAAAGTCCAATCCAATACACTCACAAAAAGGTTTAAATTTTATACTAAACCCCTATGATCACAAAACCCCTAATAAGCCCCTGAGGGCTTAGGCTTAGTTAAAACAGCATTAGTACAGTCGCCAACACTCCATACTTACCTACCTTTTTACAACGAGACAGTACAAATGGTCAGGTAAGATAAATAACTACATAAATACCTTCTCAGTTGAAATTATAACAAAACGAAATCAATACCAAACAGTTGTCCAGTAAAAGGCTGCGGTTCAAGTTCAAGTAATATAATTACAACTCGCGGTGTGATTCAGGAATAATCCCTAATTCACGTTCCTCCTGCGTTATAAGGTTTTTTTCAACCCCTAACTAGTATTGTAATGCAATATTGCGTACCTTCAGCTACGCAGCTTATTTCTAGGGTCCCGTGCGTCAATCAATTTAGTTCCTGGGCCACCATATATAACCTTCTCATAGTAAGTTAGGTACTTATATGTTTATTTGTATGTGACGATGCTTAGCGAAAGAAGTAAATGTCATTGTGACAAGGTTCTGTGCTGGCAAAAGAATCAAACTGGTTGACTGCGCATCAAATGGCAAAAAACTTAACCCCCAAAAGATCACTCTTACATCCAGTTATCTGCCTACACCCACTGACCGGAGATTAGGTAGGTACTCTTATATTGGGTCATAGAAGGTTTTGAACTTCGCTAAATCAAAAAGTCGCATGAAATACACCACAATAACAATGACATTGCTTCCTTCTAATAAGCTTGACACAATATCTATTCAATAACTCAGAGGTTCTTCAACTATAAATATTACTAAACTAGCTTCTGCCCGCGACTTAGTCTGCGTAGAATTAGCAATTGACATGTTTATGGCTATCCCCCGGGAACTATGCTATTTTCAGGGATAAAAAGTGGCCTATAGATGTTTTAATCTAGGGTACCAGCTATCTTCGTTCCAAATTTTATCCAAATCCGTACAGTCGTTTTAGCGTGAAGAAGGAACAAACATACACACTCAATCACATCGTCACATCATCACATCGTCACTCACAAACTTTCGCATTTATAATATTAGTAGGATTAGGTAGGTACAACTCTAACAAGACTGCAGCACGCGACCTGACCAATAAAAATCCAGTTCGACTGTAACAATCTCACAATTTTATTACTTCAAAATTAATTCAAAACGAGGCATAAAATTTACAATCACTTTTGAAAACACACAATGACAATGGACAAAAGAGGTGGTTCGGGAGGGCGAGGAGGCCGGAGGGTCGCAGCTGCGCGCGCGCCGGCTGCGCGACATTATAACAAATCCCAGCACACCTGATCTTAAACACCGATCATTATTATAATTCCATTCTCTTTCCAGATTTCTTTGTAGTCTCGATTACGACGCGTGCACGCCAGCCCTCTTTGAATCTCAATGTACACTACCCACCTGCCAATTTATGTACTGTTCCAACTACGTCTAAATATTAACTAATCACACTTTTTTGGGGGCGCAGACTTGGAGCTGCTAAATTTGCCGTTGTAGTAAGGAAGGTATGCTACTACGGCCTTCCAGTCAGTCAAATAGACAATCGTTATTGCACTCGCCAATCCGAACACTGCCAAACTGGCGCCGAAAGCAGCAAGCTGTTCCAATTGCTTTTTACTCGGCCCCATGGTATTTTCTTCAGAGAAGCCTTAAATTCGCGACGCGGTTGCACTGAGCGCCTTATCCGAATCTCTTTTTGACTTGCTTTGACAAATAAACTAAATGACAGTAAGTAGTTTAGCCGTGGAGTTTTTATCCCGAATAATTGACAACCATAAAGTTTAAGGTTCAGAGTTGTTTGTCTTATTTTAAGTTGCGAATTGTGGATGACGGGACGAGAAAATAAGTGCACGAATGCACGAATAAAATCTTAATAAAATTGTTGTTTTTCTTCAGAGAAGCCTTAAATTCGCGACGCGGTTGCACTGAGCGCCTTATCCGAATCTCTTTTTGACTTGCTTTGACAAATAAACTAAATGACAGTAAGTAGTTTAGCCGTGGAGTTTTTATCCCGAATAATTGACAACCATAAAGTTTAAGGTTCAGAGTTGTTTGTCTTATTTTAAGTTGCGAATTGTGGATGACGGGACGAGAAAATAAGTGCACGAATGCACGAATAAAATCTTAATAAAATTGTTGTTTTTCTTCAGAGAAGCCTTAAATTCGCGACGCGGTTGCACTGAGCGCCTTATCCGAATCTCTTTTTGACTTGCTTTGACAAATAAACTAAATGACAGTAAGTAGTTTAGCCGTGGAGTTTTTATCCCGAATAATTGACAACCATAAAGTTTAAGGTTCAGAGTTGTTTGTCTTATTTTAAGTTGCGAATTGTGGATGACGGGACGAGAAAATAAGTGCACGAATGCACGAATAAAATCTTAATAAAATTGTTCAACACAAGCTTACTGAACTATTCCGCATGATTTAACATTTACCTATGTATTTAGTTACCAACTTAGTTTTTAATATGGGCCACCGAAAATAGGCTACAGTCAAGGTCAGAAATAGCTATAGGTTCCTACCTACTTACTTATAAATAAGCAGAGTGGTAAGATTCAATATACATAGTTACTAGTTTATAGTAAAAAACCGTGGTAGCCTAGTGGTTTGACCTGTGGCCTCTCAAGCAGAGGGTCGTGGGTTCGAGCCCGGGCGCGCACCTCTGAGTTTTTCGGAATTTATGTGTGATATTACATTTGAAATTTACCATGAGCTTTTCGGTGACGGAAAACATCGTGAGGAAACCTGCACACATCTGCGAAGCAATTTAATGGTGTGTGTGAAGTTCCTAATCAGCACTGGGCCCGCGTGGGAACTATCGCCCAAGCCCTCTCATTCTGAGAGGAGGCCTGTGCCCAGCAGTGGGACGTATTTAAGCTGGAGATGCTTAGTATATTGTGTATTATAATATAATCTGATAGATACATACATAGTTACCGACATCAAGCTTAAATAAAATTATTACCGCGATATTAAGGTATTTAATTTACATATTGGTGACCAGGAATTATTACACAGCAGTCAGAACTAAATAATTCTGCAAAACAATTTTATTTATGTAATTAATCAAAAACATAATTAGGTACAAAAACGATAACTCACGTATAAAAGCCGAATAATGCTCGACATATGTTTCGGACTAATCCGTGGTCCTTTTCCATGGAGCGCTCGCCCCATATGACATATGTCGAGCATTATTCAGCTTTTATACGTGAGTTATCCGTTTTTGTGATAATGATTGAGTCTCACGGTAGTTTCATGTTGAAAATCAAAAACATGTTTAATACAAAATACCAAGGGTATTTCACTACAATGAACATTAACAGTAATAGTATGCGGTGAACTAAACGTCCCGATGGAATAGAATTCTCACAGGCCCGTTCCCGTGGTCGCCGCGGCCGTACGCCGCGCTGCATGCGATTGTCAAATTAGGCCACCATACTACACCACTAATTGCCGAGTTATCAATTTTGTCAACCCATTCCCATCTTGCACTTATCTGGCGAATATGCCGCGCGTCATGGGTGAACGAACTCGTTATTGGCCGCGGCTATTCCCACAACGATGACCCGAGGTGACGAGGACATTTTAGGTACCTAAGTAAGTTTTTGTACAAGAATTTACTCTTTTGGAACCTTTCAACATGAAACTACCGTGAGACTCAAACATAATTACAACAAACCGGATAACTCACGTATAAAAGCCGAAGGAATGCTCCGACATTGTTTCGGACTACTCCGTAGTCCTTCATCAGAGAGCGCTCGCCCCGGCGGCAGCGAAACGAACACGAGCGAGCGGCTGTAAAATAAACTAATAAACCAACTAAGTACGTGTAGAAACTAGAATAGGTTAGAGCAGTGTTGCCGTTAGCGTACATTTTACACATTTGACGTACCTTTTTAGCCTCCAATGTGTTATGTGTAATTGGGTCTAGTTTACGTACCTTTTGTTCAAATCCAAAACTATGTGTAACATTTTATAAACCGCCGCCAAACAGTTGTGGCAAAACTGAGAGTGATGATAGAACCTGTGTTAAGAGTTGAGTAAAAAAATGCTTATGTACTTTTTTATCCCAAAATGTACCTTTTTAGCGCTGTATATGTACCTTTTGGGAACTCAGTTGTGGCAACACTGGGTTAGAGTCAAAAGTTAAGAGGACCGTCACCATTTTTACGACGTTCGGAGCTAATTATTATCCAATAACGAAAAAGAATTAGTTGTCTTCTTGTTGTCTTATTACTCCACAATGACAACTGCAAGACAGCTACGTCTGTGCGACAGCCTTTCTAACTATAGTACATTAACATTACCTCTAGCACTATTTAGAGTTCATTCTGAAAGCACGAGTTCAATGGAGTGCTCTACAACAATTTATTTTTCAGCATGCAGCGGCTTTTCAGACAAAATATCTTATCTTTGGTGTTTTCAACTAAAATGAGGGTATTTATTTCATTTGGTGTAAATCGGCTGTCCGCGACAATATCACCATCCAAATGATGATGGATGTTTACCGTGTGTAAAAGTATCTTGTAATAAGGAATGATTTCTAACGGCCGCTTCTTTTAAATTTTTGATATATAAAGTAATGTGAAAGTTATTTCGTTCAAAAGGGCCAAAATGTCACTACCAAGGGGTGTCCGCTTTCCCATTTTCGGTAAAACTTCTGCAAAAAGTTCCATTTAACTGACGTTTACGGCTGAAGCTACTATTTCCCTAAAAAGTTTCATAGTTATATCATACAATATTGATTGCACAAATTAAAACGCATCATATAAAACGGAACAGCAACATCGTACATTTGGGTTCCTGTTTAACTCGTCATCACCGTGGCACAACGTAACGCGACATATAGCTCTGCACTGAACAGTTCTGCACAACCCCCGCCGCTCCCCCCGCGTGCCTCCTGTCACCATTCAGAAGGCAGAATGAGCCCACGACGCGCAAAGCAAAATTAAGAATTTATTTCTTTTTTACAAAGCCGTACCGTGGTTTTTGTCACAATAATATTGTCATTCCCTTGGGTCTCATTCCTCGGTAAGTACATGAATTGTTTATATTTATCATATTTTATCGTATAGCCTAACCGATTGATTATAACGTAATCAATAAAACATTTTGGAATAACTAATAAGGTACATGCTAAAGTGAAAATAGCTGGATTTGTCATTACCAAGGTGGTCATTACCACTGATTACCGTGGACTTTTTACCCACGGAAAGGACGATGATTATGGAATCATCGTCATCAAACCATGGGGTAATGACTATCTGCACTTAATTCTGTAAAGACCTTGCTTTTATATATTTTTCCATTTTATATCTGTCCACACTTTCTGTTAATTTAATTGATTCTGTATTTTTCGCAAATATTTTTCACGTTTTTTATCTGTTTCAGTGGAAGAAGTAAATAAATATGCCAAGTAAAAAGGAGATAGTAAACAAGAATTGCTAATAAAAAAACGGATAAGTAGCTGAAAAAAAGACGCGAAAAAATTAAATCTAACAATTATTGTACAGACAGATTAAGTAATAATGACCGTCTTTCCGAATATGCTGGTGGATTAAAAAAAGACATGTAAAAGAGCCCTTGGCGGCCTATTTGCAAAATAAACTTTTGACTTTTGAAGAGAAAAAAACAAAATTATTGAAAAACAGATTATTTTCTACTTCAAAGAATTTCAAATGTATGAGCTATATATGAAGCTACTAAAAAAATCATTATGCTACTCATATTTTGGTATTTTATTATTTATTTGTTTAATATTTACATTCTTTTATTTAATAACCAAATTGATTAAATACTTCGGTACTTTGAAATACGTCAAAAACTGTACAAAGTAATTAGAAATAGGAACATTTGTCATTACCATGTGCTATCGTCATTACCAAGCATGCAAAATGTCATTACCATGACGCTTAAAACATTGCGGGTCCATATCTTCAATGTTTGGGCTCCTAAAAGATGGCCTTTATTTTTTTTATAACCCATGTATGACAAACTGTCAATTAAGATTAAGTTTGTGATTGAAAACAATTTTATTTTTATTTTTTTAACAAACTGCCAAATTTGCACCAAATGAAATAAATACCCATGACTGATATACAGAAAGAAAGTCAGACAGAAGAATTGGACGAAAGTTTGGGTTTACTTTTTTACGCGTTGGATCTGCCCCGTACCATGAAGTGATTTTAGCGCCATCTAGTATCCAATAGAAGAATAGTTATTTGTGATACAAGGTTGGTAAGTAAGGTTTTACAAATGAGCTGACCAGTTGATAAACCCGAGCCGTGAGGCGAGGGTTTTTATGGTCACGAATTTGTAAAACCTTGCCAACCGTGTATCATACGACGTTTTTCAATACATTTGTGAGAAAATAGGCACTTATACACTTAAGACATTAATAACACAAAATTGAAGAATAAATACCTTTCCCGAGATTTTGATGGCAAAAGACTATTTTGCGCGATTTGCGCCTTACTTAAAATATCGGGCGGAGTTACTCCATGTTATTGTTGACTTCATCACTTGAAGAACTCATTTTGTTTGGTTTTTGTACACTATAATCAACAACACAAAACAACGCAAAGTTGTACAAAAATGGCGCGTCCGTGTACCAATATCTTTCTAATCTGTGCCGTGTACCGTAATGCGCAGCGCATGCGTAAGTTTTGTTTTAATTAGGTTAACTAAAATTATCAGGCAAAAGGTTCGACGCGTTCAGCCACTGCGATTTTTTCGAATAAATAAAAGGTGGAAATCATTAAAATCTGAGGTAATTAAATTACAGTTTATACTAATTACAATAAATTTTGCAAATTCATTACTTAGTTTTGTTTATTTATACATTTTTCGGCGTATAAGTCGATATTTTTTATTTTTGTCATTTAATACTCTTTGCTTGTAAACTTTTAAGATGGAAAATTAAAAAAAACTGTAAAAAAATCGCACTAGTGCGGTAAAATTAACTTACGAGCCATGTATACATCCTTTGAAAGTGAATTTTTCGAGCAAATGTATTGAAAAAAATATGACTCGAATGAGAGGGTCGGTATCACGTGAGTATGGTCACCCCTCGCGCCATTAAGTAGGAAAATGGTGACTCGCTACACGCGTAAATAGAATAAAATAAGTTTCCTCATAGAGTAATCATTATCATTACTCTATCCGTTGCTTAATATAGATAGAATTTCCCAAATTGGGAACCCCAAACTGTGCCCCATCACAGGTGAAGTACGTTGTCTTTTTTTATATACGTTTTAAACAGTATCTTAAACAGATTTCGTTGACATTGACATCAGTCAGCTGACCGCCTGACAGTGACATTTGCTGTCACTATTCTGGTCTATACTGTAGTCTCTCTTCCGTGATTCGACAGACTGAATCTTAGCGTCTTGTTTGTTTATAAAATTCTAACAATCTTTTTTTCTGCCAATAATTGCATTCAAATACACTAACCACGCAACAACAGAGCTACCAAAACACACCAAATACTACTACGTGGCAAGTAATTTATACGAAAACCTTTTCAGTGATATTTCTTGTTTTTTTTTTTGCTTAAGCTGTTCAAATACTTACCATAATATAATCCAAACAAAGTTAATCAATAGAGATTTGTTACAACAGAATAGAATAGAATCATCACAAACACGTTGGGTAGCCGTCAAGGGCGCATAGATTACTCAACTAGTGACTTGTGAACACAGCTCGGTTTTCTTTTTTCAGTTGGTTATTGAAATCAACACGAAAAATGGCATCTGAAAAGGATCCTCTGATTGCAGAGAGATCTGGAACTGTAAGGGAAGTGGGTAACCATGCTATCTGGAGCTTATCATCTTGTAAGCCAGGTATGTAACCAAATTATTTAACCACTCATTTTCACGGGTGACATGGTGGCTAGGCCAAGTCATCCACCAAAGTAGTTTTTTCCTTAGAAACAACCATAATATCAAAATTTGATTTTGCTTTGATTACAATGTTCAAACACATTTTTCACATTTGACAGGCTTTGGGATAGATCAGCTAAGAGATGACTGCATGGACACCTATTGGCAATCTGATGGGCAACTGCCCCATCTAGTGAACATCCAATTCCAAAGAAAGACAATGGTGTCTCACATTTACATCTACACTGACTACAAGTTGGATGAGAGTTATACTCCCAGCCGAATATCTATCAGAGCCGGAACTCACTTCAATGATTTGCAGGAAATTGAGGTTATTGAATTAATTGAACCAAGTGGTGAGTAGTGTTGATTTTTTTATAAATTGCAATATCATAATGGTAATACATCTGCGTATGGTAACACATCCGTGCAGTCAACCGACTGAATAAACTCCACACGTGAGCTAATGTTTCATAGGAATTTAAAATGTTGAAGCTTTATGTATAGACCAACCGCTTAACGGAGTCCTCGCCCGCGCGGATACAGGGGTGCAGGACAGGACGACAGTGGGAGCAGAGTGCGGTGTGGGCGGATAATGCGTCCTTGTGCCGCGCAGCGAGGACTTGGTTAAGTGGTTGGTCAATTGTTTTGACATATTGGGTTTGTTTACTCAAGCCTTATTATAGTCAACAAAGTAAGTGTTTAAGTAACTATTTACACACTTCCTAAATCAGAAAAAAACATTGAACCTTAGGGTGGTAAAAAAAATTCTTAGTTGGCATTGCATTAAAAAAAAATCAAACAATTTCAAAAATTTCAGGATGGGAAATGATACCAATCAAAGATGTACATGACAGGCCAATCAGAACGTTCATGATTCAAATTGCAGTATTGAGCAACCACCAAAACGGACGAGATACCCACATGAGGCAGATCAAGGTGCATTCACCATGTGAACCTACTGTGTTTGACATTAACAAAATCAAAAACTTCTCAACTGTTCAGTTCCAGCAATACACCACTATACGATAAATATTAAGCTTGACTGTGTTATGTTATAATCACTCTATTAAATTAATAAACCTGTACATTATATTACATATTTATTCTCTTCATTTAAAATCAGTCTGATTCCTCGCTTTCTGCTTCTTGGAGCCAGTCAAAGAATTTAACCAGTGAGGGCTGATTGGCAAAGTCACTTTCATTGTCTTGCAGATCCTTGTACCATTCCATCAAAGAATCTTCATCCACTACATCAGCTCCATACAGAAGTTGTATTACTTGACCGCCTTTGCCATTGAGCCATTCACATTTAGAACAACTTTCCTGCAAAGAATAATTTACACCATAAGGTACTCAAATTATTTTTTTATAAAATCACAGGTTTAAATGGTTCACTTACTTCAACAGCTTTCAAGCAATCCATAATGGAAGATTTAGTTTTAATGTAGTTTGCCAGCACTGGTCTGAAATACTTCAAGATATCCTTGACAGTTGCAACTACATTCTTAGTTTCTGTCAGAACTGGAATGCTGAGAAGAGCTCTCACCACAAAGAAATTCACTTCATGCAACTGAATATTGTATGCATATCTAGAAGAGTTGATTTCCAGAATCAAATAGTCACACTTCAATTTATCTTCATAGCCTCTTGCTAAACTATCAATGACTTCTTGTAGGAAAACTGAAAAAAAAAAAATTGTTAAAGATCCAAGCAAACTCTCAGTTGTTTTAACTTCCAGACTAGCATGATAATTCATAACAATAACTTACTATTGGTGTCATCAGGAACCGGCGAGTCTGGTATTGAGGATTCGGCACTGCTGTCAGAAGAATAGCATGACTCGCTGTCACTCCAAATTTTCTCAAAACCAATAGCTTCATCAGCCTCACTTCCTGTTGATTCATTTTCCCATTCTGTACCACTCTCTGAAGTAGATTTTGCCAAAGTTTTTTCTGAAAGTTTTACATTACTTTAAATCAGGAAGTACACATTTGCATTACCAATGAAAAATTTATTATATGTATATGAATATGATACTATTTTTGACATGCTCCTATTTACCATTTGTGTCACCTTGTCCCTCTAATATGGCAGCCTTCAGTTTAGAACCCGGTGCCATTGTCACATTTGTTGTGAGAATTGATCCATTTTCCAAAGTACAATCTTTCTCCAATGTACAATTGTCATCAACAAAACTATTGATAATTCTGCAGTTGTCTCTAATTACGACATTATTCATGATGTGGCTTCCTGTTATGGTGACATTACTACCAATCACACAGTTGATTCCAATGACGGACTTAGACACAATTGTATTGTCACTGATTTTTGTGTTTGCTCCTACTAAGACATCCTCAACGAGAGTGCAAGATCTAAAACAAACCATAGTAAAACAAATTTACAAATATTAATAACAATTAAGTTAAATGTCTTCTAAGTTGAATATTTCTTACCTGCTCAAAGTAGAACTTTTGTTGCAAAAGTTGTGATTTCCCATGAATTCATAGTTGTCTTGGTAAAGTGATCCACTTTCAATACACAAAGGAGCTGCCCAGTGATGTATAATATCACGGCTGAAACAGTATAAAAATTAGAAAAATCTGAACCTAGTTAATAAGTAATAAATTATTATTATTTCTCTATCAATTAACATTACCTGATAATTTGAAAAGTTCTCCAATTGCTGACAGTAGCAGCATACTGGCTATCGTTTAACAGAGTATAGTACAAAGAGCTAGCTAATATTTCTTCATTTATCAGTATTCCATTGATAAAGTCATCCCTTGTTTGGAAATCAAAGTTATCAGAGAATAGAGGTGGCACAGAAGGGGAGCAGAGGGCTATGTTGGAATCCACCAGATTATGGTGTAATTTTACCTCAGAATGGCTTAACACACTTTCCTAGAAAAAATAATTATAATCAAACTTTAATCACCTTTTCAGAAAAAAAGAGCAAGTTCACAATTTACATATATGTAAGTTGAAATCTTTACTGACTTATTCCTTTTTATTCAGTAAAATGTGTTTCAAAGTGGGCCTTATATAAATTTTGACATTTAATTGGATCACTACTTTTCTTACATTTAAAGTTGGTTTATATTTTCTGTTTCAAAAAAAAGATACCTATATCTTACCAAAGGCAAAGTTATAGTCTTATCCTTCGATTTGGGTTTATATTTCTTGTGAATGAGCACTTTTCTGGTGTTGGCATCTGCTGCCAAGAAAATTGGCTTGTCTGAGCTGATGAGTGGATGTTCCCAGGACACTTTTTTGTAAACCAACGTCATGGCAGCACCTTTGTCTTTTTTACACAGGTTCCTACAAACATAGCATTACTTACACTAAGGGCCACTTGCACGGACCAAGGTTAACAACTTATAAGTGCCGGCATGTAAGTCTAGTGATGACCTTGTATAAAATATAGAAGTATAAAATATGGTATCTGTGGGTGCGCAGATCCCCTCCATGTGACTCGTCATCGCTAGACTTACGTACCGGCACGTATAACCCCATGTTAGATGCTAACCTGGGGCTAAGTAGTGTCAAAAGGTATGGAACTGTAAAGCCTAACCCCGAGTCAGCAATTTATTTTTTTTACTCTGGACTGTGCAAGTGGCCTTAGGGTCTGTTTCACCACCCTCATTTAAGTTCCTGATATCTAAGTGTTACATATCTATGATACTGTATCTTTTTGTTTTGAATGAATAAACAGAGATGGCATGACAGATATTAGCCGCGTGAAACAGGTCCTAAGAATAACAGTTATCATTTTAATTACAGCATAAAACAGGACACACAAACAGCAAAATGTAGATGACATTGCCATCACAAAATAAAAATACGAACTTACTTGTGCTGCTCCAACATTAAAGCATAAGGCATATTGGAAATGCTGGTGATGCCACTCAAAATAAAATATCCTCTTATAAGGCCAGCAGCATCAATTTCTCTCACAGCATCACCCATTGTTTCACAAGTGTCTGACATCAACACTTGTACTTCCATTGCGAGGCTCCAAGGAGCTCTTTCCTCTTTTGATTTTCTGTTAAAAAGAGATAGTCCTCAATTACATATTAGGGATTTCAAGCTTTAATATACTTAAATGTTTGATTAATCTAAATCCTGAAGCATATTTTCTATAAATAAATGAAACACAATAATACTTTTAAAATTTACCATACGAAAATATTGAATAAAAGATACTTACCTTAAGTGTTCCTTTATTTTAGCTCCATCATGACAACAAAATAAAATTGTTTCATCAACTCCACCCAAAGCAAGAGATTCAAGAACGTAATTCACGAGAGGCACTCCTGCGACGGTGAATAAACCCTAGAATAAAGGTTTACATAGTTGGAATTTTTCAAAGAGATGATGAAATTTACTGTATCGGCTTTAAGCTAAATATTAATGACAGACTTACCATCGGCTTGTATTTAGTAACAGGGTCAAAATGGTTATTAAAGATGTCCATTATAACCACCGCCTGGACGGCGTTTTCTTTTTCCATTTCTTTAACTTATATTATCAAAATATATTAAAGGTTATCTGAACAGAACGAACGACGGCGACCCCAAATTATACATACATACGTTTGACGTTTGTACGTACGCACGCAGAAAGCTGTCAAACAAAAGAGATCCAAATGTCATAAGTCATAAAAGCTATTTAAGACACAGTTTCCAACGCGAACTAACGCGACTAAAATATTGGCTAAAGGTGCGACCACACCACCGCTTAAAAAACCGTGACGTTTCGGATTCGCAACAAAATGTATGAAGAAACGGTGAGAAAACGTGACGCCTACGACATGTCACTGCGTATACGCGGCGGTGTGGTCGGACCTTAACTCGGTAGATTAGAATAGAATAGAATAGAAAATATTTATTTTTGAACAACTATTTTTGAACATGAATTAGATAACAATGTAATTATACAGTATATTTCACCTACTCTTACTCTACTATCTACTTACAACTGATTCACTTTGCTCGACTGGCTCAACTGCGTGAATGAGGGTTAAGTATTTGTTATTAATTCTGTTTCCTAGGTGCTATCGATCTAAAACTGACAAAATAAAAGTGTTACTGACCTCAGTATTTTGCAAGCAGTTTATACTGAAGAAGCTGAAGCTCTAGTTAGTTTTAGCTAGTAGTTAGGTCTACTAGTTATCTACGGGTAAATTTCAGTTTAGTAGTAGGATGGAATACGATCTATCGCGAATAGACTACACTATATGTGGGATCACGTATCCAGATACGCTAAAAATATTACCAGCGGCGGATCCGAAAATACAACAAAAAGTGCGTGTCTGAATTGAATAAAGTTTGGAATGGTTTAAGTTAAAAAGTTCACGTAGGTATCTACCTGCATATAGGTAGTTAATTTTTGTACTTAGTTTGTTATAGGAGACAAAAACGGAGTTTTACAATGTTTAAGTATAAAAGACGAAGAAGCAGTTGTTCAATTTAAAACATTGCCAGGAAAACCAATCACTGCAGTTCAACTTGCTACCAACGATGGTAAGTCCAAAAAATAGGAATAGTGGCTGGATTATATGTAAATACTTACCAGGATTTAAGTTACTTGCTTCAATGCTGATCTGGGAGTACCTAAAGAAAACACATAACTATGTAGAATGTACCAGTTGCTTCTCTTCCCGCGCAGATGGTAAAAGCCCCATTGAGGGAATGGGCATAGGAATAATGTTATAGGCGTTGCGGCTAAACAACCCATCACTATTTTGATTCCCCTTTCCACCTATACGCCCACAATCATGCTAAGCGTGGCATTTAGGTCTTGATGCCTTAGGCTCTCTCTACCCCATAAGGGATAAAGACGTGATTTATGTATATATGTATGTATGTATTAAAGTTTGAAAGCACACAATACATGTGAAAATACTTAGTTACCACTCGAAAGTGGTAAAAAATAGTGCTGAATTTGAAATAAGAAGTAGTTGCCTAAGCATAGAAGACAAATACAAAAAATTGATAAGATCTGTACCTATTAGTTTTGAAGATAGATACAAACAGACATTTCGTTCGAGTGATGTGCTTTCAAAAATCAGGCTCAAGGGGGGGGGGGGTCCACCCCGCAAAGACTATGTAGTTACGCAATAATAATAATCATTTACAAAATTTTAGGATCACAAGCAGACAAAGTTTTCGCGGCATCGGGCAACGAAGTCAAAGGCTACACGAGAAAAGGCAAAGTTTTCCTTTCAATCGAAACGTCGTTATCGGAGACCATTACTTCCATGTATAAACTTATATAATTATAATACTTACTGTGGTTCCACTTGCGTTCCTTGAAGCTTAATAACCGAAATATTTACAGTGGCTATTGTAAAAATCATTGCAGGTCCATTCTGGCAGGCGATTTGAAATTATGCAGCGGCCGTACCGTTACCCATTATAGAGACTTGAGAGAATATCATTCGTATATTTGCGAGGACAGGGTGCTGGACATCGCAGCTTTTGCTACTCCCAACGTTAGAACCAACTTTTAACTTAGAACTAACAAAGACTTGATTAATTTATCAACATCTTATTTAATCTTGACAGTCAGCAGTGAAAATCATCACACATAGCTACCTGCCTACGAGCAAAAATCAAATCTATTTAGTCTTTTTTTCTACATCAGAACACCCGCGTGCGTCTTCTCGTATTAGTCGCCAACAAAGGAGCAGTGATGTTGGAGAACGGACAGATTGCAGCCAGAGTTGTCATTACCTCGGGTCCGTCGCGCCTCTTGGTGCCACCCTCTATACATGCTGCAGACATCTACGCATTCTACGGCGCTGCTGACGGCTCAATAGGACTTGTTGCTTACGAGGAGTAAGTCTTACTTATAAGTTACTTATGTTGTATTACGAATTTAAATAGGTTTTCCTAATACCTCAATAGTAAATTATGAGATACGATAAATTTGATATATTTATTCAAATTCAGTTAGGTACACCCATGGAACACCGTACAACAAGTATTTTCAAAGGTAGCATAGAGAGGCAATCTCTATAACCCCATCTAGTGTCGAGTAGAAGAACTATTAGCGTAACTAAAATGCTACCTTGCATAATAATAGTTCAAACGATAAGGCTTCTTCTCTGAGGGAGGTATGAACCTAACTTATTTTCCAGATCAATGTTGACAAACAAATGTCTAGTGGAAGGCAAAGACTTGGGTTCGGTAATGTGTTTGGGTTGGTACCTTTCTAATGGAAGCGCACATCTTGCAGTCGGTCGCCATGACGGATCTGTTCAACTTTACTTGGTTGATATGGAAAATTTTGCTGATAAACCGAGGCTGAAATACACTTACGTGAGTTTCTTCATATTGTCCTATCTTAAAATACATAGGTACTTAATTGTTCAACTTAATTATGTACCTAGTTTTCTGGGGAACCTGTGACATCTGTATGCGGCGGGTGCGTTGGAGTAGAGGACAGCGAACTACTGGTGACCACGTTTTCTGGCCGGGTCTTTGCGCTCAGGTCAACCCGCTTGGTATCTGGATCTGGAATGCTAACCAATGTTTCTCAAGACGTTATAGCCACGCGACGAAGTAAACTCGAGTAAGATTATTTTACATTTCAACCTCATGTAGTTATGCATAATGCCTACCTGTATCTAATTTTATTGATCTCTTATGGAAGGATCGAGGTTGCTCGGTTGGAAAAGCAAGCAACTAATGAAAGAGAGAAATACCAGAGGAATACACGGTCCCTACAAGGTGGTGTGTCAGTGCCGCCACTCTTGGATATTCAGTACGAGGTAAGTATCATCCCGAATCACTCTTGTTAGTCGTGTTATATTGATTGAACTAGTACACCTACCTTTAAATCAGGACGCTGCCTGTCATAAAAGGAACTTTTTGAGCTTTCTAGCTCCAAGCAAGGGTTTGGGGTCGACGTTGATGAATCAATTGACCTGTCAGATCTTGTACCTATCTGTATCTATTAAGATAAGCCAATGTTATCAAATGCAGTTGGTGGGAGCATCTCGAGATGGTTGGCAAGAAGCACGCATCATGGCACCCGTTCCTTTGGATATGCTGTTCATATACTGCAACCGAAAGTTGGATATGCGCACTGATAGTGCAGCCGTCCTTAGTGTATGCGAGTCACAGGTAGGTACAGTGAACCAAAAAGTGTTAATTAACTTGCCGTAGGTAAGACAAACTCATGAATTTACTTTTCAATCAGGGCTCGGCGTCTGACTTTCTAGCTACGGTAAGATGCCAGTCAGGCACGAGACGGCTATGGGTCCGTATGCGCTACGCTGAAGGAACACCAATGTTAACCGAATGCACGAGAGTCATGATATATGCTTTGCCTGCCGGAGCCCCACGAGTAGCTCGTCTCATGAAGCTGAGCTTGCCAGCACTGCCTTACTACTCGCAGCACGAAGACCCGGAGTCCGATAGTGAGAGCAGGTAGTCTTAGCTGCTTGTAAGGAGTTTTCGTAAGCACCTGAACAGGCGTGGTTAGCTAGTAGGCAATATATATAACGTATCGTAACTATACAAATTAAACGTCGCCATGGCGTCCCGGTGAGGCAGGGCTCTGTATGGCTTCCGCTTGGTATTTTGAGTTACGCGTCTATTATAAAAACGATTCTTATCTGCACAGGACATGGTGCGAATTACGAGTGTCGGGCAGCTTTTCAGTGGCTGAAATGACGTCATGGTTATCTGAGGCACTGCCAGGAGAGCTACCCAGACCTACCTCGTCTGTAGCTATTGCACGCTCCCACACACTTCTCAAGACTATTCTCGTCTGTCGTTTGCAGTAAGTTTTAGTGCAATTAATACTCAGAATAAGAAAGCATTTTAAATATGTCGTAAATGTTTGCAGGCGAGGGCAAGTCATATTTAAATCAGATAATATTTCAACAATATCTACCATAAAAGAAGTCATATCTAATTGCTCTGTGCAGAAAAACATTCGGCTGGAAATGTTTTGTGGTAAGTAGAAATATAAATTGGTACATAATGTGTTTCTGTAATAGGAAATGTTAATCAGCCATTGATTGATTTTATAATTCATACAGACATTCCGGACAAAGCTTGTGTTAAATCGTTTAAGAAATTAGAGGAGCTCTTCAAATCAGAATACCAGAAACACAAAGATATCGCTTTGAAAAAGGCAATTGAGTAAGTGACTCTTTGTAGTGTAGTAAACTAGTAAGTGGGCAGTCTGACAGTGAGTGAGTATCGCCACCCATGGACATCCGCAACCCGCAACACCAGAGTATTTTAGATGTGTTGCAACTCTGTAAGTTTAGATGTGGCTAGGCTGTGCCTCACTAAACAAGAGGTAAGATTTTGCATTATGTGCATATTTTTTTAAGCAATTGAAAAAGTGATCTTTCTGGGCTTTCTTATTTTATTGCTTTAAATGAGTAATTCTTGTGTATGTTTAATTGGTAAAATCTATGAGGGTATTAATTGCGACAAAAGTCACTTGGCCCACAAATGTAAAATATTTTAACACAAAATAGTAATAAACTTGAAAGATGGTGTTAGGTCATGCAGTAGTATAGGACTGTTTAATCTAAGCTCTATGCAGTTACTGTAAGTTTATTGAACTATAATAAACTAAACCCTATTACGATCTTGTTTTCAATAGGGTTTTAGATTTGGATGTCAACTCAGTTGACGATAATCCAGCACTATGCAGTGACTACTTGCGAGTTTGGAAATTGCCCTTAGACGATGATGTTGAAGTTTACTTTAATATTCTTGTTGGTAAGTTGGTATGAGGGTAATCAAATGATTTAGTTTCTTTTGGGCAAACTCGAACAGTCAATGTTTACAGATACAGTGATGCAATGGTATACAGACTGGAAAGTGCTGACGTTATGTGGAACTGATCAAAGCAGAGCAAGGACAGAGCTCCAAAGAGCTCTTCTAGAATGTGACTTGGATCTAGTAAATAAAATACTTTCCAATAGTCCTACATCACCTCAGAAACCATCAATTGATTAAACGTGATGTTTCACAAGAGTACTGCTTTTTAATTTCCTTAAGTTAAGTCATCATTTCTTCATAGACTTGTGCTTGTATGGGTATTTTGTAGCCAGATATTGATCGTAATGCCACAGTCCATGTTCATCACACAATCTTGATATTGCAGTCACATGATTGGAAAATTTATTGATTGAATCCATTTGATCAGTCATGAAGACTGATGTGACAAAATCCACACAGTGGTAATCCTTGGCTTTTTCTGCTATGCAAATGAGTTGTTCTACTAGCTGTAGAATTAAAAATAAATTATGTAAGAAATTTATTATTTATGATGAGTTATTAGGATCTCAAATTGGTTATGATTTGGATTTTGCTTACATAATCACATACACCACACATAGCAAAGTAGTTCCAGAATAAGTATGTATATTATTTTATTATAGTATATTATTAAAAATACCTCAGTCACATTATGTTCTAAGTCAAGAGCTTGTTTGAAAGCCTCAATCAAGGTAATTTTTAAATTTGGAGTTTGCGCTTTGAGCCCATTTAATACAGGAACTCCACCTCGGCTGAGCTGGTATTGTATGAATTCTTCGGCATGTTGGAGTTCTTCATGGTACATATTCATGAAGAAGCCACCTGCTACAGGCCTTGATACATTTGGATGTAGTAATGAAACAGCCATATTCAAATAATTAAGAGCAGCCTCCTGCTCTGCCTGAATCTGTTTATTTACAGCAGCTTCAACTTCTGGCAAATACTTATGTTTATAGTACGAATTTTCTCTGAATTGAACTCCCAGTTTATTGTTTTCTAAAATATTTCTTAAGCACAAAACTCTTTGTATGTATGTAAACAGCATTTTAGTTTTGATTTATAATGAACACTTGCAATTTAAAGATAGTAATCAAAATAATATATTATGACTTTCAAATGATGTGTCAAAATATTGAAACCTTATAGATTTTAAAAATTCACCATCCAAAAAGTTATTATTTCTGGAATGTTAATTGAAAATAAAATCACATATATGAGTGACTAAATTTTAATAACTACCTGAATATATTTACAAATTACTCTTGTATATGAAATAACTAATTTATTTCTGAAACGGATAATAGTCCAGACCAGAATTATATTTAAATTTGTAAGTGAAACGGTTTACTTGTGTTTTTCCAACTTCTATCATTTTCTGGACTTCCTTCCGGTAGGCCGGCGGCAGCAGCTCCTTTTCTAGCGTGCACTTGTGCGCGTCGTCAATCTGAACCTTGAACACTCGTTGTCTCACGATATCCACATCTCGACTATATTCTTCTTTTAAATCCGCCACAGTTTGAGTCGCCGTATCTATTTTGAATACAAAGTAGTTAGCTTCTCGATGAACCAAACCGTGAGCGCTGGTTTTATATGGCATTGCACGAAAACCTAAATTCTCGATATCGCGTATGATACCGCCTCGGTTGAATATGGCATGTGATATACGTGTAAGAACCGTTTTGAGCTCAGGCTTTGGCATTGCGCGTAGCATCAATGCTAACTCGTAGCTAGGCATTTTTATGTTATAACCTAACAGAGTTAAAAACTTAAAACTGTTGTGGAAATCTGGCTGGAAATGTCCATAACGAACGTAACGTACTGTCAAACGTGTCAAAACTGTCAGTGTCAGATAGTGACAGTGACAAAGACAAGAACGTTTTTTTTTGTTCAGATAATGGCCTAGATGAAAGTCTTAAGCCAATACTTTATTCTAGTTTATAATGATGTCTATGACTTTATTTGGTTATTCAAAAATCTTCATTATAAAGTTCTACGCGAATTTACTTCACTGTAAGGCCGGCAACACACATGTGCACATGACGCAAATCCACATGTGAGTAACGACATTAAATTTGCAAATGTACATATATGCAAAGTTTTCGTTGCATTTGCACTTTTCTAAGCTGTGTCGGTTTCTTGACGCTCAAAGGACACGAACCTCGAGCGTAGTCTCACACACATACGTGCGAATGACGTTTGACATGCCTTTGACGTTTTAAGTTTAACTAGTCTGTGTTTTAACCCACTGCACAAATAAAATCATCGTCACTGTTCATGTTTTACCAAATCTCAAGCAAGACTGAAGACATTCGTCACACATTCGTAAACAAATGTGGGAAAAAAGCGCAGATAAGTTCACATATGAGTTCGTACGCGAACCAAATGCGAACTCATTTGCACACACTGGGCTTGCAAATAAATTTTGGTCGCCACTCACATGTGTGCAAACATTTGTACGATATACGAATATTTGCTCACATGTGATTCACCGGTCACCGGGAGTTTGAAACACAGAACAAAGAGAAAATATAAGAGCGACAAGTACTTGACTTTCTGACCCCCAGGCCACATTAGCGGGCGAAGGTTCGTGTCGCGTTGTCGTGATAAAAAGTTCGAGTTCGTGTCACCACGAACTACATGGCCACACTTAGACCAAATTATCGCGATAAAAACTTCGGGCGAACTATGTCGCGCAACTCTGAATTTGGCGGTAAAATGAACCAAGAGCGCAAAGACACAAAAATTAGAGGAAGCATTTGCTTTGTATTGTGTGCCTGTAAATAATTATTAAAATGTCACTTGTCAAAATTAACGTCCATTTCAGAAATTTCAAAGTACGAAGTGTAGACACTTGCACGAACACGAACTCTGACGCGATAAAATCCTTTGATCTGCGCTAGATACCGACTGGAGCCCGAACACAGTTCGAGTTCGCCCGAATGATTCGTGATAAAGCGAAATGTCTGTCCACACATGCCGCGATAGCACGAACCTTCGCCGAATCCCGCTAATGTGGCCGTAGCATGAGACTTTGCTTCTTCTTGGCTCGTATATTTTATTTTTTTCTATTATGCGTTTCTTTTCATTAAACATAGCACATAGCAACATTAATCTTACCCTCCTTGAACCGTCATGGCGGTGGAGGCGTTTGCTTTGCTGTTTTCGTCGAAATTGTGAATTTATTTATGACTTCCATCATGAAATCGCATTCTAAGTTTGTGTCTGATTATTGTAAAACTTGGGAAAAATCAGGAAAAGAACAATTGTAAGTAAAATTACTTTATTTTTATTTTAAACTGACGATGTTTCTATAATTTACCGCATGTTTCTAAATGCGTAACCTTTGTTTATTAATTTCTACTCTCTTATCAATTTGTTCCAAAGCTAGCATCATGGTCTGGAGCTAGTGATCGATAAAATAATATATATTTTCAATTACATCTTGTATAGTGTACTATTACTTTCTGATGACAGCTCGCAAAGCGTTTATTTTCTCAATTATTTTCTCAATCTGATACAATTAAATAACATTTAAATCATTTTGAATGAAGCTCTAATCGTTACATTCTTAAGATTTAGAGAGGGGCATTAAATTTGCCTGAAAGAATAAACCAAACCACAGCTACATTTATCATTTTGTACAATTAACACAAAGGTGACAAACAATGCTTTAATCAAACCATTTCAGCTTCAAAACCGTGACACAGTCTATCAAAGATGAAGAAAAGAGTCCGCTGCTTACTAAGTCAGGGAAGCTCTCTGGATTGTCCCAGAATATTTATGACTTGTTGCTATGTGGATTGCGTGGTGCTTTGAAAAAAGAAGCTGTGTTATCTGCACTTCGAGAAATATGTGTATGTACAAACAAAAGTAATCCAAAACTATACTGTGTAATGTAATGACTATTACAACACTTCAGTGAAATAATATTGTAAACATCCTGTTAATTTAAGAAATACTTTATAATTTATATTTGAATTACAATTTAAAATGAGGGAGTTAAATTATGCCACTGAACTAAATTTATCCATTTTTATTTCGTATCAGTGCACTTAAAAACATAAATTGTTTTAGAAAATATAAATGTATCTTTATTTATTTATTTCTAGTCGCTACATGCAGACATACCATCAATAGTGCTCGATGTGGTTTGTGTGCTGGATGCTGAGACCTGCTCTGATATCCAGAGTGAAGAGCGAGCAAACTTCTGCTATGTAGTGAGGGAATTGGAATCCTTCATATCTGACAAGTTACTAAAGGAAAGACTGGAAATCGACACACTTCAAGATGTTGGTACATTAAAAAATAAAAACTTTTACACCAAATTTATCAAAATCAAGACCAAGTTATAGTAAGTAAAGGGCCACTATGTATGTTAAGTGTATTGTCAAACATTGCTTTTTATTTGTCATCAAATAATCGCACAATTATTTTTTATTGCTATGTAAATTAAGCACTTAACTAGTTTTGCCTTCCTCAGCTATAAGCAACGTAAATTTAATTTATTCAGAGAAGAAAGTGAGGGATATGCAAAACTTATTGTGGAATTAAATCAAGATGTAAATGAAGAGACAGACTGGAAAACGCTGTTGGAAATTATTCAATCTCTCATAGGTATGCATTTCCTATTTACAGTGATAGGAATGATACATTTAATATTTGATAGAAAATTTGTGTAATTATTGTTGTATTTTTACAGGTTGTTTTAATTTAGATCCTAACAGAGTTCTAGACATAATATTAGAGTCTTTTGAGGCACGGCCTCATCTAGACAAACTGTTTATTTCCCTGATCAAAAATTACATGGGTGATCCCCAAGTAATATCAGAAGTTTTGGGTTTCAAACTGGGCAACATGGAAATGCTGGATAAATATGATGAACCACCGCCCCTCATGACTGTCATAGCACTATTGTTGCAACATCAAGTCATATCTTTAGACAACATATATCCTTGGGTAAGTATTGTTAAAAAAAAAACAAGGCTATAAATAAATAAATAAGTATTGTAAACTGGGTAGATCAACTATTTCTTGTTTATTTTGTCCCATAGTGGGGACAAAGGCTGTATAGTTTATTAGAAGAAATGTTGTGTCACATTATACTATCATGCTTAGTAGATGAACAATCTTGAAAAGGGCTCCCAATGTTGATCCATCCAACTATGTATATACTGTAAAACATATTAATTTGAACAATAATTGGTCTCTTCATTCATGTATTTGAATTTGCAGCTGCGTCCTGATGATACAATAATGGCTAAGGAAGCAGATAAAGAGTTAAAAGCTGTACAGGACTATATTCGCAAAATAAATATAGTATCCACTAAAGGGCCACAAGCCAATGCTCCAACTGAATTTGTTGAAGAGAAAATTGATCCACAAGTAAGCATTCTTTTCGTTTTTAAAAAAAAATAAAATACATGCACCTTAATACTAACTGACACACATTAAATCTAACTAATATTATAAATGCGAAAGTATGGGTGGATGGATGGATGGATGGATGGATTTTTGTTTGTTTGTTACTCAATCACGCCAGAACGGCCCAATGGATCTGGAGGAAATTCGGCACATAGATAGAGAAAAGTCTGGAATAGCACATAGGCTACTTTTTATCCCGGAAAATTGCGTAGTTCCCACGGGATAGCGATAAACGAATTCTTTGCAGACGAAGTCGCTGGCAACAGCTAGTGAAACAATATTTCATTAAAAGTAATTTTACGCGTGTAGATGCACAGAGTCATGCAGCCCATTGGCGCAACAACATGCCCAAAAACGAACAAACAAATCAAGCAATGCCTTACTTACATTAACTTGTTAATATCTAATCGTACATTACCGCAAAGGCCGTGAAGTAAGGGATTGCTGGACAAGTTTGGGGTACACCTAGGCCAACAAGTAATGTAGGCAGCCATAAATAAGAAACTTCATGTCTTCATTTCGTGATATTAACGCATACATTTCCGAGCATGTTTGTGATTTTTTTTATATCTTAGGAATACTGGAGCAATCAGAAGCTAGTGCTGGGTGAGGCACTGCTGAAAGTGACTGCGTGGCGTGAGTTCGCCGCGCTCTCCGCGCGCCTGCCCAGCGCGCACCTGGCTGACCGGCCCGCGGTCGCGCTCTGTGCCATGCTGCACGCGCTCGTAGAGCCTCTTTATAGGAAGTAAGTACATATAACAATATTACTATCGTGTACCCTCAAGTATTGGTTGTTACTAAATTTCAGATCAAATGTAATCATCCTTGTGCACAAGCCAATGTTCGAAGGTTTGCTGCACAAGAAGGAGATACTGCTTGAACATACTAGATAGGTATGACATGAGAAAAGTTAATTATAGTGGCCTTGATTTGCAATTGTTTCAGACACTGTCGCGTTGCTCCTAAAATAATGGGTAAACCGATCCCACCTCTTACCTCGCCTCTAGCACCACCGGCATGCAAAACTTTTGAAGATACTAAGGAAACTGTCATTCCTGCTTTGATCCTGCTGGGTCCTTCGCTACACTGCGACCCTATTTTAATGTACAAAGTATGTTTGCACTCCATGTGATTAAATGCTAGAAATACAGTTTGTTTTTCAGAAATTGTAATCAAATTTTTTTTTTAGATTATTCGTATATTACGGACATCGCGTTCGTTACAAGAAGATCCTTTGCAGCATGAAGCTCTGACTGTGTTGGACGCTGCCATCTTGCCGGCGCTCACTCTGATGGAAGGCAATTGCTGCATGGCTGAGGAAGTTTACACCCTACTTAAACTATATCCATATCAGTGCAGGTAATATAATATTTAAGTGTAGACTGTTTAAAAATGTTCAGTGTATAAAATATCATTAGCCTAAATAGCCATTTTACTCATTTATTTATTTAAGTATTACAGCCATGGTATTACAAAGCTGGTAACTAATTCTAAAGAAGTTTCACATGGAGTAATACAATAAGTAGGTAATACAATAACAACCAACAGGTAGGTAATAGGTATAATAGGTACATTTACAATTTATCGTCTAAGAATACGGAGTAGTAGCATTTCTCTATTAGCATTTTTTTAATTTTAATATGCTTACTTCAGTCATTTTTTATTTTTAGATACTGTCTGTATTCCCGCTGGAAGAACGAGTCCGGTGAGCGAATACCGGCTCTTATGCGCGTGCGCGGCAACTCGCTGCAACGCATCAAACACATAATGAAACGCGTGTCCAAAGAAAACATCAAACCGCAAGGCCGACTCATCGGCAAGCTGTCACACGCAGCTCCACAGTTTCTCTTTGATTACATGCTTCTACAGGTGAATAAAACACTTTGTTCTTTTCCCTTTTGAAAAATCATTAACTCCATTCTGTTAAGATTCACATTTGCATCATTTTTAATTTATTTGTCAAACACAAGTAGAGTTGAGCATATCTAACGAATTATCGGTTGTGAAATTGAGTTTGTGGTGGAAAGAATTGAGATTAACAAAATTTTATTTATGTTGATTGTGAAAATCATAATGAATTAAGTAATCTTACGTGATTACTAAAATAAGTTTTTGTTCCAAAATATAATGTTTATTACCCAATCTGGGAATCTGTAGACATATTATGCGCTTAAATGACTTTAACTTGTATTCCACAATGCAAGTAAATCCTAACACTAGAAGTGGGTAATAATAATAATATGCACATTGCATTATTTGACATAAACCAACGAACAGATATTGAAAATTAAATAAAAGCTTTATTGCTCGACTTGACTGCACGCTTGAACTGTTTCAGATCCAAACATACGATAACTTGATAGGGCCCGTGGTGGAGTCCCTCAAGTACTTGACGTCTCTGTCTTTGGACGTGCTGGGCTACTGCCTGCTGGAGGCGCTGTGCACGGGCCGCGGGCCGAGCGGCGGCGCCGCCTACCCGCCGTGGTTGCAGGCGCTCGCGGCCTTCGCCGGCGCCGCCTTCAAGAAGCACAACATCGAGCTCACTGCTCTTTTGCAGTTTGTGGCCAACAGGCTTAAGGCACATCAGAGGTATCTGCTTGGACGCTATTTAATTAACATTTACTAGTATTCATTTTAGCAATGGCTCAGTATTCAGTATACTTGCCTAGAGTATCTGTAAATTCATTTAATCAGTGTTGATTTAGTATTAGATGTATTTATGAAACTGTACAATTTGTACCTATTCATTTGCAGTCAAGACTTACTTATTCTGAAGGAAATAGTTCAAAAGATGGCTGGCATTGAAGCAGCAGAAGAGATGACACCAGAGCAGTTGGATGCTATGGCTGGAGGAGAATTATTAAAAGGAGAAGTAAGTACTTGTTAGGTACTGTCGAACGATTTGCACAATAGTACTTTAATTTCAACAGAATTTATAGTTTCTTCTTTTAACGTATTATGTATTGTCAGGCTGGATATTTTTCTCAAGTACGGAATACGAGAAGATCATCAGCTCGACTAAAAGAAGCAATTGTTGGGAATAATTTGGATATATCTCTCTGCATACTGTCTGCTCAACAACGCCATTGCTGCGTTTGGAAAGGTAAGACACCATAAAATACGTTTTTGATGTAATAAAATTTATAATAAACTATAATTTTTAATACAAAATTGGCCAGAGACAGTGATTTTTCCTGTTTACAGAGAAACGACCAATTAACAGACTAAGTCAGATATGGTCTTGAGAAAAAGATTTTCGGTATTTTAATAAAAAGTATTATTTTCTCAGAGTATGATGAAGAGAGTTCGTCCAGCGGTGAACCCCCTGGGTCCCAGTTGAAAGTGATAGGAAGGTTGGCTGACCAATGCCAAGACGCTTTGGTCCAACTTGGCACATTCCTAGCTTCATCGCATGCACCCGACGAATACGCCGCCAGATTGCCGCCTCTCCAGGTATCAAATTAATATAAAACGATCAATTTCATGTTAAAGACATCTACAGAAACATTATATCAACAATATTTTTCAGGAATTGCTACGCGATTACCATGTAGACGCCGATGTTGCATTCTTCCTCCATCGACCAGTTTTAGCACAAAAAATTGCCGCAAAAGTGGAATTGTTGCGCAAAAGTTCAGATAGCAAAACCGTAACAACTGAAATGAGCTTGGAACGCTACAGTATAGCCTCCAAGGAAGCGTTAGAACCAGTAGTGCAGTCTATCACTCCGCTGCTGCCTATGAGAGTCTGGGAGGACATATCTCCAGAGTTCTATGTCACATTTTGGTAAATACACTTGTTTTTGTGCATACATACATAAAATATATATACAAATCACGTCTATATCCCTTACGCGATAGACAGCAACAATACACAAAACAATACAAATACTCTTTACTGAACACCACAAATCAGTACAAAACAATACAGAAACAAAGAACAAGATAGACAATAGGCGCTTAATACGCTTAATACAAGACCTAAAGGCCGCTATTAGCCTATTGTGGGCGTATATGTGGAAAGGGGAATCAAAATAGTGATGGGCTGCTAGCCATAGCCACATAGCCTATGCCTATAACATGATTCCTAACTTTTCGCCCATTGCCAACAACAAGACAACTGGTACATTCTATGTCTTTTCTGTGATCTCAGACCAGCATGATTTTGTTAAATACTTAAAGTTAAACAATTCTTAATCAATACATGTGCTTTCATATATTATTTTTTGTTCTTTTAGGTCGTTATCGATGTACGATTTGAAAGTACCCGAAGATTGCTATGACAGAGAGATAGAGCGGTTGAAGGCATCCGCCGCCGCAGCCGCCAAAGATTCATCTCAAGGCACGAAAGGCAAAAAGGAACAGGAACGGTTCAACACTCTCATTGACAAACTACAGGTATGTGACTTGACTGCTGTGCATTATTTTACACTCAAGACAGATAGTTGAGGTTCAGCAATTCAGGGGCAGCTGAAAAACGAGCAGAGCGAGATAGTTCGTTCGTAGGGAGGAGTGTGTCCCTTTCTAACAGGGTGACAATAAGATTTTGGCCATGTGGGACAAAATTCGATCCTGCAATCATTCTGCTAATTGTTTATTATGAACACTGAAGTTTTTCATTGGCTATGGAAATAAATCCTACTAGTCCTACTAATCCTACTACCAATCCTTCCTACTTTCCTACTAATTATTATAAATGCGAAAGTTTGTGAAACTATACTTGTTGAACTTGTTCTGTTGTTTTACCGCAGAAAGAAGAAGAGAATTCATTCAGAAACGCGAATTAACATATCATAAATTTAACAAAAAAGGTAAAACCGACAAAAAATAATGTACAGCAGTAAGGAAACACAATACACGAATTCATGGTCAACATAGTTGTTAGAAGGGTTACCATTACAAATAAAAAAGCAGACTAGACAAAAATTTATCTTTTATTATTTATTTAATACAACGAAATTAATGAATTTATAGTACGCTAACTTAAAACTGTTAAAATAACATGAAAATAATATTTTAATGGTGTTTTAACGTAGTCTGTTTTAAGCCAAACTTTTTGATCAAAAGCACTTTTTCACTTCTCATGCTCAAAAAGTTCGAGTTTATGCTGGATGTAGGCTGCATAAAATGGCATTTTATGCTCTTGTGCATAAAGTAAAATCTTCGTCTAAGACCAAGAAAATCGGGTGCCAACAGCCACAAACAATCATTAAAACTTTACGACAGCATATTTTGTTTATTTTTTAAGTTTTTTTTTTAAATTATAATCTGCGGTCTATTAAACTGTTTAATTAGTACCTAAAACTAGGTAACAATAATTTCACAAGTTATTATTGAAACAAATAAGTACATGAAAAATAAAACTTTTTAAAATATAAATCAACACCTGCCTACTCGAACCTTACCGCAGTATCACGTTTAAAAAAAAAGAAAAAAAAGTTAATTGGCGGGAACTCAGGCGGGAACGTCCTATTTTCTCTTAGTAGGATTTATGTTGCAATTTGTTACTGTTTTACGATTAATATTCAATAATTTCGTCAAGTGAAGAGGAAATAACACTGACTCCTAACACAGTCAATTTGCCAGGAAAAACCATTAAATAATATATATCGAATTGTTCCTATGTCACGTTTAGTTTTAATTAATATTTTTGCAATGTTTTTGTTTTGTTTCTTCGCAATCTAAGTGAAAAGCAGAGTGTATAACTCGTTCATAAAACCCATTTTCCCCTCGACGTGTCTATCCACCCTCGCCGTACCGGCTCGGGTGGCTATATGAACGTCTCGAGTAAAATGGCTTGTTTTATGCTCTTGTTGTACAATCTACTATTTTAGGCTGGCAAGATGAAAGAACAAGACACAATCCTCCCTTGTCGCTATCCCTCTCGGCGCATATTGGCCTCTGTCTACGGCGCAACATAAAAAGATACTTTCTTCCCTTGTAATATGGTTCATTTTCGTAAATACAAATTTTCAGAGTACTCAGTCCTGCTTATTGTATTACGTCCATGATGGATACTAAAATGTGTGGCAGTACTATAATGTTTACATTTGAGCATCGCCGCCCCGCGCGCCAGCGCCCAGCGGACAGCGCCCGCCCTCATTCTCGATGTACGCTTGGCCGTAAATTAGGCCCAAGCCTTGTTATTGAGCACATTTACATTATAAAATATGATATTTTGATATGTGTGTAGATAAAGTAATGTATGCGACTGTACATAATTGGGCATTAAAACACTCGTTTGATCTTATTATGAAACTCAGCTTCGTATCATAAACCCAAATTCGTGTTTGAATGCTCTTCATTATAATTCAGTGACATAAACTACTGGTAGGTATATGGAATATATGATGTGCGGGCAGGAGGAGCGTCGCCGGCAGCAGCAGCACGTGGCGCGCGTGCAGGCGCGGCTGGCGCGCGAGTGCGGCGGCTGGTTCCCCGCGCGCGCCGCCAAGTCCGCCAAGAACGAGACCGTCACGCGTCTCATGCAGCTCTGCCTCTTCCCGCGCTGCGTCTTCACGCCTGCCGACGCACTCTTCTGCGCAGAGTTCGTGCACACCGTCCACGCACTCAAAACGCCTAACTTTTCCACGCTGCTGTGCTATGACAGGGTGAGTAGATCAGGGCGGTGGGAACATCGAAGTTAGCAGGTTAATTGTAGATTGATAAACAAGGGTTGAAATTGACCCATCTCACTTGAGAAAATTCTGGTGCTCGAACGAAGTGAGAGCGCCAATAGTTCGAGGGTGAAATGGGTAATTTCATCTGAGTTGAACGCTCTATTTTTCATTTCGAATTCGAGGAAAGTAAAAGAAGGTATTATGATGAACTCAAAATATTTACCTTGCTCAAATGATAAATAAATAAATGATAAAATACTCATTAAAAAAAATATATATAAAAAACACGAATCGTAATAAAAATAATAAAAAAAATAATTAATTCTTTATTACTTTTATTTTAATATGATAAATTTCAGTAACATCGCACGGTCGTATTTAATATTTGTTACAATACAATACAATACAATAACTCTTACTCACTCTTATCTCTTTCTCTCTTCTTCTTTTCTTTTCTCTTCTTTGTTACGTTTATGTGTTATACTGTATCGTGCAGCTGTTCTGCGACATTACTTACTCGGTGATGTCGTGCACGGAGGGCGAGGCGGCGCGCTACGCGGCGTTCCTGTGCCGCGTGCTGGGCACGGCCATGCGCTGGCACGCGGACAAGGCCACCTTCCACCGCGAGTGCGCGCACTATCCCGGCTTCGTCACCAAGTACCGCGTCTCCAACCAGTTTACAGAGGCCAATGATCACGTCGGATACGAAAACTACAGGTAGGTATACAACACACCCACAGTGATATACATGTCTTGTCGCTCAGTCTGATATTTAGCTCGAAGCTGCTGGAAGTTTCCAAAGACCTGATTTCTTTCCATCTTTGGTATCAGAACATGAGCGTGGACTATCGGAAATAAGCAGTTTATTATGCCCGCGTTTAGATTCAGCATAATATTAGAATAAGAATAAGAATCATTTATTTTGCTAGAATACAGTACATATATGTAACGTGTTACAATCTTCTTATCCCTTGCATCTAGCCTGCATGCAGGCTTGCAAATTATTAACATAATTATACTGAACATATAAGGTCTTTTCATTCTTAACTGTGTTAATTTGGTAAACAAAATTCTAATCTCAATGTACTAATTTTTGTAAAGAATAATGTGTATGTATTATGTTTTGAAATAAACCTGAGGAAATATTTTGTACATAATATTGCTGATATTTTATCTCCAGTTCCTTTATTTACAAGGAAATAGTTTAAAAAATACCAAAAATGAGACGTTTTGAGGTTTTGTTTACCAAATAGGACAGTTAAGAATGAAAATACCTTATAAGATAACATTATTTTAAAATTACGATTACATTATTAAAAAATATTGTTATTAGTGAACTGTATTATCTACTAGTCTGTCTGAAAATCCCACCCAACCCTTGCGATATAATATTTTGTCACCAATCACCAAAGCCTACGTTTTATTTGCTTTCTATTTTGTCTAGACACGTGTGCCACAAGTGGCACTACAAAATTACCAAGGCCATGGTGGTGTGCCTCGAGTCTGGCGACTACGTGCAGATCCGGAATGCGCTAATAGTGCTTATCAGAGTACTGCCGCGCTTCCCTGTGCTCGCCAAACTAGCACAGATCATAGAGAAAAAAGTCGAAAAAGTAAGAATATTACACATATAGTATGAGTCTTCCTAGGTGAATTTTTCGCTTGGAGCCCTAATCTTTCAAACAAAGGCCATTGGCCCATTGTCTCTATTGTCGTAAAGCCGCAAGCTACCGAGTTAGCACGTGCCACTACAACATTCATATTATTATTGAAAAACAAACGCTATCGTCATAGTATTAATGTTCAAATTAAAAATAATATCTAGAATATTTGTGATATTAAATTTTGTGATTATGTGCTGTTTTTCTGTAGATAATAAATACAATATTTTTCTTATGTTTTTTATTAGGTGAAGGAAGAAGAGAAAACCCAAAGACAAGACCTTTACGTTCTTGCGACTGGCTACAGCGGACAACTACGTAATCGAATGTCTAGTATGATGCGTGAAAGTGAATTTCACCAGGTAAACAATTCTTATCAACATAACGCCAGAAAATGAAACAGAACGTTGAGTATTAACTCAAAATCATACACAATCGTAAAATGACTAATAATAAGTACGTTTACGTCGATAGGTGGTTCAATTGCCGACCGGAGACAAGCACAAAGTGGCTGAAACCGCAGCCGCGCCCGCTGCCGCTAAAACCGAACCCGTGGCCCCCAAACAGGAACAAGACTCTGCTTCGCCGCCGCAAGCTGGTAAACAGTTAAATCTTTTTTGCTTTATCTGATATAGATAATAGATATCAATACCTTGACATACATTCTTTGTTCATCATCATACATACTTTCTTTGCTCACAGAGACAGAAAAACGAGACCGCACGAGTGATCGCCGTCGGGAGGAGCCTGATCGCGAAAAGGAGTCCAAACGTGAATCAAGAGTGTAAGTAAAGATTGTAGAACACTATTTAGAACTTATAACTATTTATGTTTATTAATTTGTTCTGAACGTGAAATATCTTTTATTTTTACTAGGACTTCTAAAGAAAGAAGTAAAGAAGAGGTTAGAAGCAAAGAAAGATCGCCCAGAGAACGTCCACATAGAGTGAGTAAAAAAAATCTATAATTTTAGTGATGCAGCTCAAATCCACAAAATATCAACGTCTGATCTGTTTATGCAGGAGGAGCGCTACCTGGAAACCGTCTCACCACCGCACGATCATCGTCATCCTCCCGATGACATAGACCGAGGTATTGAACCAAACACAACTAGTCTTCAGTTATTGACGGTGTTAATGTTCCTACATTACAAATTTTACATTCTTATTTTTTTAGATGTGAAACGGCGTAAAATCGAAAGCAGCAGCAATGGCAAGGTGAGTATCGTTATTGTTAACCGGCCTTGCATCGCCCTGGCTCCGGACTGAGGATTGGACTGGGCCACGACCACTGCGCAGCGCCGCATCTTATTAATGTGTCTAGATGTCCAGTGATCTAGACGAAGACCGCTCAAAAGCGAGCGATATGTGTTGTGTCTAAAAGACTATAAACTTTCAACAGTGAAAAAGTGTCAAAACAAAATTGTTCGAATAATAAAAAAAGTTTATATGGACTCAAGCAACGAACCAGTTACAAATATTTCTCAAACAAATACAAATTAACATCCAATTGTTGTATGGAAAGCCTTGGCGGATATCCAGACCGATAGCTGAAGAAGAGATGAAAGATACTGAATCCAATTATAAAATAATGTATTCAGTGCTGAGCTGACTTGATTCACTATAATGCCTTCTATTTTTATTAAGAAGATTGTCTAATTCTTCAGAAGCAAATTTGTCATCGTTAACCTGCAATAGAAGTTTGAAGTCATCATGGGAACTGCATGCTATTATAAAATCGAAAAGTTACTGTTATAATTTCCCAGCAATGATATTCCGAGAAAAGTCATTTAACATAATTACAAAAACCACGTAAAGAAGATCATGGAACCAGCATATTACAATTATGAAAGAGAAACCCCACGTATGCATTAGTGAATCGATTGATCCTGCCCTTGGACATACTAAAGGACCTGTCTTGAAGAATGATAAGTCAACAATATTTGATGCCCAAATCTATAAAATTATATTAGCTTTGAAGAATTGAGAGGTGTATCGTGAAGAATGAAGTGGAAGGAAGTTAAACAACACAATTGTTTCAAACTATAAAACCAAAAATAAATAAACATTCTTATGAGGAGTAAAAGTAACGGATATTCTGTGAGTCGTTGGTCTATTCTGCCCAGTCCAAGCACGTAATGGTAAGGGTTATTTTTTCTTTGCTAAACCAAAGTTGAGTCAAATGATCCAGTGAATAAAGTGCAAAATAATGATAATGCCATCTTTACACAGGAAGCATTGTTTATCACCAGACAAAAAGAAAGAAAGAAGCTCAATTGAAGAACAAAGCAGAAAGAAGTCTATGAAAGTCTCCCAAGATATGTAAATACTAATCCAAAGGGTATTTATTCATTACTTGGAAGAAGCAAACTTTACAGAAGAAACTTGATTTAAATGAAGACACCAAGAAACTAATAAACTTGCACGTCCTATGGAGAAAAATACAATGTTGCCTTTTTTCAATGTTTCCTTTGACTCAGTATTGCTGTAAATAATAAATACTAGTGTAAGACACATGTAAATAGTATATTTTTGTAGATTATCAGTACTTTACATTGTTTGCTGGGCATTTTTCTAACATGTTTTTTTTTAATAAGCAGGGTAGCAAAGAGATAGAGGAACGATCTCCAGAGAAAGAAAAAAGAAAGACTAAACTCAGAGGTGATGAGCGTAAAGAGCGTAAGATCAGCCGCAAGAGGGTAAGTTGAAAACATAATTGACAATATTTCAAATTTCTTTATATTCAAAAATAAAAAACCATTTCGAGAGAAACACTTGTAGAACACAAAAAAAAATATTTTTGGATTTTTTCGTACAGTATTTTTTGGAAAAATGAGCAAAATATGTAAAACAGGAAATGACGTTCAGCGGCCGGTCCAATACTGCCATTATAAAAAACCTTGTCTTCCGGGTTTCCCTTTGACATTTACAACTTTCACAACACAAACACTACTGACAGCTGACGGTTAATTCATTCGCACACCGCTCGGCTTTGTTGCCATCGGGAACACTAGATAACTGTTTGCCGGGCAATAATGATAATGTTTTTGCAAGTTTTCATTTAAAATCATATTTTTTGTGAAGTATTCTGTTTGAGTTTGTCAGCTCGTTTTGACGTTCATCGACAGTGACAACTGCATTCACTGTCAAAGTATTTAAGCACAGGTTTTGGCGGTCAATTAATGTAATTATTTCAACGTTTTTTTAAGCGTAAGAAACAAAGCAGTGACGTCATTTAGCTAATACTTGACGTTTGTTACTTACGTCCTTTCTGCTTGAGCAACGATTTCAATGGATTTTTCCACGAAAATACAAGATTTTCACGAATATAAAAAATATGGGTGTCTTAAATTTGTGCGCTCTTTCCAGCCAGACAATAAAAAGTAGCTCTTAAAAAATTGAAATATTGTCAATTGTATGTTACTGTTTCGTCACTGCATACATAGTATAAAGGTGCGACCACACCGCCGCTTAAAAAACGGTGACGTTACGGAATCGCAACAAAATGTATGAAGAAACGGTGAGAAAACGTGACGCATACGACACATCACTGCGTAAACGCAGCGGTTTGGTAGCACCCTAAAACAAAGTCTCTTTCCGCTGTCTGTCCCTATGTATGCTTAGATCTAAAACTACGCGAAGGATTTTGATGCGGTTTTTTTTTTAATAGATAGTGATTCAAGAGGAAGGTTTATGTGTATAATTCTACGCAGACGAAGTCGCAGGCAGAAGCTTGTTTTTCATATAAAGTTAAACTCAAAGAAATATAAAATATGTATGAAATTCATTTCATGTAATTTAAAAATGATTATTTTAGGATAGAATAGAAGAACCTGCCCTCTTAGAACAGAAAAGGCGACGTGATGAACAAAAAGGTAATTAAATTTTTTCAATAAGTACTGTTGGCTAAAAAAGTGCCCTTTTTGGCAGTTTTGCGTGCGAAAAGTTCGTTTTTGCGCACTATAGTCTGGCAGATAAATCACTGCAGCCAGATGACACTTTCAGTGTTGTCAGTTTTTGGCGAATATTAAATAGTGATGTGACTTAGTGAGTGAATGAAAGAATGAACGATGTAATGAAATTATTTTGCGTCATTTATGTTGAAATAGAGAATTTTCAAAGCGTATTTTAATAAAATGATTTGTTTAATAAGGTTTTTTGTATGTTTTCTAGTTAGTAGTAGTGTGAGAGCGCGATTTGGAAATGTGCGGAAGCATTTCAAATCAGTTACCAGTTTTCAACTCATTCCCCATTTTGCCATAAATAAAACAACAATTATCACATTAATATTTTTTTCTACCTTTGTACTTTTACTTAAAAACTTAAATTATTCCGAATCAGTTTCGCTGCTGCTGTCACTATTTACGTGTATTATAAAGTCATCGCACATTTTATCTACTATGTTAATATGAACCTTGACCCCCTCAAAAGTATCGCGCTTAATTTGAAATATAGTAAACTACGAATGTGACATTCATAAAATATTTCGTTCGTTCAATAATCAAATCATTCATTACGTGACCTTAGTCGAGCACTAGTAAAATAATTGTGGTAACATTATTTCGTAAAATGACATTTGGAAGTGTCATCTGGCTGCAGTGATTTAGCTGCCGGACTATAGTGCGATTTATTTTTCTATTTTTTTTTTAATTTGTGCTTGTTCCAATTCACGACTTCTTATCGAAGAGTTATTATAATTTTAGTTTGTACCAAGACGTAATAAAACTAAAAACCTATTATTAATGTAAAAATATAAAAAAATTGAGATTTTATTACTAGCCTCTTCATAATAATTTTTTAAATATTGAATTCCTAAGAATAGTTCTTATCAAGGTGTCTGAATGGAACGGAATAGCGTGGGAATAGCTGCTGAAACGCCTGTCAAAGTGGAGGCGTTTTTCCAACTGCAAGCATGGTTTTAAGGTTCTAAAGGCAACAGTAGTTTTTGTGTTTATACAATTTAAATATTTCTATACACAAATAACTGTATTAAAAAACGTCGTTCGATACACGCGCGGAAATTTCATTCTTCACTCGTCCCTAGTCTTAGCACTCGCCTTCGGCTCGTGGCAAGATATCTCGGGACACGTGAAGTAATGACATACTTCCCGCACTAGCATCGCACGGTTTTGTTTGGTGTATTATGTTTATGGTGTTTGGTCCGAGTACCCATAGCTGCACTGTACCTAATAGAATAGACTGTTTGAACAAAATGGCAGCAAAATGAAATGAAAACTGACGTGTTTCATTTTCAGCTGTCCTGAAGATGGGAGCCCATCAAAATGGTTCTCAGGAAGATCATCACTATGAAAAATATCATAAGAGGGTAAGAAGAGACAGTTTTTATATTATTATTGACTAATTATTTAAAAATATGCTGTTTTGACAATTGAAAAGATTTCATATTTTACTACTTACTTTGTTACTTCACTGTGTTCTGCTTAAAAAAGAGAGACTAGACTTATTTGTAGGTGAAATATTTATTTTAATATTAATTTGTTAAAATCTATTAATTCTAACAGGACCCAATTGATTTCAAAAGAAAAAGTCAATGACGCGGTAGTGTACGTCAGGATATTTTGTGACATTTTAGGAATTTAAGGTTCCTATTTTGACTGGCTGAATTTGGAGTGCCCTGTAGTACTTTACATAATCACCACAAAACGTATGATCTACCTAACACGCAATTTACATTTTCCATTTGCAGGAAAAGTCACCATTTAGGGATCGCTCACACGAAGAACCACGAGATAAACAATATCCTTTTTTATAAATTATGTTTCTACTTATTATTTTTTGTTTTTTATTTATTTTTATAAGCTATTTTTTCGTCCGTTGTGTGCCTGATACAATATTGATACATAAGAATAGCTTATAAAGATATTTAAATAAATAAATAAATAACGCGGGGCCAATTGACCTAGTCCCAAATTAAGCAAAGGTTTTAGCCAACGGATAAACAAACTTGAATACACAGTGACTTTGAATTAGTATAAATACGAGAAACTATTTTTCTTACTCTGTAATCAAAGGCAGTTATATTTTTAATTAGAAGTTCGTGAAACAAATATAGGAAGAATCCTTTTTTAGGGTTCCGTACCCAAATGGTAAAAACAGAACCCTATTACTAAGACTTCGCTGGCTTGGTTATCTTGCACGTGAGTAGCGCAGTAGCAAGGTAAATATTTTTTGTTCATTATCCATAACCCAGGTAACAAAACATTCATATTCATTATACCAGTGTCTGCCTGCCCCTACCGGGCTCGAATCCGGAACCTTTAGCTTCATAGTCAGGGTCACTGACCACGATGCTATCCGGTCGTCATTTATGTTATTTAACTTCTTGATATTGTTTATACTTCTTTTTTAGCTTTAGAAACAAGGTAAATAATTTTAACATGTCTTTTATCGAAAAACACTTTAAAAGTCGGTAACTCAAAAATATGAAAACCATAACAAAACTAATCACAAATTTCCAGGGAAAAAGACACGTCAAAATGGCTTTATAGGTACTTACATAAAATTATTCCTTAACATTGCTATACTAGACGGTCCAACGAGTCGAAAATGAGAAGATAAACAAATGCGAAGAAAGAAGGCTAACAGAAATAACTCGAAGATTTTAGTAATATTAATAGAAATAAGTTGGACTGTACATTAAGTAATCAATATGCATGAACAATGCAATAAAATATGTTTCTTGACTAGTGGCATGGTTATTTTTAGCCTCTCCTACAAACAAGTAAGCAAGTTGTTGCGTGTAAACTCTTTTATTATACACACTTTGTAAAACCACAGTGACTCAAACTTACTCTGGCTGATCCAAAATGCCAATCTCTGCAGGCACTGCAGTGGTCCTGGCAAGTCGAGCACTTGGATTTTTTGGAAGTAAGCATTAGTTTGAAGTAAACTCGACGAAGGTAAACCGGCTGAGTGAGTCGGACTCGCGCCTCGCGCACCGAAAGTTTCGTACGTCAACCAAGACGCAAACAGAAAATAATGTAAGTTAACTAACTGTAAACAAACGTATTTCTTTTTTCCTTACTGAAGCTACTCGTAGAATCCTGATGACATATCAATGGAATTTATTTATACAATGGAAAGTAACTCAGACTGCTTATATAGATTTTGATTAACTTGTGTTAAAATATACCTAAGGTTTATGTCGCCGTATTGATGCTTTGACTTATTTTTTTACAGTATCAAATCAAGGGATGTTACCACTTGTTAGTGTGAAAATATTGCAGCCACTAGATGTTTGCAGAGCACGAATAAACTACCGCACGACCACACATACCTCTTTCCCATGCACTTTGGAGCTGCCAATTTTTCCACAGTAATCGACACGTTTACATGAACACGTTCGAGACTTTTTTTGGTGAAAACTTACACTTGATATGTTCTGATAGATAAGTTACATGGCGTGGGTGAGTTGGTGACGTGATCATTTGCTAAGAGTCGCTATGGATCGTATGTATAGGTAGCAGAGCAATGCATGTTTCACAGTGTAGGGGCACGTTTTAAAAAGCAGGCTTGCGCCAGTCACCTGCGCCTGCGTTTTTTTAATTAAGCAATGGTGTTAACGTTCCAGATTTGTTTCTTTAGCTTTGCAAAGTTGATTTTTCCCAATCCAGTCAGTACCTATAGCATGTTGCCACACGGTGGTTGTTATGCTGGCCATACACTCCTTCCTATTGTCCAATCGGCATGACGCTGCCGATTGGATCAGTTAGAACTGATCGTGTGTGGGAGTGGATTGGCATGACAGCTGCTACACTACTTGCCAATCCACTCCCAGACACGGTCAGTTCTAACTGATCCAATCGGCAACGTAATGCCAATTGGACAATAGGAAGGATGGTGTAATTATGGCCAGCATTACGAGCTAATCTGGGTAGTTAAAATACAGGCGGACAACAGAGTCGATATTTAAATAAAATTAGACATAAAAATATCTCCCCGTGTAGTGATGCCCAAACGTATGGTTTCATTGAGACTCATGGTGAGAAGTCGTACCATGTACACCGAACGACGCGAACGGTAGGTACTCGCAAAGGTCACAGTTGTGCTCATGCACCTGTTAGAAATAGACTACACAACAGCTGCGGCTTTGGCACGGTTGCTCTGGCATATGCATATTAAACATGAAGTACAACCGAAACAATAATTAGAGATAAGAAAATTATGGACAAATAGTCGAATGTCATACGTCGCTCATTTACCGGTAGGTTTCGCATATTCCATTAACTCGAGTCTGGTAGCGTTCACCTTTCTCGGCCGCGAACCCCATGAAGCGAACACAAAAAACTGCAAGTGCAAGCCCTATCTATAGACAGGCGTAGAAATCCTCCACAGTCTCCACACTCACGTTCACACCACGGATGTGAGCCTCCACGCTTGAAGGAGTGGCTCATACTGAGAAACCCTAGCTTAATTTCCATCCATGTATCTACTTAGTGGGTTACATAATTTATTTATTTGATAGGTTGGCAAAGTGGCTCTCCTGATGGTAAGTGAGCACCACCATTTGTGGACACCCGCAACACCAAAGGATTGCAAATGGGTTACCAGCTTACCAGTCTAGAGGGCTAAGATGAAGTACCACATGTGCTAGTACCTAATTAGACCCGTTGGCTTACTCTCCACGCCGAGATACGGCCGGCAGCGTACCTAAGCAGTTTGATTACCTTTATAGTAATTGACACGTTTACTTATAAATGTGAACATGAACTCGTTAGAGACGTTTTTATGTGTGAAAACTTACACTTCTTGCTGAGCCTAATAGAAAATTCAAATGGAGTTCTGCCATGGTTTTGCGAACGGTGAAATTAGGGCAATTTAAACTATGTACGCTCTGCCTATCGTCATCTATCGTGCGCGTGTGCGCAGCTCAACCAGTTTTCTTGGGCGAAGTTTAGTTCCACTTGTGTGCGTGAAACTCAACCGCCCCTGTCATCTATCTAGTCGTGACATCCAATGGAAGCCAGGGTCATCAATAGATGACCAACATTCGACTCGAAATGTATCCTTCTGTAGTTTGTCGATTGTTTTTTCCGCAGCTTACAGAGCCCGTCACTTCATTTCATAGTGTGGCGACGAAGAGGTTAAATACGTCACTCACTTTGCCGTTCATAGAAATCCGCCTTAAATTTTAATAAAGGTTCCACAGATGTCGCGATTCAGATTCATCACTGCATCACGTTGTTCTGAACTTATATAATAGTTTGCGGTAAAGGCAAGGCTAATGTAGGTACTTAGTGCACACAATTGCAGTGAGTATATTGGAAAGGAACGGATAGAAAAAGACCGGCCAAGTGCGAGTCGGACTCGCGCACGAAGGGTTCCGTACCATAAATCTAAATATCTATAAACCAGTGTAAGCAGAGCCCTGCTCCAACGCAAAATGTACGCAGTGTGGGGTTACTTTATATTGGTCACTAATATATACAGACGAAAAAAAAGCCGTGGTAGCCTAGTGGTTTGACCTGTGGCCTCTCAAGCAGAGCGTCGTGGGTTCAAATCCCCCGGGCTCGCACCTCTGAGTTTTTCGGAATTTATGTGCGAAAAAAAATTTTTTTTTTCTTTTTTTTTTATCTTTATTTAATTAAAAGGGCTTTTGTCAGACACTGACGATGTCAGCCCCGTAGAGTAAAGTATACAGCAGGTAAAGGACAATCATCGAACTCAAGTGAAATATAACTATGTCTTGCGTAATGTGGGCATCTGGACCTTACTGCTCCTTAATCATTAAATAATGATATAATATATGTAAATTAAGCGTAATATTACGCCGCCATCACTAGTGTATATACTCGAATAAGCGATTTAGTCTGCGCCGATAGCGGACAGGCGAGCATACTGTTACAGCTACCCACATTCCAATCCCTTATAATGCCCAAACGTTGCCGCTGGGATTCGCTCCGAACACACTCCACTAGCATGTGATACACATCGTCTACCATGTCACATTCTAGGCAATTAGGTGATACAGCTAGCCCCATTATAGCGAAAATTACATTTGTAATTTGCCATGAGCTTTTCGGTGAAGGAAAACATCGTGAGGAAACCTGCACACATCTGCGAAGAAATTCAATAGTGTTTGTGAAGTTCCCAATCCGCACTGGGCGCGCGTGGGAACTATAGCCCAAACCCACCAATACACGGAGGAGGCCTATGCCATGAGGCACGCCGAATTACGCGATAATTTAATAAAATAAACGACAATAACAACAAGAACAACAACATGTGCTTACTGAAATTGTAGCGAATTCGGAATAAAAAGGCTTATAAATAAATAAATAAATATACAGACATAAATACCTACATATTGACGGTTTTCGCAATTTTTCCTTTACCTGTAGGTTTTGATTCCCTTGCAAGTTTCTAAAATTTGCGGCATAAACGGCTTATCTTTTGACTGCGTTGGCATAGAAGTTTGATTTTTTCACAGCTCCATGTAACCCATAATGCCAAGCAAGGATAAAACCTCCACGCGTTCCTGAGAAAAAGGGTCTTTACAGACGGACGGACAACAAATAAGGGATCCGTTTTGAGGTACGGAACCCTAAAAACGAGTAAGTACTCATTTAATAATACCTACCTAATACCAGAACGTGAGCTCTCGCTCGTTCGGTCTAGTTTCGATAAAAGCATTGTAAAAGTAACCTCCAATATGCTGGATATGGTTAGTTAGGTATTGATTTTGTAGATAGTTGTTTGTGGGCCCGTGTGGTTGCTAGACGGAGGCCTTGAGTAAGTTAATTTTGATTATTTATCTTGACGATCAATAACATTCAAACTTTGTAAGTGGGCTATGTGATAGTCATGTAGGAATATGATAAGATAATAACAGAAGATATGTTTATAGGCACGTTTACCCATTCAACAAATTGAACGAAAAACATGTGCATCTGACTATAATACATTATTTATAGCGAGCAACTACTTCCGACAATAAGTACAAAGCAAAACCAAAGAGCACAAAACATACTAGAGCGGCGGCGTTCCTTTCATATGCTGTGGTTTGTGACCAAAGCGTAAAATACTCTGACAATAAAATTACTGAGGTGTATAAAGAAACTGGTGACTAACGTACCCGATATTTACAGTAAACGTGCACTAAACACGTGCCACTACTGCCTGCATAGCATATTAGCATAGCATAGCAAGCATACTTATCAAATCAACATCAGCCAACATGTGAACGAATGAATGAATGGTTATTCAAACTGACAATTGTGTTCCACACCATTTCAAGGATGTAATTTTTTTATACATACTTAGAGCGTGCTTATATACTATTTATTTTCTTTTACCCTTGCATTATGATTATTGCACGCTTTATCTCAAATAATACCTATTCCGATTTAGGTATAGTTGAAATAATGAATGATTTTTAATCCCGGTAATTCAAGCATGGAAGTTTTTTTGGGGCTGGCAATGTTATAAAATCATGTGGGCAGCAAGCACTCGCTACACTTGTTAAAAATAATTTTCATAATGGTAAAACCAGTTAAGACTCTGTTTAGTTTATTCATAATATGGTTGAGGTAATGTCCCAAGTTAGAATTTAGAATGTTCTAACTTATTTGATTGTCGTCATTTAAAAAATTACAACTATGTTTTTTTATTTAGTCTGTGGATGCAATTGAATGATTGAACGGAAGAAAAGATAACATAAACGTGTCGCAAAATCACAATTTACGAAGAAAATAGCACTTAGATTCCTAAAAATTTATTCAATTACGCGTTATTCACAGTGAAAAATGAGTTAATCCTTATAAGTAGTGTTTACTTTAAAATGATTGAAGAGATTACCTCGGGTATAACTAGGCATGATAGTAACGTAAAAAGGTTGTTGGACTTGTTGGCAGCCATTTTGAAAATAAGCAGTTGAATCCAGCTCCATCACTGTAAACGAAAAGAGTTATGGTAAGGTCGGACAATGACTATTTTGCTGACTTTTATTAAAATTAAAGAGTTATTATTTGTGTACCAAGGCGTTTTGTCAGAACCTTACACTTAAAATTGAGTATGCCGGCCAAATGCCGGCGGTATATGCCGCCATCTTACAAATTCTAGAAACGTCATTGGTTACACTGCGTACGCATGAAGTAGGGAGAGTAGCCATAGAAAAGATAATAACCATACTAATGCCAACACAGGCACAATATGAAATTTCCTCAAATTTCTATTTAGAAAAGGGGTCAAATAGTTTAACTTACGATTAATATACATAGTTTTAAAAGACTGCAAAGTAAACGTGTGTGAAGTTGTGCGATTAAAACAAGTGTTAAAACACCGTTGGTAAGGTTAGTTAGGTTACATTTTAAAGAAGTATTTTTTTAGGTTATGTCAACCTAGGGAAGTGTTGTGTGATACGAACATTTTATAAACATGTGTAAATCTATGGAAAACTTACATAAACCTAACTTATATAGGCTTCAAATATACATTTGATTAAATGAAAGCCGCGGTTGAATGTTGCGTTGCAGTGAACGTTGGCGGCCATTTTGTTGTTAAGACGCCCGTCTGCCATTTCATTGCATGTAACTATTAGTTTTGCTGTCTTCGTAGTGTAATAGTGTTAGTACTTGTGGTTAATGATTCTAAAATGGCGAAGGTACTTACCTATTTATTACTAACTAAGATATCATCCGTTAATCCGTCAGTCTGACTGTCCTCACATTTTTACCATGAAATCTGAGTGTTAACGGAATTGTGTGGCTTACAAAGTATACTTATATAAGTAGACTAGCTTCTGCCCGCGACTTCGTCTGCGGATAGTTATACATTATGAACCTTCCTCTTGAATCACTCTATCGATTAAAAAAACACATCAAAATCCGTTGCTTAGTTTTAAAGATCTAAGCATACATAGGGACAGACAACGGAAAGCGACTTTGTTTTATACCTACTATGTAGTGATGATACCTTTTCACTTTGTTTTTACTTTATTAAATTATAAATGTACATAGTCTTTACTAAAATTATATTGACCATGATTTAAGGAAACAACAAAATGGAACTTCTAACATATCCCTCCGAAAGCTCCAGTGCTTTAGCTAAAAAGCGGTTTTATTCGTGCTTTGTGCCATCATGCACCAATAATTCAGTGAGGAATCCTACTAAAACGTTTATAACTGTACCTTCCAATGATACCATTAGAAAAAAGTGGTTTCAAGCTGTGGGGAAGGAATACAACCATATTTTCAAAACAGTAATTTATTGCTGTGAGGACCACTTTGATGTAAGTATACCTACCTACTTAAATATTAAAATTAGAAATATGTTATTTAATTAATAATATAAATCAATAAGCACGATTCACTAATAACCCTATATTTATTCATATTTTACAGCTGAAGAATGATGCTGAGAAACAGATACAGTCTACAATTTCTAGTGACAAAAAACTTACCCTGAAGAAAGATGTCGTCCCTCATATTCTTAAGTGTCAAGAGACAGTACAAGATAGTACAGAACCTGTAATATTTGAACAGAAAAAATATGCGATTTTTGATAGTATTCAACAAGGTATGTTAGAACGACTACGCCCTTTATTAAACCGTATCATAAACAAAAATACCGTAACCGTATCAAGCAAAAAATATTATTTATTTGAATTACCTACCTACTATGAGCTGCCGGTTATAGCCCACTACACCGGCACGTATCAGACACAATACGTAGGTATGTAACGTGCAGGTTCTTTCGCTCATTAGTATTAGATAACATTGCCTGCAATTGTATAATTTCACATTGTTTAAACATCGTTTTGCATCGATGGTCAACATAAGATTGCGTAAAATGTTGTTTTCAAGTTGGCTAGTTATTTTGTATAATGTTTTGCCGCTTTACTTTCGAGCGAGCTTTTCGTTGCGAAGGAAGTGGCGCCCTCATATGATTTCTACTCTTTTTTTGTCGGAGTCTAAATATAAAATATAAATAGTCGACGGTAAGCCCAGACACGCGGCAGTACTTGCAACCTGCGGCAAACGTTTTTACATCATCGCACAACAAATTCATCCGCTTACAGCTGACGTCAAAACCTGGTTTCTTGTGCGTTACCCGTTTCGTACGGGTCTCTATTGACAAGTAACGCGTATGAACAGTCAGCGTCATATACATATATCGTTACGGTCAAGTGTCCAAATATATCGGTTCAGGCATGTATGTCAAACTGCCCTCCTAGTTAAAAAGGACGTATATGTGTGTCATATGAAACGCATATACGTCCTTTTTAATTAGGACGGCAGCAAGGGAGTAAGATACCTACATTTGATCACTTACTTAGACCGTAGCGATACATAAATGACGCTTACTGAACCTGTGAGTGCAAACAGAAATTATGTTGCCCGTGCAGAGACGGTGACGATTGTACACCTAACTATATCGGTTTCGGCATGATACAGTGTAGGTATATAATAGGCTGAGTCCTAAGTAAATCTTCTACTGGCGCCATCTAACGATACAAGTTTTGAAGATGTATACTCACTCTTCTCGCTGACATAAAATTATGAAATTTGGTAAACATTTAAGCCTCGCATCACAACACATTAAATAGTCCGAAAATAACTTTGTTCGAGTTGACTAAAACCTTTTTATGAAAATCTTAATTTCAAATTCAATTAATAAAAACTTAATCCAATTCGGCATGCCTACACAAAAGTTTTAATAAGTCTATTTTTATTTCCAGATTCATCATCAAAAATGGAAAAAGAATCTAACGTGTTTTCATCAAACATCACTCGAAGTGCACGATCCTTAAAAAACAATCTCGCAGATCTTCTTAACACAGTTCAAGCCCAACCTGTACCACAAAAAAAGAATGATAAAATAAATATTTGTGATTTTGAACCAAGAACTGATAAATATTTCGAACCAAAGAAAAAAATAATAAGATTTAAGGTCAAAACTGTTCGAGAAATAAGACATTCCTTTGAAAAAGATATTTACGCCGATCTCCCGGCTGAGCTTGAAAAACAACAAAACGTGCTGCTTCGTAAGATCCGAGCTGGCTCGTCAAGAGACGAAAATACAAAAACCCTTGCTAGAAACATATTAAAATGTGACAAACCAGTGTCTAGGTCTGCTTGGCAAATGTTAATGAACCTGAACCCAGAGGAATGGGCACATTCTACACAATTTGTCTTGGTAAATGGCAAACGCATTCGGGTTAACGGTAGCAAGGGTGGAAAATGTAAGTTCCTTTGCAAGTATGATTTAGGCGAGAAAAAGATTCCGATGAAAACGAAGTCATTGTTAAAACGTAAATCATTGATTAAAAAAAAGGGCCTTCTAAAAAATTCCTTAAGTGTAAATTTTAGACCTGGCCCGTTAACCAAAAAGACATTATTAGACGATTCGTATCAAAAACATCATGTAGGTGAGATCGAGCTACTACATTTACCAATGCCAGGGCTGGAAATACAACCGACTATTGGAAAAGCTGTAGATCCAACAATATCAAAGATTTTGCACAACATGCAACAAGTAGACGGAACAATTTCGGATAAATGGGCTGAATTTTCAGTCTCTGTTCTATCAACTATAAAAGATGAAAATATTATGCAATGTGAAGGTGAAAGTCCGGTGACATTTGACCTAAGTTATAAATGTGACCAGCAGAGAATTCTTATGCGCCGTGATGTCAGTAGTGATTTTCACAAATCAGCTACTGAAAATAAATCACAACCACTTACCATCACAACAAAATACTCTGTTGAAACTTCTGAAATTCAAAAGATCCTCGATGAAATGTTGAATTCAGTTGAAATCGGTGTAGAGCAAGAAAACATTTACATTGGCAATGACGAGCCAAGGATTCCCGAAGAATCCGTTTCCAATGGTACAAATGTCTTAGTAAAAGATAAGCAGAAACGCAAATATGGAGAACTTGAAAAGCTGGACGTCACGATTATACGTTTATCAGAAACCGCTGATATAAATCCCATTAATACATGTCCTAAGGCGCACTGTGCTTTAGGTTGCATATGTTCATCATTGGAATGTGCATTAAAATTTAATGCACACTGTGGACGCGTTGAATGTATGTTTGAATGCAAATGTGACTTTTCAAAGTATAAAGTTATTGACTCATTAGAACGCGATTGTTCTGATTTGATACCGGGGTTACTAAATATAGACAGCGCAATGAGTTCAAAAATGGCTAAAGAAGAACAAAAATTTCATCAAACAGTTATTGTCACTTCGGAAAACAGCATGCTCTTAAAGTCAAAGCGGAGAGATTGGAAATCTTCAAGAAAATACGCCGATTTTTACAGCAGTATGTGCCTAAAAGCTGAAAGCAAGTCTGACAGAGTTCCGGCAATTTTAGTGGAAAGACTGAGTTTAGATAACGTCGAAACATGGTGTATGATACACAATTTATACAAGTGTTTCTGCAAATGTATATTCACAGACGATTCTGTTCCTAATGGATTAGCTGATGAAACTAACGTAAATAATGATGTACTGCAAATTGACTTATCTCTTATCGAAAAGCCAAAAGAAAACGTGAAGAATGGTGCCAAAACACGTAGGAACACTTTTTCGCAGCAGGAAAAGATCTTTTCTTTCAAAAAAAGTATGAAAGATATTCATGATTTGTTTGAAAAAGAACCAGTTGAATATTTTCCGGATGTTATTTTTGATAGCGATAGTGCGAGAGTAAAACCATTTACAGGAAGAAAATACTGTAACGAGCATTACTTAAACGCCAATGAAAAAATTATGGAAATGGAAAAACACGACCATACATTACGCAACAGAATGCTGACTCTCATGGCCAAATGTGCAAATGAAAGCTTAGTACAGGCTGACAGGGCTGTGGAACCGGTGAGTGATGATATACCGAGTGAAACATCCACACAGCCATCGCCACCAGTCACACCTGATAAAAAAACAGTGCCGCAGATAAAAATGTTTTCGAAAAATTTACCGGATAAGAAAAAGTTAGTTGCATGGTTAGAAACAAGTTATAAGCACTATAAGCAACGCGTCGATCAGGGCATTGTTAAGGAATCACTTGAGCCGCCTAAACTTGGTAAAATGGCTCTGTACCCGTGGGAGTTCATTCTAAGCAGATATAGAGATAAAAAGAACCTGTTTTTGATTTCCAAAGAACCCCAGTATCGTATATTTATGGCAGTGGATACAAAAAATCCTTTCTTTAATAATTGCATTGACATAAATGACATCCGTTTTGCTGATCTGCATAAATATCCTAGTACTGTCAAAAATTTATTAACAAATGCAACAGACTTAAAAGACAATTTCTGTATACTGTGTGGTTTGTCTTCTTGTTGGGAATTAATTGGTTCCGTTACCAAAATATGTGATCAAAAAGAAACCACAGAAATTTTGTTAAACAATGACGATCCTAAACATGATATTCCCGAAAGTACACCAATTATGAACAAATCAGTAGAGTCTACCGCTGAAACTACATTAGATAATCAGCAAGTAACAGAAGACGAAATCAAGTCTAGTGATACCGAAACAGTATCAGATACGTCTAAATGGTTTGTTATGACCGTTGAAAATGATTTTGATGAGATACAATTTTATAACAAAGGGTTTTTCGTAAAATTGGAAAGTATTATCAAAGCAATTAATGTTGCTCGTTCGTCTGGAAAAACCGTTAGATTATCTTCTCAAAAATGTGCAGATAGCACTGGCCCGCAATTTGGTATTTATGCTATACCAAACCAAAATGAATCTTGTGTGTTTGTCGGACCCTATGAAAAAGACGAATCACTGGGTATAGAAACTGTTAAAAATATATTAAATATGCGACGGCAAAAGCTTACCAGGGGCGTGTGGATTACTACCAAAAAATGGGATAATTTTCAAGTTATTGATAATCCACTATCATTTATGCCACCCAAGAATACTCCAGCAGCTGAACTGATGACGTTGGCTGGTAATCGTATAAATACTGTCGAAAACACTGATTGCTTAGCGGAAACAAGCGAAGTTAAAGCGCATATGCCCGAAGAGAAAAAACATTTAAAAAGGCCGGAGGAAACGAAAATTCTGAAACCTATAAAGATCCGCAAAACAAATGGTTTCTTCCACCTTGCGCCTAACGGAATCCTGAAACAAATATCTCCTCAAAAGTATAAGATTCATAGTAAAGTAGTACAGTCTCCTGCATTGCTCAATACGTCTTTGACAAAGCAAGTGGAGAGCCGTAGCCCTTTATTGGGCAGTGCTTCATCAATACTTAAGAGTGTTCCTCCACCTACGCTTGTTACAGTTCACAAAAGACCGATTGCAGAAATTGCCCCTCAAGTTAAAATGCCAAAACCAAGCAGAAAAGAAAGAGGCATGTTCATTCTAAAACCAGAAGAAATAAATAAGAGGCTTCTACAAAATCAAATACCTTCTAGTTCAGAACGTTTGAATCCACATGAACTTGACCCAAAAGATGAACAAGAAATAGAAATGGATATAGAGAATTTCCTAGCCACAGCTGAAGAATGTGTTGCTCCCAATGATGACATTTTAATTATATCAGACGAAGAAACTGACGTCGAGGATAAAGTGAATGGGAATCCAATTGAACGATGGTCAAAAGTGTGGATTGAATGTAAAACAGTAGATGACTTAGGTTGGATACCAGGGCGATTAAACAAAGAAGGTTTATTGAGCTTTGAATTTCCGGGGTTCAAGTATACAGAATTTTACGAAAAAGTGGAGGCATATGCGAAACTCAATCAGTAAGTACAAATTCATTAACTCCACCTTTAACGGACTGTTTGCCGCGTATGTAATGTATGTATGTCCATTTCTAACTCCGGCCGGAACTACTCGATGGCTTAGCTGATAAATGATACAACATTAGATACGTATTGACAATTTTGTTGTGTGATTCGTGATAAATTTAGGTTTGTCCCCATTAGGGCGTGAATACCGGTATCCCGGGATCCCGTAATACCGGGATCCCGGACAAATTTTTCCGATATTTTAATACCGGTGTTGACTAATCTAATACCGCAATTCCGGTATTTGTTAAAATTCATTTATTTTTTATTTTTAGCGATTTTAACGCGTCTGTCACGTTTATTTTATATAATATTATGTGCTTTTGGTCAGTTTGGTTGGTGCCTGCCGTGCGTGCCGTGTGTTTTGCGCGCGGTACGATTGTAATATAACTGTTTCACTTGCGCTCTCTCTTGCTCTTACGCTAGCTAGCATATTCCTGCCTGCTCTCTCTTGCACTGCACGTCACGTCACTCACCAGTCAGTCAGTCTCTTAGTTACCGTGATCCTGTGACTAGATGCGTGCAGTGCAGTCAATGCAGTGCATGTGTGTGTGAGTTGTGGTGTAAACTGCTGATTCTGGCTGAGCTGTAATGTAATGTAACTGACTGTGATCCGAAAAAACATGTAAGTAATTTTTTTATTATGTTAATCTTTTCAAAATATACGAAGTGATTATAATGATTATTTTATTGTGTTGTGTGTGATATACAACGTAGTAATACCTAATTTCTAGTTGTAGACGATCGATCGATCGTACGACTACACAAAATTCAATTTGTAATTGAAAATTTAATCAAACTCGATCGATACCTACTTAACTTACCTAACTTCGATATGGGTTATTTTTATGCAGTACAATACTAGATTACAATATATACAATAAAATTACTCACCATCACCAACACGGCAAGTTAAATAAAAGTTATTTATAGTGAAGAGAGAATCTACCCTAGATTAGGAGAAGGTAGAATTAGATTAGATTTGGTATTGGCATGTAATGTAGGTAATCGTCTCCTGAGTTATAAATGTTATAGTAAATTTTTAAAAAATCATCTCATCTAATCTCGTTGACTGACTGTCCCTGTCTATTTACTGTTTTAACTAAGATTTTTCATTTTTAGGTCATCATCAAAGAAAAAAGCAACGTATTCTGAATTCCTGAACAAACGCTCACAAACAAACATATGGAACCATTTTTTACGTGCTGATGACGGCCAAACAGCTGTATGTAAAATATGCAAGAAAATATTAAAAACTGGTGGAGGAAGTACTTCTGGATTACACGTCCATTTGCGTACAGTTCACTCAAATGCGCTAGTTGATGCTGCAGGTGGTGATGGTGATGTCACCATGAACGCAGCCCATAAGGACACAGCAACACCAGGAACTTCAAAAGAACAACTGCCGGAGCCTAATTCTAAGAAAAGAAAACATCATAAAATAACAGATTATTTCAAATCCGATGACGAAGATAATTTGAACATTATTATTTCTCGAATGGCAGCATTATATGGAGCAAGTTTTCGTTTCCTCTGTGAGTGTGAGGACCTTAGACGTCTGTTTAAAAAAGTGGCTATGACGAGCTTCCAAAATCACGATATACGATTTCAAATATTATTCGTACGCAGGCTGAAGAAGTGAAGAAACAAATCAAAATTGAAATTCTCGAGATAAAAACAGCTGGACACAGATTTTCCATAACACTAGACGAGTGGACGTCGCTAAGAAACAAAAGATACATGAACATAAATATTCACAGCAGATGTCTTACTGGATCCAACTTCAGAAATCTTGGTCTTGTTAAAATTACGGGTTCAATGCCCGCTTCGGCAGCAATAAAAATGCTCGAAGATCATCTCGAGAAGTTTAATGTGTCCTTAGAAGACGATATTGTCAGTATCACCACCGATGGCGCAAGTGTTATGGTGAAAATGGGGTCATTTTTTGAAGGCCACCACCAACTTTGCCTTGCACACTGCATTCAACTCGCAGTAATCGATGTACTTTATAAAGCAACGCTAGAACTTAACCTCGTACGAGCAGCTGTAACTTTTGATTCCGTTCAGGACGACAACACATCTGATGGCGATGACTCTGACTCTGACTCAGAACGTGAAGACTGTTTTAAAATCGAGAATCCATCACGCCAGCAAGTCCAACCAATTTTATTTGAAGGACTGATAGAAAAGGTGCGTCGACTAGTGAAGTCTGTTAGAAAGTCGCCACTCAAAGCTGACACTCTAAGAGCTTACGTGAATCAAGAGTTCGGTCATAATATTGAACTAGTACTTGACTGCCAGACTAGATGGTCCAGTTTATCAGATATGATAGGAGCATTTCTCAAGCTGAAAGACTGCTTGTTTAAAGCTTTAATAGACTGGAAATCTGACATCTCCTTCTCCGAACAAGAAATAAAATCTCTGACTGAGATTCATCAAAGTTTAAACACTATAAAAGTGGCAGTGGCCACACTATGCCGTCGTGATGCCACCTTGCTGACGGCAGACACAGCTTTGCGATTCACACTTAAAAAGCTTGACGAGCAGAATAACTTGTTGGCATCAAAACTTGCGACAAGTTTGCGAAACCGGTTGAAGCAAAGGCGACAATTGATAGCTGGAGTTTTGCATTATTTACATGACCCTGAAGAATTCTTCAACCAAATCGAAGATGATACATTCACGAAGCCCAACAGTCAACAAATTGCTGAAACCGTCGTTGCTTTACTAACGCGACTAAAATTCGATGAACCAGCCTCAGTCGATTCCAGCACAAGCACAACTACTTCAACTACACACACACAGCCCGAGATCCCTTCATCAGCCGACAGAAGTATTCAAGAAGAACTAGACGAAGAAATCAAAATTAAATGCAAAGATAGGTCAGCTGAGTCAGCATCAACATCATCAGCAAATTTCGATCTTGAAGGATTTGTACGAGTAGAACAAGCAATGTACGATAATGGTGGTAAGCGTGGATACTACCTAACAAAGGCCTATAATTATTTACTCGATGTACTGCCTACGAGCGTAGAGTCAGAAAGAGTGTTTTCTGCAGCTGGTTACTTTTGTAACAAACTAAGAAGCTCATTATCTGATCAAACACTAAGCGCTCTTTTGCTACTACGATCACATTTTCTAGAAAAAAAATAAACAATTATAATATTTTTGTTATAAATAAGTAATCAATCTCACAATTTGGTAACAATACTTTTGGGTTTGTTGATTTTTTTTTGTCTCATATTATATTTAACCGTTGTTGTTTTCATTTCATTATATTAAGTTGTTGATTTATGAATATATAATACATATTATGTATGTATAAGACCAATCACTTACAAGAGTGACTATGACTACTCTTAGTTGAGTTAGATTATAATTATATTTGAATTATCATATCAATGTTAGTTACTGGTACTGATTTGAAAAATATTGAAATTAATATTAAGTTGTTGAATTATTGATTAAATGGATCTCAGTCATCATAATTACCTACAGTATAATTTATATACTGATTTGTGCCATCAATAAAGCTATTTTGATTATTAAAAACTGTTTTTATTTCAACACATTCATTGGTAGAAAAATAATATTAATACCGGGATTAATACCGGGATACCGGTATTAAACTCTAATACCGGAATGCAATACCGGTATTCATATCTGTCCGGTATTGTACGCCCTAGTCCCCATCTGCCTATTTAATTCAAATGTTAGTCTGTTCTTGGAGTTTCAGGGCTTGTTTATCCACTTTTCAGTTAAATATTGTTGCAGTCAGTCAGTATTTTGTTTTAAATAATTTAATTTTTACCGTGTCAATTTCGATTAAAATAAACTTGCAAAGGTAGTATAGGGACTGTAGAGCGTTGTAAAATTGGGCTATGTAGGTAGAAGTACTTATGATTGTATTATTAATGCGGCTAGCAGCTTAACCTTTCTTTGCTCCTCCAGGGTTTTGTCCAGAAAAATATATATACCAAAGAATTTAAACATAGAATGGGATGTTGTTGAATCTGAAGAAGCACTTGTCACAAAGCACATGTTAAAAACGGACGAATTGGATCCCGATTCCGTAAGTTACGTCAAATATATAAAGCAAATGTTTAGCTTGCTTAGGTACCTACTGCCAGATAACTTGGAAAGTTTATTTCAGGTGTTGACTAAGCGAGGTATCCGTCGCAAGCAGGATCTTGCATGCGGAAAAAATTTGATGCAGTATCACAAAGTTGCGGCTTGTGACGAACGCGACTCAAAGGTTGAAGGAATTAAAAAAGAATTGGCTTATAATTTAGATAAGGTGGGTATTGCGTTGTGTTTGGTAGTGAAGACGAAATAATATGAAGCTAATGCTCTTGTAAGATATTTTGGATGACAATTTATATTTATTATGAATATTATCTTGACATATTTGCGGTAGTACTAGGTGTATTTTGCATGTTCTCACTTCACTCACTGTTATGCGATGTATTTGCGATATAAAAAAATATATCGGCACCAGGCCCCCCATCTATTTCAGTGAAAATTGCTTAAGCATGGCATGATTTAAGCTCCCATAAACCCATTGTAGAAATAACCATTAAGAGCGGAAATGTCCTCCAATTTGAATACTTAATAAGTAAATAACCTCGACGGCAATTGCGTTGGTTATTTCCTATATGCATAAATCATATTTTTAGTATAAACTGCTTTTTCGCAAGTACATATTTACATGCGTTTTTTTATATAAGAATTAATTTTTTCGACGCCAACTAGACATATCAGCACCGCAGGTTCAACGCCAACGACCTATATTATTTATTTATTGATTATTTATTTATAAGCCTTTTTATTCCGAATTCGCTACAATTTCAGTAAGTACATGTTGTTGTTGTTATTGTAGTTTATTTTTTATTTATTTATTAAATTGTCGCGAAATTCGGCGTGCCTCATGGCATAGGCCTCCTCCGTGTATTGGAGGGTTTGGGCTATAGTTCCCACGCGCGCCCAGTGCGGATTGGGAACTTAACACACACCATTGAATTTCTTCGCAGATGTGTGCAGGTTTCCTCACGATGTTTTCCTTCACCGACCTATATACCTCAATGCAAAAGCAACCTTCGTTCAATTAAGTTTAGGTTCAACTTAAGGCAGCGCAATAGAAAAGTCAGGTGTATCGGTGACGTCTCTTATATTTGACGTGCCGGCGGAAAGTTTACCAGGCAGTTTATGTTAAAGGACTAAGCAAAAAAAATTAAAATGTCGAAAAAAATGTTAAAATGTCGGAATGAATGAAAATGCCAAAAATAACATGATGTAGGGTAGATAGAAGAGGCAAATCAACAATATTAATGCACTTGATTATAGCTTTTGTCTATTTTCAATATTGTTTTCAGCCAAGAGATTGCATCGAAGGCTTGGAGAAAACGAGTCAATTGCTGGAAGACGAAAGCCAAAGACTTTGGAACAAGCTTACAACAAACTCTAATCATTCCGAAACGTCATTGGACGATCTTCGTGAACAGATCGCTGCAAGACTTCAGAGTATGGTGTCTAACACATAAACTGAAAAAGTCCTGGAGTTCCATTATTAGACTGATGTTATTTTTCTTTGTCTCCTTTTTTACTTTCTGTCATTTTCCGCATTAGTTTAACTGATTACGGACTTGTGGAGCTAATTTCTTGTTATCATTAACCTAACCGTTATAAATCCTATGGATGTGTTAAGAATTAGTAGATACAAGGGTTAAATGAAGAATCTAGAGGTTTCTAAGTGAGATCGTGTTTATGTTTCATACGTGTGTAGTAAAGTAAACTAATTTGATGCAAAGAAGTACCTACTTACTCCCACATTTCTGAGGGATAGGATATGATTCACATCTGTTAGACCGCCTCGAAACGCATTGGCTCGCCTATAATGCAAGAAATCAGTAATCCACAGCAGATATACTAAGTAAAATCACTACAATGCAGTCCGTTAATTGCTCTGGCGTGACCTGTCATTTGGATACCTACATAAGTTACTTATCTACAATACTACAATAATTTGGTATTTTCATTCCTAATTATGGTGTTGATGTGTTTCGAAGGAGGTAGGTACATACTCGTAAAGGATTCACATCAGGGCCTCTTGTGTAAGTTTTTGACACAGACTTCTCAATTTCAAACTTTGGTACGTATAATAAAATTGGCAGAGCCACTAGCGGCAAGTGACGGCAACAAACTAATCTCACATTATTTGTCACTTGGATCCCACTGAAAAATAGCGTTGCGGCTAGCCGCAACATTATGCTGAGTGGGGCTCATTTTACACCATAGGTATCGGTCTATCTTCGTGTAACTACCGAAAGTGTGTAAAACAATGTCTCTCTCTCTCTCTCTATCTCTCTTTAACGCAAACGAGACGTCGAAACAATGCGACAAAAAACTTACACAAAGCTCTCAGGATTACCTAAACTATATACTTAGCTTAGGTAATCGTGATATGAATTTCTTACAATCTTAGTCTTCAAATGTTTTGTGTGTAGATATTGTGATGAATCATTATAGTTGTATGGTTTTTCTTTCAATTTATTGCGTTAATTTTGGACTGATAGTTTATTTAGTTATAATATAATATAATTGTTTTAAACGCGTACTTTCCCTAAATTTCCATGGAAATTGTTTTGTCTAAAAATCTTTATTGGAAATTACGAGCAAAGAAGAAAATCTTAAGGTTTAAGTAAGAGTCTGAAAGCTGGTGTAATTAGTAATTATTTTAATGTGAATGCATACATTGTCATTTTAATCATAGTCATGTAAAAGTATTCTGTGATATTATGCTAAATAATGTGTAAATTGTACGCCCTTTGAAGTCCACCAAAGTATACTCGGGAGCAAAATAACAGAGTCACTTCCCGTAGAAAGTTGAATGAAAAGTGACCCTGTTTTTGCTCCCGAGTATAGTTTCTCCGTGAAGTTTAATTAACAAGTGTTCAGTTGTGTTGTTTGTTTAAAAGAAGTTTTCAGTGCTAACGCGGCTCGGAGTGCAATAACCAATAACACAACCAACGGTGGAGCCAGCAATTTGAAGGGCGTGTTATATTAATGTACAAATTCTGACTGATTCGTGTGGTTTGAACGTAGTACGTTCATTCCTAGTAACGTAGTTTCTCGATTAAGTCTTAAATAAAACTTCACGTACAGTACAAAAGAGTTTGTAATTTAAAATCCCTCACTTTTCCTTTTAAGTTTTCAGGCGGTATCTTGGCAGCAGCTCTGCTGATTTCCATATAGGCCGAATAGAGTAGCAAAACTGAATGAGTAGTGTTTTCTGTGAATTCATTTTTTCGTGCTTTACAGGGGGCGCAAGTCTTCCTTAGCCCTAGGGTCGGAAATACGCCCCCTTGCACCGTGGGAAGGATAAAATTAATGTCTCGTTAATGTTTCTCGGTTACCAAGTTGAATTGGTTATTTTGTCAAGTGTTAAACAGTATATTTTGTTAACATTTAAGTAATATTTCCATCGAATGAAACTCTTCTGCAGCTGATACCCTGAACCAGGAGATTTCAAGGCACTACCACTGTGCCAAATCACCCAACTCATGAATGAGGTGGAATGAGGTGGTAAGCGATGGAATAGTGCGAAGGAGGGGTAATTACACAAAGATCCACAAATGGGTCGAAGTGTATCCGTAGGGACCCCCAGATTTAAGATAAGATAACATTCCCATCGATCGTTACCATCGAGGGTATTGAGGAGTAATAGTAGATTGTACACCGAGGGGATAAAGCACTGTATTATGTCACGGGCGCGATATTGAATCCTGAGCGCAGCGAAGGACTCTAGATTTAACTCCCGAGCGAAGCGAGGGTGTTATGAGTTAATTCCTGAGCGTAGCGAGGGAATTAAGATTGAGTCCTGAGAGGAGCGAAGAATTTAAGCGCACCCAAGACATAAACAGTTTTATCTCCGAGGAGTATACTCTACTTTTCTCACCTTTTGCGAGACAATAAAAACCAAGGCAACTAGAGAAAGAATTTCATTTAACAACTGTAGGTAAAACAAAATTAAAAGTAAAAAATATTATTTGAGACATTGGTCCAATTGTAATATTTTTATTTGGAATCTTAGGAGTTCTAATGCGTACCTAACTATATATATCACAGCGCCAGCAAACACTGGCGGCTTTTGTTTTATTTGAAATTTGTTTCATTCTTTTGAAAATCGAACGCCGCCGCTTGCCGTGGCGTGGCCATCTCGATTTTCGGAGCCGTGCGATTTTTACGAAATTAGACTTAAAGAGTATGACAATAAGAACTATGAGAAGTGAGATTCATATTACTAACCGGCGGGTTATAATGAAATTCAGTACAATATTACTACCCGGCTAAAGCCAAGGGCTGTAATGAGTTACTTTGAGTAAGGTTTACATGATATATAATTAGCCATTGTCGAGCAGGTGGTGTGAAAAATAATAAGCCACTGGTTTTCCTTGTAGAAACAAAAAGTATAATCAAAGTTAAAAAAAAAACCATAAACAATTAAAAGAGTAAAAAAGTATCTAAAAAGGTGCAGTCTTGCACAGAGGGAATGTACAAAAATCTTAGAAATCATGTTAGGTTTACATGGCGGCCAAAGTTCAGTCAACATCTGTCTCGGTCACATTCCTTGGGCCTTCCTCCTTCTACATTTGCTTTATATTTATTAATGCTGATTTTTAACATGCTTAGTGTCATTTAATGAATTAACATGGAATAAACGAACATACTCACTGTCATGTAAGCCTGCACTAGCATTGAGCTGAAATTGTTTACGCCCACCGACCTTCGTTTGTCCCTTTCATTTGCATACATAGGTTCAACAGAGAGCGCTATATTAACTCGTTATTTGGGCACAACTAATAGTAAGTAAAAATTAAGTTGCAGACAAACTAGAGTTTCAAATAAAACTTTGAAAGTAAGGAAATACTTCATTTATTATAAACGGTACACATATTTTACTAAATATGCCTAAAACTAAACAATATTATTTATTATTCTTTTATATACACAAACATCAATTAAAACGATATTGCTTTATAATCAATTACCTACGATGGTGTTATTATCATTTCCAATTAAAATAAAATAAGTAGGTACTTAAACAAAAATTAAATGTGTGTTTAACAGTTTAAACCTGGGATCTGTTTAGTTATACATACTTATGTACTTTAAAATAATATCGGGATATTTTTGTTTCGAATGATCTGTTATTACCAAATTTTACTCACTATATAAATAATAATATTAACTGTAAAATATGTCAACATTCTAGCTAGGAACATCACAGCTCACTAAGGGGCATAAGCCTAAGACTTAAATGTTAATACCACAAAGTAATACATCCAAGGGCATACTGTTACCATTTAATTAATTATTTGTCCGTATTATCATAATGGTCGGTAGCGAATACTTCGTGATTATGAAAGTAGAAGGCTAAGTCGCACGTCGTGCTTAAATAAGAAAATAGTCAAGCTCTAATGAATCAAGATAGCACAGTATTTAGTAGTTATATAGCGTGGCGCAGGAGCTGTAAACCGCACAATAAGTAATATTGATTTTTTTCTCCTCCATTATTTGATTTTCCGAATCTTACTGCCGCAATCTCTAGTATTCTTGTTTCTTGGTATTGATTTGTCATAGAAAATCTTTACTAAGGATCTTTTTTCAGTCATTTTTCGCTTGCGGCAGTCTCTTAGATTATATTTAAATCCCGACTGAAATTTACGATAAAACTATTTAAAGCAATTCTTTGATATACATATAGACATTTAGAATGTTGCCTTGGGGGTTAAGGTACGTTTATAAAGGGTATTGGTATACATTCAATGCATTTCAAAATATCAAACAGGTCACTATGTAGTTACGCATTGATTGTCTATCAAAATATATTTTTATATCATAATATATTCCACTTACTATTTATTATCCCATATTATTTTCATTTCTTTGTAACGCGTCTTGCAAGGGTCGGTTAATGAGCACAGAGATTCAGGCCCACCACCTTTTTCTGTCTAAATTCAATCAGTAGTTTCGCAGGTGTTTTTTTAGGCTAACGATATAGGTTCTCAAGCTTGTGGGATTGCCACGATTTAAAACAGAACAGTGTATATGTATGCAATGTATACAAACTTGTCACTTGTGTAGGCATAATAATGAATGACTGTCATTGTTATTACCTTTGTTTCGTTCCTGTGACTAATGTACTTAATTGAAACGATGCTTTTTAAATTGTGACGTGGCACTATCAGTCCAAGGCTTCGCATTTTAATTCACATCCGTTATGAAGTTATAATATGACACAATATTGCCACAGACAGTAGCAGCTCGAGTCTCTGTGCGCATTAGTAACTCAACTCAAAACTTGGCAAGGAAACTAGGTTAAGTTTGCTTATTAAGATCAGTAGATGGTCTTCGTATGCTGCTGCGCTGCGGTATGACGAACTCTGCGTGCCGCGGTGTGGTGAAAGGATTGGTGGGCGCGAAGGGGCCGCTCACGGAGCCCTGGCGCTGCGGCATGCGCCGCGGGGGACTCCCGGGGCTGCAAACAAACACGTGCCATTTTAGTTAAGCCAAAGTTTTTATCATAAGTATTTATATTTAGTGTGAGTTAACGATTTACTCGATTAACTTCGTTACACCTATCAAAAGTTTGCCTGTAAAATGTACTGTAGGATACATTGAGATATATTGAGAGTTAAAAATTAAGTTTGATGTTTTAGAAGTAGTTCTAGCGTTCCAACTAAGTACTATCAGTATCCCACGGACCCACACATGTTGAAGAAATGGGCCAGTGTGTTGCGGTACAATATCAGTCTACACTATACAAATCTTATGCTGACTGTAGCTCGTTTCTTCAATATACGCGACAAGATGCGGATAGCGGTTTAACCATTTGTTAGTGTTTTAACTCAAAAGCATAAATTCCTTGTAGCAATTCACCGCATAGCATTTCACCTCAAACTAACAAAATTTCAATAGAATCTTATAATTGACGCTATTTTTCGCGTAGCATTTTACATTAATTTGCAGCATTTCATTTTTAGTGTAGTATTTTGCCCTAGGCAGAGCCCAAGGTAACATATGTATATTTATTTGGAATTCTAATTAATTTGGACGTTTGCACTAAAATTCAATAGAACCTACTGAGTACACGATCGAGGTGAAATGCGACTAAAACTAAAAAGAAAAATCACGATTGTTGCAGAACGCGATCGTTAAATATACGATCGAGGTGAAATACGATTCGGTGAATCACTACAAGGAATTTATGATTTTTAGGTAAAGGACTAACAAATGGATTTAACTAACCTTGGAATGTACTAGTATAATTTCTGTTAATTCTTGGACCCTCTACGAATCTGTAATCTATCTTTTAATTGGGATCTCAAGCGACTGGCTATAGCGGAAATGAAATGCCTCAGTACTTATTTCATAAAGTGCGTATGAGAATGAACGATTAAAGAAAGATCGTTATTAGTATTATAATCTAAGTGCACAATGATGACAATAGATAGAGGGTAGAAGGGTACTATGTTATGGCCGCTTAAGTTATTTTTCACCTTTCATCCGCCAAGACAGTGCGATTCAGCGCCATCTATGGTCGCTTAAGATCGCCAATAGTTTTGCTGAAAATTATAATTATTTTTACATAAAGGTAACACTGGAATGTAACAAACTATATGATCACAGACAGCTCTAATGATAATTTAATAAACAATCTTAGAGATTAACAACTATTACTATCTGCCGTGCGATATATTCTGAGATTGTTGGCTGTTTGGTGACCTACAGCTGCCATATTTATCATTGCAAAAAGAACAGTCCTGTTAAAATGCGTTCGCCTTTCCCAACAAAAAATAGAAAATGCAATCAGTTAACCTCTTCACCCCAGTCATCCAGTCGAGACAGCCAATGGAATGCCTCACACGGCACGGTCATCTTAGATGACCAACATTCAACTCGAAATTAATCCTTAGGCTGCGACGGAATTAAAAATCAAGCTAGATAGTTTTTCGTTTATTTTTTTCCGTGACGTAGAGAGCGTATAGTGGCGGCTAAGAGGCTAAGAAGAACCGCGCCGCTACCATTTTCTGCATTAATGGTTGAAGTCGTCGACAAAAGCGAGTAAAGCAGGATTAAGTGGTAGGTACCTGGGGCTGGTGTTGAGGTCTGCGGCGGCGGACAGCTGGCGCGGCGGCAGCGCGGGCGGCGGCCCGGCGCCGGCGCGCGCGCCCGGCCGCGGCGGCAGCTGCAACGTTGCCGATCATTTATAACACGAACTAAGGTCTTCATTCTTAACTGTCCTATTTGGTAAACAAAATACTAACCTCAATGTACAAATTTTTGTAAAGAATAAGGTGTATTATGTTATCAAATAAACCTGAGGCAATTACTGTACATAATTTTGCTGATATTTTATCTCCAGTTCCTTTATTTAAGTACGTTGAAATAGTTAAAAAATAACAAAAATGAGACGTTTTGAGGTTAGAATTTTGTTTACCAAATAGGACAGTTAAGAATGAAAAGACCTTACACTTACAAATTTGCTTATTTGTATTGAAATTCTATAGTAAATGAATAGTGACTGCTATGGTATGCGAGGCTAACGACTTAGAATGAAGCCATGCAAGGTTTTAAAAAAAAAAATGTACTAGAAATACTAGAATTTCTTTCTGTACACCCCCAAGATCAGGAGACTTCAGTCACATTCCAACTTAGAGGACCCTGTTGGACTGTCGTACTAACAGTTTCCACAGAATGTTTGGAAAGTCGGTCTAATCGTGCCTCAAAAGGTCTTATAGCCTGCATGTTTCGGAATGGCTCAAGGATCTCTGCCAAATGACACAAAATAGTTGTTGTTATGTTATGCAGCAATGCACGCGTAGCTTACGTTAGCATTATTTAATGTCATTCACCTTGCACGCGAATCAGTTTAGTTTTATGTAATTTTAAGTATATTTTATAATTTTATTGTAGTGTAGTGTACCGGAGCCTTTCATTTGCCCGAATTTCATATGCCATAATGTAATGTTTGCCATAATGATCATTTGCCATAACTCTTTTTTTCTCTGAAACCGTAATCTTTTCAGGAGCATTGAAATGGCAATCCTGTAAAACTCTATAGATTAGGTTAGGTTTGTTTCATAACAATTCTGAACGATTAACAGTTAAAGAGAAAAAAGAGTTACGGCAAATGATCATTATGGCAAACAATACATTTATAGCATATGAAATTCGGGCAAACGATAGAGAACCCCTTTAATGGATAAATTAACCTTCAATTCGCGGTTTTACAATCCTCGGCGCTCATCCTCAATCATTTGACATCGACATCTTATTACATTCTCATACAATAGTAGTAGGCACGGGTATCGGAGGAAAATAAAACGAGACTCACGACGGGCGGTTCGTGCGGGCGTGCGGGTGCGGCTTGCGACTGCGCCCGCGCCAGGCGCTGCGGGGCGGGCGCGGGCGGCGGCGGGCGGCGGGGGGGCACGCTGTCCCGCCGCGCCGGCGCGCCGTGCCCCGCGCTCGGCAGGCTGCGGGCCCCCGAGGACCCACTCGGCGTACTTCGGGCGGCCTCGGCCGGACTCGGCGTACTTCGGGCGACCTCGGCGGGACTCTGCGCGCTTCTCGCGGGTTCGGCCTGACTCGGAACGATTCTCGCGGGCTCGGGCTGACTCGGAACGATTCTCGCGAGATCGGGCTGACTCGCCGCCGGCTCGGGACTCCGGCGCGACGCTTCCGCGCGCGTCGGCGACGGCACCTTCGCGAACTTCGGGTCGGCCGGTCGATTCACGGGCGATCTTCTGTCCGCCTGCAACTGTGCAAAGGAAACCTACCTAGATACATTGAAAAGATCAAGGTGACAGTATAAAAAATTGCACTTGATTCTGTACTGTAACGCTGGCATTGCGTGCCTTAAGCTTCAACTCTTATCCATTGAGCTAAGGACCATTCTTTGAGATTCTGTAAAGTTTTCGATGAGCATTTTACGATGTTATAGCCATGGTAGCCTAGGTTTGACCTGTAGCTTCTAAAGCAGAAGGTCGTGGGTTCGAATCCCGGGCTCGCACCTCGTGAGTTTTTCGGAATTTATGTGCGAAATTACATTTGAAATTTACCACGAGCTTCGATGAAAGAAAACATCGTGAGGAAACCTGGGCCTTCGTGGGAACTATAGCCCAAGCCCTCTCGTTCTGGGAGGAGGCCTGTGCCCAGCAATGAGACGTTATAGGGTGGAGATGATGATGATGATGATTTTACGATGTGTGTATAGGCGTTACCTGCGGGCTGGTCCTGTTGCGCAGCGCCGCGTTGTCGGGGCCGAGGTCGGACACGGAGCGCGCGGCGGGCGACGCGGGCGCCAGCGCGGGCACGCGCGCCGCCTGCTCTAAGATCGCTTTCTTCTGCTCCTGCCCCGCAGCGAAGTACGAGAACACGCACAGCACCGCGTAGCAAATCTGGTCGGCCTGGAATTACGCACATGGTCGCTGTTATCCCTGATCGCACTTGCTCCTCGAGCTGCCACGAAGTACGATGCAGAGGGTCTAGTGTAAGTTTTTGACACGAAAGACGACGACGAGTTCGCGTAAACGTCTCAATTACTATACTATGGGATAATTGACAGCGCCGCCAGCGGAACGAAACGGCAACAAACAGTTTTCATATTATTTGACAGTTTAACGCAAACGTTATCGAGACGTATTTCACTATAGAAAACTTACACTAAGCATACAGTAACCACACAGTGTTCTCTCGTTTAACTCTTCTCCGCCGCTCTTGCCCGTCAGACGAGAGGAACAGAAGAGAGATAAGGTAGAGAGTGCCTGAGCATGACTTGACACCATAATGTGTAAAGTAGGGTCTATACGTATCCGTATTTTCCTCGTCACTTCTCATAGCACTTGACGAATGTGTAGCGATAGGGCAAATAGGTATCATAAGTAGGTACTTATCCCTAATACTACATGAAATTTTGTTAAAAATTTTATATATCTGTAAAAATTAAAAATTATTTTGGATATTTAGACTGTAACATGTGCACCTACAATAAATTAGTCACGAAATTAATGCATAAGTCACTTAAAAAATTATCAAATTGACAACATTTCATATTTCTGAGCCTATAGTTTTAATGGTTCTCCGTATTTTGTTTGAAAATATGAACATGCTGACAGTTAAATTTTTTCGCTAGGGCTTGTATTTAATTTATAATTAATTTATTAATTTGTGCTTATTCTAAAAGGGCGTAACTCCGATACTATCACAGAATAAACACTTATCCCTTTGTCTTTTCTCTATAGAAAAAAAAACTGACGTCAATTTCAAATTGTCAATGTCAGGGCCTATTCTCCAATATTCGATTTTCGAGGTTCGCTTCGTACTGTTCCGCTCATACTAATAGTCATTATCTTGAGAGTGAGAGAGAAGGTATGCAACGAACTTCGAAAATAGAATTTCAGAGTTGCCCCTCTTGTACTTTGAAGTTGTCAAAAATACAAAATCATGATCGCTTATTTTTTCTCGTGAAAAAAGCAAAGGCGTTTCACCTATCCTGTGGTAGTTTTGGTAAAATTAGGACATATTTTTAATTAATTTTTATTTTTTATAATAAGCGATATTAAAATTATATAAACATATTGCAGTGATCAGGAGGCAAAATGCTTTCGAACCATATATACATTTTCAGGTGTTTATAAAAATGAAATGTTGTCAATTAAATCCTGAATTAAAATTAGAAACTAAACTTGTTGTATCATCAAAAAGAAACTTCTTTCTTTCAAGCGTCAGCGTCAAGACATTTTTCAAAGCAATACTTATTATCTATTGTCATTACATTTGTAGCTTTTATGAGGTTTACTTCCAGGGGGTTTTATTGTATGAGTCCATTGAAGTAATATAATGTTAAACCTAAACATTTCACTTGATGAAATCACGGTAAAAATGTAAGTATCTTCTTAATAGTAAAACCCACACCGGTTAGTTCAACATACCATGCTGTAATGTGAATTAAATTAAAGCATCGTAATTTAAATTATTGCTTATAGGTATTTAGGTAGTAGAAAAAGGATAAGTTAATAATACATACATAAATATTCTATATAATCATGATTACGAGAGTCTTATATTACCCTTGTAATTTAGTAGTAGTAAGAAGACTTCATGTCGCATAATTTAACTTCTACGTTGTTCTACTCGTGACTATTTCCAAGACATATTTCCTAGACAAACGAATAAACTACGCTTTATGCGCTACAAAGTCCCTTTCAACTACAGCTATATTATAATTACGGTATAAAAACGCGCAATTTGAGAAAAAAATATGGTAAAAGAGGAGTTAATAAAGATAAGCCAAATTAATTAGCGTAGTTAGTTCAAACTTGTACAAAAATACTGTAAAAGCGATTTTTTAACTAAAATATATCTACACCGCTGGATTACACGCAGATCAAAGATTTGTATAAGTTCTTAGTAGATAATTAATAAAGCTCAGTATGAGGTATGTATTTCCTAATTTTTGATATTCTAGCAATAATTATCATTTTCACTCTTATGGGCTCTGTAGACTAGGACGAAACTATAACAAAAGCTAGATACCAGTAATTTAAATTAAACAGCCAATTATTAGGCATGTACTAACTACTTACGAGTACGAAAATAAAAATAATATTATTAAAAAGAAGAATGCAAATACTTTTTTATGTATAGCAGTAGGCCTGCATACAGAAACCATTTTTTTATAAACGAAAAAAGAAATCCCAAGCGAGTCCCGGTGGTCCATTTGGTACCTATAGCGCCTGGCCTTACGTCCGAAAAGGATAGGAACATTTCACTTCCGGATACCAGCACCAAATTTTTATATGTTACTAGGCATATCATCTGGACCACAAAATTGCCGGGAGACAGTTTCTGAGGTGTCAGGGTCACCAGATATTACGTCATCAAATTGGCCGCCGCCGCGTTTTGAAAAATTCAAATTACACCCAACTTATACAACGCACGCATACATGAGGGGTATCAAATGAAAGCTAGTTAAATATACTATCTTTGCGCTTTGAACTGCAATTGCATTAATGTTGACGTTTAAGAGCTATTAAAAGAAAAATGATAATCTTGGAAAAATATTACGGACTTATATTTCTTGCACCAAAACTAAAGACTTCAGACTAAGATAATGTACTACAATAATGAAAACAAATTATTAAGCTTTACATTACAATTCAAAGTTTGAAAATCGGATATGAAATGTCGAAGTTATGGTCAAACACTTGACGACGCTGCAGCGTCTAACATTACGAAAAAAAAATTTTTCTTCCCGAAACCAGCACCAATTTTTTATATGTTACTAGGCATATCATTTGGACCCCGAAACTGCCAGGAGACAGTTTCTGAGATGTCAGGGTCACCAGTTATGACGTCATCAAATTGGCCGCCGCCGCGTTTTGAAAAATTCAAATTACACCCAACTTATGCAACGCACGTATACATGTAGGGTATCACGTGAAAGCTAGTTAAATAGACTATATTTGTGCTCTGAACTGTAAATGAATTAATGTTACCGTTTAAGAGCTATTAATAGAAAAATGATAATCATGTAAAAAGTATTCCGCACTTTTATTTCTTGCATCAAAACTAAAGACTCCAGACTAAAATAATGTAATACAATAATGAAAAAAAACTATTAAGCTTTACATTACAATTCAAAGTTTGATAATCGGATATGAAATGTCGAAGTTAAGGGAAAAAACATAAAGCGCGCGAAATTGCCGCCATCGCTGAAAACTGTAGATACCTACATATTTTCACTTCGAATTTTAGTCTGCTCCAAAATTTGACGCGTGAATGATTCGGTGGTGGTGTATTTATGCGCCTAGTAACAATGACTGACGATGAATTGTAATGTAATAGGTAAGTTATTAATTTTCTGCACCGAGACGTTACAATTGGTTATTTTATTATAATTATCATATTAATTACCTAAATAGTAGTAGTAGTAATAGTAGTAAGTATACTAATTGTTCGAAGAAGGAGGTATAGGTATATAAATCCAAAGTGCGTAAGTATAATATTTATTTATATTTACATTTTATAATAAAAAAAATATATAATTTAAAATTACCCTTTATGAGGCTACATAATAATTGAATTCATCAAAAATACCTTGAAACACCAGTTGGCATGGGCATATACATTATGCGCATAACGCGACATGTCACGTTGTCTGTGGCAGCCGCCGAATTATCTTTAAACCAGCATAGCTATGACTTTTTATACCCGATTGTGATGATTAAAATTTTATACTATAGAGGAATAGCGTAGAATTATTTGAACCATATATTTTTTTTCTCCAACTTAAATGGTTCTCTGGCTATAAAAACAAACATGCATTTTTTTCTTTAATTTGTCTATTTGTTCTAATATTTTTGTTGTTTACATATTTACGCAGTTATAATCAATGAATACAATGCAGCAAATTTTAATATCTTTTCATTTCATGCCCCATACGTGCATATACACTGCGTAATTTGTCTAATTTAAATCTTTTAAAACGCGCCGGCGACGTCGTTTGAATACATGGCCTCCGCCGCGCTTTATTTTAAACCGGTATAGCTATGTCTTTTTTTACCTGATTGTGATGATTTAAATTTTATACCATAAAAGAATAACGTAGAATTATTTGTACTCTATATTTTTCTCTCCAATACAAATGGTTCTCTGGCTATAAAAATAAATATGCAATATTTTTTTTGTAATTTGTCTTATTTATTCTTTATTTTTGTTGTTTTCATACTTACGCAGTTACAGTTAAATAAAACAATTCAGCAAATTTAATATCCTTTTACGTGATACCCCACATGTATACGTGCGTTGCATACGTTGGGTGTAATTTGAATTTTTCAAAACGCGTTGGCGGCCAATTTGATGACGTCATAACTGGTGACCCAGACACCTCAGAAACTGTCTCCCGGCAGTTTTGGAGTTCAGATGATATGCCTAGTAACATATAAAAATTTGGTGCTGGTATCCGGAAGTGAACTATGTTTTCCGTTATTCCAAGCACTACTAGGATGTTTGCGAGTTCAAATCCCGTCCGGCACCCCGATTCTTTTTCGTTTATAGTAAAAGAAGTACCTACTTAAAACAAATGATTTAAAAGATATTAGTTTATTCTTAAATTCTAGTAAAGAAATCTATATGTACTTACATAAAATATGATAATCTTAAATAGGTAAATAAGCTATGTTACAAAGCACCTGATCCAAGCGACGTAGAAAAATGTATGGCAAATGGACGAAATATTAATCAAAAGCCGAGGCGAAAGAGTAAAAAGGACATGCAAAAATAAAAACAGACTCATTGTGTACATACATCGGTACGAGCTATGAAACGAAAGGTGCATAATTCATTTCACTTCTAGTGGTCTCGATATAGTATCGAGAAAGCCATATGGAGAAGAAACGATGCAGGTCAAGCACTACTTTCTCTGCCTACAACATAAAAAAATCCGATATTCAATGAAAAAAAAACAAAAAAAAAACAAAACATACAATCTGGACAATTCACAAGAGTCAACAGGAAAAGATCTCGCCGCGACAAATGCGTATTTAATTGAATTATAATATACCACGTAAAAACTACGTGGATAACTTTCGGCTTTTTGAGACCTTCCACTGGACTTTTTAACAGTTAATTTACACAAAATACTTGCCATAATAGATTTGTACTTCCTCTGTATTATTTGTCTTGTTTTTGGATCTGAAAAATAAATTAATATATTATTACTCAATAAGTTTACGCAAGAAAATCAGTTTCATCTATGTACCTAGTAGATGTACCATCAGCCAAATATGTGATATGCTACCCTAAGATTAAAAATCCTTTGCAAGTCATAATCAACCATCGTCGATCGTCGATGTCAACTTGAAAGTTCGACTGTAGCGACATTTTCATAGGATAGGAAGATCGTTGAAAAGTGATATAACTTATTTGGACGACCGTACAAAAACGTTGGGAAAAATATGAAATAGATTCGATGACAACTCTTTATTATAAAATAGGAGTCTTACATTTTGTACAGTTTGAATCTAATCTATCTAATATCTTTAAACGAGCAATTCTTGTGTGTAATATATATCTCGGAAACGGCTCCAACGATTTTCATGAAATTTGGTATGCAGGGGGTTTCGGGGGTGATAAATCGATCTAGCTAGGTTTCATTTTTAGAAAACGTACCAAAAAATAAAGCTCGGTCATCCAGGTAGGTACTGTGATGTAAATTGCCCTGAAAGAGGAGCTGAAAGAAGCTGAAGCTAAAACGTTAACTTTTTCTAAGGCAATAGGATGTGGAGTTTTCCGTGGTGGCCTTTGCTAATGACGCATGACAGTGATCTAATATTTTGTTGAAATTGACAAACAGCAAAACTTTAAAAAAACTTACTAAATTCTTCTAATACAAATATCCCGCCGTTCTGCGTAAAGCACTTCCGAATGTGATCGAGCCTCACAAAGAACTGTAACACACAGATACATAATATTAACACAGTTAACTTTTCACAATTACAGCGCAATGAAATTTGCCTACATAGAATATGAAGGTATTGTGTATAATGTAAAATGTATATCAATTTCTAGTGTGAGTAGAGTAGACGGTTTCAATTAATCAAACTCGTTTTCTTATGTCGGACTGAAAGTCTTGTCTCTTGTTTTTGAAGTTGTTATTTTTTGGGTATCTACATACTTACTTCATGCAACAAAATCAATCTTCACAGGTTTAAAGTGCTATCAGGTACGCAAGTATGTGTCTCACGTCAGTATTACAACTATCTACTTGCGCGTCGATTAAGTACATCAAGCGCATAAAAGCCACCGAATAAGTATAAAATACGCTGACTAAACGAAGTGGTCGCCGTGATTTTTCGGGGTCAAGTGTAGCTCCGCAATGTCTGCTTCTTGCCGACTTTTATTCACTTTATATAATAATAATCGACACTTTAGCTACCACCCAACAATTGCCTAGCGTAGCTACCAAACTTAATAAGGAGGGATTTCTAATAATAATATTTTTTACATTGTCTTGCACACACATACCACACACCGTTTAATCTACTGGAACTTTCTATAATTTTATTTACCGCAACTACCAATTATTCAAAAAGCATTTGTGCTACGTGTGTTTACTTACTGGGTTGGTTGACATACAGGATGTCCCAAAACTGGCACGTCATAGTGACATCGGAGGTAGGTCAGCTTAAGAGGTATCGAACCAGGCTAACATGACCTCAGTAAAAGTTGCATGGTTTTCAAGTTATAGCCAAATTTAGGTTTTTAGCGGATTTCAGTTTTTTGATACTAGTAGTGCCAGTATTTTCTCGAAAAGCAATGGTAGTTATAGTTTTTTTTGTTTGTTTACCATCAGGTGACCCACTTGCTCGTTTGCCTTCCTATTCATATAAAAAAAAAAATGGAATCATGAATAGTTAATTAAGATAGCAAAAGTATTATTTTGTCAATAACTAATGTAAATTGTTGAAAAACAAAACCGGGAATATGTTAGCTTGGTTCGATACCTCTTAAGCTGACCTGCCTCTGATGTTACTGTGCCGTGCCAGTTTTGGGATATCCTGTATAAATAATATAAAAATAAGCAAAACAGTTATCTTTTCTTAAGATCTGATTTTTTTGAGGTAACACCTCCGAAATTCAGATCATACAAAAAAACAACACAATATTGTTACTTTTTAGCATGCATTCATGCGATACGAGCAGCGGACCGTTAATACTGAGTATCGAATGGATCCACTAATCCATTTGCTCGTGCAGTTACCCCGCGAAAAGTCATTTTCTATTTACATAATAGTTTCATTTCTAACGTCGAAGGGTAACGCACGCCCAGAGAAAGTCGGGCAGCAGACGGTTAGTGTATCGGACGATACTCCAGTTCAAAATTCAACGACAAAAACTGCTAGTCAGGAGCCGGCACGAGATAGCTTCTGCACGTCGCGTTTCTGTTGGTTGAATTCAAACAGCAAAGAACAGGGCGGAGAGCGCGAGGCGAGGCAGCGGGGAGTGCGGTGAGGTGCGGGGTGCGGGGTGCGGGCGGGGAGGGGCCGCGGCCGGCGGGGGGCCCGGAGCCGCACCAGAACTTGTGAGATGGCAATGCTCTACGACTGACCTCGTGACGCGCGTCCGGTAAGCTCGGGCTGACGTGACGCTCGCTCGGGTTTCGGGAGATAGATACAGGGGACCGACGAACTAAATCTCGCCGCTTCGAACGCGAGCGAGAGGGAAATCGAGACCGCTCGCCGGACGATCGACGATACGATTGCAAGCTATCGGGTGCGATAATAAACAAATAAATAAACAAAGGGCGTCTATGTGCATGCACGACGCGCGCGTCGGCGCCCGCCGCACTCGGGAGAACTAAAACAACGCTAACAACGGCTAAAAACAATCTGTAAGCCTCAAAACTACAAGTAAAGCCCTACGACCTCGAACGATCATCGCTAATTGCACATATTAATGTAACCGTGATAGAAATCATAAGGTCGTGTCGATCATCGTAAGAGCCAGCCATTACTAGTGTATGAACCACTGAGTACCTCGAAATCCTTCAGCGCAGCGGCGCGTGTTCGGCATGTCCGGGAAGAGTAGAACAGACAAAAAGAAGAGATTAGTTGGGGGCGGCGAGCGCGTGTCAAGGACCATCTCAAAAGTTCCTAGCGCGTCGCGGTCACCGTGCCGGCGGGACCGTGCCGGGCCGGCGCGGGCCGGCGGCGGCCGGCGCCAGCCCGCGCTCGCGCAGACACGCCCGCGCGCTCCGGCGCACCGAGGGAGGTTGCAGACAAAATAGCACATGCACAAAGTATTGTACGGAATAGGTATACGAAAATCAGATGGACAACGGTCAACCTTAAAATGAAAAACTTCTAACTATTACATCGATTTAGTAATAGAGCAAGGTTTATGGTCAAAAGTAGTGATTTTATTTAAAAATAGCTGGATTCGTTTCTGTGATCACGGAGTGGTTACTGAATTCGGTCGCTATGTATACACGTTACCATTATAATGATATAAGTCAAAAAGAGTTTCGATATGCTAGTAATAATATAGGTAAGGTAATACACATATTTAAGACAAAAAGTCAGACAGTGAAGAAGAAGTCAAGATAGGAAAGTTTGAGTGGTCCTTGAATCCGGATTGAATATTGCTAGGATCTGAGGGGCAAGCAAAATTATGATTTGCCATTCAGCAGTTTGAATAAAGTTAATCGTGATATTGGAGCGGGTGGCCGTGTCCTTAGTCGCGGCCGAGCGCCGGCTGCGGGCGAAGCGTCGCGGCGCGCGAGCCGCGGGCGCACGCTGCGGCCAGCGCCAAGGCCGCCACGGATACAGACAGAAGCGCCGTCGCCGTATCATATCGAGACGATCTCCGAATGAAGCGTTACACTGACAGATACCTTACCTGACGAGGCTCGACGTAATGACCGTACCAGAACCGTTGCCGGATTATCGTGTCTTCGATAGCAACGGTTGTGGTAAACTCATTACTTTGTACGAATAAATAAGCTGACAAAAAGTTACAGACACGCATAAAAGAGAAAAGACATACCTTGCTGTGTTGGAACAGGAGACCGACGCCTTCCATGCACACCTTCGGAATGTCAAAAGTGTCAGTATACAGTGTTCGCCACTGAAGCTAATCCATCAGGCGGGGCGAGCGGGGGCGGACCGTGAGTTAATAAGACCCTAGGTACTTTGGGGGCTGCCTAATTAATCAATTAGTTTGAACCTGTTTTAGCAAAATGTATATCTGACAAGGGCAAATGTCAAATTGATAAATAAAGACAAACGAATGTTAAGATAATAATAAGCTTGAAAAGTGTTTATGAACAAGGGATAGATCTTACTAATGGAGGCTGCTGAATGCCGCAGAAAAAGCCATTCTGTGGATCCGCCCGGGGACGAGTGACTATTTTTTAACCCATTTCAAGAAGGGCGAAGTTCTTCATTGATCTTTATAATGTTTTTAAGTATTGAATAATAAAATGTACCTAAATCTTCTTTTTAAAGTCCCAGTCTTCCTAAAGGACGCTTTGAAAAGTTTTTACGTTGTCGTAAATAACTACACTAGTGTACCAACTCTGGGAATACTTGTATTCCTACAATGTAAGTGCCAGCAGGATATGTGTTATACCTGTATGAGTCCGCCCTCTCCTGAGGCACAGTCTTGTATGGGAAACTCGCCACCTAATTCCGCTGCGTCTTGTTTGCGCCCGCTCTTCTCCATTGCTTCTTTGATGCAATAGTAAAGCGCTTTACACTGAAAAAACAATAACAAACCAAATTAAAATAAACGAAAGGAAAAATCTACCTTTCCGACAGTTGTAATAGGTATTTATAATATGTAATACCATATATTAACTTATGTTGAACCAAAAATTACCTTTTTAGTGTAATATTTATGTAGTTGTGTCTGACCACCGTTCTTTCTCCAAAGGCACAAAACTCGTATTTTCGGACTGTACGTCATATTGACTAGCCTTTCGTACCACCATCTTTCGACGATCGTTCCTGCAATTACATGTTTGTCCAAAATTTAACTGTGACTACGTAGATTTCGACAAATATTTGTAAAAGATTACCCATCGTAAACACAAACCCAGCTCGAAAGCCTACTAAGGACTTGATGTCCACTTCAAATCTAGCCTACCATTTTTTAAGTCCAGTTTAGACTTGCAGCAAATATTTGCAATTAATTACATCGCGGCACTGAGTCGACATCGACGACTTAACAATTTTGAAACCCAAAACAAGCAGGATTGTTCTTGCAAGTCTAAACTGGGTTTTACAACTGCATCACGACGAGTATCTTCAGTATATTGGTCAAAAATGTGTATCTTGTCAAATATATGTATCACCCACCCTTTTTGTGGCATGAAGGTGTATAGATGTTTTTGATGTTTCGGTAACGTACATATATTTCCGCCCTTGACGGTACAAACGCGCTTTTTTACCAGAAACTATGTTTATTTAATTACAAAAACGGATAACTCACGTATAACAGCCGAACAATGCTCGACATACATATGTTTCGGACTATTACGTAGTCCTTCTTTAGAGAGCGCATGCCCCGGCGGCAGCGAAACGATAAACGAACACTGCGCGCCCACTGTATTTTCATCGTCATCGTCATTTTTTGTTTTTTTTATACGTGATTTATCCGTTTTTGTAATTATGTTTGAGTCTCACGGTAGTTACATATTGAAAGTGGCAAATATTTACGGAGAGATATGTTTATTTAGTTGTAAGACGCGTACCTTGCGTAGAGCGCAGCACTAGTCCGTCGTCCCTTACTTCCATGAAGCGCAGTTCGCCGCTCGCGTCCGCCTCGTGCACGGTGAACGAGGCCCGCCGCAGCAGCCGCGAGCCCAGAGGCTTCAGGTCTATGTCGTTCCCGTGCTAGTGGGATAAACACAGAAGATATTCCAATGATGTTTTTAAGATTACGATTTCGCTACAGTCCGACCAAGATCAAACTGTGATAGTGCGCAATCTCTATAATAATATGATTTCTTTTTTTTTTCATTGCTTTCATTAAGGGGCTACCGGGTGAATTTACGCTGTTTTCAAGCCAGATGAAGTATGCTTAAATTTAGTAGCAGAACTATGGAAAAAATATATATTGTAGAATGGTATGTATTCTTCAATTTGATTCATTGGGGTTTAGAACAAAATAATAAATTAAGAGAAAAAAAAATAATCCCAAACCCCTTTTCTCCAGTTATATTCCGCTATAGTTCCATTATTGCACGACTTGAATACACACTACTTTTTATATTAGTAGACAATAACGAACACTACAGTGGGAACAACTGAGGTTTTAATTAACTTTGTAGTTTTTGATAAAAAGGCATCATTTAGTGCCACGCGCGAAGTCTTGCTTGCGGTAGTCTGCGCGGGCGACGGGCGGCAGTCGCCGCTTGGCTTTCAGACGGGGAACCTGTGTCGCTCCGCTGCGCCTCGCTACCACTCGCGCAAACATTGACCCGTCCGATTTGTGACTAAACATTTCTTATTTTTATTTGGCGTAAAATTAGGGCTCGTTTAAGAAATAAATATTCATAGGTATCAATGACTTGTCTCTATCTCTTTCTAGAAAAACCGAATTTTAATATGGAGTTATTTAATATGGGCGTTATGACAAGTGACGTCAAATGTCATATTGGATCTCTCTTTCTAATCGCTGACTAAGAGTAGTTTAAAACTGTTATATTTTCCGTATTTCTCCACCGATATTACTTTTAATTCCACTTTTTGACATCTATTTTACGATATTTTAATATTTTATTACGAAATATTATGATATATTTTTTAATGCATATTCACTATTCTCCAACGCTATCTTTTCCTACACATAAGCTATGCACTCCTCTCACAGCTGTTGCCGTTGATTGAGCGCATGTTAGGTCATTATTTCTTTGATCGTTGCTCTACGTCTATGCCATTGAAGTTATTGTGTCTTGCGACACTTGCGTGTTTAGCAGAAATAATTTTACGCTGTGAGACTTTCTACTGGTTATATTTATGTGACAAAATATGTGTAATACATGTGAGAGCGAGCAGCCACGGCATGCATTGTTTTGATTATAAAAGTCAGTCAGCAGTGTGACGATGCGCGACGTGCTCTAGTGAGGGCAGTCTCTCCACATCGATGCACACTGAGTGATTTCGTAATTATTGTCCGACTCAGAAGACATTCTTTGTTATTCATTTAAGACCTCCAAGGACAATATCCGCGTATTTAACTCTTTCCCCGCCATACATACATATGCGAGGAGTGTAGACGGCTCAATGTATGTCATTTGACGCAATCTCTGTAACTTAATTAATGGTAACTAAGAGCGCTGAATCTCGTCTCCTAAGGAGCGGTGTTTTCTATAAATTAGCCATATAGATTTTAGTATAAATCCATCATCATTCAGTTTTGATTGCATAAAGATCAAAATAGATAGTAGCATAATATAACAAGGCTTACCAAGGTATGGACGACGTCAAGTAAATGATTCACTTCTTGACTGTAAACAAGTCCGATGTGGCTCTTGGCGAGCAACCTTCGCACTTTGTTGCGAATAGTGTCAGATTGCACATCGAATAACACTAAAGCCGCAGTTAAATTATACAGAGCGGTAGAGAGCAGTCTATCCTCTTCGTGCTCGAGGCGTTTTCTCTCCGTCTCACTCAGACACTTGTATCGTTCCATCATCTCGTTGGCGCCTTGGTCCATTCCGATCATATCGCGCTCTTGGCTAACGGCGTCTAAAAACGCGTCCTCCCAGAATTGCATTTGGTCCCATAAGTTCGATCTCTCCTTGCCTAAAACATGAAATACATTTAATATGACCTAACGCTTTTTATGCACCATTAACCTCATTATATCAGCAACTAATTTTGAAATGCTTTTTAACGGTTAAGTCTGGACAGAAAATTAGACTGCTAAGCATTTTCTGTAGCTAGGACGCTTGTCAGAACTAAATAAAAACAAAAGACGGACGGCGAAGTGTGTCTACAGTTGCACAAGTATAGTCAACTTCGCCAAGCCCTAGTTGAGCTACACACACTCGCAAAAGACAAGGCGTAGTTTAACCGGCCTCATTTCGCCCTTGGTAAAGTCATTACCTTTTATTTGGTCACGGCTTACCATTAACTTTTTGTGCCTAGAGTGTGTACAGTTTGCGCATAAAACAGGGATAGTATTTGACTCGTCTACGCAGCTTCTAACGTTTACGGCGTCTTGGTTAGGATCACTCACCTGTAGCAGGGGATAAATGTTACAATTAGAAGGTTACCAATAAGTCCTTGGAATAAGTAGGTTCTCGCTGTGTCCGGCGAGGTCAGCGGCGACGTGGCGGGCACGCCGGACGGCGGTCGGTATCCACTCAGCGAAGACTTTGAGGAAAACACGCTCGCCGCCCGCGGCTTGCCACTCCCCGCGCCACGGCCCATCTATTTAAGAGAATCAAGTTATTATTTTGCTCGGACGGTCATTTTTATGGTGGTTTTACATACACGCTTGCACCAGCCCACTATCGAGGTTGTTGCGTATCGGGCCACGTAATTTGGGGTTTTTTTTTAATATGCTGGCGTGGCGTAAGCATGATGGTAAAAGTAGGAATATAATTATTTGGTGACGTATAAAGTCCTGGCACGTTTACTTCTAAAACAACGGTACTAAGAATTCTTTATTTTACCTGTATCCTGGTTTGACTGTGTAGGTAATGTGAGGTAAGAAGTGATATAAAGATGATGTTTTAACTAAATATTAATAGTGTACCGAGTGATGGTGTTCCGTTATCGAAACTTCGTTAAGAATTCTCGATTGGTCTACTATTTAAATTTATTTTATCATCAGTCGCTTTAATATTTTAAAATTTTTGTTAACAAGTAAGCTTATACAAGTACTTTAGTAAAAAATGTATGTTCAAGTGTTGAAATGTTAAGCTTGCAATCGGATTTCTCATACTTGAATGTAATAAAGAAGAGCTCCGATTTTTACCGATACAAAAGAAACAAATGAGCGTATAGCCGAGATGGTTATTATATCAATGGGGTTCTACGTGTTTACCATGCTCATCTACTCTACAGCTGGAACGCGGTCTGCCCGCATGTAAGCGCTAAGCTGGCCGATTAGCACGCTTGTCATTTTCTCAGTTGTCGCTCAGTGCAACACTTTCGTATTGTTAGAAAGGAATGCAAGTAGCGACAAACGCTAATAAAAATTGATACCGCCAGTATCTCCATCTGAATAAATGTAAACTAGGTTTGCTTTTTTCTCTATTGATAATATTTTTTGTCTTAGTCGACTGTTAATTTAGGAGAATTGTTCCATATCGAGTATTCATCAATTTCAACCGGCCGTGTTTATTACAAAACGCAAGCGAATGGAGTCTGATGGAGATACGCTGCCGTTATCTATTTTTATCTGTTAACAGTTAGTTCACTGAAATAGTTCACATGAGTGACCAGTGGTCCTACCCTGGCGACTACCCACTGCACGTCCTAGGTGACCATGACCACCATTAAAACACAGCAGTCTTCTGTAACTTACGTTGGACCAAGACTGCTGTATTTTTGTGGGTGTTTACCTACGAAATTGCCGTCATCGAACTACCGACAATTTCACAGGTATAAACATATTTCAGTAAACGAACTGTGTAGCGAACAAGCGTCCAGCCGTTCCGGGCACGACAGCGACTAGGACTTACATTGAGAAACATGACCTCTGTGTCAGAGAGGTTGGACTTAAAGGAGGCGCGGTGGTCGTAGAGGTTGGCTCGGTTGGTGGTGATCGAGCCGCTGTCGTCGACGGAGCAGTCGGACGACGGCGCCGCCTGCCACCAAACAACCGCTGTAGCCCGGGGGGTTGCCAACCCTACGTGTCATACGCTAGCACAACTACACCTATACTTGCTGTAGAAACGGCCTATTAAATAGGTACACAGCTAAATGTGTTATCGAGACATAAAAAAAAAAAAAACTAGAACCATCTTTAAATGTAGCCTAAATCCACCTATAGATTTCCTAAGAAATTGTATTAATTACGCTACTTTAGTAATTTCAATTTAAAATACATTTCGGTTAGGTTTAAATAATTGTCACCTTGTATGACAATTTAAAGGATTATTTTCGAATGGGTCCTAAATTAGAAAACGTACCTACCTATTCGACTTGGAACTATTTAAGCTGAACAAGACCTAAAGGCCACGCTTAGCATAATTGTGGGCGTATAGGTGGAAAGGGGAATCAAAATAGCATAACAAAATATTAATTTGGCAACAATGCTTTTATAATGAAATTTATAATGAACTTTACAAAAGATCACAGAAAGTGAAGGCCGTATTATTCCGCCCTGTAACTATAACATCTACGTAGGCAGTACAGACATATATTATTTGCAAGATATCTAATAAAATTATATCTGCAAGTACAAACATAATAAAAAAGTTGGCAACCCTACCCGCTCCCAGCAATGAGACACCACCGGGCACACAAAACGACCGTTCAATATTTTTATACGACCTCAGAAACCAAGTGGTCCTATTTTGTATAAAAAATTTGCGGATTTATCTCTTTGCTAGTTCGCAAGTCACCCCGCAACTTCCTCCGACGTATACAACCGGGACGCTACAAAATAAGTGCTCTCAGCCATGGCAAAAACAAATGAATACAGGGTTACTTCAATATATAGAGATCGCGCAACGATCTGATTATCAAACACAAAGACCACCAAATACTTTATACTATGAAATAAATTTCAATACAGACTTCGAATGCATACATTATACTTTATTAGATACACTTCTTTAGATATTTCAATATACATATGATAATTAGTGCCATGCTCAAGAGTTTAGCAGTAACACGTTCACATAATAAAGGCCCCCAAATAAGGGTTTTAATTTATAGTAATTGGAAATCAACACATTTAATACATGGTTTACGACTGATGATTTAATACAATTAATGAGATCCCATGCATTACAACATCGACCCTGCGAATTCTTACAAGAAATGTTACTCACGTCGGAATCAAACGAGGTCAGCTTGCTGAAGAGAAGATTCCTTTTCTGGTTCAGCATATCTTTGAACATCTCTGTGGTGCTCTGAACCTCGGACGAATCCATCTCCGGGTAGTTGACAATTGGCACATCTGGATGGATGGTTATAAGTCGTGAATTCAAAGTCAAATTAGCTAAAAATATTACATATATCAAGTGGACCTTGATGACAAGTGAGACCAATACAGTTTGAGCCTTGTGATAGCTGGCATTTGGATACAATTTCCAAATCACGAAACTGAAAAGGGATCTCTATGACAGTTCTTGCTATAATGATCCGTTCAAGAAATCTAACTTTATTTATAATAGACACACGTAAAATATTGTTAAATTTGCAACCACTTGATATGAATGATAAAAAATGACAACTTGACAACTTGTAAATTAGTCACCGATTTATGTCCAGTCCAAGCAACAAAACCAAAAGCCAGCATTATAAAAGTAGGTATGTAGTGTTTCTCGCACTTTTAAAATTCTCTAGGTATTCTTTATGAAATGTGAAGTAGTACCTGCAGACACATATCTTTTCACCTCACTAGCTCGGAAAGCCCTTTTTGTTTGTTTGACATCTATTGAGAAAATCGCTTTTTATCCACATGTGGAGAAAGAGTTTAGACCACAGACTAAGGAGATATTTTGACATTTGAAGACAGCTTAAGTGATATTTGACAGCTAACAAAACGTAAAACGTTAAAAGTGCTGAATTTTTAACATCACAATTAATTAATTGCATCGAGTAAAAAACACTAAATACAGTCTTACAACTTTATTTTATTTCATAAATATCAGCATTCAACATTAACCTTCATTTTTCTTGTATAAACGGATAAAATGTTCTGACAGTCCAAGTAAGTCAATGTGCGAACAAAACGCATCCGAAATATATTTTTTTATAAAATTCACCCCCTGTGGGATAGGTAAAGGAGTTATTGTCCATTCAGCCATATTAAAGGTTGTAATGCCATATATATGTGCTTACAGTAGCACTTGAAGGTCCCAACGGAAGACCAGCGCTGGCTGTAAGGCCAGCATTATGCTGAGGTGGGACCATTTCGTGAATGTGTGTTCTCATGTTGTTACTTCTTTTTTTTCTGTAATTTCTAGCACGAATAAATGTATTTTTTTTCTGTCTTTCAAATAATTATTAAAACTTAAGTCAAAACTTTTCGATTAAGCTGTCAACGTTAAATATTCACAAGTTTTTCTAGTTATTTTGTTATTAAAAATGAGTGATAGTACAAACCCTTACTTATTTTCCTCGCTGTAGTGAGGTGAAAAGTTTTGTGTTATACACGGGTGAAAAGTTATTTTACGTCTCGTGTATTGAAACACTCGCTACGCTCAGGATTCTACTTTTGAACCACTCGCTTCGCTCGTGGTCAATCATAGCATCCTTTCGCTAGCTCGTGTTTCAAATGAACACTCGCAGGTAAAATACAACTTTCCCCCCTTGTATAACAAATAACTATAAACATCCAAAACTGTCTTTAAAAAAAGGCACATTAAGAATGGTCTTTGTTCTGACCTGACTGTGAGCTTTTTCTGGAAGAGGGCGACGAAGGAGTATCCAGATAGTTGTCGCTAAGTGCAGAGCCGCCCATGCCTCCGTGTTCTAGTCCAGCCACCTAAACAATGGAAAAAGAGTTAAGTATAAAACTATAACATAAACGCCAGTTTTTTTTAATTCAGAAGCTACCCAAGCAAGACACTCAATCCGCAACTTACTTCCTTGCTCCAATAGTGCGTGTGCGCCATTTCAGCTAATTGGAAGACCGAAGCCATGCCTCCGAGCCCGAAGTTGGAGTATGTATGCTCTAGCCCGTGCACTACCGCTTGCAGCACTCGCAGCATGCCTTTCCAAACAGGTTTGCTCACAAACTGTATAAATAAAAATACAAAGATTATCCCCCTTATTCATAAACTCTCTGTAGGCTTGTGCTAACTTAGCAATCGTTTGTCCTTAACTGTGAAAGGTAAATGTCAAAGTGACAGATAAGGACAAACGATTGCTAAGTTAGCAGAAGCCTACAAAGCGTTTATGAATAAGGGGGTATAAAACTACAAAAGATTCAAACGACTTTAAGGGCACTCCTCTCCAGCCACGTCACACTGCAGGGCACAGGCCTCCTCTCACAATGAAAGGGGGCGGTATAGGGTATAGTGCGGAATTTCACACACACCACTAAACTGCTTCGTTTCCCCGCTTAGTTTTCCATTTCCAAAAAGCTCATGACAAATTTCGAATATAATTTTAAACAATGGAATCCTTTTTCGAACTTCCGACCCTTTGCTTGAAATACCCTAAATCAAACTAGGCCATATTAGCACGGCTTCTTATATTTATATGCTTAGTAGAATAAACAGACAAACAGACAAAAATTCTAATAACTGTTGGAACGTGTTCTGTTATCGATTATAAATATCCCCAGCCAATTTTTTTTAAATATCTTCCATGTACAGACTTTCGACCCTCTTCAGCTTTATTACATGTAGACGGATTAAAAGTGGGTGCAAATCATAGGAATCATGACATAAGCGATGCGGCTAGCTTCCCGTCACTATTTTGATTCCTCTTTCCACCTATCACATCATGCTTGTTATTGTTACCCAAGGCTCTGTCTAAGGTATTTTCATTCTTACCTGTCCTATTTGATAAACAACATTCTAACCTCGAAACGTTTCATTTTAACTACTTCATCGTAAATAAAGGAACTGGAGATAAAATATCAGCAAAATTATGTACAAAATATTGCCTCAGGTTTATGTGAAAACATAACACACCTTATTCTTTACAAAAAATTGCACATTGAGGTTAGAATTTTGTTTACCAAATAGGACAGGTAAGAATGAAAATACCTTAACCCATAAGGGATAAAGATGTAACTTATGTACCTATGTATTGAAAGTAGTATGTATACTGACCACGTCATAAACCTTGTCGTTGGGCGTGGTCTTCCGGCTGAGGTTCCGGTTGAGCTTGCTGAGCACCATGTTGCGGTAGGACTCATCCTCCATCAGCTTCTTGAGCCGGTTCAGCTTTAGCCAGCCCACGCCCTCGCCTTCCAGAACGTGTAGCACGAGCTGTCGACAATATGTTATTTTTCATCTATGACAGATGATTCAATCGCGTGTGAATTTGACACTAGAGGCGCTAGTGTTACTTTAGGGGTATTTTTATTTTATTTAAATTGGTAATGATACAATACTAATAAAATAACTAAAATAACAGCTGGTCGGCTTGCGGGGTTTTATCATGTGAGTGAGTGAGTGAGTGAGTGAGTGTGTATGTTTGTTCCTTCTTCACGTTAAAACGACTGGATGGATTTGAATAAAATTTGGAACGAAGATACCTGGATTGAAACATAGGCTACTTTTTATCCCGGAAAATTGCACAGTTCCCGAGGGATAGCGATAAACATGACAATTGCTAATTCTATGCGGACGAAGTCGCGGGCAGAAGCTAGTTGTATTATAAACAACTAGCTTCTGCCCGCGACTTCGTCCGCGTAGAATTAGCAATTGACATGTTTATGGCTATCCCCGGGAACTATGCTATTTTCCGGGATAAAAAGTAGCCTATGTTTTAATCTAGGGCACCAGGTATCTTCGTTCCAAATTTTATCCAAATCCGTCCAGTCGTTTTAGCGTGAAGAAGGAACAAACATACACACTCACTCACATCGTCATATCGTCACAAACTTTCGCATTTATAATATTAGTAGGATTAGACCGCTCAAGTGTAGCCATACAGATTGGTTTCTTTCCTACTGTCTCTGACGTTCGTGTCGTCGTCGCAATTTTAGTTTTAGGCAAAAGGGTCACACTGAAAATCAGCGCTGCGGCTTGCCGCAGCAACATGCAACATGCTGAGTGTGGCTGTTTTGGCACTTTCGGCACATAAATTTAATTTCTGAAATGTTGTTTTATTCTTTTTTGTTTTTTTAATTTTTTATGTATCGCTTTGTTTCAAATTTATGCTTTCTTTCTTTCTTTTAGTGGCGCTTGAGGTCCAATAACATATCCAGGTCCAGTAACGCCTCACATACGACCGAATAGGGAATCCGTTTAAGTGGGTATGCGTGCCGTCGCGTGAAAGCCTCACATACCCCCGGTAACCTCGTACCTGGTGGATGCATAAGGCGCATTTTCCACACCATAAAAATATATTAAAAAAAGGTTCGGTCAGACTAAAGCTCACGTCATTCACAAGTCACGTCGACGTTTCGGACGCGACTTCGCATCCATGGCCTCTCGAGACCATGGATGCATGGATGGATGGTGCATGGATGATGGAGTCGCGTCCGAAACGTCGAGGTACCTATTTACAAAAATACTTGTTATTTGCGTGATTAAGTCCTAGTTAAGGTAGGGTAGGGCAGGGAAGCGTAGTATAATAATAATCTTATAATAATGTGTGAAAATCACGAAAGTTTAAATCGACATAAAGCTCACGTCGTTGAGGAAGGCCTGGTTCTCCGCGTTGGCGTTGGAGCGGTCCAGCGGCGGCGGGTTGGGCGGCTTGGGCGCGGCGTGGCGCACCAGCGGGGAGCGCGCCACCAGCCCGCGCGCGCCGCCCGAGAACGGCCCGAACGACGCCGGCGTCGCAGAGCCCGCGCCCCCGCCCGCGCCCGCGCCCGCGCCCGCGCCCGCGCCGCGCCCCGACTCCAGGGACTTCGGCTGCTTGCCTGCCGGAACCACGATGCAAACGTGAAGCTAAGTTGTGTAAGTAAAAAAGCGACGGGTAGCAATCCGGGAGTGCCAGCAGAAGTGAAACTACACACGCGCACACTCGCGCAAAAAGAAAAAAAAACTTTTTCTACACGAGATTCGAACTGCGATCTCTTGAGAGAACGCACTGTTATTCCACACCTTATACCGCTAGGCCAAACGCACATACGCTAAAGCGACGAAATTAACGTACACTTCAAAAATCAAACGCGACTCTAGCTTCATTCGTATTTCAAAATGAGCTATTCGAGGATCCTGATATCCTGGTACTTAAACTCTCCCTCCGTCTTACTGTGACGCGAGTTTAACATTTTTTTCCTACTTCAGTACTTTTATTTGACAGTTGAAGGGTCACCAACACCAATATAATGATACACATAATATACTGGAGACAAGTCTGTGCTCTATGGCCCGCAACTCTACTATAATATTCACATTACAGTAGCTTTCTAACATTATAGTATAGTTGTTTTTTTTAAATTTTGTCCGTCCGGACTAAGGCCAGAAACCATTCAGCCGTTTAGGACAAAATACGGTGTTAGCAATTTAGAAAGCAAACAAAACAAAATAGTGTGTACAATATTTCAATTTTACTGACATAATTTGACACTTGTCATGTAAATGTTGATGGCTGTCGTTTTCGGGTAGTTTGGTGGATCTTATCACGAAATTGACAAAATTTTTGGATCCAAGATGGCGGATGACATTTTGACACCTTTGCCTCAAAAATGTTCATGGGTGTCGTTTTCGAGTAATTTGGTGGCTCTGAGCACGAAGATTGCATAATTTTTTGGATCCAAGATGGCGGATGACTTTTGACACTTTTGACACAAAAATGTTCATGGGTGTCGTTTTCGAGTAATTTGGTGGCTCTGAGCACGAATTTTGCATAATTTTTTTTGATCCAAGATGGCGGATGAAATTTTTAAACTTTTGACACAAAAATGTTCATGGGTGTCGTTTTCGGGTAATTTGGTGGCTCTGATCGCGAAAATGGCATAATTTTTTGGATCCAAGATGGCGGATGTCATTTTGACACTTTTTTATTTTTATTTTTGTGTGTGTTTTTTGACACAAAAATGGTGATTGGGTATAATTTTCGGGTAATTTGGTCGCTCTAAGCCCGAGTTTGGCATTATTTATCTTTTATTTAACAGAACATAGGCCTAGGTCTAACGCTGAATACCTTTCAAATGCTGATGATGTGATAACGATGATGATGATAACTTTAATGAAGTCGTAGAAAAAATATTGTATGCAACGTTGTATAAATAAGTCAAAAAATGCTCGTGGTGTATCTTTTCTTACGATGTTCGCTACGCTCACATCGTAACTCACACCACTCGCCTTTTTTGTCCCCTCTTATACAACAGTTGCATAAAATACTATTAATATCTTTTAATGTCAATGATAGGCCAAAAAAGATGTTCCTTACAAATGTTGCTCGCTCAGGATCACATACGCATACCTTTAGAGCCAAACAAATCGCTGAACATGCTCGACGTAGAAGCGGCTAGCCCGTTGAGATCGGAGCTGATGTTGGAGAAGAAGTCGCGATGCGTGGCCGCGAGCATGTTCGTCGTCTGCAGCGCCGTGGAGTCCCGGCGGGACGCGCCCGGCGCCGGCGCGGGCGAACCGCCAGAGTCTTGACTCTCACCCTGACACGGGAAATAAATAAATAAATATCAGGTTGGTGTGCGAGTCGAGTTACCTCCGCGTGTGGTCAAGAGCTACGGTTCGTTTTTGGATCCGTCCGAGGGGAAGAGCAGTAGAGGCTAAGAGCCCGACACGGGAGGGGGGGGGGAGGGGGTCTTTTGAGCGTGTTCTACCGTACAAAGTTGCCGACATTTTTGTCACAAGATTTTTAAATACTCTATTTATTACTTTGACATTGGCGAAATCATCGCATTGATCGATGGGGCCATGGTTGGGGGGATGATTAAATGTAAAGCCCGCTCGACATTCTCGACAAAACCACACGAGACTAATACGTGAAAATACATTATACATATACATAATTTTTAATCTAGGTAACAACCGTAACATCTAGTAAGAAAGTTACAAATTTCCAAAACGCCACTCCCGCCCCCGCAAGTGAGATACCATTTGAAAAACCGACATTTCAGCACCGATCCACTGTCTTTGGTATGTATCATTGATAGTAAGCATAATAATATAATGTACTTTAGAGAGACACTCTAAACTTGTGAGATTTGCGTGAATACACAAATCAAGATTAATTGTTTTTCATGACAGAATATATATTTTATTTTCTTTTTAACAGTTCTCATTAAACTATAACTGATCACTACATGTATAGTCAGCTTACCTTTATTAGTAGACCTTTCTTAGCAGCAGCTTCCTTTGCACTTTTGGTTAGATCTCCAAAAGTTGACTTTCCGACGTAAGTGAGGTCTTCAAAGGTGTTTTTACTGACTGCCGTGGCAGTCTTGCTAGCTTCCAGCGCCGATTTGGACGCCTCCTGCATACTCTTCGAAGCTTCTTCAGCTGCTTTTTTAGCGTGTAAAGTTAGCTATAAAAACAGTATGATGTTAGTCTGTTGTGTTTAACATATTTGGAAGCTCTTGCCCATTGGTTAAGGGTAGACTAAAATACTTACAAATATGTTAGAATGAACTGCAGATATTAGTTTTTTATTTGTACTAACTATATGAAAATTAAAATTTCAGAATTGTCAGTAGCGAACTGCGCAAAATTGAAAACTCTGTAAATTAAGCAATACGGCTCGTATACGATCAATTCAGTGAAGCAAATAGCAAAATAACCGTCGAAATTTTTGTAAATTGTGCATGATTATTTCACAAGTTGCTAAATACATTCCGACTAGCAACAGGCTGGTCATACACAATTATGCTAAAAAATATACGTGTGAGAGCAACTACAGTACCCGGCCATAAATATCGCACTTCGGTCTTTGGAAAGAGACTAATGGCGTCAACTACGTTAGAGCGAGAGGACAGCCGAAATTAGCCGAGAAGACAAATGTGCAATCTTTACTGTACATAATTGCCAAAGCTTGATGTGTACGTAGATTCATCTCTACGGAGCTTACTTCCAATAAAATACTTAAATATTTTTAAGGCGATACTAAAATATGTCACCTTATTCCATTTGTGATCCTAAGGAACGCATGATAGTAAAATTGTTAGTTACGTACCCGCAACTTGTACGTTTTATCTTTGTATGGATCATTCAAGAGGAGCAGATAAAATGTGCGAGAGAGGGTAAGAAATTAAAAGCAGCTAAGGAAAATGCAGTAGGTTTTGTCACAAGCGAAAAGTTTCATTTGGGTTGATGTTTATTGGAATTCTACGAAGTTTGTGATGATTATAATCTCTAAAGCTGATGTTTTTTCAGAATTCGAAAATTAACTAATCTACTGCTACGCTGTGCTAGCGTTATTTGTTTCTAGATGACGTTTCAAAGCGATCACTCGTGATTGATACCTGTCCGAAAGGCGCAAACAATTTCTTTTCTTCGCCATCAGTCACTTTTCCTTTCTTCGAATTTCGATATAAATAAATTAACATTGGTGTTAAATAAAAAGAACACAGCTAGACATAAGACAAAACTTGTCAATTCTATGCGCATTAAGAGCGCTAACACATGGAGTAAACGTCTTCACATTATGTACTTTATTCACATTGATTACTGCGAGTATAAATTAACAAATTTGATAATATGAAAATTAAGAGTTCATCTTTCCCCAACGCGCCCAACCTGAGACGCGGTCGTAATTTAGAGCGAGATGGCAATGCTGCTCACTTTGACGTATTATCGCGTCCAAGTTGGCCGCTAGGAGGCCAACGTATGGAGTCGGAGTTACAATTCGTCTTCCCATACTACCCGGCACGGCCACTTGCCCTGCTGTGGTAACACGCAGTACTCCCAATCCTAATTATAATCGCCCCCAGACGCGTCACTAAGCATCACAGCAGTCGTCGATGTAAATACGTTTTAGTAAACACCATGGAATATTTCTTAAACCAAATATGTGGGTTACCTTATCCATATGCGCCAGCAGTCCCTCCTGGCTGCTCTGGCGTGTCGTTTCCCGCACCAGCTCTTTGGCCTGCGCCGCGAACTGCTCAAGCAGCGAACTTTGTGACGCTTGCCGCGAGACGCCGCTGTTTGTGCGCTGAAAGCGAACTTTTAGTTAAAAACAACTGAAATACCGTTAAGCATTGAAAAAAAATAAGGATTGTATCGTGTATTATAGATGTAAAGGTAGACTAACAAAACAAACAGAAAATACATTGAAAAATATTTCTTAGCCGGGCACTTCAATCCTTTCGGTCCCTTGCCAAAAAGAGCAAGCGTTTAACCCTTATTAGGCATTCACCAGAGCTGTGCGTGGTAGCTAAGCGAGTCTATAAAAATGAAGTAAAACTATTGGTCGCTTTTTCTTCGCACAGCTCCGCAGCCTTATCTGAGACAAGTGCGTTTTATTTAGCGTTTAGTTTGGGATATTGCTGCACGCTTTATTAATTTTCTATATATTCATTGTTGTTCAAGATTTTAACTTAAATTCTTCTTAACATTATATAAATTATAAAACGTTTTAATCTATATTAACTGTTCATAAACATGGAACGGGATGGGATGCAAATTATGATGTTATGTATTTTAACATTGAACGAATAAGGTTGCGACTAAACCGCCGCGTATACGCAGTGACGTGTCGTATGCGTCACGTTTTGCCACCGTTTCTTCATACATTTCGTTGCGATTCCGTAACGTCACCGTTTTTTAAGGGGCGGTGTGTTCGCACCTTAAATGAAGCTACGTAGAGTAAGCTACCTTGACGTGCGGCGCGTGCGAGTGAGAGGGCGTGAGCGCGCGCTCGCTGTCGCTGGTGCTGGCGCTGTCGGCGGCGCGCGGCCGCGACACCACCGTCTTCGGCGTCGTGGTCGAGTTGGAGTCCGACTCGCGCCCGAAGCTGCCGCTGTCCGTGTCCTGCGCGGAACGATACCTCTACAATTTTTAGCTAAAGGTGATTCCGTTACAAAAATACATCCCTACGAATGAGATTGGAAACCACCTTTTTTTGAAGTCGTTAATTAATAGTTATTTGTGTCACAAGGGAGTAAAATTATGTATTGAATCCAGAATGTAGCGAGGGATTCTACAACAAAGTAGAATCCAGAGCGTAATGAGGGATTCAAGTGTTATCGCCCAAGATGAAAATAATTTTGCTCCCGAGTGGCTCATACAACTTTTCACACCGAACATTAAAAAACTTGAAAAAATAATTTTAAATATAACTAAAGAGCCACCTGCATAGAAACTGGCATGGTTTTACAATTATCAACTTCATAGGAATACATTTGCAAAAAAACACTTAGAAAAGCCTTGAACAGAAAAGTTTCACTTTGATCCTTCTCGAGCAAAGCTTACTTTTCTGAATGCGAGGTATGCATAAATAAAACAATTTCCACAATTTTCTCAATTTGCAATGTCGAGACTCACGCTTTTCTTGACGGGCGGCTCGGCCTGCGGCGCCGGCTTCTCGTCGTCGGAGAGCTCGGAGTGGTCGGAGCTGGAGGGCGAGGGCGAGGGCGAGGTGGAGGCCCGCGCCGCGCCCGCCGCCGCCGCCGCGTCTTCTTCGCCGAACATCAACGACGACGGTGGACTGTACACCTATGTTTGAAAAAAGTACTATTGTTATTTATAGTATGAATCTTCCCAGGTGAATTTTTCGCTTCGAGCCCTAATCTTTCAATCCGAGGCCATTTGTCTCTATTATCGCAAATCCGCAAGCTACCGAGTTAGCACGTGCCGCTACAACATTCATATTGAAAAACAAACGGTGTCGTCATAGTATTAAGGTTCAAATTTATGTGATATCTAGAATATCAGTGACATTAAATTTGAACCTTAATACCACGACGACACCGTTTGTTTTTCAATATGAATCTTGTAGTGGCACGTGCTAACTCGGTAGCTTGCGGTTTTGCGATAACAGAGACAATGGCTTTTGGTTGAATCATTAGGGCTCGAAGCGAAAAATTCACCTGGGAAGATTCAACCCGCGTATATTTTGACCACGTTATGTTTATTCCTTCGCGCGGACACCACAAAGTACATATCGTTAATCAAAATAAATGAATGCACAAAATTAACTGAAGCTCTCTGTTATTTCCCTGCGAGAAGAATATGGAATAGATAGTTGCTCTAGAATATTAAATGCGTATTAGCTGCGCTTTAGGGAGTACTTCGTTAACGATGATCAAGTTAAATTTTCGTTTATAAAATCAAAAAGGTAAGTAATTATCATACCGTTCCAGGATCCAATGAGGACGATAATGTCATTGGCACTTGCACTACTGCACTGTAGGTTTCACCTATCACATGTTGCTGATGGGGATTTCCTACAAACAAAATGGTAACATTATTTAGAAACAGCTTTCACTATTGGAGTTACTAGTAGGTTATTAGAAAGTGATGATGATGATGATGTCCTCCTAGACGTGTCTGTCTACGACGACACCCTGTCAATTATTCCTGGCATGCGCGCGAATGTGACTTGCGAACTCCAAGTTGTTCACGAACACACGACAAGAGAGACAGTATAACTGTTCGCTAGAGTTGTATGTTTAGTTGTAGGAGAGCTTTGAACGCGTCTTACGGAGCTCGCGTTTGGCAGCAAGGTTTTCCAGGCGGAGGTACTCGAACCCTTCTACACCCGTCTTTACAGCCTTTCGCCAAACCGTTCTTAGCGCCGCAACCTGCTCCCACGAACCACACGGTATGCTACTGGCAGTAAGTTAGTCGAAAGTGTTACTTACCCGGTGATAGGTCTGATGAAACCATCTCTGAGACGAAGTCACTGAGGGAGGAGTATGAAGAGCTCGTACTCTCGGCAGCTTCCGAATCTGATCCACTTTCATCTGAAAGACAAAATATTATTTGTTATCTATTTGTGAACTATTATGTGTGGCTATGGGCAGGCCACACCACATCGCTCGTAGAACAAATAACCGTTGGGGGAGAAAAGTTCTCGAGTGGCGACCGCGAACCGGAAGACGCAGTGTTGGCAGGCCTCCCACTAGGTGGACTGACGACATCGTGAAAGTTGCGGGAAACCGGTGGATGCTGGTGGCGAGTTGTCGTTCATTGTGGTGAGCTAGGGGGAGGCCTTTGTTCAACAGTGGTGATGATTTGCTATAGAATCATCGTGTTTTTAATCAATCAGTCCATGGACGTTAACACACCTGTAGGTTGGTTCTCGTGCCTCTGTAACTGCCGTAGGGCGCCGTTGAGCGAGCTGCCGTCGTCCCACACGGCGAACCGGATCGGTTGCAATTGTTCCGCGAACCACTTCGGCTTGTCACCGACTTGCCGCGGATCGAACAGTCCGGTTTGCACGCGAAGGAATGCCACGTTGCAAGGTGTTAGCGACCATTCTGCTAAAAATTCCACCGCCTGTAAAAAAAGTATCACTTTTATTCATGTTCTGGAAATCGTTAGAGCATGGCTTGTGTTGTAAGATAGATGAACGCAACATGGGATGAGACTACCGAAATTATAGACTACAGAATTACTCTGCGCTTCTTACGTGCTTTGGACTGTGGATTTGGGTATAAATATAAAGAAGTATTTTATCATCATTTTTGACAGAGCAAGGCCCTTACCACGACGTCTTATTCCTATTCACATAAAAAAAAAAAAAAAATCAGTTCAGGTTTTAACTGTCATTTTTAGTATGGATCTGACAGCGAGCGAAACTAAACTGAATCGCATTAAGACGTCATGGTAACCCTCCTGTATTGAGAGATATGTCAAGTGGATTAAAATAAATAAAAATCAAATAAATAAATATCTTGGGATAATTGACACCAATTGACCTAGCCCCAAACTAAGCAAAGCTTGTAATATGGGCACTAGACAACGGATAAACATACTTATATAGATAAATACATACTTAAATACATATTAAACATCCAAGACTCGTGAACAAACATTCGTAAAAAACGATTTAAAACGATTTAGTGTTACGCTTCGTACATTTATCACGATGACGTCACAGTGATAAAGAGCCCTTTTCTATGAACCATATACGCAACAGGCCATATGATGACGTCAGTACTCGCGATATTTCAAGAAATACGGACCATAGAAACAAAGTAAAAACACAGACAGTAAGGTAGCGGTTTATTAAGAGGGTGCATCCCTACTGAGCTGGCAACGTCGCATTTTTGGTGATTTTTTGGGATTATTTTACAGAAATTGAATAAAGTTTCAAATGTGCGTCTGTAGTGCACTTCGTTTTTAGTGTATTAATGTGTCCAATGCAATGATTAATCGTGATGGACTTTTATTTTCGTACTAAAGGGATACTTTTATATTATATTACTATATTACTATATCTCGTTTAATAAGAAAATAAAAGTCCATTACGAACAATTATTGCATTAGACACATTAATACACTAAAAATGAAGTGCACTACAAACGCATATTTGAAACTTTCATTCAATTTCCGTGAAATAATCGTAAAAAAACACAAAAAATGCGACGTTGCTAGCTCAGTAGGGATACACCCTCCTAAGTTGTGCCACAGACCTGGGTCCTGGCGAACTTGTTCAGGAAGCTGGTCGTCCGAGGGCGCGAGCGCAGGAAGCTGTTTATCTGGAAGGCGACGACGGGCCGCGGGTACAGTCGCAGCGTGCGAGTGTGCTCCATGAAGTTAGCGAGGATGTTTTGCGAGTTGAAGAAACGGACCTGCGAGGAAGGAAACGGGTCAAAGGAGCAGTTCTTCTCACGCTCCAAGAAGATGCACTACGGACTAGATCGAAACATGTCGAGCGATACTCAACTTTGTAACGTGAGTTATCCGTTTATTCCACAATGTTTGAACATACATTTATATCACATCTTTATCTCCGTGGTAGACAGAGCCTAAGGTAACAAAACCTTAAGGCCACGTTTAGCATTGTGGGCGTATAGATGGAAAGGGATTCCCCTTTCCAAATAGTGATGGGTTGCTAACCACATCGTCTATAACATAATTCCTAAGAGTTTCGCCCATTCCCTCGATAGGCTTTTACCATCTGCGCGGGAAGAGAAGCAAGTACATTCTATGTTTTTTCTTTACTCCCAGACAAGCATGGAAGAAAAAAACAAGGTTTGAAGTTTATGTTAAAAGGGAAATAAACACTAAAGTTACCATAGCGACTCTCGTAGCAACGTCGACAGAGTCTACGTCGTTGCCATATATGAGTGGGTTGAATGGCTGCGGCGAGGCCAGCGAATGCCTCTGCGGGGTGTGGCCCACCGAGGCCGCGCCCGCGCTCGCGATGGACACGCGGCGGCTCTCCGGCGTACTGTGAGGCATCGACTGCGCACCATCCGTGGACGAACGGAATGACGGAGGGTGCACCCTGCATCACAATATTACGGCGATTTAACTAACTGGACTGGGTGGAAGGATTTTAGTCAGCTTACTAAATGTTGCAACTTCATTAATTAAATAAAAAGCAGATTGTTCTTAATGAAGTTAATTATTTTTTTAATGATGGAAAAACGCGATTGAAATAGTATATCACTACAAAGGCTGGCAAGTAAGGGGTTGCCGTTCGAAGACATGAGACGAACGAGCGTATAGATGGTCAAGGTAAGAATATAGACGGCCGAGCGTGAGCGAAGCCGAATATTGAGGCTGGCAACGGCAACCCCTTTTCACTTACCAATCTAGAGTGCTATTATTAAATTCATATCGGCAGACTTGATTAAGCTGTCTTAATCAACCTCCACACCAGCATACAACGGAAGTACGCTTTTCACAACTAGATTGGCAAATTAGAACGTGTTTTTTTTTATTTGTGTGAAAATTGTACATTAACTTACTTGAGAGTGGCGCCACCTACGCTGTCCCTCCGGGAAGGCATGAGCGGAGCCGTGGCTTGCTCCGCCGAACTGTTGGTAAGACTGCTCAGAGCCTGAATAACAAGCATTCTGCTATTAGTATATTTAATTTAGTGACATTGACGCAGTTACCTCGAAAAATAGCCAATGTGTACGAACAAAGATATACTTTCAAGCTTTCAATCTATTTTATATGTTACTATAATATTTGACTATCTTTAATAACAGCTTTCAACTAATTCAGATTTAAACGGACTGCATAAAATGTAAATAGCAATAAAAGGGCTTATAGTAAAAATATTAAAAAATAACTAAGTATAAAAATAATTCGAAATATTATAAACGGGATGTGAACCGCGATTACCTTTATTGAGCTCCCGATATTTCGAATCGTACCGTTTCGTTTCGTATCGTATTTTGTATCGAAATATCGGGAGCTCAATAAAGGTAATCGCGGTTCACATCCCGTTTATAATATTTCGAATGAACTTAACCGTGAATCATTAAAAACTCTTATTATAAAAATAATGTTTGCTTCTGAGTATTGTTTATTCTTTATCCGCTTCCATTTTAGTAAATTATAAGCATGGCTGAAGCATTTTGTAAATAAATAACATTTTAATATAATTAGCTAGTAATACTTATGTAGTTTCTTCAAAACCCTTATTTAATTGCCAAACACTCATTAAAATCAAATATAATGTAAGCAATTCTTTCAAAAAACACGTCTGTATACCAGTTTAGAATACTACATAATTTGAAATATGGGATCTTCACCACGTTTCATGCAGCAGCACCCAATACGATGGGCGAAATAAGCAGGTAAATGTAAATAACATCCAACACACACCGCACCGCAACACAACATAACAAACTTAGCCAAACCATGCCAAACACAACAATTAGCGAAGAACGAAGACTGAAATTGTGTTACGTTTGTTATCACAATAATGAAGTATGCTATTAGGAGAAGTAATGTCTTGGAGGAGTACGAGAATTTGTAGTTGATAATATGAGAATGCTGTTTGTGTAATGTCCCCAACACTTATTTCAGCCAACAGTTATTAATGTGCCCCCTTTTAGAATACTACAAATTATAATATGGCTAAACCTAATAACAATAACAGAAACATCTAAGAAGTATGTTGTTAATGAAATGATGACTATTTTATTACACAATGTTATGAACTTATGAAATCACGTGTGATTCTAAAAGGGTGGCACACATCAATACAATACTGTCTTTTGAGTAGGTAAGTAGTTTCTTGTGAAAATATTAGTCAAAGTGTGCAATAAAATAGAGTTGTAATATTTACACCAGATCCGACGTTATCCATGAGATGCATGGCCTAGCGACGGGAAAGAAGTGAGGGCGAACGTTAGTGAAGTCTGAACCAAATTAAGACAAAATTTTACATAAACAAAACAAATAAAATATTCATATCGTTATGTAGGTACGAACTTGTAGGTATGTTGTGAAAAATAATGTCCCGATTAGAGAAACTGAAATAAACTTTTGATGTTTGTAAAGTTTAAGAAAAATTTAAGAATGCATTCAGCGGAATAGCGACATCGACATCAATGCGCTCACGTGTGCATTTATAGAAAAAAAGGTGATTACAAAATGATGGCAAAATTCGAGAGACACGACATTCGGGGCAGCGGAACAATATTCATCGGTTTACCTGTTTCAAATGACTTTTTAGTACAGAGCCTTCAGGTTCTGGCAGCGGAGGTAGATCGTGGTCGTTGCCGCTCGGAGCAAACAGTTTAGTTGCGTCGAGATCTACTAGCCAGATGTCATCAGGCAACCTGTACAAAATAACGTCTATTGGTCTTTAAATTTAATAGAAAAACTCTCTGCTAGGTGTAGACATGAAGAACCTGAAAGTTCGCTTTTACAATCCACGGCCAGCTACTTTTATAATAATAAAAAAAATCTCCTCACCTAAAATTCTTCTTATACGTGAGAAACGTAGCGGGTATGCCGATGAGGAACGGCGTCGGCGCCAACAACAGCTGTTCTGCGCAGCTCATACAACTCGGCAGTAGAGGTATCGCCGGAAACATGTACTCCAATGGGTACAGCATCGCCACTAGCGCCATTACTGACATCGAAAGGGCGTTGTAGTCTCGAGACTGCACCACCACTTTGTTCTCCAGGATTATCAGCGTTAGCACTTTTAAACAAGTGTCCACACCTAAAAAAGAAAAGGTACTCAATCTGAGGACTTAATAGATAGGTACTTTGTTTCTGTCAAAATTTACTGAAAAAATACTTTATTTTAATTTATTTTATATGACTACTTTAAAATTAAAGATGGCTCCAGAAATTTAATTCAAGAATAAATTAGTACCACCAATTGAAAGATATTAGCCTATACTTGCGCAAAAATATACATTTAAATTTCGACTGCGTTTTAACTTTGTTTCAAAATTAAAGTTTTATTATTTTTGAAAAAGCTTCAAAACCTTGTTGAAAAAAAATTAAACAAGCCTATAATTTTTAAAAGATGTAAAGTTAGTAAGACCTCATTTGCTTTTAAAAATATATAACTAAATAGGTATGTAAATGTCACGAAAACATTAAAGCAAAATAATTACTATCTCAATAGCGCTGGCGCACGTAATAAAAAGTACTACACTGGAATTATATTTTAAGTGTTAAAATTAATTATATAGTTCGTTTTAACAACTCTATTATGAAATAAACGTATCCCTTTAGGACCACCGTTCACCGTAATAACACCTAATCACTTACCTAATAGCTCCAGAGGTAGATGTAGTGGAAAATCGACCAGGGTAAATCTCGTATGGTCAGGTAGAGCGAAGAGTAATGGCGAGTGTGCGGTGGGTGATAACACTTCGAGTTCTAAGCGAGTCTTGCCGGGGACAGGTACGGGCGCGGACAGCAGGCGGAGAATCCACGTCTCTATTTCTTTTACGTCGTGAAGGACTATTGTTGGTGTATTATCGTACGCTTGGCCAGTTAAAACCGACCATACTGTATCCCTATAGAATAAACAAGACATTTTAACATGTTTTAATAATGATTTACATATTTTTAGAATTTAAAAAATACTAAATAAATACCTAAAAATTTGTCTAGACGCGCCTACGCGACGCGGACTGGAAGACTCGTTACAGGCATCTATTAACCTCTTGAGAATAAACAGGCACTCTCGGAATGTGGAGAAGAATGGGTGATGTGATAACAGGCAGAGCGACGTCAGGGAATGGTTTCGTATTCGCTGCAACAAAACAAAAACATATTTGAAATTAAAATAGCAAGGCGCGAAGAGTCGAGAGAGAGAGAGAGAGCAGGATATCATCTGTCACGCTCCTCAACTCACTACTCCTCTCTTCAGCTACATATCTAACTAATAAAACTTGCAACTAAATAAAGTTTGATTAGAACTGTGAGCCTTCATACGGACGTTCTATATGTATTGTTGCAACAATATAGAACGTCCGAATGAAGGCTCACATGTCTATTCAAACTTTATTTATTTTCGATCTTTACCACATGTGGCGATGTTGATATTTACTGTGAAAGAGCTCGATGAATGCACAGCATGTTGACTCAAAGTGTCAAGTGCAGGTTGGCGGCGACCGTGTATGTACATTGCTGTGCACTCAGCCGATTATGTCAACACTGTTCTTTGCGTAGTTGATGCAGGGTCGGATTGTTTATTTTTAATTGATGAATTGTTTATATCGATGATTTTCTTTCAATTCCAGTACCGAACTAAATCGTTTACAATAAGTCGAATGCGACTATAACTGACGATATTATGCGAGAGTCTCGCACTGCAGTCATGTTTCTTGTCGCCGTACAATATAAAATGGATAGGCTAATTACGATTGGAGAGTCTCTTGGCGCTTAAGCTTATCCTCATAAAGATCTTTGCAAGTGATGTCCAAATAGACATGAAATCTGGCCAAGCGTCGCGCTGCAGTCAGCGGGTTGTGTTACCTGCCGCTTCCTGCTGGCCCGCGGGCTGGGCGAGTGCGAGCCGCCGCTCTCGGAGTCGGGCGCGGCGGCGAGGCGCGGGCCCAGCGTCGCGCTGCAGTCGCGCTCCGAGTCACTCGGCGCCACGTTGCTGCTCCTATAGTCACTGGAACATTCGCGCCGCGTTAGTTTACTACTACTAAAGTGTAAGACTATTCGAAATACGATTAGTAAACATGGACAGCGCTCAGCGAAACGAAAGGGTATTTGGAGATCGAATATTTCGAATAAGCTTGCTGTCGAAACTTCTCAGGCAAAAAAATCTGTGGTTAAAATAGTCAAAGTAAAGGTTGTATTGTAAGCAGTGCAGCTCCGGAACGGCCCAGATCATCAGCCAGATGATGAATGTGACAGCTAGCTGATTCCGATGCCAATTGTCAGCCCATACATGAATTGTCAAAATGAAGACGATGTTGATCGCGAGCGAGTTACGTGATATGCCTGCTGGTCTAGCCCAGATGTGTGAATGTTCACCTGGAGAAGGCGGAGTCGGAGCTTTTTTCCATGGACTTGCGCCAGGACTCGCGGCGCAGCGTGGAGCGCTCGCGCGGCCCCGGCGCCGGCGCTCGCTCCACGCAGCGGTAGAAGTTTACACAGATACCGTAACGAGTCTTGCCTGGAACAACACGATATCATTTAGGCTACCCTTTTAAATCAGCGATCACGTACGCGTATTTTTGCTTTTGGGCACGCGGAACCCAAGTTAGGAAACGCTTAATAAATATAATCAGGGTCTTTTTATTGAATCAGGCGTTACTTTGCGGAGTACAAAGTAAGGCAGGTAGGGGTTAAGTAGCGGAGTAGCAAGGTAAATGTTTTGTGTTCAATGATCAGGGTCCTTACCATGACGTCTAAATGCGATTCAGTTTAGGTTCGCTCGCTGTCAGATTCATACTAAAAGTGACAGCTCAAACTTGAACTGAGTCGGAATTAGGACGTCATGTTAAGGCCCCAGTAGGTCAGTATAAAAGTTTGCAAACTTTTTGGCTCAGAAACAGATACTGCTAGGTACTACCGCGACCGATAACTTCTTCGCCCAGTAAAGTTATTTGTAGACCAATTATTTCAACTTAAAACAAAATAAAATATTCGAGGTTCCTGCATTGGTTTCTGTAGGCTTATTGTCTAACTCGCTCGCAATCGCCATCGTCTTCATTTTGACGGTTCATGTATGGGCTGACAATTGGCATCGGAATCAGCTAGCTGTCACGTTCATACAAGAACTCTAAAAATGAACGAGATGGCGATTGCGAGCGAGTTAGACAATAAGCCTACTGGTCACTAGTCCGTAGCTGACTCACCCGAGTCCTTGTCTGTGAGTGTGAACACGAATGAAGTGGTGTCCCGTGCCGCCATGTGCCCGGGCGCCCGCCGCGGCCCGACCGACACGCAGCCCTCGGGCTGGCAGAAGTACACCATATCCAGGGGCAGCGGGAAGTCATCGTGGTTGGTCAGCGGATACCGCCGAAGTAGCTCCGGAGCCTACAAGGAACACACCCAGTACAATCGAGCTGGCATACCAACGTCTAAATAGCCAACGTCACTTGAAAGCAGGCTTATTACGTAACTTGCTCGCGATCGTAATCGTGTTCATTTTGACAGTTCATGTATGGGCTGACAGTTGGCATCGGAATTAGCTAGCTGTCACATTCATACAAGAACTGTCAAAATAAACACGATGGCGATTGCGAGCGAGTTACGTAATAAGCTAGCTGGCCACAATTCTTTTTAATTTTTATCTGCTTTTGTATGAACCCTAACAATCGAAAGAAGTTTTCATGTGGATAGGCTTTTGTATGAACCCTAACAATCGAATGAAGACTTCATGTGGATAGCGTTATCTCATAATAATCCAAAGCGACCTTATTCCTACCCTTACTTATTACATTAAATAACAAGTTTTATCAGTCTATCTCATAGTTAATCCCACCAAACATGAGAATTATATTTATCCTTTTAGTCCCCATATTATTAGATTTTGCTTTCAGTGGTTGGATAAGCTCAACTGTTGAAAAGGAACCTTTAAAGGGTTAAGGGATTACCGCAAGTTTGTGGAACCCTTTGAGATTCAGTATATACGCGACAGACCCTAGCGTGAGTAGCGTGTACCTTTCTACATCTATACACGAATGGCGGAGATTGGGCTACACTTTATTTATTATAGAATATTAAATTAAAGCCAGGGAACGGAATTTCATTGGAACTAATTCTTAAGAGGGTGCATCCCTACTGAACTGGCAACGTCGCTGTTTTGGTGATTTTTTGCGATTTCACAGAAATTGAATGAAAGTTTCAAATGTGCGTCTGTAGTGCACTTCGTTCTTAGTGTATTAATGTGTCCAATGCAACGATTAATCGTGATGGACTTTTATTTTAGTATTTAAGTGATAAAAATACTATATCTCCTTTGCGGTTTGCCGCAACATTATGCTGAGTAGGGCCCATTTTACACCATATCGGTACTATTCTTAAGTATATTGTATTTCTTCATATTTTTAAATCTACGTGTATCGATTTTTTTTTTTTATATATATAAGAGGAGGCAAACGAGCAGACGAGACAAGCGAGGGTTGAATGTGTGTAAATAAATGTTTCTCTCTCTCTCTCTCTCTCTCTCTAATAAGAAAATGAAAGTCCATCACGATCAATTATTGCATTAGACACATTAATACACTAAAAACGAAGTGCACTACAGATGCATATTTGAAACTTTCATTCAATTTCCGTGAAATAATCGTAAAAAAATACAAAAAATGCGACGTTGCCAGCTCAGTAGGGATAAACGCTCTCAACACTGGTAACGTAGGTATACTTATGTATAGATGATATTGTGATATTGATATCTCTACGTGAGGCAATTAGGGACAGTCTATTCGTATAATTGTACTGACCTGAACCTGTGCAAGTCCTTTCCCCGTGGTGTAGGGCTTGGCCCCGACGATGGTCAGATAATCCACCAGCCGCGGGCACAAGTGCTGTTTCTGAATGTCCATGTTGATATGCAAGAGTTCGAGCGCTTCGCTTCCTTAAGCTCCAGGTTTTTCGAAACCATTGTATTTAATTAGTATATTGCTTGTCATAATTATCACTTTTAACTAAATTTCTGAAACAAATAGACAGATATCTAACACAGGTCGCGTGAATATAGTTGCCGGCAAACATCTTGAGCAAGAACGACGTGGAAGGGGTAAATTCGCGCATGTACTTTTATACCAAGGAGACGCTAAATTCACTTCTGCGCTTTCAAGGTCATGCTCAAGATGTTTGCCGGCAACTATACAAAGGCTTAAATTATATCGTAAATTTCTCGATTTATTTAGTTTAACTACAAAAGCCACGGATTAAAGAGACCCACCATCCACAACCAACTCACCTAAATTACACGTAACTAAGCACTTTGTACATGATTCCACCGTGCTTTGTATTAATAATTCAACATCTTAGATAAGTTTTATTGATCTTAGTTGCAATTAAAGCATACGAGCACAATGCTGGAGCCCCTTGACCCATTTTTCGCCTTGACCCCATTCCCGCAGTTCCTTCTCGAGTGCCCCCGACAGGTGGCGCGATTGTCGCTACCTGGGCCTTATTTTATAAAGCTACAAGTTAGAATTTACAGGCAGAAGTCTCTTTCTGACCCTATGTGTTAGATAGAGACTTCCGCTTGTAAATTGTAGCTTTATAAAATAGGGTCCTGGCGGCCTAGCACGCTAGCTTTTATCATGGATAAAGCATCCTTGTCGTACGCACTAACTGGGTAGACGGGAATATTGCTATACGAGTATGTCCGCCACGAAACCTAGCTTGCTAAGTTCCCCGTAGGCCTTCCTAACCTTTAGGTACTGTAGTAAGTAGGTAACATAAGGCACAGATGTTTCATATCTGCAATAAACGCCACTGTGCAAGGGGCACCTTATATGGACTGAAGTAAATTATATGTCTCAAACCACTTCCCGGTATAGGCAATAGAACAACCCAGAACTCAATTACTGAGAGTACTTAATGGATTCGTTAATGTAATTGCAACAATGTTTCTTTTGAATGACTAATCAAGCAGCGTGAGACCACATACTGACCTCCTATTCCACTTTGCTTAATTTTTTCAGTTTCCACGAGTTTCAAGGCACAGTGGAAAAAAATCATTACGGGAATTTTATACCTACTTAGTTAAGAATAATGTCAGAATGCCAGAATTTTACCGTTTTCTAAGAAACAATATAATTTACATTGTGAACAATATGAATTAAATAACCGCCTTGCTCGTGGTTTCACAGAGTTTCGATTAAACTAAGAATGAAATCTTTTATTATTATTATTTACTAGCTTTTGCCCGCGGCTTCGTCGGCGCAGGTAGGTAACGTCAAAGTGCCGGTTCATTTATTTAAATGTTATTATGTGCTAACAAAAGCCGTGGTAGCCTAGTGGTTTGACCTGTGGCCTCTCAAGCAGTGTCGTGGGTTCAAATCCCGGGCTCGCACCTCTGAGTTTTTCGGAATTTATGTGCGAAAATTACATTTGTAATTTGCCATGAGCTTTTCGGTGAAGGAAAAACATCGTGAGGAAACCTGCACACATCTGCGAAGAAATTCAATGGTGTGTGTTAAGTTCCCAATCCGCACTGGGCGCGCGTGGGAACTATAGCCCAAACCCTCCAATACACGGAGGAGGCCTATGCCATGAGGCACGCCGAATTTCGCGACAATTTAATAAATAAATACAAAAATAAACGACAATAACAACAACAACAACAACAACATGTATTTACTGAAATTGAAGCGAATTCGGAATAAAAAGGCTTATAAATATAAATATGTGCTAACAGTAGCATTTGATGGTCCCAACGGAAGACCAGCGCTGGCTATTTGGCCAGTATTTATGCTGAGGTGAGAGTCATTTCGTGACATTTATGTTATTAATGTTCTTATGTATTTACTTCTTTTTTTGTAACTTATTATAAATATTTTCTTTTCTTTTCTTTCTTTTCTCAAAGTGACATATCACTTTCATTCAATAATTTCTTCAAATATTATTATTTCCTATTCTGTCCTTTTATATCGTGAGAAATTCGAAAAATCCCTTCTAAATGCTCCTTTTGATTTTTGATCCTCAAAGAACATGTCGGCCATATATACCAAGGATCTAAACCATATAATGATCCTTTTAATTTCTTATCCCAGGGGAATTTTGCAAAATACAGAAGTCAGATTTCAGATATCATATTATGTATGTATTTATGTAAAACTCTTCACCCACTTCTTTTCTTTTTTTTCTCTTTTTCTTTTAGTTACCTATTGGTATAGGTATGCCAAGTTTAAAGATTCTAGTAATAATAGTTACGGAGATAGGACCATTTCAAAGTAAGAATATAAATCCTTTTTAGTTCCCAACCCGCGGGAATTTCGGAAAGTCCTGAAATGAATTTTGAGCAGTTTTGATTCCTTTCTTGTGTGCCCAATTTCAAAACTAGTAATTACTTATAGGTAGTTACGGAGACAGGTCGCCTTTGCAGCGGACTTATAAAGCCCATTTATTCCCTACCCCGAAGTAATTTCTATAAATCACATGACCTCTAAAGTTTAGAAACCTTCGAAATGCGGCACTAATATAACACGGGGACTTTAGAGAGATTCCAACTTTTAAGAGTTTTTGCCTTGTACCAAGCTTTTATGCGAGTTCAACTTTTTTGAATAAAATCGGATTGAGTTTTCAAACATGACTGGCAAAATAAAATATAATTTAAATCAAAAGCACTAAGGAGTATTGGTACCAAGTCGAAGCAAATCACCACCAAAACAACTTTCTACTTTCTTTTGAGCTGGTTACCTTAGTTTAATTATGTTAATTACACTTACTTTAAAACGAGACTGCCGGTCGAACAATAATTAAGAAATGAATTATAATAAATCTAATAGAACTTATTTAACTGACATGTGTAAATGTATAATCATTATCTATGTAAATATTTAATTTAATTCCCATCCTGTTTTTTCAAACACAATGTATATTGTTTCTGAATAAATAAATAAATTAATTAATAAAATAAAAAAAATCTACCCCTTTTTAACCTCGTTAGGGGACGAATTTCAAGAAAATACGATACACATCTTCCATCAATTCTGTTAAAGAATGTTTATGCAAAATTTGAAGTAGATCGGACCAAGGAATCACGTTGTCCCAATACAAACTTGGGGACTAACTTTTTCACCCCTTTAGAGGTAGAATTTCGGAAAATCCTTTCTTATCGTACGCCTACGTCATACAAAGAACACACCCTCCATGTTTCAGATATCTAAGATCAGCGGTTTAGGCTGTGCATTGATCCGTCAGTCAGTCCATAAGTCAGTAATTCAGGACAAAGCATTTTATAAGTATAGATAGATAAATAGAAGATAAGTAGGTAGTTTTTAATAACTTTTAGGGCTAACCTAGTAACCTAGTTAAAAGCATCTTGCACCGATCTATTGTGGTTACAATAAAATAGATATGTATGGCAAGTAAGTATTACCTCAGCAACAGAAAAGATATTGAGCTGGTTACGCCAGCTCTAAATTATAATGAAATGTACCTAATGAAATTTCCCTTTCAATTTTCTCATCTATTCAAGTTTAATCAAGACGCGACGTAGCGAAATAATCAGACGGTAAACTAGGTAGATAACTAAGCTAGTCCAAGGCTGTGGCGCGCGTTAAGTGTGTTGCGCTACTAATTCACGTCCATTTTCATTGAAAGTGCAAAATCGTAGTATCAACCCATTACTGAAATGGTATCCGTATCCATATAAATATAGCACCATTAATGGACTTGAATGAGAACTATAACAGTAGGTACCTACGAGTACGTGTAAAGTGCTGTCGATGACGTGATGCCTGCGTACCCCGCACGTCATGTTGAGAGCTATAATAGCTGTTATAACATGGATTAATAAAAGTGTTAATGGTCGTGAACGTGAACGATGCCACTACGCTCTTATGAGCCATTTGATACGTATGTTCAGGAAGCCTATATCGGCGTTTACCACTGGGGTGCCTATCGATCAATACTTAAGTCGAGAGCTAAAATATTCAGTTGACAATAATCATACAAGCTTTGATATAGGTACCTAGACCTAGTCATGATAGAATTCAATGATTTGAAGCACACACACACACACATATACACAAATCACGTCTCTATCCCTTACGGGGAAGACAGAGCCTAAAGTAACAAGATCTACTTACATGCCACGTTTAGCAAGATTGTGGGCCTATACACAGGTGGAAAGTGGAAAAAATTGAATAAAATCGGTTTCAGGATATGCCTACCTGATAAAATATTTATTTGTTGGCGCTATTTCCAAACGTTACCTAACGTAACCTAGGTACCTATACCTAGCGAAAGTTAATAAGTACCGGATATATTTTGTATTAAATAAAATAAAACAAATAAAATCTTTATTTCAGACCAGACTGATCCATAGGATGTTAGTTAGTAACAATTGACTTTAGACTAGTATTAGTATGACTTACTGACTACCAAAACATGTTTAGTATTATCATATGGATAAATGGGCATACGATTTACGTACATGTATATTTAGATATACACCTACAAATAACTGCCATAGTACGCATCATAAAAGACTTGTCAAAGCACTGATTAGTTTGCAACCCACGCAAATCTCTGCCTACAGCAATCTGGTACGGAACAAATATATTCTGTGGCAAAATATTTATCAAAGGTTTGTTTCTGAGTAAATTTCATCTCTGTCTTTAGGTATTTTCCTAAACTAATTATATCAAGGCTCGCGCTCCGCAGCGTAAATCAGCGACCCAACTCAAGCATTTAGAAATGGCCTCCACAGGGCCCTAAGGGGATAAAAGCTTGATCCCGAGCGCACTGACATTTATTATAACTGTTTAGTGCCGAGAGAAACACGCGCGTGACTACAATATGGGGGGTGAAAATTAAAGCAAGTAGGTATTATAATTACATAGTATAAATCAAAGTCACTTTACGCCGTCTGTATGTACCCAGTTCGCACAACACAACGGACTTTAATTCGGTTTTCATCACTAGATAGAAGGATTCAAGAAGAAGATTTATATGTACTTACAGTGTCAAGTCGGGGCAAGTCGCTAGTAAAAAAATATACTCACGAGCAAAAATAGCGGGTCCTTTTGACACAACTTTGTATGGAAAGCGACACGTTATTTTTGATCGTAAGTATGTTTAGTATTATTAAACTGAGACATGATTTATAAAAAAAAACTAAAAAGTAAGCTCCTAAATATGTCGGACAAGAGTGTCATGTGTTAGCCGTTTTATTTTAACAATAGGTAATTTGTTTTTTTTTTTTTTTTTTGTTAATTCTACTTTATTTCCATTTTGATCTAAGTTTTACCTAGACTTACGCACAAGTGCATTAAGCAAGAAGTGGAAATTTTCCTGAAAAACTAATCTAATTTTTACTATATGTACTTATACTTACTATTTACCAGTTTTCATAAAATTTACTACATATTTCTAAACCGTGCCTATACATATGTATACCATAAATATACCAAAACCATAAGAGACCGATTCAAGGGACAGGAGTACCTATGCTGTCAATATCTAAGTATCAATATCGCGCAACAAATACCTAACGTTGGTCGCCGAGTCAGCCACCCGTCGTGTATATTGCTGTCGGGGATGTCTCCTGCAGGCCATAAATTGGAGGAAGGTTAATAAAGTAGGTAGTTACTGTGTTGTGAAGCGAGGCACCTTAATCTCAATGTAATGGTTCAGGTTTCAGTCGAAAAGAGTAAGTACCCTTGTCGAAACTTCACAGCGTATCAAGAACTAAAATTTGTTACTCGACAACTTTTCAACAACTCAATCCCGTTGTGGAGTTTGTTTCTCTGGCTTGGTTCACAAAACTTTGCTCGTTATCTACTTTATCTATTACGTTGTATCAATTTTGCTTAAAACTTTAACTACTACAACAAAATAACAACAAAGCATCTGAACAGTGAAATTTATAGTAGGTAATTGGAAACTAACCCTAACTAAAATTAAGGCTGTTTACTACGCGGTAGAGACGAGGTAACAGAATTTGTGAATTCAGTAGAAGCTTGATGTTGTTTTATTATATTATATCTATTTCATCTTCTTCGGATTTCAAACAGTATGAAGGGTTTAATACGATTATTGGTCCAGATGGACTTTGCTTTGCAATGTGAAGTTGCTTTGTAATGTGAAGTTGTTTTAAATTAGGTTTGATAACATTACACCAGAAAAGGTAGCAGTATGGTACCTATTTAAATAGGTAGCGGGACGAAAAACTCCGCCTCAGGCCCCAGTGACCGCAGTGTCCTCAATTGAAACAAAATTCCAATAAAAGGTTTAAAAATTCTGTCTTAGAACATTATTTTCTGATCAACCTTTTTTTCCTGGAGCAAATTAATACAACGAATTTTCTATATGGCCGTTCTGGCTCTTCGCTAGTTTTTTTTTGCTAGGAGCGTCAATTTAACGAGGGGTCTGCTGATAGATCGAAAGTTGGACCAGCCCAAGAAGGGTAGTTCATCCATATTGAAACTTCCCAATACAGCATACGTAATGTAATGTAATGGGCAATGATAGTGCGTTCACTAGCCTACCCACCATTTATCCTAATGAAAAGGGTGGAGTATACATGCCAGCCGCATACCTAATTTAAGGAAACACGAGCAACACGTGGGTGTAAGTTTTACAGTGACCTCGTACCTGAGCCTCTAGTGTAAGTTTTGACATATAAAAACGTCTCTAATGTGTTCACGTAAACGTCTCAATTACTATGGAAAAATTGGCAGCGCCACTTGCGGATCGAAACGGCAACAAACTGTTCTCATAGTATTTGACATTTTAACGCAAACGCGGTCGAGACGTATTTTGTGACCGAAAACCTACACTAAGCATACTGCTGTTTTGCAATAGTCGCAATGGTGGCGTAAAATGGAAAAATTACTTCAACTCCATTATGGAAAGTCAGAACGAGATGGCGCAACAACTCACCGGTTTTTCTTTATTTCACCGTCGATATAAAATTCTCAAAATTTTGAATTAAATAAACAAGCCTCCGAGGCAAAAAGCACGTGAAGACTACAATTATGCTCATTATGTTCATTAAAATAAGTCGTAATTATTTACATAATTGGAAATTAAATCCGGAAACCGGAGAAAATTTGGATTATATGTACTGAAACGTAAAATTTGCATTTGCCGATATGCAAATAGCGTTCCCATTAAACTAATCGCACCGCACCAGCATTTTGTTAAAGTCAATGCCGTTACAATAGATAACACTACAGATAACCGCACGCGGCTTTATCCTATCGAGCGGGAGCATTTCAGCCCAGTCAGCCACTAACAATTTAGCATGTTTTTTCTTTATGTTATACTAAGACATTGCGTGGTAGTGGTAGTCCAAGAGGTTTCGAACTCTTGCGAGTGGAGAGCCTTAGAGGAGGCCTAAGTCCAGATTGTCCAGCAGTAGACGTCTTTCAGCTGACGTGGTGATGATGATGATGATGATAATCAAATTAATTAAATTTGTTTATATGAGTAAACTGGTTGTTGCGTATTGTCAATAGCAACACTAAATAAAATAAGTACGGCAACCCTGTCCCCCTCCCCTCCTTCTTCTGTACCACCGGGAACAAGAATACACGCAAGATATTATCTCCTACTCAAAACTATTTTAATTTCACCACTTTCCACCATCAGCCTATGAAAATCCTCCAAATTAACAGTACATTGTTCACTGGTAGTAAAATAATTTTATGATTTGTGATGCAAGTAAGGTTCTCCGGTCCAGTTACGCTAGGTAGAGTGAAAAAATTTACAATAGTAAAAGCTTTCTCATTGTGAGAGGATGTGATCAGGGCCCCGTTTCTCGAAGCTTATTAGACTAATAATATTATGTATGTATGTATGTAAACTCTTTATTGCACATAAAAAAATAAAAATACATGTAAGTTTTGTTTAATTTTTTCGTTTAATTTACACGACAAAACACTAATATTATTAGTCTAATAGCTTCGAGAAACGGGGCCCAGCAGTGGTGGTACTTAGGTATCTGCATTATCCAGCCTTTATAGCTACGAGGCCAAGTATCAAGTTAAAAGAATACGTCGAAGAACGGTTTTAGTATAAGCTTTTAAGTGATTTGAGACGATGGTAAAATTGAACCAACAACTTTTAAGTGCCGTAAGAGACTTCCCAAGTTTCATAAAGCCATAAAGCGTTTAATCTTCGTGCTAACTTATTTATATTGACCTTTTATAACTTTTCATATTAATACAAACTTAATATGGAAAGTTAGCAGCCTGGATCGGCGAACGCCCCGGGAGTTACGCCCCACACTGCTCGCGTTAGAACTCAATTAATGGAAAGTTAAACGTTATTAGCATGACCTTGTGTGCACTTAAAGCACTGTTTAGTATAAATACAGCTTCAGTATAACACTTAGGAAGGCAGAGGTCGAACAGACGGAGTCGAAGGAAAGAAACGTCTAATACAGGAAATTGTACAGACACACGTAAATACTACTCATATTATAGTAAAATTGGTTAAGTATCAATTTACCTTATTTATTAATGTAGTTTATTTACTACTAGACACAAAAATTCCGAGACATTCTGAATCAGCGGCCACCCCTTTTCTAAGGTGCCAATTAGGTATACGAAATTTACCGGCATATAGGCGAAATTAAAAAATCAATATAAAATATAAATATTGAACGTCCAGTGATTTAAATGCCGATTTTACTGCGACATGTAGGTAAACAGATTTCCACCAGGTTACGTCACCAGCACGTCAGCAGATGACGCATTTCAACCACTTTCAGCCCACAACCTGGCCACGAACAAGGGTGGAAGTAAAAAGCTAGCCGAGAAAACAGCTGATATTAATGAATTCGGGACTCACCTAGGATATATTACATAGCCTTCCGGTTGCACTATTTGTACATCGTAGGAGCGTAGTCGAGTGTCGAGTATTCGCGAGGGTTAGTACGAGATGTAGCCGCGTAGTGCATATCGCGGGATGGCGAAGGCGAGGCGAGTGAGGCACGCGGCATGCGCGGCGCCCACGCTCGATACTGCCCCGCCCCGCGCCGCGCGCCGCCCTAAGGGCTGATACAAACCAAGTTACACATTTACTAACGCAGCGCCTACATTGCGAGCTGCAAAAGGGAAAGCCAGCTTTCCTTCGCTTTCCTGCGAGTGATGTATCCGATGCTCGAATAAATATCTCAAGTACACGGTGCCAACCCTGAGGGTGTATTAGCCGTCTCTTTGAGCTGTGATTGATAACGAAACAAAATACAAAGCCGCGCTGAAATGAAAATTTGGCGCGAATTGAAAATTAACACACCATGTCACCCCATTACCTTTGGGATTCGCTATTCTAAAAAGGGATAAAATTTGCATGTGTAAATGAATTTTAAAATGTAGGTCATGCTTGTAGCGTATAACGTGGCTGTTTTATTTTTAAATATATTTTAGATAGGTACATAAATGGAAAACAAACAGTTTATAATTTAATCCAACCGTAGGTATTACCTAATAAGTAGTTAGTACAGCCAATAAACATAATCCACGTGTTGTTGACCAATAAAAAGTTTTAGAGGGCTACGAATAACTACTAAATTTTCCACTTAATACTTTAATTGAATTGCAATTAAGACCCTTATTTGCCAGTAAAGCTTAAGCGGCAGTAAAGCATGCCACAAGTTGCGGAAGGACCTTGGTAAGGGAAGTGCTACAAGTGAACAGAAAAACACGTGGCAATAAATAAAACCTGTTTACTGTTCAAAACGTAATAAACATACAAAACAATATAATATTTTTGATCTATTCTATTTGCCTGTATCTTCTTTAAGGGACACCGTCCTGTTGAAAACCGTCTGAAATAGAACAAACTAAGTTGTCATAGACACAAACACAATCTTCATAATATTAATGTAAGGACAGATTGGACCAAAGTTGCAAAAGTATAAAAGAAAGCTTGTCAAACCTCAAAATACTGTTTCCATATGATCGATGATCATTGATTTTAGGAGCCGTAATCAAAATCAACTTGTCATTTGCACGCTTTGTTAAACATTATTCATAATATTTATATTACATTAAATTTTTCCAAGATCTTTAAAATTATTTTATAAATATAGTTGTACCCCGCGACTTCATTTTCTTAGTATTCGCTCATCGTTATCCTGCACAAACTATTAATGTATTTTATTGACATAAAAAGTGTCCTATATCTGGACAACGCCTATCTATGTGCCAACAAACATAATTTTTTGCATTGTACATATTTATTTGTACTATAACGAGTAGGTATTTTTATAAGACGACTTCCGCCTACTAAGAATAGCTCTATTGAGGCATATTTTGGCACATAAGGAATACTTACGTTGGCGTCGCTCGTGTCAGGGTCAACTGAGAAAAATCCGATTCTCTCGAATTGGAATTTGTCGTACACTTTGGCACCATTGATGGAGGCGTCTGCGTACGCCTTTACCACTTTCAGAGTATCCGTGCGACAATCCGTTAGGAAACCACCAGGAACCTCGTTCGGGTCTTCGGGATTCTTATGTTTAAACCTAAGTAGAAAAATTAAATTATCTTACAAAATTATTGCATATTTGAAAAATAACCAGTGACAATTAAAAAACAAAAAAATACAGCTTACTTACAGACTTGTTAATATTGTAGCTTCGTGAAACGCTATGTGTTAGCTATTTAATGAACGAGCAAGTATGTAAATGTGGCAACTGTCTTTGCTGTCAGAGTTTTGTAGCTATCATAGTACGTAAAACATTTTCACGATCTTTATGTTCAAATTTTACACTCCCAACAAACTAAAATTCTAGTTTGAGCTATATAACTTCTATTAAGTGGACAGCATCATACTTACAATGGCTCGTACAGCCTGACCTCAACAGCTACTGGCCCGGACACCCAATGAATGAAAGCCTTTGGTTTTTCAGCAGACTCCGCCGGTTCCGCTGTACACTCTATTTCCACAACTTTGCCGGCACTGTCGTGGATCACTTTAGATACCTAAAATAAAGCATATAAACTAAAGGTGTCTGTTTTGCTGTAAGTGGTGAACGAGAGTTGGCTCGGCACCCCTTAATCGTTAGTAACAAGCTAAAAGTAACGTGGGCGATACGACTATCTCGTTGGTTTTAATTGGTTAGACGTCTACGTCTGCATTGCGGGTAGCTAGAGATGCGGGTGTAGGTTAGTAAAAAGTATGTATCTATTTAAGAATAAAAATAGGTAATAAGTACCTATTCAAAATCTGTTTCTTAATGTATAACAGACATCATTGTATATACGTACCTACTAAAGCGACGTGTTTTTTGTCAGGAATTAAATAATAAGATTTTCGGATTTTCGTCTACGCTTTGCCTTCGCGAATTTGATTCTATTGTTTTGAGATTAGTTCGCGCGGATGGACATAGCGGCGAAAATAATATTATAAAAACCGGCCAAGAGCGTGTAGGGCCACGCGCAGTGTAGGGTAGTTGCCTGTCACAATATGTGGATATTATGAACATAATTATTATTTTTCATTTTTATTCGATACTATGAACATAATTTACATATATGTACATAACACGGTTTCAAGTACACTTTATAAGTTGGTCGACTATTACTCGTTAAATTTTAAATATCCAACCTAGCTGTGATAGTTTTCCTTTAAACTTCGGTAGTTATATGTATATACTCCAACCATAATTTTTTTCACCTATCGGCGCAGTTAATATGTACACCCATGCCAAATTACAGCGTTCTAGTAGGTACTAATAATCTCTGAGCTAAGCCGCGGACAGACAGACGGACGGGCATGGCGAAACTACAAAAGGGTTCCTTGTTGACTACGGAACCCTAAAAAGTGTAACATAATTATGTAATAGATAATAATTAAAGTCTGGTTTTATGTCCTGTTATAAAAGCGCCCAAAGGCACGAAAAAACGTACAATGAAAATGTGTTCGAATATTATTATATGTATTACAGATCTCGTCATTAATCCTGTGCTGAAAATTATTTAGGAAATAAATAAGTTTTTATACAAGTTTGCGTTAAAGCTTTTAAAAGCCTGTACCTACCGTACGTCAGAGTAACTAATACATTAACGCAGGGTTCTTTGTAAAATACAATAATATAATTAATTATAATTATATGTCATCAGTATGTGACGTTTCCGGCGCAAATAAATCTTACTGCGGCGGGGGCCTGCCTTTTATTCCTAATACCCAAAAAATTCAAAATAACGTTATCCAAAGTCAATAAAAACCCTTTATTTTCCTTGTAAAATGACGTTATCGTGTTACCAACCTTAATTACGTATCCAGCGTGCCTTAGGCCGACGGTTTGAGTGGGCGTCAGTCGTCGGTAGCCTTTTTCGGGCTGCTCCTTGAAATCGGTGGTTTCGATGTAGAATACCCTGTTGAGGGTCACTTGGTGGGAACCCTTCTCGGGTTCGGTCGGGAAGTCGGGAACGGTCACTTGAAGAGGCTTGTCGCTCGGGAAATTGGTAATGGTAATTTTTAGTGGCTCTAACACTACCATTACTCTAGAACCAAATAAAAACCAATCAAATTAACATTTTTATTTTTATAATGAACCTTATTTCTGTAGCTTTTCAAGCGTGTCTTGTTTGTTGTATCGTATTGCCGTGGGCCTTTCCTAACGAACTTCGGGTCACATAATGAAAATGTGTTAATTTCTCGTTCACGCACGGCTAACGCTGCGTACGAGAACGGTATAATTTTGCTGATTGCGATACGTTAGGTACATAAGTATATTTATGTACCTAATATTAGTGCTTGGAATAACGGAAAGCATAGTTCACTTCCGGATACCAGCACCAAATTTTTATATGTTACTAGGCATATCATCTGAACCCCAAAACTGCCGGGAGACAGTTTCTGAGGTGTCTGGGTCACCAGTTATGACGTCATCAAATTGACCGCCGCCGCGTTGTGAAAAATTCAAATTACACCCAACATATGCAACGCACGTGTACATGTGGGGTATCACGTGAAAGCTAATTAAATAGACTATATTTGTGCCCTGAACTGTAATTGCATTAATGTTACCGTTTAAGAGCTATTAATAGAAAAATGATAATCTTGGAAAAATATTACGGACTTTTATTTCTTGCACCAAAACTAAAGACTCCAGACTAAAATAATGTAGTACAATAATGAAAACAGATTATTTAGCTTTACATTACAATTCAAAGTTTGAAAATCGGATATGAAATGTCGAAGTTATGGTCAAAAACTTGACGACGCTGCAGTGTCTAAAATTACGAAAAAAAAATTTTTTTTTCCGGAAACCAGCACCAATTTTTTATATGTTACTAGGCATATCATCTGGACTCCGAAACTGCCGGGAGACAGTTTCTGAGGTGTCAGGGTCACCAGTTATGACGTCATCAAATTGGCCGCCAACGCGTTTTGAAAAATTCAAATTACACCCAACGTATGCAACGCACGTATACATGTGGGGTATCACGTGAAAGGATATTAAATTTGCTGCATTGTTTTCTTTAACTGTAACTGCGTAAATATGAAAACAACAAAAATAAAGAATAAATAAGACAAATTACAAAAAAAATATTGCATATTTATTTTTATAGCCAGAGAACCATTTGTATTGGAGAGAAAAATATAGAGTACAAATAATTCTACGTTATTCTTTTATGGTATAAAATTTAAATCATCACAATCAGGTAAAAAAAGACATAGCTATTCCGGTTTAAAATAAAGCGCGGCGGATGCCATATATTCAAACGACGTCGCCGGCGCGTTTTAAAAGATTTAAATTAGACAAATTACGCAGTGTATATGCACGTATGGGGCATGAAATGAAAAGATATTAAAATTTGCTGCATTGTATTCATTGATTATAACTGCATAAATATGTAAACAACAAAAATATTAGAACAAATAGACAAATTAAAGAAAAAAATGCATGTTTATTTTTATAGCCAGAGAACCATTTAAGTTGGAGAAAAAAAATATATGGTTCAAATAATTCGACGCTATTCCTCTATAGTATAAAATTTTAATCATCACAATTGGGTATAAAAAGACATAGCTATGCTGGTTTAAAGATAATTCGGCGGCCGCCACAAACAACGTGACATGTCGCGTTATACGCATAATGTATATGCCCATGCCAACTGGTATTTCAAGGTATTTTTGATGAATTCAATTATTATGTAGCCTCATAAAGGGTAATTTTAAATTATATATTTTTTTTATTATAAATGTAAATATAAATAAATATTATACTTACGCACTTTGGATTTATATACCTATACCTCCTTCTTCGAACAATTAGTATACTTACTACTATTACTACTACTACTATTTAGGTAATTAATATGATAATTATAATAAAATAACCAATTGTAACGTCTCGGTGCAGAAAATTAATAACTTACCTATTACATTACAATTCATCGTCAGTCATTGTTACTAGGCGCATAAATACACCACCACCGAATCATTCACGCGTCAAATTTTGGAGCAGACTAAAATTCGAAGTGAAAATATGTAGGTATCTACAGTTTTCAACGATGGCGGCAATTTCGCGCGCTTTATGTTTTTTCCCTTAACTTCGACATTTCATATCCGATTTTCAAATTTTGAATTGTAATGTAAAGCTTAATAGTTTTTTTTCATTATTGTAGTACATTATTTTAGTCTGGAGTCTTTAGTTTTGATGCAAAAAATAAAAGTGCGTAATACTTTTTCCATGATTATCATTTTTCTATTAATAGCTCTTAAACGGTAACATTAATGCATTTACAGTTCAGAGCACAAATATAGTCTATTTAACTAGCTTTCACGTGATACCCTACATGTATACGTGCGTTGCATAAGTTGGGTGTAATTTGAATTTTTGAAAACGCGGCGGCGGTCAATTTGATGACGTCATAACTGGTGACCCTGACATCTCAGAAACTGTCTCCTGGCAGTTTCGGGGTTCAAATGATATGCCTAGTAACATATAAAAAATTGGTGCTGGTTTCGGGAAAAAAAATTTTTTTTTCGTAATTTTAGACGCTGCAGCGTCGTCAAGTGTTTGACCATAATTTCGACATTTCATATCCGATTTTCAAACTTTGAATTGTAATGTAAAGCTTAATAATTTGTTTTCATTATTGTACTACATTATCTTAGTCTGGAGTCTTTAGTTTTGGTGCAAGAAATAAAAGTCCGTAATATTTTTCCAAGATTATCATTTTTCTTTTAATAGCTCTTAAACGTCAACATTAATGCAATTGCAGTTCGAAGCGCAAAGATAGTATATTTAACTAGCTTTCATTTGATACCCCTCATGTATGCGTGCGTTGTATAAGCAAAACGCGGCGGCGGTCAATTTGATGACGTCATATCTGGTGACCCTGACACCTCAGAAACTGTCTCCCGGCAATTTTGTGGTCTAGATGATATGCCTAGTAACATATAAAAATTTGGTGCTGGTATCCGGAAGTGAAATGTTCCTACCCTTTTCGGACGTAAGGCCAGGCGCTAATATATCGCGTATACTTATACGTGAGAATGAATACCCACATAGAAAAAACAATGGACGGATACTTAAAACACTGGCCGAAATATATTTTGTAACTTGATATTTATGAACAATTTAACATCTATAAAAAAACGCACCGCCGTTCGATTTCTAAAATCAGTCCCCTGCAACCTCCGTGGTAATTATCAGACAGAATAATAGAAGTTATCGCTCAAATCACATTAGGGAGCTTCTGGCATGAACGACCTTTATTTATTGTGTAACTGAACAATACAATGTCATTCATATATTATTTAGTGCACACAATAGCATATATAGTGCGTCTCTTTTTTTAAGTCCTTCGTCAAACTTTGTGTTTCGACTGTTGTCGGGTTGCGATTCATTACACAGCTTGCTAGTGACCGCATAATAGAAGACTTTTGCAATACATTTACAATTGAAAACATTTGGTAGTCAGATGACGCCGAATGATATTAAGAAAATAGACGCACTGTACAGTGATATTAGTAATGAATAAAAAAGCCAGATTGAAGCTGGTGATCTTATCTATTTAAATAAATTTAGCACGCCGTGCGTAAAAACTGTACTCGACAGAGCCCGGAATTCTCGTAGCACTTTTGAACTGTCATAGGGACTTCTCGTTTATCGACTTCCGATTATACATAATATGTATATCGATAAATACAGAATACAATGTGTAAAATATGATTACGAGTAGTAAACAACACGCAGTCTTATCGCGAATGAGCGATCTCTTCGAGATAACCTTTCGATAGGTATCAACTTTAAGGAAATTGTCAAAACAGACTTTGAACATGAAATTTAAAGTTAAAACACTGAACTGAAACAATTACATGTAAAATTATTAAATATTTTATTGAATCAGGCGTTACTTTGCGGAGGTCCATTTCAATGAACACAAAATATTTACCTTGCTACTCCGCTACTTACGTGCAAGATAACCAAGCTTGTGCGAAATATGTACGTTTTGCATGCAAAAAGCTTGTGCGAAATATGTACGTTTTGCATGCAAAACGTACATATTTCGCACAAGCTTGGTTATCTTGCACGTAAGTAGCGGAGTAGCAAGGTAAATATTTTGTGTTCATTAAAATTATTAAATATTAACTTTTCATTGTTTTCATTGCAAATCTCTATTTAACGGTGTTCTGCCTTTTCGCCGAATTTTTTTTGATCGAATTTCATTTGGCAACCAACGTTTCACCGAATGTTCACTTTGACAACTGACAATTGGCAAATTTTTGTATGCCAACCTCTCATTTGGCCGAATTTTCATAAAGACGAATATCATTTTCATTTTAATCTTTTGGAATATCTTTCACATGGCAAATGTTACACTAGGCCGAAAAAGTCTTATGATTTATTAGGATTAATTTAGGTTTAGGTGCGCCGGGGTGGCCCTTGTGCCACCGCTTAGCCGCGAACATGTATGTTTTAATTTATAAACAGTCTTTATTTTACTTTAGAATGTCTTATTTTTTACTAATGGTTATGTAGTACCATTTGGCTATATAAAAAAAACAAACGTTTTGGCAATCGTGAGGTTGGGAAATGAAACTAATCATTTTAACAAGTTGCCATATGATGATTCGGCAAAATGAAATTCGGCCAAACGTTGGTTGGGAAGTGAAATTCGGCAATAAAATTTTCGGCAAATCAATAGAGAACCCTATTTAACACTTTCAGCCACTCAAAAGTTATCTAAAATAGATCGGTCTTTAGCGATAAGACCGCCTGTTGTTTACCTCTTCTTTTAATCTTCCTTGATATTTTGTGTTGTGCAATATAATGTTTCGATATCGGAACTATCGGAAGTCGATAAACGAGAAGTCCCTATGATAGCTCAAAGGTGCTACGAAAATTCCCGGCTCTGGTAATCGAGTAGGTACAGCACGGTTCTGAGTATCTAATTCTAAATTAAATGAAGTATATACACGACGACGCGGTTGGCCTAGTAGTGACCCTGCCTGCGAAGCAAGCGTCCCAGGTTCGAATCAGGTTATGGACATAACATTTGTGTGATGAGCACGAATATTTGGTCCTGAGTCATAGATGTTTCTATCTATTTATTATATACTAGCTGTTACCAGCGACTTCGTCTGCAAAAAATTCGTTTATCGCTATCCCGCGGGAACTACGAAATTTTCCGGGATAAAAAGTAGCCTATGTGCTATTCCAGACTTTTCTCTATCTATGTGCCGAATTTCATCTAGATCCGTTGGGCCGTTCTGATGTATGTATGTATGTATGTAAACTCTTTATTGCACATAAAAATTTGATGTGATTGAGTAACAAACAAACATCCATCCATCCATCCATCCATACATCCATCCATACTTTCGCAATTATAATATTAGTTAGATTTCTCTATATATTAAGTATGTTATATCGTTGTCTAGTAGCCATAACACAAGCCTTACTAGCGCTTACTTTGGGACTAGGTCAATTTGTGTGAATTGTTCCCTAACCTAATACCTTTAAACGAGCAATTTTTGTATATCTATATAATCTGGATCTCGGAAACGGCTCCAACGATGTTCATGAAATTTGGTATGCAGGGGGTTTCGGGGACGATAAATTGATCTGGCTAGGTTTCATTTTTAGAAACGTATCAAAAAAAATACCGAGCAAAGCTCGGTCATTCAGGTACTATTTATATTTATGTATACAGACCTGGGCGCGCTAATGTTGAGCGCGTCTCTGGTGGCGGCGTCCAGCATGGTGGGGTCAACGGCCCCGAGCGCGCCGGTGACGCCCAGCGCGGCGCAGAAGCTGTTGACGGCGGCGGCCGGCACGCCGCGCCGGCGCAGCGCCGTCAGCGTATACAGGCGCGGATCGTCCCAATCTACACCGAATTAACCGTGAAATAGCAACAACCTATTTATACAACTACTACAGAGCACATGGTCATATTATATGGCATAGCTTCTGCCCGCGGCTTCGTCCGCGTAGAATTAGGTAGGTGTTTCCCGCGACTTCAGTCTGTAAAGAATTCGTTTATCGGTATCCCGTGGGCAAAAAGTAGCCTATGTGTTATTCCAGACCATAATCTATATCTGATCCAAATTTCATCCAAATCCGTTCAGCCGTTCTGGCGTGAAAGAGTAACAAACATCCATACTCACAAACTTTCGCATTTATAATATTATTAGTAGGATTAGGTAGCTACGACCTTTGACATGTTTATCGCTGTAAATCTAGGATACCAGCTATCTCCGTTCCAAATTCTATCCAGTCGTTTCAGCGTGAAGAAGGAACAAACATACAATACACACTCACTTCGTCACATTGATACATCCATCCATCCATTCTCACAAACTTTCGCATTTATAATATTATTAGGATTTCATCGCTCATGATCATGATCGTAAAATGCAAATACCGTCTTACGGTGAGTGCCCTAATAAATGGTATATTTTTTTTTTGTATTTAGGCTCATTAAGTATTTTGTAGCACATTTCGTATGACTTCGGGTAACGGTAATAATTCGATCATTGACATCCTTCAGACCATTATAGTTAAACTGATATTACTGCGTCGCCTTGCAGCGTCGCGAGGTTAAAAAGCCAATAATATGCGGTCAAAAGATTCCACCAAAGTTTTCAGACGAGTACCGATGCAACATCTAGATAGCAATGATAATTCTATGTCTAGACACACATGGTGCACACAAGTCGATGAAGGTTATAATCTTGATTACGAGTATTTAAGCATTGCAATTGCTGTATTTATTTAAGCGAAGTGATGATGTTTGTTTAACTTATTTAAAAATAGGTAATTATTAGTAAGTTACCATTGACAATTCCTTCATCGATAAGCTTAGCTATCTTCCTTTTAGATACAACTGTGTAGTTGACGTTGAGACGGCCGTATTCCCACTGCACAGGGCAGTAGATACCGAGCGCGTTGCACAGCCAATAGTACGAAGACCTATAACAATTCTCAACTGTCAAACCTGTGAGTAATAAAAAAAAAACCACGATCTACCCGAGACCACTATGCATCGGGGGCTCATCAAAAGTAATAGCGATCTTTAGACCGGGATAAGTCGCACATATGTTCACTTTTTTTTGACGAGTACACCACACATAAAAAAAAAATATATATAAATAAATATCATGGGACAAATTACACCAATTGACCCAGTCCCAAACTAAGCACAAGGCTTGTACTATAATAAAATAACGTTAATAGCACAATATGAAACATAATTATATTTATTTATAATGTCAATTTTCTGATAGAGTAATGATAATTTTTTTTTCTAACTAATATGTAAATTTATTAGTGATAAAACAATGGTGGTCATTAAAAACAATGTATAGGTACAATATATGGGCTCCTTCATGGACACCATTTGACGGGCAACGGGCTAGCACTAGCAGTGACGTTCTTGGCGAGCGATTTAATCAGCATAGCAGTCGAGAGCGCGAATACTGTGCCCACCGACGTGAACATTCGGCTGTTGTAGAATTTGAAAGCTGTTGAAAACCAAAGTGACGATTGGCGGCGCAATAATAATGTTGGTTGCAATGGCGGCCTATTCTTTACAGAATCCCAGCTCCGTCCTCACAGCCAAGGGCCTTAATGTGCCTCCTTGTGCCTCTCAATCTTATGGACACTGCTCTTATGACTGAGATCTGTACTTTTACTTTAAGCCAATAAATTACTTGAGAATATGCCTTTCCCCATTTCTCATTTAATTTTGATGCGATGGATATTTAAATGTGTTTCGTTTAGCGACGCGCGTATAAACTTTGCGAGCCCATATTTCACTGAATGGCCTATAATTTCGATTTGCCTCTAGTGTTAGTACAAACAGAACCTGTTTCTATTTTATTGCGCTCTTTATTAAATTATATTTGAAACACTCGCTTCTTTATTTAATAGAAGGAAGCTTTGATGAATAGCGATCAATTGAGTAATGATAATGACTCACCATCAATAAAAGTTTCTACAAAACCGTGCCTTACCGTCGCGACTGGAACTCCTTAGTGCAAAGAGAATGAGTGATGTGCTCAATGCTGTCACACAAGCAGTGTGTATAATCGTACGTAGGGTAAATGCACCACTTGCTGCCAGTGCGGTGGTGAGGCTTAAACTTTATCCTGTAGGCCACCGGGTCCTGTTTACCCTCTTCAAGGGTGATTTTCATTCTGAGTGTAGCTTCTCCTTCGTCAATTTTGCCGTTTTTCATATCCTAGTTAAATAAGATGAACAGTTATTTTGTATTTACCTACTTAGAATTGTGTACCCCAAAAGGAATAAACAGAGTGTCTATCACAAACATTTCTCAAGATGTATAAGGACAGTTAAAATTAAACATCAAATATTTAGGGCTGTGTTGTTTAAGAGCAGTAAACTCGGCCAAGCGAGTGTCCGACTATCATTAAGAAAGTATTCCATAGCCAAAATGAAGTAAAAATTACTACCACAATGATCATATTCTCAATTGACACTTGACAAACTTTCTTATTTAAATTAATGCAATTTGCCCTTACATTTTAGGTAATTATATAATTACAGATGGCGGCACGTAAGTCTAACGTGGAATACGCCCGCCCGCGGCCCCTGCACTCCCTCGCGGTACCTTATTTTCGACTACTGCGGATCTACGGTCATCGCTAGACTTACGTGCCGGCACTTGTACTTTACATGTTAGCGGTAAGAAAAGAGGATGGATAAATAACGAGTTTAAGTACCTCAAACAGCTGAAGGCTTTCTTCAATGGGCCTGTTTCTGTATGGAGATGGCGGAGGATTAAAACCTTTGATTTCTTCAGACTTCTGATGGCACACATAAGCCAAGTCTTTTTTGATCAACTGGACTGCCCACTCATACAACTGATTAAAATTGTCAGAAGAATGCGTGATTGCATAAGGTCTGTATCCTGAAAGTAACATAATGAATTTAAAAAACGGCCTATAAATTAAGATATGGTAGTAATGAGATTGCAAGTGTGGCCAATAAATAGCCCAGGTAAAAAGGGTGCACATTTTTTCTAATAATCCACATGAAAAAGGACCAGGGAGCATTAGCTATGTATATATACAATATCCCTAGACATTTTTGATATGTGTAATATACTGGGAGGTATACTCAGCGGCATATTTGGCGGAACACAAAAAAAAGTTAGCAAAAGCATACTTAATGCTTGACCAGAAAAAAATAAAAATAGTTACCTACACTTTCTTTTATGTTCCGCTAAATATGCCGCTGAGTGTATTACAATATTGATAAAGCTAAAACAACTATTGCAAGTTTTCTACAAGTTAATAGTTGCTTAGCTTGGCAACCACATATGCCTAGCAGCTACGTACACACCACATTTATATTTTATTTAAATTCTAATTGTATGGGTTGATTTAATGCCTAAATAAATTCATTATTATTATTATTATTATATTTTTATGCAAAACCCACCCTCCTTCATTTCACCCAACTTTCACAAATATTGCATATGATGCTTACTTTTTTCAAATTCTCAACAAATTAACTGTCAATGTTACTATCGAGTACACCATACTCACATACACGTACATACAGATGCCAAACTTACATCCTTATTTTTATCTTCAATTAGTTCACTAAATTTCGGTCTACTATTGACGAATGTTCAATATACAATTCTAGATTCATATTTACTTACCCAGCCATTCTACCATATCCTTAATCCCAACAAAGAACTTTTCTTCCTCTTTCTCTGGGTTTGTGTCATCATACCTCAAGAAACAAATGCCGTCATGAGCTGCTGCATACCCAAAGTTAATATTGATAGCCTTGGCATGGCCTATATGAAGAATCCCATTGGGTTCTGGTGGGAACCTAGTTCGAACCTTTCCACCAGTTATTTTGAGGTGTTCCTGTAGCAACCTCTTAGTGTCTGGTGTCACCACATAGCCATCAGACTTGAAGTTTTCACCGGGTGCATGGAACGGGAGCTTTTTCATTAAGTCATGAATTGAAACTGCACTGCCAATATCTCCCCCAAGTTCGGCCTTCTCTGGTTTAGCTGCTGCTGAAAAAAAAACAATTGACACTCTGTTACTAGTATAGGTAGTGTAGGTACTTAGATATAAGTATTGCTAAATGATGGACTAGTTACATAACCAACCTACTTATAAAAAAATAAGAACACTGATGGTTAACTTACATTTAATTGAAGTAACCTTGTCTGCTCTCACTCACAACTGTGATCAGTTGCTTAAGGCAATTTGTTAAAATATATTTATTATTATCTGCTTCAACTATTCCTAGTATGTAATGACTATAATATCTCTGTATTCTCTGTAATTTGTAAAATTACCTTTGCTGTTATCCTTTGCAGGTTTCTTACCACCGTCAGTAGTTTTCCCCTTCTTTTCTGGTTTGGGAGGTGGGGCAAGATCAGCCTCAGTCTTAGACCCTAGCAAATCTAGAATCTGAAATTTGAGAAAAATACTTTAAGTGGTTAGTATTAGTATTGGCTGCATAAAATATTAAAATCCCACTTTCCATCAGGTGACCCGTCTGCTTGTTTGCCCCCTCTTATATAAAAAAAAATCTCTTTTTTGTAATTTATCAACATTTATAAATTAGTCACAATGAAATCAGCAAATTATTTATAAATTAAATGTATAGCATTCACATCAGAACTTCAAATCAGCTGAATAAATACAATTATTCAATGTTACATTATTGTTCTTGACCACAGTTCCATTGTATTATTTGTTCAGTAGTTCAAGTTTGACGTAATATAATTTGTGCTCTCAAACTAAAAAATTACATGCAATATTATATATATAATATATATTTATTGGATCATACCTGCACATCAAGTTCATTTTTGATGGCTTTGCCATCAGCCCAAGGCAAGTCTGCCCTCACAGCTTGCATTACAATACCAGAGTTAAAGCGGTATCGTTTCAGTAATAATTCCTCCTTGTACTTTGCCATATGCTTTTCAATGGCCTGTTCTACTTGCTCTGGTGTCACTACTACTCCCACACCACAGGCCTTCTCAAATGCCTCAATGTTTATGTTAACTTCACTGACATGGCTAAGCAGGTATTCCAGAGCAGCATCCACTCGCAGCGTAGAATCAAGCTTACCATTTTCAATGTATTTGCAAACGAACGGCAGTTGATTTGCAATTTGAGGCTTGATTTTAGAAGCGAGGTGATAGATCAACATGCCGGCGCCTGCTGGCAAACTCTGTACATTAACCTGGTGAAAACGAAGCGTATTATTAAAGACATTTTAATTTAAAATGAACTCAAAAAATAAATTGCATACATTACCTCGTTAAGACCGGCTAGTAAAAACTTCGAAACATTTGCGTTTTTCAATGTCTCCTTTGCCTTTTGTTCACTCAAACCTAAAAGCTTAAACTTTTCTATAGTTTCTTCTGGCGACATGTTAAAAATAAACGTTTGGTAGACTCCGCGAGTTCAAAAAGGGGAATATAATTCAGTGTCCACCTCGTAGCTAGCAGATGGACGGGATCGTGTCGTGCTCGTGCGTGTCTGACACTGACAGTGACATTGACATTGACGTTTATCCGACGAGTCGACAACGCTACCCCAGAAGATTGTTCGAGGTATTGAAAAAGCAGCTTTACGTCATAACTATTGTTTTGAAATCTATGAATCAACCTTTTTTGGACGCACGTTCTGACCATGCGTTGTTGTAAATCATAAGCTCAAGCATACCAGTAAGGTTCAAAAGTTCCTGGCCGTATATATTTAAAAGAAGAAAACAAGAAACAAATGAATGTCATTTTATTTGTCATTTATTCCAGCGTTGCCAGATGGGTACGCAATAGTACGCATGGCGTACTATTTTATGATCTTGCGTACTCGCGTACTCATCCGTCGATTTGCGTACTATTTTTATATTTTAGCACCTGACAGCCTAGGTTATTCCAGATGACAGAAAAACAATATAAATTACCTGTGGCTGTCGCGATGACGTTTTTTTTTTTTTTTTTGGCCTTTGTTTATGTGCCAGCTGCGTAAAGCGCAGTTTTGCACTAAATGTTGCACTGCGTACTCAAACTTGAATTTGCGTACTATTTTTAAGAGCTACGCGTAACGGAACGTAAAACCCATCTGGCAACACTGATTTACAGTGTTGCCGTTTGGTTCCGTTTCTTCCGTTTTGCGGAACTTTTGACACCCCCGCGGAACTTGGAAGGAACTTTTTAAGCGGTGTGTATTTAATTATTCATAGGTATTTAATGATTTTAAATAAAATGGAACTTTTCTACCAAAAATGGAACTTTTTAATGTAATTTTCAAGGGAAGTGACCTGGCAACACTGCTGATTTATTCAGCTATTGTGTGGATAATTTCGTGGTTTGTAACTTTCGTTTTCATAAAATTTTCTTTGATTTAAATATAAAAAGCGGTGTAATTTGTACAATGTTCAAATTGGAGTATCGATCAGTGATAAAATTTCTGACAAAGGAAGGCATAAGTCCAACTATAATCAAAGAAAGGTTAGATAACGTGTACGGGAATTCCTCCCCTTCGTTTTCGACTGTTAAGGATTGGTGTAAGCAGTTTCGTTTAGGGCGTGAGTCCATCGATGACGAACCCCGACCAGGCCGCCCTGTTGAGGTTCTTACGCAAGATAACGTCGATTTAGTCGAACAAGAGGTACTGAAGGACAGAAGACTAAAGACGAAGGAAATAGCGTCAAGAACGGGACTTACGAAAATAACAGTCCTTAGGAATCTACACGACCATCTAAACATGAATAAGGTTAGTGCAAGATGGGTCCCGAAACTTCTCTCGAGTGCTCAGCGAGCTGAACGAGTGGCGTGCTCCAAGGAACTTTTAGAGGAGTTCAAGTCATGTGAGAGTGAATTTATCCAGTCCATTGTTACCGGAGACGAAACTATGGTCTTATACTATGATCCTCTTTCGAAAAGAGAGTCGATGGAGTGGCGTCGTTCTGGGGAAGCACCCCCTCGAAAGGCAAAGGTGTGCCAATCTACCAAAAAGATAATGGCCACAATATTTTGGGATTGCGAAGGGATATTGCTTATAGATATCAAAAAACGCAATCAGACAGTAAACGGCAGTTACTATGCTTGCCTTATAGACCAGTTGCGAGAAGCAATAAAGCTTAAACGTCGAGGAAAACTCAGCAGGGGTGTCCGTCTTCTTCATGACAATGCGCCTGTCCACACGGCTGCAGTTGTAAAGGCGGCTATATCTAAATGTGGATTTAAAACAATCCGTCACCCACCTTACAGCCCTGATCTAGCCCCAAGCGACTATTTTTTATTTTCTAAACTTAAATCGGACTTAAGGGGGAGAAAATTTTCGTCCGATGATGAGGTCGCTGCTGCAGTTTTCAAGCATTTCGAAGACAAAACTTCCGAATATTATTTTAAAGGCATAGAAATGTTAATCAAACGATCTGAAAAATGTATAACAATAGGAGGAGACTACATTGAAAAATAAAAATATTTTTTTTAACCTAAACGTTAATTTTCATTATTAGGCCGGAAACTTTTGAACCTTACCACGTACATACGTTTCACTTACCCTTGTGATAGTGGTTTTCCAGTTTTCCAGCCATCTATTGAAACTACGTCACATTAGGTACATCACAAACATCTTTAGAAAAACGACGTCCGAATAATCTTCTCCAACAGTTCCCCTACTCAACCATAGATGGCATTAAATCGTACTCCCATAAAAATAGTATAAGGTGAGGGCGCCTTTTTCTACGTAGTAGCCAGCATGTAGCTAGTAGGCCCACAGGGTTCCATATTCTGGAAAAGCTATTACTAGAGAGAACAAGATCTAATATCGATAGGTGGTCATAAAAGCAATAAAGAAATAAATTAAATGAGTTTGGCAATTTAAATTTAAGCACTTAGATTATTTTTATTTGGCTAACATTGGTGACAAGCAAGAATGCAGAACGGTTCTCTTGATAGTAGAATTCCCAACGGCAGCCACTATTAAAACAGCTAGGTACCTACTAATTATATTCTCGTACCGGATAGTTATCAGAAATAAAAATTATTACTATTAGGCTACTTTCAACATGAAACTACCGTCAGACTCACACATAATTACAACACACCGGATAACATTATTTAATTGGGATTGTTCATTTTTTTACATCATACCCTGATTTGAAAACCATTTCGAAGTATGGGGCTTGCGAACTGTTTTATCTTATTGGCGTTCAAAAATACTCAAGGAACACGGATATTTTGCAAAAAAAATATTTGACCTTTATTCGACCTTACCGAGCGGCTGTTGTTAGTTCCAAAAAATAAATCGGCAAATATCTAGTTTGTCTATTAAATTTATATGTCAACTAGTTATCAATGTCACCCAATGTCAGTAAAGTAAATATTGTATTGTTGAAAACTTAAAATTGTCGGTCGATGCTTCGTCCCAACCTGAAATAATGACTCTAAAAACAGCTCCAAAACAATAGTTCGCACGGATCCGAGAAGATTTAAGAGAAAAGTGGTGTCGCGAAGTAAATGTTGAATACTTCAAAGTTTATAAGTACACAATATTGTTGCGAGGATCATTTCGATGTAAGTAGGTACCAAAACACAATGCCACATACTTCCACATTCATAAATTTTCAACTCATTATAACCATGATCAGGATTTAACGCAACATACAATAAGCTTGTAGGTAAACCAAAGGTAAACAGTATATAATTTGACATTGAGATGACAGTCACAACAGTTATGACAACTATTTTTTTTAATTTCCAAAGAATTGTGGGAAAATTGCCTATTTCAGCCGGCCGTATATAATTTACGAAAAGTCGTATCTGATTTTTTTAAGCAATTATATTAATTAAATTAAGCCATGAAATGACAAAATATTCAAATTAGTTTCTTAAAGTGATCCATATTTTCTAAAAAAAATATAAAAAGGGGGTTAAAAAAAATGAACAATCCCACAATCCTTCGGCTTTTATACGTGAGTTATCCGGTGTGTTGTAATTATGTGTAATTACTACTAGGCTACTTTAGCTAATCTCGCCAGACGAGTTAGGTAAGTACCTATAGTAGGCGGCAAATAAGTAAAACGTGAAGGGGACAAGCGCAGTATGAAAATGATGTTGTTTATCATACTGTGCATATCCCCTCCACGTTTTACTTATTTGCCGCCTACTATACTCTGTCTGCCAATTAGCCAGCTCTGTTCCATTTATGTACATGCTAGCGGTTGCGCGCGACTCCGTCTGTGCAGAACTCACTTATCGCTATCCCGCGGGAACTATGCGATTTCTCGGGATAAATACTATCCTATATCCTTCCCCGGGACTAAAACTATCTCTGAACCAATTCCTTTTCAAAAAGTTTAGGCGTGAAAACGTAACAGACAGACAGACTTACTTTCGCATTTATAATATTAGTAGGGATTATCAGTAGTAATGTCTATAAAGCTTGCTTTTAAAGTAGGAACATAATTATTATTGCAAAACAATATTATGTTATAGGTATACATATGTAGGTACCTACAATACACTGTAGGATTCTGTAAGAATAAGTGCTTTTCCTAACCTAGCGTAACTTTATACTTTATAGTCCGCAGTGATTCTGCACAAAACTCTGTTTATTCCTTAATTTTACATTTCAAAAAGCCGTGGTAGCATAGTAGTTTGGTGGGCTCTCAAGCAGAGGGTCGTGATTTCGAATCCCGGGCTCGCACCTCTGAGTTTTTCGGAATTTATGTGCGAAATTACATTTGAAACTTACCATGAACTTTTCGGTGAACGACAACATCGTGAGGAAACCTGCATACATCTGCGAAGCAATTCAATGGTGTGTGTGAAGTTCCCAATCCGCACTGGGAACGCGTGGGAACAGTGGGAACTATACAAATAAATTTTTCATCTCTCATACTCTGAAAGTAGGTCATTGATTATCTGGATATAGGGTTGAAAGTGACTCATCGCGACCCTTGGGTTGAAAGTATTTTTTTTTTCTAGCTAATCCAAATGAGGGACATAGCAATGGAAATACGTATACAGCCATGTAATCTATGTTTAAAATAAAAATCTATACTAATAATTCATTTTTAATTGTAAAAGGCAAAATAATCTTAAAATAACATTCCTGTAATAATAATAATAATATAATAAGCATATAGGTAATAAGCTTATGCAAGCGTATACAACGAGAATTAGTAGAAATTATTACGTTCGGTAATTTTTTAGCTTGAAATATTTAAGTCTACAATTAATTGATAGCGACCTCCGTGTCTGCAAGTTTAAAAAAAAAACTAGCCGGCCGCCATTGGTGCGCAGAAGAAATGCGCAATGCGCGTAAATCGCGCAATAGAAAAAAGAGCGGGAAGAGAATGACAAACGTAACAAATATTAAGAAATTTTAATTTCCTCATATTCGAAATGAAAAGTAGAGTGTTCAACTCGGATGAAATTACCCATTTCACCTTCGAACCAATGGTGCCCTCACTTCGTTCGGGCACCAGAAATATCTCAGGTGAAATGGGTATATTTCAACCCTTGTTTATCAATCTACTAATTCTTATTCTTATTCTTATAGCCCAACCCCTTTCGTTCTGAAAGCAGGCCTGTGCCCAGCAGTGGGACGTATATAGGCTGGAGATGATGATGATGATGGATGATTCATTTACGTACCTATAACCCATAAGATATTCAAATGAATATGAGATGGCGGTAATTCAAGTTGTTCCAGTTAACCGTAAATTATCACGCAATGAAACGAGAACAGTTAAGTCTCAACGAATTATGCAAATTGTGTTAGTAAGTTTACATCCCAGCACTGACGGCTCAGTGGGCTGATGAGGACTCCTGCTTTTCTAAATTATGCTTTAAATATCTTTAATGTGTGGGAGGTATTGACAAGTACGGATTGCTGTAAGTAAGTAGGTACGCGGCTTAGTTATATCTTGTCTTATTCGGTCCTTGTTTCCACACATCGCCGCCTAACTCGTGTAGGTACTTATTAGTCTTTTTTGAAATGGAAACTTCTTTAGCGGCACTAAGCGCTTTTTGGGATGGGTAAAAAAATGATAATTTCGCGACAGACGTAAGACGGAGGGAGAGTTTAAGTTAAGTAGGTACCAGGATATCAGGATCCTCTAAGAGCTTATTTTGAAATACGAATGAATCCGCGTTCGATTTTTGAAGTATTTTTTGGTTGAGTCGTGGAGCAAAAGAACAGCCTGGTAAAAAAGAGTAGAAATTAAAAAGTGGCAATACTGTAGTGTCGTCCCTTTCTAATCTATAGGTATAAGAAAACGGGACGACACTACTGTATTGCCACTTTTTAATTTCTACTCTTTTTTGCCAGGTTGTACTAGGGCATCAACATATTGTTAGAGGTCTGTCAATATAGATTGTGCCCATACACAATCTAGTGCCCATATCACAAGCTTTGCTTAGTTTTGGACTAGGTCAATTGGCAGAGCTGCGATTTATTTGAAATACTTCTATTTAAAATGCAAATACAAAATGCAAAATACCTATTTTGTATTTTACATTTAAATACTTTTTAGTAAAAAGCATTTTGTATTTTATTTGAAATACCTTTTGAGATGTATTTTGCATTTTTAATATTCATTTCAAAATTGCAAAATACTTTTTGATTAAGTTTAGCCAACATTACCAGTCAAACAAAATGAAATGAACGAATGAATGACGCTTGTATTGCCGAATTTGACCGATAGAGGCGCCTGGTAGCCATGCGTGCCCATTTTTAGGGTTTCATAGCCAAATGGAAAAAACGGAACCCTTATAGATTTCGCCATGTCCGTCTGTCTTTCTGTCCGTCCGTATGTCACAGCCACTTTTTTCCGAAACTATAGAACCTATACCTACTGTTGAAACTTGGTAAGTAGATGTATTTTGTGAACTGCATTAAGATTACCACACAAAAATAGAACAACACCGGCCAAGTGCGAGTCGGACCCGCGAACCGAGGGTTCCGTACAAATTCGCCAAGTTATTAATAATATTATGATTAAGTAGTTATTATTATGTTGAGTATGAGTATGAGTAAAATCCGGTGTTAGCAGAGCCCTGCTCTTAAGCGAAATGTAGACACAACAATAAATTTTGGGGGTTCCCCATACTTAAAACTAAAACTCAATTTTTTTTATCAAACCCATACGTGTGGGATATATATAGATAGGTCTTCAAAAATGATATTGAGGTTTCGAATATAATTTTTTTCCAAACTGAATAGTTTGCGCGAGAGACACTTCCAAAGTGGTTGAGTGGTTGAAAGTGGTACATGAACCTTGAATTGATTTAATTGGTTCATCTTATAGATTTCTTGCCCAAAACTTAAACTAACAACATTTTGTCGTTCATGTTTGGGGTAGGGTATCTAAGTGAACATTGTTATTTTTTATTTATTTTCATTTGTTAAGAAATGTGACGCGTGTCAAAGGCAAAAACATTTTAGGCTTGTTAAGGAGCCAATGATTATAACTGACACAGGTCAGTCAGCATTTGATAGAGTATTTTTAGATTTAGTGGGCCCGTTAGTTAAGGATAGTTATAATTATAGTTACATTTTAACCCTGCAATGCGACCTTACGAAATATGTTGAAGCCTATCCCCTTACAGCAAAAGATACAGTGTCCGTAGCGACAGCATTGGTAAATAATTTCATATTACGCTACGGCATACCGCGAGAAATTATTACAGATAGAGGCACAGAATTCATCTCAAGCACGATGCAAGAAGTATGCAAGCTTTTAAAAATTTCACATTTAAAATCAACAGCCTATCATCATCAAACTATTGGTTCATTAGAGAACAGCCATAAAAACTTAATTTCATTTCTACGCATTCAAACTGAGAATACAGGACAAAATTGGAGCTTATGGCTACCCTACTGGAGTTTTGCTTTCAATACCACTATACATACGGAAACTAAATATAGTCCCTATGAACTAGTATTCGGAAAAACATGTAATATTCCAAATAATCTAACAAACTCTTTAGACCCATTGTATAATTTTAATGACTAGGTAAAGTCACCAAAAATTGAACGATGAAGCGACTACCTCTCCTTTGAACCCTTTTTTCGAAGTGTTGTAAGCCATGTATGATAGTGATTTTTTTCTGTAATGCTAAGCACATAGTCGACTTTGCATTTCATGACTTCAAACCCTTATATTACAAACGGATGTATACAAAAAAAAATATTTTTGCCAAAATAAGGCAAATTGCCCCAAAGTTGAACGATGTGCCCTATTTATGAACGAATTGACCCCAAAAGATGAACTAATATATTGATAGTAAATTAATAGTGGAAAGGTGGTAAATTTTTCCCGTAATTGAACATTGCCCACTAAACAAATATACACGAATATACGTGTAGTTATGTGTATTTCTGAAACAAATGAAAATAAATAAAAAATAACAATGTTCACTTAGATACCCTACCCCAAACATGAACGACAAAATGTTGTTAGTTTAAGTTTTGGGCAAGAAATCTATAAGATGAACCAATTAAATCAATTCAAGGTTCATGTACTGAAATAGAAACCAAAAGTTGAACTAGTAACATTTCTTGGTTCAAGTTTTGGGCATGAAATAATAGTTGAACAGTAGCGATTCCCATACAACAAAAATATCAAAAATCTTCGCCTTAAGAACAAAATAATTTGTTCAACTTTTGGTTAAAAAATCTGCGATAGGTATACAATTAATTTGAGTCATAAACGGTGTGTCTATCATTTTTATGAGATTTTATAAATGCATTTGAAAAAATACCACTTTGCCCAATAGTTGAAGACCGTTCAACTATTAGCTCATACCTCTGATTTTGAAACCATTACTTGAACAGCGATTTTATCATTAAATAATATAAAAAACAAAGTTATTTATTTACGTAAATATCAAAGACATAGTCATGAATACATACCAAGCATAAAAATGTTAATCAATGCATTATTCAATTTTATATGCAATTAAAAGCTTAAAATGTGAAGGTCTTATCTTAAGAAGGATTCAATATAACCGGCACTTTTGCCGGGAAGCCGAGACGCGGCGACCGTTCACGTTCGCATGCGTGACGCAATTGACATGGAATTATATTTTTCAGCTCGGTGAAGTGTTGTCGCATTATGAAAAAATATTCCCCAGCGTCTCAAATGTGCCACGATTTAATTATTACGGTTTTTAGGCCAAACGTTCAACTTCTGGGTGTTGTTCATCTTTTGGTTCCACTACCTATCCGTATGAACTAAAATACAGATTACAGAAGTCGCAATTAGATGCTAAACTAAATTTATGTAAGAGTAAAGAGATAAGGAAAACGCGTTATGACGCATATGTAAACACTGTAGAGTACAAGGAAGGAGATCTAGTTTTAGTTAAAAATGAAGCTTGTTCTAACAAGCTGGACCCCTTGTATGTAGGTCCATTTAAAGTAGTGAAGGACATTGAACCAAATGTAATCATTTAGATAATAATAATAAGGAGAAAACTCTCCATAAAAATAGAACAAAATTGTATTTTTGTTAATAATAAATATTAGGTAAAAAAAAAAAAAAAAAAACTTACTATATCAGTTTTTTTTTATTATGCCCCCGCGGGGCGTGTGGTGTATGTCTAGCTAGATAGATTAATATATAAGTTGTGTATTCATTTGTATGTTTAGTCTTTAAGCTACTCTCATTGAATAAACACGTATCTACTCAATATTTAGTGTTTCAATACCTCGAAGCGTACATGGTAAAATGTGTCCCCCCCCCCCTGTAACTTCTAAAATAAGAGAATGATAAAACTAAAAAAAAATATATGATGTAGATTACCATGCAAACTTCCACCGAAAATTGGTTTGAACGAGATCTAGTAAGTAGTTTTTTTTTTAATAATTTCTGTCTGTATAAGTAACCAATATAAAATGACCTCACACTGCAGAGCTTAAGAGCAGGACTCTGCTAACACCGGATTTTTTAATAACTTGGCGAATTTGTACGGAACCCTCGGTGCGCGAGTCCGACTCGCACTTGGCCGGTTATTTTTTCTTCTTTGGTCAGAGTGCGCGCCTTATGTCTGACTAGTGAGGTGCCATTTGGCTCGGCATTGTATCTCTATTCTATTTCTCATGATATGATAGTACCTAAAATAAATATAAATCATTCGATTTGGTAAAAAGGTATTTTATTTTGAAAAAGTATTTTGAAAATACCTATTTTGCATTTAGCATTTGAAATACAAAACGCAAAACTATTTGGTATTTTGCATTTGAAATAGTAAATCTGAATCTATTTTGTATTTAAATGCTTTTTTAAAACCATTTTGTACATCTCTGTCAATTGGTGTCAATTGTCCCAAGATATATATAGATAATACCGTACGTTTTTTTTTGTAAGCGGCCGGTACGGTACGCGTATTGAGCATCATGGAGGTTACAACATTAAAATCCCATCTAAGCTGCTGTTTTCACTTCTGCCGGCACTCCCGGAGTGCTGCGTCGCTTTTTTTTGCAGTTACGAGTTGAGCTGCCACATTTAAAGCGCCTACTCTTTAGCGTATATTTACTGATTGACGACGATACTAATATAACTCTTGAATGCAGCGCCATTTCCATATGTTGATAACTTTATAGGTACAAAATCCGTTGCAGCAGTCTACGAAAATGTTTACTCGAGTGCTCTACTCAATTAACGTTTTAGAGAAATCAAAATAAAACAGTTGATAGCACTGAAGCTACCTTCAATACAATATTATTAACTTCCATACGAAATTTATCTCAACCTGAGTAAATTAAGTACCTACAACATGATTTACTCGGGTTGATCCCTGCCGCATCCTTCCGCCACCGCCCTACGCGACAACACTTCCATCCTCACCATCTGGATGGTTGGCTGTCTTCTACTGTGCGTTTTTCCAGAAATTTCCTGCCTCGCATAGCAAAGCTCTGGAACGAGGTTCCTGCTACGGTGTTCCCAGACCGTTATGACCTTCAAACTTTCAAAAAAAAGAGCCTACTCCTACCTAAAAGGCCGGCAACGCACTTGTGACTCTTCTGGTGTTGCAGGTGTCCATGGGCGACGGTAATCGTTTTCCATCAGGCGATCCGTCTGCTCGTTTGCCCCCTATATCATATAAAAAAAAAAAAAAAAAAAAAAATGTCAAGTTGTATGTCTCCAATTCTCCACGTAAGTAGCCTCTAGTAGTCACCTCTAAAGTCAATTTTATATATATAGGTACCTAAAGTCTGAGTTTCTAATTAAACAAGCGAGAGAGTTTACAGTTACATTACAGATAGTAAAATAGGCTAGGCACTTAACTGTAGGTATCTACGTCAAAACACGAAGTGACAACTGTTAGTAAGTACTTAGATACATAATTATATGTACATACGAAGATACCTGAATGTAATTGATAACGTAACAAATTCACCCTTTTAGGATTCCGTAACCAAAATGGAAAACGAAACCCTCAATTAGGTACTTAATTTTATCTTGTCAGTCTGCTTGTCTCAGTAGGCACGTCTGAGGCATTTTACTCGCAAACTATGAAGACTATCTTCGGTACCTATATTGCTTACAAATTTTTAGTTTCTCTAGCATAAAAAACATTATGAAGGTCTACCTGCGGTATGAGATAAGGTCACCAAACGAGACAAGACGAAACGGGGAAACATAATCCTCGTGCGGAAATTAGTCTACGGTTTTCCTGTAATTGCCTATGGATATTGTTACAAACAATTTTACTGTAGGAAATGGGTAAGTAAGTAGGTAGGGAAGTAAGTAGTTACCTACTGTTAGGTGTCGAACGGATTTCCAGTTTTCAAAGTTACCGATAATACTAATCTAGGTACTTAATCTAAACAGAAACTTTCATCAGGTACTACCTTACCAGGCCGTATTTTTACATAACTTTGACATCTGGGGTCACGATAGTGCCCCGCCAAGTCGAGTACCGTGTTTTACACGAACTCAGTGTACTCTAGTATATGTATACGAGTAAGCTTCCGATATAGTAGTAGGTACCTATTAGACATGTCCTACCTACCTAGTCATTTAGTTTTATGCGTAGGTACTAGGTACCTACCTAATGTGTCTGGTCTCTACCAAAAATAAGATTTCACACAAACAAAACATCCACGGAAAACATCTAATAAAACGAACGCTCGTTTACAAACAACAGTCCCAAGCTCGTCCCAACTAGTCCCAAGTCACGGCATTAATGGTTTTGTTATCTTGGTAGCTTAATTCCTACTCACCGCACTGAAACAAGATCTTTAATTAATTTACTTAATGTAACCCTCTATTAATAGTTAATATTGTATAGACACAGCACGCAGATTTCATTTAAAGCTATTCCGTAGGAAACTACGCATTTTCCGAGATAAAAATGATCGTATTTTCTGAATTTAGATTTAAAACATCAGCATCTGTGTCGTGCGCGACATAAGACTACCTACCTATAGTTTTTCTTACTGTTTATGCGTTCGTTCGAGAGATGGGTACCTAGTCTATCTCGAGCGCGACACAAGCTCTCGCGCGCCGTCGTGCTAGCCGTACCTACTGTGTACCAAATACACAAATTAGGTACGTCTATATCCCTTAAGAAGTGGACAGAGCCTAAAGTAGCAAGACCTAAAGGCCACGTTTAGCATGTTTAGTGTGTACCAAATATCATAAATTAAAATTCGCTAAGAGTAACAAACCTCCTTCCATCCATCCATCCATCCTCACAAAAATGCGCATTATATTTTTAGAAATTATTACCATTATTTCTGAAAAACTTTCGACATACCTACCACATTAATCAGCCAAACCAGCGCGTTGCTTCCACCACATCCTGAGGTTTGTATTTAGCTGCCATTGCCACTTCCAGTCTATTAATGTTCGGATCACATTTTTTACACACGAGATTTTTGAGACCTTTCAAGGACTCCCAGAAATATTCTGTGTCCGAATCTGCTTTTACGTTATTTGTGTAGGCGTAATAAGTACCACAATAAGTACAATGCCGTCGTTCGCTCCCGTAGTTAAGTATTCTCGACACATTAGGTATTATACCATGAAAATAATTTATACCTACAAATAAGTAAGTGTATTTACTTTGTTCATTATTCATGTAAATATATAAGAAAATAACGAGTATTTAGCACATTTAAATGTGTTTACGGAAATAAATAGGTACTTATCTATTGTTGATGGGAACATGTACACACAGTCATTAGGTACAGTATTATTTAGGACAGGGATCTTTTATTGTTCATTACTTTACCGCCACAAAAGACAGATAAAGCGTGAGACTGTAACACCTGGCTACTGTGTATTGATGGCAGATACCCATGAAAACAATAATATAGATATTCGGCCATTCTGCTCGAACATGCCGTGAAGTAGGTACAGGTACCAGTACGTACCACAATGACAGTATACGATGTACAGTGCTTCTAGTTTCTTAACGTATTTGACAGTTGCCGTGTTTCGAATAAACATGAATGAATACATTATTAGATAGGAGAGCGGATAGTTTGGATAGAGTGATGCTCGATGCAGCTGTTGCACTCGCTTAGGTGTCCAATACTAGAAGCACTGTAAGTACTTACATTATAATATTGGTTTTTAGGGTTCCGTACCCAAAGGGTAAAAACGGGACCCTATTACTAAGACTTCGCTGTCTGTCCGTCCGTCTGTCACCAGGCTGTATCCCAAGAACCGTTATAGCTAGACAGTTGAAATTTTCACAGATTTTGTATTTTATTTCTGTTGCCGCTATAACAACAAATACTAAAAACAAAATAATAATAATAATTAAGGGGAGCTCCCATACAAAAAACGTGATATTTTTGCCCTTTTTTATGGCTACCACTCGCCGAGCTAGATCTCAAGAACCATAATAGCTAAACAGTTGAAATTTTCACAGATTATGTATTTTTATTGTGGCTACAACAACAAATACTAAAATCAAAATAATAATGATAATTAAGGGGGCTCCCATACAACAGAGTAGTCGTTGGCGTTTTAACAGAGTCACGTTAACAAAGTAGTTGTTAGCCTTTTTTCTGGTACGGAACCCTTCGTGCGCGAGTCCGTTTCGCACTTGGCCGGTTTTTACATTTCTCGTGTTTTTACGAGTATAATATTCAAGACTATTCGTTCATCCGTGAAATCGTATTATGGACGTTGCATTGCAGACGCGAAATACCGTAAGTACACTTATTTTCGCACGTGACCGATTCTGTCTGTTGTTATAGCAATGATGTTGGTAAAAATAGTAGATTGAGCAACGAGGGTGGAAAGACACCTATTTCACACGAGATACCTAGTACCTACCTATAAAGATCTCACCCGAACAAAGCGAGTTAAAATTCTGCTCTTCATTTCGATTAAAAAGAAAGTAAAAAATAAGCTCTCATGCTCGGAAACAGAGGGAAATCATATTCAACTTAACTACGTCAGAAAAAAATCATTTGCCTCACTTTCAGATTATGAGAGATGAAAATATACATGCAAATATCTATGGAGTGTTTGAATTCGTCGTGTAACAGCACACCATCCAAATATGCACACCAGTAGGTGTATATAGTTGTATTGACATACAGAAACGTGTGGCATTCCAATCAAGCTATTTTCGGAAAAGTGTGGAGTAAAACATTGTGCCTACAATTGTGGCGTTCTTCGCCGACATAGAGATAGATAATAATAGAGGACGCATGACTCGAAGAAGCGCTTGCTGAGGCTGTTCCTCATTAGTGAAAATGATATCCAACCTAAAAGGCCTTCCCGACCTCGATCGTGAGTAGTTGTCTGAATACCCGGCCCTCTGCCGCCAAGGACGGTGTACAGTCACTTGCAGGATGAACGTAAAAGGGTTTCAATTTACATAAAGATTTGCTGGCGAGCTCATAATCTCTATAATCCCACATACTACTTACACTTAACGAAGGGCCTATATAATGGTTCATAAGTAGGTACAACACTGTATGTAGATATAAATGTATGTATTCATACGTAATCGTCATAAAAATCATTAGCACCTGACCTACTTATAAAATTTTGAATAATAATATACACCCCCTTGCAAAAAAATCGGGCATGTATAGTTTTTCAGATTTTTAGACGTTAAAGCTTAGAAAGTAAGGTTTTATGCACATAAAATTCAAAAACCATGGGTGCCCGTTTTTTTTGCAAGGGGGTATATATATATATTTAGCATGAATATTACCTCCTTTTACAAGTATATTAGATTGATCTACGTTTCATTCGTCTTAGATAGCGATGAAAAAATATTATTGGGTAAGGTAAGTGGCAGTACCTAATCACATAGACATTTTAATGGCTTCAATATTTATAATATGGCAGGCATTCATAATTTTAATAAGGTTAAGTGTTTGGGAAAGCAATCATACTCTATAGTTACATACTCGTATAGGTTAACGATAATGACTCTATAATATAGTAGTAACAATAAGAACCTCACCTACACATATGTAAGGCTTTTATCACTCGTAACAAATAAGTAGCTCACTACGTAGGTCGGTTCTACCCCTCCATCCAGGGCCGGCCATAGGGTAGAGTGGGTCGAATAGCCGTTCTAGACTTCGGGTTAGCAAGATGCGCGAAAAATAAAATTTGATGGCGGTTTTTGAGTCGACTGGAGGGGGAAAGAGGGTAGAAACCGTCCCTCGAAAGGCGCTGAAACACAACCTTGCTCTATTATGATAAAGGGCTAACACTATATCTCTCTTGTATCAACTTCAAAATATGAAGAGCAGGTTGTACGATCAAAGCGATGTCTTTATAAAGTTATCTTACAAACTTGATAGGGCACAGGGCCCCGATTTTTGAAAGCACATGTGTAAAAATACCACTCGAAAGTGGTGAAAAATTGTGCTGAATTTGAAATAAAGGCTGTCCCAGAAGTAAAGAGACAAATTTAAAATTTCAAACTATATGAAAAGACTTTTATTTTCTTAAGAAAAATAACTGTCATGGCCGCCGTAGGCATTATATCTGTCAGATTAAGCGGGAATTTCGAAAGTATTTTAAAAGTTTTAATTATGAAGAGAGCTGAACACGAAGTATTAGCAAAAAGAGTTAATCAATTTTATAAATGTCATGGAAAAACGGACACGATACGTCATTTTTCTCCAGAGGGAGTGAGAAGAACTACTTTGTATCGAATTTTAAAGCGTTTTGAGAAACGCATGGAGATATTTATAAAAACATTCCTGGAAGAAAACGTACTGTTTCGTCACCTAAGAATATAAATAAGGTAAAAAAAGTTTATAAACGGAATCCCTCGATGTTTGTTAGAGTTGCTGCGGATAAATTGAAAATAACGAAGTCAAGTATAGCTCGAATGAAAACACACGACCTACAGCTTAAAGCGTTTGCAAAATTATCTGCTCCTAAATATATTAAAGACCTGGAAGTGCGAGCTAAAAGAGGATGCCGAAGTGTATGAAAAAACACTGAAAAAAGTTCTTATAATTGATGACGAGACCTACGTGCCCGTGGACCCAATGGATGTTCCTGGAAAGCAATACTACCACGCAAACAATCGCGACGCAGTAGATTATTCACAAAAAATCATACCAAAGGCCAAATTTTTCAATAAATACCTAGTTTGGCCCAGAGTGGTAATACGTCTGAACCATATATTTGCACGGGCTCTATTAACGCACGCATTTACCTGAGAGAATGTATAATAAAGCGATTGATTCCCTTCATTTATAAATATTACCATAGGGAAGAAATTATATTCTGGCCGGATATGGCGTCATGCCACTACACCACCGAAGTCACCCAACATTTAGAGGCTGCGGGGATAGATTTTATACGAAAACATAATAGCGCCCCAAATGTCCCCCAAACTCGTGGTATTGAAACTTTTTGGTCTTTATGCAAACGAGAATATAAAAAACAAACGGAAAAACCCAAATCATTGGCTGCATCTAAACATCGATGGACTAGTTTGGCTAAAATTGTGGCAACTAGGTCAGGAAAAGCTGTAATGAGGCGAGCAGCAATGAACCTCAGAAAAATTGGCTATAAAGGCATTGCACAAGCAAATTTAATAAATAACAAATATGATTTTATTCTTGATTGGACTTAATGTAAATGTTAGCACTTTATTATATTTTTTCATTAAATATTTTCATTTCAAACTTGTCTCTTTACTTATGGGACAGCCCAGTATCTTGGCTCTCATTAATCATGTGGACTAGTCAAAAATTTGATTGGAACCGTAGTTTTGAAGATATAAAGATTTATATAACTTTCGAGTGATGTGCTTTCAAAAATCGGGTCCCAGGGCTCTGCCGTTAGAACTCCATCGTTTTCTTGAGCTTAGCTTTAAAATTTTGGTCAAATTGTGCTCCATCCATACCAGTTTCACGATAGTATATAAATTTGATCATATATCGACATTATATCGAACATTAATCTAAAAATTGGTATCAGCTTCCTCGTAATAATTTTTATGTTCGATTAGATTACTGGCTGTAGGTGTGTTACAGGAGCTTATCAATATCGATTTGGTAAAAATTGGTAAAGCCTTATGTGCACAGCCAGGCTTAAGCACCCTTTCTCTATGGAAGCTTTTTTGATCCCACCCTTTTCATACTCATAATCTCGTTGTATTCCAATGATCACCGATGAAACAAATAAAAATTTATGTTTTGATGAAAATGTTATGTGAGCGGCACTTGGTAGTACCTATGCCTTCGGGTGTGCCTACTCAAAAACGACAAGTTTTTTTTATTAAACGTTCCGTTCCTGCTTTGAGATCAATTTCAATTAATAGATGTTTCTGGAATGGCCATTTCGATGTATATACCCTAGGTATAGCATGGAAAGTAATTCAAATAGTTGGGTGTATAGGTACTGTACTGTAACGTCTGGTTCCTCAGGGTTAGTTAAATCTACTTTTATGTAGTAATACCCAAACATCTATTAACAAGAGGAGAGTGTTATTGACATGACGTATTTAAATTCGTCTCTCATAAACTGGACATACAGGGTGAGCAGTTTAAATTGGTTTAAATTTTTTGACGTTACGTCGACTAAAACATTTTTCTAGTAATCATTTACGCAAAAAAATTACGAAATCTCGCACGTCATAGATCAACGCTCGGATTAATCAACGTTTCAAAATAGGAAACCTGCCTAGACAAATGAATAAAAGGCTGGAGGAACCAGAACACTCATTGAATTCGGAAAACAAGGTGTGTTATTACATGTGGAGGTTAAAGACGCAAAATATATATTTATTTATTTATGTATATGTTTTTTATATATATACTAGCTTCTGCCCACGACTTCGTCCGCGTAGAATTAGATTCCAGAACTGATTTTGATAGTTATATTCTGCAATAATGATTTACGTTGCAACTCTAGGCAGCTACGACTTTCACATGTACCTACATCGCAACCCTGCGCGGACTATGCAATTGTCCGGGATAAAAAATAGCCTATGTGTTAATCTAGGGTACCAGCAATCTCCGTTCCAAATTTTATCCAAATCCGCCCAGCCGTTTGCGCGTGAAGAAGTAACAAACATACACACACACACACACACACACAAACTTTGGGCTTTAGCTTTATTTCTCCCTCACTTTCATTATACAAAGGTTAATTTTATGTACCTACAATCCCTTCTACTTACGAAAAATATGATGAAATATTTAATTTTATCAACTCTCTTTATTAATATAATGTTCTCCCCAGTACTTCCGATATTAAGTTCCATCGGTTTATTCTGGGGTGGATTATTCCAGTTTATTCCAATTTCCACGAGACATACCAAACAAATATCCACCCTGTAGGTATACGTGGAGTAAACAACCGCAGATTTACGGAGCTATCAGTTTATACAGCACCTCGCGCCGCGACGGGTCCCTTACACGCTCGCTCCCTGTTGGCACAAAAGTCTCTTATATCCCCCCTTTAATTAACTTCACTAAATAAAATTACTAAATTCTTAATTTAAATAAAACTTGTGAAAAAAAAACAAAGTTAAACAAAGCTAGTTTAAGTCTTGTGCGTCACAAAAAATGCTACCAGAAACATAGTAAGTAGAGTTTTTTTAATAAATATATAATGCTAACGACACAACTTCGTAAATCTTTTGATAACTGGCATAATTGTTTTTGCGCTTGATATGTGTGGCATTGTGTGAAAATTTGAAGATTTTGCGGCACTTCAATATCAACAGGTTTTACAAGTTTTTTTAGCTAGATACCTACTCGTACGTACAAAACTTCCCTTGTCAACAAGGCTACGCCTTCTATTCTCTCGATAATTATAAATCGGTAGTATAATTATTTCTAGAGACCTTATTATTTCTGTTTACTTTTTTTCTGTTTTGTTTGTTATAATATGTGGTGTTCAATAAACGAGATAGATTTGGGGAGTGAATATTATTTAAAAAAAAAATGAACGAAATGTCCTTATGTAGAGTCAAATCTAACAGTACCTATTGTCCATTGCGTCGTCTTATATAAATTATACATGCATGTAGGTGGATATTTTTGAGAACATTATTATGAGTAGTTTAATTAAGTACACATTACATTTGGCTTTTACACTGTAAAAAGTTTGTATTGCGACTAACCATCAAATTTAATTTATAGACACTCTGAAAGATATTTCTTTAACGCACGCACTTAATGCAAATTGAAATATGATGATGTATGGGCCTTGACGTGATCAGTGTCCACGGAGGTTCCCTCTCAATTTCCACCACAAATGCTGAGATTTTACCCGTCGAATACTAATTGATCCACTCCTTAGCGGTTGTAGGTATACATTTTTCCAATTAACGAGTTCAATTAATTGATTTTTACTGAATCGTTCGAAGAGCTGAAGCGGTGCGAGTGAACCAAATTGATGAACCATCAAAGGAAATAAAAAGGTCTTGATATATAATTACTCTGAAGGAAATTGGCTGATTGACAGAGCCCTCGGTCCTTTAAGGATAAAAATGAAAACTTCCCGCTTTATTAGGCATGTTTGCTTGCAGAAACGATTGTTTTGAAAAATGTTTAGCGAGGGTAGTTCTATCCAATGGACATTGGATGAACGGTGTCGTCGGTGGAACCATGAGCACCACTACCTCTCCCAAGTCGTCGCTGGCCAAGCTCGGTCTCTACCCTAAACCGAAACCGTTCAAAATTATGGTGTTGGGGCAATCGGGAGTCGGCAAGTCTGGTAAGAACAACACTGTATTCATTTTTAGAAAAACACTTGAAGATATTGAGTTATAGGAAACAATTTTGTACATCACTGATACCGTATAAAGAAGTGGACAAAGTACGCTTATACATACCTACACTGAACAACTCATTGTTGCAAGCTGTATCATATGACACACGGTTTCCTCGACTCGCTCCACCGCAGTTGTATGTCACGCACCAAGGCCTAACAATAACTTTCATCCAGTTTCAAACTAAACTAGCAAAAACTACGAGACGGAGCCCCATTCTGAGGGTTCCGTGTTAGTAAAAAAGAAATAAGCTTTGCCGTTAGAGTTTGTTTGTAAATATACCGTCGTGTTTAGATAGTGTAGAGCAATAACAGAAATTCTTCAATAAACTAATCACCTCCGATTTCTTCTACTATACTGACGAGCAAAAATATCGGGTTGCTTTTTACAAAACTTGGTATGCTAAGTGACCAGTTATTTTTGCTCGTCAGTGTACCGTCAACTGGGGTGACTGGTAATTTTGGGGCTACTTTGATCGTTTTCAAATTGCTATAAAATCGATATTATACATATTCGGTGAATGTTTGGGATGTAGACGCAAAGGCAATCAACGAAGACATCGATTGGAAGCAGTAAACGCAAATAAAAATAATGGTTTTGTCACTAAAACTACTTTTTAAAGTCACCCCGTAAATCAAAGTCACCCCAGTTGACTGTATATAAAATTTGTCATACGAAGACATAATGTACCAACGTATGTTTATTATTTTTCATCTCTCATACTCGGAAAGTGAGGCAAATCATATCTGACATACGGGAGGATAACTATTATTTTCTTCCCAAGGGTAGATATGAATTAAAAAAAATAAAGGCATTGGCTGTCAATGGAACACTCACGCATTCAGCCAAGCATTACGGCATATCCATGTTTTTATATTTATAAATTTTATGACGCTATTTAGTCAAATATTATTTTTATCAATTTATTTACATTATTTTAATTATTAATTTAAAACATACTTAGATTTAATGCTGTTTTAGAAAAAAAATATAAGAAAAAAAAAATATTGTAAATGACAATGGTATATATATTATGTCCACACAGCCATCTTTATTCCGCTTAACTCGTGGTTCAACTGACTAAAATACCTACTTTATCTACAGTTTTTCTCTATTCACTATATAAAACATCTTAAATGTTGTTTATGGGTAAATATTGAAATAATTGACAATAACCACATTGACCTGTTTTAAAAAAACTTGATTTGCTGCCAATGCAACTAGTTTAGAAAAAGCGAGCTCGAATTTGGCGCGAAAGCATTCTTCATTTGGTAAAACTTTACATAAAAATATAAATAAAAAATGAGTAAATATTCCTGGAAAAACGTGACGTTTTCCTTTAAGAACTGTACAAATGTCTGAATAAATTTTAGTAAATTTTTTATTTAACACATTTTTTCTCAATATACTTACGTATGTATATTTTTTTACTTTCCTTGTAGTCGAAATGAAAAGTAGAGTGTTCAACTCGGGAAAAACACCAATATCACACTCGAAATATTGGCACCCTCGCATGCTCTGGTGCCAAGTTACCTCGTGTGATATTGGTTCTTTTCCTCCCTTGTTGAACAATCTACTATTCCGTTTCTGTATTTTTATGCGGCCACATAATGCTCCTATAGTGCGAACAGACGGCGGCGAAAGCGTAGAAATACTAGAAATAGGATCTTTTTTTTATATACAGATCCCTATTAATCAAATATTCTTCATTTATTTCAAAGTAGTTTGCCCGCAAGAATTAGGTGGGCTGTTTTGTTTGATGATTGGAAGTTCGTGATCCGAATCAGTAATATATCGCGCTTATGTTTATTCAAGAAGCAATAAACTTGTCTACAAAGGCACCTAATTTAGTTTTAGTAAATCTGCTACGCTAAAACAACTTTCACGGGATGCTTTATATAATGTATATCAATATTGTTACCTGTGAATCTTCGGCAGCTAGCTCCATGTAGACGTTATTTATATTTCTCAGAAGAATGTATTTTTGTTACGTTTGTGCAGAAATTATACTATTGAAACATATTTTCGTTTGTGTGTACAGATATAATGATAGCGGCGATATTTATAGTCGGCCTTTAGACCACCAAAGTTTTTACGATACAGCTAACGGCGATTTTATATCGGTCGGTTCAATTCAATGGTAGACCGATCGATCTCCTACATCGTGATACGTGAATTTTAGGGAAAAAGATTTTATTGTAGCACTTCTGAACTCGAAGTTTTCTAATTAGCTCGATCTGCTCGATTACCTACCTTTAGTTTGCAGGTTCAATACAAAACAAAGATTATGCTAATGCACTAGCTATTCCGAAATGTACCTTATATACCCCTAACTACAATTAAATGAGAGCCGCTTGTTAAGCGTGCCGAATAGATAGTTCAAACTTAGTTTGACATCTGCACTTGATTGTTGATTAATTGCGATGGAGAACTAATTGAAACGAAACGAAGGAAGGTCAGCATCAAATAATTCAAACAATTCCGAAACACGTTCTAGATAAAAATGTAGTCATAATAACATCGTTTTTAGCATGAATATGAAATCAAAATGAATATCAATGAAATTTAGTGTCAGATGATAGGTAAACATAGTACACAACAAACACAAGCACGTTTAAGTATAGGACCAGACAAAACCATTTAGCATTTAATAAATGTAAGCAGGGATTCGCTGTGTGTGCCATGCGGGCGTCAGATTATCTGGTTTAACCATTTAACCACTTTGATGTATGCTTATTGTGTCGACTGTATTTAAAGACCTTGCTCTTTACCCCACCCAGTTAAGCAGCAAATTTGTTTACTTACAGCCTTAGTGGTAAGATTCATTACCCGCCGCTTCATAGGGGAATACGATCCCAATTTGGAGAAGATATACGCCTTTCAAACTGTAATTGACAACGAGATGGTATATTTTGAAATATTGGACTCTGCGGGCGATCCCCACGTGAGTTATGATTTTTCGCCAATTAATTCGTAGACCCTATTATGGATGACTTGTACAATCTTCAGTAAAAATCAGCTATAATCATAAAATTAACTCTCCTAACTTTTACCTGAGGTTGACATTAGACCATTAGAGAGTGTTGGTGAAATACTAACTAAATATTTAACCCACTCCTGAATATCAACTAAATTCAACTTTATTTCCCAAGTTTCATAGACTGATTTGAATAAGCTTGTTATCTTTTAATATTTACACCAACAAAAAACCCTATCTCGACTCGACGTACGTATACACAGCAAAGCTATTCGGTAAGCAGGTTTAAAGCGGCGCAGCATGCAAAGGTGCTTACCGAATAGCTTAGCTGTACAGTACACAGTTCTCCAATTAGTTCTACAGCGAATCGTACAAAAATATCTAAATACTCACTAAAAATAGAGTCTAATGCGTAGATACTTTTGAACGGTGGTCAGTATGGATATTGGAGAACTCGACACATAGGTAATATTTATTCATTTTTATTCGGTCATTTACTGCCGCTTCGTTGGTCCTTGAAATTAGTTCCCTCCAATAAAAACCTTATCCATGGGTCTTTTGAATATTTTTCAGGAGAGCGAGTACACGAATCTGGAAAGCAACATCCGGTGGGCCGAGGCGTTTATCCTGATGTACTCGGTCACAGACAAGTGCTCCTTTGACGAGTGCCATCGCCTCAAATTCCTAATCAACTACAATAAAAGACGTCGTCGGATTGCCTCATCGATCAAGGTTAATAATATTACCTAATTTATATGTTCGTCCTCTCGTACTGCCGCGATTTTCGTTTTGATTCCACGAATTTGTCTCACGTAATTGAGTTGGAGGGCTTGCGTCTCTATTTATTGAATCATACATGTGTGTAGAAATCACAGAGTAAGTAGGTATGTATAGATACTATGATTGATTTATGTAGAAATATTTGGAAACATATCCCCAATGAGTAACCGCAACAATTAAAACTCCACTACGACACTACGATCACTTTTTTAAATTAAGTATTCACGTAGGTATAGTTTCTGTATAGCTAGTTCTTTTAAAGGATGGCTTCAAGCTCTCTTGCCAGTGCGAAATCTCCGTTTCAATTTTATTATTTTAACTCAATGCAGATAAAGAGCAAAAATAATTAAATCTTTTGAGTCCCTCAAAATCCATTAGGTTAAAATAATTATTTCAACATTGTCTATATTGCTCTATCATAGAAGTTTAAAGTTGAATTGAATGTTTACTTTACATACGAACAAGCACGTCAACTTAATTAGCTATTTTACACGTGATTTCGACACAAAAGAACAACGCCGCTAAAATTCAGGTGTATATTTAATTTAACAAAGTGGGTGAAAGATGACTGTAAGTGTGTGCTATTTGCAGGATTGCACCCTGGAGACACCAGTGGTACTGGTAGCGAACAAGGCAGACCAGCCCGGTGACCGCATGGTTTCCACGGAGGACGGTCAGCGCCGCTGTAAGGAGATCGGCTGCGTCTGCTTTCACGAGATCTCTGTGCGCGAGAGCATTGACCAAGCAAGTACCCTGAATATATCCGTCGATGACTGTAGTCTCAATATCCCCGAAGAGTTTACTAGTGTACTGACGAGCAAAAATAACTTAAAATTAAATGAAAATGAAATGAAATTTATTCTTGGCTTATCAACATATCTTATTCAACTATATGTACGGAAAATAACCTGTTATTTTTGCTCGTCGTCCATATATAATTTAGACTTTTTAACAATTCAACGTATTCTAGTGCCGTTTTCATTCATCAATAGGGCGCCGCTGGTCGCAAAAGAAGACAAAATTTTCACCAAACTCGTCAAGCTCTCGCTATAATTTCTGTATGACTCATAGCTCTTACGATCTTTTCGAATGTAAGCGAATCCTGATATTCAGTCAACCTTATACCCATTTATTTAGTAGTTTCAGTAGCGTATTCATAGTCGTTTAACTTCGTGTTTCATGGCTGATTTACACTTGAACTGTTTAAGTGTCGATTGCACATGCACTGCCGGCGGATCACAAAATGTATTCCAAGCCGTTTCGAGCAGAGTATAATTGAATTCCTGTGTCAGAGGCATTTAAAGGGGGCTTAGATTAAAATTCTTTATTGCTCCGGGACAAACCAAATAGAAATCCGATATCCCTCGGTAAGTAGGCATTAGTCATTATGTATGATGCGCTTTATTCACATTTCGTTTTTGGACTAAAAAAGGCAAAAAAAGCGTCAACGTATCAGGAACGCGCAGAGGTATAAAGTTGAAATTAATACCAAATAAGCTTAACAAAATTAGCTTCAAGGTACTGGAGACTCCGGTCTGCGGTACCTTATATGGAAAACTTTCAGTAGTCCTTGAAATTAGAAGTTTTATATGAAGGTAACTCTTATAGCGAACTAATGAAACAAATCTAAAAAGCTTGTTTTTAAGTCTATCTGTGTTAGCAGGGCTCTTCTAACACTAGATTTTTATATTTACATTTCAAATTTGTATGAAACTTTCTTTTTGCGAATCTGGCTCGCACATGGCTGGTTTTTCTTTTTCAAATGGATCACTCTAACGCACTCAGAGTTCACTTATTATACTACGGATTATTACTACATAGGTAACCCTATAAGGTAAAGACGCAAAGTAACCTTGTTCTGGCGCATTTTTATTACAGCTTTGGCACCTTATTAAAATATCCAATCTCCTAAAAATTAAATCACATTAATTGCGCCCTTGAAATAAATGGCGTCCGCACCCGGGATTATCAAAAAACATTTGAGGGTAAAATAGATTGAGGGTATTTCTACCTAAGAGGGTAAAAAAACGTAGGTAGAGCCTATTTAAATTGGGGGTTCTATGGAATTAAATAGATGATTTACTACTGGATTAAAATTTAGATTTAGATAGTGTTTACCACAAACCCTACCAGGAATTATTCAAAGTGTAATAGAGATTAAAGAGGTATTTAAATATGTACTTAATAACCATCAATACCTTACCCTTTACTATCAATAAATTACTTAAACACTGATTACTTTACATGTTACTCATAAAATAAACATCAAAAGGTATTTCGCTTAAACATTCGGGAGTATTTAGCTAATTCTTTGCATCGTTGCTTGTAAATTGAATAATATTCCTTTGAGCTTCCCTTTTTGTGCCCGTACTGGGAATAACCCGAACCGTTGTTTTCAAATTTTATTAGAACAAAGTGAAAACCGTCCCTTTGGCACAGAAATAGGGATCACAAGCAAACAACGATGTCTTGAGGAAAATTATGAAACCGGATGCCGAAGCCAACATTCGTTTGAAATCTTTGACACACTCACGCACCATAGGACAAGAGACTAAAAAAAAATTAAAATAAAAAATAGAGCCGCCTTCAATTCGCTACTTTAAAAATGACAAATTAAAATTATTTTTCGGTAAGTGCTACCTAATTATTTATATGTTGAAGTCGGTGCCTCAGTCCGCGCCACTGTTATATTTATGTGTGATAAGCGTGGCAGAAGTGGACCTAGTCTATCTGCCTATTATAGTACCTATAAGTATATTCGGCTTGGAACTATTTGAGCTGAGGCACCGACTTCACACAATATAAATAATTAGGTAGCACTTACCGAAAAATAATTTTAATTTGTCATTTTTAAAGTAGCGAATGGAAGGCGGTTCTATTTTTTATTTTAAAATTTTTTTCACGCTTTTTAGTGAATCGTTTTGTAATTTATCCAATTTTTAACACCAATTTATGTAGATGAAGCGAAAGAGGTAGGTATGTCAGGATCGTAGCAAGTGGAACAAAGTAGTCTCTACCTACCCCTGTGGGAAAGAGGCGTCACGGTATGTATGTATGTATGTATAAACCTAATACCCGCCAGGGACTTGTGGTCCCACTGTTATAAAAATGTCGAATTACACTCCACCATAAGGTCGACGGAACCTATTTCTATGTGGTTTGCCCTTCGAGCATTTGAAGATACCTAACGAACCTAACCTAATTTTATTATTCCTAGTGAGTATTTTTAAAACAGTGGGACTACGATTAATACGCTCTAAGCTCTAATGCAATCTGTTCATCACTATTTACTAAATATTAGGTACTTAAAAGTATCGTCTAAATATTCCTAAGCGTTAGAAGTTTCTAAAAAATATGCAAAATACGGTATACGTGCTCACTTTATTTCTCACTTTTTAGTGGTTGTAGCCAAAGTGCATCTCACAACGATTCCATTAAGCCCAAACACGGCTTAGTTACATTGTTTTATAACAGAGTTCCGTTGGCTTCAGCATCAGATCAGTTCGAAAAAATCATCAGCTTAAAGCCTCTTCTTCTTAGTTGCTTATCTTTATAAATTGAGATCACTTATAGCCGCGCGAGCATTACTTAGTTTTTGCGAGTTCCGTTGGCCATCAGCAGTCTTCTTCATCAGGTCCAGTCCACCAAATTATACTTTCTGAATGTAAATACTTGATTTGATGTCAAAAATGTTAAAATCGCTATAGGTGTGCTTATAAAATTTGAAGGTTACCCTCGATTTCTCCAGGATCCCACTGTCAGATCTTGATTTGGTGGCAATGGGACTAAACTGAAAGTATTCCCTATCCAACAAAAAAAGATTTTTTCAAATCGGTACACAACTGACGGAGTTCTGAAGTAACAAACATAAAAAAAAAAAAAAAAAAAAATACAACCGAATTGAGTCTGAATTTAAAAAAAATATCGATTTTTTTATGTTTTTTAAAACTTTATGACATATTATATAAAATCTAATTCAAAGAACTCTTAAAATATTTTTTTAAAATTAATTATAAGCAATTCAAAATTGATGAAATTTGAAATATGACCACTTGACCGGGAACGGGCCATGATTGGTCGCCATGGCTGTGACGTCACAATGTTAAAGCAATTTCACGACAGTACTGGGTTAACGGTTGATTTCACTAAAAATATCCGAAATTTAATACAAAAAATATCTGCTGAAGTTTTTTTTATGAAATAAGGTGGCAAACGAGCACGCGTATCACCTTATAGTAAGTAAATTTTTGTTTTAGTCATGTGTAGGTATTAGGTAATAAAAGCTTAATCCTGATAATGTTTCTGATTTATGTGAACTGGATTGATTTTACTGGACCTGAGATTTCACAATAAAGTACCTAAGTACAGTGAAAGATACTGAATCGCTTACCTACTACTGTGGAATTTTAACATACACCCTGCCAGAGATATTATTGCTAAATTAGGTAGGTTACGTGATTCAGTTTCTTCGACCGTAGTTACGTAAATTTTAATGGCTAGATTTTGTGGTTGATAGGTATTCCTAGTTTTTTATAATCTCGTGGGATTGTATTATACGAGTATATTCAATGGGAATTTTTGCGGGTGTAAGAGCCTAACCTTGTTCTAGGTAGGTACGTCCGGATCGCTAGGTACGGTCAACGTCAAAGATATCTTTACTTTACACTTTAGTGCCTTGTCGTTGTAACTATATGTTTGAAGTTTCATATGAAGTTGTCAAAGTGCTTGGAGCGACAAGGCACTAAAGTGTAAAGATATATCTTTGACGTCGACTGTACCAGCATCTTAGTAATCCTGCCGCCAAGCAGCAATGCTTGCGCTGATGTGTTCCGGGTGAGGAGAGTAAACCAGCCCGATTTTGGCATAATTTTTTAAATCCAAGATGGCGGATGACATTTTGACACTATTGACACTTTGACACTAAAATATTGATGGGTGTCGTTTTTGAGTAATTTGGTGCTTCTGAGCCTGATTTTGACATACTTTTTTGGATTCAAGATGGCGGATGACATTTTGACACTATGACACTAATACTCATCACTATTCTCATCTAATTTTATGGTTTTAAAAAGAAAGTTGGGATTTTGGGATAGAAGCATGATAGAAGTACGAGTAGGTATATGTAGACAGTGCCATCCACAAAGACTCGTAGATGTATTAAAATTAACCTTTAACTACAAATTAATAAGAACCACGGTGGATGGCATCCATCGTGAATGACATCTACTATAGCCGGTACGTAAATCCAGATTATAAATTATAAAGTTCGTGTATGCCAAATTTAATCGAAATCTGTTTAGCCGTTTTAGCGTGAAAGAGTCACAAACCAATACGCTCTCACAAACAATAGCATTTTATAATAATAGTAGGATAATAACAGAATAGAGTAGATTAAAGTCAAAAAACGGTATCACCTGCATACTAACTACGAGTGGAAACTAACATTGTGACGTCACACGCGGCTCGGCCTTGTTCGGGAACTGTCGGTGTGTTTTCGGTGCGGTACTCGACGATCAATTTTCAAATCGGTATAACTCGTTAATTATAGCGAATAAAAAAAAACTAAAAATACTTTTCTAACAAAACTTATATATGATCTTTCCATTTATGACAAAAAAAAATTTGATTCAAAAACTCAATTGAGAACCTCCTTTTTTTTGAAGTCGGTTAAAAACAGCAAAAATCGAGTTAAAACTGAGACCTATTTAACGATTTAAAATAGCATCGGTGAACCATACGGACATGGAAATTGGAGATCTCAGCATGAGGTAGTTGAACCGTAATGGGTTGAAAGACTTCAAAGATTTCCCAAAATGTCGTAGTTTTCTCAAAAAATCCTCTTTTATTAGGTACTTGCCACAGCGAAAAAAAGTTGACCCCGAAACAAACTTTTCACTTAATTATGTCTTTAACTTAACTTTAGGGATCACAAGGAACAAAATGAAGTAAAGTAAAATTAATTGCACACAATTAATTTAAATTTAATCAAGAGTGACTTATTATTTGTTCGGGTTATTTGTTCACTTTCATTTATCTTTTTTAGGACAATATTAAAAAACTATGCTTACTTGGAAAATCTAATCTAACTAATATTATAAATGCGAAAGTATGGATGGATGGATGGATGGATGGATGGATGTTTGTTTGTTACTCAATCACGCCAGAACGGCCCAACGGATCTGGATGAAATGCGGCACATAGATAGAGGAAAGTCTGGAATAGCACATAGGCTACTTTTTATCCCGGAAAATTGCGTAGTTCCCGCGGGATAGCGATAAACGAATTCTTTGCAGACGAAGTCGCTGGCAACAGCTAGTATTCCATAAAGAGATGAGTTCGCCTTTATACATGGATTTGAATGTTTGTCAATTATGATTGTTTTTTTGTACAATAATGTGTTTACATACATACATACTTGCAGAGTTATAAGTAGGGAGGTACTCAAAAGCAGCCGTTATACTTATCAGCGTCAGATATAGGTATCGATCTTAGAAAAAGTATACAAATACTATTTGTTGCCCGCGACTCCGTCCGCGCCGAATTCGCTTTTCTATCCCGCGGGATCCATGCTGTTTTCTGGGGTAAAAACTATCCTATGTCCGTCCGTGGGACTGAAACAAACTGTATACCAAATTTAGAGTAATAGTGAAGTGACGATGGACAATTTATTTGAATATGTAGCGTCAGAAGCGCCAGTCGTACCAAAAGATTTTGTATATCACTAGCTTTTGCCCGCGTGACTTCATCCGCGTAGAATTCGATTTAAGAACTGATGTTGATAGTTATATTTTAGAATAGAATAGAATAGAATAGCCGTGGTAGCCTAGTGGTTTGACCTGTGGCCTCTTAAGCAAAGGGTTGTGGGTTCGAATCCTGGGCTCGCACCTCTGAGGTTTTCGGAATTTATGTGCGATATCTCATTTGAAATTTACCATGAGCTTTTCCGGTAAGGAAAACATCGTGAGGAAACCTGCACACAACTGCGAAGCAATTCAATGGTGTGTGTGAAGTTCCCAATCCGCACTGGGCCCGCGTGGGAACTATAGCCCAAGCCCTCTCATTCTGAGAGGAGGCCTGTGTCTTTACTCATAAGAATTAAAAGAAAATTGTTGTTAGGTATCAATTAAGAGCCTTTTACACTAGTCCAACGTGATTAACTGATTAAATTTAATAATTGAATATCTTTAAAACCGTACGAGTTATCTTCTGCCTGTGTTTGGAAATTAACTTTATTTGAGCTAAGCAACGTTCCCTTAAAGTTATCGTAAATCAAAAAAAACACGGTGTATAAACGAGTATGTATGTATATACATATAGATATCGGAACAAAGCTATGTTAAGAGCTTAAGTGATGTTGTTCTCTGCATAGGTATGGGGTGTATTCCGCGACGCGCGACGCTTCTGGCGTGTGGGGAGCAAGTGGACCCGAGGGCGTGTGGCGTCCGCGGACTCCGAGGTGCACCCCTCGACGCTCGAGCGGCCGCTCTCCAGGGCCGTGTCTGACACCACGCCGGAACCCTCCGCTGTGTGTAAGTTCTTTATCATTTGCCCATCTATATTGTATGACAAAAAAAAAGCCGTTAGTGGTTTGACCTGTGGCCTCTCAAGCAGAGCGTCGTGGGTTCAAATCCCGGGCTCGCACCTCTGAATTTTTCGGAATTTATGTGCGAAAATTACATTTGTAATTTGCCATGAGCTTTTCGGTGAAGGAAAACATCGTGAGGAAACCTGCACACATCTGCGAAGAAATTCAATGGTGTGTGTTAAGTTCCCAATCCACACTGGGCGCGCGTGGGAACTATAGCCCAAACCCTCCAATACACGGAGGAGGCCTATGCCATGAGGCACGCCGAATTATGCGACAATTTAATAAATAAACGACAATAACAACAACAACAAAACAACATGTGGTACTTTACTGAAATTGTAGCTAATTCGGAATAAAAAGGCTTATAAATAAATAAATAAATTGTATGACATAAGCCATGGTAGCAGTGGTTTACTTGTGGCCTCTCAAGCAGAGGGTCGTGGGTTCGAATCCCGGGCTCGCACTTTACCAGCATGCAGTCAGTTTCAATCTATTCCCATTTCTATCAATCTCTAACAATCTCTCACTATTACAAATATAACTACGCTTACTTATATAATTAACCTAGCTCTTAGTCAGCGATCATTGGAATCGATAAGATCGATTATGATATTTACAATATGGCACGTAGCAACGTGCCATCGCCAACCGTTACAAATAGCCTATCATGTGGCTTCCGCCACACGCACCTCTGAGCTTTTCAGAATACATGTGCGATATCTCATTTGAAATTTACCATGAGCTTTTCGGTGAAGGAAAACATCGTAACGAAACCTGCACACAACCGCGTAGCAATTCAATGGTGTGTGTGAAGTTCCCAATCCGCGCTGGGCCCGCGTGGGAACTATAGGTCAAGCCCTCTCATTCTGAGAGGAGGCCTGTGCCCAGCAGTGGGACGTATATAGGCTGGAAATGACGATGATGATTGTGTGACATGTGACACGCTGCGTTTCTAGCACGTATTAAGCAGTGCGATTCTTTAGCTGTCATTTTTGACACTTCTAGTATGGATCTGACAGCGATCGATCCAACTTTGGTTCGGGATTGAATCGCATTAAGACCTCATGGTGAGGCGCGAAAAGTCATGTTTAGTTTACGCCACGTGAGAAATGCCTGAAAAAATAGGTAACTCATCTGTGAGAAGTGTCTGCTGTTGCCATAATTTCTATGCTGTAACAGAGATAGAGTCCCAGATATAACTAATTATGAATACTTATGATCACTATATACGATTCACACAAGACTTCGTTCGTTACGCAAGCATCCCGACTTATAATTTATTCGTAGAGCATTACTAGCTCATTCGAAATATTATAAACGGGATGTGAACCGCGATTACCTTTAATACCTTAACCTTACCTTCCCTACCCTTTTAACCTTTTTTTACCTTGTTTTTTTTACCTTTAATTTTACCTTGATCTTTTTTAATATCGGGTGCTCAATAAAGGTAATCGCGGTTCACATCCCGTTTATAATATTTCGAATGAACTTAACCGTGAATCATTAAAAACTCTTATTACTAGCTCAGGCTGACTATCTATGGACCCGATTCTACAACGGCCGCTAAAATTCCAATTTTATTTAGGGGTCGGTCACCCTTTGCTATTCTATGAGCGGTTGTCATAATCAAATAAAAAAAAACGCCAATTTTAAAATTAGAAAATGTAGTTTTAGGCTATTTAGGAGATGTGCACGTAGAATCGCAACCAATATCAACTTAGATAAGGACAGATGCCTTATTGTATACCTCAGGTTCAAATCAACCGTTCCAGGTCGCCGCTGGACCGAGGTGGAACTCGACGAGGACGAAGAGCCCGGGGTGTCCCGAAGCGACTCAACTTCTTCCTCGGGCCAGTCGGAGTGTGCTGAAGAGTTTCGAGCGCGGGCAAGCACGGACTCGCGCCTGCCCCCACGCCCCGCCAGGCTCCGGCACCCCCCCAGCGTCCGCACCATCCCACCACCCGTCAGGAGGATGAGCGTTGCTATGAGGGGAAACAATGCCAGTACCTACTAGGGACTACTATTCAGTGATTATTATTTAGAATATTTATTAATACCTATATGTAAAGGAAAAATATTTCGGAAATTGTTGTTGTTAAAATAAGACAAAGTAAGGTGGTTTGAAGTTGTTTATTGTAAGTCAATGGGAACGAGGCACTAACGAGCATTCAATTCGGCAGAATATCGAGCAATCGCTGGTTTAATATTACATCAAGCTGAACAACGAACGAATGAAAAAGCAACCTACCTAGTGTAATATTTCCTCCATTGGCGACAGTGCATGGGTCACTGCTTGGTCTCGTCACGTGACCATTTCATATATCCATACATACAAACATAAAATCACGTCTTTTCCCCTTACGGGGTAGACAGAGCCAAGGTAACAAGACCTAAATGCCACGTTTAGCATGATTATGGGCGTATAGGTGGAAAGGATAATTTCAGAATCTGCCAAAAATGGCTAAATTGGGATTGTTCATTTTTTTTAACCCCCCCTTTTTATATTTTTTTTAGAAAATATGGAGCACTTCAACAAACTTATTTGAATATTTTTTCATTTCAAGGCTTAATTTAATAAATATAATTGCTTAAAAAAATCAGATACGACTTTTCGTAAATTATATACGGCCGGCTGAAATAGGCAATTTTCCCACAATCCTTTGGAAATTAAAAAAAAATAGTTGTCAACTGTTGTGACTGTCATCTCAATGTCAAATAATACTGTTTACCTTTGGTTTACCTACAAGATTATTGTATGTTGCGTTAAATCCCGATCATGGTTATAATGAGTTGAAAATTTATGAATGTGGAAGTATGTGGCATTGTGTTTTGGTACCTACTTACATCGAAATGATCCTCGCAACAATATTGTGTACTTATAAACTTTGAAGTATTCAACATTTACTTCGCGACACCACTTTTCTCTTAAATCTTCTCGGATCCGTGCGAACTATTGTTTTGGAGCTGTTTTTAGAGTCATTATTTCAGGTTGGAACAAAGCATTTTCTGTAATTTCCATTATTTCGTTTTAAATCGACCGACAATTTTAAGTTTTCAACAAAACAATATTTACTTTAGTGACAGTGACACTGATAACTAGTTGACATATAAATTTAATAGACAAACTAATTAGATATTTGCTGATTTATTTTTTGGAACTACCAACAGCCGCTCGGTAAGGTCGAATAATGGTCAAATATTTTTTTGCAAAATATCCGTAATCCTTGAGTATTTTTGAACGCCAGTAAGATAAAACAGTTCGCAAGCCCCATACTTCGAAATGGTTTTCAAATCAGGGTATGTTATAAAAAAATGAACAATCCCAATTGTAGATGGCGCTATTTATTAGTTAGGCAACGTGGGTCAATGACGTAAAGACTCAAAAATAAAAAACCTAATCCTCTTTAATCTCCAAGAAATGAGACTATTAAATATTTATTTCACATAAGCGTATTTTCGTATTATACATATGTACTAGGTATCTTTAGTTAATGTAACGCTGAACCTCTTTTCGCCGTATTTGCCAGAGAATGCCCTTAGTGCGAATATGAATAGCAAGATTGTTAAGTAAATCATTACCTTCCTATGCATGTGGTGTTCAATTTAAGTGTGTACTTACTGTTTGTTATCAATTCTAGACCCATGTGGATGTTCCTAATGAAAACCTTGACATTTGGGAAATTTAATCTTGAGCTATGAACGTGATGTAATTTCTTCTCCAGTATACTTAGATAGGTGTTTATTTAGTTTTAGGTGTAGTCTATGCGGACATAGACACGCCTCTTTTGTGTGTATGAATCAGCCCTGTGATGAATTAAGATTGCATCCAATTTTCCTGACAAACTGTAAGAGCTCGTAGCTATATAAAATTATACTTACATTATTTCGGTTTATGAATTAAACCTACTGCACTCTAGACTCAAATGAAATGAAATGAAATAAGTGAAAAATCCACTTTCAATCATTGGAGTCTATAGATACCTATATTATATACTTAATTACCACATACAATGTTATCATCTTATTACTTATAGGTACTAAAAGACAAAACCGATGTTTATTTTTATTTGGGAATGATGTAGGAACTTATTTTAGACACCCATTGCAAATGTTTTTAATAAAACTATTTTAACGATCGTTTCTTCCGTAGAATAGCCGCACGTCATTAAAAGCAATGGTTATTAAAATAGTATCATGTCAATGAGAAACACATGCGAAAGTATTGAGTATGTAGATGTTATTTAAATATCAATGTGTTCCTGTGAACACACATCTATCATGTAATCATGTGGTCATGTGTGTGTGTGTTCATGTGATCTGTATTAGCCAAACATTTAATGACACAACTAAATTCTGTGATTTGATTCTTACTGGTAAAGATCCCTTAAAGGCATAACTTCGCTATTGTACATTCATGTTATTGTTTGTCTGAAATGTTTGTTCCTTTATTTTTGTATAATATTAGTAGGAAGGTATTTAAATATATTCATACCTACAACATAATATGAAGTAACTTATACCTAATTTTGGCTGTGACTGTCAAACACTAAAAAGACACCTACTTACATAATTTCAACAGTTACAACCTGAAGCTTCCACAAAAACCTAAAAGTACCTACATAAACGTACATGTATACTTATATTATGTGTATGTAGCTATCTATCTGTGAGTGAGCAACACAGACAGAGATATATGTATGTATACTCTTATATTTCTTCGCAATCAGCAATGCAAAAAGTGGCTTTCCTACGAGGTACGGTAATAACAGCCACGTTATAATTTACCTTCACCTTTTTGGCATTTTACTTCGTTAGGTAATTTACGTTACGGGAAAAAAGTGAAAATTCGAGTAACTTTTACCTACTTATCTACTTAAGTTCGCAAGTACCTAATGAAAAGATTTTAAAAGTGGAACCAGTGTTTAAAACGGGATGATTGTGAAATTTATAATGTACACTATATACTTACAAATATAAGACATTTTCAAATAGGCAGTTCTTTCATTTGCTGTTTTACCCAGATTTTCCATTAAGAGTGTTGAAGTGGAAGAGCGAGTATTTAAAACATATTAAGTATAATAATTATGCTCCCTCGTGTAAGTAAGCATAAGTAGGTACATTTTTTTTTATGTGAATAGGAAGGCAAACGAGCAAGTGGGTCACCTGATGGTAAGCGATCACCACTGCCCATAGACACCCGCAACCCCGGAGGGATTGCAGATGCGTTGCCAACCTAGAGGACTTAGATGAAATGCCTCTTGTGCCCGTAATTTCCCCGGCTGTCTTACTCTCCACACCGGAACACAGCAGTGCAAGCACTGCTGATTAGCGGCAGGATTAGCGAGTAAGAACATCCTACTAATATTATAAATACGAAAGTTTGTGACGATGTGACGATGTGAGTGAGTGTGTATGGTTGTTCCTTCTTCATGCTAAAACGACTGCACGGATTTGGATAAAATTTGGAACGAAGATAGCCAGCTATCTGTACCAGTACCCCAGATTGAAACATAAGCTACTTTTTATCCCGGAAAATTGCACAGTTCCCGAGGGATATCGATAAACATGTCAACTGCTAATTCTACGCGGACGAAGTCGCGGGCAGAAGCTAGTATATTATATTGTTTTATGAGATGCTGTTGTTTTTTTATTTTAGGCCTCATTTTTCATATGTCAGGCTCTATTATTATATCGCTTAGTCACGTTACACAGAATATAAAATAAAAGTTGTCTTTTTTAAATGTTAACGACTTAGATTAGGTAATCAAACTTATGCTTTCATTGAATGAGCTAAAAGCTGCCCAGATGCCACAGATGGCACAAATATACTAACAACATTGGCTGCAACTCTGTTTTCGAGATATAGAGGGTTTTTTTTTGAGTTGTTCTGACATGAAATATAATAAAATAATGATAAAAATGACATGTAATTACTATAATTATTACGAATAAATGAGTATGAGTATGAAGAAAGCATTTATTTATTAAAATACAATCTATTAAGAACCAAATAACAATAAATAACTTACAAATAGGAAAGTTTTTTTAATGTAAAGCAGCTATAGTTAAGTTACAAATAATTGAAAATTAAACTAAAGAATCCCAACGTAACTTTCGTTTTTTTTTTTTTTTAAATCCTCTTCTACGAGTATTTGGCTTTGCTCAAGCTTTGGCTTTGACTTCTGTTGGGGAATAAATTTTGATGAGACTTTTACTAATGTCATTTATCTATATAATATATTATTTGGTAGGTGACCTGCCCAATTAATTGTCTCTTAACCTTAACCTTAAGTTTTTCGTACTATACTTACGGAACAGCCTGTATGTATATATACAATGTTGAGCTAAGTGTACACCTATACTCGTAGGTAACAAGCGATATAATCAACCTGTGAGTGATGGAAAATTACAGACGTGAAAGGTCAGATCAGAAATGCCACCGACTAGAGATTGCTTTTATCTGAGGTATTAATAATGTGTCTTAGAGGTTAGTTGCTTAGAATTATCTATTCCAATTCATAGATATCCTTGTAAGTCGTCAAAGCAATTACATAAAATGACAACGTTTTTAAATGTTCCAGAAAACTTCTCGTCACGAGAACATTCTACTAACTAGAGGCAGTTAACGTATTTGTGCAACAAGAGAGCAAAGTTGATTTTTGGTGCGAGTGTTGATTTTGAATCCCGAGTAAGGCACCTGTCCCACCGCCGGCGAGTAGCCAGAAGCGATGGTTTTTTAGTATGGAACTTTTATCGCCCGGCGACAAAAGCGACAAAATTTCTATACTAAAAAACGCTCGCTTTTCGCTACTCGCCGGCGGTGGGACAAGTGCCTAAGCGAAGGATTCTAGATTAAAATCCTGAGTGGGCCACGTGGTTTAACAAACACTATTTTTCTACATATATGATTGGTTGAAATTATTTTGGCTAGTTCCTTTGTCTATTACTATTGCGGTATGTTTGTTGGGGTGTAGTGTAAGTTGATGGGGTGAGGGATTTGAAAAAGATTTCGTTACTGGAGGATGAAGTTTTGCAGCTTCACCATACGACACGCAGCTATTTGTATCGAGGCTGTCTTGGCTCGTTACAAACTTTTTCTTTTTTGGCTTAACTTTTTTTTAAGAAAACATATTTAGTATTCGGCTCTTATTTCAAATTTTAAATTTCCTGTCTTTTCGATCCATCAGTTTTTGATTAATTCGCTCTCCTGATCTGCTTGCGCACAGTTGTGTTGGCTAGCAATAGTAGATTGATAAACAAGGGTTGAAATATACCCGTTTCACCTGAGATATTTCTGGTGCCCGAACGAAGTGAGGGCACCAAAGGTTCGAAGGTGAAATGGGTAATTTCATCCGAGTTGAACACTCTACTTTTCATTTCGAATATGAGGAAATTAAAATTTCACTAACGTCGCATGGTCGCATTTAATATTCGTTACGTTTGTCATTCTCTTCCCGCTCTTTTTTCTATTGCGCGATTTACGCGCATTGCGCATTTCTTCTGCGCACCAATGGCGGCCGGCTAGTTTTTTTTAAAACTTGCAGACACGGAGGTCGCTATCAATTAATTGTAGACTTAAATATTTCAAGCTAAAGAATTACCGAACGTAATAATTTCTACTAATTCTCGTTGTATACGCTTGCATAACCTTATATATTTAGCGGGAATGTTATTTTAAGATTATTTTGCCTTTTACAATTAAAAAGGAATTGTTAGTATAGATTTTTATTTTAAACAGATTACATGGCTGTATACGTATTTCCATTGCTATGTCCCTCATTTGGATTAGCTAGAAAAAAAAAATACTTTCAACCCAAGGGTCGCGATGAGTCACTTTCAACCCTATATCCAGATAATCAATGACCTCCTTTCAGAGTATGAGAGATAAAAATATTTTTATTGTTTCAAGATTCAAGTTTTAAAGATTAAAGTTTCATTTCTGTATGTGTTTCTAACAGTTTATGAATTTGTGTTTGCTGAAGACACATTTGTAAGTATTCTTTCTAAATTAGTTAGAAATTCAGAAGTTTTGAATTAGTTTTATAAAATATTGTTCTTTTCTATTTTAACATGTACCTATTGTTTCAGGTGCCTTCATGTTTTAAGATTAAATAAATCACCATCAACAAATATTGTCGTACTTCATTTCGCAACGTGACATATTAGCCATAGTCACTTTAATATATTTTTGGTTTTTGTGTTCTGAACATAATCTATTTATTGCGAAATGTGAACCATTGCACATAAAGCAGAATGCATGTCTTCCAGCACAGAGCAAGTCTCAGCCGTATGCATTTGACTTCTAAATTTGTAGCACTGAGGCTTCGATCTACAATTAGTTTTGGTGAGTCCAAACTTACAACAGCTGAAACATTGCTCCGTGGTGAAAATATACAGCTCTACTGGGATGGCATTGTAGCATGAAAACACGCGCTTGGGCAATTGTTGTCCGTCAAAAGTCAGGACGACTGTTTCTGAGGGTAGCCATCTAACCAAATCGTTTTTAGTGACCCTTCTGTTGTCTTCTCGCCATTACTACCTTTACGCCCCCGATGGGCACCGAAATATTTTTCAAAATTTCCTCCTCAGACCACTGTGCAAGTATACCATTAATTAAGCCTATTCCTATTGGTAATGAACGCATTAGCATCGTTCATGTTGGAAAAAGCCATTCATATACGAGTGCGACCAATGCGTTTTACGCTCTCATTAATGATGCTTCGTGTATTGTTTTTCATTGAAAACTTTCCAAATGATACCGGCTATAAGGACGCGTTTAGATCAGTTTTTATTATTTGTACGTGAATAATAAACGAACTGACATCCGTACTGGTAAAATAATCCCTGCCAATCCCTGGTGCTTTATATTTTTCTACGTTAATCTCCTGTCTGTCCGGAATTAGAGAAATCGGTCATTCTCAGGAAAACGTGTTCTCAGCCTAAACTCCGTCTTGATTTTGAGTTTTACATTTATGAATATAATTGAAGTAAAATGTGAAAATCTATGCCACAAGAAGCTTTTCTGTGCTTTTGGCCATTAAATAATCCAATTAGTTTATGAGTTATAACACATTGATTTTTCATCAAGACGGAGTTGAGACATCGATATACATTAAATATGAATAAAATATTACTTATTTGTTTAAATTAAATAAAAAGCAAATAATTATGATCGAAAAATAAGATACACAGCATGTAACGCGAACCCCGTGTCATAATTCACTGGAACATGAAGATCATGTCAATCGAAACCATAAATAAATATTTTCAAAAATGTGTACTTCTTGAACACGAAAACATCGGTACTCAAAAGTAAGTGCTATAATAATCGATTTTCATGTACAAAAACAATCGGATTTTGTTTAATTTTCTAAACTCTTATCAAAAATACGATGGAGTTTAGTTTACGGAGCTTAGGGAGAAAGCCATTTTCGATTTTTTATTTAGTTATGGATGCATTTAAGGGAATAGCAGCAAATACGTCGTTAACATAGGATAACGAGCTATAATGATAGCAAGACAAATAGATACAGAAGAATACCAGTGAAAAATAAAACGACTAAACGGAGTTTAGTAGAGAAGGGAAACACAAAACGGAGTTTAGATATATATGTTCGTAACTTTGGCCCTAAATGTCATGCCTGCACCCGACCTAGACGACGACAGGGACCAGGCAGAACACTAGCGTACAGCCCTATTGGGTTGCGCGTAAGCTTACAAATAGTGGTGTAATTTGTGATTTTGTATCCATTGACGGAGTTTAGATGGAAGTTCGCTCGCGCGGTAAAAAAATCACAATTATATAAGACCTTACCGCTATTGTTAATTATAATTAACATGTAGTCCAACTAGTTGACTTGAATAATAAAACACCTAACTTTGATTACCGGCAGTTTTTACAAAGTTACACAAGGTTTTGTTCTCAATTTTGGAGTCCGCTCGCTAAACGGAGCTTAGGAGAATGGGGTTTTAGTATTTTTTTTTAAATAGTTATAAACATATTATCGTGCAAAAACTTATTGTGCGAGCAAGAATGGGACGCATACTAACTATGAAAATTAATAAAATGTCTAAAAGACCTAAGAAAGCTTGCGATATTTGCTCGGACGTCCGAAAATTGCTTGCTCTGAGAATGGCCGAAATATTTTGTACTGTACAATCACATTCATAGTCATCGATATTGTTCTTTTTCCTTTAATTTATTTTTTTTACACATCTTGCGATTTTTTGCCCTTTTAATACCTTTTTACGATCGCTAACACTAAATGACCTGGAGGCATCCGTGTCCATATTCGAGTCAACGACTACGTTATAACTCACCTGGAGGTTCGCACCTTCAGAATCTGGGGGTTCTTTATCCCCCAATGGGCAAGAATATAAAAATAGAAATCTTACCTAATCCTACGTATTTACAAGCAATATATATAAAAATAAATATAAACTAGAAAAGAGGGAAACAAAATATGTATAGAACCGTCACCTAACTGATCTTTAAACTAATTTAATTATTTAACTACAACAGAAAACCAGAATACACAACCGCCGTGTTTCACGTTTCCAGCGCTTTTTAAGTCTGAAGGGAAGTATGTATGTATGTATGTATAACTCTTTATTGTACATAAAACACATGAAAAAGGTAAATACAGGACAATACAAATGTACAAAGGCGAACTTATCCCTACAAGGGATTTCTTCCAGTTGACCTTAGAACGATTGACAGGACACAGGTATTAAGCAAGAGTAGACACACAGAAAAAGTAAAAGAACTGATCGAATCCTAAAATAATCCTAAATGCCTAAATTTTAAATAATGTAAAATTTAATTTAATAAACTACACATATTAGATAAATACGATAAACTAATACATATTAAAATAATATATTACACAACATAATACACATATACATAAATGAATATATATATATACACACACACAAGTTACAAAGCATGTCAGATTCATTTAAAGTGGAGAGGAGTAATCTAGCCAATACGCCTTCAAGCGACTGCGCAGAGTAGCAACAGTCTGCGATTGCTTGATATCATCCTGGCAACCGATTCCAGAGTCGAACAGCGTGTACTGAAAAGGAATTGGAATGGAATTTTGATTTGGAAACGGGAAAAGCGACCTCAGCGTTCAGCGCTCAGAGTTCAGACCTTTCGAATTTTTTGGTTAGACCCAGTAATTATATACTTAACTTACTCACTAACCCCCTAATTCATAAACGCTCTATAGGCCTCTGCTAACATTGTAATCGTTTGTCCTTATCTGTCACTTTGACATTTACCTTTCACGGATAAGGACAAACGATTACTAAGTTAACAGAGGCCTATAAAGCGTTTATGAATAAGGGGGTAAGTAATTACTTTGTCTCACGCTCGAAGCAAAATAGAGTTTTGCTCACTGTCTGGGATGAGCGAAACCCGCCTGTTTGAGGTGCTGAGGTGAAGAATCTTTTTTGGGGTTCCTTATTCAAAGGTTTGTGTATCCGCTAGACCCTCACCCCTCTCCCTCAATTTTGTACGGCTCGCTGCTTTAACCATTTTCGAGTGAAATTTTCACATGTACCTTCGAGTAGCTATGATCTCAAAAATTGGCCCCTTGCACGAAGCATCGTCAGTTGACCTTATTTATTGCGCTCTACGTGAATTAAAAAGAGTTGTCTTACATTACATAATATATGGTCAGGTGAAAAAGCCGTGGCTCAAATCCCGGGCTCGCACGCACCAATTTTTCGGAATTTAAGTGCGAAATTACATTTGAAATTTACCATGGGCTTTTTGGTGAAGGAAAACATCGCGAGGAAAACCTGCACACATTTGTGAAGCAACTCAACGGTGTGTGTGAAGACTGTGAAGTTCCAAATTCACACTGGGCCCGTGTGGGAACTACAGCCTAAGCCCTCTCATTTTGACAGGTCCAGCGTATATAGGCTGGAGATGATGAATGTGGTATACACATTACTGTACAGTAGGTATTAAAATTATTCAGAAATATAATCTATACTTCAGCAGGTAGTCGGGTTAGTTTGAGGGAACACCCATGTAAGTGTTTTTCAGAATTTTTTAATTGTGGCTGACAAATGTTTCTGTATATTATATAATTTAACTATACATATAGATAACACTTTCACAGGACTGTGTAGTTAATTAACTTAACCAGAGCTGCTAGAATATTCTGAAACAACACTTATTTTGGCGCGAACAAGCATCGTTAGTACGGGTCCTTAACTTAAAATATGGTCCCATCCTGAAGAAAGCATGAAACTTGGAATGAATGTAGCTGTCATATATGTGCTTCAATGTCGATATGGAAGAACGTCGAGAAATTATTTTTCCCCACCTCCCCCCCCCCTTTTTATGTTCCAAATCGTGTTTTTTATTATTTTCAAGGAAAACGGGTACAGCTATCAGAAAACTGCCAGTGATCAATATGTTCCTAATTAAATTAGCTACAAAATGACACTTATTTCATAGTCGTGGAGGCATTACTTCTAGCGTTACAGCTCACCGAGTCTGACTCAAGTACTCTTTTTTACCTTTTTACAATACCATCTTTCCGTATGCTGTTCAAGAGCACCGAGTGGTTTTGGGGTCCAGATGATATGCCTAGTAACATAAAAAAATTGGTGCTGGTTTCCGGAAGAATTTTTTTTTTTTCGTAATTCCAGGCGCTACAGCGTCGTCAAGTTTTTGACCATAACTTCGTCATTTTATATCCGAATTTCAAACTTTGAATTGTAATGTAAAGTTTAATAATTTATTTTCATTATCGTAGAACATTATTTTAGTCTGGAATCTTTAGTTTTGGTGCAAGAAATAAAAGTCCGTAATATTTTCCAAGATTATTATTTTTCTATTAATAGCTCTTAAACGTTAACATTAATGCAATTACGGTTCAAAGCACAAATATAGTATATTTAAGTAGCTTTCATTTGATACCCCACATGTATTCGTGCGTTGCATAAGTTGGGTGTAATTTTAATTTTTCAAAACGCGGCGGCGGCCCATTTGATGACGTCATAACTGGTGACCTTGACACCTCAGAAACTGTCTCCCGGCAGTTTTGGGGTCCAGGTGATATGCCTAGTGACATATAAAAATTTGGTGCACATACAAGGTCAGATTAGACTTACGTGCCGGCACTTATTAAAAATTTGCATTTTTAATAAAACTTTTAAGTAACATGTACATATTTTGTAAACTATAAGTTCTATCAACATACGTCCAAAGACAATATTGTAGCTAAAATAAGGAACATATTGATCATTGACAGTTTTCTGATAGCTGTACCCGTTTTCATAAAAGCACATAAAAAGGGGGGGGGGGGATGCGGGGAAAAAATAATTTCACGACGTGCTTCCATAATATCGTCATTAAAGCACATATATGACAGCTACATTCATGCCAAGTTTCATGCTTTCTTCAGGATGGGACCATACACCTGATTTTTGTTAGGACATGGAGCCGTACTACGTCCTCGTGCTGTCATTCTCATGTCATGGACTTCATGAGATTTAAATAAAATAAATAAAATAATCAACCAATTATGTTGTTCTTTAAATAACACTATATTATATGTACCTAAATGTTTCTTGTAATGATATCGTAGGTAAATAAATAAAATCAACTTAAAGCGTTTATTTTCCACAATTTTATCTCAAACGAAAAGCCATGCTGAGTCAAATTAATTTTCGGCATCATCAACTCCGTATGTTTTTGTATTAGTTTAAGAGTCTGTGTATTTTTTGATGTCGTATAAAGTTATGTCTACCTATGTCTATTTAGTACACCAAGAAATTGTTTCCCCGTCTTACCCATACGGTGGGTACAAGTGAGGGCAGCTCGTGGCCGCAAGTGCATAATGCGTGCGCTGCGTGAGAGTGGGAGAGCGGCCGGGGCAAAGTCCCTTGCACAAGCCATCTGTAAACAATGCCATCTAGTCGCTACGTCGCTAGGCTGAGATCCTCAGCCGGCATTTTACTTCTGAAAATTTTTAAAAACCCAATCTATCTAGTACCTACCTTTAAACAAGAAATTCTTGTATATATACATATATAGTAGGGGGTTTCATTTTTAGAAAACGTAGGTACCAAAAAAAACACGAACAAAGCTCGGTCATCCAGGTAGGTACTGTTACTAAAATTTACCAAAATTAGGGTAACTTATGTAGCTTGTATCAATAACATAATTTTCAGCAAGCAGTAGCTTAGCGAATCGCAAAATTTTGGAAACGATTCGGTACTGTGATTGTAAATGCTATATCTAAGCACCTATACGTAGAAAAGTACTTAATGGTACCTACCTAAGTTATAGTAACAACGAAAACAAAAACATTATTGTTTAACTAACGCCACTGCATTATTATAATGATGCGATAACTTCCCAAATAAATAGGCAAGTAAACCATTTTAATAGATAAAATCAATTGTTTGTTAGAACTTTCTGGTGTCGCCGTTGCCTGTCGCCAGTTGGCACATATCATCGATGGTCAGCCACAGTTCACGTGCACGTGTATCTAAATCACGGGAGGCACTTATGTAGTTGTGTGATGTATTGCTCGAGTTACGGTGCAGTTGTTTGTTTACCGCGAGCCCTGCGCGGGCGCAGGATATCGGCAGGGCCGCGCACTTGCTGGATTAAGCGTAACCGGGTCGCGACCGTCTACCGTCTAACCCACACTCGAAGCATACTATTTATAACCCATTCGCTCCGCGCAAACCGGCACCTAAACGCACTTTCGCGCGTAAAACTAGCCCATAATAAGCGTAGACATAACCCATACTTGTATGTCCGTATAGCGCTTGTATGGATAATTATTCGTTAAAACAGCAGTCTAACCTCAATAACTGTAGTATTATAAAAGGATCATAACCACAAAACCTTCAAAATGATGACAATAATCCTTCGCACGAATCTCGGCCGCCCAGGGTTCCACGTTGACATTCTAACTAATGAATATTTTATTGCCCGTTATAGCATGTGAGCTGCCCACGGGCGCTGTTGATGCGTCTGACACGACCATAATATCATACATTGAGGTTCCTTCTAATGACCCAGCTACATTATTCTATTTAGACGGATGTTCAATTTAGATAACTTTTCAACAACCTGCTGGTGTCCACTAACTTATTACACCTATTTACTCAGTTTTCTCCGAGTTCAAAACATATTTGTCAGTTACGATGCCGGTAAATTACAACTACCTACGTAGACATTGTTCCGTCAAAACACCACTTAAACACACCAGCTAATTATGACTTTCGTCAGTCACAAGGCCGTTATTTTGTCTGCAGAAACGTTACGAGCGGCGCAGGTTACTACTCTATAAATTTATAAATGATCCTCCATAATTATACCATTTGCTGAATATTTCTCTTAACTCTCCTGAGATACATAAAGAGTTTTACGTATATATGTATACGCCCTTTGATGTTATGCGACAATGTTAAACACGATTACCAAGAGCAAGACTTTCTACTTTAGACTTTGTTTACTACACGGACTTGTGAAGCAGTAAATATTGTTACGTTTGACAGACATCGTAAAATCACAATGAAAGCAAGGCGTCGTTTCTGGAACTCTCACCGGAACGTATTGGGATGACCCCGCCCACCAATCTCCCTTCAGCTCCAGCATTACTTTTCCTGGAATCCTACCTATGAAGAAATATATTGTATTGTAACTTCAAAGTGCTGGTGTATAAAACAGCCGTGTATATTTAGGTACCTGTGTTTTTGTTTCCAATTATTTATCTATCCGTCCGATCGGCGACCGCTTAGGCTCTTTATTTTAGTAGGTATACGATACGGTATACCTAACGGTTCGAGCTCGGAAGAATAGGACACCTAAAGGTCGGGCGCCGGTCACAGGGCGCCAACTAGCAGCTATTTCTATCACAAAGTTGCATCTAATGAGGCGTTGCTAATTAGTTGTTAATAGCAGAACAAAACAAAACACAGTCGATATCTGGCCTTGTCACGTTCCAGATTATGGCCATCAATCATGTGCATTTTGTTTTTGCTCTGAAAATAGATTGATTGTGTGTGTCGCTCTAAATCGCAGCAATAAAATTAGGGCAATAGTATGATAACAGATGTAAAACCATTGCGAAAGTTTGTGACGGCGATTCATGATATAGGTTAAATTACCACTGGATTTAGAGCAGGCAAAAGAACGTGCCAAGCCGATAAGATCGTGATGTTACAGATGTAACGTGACATCCTACTATACCTACTACTAATGATTAAGAAAGAGTAGCTAAGAGAAAGTAGATAGTTAGATAGCGTTAGACAAAAGTAGCAGGAAAATAGGACCCAAATAATAGTAACTACTGTAACTGTAACCCAAGTAATAATAAATCATTACAAGTAAGAGTATTTACCTATGAATAAATTTATGTCGTAAAAATAAAGCTGTTATTAAATAAAATGTCATGCTTGTTGCTAATTTAAAAGGATCATCATTATGATTATCATTATTTTGTATAGGTTCTTTAAATAGAGTCAGCTGTAAAAACCTGCCACCTTTAACAATTTATAAGACTTTAAACCCGGTTCATCAAGGTCCATTTCACAAGAAATCGGAGCATACTTATTTAATTCTAGCTTTTGCCCCCGACTTCGTCTGCACATGATTATACATAATAAACGTTCGTCTTGAATCACTCTATCTATTTAAAAAAACCGCATCAAAATCCGTTGCGTGGTTTTAAAGATCTAAGCATACACAGGGAAAGACAGACAGACAGACAACGGAAAGCGACTTTGTTTTATACTATGTAGTGATAACCAATGTAGAGTGAGTAGCATACTGTACGGATAAGTTATTCTAAGGCTTGATATCTCTTTAAAGTCCATAACGACAATAGTAGAAAGTGTATTATTAGGTCCTGTATAATAATAGGCATTCCCAAAGACGTCTGGAGGCGCCAGCGACGGCACTTGACAGCTTTCAAGCTTATCGCTGCTAATTAATTGTTGGAACAGACAGGGCCGATAACGTAAACATTGTGTTCGTGTAAACAGATTACTTAAAATTTAAGTTCTAACCCGTCTTCCGCGAGGCTGGATATCAGAAGATCTCTACTATCATAGATGGAGATCAAAGGACAGTTTATTTGATATGAATTGCATGCTCCAAAGTAAGCGCTTATTGTATGAATGCGCTTATCTTTTGCGACCACCCGAATGAAGCTCGTAATAAACTAAATTACTCACATAGTATGTAATGTGATACAATTAAGCGTGTGTATGAGGTGTCTTATCTCAACCACCGGTTTTTTCATGGTAAAGTTTGTTTATAAAATTTTATTCCAGAGTACTTGATTGCCTGTACGAGTATAGTTTTATCAACATTTGGATACATAACACCGAGCAGACTGGCGGAACGCGGGCGACACACTTATTTATACGGTAATTAATTCTCATTAGTAGTGTCCTGAGGGCTTCATCTGTCAATAACATTGTCACCTTGTTTGTAAATAGCGTGGCTAAATAAATAAATCTGCGAACGATTGCAAAGAATCTGGTATTTATAGTTGAGATTGGTGTCAGTGACTCGTAGTACTCGTCTCGTAGGCAGGTCGACGTCTGGTGCGGCGGCGGGCGCAGTGACCACAAGCTTAGCGGGATATTCCATCCTTGCTTGTGTTTACTTCTTGACGATAACGACCTATTACAACTACCTACTGCTTGTCTCATTAATGATTGCCTTTTTTTAGTAAACAGGGATTAATTATCCTATGGAATAACACTCAAACTAACAGAGATTTTATAATTTCCATCACACTTTTTCGTCTTTTTTTTCATATCTAGTCATAAATTAAATACTAAGGTTGAAGTCACCATTCCAAATATACACTCAGGGACATATTTAGCGGAACACAAAAAGTGTAGGTAACTATTTTAATTATTTTTTCTGGTTAAGCATTAAGTATGCGTTTTGCTAACTTTTTTGTGTTCTGCTAAATATGTCCCTGAGTGTAATACCTAATAATGAGTAAATAACTAAACTAAATTAAAATTTTAACAAACAAAATAAACCTTAAATTAAACTTAAACAAGCTTACTGTAAGTATATTATAGAAAGAAAATAATTATAAACAGTTGGTTGGTAGGTAATCGTAAAATCGCAGTCGCAATATTTCAATTCAACTGTGTGAAGAGCAAATTACAGCAGAACATATGTATTTTTCTGAAATTGAAATCTAGGTAAAAACACTTATAAAAAAATTGTCCTTGAATGACTGACTGACGGATATACAAATGATGGTTTAAACCGCTGATCGTAGAGACCTGAAACTTGGAGGATGTGTTCTTTGTATGACGTAGGCATCCGATTTACGAAATTATACCTCTAAGGGGGTGAAGAGCCTACATTTAAGCGAAAGTTTAGAGCCATTATGTATGAAACGCAATTACAAAGTAGCTGCAACTACCGCTAATTGAGTTCGGTGTAGTTCTCATCATCATGAGTGTTGAATGTTGGTTTATTATTTTCTTTTTATTATGTTTTCGTATTATTTTTTGTTTTGATTTCTTTTGCTAAAATTTTAAATTCTAATTTTGTTTTTATAATCTTGTTGCATTTTGCTGTTCGTGGGGTTATTTTTTTTTTTTCTTCTCTCTTGCACGCCAATTAACCCGCTATACTCGGCACCCCAGCATGAGCCACGGGGCAGGCTGAAAACCAGCGCTGGCAGCTTCTGCGTAAGCGCAGCATAAGCTGAGCCTGCTCCTTTTGCCATTATGTACTTAAGTTTTTTTTTGTTTACATAACAATGTGATGTTAATTCTTAAGTTAAGTCTGTATTTCTATTTTATATTTTTAATGGCAATAAACGTTATCTTATCTTATCTTATCTTATCTTAAGAGGGGGTGCTAAGTTTGTATGATGGCGGTGATTCCTTGGTCCGATATACTTCAAATTTTGCATAAACATTCTTCAACAGAATTGATGGAAGAAGTGTTTTGTATTTTCTTGAAATTCATCCCCTAACGGGGTTATAAAGGGGTAGAAGGTTGTTTTGGGGGTGATTTGCTTCGAAGTTGATATCAATACTCCAAATTGTTTGTTCTCGAGTATTGGGTGTTTAATATGTATTTACAATACAATACAATACAATACAATACAATAACTCTTTATTGAACACCACATTTATATATATTATTATTTATTTATATTTATTTATTTATTTATATATATTTAAGTATGTATTTATCTATATAAATACGTTTTTCCGTTGTCTAGTGCCCATATTACAAGCTATTCTTAGTTTGGGACTAGGTCAATTGGTGTCAATTGTCCCAAGATATTATTATTATTATTATACTCCTTAGTGCTTTGATTTACATTACATTTTATTTAGCCAGTCATATTTGAAAACTCTATCCTTACTCTATCCGATTTTATTCAAAAAAGGTTGAACTCACATAAAAGCTTGGTACAAGGCAAATACTCTTTAAATTCGAAAGTCACCGTATTAGTAGGTACCGCATTTTGAAGGTTTCTAAACTTTAGAGACGTCATGCGATTTTGATAAATTCCCTGGGGATAGGGAATAAAATGGGGTTTATAAGTCCGCTGCAAAGGCGCCCTATCTCCGTAACTATAATTAAGTCTTGAAATTTGGCACACAAGTAAGGAATCATAACTGCTATAAATTCAGGATCAGGACTTTCCGAAATTCCCGTGGGTTGGGGAGTAAAACCGGATTCATATTCTTACTTTGAATTGGTCCTATCTCCATAACTATTATAACTAGAATCTTTAAATTTGGCATACCAATAGGTACAGCTAATTATGATATCTGAAAACTGATTTCTGTAGTTTGCAAAATTCCCCTGGGATAAGAAATAAAAATGACCATTATATTATATGATTTATATCCTTTGTATTTGGCCGACATGTTCACTGGGGATCAAAATAGATCATTTAGAAAGGATTCTGCAAATTTCTCACGAAATAAAAGGACGGGATAGGAAATAATGTGACTAATGTGTAATGACTTAATATGTATTTGAAGAAATGATTGGATGAAGGTGGTATGTCACTTTGACGTTACCCGCGCGGACGAAGTCGCGGGCAAAAGCACTAGCTATATAAAATTTTCTTTCTTTATCTACTAAGATAAAGAAAGAAACAAAGAAAAAACAATTTATTAGATAATAAATGGATAGGTACAACCGATATACCTACATATATATGTGTAAAATGACAGTAATGAAACTCAGTGTAGGTAAGCTCCATTTCTGATAACTGTGATATGATAACAAAAGCTACGTCACTTCAAAGTTGGGAAGGGACAACAGATGTTAACTTTGGTAACTAATACTTCGTTAACTTCGTATGAATTAATCATAATTAATCAAATAAATAAATGGCAATTTGTTATTGTTTCTTAAGTAGTACCTAATTAAAATAGGTAGTAAAAAAGGGCCTTCTCGTCTTGTGTATTAAACTTCGATAAAATAGTTCGAATTCATGCCCAATTTAAAGAAGGCGCAGGTTATTAGGCATTAGGAAGCAATAAGAAACAATGTTGTATAAAATAACTGTGCAAAAAATATCAATTAAGGTTCTCTAGATATTAATAGGTATAAAGAACCTACCTAACAGCCCATGGTACAGTCACCAGCATAAATAAGTGATCATTTTTGTATCTTGTCGCTTTCAGTTGTTGCATGATTTCGTATGGTTTTTGAAACATGACTTTAAAGTGAAAAGGTACAAAAGTGATCACTTATTTATGCTGGTGACTGTACGTACATAATACGAGTTTACGACCTTTTGAGATAATTTAATTTAAGCTTTTGTTATCATCTTTATCAATTAGTACCTTCTAATGAAATGTTATGCAAATCACCGATACATAATTAATTTAAATTGGTACCTACGTAAAGTGGATATAACATCGAAAGGTACTAATTTATAAACATATAAATAAATATGTAGCTACAGGGTCAACATTACAAGTATATTTGTAAATACACTCGTCGAATGTCAACTGTAACGTAGGGTAAGAGAAAATTTTACTATAAAAAAAATAGGATAGGCAGGTGCTAAGGACAAAATGACAGCGCCGAGAAAAGTTGTTCGAACAAACAATTCCTACATCAACGGAATTATGCGATCGATTACTCAAACGCGATTCTTCCTATTCGTGATTTAACACAATATGGATTCCACCCAACTGCAGTTTACTGTATTCGTCATTATCATCAATGACATCGATTGGTAAAACGTGAAAATGATGAATTTTAGTGTCTGGCTAACATTTGACGAAGTTTACCAAGCGATCATGCGTCTCAAGAACAATAAGGCTCCTGAAATTGATGGCTTGCCGTCAGAAATATGGAAGAACTGTGGCGGCATTGTACAGTCTAGAATCTACGAACTTGTGCTTAAGATATGGCAACTAGAGGAACAACCGCAGGAATGGAATGTGGGCGTCACCTGCCCTGTCCACAAAAAAGGCTCAAAGAAGAAGTGCGCCAACTACCGAGGCATTGCTCTTCTCACAACGGCGACAAGGTCTTGTCTAACGTGCTGCTTACCAGACTGGAACCACATGCTGAGGGAATCCTTGGGGATTACCAATGTAGCTTTCGCAAAAATCGCAGCACGGTGGACCAGATTTTCCTGTTGAGACAGCTCATGCAAAAAAGATGGGAGTACGCACAGAGCATTCACTCTTTGTTTGTGGACTTCGCAAAGGATTACGACAGCATAGATCGGGAGGCTCTATATTCCATTCTTTTGAATTTTAACATTCCAAGAAAACTAGCTGCTATAATCACTACGGCAACGAAGAACAGTGTAATGCGCGTCAGAGTGGGGGGAGAGCTCTCGGAAGAATTCCCGGTGATGACCGGTCTAAAGCCGTGGGGATGCCTTATCACCAGTGCTTTTTAACTTGGCCCTAGAACATATCGTCAGGAATGTTTTAGCACTGGACGTAGGTGTTGAGTTGAGCGGCAGGCACAAGGTGATAGGGTACGCGGATGACCTTGCTTTATTAGGGGAAAGCCGGGAAGAGGTGGCTGAAGCGGCCGGGGTCTTGGAGCGGGAGGCGTCCAAGATAGGTTTAAGGATCAACCAGACAAAAACAGAATACCTCCACATGAAACGATACATAGTCTGCATGTTGGGGGTACCGTATATAGGGGAGGTGACAAATATCGGTATCTTGGATACACCATAGCCGACACTAACACCAGAGAGGAGGAGATAAACATCCGCATCCAAAACACCCTGCGATGCAGTGCAGCCCTCCACAAGGTGTTGGTGTCCAGGCTTCTCAGCAGGAATACAAAGTTAAGGATCTATAAAACTGTCGTAAGTCCTATCCTTATGTATGGCTGTGAGGCCTGGACACTAACTCAAAAAGAGGAATATCTACTCCTTGTAGCGGAAAGGAAAGTCTTGCGTAAGATCCTGGGACCTGTCAAGAGAGACGACGATACGTGGAGGATCCGTAAAAACATAGAGATCCAGGAGCTGGTGGCTGAACCCAACATCACCGGCGTAACAAAATCACACAGACTTCGCTGGTTCAGCCACCTACTCCGAATGGGAGAGGATCGTGCTGCCAAGAGAGCGTACGTGGGACGACCGACTGGTCGCCGCCCGGTTGGGCGATCCAGATATCGCTGGGGGGACAGTGTCCAGGTGGATTTGCGACGTCTTCAAGTCGACGACTGGCAAGAAGCTGCGAACGATCGGGACAGATGGCATGCTCTCGTTTCGGAGGCCAAGACCCTATTTGGGTTCCAGAGCCAAGTTAGTTAGTTAGTTAGTTAGTGTCTGGCTAAGGGATAATAAGCTAACTTTTAAGATGAGTGCAAATGGGCGCCTGTGCATCACGTATAATTATCATCGTCATTCAGCCTGCGTAACCGACCTAAACATCCAAGAAGTCATACGCAGAATTTCTCTCGCATTTTTCTTGTGATCATGAGCAAAGTTTAAGGTTTATAGTAGGTACAGCCGATATTTTTGACAATTTGGCTGGCCAAGCTTTAGGGCATTCAAAGAAAATATAACTTTGATGACTATGTAACTGACTTTACTATACCCACGAAAAATATTTTTGTCTTATTCCTGAATTTTCACTGTAAGAATCTTGACGGTTAAGTTATATTATCTCCAGTGTTTAGAATAGAGGCAGACTGTGCGTGTCGAAGCCTTCAGCTTATCCGTTGTTGGTAATCGGTGTTGTTAGCCATGTTTCTGAGTTCAACCCAACGGCTTTCCAACAAACTTACGACCAACTTGTTTGGGAAGCTCTAACCGGTTTACTGCAAATAAACAAACCATAAAGTAGGTACAGCCAAGAACAAAATCTGATCAAAATTATCAACTCCACTAATTTTATCCTTTTATTTCGCAAGTCGAACCAAGTGCACTCGATCCAAGCCTCATTAGATTCTAACAAAAATAATTAAAAAATAAATACAAAAAGACTATCTCAAAAGTATGTTAATTATAGTCAACACTGCGAAATACAGGGTCAAACTTGTTGTTGTTTACACGTGTTCAGGTAAGTAGGTACTTGAGCTAGACTGTACGTGAATAATTAACGTTATTAAAAGAGTAGCCAATGTTGTTTTAAACATTTTACCTTGCGAAATGTATCCTCACGTATGTATCCTAGCCTAATCGAGTACCTACCCCTTGCTCGTTGTGTTTTGAACTATTCCGTAATCATTTTTGTGGCGTTTGCCTCGGAGTTCGTGTCGCAGCCGCCGAGATATTTGCTCCCAGAATAAATAATATAATATAGAGTAATCGTTTTTGATACGTGAACGACCCGCTTATTTCACAATGTTCGAATCTCACGACTACTTTTACCCTGTGGAAAGGAATTCAATGAATCAACCTGAATGATATAACTATAAGTCTCTAAACAAATAAGGACCAGAACAACAGAGTTTTATCTACTTAGGTTGCTATTTATTTACGATAGGAACTTTTGTTTAGATTAACTTAAAAATACGGCTTAAAGTTCAATAGATAATTAAGAAACAGATTAGAGTAGTAGTAAGTAGATAACCTGTTGTTGCTACGATTACAGCTACTCAAACAACCATCAGACACGTGTTAATTTTTTTTGTGGTAAGAATTTAAGGGTTACAGATATGGTATTAGCATCGACGGTGCAGCAGTTATATAATGTATTCATTATTATTATATTCTTGTTTTGTTTGGCCATCTCTTTATTTATTTTTTAATGTTTGGTTTGACATTCAATCAAGTAATTTATTTACTTAGTGGAATCATTACCTTTCATAATCATCGTGTAATGACTCAAACCCTCTTTGTTTTGTTTTGCCAGGACCCAGAGAACTTTTAGAGCATTTTGTTATGATGTTCAATTGCCGTTTTATTAAAATGAGTTCTCGGGATGCTAATGACATCGTTAGACCGTTTTGCTAAAGCAAGCAGCTGTAAGTTGCTGTGTTAATTAAATACATATTATTATATGCTTACTGTTATGACTCTACAATCTCTACATTCCAGAACTTTATCAAGCTAGTTAGAGATATCACTAGAATTAGGAATAAGGTTAACACTTAGGTCCCTTGGGATCCTAATAGGTACTTATATTAGAAAGTAAGAAACCTGTAGGCTTATTGTCTAACTCGCTCGCAATCGCCATCGCGTTCATTTTGACAGTTCATGTATGGGCTGACAATTGGCATCAGAATCAGCTAGCTGTCACATCCATACAAGAACTGTCAAAATGGACACGATGGCGATTGCGAGCGAGTTAGACAATAAGCCTACTGAGGGAGTTGAAAAACAGACAGTGTGAATTTGTATGAATCCATACCTAACAGTAAGTCCTACATTGTTTGTAGGTGTCTCTACATGGTCTATACCTTACCTAGAAACAAACCGTGTTCAGTAAAATGAAGTTCAGTCTAAAGGTACAAAGTCCCCTCGTCTGACTGACTCATCAACGCGCAGTCTAAAACCTAGTACATACTAGAACGCAAAATTTTTCGAAATTCCCAATTTATATACCTGCAGGCTTATTACGTAACTCGCTCGCAATCACCATCGTCTTCATTTTGACAGTTCATGTATGGGCTGACAATTGGCATCGGAATCAGCTAGATGTCACATTCATACAAGAACTGTCAAAATGAACACGATGGCGATTGCGAGCGAGTTACATAATAAGCCAGCTGGTCAAGTTGGAAAGAGGTCTCAAAATTATGGTTTTTATACGTATATACATACATACCGTCACGCCTCTTTCCCACAGGAGTAGGCAGAGACTACTTTGTTCCACTTGCTACGATCCTGACTTACCTCTTTCGCTTCATCTACATTCATCAATCTCTTCATACATGCTGGTCGGTTTCGGGTACTCTTGACTTGTTCTTTTTCCAAAACTTCCACAATTTGGTCACGGAATGTCCGTCTAGGCTTTCACACTCCCCATATATTTGTTTAGTTACTCTTCTTTAATCCACCCTCTCTCTCTACGTGACCAAACCAACTAAGCATACTTTATCTATCCTAGTCACTACAATAATATCTTCTTTCACACCTGCACGTTCCCTAATCACACTATTCCTTATTCAATGAACACAAAATACAGCTTATTATTTAGTCAGACCAGTTTATTCATTAATCGATGGTCTCCGCAAAGTAACGCCTGATTCAATAAAATACTTATTCCTTATTCTATCCTTCAGTGACACACCTTCTATACTTATGTAGAAATTTTCAGCTTCTTATCTCTCGTTCCGAGGTGGACCCTCTCTGTAATAGCTTAATTGTGACTGGATTAGGTAAGGAAGTTTTGCAACGGAGAAAAAGCCGTTGGGGTACATATCTAAGCTATGCTAGTGTAAATTCCATTTAATACAGATAGAATGAACACAGCAGAAATCTGATGCCAGGCTATTAAAAATCAGTCAATCTGAAATCTACTCTACATTTATTTCAAATCTCCGTCAAAAAATACTGAAGACTACTTACTAATTCTACATCATAATTTAAGAATAGGTCGCGTTTCTCGAATGGCCGAACAAGAGTGGAACATAATAGATGCCTATGGTTAAAACAACGAACGAAATTGTTGATCCATTGTAAAACACTTGTCGTCGTCGAACTCACATATCAGTGACTGAAGGCTTCTCCGCGTAACATTTTTCACACTTTGCTACGACAAAATAAAAAAGTGCGGAAAAATTTTCGTGAGACATACTAACACATAAGTCAGCGTCAGCGATGCTTGATCTCAGTTACTACCCCTTCATTTAACCGTACCATGTGTAAGGTGGGAGGAGTGGGGTCAGCGGGCGCGGGGCGTGTCGTTCGCGCCGCCCATCGCCCGTTATTTAAGCAGCGCGCGCGCACGCGGCCTGGGCAGCCTTAGCCCGAGCCTGCGCCGGAAAGCCGAGTGCGCGCGACAACGCAGTGAGCAGCCGCGATCTCCTGCACTCAGGCGCCACCGACTTACCCGGCATCTGGTCTGGCCTTGGCATCACATCAAGAACCAGCTTACGTTCATTTCTGCATAAAAGGTTAGTGCATTCTGATACGCCGTTATATTGATCTGTGGTAACGATGATCTTTTGATCTTGTGCTTTGATGATACCTGAGTGAATAGTTGTAACACTGATAACTGATTGAGATAATATTGTAATATTTATGCTTAATATCAATTTATATAATTTAAACAATGACACATGATATTGAGATAGAAATCAAGCTAAAATCAAAAATACAAAAACTCTAGTCTAGTTTTAAATATACATAACTGTAGGTACTTACCTGAGCCCATATTTTATTTTTTTATTCAGTTTTTCTGGCTACATGCATGTTATATAAATAAATATAAACCGTACTAGTAATGTGCTGAATAAGTCCAAATTATGCTTTGAATAATCATACTCGTTCTTATCGTAATCAATCACGCGACCTACTTATTTCTTAAAACAAAAATATTATGATTAATTGTTATTTTATGCTTTTTTTTAGTTAAATAGAATCGTTTGTTACTGATAGGAACCGCATTTCAAAACATCGAAAAATTTGAACCAACTAATTTTTTGTTGCCTATCTCTATGTTTATAAGAGATAACACAACAATGTTTTAGATTTAAGATATACATAGCCTCTTAATTTTAGTTAAATTTCATAACATTGCGATTGCACTCATATAAGTAGAGTCGATTTAGTTAGAGTATTGTGAAGACTCTACATGGGTATAGTTTGTACATACAAGTTTGATTCATTAGATGTGGATCCGTAGGTCTATAGGTATAAATAGGTAATCAATCATTAAAGGCGCCATCATCGCCTCGGCACACACAATACAACTGTAGGTAAATTTACAAAGTTGAAGTGAGGCGCGAAAAACAAAAACACATTACTTACTTACTGTTTACGCTCATTATTGTTATTAATTATTTATAATAATTAATGTATGCACTTACCTCATTAACCGAACAGTTTTATTTACAGTCATCAACTTGCCTGCACAACAATGTCAATTTTTCTATCTATTTGTCTTTCTCAATAATAGTAATATTCTACATCCGATCCGAATAATAAACAGGGAAAATTAAATAGGTCGCCCAAGATTACCTATCCTTCGCGACAAAAAAAATATTGACTTATCAAAGTAAAACTAATTTGTCAGACAAATAAATATGTATGATTCTGAACACAGACTAAAGTATTTTTAGGACTATACACTCGTATTCGTATACCACAAATTACATAAATGCCTACTTATAAAAGCGTCTTAACTATAGTCGTGCAGTAGCTATCTAATGCCGGATAAGTACCTACATAAAGTTGGGATGTTTATCGCAAGTCACAATACTTATAACAACTTGGTCGCTCGTTTAACCAATATTTATTCAATAATTGATTATTTAGTTAAGACGGTCATGCGCCTGAGCTTAATAAACTAGGTTCATTTACCGCTAAGAAAATTTCGATGACGGAAAATATTTTGTCACTTAACTAAAACTCCTTTCTGAGGAAGTTGCAGCGCTTTAAAATTGTGTATATTATATGCTCACTAGGTTTTAACGTCACAGTGAAATACCACCTTCATCGTCACCGACACCGTCCTTTTCTCTCGTGAGAAATTTGCAAACCCCTTCCAAATGCTCCTTTTACCAAATACCAAGGATCTAAATCATATGCCTAATGATCCTATTTATTTCTTATCCCAGAGGAATTTTGCAAATTAAAGAAATCAGTTTTCAGATATCATAATTACCTATTGGTATGCCAAGTTTAACGATTCTAGTAATAATAGGTACGGCGATAGGATAGGACCATTTCAAAGTAAGAATATAAATCCCCTTTACTCCCTAACCCGCGGGAACCCTTACTTGTGTGCCAAATTTCAAGACTCCAGCAATCAAAATAAAATGTAATTTACATCAAAAGCACTAAGGAGTTTTGATATCATTATCAACTTCGAAGCAAATCACTCCCAATGGAACTTTATAAACCTTTTTAACCATTTTAGGGGATGAATTTCAAGAAAATACAAAACATGTCTGGGTAAGGCCGTGAAGCGTCTCAAACGCCGCATCCTGTGTGTTACGAAAACAGTCGAATGTGTCTATGAAGTGAGACCAACCTTGATACTCACGACCTCACAGACTACAATACACGTGCTCGCGGAATACGTACTTAGAGTTTTGCAAATTTCAAGACCATTTTCGTAACACACAGGATGCGGCGTTTGAGACGCTTCACGGCCTTACCCGTCTTCCATATATTATTGTAAAAAATGTTTATGCAAATTTGAAGTAGATCGGACCAAGAAATCACGTTGTCCCATACAAACTTAGTCTCCCTTTTTCACGCTTTTAGATGTAGAATTTCGGGAAATCCTATCTCATCAGATGCCTACGTCATACAAAGAACACACCTTCCAAGTTTCAAGTATTTACGATCAGTGATTAAGGCTGTGCATTGATTCGTCAGTCAGTCACTCATTCAGGACAAAGCATTTTATATCTATAGATAGATATGTATTGAAATAGAAATTACCTAGTACGTAATCAATTATTAATATCTGCTTTATACGTAGATCTCAATTAGATTACAAAAAAGACGATAAGAAGACGCAAAGATCAGATAAGCATAATTCTTCTTGTTATCGTACCTACCTACTACTACGTAGGTAGGTACTAGTATTTATGCCCAGACCGAAGTAATTTTTCCAGTTCCATGTAAGTATACATATCTTAGCTACTATTTGTAAATACAATTCAAAAAGTTAGTAATTATTTGAATGGATACCTACCAATGTATAGATTTCCGACAGAAATTATATAATCTCCGAATGTAGACTTTTCTGGTTTATTTTAAGTTTTAATTGTCTTTTTCTATTACCTAGTCTAGAAATAACGAAATTTAGCAAAATATAATGGAAAGTACTTTACAATCAACCTTCTCAAAATAATGTGGCTAAGAGCTAAGAATAACTTATTAAATTAACCTAAACCACGTCAAGGAAAACTCTCCTCTCTGACTCAATGTTGCGATAGCTTCCCAATCCCAAATTAGGAATCCCAAAGCAACAAACAAAATAAATAGCTATAGTAACAGTAACCTGCCATAAAGTAGGATGATGAGCATGCTGTAATCTGCAGATTAGTCGTAAAGCTATTGAAGCACCGCCACATAAAGTCTTTTATCATTATGCTATTAATAATTCGCAGTTTATATTAACTACCTACTGATTTTAATAATCATATGTAACAACATGCTATTTACCTACTTTGAGGTTAGACTATATTGCGCAACTTCGCTTAAAAAATCCCACAGCTACGATTCCGGCATAAATAATATAATCATAATCTTCCTAATAATTATATATGTTAATATTATTAAACATGTTTAGAATCCTGCGAGTCTATAACTAAAAAAAATTTTAGGCAAAGATACCATTAAAGAGAGAAATCGGGGACTAAAGTATGTCATAGTAAAATTAACATTGATCAGCCCAGAGCTACTGAGATATAGCATTTAATAACAATTTATATACGCTACACTGCCTACACTATTAAGAGGGTGCATCCGTGCTGAGCTCGCAACGTCGCATTTTTGGTGATTTTTTGCGATTATTTCACAGAAATTGAATGAAAGTATCAAATGTCCGTCTGTAGTGCACTTCGTTTTTAGTGTATTAATGTGTCCAATGCAATGATTAATGGTGATGGACTTTTATTTTTGTATTAAAGGGATAAAATACTATATCTCGTTTAATAAGAAAATAAAAGTCGATCACGATAAATTATTGCATTAGATACATTAATACACTAAAAACGAAGTGCACTACAGATGGATATTTGATACTTTCATTCAATTTCTGTGAAATAATCGCAAAAACTCACCAAAAATGCGGCGTTGCGAGCTCAGCACGGATGCACCCTCTTAAATCCATAGTAATTGTTTATTTTAAAACAAATTAGAATACTAGTTTTATAATGCCTACTGACACTGTCAAGCAGGTAATGTAGATAATATTACTTTTTAAAGTTGCACTAACAATAAAAGAACTTGAACTGGGGTCCGTTTACTGCACAATCCAGCCTGCGGCGGACCGTTGGCGATTGCTATAAAACAGAATCATTTTAGAGCTGTAAAGTTAATTGAAGTTCTGGGAACTATGCGCGGAGCCGCCGTGTGTGTCTGATGCGAACTAATGGAGCGCTGTGAGGCAGAAATCATCGTAGCTATAAAATGATTTTATACATCAGTTAATACCTGACAGTGGCGAGACCTGTATGTGGTACCTACCTGACCTAAGAATTTACTCGATATGACTTTAATAGCTACTTTACGAGGAAAAGAGCATAGTTTGTAAGCACTTAAGTACTGAAAAAATGCCTGCCCTTAAATTTATAAAATAATGCGTTGGAAATAAACAGGATTCCACCGACTATCTACGAGTATGTAGGTATATCAAAAACTACTATCGAATGTGGGTGTAGAGGTGCCATTGCCAATTTGCCTTGCAGCGCTCCTCGCCGACCTAGCACAAAGATGCGCGAAGTGACGCGGTCGAAACGATAAATTGCAAAATAACTGTTGTTGTAGATATTTGACAGGTCAAACTTTAAATTGGGGTCGAAGGCAATCGGTCTCGAAAAAATCGTTGTATCCGATGCCACGACCGACACCCAATGACTTGCGACCTGTAACCACACTGATCATTGAGTGGATAATCATACTCGAACACTGTAAGCCTATGTTTTTGTAAGAGAAGACGAACAGAATTCATATCGTATTGTAGTTAGCAATTTATGCTTCAACAAGCCCAAAAATAGTTTAGGTTTCTGACTCACTTTATTTTTCAGTAATTGTCATTGACAAGAATTGATTGAAACGTGTGTCTGATGCTATTTTAGGTCTCAGCGGTAATTCACGTAGGCAGACAGCACTAGGTTAGACGGCGGCCACCTAGGCACGGATCAGACGTGAGGTGTCTCGTCGCACTAGAGCCACTGACCGCCGCAACCCGCCAATTGGGAGAGCCGACGTTACACTTGACCCCGCAAACTCTTAAATTGTCTTTTGTTACGAGCTCAGATTTAGGTAGGTACACACGTACCTACCGTTTGCTCCACGGCTGTTGCTAAGTACCACCGGAGCTCAGCCACGTGTCTGTATCGTAAAGACTCACGCTGCTCTGCTGTCTTACGTATCGTTTCGTACGATGGGCTTGAAAGAAATTACTATGTAAACAAGTGTACTGTGCCCGCATACTGTTACTATGTATTATAAGAATTTCAAACAAACGATGATATACTTCATTGCGGTATATTCAAGCCATCCAGCCAGCCATAATTATCAAACTGTTAAGTCATAGCGCCTTATACAGGTTCTCTGATATAGACGGTGAAAACAGTACTTACAGCGTAATTACCTAGTATTAATATGAAGGCATAATTTTATCCGTCTAACTCTGACTAACGGCTTGCGCAACTTCTCGTGGCTACTTATTAGTTAGGTACTATGTAACTACTTGTTATCAAGTTCCATCTTCTAGAATGACGCCTTTAAACATTTTATACGTTATGAAGATTTTTTAATGCATGCATGGATGATTCAAACTTAGGCTAAAATGCGTGACATCCGCAGTGAGTAAGCTCGTTTCACCGGGATAATGCTTAAGCGTTTCTTGTGAACTGCTTACTTTTGAAGAGTAGATCTGTGCTACTTCGTCGCATAAGGTAACGTGCGTTAAAGGCAAAGCAAACAAGGCAAGGCTGCAAATCGAGACAGGGATTCACGTAATTATCCAATCGAGTGCACTAGCACTGAGCGAGACAGCCGCACCGAGCAGCAGCGCGGCGCGGGCGCAGCGCACGCGCCCTGTGTGTGACCGACCCACTGCGCCGTCGCACTCACCGACAACACCTCGTTTATCGTAATAACAGCTCCTGTTCCATCAAACATATTGCGTGCGTGAGATTCACCACTTCAATTTCCACACTTTCTTGAAAAATCATTCGCAAGGAGGAGATAAAATAAAGTGACTTAAGGCAGTTGTTATCGCCAAGAAGCCCGCCCACCAGCATATAAAACGCACCGAATATTAGTTAATAATTTATATGTATAAATTATTAACTAATATTCGGTGCGTTAAATATGCTGGTGGGCGGTCTAGATAACTCTTCTATATATAATCAAATTTCATAGAAAGGCCTACCGCGTGAACTGCTGGAATAAGAATGACCGAGAAGAAGTATGGAGATTTATAGTTACAGCAAACATCGCACTTTGTGCTCACTCCAAAGTATTCAGTGACGGATCAGAATTTAAAAAGACGCAGGCAACCCCAAAAACTTAAATTGCAGGTCAATAACGCGACCGATGCAAATGACCGAATGCAACCAAAACAAGTTGTCATATGCCCCGCCTTTAGTATAGGTGCAACCGACTGACTGACTAGAGGTCAGACCAATTTCATTTTGTTTACCAACGTTCCTTCACGCTTTCGTTTATATTTCTAAATTGCGTTTTACTGTAAACTATCAGGTTACAGATTCAGTGAATGTTCCGCTTCCCTCCCAGCTAGCTGCGTATTATAAACGCGAGTGTCCTCCGCCTTATATTACACCATGATGTAAGCAAAACGCACCAGTATAGCAATAGCACCCACCCTACACTATTCTTAGCAAGGCACTTAAGAAAAGGAAGAGGCTGATTTGCATTTTTATCAACGAGGAAGGTGAAGTCTCATCATTTTGTTAAACCGTTTAAGAACTCTTAACTACATAAATTTATAGCAGACTTATTTTTAGCTGCATACGAACAAAGTGCAGCTCGGCACGACGAAAGCTCGTTTTGTTATCTGGACGAGCTCATAAATCGGCTATTCTGCATCTAAGACATAAAACCGTTTTGTTGTTGTACTAGTTCTATAAATGGACTGTTCCATATAAAATGGTAGCAGTAAAGTGGTGTTATTTTCCTGTTTACGGCGCGGGACACTAAGTGGCAATCTAAGATGCAACTGGACTGCACGTGGATACTACCGTCGCTGCCCGGCCGTACGCGCCCGCGCTCCCTGGAAGATTATCTGGGGTTCTCTAAAGAGACCTCGCCAGTGGGTTCAGCGCCGCATTAGACAACCAACCATTAGTTGACCTGTTCGCTCGCAGGCATATTTAGGAGACGGGTGTCTCGACGTTGGCCAATATGATACTTACGTAAAATACGCGCACGGCGAACCGTCATCGCGCACGCAGGCGTCAGCAGCGCCGTTCACTACCGCTCATGAATGGGCGAGACACACAATTCATGGCCCTCATTTGTAAACACTTACTTACTTGAACAAATAGGAGGATACGTGAAATCGATCTTAATAGATCCTGCAAGTCGCTTAGTATTTTAAATTATGTAACACAATGAACGCAGCAACGATCGATAGCACAAAATAAAAGATTAGATTTAAATAAATGAACTAACACTGTTCCAGTTAATTCAACGCTAAATATAAGCTACAGCTAACAATACACCTAACCATAACGAACACAACGGTATGAGACTAGAAGTTTAATTCATAGGTACTAAAAGCATGTACATATGAATTGAACGATATCATATGTTTATAATATTTAAATAACACAAAGACATCAGTAAACAGCGTGAATTAATCGTGAGAGCTCCGACCTGAACATTAACGTTGGAAAGTTAAACAAGTGATGGGAATCGAACTTTGTTCACATCACTTTGCTCGGTTCACTTAACGTAATTGGCATTGGGTGATAAAAGCAGATATTGTTCCCCCCTTATCATTCACAAATAAATCTTTAATGCAAGCATTATTGATAAAATGCATTTTCACTGTGAAAAGCAATACACTTAGGAAATGACAGAAGTGTTTAAGGGATCAACGGTTATAAGGTGGCGCCCGTATCGGGTTTCAGCTACCCTTCGCTATAAAAGCAGAGAGCAGCTCGGGTTACTCGCATTCGAGGCTCACCTTACACCCAAGAAAATGCGCGAATAGTAATTTTTGATTGTATAAAAGAGTAGCAGGTTAGTATCAGCGTAGCTACTTACGAGTTTTATTTCAACATTTTAAAACGTTTTGCATTAACAGCTTGTTTTCCTTGTTCAGCAGTGGCAATATGCTGGTGAGCAAAGCTGCGCAGTTGCTGCTGGCTCTGGCCATGGTGGCAAACCCTGGTGACGCTGCCACGACGTCGGCAATCAAACTGTGCGGGCGTAAGCTGAGCGACATCATGAGCCGCGTTTGCCACGCATATAACAGCCCGTCTTGGGATGATCCCACAGGTCAGTATTGAAAACTAAACTATGGTCCGTCCTTTAAGTAGAGGTTGCACTACCGCGGCGTGGCGTTACGGGATCCCACAGCGTATTTGACCATGTTTCGGGTTTCGCGTAAAGTGCAAAATTCATTCATTCATATACAATGTCAACGTAATCTTGAAATGATACAAATTAAATAAAACCCGATAACCCGATGTCACGTGATAATCATGATCATTTTTCTCGTGTTCAACGATCTAAATTACTTAAGTGTATTTATATTAAATTACATATTAGGTCCGCCTTTATTTCTTAGCTCCTCTGCAATGTCTAGAACCGTTGTTATTATTTTTCGACCTTATTGTATATATAAATAAATAAAATACAGGAAGAGAGCTATTGCACGTAAATAGAATCCCATCATAACCATAAATGTGAAATGATAGCCCAGTTCAATATTAAAAATATGCATGCATTAATATTGACTTCACCGATAAAAGAATTGATAATATGCATATGGGTGCCTAGTTCTGAGTGGAAAATCCTGCATTAATTTCACTTAGGATGTAATTAAATTTCAAGATTTGACTTGTTAGTTGAAGTTAGGCTTTAAAACAGTAACAATGACTTCTCTATGCCTATGTTTTAACAAATAAATAATGCATCAAAATTATCATACTACTAGCGTCATCTAGCGGTGGATAGCAAATCTATACAAAACCTTATTTCAGATATTTGCTTCTTATCATATTTTTTGTATTTTTTTTTAATTTTCAGTTTCAGACTTTCATAAGTTAAGTACATACACCTAATAGGTTACCTTAATATCTAGTTTCTAGATCGACTTTTCTAGATCAGTCAGTGTATCAGTGAGTTTTTGAACGTTAATAACAAATACTCTGTAACTCTGTTTGAGCTACATTTATGAAATTTTACATTTTAGGCAAGCTTAGAGGTCTAAATAAATGTGCCAAATTTCACGTATGTAGGTTAAATAGGTTTCGAGTTGTGAAGGGGTCAAAAGTATCTCGAAATAGTTCGTGTAAATATACTCACGGCAGCGTCGCCATTTCTTATTATACCATTTTCATTTTTACCTGTCCTATTAGGTAAACAAAATTCTAACCTCAAAACGTCTCATTTTTGTTATTTTTTAAATATTTCATCGTAAATAAATGAACTGGAGATAAAATATCAGCAAAATTATGTACAAAATACTACCTCAGGTTTATTTGATAACATAATACACCTTATTTTTTACAAAAATTTGCACATTGAGGTTAGAATTTTGTTTATTAAATAGGACAGGTAAGAATGAAAATGGTATACTTTGAACTAGGCTGTCACGCACCGGCGTGTCTAGAATGTCTAGATTCAATGCAATGCAACTTATTCACGTCCTCAGAGATATCATAACAAAACAGAGATCCTGTAAATAAATTGCCTATGAAGGGTGTATATTGTCTATGGTCAAATAGTGTTCTCTAAACATTTCAATTAAAAATAATAGTTATTTGTTATACAAGGGGGGAAAGTTGTATTTTACCGCGAGTGTTTCAACACACGAGGCGTAAAATAACTTTTCACCCGTGTATAACACAAAACTTTTCACCTCACTACAGCGAGGAAAATAAGAAAAAGGGTTTGTACTATCACTCATTTTTAATAACAAAATAACTAGAAAAACATGCGAATATTTAACGTTGACGGCCCAATTGAATAGTTTTGACTTAATTTCTTTTTTATTATTTGAAAGAAATAAAACATTTATTCGTGATATAAATTACTTAAAGAAAAAAAAGAAGTAACAGCATATACAATCACGAAATGGTTCCACCACAGCATAATGCTGGCCTTACAGCCAGCGCTGGACTTCCGTTGGGACCATCAAGTGCTACTGTCAGCACAAACAGCGCTGAACCGGCATTACAATCTTTAATATGGCTGAATGGACAATAATTCCTTTACCTATCCCACAAGGGATAAATTTTATAAAAAAAATATTTCGAATGCGTTTTGTTCGCATATTGACTTACTTGGACTGTCAGAACATTTTATCCGTTTTTACAACAAGAATGAAGGTTAATGTTGAATGCTGATATTTATGAATTAAAATAAAGTTGTAAGACTGTATTGAGTGTTTTTACTCAATGCAATTCATTAATTGTGATATTAAAAATTCAGCACTTTTAACGTTTTACGTTTTGTTAGCTGTCAAATATCAATTAAGCTTCCTTCAAATGTCAAAACCCTGTACTATATCTTTCTAATCTGTGGTCAAAACTCTTTCTCCACATGTGGATAAAAAGCGATTTTCTCAATAGGTGTCAAACAAACAAAAAGTGCTTTCAGAGCTAGTGAGGTGAAAAATATCAATTAAGCTTCCTTCAAACGTCAAAACCCTGTACTATATCTTTCTAATCTGTGGTCAAAACTCTTTCTCCACATGTGGATAAAAAGCGATTTTCTCAATAGGTGTCAAACAAATAAAAAGTGCTTTCCGAGCTAGTGAGGTGAAAACACCATTAGACTATCGACACTTAGAACTCACTGGACGTGTTTTACTTCTCCCAAAAAATAATTAAATTAAAATAATGTATCTCCCTTTAAAGGGATTATGTTTTTAGTATTAGGCCACGTAGAAATATTTAACTGTAATTCAACGTCAATATAATTTTAGGCAGGAAACTACACAATGTTAATTGCATAAATATTAAATACTGAAAGACGACCGGCACGGGAAACGCTTCAGTTTAAATATTTCTCAACCCTCCTGTCTGGTAGGTACTCGTAATTACGATTCTAATTGGATAGGTAAAATAATGATATTAATTAATATACATAATTATACACGAGCCGTCTGAGAAATATCTGACATCCGCGAAGCAACGACAGTTATCTATGAACTCATAATGAGAAGGTCGTTCGTTACGATTCGATTGTCACATTATTGTCAACAAGAACAACACACTATCTAGCGCTAAAAACTGATAATTATTTTTCAATACAGTTGCTCAAAAAGTGCCCTTTTTTTGGCTGTTTTGCGTGCGAAAGGTTCGTTTTTGCGCACTAGTGCGATTTACTTTTCCATTTTTTTTTAATTTGTACTTGTTCCAATTCACGACTACTTACCGTAGAGTTATTATAATGCTAGTCTGTACCAAGACGTAATAAAAATAAAAACTTATTATTGATGTAAGAATATCAAAATATTTAGATATTGTATTTTATTAATAGCCTTTTCATCATTATTATTATAAGATATTGAATTCCTAAAAACAGTTCTTATTAAGGTGTCTGAATGGAACGGAATTTTAGCTGCCGAAACGCCTGTCAAAGTGGAGGCGTTTTTCCAACTGCAACCATGGTTTTTAAGGTTCTAAAGGCAACAGTAGTTTTTGTATTTATACAATTTAAATAAATAATAAATAGTTAAGTGTTATATAGGTATGTCGGAGATTAACTGAAGCAGAGATAATTTTACTGTATTAACATTACAATTAATACTATCTGTTAAATGAGTTGTATAGCTTAAACGCCATCTGTCGGACAAATTCCAAACTGTTGTTGAGTAAACGCGGGCAATACGCCTGGGTAGAGTCGGTAAAGCAGACTGTCATGGCGGCGCTCGGTGGTTAAAGCAGTCGAGGTAAGAGACTGGGAGGGAGTCTGCCCGTAGAACTGGAGCGGCTGAGCGGCGGGAAAGAGATTTTTGAGGTTAAGTGAGTTTTATTTTGTTTACTTAAATGAAAAGCGCGAATGACGAGATTTGTGGACTGAACCTACCGGTTTGCTCAATTAACAGCATTTTGTTAAAGTTAAGCTTAGTGTTAGTGACATTTGTTGACAAAGTGTTGTGAATTAGTTATTTCAAATTATTCTGTGTTGTATTTTTTTTTCGCAACTGTATTGAAAATCGTCGTTCGATACACGCGCGGAAATGTCATTCTTCACTCGTCTCGAGTCTTGCCACTCGCCTCTCGGCTCGTGGCAAGATATCTCGAGACTTGTGAAGAAATGACATACTTTCCGCACTAGCATCGAAATGTACTATTAAATCGGAGTTTATATTTAGAATGAAAGTAACGAACTTTATCAACAGATTTCATTTTTCTCATATTTTTAAAGTATTTCTTAAGGATCTGAAGGTTTGTGTTAAAGGTTAAATATGTTTTCAATTATAGCAAAACAAAAGATACGAAGTTTAAGATAGTGAGAGATCCGGGCGCAAATTATTTACGTGTTTATCTAAAAGTTCATGGCACTCGGCATTCCCGGCACTACTAATACGCCCACAATCATGCTAAACGTGGCCTTTAGGTTTTGTTACCTTAGGCTCTGTCTACCTCGTAAGGGATAAAGACGTGATTTATGTATGTATGTATTGTTACGTTTCTCCTCGGACCAAGGGGGTCCGAGTAGAGCGCTAACCTAAATGACGGGTTGAAGAAAATGAAATTTGGTTTGACAATGAAAAGTATTTATTTGCCCAAACTTTACCCTTACGATAGAGGTGATGTGCCACGGCTTAGGTCATCGGAACATAAAAGACTTATCTCTAAGATTAAAAGGGCAGTAGGCATTCAGGAGAGCTGAGGGGGTGACTTTTGCTTTTGTGTAATTGACAACATTTCATATTTCTGAGCCTATAATTTTAATGGTTCTCTGTATTCTGTTTGAAAAAATGAACATGCTGACAGTTTAATTTTTTCGCTAGGGTTTGTATTTAATTTATAATTAATTTATTAATTTTTGCTTATTCTAAAAGGGCGTAACTCCGATACTATCACAGAATGGACACTTATCCTTTTGTCTTTTCTGTATAGAAAAAAATCTGACGTCAATTTCAAATTGTCAATGTCAGGCCTTATTCTCCGATATTCGATTTTCGAGGTTCGCTTCGTGCTGTTCCGCTCATACTAATATAGTCATTAACTTGAGAGTGAGAGAGAAGGTATTCAACGAACTTCAAAAATAGAATTTCAGAGTTGCCCCCCTTGTACTTTGAAGTTGTCATATCCAAAATTATGGTCGCTTATCTTTTCTCGTGAAAAAGGCAAAGGTGTTTCACCTATCCTGTGGTAGTTTTGGTAAAATTAGGACATATTTTTAATTAATTTTTATTTTTTATAATAAGCGATATTAAAATTATATAAACATATTGCAGTGATCAGGAGGCAAAATGCTTTCGAACCATATATACATTTTCAGGTGTTATAAAAATGAAATGTTGTCAATTTTTAGAGGCTAAATTTGCCAGGTGGGCGCCACGACCATAACGGAGGCCGACCGTTAAAAGTAAATATAGAATTGAAATGCAGATAGTAAAAGAAGGCTTTCACCGGGGATGCAGGCGGAGCAAACGGAATGGGGCAGGTGGAACACCATGCACGCCGATCTGGAACCGTCTGGAACCCGGAGAGCTCTCCTCACTCGTATAGTTTAAATGGTCGTAGACATATGACACGATATATAAAAAAAAAACCCCTGCAACAAAGAAAACAAACTTTAGTTACAGGTTGATGTGGAGGTTAGGGCTCCACGCGTCCAGGGAAGGACAAATCAACACAGCTTACCGAATTGGGAATAGAACTCTGGCAAGCGGTTGACCAGGCCGTAGAAGGTGAGCTCCTCGTCCAATCGGGGTTTTTTAAAACGCCTTTACATCTGAAACGGTCACAGATATTTAGCATAACGAATAAACAATCAGATGCTGAGTAGATATAGTATTAGCGAGTCTTACTAGGCTTCCAGTGATGGGAAAGGCGACATGGGGCCACACGCGGTGACGTGGACGCAGCCGACCTTACAGCCCAAATCTGAAAATAGTCCCAGACATTAGGGAAGGCTCCACAAACACTATGAGCACCTTATTTCGGTTAAAAAACAACTTACAAGGTATCCCGGAATGGGATTAAAAAATAATTCGTCTAGAATGAGAATCGAAAAATGAAAAGGTAACCGTCCTTGCCAGTGCAAAGACAGGTAACGAAATGATAAAATAATCGATTTCCAAAACGACCACCAATTACTCTCAATTTTAGCAATATAATACTTACGAATTTTAGACACCCGTTTCAGGTACGAACTGAATTTTGAAAACACTCCTTGCTGAAATATTAAATAGAAATGCGAACGACCAATTTGACGACTTGCAACACTTGCGACTTCAGTTTTAATTCCAAACAGCAACAAAAGACAAAGGTCACAGCTCCATACAGCCAATTATCCTGAATGCTACAGAAATTGTTTATAAAAGTGAAAAGGGGTAGGGGGGGTTGAAATTTTATACGTATCAGTATGTATAATAGTATGCATAACTAGCTAAAACTACTGTCGTGGAATAAACGACAAAGTTGGGCACGCTTACTCCCGACACCAAATAAGCCAAAGGACTGCGGTATGCGCTATCGCTAAGGCACTAGCTAAACCTAGGGAAGTTGAGGTGAAGACTGCAGTATGCGCTATCGCTAAGGCTGTTTAAATTGATGCGGCGCCGGCGGCTGCTTTATATACTCTTCGATCGTGCATCTTGGGGTCCGCTCGGCGCTCCTCAGTGGCCGAGTGGCGCGGCGAAGCATTGTGCGAGCGAGAAAGTATTCGAGGCCACGCGCCGTTACTTCAAAATTGTCTCTTGCGATTGTGAGATTCTTTGCTAATCGTTTTAATTCAGGCGATATTTCCGCGATAAATTACTCTCATTGCACTATTTCACAGAAGTTGTATGAAATTTCCAGTGACGTTCTCATTTCTCTTCCGAAGGTTAGGTAGGCTGCTGTGAACCCAGTGCTTTGTGCATACCGTGCATACGCTGTGTTCATTTCGAAGCCTATGGCAGGTATTGTTTGTGGCCACAAGTGGTGTTTGTCCTGTACCATGATTGCTATCTGGTATTTTCGGGTTTTTACGTTCTACAATTTTGGATTCTGGATGAAAAACAGGACTCAAAAAATGTTTTATGTCTAGACAATATAACAATTGTTGCATAACCGCTGACACAACTTGGCTGTCATTGTCACTTGTTATTCTGAGAGGTAAAAGGTAAATCATATCGTAAGAATAGGGAGTCATTTGGTTGAAATAAAATATCAATAGAATACAGTGAAGTAGGATTTATTGGAATATAAACAACGCGTGGGTCAAGTTGAGATGCGCTGTCTGCTGGTTCACGTGGGCGTACTGGACGCGGTGGTGTTGGTATCTTGACTAACTGCCACCTTGGTCTCTTCGGCGGTAACGCATCACCTTCTCGTTGTGGCGATGGTGTGTCTGGTAATGGGGACAAGTGTTTTAATTCACGTGTCCAAAAGAGGAAATCGGGGAGTGCTTCTTCTTTCTTGGTTTCCGCGAAGGTTAATGCTTTCGCAGACCTTAGTATTGGAATCTTCTTTTGATGCTTTAATGTCAGGAAGGCGAAGACTTCTTCCGGCTTGTCTATGAAGTGCCAAATACGTTGGGGCAGGTTTAACACTATACCAGCAGAATCTAAGAAATCAATGCCCAATAATGTGCGGTTTTCTGTGGCGTCTGGGATAATCGAGAAAGTGATTGGCTTTTGCCTATTTCCAATTATTATATTGGTAGTAGTTGTCAGGAGCATCCTTTTGCCAACTGATCCATCAGCCAAGCTCACCTCTGCCAACTGCTCTTCAAACTGCATCCCTTCCTTTATCATCAGTTGATACAGGTGTTCTCCTGCGACACTTGTACGCGCCGCTGTGTCTATATAGGCATAACCAGTTTGCTCTAGGATGTTTACCTCGATAGTGGGAATTTTCACATGGTTTTCCCTTGTTTTTTCGAGTGCGTAAAATGCTACGGCTTTAGGTGGGGTTTCCTTATTAAGACACGCGGGACAATTGCTTCGGAATACTCCCGGTGCACCACACCCATAGCAAGATACTGCGGGTCTAGTAGCATTCTCTTCCTTGCTATCTAGTTTCGCCAGGCGCTTACGACATACTACCATCGTGTGACCTCTCTTCGAACAGTATGTGCACCTGTTCAGACGGTTCTTCGTGGAAATCCTTTTGGATCGCGAAACTTGCGAATTTGTAGATGTGCTTGGCTGAACCATCGCTGTTTTTGTCTGAAAACCATTGAGAGCTTCCTGAGGTCTTGCTTTTTCCATCAGCCCGGCAAACGTTTTGATATCAGAGCGAGGTATACGTTTTTTTAAGTCGGCTCTCAATAACCCGTAGATAAGGTCGATTTGCTCTTCTTCCTTGTATCTTTTAGCTGGTAGTGCACCGAGCAGGAGTCACTTTCGGCATAAAAAATCGTCAATGCTCTCGTTAGGTCCATGTGGTGTTGCAAACAATTCCACATAGATGTCGTGCGGCTGTTTTTGTGGTGAGAACGCGGCGACGATAGCTTTTAGTGCTGCCGACCATGTTTTTATATCGCCACGTACACAGCGCCACCAATCACTTGCCTTACCTTGTAGCAATAATGGTAATCCCGTTAACGCGTCGTCATCAGTTATTTTTTCCATTTCTTTGTATAACTTGATACCGTTAATAAATTCTTCCACTTTGTTGTGGTCTTTTTCGCCATGAAAGCGAATTGTACACGGTACGAAGTTTTTTACGGACATCGTAGGAAGACGTTTTAATATTTCCGCAAATTGTTCTTCCGTTAGTTGAATCGATGACGTTGAATGGAGTCCCGATGTTGATTGATTTGTAACTACCTTCGTTGCAGTTTGCTCATTATCAGTGCCAGGAGCCATTTTATATTAAAATGTAGGGTTATAATATTTACATCCAGAAGAGAGGGTAGTTTATTTCGCTAGGCGCCAAATTGAAGCGGGCTTGTTCAATCAAACGCCACTGACAACAATACAGTTTATTGTCGGAAATATCATCATACAATAGTGTGCATACATGTACTGGTACTAGGTACCTAGCTAAAACTATACTGTCGCGGAATAAACGGCAAGGTTGGGCACGCTTACTCCCGACACCAAATAAGCCAAAGGACTGCAGTATGCGCTATCGCTAAGGCACTAGCTAAACCTAGGGAAGTTGAGAAGACTGCAGTATGCGCTATCGAACTCCCAACTTCAAAGACAAGCCAAAGGACTGCAGTATGCGCTATCGCTAAGGCTGTCGCTGGCTAATTAAACTTATGCGGCTCCGGCGGCTGCTTTATATACTGTTTGGTCGTGCATCTTCGCGTCCGCTCGGCGATCCTCGATGGCGCTATTAGAATTTGTAGTATTGCTCACTCACGCTTTAATTAAATTAAAATGATATAGGATTCGATTACATTGCTCATCTTTATCGTGACATTAGTGACCTTTTGATTGTTTACGTCTGGCAAACATAAGTTCCGTTGTAACGCCGGACTTAGTAGCCACTCCTTATAATTATACCTAGTTAAATATTCGTACGTATAGGTACAGTTGTTATAAAACCAAAATCATGCAAAACTGCAGTCTTGATTTCGTCTCATCTCTTCTCGGCTTGATTTATGGAAGTACCAAGTGTACCAAACACTACTCTTCTTAGGTATTCTTAAGGCAAAGATCATTTAGAATATTTATTTATCTTTTAGAATCTGATTTATATTAGTCTACTTATAAGTATTAGTCTTCTATCATGTAGATATTTTGTTTCAGTAGTTGAGCAACCAGGAGCAATAGTGCGTCGAAAGCGACAAATCGGCATCGCAGACCAGTGTTGCACCTTTGGATGTACGTGGGAGCAGCTCAGCGAATATTGCGCGATAAGCGCAAAGTAAGTTACATAACTTTAAAAAAATTATCGATATCTTCTATCTACATACTATTTTTTTACACCGTCACGGTCGCGTAAAAGTTGTACAAAGTCGCAAATAACATTTTACGAAATCGACGATACAACAGCGCCTCATCGGATTTAAACGCCGATAGGCTAAAATAAAGCTGCACAATTTTTTTAAACTTTGTTTACTTCTTTCTATTATTGTAGCATAACTATAATAGTCGGATCGATTACTTCATCTAATGTTGATATTACGTCAATCAATATTCTGCTATACATATTCATTAATTCTTTTTTGATTTGTATTTTTTTTATATTAATCATATAAATAATACCTATTCCACAGTCCATTGGAAGACATAGGATCGCACATAGTGGCCGAGCATACGGGGAGTGAGCGAAAACGTGAAGCAGTGCCAGCGCCGGCGCCGGTGATGCGTGCAGACACGGAGCTCAGCCGAGAGGTGGGCCGCAGCCGGAGGCGCGGGTACGGGCGCGGGAGGGGCCGCCGCTGCTGGTGCCGGCGCAAGCGCCGCTCGGGCCGGCGGCGAGCCTCTGTCATGGGACTCATGGGTAACATGGTGTGTCTCACACTCGACGCTCGCTTGTTCTCTAAACGACCACAGTCCATTCTTTTAGCCCGCTATTCCGCTGAGATCATGGCGCTATCAACAAAATAGCCTACCTCAGGGCTAGCATACTACATTTTATCTCGGACACGAAGCAAGCTCTTTTTTCTAACCGGTATATGTATCCGTAAGGGAAATAATATATGCTTTATGTCCATGATAAACGCCAGCGTGCTGGAGCCTCTAGTGTCGTTTGTCAAGGTGTCTCAGTGAAATAGTAACCTTAGGCGCTAAAATAAGTTCAATAAACTCGATCGTTTGGCTCGGTGAATCAGCCAATCAAGGCAATCTTTCGCATCTACAGCCGCAGGTTGACAGACGAAGGATTTATTGCATTGACTGTTTTATTTAAAGGTGATTCAGTTAGATTCACCATAGAAGGATGGACTATCATTACGAGAAGTGTTGTAAAATTTCCAAAATTTTACATAGTAGTAAACGACAAAACATCGGCACTGCGGGATGAGATAGTCACACACTATGACATAGGTAAATCGACGAAGATTTACATAATTATGTCAAGACACAAGTGTATCATCCGTCTCTATCCATGGCGCTCCAATGTTTTTTGTTTCATACCTATGTAAGATTACAAGTTAAATTTTACTTATTAGACAAATCACCTGGTTTTTTGTACAGAGAACAAGTAGGCGTCGAATACTAACAATACATTATTAATGCTTTGCATGTTGGGTATATTAAAAAAATCATGTAACAGCATCCTACCATATAAAGGGTTGTAACGGAGGGCTTCTTAACGCGGGCGGAGGCGAAAGCGGAGGTGACGCTGACGAGTTGACAAGTTTTACCGCGGATGCGGAGGTTAACGTAGCGTAGGCAGATGCGAAGATGAAAATGAATGTGGAAAAAATAATAATTTATGGTTTATTGAACTCAATGATTTTCGGCTGCATCGTGCGTGTTAAATAAATAATTACTTTGTAATAAATCATTACAATCTTTGTGCGTCCAAGCAACTTGACAGGTTGATTCCTAGGCCCTATTTTATAAAGCTACAAGTTACATTTTACAAGCGGAAGTCTCTTTTTGACCCTATGTGTTAGATAGAGACTTCCGCTTGTAAATTGTAACTCGTAGCTTTATAAAATAGGGCCCTGTTGTATGTTCCCGCCGCGCACTCGTTGATTTTGCGATTTCGCGCGCAAAACGCGGCCGGACGGCTGTCATCGTCGAGCGTCGCTGCTCGCGCGTTATTAATATTCTGTGATCATGAGATTCATGACGTATATGAACCACAGTTACAACACTTACAACTCCGCAAAAAAAATTCGGAGGCGGAGGTACAATTTCTTGAGGAACTTCCGCAATAACAGGAGGCGGAGACGAAGTTCCGTTACAACCCTATAGGTACCATATTTATGCCCTAATTCTTGCAGCACGAAACTTGTACGCGGTATCATCCATCTCACCACATAAAATAAACTACTGTTGCCTACTTAAGTATAATCTAAGATCAAGGGGCAAAATGTTGCATTTAAATACTAGCTTATTTATGCACTTTAACGCAAAAACATCATCAAGCACTTTGTCAGTATATACATAGATCAGCATTTTACATATCCACAATGCATACATGAAAACCTTTTGTCGTCGAAGTATCCAAGGGTATAGCGGTCGTATTTGCCAATGGTTAGGACATAGGTTAATAATGTAGGTCAAATTGATGCTTTACGAAGTCATCGTTTTCCTATTTGTAGCATTTTAATTGCATAAAACTCGATTAATCTGTGATGAACAATAACGTCGTACGTACGACTTATGTAGCACTCATGTACCAAGTTAGATAAAAGTTCAATAATAATCAATAATTCAGTTTAGGTTTAGGTACGCTCGCTGTCAGATTCATAGTAAAAGTGACAGCTAAAAATTAAACTGAGTCGGAATTAGGACGTCATGGTAAGGCCCCTGGCCTTATACTCCGAAATCCGATTTTCGAAGTTCGTTTCGTGCCGTTCCGTTCTCACTAATTGTTATTAATTTGAGAGTGAGAGGGACGGTGTGATACGAACTTCGAAAATCGGATTTCGGAGTTGCCCCCCTGGCCTTATACTCCGAAATTCGATTTTCGAAGTTCGTTTCGTGCCGTCCCGCTCTCACTAATAGTTATTCATTTGAGAGTGAGAGGGACGGTGTGATACGAACTTCGAAAATCGAATTTCGGGGTAGCCCCCCTGTATGTTACTAGACATCAGATAGATATTCATTTTATGTATAGGGAACGAGCACGATCTATAGATGGCAGCACTGAATCGACAAAAGAGTCGTTTGACTTATGTTCATTATTTTTTGATATCTTGCTACATCCAGACATGCAAGAATACATTATTATTACCTAAATAATTATAATTCACTAATAAAATTAAAATATAATTATACTAGCGGTTGCCCGCGACTCTGTCTGCGCAGAATTCGCTTATCGCTATCCCGCGGGAACTGTGTTATTTCCCGGGATAAAAACTATCGTATGTCCTTCCTCGGGGCTGAAACTATCTCTACCAAATTTCATTAAAATCGTTTCAGTGGTTTAGGCATGATAGCGAGACAGACAGACGGAGTTGCTTTCCAATTTGTAATATTAGTAGGGAGTCACTTGTTTTTAATGTCCGTACTTAAGTATTTAAATTTAGTTTCCGATTGACGGCACTTTCCCAATTGTTAAAACACTTTTGAATTAGTGATATAAATATTATTTGCCACGCTTCTTTATTTAATGTCTGCTTGACCTTAGCAGAATTCAAACCAGCAACCTTCAAGTACGTCAGGATCACTGACTTGGCTATATGGCAGGACACAAGGAAATAACTTTTTTTAATTGTTGCAGGATCAAAAAAATGCCCGGCCCGCAGCTGTCGTGGGAACCGTGTCCCCTCTGCTGATCTGGGGAAGCACTCTCAACACCGACCTGCCGCCTGACAACAACAGATACAACTACATCGCGGTCTACTCATAACCTCCACGTACGCTGAAAAGGTTATTTTCAAAACCCGTTGGTGGCCGATATCCGGCACGAAGGACCGAGTTTTCAAGAACACGAAAGTTTAAAGTTGACGCGTTACTTCAACCTGACTCGGTGCAAGCAAGCGGTGAAAAGTTTTCTGACAGCGCGTTATGTACGACGCAACAATACCACATTTAAAAAGACATTTATTTCAAATTGGATTACCATGTTTGTATACTAGCTTCAGGTAGTTTATCAGTAATAGAAATTCAAGAATTGTAGCTATAACATAATATTCGGCGCACATAAGACATAATACTTATGTGGAGGATTTCTTTTAAGTATGTTGCAGCAGGTATACATGGATACATATCCCAATATTTAAATACATACTACGGTCTATTAATCGTAGTACAAGTATCTAGTTTGACTGTGTTCAATAATCAGTAAAGTAGGTTTAGCAGTAAAGTAGTAATGTTAGTTGAATTTGACACCATTGCTTATTGATCAATTTAATTACCTATCTTTATATAAGAGAATCAAGCAAGATTGGCAGATTGAGTGCTTATTTAAATGCCATTTGTTCTATTAATTACTGAAGGATTATTTCCACAGCCAATTGTTAAGTAAACATAAAACGTGGCAAACAAGCGTGAGTAGTGAGACGGACAGGTTTAGGTAAACTCAACTTTGGCTAAAAATCAAAGAATTGTGGCTGCATCTGTAGTCTGAATTATTTTGAGTCATGGTTTATGGTAAACTGTCCTTTTTGTATTGTAATTTATTTTAGCTTCAAAATTATAACGAATGATTTGCTGCCAAATCAATAGTAATTCACTTTTGACGATAATTAGCTGTTCACTGTACATTATCACCCCTAATAATAGAATGCATAGTTATAATCTAAGGTTTTATATAACTAATAACTTCTACCATTTAAGATTTAAAGATCTCTAAAGTATCTGTGATAATTCCAACCGATAAATCTTTAATTTATGAATATTATAGAAGTATCACCATAATTGTGTAGCATAAAGTATTCCTTACCATGATAGCAAATTTGAGTGTATTTAATTTTAGGTAAAGTTAATTGTAACATAAGCGCAATTTGGACTGAGAGTGTGAGATGCTGCATTAAGAAGATCATTACATGTACATTTTCTAATTTAAAATTCATTTCAAAATACAAGCATCTAAGTAATAAAAATCTTTATTAATAAATATACACAATTTAAACTATAATTATCTGTTTCATTTCATTGCTAACAAATTTTTAAATATAAACAACTGCTTAAAATTAAATGCGGTCAAGTAACTCTAATTCCTTGTCTTTATTTGATTGCTTTGTTTTTTCACTATCTGGCTTAGAAAAATAATATTTTTGTAAAATTACGTACTTGAGCGTCAATATGGCTGCAAGTCCAACGCCTAGTCATAGAGGGCCTTTCTCTTTGTCTTCAGGGTTGGAGTTGGAGTTGAGGTCGTCGCTGCCACTCTGTGAGCTGCTTTCTTTTGAGGGTAGTATTTGGAATCTTAGACTATTACCTTTGTTTCTCTTTTGAACAACTTTGCCAACCGATTTCACACCTTTTTCAATGACTGAATAAATTCTTTCCTGAAATTACAATATTTTTAATCATTTAAAACTGTTAATACCTAAATGATAAGCAAAAATTCTGAATCAACCAGTTCAATAAACAGTAAGCTTTAGACACTATCTGGGCCAAATTGAAGGTTTTTTTTTTTTTAATCTAAAATTTTTACGAGGCTTAAGTGCACCTGTGTGACTATGCCAGCCTCATTGGATGTCTCTTGGGGCAGATTCATGAAACACTCCCCCGCCCACTACCAGATTCTCTGGCAGCAAAGGAGTGTTTCACGAACCTATATATTCGTACTGCACTTTCTGATGTCGGAAAACTCAATATTGTGTTAACTGCTCCATTAAACAGGCTCACATCAGTCAAGTACCTTTCTCTATTGTCCTTTGTGACTTCACATTCCATCAAAAAATGTATTAAATCCTCAACCTTGCCGCAATGCGTGCACGTTGGGGATTGAGCAATTCTCATCATGTTTAAAAATTTATTTAATGGCACATGACCTGACCTCACCCGAAATGCCCACACGAGTAGATCCCTGGGAAGGCTGGCACAATCAAACCAGGGCACCCGGAATACCTTGTTCTGTATTGTGTTGTACCAGATACCTTTTGTTTCTGATATATTATTAAATGTTTCCTGCCATATATCAAAACACCTTTTCTTTGCGAATAACATCAACTCTGTGCCATATGGTTTACATAGGAGCTCCACCCCATCCGTCACCGCCAACTTAGCCATCTCATCTACCTTATCATTACCCGCCACTCCAATATGGGACGGTATCCATTGGAAGACCAAGCGCACACCATCAGAGTGCAATTTATACATCAGTTTGAGGATGTCATAGGCTATCGGCATACCTCGGAGCCCCGAGGCACACCGAGCCAGGTGTTGAAGTGCACTCTTTGAATCTGATAATATTACAACTTGGTTTTTCCAAATGGATTGCACATAGATTAACGCTTGGTACAATGCCGCCAGTTCCGCTCTCATGATACATATGTCAGGATGTAATTTAAACTGATAACAAGTATTCAACTGTATATCCAAGAAAGCGGCTCCAACGCCTTCAATGGTTTTGGACCCGTCAGTAAACAATAAATAGTAGAGCCTATATTCTTGGGCTATCATTTTAATGACGCTTTGTTTTAGACAATCAGTTGGTATGTGTCTCTTTGGTCTAGTGATATTTTCGATATTACATCTTATACATGATTGTACATCTACGTATGAGACCCATATGCCTACCGAATACATATCCAATATCTCACTTTGATGTATATCCAAGTCCCTAAACAAGTTGTGCACAGTGACTAGTATTGGTTTGGTCTTGTCGTGCCAATACCCCATCTCACATTGATCAGACAACAGTTGTAAAAGCTCCAAACCTATGTCCTGTGATGCAGAACCAACCCGCAGCCAGTACCTCGATGCTAACCACTGTCTTCGAATAGACAGGGGCGGCAAACACAGTTCATTCTGCATCACATGGATTGGAGTGCTAAGAATAAAGCCTCCGCAGACTCTCAAAGCCCGGTTCTGTAGGACATCCAACTTATGCAAATGGGTACTAGCACAAGAACCAAACAGAAAACTACCATAGTCAGTCCTGCTTCTAATTAATGATATGTATAAGCGTCTGAGATGTGATGGATGAACCCCCAAGCACCACCAGCAAGAACTTTCAAGACATTAAGATATTTATAGGTTTTGGCACAAGTTTCATTGATATGCAATCCCCACCGAAGTGCAGAGTCAAACCAAATCCCAAGATATTTGAACTTTTTGACAATTTTTAAAACATTGTGATTTATACGTATTTCTATGTTGTCATATCGTTTTCTAGTTCTACTGAATACACAGACATTAGACTTTTTATCAGACAAAGACAAACCCATGTCATTTAACAATTCTATAATAAGTTCCAAACTTGTGTTAATGTTGGCAATAGCCGAACTTAAGCTTCCGTCCACAATCTTATATAGAACAAAATCATCTGCATATTGAGAGATTGACACATTAGTTACTTTTTTGCAAATATCCATAGTGACAATGTTGAAGAGTAGAGGCGATAATGGATCACCTTGGGCCAGCCCCAGATTTGTACACCTCTCCAAAATTTCAGTATTGAAGTTAAAAATTTCGAGCTTTCTCCAGGACAAAAAATTCCATAAATACTGGCATATATTCTTTCCGATCCCTATTCTCTCCAACATCCTCACAAGAAAATTTATATTAACTTTATTATATGCGTTTTCTATATCGAGAAAGCAAGCAACAACAGCTGTTCTCCTTGAAAATCCAATTTGTATAGTAGAAACTAAGTGTACTAAATTATCCATGCAAGATTTTGATCTCCTAAAACCAGTCGTCGATGCCGACAAAAGACGTTGACTTTCGGTATACCACTCAAGTCTTTTCAAGATGATATAGTGAAACACCTTACACGGGCAAGATATCAGGGAAATGGGTCTTAGTGATGATGGTTGACCAGGTTTTGGTATTGGAACAACTCTAATATTTCGCCACTGTGCAGGTACCTCGCCAGTCTTCAGAATTAAGTTATAAATATCCAGAAGCATAGCTTTGCCCGAACTTGATAAATTGTAAATCATAGAATATGATATATTATCAGCGCCTGGAGCAGTATCTTTGCGCTTAAGTGAATTAACAAGTTCTGGCATAGCCACCTCCTTTCTAGTTTTCTAGTATATTATTACAACAATTAAGTAATGGTCGAGGCTCCTCGACAAAGTCCGGTGTCAATGATTGCAGCAATTCTGACGCCTTAGCTGGATCAAAAGTATTGTTTCCCATTGATTTCCCCTTCATCCATCTCATTTTCCTCCACATCTCCGAAGGTGAGGTCTCAGTGTCGATGTTCGTGCAAAATTCTTTCCATGCTATTGATCTTTTCTTCCTAATTAGCTGTTGTGCTTTTGAAATTTTTGTTTGCAGTATAGTTAAATTGTCAGGAGTTGGATTTCTTCTGAAATTTCTTAGTGCAAGTCGCCTTTGTGCTACGGCTTCGGAGATCTCTGAACACCAATACGACTTAGGAGAAAATTTACTTGCAGGGTCTTGCGATAGCTTAATCCATGGTATAGTCGTGTCAGCTGAGGCCTCGACGCCTTTTACGAAAAGGTCATAACTTTGCTGTACATTTAGCGTCGGTTGCTGCTGATCGAAAAATGATCTTGATTTGTCTTGGTATTCCTTCCAATTGGCTTTTTTAAAATTTCTTCTTATAATAGGTATTTTCGATTTTTCATAGCCAATTTTTAATTTTATTATTAAATGATCACTACCCAAAGACTCATTAGAGACCATCCATGTACATTTCGGTGAGATATCAATTGAGGCAAATGTTACATCTGGAGAGGATTGCTGCAATTGCCCATGAGCCATCCTGATTCTTGTGGGACCCCCATTATTTAAGCAAATATAGTTGTGCTCAAACATTGCTTTATATAATTTTTCTCCTTTGGCATCTGTTTTATACGACCATAGCAAGTGGTGCGCGTTCATATCTCCCAATATGATGGTCTCCTTATCGAAAATTCCGAAAATACTATCCCAATCGCTTTGCCTTACGTTCTGGGAGTTTGGACAGTATATAGAGATTATATTTTTTAATCCGGAAACGTTTTTGACCGTCACAATCTGTATTTCAAGGTTAGTATTAGGTGAATCATACGTGTAAGGTAACAACTTTACAGACTTGTGGGAAAAAACACACACCCCACCGTAAGCGTCGTCCCTGTCCAATCTCAGCACATTGTAATTACTAATATTAATGCAATCATGTTCAGATAACCAGGTTTCACTAATAAGTCCAATATGAACTTTTTCTTGTATGAAGATATTTTCTAATTCTCTTAACTTTGCCTTTATGCTATGTGCATTCCACTGGAGAATATTCAATGCATCAGTTTTATTTTGACTAGCCATTATGTGAAAACTTTAAAAGATTCAGCACTACATCCAAATTCAAGCTTTCTTTAATAAATATTTGCACTTCTTGTATTATATACATTACAGCATTATATAATTTTTCCTCCCAGCTATCCTTAGACATTAAGATTTCTTTCATTTTCTTTATAAATCTCATGACTATCCCCATGTCTCTCTTATCTTTGCTGCTGTTTGGCCCACTATGTGAGTTTTCGAAGTTCGCATTTTTATGTGAGTTCTGACTTTCTGGTTCTTCTGTTTCCATTTCCGAATCGGTAGAGTTATTCTTATTAGCATTATTTTGTCTCTTTTTTTTCTGCCCTTCAACCCGCCTGTTTGTAGCCTGTTCAGTATGAGCCTTCTTGTTTATAGGTTTTGTGGCTGTGAGGACGTCCTTATAAGTGGAGTTAGTAGTTTTGTTTTTGTCTGCTTGGCCCTCATTTTGAGTAATTATTTCAGGCTCTACTGTTTCTTCCTGCTGTTTTTCCTGTTGTGATGTTTTATTGTTAATTTTCAATAAAGCCATTTTGTATGTACAGTTTTGTTGGGCCATCACACTTCTTATGTTTTTCTCCCTTAGGTATGCAGGACATATACTTTTCAAGACCGACATGTGTTCGCCTTTACAATTAACACATTTAAATGTTTGAGCTTCACAATTTTCATGCTCTCCTGCGCATTTTGGACATGTAAAGTTCTTTGAAGGGCAAAAATTTTTAATGTGTCCAAATCTCCAACACTTACTGCATTGCGTGACAGGGAATACATAAGGCTCAACTTCCATCCTCATTCCATATGAATACACATATGGGGGTAAGCTGGAGCCTTGGAAGCACAATCGCACTTTCTCACTCTTAACCCATTTACCATCTTTGTCTCTTTTATTTAGCCTCTTTGCAGTTATAATGTGTATTTCACAATAAAATTCCCCTTTTAAAGTGTCATCTTCAATCTCCAAATCTACATCTTACACCACACCATAAGTGTTTGACACTTCACTTGTTTTACGGCAGGTCCAGCCTTTTGTTGTTATGTTTGAGCAATTCATGAGCAAATTTGCAGATTCATTATCTTGGAACCGTATAAGTATTTTGAATGGACTTTTATATGTCACTTTCAATACACCTGTAATATTCTCACTTTTAAGAAATTTTGCCATTCCTATCTGTTTAGGTAACTTATCCTTGCTGCTTACGGAGACTTCCACATATTGCTCCCCACTTTTATTCTCCGGCTCCTGAGTTTGGTTGTTCTGGTTGGTCTCCAAATCTTTGGGTGGAGAAACTCTCCTATCCCTTCTCTTCCTTCTTCCTGTCACTACAGTAAACGAATCCAGGTCTTCCTCCTCTGGAGAGGAGTTTTCCCGAAGTCTCTTTTCGCTCTGCACATTCGTCTGCATGTTTTCGTTGTCCCACTCTAGATCCGACCCATAAATAACGTGATTTATATCCTCCTGAGTCATATTCTCAATGTTCATAATATTTTGACTGTCATCCTCATCATTCGTCTCCATCTCCATTTAATAATTAAAGTCTAACCCCCTTATTCATAAACGCACTATAGGCCTCTGCTAAGTTAGTAATCGTTTGTCCTTATCTGTGAAAGGTAAATGTCAAAGTGACAGATAAGGACAAACGATTACTAAGTTAACAGAGGCCTATAGTGCGTTTATGAATAAGGGGGTATACCACGTTTTTTTTTTTTTTTTTTCACTTTTGTAGGGTATTTTTTTGTCCAAAGGAACTGAAAGTTATTAACACTAAAAATACTCAAAATCACCACACTAAAATGTTGGTTGCTATTTAACTATCACTTCTACCACAGAATTTATCAATATTAAAGAAACTAAAAGTCACAAAATAATTTAATTTCTAAATATTATAATGAGCAATCATTATGTCTGACTTAAGCATATGCCAGGCATCTACCCACTGATTGAAGGATTGATCTTTACTATTTTTATTTTTATCAGTAAAATGTATTCCATCAAAAACATAAATGTGAAATGATAGCCAAGTTCAATGTTAAAAATATGCAGTTATTGACTTCGTCAACAAAATAATTGATGTGTATGTGGGCCAAGATCTGAGTAGAAAATCATGCATTTTTTTCACTTGGGATGTACTTAATTCAATTTCAAGATTTGACTTGGCTAGTTTTTACTTAGGTACAGGCAGTATTACATTTGTAATACTTTTGTAAAATTTGGTATGTTGATGAAAACTTGTCATAGTCAAATCTTGAAATTTTAACATCAATAATTTTCAGTTTTCTGATTCTTATAAGTATACACACCTGTACCTATGGGCTACCTTGATGCCAAATATCAAGTTTCTAGGTCGAATTCTTTTGATCAATATTTTATATCTATATCTATAAGTCAGTGAGTCAGTCACAAAATTGCCAGTTTTTGAATGTTAATATATCAGTATCTGTTTGAGCTTCATTTATGAAGTTTTGCAGTTTAAGCAAGCTTAGGGGTCTGAATAAATGCGCTTAACTTCATGTAGGTATGTATGTTAAATAGGTTTTGAGTTGTGAAGGGGTCAAAAGTAGCTTGAAATGGTTCATGTAAATACTAGATGAAAACCCGGCTTCGCTCGGGTGAAATTTGAATCATAATACACTTGTAGGTACAAAATGTAGGTAGAATGTGTAGCCATTATTTCGAATCACTGTTTATTATTTTAATACAAAAATAGGTAGATGTGATAGCATTCACAATAACTGAAATTATCTGCAAGAATATATCCGTGCATGGCGTGAACAACTTGAGTCCAAAATGGCAATTTTACAGGGCGGCCATTTTAAAGTTTGAAAATCCGTTTTTATTTTGAATTGGGAATGCATGATTATTTTAAAAGTGTGTTTGGTGATTTTTCTATTGATACGAATAACCATCCTTAGCTACGGAAAAAAGTTTCAGATTTGACGACCGGATAGTCTAGTGGTTAGTGACCCTGATTATGAAGCTAGAGGTCCCGGGTTCGAATCCCGGTAGGGGCAGACATTTGTATGATGAATACGAATGTTTGTGCCCGAGTCATGGATGTTGTATGTATTTAAGCATGTATTTATCTAAATTATATAAGTATTCTTATCCGTTGCTTGGTACCCAATAGCACAAAGCTTTGCTTAGTTGGGGACTGGGTCAGTTGGTGTAATTTGTCCCATAATATTTATTTGTTTATTATTATTTATTATTCCGTCGAGCCATATATTTTATAAAAATAAAAACATTTTACTCAGTCACTCGGCGGCCTCTATACGGCTGATAAGCACTCTCGGTAAGCACTACGCCAATGACATAATTTTTTTTTTAAATTGCTGCATGAATCTGTGGTAAACGATGACATTTGTAGCTAAAAAAAGCAACGGCTAAGTGGCGCCGCCTGTAGATTGTTTGTGTTACTACCATACATGGGGAATAGACATTGTTAATTTTTTTTAGTATGCTCCAATTCGAAAACCATTTGGAGGAAAACCATCAAATAACCGATTTATCTTGTCCGATTTCAAAAATACTTTACGATTCCAGATATTTTTGTAAAAGTACGTAGTAAGTTTTGACCTTTGTTTGATCTAACGACTATACTATAAAAAAAAAAATTCTGCCGGGATGCAACAATGACTCGAACTATAGCCCCAACAAAATCATTGTGAAAATCAGAGAAGGTTAGCAGAAGAAATGGTGTACGCAAGCTAATGTGGAATATTTCAAAGTTTACACGATGCATTGTTGCGAAGACCATTTTAATGTAAGTAGAAGTCAGGAAAGATGTGCAGGGGTGAAACGAAAAAGCAAAAACAGCACGGAAAACAATAACAACGCCAACGAACGGAAATAATTTCGAACACGCGAACATTGTTGACATTAAACGTGAGTTTGCCGTTAAATTCACACACATCTACAGATCTATGACGTTGACATATAGACAAAACCTTTTTTTATATTTCTGTACGAAGGCGATTAGGATCCTGTCAAAATTAACAAATTATAAAACAGCGAAAAATATTTATATTTATTATTAATAAACAAAGATACGTAGAAGAATAATATTCAAGTCAGTTTCTTAAAAAAGTCCATTCTATCAAATAAAGGTGTTAAAAGCACAGCTTAAAAAAAATGAACAATGCCAATCTCAATAAAAATTACCATAGTGGTTTAATAACACGAACAATCCACAGACGGCGCCACCCAGCCGTTGCTTCTTTTAGCTAGAAATGTGATGACATTTCTACTACAGATTCAAGCAGTTTTTTTTAATTTGATATGCATTGGCGTACTGCCTAACCGCCGTATAAGGGCCGAGTAGTGATGTAACGAATATTCGCATTCGCATTCACGAATATTCGCATATTTCTGGAATATTCGTATTCGCATTCCCATTCGCAAAATTACTGCGAATGTTATGCGAATATAAAAAAAAAATTAGGGTATCTAGTAGTTGTTTAATTATATAATTTTCGCCGCCCGGTAAGGGAGATAGCCCCATTGGCTTGGCGCTAAATTAAATAGCCAATCTGGCAACATAGAGTGGAATGACATTTCAATCAGATGCGTTCGTTCGTCTCAACTCGGCTATTCTAGGAACAAAAAACAAACGGAACGTACTTCGTTTGTACGGGACTGCCACCAAAGTCACCAAGCCATAGACAAATGGTGCCAAATTTTAACAAAAACTGAATATTCGCATTCGCATTTGCATTCGCTAATGTCGAAAATATGACATTCATTACATCACTACCGCCGAGTGACTGAATAAAATGTTTCCATTCCCACAAAATATATGGCTCGACGAAAAAAATCTGAAACTTTTTTCCGTAGCTAAGAATGGTTATTCCTATCAAAAGAAAAATCACCAAGCACTTTTAAAATAATCATCCATTCCCAATTATTCTATTTTTTCTATGGTTATGTTGGCCAATCTCAGGTTTAAGAAAAATCGCACGGCGTATGTGCGCTAGCATGAAACGGAACGTTTGTCGTCCTCCGGTGTCAGTTTCGCGCTAGTCTGTGGTGTCCAATATGGCGACTGCGATTTGTCCATCAGCAAAGTTAGAATTTTACAAAATACTCGACAATCCGAATTTTGCGGATACATGTTGTCGACTCGAAATTTTAATTTTTTCACGTTCTATCATTCAGGCAACGTTTCGATCGAGTCTACCGTAACCGGTCACGAAATTATTAATATAGATACACACGGCAGCATCACCAGTTCCTTTTACTCTGATCTTGGCTGACACGCTTCCACGTGTCTAGATGTTATTTAAGACAAACAATCTTTTTATATCTTCTTACACCAGGGGTTAAGCATTCAAGGTTAGTTCGCAAGAATCCATCACCCAGCATATTTAGTTTAGTTTTCTTAAAACAATATCAGGGTGAACCTATATAGGTTTAACATTAATTAAGTGTTGAAATATTTCAACACTTAACTAATGTTTCAAATTGGTAGGTAGATACGTACCGTACTTTGCACTTCCTGTCCTGATTCACCAGCTATCACCACTCTGACTTGATGCTGCCTTTCCAGAAGCTTCAGCATCTTTTTCACACCAGTCATGAGATCATGTTCACCAATTTTTGTAGAAAGAGTCAAAAGCTTTTCTGCTTTTAATGTGTTATTTTGACGACTAGCCTGTTTTTGTTTCCTGTTTTCGAGCTCCTCACTATGATATGCAGCATTTGTCATTAACCTGAGAAAATATTATATAGTCATAGTAGCAAATACTCGAATGGAAATGATTTAAAATGTGTTAACATTATTATAACAAGCTACTTTTCTAACATACTTGTAAACAGGTCGTCGTGTTTTAGCGTCTACGTCTTGAATTTTAACTAGCTTCAGCTCCCGTTTTTGTGAGAGATTTTGGGCATTTTTTAAGTCCGTTATACTAACAGAGTCATCAGTGCCTATCAATGTTATCCTGTTCTCAAAATTCTTGCGTTTAGGTATTTCCTTGCCATCTGCTGTAAGTCTGGCCATTGACCGACATTCTACAAAAGGCCTATAGCTGAATAATGCAATCAACTTGTTCATTATTGCCTGTATTAAGCTAATTTCTTTTTTTATTTGCAATTTATGTAAAGATAACAAAATATTCAGATAAGAGACGGAACAAATGTCATTCGATCAGTGTTGCCAGAGCACTCGCACCCAGAAGCACGGTCGAATGGCTAAAAAAGCACGGTTTTAAATAAAAAAGCACGCATTTTTCCACGCTTAAAAATAATTCCAAAAAATTAAGAAAAAATAATCAGTGAATTATGAAATAAGCTTTTCGATGCTATTGAGCGTACTGAACCAGGAGTAAAAACCGGTCAAGTGCGAGTGTTAGCAGAGCCCTGTTCTTAAGCAAAATGTAGGCATTGTTAGGTAATTTTATATACCTACTTATATAGACAGACAAATAATAAATAAAAAAACACCGGGTAGCACTCCGGGAGTGAGAGTGAAAACTACACACGCACACTCGCGCAAAAAGAAAAAAAAATACACGAGATTTGAACTGCGGTCTATAAGAGAACATTTTTTTCTATTTTTGTTTGAAAATATTAATGCGATTCACAGAATACGTCTATTTGCCAAGCTTCAACAGTATAGCTTCGGAAAAAACGTGGCTGTGACATACGGACACACGGACAGACAGACATGACGAATCTATAAGGGTTCCGTTTTTGCCATTTGGCTACGTAACCCCAGAAAGCACCGTTTTAGCACGCTTTTTGTCTCCGCACGTAAAAAGCACGCGTACCGCTCAAAAAGCACGTAAAACCGTGCTAAAAAGCACGATCTGGCAACACTGCATTCGATCGACATCGACATTCTGGGGGGCTACTCCGAAATTTGATTTTAGAAGTTCGTATCACACCCGTCCCTCTCACTCTCAAGTTAATAACTATGAGTGAGAGCGGAACGGAACGTAACGAACTTCGAAAATCGAATTTCGGAGTAGAAGGCCTGACTATTTTTTTAAAGGAACCATTTTATTTTATTTCAACCAATAAATATTTACAAAAAACAAATTAAACTAAGATTAAATTAAAAAATTGGTTGCCTGTAAAGTCGGTATACGGGCGAAAGTTTTACGTGACAACGACTTTGAGTGGTAAAATAATTTTAATGTGAATATTCATTCGTATAGTAGGAAGAAGGATGAAATAATAGTAACAATTTAAAACATTTATTTATACAAAGAATTATATTTAAAACATTAATTTATACAAAGAATCTAAATCGAAATAGAAGCGCAAGACATGAACCGGTGTGTATGCCTATCTCTCTCACTCTCTCTCTCTCGCTCTGTCTCTCTCGCTCTTAGGCGGGCTAACTGTGCTCGAGTGGAAGGGACGCGTGCCTTTCACTTTTTATGTCTGTCTCTCTCGCTCTTAGGCGGGCTAACCATGCCCGCGTGCCTCTCACTCGCTCTCATTGTGAGCGCATAACGTGAGCGGAGCGTAACGCAGTTTCTTGAAGTGTCACCCGGCAAACCAATTTATAAGACGTTGTCACGTCAAAACTAAACTTAAACTAACTATAAAAAAGCTATCAGGCCTGACTTGACTTATTTACGGTCAGCTGTCACATAATGTGGAATAATCTAAATTTGACACTGTTTTTTTTTTTTATAGCTTCGCGCTCTTGACATATTTAACCAAACGGGGAAACGGAATTAAGAACGGAAAATACGGAAGGATCGGAATTTGGAAAAAAGGAGACGAAAAGATCAGGAAGGGCTAAAAGGATAAATAAACATTACTTATAATTTAATATTGTTATCTGATAGGAATGTACATAAAACTTTATATATAGGTACAATGTTCCTTCCTCATTGTATAGGTATACAAAGCCTTGTCATTTATGACAAGAAGGGGTGGGATGGGACAGCGGCCTTAGCACGCTAAAATGTAGACAAATATATGTCTGTGGATAAAATATATAGTCACGACATATTTTATCGCGGGCCCTAACATGCTATGGACGAAACAAAATTAACCCTAGGTTGAAATTTTATCACACGACATAAAGCAGTGTTGCCAACGATTTAAAAAAAATGCATTTCGGTCATTGTATTCGTTCAAAATCTCAGTTTAATTGAGTCTTATTTTAACAAAGAATCTTAGCGGCTGACTCGTAAATAGTGTTTATCGTGATTTGGTCGGATTATCGCATTTGTCGTGATTGGCGGCTTGGTTTAGGCATGTCACATATGAGTGGTGGTGGTTCATTTTTTTTAATGTTTGCCGGACAAGTAGGTTAGATGGTCTACTTACGGCTTAGTTAGTTTCCAGCCTCTACAGTAATGTATTATTGATAACAATAGCACAATAATTGAACAAAACATAAAATTAAACATCATTTCACACAGTTCATTCAAATCAAAACAATTCATTATTTAATTCTAGTTTAACATATTATCTCTTTTGTAACTGTATATGCGTCGGAAATCACTGAGCCCACCGCAGCACGTTTGGGCACAAACAGAGGTTACGATTCTCACCTTTTGTATGATTAATATCGACATAACTGCCTCTTTATAAATTTATAAAATCATTGGCCATAGTATTAAATTTGTCGCAGTCCTCAAGCTACCTACATAAATTTATCCCAACTAATTGTCAAAAGGGTATTAATTATGTCTACATTTGGATTACCGTGTTAGAGCAATAGACAAATTGTCTACTCAGTCGTCAAGTGTGGATAAAATATCGCGACATAATTTAGCGTGCTAGTCACTGCGACAAAATATCGTTTGTCGCTCATTTGTAGACAAAATGGGTAGATAAACGTTACCGTGCTAGCCAGGCTGCGGCCTTAGCACGCTAAAATGTAGACAAATATATGTCTGTGGATAAAATATATTGTCACGACATATTTTATTGCGGGCCCTAACATGCTATGGACGAAACATAAAAGAAACATAAAATTAACCCTAGGTTTAAATTTTATCACACGACATAAAGCAGTGTTGCCAACGATTAAAAAAAAATGCATTTCGGTCATTGTATTCGTTCAAACGCTCAGTGTAATTGAGTCTTATTTTAACATTCTACCTATTAAAGATGTCAAAGAATCTTAGCGGCTGACTCGTAAATAGTGTTTATCGTGATTTGGTCGGATTATCGCATTTGTCGTGATTGGCGGCTTGGTTTAGGCATGTCACATATGAGTGGTGGTGGTTCATTTTTTTTAATGTTTGCCGGATAAGTAGGTTAGATGGTCTACTTACGGCTTAGTTAGTTTCCAGCCTCTACAGTAATGTATTATTGATAACAATAGCACAATAATTGAACATAACATAAAATTAAACATCATTTCACACAGTTCATTCAAATCAAAACAATTCGTTATTTAATTCTAGTTTATCATGTTATTTCTTTTGTAACTGTATATGCGTCGGAAATCACTGAGCCCACCGCAGCACGTTAGGGCACAAACAGAGGTTACGATTCTCGCCTTTTGTATGATTAATATCGACATAACTGCCTCTTTTTAAACTTATAATTATCATTGGCCATAGTATTAAATTTGTCGCAGTCCTCAAGCCACCTACATAAATTTATCCCAACTAACTGTCAAAAGGGTATTAATTATGTCTACATTTGGATTACCGTGTTAGAGCAATAGACAAATTGTCTACTCAGTCGTCAAGTGTGGATAAAATACCGCGACATAATTTAGCGTGCTAGTCACCGCGACAAAATATCGTTTGTCGCTCATTTGTAGACAAAATGGGTAGATAAACGTTACCGTGCTAGCCAGGCTGATATGTTTAATAATCCAAATTATATGTGGGAGCGTCACAAGCCAAACAATCGACATTGCGTTTGAAATTATGTTTTTTTTATTTATTGTGCTACTTGCACATAATTGCCTCCCACAAGCTCCCACATTTTACTTTTTTGTGGAACATATAGTATAGTTGTATTATGGTTATATATTTTATAAAAATGATAAGAGCTGTCCTCATTCACTTTATCGTTTTGTTTTGTATCTGTACCATACCTTATCTGTCTGTCTCACAGGGGGGCTACTCCGAAATCCGAATTTCGAAGTTCGTATCACGCCGTCCCTCTCACTCTCAATTTAATAATTATTAGTGAGAGGGGAACGGCACGAAACGAACTTCGAAAATCGGATTCGGAGTATAAGGCTAGGCCTTATACTCTGAAATTCGATTTTCGAAGTTCGTTTCGTGCCGTTCCGTTCTCTCTAATAGTTATTAATTGAAGAGTGAGAGGGACGGCGTTATACGAACTTCGAAAATCGAGTTTCGGAGTAGCCCCCTAGATATTGGATGACTCGTCGTCGACTCGAGTCTGAAACAAATCATTCACTCAGTCATTTTGTTATTGACAGCTGACGGCGTGAAAATGGTTCGTATGTTTTCGAAGACAAATCTTTAATTATTTTAATAATCCTCATATCAAATTAGTGCAATTTAACTTATTCGGTTTATTTATGTTTTCAGTCAGCCCACAAGACATTTATTATCAAGCGAAAGCTTGCGAAAAAGCTCAAACAAAACCGGCCGATTCCTCAATGGGTGAGAATGCGCACTGGGAACACCATTCGGTAAGTCCAGCTAATAAATTACATTTAACTGTTGTTTTCAATCGATTAAAGTGTCAAACTAATATTAATTAATAACATACTAATCTCGATTTTTGTGGGACTACATGTTAAGCAAAGCACCATTCTAGCTGTTCTTTAACATCACTTGATGTTTTGCTTTGAAGAAATTAAACATTTCTATAGTGATCTCTCTTATAATGATGAAAACTACAATGTGTCGATGTTGAAATTTTATTCTTTAGTCTACAGTTTTAAAAGTCTAACATTGTCTAATCTAATCTAAGGTATTTTCATTCTTAACTGTCCTATTTGGTAAACAAAATTCTAACCTCAATGTACACATTTTTGTAAAGAATAAGGTGTATTAGGTATGTTATCAAATAAACCAGAGGCAATATCTATACATATAATAAAATTTTGTACATAATTTTGCTGTTATTTTATCTCCGGTTCGTTTATTTACTATGAAATGGTTAAAGATTAGGTATATTGAGAACTTTTGTTTTGAGGTTAGAATTTTATGTACCAAATAGGACGATTAAGAATGAAGACATTAAACAATATGAAATCAATAAAGTAATTATAAATTAAATACAAGCCCTAGCGAAAAAATTAAACTGTCAGCATGTTCAACAGTTGGCTATGCTTCCATGTTTTTCTGTTATTAAATAACGAAATTTGTTTTTTTTTTTTTTTATATTAACTTCTAACTAATATTATAAATGCGAAAGTATGGATGGATGGATGGATGTTTGTTTGTTACTCAATCACGCCAGAACGGCCCAACGGATCTGAATGAAATTCGGCACGTAGATAGAGAAAAGGGAATAGCACATAGGCTACTATTTATCCCGGATAATTGAGTAGTTCCCGCGTGATAGCGATAATCAAATTCTTTACAGACGTCGCTGGCAACAGCTAGTTAAGTAAAAAGTAGAAATTGGAAAAAGAATAGTGGTATAGTAGGTATACATATATAAATCATGTAGTAAAAAATATTTGTGGTAATGTGATTAGGTATCCAGGGTGGAAATGGGGAAACATGTTTGTATGGAGAAATGGCCACCTCCTTTCCTCTTAGTGGTTTAGTTCTTATAGCCCCACTGTTATAAAAAGTCAAATTATACTCCACTATAACCACCACCACGCTTTCGCAGGGTTCCTATTTCTATTCTGTTTGCCCTACGGGCATTTAAAGATACCTAACAAACCTAACCTAATTTTCTAGTGAGGGTGTTTATAACAGTGGGACCACCAAAACTAACCTGTCTTAGTGTGAAAGAAATTTAAGAAGCAAACATTAAGTCTTAAATCAGCAGGCTATTACGCTGGTTTATCAGGCATTACTGATTAAATTAAGTCATTAGGAACACTAAGTCTTAAAAAGCTTTCCTTATTGAATAAAAATATTCTTTATTGAACGTCATAAATCAGTACAGTGAATTTTTAAAAATCTATACATATTTATAGAAATATATTTGAACCAATTACCTATGAGAGATTACTTTATAATTTCTAAATGACACTGAAAATTAGAACACAGAAAAATCCGAAAAGTAAAGCTATGGCCGGGAATCGAACCCGGGTCCTCGTCATTCCGTGACGCGTGCTACACCACCCATAGCAGATGAGTAAGCCTCCGAATTTTTCTATCTGTTATCAACTGTCACGTGACCTTGTTACTATGCGAATATTTGTCGCTAAGCGTCATTTGTATGAGTGATGTGTCTGTACGACACAATTACAAACTCCCGTGGAACATGTACTGCTCACCAGGGACGAGAGAAGGCGCTGTTTTTCAAATGATAGGAAATATCAAATTAATCAAGAAATTTACTTCTTGATTTTTAATGTTTACTTTTTACGTTTTACCGTTAGAAATTTAATTTCTAAACAACACTGAAAATTAGAACACATAGAAAAATCCGAAAAGTAAAGCTATGGCCGGGAATCGAACCCGGGTCCTCTCCGGGGGAGGATTACTTTATGTAAATTGTTGGTTAATTAATTTAATAATATTTTTGCTGCAACACAACTTATTCATTGTTTTAGGTACAACGCTAAGAGGCGTCACTGGAGGAGGACGAAGCTGAAGTTGTAAGCTGTTTTAATGTATAGCTGTTAGCTGAATAAACTCTTAAAAAGTATTTGTTGTTTGAATTCATCGGTCACACATTAAAAAATAGAGTTCATCAGTAGCAAGTGAACATGATTTTCAATCTTGTGGTCCTTGCAGTGGCATTATAGTGGCCCGTGGCAAATACATGAGATGGGATGTGCCATCCTCAATATTGTGCATCATAATCCCTTCTGTGATCTAGGTTTGACCCTTTCAAGCTGGCCTGTGGCATTTTGCCAGTCCTGCCTGCCTACAGTTACACCACTGGTTCCTCATATACTTTAGCGTAGGTAGTGAAGAAAGGAATCTATGACTAGCCTTGTAGCGGCCTTGCTGAGCTGCCCGTCTGGCGGCTCGCTTTCTCTCTGGTAAGCTGTAAAAGCAATCACAGGCTAACAGCAATGTTAAATAGATATTCTAGTGAAATGTTTCTTCACGAAATTTAAATTTGCAGTAACTAACCCCCTTATTCGTAAACGCTCTATAGGTTTCTGCTAACTTAGCAATCGTTTGTCCTTTTGTGAAAGGTAAGTGTAAACGATTTTAAGTTAGCAGAAGCCTACATAGCGTTTATGAATAAGGGGGTTAGCCATTAAGCTTATTAAGCGTACTGGTAGTTAGTAAATTAAGAGGGACTTGCCCTTGACTGGGTGACAGACGGGCGAGTAAGTTCGCGTACTTACGGCTCGACGCCTGGGGAGTTACTCCGAAATTCGATTTTCGAAGTTCGTATCACACCGTCCCTATCACTCACAAATTAATAACTATTAGTGAGAACGGAACGAAACGAACTTCGAAAATCGAATTTCAGAGTATAAGGCCTGTGTGTCAGTTTAAGTACGCGTTCTTGTAAAGTCGAACCGTAAAGTACGCGAACTTAAGGTGGAAACACATTATTTAACACGCGACGCGACCCGATGCAATGCAACGAATGTATGCGCATGGCATCGCGTCGGATGTTCATAGTGTGGTTCTGGTCATAGAAAATAATACAATTTGATTCGACTCAACACGCGTCGCGTTGCATCGGATCGCGTCGCGTGTTAATAATGTGTTTCCACCTTTACTCGCCCGTCTGTTTACCACTTGTTAGTGGGTCAGGCTGGTATGAGGTGGTGATAACTACAAGATTTTAAAATCAAATCGCCAATAAGTAAGTACTCCGTTGAGTCGGCGATTTTACTTAGGAGTTTCAAAATGGTGGAACAAAGAAAAAGCGGATTACACCAAAATTGCACATTTAATTTAATTTAAGTATAAAATAAAATAAGTCCCTCATATATGCATCTGTCTGATTCACATGATTTCATCGCCTGTTCTTAAAAGTATCACAAAAATAATACTGAGATATTCAATCCCACTGGAATATAGAGCTTCTGCTGTGTCAGGTAGTATCTTCTTTGGAGCCATTCGTCATCTTGTCTTGTTCCTTCTTTAAAGCAGATTGTATTAAGAGTTCGTCTAGTAGGATTTCGTTGTCTAGCAATTCTAAGCTACCAGCTGGCTGAAAATACAGAGATATTGCTTGGTTAATCTCAACATAAAGTAAGAAAATAACAATGTCACATCGCATCATCAAAAATTGGAAGAAAAAGTTTTCTTTACACTCGGTTTTTTTTTTTTTATGCGAATAGGAAGGCAAACGAGCAAGTGGGTCACCTGATGGTAAGCGATCACCACTGCCCATAGACACCCGCAACCCCGGAGGGATTGCAGATGCGTTGCCAACCTAGAGGGCTAAGATGAAATGCCTCTTGTGCCCGTAATTTCCCCGGCTGTCTTACTCTCCACACCGGAACACAGCAGTGCAAGCACTGCTGCTTAGCAGCAGGATTAGCGAGTAAGATGGTGGTAGCTATCCGGACGGACCTTGCACAAGGCCCTACCACCCGCAAAAGTTTCAATAAGGAAGGGTTGTATATGACATTAATGAACGTATCAAATGTCCGTCTGTAGTGCACTTCGTTTTTAGTGTATTAATGTGTCGAATGCAATTCATCGTGATGGACTTTTATTTTCTTATTAAACGAGATATAGTATTTTATTCCTTTAATACGAAAATAAAAGTCCATCACCATTAATCATTGCATTGGACACATTAATACACTAAAAATGAAGTGCACTACAGACGGATATTTGACACTTTCATTTAATTTCTGTGAAATAATCGCAAAAAATCACCAAAAATGCGACGTTGCGAGCTCAGCACGGATGCACCCTCTTAAGGAGACACAACATACGTATTTACAAAGCGGTTTGCATTTTTAGGGCTTTTATTTGTAAAATATGGCTGACCGTCTATGTAAATACTCGATGTCAGGTAGTTTATTTAACCTCCTAGCGTTAGCGAGCGAAATCCTATCTCATTCTTACGAGTAAGGGTGCGACCAAACCGCCGCGTATACGCGCAGTGACGTGTCGCATGCGTCACGTTTTCACACCGTTTCTTCATACATTTTGTTGCGATTCCGTAACGTCACCGTTTTTTAAGCGACGGTGTGGTCGCACCCTAAGAGTGCAATATGAAGAATATCGCTCACGTCCTGCACCGGTTACATTTGAATTCTTAGCACTCTTATACTCTAGGATAGGTAAGGCCCCTGATCAGTAATTAGGTAATAAGATATTCTGATCCTTTCATGCTGGTCTGGGAGCAAACAAAAACCGTGCTAGTTCTCGTCCCACTGTTGTAAAAAAGGCCGAAGGGTGCGACCACACCGCCGCTTAAAAAACGGTGACGTTACGGAATCGCAACAAAATGTATGAAGAAACGGTGAGAAAACGTGACACATACGACACGTCACTGCGTATACGCGGCGGTTTAGTCGCACCCTTACACTCCACCATAAGGTAACAGTATGGGACTACGAGAACTAACCCAAAAAAACAGAATGTACAGTTGCTTCTTTTCCCGCGTAGATGGTAGGTAAAAGCCCATCGGGGAAATGGGCGAAAATCTTAGGAATCATGTTATAGGCGATACGGGTAGCAACCCATCACTATTTTGATTCCCCATTCACTACAAAAACCCTGATAAACTTTTTTCTTTCTTTCCATTCTACCTATACGCCCACAATCATGCTAAACGTGGCTTTTAGATATTGTAACCTTAGGCTTAATCTATCCCGTAAGTCGTAAGGGAGATGTGGTTTATGTATGTATGTATGTGTACCCCCTTGCAAAAAAATCGGGCACCCATGGTTTTTGTATTTTATGTGCATAAAAGCTTACTTTCTAAGGTTTAACGCCTAAAAATCTGAAAAACCATGGGTGCCCGATTTTTTTGCAAGGGGGTGTATATTCTGATGGTTGTGCCAACCTGCTGCGCGCTGACGGAGCGAGCCATTAACTTTTGTAAATATTTCGCTCTCCGGTGCTGCTCGCGAATGCTGCGCAAGCGATCGAATTCATCCATGTCATTGTCAGGGTCGTCCCCCGTATCGCCGCCGTCTCCATCTATTTCGTCCACTGGAAAAGAAAAGAAATTAAATTAAATTTCCTGGCATATATCAACAGAATGCTAAGATATTACTATGTGTATCGTCGCCATGACACATATCAAAGTAGGTTTTTCCATTTAAATTGGTATTGTAATATGTCTCTTATAAGATAAATCACTACATAGTATAAAACATTTTATAGATAACTCAAGAGGAAGGCTTATTTATATGTATAATTCTACGCTTCGCTTCGATTTTTCGCTTCGAGCCCTAATCTTTCAAACAAAGGCCATTGTATTTGCTGTCGCAAAACCGCAAGCTACCGAGACGCACGTGCCACTACAACATTCATATTGAAAAACAAACGGTATCGTCATAGTATTAAGGTTCTAATTAAAAATAATATCTAGAATATCAGTGGCATTAAATTTGAACCTTAATACAATGTCGATACCGTTTGTTTCTTTTAAATAATATCTAGAATATCAGTGACATTAAATTTGAACCTTAATACAATGGCGATACCGTTTGTTTTTCAATATGAATGTTGTAGTGGCACGTGCGTCTCGGTAGCTTGCGGTTTTGCGATAATAGTGACAATGCCCTTTGTTTGAAAGATTAGGGCTCGAAGCGAAAAATTCACCTGGGAAGATTACATACATTATCTCTACTTAGACCAATGTAATTTAAGGTACGGACTTAACTTAGGGATCTTTTACATCCCTTTTATAAAATGTATTAATTGTATTATAGGTAAGTTAAGTAGAATTTAAGTACTATTGTAAATCTATTTTATTTTGAAAAAATGACTTTCTGCCAAGATTCTTGCGGCGCATTCTTCTTGGCAATGATGGTCTTTCCGAATGCGTTGGTAGATTCCAAAAAAGACATGTAAAAGAGCCCTTGGCGGCCTATTTGCAAAATAAACTTTTGACTTTTGACTAGGTGTGATGCCCAAGGCAAGATTAAGTGCTTTAAATGGGCGTACGCAAGGTTTGGCTGCCGGCGGCGCTGAGCGAGGGCCCGACGTCGCTATCCAGGCGCGGGCGCGGCTCGCTCGGGTCGGCCGGCACGCTCACGAACGACGGCTGCGTGGACATCGACAGCGCGGCCGGGCTTGTGTCGCCCACCGGGCGCGCCCATTGAGACGGGGCTGATGACGACAGACGACTGCCTGGAAGTTTAAAGTAAATTTGTTTCAATAGTTGACATATTTTTAGGTACGTTTTAGGTGTGCGTTTTAGGTATAAGGGTAGGGCAATTCCAATGATAAGGAACGGATTCGAGTCTGAGCGACTCGGAGATTTACGATTAGCCGATACTAGTATTAATTTTATTTTATATTATACTTTCCTGTAATAATATTCTGCATTTAACATGAATCTAGTGATTAAAAGATTTTGAAACGGAGAGACACTCGCGGGCATCGCGGTACACAAAACAAAAATGTTAGCGTCGTCACGTCAACGCCTGTAATTTATTTTCGCTCAATTTATCACTAAACGTCGCCTTGGCAAGTTCTTGGAGCAGTTGTTAATTTACTGACACAACATAGACGACATGACTTTGTGCAAAACAATAAAAAAGTTACTGCGTAATCTGAATAACAAAGTTAACTGAATTCTACCGGCAAGGCAAGTGTTTACTAAAATCACAAGCTAAAATAAAATAAAAACACCCAGAGGTAGTCAAGTTTATCTACTGATATTATACAACCTATTTCATTTAATAACGAAACAGATATAAAGGTGTTATTATGATAAAAATTCTAATTTTGGTATTTACTCGCGTATGTGTGAAGTAGATACAGCACGTTAAGTTGCTCTCGAAATTGAATTAGCACTCCTTCGTGCCAACAAGGGTCCGTTAGCTTTGAGTAGTATAACTCGCTCAAAATATACGCGGCGTTTGATGACAAATGAAAATAAAAATCTCAAAGGTTAACAACCCTTAAATCCAAAGTTCGAGGAAACACGAGCTTGCTAACAACAGGTTAATATGTACCTATGTCGTGTGGTCGTTCAGTTTTCATGTCAAAGCGTAATTAACTTACTGCTTTTATTTGTGTTCCGAGAGGGGACGTTAACTGGTTGGCTCGGCGCAGGGGGGCCATTTGCAAACAAACTCATTGCCGTAGGTCTGAAAAAAAAAAGGATTTACCATTTTCAAAACTTCAGGCCACATTATAAATCTACTTATTTGGGTTTAGTTCTTGTGGCCCCACTGTTATGTCCCCAATGTTGTAAAAAAGTCGAAGTACACTCCACCATAAGGTCGACGGAACGGGGTTCCTACCTATATCTATTCCGTTTGCCCTTGGGGCATTTGATACCTAACAAATCTAACCTAATTTTATTATCTCTATTGAGGATTTTTATAACAGTGGGGCCACGAGAACTAACCTCTTATTTGCAGCAACAATGCTATACACATATATGTAACTATGCACTGCGCGCAACTAATTGGTTGTAAATATCTTCAGACTGAAGAATTTAGTTTTCAATGGAATCTTAGATGTTAATCAGTGCGAGTTAAAGAATCTAGACACGCGAACGTTTATTTATTTGCCTGCTTTTCAAGGTTAACAGTTGGCGTTCTGAACACGCTTACTTCGGACTTTGGAAATACAATTTTAGTGGCTCTCATTCATATCGAACAATGTGTCAGAAGAAGATAAACCAAAATTCATTTCAAACTAAATTAAATACACATTACGTGGTGTAATAGGAAGCGCAACTAATTTATTTGGCGGATACTAATCAGCGGTGTCGTTTCCATTGTTGCACCATACAAAGCATGACAATTATGAATTAGGTAGATACTATAGATAGACTGTATAATGTAGAGCCTACATTACGAGTATACAGTCGCGGAATGGCTAGAGGTACTTTACTTACCTTTTTTTAAAACAACTGGACATTTTCCTAGAACTAACAGCGGGAAAGCTACCGTACCATTAGATGAACAACTAGATTAACAAGAATTTTATGACTGTCATAGTACCTATTACGAATTACTTTTTGCAGTTGAACAACTGCAAAGATAGCACTTTGAGTTGAGATACCGCACCGGTTGTAGTGTTGGTTTTTTAAAAGATAAGATCTATTTGATTACATCATGACATGCAGACATCACATCAGCTTGAAACGACATACTTTGCTGGCAGGCGCGTCGCGTGAGATACATACTGACCTTCTAGTTAATAACCAAGGGCAATTGCAGTTAGAAAATCTCAATGCAAATATCGATTAGGTATCAATATCAACTCTATCCAAGTAATAATTGCCGATCGCCATTTAACGTATTATAAGGGCTAAAATTACGAGTACTAAGTTTCTTATTTGTTTTAACAAAGGGGAGATTTCTTTACCTTATTTAACCTTTCAAGGGTAGATAGGGGTTACAAGTGGGATGGGAATAGCCATTTAGCCTGTTTTGTAATATCCGCCTAAATATTAGACTCAAAATCGAATACCTAATCTTAAAATGCATGGAGCATTTTGCAATCTAAGAAAGGATAACAACGATTCCATTACTAGAACTTATGAAATTAACATCTTTATGTTGGTGATCATGCATCATTCCGGGGCTATAAAACACACTTACGTCAAGATTTTTTAATCAACACAGTACAAACATACTGACACACTCGTGAAGCGCACATGAGTCAGCCACTTCCTCTTAGGACATGGCACAGTTCCACCCACAGTACTGATAATCACGTGTTTTGTTTTGTATGTACTTTATATGCATACATACATACGTTGATTGTTGGGCCTAAACAAGGCAAGGCATTGTATTTTCTCAATTTTAGAAATAAGACAATAGCAAATCAGCAATAACTAAAACACAAAAACTATCATTGGTATTGGTAACATGGTAGTCTCGCTCTCGCGCAGGAAAACTCAAAATTAAATCCATTGTTTTGTTCGCTTCAAACCACATTAATTAAATATATACATATGCACCTAATGATGGCATGAAAAATATTTATTTCATTATTTTACATTTATTATTACCTGTTATCCGGTCGTTTTCCCATACTAGTGATTGTGGCTTGTTCATCGACTTCCTCAATGACGTCATTGGCGATTTTCATGCTACCGCCGCCCGCAGTCGCGGGTTTGTTCAGAGTTGGATTACTGGCTGATATCGTGAAACGACCCACTGCAATAACGAATAATACATGTCATTTGTAAACCTAAATCAATGCCTAACAAATAGTTAAGTCGCTTATTCACAAAGCGTACTTATCGTTGACGGCGCACTTAATATGTTATTGGCAAAACATCCTCCCACGCCGCAACGGTGTCAATGATCTAATACACTTACGTAACGCTTGAGACACATCAAAAAGTTCTCGATTAATGCACAGTTCAAGGTGCTATTTCTGTGGGTTTTGCCGATTGGTACGAAAAAGTTAAATCACAAATTCTTATTTCGAAATGCCAAAATGTTTCCGAGTAATGAAGACTCATCGGTTTTTTAGTCTCTTACCTCCGTCTGTCTGCATCTGGTTCTGGTTAGGCGTGGCTGGTTGCCGTTGATCTTCCTTCGAGAACAGTCTTTTCAACATGGAGGTCACGGAGTTAGTCCGCGTCATGGGGGTCTGCTGGAGTGATATCATGGAATTCGTGGAGCCCAAACCCATGGAGTTTCTATCCTCTTTTCGTCCGCGCTTGCTGCCCCTCGAAGCGATGAAATGAATGCCGGACTGTGCATCATCGTTCATCTGAAGTTGCTGTACGGATCATCACAAAGACATACTTATTAAATTTGAATAACTGAAGTCTTAATAAAGTAGATACAAGTATGTGAAATAAATTATTAATTTGGAAAGAAAGGAACAAAAATAAAAGATTTGATTGAACACGGATAAGTAATATGCAGAGATGAAAAGACATCAGCGCAATTGATGAAACAAAAGAAACATTGACATACATTGAGCCTTATTTACAGCGAATATTTTCTATAATTTTTAAAAGACATCAACGAAGGAACAAAACTTATTTATTAAGTACGTAATTATAAATTCGCTCCTCCAATACAACAACGATGTATCTAGGTAACAGTGGCGTGGCGTCCATAGAACTCGATTCCCACCGGCTTGCCTATTTTAAGGCAGTTGGGCAATTTATTGTGCAGAATTAGAGGAAAAGGCTAGTTAAGTTCCCTTCGGCTTGCCTTCTGATATACTTGACGCCACGCCACTGCTAGGTAAATTAAAGTTTTATGTGTTTCTAAAATAGAACTTACTAAGAGACCGAGCTTAGCTATATAGGTACGTATTTGCAAAATCGGATAAGCGCATTTATCTCATTGTTGTATTAGATGAGCATATACTCGTATAGATATAGGTAATAAAATATTATTTATTGTTGCTAAACGGAGAGTATTAGTACATTTTTGTTAGCGTTGCATTGCAATGTTTACTGATACACGCATTGGTTAGCGCATGACAATCATGCTTTAGTAAGGTAAATAAACGCTATGATTTTCAATCAAACAAATGAAATGATGTTAATGGAAATGTTATTAAAATGACGAGAAAACCCGACACGTGGTTAGATTATTAAGTACCTACTTATAAGTATGGAAAATTACACACTTTTATTGATTTTTGAGTTGTAGGGCGTTGATATTATGATGTTAGTGTAAATTACTGTACACAAGTACCCATTGTGTAAATAACTACATAGTAGTCTGAGTAATAAATAAGCATTAAATCAGTTTCGAAGACATTTACGAGTATGATTCGGATTCGATTACGTATTTTAGCGGTGTATTAAACCGTATTTCCTATCTGCAATGTTATGCAGAGGGGGGACATCCTTTACCACACTTAAGGAAATCCATAACCGTAGTTCGAAAACGACGCAACGATACAAATATAACGGCTGTCTTCCCAACGGCAAATAAGAACCATTACCGCACATTAAAAATAGACGTCATATTTTCTTACGAATCAGTTAGTGACAAATAGGGAAAATAAACTAAACAAATATTTATTGTTTGGCAACCCGTTACACCGACACACTGCCAAGCTCCACGTATAGTCCGAACGTGCAGCATGCTAGAAAATTAACGCGTCTAACCTCGGGCGGGGCGAACTTGTAACTCACGGTGTGAGAGGGGACCATTTCGTCCATTTTGATGGCGGAGGGGGCGATGGTGACCATGCTGCGCTGGCGCGGCGGCACGGCCACGCGCGCCGTCGACGGCTCTGGATGCTCTTCCCGGTTGTTCTCCGTTGCTATCGTGTATGGTAGCTCCGAAGGGAACACCTCGTCCCAGTATTGATCTTTGATCAGCTCCGGATGCTCGTGGTGCATTTCATCCACGATCATGTATGATACCTGGAATTACATTGGAGAATTCACTGCTACTCCTAACCACGTCTTCTTCAGCTGTTTACGATTCAAATTGCACAAATTGCTGTGCTCAAATTGTTTTACTTACCTGTAAATCTCTGTCAATCAGCCAGTTGACTTCAAAATCGTCATCGTCTTCGCCGAAAGGGTTTATTAACGACTCGGCTACTTTCAACCAGCCCATATAAAAGAAAAATTCTAATGTACTAAATATTGGAAAATATAGGTCTACATTGACAATATAGACAGAGTCACTACTTGTCGCGTGAAGTTTGTTGTCGATCCACTGACTGCCTAGAGCGGATGTAATAAAATATGAGTATACAGCTATAGTAACTACCTGTAATTAAATAAACCTTTGTTAGTTATTTTCACATATCATCATTTAAATTGTAATTAATGATTCTGATTGTAATTCTGACTCTAAAAGTAGATCTTAAATACGCACCTGAGTATATACAAGAGGTACGCTAATTGTATCGTAGCTGAGCAACAATCCAGCCTGACCTCTGAACTTATTAAGTTCATCTACTATTGTTTTGACAGCGAAGTCATCTCTCACTCTGCCCTCTTTTCGTGCTCTTGTCACTATACTCGCTGCCCAAACAATTGGCATCCTAAAAAATACCACGTCCAGTAATTAAGATTTTAGTCTTATTATAATGACGTCGGTGATTCTTATATCATGCCAGCCACCGTACCAATGTTTTGAAGGTTTAGGAAATTTGTCGTTAAGGTTTTCCATAATAATTTTCTCGTTTTCGAGAAGAAGACCGGCTTCCACGAAGTTGTCTAGAGTAGGGAACCGTTTCTTGACACGAGGTGAGATCATGCTTAGCACCATGGTAAGGCAGAGGCACACGTAGCGCACAATAGTTCGCCGCATCAGACGCCCGCGTTCATCCTGCGGACAAACTAGTCAATTTAGCACTTAAGGATGCACGCTATCTTAGTTATATATGTTTAAGTATGAGAAGCATTTGCCTTAAAAACACATTCATAACAGGCTATTTATGGCACGTTAAGTATACCGCCCTCAAGCTTACCAGTTCAAATTATAACAATTATTTGTGATTTACATTAAATAACAATAATAACATGAATCCGAATACCCGCAGCTATTTAATAATATATATATTTTATTATCTACACATATCATAAACCCTATGAGTTCAAAAATCGCATATTACGACCAGCATATAAGAACAATCTTCATAATAACCGTTTACACGCATCTTTTCTTGTCAGGAACGCAGAAGGCTAGAAAAGCAATCCATACCTACATATAATAAAGCTGAAGAGGGTCGAAATCGAAAGTCTGTCCATGGAAGATATCAAAAAAAAAATTGGCTAGGGATACTTAAAATCGATAACAGACCACGTTCCAACAGTTTTTTGAATTTTTGTCTGTTTATCTGTATATTTGCGAGCGCATCACATAAAAACAGTTGAACGGATTTGGATGCAAACTTTACTAATCTGTTGAGAAAGTCATCGGCCAGGTTAAAGGCTACTTTTTATCCCGGAAAATTGCATAGTTCCCGCGGGATAGTGATAAACATGTCAAAGGTCGCAGCTCCTAGTCGCAACGTAAATAAATATTGCTTCAGTATCATAGAGGTGCACTAAAGAGGGATTTTGTCTTATTCCTCCGAGAGGATTTTTCAATATTCCCAGGGATAAGACACGTGTTTCATGTCTTGTTGTCGGATGGTCAACATCCGCTGAGGATGAGGATATTGAGGATGCCTCGGAGAGAGGTGAAACGCGTAACTAAAGCGTAAAGTTACGCTCCCTGTATATGACGTACCTACCTCAGGTAGATAAGTAACATCCGAATCATTCTTTAAACTGCATATAAAATTATTGTCATATTCGGCTGATTTAGTGGTGGTGGTCATAAGAGGTCACATGGTCCCACGTTTAATTGATACTCTTTATTATACTCTTAACACTCAACATTCATCTGATGGCGCCTTTCATTCATAATCATAACGGAAGAGATAATTTTGGTGGATTGACCGTGAACATTGGCGTTAATGACATAATCGCTTATTCATTGCCTTATCAAAATAATTACTGACCAAACAGCAAAATTTTAAAGTTCATTTCATTATGTCTGGTTCATTTAATTAATTTTGACATTACTCATAGCGTAGTATAGATAGATACGGCATTGATCACAAGTACCGGCGAAATTTATTATCTTACGTTATCAAATCTATTATAATGTTGTTTGTAATAGAGCAAGGAACTTATCACCTTCATACACACATATGCCGTGTCAAGATAACTAGATAAGATTATAATTTCTCAAAAGTGTTAGGTACTTATTAAATAATTCTAGGTAACCTTCAGCTGAAATCCCTTGATTAAATTAATTAAATTACTTTGGACTTATTTTATTAAAGATTAAGTAATCGTTTTTAAATCTATCCGGTTTGCTTCCAAAGAGAGATCGAGTCATACACGAGTGTCAGATATCTTAATTACTTAGGGCTCGGAAGGCAGAATGCCAAAAATAAATCGTTTGTTTGTTTGTTAGAAAATCACTTTGAAAGACATTCGAAGACTTTCATTGTTCGCTCGGTAAATAAATCAAGAAAACCGACGAAGGTGAGTCGTACTTATACAACAGACACACACAGTGAGACAGACAGACCGACGGACGCACGAGTGATCCTACTAAGGTTTAGATTTGAGGTAGGGAACCCCAAAACCAGCCAATTAAAATAATTTAAAGATTTAAAATCTTGTGCAAAATAATTAATTCCGTCGTAAATTCTAACCAAGGATAACATTCGTATTTCATATTATTGTGGCAATTCACGCTTTTGGCTCATATTTACTGTCACTAGCTATTTGCGTATTATACATTATTAAATTGCTATTGCTATGAAACTTGCCTATTAGCAAAAGTGGGCATTAACTCGTTAAACCGTCAATCGTTAATTAACGAACTTAATAATCTGCTTAATGGATAACTTTTAAGTTAACTTCGAAAATTGTTAACGCTCTTACTAACTTGCGTTAACTTTAGTCCGCTATATTAGTCGTTTTATTAAATACTAGCTGTTGCCTGCGACTTCGTCTAAAAAGAATTCGTTTATCGCTATCCCGCGGGAATTTTCCGGGATAAAAAGTAGCCTATGTGCTATTCCAGACTTTTCTCTATCTGTGTGCCGAATTTCATCCAGATTCGTTGGGCCGTTCTGGCGTGATTGAGTAACAAACAAACATCCATCCATCCATCGATCCATACTTTCGCATTTATAATATTAGTTAGACTAGCTGTTGCCTGTTACTTCATCTACAAAGAATTCGTTTATCGCTATCCCGCGGGAATTTTCCGGGATAAAAAGTAGCCTATGTGCTATTCCAGACTTTTCTCTATCTGTGTGCCGAATTTCATCCATATTCGTTGGGCCGTTCTGGCGTGATTGAGTAACAAACAAACATCCATCCATCCATCCATCCATCGATCCATCCATCCATCCATACTTTCTCATTTATAATATTAGTTAGAAGTTAGATTAGATAACACTGCTGTCCCATTAGTGCTCATTGATGTCAATTTTAATTTTTAATTTTTATGAAGGTGTAATGCACCTAATGCAAAATTAAGATTAATAGTAGCCTCATTTTGAAATAAATAAATATTTGTTTAATTCTTCTTTCTATTTGTTTTGACAATTTAACGCTCTACCGATTATCGAAGTTAACTTTTTAACTAACGAATTAACGATTAACGAAGTTAACTTTTGGATTTACTTTAACTGTGCCCACTGCCCACCTCATGCGTATTAGATACAAGCAACGCCAAAAACAACGTAAAAATGAAGCTAGCCCTGACGATTGGCTTCTTATAGCAAAAAATAATGAGTGCCTCACCTGACCGTGGACTGTAGCGGAAACAAAAACTGCGATAGAGTCGGGCCAGGGTATAGAAGTGTATTGGCTCCACCAGCGGTTCATTACCACAGTCACGTAGAAACCCAGTACAAATGATAGTGGAATGACATTGCCATGAAAACTGCAGTAGTTCACCACTCCTTCGAATATCCTGAAATTGATATCTACTGAGTATGTATGTACTATTTCTTTATCAGCTTTTTACAATTTTGTATAGGCTCTAGCATCTTTGAAAGGACTTCTATACATTTTGAGCGGCCTATGTGCCAAACAATGCATACAAAAATGGTCAAAGAATATTCATACAAGTAACGAGCATGCTTAATTAACATTTGACTAAGTGTAGGTATCTTTCCAGTTATTGTATTGTATACCTTTTTCGGCAACGATAGTCGTGATATACAAATTTAACTACGGATTGAATCGTATAACTCTGAAGTTAGTAACTATTAAAATTTATGATGCGGCAATCAGTAATTGAGACGAGTTCTGCACAACAATAAACTTGGTACGAGTATATGTATACAGTCCAGTTTTAATTATTTCTCATCAGTCATGCCATGCATTAAAATAGCGTGAGTGGGCGATACAAAGTGTCTAGTTTTTATAGAGGATTAAAGTTTCGTCAATGACTATTCTGATGTCCTCGGTCATCCACGACATCCACAAACACGAGTGTTAGTAATCATCGCAAGGCAACTACATAAAGTGTTTCAGCGGTGTTATTTGTGCAAACACATGCTCTATTTGGGCACACCGCACCCCTTTATTTGATGAAGTCTAAAATGACAGCTCATATTACTAAGTGCACAAGCGAAAGTAAACATTCGCAATAAAGCTGATTTTATCATAAGCGAATAAACAGTAAGCATAAGCACCTTTATAGCCACAAGAACGATGCAAAGCCATTGTCTGTATTACCTCTTAGAATGCTCATCTAGCAGCAAACGATAGGTCAAATTTAATACGTAGTAAAAAAGTAAGAAACACAGAAGATCCAGCCACACAAGTTTGTATATACTTCCCCGCCATCTGAAAAAAGAGAACACTTTGTGTTTAACATTTTCTGTGGGCTATCGCAATGGCAAGTAGGTAGTTTAACATGAAACAAAAAATAAATAATGAGGCATCTTTTTTGCAACGGGAATCATAAAAAAAATACTCAAGCAAGATGAGAGAAGACTAAATTAATGTGTCCGTAAATAATATGTAATAAGTTCGAAATCTTACGAAATTAAACTCATTAATCTCAAACCCCCTTAGTCATAAAGGTTCTGTAAGCCTCTGCTAACTTAGCAATCGTTTGTCCTTATCTGTCATGACAGATAAAGACAAACGATTGCTAAGTTAGCAGAAGCCTATATAGAGCGTTTCTGAATAAGGGGAATAATGATTAGCCTCATGATGACGTCGACTCGACTGACGTCATCATAGGGATATAATAATAATTACGGTGGTGATAAATCAGTCTCAGCTCAGCCAGCAGCGATTTTACGACGGCAACGTTCAAGATTAATGGGCTTAGGAAAGTACCAAACGGGACAACGCGACCACACCAGCACCTCTTGTTGGAGTGAATATTAAGGGCCTGTCTCACCACTCCTTAACTGTCAATTATCTTTAATTCCGTCTCTATTTATTACTACGAAACAGACAGAGACGTCATCATAGATAACTGACAGTTAAGGAGTGGTGAGACAGGCCCTCAGCCTCGTTCTTAAGTTAACAGTAAGTCTGTTCTTCTAAGACTCTACTGCAGATTCATCCATGTTTTTTACCCGAGGCAATAGGCCGCGCGCTGTATTGAGATAAGATTTATAGGTATAGGCGGCCGGCCTTAAAGTACGTGCTAAATGGTCACAATTCGACGTTTTTGAAATTCAGTGTAGATGGGGATTGCGGACTCAGGCTCATGATTATGAGCATTCCATCTAAACCTACTTCGTATCTTTTTTAGTTTTTTTTTTTTTTATTATTTGAATCATGAATCAGATATTAAATGAGGGTGAGATGGACGATGGTGCTCTATACATATAACATGGTCGACGTCTATTCAATCCAATAAAAAAAAATGAAACAGTCATTATCATTATTCATTTAACTAAATAATAATATCACAATAAGTTTGATACTGAACCATATTATGCTGTTACTAACGTTAAATATTAAAATAAAAGGGCTTTGTTCAATCACACTGATCGCGTTCAAAGTATTGACCTTGTAATGTAACCACGAGGAAGATTACGTACTGCAGAGTTCCTACCGTGTCGCACGCGAACCGTACCGACTGCCTACACTTCTAGTTTAGTACAAGCATCAGCGTGCATTCATAATTATACGGTATCTATAAGAGCCAACCTACATAGTTGAGTTACACATACGAGCCTCAATTATCACTTCTGTTTCTTACAGGTAGAGAAGAGCCTGGCATTTGGCCAGCCCTATAAGTCGAGTGGAGTTGTTACAAAATGAAATTCATAGATAAAAGAGCAAAATTTTATTTTTAAATATTACACCAGTATGCGGTTTTTATCTCTACAACAAAGATCGCTGGAAACAAAAACAATTACTACATTCCCAGAATGTGGTATGAATTGTTTAGATATAATTAGAATCCGGAAATCTAATATCGTTACGTCATTTTGCAATGCGATCTAACAACTACTCACATTAACCTGACAAGAAAATAAGTTTATCATTACATACTTGGCGAATGTTTGCGATACGCAATTGATAATAGTCAAAGATAACAGCTGATGGACTTGAACATGAATGACGGAAGTAAATTAACACTTGACGAAGTTTTGTGACTTTGTGCAAGTATTTAATATTTTTAAAGGAAAGAAATTGAAATCAAAACAATTGAGGATATTAGCACTAACAGCGTACTTCTCCGCTTGGATGCTAAAATGTAGAGCGAGCGTTTGTAAAAGCTTTGATGAAGTAAATATGTGGTACTCAATACATAATTTAAGCTAACTGGACCGTGCAATATCTAAAACCATTTCACGAGCGTGCACATTAAAAATAAGCAGATATCCATACTAGTAGCAGTGTGTGTGTGACTCACAGACATAATTGCGGCGCGATTCCAACAATTATTTTGCGATACGCGGAAAAAAGTGCTGTTCGCTCTTCAAATTACTGGGTAGGAAAGTAGTCAGCTGCAGGGTCGATCTAGTGTGATTATAACACAATAAAGAAATCATCAAAGCAGCAGCAGCAGTATCCGTAGTAGTCAGTAGGTATCCGTGCTACATCTCAGAGGAGTCCTGAGCCGCTTTCGTTACGTGCTGACGTTTGGTTGACGCCTGCCTGACGCAGTCGATAAGGTGAGGCGATGCTGATTCGGTGACGCGGTAATTATGTAGGTATGGTAAAAGCTTCCCAATAATAATATTCGTCAAATTTACGTGTACTTTATGTACAGTCAAGGGCATAAATATATGTACGTTACCAAGACGTCAAAAACATCTACACACGTTTATGCCATAAACAGTAAGGCCCTAAGGCCTATGACACATTATATTTGCCATGATTGATGGCTGTATCGATATTTATGTCCTTAACTGTACATTGTATTCTAAAGCCTTAACGCCTTACATCTATCTGGCCTACTAATCAAATATACGTCAAAATCATCAGATGCAGTCTCCGAGGATACGGTGCAACTCACACTTTTATATTATATGTAGGTAAAAAGACAAATAACTGGTGAATAGAACGGACAACCATATTGAAATTATTTTATTTATTTTCAGCCTAGATATGGTGCAACGACCTCGTTTAAAGTGGGGAAGGGAAATGCACTAGAACTGTGAATAATAGATGTCCCTTACCTGGTAACGACCAAGCAAACCATGAGAACTATTCACGTTTTATAGACACGTCAGAAGTGTGTCGCAGTTGGATAGAACTGAAGACTAAGGGAAGAAACAGTGAGGCGTGGTAGCTGAGGGTGTTTTGAATACTTCGTTACTAAAAATAGAATAATCGTCGTTCTACTCTGATATTACTTTCACCATAGTATGATTTTTCCTTAAGTACGTATTCGTTCAACGCAGGTTTAACACGGTCGCAATGCGGTAGTCATGATTTGAAGGAAAGCCGCCTATCATTTTTAGCCCCGACCTGTATCTAATATGGATTGGCCTAAATTTTAGTTTCCGTACCTGTTATACAACAAGGAAGACTGCTTAGATTTAGATGCTTCCGGAGGAACATCCTTCTCAAAATGAAATCAAACCATTACTGAGGCTGGGTAGATGGTTACCGTAGGCTAGTGACCATGGACAGAATGGCAGAATCCATACGATGTGTAAGAGGATTCATGATAGCTAAGTGCGTAAGACGGTTCTTAATTCTTTAATGGCATGCGTCTCAATGCGGCTGAACTGTTTTGAAAATATACCTATAACCAATAAGTATGAATTACAGGTGACAGACAACTAAATAATGGAATTTTATTTAGATACATTATGTCTTTGCCATGGTAATTCATAATTAACGGTAGTTTTCAAATCACGTCGACAAGCGAAATGACTGCAACAGTAGCCAGCCCAGCCATATCGATTTACTGGAGCAACGACCTTTTTGAGAGAACTTTCAGCGTAGGTGCCTGGTGCAGCCTCTATTAAACAGGAAGTATGAATACAGCGACGTGTATGTACGAAGAGGTATTTAATGTAACTAATATTATAAATGCGAAAGTATGGATGGATGGATGGATGGATGTTTGTTTGTTACTCAATCACGCCAGAACGGCCCAACGAATCTGGATGAAATTCACTTGAGAGCTGAGCTTTGATTCAAAGAGCACTTGCTCGAAAAGGCCGTCTTTCTCCTTCAAAATCTGCGTGTAAAATCTTCAAAATATGGTGGTCATCGTCATGTTCAAATTTCAAAAACATTTTCCACAAAAGGGGGGTAAAAATCACTTTTCCACGAAGATTTTGAAGGAGAAAGACAGCCTTTTCGAGCAAGTTGTACCGATCCGAGCCCTCGCATCGGTCAAAATTCACAAATAATATATTTATACTCTCTTATGGAATAATATTCCATATACATTTTATGAAATAAATGTGAAATTAAATAATATAAATACCTACTAATAAAATACGAATTGTTTCCACAAAAATGGGAACGTATTTAAATTGATGAAATAATTACATCAGGTAAAAATACCATTACATATTCTGTGCAATATTTGTCAATATTTGTCAAGTTATTTGCGAAAGAATCTCAGACTAACAAATAGTCGTCCCACAAACAAGGTAAAGATTAGAGGAATATCTCTAGGTGTTGCCACAGTGAAAATCTGTAAGGCAGGTTCACACACATTTGAACTCTTGTAAATTGTGAAGTTAAACCTTCCGCCACCATAGACAAAATAGTCTCAAGTATTAAAATATTTTGGTAAATAAATATAAGTACATCAATAAAGCAATGTTATTTACGAACCACCTTGGTCAAGCTTTGGGGAATGCTTACGATTTTAGTTAATGCGAAGCAAATGATTTAATGTACAAAGTGTAGGAGCATCTTAATGTCCAAATAAAATATAAAACACCTTAATTCTTACTTTTTATGGACAAAAGGGCTTCAAGCAACATTAATTCATTGGCAAAAGTATGCATTATCGTTAAGCGAAATACCATACCTATAAAACAGGTTGTACAAAATATTTACTTATGCGTTTAAATTTGAATTTAATTGTGGAAATCAACGCCATCTGTTGTCGAATAGTTTGCTTATTAGTTCTTGGAATTGTGGACATCAACGTCATCTGTTGTCAAGTAGTTTACTTATTGGTTCTTGGAAGTGTGGGAATCAACGCCATCTGATGTCGAGTAGTTTACTTATTGATTCTTGGAATTATGCAATCAACGCCATCTATTGTCGAGTAGTTTAGTTATTTGTTAGCGCAGGAAAATAAACCTTATTTCGATAGAGTTAAGGTAGCAATTCAAATGTAAAAATCGGAACGGACGCCTGAAACGCCTGTGACGCCTGGGACGCCATTAACGCCTAGAACGCCATTAACGCCTGAAACGCCATTAACGCCTGTGACGCCATTAACGCCTAGGACGCCAATGACGCCAATAAAGTATATAAATACGGGCGCGAATTGTAGGCAAGGGTCTTTGATCTTTTCTCCTCGGTCGGTGCGTAAGCGCGGTTCTTCAAGCACAATTTGATTTTAGTAAATACGCGAAATCGGGTCGCAGCTGTTTTACGGTTTACATTAATTGATCGAATTAATTATTTTAATGTTTTGATATTATTGTTGTGTGAAATAGTGTTCTGTGGTCGTGAAAACCAGTGATTATTCCTAACCTTATCCTTGGCGGCTCGGGGCTACTCTCCGGCGCCTAACCTCATTTTTCTCATTCTTTAGAGCCTAACTGGATTTGCGATTATAGGATACTAATTAGCGTAATTAATTACTTTGTGTGCTTGAAGTAGGAAATATACGAAACACGGTTTTCGGGTTTCAAGTCTGGCTACCTAACGGTGATAACAAGGTCTTGAAATTTCAACACACTGTTTCAGTGTGAGCTGATGCGTGAGGTCGACTCAGCACCCGACTCCCAGCGAAATATCTGGGTAGGGTAAATTCCTCCTAGCGTGTACCCAGGCTTCCGCGTTCTGCTAGTCGGAACGTGGGAACTGGTGGCGCTGGTCTCTTATCTAAATATGTATATATTCACACTACCCCTATAACCCTGGATAGGATGTCGCCTGCACCCCTGGCTTCGGCCGTGGGCGATGTCAATACACATGGCGTAGGACCTAGGTACACTCGGAGATGCCACTCCAATCCCTTCTTTAGAGTAGTTTAGGAGTTTCCATTGCACTTCTGGAAACTACATAACACAACGCACGTTTAACTGTAAATGTGAGGTTCTTCCTCTAGATTTCACTACACAGCTGACTTAGAGGAATATTATTTTAGGCATGAATAGAGAGGTTTTTATTTATACCTATTAGGTTAGGCTTTTACTTACCTCTGCATCTGATTTACCTCGTAACGTTGACGCTTGTTATTATACCTATTTACTTACCATGTTTAAGATAGAATGTTTAAATAAAGCATTAAGTACTAATTTCTATAGATTTTTGGGAGTTTTATTGTTGCATTTAGATCCAATTAAATCAGAACCAGAAATAGAGTAAATAATTATAATCTTTTATCATTTAATAAACAACAAAGTGAATCAAAGAAACTCCCATTTTAAAATAGGTACTATTTAAGTGAATTAGTTCCCTCCTGTACCTGAATGACAGGACAGCATAGCATAATAGGATTAGTATCAGGTAGGAATCTGGTTCTAGTCACCTCTTACCCATTGTGGTACGATAACACGACATACTGACTAAAGACAAGTAAAATCACAAGTCTTGTGCCGGAGTTCCTGTAGGGTCGCTGGACGAGGAACATGGTCACTGGCAAAGATCAGTTGAGAAAAATCTCAAGGGCGAATGGCGGGGCCCTGAGCTTTAGCACAAAAGACAATTACTCACTTTCCTACATAAATGCTCTTGTTATAATTTAGTTTAACCATTTAACAGTACTAGGGCAATACCTACATTACATCCATGCACATTATACCTACCCTAAGATATATATAAAGACTCTCAGTTATTACCTTTTAATTATAATTACTCATCTCCCTTTGGTGTTCTTTAATAGTGGTTTGTAGAAGCTGAGTTGTGTGTGAGCGGAAGGGTTCAGATAGGACTAAGGCATTTTAGTGTTAATTCTTAGGGCATAGGTAGTTTACTTCTTAGGGTTAGCATCTCTTGCCTCCACTAAACGAATTTGAGTTACTATCACAACGTAGGAAATAGACGATCACGCTGGCCATATTTCATACCGTCCGTTCAATCCGAATAGTTTCTCATAGTATTAATTAATTAAGGCTAGGAATTGCATAGCATGAGTAGATAAATATAGTAGTCTAGATTGGTGTCTGGGTGCTGCTTGTAGTCTAGTCTAGGTATAAGGTATATTTAAGTCCATATTAAATTAATTATAAGAAAATTAGATATAAGACCTTAGATGTAAGCTAGTATAAGGGGTTTTAATATATAAGATATGGGGGGGGTTTTGTACAAAGTGAGGTGAAAATCTAATTTAAAGGTCATCTCGGGGGGTCCACAGTTAAATAATTTTAATTGAGTTTCTGTATTGTGTACATGACTGCATGAAGAGCACCTTGCCATATTTTAGCCTGGGTACTTAGAGACATAAATGTTAGATTAATTAGTTTTAAGTCGTTAACTTTTATTTACAGTTAAGACCAAATTGGTATTAAGATATATTTATCTAGTAGGAATTAACTGTAATTGCCCACATTTTGATTTGTCGTACCTTCATCAATGCCCGACCGTGCCCATGCCCAATGGTGCTGCTTTCTATTCTAAATTTATTAATTTGGAATCTCAAATGCACAATGCACAAAGGATAACATTTAGATCCTTTTCTTTTTCATACCAAATGATGTTTGGGTTTTAGTCCCCTCCCCACGCGGGCTCAGTGCAAATTGGGAACTTCACACACACTATTGAAGTGCTTCGTAAGTTTAGGCCGATTTCCTCACGATCACGATGTTTTTCTTCACCAAAAAGCAGATGGAAAAGTTCACTATCACTACCACGGCTTTTTTTCATTTTTGAAATGAAACACCGGGATTTTTGCCTTAAAATCTAAAAAAAACATGAAAAGAATCCGCGACATCGTAAAATTTGCTTCATAGGGTATTCATGATTGGAAACTGCCGCCAGTGCTCGTGTAGTGAGATAATCTGTTTACATTTACCCACCGTGTATTGATAGGTACCTATGAATAGATCTAACACCATATTTTCAGTGACAAGAAAATTGAAATAAGTGACAAATTGGTAACCGCGTGATTTTGGTAACTGCGTTTCTTAATTATAAAAAAATTTGGACATCGTTCTTACTTTACTTTACTACACTTCATGTAATATTTTGAGAGATTATGTACCTACGAATAAGTATGAAGATGAACGGTTTAACGTTTAACTTCATATTTACTCAAGATTAATCTCAAATTTCCGTTAAATCCTAGCTCTGTACCTTATCTATCCGCTGTATCTGAGTAATGTGCAGGTAATTGATATTTAAGCGCCATAATGACGCCACTTAAAATCAGTCCAAAACAAAACGAACTTAAAGCATTATTCAGATTATTCTTTCTGGGAAACCAGAAGAATTATTTCTTCAACTCAAAAGTTCTTAAATAACTTGAAATGGAAAGTTCTGAGGATATTAAAACATCAAAGAATAACTGTAGTACAAAGATAGATAGGGGGATAGAACTTTACCATTCCTCTTGCCTTGTTTCGAGAAGAATGAAATTTGGCATTTCCCTTTTTTTCGTGCGACAAATAGATCATGTTTTTAACATAAGTATTTGCTTCTGTACCTGTACCACCCTGTGACGAAACAAATAATGGCCCATGATAAAACGCCCATAGCCTTAAATAGGGTAAAATGAACTTACATTCCTATGTAAAAAGAATAATAGGTGGCACAACTGAATAAGAGTATCATTCCTTGTTTTCCTTGTTTAGTAGTTAGGTATTTTCATAAAACAATGGTCGAGCAAACACTTTTCTAAGAAGAAATCCACTTACATCGAAAGGTGGAACGTTTGTGACCGTCCGTTTGTATGTACCTAGGTTAGGTACTTAGGACGTGACGATACCTACAGCGCGGTGGCGGTTTAGCCATTTGGATTAAAATCGTCAAGTACTAAACTATCTAGACTAGGTATACCTATATAGGTATCAGTGGCGTGGCGTCCATAGAACTCGATTCCCTCTGGCTTGCCTATTTTAAGGCAGTTGGGCATTTTATTGTGCAGAATTAGAGGAAAGGGCTAGTTAATTTCCCTTCGGCTTGCCTTCTGATATAGGTACTTGACGCCACGCCACGCCATGTAAATTTGACTGGCCAAACTGAGTATTGTATTGACTGTACATGGAGACTTAGGTTCTTAGCCTTTTAAGAATGATTGTTTGATCAAGTATTATAGACCCTATGGGCCTGTTTCACCACTCTCTGTTAAGTTCCAGTTATCTTATGTGTCAGTTATCTATGATGACGTCTCTGTCTGTTTCGCAGTAATAAATAGAGACGGAGTCATAGATAACCGACACTTAAGATAACTGAATCATAACAGAGAGTGGTGAAACAGGCCCTAAGAATAGATCCGTACATGATCTAATAAAGGGATAATTTATAATTTTTAACTAGGTATTGCAAATGAAAGTATTTATGTGCGTGCCGTAAACAATACAGGGGCTCATTTTGATACCTATGTAAGTAAGTGAAGTCTGTCTGGCTCTCGCACCATTTGCAAAAAGATGCTGCGGTCAATTAAATGATGACGACGATAAAATAAACGAACGAACGTTGTCTAAAAGGATTAACTACTCTTATTTAGGTAAATTTATAATTTTACCTATCAAGACATTTTCCTTTCCAGATTTTCTTTTGTGTTGTAACTTGCAAGCTAACTTAGGCGGGTATTCGCTTGATTTGAAACCTGAAAGGTTTTTCGGATACAATACAATTTAATTTTTAATCCTATGCCTTCAAGTGGCCCTAGGGAAGTTCGATTTTAAGATCATGGCCAGAACAGATAGACTGGTAAACACTCGGCAAACAAGAAATACTAGGTATTAAAGGGTAACTTAACTTAGTTAAACGTGAAAAGTTTGTCTCACCTGTATAAAAGTTTCAAAAATGTTCCAAATCCACGGCAAGTTGCTACCTCACCGGTGTAAGTTACTGTCATCTTGTCTTTAATTTAAATCGTAACAGCATACGTCGCACACGTTTATTATTTTTTAATTAACTAAATGCAGTCTTAACTAATCTCAACCCAAAGTTCTTATTCCAGCCCCATTTTACCTACTCAATATTTTATCACATTTGCAACTAGTAAAAAAAGTACATTTTAATAAATTAAGTTTAACACATGATTTTTTTTTATTTTATTACACCGAACGTTTTTATATTGATCGAATGCCTGTCTCGGATCAGAATAAGAAAAAATAACTAAAGCGAAACAAAGCAAAGCAGCTGGTCTGTTGTTCGGACAGCATTTAATTGAGTTTATTCTAACACTTCCACTTCACTGCCTAACGAACTAACACAACAATCCCGGTATGTGCCAGCATGTGCGGCATACTACTAAACTAAGTCTTAGTACTTAGCGCTAGCGTAACGAAACGAACAACGTCAAAGAACTAAGAACAACGTTGAACGAACGAACGAATGGTACACACAAGCTCCCGCGACCAAACAAAAACGAAGCAAAGACAACAAAGCGATCACACACACTCGCAGAACACCTCTGTCTGCCAGTGTGAGTGAATGAGAATGAGTGATACTAATACTTGTACTATATCTTTCTAATCTGTGATACTAATGATACATGTGTATGGCGTTTACCCGATAACTTTACTTTAACGATCACAAATTTTAGTAATTATGAAATAAAGTTTTTTTATTTGAATACGTTTTATTTTTCTATTTTCTGATAATTAAATAAATCCTGTGTGTTATAATGTTGAAAGTATTGATAAAAGTTACAGTATTGCCAATCGAATGAAAAACCCGTAAATTTGAAGATTTCTTGCCAGGACCATTATTCCGTAGGTATGTATAGTAGGCAGCAAATAAGTAAAACTTGGAGGAGATAAGCGCAGTATGAAAATGATGTTGTTTTTCATACTGCGCTTATCCCCTCTAAGTTTTACTTATTTGCCGCCTACTATGTGTGTCGATGTCGATATTGTGAAATTTACAGCTTTGAGGCCTAAACTAGCAATGCCATCAGCTCAGTTGTAAATATATTACAGAGAATGCTGGAATAAGTCTGAATAGTAAAGTTAGAAAATACTCAAATTCAAATTTCCTATTGACTTGGCCTCGATCACATACATTACACTACAGAGATTTCAGAGCCTGATATTTAAAGCCACATACATTGTGGTGATAGCACTTTCTCAGTGTAATTTTTCTTTTCTTGCACCGTCATCTGATAGAATTGAAGAAAATAATTGAAATTGGATAGGATATTTGCATTTTTATTCCTTTATTCTTAAAAACTATTTTAAAATAAATTTTCAGCATGACCTTGAAATTTGCACAACAGAAATTATCATGTAACAGGTTCGTATTTGATAATTCAAATGGGAGTTAAGTTTTTCTGTTTACTCCTCTGTTTGCTTCTAATTCTTACTTTACATTTTTATGGCTCGAAGACCGAGCCGAGCCACGAGCAGTTTGATGAGACGTTGAGACGAGACGTCAGCAAATAATTACGAAACTTGTCTATGGTTTTGATTTTATTGCCTTAATTACTGCCGATTCTGACACTCCGGTGCAGATCGCAATAGTTGAATCCAAATAGGTTTGATTAGAGTATTTGGTCAAAGTTTGAATTTCAAAAGACGATTCTACAGGTTTTTCTGCTTGAACTTTGGGATTTTAGGAACAAGACCTGGCAATACTGCATGGTTGTCTATGGAGTTTTCAACTTTTTAATTCACGAAAATGCCAAAATGGCTGAACTTCTTACGGTATTTGCGTCAGTGGTATAATGTAAAAGTTTAGGATTTGGTATTAATCTTGTACGATTACTCTACTAACTACAGCGTGTTTAATGTGCATCCATGAACCTTCCACCTAGGTTAATTTAACAGTTTCAAATTAGCCAATTTCATCATGAGTGAAACTGCATTGAACGAGTCAAATTCTTTGGACTCTCTAATGCCGGCTGACGACGATGTTAAATTCCCGCCTTTACCTGGTAATTCCTTTTACTATATGAGATTAAAACATTCTTATAGTAAAGTGGTGTTTATTGTTACGATGTTGTGATTGTTTCAGAGCCAAGGGATGTAGATTTTGATGAAGATATTGGTGAGGACGAAAGAAGTTTTTATAAAACTAAATTTAAAGGTGAGTTTTGTTATGTACCGAGATTAATATAAGAGCTTTTTAGTAACTTGAAAAATCATGAGGAAACTTCACATATCTTTGAAACGGCTTAATGTTGTCTGTGTAGTCTGCAAACTGTCTTTGACACACATGACTGCTACATTATCTATGAGATAGGTTGACTGAGCCCCAGTGTAGCAGCAGTGAGACACAATAAGGAGCTTCATGTTGGATTGTTGTTTGAAGTAATCATTTGAATAGCAAAATATTTTCAGTTTTTATTATTATTATTATTATTATTTCAAGTAATACACTATCAGCTCTTTGAGCTGATGCGTGTATATCACTGCACTTGTGTTCTTTGGGTTTTTAAATGAATGTCTAGTCTATTTTTAAACCTGTTCACTGATGGTGCACTTATCACAAGTTCGGGGAGTGCATTCCACGAGTTCACAACACGGTTAGATAGGAAATGTTTTCTGGGGTTACTTGCGCTTGGCTGCCTGATCAGTATTAACCTGTGACTGACGACCTGGTTTTAACGTAGCACTTACACTGATGTGCCGTCTGTGAGGCGTAGATTTTAAAACTCATCATAAAAAATACAATTTTATATCTAGTTTTTTTTTAATGACTTGCATACGTACATGTTTAAGCTAATTAATTACAAGATTGAAAATAAAACACCAGCTTTATTTTAAAAATAATCAGTATTTATTGAGAAGATTACAATATCTATTAGCTAAGTTTTAGGAACATTCATCAGTCTCCATGTTTCTTATAATTTTGTAAAATCTAACAAAAAAACATAAAATGATGTTACTTCTTGAACAAATTAACAAATTGAAACAATAAAAACACTTCTAAACCAAAACATAAAAAAAATGACGACGGTCATATAATGACATACAATTTTTTCCTACTGGCTAATTTTGCAGTCACTACATATTTGAATGCAGCACGTAAGGTACATAGGTTTGTTACATTTTTAACAGAAGTACTTCGTACATCTTTTTAGACGGCCTTGGGCATGTTGCACAGGTTTTTCGAACCCCTAGTGCCGTATTTACGCCATCTTTGGCTGGAGGCATGGGCATATGACGGGCATATGATGGGTTGAATGACTCGCTCGATAGTTTGCCGCAATTCACGAGGCAGTCTGTCATTATAGACCGGCACTTTCATTACGGGTGTTGCAGGAGCTGTTTTTCGTTTCCTGAAAACGTTTTGCTTTCTTCTGGGCATTCTGAAACATAAAAATATAACGAAAAAACCGACCTCACGTCATAAGACACTGAGTTTATATACATATGTACATATTCTTTGTATATAAACAACGTACTTACGTCTGTGAGACGGCGGCAGCTTCCCTACGGTCACCTATACACTCTCCGGGCTCGCGGCGTCGACTGTCGATTAGCAACGCGGAGTGGGGAAGGTAGCAGGAGGGGCAGCTCCGCGAAAAGCGTATTTTTAACCGACTTCAAAAAAAAAAGGAGGAGGTTCTCAATTCGGTTGTATTTTTTGCCTTCTCAAATGTGTATTTTTACTAATCTTGAACAGGTTTCTGATGTCAGGGACGTTATAGTGGTCATGTAAAATCTTATGTCTTGAAAAGATCACCTTGCTTTCAACGCTCCGCCAATGTTGGTAGATTCAGCTCTGAAAGACGTTCTTCATAGGACTTATCTTTCAAACAACCAACCAGCTTTGTTGCCCTTCTCTGAACCTTCTCCAGGATGTTGATCTCCAGAATAAAAGCTTGTCTTGCTGGAATTTTAAATGTTGCCATTTTGCATAGCATTTTTATTTCATTTTGCAAATTATCTTGACTTATCAAGTGGTCTTAATAACTGAATCCCATGAAAAACGCAGGAGGGAACTCTTCAACAGTTGGTCCATTTGTCTTGAAATTTGGTACACATATGTGTAGGACGAATGACAAGTACAGTCATCAAAAAAAGCTTGTATTAAAAGTGAATTTTTTGATGGAAACTTATAAATTTTAAAATTTTATAGAATTGTGACCAAAATCAGACCATGTTATTCATAACTAATAAAACCTTACCCAAATAAATAATTTCATATTTTTATATTCAATACTTGTACATTATTTAAATAAGACATTAAAAAAAAAAAAATGACAATTAAATTACAAATTTAAAAATGTCAATCTGAACAAAATACTAATCTATGTATACCTATGAAAAAGCAATGTACCTAACTGACTGATTGACTGACAGACAACGCACAGCCTCACATGAAAGATTACAGACTTGAAGTTTGGCTGACATCTTCCTTGAGTATCATAGAGGTGCATTTGGAAGAAATTTTATGTTTTTTTTTTTATTCTGATTTTTGACAAAGCTTTGGTCACTCCAGGTGATTATGTCAGCCTCATTCCATGAATTTATTATGGGACAAAAGGATGGAATTAAAAAATAATTGATGTTGGTTTGATTATACTAACATGGTATTGATATGAGTCACGCCAAATCATTAATTTGCCTATACACTGATACATTTTATTTCGTATTGAAGATAAAGAAATGGTTATTGTTTCATAATTTCAGATTTAAATTGGATAACAAGCTACAGGTTGCATTGCACTGCCTGTGACCGCCATCTGGGATGCTCAGCCACCAATGAAGGGCGGATGAGAGCCCATCCCATGCTGCGCACCTTAGTTTGCAACACCTGCTTTGCATTTTATAATAGTGGAGAATTTGAGAAGGGTGATGATGGCTCCGAGTTGTACTGCCGATGGTGTGGCCAGGGCGGCCAGGTCTACTGCTGTGCAGATTGCCCCCATGTGTTTTGCGCGGTAATTTAAATTTACATTATGTAAAGTATATACATATAGGGTAACCAAACTTATAACCATCACAATAATAGCAAGACTAAAAACCCTGAACATTTGGATTATCATTTATTTGCCTCCAAACAGTCTGTCGATGTATTTTTTACAGTATTTTTCATTCAAATTGATTACTAGAACCAAGTTTATGCTATAATCCTAAAGTTAAAAAGATAAATAGTAGTCTTTTATACCATAAACAGTAAGAAAACCAATAAATGGTTTGAATAACATTTAATAGTGTTTAAAAGAGAAAATACACTATAGTGTGTGATGATGATACCTTATATTACATTAAAAATTATAGTGGAATAAATGCATGCAGGTGTCCATGTTTATTCCATTACGATTTTTAAAGAAATATTGGATAGATCTATCACTAAGGATACAACTAATCTTGCCACATGTATTCCTGTCATGCATTATACCACCTTTGGCTGCCAGTCTTTCTTGCTGATTTGGCTGCACATGAAAAAAAAACACTTCTTGTTTAAGGACTGTTAGAAGATTTCTGATATTCACATTTAATGCTTCTAAATAGTGTGTTTGTTATATTTCAGAAATGCATCAAACGTAATTTAGGCCTACCGAAAATTAAAGAAATTGAAAATACTGATGACTGGAAATGTTTTAAGTGCAACGATAGACCATTGTGGGATATCCGGGCCGCATGCTGGGCTCTACTGCGATACTGCGACCTCAGAAACAGGTGTGCCTTTGAAACAGTGTTTAGATACAGTATTCTTAAACACATCTAATACCTTTAAAGGGGAAATTCTTCTTTATTTAAATATAATCTGAATCTCTGAAACGGCTCCAACGATTTTCATGAAATTTAGTATGCAGGGGTTTTGGGTTCGGCCGCGATAAATGATCTAGCTAGGTTTCGTTTTTAGAAAATGTACCAAATAAACTACCGTGATTTGCTTAGTCATCCAGGTACTGCATTATGTATAAAGCCTTAAATAACGGTCTCTTCAACAGAATTACATTGGCTACTCAAGATCAGGCTCTGAAAGAAAAATACCAAGTTAGCTGTTCCACAGACTATACAGAGTGTTGCAAACATAAAAAGCGGCGAGAAAAAATAGAGAGCAACAAAAAACGGGAAGAAAAAAAAGAAGCTGAAAATTCAGCGAAAAAAGCTGCAGCTGCTGTTATTTCTAAAATTCCTCCTACTATACAGGTAAGTAATTTCTAGCGATCTTAAGACATTGAGGAGCCCCAATGACGTTAAGCAGCGCCACTCTACACACGTACTGGTGGTTTGTCTGCTATGTAAATGTACCTAAAGTGAAGGAGAAGAAATGGTGCCGGTGGTGTAGCGCACGTTTGAAGTCATAGATAATTTTACATAAGTACATTAATCATACATAAATCTTTATCCCTTACGGGGTAGACAGACCTCAGGGTAACAAGACCTAAAGGCCACTTTTAACATAAAGGCGTAAAGGTGGAAAGGGGATCAAAATAGTGATGGGTTGCTAGCCGCATCGCCTACAACATAATTTCTAAGATTTTCGTTCATTTTACCATCTGCGCGAGAAGAGAGGCAACTGTTACGTTTTTTTTTTGCTCCTAGAAGCATGGAAGAACTATTTTTGTGTAGAAAAAATCGTTATTGGTTGCCAATTTGTACAAATAACCGTTAAACGGGGTTTCACGGAGCTTTATATATTTTTTTTTCAGGTAAAGAAATTTGCGTCTATCAATGTTGATGATGTAAAACAAGAAAAAAAGGCTGTTAAAAGGTCAATAAGCCCGAAAAATAAAGCACTTTATCTCAAGAACCCTATTGCGGTAGCGTCTAGTCCAAAACCCTATGGGAACTCAATGAATGTAACAACTTATGCGAAGAAGATAAGGGTAATTGTAATTTTCATAGTATATAAAAATGTTAATTGCGTTTGTATAATCTTATCTTGCTGTGATTAAATTACCTAAATTATGCTGTTGAATCTCTCATCTCATCTTCAGTCTTAATACGTTCCACTGCTGGGTACAGGAGTCCTCTCAGAATGACAGCAGCTGTCGAATCTATTTTGTAATTATTTTCAACATAATTTAAAACATCATCGTAAAAGATCGCCATATGTTTTTATACATCTGTTTCTTTATATTTGTACAATAAAGCATTACTTACTTTTTTACAATACAACATGTTTTTTTTGTACTTGTTGTGAACAGTGCTTATATTTGTATGTATAATAATTTTCATGTGTTTTGTTTCAGTTATCTTCTTCTCCAATAATAAATCCAGTTCGGTTTGTTGCTGATCGTAAACAAGTTACTGCCCCTATTCGCATTAGACCCAAAGGTCCAACATTACCAATTCCAATAATGACTCCGTTCAATGGATACAACAATGCCAACACTTACAACAACTTCATAAATGATAACATCAATCTGTCCTTAGAAAATTTAACACAGGTATACTAGACTACTTTTAAACATCCTTTATGTAATAAGTTTGAAGCGGTATTGTAACTTTTGAGGTTTTTCGAATAGTTTTAGTGATGATTAATTGTTTCAGGGATTGGATATGGCGGCGGTAGCGTCAATGGACAATAATGGCGGAGACGATGATGTGGTTTGCACGCCCGACTTTCCCATGGAGCCATTGTGCGAGGTAAGTAAACTAAACGCAATTATTGTGCATATTCGAATCATGTACGTTATAACCATGAACCTGTCCGGATTCTAAGCTACAACCTGTACCGTCGCTAATTCCTCGGATATTTTACCTATTTTGCCGCGCGCTATAAAATTTTCAAGGAAGATCCCACAATCTAAAGAACAAGAAAAATACAACGTATCGTTTTTCTTTTTTTAGGTTACAGAGGACAATACCGACGACGACGTACAATGCATTACGCCGGTACCTAAACCTTATCCAAAAATAAGTAATCCGCCACCACTTGTGCCACGGTCAGCGAACACACTACCTGACTTGTCAGCTGAAAATATAGTACAAATGACTGAAAATGACGTCACAGTAAACGCCCAAACCGGAGGACTAAAGTTCCGCGTGGACCCACAAACACTCTCTTCTAACAAAATGTACCGCTTACCCGATGGAAGAATATTTGCCATTAATGCTAACCCTAATATGCCTGGCGGATATTCGGCTACAATAGTTGCAGTTACTGAAGCTGCCAGCAAAACTGCACCTAAAGGAGCCACATATGCAGCAAAACTTAGCGCAGTTACGCCGCAATCTGCTAGCCCCGCTCCCAAGCCGGTTCGTATCCCAGTGGCCCGTGCTGTTGCTGCAAAGCGCAAAGCTACTAATACTGCCAAGGTGACAAGAGGAACAGAGACTGTTTCAAGAGAAACTGATTTAGATGTTCCTATTGAATGGTATAGACATAATTTGATAGATGCCATTGATGCCTTAGATTATTCTATGTCTCGTTTAAATAAATTGAGAAAAGATGCTACTACAGTGCATTTGCGAACGCGCACGGTGGGCGAAATGAAAGTTCTGCACAGAACATTGGAGCGGTTATTGCAAACTTCCAATACTAGGTTCAACGAAATTAAAGACAATTTAAATAAAGGCTTCAAGCAATATTTGGTCAAGAAAACGGGTGGTAAAAATTGTGCTAACAATATTAGCGATGACGATGATGATGACGATGATGATGTGGAAATATTGCCCAATCCAGAAGAAAACGATGACCCAATCTTTATTGACGAGAATTCAGTTGATTCAAATGCCAATGACACAAATTCAATTGATCAGCAGGAAGTAGACTTAACGGGTGCAATGAGTAGTAGTGAACTCAACGATAGCAGTGAAAAATCAGTAGATATAAACAACTTCTTAAAATCAAATGAAGAGATAGAAGATAAATCTAGTGAGCAAGACGACACAATATCGAAAGCACCTCAAGAATCTGAAAAGGAGCCTGAAGAAGATCCTCTCGCTAATACCGAAATGGATCATAACAACGAAAATAAGAATGATCAATCAGAGGCAACAGATGAAAATGTAGAACATGAAAATCAAACAAGCAACCAAAACAAAGGCGAAAATGAGTCTCCTGAAATGGATGATAATAATCATGAAAACGAAAGTAATGATGAAAAAGAAATTAATAAAAGTGAACCTCTCGAGTTAAATACTGTAAACGGAAAGGATGAGAAAGCTATTGATATAAAAACTGCAACAGATAATGATGAAAAGAAAGATGGTTTAAAAGTAACTTCTGAAATTAATGAAAATAAAACTGTTCGGAATGAAACCAGTCAAAATATTGATAGCAAAGATGCCGATAATCAAGAAAATGACAGTGACGGAAAGTTACAGGACACTGAAATGAGTGAAGAGATGATAGAGACTTTACTGAAAGATGATGACGGTGTTGATGATGATAATACGCAAACAAGTAATAGTATGGACATTGCAGATGGTGATTGAATGAGTTAAGTTACGAGGATTTTATATTGTTTTGGTAAGGTGCAGTCCGCGTCAAATATATCGAAGCTACACATAACAAAGGTGTTCAAAATAATCTCCTTAGGTGTTTTTGAGCTTATTCCTCATCCATATATCTGACGCTGACAATGCAGGCAAATAATCGTAGATTATAAGTAAAGTATAAAGATTTATTATTTCTTAGAATATGTTTAGTCAAGTAAAATATCATTCCTGGGTATAAATTCCTACACTGACATCAATAATTATACGTTTCAACATGATTAGTAGTAAATTTCAATTGAAGATCGATGTGTGGAACAATCATTGAAACTAAAATCAGTACAGAAATATTTTTTTTAATTTGAGTTGGATCTGAATTCTAGCTTGTTGTGTAAAATGTAAATATTAAGTGAGTAGTTAGAAGAAAATTACACGGGATATGATGTGGAGCGTTGCTAATTTTTATTTGTTCACAAATTATAAACAGTTTTTTTTCGTTAATGTAATTAAATATTGGTTATTCGAATGTATTAAATCTTGTTTCTTATGATTTGACGAGATGGCTTGAAAATGAGGAACGGTCCTTAATTAACAACACTATGACTTAAATTAACCTCACACCACTAACCACTTTTTGAAATATCATAGTACTCGGAATTAAGCTGAAAATGACAATTAATGGACAGGTGCCAACAATAGTACATCTCTTTTAAACCTACTTTTCTTACCGTTAGTTCTTCGTAGGTAAACTGTATATGGTTGTTATAGTTTGATGTTTTTGTTCTGCTCCAATTATGAGCAATTTTTTTCAATGTACCTATGTACGTATTTTGAGACTGCTTCATTGCATGTTAGGAAATATTATGGCTGCTAATTATTTAACGTTGAATATAGCGAAATAGAGATCTTTTAGGATTCTGTAGCCAAATTATTACAACAAAACTTATAGTTTCATCCATTCTGTCTGTCTGTCTATTTATCTGTATGTCACAAGCATTTTAATCTGAATCATGAAGTCAATATTGCAATTTTCAGTAGTTTTCCGTGATCCGTTACATCATTCTGTAATAATCAAAAATATTATAACAGCACTATTCCTTTAACCAAGAAAGAGGAAAAACTTTTTAAACTTAACCTATTCATTGATATTTATTTATATGGGTCAGACTGCCTTGAAATTTGGTATATAAATAATGTATATGTACGTATGTAAACTCTTTATTGTGCATAATAAACAAAACAAATAAAATTGTCAAACACTGTAACATGCACAAAGGCGAACTTATCCCTTTAAGGGATCTCATCCAGTCAACCTTTGAGTGGATAAGAGGAGTATTATATAAGGGACGGACGAGTGAGTGTTTAAGATGGATGCATGGATGAGATGATAATGCTTTTTACAAAAGAAGTTTGTGTTCAAAATGTTTTTTTTTTTAACTAAAACTTATTAAGAGTTTGTTGCATGTGTGAGGCATCGTCTGTATAAAAAAATATCAGAGGTTTCATAACAACTTTACATGAGGTGATATCTGACTTTTGACAGTTTATTAGGATTACGGAACCCTTCGCTGCACGTACTTGGACGAGTTTCTATGTACCTGCTATGGGTGGTGCAGCGGTATAGCACGCATCACGGAATGATGAGGATCCGGGTTCGATACCCGGCTTGGCTTTACTTTTCGTATTTTTCTGTGTTCTAATTTTCAGTGTCGCTTAGAAATTTGAGTTTCTATGTATTAAATTTACAGCCGAAAGTGATGGTTTTTGTTTGTTTTAAAACTGTATTAAATCTTAGGGTGGTAATTACAGCTATTTACCCGACAGATTGAAGTATAGTAAAACTGTTTGATGTGGAACGTTTTTGTATGTACTTTTACTGCAAGCCACGATAAACCTATTGTTGGGGAACGAGTAGAAGACCACTGTACTGTTGCTTTTAATTGCACATTACGTGCCATTTTGTTGATGCTCAAGGCCAAGGGTCTTTCTTTCCTTCATCTAATATGATAGTCGAGGTCAAAAATATGTATACACCACAAAGTGTACCTAAAATATGTATACATAATTAATTATGTAATAACCGTGCCAAGGTTGATCTATGCATATTTTTGCAACTATGTGCGTAGGTATATATCTTGCTAATCTCGACTTAGTACATTACAAGTGTGTATTATCTTATTCGATAGCATGTTTGTAAATTATGCAAGTGTAGAATCGGCTTTTTTCCAATATTATACACTTGCTAATCGAGAAGTTGATTGTATTGTATTACAGAAAAGAGTGTAAAGTACAGGCGGAAAAACTGACTATGATCTTATTTTCTGGTTATGTCACTGAGTGACCGTGTCTCATCCCTAAATGCGAAACGAAAAGGGGGGTTACCACAATCGCTTAATGTGTGCCAAGTTTTATTCAGCGTAAGGGACACAGTTATAGCCTTATAGCCCTTACGCCATGAAGCAGTAAAGTAAAGCAGGGGGGGGGGGGGGGTAAACAGGCCTCTCATTGGCTGACTCAAGGCCATCCCAATGTCAACAAAGAATTTAGTGATTTGCCATTCGGGTTTTGGACTTTTGTCGATAAAACATTCACTTTTTACCTTATAGTGTGTAATTTCCCCATTTACCTCTTATTATTTTTAACCGACTTCAATAAAAGGAGGTGCTTGTAATATTATTATTACTCTGACTAAACCCTAATCATTATTTTATTTAACTATTCCATTGCGTAATTCTGCAGCTTGTTAGCTTGTTACTTTAGATTCCTCGATATTAAAAGCGGGTAGGACATCACTAATTTGTACGTGCGGCCATATATAAGCCTAGGAGTAACAGAGACGGCTAATAGCGAAGACATTTCATCTAACTAATATTATAAATGCGAAAGTATGGATGGATGGATGGATGGATGGATGTTTGTTTGTTTGTTACTCAATCACGCCAGAACGGCCCAACGGATCTGGATGAAATTCGGCACATAGATAGAGAAAAGTCTGGAATAGCACATAGGCTACTTTTTATCCCGGAAAATTGCGTAGTCCGCGGGATATCGATAAACGAATTCTTTGCAGACGAAGTCGCTGGCAACAGCTAGTTTATCAAATAAGTTTTTGAATTTATGCATGACCATGTACATACCTGTGGAATGTAACACCATCCGTGGAATAGTTGGATGTTTCACTATTTTTAGCACACCACTTGATGGCGTAGAACGGCATATTTATATATTTTTTTAATTATTTTTCAGAGATCGTTCCTAGCGTAGTACTGAATTTGATCTAACGACGATTTGAGCGGGGCGAGCCAGCATTTAGCTCTGTCGGAGTTAATGTTTGGCGGTACGGATTCCCCCCGCATGAGTAGTTTAGTGGTTATATTGTCTTTGCCTTACGCTGAATAGAACTTGGCAAGCATTAAGCGATTGTGGTAGCTCCCCTGTACTGTATTTAACACGATAAGTACTTTTTTCATGGTACGTTCTTCTGCCTGCTGTAGGATAGGAACAGACTAAGTATATAGTTTAGCACATTTTGTTTGAAATGGACAGGATTGCTTATTTGAAGTGTATCAAATTCTAAGAATTTACGGATTATGTTTGTGATATTTTTGTATGACAGCCTTGAATATTATAATTTAAACTAAGTACATTTCATGTATGAATATGATAGTCGTTAAGTTCGTAACACATATTTTTAAGCGAAACAATGATTGTAAATAATAAAACGTTAGGCCCAAAAAATATGCGCATGATAATGCCTATTACAAAATTAAATGTTTTTTAACCATTATTTTGGGAATAAATTAGCTCTCATAACGTGGAATTGCGTATTTTATTTGTCCTGTCCTAACATCATACGTCTAAAGGAGTTAATTGCTAACAGTGATCGGAATAGGTGGTGCAATTTGCCAGGATATTACTTCATAATCTTAATAATATGAATATCATTTATTATGACTTGTATTCTCGAGCAACAAACGACTCCTTTTTAAATATTTCGTAACTTTAATTTGTGATTGAGTATTTCAGAATAATAGTCGACCAATAGAAAAAAAAACTACGAAAAATAAGTGGCATTACTTTATTAATTATAAAATTGTCATTTAACTCTTACCTAAAATAACTAGGTACAAATGCAAACAATATTAATAAGTAACAGTCAAACTGTTAAATAAATATTCATCGAATACAAAATCTATTAGTAAAAAAGCACTTATTATATCACAATTGTGTACTCCATCGTTACGACATCAAAATACTTTAACTCATGCCCAATTTTTTTAATGTACACTTAAACATATGAGAATGGAGGTAAGTGGTACACAGTACCGTTTCAGCTGCATTTCTTTTTACTTGATTTCTAGATCTTTTTTTAATTTATATTTTTTAATAATAATTCCATATGCTGGGCAAAGGCAGGGTAAGAAACTTGTACTGATCGTGATTTAGTAGCGGAAATGGCCCTTTCTGGAACGTTCTTCGTGGTAGACACGGGTAGGAGAGTAGGTTCCGTTAGAGCCGCCATTCGTGTTCAAGCCTGAAACAAACGCGTGGATATTATTTTTCTGACTTAACTTGTCGGAGTGGCATTCTAGTACATACCTTTGCCATTTAGACGTCCATCCACTGTGGAAGCTTTTGGAAAATAAACAATAATTTATGTTTCGTTCAGCATTGACAACAAGACAACTTAGCTATTTGATTAATTTACTATTTATCTTGGAAAGTTTTAGTGTGTAACAATGGCAAGCTCAATAATCCCCAAAAGTGAAATTTCATTACGGATTGAACCAACTGCTATTACTACGTTCAATCGATTGAACTTGTTCAATAGTACTTAAAAAATCTCATACATTAAAAAAATTGCTGGTAATCTAGGCACATTTGAAACTCTTCAAGATTATTGGAGGTAAAAACCATTTCAAGAATATTAAGATTTCTGGGAGCCTGCTAAGTCGAATATTATGTAGGTAAGTATGTAAGTAGGGTAGGCATGCATACTCATGCATAATGTCCCTTTTGCTGAGCGGTGTTTACCAACTTTTCGGACTGACAGTTAAAAGCAGAAACTGAAGATGGCGCCATTTTAGCACTATGGCAACAACAATTTCGAATGAATAATTTCACGTGTCAACAATGGGTCTGTATTTTCGTGACAAATCGCAAAAAAGAAAAATCGAATCGAAGAACATGATGTTAGAAAAAGACGGTGAAAGCGCGTTAGACAATATAAGGCCTTCTACACGATCGGAACCAACCGCCGACCACCGTGTCCTTGGTCGGATCAACCAATTTTTGTATTCGTTCTAATACACGGTCGGTGGTTGATGTCAACCGCCACGGACGCAGCCTGTCGGAAGGGATGCGCTCCCGACCAAGGCCGTTGACATCAACCAAATATCGGTCGGACCAACCGATTTCTACACGGTCCATTTTTAAATCAACTCGACCAAGGACCCGACGGTCGGCGGTTGATTCCAATCGTGTAGAAGGCCTTTATGGCTTCTGGTACACTGCACATACCTTGCAGCAGGTGACTGGGTGGCGGCGTGGCGGGCGAGGCGCATCGCGGCGCCAGCAGCAAATGGTACAGCGCCAGGTAGACGGCGGCGGCCAACAGCGCGACTACACCGAGGGCTCGATACGCGTCGCGGGCAGAGTCCAGAGGCTGGCTCATGCTCACTATGCCGCTCACTATGGCGCCGATACAGCGACCTGTGGGATTAGTGGTCGTTACTAAAATGCAGTGGCTTTAATGCCGAGGTCATTGTGGAAACGGGTGCTTTAGGTACGCAATAATTTGTACTGAAGTATATATTGGTTCAGGGGCCTTACCATGACGTCTTAATGCTATTCAGTTTAGGTTCGCTCGCTGTCAGATTCACACTAAAAGTGACAGCTAAAACTTGAACTGAGTCGGAATTAGGACGTCATGGTAAGGCCCCAGGTAAGCAATACCTGCCATGGATGGAAGTTATTACGTTAGTAGGTAGGTACCCATTGCGTGGAGATTCTACAATTGAACTGCATTTTTAGGTACAAGAGCTCAAGCCGAAGTCTCAGTGAAGTGATGTTTTGTTAGATGCATTAAACATTTACCTACAGGGAACAGGTACGAAAACAGAAACAGCCAAGGATCAACATTGTTATAAAAAATCTGCTTTAGTTACTACAATGCAACTAAATTGCTTCTGACATAAATGCTGTAGCCATAACTGCAAGGGCTGTACCTCACTGGATCGCTATGGACAAGTCGCCAGCTGCCATATTCAACCATTTACTTATAGACATACTTAATACGGCGACTATAACATCACACTTGGCGCTGGTTTCGCAACATCAAAGTATAGATAGGTAGGTATACTTACCCAGTTAATTTGAGGGTTAATTTCAATTAAGTTTTCTTACCAATGCAGAAGTGTGCGATAACCGGTAGTGCCTGGCCCGTAGCTGTGTATTTCCTCGGCACGAGATGGCGGAAGTAGAGCATGGCCGTCACCCAGACCAGACTGATCGTGAACACTTCTAAGATCTCGCAAACCACTATCCATTGGTAACTCGTGCTGTACGCTAGACCTGTTGATAAAGATAAGTTAATCTTTGCCCTTTTTAGGAATCCGTAGTCTGTCTGTTTTGAAAAAAAAAACCGTTAGGTAGTCTGCGGAATTCCGAGATCCCGCACCATTAATCGATAATTAATCCCGTACACCGAGATCGCTACGGAATCTCGAAATCCCTGCTCCAAATCTACAACCCTGTTACTTGACGGACAAAGCAGGTATTTAAAATCGAGATCAAAAGGGTCAATATTCAAGCGTTTCGACAGCTCGGTTCATACGTCATTGTCTCCCAAAATTATTATCCTAACAGAAGGACAAGCCGCAACAACTTTGGATAAGCTAAATGCAGCATCGATACTGTGTTTCGTTGTCATATAAAGTTAAGTATCAGCATCATCTCTTTTAATGGTATATGGTGAGACGATAACGACGAAAAAAAAACGCCGAAAAAACGCTGAATATTCGTCCAAAAACTTGGCTTGGCATTGACAAGGTAAAGAAATAAGTGGTAAGTTCGTACCAGTGTACCGCAGGCAGTAGAAGGTGAACGCGGTGATGAAGACGTTGGAGTGTCCGACGTAGTCCACGACGGCCTCGGCCCACCACAGCGCCGGCACCGCGGGCAGCGCGCCGATCGTCATCGTCAGCCCCAGCTGGGTCCGCGTGCCGTTCAAATCCATCACCGTCCTGGATGGAATTAACGTTTTTATGAAAAAACACACGCTAAGCGACCGATTAACTGAGTCCTCGCCCGCGCGGGTACAGGTGCTGCTGGGTAGGACGACAAAGGGGACCGAGAGCGGTGCGGGCGGGTACTGCGCCTGCCGCCCGCACCTCTCTCGGCCCCCTTTGTCGCCTACCCCGCGCCCCTGTGCCGCGCGGGCGAGGACTCAGTGAAGCGGTCCATCTATAGCAAGTGATACGACTTGTACAATTTGTACTTCTGTTTTCCTAATAAACTGAGGTGTCCTGCACGATATGGTGAAACTAAGTAGCAGAGCTTCGCTTTTATCTACCAAAGATGAACGTGGAATGAAATCGCGTGATGGTCTTCGTTTGCATAGGCCCGTTTTCAAATCTCATTCGACTCTAGATAATATAAGTAAGCTGAAGAGCTTCCCCGTAGTCTGATTTCCTTTTTATAAATTGCAAATTGGAAGGAAGCCATATTTTCCTATTCTGAAATTGTGCAGTTATGAAAGCCGGCACCAAAGTTAAGTTTTCTTCATTGAGTACAACTCTACGCCGCTGCTTCAAAATTGCACTGTGTGAATATGCCAAGTTCGCCTGTAAATAAAGTTTGAATACTTTGTTGTTCTGGTTCGGTTACTTCCGAATCAGCCTCGCGGTATGCACCTGTAAGAGACTTGTAACTGTTTGGTTTATACTAACCAAGGCAAATAAGCGTCGATTCCGCTCCACAGTATGCCGAGCAGAGTGACGACGGCGAACACAGCGGCGGTCTCAGCTCCGTAGCGGCGCACGGCGTTCATCGGCATCGCGAGCATGCCTGTTGAGGTGTGCCACCACCACTCCGGCGTCGACAGAGGCATCCGGCTAAACAAAATTACCGGTAAGATAACAAGCAACGAACTCTAATTTGAATATTAAAAGAAAAGGGGTAGGTGATCGCCTCCATTTCAGCTCATGTACCTACCTAATGTTTACACGAGCGAAAAAAATTAATAAATTAAGCAGTTAATGCGAAAGCTTGAGTTAGCTTTAACGGAAGGCTAGGTTAGTATTCTATTCTAGCCTCCTGCGTTGGTGACCATTAGAGGTGTCCAAATCAGAGTAGGTGATCTTACCTATCTACAATCAAGATGACAGCACCGATCAGCATGAACGCAGCGTGCATCAGAAAAGGTATAAGGAAGGGGTTCTCGGGCATGTTTTCAGAGGCCAGGCCCGCCAACGGGGGGAATATAGCCAGGCCTATAGTCCCGAAGGCTAGCTGCCGGCCCACGTCGCCGCGCCCGATGGACGTCTCTCGCGTGGCTATGACGCACGCTGTGCCTAGGAGGGCTAACGCAGCCGTGGGCCATATGTCTGATAATATCCTGAAAAAAAAAAAAAAACTAGTAACCAAAAGAGCACCTTATTAGCTAGGGGTGCGGGGGAACCTAACTAGTAAAGAAGTCATGGCGGTTTCTGAATTAACCTTGTCGATTTTTGGAAATTCTTAGTTAAAACTAACATAGAGACAAACCTTATAACGAAGTAGCTCCAGAAAGTGGTAGAGGGGTCACCAGTGTAGATTTTGCATTCGGCATGAGCCAGGACCCCTTGCGGCTCATCGTACGGGTCTAAGACTTGGCATCGCACGGTGGGGACGCAGTCTTCGTCTTCGGATGTGATCGAGGCGAGCCGCTCTGGGGGGACTATACAGCTGGCTTCGCCTCCTGAAGAGTTTATGAATGCAATAAGTTAGACGACCCTTTAAACGTCTACGAGTAAAAATGAGCACTAAGTACGTAGCTGATATATCTGCAACTAGGGCACTACCTGTAGTTGCATAGTGCGAGGCCGACGATGGCCGTTGGGGATACTCTTTACTGAATACATATACACGCTATTGACATGATTGCGACATCTGTGTACTCGCCAATATGTGAGTGTCTGGCAGTATGGCCTCGAATAGTCGCCATCAAAATACAATAAATTTTCCCCTAGGACCAGGACCTTTTAGCGTTACCTAACGGAAGGTGATACTGTCGGCGGGGGCGAAAAGTGACCATTCTGTGTGCTCAAAATCTAGAAAAAGCTTGGCGTTCCGGTGTGACACGTGCCTACGTCGTTGTCGCGTTACCACTTTAGTAACGGAACTAGTACCTAAGAAACATTTTCGGCCATGCCCATTAAAGTAGGTATACATATTATTTAGGTTCGCATCAGGTACGTTTGTGTCAGCAAACGAAATAGGTCAAGTTAAACATAAACATATTATGGGACCATCTGAAAAACACGTCGCGGCGGGCCCAATCGTTCTTTTGAATTAGATATTCAGTCGTGCGGTGGTCGAGTATAGTAGTACTCGGTAGCGTGCAGGGGGGGATCGGCTAGGCAGCGGGAAGGTGACGCCCCACAATCAGTACGCGCTGCACGCTGGTACTGTACTGACCTATGCGGTAGGTGCACCACTTTTCGTCGTCAGTGGCGTTGTCGGCCGGGTCGCTGGCGGCGATGGCGAGCGGCACGCGCATGCGCGCCATGTGCTGCATGTACACCTGGCACTGCCGGTCGATGCACAGGTGCGGGGGGTTCTGCTCGAACATGTAGTTGGCGTCGTCGTCGTCGTCCGTCACCAGGATCGCTGAAGGCTGAATACGTTAACAATGACTAAATACCGACCCCCTTATTCATAAACGCTCTGTAAGCTTCTGCTGACTTAGCAAGCGTTTGTCCTTATCTGTCACTTTGACATTTACCTTTGACAGATAAGGACAAACGATTGCTAAGTTAGCAGAAGCCTGTAGAGCGTTTATGAATAAGGGGGACTAGAATGTGTAGCGATCCGGCTGGACCTTGCACGAGGTACTACCACCACTTAAAATTAAAACTGAGTGGGTTTTATGCGTGTCTTGCTATGAAATAAAACTTTTGAGCGAAATTATCTTCGCCTTTACTTAGCATAAAAGCTAAAGCTACTCGTAGAGCCAAGAAAAATAATGTATTAATTTAGTGGATATTCACTCACAGTTGCATTAGCGACGCCCTCATACATGGGGCTGAGGGTCGTCGATGTTGAGGTAGTAGTGTAGGGCTGGCGCACCCACGTCATGTTTTTGTCTCCACAGCCGTACTCGCAAGCACCCAACGCCAAAACACCTGACTATAAGAAAAAGTTTGAAGTTATTATCCACCCGATTGTACACACGCCCGCAACCGCTACAACAAACTGCACTGTAGCCGAATACAGGAATTTCATAACTGCATAGGTTTTTATATCCGGAGATAGAACTTTTGTGTCGCCAATTAAGTGCACATGTGTACCTCATCGCAGCTTATTTAGGTAGCTCTACAATTTTATTGGTTCAAAGTGATCGTAAATGTGAATTGTATGGGCTCTACAGAATAGTACAGAAATGGTTTAAAAGCGATATTTAGCGCGTTTATACCATCTTCATCTCATTTCGGCACTCCTGTATCGTTAAATTAGATCCGTAAAATACGACTAATACTTCTACACTTTCGTAGCTATATCCGATGATTTGATTAAATTCAATAATTTAATTTTAATCTACTTATATACCATGAGAATGACCCAATTTCCGTAATAGTGTTTGTGCCTGCGGAAAATCGTAAGCTGACCCGGTCAATGACCGCGGTGAAACTGACATTTATATGCAAAAAGCGACCAAGCAAGTAACCATTGAGAAGGTATTTTTAGAAATACCTACCATGTTTTTGTTCTCTAGGCAGATTGATGTAATGAATATCATTGCTTAACATCGGTTTTTTTCGCTCGATTTTGGTCCTTCGAACTGGATATTATTGTAAATTATTTGATTTAGTTAGCTACTAACCCTTTCTTCGGCAAAATAGTTGCACCTCCTGCCTTCTGTGCATACTTCTTGCATAACATAGGCACCGTCGGCGTCACACGAAAACCACACATGAGGTCTTCGGGCCTGTTGAAAGGAATTGACTTAAGTACGTACGTAAAACGTACCACGTAGGTACCACCGTAAAACCCTGTTGCAATTGACAAGCCGCCGTCACTCAAACTCCACTGAATATGTCACCTTATATTGCGACAGGGTACTACGGTAGTACGTGAATCCATTTCCCTTACTGTACCTACTGAATGAAAATTACTTATTGGAGATATTGGTGGTAATCCTGACAAGCAAAATGCATGCGAACAATTTACGCGTTCGTTTCTGTAGGTACCCGTATGTTAAGTACAATACAATACAAATACTCTTTATTAAACACCACAAATCAGTACAAAACAATACAGAAAAAAGAACAAAGTATATAATAGGCGGTCTTATCGCATCGTACTTAAGTAAGTAGGTACGGCACTTTTAGAACTTCAATTAATGACAAACGAAGCACTGTGAATACCCAAATGGTGTTTCGATGTGCGTAACTAACAAAACAATACTTTGACATAACTGTTTACTAAAATGTAAATACGATATTTAACAGCGCGGCGTTTGAAGGGGGTAACTGCTTACCTTAGTGAGTGACAGCGTACGTCACGTGTATTTACAGCTTAGGAATACCAGCCAACACACTGATTACTCGAATATTGCAACAGACCGTCGTCGCCTCCACAGTTCGAAAGTCCATAGAGATAATATGAAAGTCATCGTAAATCCTAAATAAGCCATCCGAGTTTGTCCGAGACCAAATACGACCCAGTAGGTACGTTATCCTTCTTGATTCTAGGCCATATTCGGACCTCTACGTACGATATTGTAGATATTTCCTTAGAAACGTTTACCTCTTGCCGGTCAGTGTAAGGCACAGCCAACAGCAGTGTGTAGAAGAGTGCGCTGAGGATGAGACAGACGGCGGTTATGATGCGTAAGAGACGGCCCGATCCGCTGGGGCCAGCGCCGCCTGTCGTAGACCCCCTGCCCACTGATAACCTGTACCATACAAAATGACAAATCTTTATAGTGTCGGTTTTACACTTCCCTGCCAAGTGTCCCGGCAGCAAATATGTATAATTGATGGTTTACCTAATAGCCTAATTTAGGTAGTTATACAGGTATGTAGGTAAGGTGTAGTCATTTACAAAATCTATAAACCTATTTGAAGCCAGCAATAAATCGGGGGAATTTTTCATTGCGATTATAAATAGTCACAAAAGTACTCATATGAGAGTATTCATGAGAGGTGGCTCTTATTTCAACAACACATAAAAGGGTTCTTTGTCGTACATTGTAAATGCCTGCTTCAAAGAATCATTAGGTATCTAGAAGAAATGTTACGAGTTTATTGTTTGGATATTTGGATAGTTGGGGTTATCGTACCTTTAACATATTGTAGCAAACATCACACAAGTTGCACAACTAGGCCACATAATAAATACGTAAGTCTAAGTCGTGACAGGCCGATTTTTTTGGCTTCTTTTTTTTGTTGTAAATCAGCAAAGTATCTACTATGTACGAGTATAACAATAAAACTAGCGAAAGACAAAAAATGTGCGAAACAATGCCTTTCGGGTGATAAAGTAACATTGAGTTATTTAGGGGATCGATCGAGCGCGTTTCCACACGCGATATAGCTTTTACAAACTTACCTACTTGCCCCATGAGAAAGATTACGGAAAGTTTACAAAATCAGAGCTTTCTTACAATCTTGTAGATGAAAATGTCTGTCGTTATTGTTTTGGCACGTCGCATGTGTTATTTTCTTTGCTAACTAGAAGAAACGTTAATAGGAAAGTAGAGCAATGGACCATAATATACATACAGCGTGTATCGTATAAGGCCACTTAGCTGAGTTAGTTGGAGAGCTATTGTTGCTCATAGACACGGACAGATTGAATCGGACAAATAAGGAAGCACAACAATAGGCCGCTCTGGGTGTCGGATACTGTCTAGTATCAGAAATAGAGCAGAGAAGGCGCTCAAAACATTTGGCTTGTATTATTTTTAAATTAGCACAGATGAGACTAGTCGTGTCTTGGAAATTTTAGCAGGAAAGCTGTCCCATGGCGGCTGTAACTATAAGAATTAAAAACTAACTTATCAATGAGATGCCCTAGAATAGCCGGGCCGAGTAGCGCGACGCACGGTGCCACGGCCGATATGAGTCGAGCCTCTCCTCGCGTTAGCCCCGCCGACAGCATATGCACTGGCAGAAATGGAAATATGCATCCCACACCTATAACAAAGACATTAGGTAAACTTTACGAGCACTTTATATGTTTACTTACCCACTTGCTTAACTGTCTTTAGCCTACTAGTTAAATACGCCCCCACATTTTAACCAATTGGCATTCCAACTACAGCTTAGTTTTGCAGTGGATTTTTTTATACATCTTCATTCATCTAACTAAACATTCTTGACAATAAATTAGATTAGGTACGGTCGCCCAAATAAGTGGTCTACCACTTTTCATCCATATTCCTATCAAATGAAAATGTCGCTAAAGTCGAACTTTCAAGTTGACAGCCTGTCTTATCGACGTTATATTGTGACGTGCAAAGGAATTTTAGCCTTAGGGTGGCAGACCACATATTTGGCTGATGGTACATTGTGCGTACTAAACGGGACTTTGTTCTGATTTATTTGGTTTTTGTGCTAAGAAGGGCATTTTATCTTTTTTTATTTTCAATTCGAACAAAATGGTCGCAATTCAGGTCGAGGTGAATGGTCCCTAAATCATTCGGTACCTTCGCGGAGCTCGGTGCGCTCCATAGATGGAAGCTTGCAAGTGCACTACGGCATTATTGCGAGCGGCAATCCGACCGTCCATCGTATTGTCGCCCGACCGCTTTTTATTCTGAAGCGACCGAGATGGGATTGAGATTGAACCAACTGCACTGTCTACTGCATATTGCAATTAAAGTAATGGTGCTAAACGATTTACCGGCAGTTCAGCGCTGCCCATATACATGCAGCCCGTTTATCTACTCGTCCAGTAATTGAATAAAGACTTGGTTGATAAACGTATGGCAGTCATTTTATTAAAGATTGACATCATCTTTAAACTGAGAGCTGAGACATTCATTAGGTATCTCATCATTCGCATGTTTGTATATCTAGCCGAAGCAGTTATTAAATTATATTTGAGTTTGTAAATGATTATGTTGCCAGAAGGAATAAGATAAATATCAAATGTACTACATATCATATTTAGTTTAACTTCTCGGATATTCTTTTAGTTAGATATTTATGTAGTTGTACTTACATACTTACTTAGCTGCAATGATTGCTGCCTCATGATTATATTCAACGGCTCAATATAATATCGTTAAGCTAAATGTGTAAGTGTGCCTACACCAAGTATGACTGTACAGCTATTTATAGTCTAGTTGTTGCAGACCTTGCACAAAAAACTAAATAGAGATATGGTCCAGTTGACAACGAGTTTAATTTAAATCAAGAGGCGGTAATTCAACAAATGGTTATCACAAAAAAATTAAAATACCACGTTTCATAAAGCCAACTTTAGTCTTTTAGTAAGTACTTAAGTATAGTAAATATCCAGCTCTAGAAAGCAAAGTTTTAGATGTAGATACCTATGTTGAATGTACCTATCAGACAGTAAGTAATTACGTAATAATTAATTTAACTAACAAAATAAACTGCTCTTGATCCAAAAGTCCGAAAACCTAATCTAATGGACTTAGTTTAGTAGACTTCATAGCCAAATTTAAAGAGTGTAGTCGGTAGTTACCTGAGAGAAAACAGAAGAGTACGCATTTTAGCGTGATAAGGTTCTTATTGACTAATTGCTTCATCTTGCTGATTTCTAACCGCGAATCAGTTGTTGAAAGGATTCACGTTTTCTAACATCTTTAACTGAGAATGATGGACGCATCTGAAATCAGAAAATACGGATTAAAATCAGTCGACACACAACCACAAAGCACTGACAAAAGTAAAGTAATTGATGCTAATATTGGTGATTATTGAACATTAAACAACTGCTTAAAATTGGTTGAAAAAAATACAACGCTCGCTGCCTCCTATACTGTCTTGGGTTCGCTTCTTTATTGACACGACCACGTGCTAACATAGTAAAGGCCACCTCCAATCCAAATAACAAGCCCGAAGCCATACCTAATCATCAAGGTACAGTCAAGGGCATAAATATATGTACGTTACTAAGACGTCAAAAACATCTGTACCTACACCTTTATGACACAAACAATAAGGTCGGTGACACATATTATTTGACATGATGGCTGTATCGATATTTATGCCCTCGACTCTACCTACGTGTTACTTAAACAGTAGTACAGTACTCTTCTCTTACTAATGTGTAGTGTATTTAATTGGCGTTATACCTATGCCTATACAAATATTTATAAAGATGGTTCGGTAAATGCAGTAGGTAAGACAATTAACTACTTTCTCTCTCTATTATTCCAATAGTCACTTTCAAAAGTGCATTTTCAAGGCAAGAAACGATGTTTTTATTTAATGAAATACAAAGCGAATAAAAGTTTAATAAGTTTTTGGGTTTAAAGGCTATGTTGTTTACTTTTTTTTCTCAATCTACCAATCACCTACCTATCGCGATACATTGGTTCAAGTTCCAAATACTACATACATATTGAATTCAGCAGAATGATACAACAGTTTTAAGATAAAATGGGAAGGTAACGTTTGTTAAATGTAAATGCTCGAACCAATTTTTTACTTTTTGTTTCCGAGCTCAAACCAAATTGGTATAGCCATATGTTTGTTATCACTCAATTACACCGCAAATTGTTTTTTTTACGGTTGTGTGGTAAAAAAACATCTACTCTAGTAAGTACTTAGTAAGTGCGAGGCGAACCAAGCAACTAAATTGTTTATCTTTTTGCGTGGGTGTCAGAGGCGTATAAGTAATAAAGAGAGGTTTGGTCCTATTGTTATTCGATATTACTTTAGCTTAGCTACGAACACAAAATGCTTACATAACCAAATATATGGCTAACAATGTGGGTATTCCGGTTGTAAATATGCTGCCGACATAGTAGGTATTATTGTATTAACAATCTAGCGCGGCAGCTACTCTTTCTGTAAAAATCGGAGTTATTTCACTTTCAGCTACTTAGATACTATTAACATCAGTGAAGCTTGTTGGGTCAGTGGTATAAAACTATTGTTTAATTTCCCTCGCGAATAACGAATGACGACCAACTATGGTCCTTCGCGCCGGATCCTTAAAATATTATAAGTATAGGTTCCTATCTTAAAATGCTTGATTAAATAATATTTGGTCGTTTTTTTGTGGATCTGCCTGTTAATATTTTGTCTATTAGCCTGCCGTATGTACCTTACCCCACGCAATATCTTGTTATTTAGTCGTTACCTACGCGCTCACTTCATAAAGAAACGAATAAAGCTAATCTTAGACATGCGACCATTACGCGGACTCATACAATTAGGTAGGCACCTACATTACGACACCCAGATATTTGGGGTCAGTTGTTATAATTATAATCACAGAATGTTTAACGTTCTCGTCTTTGGCGGCAGCTCTTTTAATAAAGGGTATCGCCCACTGTATCTGGGTTACGTTCGAGTAAACATAAACATTAGGGACGATCCAAGACTTTCACGTTAATAGAATTCGTAGCGATGACGATCCGCGTCTCGCACACATTGCTTCATAGCTATGACAAACAGCATAAATATTTAAACGACTGCCGATCGCCCATACTTATTTAAAAATTTCAAATTCTGTGGAATTAGCATTCCCGGCAGTACTTTTATGGTAGGTACCTATAATAGGCACCCTATCTATCGGGTTGATGAAATTTTGAAGTACTTATAACCTACTACCTATACCTACATAAAATGCATGTTGGTAGTATAGGTAGATAAGTAAGTCTTATTTTGTTTGATTTTATATTTTTCTCCAACGGTAGACCTTCGTCGCGTGACTCAGACTCTTGACGTTAAACAAAAACATAATCTAATATCGCTAATTTGCATGTATTATTAGCGCGTATAGATAATTATTATCAATAGCTGTATTAAGAGGAGAGCACAGAGCAGCTTATTCATGAAATATAGTGACGTGTACGTTAAAATTTATGTTCGAATGGAAACCAAGTCTCCGACGCTTGCATACAATAAATGACAGTGATCAGCCTACCGTGACGAACCGGCACGAGGGGTACCTCAACACAAACATCTGCATTTATATGTACAACATACTTAGATACTTTTGCGCACGTCTTTCTAAACGTCTGTGCGACTCTTCACTTTCCCGGTACCAAAAAAAATAATTAAAAGACAAGTTTTCTTGGAGTTTTTGTGGATGAAGCAAAAGGTGCTCGCAATCTGCTCTACACTTAAATGTAACACGATCAATAAACCTGTTGAATGGGAACAAAATCGATAAGGAAGTTAAAGTAGAACATTTCTATTAAGCCGGAATTAATACAGTGCCGCAGAATAATTAACTTAAATTAATGTTAACTGACGCAGTTGTTGGCCGTAATCTGCCTTAACGACTCTCTGATCAATTCTGGCTTTAGATAAGCCACACTAACCTATCCTAACTATTTCGTTAAAGAACTGCGTTACTTTAACCGGTAAATTAAGTGTTATTAGACATAATGATCACGTTAAATAACATCTTTAATTCATAATAAACTAAGCACCTAGCTAATTTCTAATTGTAAATCGACTCTATTTAAAAATCAGTTAAGATGCTGATGGAAATTCAGTAAGATAAGTTATATAATTTACACATGGGTAGCTGCCTATGTAGTTTTTAAATGACGTCTTATTTCGAAATACTGATAGTTAGCGTGAATGACTTAATTTATCGTGCCGCATGAGAAGAAACGATCTGACCCCGAAGACACGCGTCGAGCGAAGCAGAAAAGTAGATGTCGTCACCGCTATAATCGGCGAAGGTCTGTCGCCGACCCGCTCCCGACGCCTGTGCGTTTCGTCAGAAATCGCTAATAACTGAATGAACACCACGAACCATCACATATGTCACAGTTGTATCTGTTAGCTTACTTTTAACACAACTTCGTGATAAAATTAAGTTTTGACGGATAGAAAACACGGCGTTTTAAGAGACCTCTATACTGTCACTGTTCTTATTTCTGATTCATTGCTAATTCGACAAAAAAAAATCATGAATAACAAAAGATCACGCCGTCTGGCCAGACCGGCTTTATGAATACTAGTTATTTACGTTAAGAATGTATTATGTTGTATACTTTGCAGTTAGTAAGAATTTACTGCGAATTCATTTTCGTTTGCCCAACATTTTAGCAACCTCATAGGTATAAAGGCCCCGTACTTCCGTCTCATGAATATTGTATAATTAATTGAATTTGGTCATACTCACAGTTTAATTTCATGTCACGTATGCATTATCATTTTGACCAGTGCTTACCACTATTTAACAGACATAAAACTTTCCATCTACGTGCTTATGACAAGGTTAGCTATACTTTTATTAACCGAAAAAATGCGGGTGTGCCTACTGAGTATTTAGAGTTAAAATTGAAATGATATCGAAAGTAATATATATGTATTATGTATATATCTGTACGAAGTACTTTAACTATGGAAAATTGAAATTTATTTTATTACATGTACAGTTACCTAACCTATACTATAACGGCTCTATAAAAAATACACTACTTAATTACCTACAGTTTTTATTTTTGCATTTTTTTTCTGCTCAGTTTTCGGTTTTGTGTTCCCTATGCAACTGCATATATTACCTCCGTTTATTCTGCTATATTGTAAATTAATTACTCAGTCATTTTCTGTCATCATTCGTTTCTATAGAAATCGATCACGTAGCTGATAAGACTAATATTTTTATGCTGCTTAGTGGGATTTACTATTCTGCTTAGTCATTGAGTCTATTGTTTTACTTTTAGGGAGTAGGCCGGGTACCTCATTCATATTCTGAGACTTCCTCTAAAGATATCGACACTGTAAGTAAGCTCTTCCATTATCAATTAAACGATCTCTATATCCTCTATCATTGGCTACCAGTGGCTCCTCTATCCCAGACCCCAGGCCTTGGTAGCGGGCCAGGTAACGGAGGAGCAAGGGATGTTAAGAATCCTCGGGCGAATCCCTGCTGCCGTCTCCAACGGACATTGAGTTGGAAGGACGATATCGTGAGCGAGAGTTGCGGAAAACCGGTGGAAGGGAGAGGCCTTTGTACGTGGACGTTTTCCTTGCTGATGATGATGATGATATCCTCTGAACAACTTCATCATACTATTTAAGAAAATTAAACTATATTCAACCTGAGTTTATTCAGGTTCTGTAAAGGTAGTTATAACTTTTTTATTTTGCAGGTGACCTACTGTAAAACTTTATTGGACTTCATAAAAAACAGCCAGACGGAAAACATAACTACATAAAATAAGCGGGATTTAGGTTCGGTTCGGTCTGCACATGTATTCAAGATTTAGTGGTTCATTGAACTCTAACTTTGGTCACGTTCGTTTTTTAGGCGCGACTGCAAAGGGAGGGAGGTGAGAGCGATAGAAGCAATTTTACAAATTATTGAACGAATCGATCCCTAACGTACCTACCGTTTAAGATTAAAATTTAACAGATGGTAACTTTGACTCTGGGGCTAAGGAGTAAAAATAAAGTGATACATGTAAAGTATAGTAGCCTAGAGTTTGCTGAAATCACTAACGCAATTCGAACCTATCATACGAGCTCCATTCAGTATTTTTTAACTTACGAGGTTATTGTACCAATTTATGTAGTCTCACAACGATGACATAAATATTGCACTGTGTGCAGCTTGAGACGGCTGACCCGATAACAATTTCAACGATGACTAAATTGATCGCGCTCCTTACCTAAAGCGATAATAGACGTTGATATAACATTATGTTATTAATGGAAGTACACTGAGAGTACTGAGACAGAGGTCAATAGCAATAAACGATAAGTTGGTTATACTGTTATACTCCGCTATGTCGCAAGCGAAGACTGCACGCTGCATGATTTTACTTTTAATACTTACACACATGTCTTTGAAACGAATATAAATATACCTTAATAGTAACATAAGTAAACCGAGTTCGTGTGCTCCCCAAACATTATAAAAGTCATAAAAGACGTGGATACAGCAAACATGTGTAACCCATTTAACTGTTCCCACCAACATGACATCAACAGGGAACTTTTATTAGCCCTGGAATCTTGCAGAATCGGAAATAAATCAACATAGTAGGTACCTATTTTAACCACTGAAATGGGTTTCCCAGGAAGTCGAACAGTAAACGGTCTATTTAGTCATATTTTAATGGTGTGTGTTGTCGCTACTACCTAGGCACCTAGTTACTACAAACGATAACGTTCCTAGGAGATAGCTACGTGTAACTGTACGATAAAATGACATAGGTAACTAGCTAAGTAAGAACAGAAGGTTGCGTTTTTCTTGACCTCACCAATTTACCTAGAAATCTCTTCGCATAGGTGAATATGACGTTGTTTTGAGGCTCTTTTGAGGCCTAGGTTTACGTTAATATCTTTTGCCTGAGTGCTGCTTTATTATTATATTATTAAACCGAACTATGTAGTTACGTTCAAAGAGGTTAAGTTCAGAAACGTTTTAACACATGAAATTAAGTAAACGAAAAGTGCGATCTTGAAAACGCTGCGGAACTTAGCCAATAAAGTTTGTTAGGGCTCTATATAGGTGTTGAACATGTCCCAATTTAGGTTTACGTGGAATACAAGCATGCAAGCGAGGATAGTGGCCCAGCATTAACATAATTGGAGGTCGGCAGCGGCCGCAGGACCGGTTTATAGCTTCGAGGTACGGACGTGACGTCATCGCTGACATCATCAACGTATGTCAACTTAGAATAACGCAAAAAGTTTAAATATAACTAAATGTTAGCTCCCGCCCCACATTCAGCGTCGTAAACATTTATGTAGGTACTATACACTATACATAATTAATTATACCTAACTGTCATTTTAATTCATATTATTTGATACCGATTTCCAATTTCACAATACATAGGTAGGGTACCTATAAAAGTTATAACGGCAAGATAAAGGTAGTACCTACCTATTAGTAGATGTTGCGATTGTTTATTATGGCGTTGTCGGTACATACAACCACTGGCTGAAATTAGCAAAGTCGAAGCTAAAGCTCAATCAAGTCTGTTGTTCATGTATATAAGCATTAAACTATTACGTACAAATGCTAAAAGCGAATAGGTACCTACCTACCAAAAAATTCGCATCGCATGTTTATGGAACTGAAGGTGCGGCCTTAACACGAAATTGACGGGTTCTTTTATTAATTAAACTAGCCATAATCCAGTATCCCTATGTAGGTCGGCGCACCCACGACGGCTAAAACCCACCCTCTGCCGCTCCCACCCCGAGCCAAAAACATTTTCTAACACGGCATTTGTCAGCAACGAAGCAATCATAACTTGGTGGGTGTCCTAAAAACATCCAGCTGTGACCTGCTACGAAATTTTGATCAGCACGAGTTAACAAGACGACCTAAAAATTACTTTTGGTGTTTATCTACTTGGCGCGAAAAAGACAATATTTCGAAGTTTAAGTAGGAACCTGAATAATTCGCTAATTAAATGCATTTCGAAATAATGTTTCATTTTAAAATTCACAGGTACCACCAATGTAAAATTTTGTTTAATGAAGTTAGTACCTGCCTAGAAATAAATTAAATCATTATGCAAAACTATGCTCTCTTAACTCTCATTAGGTAAGAGGGTGACTCACAAACAAAGTAATGTTATCATAGTAATAGTAATTACTTAATTAGGTATAATGTTTGTACGTAAATAGGCTCAATAGAAATTTAAGATATTGGTTATTGAGTTCACATATAAAAGGCGCCAATATCTCTACTAGAAATATTCATGTACAAGTAAATATTTATATTACCTACAATAAATAAGAATAGTTAATTACAGGGAAAAAAGTCTAAACAAGATTAACGACTACATTAACGATTTTGATCTAATAGAATAGGTTAATTTCATAAACAAAACAACTGGCTTCTTGGTGATAAGTAAATAGCTAAACTAATATTTATCGTTGTAAAGTGCAAGACTTTCATAACGACTTCTTACAAACGAATATTTTTTTCGATAAAAAGTAGAGCGCCCGCCGGCTCCGTTACTAATACCCAAGGCAGTAAGTATTGTAATTAATCAAAAAGGAAAATTCTAACTTAAAGAAATGATATACTTACACGCAAGTACTATATTAATGGTATTTCAAACAGCACTTTAATTCATACAATAGTTCACTTGCACTATCACTATAAAATACGATTCACCACGTAAAAGTTCCAAGATCGAAATTAAATTTTGCCCGTAAAATCTAAAACACTACCGTCCACTGCTGCCAACTAGCTACAGAATGAGTAGAAGCGAGATGGCCGATTGCTATTCTGCTAACTCTACCCTCTCTACGGCGGGTGACGGCGGCGCGGCGTACGTGCGTCCGTGCTTTTCTGTGCTAACGGTACAGGTTTCTAAAATTCCTTGAGTTTGAGTAGATCTGTTTCAAGATTTATAAAATAAACTTTGTAGACGCATAACGCCTCCAAAATGCAGAATAAGACGAACAATTTAAGATTTAGCTTGGTCATGATCATAAATGCCCCTTTTTTGTATATTTTTCCATTTTTCATTGTAAAGGGTAAATTCGTAAATTGTGTTTCTGCACTTACCTAAACGCTTCAATAAAACCATAGACAAAATAATAGCAAATGTCAAAAGTGACATTTGTTTTAGGGTTGTTCGGTAAAAGTTCATACGATTTTTATTTATCGATCTTTACGCATAGGACAAAATCAAAAATTATATATATTTTTAAGCTAAGACTCAGCATTGTCTTGGTTTTATTTACACCAGTTTTAAGTAACCAAAAAATATAGTAATATTCAGCATAAATATCAAGAAGAAACTTTACTACTAATATAATTTACTTTCACAAATAGCTAAGCTTCCTTCCTATCGATATTGAACATCCCTGAGCTGCCTGCCGTCGTTTCGTTTCGTTGATTGATTGATTGTATTGTATTGCAGATTGTTCGCTCACAAAATTGTACATTCATTTAGTTTTAGTTGTGTCGTGAAATATTTTACTTATTTTTGTACGTTTCATAGATTTTCAATAGCTGTAGTCTTAGATAGTGTTGTATAAAGTTTTACTTGACAATGATGTTTAAATGGCTTCTTCAAAAGACTGCACTTTCGCAAGTTATATTACCGGCCTATTTATAAGTTGTTTAAACATTTATGACCACTTGATGCGCTCAGCTGACGGATATTACAACTGTTATGGCTCCTGGTAACAACGAGCGCCATCCAAGTCACACGGGCACGATACCCAAGACAAAAGCACGAAACAACTGCAATGTGCCTCAAGAGGCTGTGACCCCCACGAGGAGAGACATGGCTTCTAATCTAGTCACGGTAAGCAATTCAATCATAAATGCTTGTCATTTTATAAAATAAAGATTGAATCAAACTAATGAGCCAGCTTCGAAGGTGTTCGTTATTTTTGTATTCTATCATGTCAAGACCATTGTGACTGGCTTCAGTATGGTGTTGTGGTGTGAAGTTATTACTGAAAGCACATGTACCCACAGCTTTTATTTATAGAAATTCAGGAGAAACATTATTGTTCTGGCCCACAGCCAACTCGCTCAGTGTGCCACTCATTCAGTACCTGCTCACAAGTTTTTTTGATTATTTATAATTATTTTACCTAGTATTCACAATACTTATGGTTATTTCATTACTTTGCGACAGTATTATTCTTTATGGGTGGTTGTTTTTCAAAATTTCGTAAGAAAAAGGTGTGTGCAAGTATCTTGTATTCTCTGGGATAAAAATAAAGTAATTGGAAATATAATATTTAATCAAGGAAAAACTAGTGAAAATGTTTGTTATAATTAATGGATTTTATTGGTACTAATACCTACTTGACTGTTTCTAGACCTCCCTAGATTGGGTACCAGTTTCAGAATATAACACGAGAACTAACTATAACCAATCAAGAAAGCAGACAAATAATACATCTGATCAAGAGCTAACCGATTTAGGTAAGTAAACGTGTGAATTTGACTTTTGTTGTAAGAAACTCTTGTATAAAACTCCGATATTAATTATGAAAAAAAAAATGTTTGAGTGTCATGTTTCACTTTTCGTTAAAGTTTGTTTTTAAATTGAATCACTTAATTTAGATCTGTTAGTGATAAAGGAGAGCACTAATTAAATTTTAAAAATTACAGTATCCAAAATCTAGAAAAAAAAATTAAAATTTATTACAACAAGTAAAGCAAGGAAAAACTGAGCAATTATGAATTTTCACTGCACTGTAGAGGGCTAACAAGTAATGTCAATATTCCCCACATTTTCAACTGTTACTCAAAAATGGTCACTACCAAACACCTTGATGATTATAGTTAAAATAGAAAATGGATTTCTAAATAGTTTTGTTACATCCTGTCTATCTGCAGCTTAGCTCAGAGACAATGCTATGCTAGAAAGCTGTAATTTGACATGGGTGTACATAATAGTCGAGCCAACTAAGTGAAATAATTAACATAGGCTTTTGTTAATTCATGTAAAATTGCATAATTTTCACAATTCCATTTTTCGTCAAAAATAACTCAAATATACTGTAGTGTGTGTATATTACTGCAGTTTATACATATGTATAGCATGATGACATTGAACCCAATTATTTACAAAGTAAAACTTTAACTGAACAATTTTAGTTGTGAAATTAACTATACTACAAAATGTGTTTGTAGAAAAAAAAGTGTTCTTGCATGATTTTTTGATAATTTTAAATGCCTTATTAATTCAACTAATAAATACTAATATTATTTTAGACAATTCAGTGTCATTTGAGAGTGGGTTTGGGAGGTTTGTCCCGGTGAGACCCCAGCCGCGCGCTTTGCCCCTCAATGTGCAGAATCGCGAGAACCTAACAAATGACCAACATGACGACGTCGCCGGCTCCTCTATGACCGGACACACTTTACACCCTTACGCACATCAAATGCAGAATGGTAGCTTTTACATCATATAAAACAAATGAGCTTATCAGAAAAGAATTGGTCTAAATAATTATAAGTAGAAAAAATATGTGGTTATTTTAAAATTTATCACCTTACTAAAAATATTATCTTTAAAATTGCAGACAAATTGGCATGCGAATTGGGCACTGCTTTTCTGATGATTTCAATTGGCAATTGTGATATCACAGAATACAACCACTGTTGAAAGGAATATTTCCTGAGCAATATGTAAAGGTGGCATAGGAAAATGCTCTTTGTCTTCACAACGTTACATTATGCTTGGGAACTTTTTCCTTTCAACCGTTCATATGATCTTGAGCGCTATTCATTTTTTCCATAGGTTTAGTTCCTCACTCCAATCATGTCAATCATGCAGCTGCCGCTGTTATGATCGTCAACCCCACCACACCTAACGCATTGACAGCAAATATGTCCCAACCATTTAATGTAAGTGTAAACCAAATATCAGTTGTACATATACGTATTTAAAATTGTAGTAAATGCATACTCTTCCTGGTATTATAACCTTTTGTAGTAGGTATTTAATTCAAACTGTCCAAGCCAATTAAATTTCAAAAATGCTTTCTTATGTATATATATTTACGAGTGTCAATATTCAGCGTTTTTCTGCGCATTTTTGCATCATTATCCTCTCAGCAGATATTGTTAAAAGAGCTAACTTTTTGTTATTATGAAAGACAGGATCGATACTGTCTACTTTGTTAAAAGTTCTTGCTAATTGCGGTAATTATTGTGGGATGATAAATGACGTTTGAACCCTGCGGTTAAAAAGCTCGAATGTTCACCCTTTACCTCTCAAAGAAATAGATGTAATACTTAGTAAGTATAAGGAATAATTTTATTTAATATAATTCATTTTTCAGGCACCAAATCAAAATAGAAAGAATTTGACGAATAATTTGAATCCCGCTCGTAACAATTTTGACGGTAACCACACAAGTAATAACAACGCCACCGTACCAGTATCCAATTCTAGATCAGGAACAAAGACTGTTAATCTCATGAATAACATGTACGATCAAGGGCAAGGCAGCTTGAACAATCTAAATGAGAATAATCACGTAAGTATCGATATGAAAGCCACTCTGTAGTTAGTTCACCACTTTGGAAGCCAAGTTTAACTGTTTATTGTCTTTAGGTTCACAGAGATTCTGCCAGAGCTTTAGGTGAAGCAATTGTAGCAGCATGTCCTGATACAGCAGCTGTTGAACGGCGTTTAGGACAAATACGGGAGTACATACGGGTCACTTCGTCACTTGTTGACACCATGCGCAATTCTGAAGATGAGGTAAGATAATTATTTCCCTAACGCAACTTAAAAAATAATTTAAAGGTAAATTGCCTTGGTTACTGCCAGTGCTACAATGCTGCATTAAAATAGACCAGTAGCTAAAACATTGTTACAGTTAAAAGTAGTGTAACGCATAAGCCAATTTATTTGATTCAATTTCTAATTTAGGCTTTTATTGAGCATACAAAAGAAGAATATGATGAACTGGTAGAGATGGTAATGAAATTAAAAGAGAGTGAGACAAAATTAAAGAAAGTGTTGACGGAGGAGCCTGATAATGTAGAAGTGCCTGCTGAAGAAGCAGAGGGCGCCGCTCAGACAGCATCGGGAGAATCTTCAGGTGATACCACTAGAGTTGTCCCTGAGATCAATATTAATGACGATGAAACATGTAGTATTAAAAGCATCGTTGACGCTGGTGTTTCATGCACCAAGAATCTTAAGAAAGTTACCAATCTAGAAAATGAGCAGCTGAATAAGAGTTTACACTGTGCCAAGAACTCTCAAGAGGCCCTGGCGCACCAGGATGCGGGCGACAGTGCGGAGGCGACGTCAGACCCGGTGCAGCCAATAATGGAACTCAACTGCGACAAGCGTAAACCAGATGAAAACGACACTTTGGAAATTGTAGAAATAGAAAGCATTCCTTATGGAGACAACGAAACTAAAACACACGATCGCCACTTAAATGAGGTGTTACGTAAAAATATTATCTCATGCGTAGAAAAAGTAGCGCTAATAGAGGAAATGAAAAATAAAAACTGTATTTCCAGTAACATTGAAGATCAGGTTTCTGACTGTTGATGTTTGCTGTAAAAGTGTGTTTACTCTGTCATGAATTGGAACAATCCATAGCATGTGTTGGATGTAAAACTCAAACCAGAAAATAACCATCTCTATTACTATTCCTTTCATAATCACCAACAATCATTTGTAACTGTCAACTGTGTGAACAATTTTTGCTTCCTAGCCTAGAGTCTAACGATTTTGAGTATTAGCTTAGTTTAGCCCTTCTAACAGAGCTTTACCTAGTTTTTCTTTACATTGCCAGCTGCAACTGAGAGAATTGTTTATTTTTTAAATTCTGCTTTTGTGTTTGTTGCATCTTTGTTAATTTTGTGTAATTGTGTGTCGGCAGGAGATAGTCGTCCGGCCAGTATCAGTGCAGAGCAATGGCTCGGCTTACAGCGAAAATGAGTTGTGGCAAAATGAGATCAAAAATAAAATGGAGTTGTCGCAACGTCGGCTAACTGCGTTGAAGCAGCAGCAGAAAAGGTTGCTCAAATATCAGGTAAAAAAATCCAAGTTTTGCGATCCAACACCTATTTATACACACCGACTTAATTATTGATAATCTGACTGATATTCTAACTAATATTATAAATGCGAAAGTATGGATGGATGGATAGATGGATGGATGGATGGATGTATGTTTGTTTGTTACTCAATCACCCCAGAACGGCCCAACGGATCTGGATGAAATTCGGCACATAGAGAGAAGTCTGGAATAGCACATAGGCTACTTTTTATCCCGGAAAATTGCGTAGTTCCCGCGGGATAGCGATAAACGAATTCTTTGCAGACGAAGTCGCTGGCAACAGCTAGTATAATAATAATATACCTACTTAAAAGTCATGTTTGAAAAACCATACGAAATCATGTAACGACTGAAAGCGACAAGGTACAAAAATGATCACTTATTTATGCTGGTGACTGTACTGACAAAAAAATTGTGATAAATGGTTGTTTTCAGGAGGAAGCAAAGCAACAATTAGAAGAAATGAACAGAGAAAGACAATCACAAGAAGCGCTTCCATCAACTTCCCATGATAATTTTGGTGGCATGCAGGTATAGCATAAAAATATACTATACATGTATAACATTTTTATCAGTGTTTATTTGTTAACTTGACATTGATTACAATGCTTAAGAAACCCTAATCCCAAATTGTAGATCACATTACAATACTATTCAGCAGGCTTATTACGTAACTCGGTCGCTTTCGTAATAGTGTTCATTTTGACAGTTCATGTATGGGCTGACAATTAGCATCGGAATCAGCTAGCTGTCACATTCATACAAGAACTGTCAAAATGAACACAATGGCGATTGCGTAAGTGTAAGTTTTCGCATATAAAAACGTCTCGAACGCGTTCACGTAAACGTCTCAATTACTATGGAATAATTGGCAGCGCCACTTGCGGATCGAAACGGCAACAAACTGTTCTCATAGTATTTGACATTTTAACGCAAACGCGTTCGTGTCGTATTTTGTGACCGAAAACCTACACTAAGCATACTGTTGAAGAAGCTTTTGAATTTTCAGAGTCATCCAATGAACGGCAACTATAACCACCGGATGTACGCCGCTAATCAGATCGGTGTGGCAACGACTCTGCCGCACGCCACAGAAGCTTTGCACGCGCCTAACACTTCGAGTAACGCGAACAGCGAGCACGGCCACTCGGCCCACTCCAACAGTCAGGACGATCGGTTCTCACACCGTGACGCGAATATTGCCAGCAGTGAGGTAAACCATTTGTTTTACTTTCTTCTTATTTTATGATTATGAGGTACGAAATAAATATCTGTAATAATTATTGAAATGTAATAATGTTATGTATGTGCTCTGTTGGTGTCCCGAATAAACGAATAAATAAATAATAATAAATAAATGAGTTACACATATACCCCCTTATTCATAAACGCTCTATAGGCAGAGGCCTAATTTAGTAATCGTTTGTCCTTATCTGTGAAAGGTAAATGTCATAGTGACAGATAAGGAAAAACGTTTACTAAGTTAGCAGAGGCCTATAGAGCGTTTATGAATAAGGAGGATAATCTTCAATACTTGGTGTTGGATGTTAACCTTAGTATTTCTAACAACAATTAAGTGATTATGCAATAAAACGACAAGTTTTTCTTATAACAAAAGAAGAACGCACTTTAAAAATATTATGATTATGAGGCATATTGATGGCCAGTGCCATTTTAGATTCCTTAAAAAACAAAAAGGTTTTTATGTTCCTAACAACTTACGTGTATACATCTGGCGCTTAGAAAATAATCTAACAAGCCGTTAAAAATGGGAATGTCTCATTTCTGTTAGCACTACTAGGTATTTATTTTTAATACGTATCCATTCAGAAAGAGTGTCAAAGGAATGGAATTAAAATATAGATGCATTTGTACATGCGGTCGCGTGGAATTCCGATCACCACATACCGTTTTCTTGTACGTGCTCTTCTCGCAGATGTCGGCAACTGCCTTTCTCAAGGAAGCGCGATGTTCATAATATACATACCTCCTTGCAAAAAAACGGGCACCCATGGTTTTTAGGGTTCCGTACACAAAGGGTAAAAACGGGACCCTATTACTAAGACTTCGCAGTCCGTCCGTCCGTCCGTCTGTCACCAGGCTGTATCTCAAGAACCGTAATAGCTTGCGCACTTGGCCGTTTTTTGTATTTTATGTGCATAAAAGCTTACTTTCTAAGCTTTAACGTCTAAAAATCTGAAAAACCATAGGTCCCCGATTTTTTTGCAAGGTGGTGTTTAAACTTTATTGCCAGGAGGCGGGTGGCGGCGCGCGCGACAGTGACGCCGAAGAAGACGACGCTCTGCTGTCTGAGCGCGGCCGCATGCTGCAAGCGAAACTGCGAGAATTGCAGCTCAAGAAACAGCACATGGAGAATCTCGTAACTACTCTTCTTCTATCAGATTGCCGTTATAGCTCTTGCCCGTTACTATGTGCCTCTAAACGTGTGTGTAAATTTTGCACAATTACGTCGCATCAACAAATTTGATGTCGCCTTCTGCGCTGTAGATAAAATCGTGTTGACATGTGTATGAATTAATCTATCTACTCATAAATGCTACATAAATATCGCCAGTATTTTTTTTTCAGAAATTTGTATTTGTATATGAATGGTGCTCTCGAAATAAAATAATAATCGTGTTTTAATCTTACATGTCCAGGTATCGGAATTTCAAAAGCTCCAAATGACGACGCATCTCGGAAGCTCCAACAACACATACTCTAGTTCTGGAGAGGACAGCGGAGACGAAGAACCTTCACGTAAATGTAAGTATATAAAAAAAATTAGAAATGCACTACATTTCTAAAACTAATTATAAAAAAACCTATTTTTTTTAATGTTGCTACACTTTCTATTACTCCTACTACTCTCGTCGCGTAGTTTCGCTGCAATTCCTATGCGATTGAACTCGAGCTGTCGAGTTCGATCATTCTTTTTCTGATAACAGAAAAAGAATGCACAAAAAAAACCATTCCGCAAAAAAAGTCACAATAATGTGACTTTTTTTGCGGAGTGCTTTTTGCGATTGCTAAAAAATATTAAACTCGCGTCAGACGTAAGGCGGAGGGAGAGTTGAAGTACCAGAATATCAGGATCATCTAAGTTTATTTTGAAATACGATTGAAGCTAGAGTCGCGTTCGATTTTTGACGTGTACATTGATTTCGTCGCTTTAACGTATGTGCGTTTGGCCTAGTGGTATTAGGTGTGGAATAACAGTGCGTTCCCTCAGGTGATCGCAGTTCAAATCTCGTTTTTTTTCTTTTTGTGCGTGTGTGTAGTTTTCACTTCTAACAGCACTCCCGGAGTGCTACCCGGTGTTTTTTTTTTAATATGAGAGATTACCTTCTAAATTACAGGCAACAAGTCAGGTGGGAATATCAAAAATGAGGATCCCTTCAAACTAATGGAAATCAAAGCGATCAAAACAGCTTTGCAAAAGACAAAAGGTACGTTGTAGATACTTGTTTTCTTTTATGCCGTGGTTTAGTGCTGCTTGAAAAATTCTCAACTCGACACATTTCTTTAATTTTTATACAATAAACGACTTTTCAGATCTAATGCGTTCGGTTGAAAACTACGAATCGGATCATCTCTCTGGAACACATGACGACTCGTTTCAGTTGCCGAGCCATTCCAACATACACGACAAGTAAGGGTTGTGTTTGAAATCATCTTAACTAGGCTTTTTTTTTATCGATAATTTCTTCATAGCTACTGAATATTTAGGTCTCTTCCCACTAGTTCCATTGATGGTACTACTTTGTATAGTGATAATAGAACTAGTGGGAATATTTACTACAAGTTACGTCAAATTAAATCCTACTTAATATTATAAATGCGAAAGTTTGTGAGGATGTATGGACTTTTGTTACTCTTTCACGGCAGAACGGCTGAACGATCTGGATGAAATTTGGAACAGAGATAGATTTTAGTCTGGAATAACATATAGGCTACTTTTTATTCCATAAAATTGCGTAGTTCCTTCGGGATAGCAATACACGAATTCGTTGCAGACGAAGTCAGCAGAACAGCTAGTTATTAATAATTTAAGTTTTTATTAATGAAGAAAAAAAAGAAAATATAATTATATTTTTATAAAAAAAATATTTTTGTTTTTCTTTGCAGCAAATCCGAGGGCGGTGGTAGTATCGGTGGCTGGTCCAACGAAGGCAGCGTATGCCGCGTCCGCAACTCCTTGCCGCAACGACACAAGTTCACCAACGAACAACATTCGCAACAACACTTGCAACAGTCGCAGCAGCACTTGCAACAGTCGCAGCAACACATGCAGCAGCAATTGCAGCCTCACCCGCAACACTCGCAGCATCCGCAACACTCGCAACAACATTCGCAACACTCGCAACAGAATAGGCAACAACACCCGCAACAAATGAGTAAGTATTTGATTCATACATAACCTTGAAATTTTGATAAGATTTCACTTTCACAAAGCAAAGCTAGAAAGAATCCTTGCTATAGAAAAAATAAAGCATAATTCTGCATGTTTCATACTTTTCTGTGCTTAGAAATTTCCCAATGTCATATAGTCTGACAAAAAAGAGTAAAAATTAAAAACTGGCAATACTGTAGTGTCGTCCCTTAACATAAGAAACACTACTGTATTGCCACTTTTTAATTTCTACTCTTTTTTTGTCAGACCGTAGATTCTTTTATATTTGTTTTTTTCTTCTTTTTAAGGTCACGATACGAATATAGCTTCGTTGCAAGAGCTAGCTCAAGAACTCCGCATGGAAACTGAGAAGATTGTCGGAGAGCGCGCGCGGATCAAGGACTTGATTTCTAATAAGGGTGAGTTACTTAACCGCCAATCATCGACATTATTGAAGACTCAAAATGCTAGCGTTAGTAAAGCCCAAGCATTACACTGCGGCGTTTGATTAATCACTTTTGAAGCGTTAGGTCATCGGCCGAGCAATGTAATGCTAGTTGCACGAAATTAGTTGCATAGTGTAAGTTCGACTTAAGTAATGCAGATGCAGTCAAACTAATTTACTGTGCTAGCTCATTCCAATAGTCCGTGGACATTTGAAAGTTATTGCATTTTTACAAAACCTAAATCTTTCGTTCACTTTGGTTCAACTTGGCTTTTGTTCCGATTGTGGGACCAAATCATTAAGAGCGTTTATCCCTACTGAGCTGGCAACGCATTTTTAGTGTTTTTTTACGATTATTTCATAGAAATTGAATGAAAGCTTAAAATGTGGTCTATACAAGTTCTTCGTACTTAGTGTATCAATGTGTCCAATGCAATAATTAATCGTGATGGACTTTTATTTTCGTATTAAAGGGATATCTCGTTTGGGAAGAAAATAAAAGTCCACCACGATAAAATTTTTATTCGATTTTTTTATTTTTATTTTAAATTTTTTATTTTTATTTCAATTTATAATTTTTAATTTCAATTGTTGTTGTAGTTTTTATGGGCTAACTGGTCTGAAATAAATATATTTTATATTTAATTTAAACTTAGACACTAAAAACAAAGAACATAACAGGCGCACATTTTCAACTTTCATTCAACTTCTATAAAAAAATCGTAAAAATCAACAAAAATGCGACGTTGCCAGCTCAGTAGGGATAAACCCTCTTAACTCTTGCCGTGGGTCTGCTAGTGCTAACCTTAAAACCTGTGTCGTCAGCAGAATCTAGTCGCAAGCAGAAGAAGGTAAACGAGCAGCCCACAGGAGGTGGTTGGGGCTGCGCCGGACCCGCCGAGCGCCGGCAGATGCAACTACGCGCGTTGCTTGCTGACAAGCAGCGCGAGCTTGACAAGTTGCTCAATAAGGAGGTACTTAATGTACAGGGGCCTTATCATAACGTCCTAATTCCGACTCAGTTCAAGTTTTAGCTGTCACTTTTAGTATGAATCTGACGGCGAGCGAACCTAAACTGAAACGCATTAAGACGTCATGGTAAGGCCCCAGGTCGATTCACAAGAGCTGGTAGGAATGGATTCAATGATGTAATGTCACTTGTCACTGTGTGAGTGACGTACTTGTACAGGGGCTTCCTAATATTTTGTGAACAAGTATATAATGCTCAAGAAAAAAATAAACCTCAACTTGTAGTTAATGATTTTAATAAAATAATAATAATCATGTATTTCAGATAACTAAAGATATACATAATACATATTAATGAGAAAAATAAATTACACACAATGTATTACCATACTTTATTAATTTAATTAAACTTTGTTCTAATGGTTTTTATTGTTATACAATTACAGAAAGTTTTATGCGCCACCGCAGAAGCGCAAAAAGTGGCGACCGAATCGCGGACTGCCTCCGTTGTGAACCAGTCTTATAATAGGTAAAATAGTACTTACCAACCCCGGCACCATAGTCTAGCGCGGACCTTGTATGCGCAGAAGTATAAAATAAGGTATCCGTAGGATATCCACGTGAAACGTCAGCGCTAGACTTGCGTGCCGGCACGTGTACCTTATTTTTTTAAAATTTCTATTATATATTTTTTTCTATATTTTACTATGTTTGCAGTGAACAAGAAGAGCCTGATTCCCGATCGGAACAAATACTTTTAGACTCGCAAAATTCAAGAGACACTGACAACTTTAGGGTATGTAGAAATTTGCTAAATTTACTTGCGTAGTTTACGTTTCTGTAGTCTTTGCTAGCAGAGAATCGTCTATTGGTGATAGCTATTAGATAAATATTAGCATAAATGAGACCTCCCAGATCTCTCAAATAAATCTCAAGCAAATTCTTGCTATACCTATTAAATTAGACTTTTTACGAGTAATTAAACACTCGCTATTATTTTCAAAACATCGTTCAGAGCTCTGGCACACATGGTTCGTCTGTCTGCCAATAAATAATGACACGCATGATTAGGTTTAGTTAATTTTAATTAAAATTCTCTCTGCCTCTGGCGTTCGTTCCTAATTTAGTTAGGTCTAGTTGATAAGACACATTGAAAGGGTCACATCGAAAATCAGCGCTGTAACTTGCCGCAACATCACGCTGAATGTGGCCCTTTTGGCAATATTTATACTTATTTGCCGATTGTTAATGATGTTTATTTTTATTTTATTTTTTGTGTAGTGCCGAATTTTTGACAATAAATGTATTTCTTCTCCTTCTTCTTCTTCAATAAATTACAAATTGTTGAATTCGCGAGAGATTAATTTTAATTTAACACAAGCTTTAAAATGACTCATTATCTAACGTAGTGGATCATTTACGTTGTCGTTATGTACTCAGCATGTTGTGTATGTAGATAAAAGTAGTTATTAAATAAATGGTCAGGCGTGTCCGCAGGGCGGCGATAGCGCGCTTGGCGCCCGATCTATCAACACCATCCCTTCGCAACTCGGTAGTGCCTACTGCAGTGACAGCGACAGGTAAATATTATTCATACTGACACTTAAGCGACTATACCGCATTTCAATCATATTTACTAGGTACTCATTATTGCTTACCTTAAAAAAAACTCAATACTTTCGCCGTCGGTTCCATTTAAAACTACTCTACACTTCGATTTTTTAGAATTAGAAACCACAATTACATTATATTGCGTCTGGTCAACTATTTCTTACCTAGCAAATAGTACAGTGCAATAGTTTGGCAGCCGTAAAATAAAATTGTTTTAATGTCACTTTATTTGCGTGTCGACGAGCCGCAATATAATGTTGTTGTGGTTTCTAATTCTAAAAAAATCGAAGTATAGATCAGACTTTTTAAACTCTTCGCTAAATGTAATTGTATTTATCATTTCACTTTCATTAACAGCGCATCCAGAACTAAATCGAACCAAAGAAGTCGAATTCGACGGAGGCAACCTCAAGATCGGTTATCTGAAGATAACAACGTAAGATTTGCCTTCTCTTTTTATTTATGTAGTCTTATACTATTTCTACTGCTTTGTGTTAGCAAAGAGTATATGTTTCAAGAACATTTAACCTTGTCTTTATGGATAACGATGTTGATTTCAGGTACCGCAATCAAATAATTCTAGCCACTCCATGAGGCACGAACCCAGGGTCGAGCCGTCGAATATAAATATGGTCCCACCAATATCACAAAATAGTGAGTGTTTTTTTCACTTACATCGAATTATTTATTGTAATTTAAGCAACTGTTTACAATTCTGTATTGTTACAGTCGAAAACCCTATTAACATGCCGTACCCGCATCTGCCGCCGCCGTACTGGAATAATAATAAGATTAATCAGGTAAATAATCATTTATCAAATTTCAGCATCTAAGGAAAGACAAAATTACTACTAATTTTATCGTTACCATCTTTTTCTGTTACGATTTTGACACAGAATCAAGATACTGTGTCAATAATAATATAAAATATTCTTTTGTTTCAATTTATTTTTCGTCTATCTGTCGATGGCATTTTATTTCGAAACTTAGAGGTTTTACGTCACACAGTCGGGTAAAGGAGCTTTTAACCCTTAAATTAACACAGTGGCGTAACTGGCGTAACGTCAGGGGTCCGCGGTAAATTCATCAAATGGGGCCCTTCCTCACTATAAAGTAGTGCATCATCTTCCCTTCTGTGCTCTAGGCCAAGCCAGTTCGGGGCCCCGTAGAGCTGGGGGCCCCTGGCATTTTGCCAGCCCTGCCACCATGTAGTTACGCCACTGAATTAACATGATTTAATTAATTAAGGGTTAAGTGTTCCGAGTGTGTTCTCTAGCCGGTTTATTAAGCTGTTTTGGACCATGTTCAAAATTTGACAGTTCGTTACTAATTACTTGGTGATAGTTACGATTACGTTGGCAAATAATCGATTATTGGTCTGAGCATAGCCTTCTCTATTGTCTTCTACAAGCCATGCTATTAAATTTGGCAACGTCGTATTTTACGCTTAGGTTCACGAGCGACGTTCCAAATCGCTATAGCCCCGTAGGGGTTTGGCTACGACATGGCTATAGCGATTTGGAACGTCTCTCGTGAACCTAAGCGTAAAATGCGACGTTGCCAAACTTAATAGCATGGCTTGTGTAAGTACCGGCACGTAAGTCTAGCGATGACCTTGTATGCGCAGAAGTATAAAATACAGTATCCGTGGGTGCGCAGATCCCCTCCATGTGACTCGTCATCGCTAGACTTACGTGCCGGCACGTATAGAAGACAATAGAGAAGGCTATGGTCTGAGTGATGAAGCAAACCCAGCAGTGGCGTAACTACGTCAGGGATCTGCGGCAAATTCATCAGATGGGGCCCTTCCTCACTATAAAGAAGTGCATCATCTTCCCTTCTGTGCTCAAGGCCAGGCCAGTTCGGGGCCTCGTAGAGCTGGGGGCCCCTGGCATTTTGCCAGCCCTGCCACGCTATATTTACGCCACTCAAACCCAGCTTGACAGCAAGCAACGTTTCAGGATATGCGCACGAACCAGTTCACGCAGAACAGCCATTCGCAGACCATGGAACGGTTGTTGGGGACGCCGCAAATGGCTTTCCCGCCGTCCATGCCCATCAACATGATGATGCCTTACGGTGAGTCAGATCAACTTATGTAACATTACTATACTGTACAATTTATACATCACTACATAGCATAAAACAAAGTCGCTATCCGCTGTCTGTCCCTATGTATGCTTAGATCTTTGAAACTACACAACGGATTTTGATGCGGTTTTTTCTATTAGATAGTGATTCAAGAAGAAGGTTTATAGGTAACACGCAGACGAAGTCGCGGGCAGAAGCTAGATTTTAATAAATAAATCTATAAATTATTACAAAATCGCTTCTTAGAAAAACAGATTATTGAATGACTGTATGTACTTTGATACCAGGTTAGCTGGAAGAGATCTCTTCTTAGGGATAAGTTCGCCTTTGTACTATTTTCTGTGTAAGTACTTCTGTATTTTTTAAATTTTATGTGCAATTAAGAGTTGACAAACATACATAGATAATTTGTATTATGGACTCTTTTTCCTTTGATATTAGAACACAAAATACACTAATAGAATAATAGCGTTTATATAACTCGTTATGAATTTTACTGCCACCAGTGCCGTTCGACATTGATAGGAAAATTCTATGTAGAAAATCCTACTTACCGTGGAATATGATTGATAATTTAATGTAGTTCTAACTTTTTTAAAACAAAAACGCATCGACGGTACTCTGACTCAATCTCGTATATGAATTTTTATGAAAATTCCCGGTTTGAACTGTGCGTCTAAGGTTATTCAAATGTCGTCAAATTACCGTCAACAGTCTTGTAAAGGAACAAATAACTTATTTATTCCCCTAGTATATCCTTAGTTGAAACAGTAGACTTCCTGCCTTATTCAAAAAAATCAGACTTAGGGTGCATTCCTACTGAGCTGGCAACGTCGCATTTTTGGTGATTTTTTACGATTATTTCAGGGAAATTGAGTGTAAGTTTCAAATGTGCGTCTTTAGTGCGTTTCGTTTTTAGTGTATTAATGTGTCCAACGCAATATTTTCTTATTAAACGAGATATTTTATTTTTATTTCATACGACGCACATTTGAAACTTTCATCCAATTTCCGTGAAATAATCGTAAAAAAAAAAACACCAAAAATGCGACGTTGCCAGTTCAGTAGGGATAAACGCTCTTAACTAGTTCAATGTAGCTTTAGACAAAGGCAAACGATTGTTTAGTTATAATACAGTGTGAAAGATGTGTTGATATTGTCAGCAGGTATGGTCGGCGGGTGCGGGTGCGGCTGCGGCTTCTGGGGCGCCTGGTGCTGGCAGCAGCTGGCCGCGCAGCAACGCGAGATACACCAGCTGAGGGACCAGCTCACACACGTAACACCCTTGCTATTGCTATACTTCACGAAACTTAGCGGCCTTGACCCAAGAGAGAGAGAAAGAGAATTTACATACCCCCCTAAGTCCCCGCGTACAAATTTTTGTAGATATTACACATTCCAATTTCAAAATTATGTGAATCCTAAGGTATTTTAATTCTTACCTGTCCTATTTGGTAAACAAAATTCTAACCTCAAAACGTCTCATTTTTGTTATTTTTTAACTATTTTATCGCAAATAAAGGAACTGGAGATAAAATATTAGCAAAATTATGTACAAAATATTGCCTCAGGTTTATTAGATAACATTAACACCTTATTCTTTACAAAAATTTGCACATTGAGGTTAGAATTTTGTTTACCAAATAGGACAGGTAAGAATGAAAATAGTGTAGAAAGTTACTTTTTGAAAGGTAAAACGTAGGAGGATACATACATTGCAAGTTAAATACAAGTTCGTACAAGGCTTCTGTCAAGACCGCTAATTGTGCCATTTGGGTTGGATTTAGTTAAAAAAAAATGCTGTTACAGCTTGAAGAGCGCTGGCGGGCGGAGACAGCCTCCCATACGTTGAACAACCAAGTACCTCCCGGGAACAGGGCCAACAACTATTGGGACAATTTCCGCAGGTAACCCATTTATTTAAGTTTGTTTACTTGACATACTATAACATTTATAAAGTATTAAATATTTGAAAAAGCAACGGTCAATAATTTACTAGTTATTCTAGCTTTATAAACTTCTATCTATGTAAGTTTGTGATACATCATTATTTTTCTCTTTTCAGATACTAGATATGATACATAACAAATGTTACGTAGCATAACTATTCATAATTTATATCGAAATGTAGTCGTAAATTTACTGTTTTGTTTCGTTTCATCAAGCAATGGTGAGAATCGTGTTCAATTATGTTATCCTGACTGAATTACTGTTTGATTTGATGAAGTGAACCGCATTCAAAGCTTAAATAACCCCTACGCAACTCGTGTATTTTTATGTGATTAATGAGCACCTACTTATGATTTGCTCATTTTTTTTATTGAGCAGACAGCCATAACCGAGCGAGCGCATCTTCCGAGAAAAAAAATATTCTTTTCTAGAACGCATGATTTTTTTGGTCGTCACAATAGACTCCCACTAACCGCTTTCCCTTTCGTCGAGCGTTCGTTTGCTAACACGAGAGCGCGTCGCCGGTCCGGTCTCAACGGCTCCTTCGTTGTTCGCAGTTACTCGCGGCAGAACCTGCTGTCGGCGAGCAGCAAGACCAACGCGGACGGGCACCTGGGCGGCGGGGGGGGCGGTGGGGGCGCGGGGCTGCCGGCGCCGGCGCCGCTGGCGTCGCGCTCGCACAACGCGCTGCGCCGCGCGCCGCCGCCGCCCGCCAAGCGCAACACGGAGCGCGCGCCGCCCGCGCCGCCGCGCCGCAACCTGTGCGAGCGCGACCCGGCCTTCCCGTCGGCGCCCGACGTGCTCAACGTGAACGTGGACTCGCCCGCGCCGCCCGCCGAGCCCGCCGCCGCCTGCAACCTGAACCTGCACCGCGCCGACGCCGCCTTCCGCAACCTGAACATCGCCGACCCGATCCCCGAGATCGTGCAGGCGCACTCGAACAACCTGAACGCGCCGGCCGACGCCAAGCGGAAGTCCTCCTCGAAGCTGCCCGCGAAGAACTCGACCGACCGGCGCAACCTGGCGCTCGAGCGCGCGCAGCCGACCAACATCGACGTCGCGGGCGCCTCGCGCGCGTCCAACCCGAACCTGGCGTCCGCCGGCCGCGACGTGCGGGACAAGGCCGCCTCCAAGCTGTTCGACCTCCTGCGCGAGAACGTCTACTCGGAGGTGACCGCGCTGATCGGCGTCAACGAGTCTCACCCGGATTTCCTCATCCAGCTGTTCAAGGAGTTGCAGCTGATCAGTTGCGACCCGCTGCGTCAGAGAGTTCTGCAGTCGATCCGGAGCGTCCTGTCCCAGTACGGCTCCGTGTTGGACGGCCAGATGGGCGAGATGCCGCAGGACGAGCGCGCGGACGCCGCCGTGACGACCACCTCGGACGCGGGCGAGCGCGACCCGCCGCCCGCGCCGAGCGTGTGCTCCGGCAGTATGCAGTACGAGAACGGCATCGTTCGCTTTTTGTGTTTAAAAAGTGACGAAATATGCACACCTGAACTCTTAGAGGCTCTAGCGGTCCAAGTGATCAACGGCGGTCTGGACGGAAGGCCGATCCAGATATCCAAAAAGAGACTTCTAGATTACCTATCGAAATACGAAGGCATGCGGGTCTGCAACGCGTCGAACGACATCATCGAGAGTCTGCCGCTCGTCGTGTCGGGCGTGAGCGACGGCGACGAGTCGGCGCAGCTGGCGGGCGAGCTGGCGGAGTCCTCGATCCTGCAGGACGTGGCCGGGTCGCTCAACCTGTTCAGCTCGAGCGACCCGCAGCTGCACCAGCTGAACGCGTGCCCGTACGACATGTGGCCGGCGCACGTGCACATGGACATCGACGGCTCCGACCTGAACGAGAACGGCAGCCCCCGCTCCAGTCGAGAGGGCAAAGTGGATCTGATAAACTGCTCGGAGATGCTCAACGGCGACCTGGCCGAGGCGGACCAGACGTGTCGCGCGGAGGCGGCGCGCGACGAGCGCGGGCCCGACGCGCTGCCGGACGTCGTCGACACCGAGGAGGCCACTCCCACAGAGGTAATGCAACAAGTGCTATACTGTAGATGCCTCCCACTAATCAATTGTGCTAGCAGAAGTGAATGAGATTCACGGCCCACACGGTATCGTCTGATATGCACAAGGTTTTTAGCCTTAGTAAAACTATTTTTATGGGACATTGAGTAAACATTAAGTAATGTGGGAATTTAAAATGGCCATGGGTTGAAATGATGGCGTTTCGTCACTAATAATGTACTAGCAGTAGTATTTTTGCGATGGCTCTTCCTTTATCCATAACAAAACCATTTCAGTGATTAGAATCACGATTAACAATTCAGTCCATGCATTACATGAATGTATTGGTATACAGCGCGATGTCTAAACATTTACTATAGATATCGATAGTATCTACTTGGGCCGGGTAAGAGTGTTAAGAGTGAAGCGATCGTTGCAGTGATTTCATTCCACTCTATTGGTTATTTTGCTCCAACCTACATGCCATTCGCAATCCGGAATCTACTTAAGTTTAAAAATATACATATAAATACGAACCATGCGAACATTACCATACGCATCGTAATTGGACCGATTATATGCGGCTTTGGAGGATCGACCTATTCTAGGATTTTTTTTAGTGTTCTTTGAATATTGCATCGAGCTTGAAGCAATAACGCTGCCGCTAGTGCCATTTATAGCATTTTCAAGTTAACTCAATAAAATAACCAACTAACATATCCGTAACTCACTTTATAATTTGGTTTGTTTAATAAATATTACTAAGCACTACGCATAGGCGTATATACTATCGTGTGCTTTTTATACCAACCGCTTTCTCGCGTGTGTATTCATATAATAAAACTGTAATCGTGAAGAAGTATAATAAACTGAGATACACAAAACTGCATTTTCAATTCTTAGTATTATGTCATGATTGCATGTTGAACTTCTATCAGAATAATTCGAATTTGACTCTTAAACCAAAGGGGATTGTATTTTAGTTGAAAATTAAAGCGTTTAATTTCTTTTAAATTGTATATTCACAATAATCAGGTACATTTTTAATATCACAGTTATAGTACAAGGAATACAAATCTAATAAAAGACTATTACATCAAGTTTTAAATTGTTATATGAAAAGTAAATCTGTACGTCAAGTAAAGTACGTAACAGTGTGATCTATTTACATTAAAGGCTGAAGCAGAATGGCTCGGGCTTGATCGCGTGCCAACAAGGCTGCATATGGGAGAATCATCTGAAAGACAGAAAGGTGATGTTAATATTATGTAAAAGCGGATCAAACACTCAAACCTCAAACTTAAGTTTGCTAGTTTCTAGTTTGAGTGACCCTGAAACTAAATATCACAAGATTAGATCTTCTCACTGCATCTGAAACAGAAAAATGAAATAAATGGAAATTAATATTATTTCTTCTTTTTCAGATTAAATCTCGAGCGTCCAGTTGAAATCCCGAATCTGTATGTTTCGTTTTTACCGCGTTCCATGTTTTATTTTATTCTATCCTCTTAATTATGATTGGTTTTTGTTTTAGAATATGTAAGAAAATTCGATTCAAAAGTATTTAATGTTTAGGATCAATAAAATATTATTTAACAAATGTATTTTTTTTTTCAAAAATAAAAGCCTGTGATCCCATTTTTATTTTATTACGAAAATCTTAAATGTAAGTTTTTGAGAAAAGAGCTTAACTACGTATAATTCAAGTATTAGTGTCCCAGTCACTTATGTATAGTTCTTAAAAATATCACACATTCCACATCATAAAATTAACTACAAGTCACAAACACTGCAATAAATCAATAAAGTTCCCTCCATGAATATTCCAATATAAGGACTCCAAAAGTTCTTCTTTGCTTCTGTCCAATTTCGCGATCTCGTTTGTCTCAGGTTCATTGTTTTTCTCTTTTTTCACCTCTGCAGATAGAATTATTTCTGAATTAGATATTGTTTTCTGTATTGTTGTCAATTTGGTTGAGATTAGATCATATGGACCATGAGACAACGAGATATATCTGGGTTGTTGTGGGTCGGACGCAGTAAACAGGGGTTGTAGTTGGATGTTGATGGCACCATACCCTCTGAAATAAAGTCGGACTTATCACACTGTGCCTCAGGTGCCACAGTGGGAAGTCTCCAGATCCATGTTTGTTGCGATTTCAACCATGCACACATTAATGCATTGTTTTTGAGATTTATAGGATAAACTATCCATATATGGGTATCTTTAACTAACTCATGGAGTTTATTATAATTACTGCATTCAACTTACCCATTATAATAGCGATTATAATATGGATTGTTGACCCTATTGATTAGCTATATGTAGACTATACATAATTATGTCAAAACTAGAGTCTACTGAAGACTCTTTGTTTGGCAGGCAGTTAAGATGCACTTATGGTTCTTACAGGCAGCATGTAAAACGTAATTTATGGAAGTATTTCAATAACGCCATTTAACTTTTGTGTGGACTGAAATGGTTACATTAAAACATTAAAAGGAACATTCAACTTTGATCAAACAGACATGACTGTGACTGAATTTAACGATAAATTATTGGACAGGACAGTTAATTGGTTTATTGAAGATATACTCCAAATTCTGTTCTTAATTTCATAAAATACAGTCTTAATCTTAAGTTAAAAATATGCAAATAACAATACATCAACCACAACAGTCCTATCAGTGTCAAACTTATCATATAGGTAAAAGTGAACAAATATATTGGAAAAATACTTGTCACTTCACTGGCATATCTAACACTCACTGTACATAGGAGATACCACGTTGCTAGATCAAGAGCCTGTATATAAGTTTCTAATTTGAATGTAACCGAGAAACTTTCAACATTAGTAAACATGTTTATAATTTGAAGTTACTTTTAGTATTCCCTTACATTATAGAATAATAGGTATATATACCTAGAATGGTTATTTGTGTAGTAACCATTTCAAATTCTAGCATGTTGTAATAATGATAATGACTACATTTATTTATTAAGTGTACTCAGCACAGTACTACTTTAAATGACTTGGTTAATCCCTTGACTTTCATTAAATTTTTGATTGTGTGATGAAAATGTATTACTTTGTCACTAACTATCAGTTCTGAAACGGTGCCTTAACTGCTCCATAACCCAAACAGTATGTTCTCTGGATTTAAATAACATCCAAAACAAGTTTTTTTTTTCTTTAACACCAATTGATGAATAAACGGTTGTAAATACTTGTTGGCTTCTTTTTTAAGCCTCACATAAGTTTATTATTATTATTATTTTTAGTCGCCTATTTGGTGTCCCACTGCTGGGCAAAGGCCTCCCCTTTCTCTTTCTACCAATCTCTGTCTGTTGCATGGCTTTCCCAGTCCGGCTCAAAAGTCTCCAAATCGTCCCATCATCAAGTTTATTTTATTCCCTCTAAATTCCCATGCGCAGTTTTATTGTTCTTTGACCAATAGGTCAAATTTGGTCCAATTTTAATGCAAAAACAGTTCACATAAGTTCTGAAGTTTAAATATTAACTGCTTAGATACATTTTTTTTTTTTTTTTTATATATAAGACAGCAGACGGGTCACCTGATGGAAAGTAATCACCATCGCCCATGGACACCTGCAAGACTTGGGGAATCACAGGTGCGTTGCCGACCCTTTCAAGAACAGGAAGGCTCGCTTTTTAAAGATCCCTAAATTGTACCGTACATGAAGACATAGGCACACTGTGGATCAAACTTAAGTAAGAATTAAAAATGTTAACATTTCAATAAAAGCTTGGTAAATTGCTTAGATCAGGAGTTCCTAACCAGCGGGGCGCGCCCACTTGATGGGCGTAGGGAGATCCAAGGGGGGGGGGGGGGACACGACAAGCGGCTTAGGTATTTATTAAAATTCATCAATTGGTGAATAAAGTGCAAGCCCAATGTTCTCACTAATTTCCATCATAGTTGAGTTTGGACAAGGGGGACATAGTATTTTAGTGTAAACTTGAGGGAGGTGCTTAGGGTAATAGGTTGGGAACTCCTGGCCTAGATACTTACAATTGTAAAAATACCTTGTCAATCCTTAGTAGATTCTTATACAGGTACCTATTTATATTAAAAACAAGTTAAAGCTTTCAGAATCACACCTAATACATAAGTAAAAGATAGAGATATTGACTAAGATGTTATAATATTTTAGTTACATGTCATAGTAATAATTTGCAATAGTTAGCATGAGAAGGTACTTATGTAGACACATTTTTAGAATATGTAGTAATGGCTACATCCATATCCAATTTAATGTCTCAAGACAATTTTAATGAGATTTTCAATACACATTGGCAAATGAACCAATATTTTCTTCAAGATTATGCAAATAACATTTGTGGAATATCAATTTTTAAGTCTGATGGAGAAAGTATTGTATAAACATCACATATGGTACCTTTTCATGTCACCATTAAGTAACAGCTAATGCCTGCCAAACAAAACCTGATTAAGACATTAGAAAAACTCAAAAACACTGAAAAAAAAATAAAAAACGGAAAGTGTCAATGCAACAGGTGTATCAGATGCATTCACATCATATAAAAACCCCAAAATTATAGATCACTGCATATTGAATTTAATTTGACTACAATAGGTACAAAGAAATGTGGGATTGAAATTGCAACAAATACATACATACTCAATTTAGAAGTAGTTTCCACCTACACTAATAAAAAATTATGGAGACTTCCCACATATTTATAACAAACAGTGACTACATAATAATCCTGCTGCATTGTTTATTTTAAATGAAACAGACAGTATATAGGTTAAAGAATATGGTTAGCAAAAATAAGTAAATATACATAATATAATATGAAATATAGGTAATAATAAACATTTACAAAGATGTGTTGTGAATATGCAAATAAAAATGTTAAATACAGACAAACTTTACTGTATTTCATAGAACCTCTTTGAATTGAAACAAGTATTACCGTCCATAATTATTATCATTAGTTCAAGTGAAAATTAATTCTAATCAATTCAATGAGCTTCCACAGGCCAATTAAACAGTAACCTACCTTCTCGAGGTCGCTTGGATTGACGATAGTCGCTGTCGTCCGCGCTGCGTTTTCTGCAGTTGGCTAGCGGCGAAGATTTTGCATTATCTCGCGTGTCTTCCATCATTTCGCAATCTGTCACCATTTCTGTATTCTCCATAAGACGTTTCGGTCCATGGAATCCGTAATAACAATTCGTAGATATGTGAATATTCTGACATTGTCCCATTAATTGATTGGCATCAGTGCAAATCGGAGTAGGTCGCATTGCATCAAAATTATTTCTGGCGTCCTGCATGTTGTATAAATCGAAGCCGCTGGCCGGCATTTTGATAGATTTCTTTCTTGTATTGTACTCGTCCGATGCAGAAGATATTCTCGTACGTTGCGAAATCTTTCTTGAAGTTATGAATCAAGCAATGCAACTAAAACGGTGCAGTGAAATGATATATCTTTCTTGAAATTGAAATAAAAAGGCGTGGCGTCGGCTGTGTCGCGAAGCGAAACGTAAACGTAACCAAACCAAACGAAACGAAACGACCGAGTCGAGTGCAAAGAGTATAGTAAGTCAAGTGCTTGCTCGAGCGAGTGCGAGTGCGAGAGTAACTTTTTATATACTCCAAATCGAATAGTCCGAATCAATCACGATTTACCATCGAATCGTCATTAATCGATTTACGAAGTAACGAGCCGAGCACAGACTACAAAGAAATACTAGAAACGAGGAAAAAAAAGCGTTGAATTCACAGGATGAATGAATAAACTTTGAGATTAAAATTGTCAATGCAACCAACACAACTAAAAAAAAATATCCTGTCCGAGTCTCGGTATAAGTTAGATAAAATTGACTTTGGCTTCGACCTTTGACACTACGACTACGATCGTTAGGCTGCTACTCACACGTGCACGCATTGTATAGAAGTTCGTCCACATCTGCACAGATATGTGCGAACTTCTATACAATGTGCCAATATATGCGCACGTGTGAGTGACTGGGGTTAGTACAGACTTGGCGTCAGCTTTGATCGAGATCATTCATATGAAAGTTAAACTTTAGCTTTGACTTTTTAAATTCAAAATAAAAAGGATAACAAGAAACTAGGCTGTATGAAGTAAGTTTCCTTTGCCTTACTCCCGAAAATGAAAGGGGGAGAATTAACAAAAAAAAATATTTTGAAAAATGTTAGCTGTCACTGTCAATGTCAAATTACCTTATTCGGACGGAAATCGCCCGGAATCGGTATTTGCCAAGTATATCATCCGTTATTATATTATATTATTTTAACCAAGCATTTTACATCCAAATTTATTTGCTAAAATGCTGCATAGCCTGTAATAATATGTATCTTATTGTCTTGGAGGCACTTGTGCAGTTTTACTGATAAAATACTAGTTATAAGATTGAAAGACCACAATGGTTATGCTGTCTTCGTTTACTGTTAAATCCTTTTATAGAAAACTGGGTAGACAGTATACAGAACTAAAACATTTGCATACGATATGTGCTGGAAGCTCCCGTTCTTTGCGTTACGACGCCAAGATTTGGCCAATAGAAAGTAAAAAGTTATCAAGATGTTTCGGTACTTCGTATTATTTCTACGACAAAAACGACCCAAACAAAGTCGCTGTGCAGTTACAAAAAGAAAATCGAACTCATAAATCTGTTAAAATTGAGGCGCAAAAGGCGCCAGATGGTATAACTGTGGAGACTGAAACAGATGAAGACAATGTTGTTACCAAAGTCACCATCCAGAAGACCCAAGCCCCGGCTCCGAAGTCGGCGCCGCCCGGTACATAAATGTTCACATTTATTTTAATAGTTAATCTAGGAAGCACTAAAGATAAACTATTTATGAACAATATCATTGACTCAATAATTTTTGTATGACATAACAATGCAAAATAAAACCTAAGTACACTTTTATATCTTAGAAATGCTGCCAATATTAATCTAATCCTATTGAAATAGCTGGTGAATGACAACTACACGTCATGTTTGTTTGCCTGAACTTATACCTACCAAGTAGTGATTTAACAGGTTTCATGCAACCACATAATATGGATAGTATAATGTAGATCTTGTTGTTTCAGTTAAGAAAAGGCTCCTAATAGATTTTTCAGCCTCATATACTGAACGCAACTTTATTACTCCAATGAGAGCTATGACCGAGTATCTGCTGAAGCAGACTGACTTGGAGACCTTGCCCAAGGTGTTGAGGAGGTCGCCATATGAAGCAGAACCTCCAATTACTGTGTATTATCGCAAGGATGTTGAAGCGAAGGCTATTGAGGTGTGTTACTGAAATAAACTATACTAGCTTCACATCAGTATCATATTGTGCACTGTTCTCTGGTTTTTATATTAGAAATTACTAAAAACATCTTAGATAAGTTGGGTTCCAAGCTACACAATTGAGCCTCATGAGAGTCAGTTAACATATTTGCTGCCACACATTGCTACGCGCTACGCTTGTAGCTGGTAGCAGAATTTTTCTGCTTTGTAGCGAAAACTGCATACAAACAGAGAACTCCCCTAGGGAGTTCGCAGCACTGATAGTGAAGTGGTTGTTACAGGATCCTACTTCAAAAAGATGAACAGACAAATAAAAATAAGAACATCACACATCAATTTCAGAAATAGACTGGTCCCATTACAGTTTTATAATGTCTGATTTGTTGTTTTGATTCAGGTTTGGGGTTCAAAAGACGCACTTGATAAAGAGCTTTTGAGAAGAGAATTAGACAGAAGAAGATATGAACAAGGTTAGTCCATGACAAAAAACATGACAGATTCACAATAAATAGTCATTTTAGAGGCATTTGTTACACACAGTAATAGAAAAAAAATTATGTTATTATAAAAACTGGTTTTGAGTGTAAAAAACAAAAAATGTTTCCCCCTAAACTATTGTTAATGCTGCTGAAAGGAATTAAAGTAGTTCTAGCAAAACACATAAGGAATGTAAAGGAACTACGATCTAATGGCAATAGTTATTTAATACGAGCCAACATAATACAAGTAACCCTATAAAACAATTTTAATAATGACCCATTTTCAAAGCAACATTGACAAGTTTCCACTGTTGTTGCACATTTCTGTCACGGTGTGCGCTGTGATCGTTTTCTATACCCCCACCATACACTTCAAGCATTCCCAATACTATGTAAAAAATATAGAGGCCACTTGAGATTCCTCAGTAATTATGATACAATGTATAACTGAACTATCTACTGTTGAACAGATGTATTCACTGTGAAACGGCGGCTAAGGAATTATAGAAGAGAAATGAGTCATAAGAGGGAAGCTGAAACAGAGGAGGCTGGTTTGAAAACTAGATCAGGCAGGGTGGTTCTCACTGCTATAGGAATGTGAGTTAATTAAAAAAATAACTTCCCTATGCTGGAATATAATAAGTATAATTTTATATTCATAATGCCCTTTCCAGCCATGAAGCTTTTGTTTAATACATTTTTATTGTAGGTACCTAGAAAATGGTACATTCATATGATAACCGCCAGTCCTGAATTTACACATTTGCCGCCCCAAAGCTATTCAATTTTTGCCGCCCCACTCGTGTCCGCAGCCTTACTTTTTTTTCTGTAATTTTATATTTGCGCCAATTTCGCCGCCCTAGGCTTCAGCTTTTTTAGCTTCTATGGTAGATCCGGCCCTGTAGGCAAAGAATAGTCAATGATATTATAAAAACCATATTATTATTATTATTCGGTATATTTATCTTTTATCTTAAGTTAGGTTTTTACAATATTGAAATAAAAAGTAATAAAGCAATATTAATACAAAATATTATTATTATTATTATTATTATTTTAAAATAATACACTAGCAGCTCTTTGAGCTGATGCATGTATATCACTGCACTTGTGTTCTTTGAGTTTTTAAATGAATGTGTATATAAATCCAATAATAATTTAACTTCTGGGTAGGCCTTTTTTTTTTTTTTAACATGAGTTTTATTGTTGTTAAGTACACAATTGTTTTTCAGAAATGGATGTAACTTCATCTTCAAGCTCTGCGCTTGGTGTTACACTGGGTCTCACAGTTTGTTTTCTGAATGCATCCACTCCCTTGCTGACACTGTCAACCAACTGATCTTGGCTTATGGGATACACAAGTCTGTTCAGGTATATGATTAGCTAATAAATAACTGGTTAACTAATACTAACAAGCTCTCACAAGGATTTATATAATTGCTCTTTGATTTCCAGATGGCGGACCCAGACCACCCATATGGTTATACAAATATGAGATATGTCTCTTCTTTGATCTCGGGAGTGGGAATATTCTGTGTAGGCAGTGGACTGTCCTTCTATCATGGAGTCACTGGAATAATGGATCCCCAGCCGTTGCACGACTTTTACTGGGTAATAAATAGTAGTACCTAATCTTAATCATAATAACATTTTAATTTGTGTCTTAAACCAAACCACCCTTAAACACGACACTTGCGAACTGAGTTCACACCCACGTAAATCTTACGCGTAAGAGCGGGATAGAATGGCACTCGAGTATCGAGTATCGATGTTTTTTGTACGCGTGTTAATGTTAATCAGGGTTAGGCTGGCTTCGATTAAGCTTGGTTAATGGTGATATTGGTGATTTACGTGGATGACTTAAGTACGTTGAAATGTATGAGAAGTGAGCGTGTCATATTTTGAATACCTACGTCATCAGCTGATTTCACACGATTCATTCATGTATTTGAAAAGTTCATATTCGCATAATTCACTATTTTCGCTTTATGTAACCGCCGCGTGACATGCGACGCTGACAAGTTTAGGCTAACTCAACTTTGTCAAGAAACCAAATGGACGTTTTTACGATAAGGTAGATCGAATAGCGTCATTCCCTTATCAAGTGAGTGTCATTTAAGTATTTGCATTTTTTTTTAGGCTTACTTCGTGCTTGGCGGAGCCGTAGTGTCGGAAGGCGCGACATTAATGGTAGCGCTGAATGCAGTCCGGAAAGGCGCGAAGGAAGCTGACACGCCGCTATACGAATATAGTACGTTACTAAAGCATTTTACTTCACCTTAGTAGGCATGTTACTATAGAGCTTTGAACACCGTCGCAGGATAGCATGCCTGTCTGTTCTTTATCGGATACATTTTGGCGGGTGTGCGCAGGAATTACTCAACCTAACCTTTATTTTCTTTTGCCAACGGACGTCCAGGCGAAGGGAGTGCCTTCCCTTTTGTTGTTGGCATTCTATTGGCTCGAACGAAGCGGTTCGCGTCATCCTTGTTAATGCGGACCGCGCTCCCATCGTCCGTGTTTCCGGAAAAATATAACCTAGGGTTCTTCAACGCCAGAGTGAATAGGCTGTTATTGAACCAATGTTACACCTTCGGCTGCGTCTGCACTCTCCGTCAGGTGAGACAAAGGTCAATCACTGGTCACTCGTATGTAAAAAAAACTCGTAAGTTTAATTTTACCTACTTCCTGTGCTCAGGATAACATGAAATTTAGAATTCAAACTTATCTACATTGAATGACAAATAAAATAATTATTCGTCACTAAATGTAGTCGGCAACTTTCAGTTAAAGCAGATTTTAACAAACAAGCAGTTATTTTTTAGGTAAATATAGTAACATAACCATGTTTTACTCCAATATGTACTGTCAATATGAAATTGGCGGGAGCGGGTGGGGGACGCTACTATACCAGATGCGCAAACGTATCCACTAGCCACCCATAGCTCTTTTTACTTGCGTTGACTTATACTATTATAAGCTAGCAGAAATGCGACGTCGATGCCTTGGTATTGTAATCTATACTAAACTCCATTCGTTTAGATATTTAAAAAAAAGGTAAACAATCTTGACATGTCTTTTTGAAAGTGTATTGTAAGAAATTACATTGTTATTTCATAATTAATTTGTAAAGTGAAAACATTTAGATTTTAAAGTTTCAATTAGTGGTGGTCGTTATTACAACAGCAGATAATGTAATGCATTATTTGCACGTAACGAACAACACATTATCGAATCGTCAACTATCCTGTTATCATTATTCGTTGTCTGTTGTCAACATTGTTCATACGCGCACTGTTGCCGCACTTGGCATAGAAGCGCAAGCGAGTGCGCAACAAATCAAGTAGGTGTGTGCGAGAGAGCGCTATACGCGCGAGCTCGCATCGCAATCGCAATTCAAATAACTGACTTTTGGTATCATTATTAGCTGTTGCTGTTTGTTGTCAGTCAGTACAATAACAAACAAGGTAACAGAGCGTTGTTTTGCTTTTGTTCCTGTACGTTTTTATTACGCTGCGATCGCGACGACATAAGTATAACAATTATTTAATAATAAGTTCATTCTCGTTTTGTAAAACAGCAATATAACAGGATAACAGACAACAGTTTACAATAACAGCTGTTTAAGAATAACACAACACTGTTATTCATTATTGCAAAACAGCCGTTATTGCCACCACTAGTTTCAATAAAAAGACATGTCAAGATTGTTTACCTTTTTTTAAATACCTAAACGAATGGAGTATAAGTGCAGTTACATAAACAAAAATATGTGACAGAGAAATAATAAAAAAAAAATTGTTCAGTAATGCGTAGCTCCGACCCATCCGTGAACGTAGTCCTGATGGAGGACACGGCGGCGGTCGCGGGCGTAATAGTGGCCGCCTCTTGCATGGCGATGTCCCAATACACCGGCAACCCGATCTTCGACGCCGTCGGGAGCATACTGGTGGGGACGCTGCTCGGCGGAGTCGCCTCGTTCATCATTCTCAGCAACGTCGGCGCATTGGTTGGCAGGTACGTACTAACCCTCTTATTCATAAACGTTTTATAGGCTTCTGCTAACTAAGCAATCGTTTGTCCTTATCTGTGAAAGATAAATGTCGAAGTGACAGATAAGGACAAACGATTACTAAGTTAACAGAAGCCTATAGACCGTTTATGAATAAGGGGGTAATTATTTATTACTAAACCACATACACAGAAATGAGTCAAAGTATGCTACTAATACTGGCACTCCACTTGGCGTATTTATCCAAATATTTGCGCGAGTGGAGCGGATGCACTATATTGTTTGTAGCGTATGCGACCAAGATGCCAGTAGCGCAACGCGAACACGCAACGCCAAGTGGAGTGCCAGTACAAGGAATAGGAAAAATATCTGGCTTCGGCTATAACGATTACTGTTTAACACTCTGTGTCACCGTCTCTTGTCAAGCGATATAAGATGAGGGTGAGAGATAGTCCACGTGTTAGTCGATATAGCTTCTTGTATTGAACATTCGGTACGCTACGAGTATCAGTATCAAAGTTGTGTGTTCAAAAATTGCTGCAAATACATCAACGATGGTGTCCATGGGCGATGGTGATTACTTTCCATCAGGTGACCCGTCTGCTCGTTTGCCCCCTCTTATATAACAAAAAAAAAACGCCCTCAAGAGGCCGTCCATAGAGTACGTCACACCACACCAATTTCATCATTTCTAGAGCGTCAGTTTTTGACAGAAACTTATTAGGTCAGGCTGAAGTTACTTTCAGAGGCGATCCGTACCCGGATCTATTTTCGGAGCTTCAGTCAGTGCTGATTTATCAATTGTTTTTAGATCTATACCACAAGAGCAGCTAGACGAAATAAACAGCGTTCTAGAAAGAGACTTTATGATACGAGCCATTCATGACGTCAAGGGTATAGATATGGGAAGTAATCTAATAAGATACAAGGTAATTAATAAACTAAGAGTCCAAAAAATTGTGTTTGTTCAACTTGATTAATTGTTTTTCTCAACTTGATTCGTGATAATTTTCAGGCTGAAGTCGATTTTGATGGCAGAGCTCTCACAAGATCATATTTGGAAAAGCACGACCTAAATGCTTTATTTGAGGTTAGTAAAAAACCGGCCAAGTGCGAGTCGGACTCGCGGACCGAGGGTTCCGTACAAATTAGGCTAGTGAATAAAAACCCAGTGTTAGCAGCGCCCTGCTATTACAACACTGGATTTTTTTTGGTCCAAAGTTCGAAATAAAGTTTTTGAATTTGAATTTGAATTAAACAAAATGTAGGGAGTGTGAGGTGATTTTATATTGGATACTTACATTGGCAGACAGACAAAAAAATAAATTAGATTTTTGTACTCATTCCATTAGTTGTGCTATAAGAGCTACTTTCATACCAAATTTCAATTATCTAGGACAACTAGTTTTTGGGAGTACAATTTGTATGGAAACATCTTTACTAATGAGAATGAGTGTATATTTTGATTGAGTTGATTTAGAGGGTCGATTTTTTCCCAGCTCTAAGGGGTCGCAGACGCAGACCTAAGTATTTGGTATTAATGTAAACTTTCTAGCTTTACGCGTTCCTGGGAAAAAGGGTCTCGACTGACGGATGGATGGACAATAAAGTGATGCTATAAGGATTCCGTTTTTATCCTTATGCGGTACGGAAACCTAAAATTAACTATAGTTTAGCACCGCTTGCGCCGTGATTTGTATACCCACAAACTTAGAATTGCAAAAATAGAAATACTTACATTTTCTTGGAATAATTCCCCACAGCATAAATATGTATCTATGGAAGTCTAAAACGATGAATATTTCAGGATATGAAAAAAGTTCAAACAATCGATGATGTTGAAGCTTTCCTGCTGAAGCATGGAGAAAATATTGTGGATATGCTGGGCGGAGAAATCGACAGAATAGAATTGAAATTAAGGGTAAGAAAATCCAACTATGAATGTGGTATTATTGCATGTTAAAATTTAAAATACTAAAATTGATTTATTTTGTTTACAGAAAAAGTTCCCGCAAATACGGCATTGTGACTTAGAGATTCTTTAGATAGGTAGATGAAGCAAGAGTCGTGATAATTAAATAAGTTGAATGGGATGTAAATATTGTTAAGCAATTCCATGGAGTATGTTAAATAATACACAATGACCTATATTGTGATAGCTAACTCGGATAAATAAAAATGCTTTCATAAAGGCTAAGAGCACACTGATAAATATTAAGGGACTGTCCGCTTGGTCCCTTTCCTGCAACAACCACAATCAATAAAATCCATTTTCTTAAACATCAATATCCCAATGTATCTATTTGCCTTATCATCAGTATTCTAAACTGAAACATCCGTTTTGAAATATCTGTTTCCCGGTAAAGTAAGGTAAACTACTGATTGGCATTTTAATTTCAATCATTGGCACCTAGATTTTATAGATTCGCGCCCTTGTTGCTAATAATAAGAGTGAAATAATCATTAGAGTTGATTAGAGAGTGCCATCAGTAGGGTGGTTTAGTTTTACCATAATGTGTCCATGAGATGACTTTATTTGCTGTGCTTCTGTAAGAGTAGAGTTAAGATAATGGGGATGAATCCTTTGGGATGTTTATGTTTCATGACAAACAGATCTCTGGGACTTGAATATCACAGGAAAGGGATTTTTTTAGAAGACAGATCTATCTTGCTGAAAAGCTTACAATTTAAACTCCAATCGTGAGCAAAGATATATTCTAAGGCAGCTATTGAAACGCTTGCTGTTAGGATAAGCGTGTTTCTTAGGTGTGGCCTTAGCCTAGCAAATTACTTGTAAATATAAGATGTTATACTTATCACATTTTGTTAGGTATATGCAGCTAAGAGTCAAATGTAAATTGAGGGAAAAAACAAGTAAAGATCATTATTACCCAGTTCTTTTGTGTATTTTATTTAACTTAGTTTAACCTATTTCATTTCATTTTAATCGTCGTAAGTTAAAAATTGAAGTTTATCAGTAAAACCAGTATGTTCGTATTATAATTTAATTAGTACAAAATATAATAATTCCTTTAACTTACACGCTTTCCTGTGATACTAAAAACAATATACATGACAATGAAATAAACTGTTGAATAAACCAATGCAGTATTATAATAAAACCGTGACAATGAACACATTAATTCACAAATTAATCACAGTGCTGTTAAAAAAACATGTATCCAACTCTTTTTTTTAACTAGACGAAATAATGAGCACCGCTTTGGCGGGCAGGTTCTATTAATCAGCAGTTTCTCAGAATGCTACACAGTGCATTAAGGTTGATTTAGACGAGGACTATTTTCAGCCGCCTAAATTTCGGCGCCTAAAAAAGGCACCGTATAAACACTTTCGGCGCCATTTTTTCGCGGTATGGCGCCGAAAAAATGGCGCCGAAAGTGTTTACACGATGCCTTTTCCAGGCGCCGAAATTTAGGCGCCTGAAAATAGTCCTCGTCTAAATCGACCTTTACATCTAAAAAATTTAATGGCGTGACAATAGAAAATATTAAAATGCAATTTGAGTGGAATCATAAGGCTACACGCGCCGATTATCACAGCTCACTGTTACATAATATATTAATTTGTTAAATATAACAACAACAAAGAATTATGCAAATTCATTGATGCAACATAATCATGTGAATGAAGTAGGACCCACAAGATTTAAACGGTATTCTTAAGGGGCTTATTTTAAAAGAAACTAACTTAGTAAATATAATCCGCGACTCACACAGCGGGTCTAGTCTGCGGCAGGCACAAGTTATAATGAGCAGTTTTATTCCAGAAGTCTGATTTCTTCCACCCGCACCAGCCCTTGCCGATAACCGTGGACAGATCATCGGCTCCAGTGTAGTGAGGGTCCAATATGAGATATCGAGTCTCATTTGTGTCCGAATTAAACTCCACGCCTAGGATTGTATGCGCTAAAACACCTCCACCTGTGAAGAATGATTGTGATTACTTTTTTACTTCATAAAATAAAAAGGATCAATAACAAGCAAGTTAAAAATTGCTCATAATTGCTTACACTTCTGAGACTAAACTACGCCTTATACGTCGCTATCACTAGCTGTATAGTGGCCGAAAAGTAGAGGGAATTTAAGCAATATAAAACGCGTTGCTAACGCCCATTTAGACACATGCAATAATTGCATTGAATGTAAGTTTCATTACATTGCGGGTTGCCGGGGTAAACCGAATTCAACCGATCTGTCAAACTTCGCAATGTAACTAAAATGGCATACAAATAATGCATATGTCTAAATGGTCCTTCAGAGTGCTAGTAAATGGTTAGTAATAACAAGTGAAAATCGCGAATGTTTATAACATCAAGGTTAATCTATGGTTAAAAAATGGTTAAAAATTTATCGTTAAATCTGGGTAAGGGAATAATAGCTCCATACATTCGACACTTAGCCTTGCTATAGCAATTATTTTAGAGTTACATAGTTAATCCTGTTCCGCGAAACGAAAGTCATAAAATAAATAAATATCATGAGACAATTAACACCAATTGACCTAGTCCCAAACTGAACAAACCTTGTACTATTGACACCGGTCAGTATTCAAAACAAAACTAGATTTAATAGCTGCAATACTTACCGATCATGATAGGGCTACCATGTTTCCGGAAATGATGCATCAACTCTGGGGTATAGCTCTGCATTTCCGCGCCAGTGTTTGCAAAAATAATCCTCGACTGCACACCGATAAGGGTTTCTAAGCAAAAGGAGACCTCTGTCGATCCTATCCACTGCTTAGAGCCTATGAAAGACGATGGCTTATCTCCAATATCAACAAGGCACTGCTGTATTTCTCGGTGGGTTGGTGCATCTCTTACTGAATATCCTTGGTACCTAAAATGGAAAATGATATACATTATGTATGTATGTATCAGTGGCGTGGCGTCAAGTATATCAGAAGGCAAGCCGAAGGGAACTTAACTAGCCTTTCCCTCTAATTCTGCACAATAAATTGCCCAACTGCCTTAAAATAGGCAAGCCGGTGGGAATTGAGTTCTATGGACGCCACGCCACTGGTATGTATATAAACTCTTTATCGCACATAAAAATTTAAAAATACAGAAGTACACAGAAAATAGTAGGTACAAAGGCGAACTTATCCTGTTCCGGCTAACATACATGGTACATAAAGGAATAGTTTACAAAAAAGGCATTACATAGTCATGTAATTCTACAATCATAATACCCTTTACTTTTATAAAATTTACCAGCTTCTGCCCGCGACTTCGTCTGCGTAGAATTAGACACATTAGGCAGCTATGACCTTTAACATGTATATCGCTATCCCGCAGGAACTATGCAATTTTCCGGGATAAAAAGCAGCCTATATTTTAATCTAGGGTACCAGCTATCTTCGTTCCAAATTTTATCCAAATCCGTTCAGTCATTTTAGCGTGAAGAAGGAACAAACATACACACTCTCTCACTCACATCGTCACAAACTTTCGCATTTATAATATTAGTAGGATATGAGAAGTTTCTTGTTTAGAACTTGATTTTATTTACCTACCAATTTGTTTATATTTTATTCTACATTAGCTTCTGCCCGCGACTTCGTCTGCGTAAAATTAGCAATTGACATGTTTATCGCTATCCCTCGGGAACTGTGAAATTTTACGGGATAAAAAGTAGCCTATGTTTCAATCTAGGGTACCAGCTATCTGGGTTCCAAATTTTATCCAAATCCGCTCAGTCGTTTCAGCGTGAAGAAGGAACAAACATACACACTCACATCGTCACATCGTCACTCACAAACTCACAAACTTTCGCATTTATAATATTAGTAGGATTTACTTTTATTTTAATGGACCCTAAAAAATAAGTTAACATCAGTTAATTTTGTATAATTAATAAGAAATATTCAATCAGACTTTATATTTTAGAGTTCGAAATAAACTAACTAAACTTGGGAGCAAAGAAACCGGGTCACTAAGAGGATTTGTTTTACTATAATTACATTTAGCGTAAAGGTTTCTTTGAAGTGATAACTTCTTATGGGAGAACCGCTTCGTAACGTAACGCGTTACGGCGCTAGTTTTTTTTTTTTTTTTTTTTTTTTTTTTTTTTTTTTTTTTTTTATGATATAGGGGGCAAGCGAGCAGACGTATCGCCTGATGGAAAACGATTACCGTCGCCCATGGACACCTGCAACACCAGAAGAGTCACAAGTGCGTTGCCGGCCTTTTAGGTAGGAGTAGGCTCTTTTTTTGAAAGTTTGAAGGTCATAACGGTCTGGGAACACCGTAGCAGGAACCTCGTTCCAGAGCTTTGCTATGCGAGGCAGGAAATTTCTGGAAAAACGCACAGTAGAAGACAGCCAACCATCCAGATGGTGAGGATGGAAGTGTTGTCGCGTAGGGCGGTGGCGGAAGGATGCGGCAGGGATCAACCCGAATAACTCCTCGGAGCACTCTCCGTTGTACATGCGATAGAAGATGCACAGTGAAGCTACATCTCTACGCAGCGCCAAGGAATCAAGCCGATCAGAAATTCGCTGGCAGCCGACTATTCGAGTCGCTCTCCGTTGTATGCGATCTAGAGGGAGAAGCTGGTACCGGGGAGCCCCCGCCCACAGATGAGAGCAGTATTCCATATGTGGGCGAACCTGCGCCTTATAAAGCTGGAGGCGGTGGGCTGGAGTGAAATACCGTCTCGATCTGTTGAGCACGCCGAGCTTCTTCGAGGCTAACTTAACCTTACTCTCCAAGTGGTCGCGGAACTGGACTTCACTCGAGATGTCAATGCCAAGGATTCCGATACTGGCTGTGGTAGCTAGGGGAGTGCCCTCAAAAAGAGGTGACGCGACAAAGGCAGACTTTTAAGCTAGTCTAGTCTGTCTGGCTTCCCTTCCCTTCCCCTTCCCTCCCTTTCTTCCTTTATTTCTTTGACGGCAGCGGTAGGCAAGCTCTTCCTTTCTCACTCTAACCCACAGCGCTAGTCGTCTTTCGGACAGACGCTTCCCCTTCCCTCTCTCTCTACTCAGTGTTTAGTGTGCGATAGACTTATACCGTTAGTAACTTGATTAGTTTAAGTTATCACTTCTGTCGGACGTCCCGAGACGCACACGTTTCTTTTTTTCGTATTACTTACCTAAACCACGAGAAGATAGTCTGCATTGAGCGGTAAGCACAGCCCCAACCGTCATCGTTAAAGTTGTCCTGCATGTAATGATAATAACCATATCTTCCCCGAACCAACGCTGTGCTAATGTCTCCCTTGACCGGTTGCGGTGGTATACCTTCATGTGGATTCAATAGCCTGCCTCCTGTGTTTTCTACGTATTCATTGGACCTTCGGAATATTGGTCGGTCTATTGGAAGACCTAACTGTTCATGCAATATTCTTCTTTCTTTCTCTGTAACAAAAGGTACGATATCAAAAGACTGGCGGGAACAAAGTGGTTGGAAACTGCTCAAGACAGAAACAGATGGCATAAACTGAAGGAGGCCTACACCTTAGAGGTTGATAATGGCTAAAGAAGAAGAAGGAGAGAACAATAGGTAGTCATTGTAATTTCAAACTGGATTACTATATTGACCTTGTCAGCGAGTTATTTAGGAAATACGTATCAACGCGCGGAGTTATAAAACATGTGTTAAACAGGATTAAGTCTCTTTCATCATGAAACTACCGTGAGACTCAAACATAATTACAACAAACCGGATAACTCACGTATAAAAGCCGAAGGAATGCTCCGACAATTGTTTCGGACTATTCCGTAGTCCTTCATCAGAGAGCGCTCGCCCCGACGGCAGCGAAACGAACACTGCGCGCCAACGCTCTGCTCTGGAATAGTCCGAAACAATTGTCGGAGTATTCCTTCGGCTTTTATACGTGAGTTATCCGGTTTGTTGTAATTGACAACATTTCATTTTTATAACACCTTAAAATGTATATATGGTTCGAAAGCATTTTGCCTCTTGATCACTGCAATATGTTTATATAATTTTAATATTGCTTATTATAGAAAATAAAAATTAATTAAAAACATGTCTTAATTTTACCAATTCTACCACAGGATAGGTGAAATGCCTTTGCCTTTTTCATGAGAAAAAGTAAGCGACCATAATTTTGGATTTGACAACTTCAAAGTACAAGGGGGGCAACTCTGTAATTCTATTTTTGAAGTTCGTTGCATACCTTCTCGCTCACTCTCAAGTTAATGACTATATTAGTATGAGCGGAACAGCACGAAGCGAACCTCGAAAATCGAATATCGGAGAATAAGGCCTGACATTGTCAATTTGAAATTGACGTCAGTTTTTTTTCTATACAGAAAAGACAAAAGGATAAGTGTCTATTCTGTGATAGTTTCGGAGTTACGCCCTTTTAGAATAAGCAAAAATTAATAAATTAATTATAAATTAAATACAAACCCTAGCGAAAAAATTAAACTTCCAGCATGTTCATCTTTTCAAACAAAATACAGAGAACCATTAAAACTATAGGCTCAGAAATATGAAATGTTGTCAATTAGGATTAAGTCTCATGTATACTTGAAAATAGCTTAGGCAGCTAAAGACTGCTTAACTGAGTCCTCGCCCGCGCGGTACAGGAGCGCGGGGTAGGCGACAAAGGGGGTCGAGAGAGGTGCGGGCGGCAGGCGCAATCTCCGCCTGCACCGCTCTCGGTCCCCTTTGTCGTCCTACCCCGCGCCCCTGTACCCGCGCGGGCGAGGACTCAGTTAAGCGGTCGGTGTATACACTGGTTGAACATATCATCATTCTTAGGAAAGAATGTCTAATTCTTGTTATTGAGTTTTCATAACTTCTGATAAGATATAATTCCAAAAGTTAAGACTACACTTACCCATGCTCTCATCAGGTATACCCTTCGGGATAACCCGCGTGACAAAGTGGCCCAGTTCTTGGGGCATGAAATGGAAAATCTCTGGTAAACGTAAACCGGCCCCGTCGCCTATACCTTCCTGACCTGTAAAGAAGAGCTACTATGGTAAAGTCAGTTTAATAAGCGCAGTAAACAACACCAAAATCCTAGTTACGATTCATCATTCAGTTGCTGTATATGCATACCTATACAGTTTGATTAATTCGAGTTAACACTTGACAGATGGGCGTGCCTTCAGTCAATTTTCAATTTTGACGTCATATAAATAAAGCCGTTTTTAGCATACCGCTACCTACATTTACAGATTACGTAAAAACTATTTTATTTGTATGACGTCAAAGTTGAAAATTGACTGAAAGCACGCCCATCTGTCAAGTGTTAACTCCAAGTAATCGTACTGTACTTACCTTCATTAGTCATGCCAGAACTTTGATGTTGCAAGTGAAATAAAAGGAAGCAGTAAATATTGCAACTTAATTATGTAGTTCTTTTGCACATTGAGTTGAATTACAGTTAAACAGTTATTTCGTCTGTTTTCTTTGAGCAGTAATTTAAGTCTTACCTAATTGTTCAACGAGTACACTTTCCACCAACTTGAGCGAACGACACGCTGCCTCCACTAAGACTGTGTACAGTTCTAACAGCTTTGTGTTGCGGTGGATCATTGCCAGCGAGTCTACGCGCAACGGCATACTGATGCAAAATGCAGCTGAAAATCGTAACAAAACACAATTTATTACCTGTAACAAGTACTATATTTCTTAAATATTTATTATAAACTGCAATATCAAAGTACATGATCTAGTCTGATCATTTTATCTGCAGGTTTGAACACAAATTTTAAGGTAATAAACACAACTCACGTTTACGTTGTGTAGTCATCATTTTTACAGCAGTCTTAACAAGTTTATCAGACAAAATATCCTTAGTAGCTTTCAGTATTAAATTTACAGGTAATATCTCCTGAAAATAAAAGTCATCATCAATACTTATGCTAAATTATATCATTTGAAATGGTTTACAATGTCTAGATCCAGTCTAACACAAAGGAATTCAAAAAGTGACAGATGAATGCATAAAAGCTTAGGTAGATACCTTAAAATATTTATACATTTATAGAAAACTAGACTAGATAATAACTTACTATGCTATTTGTGTTATGCTTTTTCTTTTTGGGTTGTTCTGGGCTCATGGAGTCTACAAGCTCCCCGATTGTAGCCTCTGCACTGGTTCCTGTCAGTCCGACATCTGAAGCTACACCAAACAAGTAGACAGATGTCCCATTTATATGAAATGATACTTGACCAGACGCAATCTGTAAATATAATTATAATTCATACTTTTTTAATCATTCAAACAGCTGGATAGTAGAGGAGGGAATTAATTAAAAACAGCATAATGTTTGTAGCCATAGAGCAACATGCAAGTTCAGTATAATTCTGAACTCAAAAAACAGGAATCTCTTTATACATCCAAGGAAGGAACTGATTACAAAATAATAGTATTTAAAAGCAAGGACCATTACTATTAAAGGGGCATTGGATAGGGGTATTTCATAGAATTGTTTTCACAAAACCTGGTAAGCAGATCATCGGGTTACCCGAAAGAAAGTCTAACCATAATATCAAAGTTAATTCCATTAGAGATTATCAAAACTAAAACCCAGTTACCATGTAAGGTTGCGGTATTAAAAAACGGGTAACCAACGGTTAACCTTATTCAAACCGGTTTCCGTAATGATAGGCTTAGCACAACGATAAGCTTACCATATCATAGGGTAACAGTTTAATAGGGTTACCCTATGAAAAGGCTTAAGCAAATGAAGGGGTTTTCTGGCCCTTGTTTAAAAGTACTTGTTAAAAAATTCAAATAAATTAGCCAAAGATAAAATTCCACTTGATACCTTTTTCCTTTTGTTTTGCATAATATTCTTGACACCAGCAATAGTTGCCTCACAACTGAGTGGTATGGTTGTGCAGAGGCGCACATGAAGGAACTGCTTCCACAGCTCGTCAGAAGCTAGTACCTCATACTTAGTTTCTTCAAACTTATCATGGACCAGGAAATGAGCTTTCATGTCCTTCTTTTGATTTATAATGATTACAAGAGGATTGTCTGTAATGTCTACATCCTGAAAATGTATAAATTTAATAAAATAAAATCTAAATCTATGTCTAAAATCCCATTTTTACAAGATTATAATAAAACTAATCTAGTAAATTGAAATTTACAAGATTAGTACAATATACAGTTCCTGGGGGTTGTCCAAATTCTCCAGTTAGTTTCCAATTCCAGTGCATATGCCTTAAATTCTTAAATCAATTGCAAGGACTAAAAGGATGTGGTAGTGCCGAATCTGAATCAAAAATACAATTCAAAACTGTAAATACAAGGGATGAAAAACAGTTTACTTGTAATATCTCCTTTAGCCTCGTCTCCGTCGTTAACGTTTCGCCAAACTTGATCACCCCACATAGTTCTATCTCAGTGGGCAAGTTCAGAAGCAGCTGGTTGTAAGTATTCTTTTCGTTTTCAAATAACTCCAAACTCAGCCCGACCACTAGCAAGGTGCCATCGTACATAAGCCCGTAAAGACATCCTGTACTCTCGTTTGTGTCTATTTTAGACAATCGCTGCCGGTAATACAATAAAAATTAGTCAAAAAAACACAACTGTGATGACGTATTAGGTTAAACCTGTTTGTATGCTTTCGTGGTGATCAGAGAATAGGTCACCACGATAAAATCAATTCGCTTAATTAATAACTTTGTTTTCAATCTGCAATTACTGATAAATTCATTAATTTTCATTTTAAAATTACCTCAATAACATAACTCGATATTTTGAGACGTGGTGACATTTTAACTAAATGTTGCCATATGTGATAATTGAACGAATGACAAATTTGCAGCAAATAAAAAAAAAGCAGATACGTTTCTCATCACGTTAATTAATTTACAATTTGTTTGTTATAGAAATAGAAAAAGGTTACGACCAACACCGCTAATTTTTGAGCGTTGGGTATTCGGAGGTTGGGTAGCTAGAGAAATAACCCCCTTATACATAAACACTGTAGGCTTCTGCTAACTTAGCCTTAGCAATCGTTTATCCTTATTTGTCACCTTTGACTTTTACCTTTCACAGATAAGGACACAAGATTGCTAAGTTTGTAGAACCCTACAGAGCGTTTATGAATAAGGGGGTATAAAACTAAATCTCTATTTACTATTTATCGCTATGCTATTTTATGTGATAAATATCTTATCCACGCTGTCTAGGCTGTGCTAAATTTCGCCAAAAAGCGCTAAATAAATTTTGTACGAAAATAATAAACATCTATACAATCCTCACAGACTTCCACTTTTATAATATTAACAGGATAATCAACGGAAACAATTTACAGACGTTAATAAAAATTTACAAATTTTGTCACAATTTCAAAACTTTAATTGATTCTCTTTACATGTATTTATGGCCTCTTCTACTATTTTTGATCTTTCCTTGGCAATCTTCAGGGCATCTTCTTGTATATCCGATGACAGGTTACGTCCACCAAATTTTTGTACTCCACATAAAAAGCCATTATTGTAGCAAACAATTAAATTGGCCCCAATACCTCCACAAATATCTTCTTCATAACCTGATGGATCAGTCAAAATAACATTGCTGAAAACAAACAAAATATTCTCAGTCACATTACATCGGTTACATTGGATATTAGTTTAAAATTAAAACATGTATAAGTAAGTAGGTGATGAATAACTTGATTTGCAATTTTAACTGTTATAGGTACCTTTGGTTAAGTTTATACACAGCAAAACTGGTGGCCACAGGCAGTCCATGCACAGTCAAAGGCGTGGTTATGGATGGGTCCACAGTGAAATCCTCAGTCTCATGATTGTATGATACCTCTGGCAAATTTACTGCAAATAGAAAATAAAAATAATAATAAAGCTATTCAGATTAACAGAGAAATATTTATTAACATGAAAAATCAACCCTAACAATAGTTTGTGTATGTTGTATACATTATATTTTTTATTTTTAATATCATTAGTGTTGCCAGCAACTTAATCATCCCAAAGGGAATTTTAACTTTTCTGGGACCAAAAGTAGGTGTTAAAAATAGTGGTTTTATTATTGACTTAATTCTAAAAATCAGTTTGTAATTTTCCAGAAATGGCAATCCTAAATGCTGGTGTTGGGCTCTCCTGTCTAGAAATTTAAAAATAATTTGTCAAATATGAGTTTCTCACATGTTTTCAAACTAGCCATCAGAGTCATAATACAGGCATCCACCAGGCTCCCATCATTGTCGATGCAGATCATGTCGCAGTACACCACCCAGACCAGCTTGTCTGGTACTATGCAAAGGTCTTTTAGATCAATGCATTTTGAATTTATGACAATATCTGAAACTAAGTTGCTGGTGATCTGTGCATGGTCGGAAGGGGGCCCAGGTCTGTATTTGGAGGAACATAATGGTGGCAGTTCTACATTTGTAATTAGATATCCAACATCAGGTTCTTCAGCTTTAGGGACTGCTAACTCCTGAAAACATAAGATGTTTTATAACTAGAATTTATAGGAATCATTATTATTCAGTGCAATATTTCATGTACAATAGAAATCAACAAATGTGTTACCAATGTAATGCCACAAACTACAGTTGTGTTGCCACACTTAATGACAGCAGATGCATCTGCAGTTTTCAAAGAGTTGACATTCAGTTTTAGGTCGCGTTGCTCTTTGAATTTCCTTCCATCAGGCCTAATGTCCCTAGATATGTAGTCATTGAAGAATTTCGCTGGGTGAATAAGCCTGTAAAGAAATAAAATATTTCAACAAAATAGATGCTAGTTGCAAAATATACTCAGACAGTTTCCGGTTTCGGAGTTAAATAAATAAATAAATTTTAGGAGCTTACTTGTATATTTCAGCCATTTGCTCGGTTGGAGTTCGTAGGCATGCAACTTAACCTTACTTATTGCGGCAATTTGTCGGTTTCTGAACTCGTAGTCGTTTTCAAAAGATGCTTATGATATAATTTAGGTACCAGTGACGATGCAAAATTCTAATTATTCTGGAATTATACACCGTAGTTTTCTTAATAATAAATAACACAACACAACATAAATCAAATCAACAGTAAGCTGTCACTGTCTCGCTGTCTGTCACTCTCACTGTCCAGGGTTGCCAGATGTCAGCTAACTCAATTCGCCTAATTTTGACTACCGAGTAGCCTAAATCGCCTTATAGGTTTTTTTTTTTCAAGTAGCCTAATTCGCCTAACATTTTGAGCTAAGCAGCCTAGCCAGGTAAAGAAGAAATGTAAAAATATACAAGGTAAAGCAATCAATCAAAAAGATTCTGTGAAAGCAAGAATGCAAAAAATTTCGTATCCAAAAAAAGTCGTAACTTTTCTATATTTTGGCTGATTTGTTGTCTTTAAAATTCATTCCGCAAGGGAATAAGCGAAGGTTTTGCACCATACAGCCATTTTATTTTAAATGCATAATTACGTTTCGTTACAAGCCTTTTTGGAATTATGAAGGAATGATTCTATAAATTTGGGTAATCCTGAAATAGCCTAAATCGCCCGTAAATGTTTTCCTAGGTAGCCTAAATGGCTACTGGTAGCCGATCGAATTTTTTGGTCGCCATTTGACCCCCTAAGGTAGCCTAAATGGCGATAAGTCGCCTAATCTGGCACCACTGTCACTGTCACTGTCAGTCACGTATGTTTTCTTCCGTTTCTTCCTCATACGAAAAACAAAGGGAAAGAAAGCACGTACAGTCACTACTTCATTTGCTGGGCCCTAACTCTAACTTCGTAGTCCAGCAAACTATACAAAGCATAACAGATTTTTTTCATTGATTGACACGATTTGCTCTAATTTCTCTCCTTGATCCATCACAATTTTTTAAAACGGTGCCAATCCAAGATACAAAAAGCCTTCCAGCTAATTCACAAGAAGTTAAACCAGTAATTTAAAAAAAAAAACCAGCTTGCTTGACAATTTTTGACACTGACGTTTCTTTTCGTGTCGGTATTCGAAGACGTGAACTAGGTTTGTATTTTTGCTTTTAAATCACTAATAATCGTACGAAAATAGTGACAAAATGATCAATTTTTAACCGGCTTCTAATCGTTTCCTTACCGTATATCTACGAATGCTAATATTTTGATGTGTGTGCCTTATTTCAGTTCACAACACAATGGCAAAACCAAAAGGAGAGAGGAAAGGGAAATCCGCTATCAACGAAGTTGTGACTCGTGAATATACGGTCAACTTGCACAAACGTCTCCATGGAGTCGGTTTCAAGAGGCGAGCTCCTAGAGCCATCAAGGAAATTAGGAAGTTTGCAGAAAAACAAATGGGAACTCCTGATGTTCGAGTGGACACCCGCCTAAACAAGTATCTCTGGTCGAAGGGAGTAAAGTACGTATAACTATAAATTATATATTATATTTACCCATCTATCGCATCATGTTTTCTAATACAAAGTTTTGTTATTGCTGTTTACATTTTGTTGGTTAGAAAAACATAACCTCGAATTAATATTTACTGCCAAGAACATGACAGGCATAGGAAGTAAAGTATATGGAACCCTAGTATAATACATCAAACATTTTTGTTGTCAAGAGAAATTAATTTTTGTAACAAGTGTTATTTGGTCAGGGATTTTTTTTATGTCAGCATTTTTCATCAATACCAATGAAATGGTGATAGGCCAGAGAGAATTGACTCTATATGTAGTGTTGCAACAGCGCAACCTTTCTTAGATTAATCTGCATTAAATCCATTTAAAAGTTTGTAGGTATATAATTACCAAGCTAGTTTGCTACTGCCATAGCATAATAATAACATGAGAGGCTTCCAGAAACTTTTATTTGAAAAATAAAATAGTTTTATTTCACATGCTTAATAGAACCTCCTTTTTTGAAGTTTGTTAAAAATGTACAATATCCATGACAGGCATTTATTCATCTCATGCAAGTGTCTACATGCACCAACAGTTGAAGTTGGGACCACTATACCCACTTAAGGTTAAATAACTGTCACTTTGTATGACAATTTAAAGGATTATTTTGCAAAATGGGTTGAAATTAAAAAAAACGTGACTGTACCTTTTAGTCATGATCAGTTAATCAATTGCCTAGACAAGGTAGGCTTAATTCACTAATTACTAGGTGTTAAAGAAAAAAAAGTCCCTTTTTACCTTGGCATCATGCGTGAACGGCTGGACTGTTCTTATTTCTCTGGCCGTTTTTAGAGCTGTCACATTGAATCTAGTTGTATTGTTTGTCTAAGGTGCAGACACAAATTTTACTTTATTTATATTTGTAGTAGGTAATTAATACCAATACAACTTTGATGACCAGATAGCATGAAGTAACTCTGGTTATGAATCTAGAGGATTCCCGTAGGGGCAGGCACTTGTATTATGTTATTATGAAAATTGACAGTCATGGATACTGTAATAATATGTATTTAAGTATGCAATTGTTTATTTTATAGATATAGACATAGACATAACTTTATTCGACATCAAAAATACACAGACTCTTAAACTAACACAAAAAACATACTGAGTTGATGATGTCGAAAAGGAATTTGACTCAGCCTATCTGTTATCTGTTGCCTAGTATCCATTATTATTATATATTTTTAACCTTTTCAATGTCAACAACCAACATCCGTGAGAGAACACAAAACTTTTACGCAGTGGCTTAAGTTTTAACCTGTCGAGCGTCTTTGCTTGCTTGGTGTTGAATAGGTTAATAATAATTATTCTAGTCAGTGGTACAAAATTTGGCCCAGTCTACATACAAGATTACCTGTATTTGCATATATGTAAGGGCAAAATTTTATGCTGCTGAGTATAGTATGTATGTATATGCTGAGTATAGCATGTATGTATAACTCTTTATTGCACATAAAAAATTTTAAAAATACAGAAGTATAGTTGATGGACTTTTAAAGGAATGCCCCGTAAAGTAGCCTTGTTGATCTATTTCAGGAACGTTCCCTTCCGCGTCCGCGTGAGGCTGTCCCGCAGACGCAACGACGACGAGGACTCTGCACACAAACTGTTCACACTGGTGACCTACGTCCCTGTTGCCTCCATCAAGGGTCTGCAAACGGAAAACGTTGACGCTAGCCAAGAATAAAGAATAGGTGTAACATATTTGTGTGTTTTAATTATCAATGTGCAGTAATGACGGGTAATTTTATCTAAATAATACATGTTTATCTTTAACTCGATCCGCCCCAGCTTCGCACGGTATATTATGCATGTATAAGGGTGCAACCAAACCGCCGCGTATACGCAGTGACGTGTCGTATGCGTCACGTTTTCTCACCGTTTCTTCATACATTTTGTTGCGATTCCGTAACGTCACCGTTTTTTAAGCGGCGGTGTGGTCGCACCCTAATACATATAAACCTTCCTCTTGATTTACTCTTATCTATTAAAAAAAACCGCATCAAAATCCGTTGCGTAGTTTTAAAGATTTAAGCATACATAGGGACATAGGGACACAGAAGCGACTTTGTTTTATATTATGTAGTGATGATAGTGAGGGTCGATTTAGACGAAGACTATTTTCAGCCGCCTAAATTTAGGCGCCTAAAATAGGCACCCTATATTTACTTTCGGCGCCATTTTTTCTTTTCGCTGTTTGCCATACACGAAGAACGAATTTAAAACTGAAAGGATTTAGGAAGAATCCGGCAGGTCCGGTCAGAAAATTATTGTGGCAGTGGCAGTAATTTGTCGTGAAAGGAAAGAGACTCGAACCAAATGCTACTAAGGTCGTGGCTGCACTGTCCGAGGGATTGCGGTGCGATAGCGAAGTCGTTAAACCTGCGTGTAATAATTATGGTTAAACAACTTGTGCAACAGAGTTAATTATAATTGTCTAATCGCAATCAATATCCCTTTCTAACATCCTATAAGTACCAGGGTTTCTTAAACGAGTCCACGGACCCCTCAGGGCCTTAGGGGCCCGTAACATGTGTGCCAGGGGCGAGTTTACCTTTCTTATATTTACTAAGTGATTTCTAATATCACGCTTTGTTTTCTTTTCCTATATAATAAGCTTAGACAGGGACATTTTGAGATTCTGAAAGTGCTCAGTCACCCCAAAAAGTGAGAACCACTGACCTACACCAAGCGCGTTAGTCAATGTCAATATGGTCTCATGTTTGTTTTTTCGAAATCTTGATGTCATGGGAAGGAATGGTGAATGTGATAATCAGAGTGCGTTATACAATAAGGTCACGACACATTAGCCTCACCGGTGCGGGCACAGCCTAAATAAATGAACTACAATAATTGCAGCCATCCCCGAACGATAAAATGTGGTTATTATAACTTCTTTTTACCACAGCATAAAAACTAGGTGTTGTGTAGTGGAAGAAACGAAATGTAAAAAACAAAGATTTGTTTAAATTTTTGGAATGCGGCGTTGACCGCACTGCGCACTGCGCTGTATCGGAGAATATTCTGTTTTCTGAGAACCGACATTCTGGTTAGTTACATTAAATTTAGGCTTCAATCTGTAGGTAACGACAACGGCAATAAGAGATATCCTATAATTAGTAAGTATTGTAGGGACGTGACCTACATTATAATTATCGCAAGTTGCTTCGGAAGTGTAAGTACTTGCCTACAAAAGCCTCAATTACGCGTAATCACGGCATCCGTTCCATTATTTGGCGTATGTCCTACAGTAGCCTCCCATTTAGAGCGTAGTGGAAATAAGTGAATCGTCTAAATCCAAGGGATCTAGTAATCAGCAGTTCCAATCCGAAGGAGATCTGATAACGTGAAGACGGCCGTACTACTCCGCGGCAGGAAATGAAATCGCTATGTTCGAGTCGATTACTTTGAGTGAATCTTACTATTTAACGGAACGTAAAAAATGTCTGGGTGGTTACTTAAAGTCCATCAAAATACATCAGCGCCGAATGTAGCGGACCCCAGCAAACTGTTACTAAAACACTGCACATAATTATCTCATTGGGTAGGTATACCAGGAGAGGAGTACCTAGCTAGGGCTGGGGTGGCAAGCCTTTTTTGGTGGAGGTGCCATTTTTAAATTATTGCCAGTAAATAGTTTACGTTTTTGAACTGTTCGTACTTAATGTACGAGTAGGTACACATTTACCTTTCGTTTACTCACCTTATTGTTACTTTTTTCGCTGAGTGTACCGATTCTTTATTACTTTTACACCGTCCACTAGGTTGATTGTTGACAGAGTGGAATTCGGCAATAGCCTTTTGTGTCAACAAATTAACGTGAGTGCCTCGGGGGCATTAATAGAACATAGGTACATTTATGTTCTTCCATAAGTAACGTTGTAATGTAGCAACTTGGGCGAGAAATTAAAAACTTGATTAATTTTAGTTGGGTAACTACATGACTCTAAAACTGAATTAAAAAGGTATAAGTATTCGTAGGTATGATAATTCGTGATTAGAATGGTTTCGGCAAACATATCTTAGGTAAGTACAATACATAGCCGTAGATACTACCTACTCTTCGGTTTTTTAGATTACAAGTCAACGTTCAAAATAATTTTTTTTTAGGAACAAGAAGACATCATTGAACATTGTAGGTATGATAAAATTAGAGTACCTAATAGGTATTTAGGTAATCAACAGTAGAGTCGATGATTGTTTCCGTTCCGATTTTAAATTAGGTAGTAACTAGTTAACTAGCCACCTAGTCTTTTATGTGTGTTTTATGTAAGTATACCTAAGTAAGGTGGTAAAAGATAATTGTAGGGTAAACAACTATCTAACGAGGCATTGACGGGAGACGAATTACATACATATTGTTTCAGGTATAGGTAATAAAATAGTCTCGTTGGCAAACAAGGCACGGGCTGGAAGATTGTTATTCCTAGTTTATACCTATCTACTTACTTATACATCGATACTAGAGATGGGCCGACTACTTGCCGACTAGTCGGGGAAACCAACTATTCGGCACTATTTGTAGTCTGCGAATAGTCGGCGACTATTCGGCAAAAAATGACGACTAGTCGGTTTTTATTAATTAAAAAAAAATGACGCATAAGTAAAACCTCGGTGACTAAATCAAATGTCTTCTAAAGCAATGTGGTTGAAAGCAAGGTAAAAAATTACTTAGAAAATTTTGCAAAGCCACGATAATTTGAAATCAAATGTAGCAAAATTTAGCCCACAAGAATGCGCGAGTGCTGTCAATTAGCCGAAGTCTGTCAATTTTATCAAAACGGCTGCAGAAATAAAGCGAGTTGACGAGCGCACACAATGATCGGCAATGCCGAATAGTCGGCCGACTATTCGGCATTTTTGGAACCGACTAGTCGGGTAGTCGGGTAGTCGGCAAAAGCCGTAGTTGGCCCATCACTAATTGATACATATTCCAGGTAAGTAGACGGGTACCTACGATGGTGCTTCGACAGTTAAGTTTTAATTGTATTTTATTTTTAACTAGCTTCTGTCCGCGACTTCGTCTGCGTACATATTATACAATTAAACTTCCTTTTGAATCAGTCTATCTATTAAAAAGAACCGCATCGAAATCCGTTGCGTAGTTTTAAAGATTTAAGCATACATAGGGATAGACAGACAGACAGCGGAAAGCGACTTTGTTTTATACTATGCGTTAGTGTTAATGTAGTGATTCATCAATCAATCAAAAGTGATCAAAATATTTTTTGCGACTAAATTAGGGCGGTTCTAGGGTAACACGGAAGTAGAGCGGCCGCTATATTGCGCCAAAATTAGATGCCAATAAGCGCAAAGCATATAATTGTATTTCTTCCTTTTATATTATACTAGCTGTTGCCAGCGACTTCGTCTGCAAAGAATTCGTTTATCGCTATCCCGCGGGATCTACGCAATTTTCCGGGATAAAAAGTAGCCTATGTGCTATTCCAGACTTTTCTCTATCTATGTGCCGAATTTCATCCAGATCCGTTGGGCCGTTGTGGCGTGATTGAGTAACAAACAAACATCCATCCATCCATCCATACTTTCGCATTTATAATATTAGTTAGATTAGACTAGTTAGATACGTGTATAGAATGTGTGTAATAGTAGATTGTTCAACAAGGGAGGAAAAGAACCAATATCACACGAGGTAACTTAGCACCCGAGCATGCGAGGGTGCCAATATTTCGAGTGTGATATTGGTGTTTTTCCCGAGTTAAACACTTTACTTTTCATTTCGACTACAAGGAAAGTAAAAAAAATACATAAGTACCTAAGTATATGAGAAAAATGTATTAAATAAAAAAATAACTAAAATTAATTCAGACATTTGTACAGTTCATAAAGGAAAACGTCACGTTTTTCCAGGAATATTTACTCATTTTTTATTTATATTTTTATTTTTAATGCTGCTTTAGAAAAAAAAACATTGTAAATGACAATGGTATATATGTCCACACAGCCATCTTTAATCCGCTTAACTCGTGGTTCAACTGACTAAAATACCTACTTTATCTACAGTTTTTCTCTAATCATTATATAAAACATTTTAAATGTTGTTTATGGGTAAATATTGAAATATTTGACAATAACCACATTGACCTATGTTTAAAAAAAAATGATTTGCTGCCAATGCAACTAGTTTAGAAAAAGCGAGCCCGAATTTGGCGCGAAAGCATTTTTCATTTGGTAAAACTTTATATATAAAAAAAAAATGAGTAAATATTCCTGGAAAACGTGACTTTTTCCTTTATGAACTGTAAGTACAAATGTCTGAATTAATTTTAGTAATTTTTTTATTAAATACATTTTTTCTCATATACTTACTTATGTATATTTTTTTTACTTTCCTTGTAGTCGAAATGAAAAGTAGAGTGTTTAACTCGGGAAAAACACCAATATCACACTCGAAATCGAGTGTGATATTGGTTCTTTTCCTCCCTTGTTGAACAATCTACTATTTCTCTCTCCTCTCTCTCAAAAGACATAATAAATAGCTGTTTTTGGGGCACTATTAGACGGATTTGCGCGACCCAGGGTTTTATAATATTTAACTAGCTCCGAGTAAACTGTTAATGTAGGATTTAAAAGTGTCACACTCTAACCTTAAGTCAACGATTTAATTTTTAACGCTATATCTAGAGCAGCTTTTAGTAGCTACGTGGTCAGCATTGGTTGAATGCATTGTATTTCCTAATGAATTGGCAACGTGTTTTTAAACATGTTCGGCATATTTGCGTAGGTAAACTGAGTATTTACTCGGGACGTCAGATAGTGCACGTGTGTAGCGTAACGAGCAGATACGTGCGCTTGATTTAATTACACCGTACATTATAACGTAATTTATTCAGTTAGCATTTCACTGTGTGCTTAACGGGTGTCACCGTTTTGCAGGATACGGCGGTGGGGTAGACCCGTCAGCCGCAGCGTTAAGCCTGCGGTTCGGTTCCATTAGCACACCTAAACCCATTACTGAAGACGTCTCGCTTGCCCACCATCCCTGTCTACCTGTATGGTAAATGCTCATATTCCGGGATGCTTCCAAGATGAACGGAAATTGTGAATTGCTTACGTACTACGTAAAGGGTCGGTGCTATTAGTGTGCCTATATCCCATAAGTTGCTGTAGGAGGTTTCATGGCTCATGGCAATAGTGTATGATGCAGCCAACGTAACCTTTCATTATTTGGACGGCGTAACACGTAGCATGCTACGGCGTAGCGCGTAGCGAGAAGCACAGCGTATACTAACATTGACTGTAAATTTGGCTAACTTTATTTTTTTTTTATTTTTTTTTTAATGTTAGAGAGGCCAGACAAACGAACTAGTAGGTCACCTGATGTTAAATGATCACCACTGTCCATAGACACCCGCAGCGCTTTATGCGATGCCAGTGCGTTGTCGGCCCTATTAAGCATAATACCTAAATTAAACTGATGTTTGTTCTGTCTTTCATAATCGAAGAATTTAGAGTAAATTGGGCACCAGATTCCGCTTCAGCCGATGTCTTAACAATCGACAGCTCTCTTTAAACGTGTTACATTTTTACGACATAATTGTGAAAGTTGACGAGGTCAGAGGAAAAAATATGAGAATTGTTATGTCGGTGAGCGAATGGGTGCCGGCATACTCGGTAAGACGTAATTTATGGGGGCACAGGAAGACGGCCAACTGAGTTATGTGCTTGAAGCTTTACGACATCTCTCTTCCACTACGTATTTGTGTATGTGGGCCAGCGACTATGGTTCCTGTGCACGCGGTGTTATCATTTCGTAACTTGGTCGGTTTAATGAGTATAGAATTATTAGCTCAGTGTTATGAGTGAGTTTTTTTACGCAATTGAGTCTTATTTTAAAACTGACACAATGCAAATTGCCTATTTTACCCTATAAGTACGTATTTTTAAACGATACTGAAAACCAGAACACATGGGAAAACCCAAAAAGTAAAGCTATGGCCAGGAATCGAACCCGGATCCTCATCATTCCGTGCTTTTACCCCATAACACCGCCCAGCTTTACTTTTTGGACTTTTCCACCTTTTCATGTGTTTTAGTTTTCAGTATTAGTACAGTACCTATAGTTAAACGTAAAAGTAAACACAAAAACCGTTTTTTTAAATATGAAGTTGTTATGAAAATAAATATTGTTGCTAGTACTCTCCTTCATATCAAAATCAGGAAGTAAAATTCTTGATTCATTGATACCCTATAAGTCGCCTTAAAAGAAAAGAAGAATGTGTTGTGTGGCTACGCATTTTATTAGCAAATATTTCCTTTTCCTGCGGGCAAAGAGCACAACTCCGCCGGTCACATGGGGAATCCTTTGAAAATGGGAAACCTGAATAATAGCCTCCTCTCCGTCGAGATAATACATTATCGATAGAAGGTGATTACGTTGCGAGCATTATTATGCGAATCGTAACAAAAAGAGACTTCGACGAAGTAGATTTACGTACACATTCCTATATGTAGGTATGTATAAATGTGTGAACGTAACGTCCCAAGCAATATTTTTTTTCGATGACAGAAGTCTTAGAAGTTACTGACAAAATTGAGACCTACCTATGCTAGCGCAAAAATATGGAAGATGGAAGGGTAATGTTAAATTACGAAATATGGCTAAGTGCCGGCACGTAAGTCTAGCGATGATCGTTGATGTGCAGTAGTCGAAAATAAGGTACCTATCACGGAGGAGTGCGGGCGTACACCACGTTAGACTTACGTGCCGCCACCTGTAAGACATAATTTATTTTAACTTTAAGCTGTGACATACAGTTGAAATAAGGACGTGTTGCTAACTCTTTGGCCACTTTGGGTGTCACGAACTATTTGACGCTGACTGTACCTACTAAACTTCAAGGCAACCCGACCACTAGAATTGGTGGGTGAAATTTGCTTTACTAGATTTGACCCAAATAGGTCAAGTTAATGTAAGAAGATTGTAAATCAACTACTTAACTACTTACTTAAAACTTTTACTTTTTTGTACTGATTTGTGGTTTTCAATAAAGAGTATTTGTATCGTATTATATTGTAACTTTAGAAGCATATTTATTTTCATTCTCATGATGGAGGAAATAAATGTTTAATAAACCGGCCAAGTGCGAGTCGGACTCGCGTACGAAGGGTTCCGTACCAGAAATACTCTGTTGTATGGGAGCCCCCCGTAATTATTATTATTATTATTTTGATTTTAGTATTTGTTGTTGTAGCCACAATAACAATACAGAATCTGTGCAAATTTCAACTGTCTAGCTATTACGGTTCTTGAGATCTAGCTCGGCGAGTGGTAGCCATGAAAAAGGCCTAAAATATCACGTTTTTTGTATGGCAGCCCCCCTTAATTATTATTATTATTTTATTTTAGTATTTGTTGTTATAGTGGCAACGGTTCTTGAGATACAGCCTGGTGACAGACGGACGGACGGACGGACAGCGAAGTCTTAGTAATGGGGTCCCGTTTTTACCCTTTGGGTACGGAACCCTAAAAAGTACAAAACTGATGGTCAATCTAATATCATTCCAAAACATCTACATTTAATTGTGTTTGTGTGTTGTTATTTAACATTTTGTTTGTACAGTATATAAACTCGTAGGTACCTACACAGTGTGTAATCAACGCGAATATAAAAGAACTCATTTGTAGTGAGCAATCGAATGTTTATAGTGTCCATGCACGACACCCGGGCATCGCTCGGCCATGTTAACATTTCACTGTAAATGGGGCTTTATTGTTCGTGTTTCCTCGTAATTTCAATTATACGTAGTGTAACTTCAGCGCTGGCTGTCTAGGTAGGATATGTGTGATGGAATGCCTCATGCTGGTTGTGGAATACACAAGTTATGCCCACGTATGTTAGGTACCACTTACATTCTAACAATGTGCCAATTCCTACGGCTCTTACGCTCGTATACATCATAAGTAATTATAATTAACATGTACCGAAACCGTGTGGCGCGTTCCTGTACTTTCATTTAATTAAATTTATCGGAAAAAAACTCTAGCAAGTACTTACTTGTTTGCCTATTTACGTACAAGCATTCCTTCCCTGAAATTTAACTTCAGCCGACGAAGGTTAGGTATATTTGTATTCCGCGTAGACAAAGATTTTTTATTAGAATAAAAATGAGAGAAATGTTTAGTAATTATTATACTCACAATGAACAATGAACTCTGCTACAACTGTGTTACAAAATAGTACTCTCATTCCAACCAACAATTATAAAGGTGAAGTGAATTATTAATTGTTTTTCACAATAACAGGACGTAATTTAACATAACACAACGCACAATAGGTACAACACGTGCAAATATCATTCAGCATTCAGCGAAGAACAGAAAATTAGCACTATGTAGGACAGATAACGTTGACAAACTAAACTTTACACAACTTTACATAACATACATTCTCTCGGCTTCATTTCATTATAAAACTTACTGCAGTAGTTTGCGCGATTAGGAACTAAGTTAACTCAGCCTGCAGAGAGCAACTAAGAGTCTACTTGTTCATAAATGAATGTTTAGTTAGAAACAATGTCAAGGATCATCGGATAATAACGGATAATACATTTCAGAATGTAATGTGTTAACTTTACAAAATAATGTGAAGTGAAGATGTAATGTGTACAAGTAGTTAGCTGGAGGGAGGCGGGCGGGGCAGGCCCGGCATTATCTCTCGCGCTTGACCGAGCTTCGATCACTGCCTCGACGACTCCCAAAGCCTTGTTAAGGCCTAATGACATGGGTTTAACCGAAATCTCCACTTATTTATACCTTTCAACCTACGATGTCTCTCCAAAAGGACACAATATGTTATTTTCACAAGCTGATACGAGGTATTTAAACTGACATTGATTTAGTGGGCTCATACGTGAGGATTTACGAGATTCAATGTGGAAATCATAGATTACAAGTAGGTACCACTCACCTACCTCAGCAAAGTGCTGAGCTGTGAGACTGGCTTCAGCTCTAGCGACTGCCACGATTAAATTTTATAGACCCAATTAAACAGTTTTAATTTCATTACAGCCATCAAATGCAGATATCGTCTGTATTGCATTGAATCTAATAAATTTTCCGTATGTGCGAACGGAGGCGTTAACTTGTGCTAAATTATGGACTATTTCGTGTTTTTTCATTTCAGAAACACATAAGTGTAGCATGTTCAGGGTTATTTCATTTCGTATAAAATTTCTGCGATTCAGCACGTATGACTTAATCCCTGTAGGCGCTCGTATTGTTGGAGAAGCTTACGTTGCAAAACGTCTATATTTCATAAAGGCTTTTTATTTTTACGATATTTAGGGCGCTACAATACAATTTCAGCGATTAACAAAATCAATCGACGCAAAAGCTTTAGTCCGTACTGATATAATTTTACCAGGTATACATATTTGAAAGCAAATTTAGCACCCAAGTGCAATTTCATTATTAATGTGAACATACGATACATAAGAACTGGAGTCACCGACATAGCTCGAAGAGTATGTACCTACGTTGAAGTGGCAGTGGGCAGGCCACATCGCTCGTAGAACAGACACCCGTTGGGGGAGAAAAGTTCTCGAGTGGCGATCACGAACCGGAAGACGCAGTTTTGGTAGGCCTCCCACTAGGTGGATCGACGACATCGTGAAGTTGCGGGGAACCAGTGCAAGCAGGTGGCGAGTTGTCGTTCATTGTGGCGTTCTAAGGGGGAGGCCTTTGTTAAACAGTGGACGTCTTCTGGCTGGTGATGATGATGATGGTGATGATAATAATAAGAGAGAAGATAAGATACATACTATGGGATGCATGCCTATATGAAGAGTACAGGGAAAGAACAAGTTTAGAAGTAATTAGTATTTTTTTTTGTTAATAAAGTGTAATAAAAAAATGAGTTGAGCTACGTTTTGAAATAAAGATCCATTTTAAAACATAACGATTACGACACCCATCACATTGAAAACATGCGGAAAATATAGGCGTGTCTTTATTCTTTCAATGCGTTATGTTTATCATTACATCATAATACAACATTAACATTCATTATGATTGACTAATCTTAGACTCACGGCGAAATTTCATCATTATAATTTGAAATAGTTATGCGTCTTGCGTTATGTAGGTTGACTTGACACTTGGTGTGCACAGCTCACTTGCCGATCATCAGTCGAGCGAAGTGCCCTCGAGCGAGAGTGCTATCGAGTAAGTAATCTATTAGAGAACACCCCGTTGACCTGTTTTACTGAAGCCTGGAGTGCAGGTGCTCGCGCGATGACGGCTAAACCCGTGTCCTAACAGTGCTCAAATTTATGGGGCAACTGTGTACTAGCCACTGGGTATTGGCTACGGCTATTTACTAAGTGGGAGTTATTTGTTACTTGCTTCTACACACAGCTAAACTCGCGGGAGGTTTCCTTTTAGGTTTTTGTGATATAAAATAAAGTATCTAAGTTCATTAGCCTTGAACGTCTTTTGTCAATTCGATCATGCCCAAAATGAACGCTGCAGCCTTGTTTATTATCGTGTGCAATTTTGAAGTCAAAGGATTACACAATGTTTTCTGTAAAATATGGGCAGTTGATACATTTAAACTCGCATATTATTGTTTGTATGCATGGGCCGTGGGCCTATTTGGCTGAAATTAAACAAAGCGGCGCGTTATGCTGAACATTTGTTTCTGTAATGGGTTTATCATAGTTCGTAATGGCTCGCGTACGGCGCACTGCAGTTTGTTGCTTCGCTGGTGAGTAAGAGTTAATAAAATTGACTGTTTTACTAAAACATAATTATACTTACCACTCTTACAAAACCGACCAGAACAAGCCAAAATAGTCTGCTAAAATAATATCTAGATGTACCTATTATTTACAGTATGTAGGCTCTGTCTACCCCGTAAAGGATAAAGATGGTATTTATGTACATATCTATGTATGTAGGTATGTATTATTTACATTAAAGTAGGTACCCGCACAGTAAATTGATATTGCAGCACATACAACGTAGGTACAATTTTGTAAAAGTATTGACGAGTTCACAGTTCATATTGTGAGTGAAATGATATGTGCAGTATACGTTCCGGTCACCTTTTCCTGAGCGCCGTAAAACGAACCGTTCGCAAGTGTGAATGATTGCCTGATCCTTTCCACTCTCGTCGCACTCATGCTGCGACAGGCGCGACCTACATAAAACTTTCGGATCACAGTGGGTTAGCAAAACGTACGAATAGATAATTTACTGGAAAGTGACCTTCACTGGATTTCAGTGGAAGATATGAGCAGGGGAGGTGCGCCGGGAAGACAATGTCGTACATATTTTAAGCGGGCACGCCCCGTTCGCACAAAGGCGTAATTTATAGGGCCGCGCGGAGACGGGCGCCTGAGTTATGCCCCGGCGATAGCGACGAGCTTTTAACTGCCTAATGGAGCGATTTACTCCGACCACCTTGCGCCTACTTCACTGTTTACGAGGAAGCACGCCCGTAACACGTTCAATTGTATAGATAACGATCATCTTTCACGTCCAGGCCCTTGTTGATATTCTTCGCTGGTGATAATTTGATGGTTATAGCTTACTTTACCGTTGTTGACCGGACTCGTCGAAAACACGGCTCGGGGCCGCGTGGCGGCAGCGAGGCGGGCGGACCCCGGCGAGGAGCAGAGTGGAAAGTTTTTCAATAAAACATAGCCCTCAGAGACATAACATTTCAATGGAGCGCAACGCGATGTTTACGGCCCGCGCGCCGCCGCGCCACCTCTCTACAAACGCTGCAGAACAATCCAATCTAAAGGTATTGATCAAATTGTACGTCCTACGACACTCGCTAGTAGTGCGTTTAGGTTTCAGCTTGACACGTCAGCTACAACAAAAGGAGGACAAAGATTCTCTTAATAGTGTTTAAGAAGGCACCAGCACCGCATTAGTATTCCAATCTCGGTTGTAAAGAATGGGACAAATACGTAACTACCTTAATGAAATTAAAGGTAATTAATGACTGCGGGTGAACATTAAACAAGATTAGAAATCGACTAGTTAATGCACAAGTCCCACTTCCACTATTAACGTGGTGTTATTCCCTAGACTATAAAATAAAACACATAAAACAAGATGCCGAGTTTATGACTGTTCTCTTCCTACGAACATTGACATTTCTAGACGTGTATTGACTCACGGAAGCATGCGTTAATATCTGCTAAGTGTACAGAGCTATGTTTTATAGACCAATTCGAGAAAATGCTCAAATAATAAGCAACAGTCCGAATATAAGTCTTAACGAAAAGAATTTTGACACAACAAAAGTAAAATGAATGTGGAATGACCTAGATGTTGCACGTTTCGCTGGCATTTCCTTAGCGCTTGCATTTATCGTACTTGCACGTTTGAATGAAACTTCTGGTTTCTTCAGATCAGAGGGATGTGTTTTGTTTTGCGAGCGCGGGCTTTTGTTGGGCGCTTTGCATCGGGTCAAGTGCGATCCTCGCAGATTGCCCCGGGTCGGGCGGTGGAATAAACTAAGCTATTTGGAGTGCGCGTCTGCTACACGTTCTGTCTTTTGCAGTGTTACTTTACAATTGCTCGAGAAGAATGGTAAATACTGGTATATATATTGTAAGTCTAAGTAAAAGTTGGGGGCAACCGGTGTGTGCTAAGGGAGAGGCCTTTGTTCAACAGTGGACGTCTTCAGGCTGATGATGATGATGATGATATTTTAAGTATTCAAACCTGAAACCTGCAAGCTACTCGCTACGTAACTCGCTCGCGATCACCATCGTCTTCATTTTGACAGTTCATGTATGGACTGACAATTGACGTCGGAATCAGCTAGCTGTCACAAGAACTGTTAAAATGAACTCGATGGCGATTGCGAGCGAGTTACGTAAAAAGAGTGCTGTTAAACGAACCTGAATAGTAATGACTTGTCCAAAAAATCTAGTTTCGGCAACTGAGCATATTACATGCCACAGCAGATGCGTTCAGTGCAGTTGCAGTTTCGTGTTGGGGTATAATAGGAGAGCTATATGACAAGTTTTCAGCTTGCCTGTATTTACCTAGCCAAAAATTAGTGCCAGCTCTCCTACTAATGCTACTATATTCATTTGTTGTAGGTACGTACTATTCACTAAGCTAACTGCCAACCTCCAGTAATAAAGAGGCATCATGATAAGAAGATGACGTTGTTGTACCTAGGTACTAGATGTTAAGCTTCATGTGTTTGATTAAATGGTCACTTCAAAGTGCTAAATTCTGATCTGACAAAGTAATATTTTAACCTACGAACGAACTTAATTTAAAGTCGGCACATGAGTCAATTAAGGTCCTTTTTATTTAAAAAAAAACATTCTTTATTCCGATGGAATACGGGTCTTATGTAAATATTGCTTTAAGAGAACTGTCTTCTTAGTAGTAAATTTGCTTTACTTTCCTACAACATTTATGTAGTAAATGATTTACGGTATTTTCCTTACTATTTTCATTTAGGGCGATTCGGTGATTTCATTAGCTATCGGCTTGACGTTTTAATGTTAATTAAAATAGTTTGAGCAATAAAACGGTGTTCCGAGGAAACAATTAGGTTGATGGTGGTTTACAGAGGGTGATTGCGTCGCGGAACGAGGTATTTGTGTCATCGATCCGCCCACTGCCAGCCAATTACTGCCGATACACGACCGAATATTGTTCTCGATACAGTCTTACTGAACTCTCGTCAGCGACTGAGACGCGGGGATAAATAAAGGAGGGTTGCATCGGGTCTTGATGAGTTGCTTCCGTGATTAGTGGGTGTCGCCGCTGCCGTTGCTAGATTGGCGAAGTTCATTGTTTATGTAACACACAATGTCGTCGTTTGATTAAAATAAAATAAGGGTAAACAGATTCATTCACATAAAAAGATAAAATTCAATACTTAGACTTAGAATAGAGTTACTAACAGAAATATTATATTATGATTCCCCTTTTCACATATACGCCCACAATCATGCTAAACGTAGCCTTTAGCCTTGTTACGTTAGACTCTGTCTACCCCGTGAGGGATGAGGACGTGATTTGTGTACTTATGTATGTATGTATTATTTAAACTACGAATTTAGACTAAGCTTTAACTCGCAGATTCGGTAGCAGCCTACCCCAGGGTTCAGTATTCTGACAGTGCTCTCTAGCAGCTAGGAGTCTCTAAGCTGGCCGAATCAGATGAGGTAAAATGATCCAAAGTAGCCAGTAACGCCACTGGTAACCCCATTGGTAGCCCTTAGCCAATTCATTATAGCGTATTGAAGAATCCTTAATTATTTTTACTAGGCAACACTGACAGCAGCAGTTCAACTTGGGATCAAAATTACGTGGCAGAATAGTTAAGAGAGTCCTCGCAAACAGTGACGTGGACCCGACAACGCAGCTTATGCAAACAGCTAGCACGAGAGCGTGCGAGATAGACTTCCCATCTCTTTCTAAGAACGAACAGGGGCCATACCATGACGTCTTAATGCGGTTCGCTCGCTGTCAGATTCATACTAAAAGTGACAGCTGATAGTCGGAATTAGGACGTCATGGTAAGGCCCCAGTAAGAAAAAGACAGCTCTCTCAGCTCTCGCGCGCTTTCATGCCAGCCGTGCAGAAACTACTTCTTTGGAGAAGGAAGATTATGAGAGCCAACATCGGTTAGAAACGGGACAAGGCCGAAAGAGGCAGAATACAAAATGATCTCAACTGAGATTTGGGGTTATCTTTCGGTCGCAGTCGGTTTACTCTTAACGCCGACACACTACGTGGGCCCTATTTTATAAAACTACAAGTTACAATTTATAAGCGGACGTCTCTTTCTGGCCATAGGTGTTAGATGGAGACATCCGCTTGTAAATTGTGACTTGTGGCTACGGCTACGATGCGGTAAAATTGCCAATATTGCATCGGATACAACGATGTTCTTTAGATTAAAAGCGCTGTTGTAATGTTAAGTGTTTTTTAAAATGAGTTTTATTTGTTGTATTTGTTGTGTGTGAACGTGAAAAAAAGGTTTTACTCGTATAAATGCAAATATATCTTCGAGTGTCGAATGAAGTTTTTCATTTCAATATGACAAGTTTCTGAGCATATTTAGAAAAGTGTGCTCAACATTTTCATAAGCTGACTGTAACTTAAATAGTTAGCATATTATTACGTTTTGCATTTCTAGTTTGATCCCGCATAATACGACTGTGCATTTGCCAAAATGACCGGGCGTATTTAAGTTGAGGTTATTTAATTGCGTTGCACCAGAATTCCTATTTATTACAACAGTGTAGGTACCTATAGCATATTCCTGCGCCACCTGCCCATTATGACTTTAATTATCCGCGTTATCTAATACCTACCTTTAAACGATCTACCATTAAAGGTAATAAACATTTATAGCCAATCCTTTGTTCTAAAAGCATACGAGTACATACATATCAAAATACTGAAACGTGTCCGAAATTATACATTTACAGTGCAATAAATGCATTCTAAATATTTTTAGGTTTCCGTATTCAACAAGGAACCCTTTCAACGTGAAACTAGCGTTCGTTCCGTCCGTTCGCGTTCGTTCGTGTTCGTTTCGCTGCCGTCGAGGCGAGCGCTCCAAGAAGGACTACGAACTAGTGCCAAACATGTCGAGCATCACTACTTTTATACGTGAGTTAACCGTTTGTGTTATCAAGGAACCCGTATAGTTTTTAGAGTTCAGCCCGTACACCAAAAAAAAAATTTGAACCCTTATCTAAAATATGTGATCGTTTGATTGTCTGACCGTCTATCTATCACAGCTAATTTACTCCGGATCTACTGGATTAATTTAATTCTGGTACACAAATACATTTCTGTCAGGTCGGATCTACACGTATTCAGTATATTTATTCGCCAACTAAGGGTCGCGGACGTGTAAAGAAAGTCACTCGTGGGCGTGGGGTCTATTTGGGTCAAATTGGATATAAAAATTGTAGACTGTAAAGTCTGACATTCTAACTTCCTAATATTGTAAATGCGAATGTGAGTTTGTTTGTTACGCTTTAACGCGTAAACTGCTTAACCGACTTCGATAAAATTTGGTGGAACTTTAGTAGGTAAAAAAAGATTTTTAGAAACAGAATAGGTTAGTCATCAGTCTGAAATCGGTGCCTAATCTATGCCAGCTCACACGCTTCTCTAGCAAAATTGATTCTGAGAATTGCAAAAAACCAACCTAGCGAAAACTCTTTCACCTTTTATTTTAGCCGTAAACTTAAACTGTTTACGGCGAATGAAATGCAACAAACACAACTTTGTTGTTTCATGGAAGCATGGCACTGGTTGTTACGTCCTAATGCAATATAGTGGGCAATGGAAAGGTCAACGAAAAGGTATCTCGCTGACGGAGCATGCATCCCTAACGATCGAGAACCACTCTGGAGGACCATCGACGGTTGCTCCGCGCGCATGCACTTTTCAAGTACGCACTGTTTATGCTCCAGTTCAGTCCAGAAACTTCCATTCAGCCAGTCATCGCGCGCTCGAATTTGAATATCGAATGCTGGCTATCGAACGTTCGGTGTAAGCTGCTGCGTGTGTAGAAAATTCATTTCGCGAAAAATCGTTTCTGTTCAGATTGAAAAGGTGAATAATGTTTTGAACTCATATTATTAAAACAGAGCTTATAGGTTATGTAGCGCGCTACTGCTCACCGAAGTGCGAGGATGCTTAAGATATGAAGAGTACTTTTCTCTTGTAGCTCTTTGCTGCGCTGGAGAGGTGCAATGTTTATGCATTAGGTGTGTATCGGGGGGCTTCGTATTTTTGCCGCGAGTTTTGCATACAGGCATTCAAGATCCTTTTAGTACTTCAGTAGTTTATAAAAGTTTAAAAACTGTAATATTTCGAACTCAAATACTTTATTCTAGCTTTACTTTACATGACTTTAACGTCAAGAAACTTGAAAATCTTTGAACTAGCTACTATTTTATAAGAAGTATTCTCAACAGTCGTGCACAATTAGTTTTTTTTTCTCTATGCACTTTGCTTTTCTAGTAATTAAATACATAGACCTGTTCAAGGAACAGCTTACAATAAACTTCTATTCAGATTTATGGAGAAAGTGCTGGTTGTTTGTTTAATATTTACACGAAATATGACTCGAGTATTTTACACAGATGTTGAAATAATACCATACCAGATATCTTAAATCCAATAATAATAACAAAAGAGTTCAACGGATAATCCCTTATTTCATCCAGTATTTACTTGCTCCCATTCCGCAGCCAGATTAAAAGATCAAACAGTTAAAAGTTTAATTGCGCGTTGCGGTCCGATTGAATAATGACGAGAAATTCGGACCGCAATCACATTGGGGAAGATTAATGATTCATTCTGTTGTTGAATAGAGGCGACTCCGTTCGATGCTAATTTCACCCCCGCGCGATGCGCCGGCTCAACTCGGGCGTCGCTCGTTTCATCCAGTTCCAGGGTTGCCAGGTGAACTATAAAACAAAAGCGTATAAGCAGTCGCAGTTTTGACGATGTCTGTAAAAAAGGGAAATGTATCATTTAGGAGCATTTAGCAAATCAAGTGTCGCTGTTTAGAAGGATTACTCAGATGTGCTTGCAAACAACAGCATGCAAATAGATAAATACAAGTAAAGTAATAAATAATGAAAAAAGTTATAATAATTTGAATACTTTCATTATGCTACCGTAACCGTCACTTAAAAAATGGCTTTACCACAAATGGTTGTTCATTGTGGTTAAGCGTGAAAAAACTGAAAAGTCCCGGTGAAACACGGCACGTGGCAACCCCGCTACCGCCCATTTTGACAACTGTGTAATTATCTGCTTGCGTTGAGTAATTTGCTAATGCTTGTCAATTTTGTGATTGATAACTTTGTGATGTGATATTCTATGAATAGAACAGGCAATCAAGTAATTAGCAACACTGGTTGTACACAGTGTGGGGGTTGGATAGGATCCATAAAGAAAAACATTTCAAACGAATCGCCGACGAAAACAGTTTAACCATTTTCTTTCCTACAAACATTAGATAACTCATAAATTAAATAAAACTTTAGTGGAGAATCGTGGATTCGTACTCGGGCTCGGATCTCTGATTTAGGTATTCGCTATTTAAGTGCGCAATTACCTATCTTTGAATTTTACCATGAACTTTTTGGCGAAGGAAAAATAGACAGGAAACCTGCAGTGTTAAGTTTCCACTGCGCACTGGATCTGCGCAGGACCTACCAAGTTCTCAATGTGAAAGGGGACCCAGCAGTAAAACATATGTATGAGGTGGGAGATGATGATGATGTTGATGAACTTTTATATAGAGATAGTAGGCAACTGAGTATTTGGTCGTTGGAACGTTTTGTGTCATTGAGAAAGAGGAAAAGGGTCGTCTTTGTAGGTAAAAATAGAGTTTAAACGTTGACCTTGAATATATTTAGACCTTTTATAGACGGGGTTTATTATGATTACGAGCACTCATGTGTTATGAAACTATATGCTATCTACTACATTGGGTACCAACTTACGTGTAATAGATTTTCTAGCCCGTGACTTCGCTTCCGTAGCACAATTTTATCTCACGTGGAACTTTAACAAAATCGATCATTACTCACTCTTTGTCCAATTAAAAGAAAATTAAATACTTACCATTTTTTCATGACTTCACTAGCTCATTAAACACTGCAAAATAATTAACGACGACATGCGATTAATTATTGATATTAATTGTTTAGTATATCCGAAATCCACGGTTGAAATTTAATCTAAATTGTGTGCTTTTAAAGGAATTTTACCGTTTTGTTTTCGTGATTTTAACTAAGTATATTTTCGTCATTTATTTTTATTGACTTGCTATTTTTGAGGTTCTAGTTCTACATGTAAATTATGCCGAAGTACCTACCTGCAATACAGCAACATTTCACGAGTGAAACCAATCAAAAGCCATGGGGCACATTATTCATGAGCATCCGTTTCTTTTTTCGAAAATAAAACATACCTACGTTTGCATTGAAATTTATTGCTGATTCACGGAGTCCAGTGTTGTACCTACTGTTGTTATTTCAGTCGAATGACTGGGGTGAAGAGAAATAAATGAAACTATGTTACACACGCGATTGAGCAAATATTTCATCAACTTGTTGCCATAAAAGACATGTGAAATAATTGTACTGCCGATAACGTCCTTCAGCAAGAAGCAGACGCGCTCTGAAAAGTTTAATGAAGATTCGATTTGGATTTCAAGCGTTCTTTTAAAGACCATAAAAGAGTACAGGGAGGTTACCATGCCGTTTTAATGCGATTCAGTTTATGTTCGCTCGCTGTCAGATCCATACTAAAAAGGACGACGCGGTTGGCCTAGTTGGTAGTGACCCTGCCTGCGAAGCAAGCGTCCTGGGTTCGAATCCTGGTAAGGGCGTATATTTGTGTGATGAGCACGAATATTTGTTCCTGAGTTATGGATGTTTCTATCTATATAAGTATGTATTTTTCTATATAAGTATGTATATCGTTGTCTAGTACCCATAACACAAGCCTTACTTGCGCTTGCGCTTACTTTGGGACTAGGTCAATTTGTGTGAATTGTTCTCAAATATTTATTTATTTATTATTTGTTTATTTAAGGACAACTAAAACCTGAACTGTAATTCATATTCGTAAAAGGTTATAATAACTCTGTCTGACTTCCGAAAACTGGACGGTCTAGTCAACTTGCCATGGCTAGAATTTTCTCAGAATATATTTGCGACAGAAGAAGCGTGAGTTTAGCTTTTAGAGTATGCTTTTTCTCACAACACACGTCTCGAACAACTTCGCGTCGAAGTGACTATTGAGTACTTAACTTACATATTAGATTAGTTACTTACATTTTTTTCTTCTTCAATGCGACTGAGTTCCAGCAGTTCGTTGCTACAAAAACTAACACTAAGCGCTGAGTTTGTTGCCGTTCCGAGCCGCCAGTAGCGTTGTTTTTACTCATAGTAATCGAGACGTTTACGCGGACGCGTTCGAGACGTTGTGAAGTGTCAAAAGTTGCACTAGTATTAATAAGTTTCGTACAACTTTTGAAATGTGGGAACAACACGCGGTACAACGATAGTGCGCGTGTGGCGGCGTGTGATCGCGTCGCATGTTGCCGCGGGCACGGACTAATCGCGGCATGCAGCCATATTTACAGTCCCCGGGGAACCGTCATCCGATAATGTTAAATCCTGGACCGTTATACAAATAGCCGTCCACTCCAGGCTTGCGAAGTGCTTGCTGCAATGTTTCTCCAGCCTGTTTAATTTAAATAAGAGCTTTAAAATGATGCAATTTTTTGTAAATTGTTTCTGTAGTACTTAATTACGGGTCATAAGCAGCAAAAAGTCGTTAAATTAAAACAGAAGCCATAATATTGTCTAACACATTCGGGACACCAAGTTGAATTTAACTTTCTTTCTAACGGTAGAAAGAGATGGTGAACGCGGTTGCAAGCACCCGCGCGTTATATAAACAAAGGCATCTGTCATTTTTTGTCTAACATATTCGGAATCGCAACCGCATCCACCATTTCTTCCTCTTAAACGGTATGGAATCAGGACAGAACGTGAAGGTAAATGGGTTTGTGAGCGCCCGCGTTTTAAAGAATAATATGGCCGCTGGTAAATTTAATAGTTTCATACTTTTTGACACTAAAACTAAAACTAGTTATTTATTTTGCTATAAAACAGCCTTTTTGAAAAAAAAAACTGTGTACCTGTAGGTATAATATTAGAATCTAATCTGTAGATCTTGAAGCGGGGACATTTTTTGTTCATGACATCAGGTTTTAGCAATATTTCACGTAATGAGCTCGTTGATTAGGTTGTCACACTTCCTGAGATCGAGTTCGGCATTCCACGCCGATACACAATCGATATACCAACCTAATAAAGGAATGGCGTGCCCTGTTCCACTGTTGTTTGTTCCGTATATGAAATAACTCCATAGGGGATGCTTTAAGTGAACCGCGACCGCGACGTTTACTTAGCAAAACAAGTCTCGATTAATAATTTGTAAAGCAAGTACGAGTACTTGCTAAGGAACTTGGATTAAGTTTTTTTTGCTTACTATACTTAGGGCCTGTCTCACCAACCTTCCTTCCTTAACTGCCAGTTATCTATGATGACGCCTCTGTCTGTTTCGTAGTAATAAATAGAGACGGGATCATAGATAACTCTGACAGTTAAAGAGTGGTGAAACAGGCCTTTAGTCACGGAGTAACCATTAGGTATTTAATTATTTGCTAACATTTTGATAATCTTTTTAGTATCCAAATGTGATGGAATATGGTCATTGCCGGTCGTCATTGTGTCATCCGTTTTCCAATTTCGTTTCAATGAAAATTCAATGTTAGTAAAATTTGTGGAAGAGGGATCAGGGGCCTTACTATGACGTCTTAATGAGGCTTAATTTCGATTCAGTTTAGGATTGCTCGCTGTCAAATCTATACTAAAAATGTCAGCTAAAACCTGAACTAAGTCGAAATTGAATAGCATTAAGACGTCATGGTAAGGCCCCTGAAACGCAGAAAGGTACCTATTTAATTTTCCGGAAAATTAAGCAAACAGTTTATAACGTAAAGCCAAAGTTTGGACAGCGACCTATTAAATATATACGGCACAATCGAGTGTCAAAACTTTAATACTGCGGCGATTGCAGGGCTTGCTCGACGAGCCTTAAATGATGATCACGTAAAGGCACAACATTAGGACAATAAAGTGGACCTTTTGCCTATAACAATCATAATGTACGAACCCTTTCGGCTTAACAACTTGGGACCGCTTCGTCGTTACCGAGCGGTGTGTTTGGAAAATGTCAACACCATAAAATATCATTTAAAAGGAAATGTTTAGGACTGCGCATTATTTAGTAGCCGGCAAACGAAACAAATTTTAACCTATTTTTACTTTTCATTATACTTTTAACGACTTGTCTCCATTTCGGTACCAGCCTGAAATTTTACTGTCACAATAATTACTTATGTTGAAAACTTTTCCAGAACGTGACTTGGTTTCGATTTGAATACAGCCCCAGCCGTATTTTTCTTTAGATGGCGAATCTAAAAACGATTTGACAGTATAATATATATTGAATGCTGGTTAAATGTTCAGAATTTGTAATCATGATGGGTGGTGTCGAATATTTCATGGAGCAAATTTGACGGGAAGAATTTCCGGTGTGCTCCAGCGAAGTTTTGCGTAAATGATGTAAGTTGCGCGCTCGTTTGATGTTGGGAATTAACGCCACATACGAAAATGTGAATTTCACATACTTGAATAACTCACGGCACGGCCATTATGCCCATCTAATAGCCTGTTTTGTTTTATCTAAGTTATTATGACGATGCATGGTCGCGCACGCTGGAGTGGTGCCAATTTTATGGCCACTACTCGTTTGTGACCATAAAATAAAAGTATGGTAGCTATACGAGTTTACCACAACGAATAAGAAAATATAAAAGAAACATACAACTTTAACAAAGGGAAGGTTCAATTACCTACGCAAAAAAAAACAATTGAACAAAATATTTCTTCTATTCCTCTGCGAATAGAAGACATGAAATCGTCAGGACATCCATTCATATTTAAATCGGTCCGCAATATCTCATGATAATGTGGAGGGGCTATAAAAATATCAAATACAGGTCGGACGTGCGGGCTTTGCGGGCCGGCGGGTCGCTGCGTGCTGTCACCGGCCAAATTAAAATATCGCATCAATACCTGCCCGCAGATGTAACCTACAATATACATAAACAACGGAGGTAGCCGTATGAATTAAATTTTTGCTAGACAGATTAATCCTGGGTGCGGCCAAACCGCCGCGTATACGCAGTGACGTGTCGTATCCGTCACGTTTTCTCACCGTTTCTTCATACATTTTGTTGCGATTCCGTGACGTCACCGTTTTTTAAGCGGCGGTGTGGTCGCACCCTTAAACCATATTGGTCGTCATTTATTTATTTAAGTCATAAAACATTATTTAGGTACAAAATACAAATGTCCATAAACTGGAGACTGTTCTCTAATTAGGTAACAAGGTAACAACCTGTGTTTTAGGATACTAGAAATCGATCTGTTAGGGAATATTGTCTTCGCTGGAAATAAATAATTTTTAATTTTAATGTGCAGTATTTTAAAAATTACCGGATGACCGTTTGCGGCCCTGAACCTATGGGACCATGTTTTGTCATAAGTGAAAATAGTAATACTTACCTGTTAAAAATAACAACCTGAGGAAGAAATAAAGCATAATACCCGCCGAGCTCGGTCACCTTTCTATTTGTGTATCTATTAATCAACAACTATAGTCCAGGCAAAGCGAGTGAAGCGCTATTTCCTTTTGTAGGCTGACGTAAAAGGCCAGCCACCACTTTCAGTCTTGATCAGTTGCAGCCAAGGAAGTGCCATCGAGGTCATTGTGAAAAGAAGTTTAGCACAAAAATAAATAATTTTACCTAACGAAAACCTCAGTAATTCTTGTATTAGAGAATTTACTGAAAACTGGCGAGCAAAAATAACGGGTCACTTTTCATCCAACTTTAGGGTGCGACCATACCGCCGCGTATACGCAGTGACTTGTCGTATGCGTCACGTTTTCTCACTGTTTTTTCATACATTTTGTTGCGATTCCGTAACGTTACCGTTTTTTTAGGCGGTGTGGTCGCACCTTTATATGGGAAGTGAGCCGTTATTTTTGGTCATCAGTGTATATCAAAAAAACCGGCCAAGTGCGAGTCGGACTCGCGCATGAAGGGTTCCGTACCATAAATTAACCTCCTTGCTATTACGGTTCATAAGACACAGCAAAAAACGCCAACAACTACTCTGTTGTATGGGAGCCCCCCTTAATTATAATTATTATTTTGATTTTAGTATTTGTTGTTGTAGCCACAATAACAATACATAATTTGTGCAAATTTCAACTGTCTAGCTATTACGGTTCTTGAGATCTAGCTCGGCGAGTGGTAGTCATGAAAAAGGGCTAAAATATCACGTTTTTTGTACGGGAGCCCTTACTTATTATTATTAGTTTGTTTTAGTATTTGTTGTTATAGCAGCAACAGAAATACACATTCTGTGAAAATTTCAACTGTCTAGCTGTTACCACAGTATATATATAAGCTAAAGCAGTAGGGAAGATAGGCTTACTTTTTGAAATAAGTACCTACGCTCCAATAAAGCGTCAGGGTTGTCGATTTAATTTTTGTTAAATTGAAAAGTTTTTTGTGTAGTTGGCGCTATAATCTCAGCGGTAAGGCCTGTTTTTAGAGTAACTAGCTACACTTAATTAAGAGTATTAGGGTTGGCACCCATAATTTGTGTAAAAGAGAAACAAACGTTTATATGGATTCTATATTAATTAAATAATAATCGAATGAATTAACGATTTTGTAAATAAAATAGGGTAGGTATTTAAAAAAGACTTCAACAGTTTAAGATTTTTTATTTGTCGGTAGGTAAGTATATTACTTACTGAAAAATATTTTCGCCTGCTACGACAACGACACGTTCGGAAAGCTCTTTTATTAAATTTTATTGTATAAAAAATTCTCATCCAAATGAATAGCTTTCTTAAGTTAACTATTGGAAAACATGGACACGGCACTATAAAAGTGTTTTTTTCTAGATCTTTGTAAATTAATAAAGCTAATTTGCAATTTATGTTTATTTCGGTTTTGAAGAAGCCGAGTTCAAGCAGCCGTACACAGCGCAATACGCTCTTGGCATATTAAAAACGAAAAAATGGCCGCTCGTCTCAATGCGCCACGCGTGACTGACAGCACCGCGAGATCCGCTTAGAGGCCGTGTAGAAGCGCGCGTCTATGTGTGCGTTCGTTTCGACCGTTTTTTTCGTAGATTCCCTACTGCTTTAGCTTATATATATACTGTGCTGTTACGGTTCTTGAGATACAGCCTGGTGACAGACGGACGGACGGACAGCGAAGTCTTAGGAATAGGGTCCCGTTTTTACCCTTTGGGTACGGAACCCTAAAAAGGTATGAATAACGGGTCCCGGTAGTTTTGGTCGACAGTGTATATCAAAAAGGTAAGAAAACTACGTGCTGTTCTACAGGTTACCAATAGATTTGGCTTACTGAAGCATACATACCCGTCACCGTCACGCTTAGAATGCAATCCTTTTAACCCAGCCAACACCACGCCAATGCCAAAACGTACTTTCATAGATGAAGGAATACAAGTTCACTGGTATACAAGCAAATATTTCATATCACAAAGTGCGCTTTAATTTTGCGTTACATTATAATAAATTGGAATTCCATTTGGTCAGATAATTATGTAAATAAGTGTGCCGTATCATCACGCCGAGGTCTTTGGCGCTGACCGCAATTATTTTCATACGTACGGGACCTCATCATCGTCTATTAAAATTCATCCATATAAAACGGGAACACGACCTTTCTCTCTATGAATAAAATTATTACTTGCGTTTAGTATATTTATTACATGTTAAAAGCTTCTCATGAGCTTTAAATCTATAGGTACCTAAAACTGCTACTAGGAACACCTATACTCGCGTAATGTTAAATCCAGATGATTGCAGTCACTTTCTAAATTTCAGTTAAAAATTAAATTGTGGAAAAAAAGAGACGCGATAAATTATGAGAGTATGTACTATTATAATTAAATGCATGTCGTTGACTAGTGACTACATTATGTATAGTTAACTGACTATCTTATTAAATATAAATACAAAATGTAATTTATTTACACATTTTCCATTATTTAGTATTGCATCTTACTTTTAAGTAGAAATCAATCCGTTTCTATCTTAGATTGCAAGATTACTCTAGTACGTACAATAAGAACCAATCAACAATCGCAAAACAATTACATAGGTTTATCCAGTGCGGTGCGGTGCATTGCCGGTACTAATGCGTGTATTACGAATAAGGCGCTACCATAAGAGCGGTTTCCCACTACATCCGATCCGGATCTGATCCGGACCCGTGAAAATATGGTCCGTAGTAGCCGTAGAACTATTTCTATGGTAATATTTACACAGTAGATCCGATGACGGAAAGAAAGAAATCGGATGACGGACATCGGATCTAGTGCGTAAATTACTATAGAAATAGTTCTACGGCTACTACGGACCATATTTTCACGGGTTCGGATCGGATTCAGATCGGACGTAGTGCGAAACCGCTCTAACGAATGAGTGGGTTAGAACGTGAAATACTTAACCTACCTACATCTCAAGAAAGACAAATTCAGTAACAAACCAGTTTCAGTCGTACGGAAAAAGACGATATTGTTTTACTGTGGCCTTTAATACCACAGGGCAAGACATTCGGTAAAGCTCCTCTTAGAAATTTGAATTTGAGCGGAACATTATTCTGAGAACGACTGGCCATAAAGACTTCAAACGCAGGCTAATCGTGGCTTCCGACCTTTAGGAGGGCGAAAAAGGGCCGCAAGTACCTGCCGGAACAATTTCTGACATTACCTAGTGAGTTTAATTTTGAGCTAAACTCTTACAGATACCTTACAGCGGGTAGCAGCGTGTTATTGGTTAAATCTGTAGGTAAGTAGCGAAGTATGTCGACTCTGCTAAAATATGCACAAAAAGTGTTTAAAGACTGATAGTAGGTTTTTGAAATCGTGTCTGTGAAAAATTCTATTAAATTAAATTTGTAATTATACAAATGAAACTCATAGAACATTGCTGCTTTCAATATTTTCTTCAAAAAGTGGAAAAAATGGAAGCTTATAATAATGATCCCTTGGTCGCCATCGATTCTTTTGTCAACTTACCGAAAATTCAACTTTTCGGTTTTTATTTTTACTGCTAACTCGTTAGGAATTATATTTCTAAACGATACTTAAAACTAGAAAATATGGAAAAATCCGATAGTAAATTATGGATAAAGAGTGGTAAAAGTGCTCGTTTTGGTTGAAAATATCTGTGGTTTTTAAGTTGCCCAGTTGTTTCTTTTTAAGAAAACTTTACCTTACTTACCTACTAGAATTGGGGTAAACATTGTATTTAGCTTTTTCATTAGCAAGAGGGTTAATCCCTGGAATTAACTGGCCCTCCCGAGACGCGTGTAAAATTTAATTTAGTCCAGAAATTGTATATTTGTTTTGTTTATATTTTGTTGTAAAGAAAACACTGCATTTTAAACTACGCGCTGGTTTAGAAATGTGCCTAAAATGCCCAATGTCATGGTAAACTTACCAGATTTTTGTTGCTTTTTGCACAAATAATGAACCATTCACCATGCACCATTACAATTGCCAGTAATTCGAGAAGTACAGTTTTCCTTATAGCTTTTATTATAGCATTCTAATGATTGCATTGATTTTGTAAGTCCTTTAGTGCATCGCTTCGAATAGGATTATAATTGGATTAAGTTAGCGCTTCGTATGAAAAAGTTTTCGCTTTGCAGTGAAAAGGAATCCTAGTTCAATATTGGCTGACAGTGAAAAGGTTTAGTCCAAGTCTTAAGTTTTAAAGAGCTCATGTCTCAAACAAATACGCAAGTAAAACAATTAAGAAGTTTTTATTACATTTTGTTAAAAATATATAATACATATATTTTTCCAACTTGTTAAGTCATCGAACAGAGTGCCACTTGTAAAATTTAACAACTTTCCCTTCTATCATACAATAACTGTTCCCTGTTGATCTTACAGAACATACTAACTAGTTTATAGCAGGTATGAGTCGTAGAAACTACGGAAATCCACTTTATTATACTCGCGTAATAAAACTTTATTCATAGTTTCTGTATGTGTGTTTGCAGATATGTATAACTCTTTATTATTATCTTTCCTATTATTAAGTTCTGCTAGTAAAGTTAGAGCACGTCTAAATATTTTATGTAAGTGCCTATAACTTATGGAAAATAAAAAGCTGAGTAGTAAGATACAATGCCCTTTTGTCTCGATCATGTATTAATATACTGACGAGCAAAAATAACGAGTCGCTTTACATACAAATTTGTATGAAAAGTGCCCCGTTATTTTCTCTCGTCTGTGTACAAAGATATGAAATGAGAATCCCAGGAGCATTATCCATCACAATATTATTATTATTCACGCATCAATGAGTTTGAAGAGGCTTTCTACTTCTGCTTTTGTATGATATTTAATCTTGTAGGCGTGGGGGTTCAGGCGGACGGTTGGCCGGTTGGTCAGACGGTCCGGGCCGGAGGCTGGCCGATCCGGCGTGACGCATGACCGCTGTACCGGACAGACTCACACTTCCACGCGAATAGATGGCGACAAGCACAAACAAACAATAGGTGCACATAAACAGTAACGACGGCCCCCGCGTCGCTGGCAAGGCAATATTTTATTGCGCGAATCGCTATAAAATAGCCGTAAAAATTTATAAAGCTACTCAATAAAATGAACATTTAGAATTTTGTGAGCCGGTGTATTAGTGTAAGTCCAGGTTACAATCAGTAAAATATATTTCATATTCTTTAAAGTCTACCAAGAGACGTTGGCGTTTCTTATCACAATGAAATAAATATTTAACTTAGGTACACGCTTAAACTTAAAGTTGCTTGTTCCCTTCAATGTAAGTCGATTTATGTTAAACAACCCCGGTTTCTTTAAGCATGCACTGCACTTCATTTGCATTTCCTAGAAAATGTTGATTCTAATCTCGCTAATAATTTACGTGTCCGGAGCGCGCCAAAATGCACTGCTCCCTGAGGTGGTGTGCGGTGCTGCGACACTTTGTCTCGTGGAATTACGTGCCAGGGCGCTAAATTGTAATTAAATAAACTAAGGGAACCAATAGACGTCAACGCTGTTCAGGTTGCTAGTTATTAGCTCTATCATTGTTGTTTTACTGATAATATAGTGTTGTCTTGAGCTAACATTGTAAGTAATTGACTGAATAAGTCTGGACGCGATTGTGGACGAAGAATATTATTCGAGGGTCACTGATCCACACACAGATATTACAAATATAATAGTTGTTTATTTGACAATTGCGCTTAGCAATAAAAAAAATGATATAATCTTGCTATTTCCTTATCGTTAAATTGTGACTTGAGATAGTAATCACCAGCGTGAATTTAACTTGCGATACTTATGATAATGAAGCATATCACATTGGCTTAACTATTATACATTACCTATAATAAAATATGTGTATCAGCTAGCGCTATTTATAAATTCATCGTTATATAAAGTTATCAATGATCACAATGGCTAGTCAATTGGGTTACTTAACTTCCTTAGTATTCTAATTAATTTCAATGTTCGAATATTTATAGTGGTAATTTGCTATTACGTGATGTCACTCGAGCAAGCTTTGTTTTCTGATTTTCGTAAAATCACAACCACTGTTTGCATCCATTGCATTTGTACATCGTAGTCACCTTTACCCGTTGCGTTTTGCATTGGTTTATAATTTGCATCAATCCTGCAACGTTACAAATAATCGGTAGCTTTAATAAGATCTACTTTCTAGTAGACGAAAATCACTTTAGTAACCCAGGCAGCAAATGGAAGTTTATTTTGATAGTGAGTTGATCGGTGCGTCACGGGGCTCGACGGCCTAGTTAGCACCGTTCCGGTGTCACCGTCTGCGCGCCAAGCCGGTCACGCACGCACTGGGTACCGCAGACATGTTTATTTTTGATCAGCGCTCATTGAGAAGATCATTAGTCACTAATTATGAAGTACTTAAGTCAATATTTTATTCAATCAGGAGTTGCTTTGCGGGAATTATGCGATCGTCTACGCAAACGCAATTCTTCCTATTCGTGATTCCACACAAAAATGGTGGTCGATTTCAATGGATACAAAAATTATTAACTTGCTTCTCCGTTACTCTACGAAAAGCGCAAAAGCAGTAGTAGCGGAGTAGCCAAGGTAAATGTAAGTAAATTTAAATGTAATATTTATTCAACGGAACTAGTGTCCAACCGAAACAGGTTCTTTAGCCGAAACCGAAAACAAAAGTTCGGTTTTTATATAGTTTCGGCCGAATCCGAAACCGAACCTTTTATAAATGTAATTAAAAGGTGAAATAAAATGTCAGTGAGCCGTTATTTCCAGATAAATGAATAATTAAACTTCTCACTGGTGCAATGTTACAAGGTTCTACGTTTCACTTTTCTCAGATTGATATTTCAACACTATCATATTGATACTGGGTATATCTAAATTAAACTACTTACCCTAAAAAGGGAAAATTTAACACGAAAGTCCGATAGGTATTGTAATTTTCGGAGCAGCCGAAAGGTTCGGCTTTTTTTTGACCGAAACCGGTCGAAACCTAAACCGAAACTTCGGTCGGACACTGAACGGAACCAACGGGTTATTCTAATAATAAAGATACAAATGACATAAGCAATGCTTATTTCTTACTTATTTCTCTGACTTATTGTTTGTCTGTGTGGTGTATGTCTAGCTAGATAGATTAATATATAAGTTCTGGCAAGGTCGCCATGTACGGTTCGAGGTATTGAAACACTACATATTGAGTAGATACGTGTTTATTCAATGAGAGTAGCTTAAAGACTAAACATACAAATGAATACACAACTTATATATTAATCTATCTAGCTAGACATACACCACAGTCTGAAAGAGATCGCTACTAAACATAGGTGCCCGATTTTTTTGCAAGGGTTTGTATAAACAACTGGATGGAATAGACACATTATCACTTTAAGTTTTTTTACCGTCAGCAAAGTAGTTTTAAAGTGTATTGTGATGAAAGGTTGTAAAAAGGTTCGTGCTACGAATATTCAAGAGTTAAAAAAAAAGAGTTAAAAAAAAATTGTGGCCATGCAGACTACGAAATATAAAAAGTCTATGAAGTTTTAATGAGTGAAAAAGAGATTTTTTTTCCACGGTTTTCGGATGAAATTTTCGTCAGCTCGGACTGTGTCGTTGTAATAATTATGGCGAGTAAAGGATTAGATTTCAAAGACGACCCATTAGCAGGGCGGCGCGGGGCGCGCGCGCAGCGGCGATCCGACGTGTAATTATATAATGACGCACTAAATACGGAGCCATTTGTATTTCTCCAGCTACAAAATCCGATTTCTTACTTTACGTAATACCACCCGCGTGGCCTGCGCATGTCCTAGGCGACTCTAATGTGTATTTAGAACATATATGCACGTAAATTCGAATTAGAATTGTATTTGAAGGATGTTACAATGAATTTATAGAACCGGCTAATGCGAGGCTCTGCTGCACTAGATCCAATCTAATGCACCAGTCCTATTCAGTTACTCTGAAACAATCATCGATGCCGAAGCAGTTTCCGTTAACTCGATTGTATTTGGCAATGGGTTTACTATCTCGCGAGATTTCCGGATTAAATATGTTATAACTCCGAACGTGTTCTAGGGATTGCATCACCGAACGCCTTTGATGTAAGCAAAAACGCAATCTGCACTCGCGAACTTCAAGAAACAGATTAAGTTAAATGTTAGGAGTGGAACTAACTTTTTCCGGAAACATTTCCGCGATACGAGGAGCTCAGAACGAGCGAGTCGGTGCACCTTGGAGTGAGTCAACTCATTTATTTTATGCTAATAAGACGGTGCTTAGCCGCAGAGGAGTCAGCAGTTTTGCAGAGTGGGAGCCACGGTGCATCCGGGATTGTTTTGTTCGTCCCCGTCTGTGTCAACTTTAGCGGACCGAAGGAAAGGTTTTGAATAGTACGAGTAGGTTATTTAATTTATTTTTTAGGTATTTCCCGGACTACCATTTATGTCTTAGTTTTACAGCACCTCCAAGAAATTACATACGGCAAAGTCATAAGATCGCTTTTCTATTCTTATCTAATAAATGATGTGAAATCCCTGTAAGTGAGCTCTTTATCACGATCAACTGTTGTTTTGTTTTATCTTTATTTATCGATAGAACCATCGCATTCACGCAAAGGTGTAGCATTCTATGCGCTAGGACCATTCTAAGTGCGGTGCAGCTTCGCCTGCGTGGCGTACTTAAAGGATGAACGGCGTGGGCGTCCGGGCGCGCGCCGTGCCGGGCGCCGGGCCGGGTGCCGGGCGCCGGGCGCCGGGCGGCAGTGCTGGCCGCCCCGCCGACGCGACCGGACGCGACGCCGGCTCCCGCCGCTCCCTACCGCCACCTTGCGGATCTCCACGCCCGTTAATTAAATCAAGTGTCGCATGAACTAAGCTCACGTGAATCATAAGTTACCTGGAAACTGGAATGAACCACCAGAATTTGTCGTGCGACAACTAATGGTATGCGAATTTGTTGGCATACGTTTTTATTACACTATGTTTTCAAAGTTTCATTTATTATTTACGCTTTGAAAGTTTTTTTGACGTCTTTGTTTCGTGCTTAGTTTTTATTTCGTCAAACTAAGATTGAAGTTAGAATTAGACGTTGTTGTTGTAGACATTGTTACACGGAGTCGAGAAAGAAATTTGCGTAGAATTCAGGCTGTAAATTTGCATGCTATGCTGTCTTCGGAATAAATGATAAACTATAGTTGAGTGGTCGCTCGGTAAACAAAGTCAACAAGAACTGCAGCGGGAACTGGGCCTTATCTGTTTGGACAACAGGGCGGTATTCTGCCAGCAGCATTTTTGAATCAAAGCGGTTAAAGTCCCGCCCGATAACTCGCAGATGATATTAATCGCTGCCGTTGCATCGCATTTCCATTTATCCGTCGCTGGCGCGGCGTGTTCCGCTTATCGAGTTACTAATTTAATTTTTGGTTTAATTAAGACGTTTATTACTGGCTGCTTCGGGTTATCTATTTTAGTAGATATTTGATTTATTGAAAAAAATACTTGGCGTTTGTCAGGTACTGCCTGCCGATGCTGTAGCGTATTGGTGTAGCACATCTACGGCGTAGCAATTCGAGTGTTATTATTTCATTTGTCAACATCGTAGCCGTATTCGTAGCTTTCTACGTGGCATATTGCTTACCTATGTAAAACAAGAGCTCAAAAACTTGATCAGTATGCGCCTACGCCTACTTTATTTATATATAATCGTCATGATGTCGTTCATCATCATCTCCAGCCTATATACGTCCACTGCTGGGCATGCCTCCTCTCAGAATGAGAGGGCTTGGGCTATAGTTCCCATGATGTCATAATTCGACAAAATATGCTTAAATTTAAACTAGCTGTTGCCCGCGACTTCGCCCGCGCAGAATTACGTAGGTATAGGCCATGTTCATCAGGTATAATGTTGGATTCTAATGATGCAAGAATTTTTCAAATTGGCCCAGTAGTTTCGGAGGCTCAATGTAAACAAACAAGCGAACAATCAAATCTTTGCTCTTTATAATATTAGTATAGATAGAGTAAAATAAAGAAGTAGTGGTTTATTATCTAGAGTAATAAAGTCGGATAAAAGAAGACGGCGCGCCGCGATGTACAGTTTGGCCACCACTGATTTTGTATTTTCCAACTAATGGTGCTCTAAATGTATACCTACGTTTTGTACTTACCGACGTATTTATCCATCTTAGCTATTCGCGTGCTAGTTAACCAGTCCACAATTATTGAACGTTTATAAGTAGTCCAGTAATCCTATTGTAAATTCTTTCAAGGTACTTTTTATGGTTTCATCTAGTTTTAAATGCCTGAGGGTAACATAATTAAAAATAGTTCGAGGCCGTCTCATAGTCTAGTCAACCCTCCAAGTTCAGTCCCTCGCAACAAAACGCAGAAATTTAACTAGAAGTCCTCTTTCTTTTCCTTCCAATCCTTTGTTATTTACATCCAATTTGTCATGCTTAATACATTATTTGCTGGGCCTTGGCTGGGCCGAGTGCCCATTCCGTTTCGTACGTCTGCGACAGGTGGCCTGAAATGCCTGGAGGCAACGACCGGGTCTTTCAACCGCAGGCATCAAGTCAATGAACTAGGCTCTTGAGAACATCTTGGACTCGCTATTAGGGTACGCTTCCTTGGAAGAAGAGACGTGAAGAATCAATTGAAATTTACCTCACATTTTTATATTATGGAGAGTGGGGCGAGAGGTTTTGAATACTGTTATTGGTTGGATTCTACTTCTCGCACTTCAGCACACCCTAAGTTTACAGCAGCCTTTCTTCATCTTTTTTAGCCACGGATCCCTGTGACATAAAAAGAAACCATAATTTTCAAAGACCCAAAAAACGATCGCCATGTTATGCAAGCGTAGCGATTAGAAGACTTTTGGTGTCATTTCTTTCTTACTAGTTGTTGCTAGCGACTTCGTCTGCAAAGAATTCGTTTATCGCTATCCCGCGGGAACTACGCAATTTTCCGGGATAAAAAGTAGCCTATGTGCTATTCCAGACTTATCTCTATCTATGTGCCGAATTTCATCCAGATCCGTGGGGCCGTTCTGGCGTGATTGAGTAACAAACAAACATCCATCCATCCATCCATCCATCTATCCATCCATCCATACTTTTGCATTGATAATATTAGTTAGAAGTTAGACTAGTTGATGCCCGCGAATCCGTCTGCGCAGAATTCACTTATCGCTATTTCCCAGGAACTATGCGATTTTTGGGATAAAAACTATCCCAAACTAAATCGGTTCAGCGGTTTAAGCGTGGACACAGACAGACACACTTTCGCATTTATAATATTTGTACGGATTGTTAAATGGTCCAGCTTCAGACCTCCATACAAATACTCACAGATCCCAGGGGTCTTCGAACCACAGATTACGAAACACTAGTCTAGAGAAAACTAATAACGTGGCAATAATTATTCGTTTGTTTGGCTTCGGTCTTAATTACTGGCTCCTACGCGTGACATTTGGAACCCTACAATTGAATAACTTTACTCTATCTCCGCGATATAGTGATGTCAAGTCATGGAAACCAGGTACTTGCAAGTGCAAGTGGGTTGGGCTGCGCATTGCGCAGATATATGTGAAGTAAAATAAATGGGTAATTGAACCTTATTAGGCCAGCCAGGAATCGTATATTTCTAAGGTTACTATGAAGCGTTCATTCAATCATAGGATTGAGATTTTCTGATTTTTAACATAGGTCTGCATCCGTGACTCCGCAGAACCAGTAGGCTTATCGTCTAACTCGCTCGCAATCGTCATCGTGTTCATTTTGACAGTTCTTGTATGAATGTGCCAGCTAGCTGATTCTGATACCAAATGTCAGCCCAAACATGAACTGTCAAAATTAACACGATGCCGATTGCGAGCGAGTTAGACAATAAGCCTACAGAAACGGAAACTCTGTACAGTAGGCGGCAAATAAGTAAAACGTGGAAGGGATATGCGCAGTATGAAAAACAACATCATTTTCATACTGCGCTTATCCCCTCCACGTTTTACTTATTTTCCGCCTACTGTACCTACTTAACTCTTTAATGAAATGATGACGTATATATACGAATTACTCAATTATATTCTACGAATTACTCAATTATAATTCTTGTTCTACGGAACACGGAGGTATGTTGCAAAAGAAAAAAAATCGTAACAGGTAGGGACAGTACGTGAGCTCTTAGAATGCCATTCGGGTTTGTCTTGCTGTCTCACTCGCTCTTATAGGTTTAATTGAATCGGCCGATGTTCCCCGAAATGACATTCTAAGAAGTCACTGACTATACAAATGATTTAAATTGTGTAACTAGTAGTATAATATATTTGAAATATTTATGTTGCTATGCCCTTGCAGGGTGTCACATCTGTACTACTTTATGATTATGATTTCCTCCTTTAAACTGTAATGTGACTTGCAATAAATGATTCTATTCTATTCTATTCTATTCTATTCTATTCTTCACTGAAGTAGGGTAGATCACGCTACCAACAGAACTGAAGGAATGTGAACTTTATATCACAAAAACTAAAGCATGGTCCACGGGTAAGTTATTGCACGAAGTTTTTGCACCGCACCAGATCGTACAGTTAACTGATGAGACGTGAGCACAGATTTAGAATGTAATAGACCGGCAACGCTTTCTCTAAATAATGATGATTCTAATAACGTTTCTTTAATAATAATAATAATATTCATTTATTGCAGATAAAAAAATCCATAGTTTGTTAGTTACAATGTCTTATTATTATGTTAGTAAGCACATACACATTAAAAAATTGAACAAATTAACACTAGCTATAGCTAGCATGTCGCGATCAAGCAAGCTATTCCAGTGGCAAAAGAACGGGCCGTCCAGGCGCTCTGCCACAGTGCGCGGGAGGCTCCGCTTACATGCACATCGTTTTCTTCGGGTCTCAGATAGTTTCAATTATATAATTAAACAAGCAACATATGGGTCACATAAGTCATATTCACTTTTCTAAAAAAAAATAAAGGAATCCAACCATTATTTTTGCTTGTCGGAATGTATTCTACGGTATAGTTAGTGTATTCCAAATCTATGTAAGGATATACATATAAAATTTCTATACGACATAGAGGTCCACGCCGCGCCGACGCGCCGCCGCCGAGCAACCTCAGCGCGCCGCCGCCGCCGCCGGGGCGGTAAAAATTTGGCGCCGACTTGGAATAAATATTTTACCTATGACCAAACCGAAAAAAACAACAATGCGCTGTCGCCATGCTGATATGTAAAAGCTTAAATAATGATGTTCTGAAGTCATCACCGTCATCATCATGGCCTTTTTGGTGACCCAATCTTGGATGTTGGCCCTCCCTCTGGTCTTCCCTCTTCTTCCACTCTTGATGATCTTGTGCCCGTCTCATCTAGTCGCGACCCCCGTTCCGTCGAATGTCGTCCATCCAGCGCTGGGGTGGTCTTGCGCGCCCTCGAGTATCTGCTCCGGGTCTCCATTCAAGGACTCGCCTTATCCAGCGACTCTCGTCCATTCTCGCAATATTCCTGCCCATGTCCACTTTTTCCTTGCTATGACAGCCATGACGTCTTTCACCTTGGTCATATTTTGGGGCCATTTGTTACGTTTCCGGTCACGAAGGGTGATCCTGAACATCGCTCTCTCCATACCCCTCTGCGCGACTTCGAACTTCTCGGCGGACTTTTGTGTAAGGGTCATGGTCTCTGTACCGTAGGTGAGCACCTTATTGGCAATTGGCACCGAACGCCGCCCAAGCCTGCGCGATCCATCTTTTCACTTCCGCTAGCTGGTTCTCAAAGCCCAGTGTAACCTTATGCTCCAAATATATGTATTAGGTTACTCTATCCACTGGAAGCTGGTAGGTAGTCTGTGACTTAGGAATGTTGGTCATAGTCTTGGTTTTTCCCATGTTCATTTTAAGACCCGTCTTCTCGGATTCCACTCTCAAATCCCCCAGCAACGTCATCATCTCCTCAATGCTCTCCGAGACAAGAACCAGGGCATTAACAAACCTCAGATTGGCCAATCTCTCTCCATCAATCATCAGCCCCTTCCCTGCCCATTGCATTTGTTGGAATATACATTCTAGTGCTAGGGTAAACAGCTTCGGTGATATTGTGCCCCCCTGCCTGACACCTCTCTCTAGATGGAATTTGTTGGTTTTCTTGTGCAGGGAGACACAGGCAGTTGCGTTCTGATGGAGGTGGTTGAGGATCTGTATGTAACTTTAATCGATGCAGCATGAAATTAGAGCTTGCTCTATATGCCACCACTCTATGGAGTCGAACGCTTTCTCGTAGTCGATGAAGGCTAGGATAAGCGGTTTCCTGTACTAATTACATTTCTCTACAACTGTTTTGAGAGTTTGAAGGTGGTCGTCGGTGCTGAAGCCTGAGCGAAAGCCCGCCTATTCTCTGGGTTGAAAGAATTCCAGCTTCCTGTCAAGTCTGTTAATTAGAACGCGAGAGAAGAGCTTGTAGACATGCGACAGTAGACTGATAGGTCTGTAGTTTTCCAGCTTTTTGATGTCCCCTTTTTGTGGATTAGGGTGATTACTGCATTATGCAATGATGTAGGTACTTTACCTTCCAGGATGCACTTTGTGAATAGAATTGCCAGGACTTGACTGACTTCTGTAGTATTGGGAACAAAATAAAAAATGTTTCCTTGGCTTGCAGGATTGGCGCGGATTTTTATTCACGCTTAACATGTGTTTTTCTTTAGTTACTTATTCCTCCTAAAAAATGTCCCCACGCCGGCGACGCCGCGCCGCGCCGGGTTCAAAACCCAGCGCGCCGCCGCCGGGTTTTTTGGCTGCGGCGTGGACCTCTTTACGACACAGAAAATTAGAACATAGAAAAACCCGAAAAGTAAAGCTATGGCCGGGAATCGAAACCGGGTCCTCATCATTCCGTGATGCGTGATATCCACCCATAGCCGGATCTGTACCAGCTGTCACTGTCACGTGACCTTGTTACTATGCAAATATTTGTCGCCAAGCGTCGTCTGTTTGAATGATGTGCCTGTACGACACTTTTACAAACTCCCGTAACAGCGCCTTCTCCCGTCCCTGGTGAGCAGTACATGTTCCACGGTCCAGGTATATAAAAGTCAAGAAGTAAAATTCTTGATTCATTTGATAGATATAAATACATAGTTAACATCTGGTCACAGTACTACAAAATTTTACACAAGGTTTAATGGTTGTCTGAGGCCGTAGGGGATATAGCAGGATACTAACCTTTACAGCGAACATAAAGCATCCGTCCCTTTTGTACAAGCATAGTAACAAAGGGACATATTATGCCAAATGGTCTACTGTCTCCGTACACATAAGAGCACAAGAGGCGTAATTTATCGAGAACACAACATGCTACAAGCGAAATTGTATCCTACTCTTAGGCGTCAGCCATACAGCGTAAGTGTGGTTATATGCTTGTAGGTAACTTGTCTAGCCACCACTGTGATCGCTTGTCAGAGTTCGCCAAAGATTCATAGGCCCCATATATAATAATATGTCCAGTTGGGTTCGTATCTTACCTTCCTTGTCATGCATTCAATCTACTTGATCACGACAGTACAAGGGGACAATAGGGAAATCCTATACATCCTTGTAACGACGAATAAACAATTTTTTTCTGTACCTACCTACGTTGCGTTTGTTTCAGTACCTAATATTTTTAAAAACTTCCTGCTAATTTTCGTACGGCGCGTGCCAAGAAGGCGATGATGGTCTTTCCAAAAGCGCTGGTAGAATGAAAAAGGTCGGTCTAGTGGTCAAACTCGAACTTGCACACCGAAAATTCCGTACGAGTTCAAAAAATATCATCTTTTCCTCAATTAACATTGTTTTTCTTAGAAATCGAGTGGCATTGCCTTCATAAATAAAGTTATTTTTGTCGGCTAAAATGCTTACACGTGATGTTATATCCCATTAAATGATAGGTATATTAGTCTCCTTAAAAATAATTATCAGTGATTTTCGATTATTTTTTTCCTTTGTTTGTCTTGTGCGTTAATTTTCAAGTTTACTTAGTAGTCGTACTACAGTATAGCGGGCAAAGCAATGGGCTGTAAATCGTTGTAGCTGTTTTTCTCTACTTTAGCCGTGCATGCAGCAAGGACATTAAGATTGGCTACGCTTTTCATTCGACTTTGCACGTAGATATTGCGTTTTGTCATGAACGCAGTTCGCTCGGGACGCTTTGAGGTTAAAATGGCGGAGTTTAACGCAAATAATACGTAGTAAACAATCTGTTCTGACGTTTGATTAGTTGTAAAGAATTGCGCAACGATGTCTATTTTGGACATAGATATACGTAGGATAGTAATAGATTGGCAACTCACGAGAAAGAGCGCTGTAATACATATATAGATACTCTTTTTCTTATACGCTGCGAGCCTAATGTAATTATAATGTAATAATGTAATAATGTAATAATGTAATTTTTTTGGTCTCGTAGAAACAGTGGCAATTTTAGCAATTTTACAAAATACACTGCTTTTTTATTTTATCATTCCTATCACGCCAGAATGTTTTGTTGATGTGAGGAATTAGGAACACGTGTCATATTCCAAACATGTGTAGAAATTAAGTAAGTATATGTATAACATTTTTTGAAGGATTGAATGTAACTCACGTTGCAAATATATTTATTGTGATTATGGCTAAATAAACTTTCTTACATAAATAAATAAGTCACGGAAACAATCTTGCCAATTAAATCAAGATTACGTAACATTAAAAACATCTTGAGATATTTTCCTCATAACAATTACATTTACTTCGACTCTCAGCTTTTATATTCTTCCTTCTATTCGTTTTATACGCATGTTTATAATGAAGAAAAAATAAATAAATACAAAAATAGAACCGTCTTCAACTGTAGTCTAAATACGTTACCATAGAAATTTCAAATAAAAAAATTCCTTTCGGTGTGCGCTACCTACTTACTTATATTTTTGAAATCGGTGCCTCAACCCACGCCACCACCCACGTTCCCATCATAAACATCGTTATGTTTATGTGTGGCATGCGTGGCAGAAGTAGACCTAGTCTATCTTCCTATATAGTATAGTACCTATTTGGACTTCACACATAAATAAGTAGCCAGCGCACACCGAAAGATATTTTGATGCGAAATTTCTATGGTTACGTATTATACAATTTATTATGAAATCGGTCCACAAATGACGGAGTTCTGAGGTAACAAACATAAAAAAATGGGCACGTATTTGAATATCGAAAATTAAAATATCGAAAGTTAAAAAGTCGACGGTCAAAATATCGAAAAACAGAATGTCGAACAATCATAAGGTCGAAATTCAAAATGTCGAAAGTATATATTCTCGAATGGTACAATTATCGAATGCTTAAATTTCGAAAATCTGAATATCGATAGCTAAATTATCGAAAATCAGAATGTCGAACGATCATAAAGTCGAAATTCATAATCTCGAAAGTGTATATTATCGAATAGTACAATTATCGAATGCTTAAATATCGAAAATCAGAGTTTCGAACGATCATAAAGTCGATATTCAAAATATCGAAATTGTATTATCGAATATATCTGATGCAGTCGCCATCTAATATATCTGATGCACAGGCAACATAGATGTTAAGATCGTTCGCTATTTCAATTTTCGATATTTTATACGTTGGATTTTTGATGATCGATCTTTTGTGTTTCGATTTTAACATATATCGAGCATTCGACTGTAGATATTTTGAACTTTCGATATTTTAGCCGTTCGGTATTTGAATTTTAGGTATTTCAGACGTCGATATAATGATAGTAGATATTTAGATCGTTCGATATTTTAATTTTCGATATTTTGACCGTCGACTTTTTAACCTTAGATATTTTAAATTTCGATATTCAAATACGTGCCCAAAAAAATACAACCGAATTGAGAACCTTCTTTTTTGAAGTTGGTTAAAAATCGGCAATAAATGGAACTTTATGATATAGGTACACACGATTTAATAAAGATTAAAGATTATTATTATTATTATTATTTATTTACACTAAGGTATTTAATAAAGATACACAACTTTTGAATATTTTGCTACCCCCGCAAATATTTCAGACATTAACGTACTCATTTTCTTATTGGGAGAGAAAATAACTTTTATAAATATTATATTACTGAAGGCAGTTAACTAGCCGCACCGACAGCATGGCTGATAACAACTGACACCAAAATGTCTAATAAATAAGGTATATAACGATCGTGTGACTACAATAATATATGTGTAAGTTTCTGTTTCTAAAACACGCAGTAGGTAGGTATACCCTACAAAATGCATTGAAACTGATCACGAAAGTAAAATGATGTATTTTACTTTTATGAAAATAGTGGGTGGGTAAAACATTTTATAAAACATCGCTATTAAATTTACTCTACAAAGTAATACAACAACCAAAGGTAATACCCAAGATTTAGCTTCAAGAAGCGTAAGTACCTAATCAAAGATATCAAGGTTTTGTTAAACAAATAACAGACTTGTGAAATGTGCTTTTGAGTTACACCCGTCTTGAAATCTAGAAAAGCGTAATGCTTGTTTAATTGTATAGCACTAACTAATTTTAAAATTTCAAGCACTACAAGAAAAACAGCAGTAGCTCTATTCGAATTCATAAAAACACCAGTTGGAAAATAGTTTAACGACCTGCGGATAGTAAAAGAGACAGGAGTTTCAGAGTTTGCTGCTCGGCCTTTGCGAATTTAGGAATGAGCATTGCTGCGATGGACGTATTCCGCATCAATTCCCATTCACTAGCGATCGTGAATCGATTGCATTTGAAGTTAGTTCCACTTTAGCTGGGCCCCGTGGGATCGTGGACTGTTCACTATGCCCACGTTTGATACAGATTTAATATGTAACATGTGTGTTGCATTGATAATTAAGGTGGTTAGGTATTGATTTGTTCCATGTTGCTCTGGGAGTAAAGAAAAAACATAGAATGTACCAGTTGCTTCTTTTCCCGTGCTGATGGTAAAAATCCATCGAGGGAATAGGCGAAAATCTTAGGAATCATGTTATAGATGCGGCTAGCAACCCATCACTATTTTGATTCCCTTTTCCACCTGTACGTCCACAGTCATGCTAAACGTGGCTTTTAGGTATTGTTACCTTAAGCTCTGTCTACCCCGTAAGACGTGATGTATGTATGTTAAGCAATACCCAAATTTCTGAGCGCATTGATGTACTCAGCCGCAAAACATTTGGCCCTCACATGTATAATGTAGGTAATTTTGTATGGAGACTGGGCCAAATTTTGTGCCTCTGAGTATTAGTTTAGTTTAGAATAAGGATGTTATCCATCCATTTTTCCTAGTTCATTAGTAAAGCATTTGGAATTTTCAGTCGACAAAAGAAATCGCATTCGATTTACAAATTCGAAAACTCGGAATTTCCAAATGCGAGAAACATTCGCGAAAACTTAAATAATATTCGGCTTCAGCAGAACAAGTTAGTGTGGTGTTCTTTTTAGGGTTCCGTACCTATAAAGCACAAAAAGGAACACTTATAAGATCATTTCGTTGTCCGTATGTCTGTCCGTCAAGACACTTTTTCTCAGGAATCCGTAGAGGTATAAAATTGAAAAAAAAAACAAAAACTGAGGTCTGGGGTCCCTTGCATACCTTGCATACAGTCATTAGAAAAGGTGTTTCCATACAAATGGCCGAGCTCGAAAAACCTATGGGGTATTTTCTGTTGTCCTAGAAATTTAAAATTTGGTATGAAATAAGTCTAAAAATATATTTTTTTAATGTCTGCCTGTCTATGTAAATAACAAATATAAAATGACCTTACACTGTCCACATTTTGCTTCGAGGCAGGGCTCTGCTAACGCTGGATTTGAAACTAACTTGGAGAATTTGTAACGGAAACCTCGGTACGCGAGCCCGACTCTCACTTGGCCGGTTTTTAGTAGGTACAAACAACATATAACTATACTAGTATTATAGCTGTTATACAATGTAACATGTAGTAGGTGTAATAGTAAGTTTGACTGTAAGTCGTTTAGGTATTAAATTCGCGTATTGACATCTTATGTTGCAAAATTCTGTCGCACTTGGTCGTCAGTAATTTTATGGAGACACTACGCTGCTATGCTCACTATGCTGATGAAAATAGCCAAGTAGCCAAATTTAGTGCCAGCGTACGTACATCGAATCATCGAACCCATCCGGCGTTAAAGGTAGAAAAGGTACATAATACTATACCTATCCTTATCTGTATAGGTGTAACGTTATGTGACACCTACGACAACGTAGTCAGGCCACATAGTGAGTCGAGTGCGGAAATAAGGCATTTACAGTCGGCGTGAGCTGCCGACGTGCTCGAACTTGGAACAAAACTGCTCTGGTTTTCGATAAGATGAACACACAACCTCACTCCCCGCCGCATCGATCTACCGCTCTTCTTTAATTCCCTTGACCTAATTAAACACATTAAAACGTTATAAAATAATTAATTAACTGCCGCTTAATTTGTTTGAATGCCGCTTAAAAATATTCTTGCTGGCGTCCCGGGGATTTTCAGATTTTATTGATAGCGTAAGGTAAATTGATTGACGGTTTAAATGTAAGCCTATTTAATTTATCACAAAGCAGTTTTCTGTTCCTTTGTGAAACTTCGACCAATGTGGCCGTGGTATTCATTAGAATTTGCCGAAAAGTAACAACAAAGCTACCTCGAAATAACTCAGTCAGTAAATGTATTAATTCCTAATGCTTTATTCATCTCTACTCTATAAATCAAATATGCGCAGCCGCAGCTGTTTAGCCAGGATTTGATCTGAATATCTCGTCATCAAAATTACATTCCGTTCAAATAATTTTCATGCCTAATATTCATAGAATAGTACATACGCGGTTAAATCAGAAATGGAAAATATTTGAGTGGAGCACCCGTTGCCAAGCCCACAAAGTCGCCGTTGCGGATGTGTGACGTGCATAATAAATTTATTGCGTCATGATATTCCCACATATCACATGATATAATGCACTGAAATCCCAACACACACCAACTCAATTTCGATGGAAATCGACGCGGGAATAATAGTCTTCTAAATTGTTCAAGTAAGATTTAACCTCGGCAAGAGTGAATTTCAGTTGAGCCGGCTTTTGCCTGGGCCATTGAACATGAGGCTGTGTTCACACGAGCGGCGAGTTCACGTCCTCTCTGCTTCATACTGCTTGAGATTTAAGTCTTAAGCTGGTTGAGAAGATCGTAGACCATTGTAATACACGATTTGAAAGTTACACATTTTTACGTTTACATACGGTTAAAGGTTCATGCTTTGAATAATAGTATGTATATGTATGTAAACCCTTTATTGTGCAAAATAAACAAGACAAATACAATTGACAAACAATGAGATACATGCACAAAGGCGGACTTATCCCTTTAAGGGATCTCTTCCAGCCAACCTTTGAGTGGATGAAAGGAGTATTACATTAGGGATGGTGCGAGTAGTAAGAACAAAAATAATATTAAATTTTGTATAAAACATATCCGGCATTAAATGGAATTAAATTGGAAGCGAAGCTGCTTGTTATTAAATTCCTTGTTCTTTCTGCGCACAAACAACAGAGTTAATTACAAACAAAGATAATACGCTTCAGCGAATCAATGTTTGTGCCTAACGTCAACTACTCGTATTCCAGGAATGTAATAATTAATGTTATGAATTTTTACTGTGTTTTGCTAAAGCAATATAACTGTTAGGTGCTTATTTCTTTTAAAAAACAGGTATCATAATTAACCTATATAATAAAAACATCAAATTGAATCAAATATGACTTTTTTAAAAATCCCAGCGTTACATTAATCTTCGATACTTAATCTGAGTCAACACGCGACCCAATTTCAGGCCCCTTCTTCAACTTAGAGATAAACCCCAGATTACTTCGATTTACATTAGTGAATCCGTTTTAGTAGGAAAGGCTTTGAAAAGCGTAGATGTCCACTAAGAGAAAAAGGAAGAAAAAGAGCACTTCTGCTTTAAGACTTAATTTTATTATAGACGCGCAGTTTTAACAGCTCAGTGTCAGATAATCTAAATTCATTCCAGGTTCGTTTTCTTTGTGTAATAAATCACTGCGACACGAAAGTGTGTGTTGGTATTGGTACAGCTGGATATCAATCATCTTCACGTGGAATATAATATATTGGGTGGAATCCTGCGATGGTAATCATATCGATGTTGTCACTAGGCAGTAATGTAATTCATAGATACTCTTACGATAACCATATCACACGATTTTATGTGGATAATGCTATTGGATATTATTGGCGCGTAATAATTACCTGGGGTGTTTGGATACGGAATTAGAAATATACTCACATCATCATAAAATTTGCTTGAAAATGTTAGCCAGGTTAGGTTTGAAAACAAAACGTTCAAGCATTTATCTTTGCTGGGTGGCAGTTGCTCAAGATTCACGCGATAACTCTACTCAAACTCTTTCTAACTTCGTGTTTCTTTTCTTCAATAGATAGTAAAAATGTCCAAACTTTGATAATGGAAACAAAACATAGTGTTTATTACTCGTTGTGGAACACGTAAAACATGTTAGCTATTGTTTGTTCACGTAATGGATGAAAACAGTATATATTTTCAGTAAAACCTGAGTGCCTTTTCTTAGTACCATAATAGCTTAATTTCCTAGTGAATAAGGAGTACAAATCCTCGTTACGGCCATCATTTCAGCTTTGCAATTAATAACGTTTCCAACGTGTGTGTATCTGAGTAAAATTGATATTATTTTTGGGCCAAGACCCGGATAGTCTGGATATATATTTCTTTGGCGATATTTGAAAGTTGTTATAGTTTCATCGCGAGTTTGATTGATAAGGGTGCGGCGAGTGTGATCACGTGCGCTTTCCTCGCCCCTCCTCGTCTCATTCTGATATATATCCAATTGGATCTTGCTCAGCAAATTTTCAACATCTGCTCCGCTCTGGGAGCATAAATTGTGAACACATTGCTAGACGCCTGTGTGTACACGAGCCGCCGTCGGTGTAACCCAACTTTGTTCCATTGTTAGGGGCGATGTGAGTTGATTGTCGCCAGAAATACCTAACATACTTAACACGATTATAACAAATTTTCTTTTATTCGTTTAATTAATTAAGTTAGTATTTGTCAGCGTTTCAATGGGCACTGACTATAAAAGCTAAGCTCGTTCTCATTGTTGTAGCGCGAATCATCCATTGTTGCCACATTAAATTTCCCTCTAAAAGAAGCGTAACTGATCAAAGACAAAACGTAAAAGTTTTCAGTGTTTCCATTCCGTTTCATTGTCAAAAAAGTTTCATTAGGGAAAAGTTGACGGATTTTGCCGCTTTATTGCCCAATTCATTTGTCCCGAAAACGGGAACAAACCGCAACTGTAAATAATGGAGGTCCGTCTCTTGTTGTTCGGCTCCAGATTACCGTGCAGTAAGTTTGTCTTGTTTCTCGTTATGCTCGAACAGGACAGGTACAAGATGAAGAGTCAACTTTTTTACCGTACTTAATAAAGACTGCCAGGTTGAGAGGCATTCATATAAGAATTGCTATAAATTAAAGCAAACACGAATACAACGATTGTTGTCTTGCTAATGCAACATTCACCTAGGAATATAGCTGGATGGAACTCGGATTAACAGGTATAGAGGGAAAGGAAATAAAAGCAAAGAAACGGGAGAGGTGTGCATTGTGCGAGGATTCGATGAGTCGCGCTATTCTGTCTAGGAAATTCTCTAGGGACGTACCTAATGCCTGCAAATACGAATGTTTACCCAGAATTTACGTATGCGATTGAGATTTCACCTAATATTTATGTACGAACTTTACTTTTTTCTACTTAGTGTGAGTTTCACTTTAAGTATAAACAAAATATTCATAAGCTTTTGATTCAGATAAACATCCTATCTATATTAATTTAATACGTGGGCAAAGTTATCAAATTACAAATTTTTCTTAAAAACTCCGTACTTATTACTAAAAATATGGATGGACCATCATAAATAACACTCGGCAAAAGACATTAGAAGAAATCGAATAAATCACTTCCAACAAAACTCTACCTAAGTAAAAAGCTTTCTGCAATAATTTCCGATATTGTGAATGTTGGATCTTCGCTTCTTAACGACCCTATTAAAAAGTAATCGTTCGCAGCTAGGTGTCACCGGCAGTGCATTTGATTGTTAGCGTCCCTATTTAATAGGCAATATAACCCAGAATGAAAAATATTGCAATCATTAAAAAGATATTTCCATGCTTCTATATGGAAAAGGGCGTTTAGACTAATTTAGAAAGGATGCCAGACAAAACCTTAATTATGTCTAAGTTTAGTTCTGTCAGACGATCGCAAATATAGGTACAAATGCCTGACAGTTGAATACACCTTCCTCATGACAGCCTAAATAATTTACACGTGACCATGAGAACGGTGGTGCTAAATATAGTTTTTATTTGAATCCGTAAGCCTAACCTTACGTAACAAACCCTTTCATTTGAAATTATTACTGAATTTAAAAGCAACTCCTTGTTCCAGAGCCGAGCGTGATGCGACCTACTCATAGCCACGTGACATTTGCGTGACTCGTGACAATCATAATGTTACTGACGACAGTCAATTACGAATGAAATCGTAAGTGTTTCATAGTAAACATAGTTATAGCTTAGAATAAAGTGCCCATTTTAGATACGCTGATTAAGAAGTGAACTTAACATTAAAGCTTTTTGTAAGTGCCAGTGCAGTTGGTGTTCCGTGATACAGGGAGCAACAGCCACGAACATTTCGGAGAGGTAAGTCAACCTGAAATTCATTTAATGGTCAAGTTAAATTTCGAATATTAAAGGCAGCTCAAATGACAGTTTTAACGTAAGAGCCCTTTATTGTTTTACATCATCGTGCATTAGTGCAGTACCTAACTCTTGTGTACGTAATACTTAAACCTCCAATAAGTACGAAGGAAATGAAAAAGTTTATCAAAATATACATATTTTGTTCGCTGTAAATATTAGTTGGCACATAAATATCTATTTGCAGGCACGGGTGAGTGAGTGCAAGTGGTGAAGGCTCTATTCTGCCCGACAGCCAGAACTGCTGGCAGCGAAATATAAATCGTGCCCGGTTGAAATTACCTGTACGCTTTATGACACACTCGAAAAAAGTGCTCACTCGGGCCTTAAATTCGGATGTTTTACCCAAAAATATGTCTTACACTTTTTCAACTTAAATGGAGATTAAAATTGTGTACTAGTTTTTTTCGTCTTTAATTTTCCTTACAAAGGTCAATAATAACACAACTTCGTGGTAGTTGTTGTTTTAGAGTAGGGCGTTGGAGCCAGCTGGCATACTTAGTCATGTATGATTTAAGATAAATAAATAAAAAATACTGATTATACACGACGATACAGATTGCAACGACATAAATTTTACAAACCCGTCTGGTAAGTTTGAATTCTTACCTAAACATTTTCCTCGCTAGGAGTTCAATAATTAAACCTATAGAACGAAAGTTTGCAAGGATGTCCAGATTGATTCTTTAAAGAGCGTCAGATATTAGAGTAAATACATGGTTGGGAAAGTACTTCATATTTTAAACCTAAAGTTTCTTTTGCGATGTTGTTAGAAGGCGCAGCTCTGTATGTTTGATGTGGCCACAGCGGAACACGTTTTCCGTTTTAAGCGCGCCGCGAGCAGATCGCAGGCACAGAGTATTTCAGCGCAGTTCCGCACCTGAGACTGCCTGGGATGACACAGATTTGGGGTCAAGTTTTTGTTAGAACATTTTCGATTCAAGTTTCTGGCATGAGCCTTTCACACGGGTTGTTTTTGACTGAGATGAATTTATGAATTTAAGAAAAGAGTTTAATGTTGGTTGGTAAACTATATTCTTTTACATAGGTAAACATTCCTGCAAGTGTTTACTATTTGCAAATCATAGTTTAACGGAAGGAAAGAGAAGACGGTTTAATTAAAGCTTTTCGACATCGTGTCCTCTTCAGTCTAAAATAATCCAAGGTAGAACAAAAATTATAGTTTTATTTCTTTGTTGGCAACAATACACATAATCGATATTACTAAAACTTCTCTTTCGTATTGCCGCCTGAACAGCATACATATAAATGGTAAAAGCTGGATGTACATGAATTTGTCTGGCGTATCGTATTGTGAAGTCCCAGAAGGGTATCGATTGATTACGCTAAGATAATACGATGACATTTAAAGTGACTTGGTCAAGTGTAACGCAATGTGTTTTCTATCTCATATAAAATATCTGAAACTGATACCGCTCTGACGCGCTACGTCAGATAAATTTTAGTGGGACAAACCATACCGGCTAGCGTCGTGAAGACATGATACTTGTGCTTTGCCGAATGTGCCCTCTGGGCTGAGGTAAGCTGCGCGCGCGGCGGAAATCGACGCGGGTGTAAAGGAACCGTGATTTGTATTTGCTGTAGCCAGTTTTTCCGCGATTGGATGCGCCGCCCGACGCCGCTACCGAACTAACGAACCATTTGCCAGCCCACCCGACCGAAACATTCATACAGAAATACCTAGGTACCATTATTTTGTTGTAACTCGCCCCATCAATTTTCCACTTAGCTGCGATATAATTTATTTAATGGTAAGTAGTTCGGATATTCCATTTACGGCGAAAATGGATTCGTGATTGATCAGACAGTGCGAAGATGAATTGGAGCGCGCAGTATCTCTGTCGGCGAAACAGTGGAACGTTCTTTCGTATATCGGTACTGCCAGTGAGGTTCCACAAAACCTCTAAAACCAGCCAGTATAGTGGCGCAATGTCAGCGAGCTACTTAGCTTTACTACAGTTGGAAGGTATACCTTCCATTGTAGTTGTTTACTGAAACGCTATTTCAGAAGTAAATAACCGGTGTCTCTTGTTTAAATTCCGTCGCGGGAAGTTGCTTCGAAATTGTTCTGTGAAAAAAGCAGGTATTTTAAACCGCCTCCCATCCACACCAGCCATTGTAGGTGGCTGCATGCCAAATGAGTTTTGTGATGGAGTCCCCTTGTGAAAAGGCCGATAGTGAACTGCGCATCCTCTGCGAAACAAAATTTACATAAATTTAACATTTCTTGCCGATTTGTGTGTTCATATTAAAGTAGGTAAACTATTGGCAGGTTTATGAGATTTTGCTACAGTAGAGACTAGAGAATGCTGTATTACTTAGGTTAGTAACTTTTGGTTATACTAGTTTGATGTCGTCTAATTTTTGAAATTAGTTAAAGCTTCGGTTGTTTATCAAAATACGGTTTTTATTAAGAAATTGATTACTTTAGATGTTTTTTGAGATTACTTTTGTAACCCTAAAATTACGTTCAGAATGACATGGGCCCCGATTCTTAGCATCTTTGACATGAATCTGGGTTTCGATGCTCGGTAGAACTAAATTCGATTACCATGCGAATTACTTATGTTTCGATAGATATTGAACTGACTGCGAGAATCAGCTAACCATCAGCTTCATTTTGTCATTATTCAACAAAAAAAAGAATTCTCTATGGGCTTAATCAGCTCTCTAGTATGGAATGTTGTTTAGATGGTTAAATAATAGTAGTTCCTTTTGATATGACATTAGGATTGACGTACAGCCATAGAAGTATCATAGTCACAAGTCTTAAAAATTAGATGCAATTAAATATGGCAACATGCCATGTTAACGCTTATTTAGACTGTGCAATAATACTGTGCGAGTTATGACATTACAGTATAATATATATGGTACATTGCAAGGCTGCGACACAGATTTATAGGTGATTGATCATCGACGGCAATGTAAAGCAACTGGCACGATACTCTCCCACAGTAATGGATGTGCTTCATTTAGCAAACATAATTAGTGATGGAAATTGACAATTGAATTTATGAAAAAAAAAGAAACCAATCAGTTTTAAGGTACTTACAGTCGACCAAAAAATTCCTTTACCACCTTAAGGTTCAATATCAGTTGTAAGACTTAAAATATAAAGGCTATTGTGACATTATTATTTTTATTTTGATGTAGGTAGTATGTGACTTGGCCGACTATAATATACATGAAAGTAAATACAATAAGATAAGGTTAAGGTGCTGTTGTGTTATGAATATTTTACAGCAATTTATTGCTCGAGTCACATTCACGATTCCAGCAGATATTCGAAGAAGGAAAATTAAAGCAAATGAAAGGAACAAAAGGAAAACAAAAACCAAACGCAACCTACACACAGGGATAATGGGGAAGCGAATTATTAAGTAGCCTTTCTCAGAAGCTAATGTAGTTACCGTAAAATATCAACCTGTTTTAGTATGCATTGGTTCATCTAAGTGGAGGTCAGGGCACTTCTTTTTCATAAGCTTAAATTTGTGCTTCCGATTTAATTCTTCACTTTAAAGCAAAATAAGAATAAAAAATTAACTTAAACTTTTACACATAAAGTTATCATCATCATCATCTCGAGCTTATCATATTTTGAGTCCCACTGCTGGGCAAGGCCTCCCCTCAAAATGAGAGGGCTTATGATGTAGTTCTCACGAGGGTCCAGTGCGGATTTGGGAACTTTACATATACTATTGAACTGCTTCGCAGGTGTGTGTAGGTTGCATTATATACTGAAGATCTCTTAAATCACACATATACTTCTAAAATCGAATTAATCGCTCTAGTTGAAGAAAAAAACTATATACAGAAAAGTCTGTTTTGTGTCTTTGTTCCCGCTGATCCAAATTTTTTTTGCACAATAAAGCTATTCTTGCATAAATATAATCCGCCGCATAGTGACTTAAGCACTCGTAAAACCAAAGTATTTGCGCAGAATACAAGTTTCCCTCTCAACGAGGTTTTGAGTTTCGTGCGTCTTACCCTACTTACAGTTTTTTGTGTACCTAATGTACTCTCCTATTGTTCACGTGAAGCCCCCGGTTGTTTACCGGTCGCAGTACCACTTGACCTTCGGAGTACCCACTCCTCTGACTTCTTCGGGACCCAACCTCTCGTTGAAGTCAATTTAAACTTTGTATGCCTACCCTACTCCGAAATAGTTTTAGATCAAGAAATTCGAGAGCTACTTACAATTAAGTTAATTAAATTGCTTCTAGAACAATGTAGCTATCTATTTTCACTTTGGTGTTTTTAGCTTATTGTTTCTTATATTGTTACGACTTCTTATCTGTAGTTTATGTGCATTCTAACGTAGACCTGTATAATAATGATTAAATTATTCAGTATTAAAATTCGTCTAAGTATAGAATAAAAACCGCAATGAAATAAAATATGATTTTTTTACCTTTTACGCATATTTTACGCCAAAGTGGTTGACCCTTGAAAGAAATTTAAATATTCGCCTGATTGATAAGCAAACAAGGCGTGTGCGTGAGTTTTCATTACGGTTTCTAAATGGAAAGAGTGTGTACGGTTTGTGTCATCGCATATTCATGGGGCATTTTCGTGAGTCGACCTCTCAAGATTTGCGCACCGACTAAGTAAACAACGTCTAATGGAGGGATTTGAGGAGGTTACGTGGCGTTTCGAAATATTCCAACCTTGGAAATTGTTAATTTATTTCTTAGCGGCTCTGATAGCTCAGCCGACGATTGCGTGGTTAAAACTGGGCCCAATTTCTCCTAAGTACCTACTTACAAAACATTTAAGTAGGTACGAAAAGTAGATGATACGGGTGTATTAAGTTTTGACGTGTTTCTGAGCAATTAAAGTATCGAGAACTAAACCCAAACTCGGGTTCAGTGTAACTTAGTTGCCTACACAGTGATAATTTTTCACGACGGCTTGTTAAACTTTCTTTTCCTTACTGTGGAAGAAGTTAAAGGAGTGACTCGCGTTAGCATTCTGGAGTCACGGCTTACAGCAAAGTTTCTTACGTCAGGTAGTAGGGGGCACGTAGGCTACGGGCCACGTAGCCGTGTTGTCGTACTGTTAGGGTTACCAGATAAAAAAATTAAAAGTATGTAGGTACGAGTACTAAAAGAAACTCTTAGTCACTAGAGTATCTAGTGTGAGCAGAGAGATGTCAGTACCTGAAGTATGCCCTAATGAACCCTTACTATGCGTTGGCTATATACACATTACGATAATGATTATCAGAACTTGGGGTGTTCATAGGCTTTGTTTAATATTGGGCGCTATCTAAGAAAACCAAACATTCCTTTCCACGAAGCTCTGCAATCTTGACAAGCGCCTAGAAATCCTGACATATAACAGTGCTCGTAGACAAGATACCGACCTATGTACCGTTAACGTTCAACGACGCGAAGTTCTAAGCTTTTCTTATACCAAAGCTTTTTATAGTCCAGCGTGATTTCTTGTAGGCCTTTTGTCAATGGGCACTGTACCGAGATTCTTTCGTATGGTAACCCTATTTGTAACTATGTATATCGCGCTGGCAACCGACGAAGGGGGATCACTTCGAGCTGTACTTACCTACGGCCGTCCCGGTCAACGACATCTAACACTATTACTATTTGACATGAAAAGAAATCGAACAATACACAGTTCTTTACATAAACATTTTGTTTTCAACATTTAAATTTATGCCGTATGTTTCACAATATGATATGAAATCAGAATTTAAATTGATGACATTGCAGTTTTTGAGGAACGTAAGCTTAAGGTAAAGTAACACTCGGGCTAGAGCTGTGGGTTGTATAGCGATTGTATGAATGAAACATGAATGAAAAGAAAAATTATAAGTAAACTTTGTTTTAACTCTGTATTTTGACCAAAGTGGCTTGAAAATGAACGTAGTCACATAGGAATATTTGGGGGGAAAATAGATTAAGCTAGGTCTGGTTTCGACCAAGATACCTACTATTTAGCAGCTTGTATTAGTACCGCTGTCCAAAGGGGAATGCTGCCAGCGTCTGTATTTGTAGTACTATGCCACGGGGCCCCCTACTTTTTTAATCATTTTATTTTAATACTAGCTGTTGCCCGCGACTAGGGCTTGCAATATCGGAAGGTTTTCAATTCCGGAACTGAATATCGGAAATTTCACCCAATATCGGAATTCCGGAACTGGTACCGGAATTGGTATAGGGCTTGCAATATCGGAAGGTTTTCAATTCCGGAACTGAATATCGGAAATTTCACCCAATATCGGAATTCCGGAACTGGTACCGGAATTGGTATTTTTTGTTTTCTTTCAATTAAGGTGCAGTTTTTTTTAATAACACGCCGTTTTTGTTTTAAAGTCAGTCTTTTAATAATGTTTGCTTAATTATTTATGTATTTATTTATTAATTCAACATTTATTATAAATCAACATTCCACTTTACTTATTAGATTAAACATTGGTCCTGACAAACGTTTAAAGACTATAGTGTGCAGTAACAGCCCAAGTAGACCGAGGCCTGTGTTAGGGCTAGTTACAATAGTAGTAGTAGTAGTAGTTGTAATTAGCCTTTGGATTTCTGTTAAAAAAATATACATGAATCGTGGTGAGCAGGTAAGACTCGAACGAGAACTAGCGTTGCGTGGCAACGAATACATTGCGTTGCGTTGCGAATCTTGCGAATTGGCATTGTTAATTTTTTTTAGTATGCTATAATTCGAAAAAAATTTGGAGGAAAACAATCAACTATCCGATTTGTCTTGTCCTATTTCAAAAATACTTTATGATTGCAGATATTTTTGTAAAAGTGTTTTTGCCCCTTGTTTGACCGAACAACCCGGTTTTTTGGCAGAATCGGGCCTTAAATGTTGTTAATTGTTTAGCTACGGTAACTGTCAGCTGTCATTGTCACCTCTACATCATAAGTAACTTACATGCCTACCTACTTAATCTACAAACGTTAGAAATAAAAACAAATTAAAATATAAAACTGTAGGTGGATATTAATAAAAAATATTGTGCCGGGATGCAACAATAACTCGAACAATAGCCCCAACAAAATCATTGTGAAAATCAGAGAAGATTTGCGGAAGGAATAGTGTACGCAAGCGAATGTGGAATATTTCAAAGTTTACACCAATGTTTACACGATGTATCGTTGCGAAGACCACTCGGAGTCGGGAAAAATGTGATATATTGATGTATAGACAAAATCATAGACAAAACTGTTTTTTTATTGCTGAAAAAGCGATTGAGATCGTGCCAAAATTAACAAATAATCAAACAGCGAAAAAATATTATTAATAAACAAAGCTACGTAAAAGCACAGGTAATATTAAAATTAGGTGCTTGAAATAGTCCATTTTATCAAATAAAGGTGTTTAAAGCACATCTTAAAAAATTAACATTGCCAATACCTACTTTTTTTGTCAAATGTCCCAAATTTTTCAATATCGGAATTATCGATATTGAGCTGATCAATTCCGGAATTGTAATATCGTTCAAAATCGTCCGAAATTCCGGAATTACGAGATTCCGGAATCTCGGAGTGCAAGCCCTAGCCCAGCAGCACAGCGTTATAATATATTCTTTGGCAGTGTGGTACTTAACCACAACAATAAAAATCTTATAAAAAGTCTGAGGACAGAAACTTTTACAATTTCAGTAACCAACTTTTTCACAATAAAATTCTGACATGTTCGTAGCGCAGGCGTAAACGCGCCTTTTGATTTTGCTTTTTTTAGACAAAGGTATAGAGAGCATACAGCCAAGCGGTTCATACACGCCGCCCTCATAATAACGTCAGCTTATTATTTATTATTTATTTATTTATTATTTATATTATTTATAAGAGTGCGTTTGAAAACCGAACGCGTTGTGAATAATAGCGCAATAAATAAAAACAAAGTAACGGTATTGCACATTGAACTTTAGGTGTTAGGTAAAGAACACAATTTTGGACGCCAATTTAGGTTGGACAAAAATGTCTTCGTTGAAAAAATACCTGTGCAGAAAGTAATTATTTTATTAAGTAATGTTTTTTCACAATTGACACACTTTTCCGGCTTTATGTCCTATATACATTTTCTTCATAGTATTATTGTATTTGTAATTATTACCAACTACCTACTTATACCGAGGAAAGCAGATTTTTTTGATTTCCGCTATTTTGTGCGTAATCATCTCAAAAATCAAATTTCGGGAAAACTGAAAAATTATATTTACCTGTATTAGATTGGAAGTATATGTAGCAACTTTAAAAGTTTAAACTTCATTGGTTTTTATTTTATAGGTGTATGAAGTTCATTATTTTTTAACACAAACCCCTCTTTTTTGCGTCTCTGGGTGAGATTAAAAAAATTGCTACAACAGGTATTTCTTTATTTTTATTACTGAGTATATATTCTGAGTTTCATGATTCTAGAACAATCTAATTTTTTTTTCATACAAACTTTAAGCCCCCCTTTTCACCCCCTTTTTCTAATATTTTCCAAAATTTCTATAGCCTAGATCCTATTCTGAATGTATTTAAATAGATTTGTGAACATTTCGACAATATCCGTTCAGTAGTTTTTACGTGATGCTCAGTCAAATAAACAAAATACTAAAATTTTAAAAATGGTTTTAATATATGTTCAGTTACTTATTTTAAGTCACCCTGGTCGGTTTTTTTTTTAAATATTCAATGTACAGATTTTTTGGTCTCTACGATTTTATTATATGTATAGATAGATTAGACAAGATAAGACAAGACAAGACAAACATTTTATTAGCTTTGATACAAGATCAAACCCTGTAAGGGCACTGCTAATATTATAATTAAATAATTATTATAATTATTAATAATATTAACTATTAAACTAATATTAATAATACTATTTATTACTAATTGTAATTTATAATAATACCTATACGAGTACATATATTATATATTTGAATTTGAATTTAACAAGAATCTTCAAAAAATTCCCAAAGGGTGTAGTAGGATTTCTCCAGCAAGTATTTATGTTATGTATTAGTTTAAGTTTAGTTTTTAATTTAATCATAGTTTAATTATTTTTTAATTCCCATTTGTATTTATTAAACTGATTACTAAATATTAAATTGATTTAGTTAAGTGGCCAAAATTACGTGGAATTAATTAGCTATTGTGTGGAGTTAAAGTCCTCTCTTTGTAAAAATAAATAGACGACAAAGTTTTGCATGTTTCATTAAAACAAACCTTTTTTGTTTCGATGTAAAAAACTTTTTGTTACAAAACCGTACCTGATTTATTAGGGCTTCAAGTGAAACTTTTAATATTGTTCAACCTACTACAAATTGGTTTGCGGATTTGTTACAGAGTGCCGTTGGCCTGTACGAAACCAGCAAGTATCTTCAAAAAGGTGGGATAAAAATGTACAGAGTGAGTGCATACTCCTATTATGCTACGTGCCGCTTGTATTTACATATATACATTTTAAATCTAGCGTATTGTAGCTACATTTTAGTGTGAAAGGAAAGGTTTGCTAATTTGGGGTTTAAATGATCGTTTGTAGCTTATTTTTTCTATTGCAGTGAATAAAGATTACTGTGTATTGTAATAGTATTTAAAGACTGACTGAGAGGCCGGAAATGACTATTGACTCTGGATAGGGAGATGTGGAGGTCAATACGAGGCCCTTGCCTAGCACACACACTTTGGGACACAAATATAGGCTAATATGATAATAATAATAATTTTGAAGATTTGTGTTAGAGTCATCGTCATTATTATCATGATCGTCATGTCAACGGGAAGCCCTCCACTCCTAGGCACAACTACTTTTCAAAATCCTTCACATAACGACAATGGGGTAGCGGATCAGAATACATAAAGTTTAAAATGTATAATGGGTTACAATAAAAATACATAATGGTTCAAAATATATAATGCTATTTTCTGTAAAACTATTAGCTAAATGAACTTTTTTGATATCGTAAGCTATAGATTGGTTTAGGTTAGGTTAGGTTTGTTTTATAACAATCCTGTTAATTTGTCACTTTCTGAGAAAATCGCATTATATATTTTGAACCATTATGTATTTTATTTAACCCATTATACATTTTAAACTTTATGTATTTTAATACGTACCCCGACAATGGCTGAATGTATTTTTATTAGAAAGAAAAGAAACAAAATAAAAAATAAAAATCTATGTTCTAATTTCAAAATTTGGAATGACTACAATCACCCAAATTGTTACACATAAAGCGAGCTTAAGCAAGATTACAAATCCTCAAAAATTGGGTTAGCGTTAATAAATTTAAAACACAACATTTCTATTTCTTAATACATCACGCTAAGCCCGAGGTTTAAGTGTAAATCCACTTAAAACAACCGTAATTTCTAATCTCAACCAAATAAGGAAACTCCCTCAGGTATCTCGTATCCGATTGTGGGGACTTGGCTGTATTTATAAGACAATGGGTAATATTCGTTTGTTTTCTGTATTTAGTCCGTGCTTTAACTTCATTATCGTTTATATTGATGTTTTCAGTAGGCCCACGCCGGGTTTAATGTTAATTGGTACTAACCATCGTTAAATAGCTCTACCACACAATTATGGAACATCAACGTGCATTGCTTCTATTTTCCAGTGTAAATCATTTTAGCATCTCCCCGGATGACCAACGGCAGGTACTTCAATGTTTTGTCATGCGTTAGCAACCGCCCTCACTGATGTGACTTATCCAACGAGCCGTTACATTGGCTCGGTTCGATTCTACTATCATATTATCCAATTACTTTGTTTTAAACTCGAACTCGAAAAGTACAAATGTCCAAAGTTCTGTTGTGTCACAGCCAATGCTCAGACGGAAAACCGAACAAGCATCGATTCCTACTTGATTATTTTCATATGAAGAGCTCCCTTTCAGACTTTTACGACTGTATATGTCTTCTGAGAGCGGTAACTTAGTCATTTTATGTTTACCCCTTCTTGCCTCGACGTACTTACTACGGGAACTTCAGCATGTGAGTCCCTGAGGAGTACCATAAATACGCAAATATTTTCCATCTTCCATTTAAACGTGGTATATTTCTGTTATTAAATTTCTCACATTAGCGTTAAAAGTGGGATAAATGTATTATTATTTCCGAAGTAAACTGCTGTAAGTAAAACAGTATAAATAAGGAGGGGGGGGGATGGGAGTTCGTGCGCGAGCAGCCGTGTGACAGTCGTAAGGGGCAGAGAATCGGTCGCGCGCCACACTTTATAGTTTTAATATCGTGCGGTCTGAGGTCGCCGAGTTATGGCGGGAACACGCTTTTCCTACAAATGCGTGCCCTCAGTTCAGTACCGCACCACCGGAACATGTGTTCAGAACGAACGGAAGTTGTACGAGTTAATTTACCGAGGGCCACTTGCTTTCTGCGGTTTCAATATCGAAACATTTGAACGTAACATACAGAAGGCAATCGCAAAACCCGACCGAAACAATTAAAAAGGTAAAAAGTTCGGTAGATATATAAATTAGGTTAGGCTGGCATTCCTTCTGAGTCGACTTTTATTTAAAGCAAACATTTTATTTGCAGCCTTTCCGTGTTAAAATGAAAAAAAGTGCTTCCCGGCGTACGGCTCAGGTAGGCGTAAGTTATTTCGTTTTACATTTTCCTCAAGTCGCTCTGGGCGCCCTCTCTCGGGGCAGATAATTTCGTACAGTGTACGTGCTGCGTACCTTGTTGTCCGTGCTGGAATAACCTGGAGTGCGGTCCTAAACCTCAAAATAAAAATAAAAACGAAACAAGGAAAGTGGTGGGCCTGCACGTACACACGTACCTACCATCATCGCACCCAGGTAAATTCCATCTATGTAACTGCGATTGTTGAAATAATATCATTTTATTTACTGCGGTTAAACACTAAAAACGAAATGTAAGGCCACTAACAAGCAATGGAACCTTAAACGGCTTATCTTAATGATTCCAAGGTGTTGTTATGAATACGTATTTGTGTCTATAGAAAACGTCGCCACGAAAATGGCCTGAAATTCTTTGGGACAAACTGGCAATTTAGAAAAGCTTTCTTTTATGTTTATGAGTTTACGTGTCCTGAAAGTCACTGTCCCTTTTATAAGCAAAAATTGTCCGGAGTGTTTTAGGAATAAGTTAAAAGGAATAACTTTTTAACATTCTTGATCTCAATTTAAGGATGTTTGTTTTTCTTTGTTTGCGTATCCATTCGTTTATGAAGACAGATACATGTTTGTAGGTTTGAAATGACGATAATAAACGACGTAAACTGTATTTAACGCATGGAAATGAAACAGGTAATTAATTGGTGGTCGACGGCTAGATATAAATTGCGGTTTGAGGGACACACGTCTATAAACTAGGACGGAAAGGTGATGGGACGTGAGCGCGTAGCGCGCGGCCGCGTCCTAGATACGCTTTTTTATGGCAGGACGCTATCGGCCCTCTCATCTAACTGGGGACCTCAGATAGTGGATCACGCGCGTATGAGAGCCTCCTATAAAAACTTGACCTACTTTGGTGCACGGTGACACAAGGTGCGAGTCAATTTTGATTCACCCGCATAACTTTGAACTTTATAAGTGGGGGCACTGAAGATTCTAAGTAGATAAGTTAAACCGCGTTATTGTACAATGTTATGCTTATCTTTTATATTTTCAAGTCCAAGTCAGGAGTCATTAAACAGTAAAGTGATGATCTTATCTGGTTACGGTTAAACAATGTTGTAAGATTATTAAAGATCTTGATTTTCGTAACGCCTAAGAAGAATGTTTTCAATATGTTGAATAAATGAGATTGTCAAAAATTCAAGACCAGCATTTTGTCCTCGTTTGCTTCATTAAATATTTATTGTATTTAATCACACCATATTTTCGTTTTAATTGCAAAATGAGAATGCACGAAGCAAAGCGATCAATGTGATTCCTACGAAGATCATGTTATGTTTATGTTACGTGCAATTTCCTATACTTTTCTCCAAAATAACAGTAGTTGGAGTTTGGGACGGCCTTTTATTTATCGAATCGTATTTTTAGTTCCGAATACGTCAGATAGATCAAAAAGGATATCTTTGTTTACGGTCAAAGTGAACAACACAAACAAGTATTTGGAAGGCTGTTGGGAATCTATAACTCAATGCCAAGTTTTCCGAAGTTCGGCAACTCGTAAAAGTACTTTGCCCGCGGCAAACGGGCTACGAGTCGGAACCTCCATTCCGTTGTTCTAAAGTTACCTGAAAACAAAAACAATTTCCTAGAAATAACTGTTTATTATTTGTACTGGTGGTTAATTTTTGGGATGTAAAGTCGATTACGAGCTAAATTGAATCAGCACACGTTGACAAAGTCGCTTACAAATGGTGTTTTATACCTGCTTGTAGTTGCTTGCCTTTTGAACATAATTAGCTAAGTATTTAGCAGGCTCATTATTATTGTTACTTCTGAAAGTGAATATTTACCTTTTCGTCATATTTTTAAATACTAATAATAAAAACCAGTATTAGCTCTGACACGAAATTAAAAATATCTACTAAATTCCTGTTCAACGGGATTGTGATACTAATAAATGACCAAGAGAAAATAGTGAGTAGACAAGTTTTAAAGAAATTTTAACTAAAGAGCTCAAATATAATCGGCTTATGTAGGCTACAAATAGAGTTACGTTTCAATTCGTCGGATTTAAGTTGATAACTATTGAAAGGGATGAGCAAAGTAAAAATTTCATTGGAGTAATTAAATGAAAACCGTATTTTGACGCTATCTATGGTGCTGCTAAACCAATCTATTTTGCATATTATACTAGCACCCGTGACTTTAAATACGCTTTTATATCTCAGAAAGAGATGATGGTATTGTCAGACGGCTGAAATTCAATTGTAAATGAAAGTGCAAACAGCTCTTACCAAAATAAAATTGTGTTTAGTGTTTCTGCTTCACATTACGAGAGTTATTTTGTTACTAAAGCGACAAGAAAAGTTTCCAATTTGGACGCGATGAACTTTTATGTCGGCAGCCTTACGTGAGCTGAAACGCGAGCAATGAGATTAAAAATGAATTATGTACCTACAGTATAGGGTGCCATAAAGCGTGAAAGAGAGCCAAGGATGTGAGTGTGCAGAAACGCGCGACCTGTGGCTTCGTAATCAGCAGATATGATCAGTCGGCGGTATCATTTCCCTGACATATTCATTAACGGTGTACAATATCATCCACGTGACATGAAAGGCATTTGTTTAAATTGACGCTTACGCATTGTGTCGTGTTTAACTTGGCGTATATTCGAAACATGTGAGCCGACCGAATCCGACTTTAATATTTGCTTTAAAATTTGCATTCCGATTAGGATTCATGCGGCGGTTTCGGAGTTATTTGTAAAATTTGAATTTCAATGTCAGTACAAATACTGAAAGTTTTCGCTTAAATTAAAGCGGTGGCACATAAAATCGGGCTAATGAGTTGAACAGAGTCCGAACTTTTTCTGTGAATGAAGTTTTAAGTTACAGCTGTGATGAACAACTGAGCGGGTGCGGTTTCCTCGACCTGAATAGTTGAGTAAAACCCGCCCGTTGGCTGCGTGCCGACTGTTGCAGTTCAATTATTTGTGATAACCGCTTTTATTTATTCAAGTTTATACTGGAGTCTATGTGTGGGATTAATGAGCAAAATTTGGATATTGTCGGTCGAGATGGCAATGTTTCACACAACGCGGAACATTTACTTATAAGCTTAAACGAAGTCTGTTTGTATTTGTGCAACCACCTGGAATAATTTGTAGATAGGTATACACGTGTTGCATTATAGTTCATGTAAACGACTTAGGTACACAGTAAAATATGTAAGGCAATACGTTAAGTAGATATATATGTACATAAGTATTTACGGTTCATTTGCCCATTCAAGTTTAAGACACGTACGATAGCTACTGAATTACGAGCGATATTAAAATACGTTACTTTTTACCATATTTTAATAGCAAACTTAATACACGCCAATATATTATATACCTATACCAGGACTATAGCTTTAAGCTTTTTACCCCACGTTAATATGAAAGAACTTTATTTGGGTTATCAATAACTTGAATTGCTTATTTATATGGAAGCTTGACACGCAAATCACGATGAAATCTTAATTCAGAGAGCCTACATTAACAATATTATGTAAACAAGTTATATTTATAAATTTGTATGGAAACTGTAGTATTTCGCAAATACTTTGTTTAAGCATTAATCTTCAAAGTTTCAGACATAAGCAATGTACATAAACTTAAGTGCCTATTTTTTCATTTAGAAAAGAACGCTAACAAAGAATAAATTAGAACCAAAAAGCGCTGAAAGGCCCATATTCTGTGTGATGATGATGATGATTATTTAGTGAATCTCGTTCGGGATTCAGTCATTAATTTGGTCATATCTTGTATGAGCGCTTAAAAATTTATTAATTTTCAAGACCCCCAAAACCGAAATTTCAGTTATCGTTTAAATAAAATGAAATATTTTACTATGCTTAATTTTATGAGCCGCAGCTGTGTCCCCATAACGCTTGGTGCAAAAAATGGCAAGTTTACAGCGATAATAAAGTGCGTATATTGGCGACGGCCGCTGCACCGCCCCGCCGTGACTTTTAGGAGACCGCGTCATAATTATAACAGACAAAGTTTTAATTAAACGGCTCTTACTTGCTTCGGTTATAATGTTCCCGGTTTATGTTCCACGTTAACGGCGTGTTTAACGACGCCAAATTAAATGTATTAATATAAGAGATACAAAAAGGCAGTATTCCTCCGTCGTACATAACAAGAATAATAATACACAGTCGCGTATATTTTGCATGTTAACAGTAGGATGTTGAAGGTTTACGTATGCGTGTAGGAGCCGCCACTAGACCTACATGGCGAGTTGTTGGCCGACCAGCCAAGCATACTCGTGTTCGAGGGCTGCTTGTTGCTCGTTAAACGTCTTTGTTACAAAAGGAAGCTTCACGATCTTGTCTCGAGACGGCTTTAATGTGAAATTCGACAAGAAATTGTTAACGTTTTCTAAACGCTCTTGGGTATCTCCAACTCTCGACACTTATTAATGGAGCGTGAATAAATTTGTACTACAACTCACCTCGCCGTTTTTTGCAGTCAAGCCTCTTTCTGTTACATTCTCGAAAGAAAATGACTTCAACAGCGAAATCTTTGTTCTGTTCTCGCAATGGGAGCGGTGCTTGTTGTTTAATACGGACAATTGAATTTGAACGGTGATTTTAGTGTCGCGCTACGACGTCGAGATCAGTGGTTTCGACTTACAATTATGAGGCTTTCAGCTTCCCCGGATGAGACTGCGAAATTCATTACTTACGTAGAAAGCCCAAGCTTTTATCTCGAAAGATGTGCTTTTGTAATCACATTACGCAAATGAGAGCTCGAGAATTCACGGCTGGTTCGAGATAGGGTCATGATCCCAACAAATGGGAGGCGACACTCACGGACGACTAAATCTTCATCAGCCCGTCTCGCGCTCACTATTGCCGACTGGAAAAAAAAACCGACGAATTAAACTTAATTGTTTTCATTGTAATGCAAATCGCAAGGCGCAAAATCGTTGCAGAGGAGAACCTGGTAGTTAAGGTCTTTTCCACTGTTTTATACGAAGCAATTAAGAAAGAACTTTCTTTTTTAAATAGTAATTTGTACTATTTTGGTCTCTCAGTGTCTGGCCTCCTAATAACATCAAATTTATCAACAAGTTATGTTTATCATAATCATTATCTCCCGCTCATGAAGTACCACTGCTGGGCTTTCTCCCAGAATGAGAAGCTTAGGCTGTCATTTTCTCAAGGGCCCGTTGTGGATTAAGAACTTCTCACAAATTATTGAACTGTTTCGCAGGTACGCAGGTGGTTTTTTCGGTACAATTTACTTCACTGAAAAACTCACAATAAATTTCAAATGTAATTTTGCACTTTCAACATGAAACTACCGCGAGACTCACACATAATTACAACGAACCGGATAACTCACGTATAAAAGCCGAAGGATTGCTCCGACAATTGGCATTGTTAATTTTTTTAAGCTGTGCTTTTAACACCTATATTTGATAGAATGGACTATTTCAAGGAACTAATTTGAATATTATGCTTCTACGTAGCTTTGTTTATTAATAATAAATATTTTTTCGCTGTTTGATAATTTGTTAATTTAGACAGGATCCCAATCGCCTTCGTACAGAAATATAAAAAAAACAGTTTTGTCTATAGTTTTGTCTATATGTCAATATTGTCAACGTCATAGATCTGTGAATGTGTGTGTGAATTTAACGTCAAAAACAATAACAATATTCGCGTGTTCGATTTATTTCCGTTCGTTGGTGTTATTATTGTTTTCCGTGCTGTTTTTGCTTTTTGGTTTCACCCCTGCACATCTTACCTGACTCCTACTTACATTAAAGTGGTCTTCGCAACAATACATCGTGTAAACATTGAAATATTCCACATTAGCTTGCATACACCATTCATTCCGCAAATTTTCTCTGATTTTCACAATGATTTTGTTGGGGCTATAGTTCGAGTCATTGTTGCATCCCGGAACAAAACATTTTTTTATAAATATCCATTGTTTGTTTCAGTTTTATACTTTGGATTTGCTTTTATTTGTAATGTTTGCAGGTTAAGTTAGACGTGACAGTGACAGCATGACAGATACCGTAATGGCGTAGATAAACTTTTTTTTTACATTTTTGTGGCAAACATTTAATGCCCGATTCTGACTAAAAACCCGGTCGTTAGATCAAACAAAGGTCAAAAGTACTTTTACAAAAATATCTGCAATCGTAAAGTATTTTTGAAATCGGACAAGATAAATCGGTTATTTGATGGTTTTCCTCCAAATGGTTTTCGAATTAGAGCATACTAAAAAAATGAACAATGTCAATTGTTTCGAATTTGCAATCCTTCGGCTTTTATACGTGAGTTATCCGGTTCGTTGTAATTATGTAATTTTGCAGCCAAATTCCAATAATACTTATTGAACCCACGATTCTCTGCTTGAGCGGACATAAATCAACCCGCTAGGCAACCACGGCTTTTACAATTAAAATTTGTAATAATAAGTATAACAAAAATAAATTTGTATTAATAAGTAAAAAAAAGTACAACAAATTGTGTTCCATAAAAATAATACTTTGTTCGCAATAACGGCTTACTGGCGTTCTACTTACCATGCATGGGCATTGTGGAAACGTTCCTGTAACAATGAAATGTCGCAGCACCATTCGTCACCGCTCGAACTATAACTGTGTTTCCCGCTACGTGCTACGCCACGCCGCCTACAACGTAGCACTTTGCTACGTACCATATTTTAAATTGCATAGGTGTCTTACTTTCCATTATACATTATTGTAACACAGACTAGCATTTTATGTGAACGTGGCTTTTCATTCTCGTTATAAAAGTTAAAAATGAAGGACATTTTGACGTTGTGTTCACGCCACTGTAATAATGTATCGATTTGAAGGACATTACGTAAAATTTTGTATCGATTTATTGATATCTCGTTATGGCTTAATGAAACTGGGTATTATTGTCCGCGTTTCCATTAACGATTCATAGTAATGGCCTGCTCTAAATATTTAACCGAATTATCTATACCGCGTAGGCACCTGTCAATGATAATGAATGCGAGCAGCCATTTCAGACTGGCTATACTTAGGTTTACGGAAAATTTCTCATCCGAAATGAAAGATAAATGTGGGGGAACATTTCGTGCCATTATGTAATGAAACCGAAACGAGTTGTGACGCGCGGGTGGGGGCAGCGCGACGGTGGTAGTGGCTACAAAAATGACGGTATCAATTAAAAACAGGCGGCGCAACGGCCGCGCCGTCGGCTGTCATCCATCAGCGCGCGGGCGGCTGACGCGGACAAATGAAGTGCGATTTGATCCAACACCCGCGGTCGCCGCCGGCCGCTGATCCCACTTTCATTCACAACTTATGCAGTCCCCGAGAAAAACAAAGAACCTCGGCTCATTAGGACAGCTAAAAAGTCTTATGTTTTATTCAGATTCCGGTCGGGAGAAACGACTGACCGAACTTATTTAACTTTTAAACGAGTGACAATTGTTCGATTCAGAACATTTTTAATAATGGAGTTTGTTGACTTCGAAAGCAATTAGTGCAGTATTCATTATGATTTAACGGCTTTGTGCTGGCAGCGCTTAAAGTGTTAGGTTTAGAATCTGCGGGGATTATTCATTTTATGCAGTTTAGCAATTTAATATCTTCGTCTTGGAGCGGCGCGGCGAGCTGCTCAGGCGGTGCTACTCAAAGTGATGAAGTTGCAATTCTAGCGAAGTGAGAAAACGTATATCGTATACCTACTTAAGGAACTAAAGGAAGGATGGACTAGGTATTTCATTGGTTTTGTAATTTTATGTGTAATTTTGACATTTTATTATTTTAGTTAATTTTATTGTTTCTATTGTTTAATTAAATAATAATTTAAGTTCTTAAGGAATATAACTTACAGTATTTTTAGTATACTTGAGTTACTTACCTACTCAATCTCTCCGATTAACTTTATTTGTTAATTAGGTAATGTTATGTATACCTCCTCGTATGTACCTATACTACTACTAGTTATGTACTACCACCATTTCAAAACGCTAAAAGTGACAATGTTCTGCGTAGTCAACATTTGTTTAAATATTTATTGATATTGATTAAAAATAATATAAATCGAAGTATCCTCAATCTTAATCACACTTACAGCCTGAAAAATCATTGCTTTTGTAATTTTATGTGTAATTTTGACATTTTATTATTTTAGTTAATTTTATTGTTTCTATTGTTTAATTAAATAATAATTTAAGTTCTTAAGGAATATAACTTACAGTATTTTTAGTATACTTGAGTTACTTACCTACTCAATCTCTCCGATTAACTTTATTTGTTAATTAGGTAATGTTATGTATACCTCCTCGTATGTACCTATACTACTACTAGTTATGTACTACCACCATTTCAAAACGCTAAAAGTGACAATGTTCTGCGTAGTCAACATTTGTTTAAATATTTATTGATATTGATTAAAAATAATATAAATCTAAGTATCCTCAATCTTAATCACACTTACAGCCTGAAAAATCATTGCTTTTGTAGTACGAAGGTATTATAGGTCTGTGATAGGACCTACCCGTCATTGTGTTTCACAAAAGGTCTGCAGACGTGGCAATTAGCCTAGGCTATTTTATGAACCTATAGCAGCCATTTTCTGCTCCATCAATTACCGGCGTTGACATAACCTCGTTTGTTATCAAATGAGGTTTACGACAAGGATTAAAAGTAAGTATATTTCATTCCATAGCGGTAGACAAAGTTGACACAAGCGTGTTAGTGTTATTTAGAAAACTTCAAAGATTTATAGCAACGTAGTTTTATTAATTTATGCATCTATATACTAGCACCCGGAGGCACGTGCGCTATATCAATACTTCTTGTCGATATTATGTTGAACTTCAGCTATACGAACCCGACTTTCGAAATAAGTACTAATTACCACCTTGCACGTGTCGCGTTTATCTGTTGTATTTAAATTGGATAAAAATTATTGAAGAAGTAGGGGAACCTGGGGAGGGTTGATCACCCACTTTGATTATGCACTCTATTTTGTTTATTTTTTGTAGTATAGGAAACTTTTTAAGCTAAACGATTTAGAAATTATCTATCTATTGATAGTTTGAATAAGAAGCAGATTGTATCACAATTTAACTCATTATGTATTGAAACTCCTGATTGTAAACTTTTACCATGTGTCCCCGATATTAGGGAGACTTCTTCACCCTTGTTTGGGAGCCTTGATCCTGGGGGGATCAAGTCTCCCAATTGCGTGGGAGACGTGGTAAACAGATTTTTACCGTGTCTCCCCACGACTGATTATCATTGACTAAGTAACTCTATTTGCACTCTACAAAGCATATAGAAATAGAAAAACACACAACAAATAGCTATGTACCATACCTAGCATTGCTACAAGTTTAATTCCCACCAGTTAGATAACTTGATCCGCAGGGATCGAATCACCCATGATTGGGGACACATGGTAAACAGATTTTTAGCACGAATGTCAAATTCAGAGGGTTGATTCCTGTTTAATTCATTAACTTAATCCTTAGGAAATGAATTTGTGAGGAAATCAAATTCATGGTGATTCATGTCTTTTAATGATTAAATAGGGAACTGTATTATTTTTCCAATAACAACACATTTTTAGTCATAATTTTTTTACTATCCAAATAGTTAACATTCTGTATTAGAAATTGAAAACAAAAAGTTTCTTCTAAAAATTAAGCTTATCTTTATAATAGACATTTTAACAATCACAAAGCAACCTTCAAATAATCGAATATTATTGTCATTTATCATTATCACGGTTATAGATTCAATTATTTTTAATAGAATAATATTAAATTCTCTTTCTATTGTAACTAATTCTAAAAAATAGTACAAAATAATCTTCTAAACTATATGCTTAACTACAAGTAAGTAGTAACAATCGTTAATATTAGCTGACCAGTCCTTCACACTATCACAATCAGTCTTAATAAAGGACTATGTCCATTTTAATTATCGTTAGCATTTGGCTTTAAACTACAAATATATAAGCTTTAAAGGTTATTTTAACAAGTTGACTTACTTCTATCAGAATTATTATCTCAAAAACTTAAACAGTCGAAGATCAAAATCGACCAAAACAAAAACAAATCTATATCTTGCGTATCTTTTTAACGTCATTAGAGGGACACCATATTGCTTTGAAGTCCCCTTCAATGTTTTTCCACCTAATACTGCAGCTACAGCATTTTTCAATTTTTCCTTGTCTATCGGTTTTCTCTTTTTTGATCCCTCTTTGGTCGTATATTTTCGCGGCATTATTACCTAAAAAAATACATGTAATTATGACAGGTCTGTAAACCCTCTGATTTTTCGACGCCAAGGTAGACTTGATCCCTCTCGGGGACACATGATCCCGGGATCATGTCACCCCCAAAGAAAAGGACAAAGTCTCCCCAAACATAGTGAGTTTATAAACCATGCCGTACTCAAAATGAATGTACACGTATTTCAAGTGAATCAAAGCTAATGTATACTCAAATAAACTACTAACAAAATAAACATAGTCACTAATAGCAATTACTTCATATTTTAATAAATAAATCCGACTAAAACTTACCGAAAATTAAATATCACACCACGCGAATACTTCACCGTCCGCCATTTGCAAACCACTGACATTTGTCAAAGAGTGCTATGCTAGAGAGTGAAGTTAGGAATGAAGGAATCAGTGTTACCAGCTTAAAAAAACGTATCACGTTTGGTAAAACTTTTAAATAAAGTTACCAAGTGTCCCCTAGGGATCGACCCTCCCCAGGTTCCCCTAGGTAGCCGACAAAAAGACTAATATTTGTCAACCTGATATGTGTGGTTTGGAAACAGAAATAACTGCGGAAATGAGCGGTAAGCGTGGGAGAGCCTAAACGAGATAAATTCCAACGAAAGCCGCCTAATCTATGTAGGCAGAAGTAATCTGTAGCCTTGAGCCAGGATTCCGAGAAACACCACTTTTTCCCATATTTTTAGAATAGTGATAGTGACACTGAAGTAGTAAATAAATACCTACTTCAGTGTACAAAAAATAAAGACTCAAACAATTATCAAAAATAAGATACGTGTATACAGGGTGTATCAGATACCTCCTAATAATAATCAACTGGGGTATATAACCATAGCTATAGAAGCTAAAAAAATTAAAAAAAAAATTGGAGTAAAAAAAATATTATGTTTTCTATAGGAATGATTACAGTTAATACTACCATTCCTATAGAAAATATAAAAAAAATTACTCCAATTTTTTTTCAAATATTTTTTTTAGGTTCTGTAGCTATGGTTATATACCCCAGTTGATTATTGTTAGGGGCTATCTGATACACCCTGTATAGACGAACCTTTAAGGATCTCGACCAGTTAAGTTTTTCAGTGAATGAGATTATTTTCGACAAACTATGGAAAAATACATTCATATTTGTCAATTTTGATTTTTAAACTTTTCGCTTCTATTGACTTTTGTAACTCGTTGTTTTGTTACATGTCTTAAATTATACTTACCTATAGGTACAGAAAAGAACCATATTTCACACGCTTTAATTCATAATTTTGTATAAGAATACAAAAAGTTAAGTTAAATTTCAATAAAAACATGCGTCTATTAAACGGAAATTCGTCATAAACATTATATTCGGGATTATTATTATTATTTTAGGTTGGTAGTTTACACAGTGACGCAACACAACATCTACAAATTTATTGTAAAGATTTCACAGAATACGAAACATTAACAAGTGTCGCTTATCGAACAACAACACTTGTCTTAATGTTTTCAAAAATTAATCTCGACGTAAATTAAGTCCTACAAGGACATAAGTAACGAAACAACGCGTTCATTATTATCTCGCCTTAATATGATGAGAGTTGGCACCGCTCCCGATCTCCCACAGCGAGTAATTCTGTTTTCGACTACGTGCCGCGAATTGTTAGCAGCCACTCGAAACTGTCCACTAAGCCTTGCTACGGTTCCTTACGAATAGCCAGATGTCCGCTTGTTGTTTTGTGGTATTTTTTAGGGTTCGTACCTCAAAAGGAACAAGCGGAACCCTGGGTCAGGTGGTGTTGTCCGGCTCTCTGTTCGACTGTCTGTTTGTCAAGACCAGGAACTCTCAGGGACGTGTAGAGATATCAAGCAGAATTTCATATCACATATTCAAATCTACAATCTCTTGAAGTTGTGAAAAATCAAACCTGTCAATGAAACAAAAGATACAATAAAAAAAAGTCATACCAAATCAATGTGTAAATTAAAATCAATAGGATAGGATCTAGCTAAGGTATACCTAGAGCGCGCTGATGTATTAGATGGCGATGAGGCACGGAATTATAGATTTGATAAGAAGTGAGTTCAATTGTTTTATTTGTATGGAACCCTTAGTGCTCCTGTTTAACTCGTATTTGGCCATCATTCTTATGGTGATTGTTTTTATCGCATTACATTCCATGCACCGTGCATTACTGTGTAAGTATATGAAAGGCTAAGGGAGTTAACGAGTTGTATAAGTATGTATTATACATAAAAGTGACCAAACGAGAAGCACTCGCAATATACTTACAAATGCTTCTTGTAATTGGAACTGTACAACGTTACTCAATATAATATAAGAGAAGTCCGTGCCGAAGGCAAGAGCTGTTTCACAAGGCAAGGTATATTATGCTCATGGGAAAAATAATTAGCATGAATGAGGGAAAGCTATTAGACATAGTTAGAATATAGGTATGTTAAACAATTTACTGCACTGAACTGCGCTTCCGAGCAAAAATAACGGACCGCATTTTATGCAAAGTTTCGCAGAATTTGTCACCGGCTAGCGGAGAGCAGTAAAGAAAACAAGGCGTGGGTGTAAAATATATAATACAAAATAAATATGTACAATGTCGTTTCAGTCAGCACTGCTCTTGAAGAATAACAAGCACTGGCCTGAGACTTCTAGCAGGAAAGCAAGCAGGGCAGGGTGTCGGGATGGCCTCGGACTGCTCCGAGGCGTCGGAGCGGAGAGTTGGAGGAGCGGTAGTATGGTGTGGTGTAGTAGGACGGGAAAGGAAGGGCTGCAAGCAGTGGCAGCCCTTTTTATGTTTATAAACAAGTAGAATACAGCAGCAATGTGGCAGCAATCTTTTAGTTTTTCAAAATATAAATCCGAAATGCGGCTTATGCCTTGCCAAATAATCGAGCGAGTCCCAGGAACAAACAAGAGCCGATCGTAAATTTAGAATTTTTAATTTAGTTTTTATTTGTAAGCGGCCAGTGCGCTTTTGGCGTGTCGCGGAGGTTTACCATGTTACAAATTGAACCGTAATTTTTCTCGCCAGTATACTTAAAGTATTATCAATATTCTTTTCAAGTTTATTACGTTGGTAGGCTAAAGTAGGTATAATCTAACTAATATTATAAATGCGAAAGTATGGATGGATGGATGGATGGATGTTTGTTTGTTACTCAATCACGCCAGAACGGCCTAACGGATCTGGATGAAATTTGGCACATAGATAGAGAAAAGTCTGGAATAGCACATAGGCTATTTTATATCCCGGAAAATTGCGTAGTTCCCGCGGGATAGCGATAGACGAATTCTTTGCAGACGAAGTCGCTGGCAGCAGCTAGTGATGCCATAATTATCTACTAGATGCTAATTGCACAGCTACTGTTTGTACCCAGTCGGTTTCATCCGGTGGCATCTTTTTAATTTGCCTAATTTCATATTTGTTTTGGGGCAGTGATTTATGTGTCTATCCCAGTGACCCAACTGCCTTGTGTAATTAAATCTCATTTATCCTCCGCCGCCACAGTGGCCGACTTGCTGAGAGGTTGCTTATTATTATCACCATTGTTAATTTTAGGGGACAATGCCGACGAAATACCTATTAACTATTCTATATTTTGCCAGTTTGTTGGTGTAAGTAATTTAAATATTAATTCGTTTTGATATTTTTTAGTACTATTGATTATTAATGTTCTGAAGTTAATAATAATGACCTAAAGGAGGCTAAGAATTAATCAAGTCACACACTTTGTTTGCCGTGATACGTCAGAATGGCATCAGTTTTATATATAACAGAGAGAGAGAGGTACAACACAAGCGTGCGACAGGTGTAAATCTCATCATATTTTAAATGTATGCAACCGACACCTTTCTGACGCGTCACGACCCGTCAGGCCTTGTCGGAAAAATACCTACATTTTATCAGGCATTTTCTCATTTTTATGGTGATTTTCCTAAAAAACAAGAGTTGGTGACTGGTCCAAAACCATGACATCTATCACCATTTTAGCCATTGAAGTGTGACTGTATAACAAACATCACAAGGTTTATCATTTAGGTAAGTCTACCTAAACTGGGATGAGAAACTACTAGTACTAGTTAAGGTATACACAGACAGATACTATGATCTTGTAATTATTCGGCGCGTATCCCTGTCATCCGACGTTATTACCCGTAAAGGTAGGACGCCGCACTAATCAAACTCGGATTAGCAGTAAAGAAGTTGCAGGTTATTACCGGCGTTAAGCGAACGGCTGCGGCACTTGCGGCAAACACGACGAGATCTTATTTCGATTATCGGTGTAGGCTTACAATTTACAGATATACAGAAGTTACAGAATATTTTGCCAGAAATATTTGAGTGAAAACAGAGATAGTTCAAACTTTCGCATTTCGCATTTTTTAAATGAAATGCGTGAATGATGTTTGTAAAGAGTTTTTACTACTGTTGTACCTAATATTATGTTTGCGACCAACTGAATTAAAATTGTAGAGGATGAGGTGTAAGAGAGCAAAAAGTAACAGTCATGCCGATGCACCTCGGGCGACAACAGTTTACGAATTTATTTCGAAATTTATTAGTCGTTAGCTATAGGTAACGTACAATTTTTTATCGTATAATTGACGACACGGACAGAAACAATGTCAAAAGAAATGTTACTCTATCTCATGATGACGTTTTTCTCTTACGCAGACTCAATTAATAAATTAATTATGAATTGTTTTATACTTCCAATTAAAATATAAGCAGTGAAGCGTAGATTATAGCTTCACCTTCGTCTAGACAGGTTTTAGTGTATTTATAACAGAATAATTTAGGTCAGACACTTGATAGCTTTTAATCGTGTAGTTAGATCGCGTTATACATGGCTAAGTGATTGGTGACCTCGTAAGTGTCGTGACGATTCCATTGTATGACGGTTTGGTTGATTCAAGCTCAGCGTGTGCGTGTACACACCCGCCCCGTGAAAGGCACTGAGCTAATAGATTAGGAAATAAATTCCCCGCGGCTTAATGGCTCCGTTCTAATTTATTTAGCGTCAAGAGGATCGGGTGACGCTAATTTAATTGTAAGTGAATTAAGGCCACCTCCGAGAATATTGTGACTCGGCCCGGCTGAGGAACCGATAAATACGTCATTTATTAAGATTACTTGCCCTTAATGGTGTAGCACTGCTTGTGTATGTTGGCCACAGCGATTAAGATCGCGGCTTGAGTTAAAGAATTGAATGAGAACGCTTATTCCGCACAAAAACGCTCAACGGACTGAACTTCTTTTATAGGCTCGGCTTTGCGATTAAAAAGTTTTGGAAAGACTCAATTAAGATCATTTCAGCTTCAGTTTTACTTCTATTTATGAAATCCTCTTGAATCAGCAACTATAACAAATTTGGGACGTTAGATTTTTAAAATAGTTAACCGAAATAATTTTAAACTAAACTAGCTACTGGACTCGTATGTAATTTAACTTTTGTACTTGAAAAAGCTGAACTGGCTAATTTATTAAAACTTCTATAAGTATGTAGTGAACATAGTAGGTATAAAACAAAGTCGCTTTCCGCTGTCTGTTTGTCCCTATGTATACTTAGATCTTTAAAGCAACGCAACGAATTTTGATGCGCTTTTTTAATAGATAGAGTGATTCAAGAGAAAAGTTTATTATGTATAATTCTACGGAGACGAATTTGCAATAAAATACGAAATTTTCATGTATAAACTCAAGTTTCACTCGTTTTCTAAAAATAGGTTAGCGGGCTGATTTTTTTTCCATTGTTTTTCTATAGTGTTAATGAAAGCCTGCCCTTCTAACCTTTCTCGAGGTGTGGGCGCCTGTCAGCGGGCGTCTGAATTATTAAGCGACCGGCGTCCGCGAGGAATGTATGACGGTTGTTGTCTATCCCTAACAGGTAACTTTCTAACGACTTAGGAAACTTTGTTGACGCCAAATAGAAAAATAAAGTGTGTATTTTTAAATGTTCTGATGAAACGTTGAAAAGAAAACAATTTGAACGAGGGTATTTCATCAAAGATAGTATTTACGGCTAACGTGTATATAGAAGTAGGGAATATGCATAAAAATTATGAGCAAAATATGAAAATACCATACAAGAGATGACGAAAAGTGAAATTTGAAGTAATATCGGTCAAGAAAGACGGGAAATATAACAGTTTTAACTACTAATTAGTCTGTGAGAAGAGAAATCCGATATGACATGTGACGCCATTTGTCACAACGGGCGTTGCAACGCCCATATACCTAAACTCCATATTAAAATTCAGTTTTTCTAGAAAGAGATAGAGAAATCTTTGATAGCTTATATCTCGGTTATTTTTATAGTTATTTGAAAAATATTTTTTAATATTGTTTAATCCGTAAATGAGCTTTTAATGTAAGGCATGAAAAAAATCGTGAATACCTATTATGATAAACGAATAAAAACATTTCTAAAAGGCGAACTGAATTCAGTGACAGGTTTCTACCTATTAGTAATAATAAGATTCCATATTACAAGTTATGTAGGTTGTCCAATTAGTAAATGGCTAATTACTAACTCACATTTGCAAACAACTAGTCACGCGACGTGATACTTATTATCCTAGACCGCTATGAATGTGGCAGTAATTTAATTCTAAATTATTTACAAACGCATTCTGTCTAGTAGAGAAGCGGGCAGCAACGACCTAACTTTGTTAATAACATAGACAAGCTTCACGAAATTCACGCCCTGTTAATATTCCTCTTCGTACCTGAGACCAATCGGTTCTCACGTCTTTGACATCCGAACAAACTAATTAGGGATGTTTGCTCGTGTTAAACAAATGGCTTAAGTTTGTGTTCGAGAACTGGGATCGTTTTAGGGATTGGCGATACAGTGCTTGTTCAAGAAAATTCAAGGATATCGTGCTCCTTTCCTTTGTAATGATTCGTATTTAAGTACACATATATATATCGCCAATACTTATTTTCCTGTTCTGGTAGAGTAGTGGTCATTGAAGCCGTTTTAAAATGCGTATTTTTTCGGATTAATTAAATCGTAGGTTGAAACTAAAGACATCTTTTTTATAGATAGCTTTTGTTAAATAATAATTCTACTTTTGTCTATAGAATTCTTAAAAGGCTGAACCTTGAAAATTATGATGTCATTATGAAAATTGTTAGTAGCTACGAGACGCTAACGTTAGTAATTTGAGGTTATATTACACGGCATTAACATAAGCTCATGTTGATAACTGTAGATCCCTAAAAGGGACGGTATTTTCATAAATACGACGCAGTATAATTCAAGAGAATGTTATTATAATGCTAAAGTAAATTGGTCACTTCTCAGTGAAGCAACAAATTGAATATTTTTTATGCATAGAGCTACATAGTAAAGTCGGACGAAATGTCCAACATTGCCACTATTTGGAGCAACTGGACCGAGATCAGTGGTCGACGGATGATACGCCTCAGTTCGAACAGACTAGGCAAAATAAGTACAGTAGGAATTTTTCAAACAAAATTTAGGATGAATATTCTAATTAAGTACGTCTCCATTTATGTTAAATCACATATTCATATTCATATTCAAATATTTTATTGCTCACACGTAGTGTATACAGATCTTATTATAATAAAGCACAGTTAGAAACGTGAACCCTGCAAGGGCATTGCAATTTACCATAATACTAACTTAACTAAAAATTATTTATTCTATTTGTAATACAGATACATAAGTACCTACTCGTAGTAAAGTTCATGGACCCATGTGCATTCCTCCGCGAAGTAATGCTTAATTCGATCAATTGTTTAAAATGTTTAATAAAAAAAATTAAAAGAATTTAATAGTATAAATAATCATACTTTAAATCAAACTAATTAAATTAAAATAGTGGGAGAATGCAGCATTTTTCAAGCAATTAATACTACAGTTAATACCTCCACTACAGCATTTTCATTTTTATTGAATAGAATATTTTCGCGGAGAATGTTTCCTACTTTTCTCAGGTTCCGTAGTAACGTAGAAGTTTAAAAACGATAACACAAGATGAATACTTTGTTACGTTGATTTAAAACTTTGTTGGCAAAGCCATCGCAACTGATTAGTGGCCTGCTGGTCTTTTGTATTTTTAGCCAGGTGGGAAAATTTACAATAGCTGGATCTCATGTAATCGGGAGTTCTGGACTTAAGGTTATTTACACATGCACGATTGTTATAATGAACCTTTATTCTGGCTGTGGAAGGACCGTAACTTTCCATAAATACTATCTAGATTGGTTAGGTACTCCACTCTTTTTGTTTTCTGGTGCGTAGGCTCGTTAAAGCCATCCTTAAAGTCATAAAAAATTACAAAAATGTTATAAGAAGACTTATGATTTGTCTGTATCTAGCAAACGTAACTGTCAAAGTGAAATACAAAGAGAACCATTTAACATATAAACAGAAACCTAACAAGCGTTTATACTTAAGGGGGTAAACCACTCCGCTTCCTATTTAATATAGCTGTAAAAATATGTAAGTATATTAATTTCATTTTGTAGGTACAACAGATTGTTAGTGAAGCCGTAGTCAAATTTTCGGGGCGTAACTTTGCGATGGAAAAGTACGAAACCCAAAAAAATAAGCAATTGTTAAAGTTAAAGGTATAAAAACTGAACAACGTGACAAAATTTACACATTTATAATATTGGATTTTGACCTAATACAAAGTAATAAATATTATTATAACTTTTACTGCGGTATAGAATTACCTATCAGGAAATAATGAGCTTAAAGCATGATCCGCTACCTATTGGTTTGCATCGCTTGAAACACGCGGACACTAATTGCGGTTAGGCGGCGGACTACATCAGTTTCGCAAATTACAATTCGGCCCATTTGCATCGAACACCGGCATTTGACTGGCGAACTAATTAATCGAAAACATAGCACTTCGTAATTTACCTAGCACGCGTTATGACGGTCGATACCGTGCCTGTCAATTACTGCGGATACCGTCAGTCGTAAAAGACAACAAATGGCCACTGTGCTAATAATTGGGTATGCTTTTACAGGAACATTATAAAACTGGTATTTATTCTTAATGGACGATTTATAAATGATATTTTTTTTTTATTATTTTTTTTTTTTTATGCGAATAGGAAGGCAAACGAGCAAGTGGGTCACCTGATGTTAAGCGATCACCACTGCCCATAGACACCCGCAACCCCGGGGGGATTGCAGATGCGTTGCCAACCTAGAGGGCTAAGATGAAATGCCTCTTGTACCCGTAATTTCCCCGGCTGTCTTACTCTCCACATCGGAACACAGCAGTGCAAACACTGCTGCTTAACGGCAGGATTAGCGAGTAAGATGGTGGTAGCTATCCGGACGGACCTTGCACAAGGCCCTACCACCCGCAATAGCGATAGCGCAAGTAGGACACTAGCTTTAACACACCTACGTAGCCAGCAGACGAAATTGTCATCAAAGTAAATGAGAAAGTTTGTGACTATTCTCTCTCTCTCTCTGAATGTGTTTGTGCGTGCATGTGTAGGTAGGTATATCAGTTACCTACTCATTACCGCCAGAGAACCTTTTCAATCGAACTTTTTACTTCAAAATAAAATTTGGCACAAAGTTCATAACTTGGATACTAACACATTAAAATATTTTTGACCCGGGAAATTAGAAATAGCAAAATTAGATCAAAGAATATGTACTTTTTTTGTCACTTTTTCATTGGTTTTGAAACGTTTTTTTATTCAAGTTAGGGCTCATTTTTGCTTTGTGTAGATATAGTGCTGCACAAAAGCTCAAAGAGGCGACAAGATAGAGCACAGCGATTATCCCACAGTGTTCCGTGTTGGGTCACCAGAGATCCGCATCGTTGCCTTTTGTTCACCGGCACCAAATACAGTGGATGGATTACCGATCCAGTTCACCTCGTAGTGACCATAAACATGGCGGTGCTCACCCTGTTACACTCTATATGTTTTTGTTTATTTGTAGATTTTCGATTTCCATGCGGCGCTCAATGTTTATTTCTTAATTCAAAATCATGATTACGTCAGGAGCACGCCAGTTGCAGCTGTGAACGTGTATGCTAGATTCAATTAACGTTGTTCTCGAATTGAAAATACAAGTTCTTTTTAGAAACAAGCTAGAAGTGCCTTGGATTGAAGAGAATGAGTTGATTAGGTTAAGTTTTCAGCAACAAAAGACTTCAAATATCAGTCTTTTTGACGGAAAGAATATGTTGCGCACATTTGACTTTTTTAAAATGTTAGCATCAGTTCTTGGCAAAGAAACTTTTAAAAAGAAGATTTAAAAACATCTTACCTCTCGGGGTTATCTCTTATTTTTTATTAGGTACTGATCATGATATCTACAAATTACTAACATACGGGACTTCAACACCAATAAAAACTGTAAAAGACCATTTCAGTTAACACGGTCACTGCAACGTTGGCAAAACTTGGAAGTAATTTTAGGAGCATTTTTCCGTGATTAAGTCCCTTGAGTAACGGTAGGTAATTATGAGTAAAATCTCGAAAATTTAAAACATTACGATGTGCTGTTCAACTAATGCGCCAGCAAAATGTATCATAACTATTTTCCTCTGTCCAAATAAAGCTTTAATATAATACAGCTCAACACAAAACGCTGCCCCTTTGCAAATTCCATCCAATAAATTGATAGCGGGTAAACTAAATACATGAAATATGTGCGTAATAAACGTTGAGAAGCATTCTTTGCGTTTCAAAATATTAACATTGTATTTTGAAAAGGAAGGTGGGGTGTATCGGAGTTTCGACGGAAGTGGTCGTGTTCCCGCCATAACTCAGCAGCGCGACAACAGCGGCGGCTCACCTATCTACTCCGCGAACTATTACTGTGCCTATATGTCATACATAAACAGAACAAAGGAAAAACGCTACGCCTGATTTAATAACGCGCGGGCGATCGAGTTGAGGCAGTAATTCGATTACCAACGTTATTCCCGATATGTTTGTAACGTAATCATCAATTTTGTGATGGATAAGGTGGTTGTTTTACATCCATTGTTTTAAGCATCATCACACTCCAATTTAAGATGGATATTAGGTACATTATTCATAATGGCTTGCTAAGTTAGTGTAAGGTAGTAGTCTAACACATTTAATTTTGTTACTTTGGTATTCGCATGTATTATATTTATCGATAGGTATATGGGAGAAAGCAATGGAAAAAGAGCGATGGAAAACAATTACCGCCGCCCATGGAAACTTTCAAAGCTCGGGGAATTACAGATGCGTTGTCGACCAGTTTAGAGACAGTTTGGCCCGGTTTATAAAGATTCCTCGGTTGTAATGCTCTACGAATATTGCCGCAGTAAGCTGATCCCGATTTTTTGTCACGCGCGATGAAAAGTTTCGCACGAAGTGCACAGTAATAGACTACTGACCATCAACTACTTATCTGTAATTTCGAACGACATTTGCCTTTAATGACACGCAAAAGACAGTTAAATTAGGGTTGCACTGTCGTAACTTTATTTTAGTTAGAAGAAAAAAATGTGATATTGTTCTTTATTATTACTCGTTTACAAAGCTCGATGGGAACATGAATTCGCACTCGGTTCGGAGGCATATTAGTTTCCGGTCTGTTCGCGGACAGCGCCTTGACCGTAGTCCGGCGTTGCTTGCGCCATTCCTCCAAACACTAAATAACAAAGTGGGGTGAGCTATCTCGCTGAAAACAAATAGCCGACCTTTTGCCTTCTTTATGAGACCGTTGTTAACTTGTCCTTAATAAATTATTTATTTTGCTCTATTTCCGCGCGCAGTGCCGCGCGAGTAAAATTTAAGCAGGTATGCGGGAGATTGATTAAAAAACGTCTGCTCTAAGTAGTCGCCAATTTGTTGGCTCTGCGTCTAGTTATTCTAACAACACAATCATCAATCTTTCGTCTATGTATACTTATACTGCATTGAACAGCTTATAGCATAATTAACACCTTGTTTTAAATCTATATATGTAAACAGATAATGTACAGGTTGATGCCATACTAAAAAACACATTTTTTCAATCGGTATAGTTAAAAAGAAGTGCATTTTAGAAGCACCTATTGATAGGAGACTAGAAACGCGTGAGCAAGGCAGCGCTGGAAGTTTTCCGAAAGATGGAGAATGAAACCTCTTGGATGATGTAGGGTGGCAATCCTATAAATGAAGTTGTAAATTATGTATTTGAATGCACAGATTTAAAAATTTCAAAAACATGTTTATCGCTATTCAAAACACGTTCCAAGTAGTTTCGCTTTGGAGAGGAATTTGCTTATATTTTTTCGCATCAGTTGGTAATAAAATATAGGTAATTCAGGTAACATTATTTTCTCGCTGTTGAACAGAACGTGACAATATTTATAGTAATAATAAATAGTGCGGCGAGCACATGTAGTAGGTGTAAAGTTAACGACAGACCCAACAAAGCGGCCGGTATATTTGCCGGAAAGATTTTCCGTTCTGGTCACACGAAGAAAATGTATTTGATTTATCAGCACTTGAGGCCGGACCTTCCGCTCGCTATAAATTTTATTGTGTTATGATTTAGGGGCGCGTATGCGATTTTATGGTAAACACCGCTCTTTGTGTTTGCGCAGGATTTATATTGCCGCATGACAGCCCGTGTGAGATGGCGTCAATACCCAATGATTTGTTACCTAAAATAATTGTTACTACTAAAACCCACTTTCAAAGCGCTACCTAGTCGTTTGTTTTGGTCAGCGTTGTATGTATTTTGTTGAAGGCTTTATTTGATTGATTCATTCAAAAAATTTGCACAAAAATTGGGTCGACTTATTTCTGTGCAAGTTGCTCTAGCCTATAGTCGTAAACAGCCGGCCAAGTGCGTGTCGGACCACTAAGGATCTTTGATACACAGACACAAATTTTAAAGCCTGTTTTAGATATTTTTACCCATGAAAAAAGAAAAGAAAAAATGACCAAGTAATGTTATTGTGTCATCTCCTTAATTTCCCTGTAAAATGTGCCTTTGTAAGTCTGTTAATCTTGTTACCTGTAATTTACAGATTTGGAGGTCGTTGCAATATCAATTAAATATACTCGTGCAAAGATAAAATAAAAAGGACAGCGAATATTTGGGTAGCAATATTTCAGTATATTGACAAATAACTTAGTCGTATTATGCGTGAGATCATCCTGTCTGAATCAGCTCATTTCTGAAGAGGGCTCCGAATACGAGATTTGTAGGTGTCGAGCGGTGGTAATTCACGCTCGGAGAGACGGCTATGGAAATAAAGGCTGTGTTCGCAAACATTATTAAGGTACGATACTTAAATGATGGAAATAATGCTTTTATTTTCTAACTAGCTGTTGCCAGCGACTTCGTCTGCAAAGAATTCGTTTATCGCTATCCCGCGGGAACTAGGTACGCAATTTTCCGTAGCATATGTGCTATTCCAGACTTTTCCCTATCTATGTGCCAAATTTCATCCAGATCCGTGGGGCATTCTGGCGTGATTGAGTAACAAACAAACATCCATCCATCCATACTTTCGCATTTATAATATTAGTTAGATAATGTAGGTACCTATCAGTGGCGTGGCGTCAAGTATATCAGAAGGCAAGCCGAAGGGAACTTAACTAGCCTTTTCCTCTAATTCTGCACAATAAATTGCCCAACTGCCTAAAAATAGGCAAGCCGGTGGGAATCGAGTTCTATGGACGCCACGCCACTGGTTGGTTACCTATATAACTATAACTTTTAGTCACAGTTTAGATTACGATATCGCAACAACACACAAAGAGTTGATTTAAAAACTGCGGCTTAAAGGTGCGACCACACCGCCGCGTATATGCAGTGACGTGTCGTAGACGTCACGTTTTCTCACCGTTTCTTCATACATTTTGTTGCCATTCCGCAACGTCACCGTTTTTTAAGCGGCGGCGTGGTCGCACCCTAAAATGGCAAATGAAATTGTTAAAGTTGAACGATATGCGCATTACATGGTAAAGCAGGCATTAACGGCGCGAATGCTCGCTAATCCCCCCAACGGCGGTCGACGCCAACAAAACGATTAGGTATTTTCAACACAGAACTTTATATCACACACTTTTCGGGGTTCGGTAGCCAGAATGGTACCTAAAAATGAATCCTTTATACTCAGCTTCGTCCAGTCCGTCTGTTTTTTTGTCTGTCCGTATGTCACAGGAATTTTACTCTGCTATAAATACATATACTTTGTTTATGACTGCAAGTTTTTTGCAAGCATTGAAAGAGTTTTTTTTGAAGAAAACACAAATGCAACCTAGAGATATATTTTTTTGTTTACACGGTAGCTTGTGATGCTTTTTGTGGTGACGAGTGACAGGTCTTCAAAAATGATTAAGTGTTTTTTGGGTAACTTTTTTTGGATAAAGTAAATAATTTAGAAGCAACTAGCTCCAAAAGCTGCCAAAATGTGCCCCATTTCGACTAAATTTTTAATTGTGGTTTTTCTGTACATTTTCTGTGTTAGCGGCTTAGAAATTACCTACTGTAGGTACTTAGTTGCCATGTTAATTTAATTCCAACTACGGAACCCTCAGTTATGCGTGGTTCAAAACGTACTTGGCGGGTTTTTCGTTTTTCATTTTTGTTTACTACAAGTCATTCACAAATAGGCAAATTACAACTCCAATGCTTTTGTTGGGGCTTGTAGAAAAGCTGCTTACGCAACGAGTTGGGAAGTTAAAGTAGCGCGTTTTGTAACACTGCGCAATAACAACAAGACTACACGAAAAAGTCTTATTCTGAGCGTAACTTTTTTTCCCACGTCGAATAAGAATTAAATTTATCGGCTGCAGACCCACCATACCACTGGCACTATCCCTGGGGGTAGGGTGGGACCAAACCACACCACCGTAGTGCTGTAAGAAGCTTAGGTAGGTTAGGTTAACTAACCTAAGCTACCTAAGACCCGTGCCTAACCAGGCAGCTTCTTGTGCCCGAAGGGCAAACCGCCCTGGAATAGGAGAACCGCCACGCGGGGCTCCGTGGATTGTTTTTCAATTTTTCAAATCTCAGCACTACTCAACTATGGTGGTATGGTTCAGTCACACCCTAGCCCTAGGGGTAGTGCCGGGGGTATGGTGGGTCTGGAGGGAATTTATCTATCTGTCTGTACACATAAAAATTAATGTTGCTCAGCGCAAAACTCCAGAACGGTTTTTTTTTCAATGTTTTTATGGAGAAAATAATGGGACGGGGGCGAAGCCGCGGGGCACAGCTAGTTTGAAATAACTATGTACTTTTCATTGACATCTGTCCTAAGTGTCAGAAGTAAGCGAACTTCCTAAATTTCCAATTCATAGTTAATTGAACATCAAACTATCAAAGGTTTATTAGAATCTTAATTGAGCGGAGTAAAGCAAAATATCGTATTTCTTCGGCGCAGTCTGTTATTTTGGTTAGTAGCTAGTAATTACCTGCTTGCCTACTTGCTGCTGACAGATCCAATTACATTAAAGGGATCGAAACCTATTGCATTCGACACTGTTCCTACCTACCACACGTATAGCTTACTCGCTTTTGTTTTTAATAACGTAATTTCTTTTATAATATGAGGTTATAGGTACACTTATTTTTGAACTTAGCTTTATGTGAGCTTTAACAAGGGTAAGGTTTTCTAGCGATCAGTATTTTATATCACAGTATCACTGCAGAATCTATCTTTACGAAATAAAACTTAATGATATTAGTTTATTACAGTAGCAGGTTTTTGCAAAACATGGTCATGGTCAATTCCAAGCCTCTTTCATTCAGTAGAGACAAACTAAGAATAGGCACAGTTGCTTTTCTCAGTATTTAATTACTAGCTGTTGCCAGCAACTTCGTCTGCAAAGAATTCGTTTATCGCTATTCCCCGGGAACTACGCAATTTTCCAGGATAAAAAGTAGCCTATGTGCTATTCCAGACATTTCTCTATCTATGTGCCGAATTTCATCCAGATCTGTTGGGCCGTTCTGGCGTGATTGAGTAACAAACAAACATCCATCCATCCATCCATACTTTCGCATTTATAATATTAGTTAGATTAAATTGCTTAATTTTACCCAGTTGAGAATTATTCATTTCGTACTTTCACCTAAGTACCATTATTTATCAAATTACTAACGGTTGCCCGCGACCCCGTCTGCGTAGAATTCGCTTTTCGCTATCCCGCGGTATCTATGCAAATTTCCGGGATAAAAACTATTCTCATGTCCTTCCCCGAGACTAAAACTATATCTGTACCAAATTTCGTTAAAATCGGTTCAGTGGTTTAAGCGTGAAAGCGTAACAGACAGACAGACAGAGTTACTTTCGCATTTATAACATTTGTAGGCTACTACCTACTCAGCAAAAATCCAAAAGGACTTAGCATCTAATCTTTTACTTTTAATCTTTCCTACAAAGTATCTTCATCCAACGAGGGCTTTACATCATCTTCAATCCGTCAGCCAGTTACGTTGATAGAGTTCTTTTCATAAGAGGCAAAAACTGATCAGTTTAATCAAGAAGCGCGGCGGGCGTCAATCAGGAGACCTCGTTACCCAAACGACCCGTAATTTTCTTTCGCTGACCGAACGCGATTTCAAACGCTCCGCTCGCCGGGAACATTAACTAGCCTTTTCTTCATTCTACCACCTTACGCTAGAACACTGATGAATAACGCATTTAAGTACCGCAATAGCTGAAATAACAGCGGTCGAAAGTGCCGCCATAGTTTATCATAATACTAGCTGTTGCCAGCGACTTCGTCTGCAAATAATTCGTTTATCGCTATCCCGCGGGAGCTACGCAATTTTCAGGGATAAAAAGTAGCCTATTCCAGACTTTTCTCTATCTATGTGCCGAATTTCATCCAGATCCGTTGGGCCGTTCTGGCGTGATTGAGTAACAAACAAACATCCATCCATCCATCCATCCATCCATCCATCCATCTATCCATCCATCCATACTTTCGCATTTATAATATTAGTTAGATTAGATTTTCATGTTAGTACCTTGGTATTTTTGGAAGATAAATAAATAATGCAAAGGTAAATAAGTCTACTGAATAGAAGTAAGCTAAAATAAACAAGTTAAGCGCGTTCGGATTGCAATGCGACAACAGAGAGCGTGATTACCTCGGAGCAGCCGGAGCGCGCCAGAACTGTAGGTAATGATAGCAATAATTTGACCCTAATCGGCCGCATGCCGCTTTGTAGTCGCCTTGGGATCCGAGTCCGATTTTAAGCTCACTCTATGTTGCGCATCACTGGACTACGACCTAAATCAACCTGGATAATTGCCATGCCGCCTCGTTAGCCTAATCAAAAGGACCAATAAACTAGCCAACACATTTTGCAACGAATGTTTTAACACTGCGCAACTTAATACATACATCTTCATATTTCATCACTTGTGTAACCTTATCTCGCAGCCTTAGTTTATGCTTTGCTCCGGGATAAACTTGGTGGAACGGTAATTAAAACAATTTTCCGGGACAAGGAAGCGAACTTAATAGTGACGCGAATGATTTAATGACCTTTAACAAACTTAGGGGCGCTGCTATTTCGGGAAACTATGGTGCGTTGATAATGAAGGAAGAGATTAAACTTTGATTTTCGCGATCATCTATTAGTTTCAGGGGCCTTACCATGACGTCTTTATGCGATTCAATTCCGAACTAAAGTTGGATCGATCGCTGTCAGATCAATACTAGAAGTGTCAAAAATGACAGCTAGAGAATAGGAATGGAACAGTATAAACATGGGCAGTATGGTCATGGTAAGGCCACAGTTCCTCAAAACTGTAATAGGTATGTACTTATGGGTTCCTCTATAGCTATTTGTGGTAGACCAGTAATAAATGTTTCTTACCTTTGATCTGACTGCGAAATACAATTACATAGGTAATCGATTGGGATGGATTAAGACATAAAAAAAACTCATCGCGTGCCTAGTTTAGTTTGTTAAATTTTTTCCATTATTGTTGACTGATTTCATCTACGTAAATTACACCTTAGGCTACGGCAGAAAACGCATAGTAAATAGTATATAGTATTAGATAGTTAAATCAGTTCTATGTCGATTTATCTTTCATACATAGATATTCATAAAGAACTCACTAACATTACGGTGCCAAAACACCAAGTGTCTTTTAACACTTACTTATTGCATGATCAGTTGATCACCTTTAAAATACCGTCGTAAAAATTGCCTAGCCTAGTTCAGTTAGACAATACTCGTAAGGATGCACGTTCACAAGAGGTACGGGCGGTCCGAGCAGTACGTTTCTGTAGCAATTCCTGATATAAACAGCGATTTACATGAGTTGGACGTTGGAAAGGATTTCTTAAAACCCATTGACCCGGGCCGGGCGTAACTCACGGCAGGCGCGGGACACGCGGACAATAATGGCCGCCATAATTTGCCTGTAATGGGCCACACACTATCGCGCTGTCAGCCCTACCAAAAATAAGCTTCTTTCACCTAAATCTTTTGCCCGATGCCAGGAAAGATGATCCTCCTTAGTGTGTCATGCGTTTAATGGTTGATTTAACTAGTTATTAGTTTATAATTTATGACCCAGATTCTTTTTCTGATTTCTTTATTAGTGCGATTGCTGACGCTGACATTATGTCGTAGAGCCTTAATTATGAATGCTGGGTTATGCTGAAGAAAGACGACATGACATGGAATGCACGATCTAGAATAGATGGCCTTGTAATTTACGACGTGATACTCTACGTATACTGTACATACAGTACAGTATACGTAGTACGTACATCATCTTCAGCCAGAAGAGAAGACATTCACAGTTCAACGAAAGCCTCCCCTATACACATAAATTATAAGATCGTTCATTAATAATAGGTCGTCCATTCCAGACGTTTACTTCGAAGGTTGTACATTGGCTACGCCCTGGGAAAACGGCAACTGTACCTTGTTCTTTGTAACGGGTCAAAAACAAATCACATAAATAGGTACCTACCTGCTTCTTGGTGAATACAAGATGAATACGCCGATCTAACTTTGCTCAAGCTCATGATCGTCCTTCGTATCGTCATTCTCGGTTGACGACAGAAATAAATGATTCCCTTATAAACAATGATAACTTGTAAGAACATTACTGCCGTAGGATTCCCAAGGAGACATTAATGCCCGCTAAGAGTCTATCCGTTTAACTTGAATGAAAACAAACTTCCAACTCTTACCTACTTTATGAAATACGTTTTCAGGTTATTATACTTCAAGAAAGCAATTATTCAATTCCAAGAAAGTTACTTTTCTTTCCATATTTTACCTAACACGGACTTTTTAACAGTAGTAGGTGGGTTATAAGACTAATGAAATGTTGTTGGTAAAGTTTTTATTCAAATTCTAAGTTTTTTACCATAATAGTAGAGCATTAGTAGAGCTATTATCAAAAACGTTGGTAGGTATGTAGTGAATAAATTGACAGCACTTTTATGAAAAGATTTTTTAAATTATAATTTAGTGTCTTTTTTTCTTTGTATTACACTAATTACATCATAAATTTGAGATAAGTAATAATTATACTAATTTCAAGTGAGTAATATTAATTTATTCGTCTAATACTTAATATTATGCATTATCTTTGCGATTTAACATTGGGATACTGATGAAATGAAATAAGTTGCAAATGACACACGGTTCTTATAACATTAGGATCAAATAAAACAGCGAACACCGTACGGTATGTAGGTTAGGTGGCGGTGAATTTAAGTGTTCAGACAGCGATTTATTCTAAAGGCACATAAGGCAAGTTGAGGCGAAACAGAAGGCGTGGCCGCGAAAAGTTGTTGAGGAAGGCAGAAGGCTCGACGAGCCCTATCTTAATTAATCGCGAGCTCCACGGAGGTCTTTATTACAACCTTCTCGCTTGATTTACCAGCTTTTACCAATCAATTTGAAATATTTCCCTCGTTTTACCACCGAATATTGTTTTCAATTTCAGAATATTCATTTTATCATTTAGCAATGGCCCAATGAATTACAAACGAAATTAAACTCGTTATACTTGGATATAGACGTAAAATGTTATGACTAGCTAAGTACTGGAAATGAGAAATTAAATTAGTTTTTGAATTCTTTAAAGTAACATTACTCTGCGAGTCTATTCGCGCGTTTCAGAAAAACATTTCATAAAAATGAAATTTAATGTTTTACTAATTAACTTACCTTTTTGTTACGTTACAAATTTAGCATACATACACATACATACATACATAATTCACGTCTTTATCCCATACGGGGTAGACATAGATAGAGCCTTAGTCTCAAGACCTAAATAACACGTTTAGCAAAATTGTGGGCGCATAGGTGGAAAGTGGAATGAAAATAGTGATGGGTTGCTAGCCGCATCACCTATAACATGATTCCTCTCATTTTCGTCCACTCCCTCGATGGGCTTGTATTATCTGCGCGGAAAGACAAGCACTGATAGGTACATTCTATGTTTTTGTTGCTCTCAGACCAGCATGGTAGTAAAACACATACAAATACAAATCTAATCTATACCTAACTCTATCTAGTAATCATTTTATTTGTTTTTGAATAGAATCGAGTAGGTATGTGAAGTGTAACCCTTCAATTACGCAAAGAGTCGATAGTTCGATTACATTGCGACTATTTCGTTCAGTGATCTGTCAAAAATTGCTTTAGTTGTTTTCGAACCGTTACTTAGATCGGGTCTGAAATAACTGAAATGAAACTAAACATTTTCACAGCAATCGATGCGTGTTCAAGAAAAAACAGTTTTATTCCATTAGTTTAAAAGTGTAACAATCTCATGACATATACAGGTCCATAGCGTGTAAGGAAAATGGTTTGTCATTCCAAATGTTACTGACGCACAAAAAGAGAACAATCTTCTATGTTCTTATTCCTTGTTTGAACGCGAACGGATGTGGTTTTAGTCTGTAGTATTAGAAATTGCCGGAGGAGGTTCGTCGTGCGGAGGGCGCTGTAGTTCCGTGAAATTAAGCTAGATGGCGCTCATAAACTCAAGCTTCCATCTCTGCCTGCACGAAAGTGTGGCGTGCGTTTGAAAGATGGCGCTGTTAACAACTTTGCGTAAGGGTTGGTTTTCATTTGAATTCCAGGACTTATCATTATCAGTGATGAGATGTAGGATAATTGTTTATTAGTTATATAATGTAGCGAGAAGCTGCTGTTATTGCATACTACCAAATTCCCGAACATGTGGAGTAAAAACCTGGCCCGCACACTAAAATGTACCTAGTAAAAAAGTAGATTATTTAATATTTAATCAGTTAACTAAGTACTTACAGTAAAGAAAATTTAGACCAAATCTACTTTCTTTCTTTTAAAAATGTTGAACTCTGAAATAAATTTCCTTATACTGTTTTACAAAAGCTAACAAATTCACGATTAATTAAGCCGCAGCTACTTAAACAAGTTCGTAACATTTTTAATTTGGCAGGTAAACTCTAGGGATGGACCGTAAAAAAGCTTATCCAGAATCGGTTTCCCCTTGGTGTGGGCACAATGAATCATGGCCAAAGTTATCCCTCACTTGGCACACAATCACGCAGGCTCTTTCTTCATTACAAGACACTTTTTTGCCGGCTTTGTCTTTTATTTTAGCGGCGAAAGCCGTTTATCCACTTTAACAGTAAGAGCTTGGTGAGAGGAAATGTGTGTTAGCTATTGTAAAGGTTCTGTGTAAGTAGTTGGTGTATTTCGGGATGATGCAGACGAAAAGAATATTATACATGCCTAGTTATTTTCTAAAGATTACACAAATTAACGTAAACAGTACCTAACTACTGATATAACGCTAACACTGACTTAACCCATGAAAATTAATGGTAGAGTATCTAGTGTTACTACTTGATGTACCTATGAATTCACACTGACTTCAAACTTGCCTATTTACTTTTAATATGTCACAAAGTCCGATTTTTCATCGCGGCGAGTCACAGTTAACGACTAGAATCTATTTTAGGTTTTTGACTCTGTAGTACTAAGGAATCTAGATTTGGAAGTTTTAAGATTCCTATGTACTTTCACCATTAGATATTATAGGTACCGCAGAAGATTCGAGGGAAAGATGGCGAAATTTACGAATGCACGTGCACATGTTGAAGAACGTTAGAGTTAGATTGACTTAAAATATTTCCTTCTATCTATCGTCAACGGAAAGGGTATTAAATTGTTTTATTTTTTCACAAAAACTTATTATTTATTATGAAAATGAACGAAATGGAGCAGTTTACCAGGAAGCCAGCTGAGCCCGCAGCGCTTGCACGCGGTCTCGCCGCGGGTGGGAGGCGGTTCAGATGATTTTCCGTTTTTGTCTCCGAGTGGGCCTCTGACACTGGCTGTCAATAGCGGCCCTCGTTGGGAAACTTTTCAAAATTGGAATTCCGAAGTTCAGAGAGACGTGCCGGCCCGCGCGAGGCGTACGCTCCATCTCTCAAAGGAAATTCGGCAACGGGCCATGTATTTACGGGAATTGAATTATCCACTGTGGCGTAGATTATTACATTCACAAAGCGTGAAATTGCTAAATACTGGAATTGGAAAACATTGAATTAGTTAATATTGCATTTTATTGTGTTTTTTTAGGTTATTCGGTGGCGGATAATGGCATTATACATGCTTTTACGCTGCTACCTCGAGATCCTCTACTCTGTAATCTGTATGTCTACCACCTCTCGGAAAAAACGGTTCATTATCTTAATTCTACAAGTCATAAATAATAAATAACAAAAAACAGTACGGCATAGTAAGATTTAGATTATAAGCTTATTTTTGTACACTAACCCCTATGGATTCTGTCCGAAATAAATGGTTTATTATTATTATTATTATAATGGTCGCCCTTGCCTATATTTTTACCAAAACCTTGCACGCTAGGATAAAAATAAGGCGAGTTTTCTCCGCAGTCGCTTAGCTTTGTGTATAATTAGAAACGGCTGGATAACTAAGCTTCCAGACGATATAAAGCATGAGCAGCTTTATTGGACAGCGAAAATGAGTCTAAAGTTGCAACGTGGGGATTAAACGCAACCCAATTAACTGGGTGTGGAGTCCGTGCCTGCCTCGACTCGATATCAGATTACCTCGACGGATTACATTAGCGGTGGACGTCACAGTGCACTGTCAGTTATATTATAATCTGTTAACTTTCTACTCGTGAGCTTGTGACTTCTTGCTTACTAGCTGAGCAACTCTAGAATGACAATTTTGGTATTGAAAGAGAAATTCGGATTATTGCAGGCTTTTATTAAATTTGCACTGCCTTTACTCGTAATTATGCAACTTGCTTCAAAATTTGGCACAGAATAAAGAAAAAGTAAAAATGTTTTTTTTTATTAGGTACCTACACCTATTAGTATTAAAAATTCACAAATAAAAATTAGCAATAAAGATAGTCGATATTTGTTTGAAGGTCTTTAACAGTAAATAATTAGGTATAGTCAATTTTAACTATAATCGTAAATTCAATCCTGAAATCATCGAGCTGATGTTTTCAAAATACAGTTTTGGATATATAGGTAAAACCACAGGGTAAACAACAACAACATTTAATATTCCTTTATAAGTCTTAACTACACTCATAAAAGCCTTAAGTATCTGTTGTATGTAGTTTGCAGCAGCAGATTTAATGTTCATTTTGTTTAAAGATAAATTTCACGCAAAGCCGTAGCACACCGTAGGTCTATTAACTTGAATGGACATGGCGAGATTCAATAGTGATGCAGATTACACCCCTGCGTGTACGCCTCCATAGCAGGGCAACACTGTAATAGTGTTAGGTATTTGATTAGAGCAACATCCGATTCAATACAGGATATTGAATTGGATATTGTCGTGTGCAATGTGTAGAATTAGCACTAGATTATTTGCAAGGCGGCAATGCAAATAAAATGATAGTAAGCTTGTTCAGAGTAGGTACTCAGCATACCTCCAGCGACCACCAGTCTTGTCACGAAGTGAAGGTTAAATTTAAAATGCCAACGACTTACTCAAAGGATTTGATGTCTGAATAAGTAATAAGTATGACAAATTCACTTTTGCACTACGAGCACTGGGTGGAGATGGAATAAGCTTTTAAAGAAATCTATGCAGCATTCTTGAGAAAACTGGTCAAAGAATTTAATACACGATAAAATAAAAACATCTTCAAAAATAACTGAGAAAAGCGAAAAATAACTAGAATCTAAGATTTTATTAATTGCTCTATCAAATAAATTTTAAATCAAATTATATTTCGGTTGCGGTAATTACTACTGAAGTAGGTTAAAATAAATTCTTTAAAAATACACACCTAGTTAAGGGCAACATAATCTTCTCCATTTTTGAATTCCCGTTTAAATCCCGTTAGATCTAAAGGGAACGGGAAAAACTTTCTAAAGTTTGAAAACGGAAAAAAATTACATATAAAATGGCTTGCGTAAAATGGCGTATCATCCTCTTAACGGGGTTTTACAGTACTTAATTATAAACCTGTGTAACCAACTTAAAGTAATTACGCAGTTTAACTGATCCTGTCAAAGAGTACGTGACGGCTAGTTGGAATATTCAGGCTTCTAATGTAATAGTCCAGTCCCGCGGGCTCGCTGGGAGACACTCATTGCATTGTGTTAATATTCCTGCACGTCAATTGGACCATTATAGAACCAGCGGTATATAGCGATAGTTCAGCAGTGGTTGTGACCAGGATCGAATTAGCCTAATATATTGAGAAGCTTGTCGGAGTTTCTCTTAAGAAGTTTCAGACTAAAGAACCCTGATGTTCATCGTGGTACACACAATACTGTTTTCATACATACACACATACATAAATCACGTCTTTATCCCTTGTGAGGTAGACAGAGCCCAAGAAGAAGAGCTAAAGGCCACTGTTATCACTAATGCAGAAACGCAGTTTTGTTCCATACTTATCCTCGGTTTCATCATTTGCTGAACTGCATGTTGCGTATATTGGCAAGGCAAACCTTTGGTGCGACAATAGTTACTGATCACCATTTGTAATGAAAACAATTGTGAAAAGTAGGTACTAATATACATTTTTTAATTCTATGGAATCCTCAGAGCGATATTCCTACTCACACTTAATCATCTTTAATGGAGATTCGGAACCTAAAAAACAAAAATAGATACCTACGAGTACATAGCTTTTGTAATGACCGACAACACAATTAACTTTTTTTTACAAAATCTGTTAACGTTATGTGATGGAGAACATTGTCACCATTTGTATGAAGAGTCGTGACTGCAAGACGTTCTGGTAAACATACAGGGTGTTGCAATGCGACTGTACGTGAATGTAAAGTTGATTTGATAAAACAGTATCCACAAAGTTACACGCGCGTCGCTGTTCTGCAATACTGCTAAACGTGTCTCTGGCACAAGTTGAAAATGCAGTCTTTTACTGAAGAGATATGACGTGGACATGTGGTTCCGTCCATGGCGTCGGGAATGCTTCGGGTGTTGTTGCTACGTATTTTGATTTATACTTTTATATGGCTACATCCACTTAATATGTGTCAGCGGAGCGGTGTTGCTCTGCATTAGTGGAATTTAAGATTCTCGTGCTTCAAAAGTAATATAAATTCAATTTAGCTTGATTTTATTAATCACCAGAAAAATCGTACCTACGCAAGTGCTACGTGGGTGCTACGCGGCTACGGCGTAGCTATTGCACTGCTGCGACCATCGGCTACCAGGCGAATCTTTTAATTATTTAATAATTATTAGGCAATAAGTAAGGTGTTACAATTCGTTACTGACATTGTATAATTTGGATATGTAATGAGAATAATATATCACTTTAATTTATATTTTATTTCCTACATGCTTAACTTTTTTTTTTACAAAGAATACGCTGTAGTTATAACTTACTTGTGTTAAAACGACCAAGTTCAAAGCAGCAATAACTTGTAATTTTGTATGGAACCCTCATTGCGCGATTCAGAACCGCACTTGGCCAAGTGTCAAGCTTTTCAATCATAAACAATAATAACGTTTTGGCCGCAGCAGCTAAGCCCTGACAGCGCTAAGCTCCTTATGTAAATTGGCCGGTATCTATTTACAGTCACGTCGTAAACTAATTAACTCCTAATTCTGCATCCGCGTCCATCTCCAAGATGCGGATACATCTCTATGTACACAGTGTACATGAACTTCGGGTAACTTATGCTGAACACGATGCAGAAGCTGATGTTATATATATTAGGATGTATATGTCATAGATTAGGACATGAATGGCAAACCGATGGCACGCGTTGAGATGATTCGAACACCCAAATAAAAAAAAAACGATGTCTATAGATATCCATTGAAGAACTAAGCTATGATTCTTTTTTATGAAATAGGATGGCAAGCAAGTAAGTGGCTTACTTGATGATAAATAAGTGAGCAACACCAGCCATAGAGACCTGCCACACCAAGGAGGTATTTGATGACATGTCACAAATAATACATTTTTCTTAAAAAATGGCACGTCCACCAAAAAAGGATTCGCGACCCCTGCATTGGGACATCTATACGAGTTAGATGAAATGTGCAATGGTATATACGCGTGAAATTGCTATCCCTTCTGTCGTTGATACGGCACAGGTAAAGGCAAAGACGAAAATCTAGTCTATGCATTTAATCCTGAGTAGTTCAGCGGACTGTTTGAGAAGCTTTTGCGGTTCGTAAGACTTTCGAATCAAGCTAGTTCTGTAGAGATGTACTCATACGCATGCAGAGTAAAGTTTATCTTAAGTAAAATGTCGAGTGATCAGACACTTACCTATGAGTAATGTGACTTGGTTAAACGTAGATTAAAGAATTGATTGAATCAGGCGTTACTTTGCGGAGGTCGATGTTAATGAACAGAACATAATTACCTTGCCCTATTGAATGAAAGAGCGATATATAACGCTTGTATGTTAGGGCGAGATCGATAAATAGGACAATTAATGAATATGCTACCAAAGTCTGACCTCAACACAGTGTGGGTTATAATAACAACTAATCAGGTAACCCGGATGTCTAAATAGTACATCTAAGCGTTTCGACAACTAACGCTGATGCATGCCTTAGTCCATCACACCTTTATTTCGTGCCGGTGGCGCCACAAAAAGTGCACTCACTATTAGAAATTATTACACTAGGATCATGCTATCAATATCAATCCGCACTGGGCCCGCGTGGGAACTATAGCCCAAGCCCTCTCGTTCTGAGAGGAGGCCTGTGCCCAGCAGTGGGACGTAAATAGGCTGGAGATGATGTCGGTGAGGATCATGCTGTCGTAACATCTATGTGAAAACACCCCGCAACGTTGCGTCCCGAATGGACGTTACGCGTTCTCTGGGATTGGGTGCAGTCCAAAAAGCCCTCAATTAGATCCGTCCTTGCATCTTTTAGCTGAAAGTAGACTGCGGCCCAGTTTCTGTGATTGGTCGGTGTAATCCTTACTGGAGTCAGGCAGTGCAAGGCTGCGATTGCGGGTTCCGCACACGTGATGCCCGGCTCCATACGTGATTAAAATTCTAACCTGACCTCGCCATTTCACAGAAACGTTCACACTTAAACCTCGAATTCAATTACGGTATTGTTTCGAATTTAATAGCGATATGTGATTAAGTTTGCACGTTTTTTAAAGAACTCCTGTACGTTTTTAACTTTTTAGAGTAATCCGTTCCTTATGATATCATTTTTCTTTTTTCTTTTTCTGTTCTTTTTCGCAATGAATTTTACTTGTTTCTGCAAGCGAATGTATTGATAGTAGAGCTCTTTGTTTTATTTTTCTACTAGCTGTTGCCAGCGACTTCGTCTGCAAAGAACTACGAACTACGGAATTTTCCGGGATAAAAAGTAGCCTATGTGCTATTCCAGACTTTTTTCTATCTATGCGCCGAATTTCATCCAAATCCGTTGGGCCGTTCTGGCGTGATTGAGTAACAAACAAACATCCATCCATCCATCCATCCATCCATCTATCCATCCATACTTTCGCATTTATAATATTAGTTAGATTACATTGAATTTATACTTTTAATTCGTTATACAAAATTAATGATTTATCCACATCACCCTAGTGTAAACCCATTCTACTATTAAGTCTTACATTATGTTTCTAAAATAATCAAAATATTATTGTATTTGAGTTTGAAATTAATTAATTTTCCGGGCTTTATACGATTAAAAACAAATTAAATCAATAGTTTCCTGTTTGGTTATTTTTGTGAAGTGAATGTATTTTGATTACTACGAGAGTTTGCAATTGTGTCGTACAGACACATCATTCAAACAGATATGACGCTTAGCGACAAATATTCGCTTAGTAACAAGGTCACGTGACAGTTGGTAACAGATGGAAAAATTCGAAGGCTTACTCACCTGCTATGGGTGGTGTAGGGGTATAGCACGCGTCACGGAATGACGAGGACCCGGGTTCGATTCCCGGGAATAGCTTTACTTTTCGGATTTTTCTGTGTTCTAATTTTCAGTGTCGTTTAGAAATTAAATTAAATTTCTAACGGTAAAACCGTAAAAGTAAACATAAAAAATCAAGAAGTAAATTTCTTGATTCATTTGATATTTTCTCGAATTGAATGTTTATCTACCAATAAGAATAAGCTACCCAAAATACTAATTCTACGCAGACGAAGTCGCGGGCAAAAGCTATCTAGCTAGCTACCTATCATTCATTTATCCTCATAATTTTCGTGAAAAATCTATGTACTTATTACTTCTTTATCTATGCCATAGTCGACAACAACAAAAATGCAGCAGATGTCTAGTAAAGTTCCAAGAGGTCATAGCAACGATAACATGTTTTGAAAAATCCTTCTCTTCTTCCCAATATACTTGTACTGACTTTATGAAGCGATCGTACCAACAACGCAATTTTAATATAATCGGGCATCTTGCGTGTAGTACTATCTATAGATCTTTAAGTGTACATGCGCCCGGCATTCATTTTGAGTATGTAAACTAGATGTCTGAGGAAGGTCAGTATGATGCAGTTTTAATACAGCCCGGCGGCGGCGTGCGAGTCATATTTCACATGCTTGTCTTGCTCCCCATTGGCCGGACGCTTATTTTATACGTGACAGGGAGACGTAATACTTGTTACGGATATCTTTATAATGTCTTTTATTTCGGGATTTGTTGAGGTTAAGGGAAGGACGATGAGTCATACGTATCTGATGAAGTTAGCCTAATTTTGAATTTGTAAACGAAATAGTCTAAGATTTTTGAGAGATACATATTAGGGTAGATCGTGTCAGACTCAAATTTTGTAAGGTAAAAGAATTGCGAAAGTTACTTGCACTCATTTTACACAGCAGTTAAAAAGTAGAAAAGAACAGTTTAATTCTGTGTGTTAGTCGTAATATTTTATTGATATATATAAACTGTAGCGTCGAAGTACTCCGCTGTTTGGTTGTTTTATTTTTAAGGGGAAGGTCGTGCCTTGGGGTCATAACAAGGACTGTAATATTACGTTTTTTTTTAATTACATCTTCGTTTACGATGTTTCTTATCAAGACGAAGAAAACCCAGAAAAACAACAGCAAAGTGCGACTCGGACTCGTACTCGAAGGGTTTCGTACCATCATAACAATATAACTCGATGAGCAAAGCAAAAAAACTTGACTGTGAGTGACCAATGCCCTTGAGCAGCGCCACTCTTCATACATACTGTTGGTTGTGTCTGTAACTGAAAAGAAGCAACGACACCGGTGTCATGCGCAAGTTTGAACTCTTAAAAAAACATAAGTGGATCAAATCATATTTTTTCACAACATCTTACTTAATTTTTTAGCTTTATGTGTTTCGATCGATTTTAAAATATTTTTAATTGCAAAGTACAGTAAGAGTCACATTAGCGTGTACCTTTGCGAATTGTATCAAGCCAATTCACGTAACCTAATCGCGTTTGGAAACAACAAAGTAGGTACCAAAGAGATTTCCTACCTATCAAGATTTTTAGTTCCACAAAATAATCCGATATTGTGAAAAATCTGTTTAAAAAAGCATTTTTACCGCCAGCGCTCTAATGCCCTCTACTTACTTGTATTTAGCGAGGACAAATAATAAAAATCGCTGTAGAGCCGTCTGTCTACTGTCTGTAAAGGAAGGCGCGTTTATGAACGGCGCGACACGGTCGGGTAAACAGGGAATCTACTTTATATTAAACCGAGCGGTCTATCAGACGCGCTATTAGCCTGCGTCTGCGGGCACCGGCAGAGTCTAGACCTGACAACATATTTTCCTTAGGCTGGTTTTGACCAAAATTTTTATTCCAGGAATAACACTTACTCTCGGATACTAATGTCAAAACGCCATACTATTTTGACATTAGTATCCGAGAGTAAGTGCTATTCCTGGAGTGAAAACTTTGGTCGAATGCAGCCTTAGTGAACTAAGTAAGTTAAGTCCACTTAATATTTTAATAACAGATGTTTGTGATTGTGTCTCTATGCCCGTAATGTAGTACAAGGTCTCTTAAAATTCCGGAATATTTCAGCATGTTGTTGGGTTAGTTTCATTTATTTAATAGCCCTGTAAATTTTTTCAGGATTTTTGAATCATACTCAACAAATGTTTCCATACATTGATCAATGTTCAAAGTGCACCGCGACAAAGGCGGGTTAAATTTTATAACCGGAACCGGACCGGACCGGAGCGGGTTCTTTTTTTTTTTTTTTTTAATCTTTGTAGTGATGTTGTTTAGTCAAACTAATCGAACCACCTGCTGAAATATTCCGAAACCATTTGAAGCGACCTTGTATGTATGTTACGCCTTCACCCTAAAGCGGCTCATAGGATTTGCGTGAGATTTGGCACTCTAGTATAAAACATCGGATACGTTTAATCTCGGAAAAATACATGGACAAAGACACGAACAAAAGCTACCAAAAATATCGTGAGGATATTTAAAGCAATTGACGGCACCTATTAACGATTCAGACCCGAGTTAAGCAATATTTGTGGTACCTACCTACTAGAAAACGGTCACCTTACACTATATCTACACCCTACATCTACAAACATGTGTATTGTATTCATCATACAAGGTCTGCTTCTACCTGAACGTAGCTTCACACATTCAGCGCCAAGAATGCGCTGGGGGAGTTCTCTGTTCGTCGACAGTTTTCGCTACAAAGCGGAAAAATGCTGGAACGTCACGAGCGCAGCGCGTATACAGCGAATGTGTTCAGAGCCGGGTCACTACTCAATAGTCTATTCGGTCGTCAACCAATTACTGAAATCAATGACTTTGCCACTTTACGACCAACGATCACAAAAAAATACACCAGTAAGTAGTAAAACGCGAACATAACCCTAAAAAGAGATCTCTTCCGGAAAACTTGCTTAAAGAAGGAAAACTTACAAAAATAACCAATTAGTCGAATTGCGTGCAAAAGAGAGCAAAAAAACAGTAGGTATGACTTGTCATTATTACAGTACACATTGTGGTTAGTTTTTGAACTTATTGTGTTAAAATGGTTACTAATCTTCAACGTTCTTAATTCTATGGTATGCGGGCGAATCTCTAATGAAACCGCTTCTGTTTATTCTGTCGATACGAAATGAGAAATGTGTGCAGCAAACCTTAACAATTGTAGCTCGCCCCGGGCTCGATACCTCTAGCTGTCTCTCATTTTATTGTTGCATTAATTTTTAATTCATATCGCTGTACCATGTTTACTTTTTCAGTTTTTCATTATGAAGAAGTTTGCTTGATAAAGTAGGTATCAGTTGTACAGCAGAGTGCAAAGGTGTGCATTTCTTGCAAAGATGCAAAATGCGTAGGTACATCCTTGTAAACTGTACCAAAAAAAATCTAAACGTTGAGGACTGGTACACGCAATCAAAGTTAAATGAAAAAAAGATAAGTTACTAAAGTAGTAGGTAAGAAACCTACCTAGAAATTTCTATTCATAGATGCTTACTTTGTTACGTTTATGAAAGCATGAACACAAAAATAATACTTAGTCGGGTCTTGGTCGGCTCATAGTGTTTCTCTTGAAATTCAATGAGTATTTCATAAAGGCGGGGAAATACAAAGTAAAGGAAGGAAGTTTGCATTGAAACTTACTGAGTCAATACGAGAATTAATACCGCTCGGGTTGGCGGCGCGAGCGGCGCGGGCGGCACGGGCGGCGCCGCGGCGCGATCCACTGGATTAGGTCCCCAACACGCACGCTCGCCAACTTCCTATTTATGTTGGGTCGCTAACCAAACAACTTGTAGGCTCTTTATTACAGTTGTTCTTTTCCGCTCACGACGTCGTTACTGCTTCGATAAAATATCGTGTCGATTCTTTGTTTTGAGCAAGGGCTTATGCCAGCCGTTCGTGGTTGATAAGGGGTTACCTAAACGTGAACGTTTCCGTTAACTAATAATTTGCTCTTTGTGCACCTATTTCGTTATTTGCTCAAATACGATTAAACGTTTGAAAAGACTTTTAGGTTCTATTTAGGTTACTTAATTGTGACGATGATGATACAGTCACGAGACTATAGTAAAATGCACCTATCTGGAGCTACACTTCGCATATCATGCGATTTTTTAAATTTCTTTTTTTAGTATACCTCAGCACCCTTATATTTAATTCTAACAGGTTTGATAGTTTTATAAATCACGGGGTTAGTATCTAAATGTATAGTCTTTGCCACCGTTAGATCATTACTAACAGCTGATCTTTCATTGTCCTCAGATGCTTTGACAAAATGTCATGAGCACGACCAGAATGGAGCGGGCGGGCCGGCGCAGCAAGGCAGGCTCGCTGAGCGGTCTGCCGGGTGCGCTCGGCAGCGGCGCGGCGGTGCGGCGGCAGCGCTCGCTCGAGTGGGGCGGCGACCGGTACAGCAGCAGTGACGACGACCGCCCGCCGCAGCCGCCGCCGCTCGCAGATAGAGTCTTTGCGTCCCTGCTCGCTCAGGCCACGCAGCAGTTTGACAGTAAGTGACTTACTTGTTTTCTCTCTAATGAGCAGTCTGGTGACAATATGGTGTGCAGCGGAGGGGGGGGGGGGGGACACAATTGGTAAGGTGACGTAACACAATTCAAAAACAAGCCAGGCAGGCGACCCGACCCCATCACAGTCAGGCAATAACCATCGGCATCGCCTACTCTAACTGGCAGATACACAAAAGTTCGATAGTAGGTTACTTCTTTCAAGCGGTTTGCGTTACATCCAGCAGTGCAATGAGCGTGCGAGTTATTGTCACAGATTTATAAACAGCTTGTTGTATTTTAATACTCATCATGTCCCATCTAAATCTCTTAAGCAGCTCACAGTTCAAGAGAGTAACTTGTTCGAGTGTCTTTTACGTAACCTGAAAGAAACAAAGACGTGATTTGATTTCTAACATTAGTAAATCAAGACCCGAACCTTTATTAGGAAACTTGCCAAAATACTTAGGCACAATATTGTTAACACTTCCACAAAAAGCAAATGAATTTAACTTTGCCATTAGCTTTTAGGTCTAATACTGAAGTTAACGTGAGATATCCATAAAATGATCCTGGTGGCTTACATAAGGAAAAAAATTGCAAAACGCCAGCGGTCTGCCAGTCGCGAGTTGCATGACAATCTTATGGCCTTTAATATTTGTTCAGCGGCCGCTACGGGCTAGGATCAGCTTAGAATTTGTTATTCACCGAGTGACACGGCCGAAGGTCCGTGCTGAGCCCCCAACAAGTGGGATCATTAGTGAGCCTGCGGGGCGGTGGGCGCGCGGGTGGGGGGCAGGGGGAAGGCAATTGATAGGGGAGCGCCCTGCGGTGAGCTTATGAGGAAAACTTTACACGTAAACCCGACGCAACCTTCGCTCGGCGTCCTTCTGTCATGCCAACTACGGACTTGATGAACTCATACAGGACACTGCATAATCCTATGGTGGCTTTTATCATTTTTATTTGATTCAATAATTCAGTAGGTATTTTCCTTTAGATTTCATGTGAAAATTCTTTCGACTTAATAGTATTCTCGGAATCAAATATCAATGCCTGACATATGATAGCACGCATTTGAAAAATAAATCGAGTAAATACGAGATCAGTAATATTGCACGCCTTCGTTCAATTTTTTTCTCTCGAGGCCGTAAGCTTTACGTATATTAAACGTCAACAAGCCAGCTCTGAAATAAAACGCCTCTTCCTACGTTGTACGATGCAAATGGTTTTGTTAACGTCTCTTATTGTAAGCGGCATACAAATTTAGTTCGTGAATTGTTCTACAGCTCGACAGATTCACTATTCACGTCATATACACATTTAATAAGCCCTGAAAAGTGCTGTTCGCGACTTGTATTATATTCGTATTATATTTGAACAACGTAGTGCAGCTATCGCTGGTTTTAATTAGACTATTTGTCTTTATGACTGTACTCGACGCAAATAAGATGCGCATTCGTATATCGATAACACTAAAACTGGGAAGCCTTAACAATGCTTCATGTGATTCTGTGATAACAGCCTTTCTGAAATTGGGGTAAACGGGTATTGGAATAACGTTCCTATTCGTGGTGCACAAGGTTGACAATCGACGGTATACGTTGGCGACAAGGTATCGGTAAAGGTTTAGAGCGGGATTATGACGGAAAGTCGTCTGTCGAAAGGTATTCGCAGCGATGAGGACAAACACTGAGTACAATCGGAGACTGAGGGGATTCAAGCTTCAAATGGTATTTGAAGGATTTGGAAACTGATCTAAGGTCAATGACCGTTTGTAGAGTCACTTTGTTGCTCATTGTAAAAGTCAGTAGGTACAATTATAACATTCATAAGTTATGCTTGCACCATGTTTTTGTTAATTAGATACCTGATAAATTCTGTAATAATTGTATCTCTGTATCCTCTTAGTTATAAACTTTATGACCCATATTGGAAGTGAAATTGACTGCCCCGTATTGGTTAACTTCACATGTTAATTTTGATCCCTCCTGTTCCCAGAAGTTCGGAATGTAACACCTAATTGCTTTGGTTTTGAACCATGCCAGCATGCAGAGCGCCGTGTATAGTTTTGAACCTTGACGTTTCGAGTCTTTGATTTTTAAGAATGTTAAATGGGTCACCTGATAAAAAGTAAACACCGCCACCCGTGGACACCCATAACAGTAGGCGGGTTAAGAATGCGTTACCGGCTGGTTTGTTGAAGATTCCTAAGTTGTCGGTATAAATGTCCGGAAAAATGTATGCTTAGGTATGCCGTTAGCTGATTCAATGGTTTGAACTTATTAAAATTATTACTTTTTTATTTAATAATGAATGAGTGAGGCCCAAAATCATAAATTTTCGATACATTTTCTTAACATTAGGATACTTATTAACAAAGACCATAAACTTGTTTTCAAAAGAACGAAGCACGGAAAAAAACTATAAACAAACAAACATGTAATTATTAAGAATTTTTAATGATTCACGGTTAAGTTCATTCGAAATATTATAAACGTGTCTACGTGTCTACTTAACGTGGGAAAGTGCAAAGAACAAGAAGAAGAGATAAACGTGTCTACCCGTGATCATGATGCATGCAACTGTATCGAAATATCGGGTGCTCAATAAAGGTAATCGCGGTTCACATCCCGTTTATAATATTTCGCATGTAATTATTGTTGCAGTTTGTTTTTTATTTCGGATCCACTTTAAATAAATTAGAAGACAAAAATATAAGTTGGTATTTAATCCGATGAACTTTAAACGCATTAACGAAATCGATTAAAGTTTAACAAAGTCTGATTACAACAAAGTGAAGGTGTCCCCCTATCTCCTAACCCTATGTAAGGTAAGCCCAGGAATGCGCCAGGGTGGTATCCACAGAACTAATACTAAGAGGAATAGAAACGTCACACTAGTTTAAAAAACGAGCCGCTTATTATGTCCAAAAGAAATCTTTTATTTTTTCAGCCCAGTTTGTAACGAAGTTAATATTTTTTAAATGGTTACGTTAAGTGCACAGACGACATTAACAAAAAATGCAATATTAAAATACTTTAACCCAATTGATCAACCAATCATTTTAACGAATTTCATATCATAAACATCTGAAGATGCAGAGGTAAATAACAGGTTGTTAGAAAATGAGCGTTTAGCTCCGTTCGATGACACAAGGTGTCATTACTGCTACTGTGTACCATTTGCTTTTGTATTCGCTCACGTTGTGTCGAAATCAAAGTCATTCACCGCTATCTGCTGCTTTTTGTTATTTCCTGGTTTCTGTTATATTACATCGCGACAAAAGGTTTACAATTACTGATTCTGGAGTCTAATGTTATCCTGGATGTAGTATAATGAAAACGAAAATACTCGTGCGCATTAGCAGGAAGACCAGAAAGTGGCAACATTGAATCTGAAAAGAAGTGCAAACGATGACATTTCTATTCCTCTTATTAGTTCTGTGGTGGTAACGGAAATGGCTGTAGCGGAAGCTGATGCGGACGTGAAAGTTTGCTTCCTTGCGGATGTGGCGCCAAAATATATGTTATACTAAAATTGAAGGGAAAATAACTCTTTTGTTGCAATGCAATGCAGATATTTTTAATCTCTGACAGAAGGAAGGAAAGTAAAGTTTCGAGCCTTTTGTTGCATTGCAGGATCTGGTCATACTGCTAAAACTTAAAATAAAAGGTGAAAACAAATATCATTATAAAAATACTAAACTCAATTTGTAGATTGTCACATATTTATAGGGAGCCTAAGACTTTTTAATCAATGACAATTAAGTTAATATAATTATGCGATTTGTTTCGGCCATGACCATAACATCATCAAATAGAAATGCAATAGGAGTTTAATGCATGCGGGGCACAGCTAGTGTAGTAATAAACGTTGTGTATGTGAATATTTGAAGGCTGATAACTCTATTCTCCAGGGTTTTTGAAGTTTGTCCCCGTATTAGAAAATGAAGCTCATGTAACTAGCTTTCACGTGGTATACATGAGATTTGTGTTGGTTATTATGGGCCAATTTTTCCATCATTCTTTGTTCTAAAATGAGCATTTGGTACTCATGATATTGACATAATATCTTTATTTGCGTTTTGCACGCTGTTCCAGAAATTTGTGTATCGTAATACCGTACACTTACTTCTCGTATAATCTTGCCTATCGATAAACGGATAGCAGGCTCAAACTTCATCCTAATACCATATTTCTCGGCGTAAAGGGAGTATTTACATGTAACGAGCAGGTAATATTATCATAAAGGTTCTTGTTATTGCGCTCTGATATTGCACGTCGGTTCCTATCATAAAATATACGATATTCTAAGCTTGCGTTGCGCTATAATTATATCTAATATTTTATAATTATGTGCGGTTCCTTGTTGCTTCTACAAAGACGTTTAGAGACATGAAATTTGGCTACTTAGTTTGGACTTTGATACCTACTGTTTGATAATAATATATTTAGATTGGGTGATTTGGGTGACTAGTATTTACACAGTCACAAATTTTTTTTTATCATTTTTTTTTCAACATTAACTTATCCTTATTATGATATTCGAATTCGCGGAACATTCTTCGTTTTTTTTTCTCTACAATAATTGACAACATTTCATATTTCTGAGCCTATCATTTTGATGGTTCTCTGTATTCTGTTTGAAAAGATGAACATGCTGACAGTTTAATTTTTTCGCTAGGGTTTGTATTTAATTTATAATTAATTTATTAATTTTTGCTTATTCTAAAAGGGCGTAACTCCGATACTATCACAGAATAGACACTTACCCTTTTGTCTTTTCTGTATAGAAAAAAATCTGACGTCAATTTCAAATTGTCAATGTCAGGCCTTATTCTCCGATATTCGATTTTCGAGGTTCGCTTCGTGCTGTTCCGCTCATACTAATATAGTCATTCACTTGAGAGTGAGAGAGAAGGTATGCAACGAACTTCAAAAATAGAATTTCAGAGTTGCCCCCCTTGTACTTTGAAGTTGTCATATACAAAATTATGGTCGCTTATTTTTTCTCGTGAAAAAGGCAAAGGTGTTTCACCTATCCTGTGGTAGTTTTGGTAAAATTAGGACTTATTTTTAATTAATTTTTATTTTTTATAATAAGCGATATTAAAATTATATAAACATATTGCAGTGATCAGGAGGCAAAATGCTTTCGAACCAATATACATTTTCAGGTGTTATAAAAATGAAATGTTGTCAATTATAGCAGCACAAACGTCCGCCATTTATGTTCCATGTACCTACCTAAGCCAAGCATTGTATAGTCAACGTCAAAAGTAGCTCATCACTTTAGTGCTTTGTCGTAGCTAAGTAAGATAACCATACAACGACAGTTGAATGTATCTCCGTTGTCTGAGCGACAAGGCTCTAAAATGATCACCGACTTTTGACGTTAACTGTCCAATGAATGGTCTATTTCATCGTGGCAATTGTTTTAACTTTAAATTTAGTCAGACTATTATACTCTTCTAGGAGAGTGAACACGGCAATATCGTGAGCATTTTCCACATGACATAGAGTAATTGTACATGCACTACTTGTCATCATGTTTGGCGTGCTCGTACAAGTGTAAATATGCAGTTAATTTAATGAAACCATAAATGGCAGTAATTATACATTGTCGACTGTTCGGCAAACAACGCTATGGGGCGGTTCGAGCGTGAAGGTACTTTTCGTGGGACGACACACCAGCAATTGAAATGACTTGCCTGCCAGCGTATTGGCGTTATTACGAAGTTTAAAAGCTGAGCAATTTGACTTTAAAGAAGTTAGTTTACCGCTTTACAGTTTGATGTTATATTATAATATGGCTTTTGTACAAAATCTGATCCGCAGTTTATCATAATTGTTGCTTTTAGGGCGTTTGTGCACTACAAGGAATTTTACTGTCCGATTGTCCGGACAGTAAAATTCCTTGTAGTGCACAAACGCCCATAGTGACCAGAAAACAATAAAACGAAAGTTAAATTTATGTTAGCGAACGAGTACCTAACTACTCGTTCGCAATGTATCGCTTTGCTATTTTTTTGTCTCATAGTTGCCCGTAAGTCTTATTAAAATCTGTTCATAAATTTTAATTATATTTGCGTGATTTTTTCTGTTTTGATTGTTATATGTGGTGTTCAATAAAGAGTTATTGTATTGTATAAAGTCGGACACTGTTAAGAAAATAATTTATTTCTAGACTTATTTGACAGTTTAATCATCTAATTTGAATATAAATATTAAGTGGTGACTACGTAAATATTTAGACTTGCTATGTCGGCTTTCGAGCTCATCTCCCGATTACCTCCATACTAATGTGATTAATGTACCCGCCCGATGATATTTGCACCGCTTTCATGCATGACTGGGTTTGCGATCAATGTAGCCATTGCGGATAGATGCCTGCTAGCTCACATCCGTTAATTAGATCGTCATTGACGACGCTAATTAACGTTAGCATGGCTTTCCTTCCTACATGTTTGTTGGACATTAGAGGACAACAGTAAAGATTTCAAATTAAATGAGGACGTCTGTTTCTTCGTAATTAAATTTATGCGGGCCTGTTTTGGCGTACACGTTTTTTAATCAAATAATCATGAGCAGCATTAGCAGTCGTGGGAGCGTGCTTAGGGTTTTCTCTCGCACGGCAGGCAGCGGGCTACAACATTTTACTAGACGTGTTCATGTCTCGCCATGGCCTGCTACAGGCACCCGCGCGCGTATTTAGGTTACACACTTTTAACCAAATGATATGAACAGCACAAGCAGCTGTGTTAGCACGCTTGGGATATTCATGGATAATGTAGTGTGTCAGTCTCGCAACATTCGCAATCACTGGAGATTTTACAGCTAGTTATTTAACATAAAAATTAGAATATGTGAAAAACTAAGCCGAATTTTTAAAATCTTTCGGGTTCCTACCGGCTACCGGACACCCTAAAATTTATACAGTAGATAGCAGTGGCGTGGCGTCAAATATATCAGAAGGCAAGCCGAAGGGAACTTAACTAGCCTTTTGCTCTAATTCTGAACAATAAATTGCCCAACTGCCTTAAAATAGGCAAACCAGTGGGAATCGAGTTCTATGGACGCCACGCCACTGGTAGATAGTCTAAGGGACTTGAAATTTAACCCAAATTTATTATACCTGAAATGTCATAGAATGACACTAAGAAAGAACAGACTTTACAAAATTCGCTCGGGATAGCGAATTAGCCTATGTCATTGTTTCTTAATACATCAATGGGGGCGGAGCCGCGAGCATAAGCTAGTTTATACTACAATATTAAATTGAAATCAGACAGAAAACAAGTCGACTAATTCTAATTAAATTAGTTGCGAGATTAAGAACAAAGGCTAGAGGCTCGCACAACTTCGAGCATGCACACGACGAAGTTGCCGTAGTTCACATGCACGAAACTTTTGGAAGTCAAGTATGATTTCATACTTAAGACCAACTCATGCTGTACTATTATACTACAAAACTATTAAAGCATTCAAGAATCTTTAGAGACAAAATTCCTTTTGAGTAAATTAATGCAAAACTAAGAAGGTACTTGAATACATCAGATATTGTAGAACAGTATTGTTACTAACTAGCTTCTGCCCGCGACTTCGTCCGCGTAGAATTAGACTTACATTTATAATATTAGTTAGATTAGGTACGCAGCTACGACCATTGACGTGTTTATCGCTATCCCGCGGGAATTATGCAATTTTCTGGGATAAATAGTAGCCTATGTGTTAATCTAGGGTACCTACCAGCTATCTACGTTCCAAATTTTATCCAAATCCATCCAGTCGTTTCAGCGTGAAGAAGTAACAAACATACTTACGTTCACATCGTCACATCCATCCATCCTCACAAACTTTCGCATTTATAATATTAGTAGGATTGTTTTCTTTGGTAGATTAACATTTTGTATGTATATTCTGATGAACAAATGGAAAGCATCCGTTCGTAAAAAATCGCTGTCAGTTGGAAACTAAAATTAAAGAAGCAATAGCTGTTGTTGGCAATTTGTAAACTGAGATTGGAAACCATAAGGCGGCGGCTAGTTTCCATTTCATTTCGTATTTTTCTTCTTACACAAACGATATTGGTGGTGTTATTAGAGGCGAGCCCGGTAAGTACGCAATATCTCCGGCCGCTCGGCAAGAATCCTCCCACGTCGAGACTAGGGGTTGCCATCTTTTAAAAAGCATGCCTTTGGTAACGGAAACTTTTGCAAAGAAAACTTTTTTCCTCTTTCATAAAACATACCAGATCTGCTAGAAAACGAACCAGATCATCTGTTGGTAAATTAGCACTGTATGTTTACTTGCCAGCTACACCAGAATGTTGCAAAGGTAACCCAGTGTGATGGAAACCTTCAGGTATACATTTTCTTCGGCTGTGTTACCCTCTATGTCGGAACACAGAGTTGAGATTTCGAAAGAATCGCAAAAAATTCAAGATGCAAAATGAGTTGCCATAGACTCTGACTACCGGGAGGGTTGCCAGCCCTAGCGGAAGCGATGCCCCGTTATTGCATGGAAATTCTTCTGCGTGCAACTTCATCGAGCGACTCTCTTTCGTATAAAGGTTTCAGAGCAATGTTCCCAGGTTATTGTTTTTCAAAAGCGGGGAACTGATATTACCTTTACTGAATCACAAGCAGTTAGTTTTATTCAATTAAGCTTGAACGAGTTTTGTTATTGTGCAGTGTTCAGTCGTATATTTACGTTGAGCGGTACGGACAATAATTGCTGGGGTAAGCGATACTTTTAGTTTCTTTCCCTTTTGAATGCATTTAGTTTAAAATAAGTATTTATTGAAGTATTGAACATGAACTCGAGTATTTATAAAGGCAAGATATTGTTAAGAACATCTTTTATAAGTATAAGAATACTATACTGTTTTGTATCTACCATAACACCCTGTACCCTATTCATGAATGTATTCTAGCAAATAAACTATTCTATTCTAAGGAGAGTTTTAGCAGGTGGTGGTTTCGCAGGTGGTAGGACCTTGTGCAAGGTCCGTCCGGATCGCTACCACCATCTTACTCGCTAATCCTGCCGCTAAGCAGCAGTACTTTCACTGCTGCTGTGTTCCGGCGTGGAGAGTAAGTCAGCCGGGGAAATTACAGGCACAAGAGGCATTTCATCTTAGCCCTCTAGGTTGGCAACGCATCTGCAATCCCTAAGGGGTTGCGGGTGTCTATGGGCAGTGGTGATTGCTTACCATCAGGTGACCCACTTGCTCGATTTCCTTCCTATTCATATAAAAAAAAAAAAATTCGCCGATCATTTTACAAAATAAGAGTTTTCAATGATTCACGGTTAAGTTCATTCGAAATATTATAAACGGGATATGAACCGCGATTACCTTTATTGAGCTCCCGATATTTCGACGCAGTTGCATGCATCATGATCACGGGTAGACACAATCGGGAGCTCAATAAAGATAATCGCGGTTCATAATCCCGTTTATAACATTTTACAAAATACCTGGATGATCGGATGAATTTAATAAATATACCTAGTTGCTTTCTTTTGTCGATTATTCTGCAAACATACACTTGAAACACACCTACCAAAAAGTCACAAAAGTGACCCGAATGATTTACAAAAAGGATAAACATAGTTAACGAGGCATAGCAGGTATTGTGCAAAGTGTCAGGCTTACCAACATAATTGTCAGTATTGAGTCACGACTACGCTTCGAAATTCGGAAGTCAGTCATAAATATGAGTTAAGGCGGAATTCGGTTGATTGATTGATTGATTATTTAGTGAAATCGTTATTGTTGTGGCCGTGGGCGTTCGCGGAGCATTGCGCCTGCAAATGGAAGTGGTAAATGGATTCATTTGTTAAGCTAAAAGCCTGCGCTGGTACTCATGGTTTGTACGAGTACGTGTGCATTATGAGTTTGTGAAAATAAAATGTGAAACAAAAGAAATATTTTGTCACTGTTCAGTATAAGTATTAAAAATGTACCTATTGTTTGTGTCACTGTTAATTTATCATTATATCTATTATGATACCTACATGTTATCCTCCACTTGTTTAGCATATTTCGAAATAGATTTTCACTTAAACATAATTTAAAATGAAATTATATGGTTTCAAATTGCGTCAAAATCTGTTAAAATTAATATGGCTTCAAAATAAATTCATTGCTTACAAATTCTGTTATGGGGGCGAAAAACTTTATGTATCAGAAAGCTTTGCATGTTCAATATTGTATTCGATTTAGATTAGGTATGTAAAATTAATGTCAATTTATGTCTTTTAGTGTGAATAATACTTAAACGCGAGGAAACCTGCACACACCTGCGAAGCAATTCAATGGTGTATGTGCAGTTCCCAATCCGCACTGGGCCCTCGTGGAAACTATAGACCAAGCCCTCTCGTTCTGAGAGAAGGCCTGTGCCCAGCAGTGGGACGTATATAGGCTGGAGGTGATGATGAACACTATCTACTTTCTATACTTTCAACCATCAAATAATAATCTTATAGACATCCTTTGGTTTTTTTTACCTGTCACTTCAACAGACATAGTAGAACATAAATTTTGTTATAACAGGTAACTTTTTATGGATAAGGGGATAAATCTTTACGCACTACGTCAGTTATCTCGAGAAAAACAGAATTTATTTCTTCTTCTTTGCTATATTATGTTCAACTTAGCTGAGACTTATAGAGTAATGTATGCACTGCACAGACATTAAACTCACTATCTAATCTGAAAGCTCGTCTACCCTCATCAAACGGAGCTTTATGTGGCCTCGCAAATTAAACTACTACGTATTGTAGTCAATGGCAGATCTGTGTAGACAAAATAACAGCAGGTACACAATTAAATTAATCAGTTTGAGACTAATTCGTTGCTGAAAATCAGTGAGGGTTCGATTATTTAGTTTGTGTTTAAGGAATCTGTGTAGCACCATGTTGCGAATAGATCAAACATACATACATAATCGTCACGCCTCTTTCCCATAGATCAAACAAAGACTTTATATTGGGAATGCTGAAATAACAAGCAATCTTGTTTATCAATAGGTACTTATTTTTACTATAATTATTCCGTACAATGAAGATGATGGAAGAAATTGTGCAATGTTGTCAACATTTATAAATAAATATCTAAAAACAACAAAATACTTTCAGTAATAGTACGTAGAACCTTTTATTTTGCCGTGTTTATAAAACATGCCAATTTATGTCTATAGAGCTTAAATAAAATTAGGTAATAAAAAATAGAAAAAAGTAAAGCTAAATCTAAAACTGAAACCATAAATAAAAAAAGTTGTCCTAAATCACTGCCAGGTGGTAAAATATGTGCATTGTGATAAAAAATGGTTTCGCATGTTCTCTTTTCTATAGTTTTGAAAGAGTTGATTGGTGATACTGTAAACTGTATCCTGTAGTTTAGTGGCGTTGCACCCGCGTGTCCGCGACGCGACATGCGGGCGGGCATTGCGATAACGCCGCCTCTGATAAGCCAACCTTCCACTAATATAATCGCTTGCCATTAAACGCCAAATCAGGGCGCGAACTGACTTTGAAGAGGCTACTGGTCAGTTCTAGAGGTCAAAAGTGAGGTCGCTTCGAGAAAAGGTGCTCGTTTAGGCGGGGGTATTGCCGTGCCCCCTAATAATGCAAGTATTTGCAGGACTAGTAGTGGCAGGTAAGTCCTGTGGCCGTCAGGAAGTTTTAATTTGGTGACTTTAAATCTACATTGACATTTAAAAAGTGTTTTGTCAAAAATTTCGTTTTTGATACCAGCTTTTTTGCTGACTGTACTTTTTGATGGCAAGTTAAAAAACACGTATATCTATTAAAATCGGATTTTTAAAAATTTTAAAGGTGTTGTGATTTTACGTAAACATTTTTTAGTACAAGGGGGGAAAAGCAGCAAATATAAGCTAATGTTAATAATAAGTATTTTAAACGACTGTAGCTTGATAAATTACAAAAATAATTATATTTGTACAAAAATCCCATCGCTCTTCTCTTGTAGAATTCAATTGGAGTGTAAATACTTTCTTGACGTTACATTGAATGCGATTTCAATGCAATCGCGGTCGGCAGCTCATCGGCTCCCATTTATTCGAGCAGATAATAATTCCACAAAAGATATTGAAAGTTCCATGACTGAAATCTTTATTTCAATATTATGATAATGTACCTACCTGAGTTACAAAGACACGGAATTTCAACAACAGCATGAGTTACGAACCCGCCAGGAGACAAAGAAAATTTCTTCGGAACAACTCCTAAGTATATAAACATCTGAAATTATTCCCTTTATAATTCAAAAATAATTCATCTACTTAACTTTTTTTCTTTTATGCTAAAATTCTTTGAAGTCGAAGAAAGCTCCCAAAAAGTAATTTTATTAATTACGAGTCAGGAATTCAACAAAGTTCCAAGCCGGAGAGGTCCTTTTCTTTCGGAGCGATCCATTATCTTATGAAGATTTAGAAATTCCTGCGGTGCGGGAGATATACGTGCCGGCGCCTGGCGGCGCGGGCGGCTCGTCGCTTGGAAACCTTTTAACCTTGCGTATTCAATTGGTACACTTAAGTGAGTATACGCACCCATAAAACGCTTTTAGCCACCCGCACGTGAAACAGGAGTAATGATTCATTTACATCGAAACAATGTATAATGATCAGCCAGTTTTTACAGGAATTCGCTGAGCAATACATTTTATTTACTACTATTACTAATAAATACTCGTACTTATTTGCGACAGCTTCGCGAGGCGATATTGTAGCTCACTAGAACATTGCGGCTTGCTTAAAATTGTACTTTATTCTGAAATTTAACCAAAATAGCTCGGCAAAGTTACAACCTTTTCTTTTATGTTATTAGAATTATGAATTTATGAAGGTTTAGTAAGTCTGTGCGCCGGGCCGCGCTGCGGAGGGCTCGGTAAGAAAACAAAGGGTGGAGGGCTGGACTACTTGCTGCCCTTAGGGCATTTTCTCTGTAAATGTTGCCGTACCTCTCTTTGTCGTTTTGTTCGCCGGGAGGTCGCGAGAGGGCGCCATAGACAACCTCATTTACCCTCTTTAACTGAAACGCTAGCAGTTGACTCCGTGAAACCGCAGGTGTGGAGGTAACTTCGGCCCATTAACATTTCACTGTGTTTTGTTCCCAAACCCCAGTACTTATTGTAATTAATACGTTTTATGTTTTAGGTGGGTGTATAAGTCGTTACCGAACTTCCTGGCGTAATCACATTATCAATGAAGTAGAAAGTTTACGCAGCTACCCATTCTGCTAACTACTCATTCAGATTTGGATTGCACAAGTTTTTTTCAGGTGTTTTCTAAGCACAATCGCTTTTGTATTCTTTTAAAACCATTTTAACTACTAGTACTTGAGTGTTTGTAAAATGATGTAAGATGAGACTTTGTTACATTACCGAGCAAAAACAACGGGTCGCTTTCCGTAAAAGTTTTGTAGGAAAAGTGACTCATAATTTTGCTCGCCTATAGATTTATTTTTCGCACCCAAAGATTCCAAGGCAATGTTCTTTATGTAAATATTCAGTAGATTTTTCGTTGTAACGCGATTTTCCAACAGGTTCAATGTTTAAACTATTTGAAAGTAGGTACAACGAATCGAGATTCCTTTAATGATTTTTTTTGCATTTTGGATCATGCTGCAGACTATGATAACCATTAACTTACCAGCGCAAGTTAATTATTTATTCCCGCTCCCACGTAAAGGGCACTTTATCAAATTTTATGCACAGAGGAGGTAATTGGTTATTCTGTTTAGTTGCCCAACAAGGTTGATTGAATATTTCACAAGATCGCCCGCCGGACTGCCGGCAAGGGATTTAACGGGATACATATTTAATTATCACTTACATTATTATTGCGATAGGTAGGTGCTTAATTACTGCCATTAAAATAACTACGTCGACACATAGTTTGATTATGATAATGTATTACTCCACTGGAAAGACTACCGGAATTTTTAGTTAAAAGTGTATCTCAATGTCGGGCATTAAGTTCTATGAAGACAACGACTTCAAAGCCTTAGATTTTTTAGAAAGAAAAGCTCTTTGTTGAATTTCTTTATTAAGTAATTGAATTAATCTCGCTTAGTAGTACCAGAACAGAAGGAATTTTCTAGGAATTTGCGATTCAATTACGAAGAAATTTTTTTTTTGATACATGTCATCTTAATTTAAAGAGATACCGTATGACACATTCGCTGCCACGCATTGCTACGCGCTGCGCGTTACGCGCTACGCTTGTAGCCGCTAACAGAGTTTTCCCGCTTTGTAGCGAAAACTGCCTGTACGGTCCAATACCGCACAGCAACTCCACTCTAACTCGCGTCCTACTTTTGACATACGTCATAGCGTTGACTACAGCAATATTGCGCTAATATAAACAAGTCTTAACGATTACTCAGTTACTGTAAAAACAAACGTTAAAGATACATGGCCTCACTATACTAGTTGTAATCTTTATAGCCTAGGCACTCGTGCAGGGAACTTTTTGTAACGCACCGAGTTATGACTCACTACTCACTATACCTGTTTGAGGTGATAATGTGTGTAAGGACCAATTCATCCACGTTTTCACGGGTAAATGTGGTCGGCAAGCAGGTACCTCGCACAGGACAGCTGTGTACAGTTCCCTGTCGCATGGCGCTTTCAGTGAAGAACCCACGCGTTATTGGCCCCACGCATTATGAACGCCTTCCTACTGAACTGAAGAACGACCCATTTGACGAAGCATTTACATCCAAACTAAGAAACCTTTTGTTGGATAAACCACTATACTCTGTTAGTGAATTTGCGGATATATTGATATGATGTGCACTTCTTTTTAATATTTTATTGTTATTTGTCATTTTTGTTTTTGACATTGAAATTGTAGTCTTGATATTAATTCTTATTTTATTTGACATTCTTTTTCTAATTATTTTAATTATATTTTAATTGGACGATCCCTGTTTGGTGACATTATTATTGTTATAAATGATTTGATTTTTATTTCATATGTAAAATGTAATTATTTGTTGCTTATTTATTATTGACATCCAATTATTTTTAATTTAATTTTACTTGTATATCTCTGACGATTTCAATATAAGTCCTCGTAACTTGACATTGTACAATTTATGATGTAATTTTATATTGAATGAATAAATAATCTAATCTAATCTAATTTAATCTATACAAATAAACAGTCATAACTTCAATTTATCAAGTTTAGCTTATAAACTTCAGCCTTAAAAAGGAGCCATACTGAAACTCGGTAGCGGCCCCTACACTGCCTACGATTACTGAATGTTTTGCGGGTGGTAGGGCCTTGTGCAAGGTCCGTCAGGATCGCTACCACCATCTTACTCGCTAATCCTGCCGCAAAGCAGCAGTGCTTGCACTGCTGTGTTCCGGTGTGGAGAGTAAGACAGCCGGGGAAATTACGGGCACAAGAGGCATTTCATCTAAGTCCTCTAGGTTGGCAACGCATCTGCAATCCCTCCGGGGTTGCGGGTGTCTATGGGCAGTAGTGATCGCTTACCATCAGGTGACCCACTTGCTCGTTTGCCTTCCTATTCACATAAAAAAAAAATGTGTTAAGTACACCATGTTATAATTTTAAAATCCAATCCACAAGGTTTAACGGGGAAATATCTGTATCTATCCACTCGGTACGCCAAGTTCAGTAGACTCATACGGATAACGCTGCAGAGAGGCCAGTAAAAACCACAACGGTAATTGATAGACTGCTCTATCTACGTAATTATAGGTATTATGGTTATGGGCTACGACAGACGATGATGTAGATGGCAGAATGCTCTGAAAAATCCGCCCTCACCCGACTAGTTAAACGACCCGACGAGTTACTTTTAGTTACCTAGTAGTTAGTCGTGGTAGAAGGAACGACGCAAGCGATCACCAATTTCACCGACTTTAGTTATCTTAGCGACGGCACAGTTTGATTTTATAATGAAATATAGCTGCAAGCTAGTAAGTGAGTCATCAACACCCATAACACCAAGGGCCTCCAGATGCGTTATCAGAAAATAATATGATACTTTTTACAAAAAACTGCTTCGTTCCAGCAGGATATAAATCGTCACTGGAAAGGTGAAATTGCTGAACCGCCAATTTGACGAAATTGAGTTTTATATACCATTCGACAGAATTTTTTTTTCTGCGTCGATCTGTCTAAGTTTCGAGTTAATCGGAGCACTTTTTTGTCGGTTCAGCAAGCCAATTTTTACAAGTTTTCCAAATAAATTGGTAGTCAAAAAATACTGAAGCGACCAGTTTTTGGGTGTTTTTTAAATATTTACACTACAGCAATTTTTGTTGATACCAAAATACGTTATGAAAAGTGTTCAGCAATAATAGTTTTACATGTTTTGGTTCCATTGTCTCTATTAGCAATTTTACAGGTCTGTGTTTGAAATCTTTTTGGCGCTTCAGCAAAAAGTGCTTACCATGATTTATTGTGAATACGGTGGTTGAGTAGTTTTAGTAGGACCTGAACTGTTTATCAGCAAGCCATAAGTGAATTGAATTGTCATTAATTCTTATAGCAATGTCGTATCAGCGTGTAGAAAAGAGTATTATTTTGAATATTCGTGCGGTATTAGTAAAATTAAGTAGCAGAATGTTAATTGTGATGATATTTTTTGTTATTTAAAGTCGTTAATTAATTGGTGAATCTTCAATTATCTATGTAATAAGTTGATTCATAAGCGTGAACACTAGTTGTCGAAGTTATTCAGTAGTGTTGCTCACTTAGGAGGTAACATGCTATGTCACTTACAGTGAAGACAAAGCCACGATACCCTCATGTTTTTTTTAAATTAATAATTCATAATAGATCTTTCACACCAGTGTTTTCTATCAAAACCGTCAAAAATTTAATTTTTGGTTTTAATTAATACCCTATTTACATTATACATTAGTTTTGTAATGATAACCCTCAAGATTGCTGTGTTCTTGATTTGGTCTTAAAAAAAGATTTCTAAAATTGCGTATTACATATAATTGCTCTTGATTTTTCAGCTGTTGGAAAATCCTTTTTACGAATATGTTTTACAGATTAGCTATAGATGTAACGTTGTGTTTAATTGGCTAACTCTAACTACTTAAATATGCTCGTACGCAAAAGCAAAGCTATGCTCATATCAGGTTTTTATGACGACGTGTAAAGACTGGAGAAATTTTTTATTTCTTATAACATAATATTTTGGTCGTTGTGATGCTGCAATAATGTGTCTTCATTTTTGACAACTACTGCTTCCACTCATCATCTCATCATCTTAAACTTAAGAGCTAGGCTCCTGTCGGTGGAGCAATTTTCATGTGGTCTTTTCCAGGGCCTTTTCTTTGACTTCCTGATACGACATGACTTCTACCCTCTCTTTCACCTGGTCCATAAACGTCCTTTTAGGGCTTCCTTTCTTCCGCTTCCCTTCAACCTTTCCTTCAATTATGATCTTAATGTAAAGTCGTGTCGTATCAGGTGTCCCAACGTTTTTCCTCTTCTGTTCTCGATGGTCTTCAACAGGCATCTCTTCTCATTCACTCGATCAAGCAATTCCTCATTCGTCACTTTCTGGGTCCCGCTAATCCTCTCCATCCGCCGCCAATACCACATTTCAAACGCCAGGCTGTTTCCACTAGAGAATTTTTAATTCCTAGCAAACTATTAAGAACTTTGGGTTTTCTTTATTGCCTCCTTAACGTTCGTTCACGATCAAAATAGTTTGCTCTTTCGACTTATTTTTATTTGCAGAACTCCCTACCCCGTGAAATTTATACCAAATCGGTACAGATTTATTATGTTTATCAGTTATTATCGTTATCAAACATTTTTTTCGCATTAATTCAACTTTTCGAGCCCAATTATTTTTTCTGAGCGTTAAAATAGTCAATCAGTCAGTATACATTTTTGAATTTTTTGCTTGTGGTAATTTAATTTGCTGTCATAACCCAGATTTTATTTGACATGTCGATAATATTATTTGTTCGCGCCGTCGTCTCGGTTCCCGAAGATGCCCGAGCGCCGCGACCAATGACAGCGCCCGCGCCGTGCCCCGCACCAGACAAGGATCGCGTCGGCGTCGCGACCTCTCTCTCTCTCACTCACAACGCAGACGCGCTACTGAGCGCACGCACGTCGCCTCGTGTCCTAATTAATTGTTGAAAAAGCTAAAGACAACTCGTGTTTTGTTTGTACCAATTTACATGGTAATTAAACTGTTAAACTCCCTAATTTGTTTCCTTCTATGTCCAAGCTCCGACATTATTCTTTCAACAGCCATAGTCACGGTACGAGTACACTGAATTGTAGGGTATCATTGTTATTTAGCTGAGTGATTTTTCTAATCTTTCGCGATTAATCGTAATGGGTTCTTTTCCCAGAATTCAAATTAGTAAGTAATGTACACGTTAGCTGAGAACTTTAGTTATCATTGCATGCCATTTTGTCATCAATTTGAGAATAATGATCTGCATTTCTTTAAGTTTTCTATGGCAGCGCAGCAGGTCTCGGTAAACTTAAACCATTCTAGTTACATCATAGTTTTCCTCCACGAACCTTTTGCTTAGTTTGTCTGTTACTTACAAGAAGAGAATAGAATAGAATATTTATTTGCATTAATTGTTGGTTCAAGTGCATCATTCTGTTATTTTCATAGTTATGAAACACGAATCCTTGTCATGTATGTCTTTTGGGTACTTTCAGAATCCCTAAAAAGATCTGTTTTGGATTTATACGACAAATTGTTAATTGTTGGTCAGTATTTTTTATTCAAGTAACACAAAATAAATAATTGATAAGCAAGTTTCAAAGTTTTTGTTTTTCATGATAGTGGTGATTAAGTAAGATTTTGTATTAAAATCATCGTACATTAAGGTTCATAAGCATTATTACATTCATTAACATTTTATTAAAAGCGTTGTATAGCAAGAAACGCTGTTCCGTTTTTTAAATAAAAACACTGATAAACCACATTATGTGTTGCATTTTGTCTAAAACATTGCCTTTCAGCAAAAAATCGTATTTGAGTATTTTATCATGCATGACAATCAGCAATTTTTGCTTACCAACAATTTTGAAAAACCAAAACGTCTTTTTGCTGAAGCGACACTATCTCTGAAAATATAAGATCTAGCTGCGTGATTCATATTTTAACAGAAAGTAGATTTAATTTTATACGTATGGTATAAATTTCATAAGAATGAGTTGTTTAGGGAACGAGAGATGATTTTTTTTTCAAAAAATTAAAACTTTAAACTCAATTTCTGGAAAATGACGATTTGGCGGTTCAGCAATTTCACCTTTCCAGTGACGAAATGAACTCTTCACAGACGAAGTCGCCGGCGACAGTTAGTACACGTCTGGAACACGTTTTAAAATTGCGAAAACGGTTTTAATGGTTTCGATGAAATTTGTTGTACAAGGGTTTTTGGGTAGGGGGCTAACATTATATTATATGGATATGGATTATTTAATTAATTTTTATCTGAAATAAATAATTTCATTTCATTTCATTTCATTTCATTTTTTAGGGGCAAAAAATCGATGTTTCATCTCTTAAAAACCCCACAGGTTACGTGCCGTATTACCCGTGGTCCATGTAATTTGATCACCCGGAAAAAATGCTGCCATTATTTTGAATTACTCAATGATATATTATAATACAAAAATAGGTACATTAGGTTAGTTAGGCATCTTCAGTTGCCCGAAGGGCAAAATACCCAGAAAAAGGAGCTCCGCCCTTGACCGCGCGGAGCTCCACCGAAATCCAGGTAGACAAACTGTAGGTGGAACACGGGTAAGAAAGGCAAATACCGAGCTTTAGTTTCGTTCGCCCCGGCCTCAGTACAAAAATATGCTTAAAATGTGTGTTTAGTGTGTACTGTCTCAGACGCACTCAATTAACACCGCACAATAAACAGCCAGTCATAGTGTTTGCGTGTGTGCTCAATGAAAACTCCAATTATCCCAATAGGTTTGTGAAACGGTACGCACGTGCCGTGGATTGCCGGTAATTGATGGGGCCTGTGTCTAATCTCTGCACTTTGCTTTGTGAGCCCTCCGCGCGGAACCATTCTGTTGGACCAAAAATTTGAATAGCTAAATAAACATTTGCGTTCTATATGTACGATCGCCGTTGAGTTTGAGTTTCGTGGACGTAAAATGATTTTTTAGGAGTTTTCTTGAAGGAAAAATAAGTTGAAACATTCTTGTTGGATATAACAGCGTCCCGCTGCTAGGCTTCTTCTCATAATGAGAGGGTTTGAGCTGTAGTTCAGCTAATTTGAGATTGGGAACTTCTCACACACCAGATAATGTACGTAGGTTTCCTCACGACGTTTTCTTCACCGAAAAGTACTTAGATGATATATATTTAAAATTAAATTTTACACATTCACATACATAACACATACATTTTGTAACTTCTTTTTATGTTAAAATTATGTTCTTTTAGGACTATGCACGATAAAATTATTTTAACATTTTATTGTCTGTAACCAGGTACGTTCCCAGTATGTACCTGTAAGAATAATTCCCTATAACACTACTAACAGACAACAGGATTGTATTGTTCTAAAAAGTTCAAGGACCTACTGTGGCTAACATTCAATTTCAAACCCTTAAAGCTCCAGAGGTAACAATTGCAGTGAGAATATCTGAAGCGCATTAATTTGCTGAGAGCGTGATTTAGCCGCCATTGTAGCTGCTGTTGTGGCGTTTCGCGTGAGCTTCTTATCTGCAGATATTTAAATTCCAGCTTGAGCCTCAAAATAGTTCAAATTAAACGGAGCTTGTAGATTAAGTGCCGCTATCACGCAATCCCGGGAAATAGCTCTAAGTGGTTCGTTGTACGATCCACTATTTTATCCGGTCTGACTTAATGACAACGTTTTAGAAAATGTTTTACATTTCTGAGCGGATTCTTTAATGGCGACAATAAAGGTAGCTGAGCTCTTTGTTTACATTTGCTTTAACCTATTTCATCATGTACACTTGCTTAAAGTTAGTTTTTAAATAAATGAAAAACTTAGTTTTCGCTGAGCAGGTGCATTAAGTACTACAAAAAAACAAACAATACTTTTTCAACCTGTTTTGAAGAAAAAACTTCTAAATATAAATTCATTTTATATTGCGTTTAATAGTCAATGAAAAGGTATACTATACAGTAACTAAAATCCTCTTTAAGTTATCAAGCAAACGCACGTCCCTATAAAAGTTATCTTGTCCCTTTATTTTGAGGTGTTAAATGTATTTATTATTATAATTTTGTTGATAAAAACAGAAACAGAACACGGGCCGTCGCCGGCGGATAGCGATCGCTCTCGAGGGTAAACACCCGACGATTGAATGTTAAAACTTAATTCAGGTCATTTTCATCGCGGGCGCAAAGAATCTGTTATTCTCCCCAAAGGAAGCGATTACCTTTTCAATATATTTTATGAAGGCATTACGATTCTTTCATGACTTTCTGCCTCAGGTATTATTCACGTCTGATCCTTTAATTCAAATATGATGAAGCGTTAAATATTCCAGACTAGATTCTGCCTACTAAATAATGAATAGACTCAGGTAAACTTTTAGTATGGTCCTTTAGACGGTGATGTACGAGTAATTATTAACAACATAAATATTACTTAGTTTAAAATTCTCTTTGCTACAGTTGGACTAAAATTAAGCACTTGGCGCAACATAATATTTTTGGTAAAACCCTGTGAAAATAGCACACAAAAGGAATGAGGAACCTATAAAAATGGCACGGTTTGTAACAATAATTTAAGACACGTATATAGTAGCAGAAAAAACAACTGAAATTACTTTTTTTTATTCAGTGCACGGCGACCTTTAAAGCTAGCAGGTTACATACAAAGATAGAGGTATACTGCGGATTATTTTCGGTCTAAAGACAGGAATAATAGCTAGGGTTACGTATAGACGTGCGCTAGAAGTGCAGTGGGGTTCAACTTTGAGACACAAAAGACGGAAAAATGCAAATTTCACCGGGGGCGGCGGCCACTGCGACTTTGCTCAGCATTTAAATGCAACCTAACTTGTCAAAGTTTGGCGCTTTGCAAATGAATGCTAGGTCTCAGCTCGATTCTTTCACTATTTTTATAATGCTCTATTTTGTTCCTTGTGCTGAAGTCATACAAACTAGAAGGTTCAAGGAAGTGAAAAGTTAGTTAAGATTTTTGCACCGTTACGTTGCTTGCGGCCATGCGGTTTCTCTACGTAAGTTTTTTTTTGAAAAATAGTTTTGGGTTCTAGAATTTGATAATTAAAATGCTTTAAGTACCTACCTATTTTTTAGAGTAAGCAAAATTATTTATGGAGTTTATGGTTGCTAAAATTTCAAATAGTTTTTTTTCTCCGCAGTCTCGATGAAATTTGGAACAAAGATAGGTTATGGTCTGGAATAACACATGGGCTACTTTTTATCCCGGAAAATTGTGTAGTTCCCGCGGGATAGCGATAAACGAATTACTTGCAGACGAAGTCGCGGGCAACAGCTAATCAGAAATAATGTTGATCCTTAATTTCATTGTTGAATCCAAGCCTCCTTTTACGTTTTACATACATACATACATATCGTCACGCCTCTTTAGTATATATACGTTTTATATATGACATTTTATACCAAAAAATACGTCATGTAACACCTCAGATCAATTACTAAAGCCTAGATACCGTCCTAATATCAAAACAATGTTACATATAGCTTGACCGTTTACTCATATGACGTTTGATAATGGGAGAAAAAGGTAGTCTATATATTTCTTAGGTACTCAAAACTACAAGGTTGTACACTGTTCCCCCACTGTTTTGATAAAGTAGAGATGTTGCAAAAAGTTTTATCGAAAGTATGTTATCGACATTTTATGGATCGTGGAATGAGTGGATTTTCGGTATGAAACATAACGCGAACAAAAGGCGATGCCTCATTATGACTATTTAGATGATCCAAGGTAAAACAGATGATTATTATTTGATGTACGACGGGGTATAGTCAGAATAATGTATGGCTAGGGTGGATACAGAATACCCCGTAAGATCGGCTTTAAATGAAATTTAGAGAAATCCCTGAACATCAAACAGCGGTTTCAAATAAACAATTTAATTGTTCAGAGATTCTTTTTCACGTTAGTAAAAAGCATCTGGAATTGAACAGACTGTCAGAGTAAAGGTGGTTATTGTAAATTGTACCACAGTCACAGTTTGCCCATTTTCTTAGCTTGGTATTTGTACTGTTACCTTCGATTTTTAAATTCGGCTTAGAATAAAAGAAACAAAAATCTGGACATGTTCACATATAGGTATATATATTTACATTTTTAAATACAATTACAATAAATAATAATCACTTTTCTTTTTAACAAACTTCAAAAAAAGGAGGAGGTTCTAAATTCGGTTGTATTTTTTTTATGTTTGTATCTTCAGAACTCCGTCAGTTGTGAACCGATTTGGAAAATTCTTGTTTTTGTTGGAAAGGGAATACTTCCAGTTTGGTCCTATTGCCACTAAATCAGGATCTGATGACGAGGTCTTGGAGAAACTGAAGAAACTCTTCTAATTTTATGGACGTAGCGATTTTTAGTTCTTCGTCCATAGGAAATCTGTAATTGTCATTATTACAATATTATTTATGTAAATAATTTAGTCTACAATACGAAGTTTAGGAAAATAATTCGATATCGATAAAACTGGCAATGAACAGGAACATCACTATCACCAAAACATCATAACCTCTAAGCTATTACAAAATACCTAATTATCTCGAAGATTTATCGCCGTTATTGAGTCCAAATGTTTATTTGTCACTATAATCAAAGTTTTACGTTCATAAATTTTAATTCAGCTCAAATTGGTTAGCGTATAATATTGAAAACACGTAAAAATGTACTCACCGATGAAAGCGTATATATTCCCGTTCATTTTCCTTACGAGACGAATGAGATTTACATCCCAAAACAATACAAGCCATTCAAACAATCCTCAGGCACACATTACCACTTTCACCTTATTTTATAACTTTTCTGTTACGTACAGATTTATGAAAAGCAATCACTGGTCGACTTACAAATGTTTATCTGCCATAACCATTTCAAATACAACTTAATACAGATGACCTGCTGTTCTCAGAAGGAAATATGATGTGAAAGACTTTTGAATTTAGTAGCGTAAAACTAGACCAACTGGACCACTTGACATTTCAGGTGTGTACGGTGTGTACAAGCAGACTAGATAATACTATATTTATCTCTTTCCAGCTTGTTGATTTCTTCATGAGAATTAAGAGATGTACATATTGATGTCACTACTTAAATTTTAACACGGTATCTAGGCTTTAGTAATTGATCTGAGTGTAACACACGACTCATGACTGTGTTTGTCTAGCAAAGGTAAATGTCAAAGTGACAGATAAAACCAGATAAAATCTTATACTAAATACGGAGATAAAAAACAGAAACTTAGCAAGCGCTTATAAATAAAAGGGTATGTATAACGTTACGCTTTCGTTTTAAAACGGCGTAGCGTAAATTGTCTCAGTCTCAATAGTTACAATCAAAGTTACATGGAATTAACGTATTACATTGTAAATTCGATTGTACAACATCAATTTCGTGTACAATTGTATTCCCCGTATCATTTCTCATATTTAAGTGGCAGGAAGCGGGCGGCCGGAGCCTCGATAAACCAGGGGCAGCATATCTAACGAAACACAGTTGATTCATCTATTCAACCCGTATTTATTGTCTCCTACCTGTGAATGCTGCTTGTAAATCGCATTTCTTGCTGTAAATTTCCCGCAGCGGATAAAATAGGTAGATTCACTACAGGACCTATTGTTTTGAGCTTGCAGGTAGTATGCAAATCGATCATTCGTGTTTATTTTTTGTCTGATAAAGTTTGTTGAAAATGTGCAGGTAGTTTATTCTCTTACGTTTAGAAAGGTATTTTTAATTGTCTTTTGTCCCTATTTATACTTACTTAATTGAGTTCTTGTTAGTAGCAGGAATGTATTGTTCTATAAGTACCTATCATTGAGTTTTCGTTTTCGGTTCTGTGTTCGCATCGTTATGATTAATTAGACATTTAAATCGTAAGCTGCTTACAATATTCGCATCCTTGTAGGTAATTGTTTGTTTATTTGAATAGACTAAAATAAAATAAATGTTCTACCTAATGTCGGGCTCAAAATTCTTGTTGTAAGAAACAAACTCTGCGTGAATTTCAGTCTTTCACATACCAGTTTATTGTGTTGCTGTTGCTATTTATCTCTAAGTAGACAGGCAGGTATTTCTTCCTTTCAATTGTGAGGTAGGTGCCTACTACAGTGAAGTCTTCAGTGATTAATTTTGATAATTTTTTGTCTGAGAATTAATACTTTTTTAAAAAAAGCAATGAAGGACCGTCGCATTTCCCCTCACGCCGCTCCCCTTGTTCCGCCGTGGTTTGAGTTTGCAAGTGCTGCCACTAGTTGGCGGTAGGTGTTAATAAATGCCAATAGAGATCTGAATAATTTTTAAACTTCTTATATCTTCTTCTTTTTATTCTTTTTATTAGAGATTGATGAATGTGGATGAAGCGCAAGATGTATGTCAGGATCGTAGCAATTGGAACAAAGTAGTTTCTGCCTGCCCCTGTGGGAAAGAGGCGTGAGGGTATGTATATATGTATGTATGTCTTATATCTACTTTTTTATAAATTTCACCTATAGTTAGTTTTACCTAAGAGAGCTAGCTCTTTAGAAAGTGCCCAATGCTTTCTAGTATCATTGCCTGCATGTGTTAGGTACTTGTAAGCGCGGAAAAATGAGCAAATGCGCGCGGATAATAATAATAATGCTCAATCTGTAATTAGTTTCCGTAATTATTTAACTTGGAATCAGTATATATTGTGTATGTTTATATAATGTTGTTGTTTGTGGGCAAGAGTTTGGCGTGTCCGGCGTGCGGTTATGCCGTTTCGCGTAAAGCACCTTTCTCCTGAATACCTTCGTAATGCTAATTGAGTTTGCAGAATCGTTGAGTAAACTAAAGCGGTTAGCTTAAACAGCCTCCGGCTACCGCCCGCTAACTTTGCTTTTGTTAATGTTACATTTCAACCCTAAAATATTATTTTAGATGTCTTGTTACAGTGATTTTAACAAGCTACAATTTCAAAGTGCAATTTGTTATTGTTTAATTTCTATCGCTCAATTAATTGAAAAAAGGTCTTTGTGCCGAGTATTTTTTTTTGTTTTGTTCGCCCTCTTTTATATAAGTATGAAAACTTAATATTTTACTGCCATTTTCATTTAAAAACTAAGTACTCTTTAGACAAAGAGTACTAAGTACTCACTGTTTGTCTATTTCTGCTGTTTATGCATCTATTCTATGGTAACCAAATTGTAACTAGGTATCTACATTTTGTATACATATAAACTACTATTACGTGATATTATTCATTCTATTTTACGCATCTTTTTTTAAATGGCTTTTACCCTTGCTGTATTTTTATTATTGTTGGTACTTTAAAAACACTATATACATATACAACTAAGAAGAAATTAAGTAATAGAAAAATGACGACGATATTTTGTTGACACTCGAGGTATCAAGTTAACTAAAGGTATGTACCTTGAATGAATGAATGAAATGAATCCTTCATTATTAATTCCATACAAAACTCTGACGTAAATTGCTTCACCAAATGCAAAATGTGCTACGTTTAGGTTCCCTCACACACTTTTAACACATTCGCATTGACGTGTCATACAGTCAGTGTAATTTTGTATTCCAAATGTGTATTTTGCCATAAATATGCTATGACGTTTCATTGTAAACTTTCCTTTTTAAACACGGATACAATAAAACATGCGCTCCGCTTCCCGGTGCGCCCTCAGCGCTCTGAATTTATTCATGTTTCTCCGAAACCATAATAACATTGCGAACAATTTGTAAAGTATCGCGAAACTTCTCAATCTGGACAGGTTTTTCTAAATTCATATTCAACTCGGTCGTTACTTAGGAACTTCCTAACAGTTTTATGCATACCCCGTTACCCTAAACGGCGCGTGATGTTTATTTTACTTACAAATCTTACAATCTTTAGTTATGTCCCAATTTCTTTAGTAGTACCTACAAAGAACGTTATTCAAATGTTTAGTTGTCGTATCATTCGAATGACATAGGTATTTCTAGCTAGGGCGTGGAAGTAACCGTGCATGAACGATCATGCTTTGTCTCTAACATTTTTGACATTCTTAAAGTGTCCTAGAGAAATATTGAAGGAAGTACATATTTGCCAAGTCGGGTTTTGTGTGAATCACTTTCGCTTGTTCATTTTGTTTGCGGTAGTAGTGAGGCGGCGGCACCGCCCGCGGCGTCGCAGCAGTAACTCGCCTAACAACTCGCGCGTCTACATTCGTTTGTTATTGTTTACAATTACCCCAAACAAACCGCCTCATATATTCCTAACTTTCACTCGAAACTTTTGCACCTACCTAATACTGGCCTACTTATGTAGAATAATGAAAATTTTCCACCAGACATGTGGCCCCTAATAAGTTACATTGTTTCGCTTTGTTTTGAGACCGCCCGAATGAGTAGGTACGACGCTTTTGCTCCAACAGAAACTGAATTGTTGAGTAGGCATCAAAGAGTTGGAATGTATAAAATATGTTCTGCCGGAATAATCAGTTGCCTTAATTTGTTGTCATGGGAAAGACTGAAGTATTCGTAACTCCCGGTTTCTGCTAACTACACTGACGAGAAAAAATAACGGTACTCTTTCCAAAGTTGTACGAAAAGCGACACGTTATTTTCGCTCGACAGTATAGTTATCATAAAACAGAAATATTTTCCGTTATTTTAATCGAACTTTTTTTGTTTTAGATGAACAGCGGCGAATATATGGGTCGGAGTGTGGAGAAGAACCTCCTCGCTATGTCAGCAGCCCTCAGAGACAGGCCTCACCTTTTCCTCATGAAAGCACTGCACGAAGATACTTCAGAAGAAACAGGAATTCTAAAGGTGAGAAATCCACATACCAGGGTTGCATAAAAGTTAAATAAAGATAAGCTTAAAACAGCGCCGCGCCTTAAATACTTTTATTCGTTTAATATTTTTTAAAGGCCAACAAAATGTTCTCATTATCTCAGAAATATACTCAATGTTTAAACTTATAATAATGTAAAATGAAGCCTTATCCCTTTTCAAATGTTGTTTGCATTTGACGTTTGAACGAGGCAAGGGAGAACCCATATATTATTGTTGTAATTAAGTTATATAAGTTACATTATGCAGATTAAAAAAAGGGTTTAATTTGAACTGAGTCTGTTAGGATTGAGTACTAAACTTTGTAGATATCTAGTTTGAATTGTAATGTAACTTACTAAAGCTCTATCTACCATTAAGTAGATAATCCGAAGTCTTATCACCTAAAAGCGATCTCGCTCTATACGATACTCGCCCGGACATAAGCAATAATCATTGCCTTTAATTGTCTAAACGCCTTATACGGTTCTAACAATATCTGGTTTTCTGTTTGCCTTCAGTGTTGTCACTTACGCTTCACAGATTCTGCAAAAACTAAAGACCAGTTATCAGACATTGCCTACGATTAGTAAATGAGTTGCCTTGTTATTCAGGTGAGGAGATGTTTACCGCTGAGGCCGGCGCGACGCTATCGCGGCGCACACGCAGGCCGGATGAATTCGCTCACGACAACAACGGGCGTCGCCATGACAACGGTATGACCATTTTTTCTCTTTATTTGTATAGAGCCCCACTGTCGCGCTGCCAGCTGCCAGGCATTCTGCGTTGAGGACTTTTTTGCCATCCTGGTACAACGGATCTTCAAAAATCGAACCACTTTTCTTAACCTTGCTGTTGGGTGTCCATGGACGGCGGTGACTCCTTTCCATCAGGTGACTTGCATGTTCGGTCACCCCTTTATCACATAATAAAAAAATTATCTCGTGTTCATCTGAACGAGATGACCTCATCTCGCTATCTCCTCTCTGCCATGCCTATATGTTCCTTTAGGTATGATAAAAACAAAAAGAAAATAAACTCACGTATAACAGTAGAAATAGCTTCATTAAATAATAAATTAAAATAAGCATTTGCGTCCCGCTACCCGTTCAGGCTTTAGAGGCTTTTCAGTAGGTATGGTATTTACCGATTTATTTGTTTTAATAGACGTATTTATATTTTTCAAGCCTCTAACTAACAGCACTGGGTTATAGTGGAAGGCTGGGATTCTGTTTGTAGTATTTATAGGAAAACTACTATTTCAAGTTCACAGTGTCATGTGTTTTAAATTTATAGGGATGCAATTTATAGGAAATCTTAATCACCAAAAGTTCATTTCACTGAGACCTAGATGATACCTTTGATAAAAAGATGTGTGCCGCAAAATATCAATTTAAATATTTTATTAATAGTATTGTAAAATGCGACGATACTTTTGTAAGTCCCATATTTTTTATAATCCACTCTTATAATCTACTCATACATTACTACTGAACATACGAGTATTTCATATCGTAAATGACGCGCAGGTACAGTAATATTCAGCTGTTTCGAATTCCATTTTAGTTATTCCAGTTCAGGCATTCAGTGTACCACAGCTATTATAAGCGTAATACGAAGGTGGGTGCATGCCTTTGATAAGGATGCTTCGCATAGTTTCGCTTAGGCTGGCGCACCTGACTTAAGTACGCAGACTGACGAATAACTATTTGATGTATAATCGGTAAACATGAAAACTGTAGGAGACATTATATTCGCTTGTTCCCCGTAGGTACATAACTATTTTACATTACCAGGACATTCTAAAATAAAGACTATTTCTAAAGGCCACCATCGCCGCACTTAAACCTAAATTAGTCCAAGTTAATCATCCTACATTGGTTTTACCAGTGCCAGTTATGTACGGGGAACAAGCTACAATATTTACTTTTGTAGCGGCGTGATCCAGCTACTCTGGATTTTCGATATTTTTAGCCAAAAGATGGTGGGGTTGCAGTAAATTAAACAAGATGTTTCACAGCCAGTAGAAAATATATAGAAAAAAAATAGGAAAAAGGGGAGAGGGAACAATGAGCCAATCCGTGAATGGTACGACACAAATCACGTTACTTTCACACATTTGATTGGACGAAAAAAGCCCATTAGTTCAGGATCTATCCGTAGGGGGCGCTTCTGTCGATTTTGTCAAGGAAGATGAACTTTGACCCCAAATAACTTTATTAGTGTATCCCAGTGTTTAGAAGCTGTGTCTGGTGGGTCTTTCAACTAAAAACCGTGGTTTTTAAAGTTAGGGTATGTTTCATCCGGTTTACTTTTCTGTTAAGCTACTTGCGGTGCGTAAATTTATTCTGCAAAATTTCTATTATTAGGGCTCAACATTCTGATTCAGATTGACGAGTTTTTGTTGTCGACCTACCTACTTGAATAGATTGAATAACCTTTTTTTCTTTAACTTGAGTATTTGTGCCACTATCAATTTAGGCAAAACCTTGGCACTTTGCAGGCACGACTGCGGGCGGGCAAGGCAGTGAGCGCGAGTGTGACTCGCCGCCGGAGCCGGCGCCGCCCGAGGTGCCTCCGCGCGGGCCCTCGCTGCATGTGACGCTGCGTCACCGGCCCGCGCCCTGCGAACAGCCTGTAGAGCCTGACCGACTGTATCTGTCTGAAGGTAGGCTGTAAAATAGATTATGACAGTTTTTTTTTCATCGTAACATTCGTGGTCTAATGCCAAGTACCACTAGAGGTATTTGAAAATATCTTATTAATATACGATTTTGATTTTGTCTCGCCAATTTCAACAATATGTCAGTAGGCAGTCAACGTCAACAATGAAACCGTGTGCAGTACGTTATTGGTTCCATGCGTGTTCACTGGAATCTTAAAGCTAGCTTAAATATACGTTACATGATTAACTCAAACTGCAACTACAAACACAGTTTGTTCATTAATTGAAACTTTAGCATGGAGTGTAGACTAGATCATGAAAGTTTTTTTTTAATTTACCAACTCGATTTAAATTTATGCCACTGCTTTTTTTAGTTGCAGTTTGTTAGTCAACTAACTTGGCCAGCAAAGTTTCCTTTAATCTAAGTTTGAAGATAAGGGTTCTATAAAAATGTGGTTACGGTTAATAGTGAAACGATTTCGTGTAGCGTTCGTGCTAGAGTGAACTTGTTTGTGAAAGGAGCTCGTTTCTATCTATTAGTAAAGTTTGAGGTTCATGAGTTAAGCGTATGTTATACTTCGGCACAAATTGGTCTTCTTTCAAGTAATACTACAAATCTTCTTTATATTTGACTGATGAAATGCTATTTCGTGACTGGAATTGCGATTGGCCGGAACAAAAATACGGCCATCAAGAAACAACTAGCTAGACAACTCTAGCTAGCGTGTGATGCACGCACAGGCTACTACACGACGAAGGCACTCGACTGATGAGTTAGCTAATTAAATTTCCTCTATAGATGTACATCGGGGCTGCGTTAAATAGGCGTAGGCTCTCTCGTAGGTACTTTGGAAGAAGTTTAATCGAATTGCACCGTCCGCTCAAGTCCGCGGCGGTTCCAAGTTTGCTCTCGCTGACAAATTAGCCACTTAATCTCGCTATGCCCGAGGCGCGTGTACGTAAAGAACTCAGACTTTAATTCCTTTTGCGTCTCGTTTTGACGTTTTCTTTCTTGTTTACACTTTGCTCTGATTTTTTTGTAAGGACAGTGCTCCTAACTAGCGGTCGGAGCTGCCCGGAGCCGCCTTGCCTTTTGATTTTGTTTGAGTTTATTTAATTAACATGGATACTAAACCATAGCTCGTAGTAAGTACACTGTATGCAAGTACGTTTTATGTAAATCATTACTGTTTATTTTGTTGTTGTTTGTCCAGTTTTAGATATACATAATAAAACAATTGCACTCATGCACCGAAGGTTTCATATCACATATTAAATAAATTTAGTTCTCTTAATAGTACAAGTGCACATTCGACTGGTTACTTTAGGTAAATATACAACCACTACGGTAGAGGCTTTGATGGTAGAAGCATTAACTTTGGTTAACAGCATAGGTGTTATAACAGGTTCCCATTTTTTGTAAACTAAATATTATAATCAACCTATCTGTAAGTATTGTGAGTCAAAAGTTATTAATTGAAAAATGTGAAATTTTATTAAAATTGTTACAATAAAATCTCATTGATTTTATTAAAGTGTAAAAAATTTAGGTACATAATGCTGTGCCTGTCCAAGGCCGAAAAACAAGTTAGTATATTCTGACATAAACCTTGTTATTAAAGACGACTTTGATTCTGCAAAGTATATCTGACGAGGTTGTTTTTAAGCGGCTTACCTACTACTCACATAAAGATTACCTTTAAGGAGTAAACATGGCAAGGACACCATAAGTACTCGTTAGAAAATATTCCAGTAGTTTGAATGCTTTGATCTCATGTAAGTAAGCGCTTAGTAGAGTAAAGAAGCCTACAGAAAAATTTCAGCAGTATGAAATTTTCCTTAGATAAGCGTTTTAAACTTGAAAAACACCAAATACGTACTATTAAAAAAGTAAAGCTTATAATTGATTTGATTTCAACCATGCCGTACCGTAAGTTAAGTTGAGAGGTACTATATCAGTCAGATATACAATTTCTTCAGTGTCAACAGTCTCAACTTTTAAGCCGGTTAATAAATAGTCATTTTATTTTTTCACTACACTATTGTAGTTGATCATCGTAAAATTGGTTTACGAATTGAATGACGGCAAAATGTTGGTATGTTTTTTGGCCTACGAAGCCGAAATTAGCCGAGAAGACCGATGTGCAATCTCTATCTCTATCTCTATATCTCTATCTTTTTTTTTGTCATAAATAAACTTTTTCTTTCTTTCTTTCTTTCTTTCTTTCTTTCTTTCTATAGCCGGGTACTGTGATCCTATGACAGCACAAGGGCAACATGACACTACTACCTACGTAGCAATACTGACCAAAATAAATAATAATATCATAAATGGGAGGTAGGTGTAGGTTAGTTTAGAATTTCAGCAGGCCCGAAGCATCCTGAAGGGCCAAAGTACTCAGAAATAGGAGCTCCGCGAAAGCGAAGCTCCATCGACTTTGTTAAACTTGATATTAAAATACAAAATCTTTCTTTCTTTGAATCTTTGGACAGTAGTGCCACTCAATAGTGCCACGGGCAATAAAGGGAATTGGGCAAGCTGATATTAGATCGATATCGATAGTAAATATTTAGGTATTGCGTGACATAATAAATTACTAAAAATAATCCGTTTATCACAATAAAAATGGTATACGTACTTAATCATAATTCAAATATCTTAAAGGGCAGTATAATACGACTTTACTGTTGTACAAATTTATATTTAGCTACTTTATTACGAAGCGTCTCCTTGAGAATTATGTCTAGAGGTCGAGCTAACTACGTATCTAATGAAGGTTTTTTGATAAATAACCCGATAATATTATAAGTACGTCATTAAATAGCATCACTAACTTAATTGACATTGGGAACCGAATACTGAATTTTAAATATAAAATTAGGCAAAATGAAAAAGGAATTTAAGTTACTGAGATACCCACTCAAATATTTTTTAATTATTTTATTTACAGGCCCAGCCTTTTCATTTAATGTAAGGTGCCAAAAAAAGGTTGAAAATAATTCTGTACGCGACCCAAATTTACGTTCAAATAATTTAAGCTTATAATTAACGTCATATCAAAGCGTTTCCTCACTGCACAGTAACGTAAACCGAACCGCAGGTCTCGTGTCACAGCGCTACGTAGCGAACCAGTGGGTTATGTACTCAGTGGCGTTTCAGGACCATGACGAAAGAAGAAAGCTGCTAAATTTGATTTGGAGGAAAGCCCGACGCGGGATGAGGAGCTTTGATGTGGCGTGCCCCCCGCCCCTGCGCGGCCTCAGTAATGGTGCGCACTTTAACAGAAACTCTACCGTAATTTAATTTTTATGATAGCGCATTGTAAGTGTCCCGGAGAGAGTTTTATTTTGATTTGTCCTTCCACTTAGGAAAGGCACTTATACGAACCATAAAACCGCTCCTAGTAATTTTAAAAGACCTTTTAAGTATGTATAAGTACTACAGATTGTTATGATTTGTGATTCGTATATCGAAGGCATATTTGAAGAGCGTTTGTTTCGATCAAGATGCTGGGGAACGCTCTAGAGTATGGAAATGAACTAGGCAAATCTCGATTCGAACAAGAAAATAGCTTCAAAAGGTCTTGAAAGTTTAATGGAATCGAACAAGGCCGGGCCGAAGTCGTCGGAAGTTTGCGCGGGTGACAAATTGGGCACTTGACCCGCCGAGCGAGCCTCCGAGTGCTTGTTTCTGGAGGACCGTAATAAGTTTAACTTAAAGTAAACTATGTTCCATTCCCTCTAATTTGCCCTCCTGTCCTGGGCCACTGTTGGGGCACTCTTTGCAGTTTCAAATTAACATTTCCTTTTCTCGTGTAATTTGATATACCTCTAAAACTCACCGCTCACGCTTCTCAAAGGTAAGAAGTTAGACTTTGATTTCAATACCTTGAAGTGAGCTCTAAATTAAAAATGATGTCTAGTACTAACTGTTGCTCGTAGCTTGTTCTGTGTCCCTAAGGAAGGAGTCCTTGTACTTTCTGTGATTCAATGTATTTTATTCAGGGAGAGTATAACTATCTATTAATAAAAATTGGGTCAGTAGGTCCTGCCTGACATTACTCTCTTCATAAATGTTAACAGACGAACATGTTTACCTACCTCATCCATAATTAGGAACGTTTACATATTGATAGGTACGACGTTTCTAGACACGAGCTTTTTCCAAAGTAATGAAGCTGCAGCGGTATTGCCAAGAGGTTTCTACAAATATCTTTCGTCTTTATGAGAAAAATTATTTTGTATTGTATTCTCAAGTAACCAAAATAATAATGTTATCGAGTGTATGATTACGTTTTATACAAGCAATTACGCCGCTAACCGACACGGCGGGCTGCATCTGTTTACCGTACTTGTGGATGCAATATTATTTTGCAAGACTCGGCGCTCGACTCCTTCTCCTTGCTTGAAAATTGAAACCTCCCCGGAGATTCACCGTAATTTAATTTTTATGATGCCGTATTGTTAGAGCTTCCGGAAGCGTTGTTTGCAATTAAAACTCAAACGGAATCATCTTGCTGTATTATTAGAATGTTCTTGTTTACTGCAAAAACAGGTAGAACTTGACGCGAAATGCTGGCTGTCCATTATTATTACATGTGGCATCCAAGCCATTTACAAACGTAAAATAAAGTGATCTAGTACCTATGTTTTGTATTCACAAATGCTTCTTCTGCCTAGACGATTTTGAACGGTGTAGTTAGTTATTTTACAATACATAAATATTCAATATTCAATTTAATACCGTGTCATTTGTAAGGGTTCTTTTTTCTGAACTATACAATGTTATTAGCAATTGGTCGTCATAATTATTTATAAACTAAACTATAGAATGTAGAAACAGTATTTCAAAACTTTAAAGGATAAAATTACACCTGCTATGGGTGGTGTTGGTGGTGCACACGTCACGGAATGACGAGGACTCGAGTTCGATTCCCAGCCATAGCTTTACTTTTTGGATTTTTCTATGTGTTCTATTTTTGAGTGTCGTTTAGAAATGAAATATCTAAAAAGTTTCCCTATACGAATACTAAACCGCGGAGGAATGGGAAGATGTATTAATTTTGTGCAACGCTTCTTACGTTATACCATTTGTGAGAGCTGGTTCTTGTGCACTAGGTACTTGTTAAGTAACAATCCTTATGCACTGTAATCATACGTACCTAAACTTTTAACCGCCCATCAAAGTTTGCTCGGTCGCGATCAAATCCGACATTGTCATGTTTTGAGTGGAGCCACTCGATTCCGCGCGATACTCGTCCCGGAAACCGCTCGAGTGCTCATAAAACACTCATACGAGTTAGTTGACTATTCGAGATCTGTCTTACTCCTTCTCGTTGCATTTTGCGGATACTTTCGTCGAACTTTTTGGGTAAGGTCATTAGTTGGTGATTTTATAAATTTGGGTAGCCAAAATGCCAAAATGGATTTATTGTGTCATCCTGCTGTGTAAATTGCTATGTAAATAAAATTCGAAGATAGATGTGTCTTTATAAACCGTTACATGTTTTTGAAGTTACAATACATTTTTTGAAGGTGGTTTTTTTAAGCGTTTAGTAATTCGTTACATAGATTTTAAAAATTGATTACCAGGGTTTCCTAGCAAGTTTTTGAATCAAGTGAATACATACTTAAAAAGCTATTTGTATATTAAATTGAGGTAGATATTTAATATGTAGCGCAATGAACTAATAATAATTTATTTATTTTGAATTAATAATTTCAATAGCAACAGACTTAATTTAAGGTGTGCTCATGATATTCGGGCCCCTACTGCTACGACAGCAATCTACCAGCGCAGCACTACCCATGTGGCTGCAAAAGTGTATAACCAATTGCCACTGGAGATTAAGTTACTAAAACACTCAAAATTTATGTCAGCGCTGAGAAAGTTTGTCATCGAGTTATGTCCCTATAGCTTAAATGAATATTTTAATTTTAACTGTTAGTCATTAAGGAAACTATGTAGCTACATCCACTGGGTAAAATTGTATTGATACAATCTGTGTTGCACAACATCAGCATGTACCTTTTATGCATACAATTTATGGCTTCAAAATAAAATAAATAAAATGAATCATAACCTCCTTTGGTTTTAAAAACTTGTGTCTCATACGATAAATAAGAATGTATACCATTTTCATTCTTACCTGTCCTATTTGGTAAACAAAATTCTAACCTCAAAACGTCTCATTTTTGTTATTTTTTAACTATTTCATCGTAAATAAATTAACTTAAGATAAAATATCAGCAAAATTATGTACAAAATATTACCTCAGGTTTATTTGATAACATAATACACCTTATTCTTTACAAAAATTTGCATATTGAGGTTAGAATTTTGTTTACCAAATAGGACAGGTAAGAATGAATATGGTATAGGTAATCAAAGTTTGACAAAATAGAGATATACAGTCAAGGGCATAAATAAATAAAATGTACGTTACCAAGACGTAAAAATATCTACTTATAACCTTTATGCCACAAACAAAAAGATCGATGACACAGTCGTATATGATGGCTGTATCTGTATTTTTTGTCATGGATGTTGTATGTATTTAAGTATTTATTTACGTACATTATATAAGTATGTCTATCCGTTGCCTGGTACCCATAGCACAAGCTCTGCTTAGTTTGGGACTGGGTCCCAAGATAATTATTATTATTAATTAATTTATGCCCTCGACTGTTACATAGATAATACAAATTCAAAAGATGCTACGATAATTCTTATAATTTATTATATTTTTTTATATAGCCTTTTTATTCCGAATTCGCTACAGTTTCAGTAATGTTGTTGTTGTTTTTTTTTATTAAATTGTCGCGTAATAGGCATAGGCCTCCTCCATGTATTGGAGGGTTTGGGCTATAATTCCCACGCGCTCCCAGTGCGGATTGGGAACTTAACACACACCATTGAATTTCTTCGCAGATGTGTGCAGGTTTCCTCACGATGTTTTCCTTCCTGAAAAACTCATGGCAAAAATCAAATGTAACTTTCGCACATAAATTCGGAAAAACTCAGAGGTGCGAGCCCAGGATTTGAACCCACGACGCTCTGCTTGAGAGGCCACAGATCAAACCACTAGGCTACCACGGCTTTTAACTTTTATAATAATGGATAATAAACTAAAGTAATAATTACTTGTAATTTTGGTCCGTTTACATACTTCATAGGCTGTAATAAGACGTTACTAATGGATGCTTTCCTCCGCATCGCGTATAATTTTCATGATTAGATTCCCAAGCACAGTATTTGTAAAATTGTGGCATCGTGTACCTACTCAAGTAGGTCAAGCAAATGAGCGAGTGCGCGATACGTCACAGTAACACGGAGCACTTTAAAGTTTTTCCGCGTAGCAGAGAAGAGGACGGAACCATCCACAGAGAGGAATAAATGATTGATGGCGGCCCCTCCAAGTATAAACTCGATTATCCGTCGAGACGCGAACAACTTACAAGTTTTATGTAACGATGGATCAGGATTATTTGAAACTTCTTGGGAAAAAAATCGACTCATGACAATCATGTTTGAGTTGAATATCAATGACAGCGGACTTTTTTAGAAAGTAAGTCGCTGGCTTATTATCTGTACCTACCTACCTACCATTTTTTAGGTAGGATGATGGAAATATTGACTGACATAGTTATGTTTGGGTTATTGAAGCCAATGGTGGCGGGAAGTGGCTTGAAATCCGGCTTCGCACCTACGGGTATAATTATTCTACAATTGACCAAATTTTGATTTTTTAATACAGGCGGCTGACAGAATGCAAATATTTTTGACTGAAACCAAAAACATATTCAAGAATTGCCACGCTCGGTTCTCAAACTCACTGTGCTTGAATTTGTGTAAGTCTTTTAATGTTACCTCTAAGTGCGAAATGTTGACCAAACCTAAAATATTTTATTCCTTACTTAGAATATTAAATAAATATTTAATACGTGGACTCGTAGCGCACTCAGCCGGAGTTTGCTACGTATGTACTAATTTAAAATTGTGAAAGTCCGACCCTCGCAGCTGTGCAAGGGTTAGGCTATTAGGGATGTCTGTAGAATTTAAATGGGATATGATTTTGTGTACAGGTTACAAACAGAATACTGCCTAATGACGTGCCAGGACGATAAGGAAAATATTCATTTCTCTCCGTCTCTCTGTATTAAATTATTAAAATTAATTTACCGAAGATGCTGTACAAGAGGGTAGCTTGTGCATTTGAGATTCGGAAATTTAGATTGCCAGGTAGTGTTGGTAGAATCAAGTTAAAAATTTAATTGGAAGATTAAAATTAAGGCAATTTTAAAATATACAATATACATATATAGAGAAAAAAAGAAAAGGCCGTGGTAGCCTAGTGGTTTTGCCTGCGGCCTCTCAAGCAGAGGGGTGTGGGTTTGAGCCCGTGCTATTATTTATTTAACATTTCATGCACTCATTTGCGAAGCAATTCAATGTCGTGTGTGAAGTATCCAAACCGCACTGGGCCCCGTGGAAAATTCTGAAACAGAGCGTGTGCCCAGTTGTGGGTTTTATATAGGCTGAAATAAAATGATTTATTTTCAACATGAAAATACAAAAAAATTAAAAAATGCGAATGCATTGGATTGCATTGTTAGTTTTTTGTTATAGCCAAATGTGTATCAATACTGGTAATCCAAACAAGCATTCAACTACAAATCATGCCGTTCTTCACGTTTTAATGTCGCATCGCTCCAGAGACTAGCTCAGGGAACAAAATTGTTTCGCCGTTTATTATGCCGAGTTTTAATCAAGGGAACTCAAGTCGGGAGGGCCAGCGTCTGGGAGAAGTCTGCGTGTTGTTACTGCCCTCTCTGAACAGTAATTGCGTGCGAAATATCCCGTAAGAACCCATCTTCCGTAGTGACTTTATTAAGCTATAACGAAATATATAACTATAAATGACGACCGGATAGTCTAGTGGTTAGTGACCCTGACTACGAAGCTAGAGGTCCCGAGTTCGAATCCCGGTAGGGGCAGACATTTGTATGATGAATACGAATGTTTGTGCCCGAGTCATGGATATTGTATGTATTTAAGTATGTATTTACCTACATTATATGAGTATGTTTATCCGTTGCCTGGTACCCATAGTACAAGCCTTGTGCTTAGTTTGGGACTGGGTCAATTGGTGTAATTTGTCCCATGATAAAAAAATATATATGTAATAACACCTTTTGTATACTATATAGTCAACCTATGTTTACAAATAAAGATACTTTGACTTTGACTTTGACTTTGATATGTATACGTGACGCGGTATGTAAATTTGGATGGGAGTTGAATTCAATGCGTTCCAGTTTAATCTCAGTTCCTATGCATTAAGAAACAAGAACACCCTTGATGACGAAATAATGTTAGCCCAGACTTTTAAATTACTTATTTAATTTTTTTTTAAATGACGGGTCGGTGCTCAAAGTCGTCTCAATAACTTACAGAGTGAGGTTTTATTTTGAATTAGCGAGCCGCCCCGGCTTCGCACGGGTACAGTCAGTGTTTCTCTTCTATATTATGCATATAAACCTTCCTTTTGAATCACTCTATCTATTAAAAAAAACGCATCAAAATCCGTTGCGTACTTTTAAAGATCTAAGCATACCTACATAGGGCCAGACAGACAGCAGAAAGCAACTTTGTTTTATACTATGTAGTGATATTTTATATTACTTTTACTTTTACTTTTACATTTTTGACAGATGACACTGGGACATTTGTTCTGTGACAAAATATCATTTTGGAGTTTATTGCTATTTAGGAAGATTGAGTAGGTGATAATATGGGTATTTTAGGTGATAAGTCATAAGTCATTTATAAATTCGTCGTCGATAGTATAGTTGTTAATAGATTGAGATTAAAGCCGTTGCAGACTTGTAATAATTAATTTAAACCCGACCTGTTTACAAAAATTACCGTCAATTTATTAAAATTATCATCACTTCATCCAGCAATAAAAAAAGATGAATTGCAGTAAACGGAACTTAAAACTCGCTATCCTGTAGCCTCATCCATATTCACAGAACAGACGACATTTAAATTGAAATTTCACATCAATAAATTAAATAAATGTTCGATGCAATTGGCTCTTAAAAATCAATTCCTCGCTATCTATTCGAGTCGTGTCGCACAACAAAGTATCTGGTGGTTGCGCTACTCTCATTTATACTTAATCCTGTTTGATATATTGGTCCATTAGGAGCGTTGTCCCAGCTTGCTCGGCGAGATTGTAAGAAAGTAGCAAGTAACAAGGGCGATATACCTCTCTTTAACCCTTACTTATGTACTACGAGTGAATATAACTAAGAAACAAAAGAAACATGGAAACGAAATATTTGTAGTGAACAAACAACTTTATGTTTGAAAGTAATATTGATTGATAACCCAATTTTTGTAGGTAGCAAACTGGAAGGATCGCCGGGCCGTGAGGCGAGGGGAAGTCGGGTAGTGCAAAGGTTTATCATACGATGTTCTTCCGTTGGGTGTCGTTTCGCGCAACTTGCACAAATTGGATCGCACTTACTGTTGAAGCAATACCCCTGCTGAGAACGAGGAGTTGCGTTGCGCTGGTAACAAACTTCATGCTGCTAGCACCGGCCACTTCTATATGCTGCATATTTTTATTTAACGATGTACACAAGTGGTATTACTAGATGGTGGCGTAGTGATATAAGTATTTCTAGTTTAAAACTTAGAAAGACTACCAAATGTAACATTAACTGTATCATTACATAACATGACCTAGCTTCGCTACATATTTGCTTCACTTCTATCTACTCTACCTATTTTACGTAACCACCAATGAAAATGCAGGAGAGCCTGAAAACTTTTTTAATAACAACAACAGATTTTATAAAAAAGAACGCGCCCGTACCTTATTTTGATACAGATAAAATTTGTGAAAAAGAAACTCAATTTGCGCTTATCGAGATCCGGTATCAATCTATTTTGTTTGCACGCTTCGTAACAATAATAGCGGAGGGGAGTTTTTAAAAGTCGGTTTTAAACGTAAGTAATACATTATCGGTGTGGCGTTGCTTTAGAGCTTTTCTCGGTATCGTCGGAAGCGAGTTGCGGATAAATGATTGATGGCACTGCGCTATCACGCGCCACTCTCACGAGGCGACAAATATTCCATGTGCCTCGCGCTACCACGCGGCTCTGCTTAGGCTCTGACGTAAGTACCTGCTCTTATATCAAATAAAATTATAAATATCGACACATCATATTTTAAACAGGCATTTTTAAAAGAAGGAGGTTTTATGTTTCACTGTCATTTAATGTATTGATGAAATTAATAATGATGACATTGTCACCATGTCAGAAGCTATGATGGAATCTAGAAAAAATCATGAAGCTACTCAAATTCTTATAGTCATACCCACGTGATTTGGATGTTTTTAAATGTTTGTTGTGCCTTGCAGCAGAGGGATAATAACAAAAAAAATGCATTTATTTTCGGAAAGCATCATTTTTACACCTGGGTGTCGGGTGAGTCCATATCATATCACACTATTAATATAGGGTTTTATGTGTATGTTGCTTTGTTTTGTATTTATTTGTTTTCAGTGTAATGTTACGGGAATAAATTTGTCGGGACAAAGCTCTTACTTAATACTGTCTTAATTTTCATTTCCACTAAGGTCACATTTTCCACCCCACACGACCAGTATTGCCGAGCCGTAAATAAGGTTTAAGAAAGAAGTCTTCTACATGGACTTGTGTGCTGTGTTTGCTAAATATTACCGCACACACACTAGGGTGTCATGAGCACAGCGAGACACGTAGAGGGTGGAAATCTTAGCACGCGAGTATCACACAGCTAGATTAGCTATAAGCCAAACTTTAAAGAGCCGCAAAGGTTCATTTGAATGGAACTCGGTGTAGAATTTGCATACTTATTTACATTATCTCTGCAGCACACAAGTGGGGGCCTTTCATTATCAAATTCGCAATACAGAGGGGCGCCTGCGGAATACAAACTCCCAGTTGAAAGTGATTATCAGCGAATTCCATGCAAAAAATAGTACCCGATTACGAAAGCAATAAAACTACGGCTAGCTCGGATAAGGAAATCCAAAGAGTGGGCCATGACAGTTTTGTTCAATATTTTTATATTTTTTCAAGACACTGGTTATATATATTATACTTAGTTCCTTGCTACAAAGTAGGTATTATTTTGTTAATTTACAAGATTTAAAAATAATGTGCGAAAGATTTTTCAACTTCTAAACAGTAACAATTAAAGCTTACCCCACTATGTCTCAGAGTACAATGTAGTAAATGTCATTACAAGTTCTCCTAAGGTTTTTGTGCATCAAATTTAAATCAATTACAATTAAAATCTGAATAAAAAAACAACTTTCATTACTAAGGATGTTGTTTCAAAATGACCTCAACAATTTGAAAGACGTTTATTTAGGCACGAAAGGGAATACTTTTCCTTTTACTTAACGGAATTTTAATCAAGCGAGGAATCCAAGCGAAACTTTCAGTAACCTAAAGAGATGTATACTTTGGGGTAAGAATTTTATTAGAGAAAGAATTGCTCACACTTTTGTAATATCAAATAGCACTTAGCCGTAACGACTCGAATAGTCTGCGTGCTGGAGGAGGTAGGCAGGCCGGAGCACCGACTGTCTGCACCGCGGTTTTATAAACCCTGAATAATGAGATCCTGAAGTATAACAAAGCTTTTCTCAAATTGAGATGCAATTTAATCCATTTTTTGTGAGTTTTAGTTGAGGGTCGACTACGTGAAGATAATTAAATTCAACCCTTCTACTCTCTCGAGCAAAGTAAAGTCCCGTAAATTGGAAAACTAAACTGTGCGGATCTCACCCCGGGATTCAATTAGGTGCTAATCATATCTGGAGGGTGTGAGCGGATCGATGGAGAGCTACCCCTTCGTGCATCTTAACTGATGCTACAAATCAAAATAGGACTCGATGACTGCGAAGCACGCTTTAACGAAGTTGGTTAAGTCTGTTAGCGAGGCCTGCTCACGCGTGCTGTTCGGGTCCGATGTTCAACCGTGTAATATATCCTGTACCAGTTATAAAGGGACTACATCAAACTGTGCATGGGTAACATTAAACTATTAGCATATCCATTTATGCCTATGTACCACATTTGACTAAACGGCTTATAATTGGATTGGATTGATCTGCTAATGTTTAAAATTTTCGCGATTTTCACTCACAAAAAAAAAAACAGCAAAATCTTAGCAAGTGGAACAAAGTAGTCTCTGACTATGGGAAAGAGGCGTGGTGGTATGTATGTGAAAAAACAAGATATTACACAAACAGCTAAACCAACGTGGTATCCTACACAGTCTACTCCTGATCACGATCGTCTCCGAACCGAACCTTCAAGGTAATTTTAAAGATATTATTTTACATAATTTACACCACTGGGTAGTAAGTAAGTAACTATTGGCTCTTCTAAGATATTCTTTTTTTTATACAGAAATAACGATTAAGGAAAACTGAGTAAAGAAGATCACAGGATTTGCATCGGTTAGTTCATAATTCATAACATAAGGATGTACGTGAGGACACTGTCCTTCTTATAAAGGGCCAAACACTAGATTTACCATTTCGCTACATTGTCTATATTTCCACTCATTTAGGTAAACCTGCTAGCTTATTACGTAACTCGCTCGCAATCGCCATCGTGTTCATTTTGACAGTTCTTGTATGAATGTGACAGCTAGCTGATTCCGATGCCAATTGTCAGCCCATACATGAACTGTCAAAATGAAGATGATGGTGATCGCGAGCGAGTTACGTAATAAGCATGCTGGCTGCTAAAAATATCACTGCTCCGAATATAATACTATACTATTTATCGAGTGAAACGAACGTGTTGGTTAATCACAAGCGCAACAAAGATTCGATGCATTCGGAAAAGACACCAATAGCAAAAGCACTTCCACGGGCGTGCTCCTCCGATCCCTTTTATATCTCGTCTCGCCTGCCGGCGTCTTTATATCTGTCGTTGCCTCACTGAAAAATTTTCCTAAGTCATTCGACTGTAAACTCGTCTAACGTACACTGATACGCTCTTGCATAACATGTATAAATATTATAGTTTATAGACTCGCTGAATTTAATTACAGTGAACCAAGAACAGAGATGACTGGCACTAGTATTTATCACTACATAGCAGGCAATATCGGGAATAAAGCTTATTAATTGTTAATGTTTTTGATAGTGTTCGAAGCACCAAACTATGCTGTTACGGCGAATAGTTGAAAAGGAACGTACTGTTATCGCACGTCGTTGCCCAAGAATGTGAACGATAGAAAGTTCCTCCTCCATTATAACGCGCAAACATCCTCGGAACACCAAACTATTGACCCGAGCCTCCACATAGACAAGTTTTAATATCACGAAATTGCCTCGACATCATTTAGTCGCTGCAAATATTACTTTAATCCCAAAGCAATAAAGTTTAAGTGTCTGTGCTTGCGGGGAATGCAATAAAACCTTTTGAAATTCAAGACGCACTGTTAAAGTCCTAGCTGTTTCTTTCCAGCTAAGGTGATACGCAGTAAAAGTAAGAGACTGCCTTCTCTGTCTAGTGAATGTCACGGTTATACGAGTATTGCAAAGACGGCTTGCAAGACGACGAGGACGATGAAAATTCTTGGTACACCAATGTTATCTTATGAGGCGGAGGAGCTTTAATATGTTATTGCAAATAAATATGACAACAAGTGGAGCACAATATTGAAGAGCACTTGGGTAATAAACTACGAATAAATATTTTTGGCTTCATTGAAATGGAAATACTGGGCTAGAACTAAACATGGTATGGAGAGGGAACATATTTACAGACATGTACATAATTAGCAATGTGCGTTGTTTTTATTTACTTAATTAGTAATCATACATACTTTGCACTCATATAATCCGTTAGCAAATTATACAACCAATAAAACGTCTACTTCTAAATGCAGTAAAGTTCCAAATCTCAGGCTTTCTAAAATTGACCGTAACACATTACTTTTTTACTGCGATATGGGTAACTTCCCCTCCGTGGCCAGGGCGGGGTTGGTGTCCTTGTAAAAGCAGGTTTATGACGAACACGTGCCGACCCCAGAAGACGAAACATATCGAATATACTACGGATCTAACGAAAGGGCAATGGACTTCAATAAAATTTACACAAGCTGTATTCTTTATGGAGCTTGTTCAAATAAACACTGGGCGCCGAGTTCGCGTAATGAGAACATAAATACAAAGTAAAACAAACGGCATTTACCATGTTATGAGAGGTGGTACTAATTGTAAAAATGCGATACATAGCTAAGTTGTATGATAACAATACAATACAATACAAATACTCTTTATTGAACACCACAAATCAGTACAAAACAATACAGAAACTAATAATAAATAATAATAAGATATAATATGATAATTAGTTGTCTGCAATTATATGCCTTGCGGTAGAGGCACCGGTTGAGAAACCTTGAGAGTATTTTATAACGACTTTCCATTGTTCTACTGTGTTTGTGTTATTGCCAACTTGTAACCGCTTGTAATTACTTACCTCAGCCACGCATGTATGTATGTACCGACCAGAATGCCGAATTACTTTTATTACAACTGTATCCGTTCCTATCACTAACTTTATATTTGATCAGAGTTGAATCTTACATGACATAAAACAACTCAAAGTCTGACAAAACTTTACTTTGAACAATCAAACACGACGTAAATGTAATATATACTACTCACTAAGAAGTGTGGTGGCGGAGTAGCAAAGAAAATATTTTATGTTTGTTAATATGGACCTCCGCAAAGTACTTAATGCGTTAGTTCAATCAAGTAATAGTCAACAGAAATAGATTTTTCCGCGAGTGTGTAGGTATATATAGACCTGGCCATGTTTTCCAGCTAGCCAGTTCATGACTGTGGTGTGGAGTCACCCTGCCTGTGCCTGTCTGTTCCATGGGGACTCGTATTGCTATTTTTATAGCAAACAAGGACCTAATTGACACTTCTGCACACTTCATTAAATGCACCTCCGACTGAGAGGGGCGACTCTTGTTTGCTCTGTGGTCAGTCCAATAAATACAAATCAAAGCCTGAGTAGATACTTTAATATTATTTTCTTAGCGAAATAAAATAAATCAATGCATATTTTCTTTATTACCTAATCCATAAATGACGACATTTTTCATCGAAAAAATTAAAAATAGGAAATCCGACACAGGAATCATTTTCGGTAACGATATTAAACGTGAGTGCCATACATTTTGTCAGTGGCGGGTAGTGATGGATCGTTTATAATTTATTTACCTACACCATCTACTCGCCCGCACCCACTTTATAAGCGGCGTCAGCAAAATTGGCTCCTTGGGGACTTTTTCTCCAATTATCGGTGAACGGCGGGGACGGCATTGTTGATCGGTATAAAATACGATACGAAAACCTGTCTCTGTATTGCACCGAAGCGAGGTGAATAAAGGCGATAAGGGTAAACAAATTGCAATACTTGGAGCCTTATTACCCGTCGCATCAATCATGGTACCCCTAAAGCGTACTGCGCGCTCGAGGCCTCTCAATCGCGAGCTGACCTATTGCGTTATGATGACGTGATTTATTCTTTGAGAATATTTTTTGATAAATCGATTGCAGAAAAACTGATTTGAAGTTTCAGCCTCATTACAAAGACAAAGCTAGATGAATTATTAAATATGAGGAATCTTTTTTGTGACTATAGAGAAAGTGTGTAGTGATTGGAAAGAAACAGCAACTGTTACACCGTCGCTCTGATGATGAATTAACAGTTGACTTTGTATATAATCCGAAACACGTCGAGCAATTCTCGATCGCAACTACATGAGTTGTATAACAAATTACTGTTATAATTACTGAAGGTAGCTTCTCTGTTTAGTTGAAAGATCATAAAAAGACTTCAAATATTCATGTCAGGAGCACCTTTTTATTTTGATTTTGTGAAACTATGTCATATTAAAGCCGAATACCGACGCAGACACGTTCAAAGACTTCCTCCGATGGGTTTAACCACGAACGCTAATAAAAAAATAATAAGGAGACTTTATTACCGGCTGTTTACGATAGAAGATAAAAAAAAAGTAATCGACGGTGTGACGTCACAGCCCAGTGAGCCGGCGCGGCGGGCGGCGAGGCGGCGGCGCCCACAACGCTCCGCAAATACGAGAGATAGCCTCGTCCGGAAATTCAATCAAGCTCGCACGGAGATTCGATCAAGATTGGGGTAATTAAAATACCTAAATTTTTACCTATACATACCCTGCATTCGGTAGCTGGTTTGTGGTCTGCTCATTTCCTGGAGACTCAATTTCTTCTTGTAATGCGAATAATTGAGAAGAGTAAATGACAGTTTCTGTAATAAATTAGTTAATGCTGAGGTTAGATTTTAAGGTGGAAGTGATCACACAGGAGTCGGTTAGTTAACTCTTCATTCAACCTAAGGTACCTCTCTCCACTCGTTTATTGTCCACTATAGAAATTCAATATGGAATCGAGCCGACGACGCGGTCGAAGGTAATTAAAAATACGTCACGAGCAGCCGACCTTTCAATTCGACCATATGTCGAAATTCGGAATGAATCATTTCCCGTTTATATTTGTACGTTACCGTACACGAGCCTGTTTGTTGTTATTTCGAGATTGAATTATTTTTCAGATTTAATATTAAAACGTTCGCTCGTCCTTCCCTATCTCATTGTTTGAATATATTCCGCTAACGTATTCTAAAATATATATAATTCTAAAATATACGTATAATACGTATTTGAAGAAAAAGGGTTTTTACAAAATACCCAATTCCAAAAGCTTATTTTTAATACACTAGACGAGGGTTCAATGAAATTTGTTTCTAATGTTTTGAACAACAGTCGTTACACGAATAGTGGTTGAATAACGACCGTCAATTAAAGCAAGAACTGTAGACGTCGCTCTATAGTATAATATTAGTAATTATATTGGTTGATAAATAAACAATTTAATAGAGTTAAGTCAAAATCCATTTTGATACAACACAATGCAGCATTGTCTGAACTATCAAGATCTTTCGGAGCAGACGTTGTGAATCTACTGTAATATCTGTCATATTAATATAACATTGTTTTAGTGGAGCCGGTGGGGCGTTATCCAGGGGCACGTGATTTCGTCACTAGGGAGATGTCTTATTATTCACCGAGTGGGAACGTCTCTGTTTTCGTTTACTAAATTAACTTTAGGGTACACCCTAAAGGGGTATTTCCTTACCCCGCAACAGGGCCTTGGTGACATGCAGATTAATGGTATTAATAAAACACATTCGCTAATTGCACTCGGAAATTTTAAACCCTTTATTGAATTACAATTTGAAGTTCACAAACTAAAAGTGAAGTATTACGAAAGCGGTTTTGATCAAAACCCAAGATATAACGTTGTTAATGGGAAGAGAAGAAAGCGTACCTACTTAAACAGTACCTATTTAAACTTAAACTTCGATAATAAATGCCAATGAATATTGAATGTAATCATCTCGAATTAAGTATATTTGTCATCAAAGGATAGTGGCCTTCTATAATAGTGTTTCTGATTTGTCGACTTATTTCTTTCCAATTCTCAACCAATACTCGACTAAGAAATTCCGGGAAATGTTAGTTATCAAAATAAATCTACGCTACGTGCGTGACCAGTTCCATCTCGAGTAACAGCTGATTTCCAGGCAATTCTCGCTTTGAGAAGTCTCAACCAGAACCCTCAGCAGTGGCTCATTCGTACTTATTCAGTTAACTGATGGCCGTGGAGCGTTTGAGATTGTTTCTTCAAAAGCTTCCCAAATTCAGCAGCAATTAGCTCGGTTTCGCGTGGAGCAATAAGTTGAAAGAACCAAATGACCCCCAACAATAGATTACTCGAGGGAGGGCGCATCTGGTCAGCCTGGTCGAGTGCCGCGCGCTGATTTATCTTCAGTATCCATCACGCGTCCACACTCAGCTGAGACGTCTTGTCTACCCTCTTTGTCTAATCGTTCTGCACTCGCAGGCGCGCAATTAAATGTTCACGCTGATGCTAGCACATTTTTTAAAGAGTATTAATCGCTAATGCAGCAACGCTGGACATCGGGCTACGGGCTCGGTTCTATCGCGAGTGCGCAAGTTGAAGCACTTACCCTTTATAACGCCTTCATTACACTTTGCATAATATTTTGACGGCATCGGATTTATACGTCGATAGTAGAGGGGTGCCAAATCGCACCTTGCATGAATGCACTTGCGCACTGCCTTAGAATGTGGCCACACTCTACAGTATATTTGAAAACATCAATGAATCATTCACGCTAGATTAAATAGTAGTTGACCTCTCCCTCCGTGGAGTAAACACCATTAGGGTACTAGTGGTCTATGGGCGTTCACGTGAAAAAATTTCACACTCCCCATCGCTGATAATTTTTATTGATGAATCGCTGCCAACCGTGAATAGCAATGTAATTGCATTTTTGGGATGGTTCGAGCCTGTTACTTTGTTTGTTCATGTGAGTTAAGGGCAGAGAAGTTCTTTTAAAAATTACTTAAAAGTAAAGTTTATGTGCCTGCATTGGTATGAATGAATAACTGTTCTATTTTATTGTATGAAATGGGGTAGCATACAAGCAAGTGGGGCACCTGATAGTAAGTGCCATGGATACGCATCACTTATCTGCAACACCAGAGAATTATAGATGCGTTACCACTACTAAGGACGGAAGGAAGGACTCCGATGAAATACCTAATACTCTAACTAAGCGATAACTCTGATGCTTGGTGGCAGGAATCTATCTCATACCTTTAAACGAGAAATTCTTATAAATATTTATAATCTGAATCTCGGAAACGGCTTCAACGATTTTCATGAAATTTGGTATGCAGGGAGTGTCGGGGGCGATAAATCGATCTAGCTAGGTTTCATTTTTAGAAAAGTACCAAAAAAAAATACCGAGCAAAGCTCGATCAATAGGTACTAATTTAAGATTGTGGTAGCAATCTTTTCGAACCTTGCATAAGGTCCTACTTAAAACCCGCAGAATTCTAAAATATATTTCCGTGTTTTCTTTATACAGGGTGTTTGGTAGCCAGGTGCAAAGCTTTAAGGGGGTGATAGCCGAGGTATTTTTGAACATTTTGAGCCATACATGTCTTAGCCGAAATTTGATATTTTTTTTTTAAATCGTAAATTAGAAATTTTATGAAAATGCCCAGAATTTGATAGAAACGAGTCAATAATGCACCAATGAGCGTGAATTTGTAAAGAAAATCTTTTATTTCGTATAGTTTAATGTGTATTGTACCAAATGAAACAATATTGAAGTGTCTGTCTTGCCACAGAAACAAAATGGAGGCATCCGAAATTACTAAAAATGTCTTTTTTTTAACAGAGTCATCTTTCAGTGCCATAAAAAAAATTAAAATAAAAACCTGGAAATGTTCAAACATTTTTAAAAACATGCCTGTTTATTGCTCTTTCTTGTAAGATATCACCCATTCACATTGCTTGCTAAATGTGAGATAAAAAGTAAAAACCAAACTCGGGGAGCACTCGCTAAGAATGCACTAGTATCGAAATACCCGAAATAAAAGATTTTGTTCACAAATTAACGCTCATTGGTGCATTATTGACTCGTTTCTATAAAATTCTGGGTATTTTCATAAAATTTCTAAATTTACGATTTAAAAAAATTCTATCAAATTTCGGCTAAGACATGTACCTATGGCTCAAAATGTTCAAAAATACCTCGGCTATCACCCCCTTAAAGCTTTGCACCTGACTACCAAACACCCTGTATTTCAACATAACTTCCATAGTATACGCCAGAAACTTGCTAACGTCCATAGGCACCACGACGCCGTCAGCCACTTTGCATTATAATCGAGTTGCCACAAAGTAAAACAAAATCTCTACGTTACATTAATATTCAGTGATAGGGCTCAACGCATCGCCGTCACATTGACGTTTAACATGCAAATTGCAATCTGAAAATCTAGCAAAATTGTGTGCCACTAAACATTTCCGACATTATTAATTCAGAACACAGTTGTTTGAATCGGTATTTGGAATATGATTTAAATGCTAAACGAATTTGTGCCACTAACGCCAAATAAGAGTCTGAACGCTAGCCGGTGGGAATTTAATTGGACAGCCGTCGTACGTTTATTAATTCATGGGCCCTTTTTGCACTTCTAACAATAATTACGGCTATGTAGCGTAATGCTGGAGCGCATTTAATAGCCGCGCACCGCTGTTGTGCATTTCTCTGAAAATACAATGTGCTGTTAAACTTGTTTTACCTCTAGACTAAGTAATTTGTAACTACTTAACCTTCGGGATGCGTGATTATAATAGCTTAAGTGATTACTTGTAGACCTTGGGAGGCAAAGGGCATGTTGGTCTTACGTGAATTAGTAAACTAGGTACATACATTACGTATCATGATTACATTCCATCTATAAGGCTGTATGCCATGACACGTGCCAAGTTCAAAAGAGCTTTCTATAAGGAAGGGAAGGGAGGGATATGTACCTGAGAAGTAAGTATATAGGTTCATGAGTCAGTTCCAAGATTTAAATATGCATATTTATCTCAAAAAAGTCTCAACAATAACAATTCAATCTCCTGAATCAAAACTGAAAAACATTCAAACGTTGTCATGGGGGCAAGACTTCACTTATTTGATTTCATACTGAAAAAACCAAGTTAACAATAAATAATTCTGATTCTGATTCTGTTAATCTTTGATTACGTACTAACTTTTTTTCCCTTATTGTGCAAAATAAACATAAGACAAATACAATTGACTAACACTGAGATACATGCACAAAGGCGGACTTATCCCTATGGGATCTCTTCCAGTCAACCTTTAACTTTTATTATTAACTTTGTATCAAAATGACTTTTATTAAATATTACTTGTAAGTTTCTTGCTGGTTTTAATTGGCAAAGAACCTGAATATAATTCCGCTACGAATACTTATTGTATTTTTGTTAATGTTCAATCATTGCCTTGGCAACGTAAGATAAGCTTTACGCCGAAGCTATACAGAGCTGTTTCCCTAAATCAAATTAGCAAAATTGAAATGAATCGTAAAATTAATCACAGAAAAAGATGGTCTGGCGCATAAAAAAGGGAATTCCTGGGTGTTGATCAAAATATACGCCTCTCTTAATGAAATTAGCTAAAAGTTTAATCACCTGTTTCGGGGGATGAACGCGGGGACAGGTGCGCCGGGACACGCTGGCTCTTGCCGAAATTTACCTACTTGCTTTAATTAGGCTTGTGTAGGCTTACGGGCGGTCATTTTTCTTGTTTAGACGTAATTGATAAAGGGCGCGCGCCAACCCGAGCCGCCACATCAAACGCTGAACCCAGCGCTCTGTTGTTTACTCGCCGCCCTCACAGACAAATTTGCCAGTCGGAAATTATTGCCACATATTTCCCGTTGTTGAATTTGTTTGTCAAAACTGTTTCGGCATTATGGAGTTGTTCCACACGCTTAAATTAGGCTTTGCATTTAGTTATGTACTATTATTCAATTTCAGCTTATTGGAACTATCTGAAAACGGTACTTAAGCATTTTCACTCATCAACCCCACACGTATATATTTTGCATAATATTTACAACTGTTATTATAACTAATAAACTAGTGAAATAAATAGCATTTCACTTTATTTGATGATGTTTTTATCGTAACAAACAGTAAATCTGTCTTCGATTTCCATACTCACCCGTTGTTTGAGTGGATTGAATGAAAATATTAACAAATTGGCCTGCAGCTGGATTATACAGTAAATTCTCATATCCTCATATTAGCGTTTCCCCTTCAGTCGAGGGTGACTGGCCCTGCGGCCCACAAAGGGGATGCAACCTCAGCGATTGCGTTAAATCAACAGCTCTATTGGATTAAAAGTGTATCATATCCGAACATAGTTTTCAATCTATATACTCACCGTGATTACGCGGAGGGTTTTATTGAACTAGCAGCGAATATAGCGAACTACTACCAGCAGAACGGTACGCAAACAAATTTACTTGCAAGTTTTCTTCAGAGATCGATAAGGTCGAGTGATTTGATTTGGTCGTCGAAGGCCCGAGTCGAGGAGTTTCTTTTCGAGGGAGGCGGCCGTGCCTACGGAACTGTCGCGAGACCAATATTGCCAAGGAAATTAGTTTATGTAAAATGTAGAACAGGTACAAGAATATCTAAGGGAAAATAAAAATATAGAGGGAATATTTGAAATCAATTCGATTTGCTTGTTACTCTTGCGTTATAAGAAGTCGTCTGTGCGAAATACAATTACAGACGGGATATTGAAGCGGCGTTTGGCTAAACAAGAACAATCATTGACTTGAATGGGATAAGTAACATAACATTCTACAGTTTGCGTTCGTAAACAGCCTACTCTTAGAAATAATTATCACAAGCGAGGGCCTCTAGTTCGGAGGTGGAGCGCGGGAATATTTGCATGGCTTGTGAATCTACTCAATCACAGGGCGTCAAATTTAATAGTTTACCTCAAATTAGAGCAGCTAACTGGCATAAAGTGAATTACCATTACCATTTAGATTCGAGTTCTAAATAACCGCGAAGTAACGTCATTTACATAATCAATTAAAATATCAATTACTCTCCAGGTAAGCCCTCTCCCAACAACAGACGTGGAAGATGTGTTTCGCACGGCGCCTATCTATTAATAATAAATATTTCCATTACTATTATCGAATCGAATTTCTCGAAAACGTACATCATTCATTGGAGTATTTATTTTATTGTTGCAGGTAAGCATCGTAACGGCGGGGAAATATTTATAAGAGAGACGCTGTAAGTCCAAGGTATTACAAAAACAGATTTATATGTATCTTAAGTTGAACACGAATTTATGCAAAGCGATGGCTTGGAGCCAGCAGCCGAGACTGCATCCAGATGCAGCCGCGGTGCGTCCAATTACATCTCAACCCTAAAATATAACGATATGACCGGAATACAAATTAACTAAATAAATCAATAGCCGACAAAGGAGGAATTTCTTTTATTAAATGCAAGCTATGCTAAGTTGATTCCATAATTTGAATTGTGACGTGAATTGCAAAGTGTCGTTGAAAGGTTTTACATTCTAAATTGCTCCGCTCTCGAGATGCAACAAAATTGTATGCCTTTAAAACTGTACCGGTAATCTGGGCGCTAAAGTCGTCAAACGACAAGCTTCTTTGTGAATTCCTCTTAGAATATTTTATAAAACAAGCAGTCACTTTATACTGCGTTCATTACATCTTCTGAACTACACGTAACAGTCTAAATTAGGTTGCTTCTGGTTTTAATGAATCTGTGGGAGCCTAGGACGTATAATGTCAGAATCACTTTCAACTTGAGTATTAGCTGCCGGTCGCGTAAACTTCGATGAGGAAACTTTACAGACCATTACGCGACTATCGTATACGTAAACATGGTACCTATGTGCCTCACCGCCCTTGTGCCTTAGTGCTCGCAATAACAATATTTTGTCACCCTATTAAAAATACTAATTTTAGGTGCTAATAATTATGTAGAAGCTGCGTAAGAGATCAAAAAAGTATTGTCAATATTTTGAAGTTTTAGAACGGCTTGAATGGTACAATGATTACAGGAGACGAAACTATTAAGCGTGTCAATTTCGCAAAGATACTGACTTTGTAGTCATATGTTTCTGCGATTGTTACTCTATTGATATTTATGAATTCATATCCGATAATCAGATTTCATGTCCCGACCAATATGGAAACACGAAGCGGCAATGCTAATATTTATTAGTTAATCATCAGTAGCTTTTGGCGCTGCAACTCATAAATAAAATAATTGCACCCGTTGTCATTCGACCCATTTAATCACAAAGCGTGACATTATTAATCACTTCATTATAAATTCCTGCCGTCCACGTATCTAAATCAACGTAATATGGCTATTTCTATCGATCGCTATCATTTCTGTGCTCGCGGTTCGATTGCATCGTTGGATTTTGTGTGGTCTTATAATTAGGTACACATGTACCGGTAGGGAGGCGGGCGATTTGAGTGCATAGTTTGATCCACTGTACCAAATCCCCGTCATTGATTATGTATGTGTGCCGAGCCCGAAACGGAAGCCGGCGACCCTATCAACCTGAATGCCAGCTACTCTTAGTACCTAATGCTGCGTGGTTTTACAATTAATGAGCCCCAATTTAACACTTAATTGAAATATCAGGATAATAGTAATGTAGATTTTTTTGCATTTGAATAAAACTCGAACACGTATACCTCCGTGGCTATGAGATCGAACCCGGGTGATCATATTCCTGTTCAGTTTTTAAAATACAGAAGATTGGAAAGACAGCAAATTTATTTTTACAGCTCTCTTGTACGCTCTTGTAGGTTGATCCAATTCGTTCACCAATAGATTCTTCAGAGTGCTTAATATGTGCAATACAAAGAGTTGTTTGACAGCTATGTTTATAAAAGACTAGCGGGAGTTATAGGCGGGCGCTTGTCTAATGGAGCCCGTTGCTTCCGCCGGGGAGCCAACGGGCATTTAATCCTGCTCTGAATTATGTGTTGATGCCTCAGACCCGGAAAACGCACCCTGTCCGCGCCCCAGTAATTTCACTTTTTATTACACGCCTCCTTCGGCTAGTTTCTGTTTGTACCGCTTTCCCTCGCATATAATAAGTTATTCAAGGTCCTATTTTATTACCTGGAAATAATTTGGACAAACACGTCGATTAGGAAGGATGAATCTTTATACCCCACTCTGAATCTAAATAAAAAACTTATTTTTATATCTACATGGAATAAATAAGAATATCAATCCTTTAAAATATTCACATTTTGTAAGCAGTGTATCTACCCGAAGAAACATAGGTATAAAACATATCGAACGAAGACTTGCTTTATCTTACGCGTAAATAATGCGATGCGTACATTTAACATTTTTTTGTAAATATTAAACTGATATCGGATGGAGTTTTAATATAGTCCACGATCTGCAAATATAGCATTTCTCCTAGTTAAATATGCTACGTAATAACAACAACCTCCAATATGAAGTGAGTAGGTTGAGAGCTTTATTGAAAATAAAATTGACCGATCTATTTCCGTCAAACTGCATCATAAAGATCGATTGCGAACCCGCTTGGTCAGTAATAGCGCAGGTTAACCTAATCTCGTTGGAGCATGTTTGGAGCCAGGCAAGGTTAGGGCAAAAACAGCGCACCTCGTATTCCCCGTATTCCCGGTATTCCCTGATGTAATTACCCTGGCCTCGCCTGGCCGGCCCGCCTAATACATTGACCGATGTTCGATGAACGCAGCAGCTTTCCAGCTGTTTATAACGTACTCGTTAACTCTGAAGCTATAAACAGACTGTTCACCGTTTTACTCCCCGAAGTTCAACTGTTGTTAATTAAATACTTCATTAAAGTTTAAATGGAATATTTTGGTTTAGACGATTGGCGAGGAAAAAGTTAAACATAGAAATTGTTAGTCCATTTTAAGCAAGGACAAAATTATAAAGGTCACATAAACAAGCAGGCATTTACTCAAACTGCGTCACGTGCGTCAATAAAATTATACTCAGGCTCTGTAAACAGATGATATTTATAAATAGAAAAGAAGTTAGCAAATGATTACAATAATATATACCAGAACGGAACAGCTAACTTTCATCGCTCAATTCCTTCCACGCAACAAGTCATCAAAAAAAAACCTGCCATGTGCGAGTCGGACTCGCGCACCGACCGTTCCGTACAAATTCGGCAAGTTATCATAAAATCTACTGTTAACAGATCCCTGCTCTTAAGCAAAATGTATGCAGTGTGAGATAATTTTACGTTGGTTATTGATTGATATTATGTTGTTATAGCGGCAAAAGAAATACATAATCTGTAACAATTGCAACTGTCTAGCTATCACGGTTCATGCGATACAACCTAGTGACAGACGCATGGACAGCGAAGTCTTAGTAATAGGGTCCCCTTTTTACCTTTTGAGTACGGAACCCTAAAGACGATGTTTTGTCGTCTGTTCCGTATTCCGCTTTATTCCGCTATAAGGTCGACACGGACGATGATAGAACGTTTTTCTGCTTCGAAGGCTACTCGGCCATACGCAAATTGAATAATGCTTGCAGGCAAACGCAGTTACGGCGAATTAAAAGTGTGCTACTCTCACCGGAACCGGTAAATTGAGTTACCGCTGCGGAAACAAACCTTGAGCGAAGCCCCTAACAACAAATAGTCCTAGGTAATTTAAAGTGCTTCTGCTAACTACTTTCATTACCTACTGAAGAATATAATGAAAATACACAACTCAAATGGTTTTTCAATAAATAACAAATAGTGTAACTTAGTAACAAATAATTAATTAGGTAACTGGGTGTTCTCAAAAAAAGTTGTTCAATCACTTGGTGTTCCAGAATTAAAAAAAATTACGTTATTGCTACTCAGAAACGAGAGCTCTATTCATTCTAATAGGAGAAAAAAAGTATCCCGTTCTTTTCGATTCACTTTACGCAACCACTCCCAATTAATTTATATGGATGGAATGGAAATATTTTATCTATACAAAATTTTAGATCATTTTTTTTTCTTCTATTAGAATGAATAGAGTTCTCGATTCTGAGTAGGAATAACGTACAATTTTTAAATTCTGAAACACCGAGCGATTGAACAACTTTTTTGAAAACGCCCAACTATGTGTGTTGCATTGCACCCGACTCTTATACTTTAGTTTTACGTTTTGAAATCTGTATAAGTGAAAACCTTAGTTAAAGGACCAGGGCCTCTATTATAAGTTTTAGGCACGACAAACGTCTCGAACACGCTCGCGTTAACGTTTCAATTACTATGGGAAAATGAACAGCGCCACAAGCGGACCGAAACGACAACTAAAATTTCTCATAATATTTGACATTTCAACGCAAACGCGGTCGAGACGTATTTTGTGACCGAAAACTTACACTAAGCACACTGTTGTATGCGTGAGTGATGTGTGTGAATGCAGAAATTGACACTATAAATTTGAAAAATGACAGTTCCATATCAGTTCCGTACATACAACAGATCCTTTGCTAAAGTTTTTTAACTATAATATACAAGTTGACTTTAATTTAGTTAATACAATATAATGAAAACAAGATACTATTTACGTTTTACATCATCTTTTTTTTAAAGTATTTTAAATCAAAGCTTTCCTCTTTGGTTATCATCTGACGCAGAATTATTTTTTGATTACTAAATTGTCACTTGTGAATGGAAATTTGGAACATTATTTATTTGTTTTGTACGAAAATAAGCAACAGTTAAAGGTAATTTTATCAACTAAATCAAGGTAATCTACCTGTACTATTGATTATCAACTCAGCAGCAATCAAGGTTTTGTATCACCAATTTGAAGTTGTCCTTTATTATTTATAATTATTAAATTACTGGCCATCAATATAATCAAAGAAAAATGGAATAATGGCATAGTAACAAAAAAATACAAGAAATAATGATAAGTATTTGAACATAGTTGTTCACTCACTGTAGGTAGTGGTAAAATTGCGTTGTATGTTTATCGATAAGGCCCTGCCTTACGGTTATAACACGGTGGTCACGGCGCAGCGACAGCAGACAAGATTTCTTCTCCTCTACGTCTGAATGAGACAGTGTCATTAAATTAAAGTTTCATTTGTCTTCATTTGCTAAACAATAGCAATTATACAAAGCCCCACAGCGGGCGAGTAATCAAGCGTCCCTTTAATTAAGTACAGAAACAGTGCCAAGTAATTGGATCTGAACAACTGAGTAAACAAATCGAAATGGAAGGTAATAAATCTAACAAACACCTTTTTAAGCGTCACTGCTCTGAATCTGTTACGTCAAGAATAACGCTGAACAATAAAGTGTGACGCCATTTTGTTTGCGCGCCTGAACCCATGTTACTTTAACTCATTCCGGGATTACGCGTACATCTTGCGTTGAGTATCGATTTGATCACATCGTAACTGTTTGAACAGATTTTTAATTTGTTTTGCGAAATACGGTGGATGACACAAATCTTAGCTGATTTAGGGACAGGCTTCACTCGCCAATGAACGTTAACTTGCCAAGCAAGCTGCTTCTTAGACATCATCAGCACGTTTTGTTGTGGTTATGATTGTAAAAACTGCGACCCCTTTTTTATTAAAGTAGTAATTGTTCACTCATTTTTTGCTTTACATTTCATAATTGGTTTTGCATCGTAGGAGAAAAGAAATGGCTCTACATTATATTGCTAAGAAAAAAGAAATCTTTAAAACCTACGATTTTAAAAAATCAATATTTCGCCGAGCACATACAATAACTCTTATGAATTCGCCGTACAAGGCTGTACAAGTATATGTTTAGAATTCCTAGGTAGAACGAACTCGTATCACTACGAGCGTGTATTGTGCCGGGGCGTATTCATTTCCGGCTTCTTGCATTTTTATAACCTTTCAACTGTTACTGTTGCCCCTTGTGTAGGGATGTGTTGTGGTAGAAAGGGTAAAGATTTATTTTACCAATGCTATAAACAATACAAATAAAGCCAACAGTTATCGTGTCGTTTTTAAAGTACTACGAGTTCGTAGCTCACGCGAATGTAAGTGCTACTGCACCTACGCCGTAGAAGTTCTACGATATCATTAACTGACGCTACCTGGTAGTAACGCGACATAACTATTTCTCACAATAATAATTATCTTTATCTGATTATTCCACATAACAAATTGGAACGATTACACGGAAATGCTTTAACGTTTGTGGCATCCCTATCGTCACACATTTAGACAGGCACATTTCAGTTGCGCTCAATTGTTAAAACAATTATATTGAAAATTCAAAACGAGATTACACTTGGACATAAAGTTGCAACCCTATCCGAATGGTTATGCGACATAGGGTTGTACCAATACCCATACCTACATTATATTTATATTCATGGTCTGAGAACCTTTTATCCCGCCGTGAAATAGTTCTTCGTTCTATTTTCATGTGTTCCCTGAAATAGCAACAAACAACCTTACTTTTTTCGCCGTTCCCAGTTTGATTGCCGGGATTTACTTTTACGGTCACTGTTTCACATTTATAGACAGTTCCAGCGGGATTATGCTGCTCGCTTCAATTTTATATGTTCCCCGTGTATATCTTTAACTGTTGTCGTTTATGCAAATTCAACTTTTTGTAACCTTTTAATCTCGAAAAAAAGTATGCGCTAGGAATTATTTCGCGAAATCGTTTGTGAGTCCGTTATCTTGGAGTGTCGTAACTTTTATATTTGCTCTTCTAGCACAGTTTAACGTATTTTAATGAGGTCACATAACAGTTTTTCGTACAATTCACGTACTTTTATGATTATGCTTTCCTTTTTAGCATGTTTTTGTAGTTTGTTTTTATAACAATTTTATTCACGTTTCTAAGCTTATTGTCATCTCTAGCTTTGTCTGACACGTCGGGGCTTATGAGACTATAAGTTATTCGACTCGATTCCATTAGTTCATATTAGCCTTATGCCTGTTAATTAATCTTCTTTCATTTACTTAACTTTTAAATTGTCACATAGTAAGAAAAAGAAAACTTGAAATCTTAATTCTCCGACCACGAATATTTGACTAATTAAGTTTATAATTCATAAGTTTTAGTGTTTTAGCTATTCGTTGGTCAACTTTGTATTTTCAAAAGACCTCTGATTGGGTTCAATAACATTTTTGTATCTTAATCAATCTTAAAACGTGATTGCGCATTGTATTAAATAAGACTTTTACTATTTTAATTACTTTTAAATGTTGCTCACATACACGCTTTACCATAGCCCATAGGTACTAAATATTTTTGAATATTTAAGTTATTGGCATTGCTTTGAATACAAACTGTTTTACAAGTTTGAACAAGGGTAGAATCCGTTTATTGACGAATGAGAGATTTAAAATTTAAAACTAAACCAACTTGCTGAGCTCAATTTGCCTGTGCGGGCTTTGCTTCACGCCTCCACCACTAGTTATTTAATGTCTTCTTAACAACTTAAATTACAACTTGGCTTTTCGTGCCCGCGTTTTGTATAAAATCTTACACAAAGAACGGTAATTACGGCTACTAGTAGCACTGAACGGTCGTAATCCGGTAGTCTTAAGGCCGTTACACGACTAAAACTGACTTACTATAAGCCTAATGTGTTTTAGTTTGGTTTTAAGTAGCAAGGCTTAAAGTAGTGCTTAGCCTGAAATTTAGTCGATTATTTATTCACGCGTGAAAATTCATATTCATAAAGATGTGTCTACGGGCCTGACGTTAGCGTCAAAGTGAAAAAGTCTCATAAACATTTGAACACAATGCTATTGAATTTAAAAGAGCGCTGACTTGATGCGTCTGATCCCCTTCGTAGAAAGTCAAATTCTGTAGAATAGTACATTTTCAAATATTGATTATCATTATCGCCCAAAAATCGAATGCATCTCAATTCGCCTCGCCCCTCTTCTATAAAATTATAGTAATTTCCATCCGGAAATGCATCGAAATCGCAAAATGGCCTGCTAAGCGGTGCCCATTTGGAGAAATTGCTCGTCGTGGTCGGATTCCATTCCAATATTAAAAAGGTTTCAGATAAAGCAGCTCTGAAAAATCCAATATTAGTAGGTTTTTAATACATGTTTGACCTCTTTAAATGTGATTGCCATTAACTCAGTTTCAAACGATTTTTAAAATATTTGATTTCAGCCAGAAAATCTGCAGTACAGCCTTCTTAGCACGCGTCTATTGAGATAATTAAGTTTAAGCGGCATGTCTCTAAATTAATGCTACAATCGTACATTTAAAGAGGCCATACTTCAATTTGTTGCAATCAAGTCACGAACGTTCACGGTTGGCGGAGGCTGTGCGAATGCGGGCAATTTACAGAGTTCAATATAAATAGAGGCACTAACTCCAGACTTGAGCATTAATTGAATAGATACGTTCGCTGCCCGTTTCAATCCTACCTTAATCACACTTGAAAAGGCCTCATGGAATCGTGGCGCCCGCTTCCTCAACAAGCGGTCTTAATAACTACAGCGTATCGCACTTTGAGTTTGATCAATTTATCTGCAACTCAGACCTAACGCCAGTCTTTATAAGCGAGCGCCCTACATTCGCAGCGTACGAAAACAATGATCATTTGAACGGTACGGGAGTAATATTTTTATTATTTCACCTGCGTCACCAGATCCGGTATCATTTTATTAAACTCCGTGTGCAAAATCAAACGGCAAACAGCGTGTCTCGTATCAGTAAAAGCAATTACATTTGCCATAAGTGTTCGTTCACATTTGCAATTAGCGAGTGGTCCAAAAACGTGCAAATCGTTAACTGCCGCCACCGAGCGGCGTGTCTTTGCATATTCATAGCCTACTTAAAATATTTTAATACGGATCGTCCTTACACCCACATTTACTAATGTTGAATTCGGTTTGTAGCGATTAAAATATGGGACGGTGAAAGTTGTTTGCAGTTTTAAAATTTAATTAGTTAATTAATAACTTCTACCGTAGCTAAAACATTCAAAAAATTAAGTACTTAGGTACCTTTCATAATATAAATAAAAAACCTCTTTGGAAACGTTTCTCAATAAACCTCAAACGAATTCTTCGGCAGGCGAATGCGTGTCACTATGACGTTTATTGAGAAAAGGTTCCACGGAGGTTTTTTATTTAACTGGTCAGACTTCACACAGACTACAGCTAAATCTTGAGCAAGTAGTGTATGTTGATTAATCATGATTTTGCAAACAAGGTCCAACCAGAAGATACCTATATAACAATTGTTTGAAAAGTGAAGTTGTGTCATAGTCCAAGCGGCGCTCTTTGTAGATATTTTTATCGGAGTTAATTACAACTATTTACCAACTAAAGCATGCAATAATGATTTCACTTGAACCTCACTACCATCGTCTGTTTGAGCCTGTAGTGTAAGTTTTCTCATATAAAAACGTCTCGAACGCGTTCACGTTAACGTCTCAATTACTATGGAAAAATGAACAGCGCCACTTGCGGCACGAAACGACAACTAAAATTTCTCATAGTATTTGACATTTTAACGCAAACGCGGTCGAGGCGTATTTTGTGACGGAAAACCTACGCTAAGCATACTGTACATAGTTGCCAAAAAATTGCAAACTATCTTTCAAATTATTTCTACGCGGCAATAGGATACGTCGTGCAACGATGTCGTTTCGGAATTGAGCGATTATAAATATATCCACTTAAGACGATGTTCGAGCTCTAGAGTTTTATAATTTTCCACTCTTTACTCCCTGTTATCGAGGATTTCTTCCGCTCGCACCCTCTTCCTTCCTCAACTCTACAGTAAGGGGCACGTATTTAGGTATAAAGGATCCTTAATTGCTAGGTAGTTAGAATTTATTTGCCTATGAATTTCCTACGCAATTTGTATTTTAATAAAAGTTTCCTTACAGGTCGCTTTGTTATTTAGATCGCCTACAGGAAAACGGCAAAAATACCACATTGTAGTATAAATAGGTAATGTCAACCTATTTAACTTACTACGTTCATTCTAGACGTGAGTGTATACGGGAAAGTTGTAGATAATTTGAGTACTTGTAATACTGGACGTGAATGTGCTAATGACATACGTAAACACTAGGCTGGCGTTGTAGACGTACAATTTGCTTTACAACATACTTAAGTTAGTGGCGAGTTCCCCGCTGCTCTATTTGCGTCCCGATTTGTGACGAAGGTGAAAGACAATTAAATTGTAGTCGGGTTTAATTTTGAGTGACAGTGCCCCTTCTATTGTCAATCGAGATTTAAATGAAGCTGACGAGAATTTTCAATTAGTGAGGACACTGAGCGATCGGTGACGATTGTCTTCGGCGGAGCCGCGAACGACCTCATCCATCTACATTTGTGTAACCAAGTGAAAAAGCAATGAGCCGCCCTACTAACTTCTCTACGCATAAATTCGGAAACATCTTTTAGGGAGGACGTACGCGCAAAAAACCACAGACAGTTCTACCGAAGGCTTAATATCAAGACATAATGGGTAATATTGTTAAACAGTTCTTTATTTACCGACAAACATGCCGTTTTCCCTGTTTGCAGGCTTAATTCCATCCCCTCTGACACGTTACAACGCTCCATTATGTCATATTCGGACAATAATGATGTGCTACCGTCAGAAAATTGCCTCTATCCCAAATGAAATGGCTCATAGGAATATAATGTTGTGGGGGTTGATGTGCTCACATAGGTATGTGCAGGTTTTATGTATGCATATACGAGGAGGAATTTCCATATTCGGGGCTGATAAAGTGGCGTACCTACTCACCAAGCGGAACAGTTACTCGGCTTTGAAAAAGCGCAAGTTCTTTGGCTGCACGTGCATAATGACGATGAGTGTTAAGCACTCTTAACTTCACTCATTAAGGTTAGCGAAACTTTGCCGATATGCAAAAATAATGCTAGTATTTTTGATCATCTGTTTAGTTAAAAAAAATATTGAAGTCTTTATGTAGTACATATTACATGTACATTATCTGTGCGCTACAACGGGTATTAACAGTTTTATTTACTAAATTGGCCTGTTCATTGTTGTAGCAAGTATTAGTTTAGTATTCGTTTTATAAGCATTTTAACTACGTGCCTTTGCGAATAGGCCTTAGCTTAACAGAACCTGGCTAGCGCTGGGCGTTATTGGCGTCAGCGTGCAAACAGTCGCCCTCCATGTCCGGACTTAATTTTCGGGGCCGACACATGTCAAGTCACATCGCATACCTACCGTGTCCACGCCATTACCATACGCTGCGCAAAGTGAACCGTCGGAAGGGCCTTTACAACTCGTGAATAGGCACATGACACTCGGGCGTGGTCAACGTTTGATTAAAAATGTAACTTTGAATCGCACCCAGCGCCCTCTTGTACAAAGAAGGCTTTATACTGCTGGTACCCAGTGACGTTGACGTCGTTTTAATTACTTTTGCTCGGTCATGCACGTGTGAGTTTATTAAATAACGCCGCAGTCGGCTCATAAGGGATTGTGTCGACGCGAACTTCCATTAAAGATTAGCACATTCATGTCTTTCCTCGAACGGAAAATACAGTATATACTATTTCGCTAAAGCTTATTAGAGAATGGTAAATATTTATCTATTTTTCTATACTGGAGGGCACAGTAATAATAGCTTACTACAACTGTTGAGGATCATTTTAAACAATATCGTAAACATAATTACAACACACCGGATAACTCACGTATAAAAGCCGTGTGTTCGTTTCGCTGCCGGCGGGCGAGCGCTCTCTAATGAAGGGCTACGAAATAGTCCGAAACAATTGTCGGAGCAATCCTTCGGCTTTTATACGTGAGTTATCCGGTGTGTTGTAATTATGTGTGAGTCTCACGGTAGTTTCATGTTGAAATATCGTAAACGATTATGATCGTTTTCGTTTTACTTCTAAAATTTGTAAATGTTTTCATAGAAACCTTAATACTGTCCACGATTGTTCTCCATTAAAACGAAGTCTTATATGTGCCCTATATTAAACTTGGCACATTGTCTTCGTGGTCACTTCAGAATATCGTTAGGAACATTGCTTTGGGTTCATGTTCAGTATTGAAAATGTTACATGACGGTGTTTCAGTTAGTAAGATGAGAATTAAGAAGTATGAAACTTTAAAACTACTCCGTTTTCGATACCTGTTCACAGTTTGGCTCAGAGATACCCACTAAAATGTTTTGAAGGTGGTGTTTATGTAAATTATGATGTAGATAATTTGAATTTAGTAAATAAAATAAAGTAAACTAAATAACTATCTACATTAAGAAAGAGCAAACTGGCATTGAAGTTTTTTGCGATTCCTTCATTCTTAGAAATCCACCTGAAAGCGATTTATTACTTTGAAGCTTAGTAACGCGTGCGACTTCTTTCTAACAGCGTGAAGTCGTTATAGTATAAGAAATCATATCGTATAAAAAGCTTTGCCGTAAAGCAGGGTACCTGTTGCTAGAGAGACGGCCTATGACGACTTCGGGAAAATTGCCAACATATTTGCAGGGGTATTATATCTTCGGTGCGAGTATTATTAACCATGGCAACCGAACCCTCGCCCTCAGTAACTTTTTCAAAACATCACCCTGTTGACGACGTCTGATCACCTATACAGTCTATAATCTTCTGTTCCTGCCATTTTTAGTTGCGTACTTCTGAACGTACAAAACTCCCCGCATTTGCAAGTCGCGCGTTGCAGGGGTGCGGCATGTCAAATAGATGACGGGATTATTTTTGTGTTTGACATAATCATAGTGACAAATTTATCTTTAGGGTTGTCACATGTGACGTGTTCATTTTCTTTGAAGTAATGGAAACATAAATAGCGCCTAAATTTATTCACCAAAATGTTGAGCAAGACAAGGACATTAGCTTCCACCAGTAAATGTGGTTAGGCATAAAATATATCTTGTCTACTTACTAAAAACTCAAAATATTAATAGAGAACTATTGAAAATTCACGTTTAAATTGGATTTCGGAATAGTTTCCTGAGTGTATCACGATCACGACACGACATGTAATTAGTCTCTTTCTGATTTATTATATAGAAGCGACGGCATGCGCTCCTCTCACCAAGCTTAAACAAGAGCCGTTAAGTTGTGTGGGACCTTACAGTGTTAAAGGTAAACAATTTTGTTAATATTGAACGACAGCGACAGATGTTACACAGCGCTATTGTACTGATGCTTCAAAATAATATCAGGAGTGGGATGATTGTGGTCCAGCTCATTGAAAGCGCGGGTGCGCGTGACCACCCGAGTGGGGGCGAGAGATTAAGCCAAAGCTTTGCTCTCACCGCTCGTGGCATTCGATTGTTGAATTCTGTGAAAGAAAAGATCACATATTGTCCCTTGACAGGGACGGAAACTTATTAAGTTTATTTTTTAGGGTTTTTCTTTTATGTCTTAAATAAAGTGTACTGTTACTAATACGATTATAATGTTGTTGATAGTAGTTAAATATACAATTTGTAGGTATATTTTTCCATCATCGTTTTCTGACCTGTTTGTCATTATAAATGTTTATTGATAAAATACGCTTGCATCATGGTCATAGTACAAAGTTCAGTGAGACCCTTAAAACTTCCGACAGAATAATAATTAATTGTGAGCAATTTTTCCAATTCAGTTGCAATTGAGCACAGCAGCTTGTTATATTCAGTGTAATTAATAAAGTCTGCATGAAAGAATCAAACACATGAATGGACTTTAACATGAAGAGTACAAGGAGCGAAATGATAAAGCTATTTTGAAACCAAATAAGGCTTCTTTAATTCCTCATTGACAGGGACGAAACCATAAGCACCCCAAAAGATAAAGTAAATAATTTAATACCTATCAATGTTGAAAGTTCAAACAAATTGGAAATTAGCTGTATCCTCCGTCAATAAAGTTAGAGCGAATTTTCGTCACCACAAACATAAAGGTTGGTTTCATCAAAAGTTAATTTGAGGAACATGACAGGCAGGTACATACCTATTGCTAGCCTCTCGCCACGAAAATTGCAAAATTATCTCGCGTCTTTATCTTCAAAGAGATGTCATCCCCATCCTCGCGATGGGCCGGGCCACTTTCAAAGTTGTTTGCGGCGCCGCTGCGCAGAGATCGTTCTTATTAAACATGCTGATGTTTATCCCGATTCACCTGCCTCAGAATAATGGAATGAGAAATATGAGTTTTAATTGGATAGATACAGACATCCCTCGCTTCGGACCGCCTCTCTCTGGGCTTGTCAGCTGGGATTTCTGTATGGAGTCGGGCATTTATGCGATAAACTTTAAATAATGCGGGCTCATGTTTATAATGCCGAGGTTTGTTTGACAGGTGGGTAACTATTTTAGCCAGTTGCACAAAGAGATTTTCGAATGTAAATATACCTTTTCAGGCATGTGGGCGAGCTGAATAAACTGAACGGCGTACGATTTTGAACGAGTTATTCAGTACCTGCCTCGAGTTATTAGAAATCTTTTTTAAATAAATTCTTTTTTGTTATTGTAATGACTTGAAAAAAAATATTGTTCGTTGTTTCGTAGGCTTCTGTCTGGATAGCACACTCGCATTCTTATTTGAAATACGAGTAACGAATTTAACAGCATTTTATTTTCAGCTACCTTTAAATATAGAATTCCTGGCCGACTAGACCACGTGTCGCAAAAAGCGAGCATCAAATATATTCACGCTCAGGGACTCGTCGAAACTAACATGAATTTGATTTCTAGTCTAGTATTCTTTTGCAAGCCGATGCCGATTTTACAGTGTGAAATTTTCAGCAGCATACATTTCATTTGCACCAGATATAAATTCAGAGGTTTTTGCTAACGGTAGGTAAATATTTCATTGAAAGTACCTATCAATGTTTAATGGTACCGAGACATAATGACATTGTTGCCATCTGACTACGAGGCCCTCAATAAAAGACTGTATTTGTTCTTGTGACTGTCTTGGAGCTGCTGGCTCCCACGGATGGCGGTGAATGCTTACTATTATGACCCGCTTGCTTGTTTTTCTCCGTCTAAGCATAAAAAAGAAACACAATATAAAAATAATAACACAATCATACTAATTTCATCTTGTTTCGTTTACCACAGTGTTTTGACATAGGTATATCGTAACAGCCGTGGTCACATCATGATCAGTAGGCTTATTGTCTAACTCGTTCGCAATCGCCATCGCGTTCATTTTGACAGTTCATGTATGGGCTGACAATTGGCATCGGAATCAGCTAGCTGTCACATTCATACAAGAACTGTCAAAATGAACACGATGGCGATTGCGAGCGAGTTAGACAATAAGCCTACAGGGCTCAAGGCTCGAGTTTCAAAATGGCCGAATCTGGAAATTATTCCAGATGAATTATCATCAACTGTGCACAATTCTCTAACCGGTTTATCTCAAAGAAATTTTATGGCGGGAAACAAAAATCATATTTTTTTAGACAGGTCAGAGTTTTGTAAATTAATTCGGCGGTTCCGAGCTATTACGCAAACTGTCAGCGCAGGTGCTGCGCTCCTACTCGCTCTGCACAGGATTTGCATTTGGAAATACTAATTTAACTTCTCTGTAAGTGTCTGGTGTTAATGCGAGCGGCGAGCGGGGCGTTAGATCTGTGAGGTACCTACTATGAAAATGGTTTTTTTTATGTTAAAGATTTAAATTTGTTCCCTTTTAGTGTACGAGTATAACATTGAATGTATGAACTTTAGATTGCATTTTCTTCTTAATAGACTGTCAAATAAAATGCAATGGCATGCTACAATACAATACAATACTCTTTATTAAACAGCACATAAATATTATTAGGTAAGCAATAGGCGGCCTTATGATCCTAGAGTTCATGCTCTTTTTGAAATCTTATAAAATGTCCTGAAAAATTTACCACAATAAAACCAAATGTTTTCTATCAGTTCCATTGCTTCTTGAAAAATGCTCTCCAGTACAAATCCCTCGATCACAGTTATCAGCATGCCATCAGCGCAGCGCTTACCACGCCACGATCGCTGGTCGCCCATACTTGCACCACTCCTAACATAAGTCAAACTAAACAACGCCGCGTTGCTTCTGGCTCATGCGAGTAAAACTAACATTACTGCGACCGACCTTAGCTATCGTATACAACGAAGACAACATTTCGTATTTATGTTATCATAACATGAGTTAAATTTTGAATTAGATTATGACTATTAATGGTATTAAAGCTCCGGAAAGGGGTAGAAATGAAAACAATGTTAACATTATGACAGGAAATTTTAGAGCCAAATAATATTTCCCAACAATAGTTAGTCGCGGTTCCTCCTGCACATGACACGCCTTTGCACCAATTTCAGGTTTCATTTGCGTACACACACATTCACGGGACGAATTAATGGCATTGTGTTAGATGGATTATGGGCGACGTCCATTTATATGTAAATAGTGACGCGCGATCGAACCATCCAGCCGTTCACGCGCGCGGCGCGATGCTCTGCCGCCTACCGACAATCAACGGTAATTGTATTGTGCGCTAGTCCTTTACGCGAACAAAAACTTCCCTTCTCTATAACACCATCTGAAGTGGTTAGTAACTTCGGACGCAATACACCACCTGTGTTAAAATCCATTTGAAGCGTGAAAATTTAGGAGGCAGTATCCGGAGTGATCGCCTACACAGATTTAACGGAAGTAAACATATTTTCTGAAATAAACATTGCGTAGGTTTGACACAAATAATTAAATTAAAATATGACGTCAATAGAATTTTGATAAATATTGTTCATAATTTAAACTTACGTAAAACGTCGGTCTTCCTTAATAGTGGCAACGGTCCTGTTCGTAATGAGACTATTTTTGATCATTTCTGCATAACGGAAGTTATACATACACGCATACATAAATCACGTAAGTTATGAACTCAAAAATTAAGGACGATTTGGTAAACGTACGTACCCCACAATTTCAGGTGCCAACAATGTTTGAAATACAGGCCACAAACATGACTACATGAGATAATTGTTGGGCACAAGCTTTAGGGGGGAATAGTTCTGGCTAGTTATCAAGGTACCTACTGAGGGGGGGATAGTTGGACGTCGTCGCCCTAGAATGTAGCTGCTAAACCTACTGTTATAGCATTAATAAAGCAACTTATGTACATTGCAACACGTGTATAAACTTGGTTATGTTAACGATCATAACATAACTCGAGAGGTTTCAGATGATTGAATTGGATAAGGATATTGGGCTCGGGTTTGTATTCTGCTAATATGATTAAAGAATTTTTCGAAGAATTTAAGGCATTATATTTATTCTACTTTGTAATTATTATATTTGATGATTTCACGACTTTTCTGTAAAGTACCTAGGGTTGATGTGTGGCTAGTAACATCGTGTAGATCCTTGCAAATAAGCAACATATTTATGGGCATGAAGTTACCGCTGACGTGTTGTCACCGTCGACAACTTATATTTAGCATTTCCCTTTAAGTTAAAGAACAAAATTTATTCGTGACTACATTACGAAGCGAGCGTCGGGCAGGCGTCAGGTGTTTGTGTTGGTAGCTGATTGCTAGGTGAGTTTTGTGGGTGCAATTCGAACGGTGCAAATTTGGTCTGAGTTGACAGACAGGGTGTTGTTGACGTGAATAAAGTTTTCACAAACAGGCTCTCGCACTGAAATATCGCCACTTGCAGGCGCCGCGGCAGCGCCGACGCCGACGCGAGCACCGAGCTACGAACTGCGCACTTCTATGCCACGTTGATATGCCATACTCAAATACATTGACGTGGTAAGATATTTGCGTTTGTTTCTTAACCGGGTATAAACTGGAAGAGAGCCACGGCAAACTGGGCAAGTGGAGAGTTGTATGTCCAACGGTGAGTGCTAATGTGCTGAAGAAGATGAAGAAGATATTCATTGTTATATGAAAATGTAATGTGAAACAATTTTAAAATCATGCTAAAGTTTTTTTTAAAGCTTTCATATGAATTCCGCTAAATAGTTATGTTAAGTCTAAAATGTGCTCTTACATCAATCTTTGTCATAATCATAACGGTCTTAACATATTTATGATATAACTAGTTTGCGCCCGCGGCTTCGCCGCTATTGCAGGACTCCATCGCACAGGAATTTCGGAAAAACCAGATTCATTATGTAAAATTGGCTCTATGCAAAAATTTGAGACCTCTAGGATTTCGGCTAGGCTTTAATGAGTCATTCAGTCAGGTCTGTCCTAAAATAAGATGATTATATTTATATGCTTGAAACTTCTGAAATGCAATTCGGACAAAACGTCACACCTACATTTTTAAGCCCGCATATTTTAAAGCTTGAGTGCCGCCCACTCGAACGTGTATTTTCGTTTAAAAAATATAAATCGTTTTATTCAAACTGATTGTTATGGGAAGTTACAATCCATCATTCTTAGCTCCCGGGTGGTGCAGACAAATCGCGCCGCCGCCTGCCTCGCGTTCGTTAGCCGTTCCACCTTCCATACATATTTGCATTTTGACGCCGACGACGCATCGATAGGAATTCTTATAAAGAATATTGGCATTACTTTCATATTTTATAATGGTGAAAAGTTAGATCTATCCGATCGAAATGGTAACCGATGAAAAATTCCACGATTCGTAACTCCAAAAATACTAAATTACTTCGAGATATAATATTTTGAAGTTTATTAAACTTAGACGCATTAATGATGAAGGCAAAATATTATTATCTTTACCTTAGAGTATCGTAATTGCCTGAGAGACAACGTATTGCCCGAAGCATTAGAACGAAAAACCTCAAATTTAGCAAATACATAACTATAGGTATTTACAAGCTTTGAAGTTTCCCTGTCTCTGAAACTATGGTTAATGATTATTGTCTAGGAACTTCAAATTTGGCTTGTAACAAAATAATTGTAACAGCTAAAATCTTAGGAATTTCCACGGAATAAGGAAGGCATTCCTTGAGGTGCACTGGTTAAAAAGTGTTTTTTTCAAAATTTTTACTTATAGGAACTAACCCCTTCTTTATCATTTCACCAACGAAGCCACAGCATAGTTAATCATAATTCGATATCCTGCCGAAACTTAATTGAGTTAAAGTGAAAACCTACAACTAATTTGTCGACCATAAAATAATCGAGAGCAATCTGCGCCGTTAAACAAGCACGTGGAAGTTTATTTCTATTATCCGCCGGATACGCTATCGGATCTGCATTATACAGGGTGCTATCAATTTGCTTATCCAGACGGTTTGCAACAAATTACCGCCATCGTATGCGATGGATTATGTAAAACGACACCCATTTGTATGTAAACTAATGGCGAGTGTCGGTGTATGGGGCGAGGTGACACGGTGGCCGATCCCCTGCCGTTATAGTTTCACGAGTTTTATTTTTCATTTTATAACAACTGAATGTCGGAGAAAGGGCGTGTTATTTGCTATTTATATTTGAATACTTTGAACGTGGGTTTAACTTTGAATGCTTAAGACACCTTATTTTTCATTCGAATATCTCAACATTCCAGTACTTAACGTTTTTTAGATTAAAAATAAAACAGACATATCCGCCGGTAATTATGTTATAATGTTTTTTCATACCGGAAAATTTCTCAGTTAATTATTCCCAAGAGTACAATGAATAGCGAATTCTAAGCCAGTAAAACATTACGATCACGTTGATTGCACACAAAATAATGGTTCAAAATAAAATCTCTCAACGATCAGCTAGTTATTTGATAAAATCGCCAACAAATTGTATTGCTTTTCCGGACCGTAGCCTAAGTATTAGGCGAAAAAAAAAACAAAAATAAACTGTTCCCAATGATATCCTAAATCTATTAATCCCTCGCCAATAATAGACCCTTTGTTTACTCTTCTGTTATTCAATTACTGGCATGATAAAACTAAATTGTTATTCCGCTGAAGACCTCTAGAAAAACTTCTCACGGTCTCCGGGGCTTCGGTGGCTGACGTCGGACGTTAATTGGCACATTTCCCGTTCCGTTGACGACTTTCACGGCCCACCGCGGCCGGCGATGCATTATGTATGAATTATTATTGAGCAATGTAATTATTATGTATTATCCGCTCATGTATCCAAGCGGGTATGCTTGTATTTCAATTATTTGATATTGATAATGATAAGATTTGAATCAAATCACACGTAGTCATATTCAGATGTCCACGATCCTTTGATCACTGTAACTTATTCTTATTTTCTAGCGTGAGCTCTAAAGAGGCTAGTTAGACCAAATTTATTCAGAAATAGTATAACTTTGAGTTGTACGGTTAGGTATAGGAGGGCTTTGGGTTTTTATTTTTTATTTTGTCTTTTTAGTTCAAGTGTTTTCTGCCGGTTGTACTCAAAAGTACCTGCTAGCGGCGCTAACATAATTAATTTATAAAAAATGATGATCTATTGACAGTTTTACTCTACCTACCAGACTCCTTGCCAATATAAAAACTACTTACCGACCGGACCGACCGGACCGGACCGGACGACCGGATAGCCTAGTGGTTAGCGACCCTGACTATGAAGCTAGAGGTCCCAGGTTCGAATCCCGGGAGGGGCAGGCATCTGTATGATGATTACGAATGTTTGTGCCCGAGTCATTGATGTTGTATGTATTTAAGTATGTATCAGTGGCGTGGCGTCCATAGAACTCGATTCCCACCGGCTTGCCTATTTTAAAGCAGTTGGGCAATTTATTGTGCAGAATTAGAGGAAAAAGCTAGTTAAGTTCCCTTCAGCTTGCCTTCTGATATACTTGACGCCACGCCACTGGTATGTATTTATCTACATTATATAAGTATGTTTATCCGTTGCCTGGTACCCATAGCACAAGCTCTGCTTAGTTTGGGATTGGGTTAATTGGTGTAATTTGTCCCATGATATTTATTTATTTTTATTTTATTTACTTACGTATATCCCGCATGCAGTTCAATGAGAAATTTGAAACTTCTGTTGAAGCAAAATGAAAGTTGATGGAAGTTAAGGGAGAAATCCATAAATTTACACACAAACCGTAGTATATATATATACTAACTAATTTATTCTGTTACAAAACATCTAACGTTGCAACCTAACTCAAGCTAAAAACTACTATAAATGGAACATTAGCGCCCTTATTAGCTGGCAGTAATTTTTAGTACCTACCTGTATATTACACGACACTTTTATGTGTAGTTTTTAAATGTGTATATCAAATTTCAGGACAATACGACCACTTGAAGTGGATCAGTCAGGCACAGACACAGGGACAGGTGAAACTAACTATAAGTTTGTAAAAAAATTCTTTGATTACCCAACACTAACTCGTCTAAGGAAAACTAATGCCAGTAATTCACAATGATGCTACGCCATCTTGCTCGGGACACAAAATAAGTTAAGCTAACATCAAGATTTCCAGTTCGATCACGAAAATCGGGATCAAAACAGAACTTGTTTCTTCGTTTCAAATATGTAAATGTCGAGTGTTGAGTTTAAAGCTTTGTTCGAACGTTGGAATCGAGAGGCTTTCCTCAATGGATGTGGTTATCTGCCGATACGAGCAGTACAAGCACTCGTCCGTTTAGTCCGCTTACATGCGCGCTGAGAACTTTTATATTTTCGCAGTTCCAAGACGTTTTCATTCGGAAATGCTTATGTTCTTATTTTAGTGTTTTTATAAAACAAGATGCAAGATGCAAGGAATAATTTCATCGAAGCCTTTTGCTACTTTCATATAATTACTAATAGGTGGCTTCATAACGTGAAAAAACGATGTCTTTTTTAGTATACGTAAGGCCTCACGGCTACCGATCCCTATCAAAAGCGTGACCGTCACCCTCTTTGTAGGTTTATTAGTTTTTTTCAAGCCTTTGCCTGCCTTTACCAAGTTATTTGGTATTTTAATGAACTCTGTAAATAGTGTCAAACTAAATTAAAGTTTTATCAAACAACATTCAGGATATCAATTTTGCAATAAAGGCAAAACACTTAAAAATATCCACGTTGTAGTCTTTCATTAAGGATTGCTAATGCCGCCAAATGGCGGTGAACATTAGAAGGTAAACATGTTCTGGCACATTACGCGTCAACCCTAAAAGAGGCATTGTTATCAGGGCCATTTTCATGGAAACCTTCACCGAATGTCAAACATATAGGGTTACAAGACATCAGTCTCACTAATGGACACTTGAGGGGCCGGCGCTTTTTGAGGTGTCCTGCAAGAATGGAAGCCTTTATGCCACGTGGCGAGAATTCGATGCTTCATTAAAAGACATCTGAATGTAACGGCATCCTAGGTTATCTAGTTACGAAAGGTTAAGCAAACTTTATCTAAATTAGACGACGTGTGGGATATTCGTTTTTACATTAAGTGTAAGTCAATGATACTAATTTCGTTATATCTACTATGTAAACGTAAAATATCTACTGCGCTATATCACATGATAGTTTTATTCATCGCATTTTGACGCATTGAATTCCCATAGCCTCGCTCTTCAACGAAGAAACGCTGCAAGTCTTTCGAAAATAATACCATGGGGCCTTATTAAGAATAAAATATAGTGACAAACGAGGAATGTGTCACCTAATTTTACGTCATACATACATACATACATACCGTCACGCCTCTTTCCCACAGGGGTAGGCAGAGACTACTTTGTTCCACTTGCTACGATCCTGACATACCTCTTTCACTTCATCCACATTCATCAATCTCTTCATACATGCTCGTCGGTTTCGGGTACTCTTGACCTGGCCTTTTTCCAAAACGTCCTCAATTTGATCACGGAACTTCCGTCTAGGCCTTCCCCTCCCAACGCACCCATTCACACTTCCCATATAAATCTGTTTAGTTTATCTTCTTTTATCCATCCTCTCTACGTGACCAAACCAACTAAGCATAGGTACTTTTTTCTATCCTAGTCACTATATCTTCTTTCACACCAGCACGTTTCCTTATCACACTATTCCTTATTCTATCTTTCAGTTATACACCTTCCATACTTCTTAACGCTCTCATTTCTACTGCATTTATTCCACTTTCATGTACGTCAGCAGTTGTAAAATAATTACGCAGAACTAAAGAAAAAAAATGCACCGAAATTTTAATTACATAAATATAAGTATCAACTCTTGGTTGACGAATTGATCAATTTGATATCACATGAATGCCGTTCATTCTCAGTAGCATTCCCAATAATACATAAGGCAAACCACCGGGTTTCAAATGTTAAAGAGACATAAGTACGTCCCATGCAGGCTCAGAGTAATATCATATTCTCCGTATTGATGTATGATTTATGAAATATCCAAAGAAAATTATCCAGCTCGTATTCCGGATGTGATACAATGTGATTGCCTTATCTTCCTCCTCTTGTGATCTTTACATGTTATTCTCCTGTATCGACATCCGACTTGCAATAGAGGTTTCCCTTTCCGTATTATCGCACATCCGTGCTCCACTATAATAAATTAATCCTTTGAGTTTATGAATTGTGTATAAGGAGCGAGCCAATGGAACATTGGTTTGGGGAAGTACCGTCAAATATTACGTAAGTTACTATGTTTGTGATGAGTGCGACAAAAGGAGAATGTTTCTGGGTGTACAAAAATGTATACATAAGTAAGATGATGCGGACTGATTGCCACACATAGGTACCTACTCTGAATTTTTCTATAAGTAATTTTTACCCAGAAGTTACCGAAAATGTAACAAAATTAAACTGTCACTCCTTATGTACATATTATAAATAATACCAACTTCACAAAATACGATGTAGAGAAATAAACAAATACGTTGACTGATTTACATTTACTTGTTCGACAAGAAACAAGAACGAAAATAAGATCAGAAAGCGACAGTTATTAACTTTCCTAAAGATTGAAGTAAAAGTAATAAATGATAAAATGTCGAGATAGCATGTGTACGGCCTTATATTCGATACCCCGTCCCAAACAACTTCTGACTTCACGTTTATTAATATACGAAATTTAAACGAAGTTAATATTTACAAAGTCACATGAAATTAAATTAAGGTTTTAGACAATAAGCGGGAATACTCTGCGGTGTAGCGGCGCGATTTGCTGAGGCATTATAAAATTTAATTTTAATCCGAGGGCACAAATAAGATAGGATTTCACCCTTGCTTATCTGGGTCGCGTAACGAGCCTTGCGTAACGTGTTGTGTTACGTTACGGCAGCCGCCGGATGCCGAACAACGTTTTACAGGGTTTGTGAACGCGAAATATTTTTCCTGAATTATCGTTGGAGAGTCTGTGTGTTACATCAATTACGTTTTATGTTTTTTTTTCTTCCGACTACATCGGTGGAAAGAGCGAGGAAGAACCATGGTTATTGCTATGCAGCTGGTACATTTTTAAAAAACATTTTTCTGCAGTGGGATGTTTCGTGGTATGCGAATTATGTTTTTCCTTTTACTTGGCCACGGTGGAGTCTATTTAGAAGAGTACTTCCATACAGGAAACCATTATGTTCTCTACATCCACGTCAACAAACCAGGAACTAATATAAAGAATGTTACTAACGAGTTTCAAAACATTAGATACCTACTTAGTCTCCTACTTTTGATCTCTAATAAATTCCAATTTATTTGCACAATTTATTCAGTACATTGCATGAAACCTCTAAAGCCTGGCTCATCCTAGATTGAAGATATGGAAACCCATTTTTTTCTAAATAGCCGTTTATTTTTCTTCACCCTTTGTCAAATGAAAGCCTAATAGGTATAATGCGGAGTTCTTTTCTTTTTGTTATTTTTTATTTAGTAAAACATTATATAATATATTTTATGGTACCACATAACTATGATACGAAATAAAACAGTGATGTTTCTCCGCATTAGCTGACTGTTAAAAATACTAGGTACTTGTGTTTTTTATTTTAATAATAGTTTACTTTAGCTATTTTAATAAAGGTTTTGGGGCAAAGATAAGGCACACGCAGCCTCTTAGAGAAAACTCACACACCTCAGTTCCGTCATAGCTGAAAAAAGATCCCGTGGCCTCTCGTTGAGGTACCAGTAAATAAATGCCGCTTATTAATATTTATGATTCTTTGTATTATTTACAGCGCGTCCTGTAACAAGTCAATAGCGGTATTATTATTCAACGTGTACCACGTCTTAATAAGAAAACGTGTATCTAATACGGTGTTTGATATTCGCATCTTCGTGTATGCGGTGTTGTAATGGCGCGGAATCACAATATCTCGTTATAACCGAGTGAAACAAAAGAAAGGCGCGTGCCTGGAATGCCAAGGCTGGCGACGGCTGAAACAGCTGAAAATCTATTGGGGAGCAGCTCTCAGCGTTTACAGCCGCTGAGGCTTCTGCCTGATAACGATGGATTTTTTTATACAACAAGGAAGGCAAATGAGCATGTGGGTAACCTGATGATAGGTAATTGCATCTTTATGAGTTGCCAACCTAGAACGCTAAGATAAAACGCGCAACGCGTAGCGCTTACTTTGGGACTAGGTCAATTTGTGTGAATAGTTCTCTAACATTTATTTATTTATTTTTCTTTATTTATTTAAGCGTCCTTACTAACCTTTTAACCTACACAGTTCTTAGGGCTCAGTAGTCACAGTCGCAGTCAAATCAGAACCTTTATAGTTTCGTCGCGACCGCCTGTCTGTCTATCCGCGGCTTAGCACAGAGACCAGTACTAGAAAACTGTAATTTCCCTACCCTAAATGATCCTATTGCTATCCTCCGCGGTCTGTTTGCCACACGGTTGTATCTTTTGAGCTTCAATAGGTCAACACTTAAATATTTCTCAGAGTACCTCGTGTGTAAATCCGACTCACACTTGGAACTTTAAAAATAGATGCATTGATAGGTTGCTGGAATTTGAAAATCTCTAAGAATTTAGTCTGAAAGCCATTTTAACTTTGCGTTACCAAAAACCCTGTATAGCTTCTAATAAAATGTCTTAAATTTATGTACTTTTCGGCAGGTAGCCCTTTATTTTTATATTTTAGCAACGTCATTTCAACAAAGTCTTATTTTCGTAAAAGGTCTTCGCCTGTCTTCGTTCTTTAAGTTAAAAGCCTGAGGATAAAAGCATACGAGGGATCGAAATAAAAAGTGGAATGCCTACTTTGGGTCTCTTAAGTAGGCACTATTTTTATCTCTCAAAGATTTGACCTTTTATATCTGCATTGCGCACGTAGAAGAGCTTCGTGTAATAGATTTATACGAATAAAACTTCTATTTTTAGTAGCAAGTTCATCAGGACTGGGATATTTTACGCACCCAAATTGTATCAAGTTTCTACAAAATAGCAGATTTGCTATGAAGCTCTTTTTACTTATTAAACAAGTAGTCAAGTGTTTGGCAGAAATTAAAAAAAAAATACTTATTTAAAATTTTATACCATGCGCAAAAATAAATTTTCGTAAAAATATCATAAAAATCCTACGGTGTTTCTTTGCTAAATAAAGTTACATAATCCTTGTCCGTGGAAACATAAAAACATAATGAATTTGTTTTTGTCAATAGAAATGCGTATTCTTTGGACTTTTCCCTTAGGTACTTTCAACATGAAACTATCGTGAGACTCGATCATAATTACACAAACGGATAACTCACGTATAAAAGTCGAGTGCTGCTCGACACGTTTTCCCTATACCTGCACATTAATCAGACAGAAAGATGATCCTTTAAGGTTTTTTGAGTTATAGTTTTCAAAAAAGTTTTAATCTCTCATAATGAAAATCAAACAAGCTACCTAATACAACGTACCGTGATACAGTATCGGATATAGCTAGCTGGTCGATTTAAATGAAAAAAAAAATGTATATGCGAAATCTATCGGCAAAATGCGGGTTACAGTACTTTTGTGATCGGATTCCTGCTGTCAGTCCATTCGCTTTTATTGTACATAGTAGGTATACCTATCCCAAAATATAAAGCGTAGAACAACTTAAATAGAAGTACCTACACGACTATACGTGATTTACAATCTAGTGGTTTACCTGATTAGTTAATGTAGCCCTTGGTAATACTAACCTAATCCCCGAATTCTTCAGGAATTTTAAAAGGATAAATACGTAATAAACCGTAATAAGCTCTTGTCGCTATCACTGCCTATATAAATTACCAATCAATCAGCGTACCTACTTATATTTCACTTTCTAACACAACCCATTACGGTCAAATCAATACCAGTTGATTCCTGCGGGGTATTGAAACTAGATACGTTTCATTCAGCGAGCGTTGAAAGAAAAATGGATTGTTTTGTTGTTTTTTCCAGTATTAAATTAGTAATGAATGGGTCGGTCGTCACGCGAACCAAGCCCGCGCTACTCCTTAACCTAATTCCGGCATTCATTTCGCCAGCTCGATCGTAAAATTTTAATGGCAGTAGAAAACGTCGGCTCTAAAAGAAGGATAACGAAGGGTACCGTCGCGATCACCATGGTTTAGTAATTAATCAAGTTTCCACTGACTAGGTATTTTCACTAATCTGCGACTTTCAGTTTCAAGGTCTCATTTGCTGCATTCATTCAATACTAGCTGTTGCCAGCGACTTCGTCTTCAAAGAATTCGTTTATCGCATAAAAAGTAGCTTATGTGCTATTCCAGACTTTTCTCTATCTATGTGCCGAATTACATCCAGATCCGTTGGGCCGTTCTGGCGTGATTGAGTAACAAACAAACATCCATCCATCCATCTATCCATCTATCCATCCATCCATTAGTATAATCCATAAGTTAGATTAGACTAGTTAGATTAAAAGTTAGGTAAGAGTCACGGTTCTGGTAGACACGCCGGTCCGATATACCATACCAAGCGTGTTATTATTATTAAGTCCTAACTTTGATCTTTTTTCAAAGTAGATTCGAATTCGACTTAAATCAGTCAATCTTGCATGTTGCATTGCAACGCGGTGGTTACGTCTGCCAGAAGCGAAAATAGGGAATGGTGCGAATCTGAGAAATCCAAATACAGGCGGAGGACGGAATATGGATACGTACGTAAGTAAGTACGAGTATATCTCACTGAAATGACTGAAATGCGCCGATGACGTATCCAAAAATTTACATACTGGTTTCATTCATTTCAACGTACTAAAGGTATATGCAGTTAAATCGCGTCTTAGTGCGACAAATCTATATTTCTCTCTTTGATAATTGTAAAGTAAAAACTTGTGTATTAAGGCGATAATCGAGGGTTTAAATTTTAAGACGATTTTTCAATGAATATTACATTATTATTAAATAGTATCAATAAAATAAATTCAGACATTGATTACAGTGTCGGAGTTCTATACCTACCTGTCATTTAAATTGGCTGACTATGCTTACAAGGAATCTTTGAAAAGATTTGCGAATTAAAGCTACATTAATGAAAATAAATCTCAAATTGAATTGTTAATACTAACGTTTCTTAATTGGCTTTAGTGATTGCGTATTTTACTTTAAGTTTATTATTTAAATTAATGAAAAAAGGTTATTTATGTTATAAAACTTAAAGCTGTACTGCAATGAAGAATCATTAATAAAGACAAACTTAAATGTAACTAGGCCTCTGTTATTTCTTAATTTAGCTCTAAACTTTATACTGAGTCGATTTCAAATCCATCATAATTACAAAGAAACAGTTTGTTTACAAATGCAGTGCTGTAGGTATTAAATGCCACTTTGAAGCCGTAACGTTTATAAAGTGAGACTAAATTAAATCCCAGCCTCATCCATTTCTTAATTGGTCCCTAAAGTTTATTATTGACTGATCCCAAGCACTAACGTTCGTTTAACGACACTTAATCTGCTTCTCATTTTCTTATGCTAACTATGTCTAGTACTAATACTATCTTATAAGAACGTGACGAGACTGGTAATGGAATGGAATTTTACACAGTTACTTGAAAATGTACCTATATGAAATTACAGACCTTTTGAATCCTACTCACATCGAGGCTTAATAAGCTCAAATATTATTTCAACTTCAATCTAAAAATTAAAATTTTAGGAGTAAAAGTACGAGGAGCGATATAATTTCAGAACACAATAAACTACAAAAAGTGATGTAATGATAATATTTACAAGCTATGCAAAAGGCGGCCACATAGCTCTATGATGTTCGTATAAGCAATATAAAGTGATTTTGTATTTTTATTAATATAGAATTTTAAGGACTCTAAATAAATGACAACGAGGCTTGAACCAGGATTTTTTAAATTATAATCTAATTAACGATTAATAGTCTAACATGTATTGTGAGTAAGTGACCAATATGATGCTGAAGCGATGTAAATTTACCAATCACAGATACAACTGTCCCAATTGCGCCAATCAGAGCGTTGAATTTTTGTTCCATTCTTGTCGTGATGCTTTTTTGAAGCCTAATGAACGAGAAAGTTCGGCCCGAGAGTACTTTCTACAGTTTCAGGAAATTAAGTAAAGACAAGTTCTAGGGACCTGTACAATAGAGGCTGTGGACAATAGCTAGCAATTCATAGGAAATAATATTTTTGCCTCAAGAGATAGATCATAATGTAGTATTAATAATAAAGTTCGCAAAGCTTCTATGTGGATAAACGTAACTTCACATACTGTCCATTAGCAAAATTAGACAATTACTTTACATGTTTATTATGATTATTATTTAATAAAGTGGAGGATAGAAATAAAGTTACAACAAGCGGGTAGTCCTGCTCTATTCTTTAATATTAATTGATTAGAACCACTTAGCTTTACAATATTTTATGTAGATTCAGTCGAGGGCATAAATATCGATACAACCATCGTGTCAAACATATGTGTCACCGACCTTAATGTTTGTGACGTAAAGATGTAGGTATAGATGTTTTTGACGTCATGGTAACGTACATATATTTATGCTCTTGACTGTACATTTTTGTATATAAAAACCCAATTATGCGGAGTATTTAGTAAGTAGCAGTGGCGTGGCGTCCATAGAACTCGATTCCCACCGGCTTGCCTATTTTAAGGCAGATGGGCAATATATTGTGCAGAATTAGAGGAAAAGGCTAGTTAAGTTCCCTTCGGCTTGCCTTCTGATATACTTGACGCCACGCCACTGGTAAGTAGATATATGTTAACGACTGACGACGCAGACCTATTCATTATACAGGTGCATATGCAGGTACTGCATACTGGCACAGGAGGTATTATATCCTACTGTAGAGATGGGCCGCCTACTTGCCCACTAGTCGGGGAAACCGACTATTCGGCAAGAAATGACGACTAGTCGGTTGTTTTTTTTTTAACAAAAAGGCCACATAAATAAAACCACGACGATAAATTAAATGTCTTAAATACCTAGCAATAATTGTAAACAAGGTAAAAAAGGAACCGGCCAAGTGACAGTCGGATTCGCGCACCAAGGGTTCCGTACAAATTTGGTAAGTGAATACAAAATCCACTTTTATTAGAGCCAGGGCTCAAAATTGAACCTCGGGCAAAGTTACACACTTTTTTATGGTAACAGTTTATAATAAAAATGAACTGAATTGACGAGCGCCCCGAAAGTCTGGCAATGCCGACTAATCGTCCGACTATTCGGCATTTTCAGAACCGACTAGTCGGGTAGTCGGGTAGTCGGCAAAAGCCGTAGTCGGCCCATCACTATATCCTAGCCCTGTAGGCTGGCGATGCATCTGCGATCTTCTAGTGTTGCGGATGTACCAACAGGTGACAAGCAAGTGGCTTGTTTGCCTTACTTGACGTATAAAAAAAACTGTAATTTTGAGACTTATGGATACTGCAATGATATGAACTCCAGGCTATAAACCCTAGTGGCCGGTTAAAAATGAAGCACGTGTATAATTTCCATATTATTTATTATGACAACCCTAGCAGCATAGTCCAATGATAATGTATGGCATATAAAGTGTCATTGCCAGTAATGTAATGATAGGCTGCGTGGATCGACAGTACAGACTGAAACTGACAACAGAAGCTGTAATGCTACGTCAAGGGTTATATATTCGTCAGACGCTTATTAATTCGTCATCTTCAGCCATATTGTGGACTTTATCACCAAAAATTTACATCGTATAATATTGCACCCCATAATTTTTTAGTCTCGCGATGCAAAATATCTTTACCTTTACTTTTACCTATGTGCATGTATCTCAGTGTTTGTCAGTTGTACCTATTTCTTTTATGATTATTTTGCCCAATAAAGAGTTTACATACATACATAGCTACAAAATCTCTACGTCTCAGTTTCCCACGATGCCCACATAGCGGTTTCGAGTTGCGGTCCTTTGAATATCTTCACAACGATGGCTGGCAAAGATAAAGCGAGCACTGATCGGTTCAAGATTTTTAACAGCTGCTATATATCTAGGCGCATCCTGAACCTTACGACCCTCCGGAAGTGCCCATAAAGCGGACGTTAAAACGATGACTCTTTTTACACTTTATTATCATTGGATGTGAACGTCGACACAGATTCCATCGCGATTCACCGGCGCCGCGAAGAAGCTGCTCGCTTGTCCGACGGTTTTATCGTTAAATCGATATAACTGATGATGGGCTTGGAGTCCGAAACGTCATGGCTTATGAACTCCGGTTTACGATGGACATCGGAGCGCTATTCCCCGCTACACAAGCGATACAACGACGCATTACCCGTGAGGGTTAATAACAATATATTGACATTGTTAACTCACAAGATGTGGTATAAAACGTGGACTTTACAGCCGTGCCTTGGAAGTGAAAAAAAGCTTTTGCACCGTTATAAAAATAAAGTGCGAGATACTTATTTTCATGATTTCAGTTGAAGACAGTTAGATAACAGTTGGAACACTACGGAAGATCTAACCTGAAAGTTAAGATAAGTTTAGTGTCAAAGCTGCATTATGCTTTGACAAAATGGAACACTGCTGTTGTTGGAGCAATTACGGCGTGATCGTAATAACGTATTGTCAGCGAGCTATCATCGGAGTGCGGCTCAATCCATCGTCGGGATCGAGTTACGAAGCTTCAGCCAAGTTTTAAGACCCTGCCCAAGGCCTCTTACTAACTATCTTCCTTAACGCCTTAGTTAAGAAGCGCCTTATGAGAACTTTGACGCCGAGATTGAGGAAGCTATTACGGGATCCGTTCAGATAGATATAAGCAGGATGTCACTTCCACGCTCGACTTTGTGAACTTGTTTACTTTGATGATTCCAACTTTTGCCTAATTTATCTCGAGACTCTATTAGCTGACGCAATGAACTTTAAACAGAACTTAGAAACGATTATCAGAGCAATTAAACTCCGGAGAACTTTTGTTAAAGAAAATAATTTACTCGACGTAGAAATATTTTAAAGCCCTAATAGTGCTGGGGATTAAGATAGATGAAAGAAACGGAAGATTAAATATTATCTTGAACACTGTTTGTGTATTGTAGTGCACTACTGTTACTAGGTAGAGGCGGGCATCGGCGGGTGTATTCAGAGTCGTGTGACAGCGAAGCGCCTTCTCGATTAGATAGTGCTATCTTGTTTGCTCTGCTTGTTTTGTTGTAAGGGACGGTGGTGCGGGATGGTGCGATTCGGTTTCTCTGGTCCGGTAGTGAATCGAGGGCCGATCGGGCAGTAGTTGCATCCCGCTCTATCATTACTTCCGCTCCGCTCTCAACTGGGGCAATCGATAGCGGCGCGAGGGGGACGCGCCGGCTGCAAGCCAGCGCCGCCGCGCCTCCCGCGCGCTTTCCCCTCGCTCGCCCGCGCCGCGAGCGCGAACCACTCCGCTGCTGACTTTTGCTCACGCTTCGCTCTCTGCTCATCTTCGCTCAGTATTTATCCTCGCTTGTTTGTTTTTCATTTGAATTGCCTGTTGTCCATGTGTTATGTTCATAATTGCGTGAATGAACAGCAGCAAATAAATGTCAATGTTAATTAATTTTGATTATTTTCAATTAGCCCCAATTACTGTTAGTAATTACGATCAGAAAATCAGAATTCAATTATCCTCCATTTTTGCCAAATAAACCTGCAAACATCAGAATGATAATTATCTTATCACTTATTCACTAATAAAACATAGATAATTGCCAATAATATTGTTAATATCGATACATCTTACCCAAATCTTATTGATACCTCTATGTTATATTCTTATCAACACAATTATGTCTCTCATGCCTTTCATAAGCCATAAGCTTTTTCGCATTGGTGTTGCGGGTTTCGCCAGTTTCGCTGGTTGCGTCAGCTGGCGTGACCAACTGTTGAACACGCATCGCCTGATAGGGAGATACAACGTATCACGTACAAGAACGAGATATATCCATTCTGCCGCTTTTATCAAACCAAGAACATGTTTTACTTCCTAATCAGCTGTTAATTGGTTAAAATATACCTTTTGTTTTAAAATTAACACAGTCAAATCAACCAGAATAATACACCAGAGACCTGAATGAATTAAATCCCGAGGGTCTATTTATAGCGTTTACCCGAATTTTCAAATTAACAGATTTTCATCATTGAAACTATCTAATATTTCGAAACTATTTACCTATTGACATATCCCGTTTGTTTGTAGTGCCCGGCAATATATCGGTGGCCGGTAATGAAATATCCGAGTACTTCGCAAAGTTGAGGAACTTTTCCGGCAGTAGAACAGTTTTGTGTGTGTAGGTACAATGTTTTACTTGTTGGCTTGTCGGTGCGTTCGCGACTTTTTCATGGAACTTTCTTCTTGAATACTTACTTCCTATGTATTTTGTTTAGGTATGAAGAAAAATTTACACTTAAAAAAAAGCATAATCAAAACTTCTGTTTCCATAAACCCAATAAAGCCACTCAAATGAAAAAAAAAAACACAACTTAGCTTAAGCAACTAGAAATTGAAACGGGCAATAAACGCCATGAATAAAACGCATACATAAACTTTATATGCAAGCCCATTGGTCAAAATTGTAGGATGGCCGTTAAAGTAAAAGGTACGACGAAGCTCATTGGTGGCGCGTCGCGTCCGCGGCTCCGACACCTGAGCCCGCAATCACGGCAGCTGTTCTAATATTTATTACATGTGAATATCATATGCCACTTCTTATTCTCAGCTCTGATTGCTCCCCTCTCTCGCCTCTCATCGTAAAAGGGAATGGTATTCGTAAAATAATAATATTTCGCGCGGCATGGTGATAAACTTACCGTATCTGCTTAATAATAACACAGGTGAAAAAGAAGGAAGCAGTCTCCCTTGAAGCAATATCTATCGATTCACGATAGTTTACGTGATAGTATTATCATTCTTTCCACAGACTTATTTCTAGTTTAATGGCAAAGCTTATCATTGGTTTCGACTGTTTGTTTCCAATCAAAATGCTTGTGAAATTCAATAGTAACAATGAATGCCCTCGAAAAGTGATGACACGCTAAACGAACCCGATTGTTCCATTCGCTTTGAAACAATTTCCATTTTAAAATTCATGGGCACAGGCTCAATGAGATTGTGCAGCTCCGAGTTAACCCTCGGTATGATTGTGTTGGTGCCGAATATAATTGAAAACTGTTTTTTGGACGTGGTTTCCAAGTCTCGTCTAATGGCAAGCCGTTAAATATCTTACTATGTATTACTTACTAGCTGTTCTCCGCGGCTTCGCTTCCGTTCAATTCTTTTTCTATTTTTATTTTTCTCTTTGAAACATTTTGTGGAACTTCAGGGACATTATGAAAAAAAAATGAATTTGCCGGATTGGTCCAGCCGTTATCTCGAGTTTTGTGCTTAGCAAAATTCATTTTTATTTATACTTAGATACAGAGCATTCGTACTTTGAAAATATTGATACTATTTCCTCTTTAAATACAGAAGCCATCCTCTAAGGTCCTCTTAGATAAAATTACCATATATGTATGCGGTACCTACCACCTAAGTACTTTTGGTAACAATAGTTTTTTTATTGTACGAGTTTGAGTACCTAATTAATGCATTGTTTTGTTTTCAGCAGATAATTCAAAAATCTAAATAGTTTCATTAAAAAAATAACGTACCTATTTATATAAATAAACTATAAGACTGTAGCACAGTGTCGCGTTAATACAGTGGTTTAAATTGAAGTTAATGAAGTGAGATTCTTACGAGACCTCGGAGTCGTTATTGTTATCTAGGAAACCTTTACCCATACACTACTATTACAACGTTAGAGTACTTGGGATGTGGCCATAGGAACAAGCGAAAGCGGATGTACGCATACGCTTAACTTTTAAACATTAATAGAAGAAAATATTATAATGCCTGATTACAATTTACGGATAGCACGAGTAAGCAAAGTCTAAAGCATAGTCTTTAAGTTTGATTCGGAGTTAACGAATTAAGATAAAATAACTTAATAACCAAATAATATGGCTACGAATATAGACAGCGTCAGCAGCATGCCGAGTTGAGACTATTTCGTGTAAATTTTTCATTTTTCTTTCTTTCATAATGCGTTTGGATACTTAATTTATTACATTGAGTTTTATTACAATCAGATACTGATGACATTTTGAACCTGAAGTAGACATACATTGTTTATAATCGAGTTTCGAGATCACTGTCACTCGTAGCGGTTGCACATTGTAGTCGCACGCGGCCACCGCTCGCTGTCGTTAATCGCTTTCGCTCGTCGCTACGTTGCGTTTGGGTTCGTGCGAGCATAAGGTAGTAGCGAGTGGTTGCCGGCTGGCGGGTCGCTGCGAGGGCTACAGAACAAAAGCCTCACGTAATTAGACCGACCGCGGCAATACATAAATAATTTGCCTCACGTACCGCTTTGTTCGCGGAGAACAGCTTTTTATTTAACGCTGTTATATCAAGAACAACACTTGGTGTGCTTTTGATGACGGTAATCCGCTATCCTTTCATCCCTGGATACGTACGGGGCAGGTGTATTGTGGCCCGCTGTAATTTTCATACTGTATACTTCTTGCTACTATCTTTTTGTTATTATAATTTATTACGAACAAAGCTGGGAACAGCAAGTTTTGGTTAATTAAGGTGTAAATAAACAGATGTTTCTGACACGCAACACGTGTCACATAATTTAGTTTACTACGTCAAAGAATACTTATAAAACACTTTCTAAGTATCGTGAAAAAATATTTTAACCGTATTGCAATGTAATCCTTCTGTATCAGCTGTGTTAATTCAATGTCGTTAGATACTTTAAAAAAAAAAAAAAAAAAAACATTTTAACAAAGGGCCTAAATTCGATACCTTTAAAATAACCAGCGCAACCACCTTTGTGCATTAAAAAAAAAACACTTCGGACATTCGATAGGCAACCAACAACCCTTTGGGGGTGTTTTAAACAAAAAAAATGGCTTTGCTAAACAGATAGCCAAGGAAATATTTGACATTAAATTCAGTTACCGGAATTTTGCTACGGTGTAACAGGAAAAGAAAATTTAGGTTGGTCCGCTTAATGAAACAAATTTTCAGGGCGGCGACATCTAAACCTTAAGCCCTTTGTAGTGCGCTGCCGGCGCTTTGTCCCGGCCGCCCGACCCGCGGCGACTCTTTGTGCCGCTTACAAATATTGCTAATTACGATTAAAAAGAACCTCCGCACCTCCCCGTGAGTCCGTACCCCGTGCTCGGCTATTACGTTTCACATTATACAAATTGAATCGACTTTCTATGAGTTATTTGAATTAATCGCACTTTAAATGCATTGTTGACGGCGCGTTTAGTTCATCAGGCATCAGGGTTGTAGCTGAATAAATTGTTCGTATTATTAAAGAAAATGAATAAAGCTTCTCAACAGTTACAAATTTAAATTTTATTTTATATTAAGTGAAGACGGGATTAATCATTTGCGCTAACGAAAATGCAAGAAACGTCAACTCTATATAATTATCTAGATATCTAACATATATAGGTAGGTACCGTTATGTAACGCGTTCCGATACAAGCAACGAATTAATGCAACAACCAATTTATTTACCCTTGTGTTAAATAGAAAACTGCCGCGGTATTCATACGTAACTTGATATGTTTTTTGTTCATTACCTTATCTTCACACGTTCGCTTTATAAAAAAAAATTGGTTGCCTGTAAAGTCGGTATACGGGCGAAAGTTTTACGTGACAACGACTTTGAGTGGTAAAATAATTTTAATGTGAATATTCATTCGTATAGTAGGAAGAAGGATGAAATAATAGTAACAATTTAAAACATTTATTTATACAAAGAATTATATTTAAAACATTAATTTATACAAAGAATCTAAATCGAAATAGAAGCGCAAGACATGAACCGGTGTGTATGCCTATCTCTCTCACTCTCTCTCTCTCGCTCTGTCTCTCTCGCTCTTAGGCGGGCTAACTGTGCTCGAGTGGAAGGGACGCGTGCCTTTCACTTTTTATGTCTGTCTCTCTCGCTCTTAGGCGGGCTAACCATGCCCGCGTGCCTCTCACTCGCTCTCATTGTGAGCGCATAACGTGAGCGGAGCGTAACGCAGTTTCTTGAAGTGTCAGCCGGCAAACCAATTTATAAGACGTTGTCACGTCAAAACATAAAACTAAGGGACAGTTGTTTGGATCAGTATTGCAAATACCGCCGGTACAAGTAACGTCCCCGACGTGACCTACACTGTATAGCTTTAAGGTATTAAGGAAAAAATCGCTACAAAATTTTACGCCCTCCGTGCGACACCCCCCTAATAATGTCTGCTTAAGGGCGGGCGGTAACATGGAGTACACATTTACGCTCCGTTAAATGGGGAAAGCTTTTTTCGTGTTTAGTGTCACAAAAACTGTTATTAGCCTGAATTGTGGTGGCAACTGCTACGACAAAATTCACTTATAATAGAAAAACCAAATATCGAAACGTATAGAACCGGGCCTTCCTGCGTGATTCTGATTGATGTTTATGTTTCCGGATACTACACTTAAATGACCGTCGTTTCTGTTGTGAAAATGACTGATTGATATATCATGATTAATATGTCCCAAAGTACGACTATTATGCAATCACAATCATTCCCGTTTATAATATTTCGAATGAAATCACAATCATTGTCACTTGTTTTGTCGATCTATCTTTTTTCAATAACTGCTGATGCCTGAATTAAAAAAAATAGCAATTTTCAACCAAGCTAAACTGATGATAGTAATAATTAATTATACGATTCAGTTAAAAAAAGACTGAAATATGCACAGAAAACCGGTCACGTGCTAGTCCCACTCGTGCAAAGAGTTTTCGTCTCTAACATAATATAAACATCACCAATTCAAGTTCATAATTCATAAAATATGATATCATTATACGCTGCTCTTACGCAAGGTAATGATAATGTAAATTCATCGATACACTTATTACCAATTTTGAAACAGCAAAATGTACCAAGTTATCAATCCACAATGGATTTGCGTGTGTACATCTGAAGCCCTCTCATTCCAAGAGAAGGGACGTATACATGACATGCAAAAAGATTATTTAAATGTGATATAGCAACAAATAAACTAATTTTAACTTTCTGTTTGTGGGCCGTGATACGTTGCTTGTTGCTAAAACTAAATTAAGAAGGTAGTGTGGGCATCGCGGTGGCCCGTCAATAAGTGCACCGCTCTGATACTTGACGGTCTCCTTAATGCGAGGTTCGCGTGGACGGAAATGGACATTTGTATTCACATCGGGGAACAACAAGACGTTCTAAGTGCCTATCCTGCCGCCATTAATAAATAACAGGTGAATTATTCAGATTTCCGACGAGCCCTTGCCTTCAATAAATAATAAGACTCATCGGGCGGGTAAAATGACGTACCGTATTGTGATTGCGACGGGTTTTAGTCACATAAAGTAGGAATTGTTTTATTTAAATATCTTCAAGAAACTATGTTTTCTAAACTTAAGCAACAAGCGTGATTCTTATGTAAGTTATACCTACATTATTATCCTTGTTAAGATGCCAAACTTTGCTGACGAACAACATGTAAGACTTCAATATACTTATCAAATATAAATATGTTACTGTCTTATATACTAATAACACTCAGTTAATTATAATCAGTAGAGTCAATAATCGATAACACGATAATATCATATAACCAATACAATTATTGGATTTCTAATTACCAAAGCGGTAATTCGAAGTGACCGCACCCCGTCGCCTGCAGGCGCGACCGCAAGCCGCTGGTTGACGCGTTATTTCACGCCGAAATCCGTGACGAACGACGCGCGGCTGCCACGAGCGTGCTGTACGGACTTATTGTAGTCAGAATCAGTTTGTAGGGTAATTCGTTGGAGGATTAGTTTATTATTTCGTTTTCTGCTGTCATAGGAGGCAATAAGGCTTAAGGATAAAATTGTTTTTTTTTGGACAGCTTTATCTGTCCGAAATTTTACTAAGAAAAAGACTCTGAGTCAGTCCAGAGTCTACTGAACAAACACGGTTGTAATTTTTTATTAATGTAAATAAGTACTTTTTTAGAATAAGAAATGAGACAAGATAACGATATTAAAAAAATGTCTAACTAAAAATAGAGGCGGAATTTTGTTGGTAAAGAAAGAAATAAGGGATATAATAGAGTGGAGGAAGAGGCTGTGAATGTTTGGGCAAGCGGACACGGGAGTGACGTGCGGCGCTGGTCGGACCATACGCATTACCTCTCGCCACATTGAGCGCGTTGTGGGATCGAACTTATTAGGAAATGTGATCATGCGAATAATACTCGCTTCATACGTTTTATTGCGTTGGGGTATTGGTATTCCGAGATACGTTTCGAGATGTACCAGAATTAATGCCTTTTAGACGTCGAAGTCCCGATATTCAAAATGTTTCATCCAAACGGCTCTAATCGGATCGCAAGACGCTGAATATATTTCTAGCTTGTCAAATCAAATCCAACGTACGTTGTGATTTCTAGAACCTTTTCCCGTCTTCCTCTGAGCAAGTTTTTGTAGTCACGTGATAAGAACATGTCAGTGCCTACACAACAGCTGGTTTCGTATTTCGACAGCGTCTCGCTGACTCTGATTATGTAGATTCCTTTACAGAGGACATTTTACGCAAACATACGAATGAAGATCGAATCAGATATGCATGGGATCAGTATTTTATCCTTAGGAAAATATGGAAAACGAATTTTTGGTAAATAGAGTTAAAGGGATCTTATTTTGTGTATGCTGATTTTTCTTACGTGCTACTTATGAAACATTCTGTGTTGCTAAAACGAAATTACTGTTTTAATTTGGAAGTTATCAGTATGTGTCACATATTTTTCCTAAACAACGTAATTTCGATACTGGTCTTGAGTGAAAGTACAAAGTATTGTAAAATTATTAGCTATAAGGTAGTGTAAATCGAAGTAATGTCGCTAGGAGGGTCCACCTCAAATCCAATCGAGTAAAGTGCACGGTTGTTTGAACGTCTTGCTAGTGTTATTTAGCTGAAACGCTTGGGTTGTAGACTGGAGCGGAGCAACTTCACGATATCAATATCTGACCAAAGCATGTCTCAACTGACACCGTTGAACTTTGAAAATCAGATGAGTGTTTTCATATTTTAGGAGCATCCCCTAGTTCGGTCAGAGAGGTTCTATTTAGGAGCTTCTGTGTCGTTATTTGCTTTTCGTAACTAACAGAAACAAAAGTTAAACTATAATGTGTTCTCACAAGTAACTAATGGGTGGCAAGTTTCCGCTGGAGGTACTTAAGCGCCAATTCTTGAAGAGAGACTACTTTCTGAGTACGTACACATTAGTGAGCGCTACTTGGCGCTTTCCGGGCTAAATCTTAACTATCTACTTAAGTCAGTGTCAGGGTGAGCTCGCGAACGAATTGAATAAGCCCCCTGCTTTCTCTTCGCTTCCCATTATCTGCTTTCATTACATGAGCTTCACTCTGGAATTCGGTTCAATTACTCCGTAATTTGGTGAATTGACGTGGCATTTTGTCAGCTTCTTCGCGTGTTTTGTTTAGGGTACGCTAGCAATAAGTGAAATATATTTTTACGACACATTTAGAGAGCTTACAAATCTACAGTCTATGGGAATAATGAAATATTTCAACAAAATTTAGCTGGTTCCAACACTAAAGTTATACAAAATGACGGGCGTACTCGTAAATTAGATAGTTCATAGAAAACACGTTGGAATACTGCTATGTAAATTAGTAATTTTTCAAGCTCGTCGGGAACTTTCAATAGGAACGTTTCTTGAGTTGTTTGCGAAGTGAACTAACTCAATTAGGCTTGTTTCTGCGGACACCAGCGAGCTCCCGAGACGAACTGACTTGTTATTTATTTTCAACAAACACAACCCTTAATAGCAGTGAAAGTCTGAAAAGGATAACATTTAATAAGCTTACTTCTCTTACTAAGTACACAAATATTAAGAAAGCACCTAATAATTTTACTACAAATTCATTTAATTCTAACGATAAAAATGAATTAACGATACGGAAACATAATGCAATGAACATAAAATTCGTTTAGTATTGCTTGTAATGCTTCGCCCGCGCGGCTGCGAGCGCGATCCAATAATTCACCACAAAAGCTTTATTACACAAACGTTGTCAATACCGATGAAGGTTCACTATCGGGAATTACTGGCCAATGAAATGCCATCGAGATGCTTGCTTTCCCTCGGAGTAATAATATAGCACACACCGCAGTATCCCCATAAAAATATGTTTAATGACATCATAAAGATTCGATATGTTCGCACCGCGGTGCGCTGAAAGCCTCCTTTTACTGGAAGTGCCTATACTGCATATACTTATACGCATCTATAAATCTGAATCTATATCTTTTACTACCATCCACTCTAATGACAATGAATCGTAAAGGCATTATTAGCAACGTTTTTAACTGTAAACAGCGTAATTTATTTAAGTAAGTAAATATTTAAGTCGTGTCCCGTTTCAAGTTTTGTTCATATAATTAACAACAATGTAGTTGTAGCTATTTCTTGCGCTTGAACTTTTCAGAACATCATACAAATGTAACTTTCACAAAAGCAGATTTTCCCATTGAATTGTCTCGAATTTGAACAAGCCCCTCTCCCTTCGCTCGCGGCGCCACTGCTATTAACCGCAAGTTTCGTTATTAGCGACTGTGTTGAAAAGTTACTAAGGGAATTACCTTCATTTAAATTGAGATTAAATTCTTAGTCCGAAGGAATGTCTGAGTTTTGTTCGCGTCGAGTACCGAGTGATGTATGTGGAATTAACTGTAATTTGTTATCTACACCAATTTCGTAGAGGGGAATCATTTTACAGAACGGGATCGGATTCAAAGAGGGAATATTTTACAGGATTGCGGTGATAATAATGTTGTTTACTTCGACATTTTACATCGGCATTATTTTATTAAGACTTGCTTCAAACAAATAGGGTTTGTTTCATTGTGAAAATGGAGTTTTGTTTAATGTGGCTTTGGTACCAATTTTAAGCCTTCATTTCAAATTCTATTTCGTAACCTCATTTAGAAATGTTATACGTTGTTAACTTGCATTAAATAAACAAAAGAAAGTGATGGTGAACAATAAATTAGGGGCAAACTTTGCGAAAACTTTGAAGAACATTCAAAGGCCCCGTAAACGAGATCAAGTAATTTAAGCCGAAATAAGCAAAATTACTTCGGCGATGTCGGCTTCTCTAGAACGTCACGGACATTTAAACCAAGTCCTCTCACGTAGTAATTTTAATAAATACTTTTTTAATATAAAAAGATTGAAACAGAACTCTTTTGTTACAGAACAGTGCAATAAACGTGGCCTATTTTCAAAGGATCGTAGTATTCCGGTAGCTGATGTCCGTCCTTTCTTTTGGTATTCAGAGCGCGGGCCGAAGAGGAAAATTAAGGTGGCCGCAACGGACATGTAAACTTTGATTCCGTACCGATTTTTTTATGTAAAAATAGCGGTCTCCTCATATGGTATTCATAAAGCCCCTCCACACGACACACTTTCCGCAGGAGCATTTTGTGGAAGCTGTCATCCCGCCGCGCCGCGCATCGCTTGCTTCTGTGAGCCCTTCCTACCCTCTACATCACGTTAATAACAAATGACAGTAAAACTAAAATTGCATCACATCCAATTTTTTAAGTCGTGAGAACTGCCACTACTGTTACTGTTGTCTTTCTATATCCTCTGAATTGCACATTATGCTTTGATGGCTTACGATTGTCATATTTGTATACATTCTTAAATAAATCACGTCTTTATCCCTTACGGGATGAACAGAGCCTAAAGTCACAAGACCTAAGGGCCATATTTAGAATGATTGCGGGTGTATATGGAAAGAGGAATCAAACTAGTGATGGGTTGCTAGCCGCTTCGCCTATAAAATAATTATTAAGATTATCGCTCATTCCATTCCCAGTATCTGTATCATCGTAATATTGAAAGCCAAGTTGTTTCAGTATAGATTATTTTAGGTAGGGTCTACTATTCCAGCAATATATAAAGGCTATATTTAGTTGCCATTGATAATCCAGTTGAATTATCCACATTCGACTTTTACGACGGCAGAACAGAACCAATACACGAAACAAAACCTAGTAACCCTAGGTGGGTTTGGTGCTAGCACGAGTGAGTGACCGTGTCCATTTGCTAACTAACCACGAGGTGGGGCTCGGAAAGAATAACGAACGTCGTGATTAATGGACACACTCGTTAAGTTTCTTGTTTGAACAATAATTAGTTCGTAGGAACCTGCGACGAGCATTTTTGCTTTCGTACGGCATACTCCAGCACTCCACTTCGCCATAACTTTGTAAACTTATCTTAGTTAGGGACAATCAATTTTCATTTTCCGTCGATTACGAAACTTAGATGGAATAGTATTTTAATACTGCTAATGGTAAAGTGTTTTATTTCACGTTGATTGTGAATCACACGGCAAACACACTCTGGGATTTGCCATCGAAATACAACGAAATTATTAAGGGTCGTCAATTTTTTTGAGAGAGGTACGAAACCCAAAAAAATTTATGGAGACTTGGTATTTTCATGCTCTAAACATACTTTCATAAAAAGGTGAAGAGTAACTAGGTACATCACTTACACCAAGTGCAGAAAAACTCAAAATTAGCTTCATACGACCCAGACCTGTATTTTAACATTGATGTGAACCGTCTTTTATGTCATTATGGTAGGTGTAGAGGTCGCAAAATCTGTTCCGTCCTCACGGAACAAGTAAACAAACATCAGATCGTATGTAATGAATCGCAAGGATCCGACGAGTTTGTTTTCATTTCTTCCGCTTCACCGTATTTGCATATTATACAAACAGAAGGCGTACATTTGCAAGATTACAAGCAACACAAAATACAAGTTATATTTGCTGAATTTCGACGCGTGGTAGTATGTCAGCTTGATGGGCTCTTCTGACTTCAACCAATTTAATAATAATATGCGAGATTGGATTGGATTCAATTTGTTCGTGAAATAAGCATGGTTTTGCAGGGTTTGATTATTATGTACCTATTATGGATAATCGGTACCTACTAATACAACAGCTGTCTTCCGAGAAACAAACACCAAAATTCAATTCAAGAATTAATCCGCCTTCCCAATTATTACTAGTATGGGGTAGCATAAAGTAAGCACTAAATAAGTACTACTTTAACTGTAAAACGTTAGTGTGGTTGTAAAATATGTAATGTCAAGGACATAAGGGATTCAGGTGATAAATGAAAAAATACCGATTTCTAAAGCTTTATTAAAGTTTTCTATACTCGTAGGATAGTGTTGCACCCAGCGAAACCCTAACCTTCAAAGGAGCAGGCAGCCAAATTATCACGGGATGTACTTGGCCATCATCCGCTCTCCACGGCTATTAGTCAAAAATTATAACAACACCTCGCGCTTCCGCACACTTAACAATGTAAACAGACAATGCGTAGGTGTATTAATCATTCCATGACTCATTCATGCCAAGAATAACATAGAGAATGGTGTTTATAAATCGTTAGCGACGCGTGTTTCCATTGATTTTCAGGCGATTCGGTTATGTTATGATGATTTGAAGTGTTTGTATATTTGAACGTTTGCTACCTTTTATTTTTTTTCACATTTTTTTGGTCTGTTCAGAAATGGTACTTAATAATAATGAATGTTTCTTTTCAATATCAAGACGCCCTGAATACAATTTGAAAATACAATTATGTACATCAAAAAACCTACAGTTTTAAGTTATCAATCCAAAAAAATACGACTGCGCAGTCTTAGGCACCATTAAAGTTTTTACAGAATCCAGCGACCAGACCATTTTTGCGTTTGAAAAATCACACTGCAGGTATAATCGAGGTCACGAGTACAAACTCGTACAGTTCCATTTACTTATGCCTTAAACTGGACGATAACATTGATAGATAGGTATAGCATATGAATAAAGACAATCTCGTATATAGATTTTCAGAATTGAATAATAAAAATAGATTTATTGTTTATGTAGTATGAAACCCAAAATCGTAAGTTACAGAATTTGAAACAAATACTCGTTTTGAACACAAATTTAAAGTGGATTTTGGTTTTAGGCCGACCCTTATTTATACGTTACAAAGGCTACTCACATAAACAACGGCCAAGACTAAGATAACAATGTTAAATAATTCATTAGACCGCGAGGACATCGAAAACAAACCGCGCTACCGCTGGTCTGTGTAAAAAATGGTCGTCAATAAAATGTATGGTGGCTTGTTGTCAAGGCGTAAAAGCGGCGAGAGGCGTTCGGTCTTCGATCCAACATCCATCATGCTCAGAGGCCGTTCTCGGCAGATTGATCGCTGGCGCCGGCCGCACGCCATACTCACACAAATATAGCGAAAGGAGCGAAGAAGCACTGAGACAAAAATGGTGAGAACAAACAAATGCGCTGTCGATGGTGTGACAGAAGGATTGATAGTTAGTACCCGCCGCGAGCCCTCCCCTCGCCCCGCTGTGCTCGATGTAGAATAAAATGAGGCTTTACTCTATTTGTGGTCAATTTGTACGGACTGGAGCTTCTAAAGCGAGGACGTGTCCACGTCTTGTTATTTTAAACGGTCCATCTTTTCCTCAGAGTTCTTTAGAATAAATTGCTTGTTTGCGAATGTAGAGCAGCGCTTACAAAGCAAGATAATATAACTGGGATGAAGATTCTGGGTCGAAGGGGTATTACCGTATCAGCGGCATGAGAATTGAATGGCTAGTGGCTAGTCTTGCCAAAGTATTTTTTCTTTTAAATCAATAGTAGATTGTACAACAAGAGCATAAAACAAGCCATGGGTTTTATGAACGAGTTATACACTCTGCTTTTCACTTAGATTGCGAAGAAACAAAATAAAAACATTGCAAAAAAAGTTAATTAATATTAAATGTGACATTGGCACAATTCGATATATTTTATGGTTTTTCCTGGCAAATTGACTGTGTTAGGAGTCAGTGTTATTTCCTCTTCACTTGACGAAATTATTGAATATTAATCGTAAAACAGTAACAAATTGCAACATAAATCCTACTAAGAAAAAATAGGATGTTCCCGCCTGAGTTCCCGCCAATTAACTTTTTTTTATATATTTTTTTAAACGTGATACTGCGGTAAGGTTCGAGTGTTGATTTATATTTTAAAAAGTTTTATTTTTCATGTACTTATTTGTTTCAATAATAACTAGTCAAATTATTGTTACCTAGTTTTAGGTACTAATTAAACAGTTTAATAGACCGCAGATTATAATTAAAAAAAAACTTTAAAAAATAAACAAAATATGCTGTCGTAAAGTTTTAGTGATTGTTTGTGGCTGTTGGCACCCGATTGTCTTGGTCTTAGACGAAGATTTTACTTTATAAATGGCATTTTATGCAGCTTACATCCAGCATAAAGTCGAACTTTTTGAGCATGAGACGTGAAAAGAAAATATTTACGTAGGTACTGCGTTAATTTTCAAGTAACCTGGGAAATAACTGTAACCAGGATTACGAATATGGAATGAATGTTGTGGTCGGAATTCAAAATGATGATAATATAAATTCACAATAACCATACTTTGAATGGGTAGACAGGAAGGCATAGTGTGATATTAATTATTGGGCTGCATGCATGTGCATATAGCAGTAGAAGACAAGTTATTTTCTATTGTACAAAACAATATAAATACTCTTTATTGAACACCACAAATCAGTACGAAACAATACAGAAACAAAAAAAAGTATACAATAGTCGGTTTTGTAATTTTTGATTCAAAAATTTAGTCACTCCTTTGACACCGTAATCGTAACATTCACAGGGGTGATCAGCCAGACTAAACTAACCACCTCGTGAAATTATCCAGATTAATTTTAAGAAATCTTTTATAAATAAGTAGATGATATGAGAACTAGAGTCACCGACATTGCTCGAAGAGTACCTATACCTACGTTGAATTGGCAATCAAATGGGCAGGCCACATTGCTCGTAGAAATAACCGTTGGGGGAGAAAAGTGCTCGAGTGGCGACCATGAACCGAAAGACGCAATGTTGGCAGGCCTCCCACTAGGCGGACCGACGACATCGTGAAAGTTGCAGGTAATCGGTGGATGCAGGTGGCGAGAGTCTTTCATTCTGGTGTTCTAAGGGGGAGGCCTTTGTTCAACACAAAACGTCTTCAGGCTCATGATGATGATGATGATGAAAAACGGGACTTAATCACGTTAATCCTCTCGAGACCATGGATGCAAAGTCGCGTCCGAAACTCCGAGGTATTTACAAAAATACTTTTATTTACGTGATTAAGTCCCGTTTTTCTTATAATAATGTGTGAAAATCGCGAAGGTTGAATCGATACATGATGATGAGATGTCATAATGTGAGTGTATTTATTGTTGCAGAGTTCGTGATGTCGGAGGGCGGGCACGGCGCGGGCGCATACCCCGCGCGCTCCCCCATGTCCAGCTCCACCACAGGCCATTCCAGCTCCAGCCATCACAGGTTGCTATACACATACTACATTATACATAAATAAATCACGTCTTTACCCCTTAGAGGGTAGACAGTGAATGCTCATACTAATTGATATAAACTCTTTAACTCATTAAAGGTTTCAAGTTTCAAGATAATCTTTCCTTATTTAAATTGTCTTAGAGAGTCTCAACCCAAAATAACCACCCAACATAATCAGAAGCTCTAATAGACAACCCAAATTGAATAAAAATAAAATAAAAGCATTTGGCTTTTACCTTTAACTTTAAAATTAAATCAACCGTACGGGTCCGCTGGTAAAAGCCCATAACAAATTTAATAAAGACATTTTTTTGCGATGACAGAGGTGCCTATCGAGAGGCTGAAAAAATCTTTATTAATGCACTTATATTCTAAAATTTCCTTTGAGCTTTGAGCTCTTCAAACCCTCCGAAATTAATCTTAGCTCTCATCAAAAGGATCGGGAATGCTCTGCATTCCGACGGCGCATTGAATAGAGGCGGCAGCAACCGACGAGACGAGACAAATTTCCACGTGTCAAACTAAATAATATCGACTGTGTGGTCCGCAATTAAATATAATAGCACCCCTCTTCGGCCCTTTAATTATATAAAGTTACAGATTCCTTTTGCAGTGAATCTTAAATCTAATAAAAAATTGATACACCCTCGCCGCTCTCCGCTCCTCGGTAGAAAAGAGACGCCCTGCATTATTAATTTTAAACTGACGCGTGAGAAAATCATTTTAAGTTTTAAATGAAGAGAATTTGCATTTTACGCTTTACGGCAAAATGGACATAAAATAGGTACTTTTGTTTTGTCGTGTTACAGAACTACTTATGAATTTCATCTACTCAAATACAACCTTTGCACGTATACAAAGATAAGCTATTGCAAGCAGTTTTGATACCCCAGGTCGTATACATGTCGACTGTAGTGAATTAATAAAATAAAATTCATAGCAGTCGGAATATAACTGAAGATTTAAATAATAATCCTAGGAAAACAGACAAGTTAATAAATTCAACGTATTATTCAGTGGCTGCAGTGTTGGAACAGCCCCCGCGAGCAAAGTTTAGAACTAGCAGTTTCAGTTAGTGTAATTTAAGAAGCGCAATTAACAAATGTCATCAGCAAGCGCCGGCAAACGTCGCAAAATGCATTACTCCTCAGCGAACGTGTTCCTCTCTCAACGAGCCCCGTGTTCACTTTTTTTCAACTATTTTTACCTGCACTTTACCCACTGTTCCACCCACAGTACGTACCTACCTACATTCAACCAAATTTGCCCACCCTTTCCATCCAAAATAAAAATGTAAAAGCAATTTTATTTTCTCTTTTAAGCGCAATGAAATTTAATTTCTGCGATTCCTTCAAAGACGGAAGTTTTCAGGCATTTCAAGTTTTAGTGAGATAAAATAATGCTGTATGCTTCAGAGAGAAATTTATGATGATCAATTTTGCTAAACGGTAGCTACTTAAGAAAAATTATTCAAGTTTTTGCCTCTGCGAGTACGTATTAAGTTTTACTTGTAACGAGTTGAGGCACCAGAATACATTTATAGTACATAAAAGAAAATATCAAATTAATCAAGAAATTTACATCTTGATTTTTAATGTTTACTTTTTACGTTTTACCGTTAGAAATTTAATTTTTTTTTTAATTTTCTGTGTCGTTTAGAAATTAGTACATAATAAGTAACACTAAGTCCTACTATTGTCAAATGCATCGCGATTAAGTACTAAGCAAAACTCACCGAAAAATAAATGCGTCGTAGATAATAAAACAGGATCAAATTACTGAAAAGTTCAGAAACTGCATACGTTTCAACTTCACCTGAGCTAGCGAGCTGGCATCCCCAGTGACGTCATAATTTTATACAATTAACCTGGCTAGGAATGAAGCTAGCCGGAGCGTCCGATGCACGCGTACTCGGCTCTCGGGCCTTGTTGCGGCGCTGAAACTAAAATAAACATGTTTAGGCAACCGCAAGAGTATATTTTGTATTTATTGTGATAGTTTTGTGTCCTTAGTTATATTTCATCTCGTCTTTATACGTGGTTAAATATGTAATGAACCCCAAATAATAATAAAAACTAGCAAGCAAGTATTAGCAAGTAGGTGTAGCTACACTAAAACAACAAATATGAATTCAGAGCGTCTCAATTACAACTCAATGTTTAAATATTTTGTTTGAAGCTCCATATGTAACGTTTGTTCTGCTATCAGTACCTAGTACGAGAATATTGGCATTTCGTACTACAACTTACATGACCCAATTCTTGTGGACATTCCAGTACTTACAGTACCTATGCAGGTGGTATTTGCAGTCGGCGTACATTGTGAGCCTGCCACGTGACATGGAAATGCTTTACTGACCCTATTAACACTCTAACCACATACCTGCAAATAAATAGGCTCTGTTATGTCATGGAAGTACGAAATTTAGACCTAAAATTGAGAATCGACTGCGAGGTAGAGGAATGTAGTGTGTGTGTGTGTGTGTGTGTGTGTAGGGTGTAGGGATGTATGTGTGTGTGTTATTGTATTATTATTGTAGTTAAAAGTCAGAACACTGAAAAGTTCGTTTTAATATTTCATATTTTGATGGTTAAATCTTATCTCTAAATAGACCGCAAAGGGTTCTTTTACCGACTCGTTTTTTCTTGCGCAGAATGTTGTCATTGTAGTAATTAATGTTGTATAGGAGTAGATGTTAGTTGGTACCTAGTTCTTACAAAAATGTTGCTAAGAATTACGAGTAGCAATATTTGTTTATCAGCGTTCCACAGCGGCTCCACAAAATAATAGTATCTATATAGTTACAAAAATGTTACTATAAATTCAGCCCAATGAGGTTTTTGTCTGTGTATACTCGCAACAAAGCTTAAAAATATACATTTTACGTTTAATTCAGCTGATAAAATTGGCTTCTCCGGAATAGCACAGTCAATTTAGTTGGGACGGCACGGCGAGAGGTGCCACGGTGTCGCTTTGTGTTACTATCGCAATGGCATTATGGCCAATTCGATTTACTCCCTTCACTGCATTTTTGCAAAGTAGCCTTTGAATTGTCACAGGAATTCTGTTTAGTTGCCTTTTGCTTTTTGAATTTTTCAGTGCTTATTGAAGTGTTTATGTTTCGGGCAGTTCAGCTGACTATTCCTTTAATATAATCCGCTTAGATAGTGGTTGAAATACTAGTAGAGCTGTCTTTCTTACGGGCTTGCTGGATTGCAGTACTAACATCAACTATTCGTTAGTGATACAATCATCAGTGCCGTACACTCTATGGTTTAGCTCAATATTCGTTAGTGATACAATCATCATTCATCAGTGCCGTGCACTCTATGGTTTAGCTCAATATTCGTTAGTGATACAATCACCAGTGCCGTACACTCTATGGTTTAGCTCAATATTCGTTAGTGATACAATCATCAGTGCCGTGCACTCTATGGTTTAGCTCAATATTCGTTAGTGATACAATCATCAGTGCCGTGCACTCTATGGTTTAGCTCAATATTCGTTAGTGATACAATCACCAGTGCCGTACACTCTATGGTTTAGCTCAATATTCGTTAGTGATACAATCATCAGTGCCGTGCACTCTATGGTTTAGCTCAATGTGTTAACGACGACACGTGTGTGTTAATCCCAAGCATTGAAGGCATTTTGATGCAGCGGCGATTACTAATTCAATAACCATTCGATGAACTTGCTGGCCTTTTATTTACCTAACGAAATTTGAATTTCCTTTAAAAGCATATTTTGCCCTCCACCTGCCTCCTTTCCTCCTCACTTACGTTTGACGTGCATTTAAACAAAGTTATTGGCCCTAGCTAGGATACTAGTAATTCTATTTGCTACTAAAATGGCAGGGAGACCATGTAAGAGCATGCAACAGCCTGTCATTAATATTATAAGCGAGCCGACCATACATCCACGCACGTTGTTTCTTCACGATACAAGACCGTCATTTCTAAACGAGTTAGCTTTCAAATTGAACCTAAATAATATATCAGCCTCACGAATAACCCTAAACACCGAAGTTTTACGTAAGTAGTTATTTTACTTCACATTTTCTTGTTAGAATTCAGTGATTTCTTATTTCATATTGTATTTATTTAATACAAGTTTTTATTTAACTTTGAATTTTCGTACATAGGTGTGTAAAGAAGTAAATAAATAAAAATAAATATTATGGGACAAATTACACCAATTGACCCAGTCCCAAACTAAGCAAAGCTTGTGCTATGGGTACCAGGCAACTATAGGTATAATTATCGATATATATTAGAAAAAAAACGATTGTCTGTAAAGTCGGTTTACGAACGATAATTTTACGTGATAACGTCATAAAGAAGCATATTCAAACTGCTAGCTCTGACGTCACGCGAGAAGATCGTGCCTCTCTATCGCTTGCTCCGCGCTCTCGCTTGCACACTCTGACGTCACACGGAACGTGACAATGAGTCATGCTTTTTCGTGAGTGCAGCCGGCGTTCATCGATTTATAAGACGTCATCACGTCAAAATTATAGCAGTATGATTTCATTATAATATATAAAGCTTTTAATTATAAAAGTAATGGTTCTGTCGATCTCAAATGTTGTACTGTTAATGATTTTAGTAGTGGAATCGATGAGAGACTTTGTTCCGAAGGATTTAATTAGAAAATTGTAAGGAGTCTCTTGAGATTTATATTTTGATCTTTTAACGCTTAGTTTTACTATTAATACTAAATTTAATACGCCTTCCCGTAGTAGAATTTTGAGACGAGATAACCATAATTAAAAACGTGATTAACGTTATAAAAGCAGATGTTTTTCAAGTGGCTTATCGTTCAGAGTGTTTTAAGCGTGATCCCTCGTTCATTATAAAACAACTACATAGGTACTTTAAAACAGTCGAGTCACTATGTTCATTAGTCATTGACCTCGCAGGAACAGGAGGACGCAATAAAATAACCCCTTTTACGATGTGTTAAGTGGATACGAATCATATTCTATCATCAATCATAATTACCCCCCCTTTTTATATGGTAATGGAAGCCCACAGATAAGCAAACAATGAAGTTTTTCACAAATTGAATTAGGCTTCCTTATCCTTTAAATCCATATGCACGTGTTTAAAAAAAAACTTAATAGGTTTTTGATTGCAACCGTTGTTCATAAAGATGACTTGCATTACCTTAGGTCAAGAGGGCCGCGAATCCATTTTGATTCACAATAAACAATAGATGTAAATAAAAAAATACTTTTGTACAAAAAACTATAAATTTGATAACCTTACAGGCTACACTTTGTAAGAGAGAAAAATAAAACCACAACCTGAACTAGGAAAAAGGATTGCATTACGTAAATATGTAACTGTGGTTTATACTGCTTAAATTATTTTATTTTACCTTTTTATGACAGGCTAATAAGATTGAAGAATACTTACTTAGTGCCGTGTCTTACTTACTAACTCTCCTCACGTGATTCCACGACAATCACTACTGCTTGACGGCAGGATCGGTGAGTGAGTGGCAGCGATGTGGACAGACCTGGCACAACTTAAAAACGCGAAAGGGCGGAAATCATAGGAATCATTATTATTATAGGCGATGCGGCAAGCAACCCATCACTATTTTGATGCCACTTTCCACCTATACGCCCAAAACCTTGTTGAGCGTGGCCTGTTGGTCTTATTACCTTTGGGTCTGTCTACCCCGTAAATGAAGACGTGATTTTGTGTGTGTATAAAAACTTAATTTGAAACTCCTGACAACCTTTTAGGGATCTTACTTCATAAAACCTCCTCCTTTTTTGAAGTTAGTCAATAATACCTACGGCCGTTATCAAAGATTTAGTTACTCTGTCAACATCTCAAGGCACAAGTCTATTCCCGAAACATAAACCCTGTTCATTCCTTTTCCATCAGCCCTTCTCTTGAATGGAGGCAAAAAATAAGGCGGGTTTCGGTAGTGGGCTGACCACACGCCACACACCCGGCCGAGCCCGCCAGCAAAAGTGAGTGACGTCTCTGCCTCAAGTAGCTCCATTAACCACCAACTTTAAGGGGCTCAACAAAGATGCGAACGCGTCGCAATAAATAAAGCGCTTGAGACAGATAAATTATCTTTGACTTGCGCACAGCTACCCTTGACAAATTATCTGTCATAAAAGCTAAAAACAAATTTGCTTCGCAACGGAAAACTTTGTAAATACCAATAACGGCGACTGGTTTATGTAGGCTAATGTCATATTAAAATTTTAGGTTGTGATACCATTTTTTATTATCTATCTTAACCTGGTACCTTTAAAGGGATACTGATTTTTTTGTACAAGCAAACAAAGGAGAAGATTGAGACAGCAACATGTATGTTTTTGCCAAAGAAAGCAACTTTTTTTCGTTTAACTACAATCTTTATCATTATCTCCAGCCTTATACCACAGCCATACAAGCCAATTGAAGCCTCCTTAAATTTTATTACACATTTTTTTATAAAGTTCAAGCCAATTGAAGCCTCCTTAAATTTTACTAAGTACATATTTTTTTATAAAGTTCATGTCGATATAATACCAGCCACAGTACTCTAAATTGCTTGTCAAATACGACTTAATGCATTTTCATAATAGTGACAATACTCTATACGGAAAGTTTATAGGATCATTTTGGTATGCGACTGAGTTGTTGAAATCCTCTCGAGATACCTGCTACCTACAATAAATATAATTTAGACCAGTTTGGACTTCCAAAAAATTGTACAGATGACGACTCTTCACACCACGGCCTAGCAATTTAATGAAACTTGCTTAGTGTTTTATCTAGCTTGTGTAAATTGGGCTGAAGGTGTAGCAACGTTACAACAAAATTAAATCCAGATACGTTTTTTAATTCAAAATTGGCGTTCCTAAACAAACCGGTATCTGATAATACGAACGGAATAGAGGAATAAGTTCATTACGTTAATTTAACGTCTAATAATTCGGTAAAAGCAGCGAGTTGATGTTGTTAAAGTTTTAATTGCTTTTATCACGGGCCGTTGCTTTTAGGAGCAGAAAGTGCGTGTGGGTAGATGATTAAATTGTATTGTATCTTTCAACGGGTAATAAATTCACCATAGAGTTTTTCCACCATTTTAAACTCTTGATATGTTTTGATATGATTTCGCGGGCAACGTTATTTCACGTGGCTGAATCGGAATTTGTAGTGGCGCCACCTGGGGCTCTATTATGATTAACTTCGGGTGCTGATTTTAGTTATCCCAACAATTTGAATATACTATTTTGCAGAGCCTGACAGGTCTGTAAGATCATTTGCATGAACAATTCGCAATTGGAACAAAGCCTCGAAATCAGTCATCGAAATACCACATGAACTACCTTCGTTAGTTTGTGAATATTTATCGTCTGTTTGCTCTATGATATATATTTTTTTTGTTGAAAATATTGCGATAGAAAATGTAGTGCACTTTTTCATGCACAGTCTGTTACTGGATGAGCATGCCTTACCTAATAGGTACCTGCAGTCAACCAGGCGTAAACTAAACGTAAGCGTCAGACCAAATAAAAAGTAAAGACTTTTGCAAGCACATGGCGAAGCGTATGCTGAATGGAGGTGGATGCCTTTACGTGCCTTTACGATGCCGATTAGTGTACCTTACAATATGGAGTTTCATACAAAGAATACTGAACGCCTCGAGTTAAGATGGTGCTAATCTCCTGCCGAGTTGATAAGTTTGCCGCTATCCAATAACAATACTTTAATCGGCTCAATAGATTGATAGTACTAGATATTTTCCAGCAGATAGTTTCAATAGTTTCAGACGTGTGTCTTTTTTCAGATCTGATTTTAACTGATTTTATATGGTTTCTGATCATACAAAACATCAAACTTCGCTCTCAAATGCTTTGAAGCCTACCTTTATGCTCGATACAAATCTACATATCTCCCGTCGACGAATGCATGGCATCGTTAATGAAATTGAGGTGTATTTTTCGTTATATTCAGGAGAACAATAGTTCATAATAACAACGCGCAGTTAGGTATGGCTGCCTCATGTTCGGTGGGCGCTCGCACCGCCATTGTCCATCCACAATCGACATGGAACACGGCAGGCATATTGATTACTTGTGACGTTCAATCGTACTGCTAATTACGAGGCATTTAATCGAAATAACAGGATGGGAATCATTTTACGTTATTATTTCTGATGCAACATGCCGACAGTTGTCTTTATAGTATTGTCACTAATCAAGGCTCCAAGTTATTTATTTAGTTACTATCTCTATATTCATGTTTCAAATGAGGCATACCAAACGTATATAGTGACACTCATTGAAATAATCAGGCAAAAATTTTAATTGAACTCCTTTAAAATCTATTTTAGAGTAAATTATAGTACAAGATCTAAAAGAAAGTAATCCATACATCGCCAATTCATTGTTCCCAGTAATCACCAGTGCCTACAGAATAAAAAAATCGTTCGCTAACGATCAGAACAAATCATGCGTCCATAACCAATCCTCTTACGTTAAGCCCCTCGCAGCATGCAGCGGGATATAGCAATAGAGATATGATAGACGTTATTAATTAGGTACCATTACGTCTTGCGCCATTTCTGAACGCATAACCCTTAGTGAACTACCCCAGGCAACGATTCGCCGGCGGGCAGGAAGGCATTATCTCCTGTTGTGCCATAATTTTTGCATTTAGTTGCGTTTTTAAAAATACGTGGTTAAGTTTATTGCAGCCTTTTAAATAATGGTTTTCATGGCGATTAATTATCTTTATGTATATAAGACCATTCAATTGGGTTCTTTTAAGAAACGACGGAAATAAACATACGTTGCTCTGTAAATAACAAAGATTTATTTTAGCATAAGTTTATACTATTAAAGTACTAATTACAATATTATCTGCAGTAACTGCATTACACTAACTTACCTGTAAATAACAAAGAAACGACATTAAAAGTTTATTTTCCAGTCTGTCGATTCCTTATCACAATATTAATGAATAAACATATCTTAGAATATTATCAACTTATATCGCCATCTTGACATAACAGCCTCTGCTTTAACGACATGACACCTGTCATAGATAACGGTGAATAATCAAATAAACAAAACCTCCTTTATCAATGAGCCGCATTAAAAATAACTTAAAGAAAACTATTTCTTTACATCTCCCCCCCCAGGAGAAAAAAAAAATCTATAAACAATCTTCTTTAGACTCCTTTGAATCCTCATGAAGGTACTGGAATAAGTTTGGTGATATGAAAGAGATTGGATTCCAACTTCTTATGACCTATATTAATTCTGTAAATTGAATTAGAAATTTTTTCTTCTATTTTGAATGGTCCAATTTTAAGTTCATCCAGCTTTTTTCTATTTAACTTGTGTCCATTTTCAACATATACCATATCACCTGTATTGAATTTGTAATGAATTCTATTTTTATCTAATAACATTTTGTTATAACTATGTGACTTCATTGAATTTTGAAACGCAATTTTTCTGTCTTCAATCCAGTCATCTATTACTTCCTCTTGTTTTAGTTCATTTGGCATTACTGAAACGTCTGTACCATCTAATAAATATCTCGGTGCGAAGCCAGTGACTGTGTGTTCAGTGTCATTATATTTATCTACACAGTTGTGAGCTATTGTTGTCCATGCATTTTTATTTTCTTTTTCATTAATCTTACATCTGATTTTGTTAACAAGCGTTTGATTCAGCCTCTCATTAAGACCATTAGAGAATGGTGCATTAACTGCTGTGAAAACCAACGAAATAGATTTTTCATTTAAATAGGTTTTAAATTCCTTTGAATTTATTCCTGGATATTGGTCGGAAAAAATCATACCAATTTGATTAGAATTAGTTACTTTTTCTATTAATTTTATAAAATCTTTTGCGCTCTGCGTCTTGGAGGTTATTATATATGCATATCGAGTAAAATGATCCACTAATAAATGCAAGTATTTTTTTGTCGACCGTGACCCTCCGAAGCCGCCAATTGTATCTATAGAAACAATTTCAAATGGTTTTGTGGCTGGTCCTAAATGTGACATCAAACCATACTTAACTTGTCCTCTTGTTTTATTTTTTATACATATTTCGCATGTTTTACAAAGATTATTTATGTTGCTTGTTAAATTCTTTGCTGTATATATTTTTCCAATCTTCTTTTGCATCTGTTTTATACCTATATGGCACATATTCTCATGTATTTGTTTCATAAGTTTTATACTAAATTCTTCTGATATCACAATCTTTTCGCATTTTTTAATTTTTTTATAATATATGTTGTGTTTTTGTATTAATTTATTTTTATGTTTTTGTATATTCTCATTGTTTTTTTGATCCATTACAACATCTTGTAATTTTATTAAGTTCACTATTTTTAATTGCTCATCTCTATTTTCATTTTCATTTAATACTGGATTTCTACTTAAACAGTCTGCTTCTAGATTTTCTCTTCCAGGGGCATATTTAATTTTGAAATCATACTGTGATAGATAGTACATCAAATCTCCTAATTCCTCATCGGTTCTTGATTTAATAGACATATTTTCCAATGGTTTATGATCCGAGTATACTGTAAATGATTTTCCTATGAGCCAGTATTGCCAGTACCTTATCGCTTCTTTAATAGCTAAACATTCTAGATATATAGCTTTTTTCCTCTTTTGCATTTCGTTTAATTTTTTAGAGAAATATGCTACTGGTTTCTCTTTTCCATTTGGCTGTATTTGCTTTAATACTGCTCCAATTCCCTCTAATGATGCATCTGTGTGAATATTTATGGGCAAATTTTGGTCAAAAATCTCCAAAATGGGCTGTGAACATAATAATTTCTTTATTTCTTCAAATGAATTTTGACATTCAGATGACCAAGTAAATTTTTGATTTTTCCGAAGTAAATTATGGAGAGGTTCTAAAATAATTGAACTCTTAGGTATATATTCGCGGTAAAAATTGATTTTGCCTAAAAATTGTCTTATGTTTTTCTGAGTTTTAGGTCTTGGGAAATCCTGTATTGAAATTAAGTTATCTTTCACTGGTCGAACCGTGTTGTCTTGTATTATATGTCCAAGATACTTTACGGATTCCGAAGCAAATGTACATTTTTGAAATTAAGTTTGAAACCTTCTTTTTTAATAGCTTCCAATAATTGGGTCAAGTGATTAATATGTTCAGTACATGATTTTGAGAATACCAGAATGTCATCGATATAGTTAACTGTAAAATCCGTTAGGTTATACTTTCTTAGTATGTTACTTAATATCCTTTGAAATATTGCTGGCGAGGTTTTTAAGCCAAAAGGTAAGCATGTCCACTGAAAATGACCTTGCTGTGTGACAAAAGCAGTTTTCTGTCTATCTTCAATACGTAACGGAATAGACCAGAATGCAGAGTTTATGTCTAATGTTGAAAAATACTTACAGTTTCTTGTCTTTATTACAAGGTCTTCGATCAATGGAAACGGTTGAGCCTGTGGTATCACTATTTTATTTAAGTCTCTGAAATCAATACATAATCTGGTTTTCCTGTTATCTTCTTTTTTGAAAGCTAAGGTCACTGGTGCTGCAAATGGACTGTATGATTCCTCTATAAGGTTTTCTTGTAATAATTTCCCTACTTGTTCTTCAATTTCTTTTTTATCTTCTATCGAACATCTATAAGGCCTTTTACAACAATATTTGTCCACAACAAGATCAATTCGTGCTTCATAATCTCTTATTGTCCCAATATCATACTTATCTTTTGCGAAGTTTGATTTATACTTGTCAATCAATTTATTTATTTCAAATTCTTGTTCAGCACTTAAATTATTTATATTCATTGTAAAGTCTTCTTCTTTTATATGTTCATTGAAGTTGATAGAGTAACAGTTTGTTTCCCTTTGTGCTTCCGTGGAGTTGTTTTCTATTTTTTGAGTAACTTCCAAATTTTCGTTCTGAATCAGCTTATATTCTTTTATCATATCCAGTCCAATCAGGAAATCATATTTAAACTCTTTTCCATCTACAATATAAACGTCAATTTTCCTTTCTGTTTCAAATATTTTAATGTTAAGTTTTGTCAAACCTCTTGTTCCTTTAACACCATTAATTGTTAATAAATTTGCACTATTTGGATCGCTTTCTTTTTCTCCTTTGAGTTTTAACAATTTAGAATTGATAAGAGAAACATTCGATCCTGAATCGTATATACCAAATATTTCTAATTTGTTATTTAATGTAAGTTTGACCTTAATCAATGGTGTTATTATTCGTTTTTTTGATCATTGTCACTTAATTCAACATCTAACACGGTGTTATTCACATTTTTCCTTTGATTTTTCCTATTATCATTCTCATCAGTTTGTTTAAACCAGCATTTGTCTTCTGGGTGGAAACGAGTACCTTTATTTAATTTCTCACATATCTGGCATGGTTTGATTTTTTCATTTTTTCCTTTGTTATCAAATGTGTTTCTTCTTAACTTGTTAATATAGATCTTTTTATTTGTTATATGTTCATGTTTACCAATTTCATTGAAGAGGCTTGTAATTGATGATACCGACGCTTTATCGATCTTATCAATTATATAATCCGGCAGTCCCATTACAATAAGGTTAATCATTGTTTGGGTATCAATTTTATTGTTAACTTCTAACAACAGTCTTTCTTTCTTGGTAGCATATTCTATTAAAGACCCTGCTTGGTATCTGAACGTAAACGCGTATTTTACTTGGGACCAACCTTTTATTTCCGTATGTCTCACAAAAATGTTCTTTCCATAGCGTCCATTCTGATTTTACTGTAAATTTTATTAGCATACTGGTGTACCAATCAAAACATTGTTTTTCTAACAAATACTTTAAAATCTCAATTTTTTCTTCATCTTGTAATATTTCAAACCGTGCACATTCATTTTCAAATTCGTTAATCCACTGGTGGACATTTGATGTTCTTCCGGAAAATTTCTCTAGTAGAAATCTCTCAGCTGTTTTGCCTAGATTTTTGCTTCCCGACTCTATATTATTCTTATCATCAGGCAGCGATTTGGTTTTATATGTAGTTTCATCAAGGTATTGTTCACCGAATTGCACATTTTCACCTTCATCCAAGTAGATTTTTCGCAATTCGTTAGTTAACGGGATCCATAATTTTCGTGTCTGATGACGTTTTTTAAGCGAGTTTCTTATTTTTGAGTACACATCCGTATTTGTTATGCCAGTATGTTTATTGGCAGGTTTCAGTTCATCTGGTAAATCATAAACACGTCCGTCGGGAGTCTCAATTGAGGTTATACAAATTAAATTTGATTTTCCATCACTTGTCGCTAAGACCGCGAATGTAAATCTTAATTTTTCCATAGTTCTTGAATTTAACTAGTAATGTCGTTTTATAAGACCATTCAATTGGGTTCTTTTAAGAAACGACGGAAATAAACATACGTTGCTCTGTAAATAACAAAGATTTATTTTAGCATAAGTTTATACTATTAAAGTACTAATTACAATATTATCTGCAGTAACTGCATTACACTAACTTACCTGTAAATAACAAAGAAACGACATTAAAAGTTTATTTTCCAGTCTGTCGATTCCTTATCACAATATTAATGAATAAACATATCTTAGAATATTATCAACTTATATCGCCATCTTGACATAACAGCCTCTGCTTTAACGACATGACACCTGTCATAGATAACGGTGAATAATCAAATAAACAAAACCTCCTTTATCAATGAGCCGCATTAAAAATAACTTAAAGAAAACTATTTCTTTACATGTATGCTAGTTAGTCCAAAAACAGAAGATCTGCAAAGATCAGTTGATTGTATAACATTAATGCATACTTAACTACGTAAGTAAAGATACAAAACATGACGTGTCCTATTCTAGAATCCAGCTGTTGCTGTATTAATTATTTGCTGAAATCAAATTGCCTACCTTAATCTATCAACAAGTGAGATCGAAATCGTTGCTCAAATATTAATGCAATATCATTCTCGTTCCCGGTAAATGACAAGTTATTAATGTCAGTACAAGAGCGTTACCCCGGACGCAGCGTCAGGCGATAAATCGCCGCCATGGCACCGCATTACGCACTTTCCATAGCAACCCCGCGTGTGCATGAAATGGCTTTCACTTGGCGCATCGTAAAATCTTCCGACCGGCCCCCAAGACTCGCCGTAATGAATCCTCATCGCCTGTCGGAATACAAGGGCACGCAATAATAACAGGGGCACCGGAAAATCATGAGGATAATATGACTCAATTTATGAACGTACCATTTTCATCAATCTGCACTCCCTTGATTCGCCGGTTCGTCGGGACGCGCGGTCGATTAAATTATATGTATTACTCATTGGAACATTATCATCCTTTGAACAATTCAGACTTTATTTTGTTCATTTATCTCATTGTGTTCACTTCATATTTGCTTTTCTCTCAATCATGTTACTACAACCTGCACTAATATTCTTTACATACACTGCGCTGCGGAAACTAAATTGTGCCACTTTGCTGTAGGAACCGCAATAAATACTCAAAGAAAACACGTCGTTTCACCGAACAAAAATAAATTAAGTAAGAACAAATAATGTCAATTCAGTTGAAATTACATTTCGTTGTCAGCGGACGCTGCAATTACAACAACGTTGCAACCAGACGGTGAATAAAATTTTGTTTTAAACCCTGGTATCGGAGTACCAGGTCTACTGTTACGCGCCATTTCACGCGTAATTTGATATTCGGATGACAAATTAGTTGGCGAACGCCCGGTGCAGAGCGCCGCGGGAAAATTACAGGGCGCGCGTCACCCGAGCACCGGCGCCCCGACTTCCACTGCCACTTTAAAATAAAGATTTCCAGACAAACAGATTTGATTTCGACAGAAGCTCAATTTGAAGCTAAAGGTTCCAACTCTTCAACAGCGTTCGTATTTATAGCATAATTAAACATTGAATCAACCTTTTTTGTTTTCAATCGAGCGTACTGCGTAGGTACCTATAGAAAGCATAGTACAAAATTATAATATTACAATGCATATAACCAGTCCCTTTTCCCATGAAAAATGTTTATTTCTTCATTTCGCGTTTCAAATGGATCATTAGTAAGGTATGTGCGTGAATATGAACGCTTACGTAACAGGCTTATACAAAATATTCACGCGGAAAGTGGATTATGTCGCAAGCTAAAATCCGCAAAGCCGAATATATGCCTCGCTCCAATACCGGCTAACCAATACCGAGCACATTTACACACAACAAAATCTGTTATGGCACGTCGATAAAACACTCTAATCTACTCCGTAGGTTGGTAAATAATGGAACCGCTGGCGGCAGTGACTCGGCTCTCGCCCCGACAGTACACTTCCAAGAGCTTTAATTGGAAGAGCGTAATTACTACTTGCTTGTAAAGCCATCATCTTATCATCTCCGAAAGGGTATTAGCGAAAAACACGACCCGCGAGGTGGGGGTACGGGTGAAGCTTAGGGGTGGTATAAGGAACAAAATGTATTTTAACTTGCATTTGATCTGAACTCTGAACAAACATTTTATTGTTATCAACAACAACTTCAAATTACGTTGCTTGTACCAATTAACAAATCAACTTATCCTCTTGGGAATTGAAAAATCGATGTGGTCGGTGTTGTTGTAAACAAGGATTTTGTAATCGTGACAATAATTGTAATTTAATGTTGTCGCCTAAAGTGACAACCCTGGGCGATGCGTCGACCGAGCTGCGGGTAAAGAAGACAGCCGGCGACTTAGATGGTTATTAATATCTTTTGACGAGTCGGGAAATAACCGACGAGCTCTCAAAGGGTAGACGTCAAAACAAGGCAATTACGAGATAGGGTAATTAGGTTTAAATAATATTCATGTTTTTAAGTTTATTCTCTTGGAAAATAAGCGCCCGAGAGGCTTAACGTGGCTTAGCGGAACTCGCAAGAAAATTAAAAAGGTTTGTAAAAAAGATTAAGTAGCTATGTTCTTTTTAACTGTGTCAGTGAGAAACATGATGCTTAAACAAACTGAAATATAAAAATATTATAATTTTTAGTTTTAAACTTGACTAAAACCGTACCGAGAGAGAAGTAAGTAGGTACATAATATCGAAAGACATCCTGTTTAGAGATTTCATTAAATGTATCCCATAAAGTTTCCATTTTTCCAAGTTCTAACTCAAATTTTCTGTTTTACATAATGTTCAAAGAACACAAATTGGAGTTAAAATTTTTGCAGATCATGATTATTGCAAATCATACCTGAGTTTTGACGTAAGAGATGAGATGCGTTTTTTTTTAATTAATCTTATCGAAGGGATTCTCTATTTCGATGATCAAATGTTTTTTGATAGTATTAACAGTGAGATAAATACACTCATACAAAAACCGACTGACATGCTAAATAAAAGTTTCAAACGTACTTCTAATTAAAAACGCTTTTTTCTGGAAAGCTAAAAATAAAATCGATTATTACCGGAGCATACGCTTGAAACATACCCAATATTTCAATATAGGTACTATGTATAATAAGGAACCTACCTATTTTAATATAGCTATTTTTCTGAAAGGAGGCCTGTGTCCAGCAGTGGACGTATATAGGCTGGAGACGAGACGACGATTTAATGAGTGTTGTAAACGACGCCACGTACGTATACAAGAAACCAATCATTTTTCAAAATTTACCAAATCTAGTATTTGAAGTCAATAAGTTACTTTTGTAAAGGGCTTTGTAAAGTGAAACTATCAAAAGTCGAGATAAGCCTTTAACATAGCGGGGTGGCAGGCGAAGGAAGGGTGTAGCGTTCGCTTGATGACTTGTCGCCCTGACAGATTCCTGTGTAATCTGATTTTTGATAAATTGTCTCGAGGTCGGCCCTTTTCCGTGGTTTGAGTGAAAAACATATTTCGTTTAGGCTTTTTTTTCCGTGGGTGCTAAAGTCAGACTGAAAGGTATTACGCACCTTTGTCACTTTAGGTACAGCTATTTGCAGAAATATCGTAATATTCTTAATGATTATTAAAAATGGAATATAATATGATGTTGTACAACTCTTAAAACACATTATTTTTACAGGTAATAAGATTAACAGATGTACAAAAGCGATCGTATCCCTTATGTATTTCACATACTTCAGCTATCAGCACGACGTTTAATAAAATACCTTCCTCATTACTTTAATCTTAAACATTAATCTATTTATTTATATTCTTGGATTCTTGTTTACTTTTATTTTTTAGCATGTCATGTAACCTTTATAATTTTCAGAAGCATATTGAATAAAATATGTGGCGCAATGGCAAAGTTAAACGTGAAGTATCTGACATAAAGTAAACTGTACATTAATTCAAGCGCCTAATTCACTTTGTCGTATTACTTTGAATTTTTGGCATTCAGCTAAAGCTCTTTGTCACGCTTTGAGTCACTTTGAGTCACCTTTATGCAGCAAAAAACTGCCGCATAAAGGGTAAAAGAACAATTTCGTTAGCTGGCCGTTGGAAACTCGCACCGACTCAAAGGCCGACTAGCAGCGCCCTCTCTTTGTTCACTTTCGACAATCTCTACTGTTATAAAGTTGCAGCCGAAGTTCGTCTGTATAAAATATTCAAATACTACAACTTTGTTGGCTGTTGGGTTCTGGTTTAAATCAACGTTGTTCCACCTGGTTTTTGCCGGCGAAAACGAAAAAACGCAAGGAATTAAACTTAGAACTAACAACGTCAGCGGTCAACGACGTACATGTCTCTCCAGAAAGATACTCGTCACCATCTCTTTCCACACACAACCTCTAGGTATAGGTTTGTCAGAAAGAAATGGGGGATGGGTTTGTGATTCTTAACGTGTACAATAATGGTCTCTGGTCGTACCTACTGTGCAGTGCTGATGTAAGTAAATAGGTTCGTGTGGCAGTATTCTAGAGTCATTCAAACATCATCACCATTGCATTCAACCAATCTGTCTTAGTGATTTATTTATCTTAAGTTTACACCGAGCAATCGTAGTGAACTTCCAATTATATTTCTCGGTAAAGTTTTAAGATTTGGATTATATTGAAGTAATTATTGGAAGGAACAACTTTCAGACCGCGCCAATAGATCCAATTTATTTATTTCGAGTACTTTGGAGCCCGTCGACAGCGCTACAGCTTTATTTGCTTACCACAGACCTTCGAATCCGTAGAGTTTCAGTAAAATTTTCATAGGTACTACCTTACGTAAACCGAGATGACTTTGATTTATGGGGCGAATTTAAAAAGTAGTAAGCGATGTCAAAACCATTAATTTTCATTTGCGTTTACTACTTCTAATCGAGATCTTCATCGATTGTCTTGGCATCTACATGCCATACATTCACCGCATGTGGACAGTACCTATCGATTTTTTTGCAATTTTAAAACCATCAAAGTAATCCCACAATTATCAAAGTCTCCCCGGTTTGGGTACGTATTAAAATCCATAAAATTTAAAATGTATAATGGGTTAAAATACATAATAGTTCAAAATATATAACGCGTTTTTCTCGGAAAATTGCAAATTAACAGAATTGCTATAAACTAAACCTAACCTAACCTAAACCAATCTATAGATCACGCTATAAAAAAAAATCTAATAGTACCTAATAGTTTCACAGAAAATTGCATTATATATTTTGAACTATTATACATTTTAACCTTTAAACTTTATAAATTCTGATCCGCTCCCCCCGGTTTACCCGGTATTTCTTTCGGTATTCCTCTATTTGCAGACCCTGATGACTCAGACACCACACCACCCACACACACACTCACACTCAGACCTCAGACTCAGGCTCTATTTACCTGATGGAGGTCGGTAACCGATTACACAGCCTAGCAGAGTGAACTGTCGAGGATTTGGTACCTCTTATCCATGTCGCTCTTATCTGATACATAGCCCCAACAATTTACATCTGATCAAAATATCGAATTCAAAATTTTCGTAATGGCCCAATATTAGAGATACCTACGTATCCCTACCTACTTGTTATTAGTTGTCACTGCGGAGCACGAATTTAAAAATATAAAGTTCAGGTTACCTAATCTCCAACCTAAAACAATTTGGAAACAGTTGCAATTTTTTTTTTCTCTTTCTTTTATTGCGTTCTATTTTAGTTCAATCCGAATCGAGTAGATTCGAAAGCATGCGAGCATTTTTGACTTGGCGTAGGTATTTATTCGGGAAAAACTTTAAATTGCTTCCGACCCAGTTGGAGCGCCTATTGAACCAATTCGCCGATTGCCTACGACCGATCGAATCTCTTTATTTCATACTTTGTCTTAATATTTTCGCGACAAATACCTGTTTGTATCTGCCAGGTTATTAAAGCTCCTAAGACATAAAGGGCACTTAAAATTGGTCGTTTTAAAAGTAAAGTTGGATTTTTATAATTTTGGTTAGTTATCCTAATTCAAACATATTATATTACATTCTGAGGAAGAGAAGACAGAAAAGAGTCTATAACATTAATTATTTTAGGCTAATACTTACATATTATGTAAAAAGTTAATGTAAAATAATACCTACCTGGCAGGAGATGGCCAGCACGATTTATTCACAAAACCTATACTTTTTAGTAATCTGCAATCTTGTAGAAATGTACCTATGACAAAAAATACTCACTTTCAATATACCTAGTTGCCATCGAAATAGAAAATAATAAAATGTTTTAAGCCAGTACACTGAAGTGAAAAAATTGAGAAAAAATGAACAAAATGAACGGTATTTACTCACAACTATAGTGTTAATAATTGTATTGAGGAATTGCGGCGGGAATAAAATTCACATGTAAAATTTTAATATTGGATTGAACGCTTCAATAATTGCTCATAACGAAATGCTATCCGGTCAAAAATCGTGCACGTGTGGCGCCTGATTGAATTCGAGAGAGAAATGTTGCTCGGGAGTTTGATAAAGGCGTTTAACACGAGGCAAGACATTTTCTACATAATATCACGGTTTTATATATAAACTGGATGGAAAAGTTACGTTAGACTTAAGTCATGGGATCAGCAAAGCCGCAAAATATTTTTTTCAAATTAATTCCTCCCCACTTCTAATAGTCCCATTGATTGACTTGAAATTTGGTATAACTAATGAAAGAAATATAAAAAACGAACGAAGGAAAAAATAGGTACCTACCTAAACCTAAAAATACCTAAAAATACCTAGATATTGAAATAAAATCATCTCGGGAGCTTATTAGGTGGGTACCTATGTAATACTTATAATTAAGTTGAAATTTAATAATTAATAGGATTCAAAATATAAATTCTATAAAATTCATGTCAATGCTTAGAGGCCGCCCATTAATCATGTGACGTTTTTAGAAAAATTTTAGACCACTCGAAATGTACCTAAGTAAATTTAATCTTTGTGTCTTTGTCTACCTAATTTTCAAAATACCTAACATTACGAACATTCAAAAAAATTTATTCACAATACTTCATTGTCACTGTATATCGTATATATGTATACGAAGCGCGCGTTGCCAAGCGAAACCCTATACGGCAAAGGAGTTTTTACGCAAGCCGTATATGGAACACCTGAATTAAGCAGCCTCAGCATGCCGCAGAGGATAAGAATTCTTTTAATTTATTTGGAAATAGGGATTCAGCCCTTGAGGCGAGGGAGCGATTGATGTCTATAAAATTCAAGGGTTTCTTTATCCAAACGTTCCAAAAGAAATTACTTGAGCCCGCTTTTACTTGCATGTATTTCATCTTTGGTAGCTGAGCACATTCTCGATTTAAACATTTTAAACTAGCTGAAACAGCTTCAAATTTTGTCGAAAAATCATTTAATTGTTTCTGATACTGTTGGTTTTAGAATTAAAATAAATTGTAAATATAAATTGTAACTGATTGCAAAGACAGAAACAAAAATTCGTTAAATAATATTCCTAGAATGAACCACAATACATGAAAAGACTTAAATTGTCTTACGCAGATGTAGTTTTAATGATTTAGCTGTGTACAAAAAGATGAAATAAGTAAAATAATGACTTCAAATAAGAGTTTTTCTCAGCTAACGAAGACAAAAAGATCTATTGTAAACATCGTTTTGTTGGGGTTAGAAATGTATTATTCGACCTTTAAAATAAAATGAAAATCGGCCAAGTGCGAGTCGGCCTAGCACACTGAGGATTCCGTTCGTACGCATTTACAAGTCAGCAAAAATATCAGACTTTTCTACAAAACTAATCTTATTTTTTACGTATGTATCAGTAATTCTCGTATTTTTCAATGTAATAGAAAATAAAGACTTGTCCCTTTAATCGTTCTTATTTATTTCAGCTTGATAGCTGAACAGGGGCTTTACCATGACGTCCTAATTCCGACTCAGTTCAAGTTTTAGCTGTCACTTTTAGTATGAATCTGACAGCGAGCGAACCCAAACTGAATCGCATTAAGACGTCATGGTAAGGCCCCAGTACACGTTCCCAAGAAAAAGGATCTTGATAGACTGACGGACAATGAAGTGATACTATAAAACGTTGCTTTTTCCTTTTGAGATTACGGAACTCTACAAACAACTTGCCTCACGTATGAAAGATTAGTACCTACTTGAGACCGATGTGTCTAATTTGGCTTTTTGTTTTGTTGTTAGTAAAGTTATCAGATCAGGATATGTAATGATATAAAATTGTACAAAAAAGTAGCAACGGGAGTGAAGCCTGCGCACGCTAGTTATCTCATTAGACTAAAAAAAAAATACTCTTAACCAATAATACCTAGAGGAAAAAAAGCTTACCTTGTAAAAAAGAAATTGAAAAATTACTGCTATTTTTTTCATGTTGCCTATGGATAAAGGCTACCCCTTTCTCTTTCCATCCGTCTCTAAAAATCCAAATCAGTCTGCCTCTGCTCCGGTAACCACCGCATGGAAACCCGATAATATTGCATAATTGTTCTATATTTCAGTATCTGAGATATAGGTATGTACACTGTACCTACACTCAGTTCACTTGTGAGAATTATCTTAGTTTCCAGCTGAAAGCATCAGACTCCAGACATGGGGTCGACGGCTTCTGAACCGAAAACTTCACTAATAACCACTTGAAGTAATTATTACGACGCTGCATACAAAACGTCTTCTGAAGTTGGAAAATTCTTTATAATTTATTGGCTAATATGAATCACATCAATTTTTTTAATAACCGTGTATATTTGAGTATAATACACACATCAAAAAAGCCTTGGGATAATCATTATCCCTAGATCAATTTGATCTTTTGACTCGGTAGTAATATGCCTATATTGAAATGCTCAAAACTGTCTAGGGATAAAAAATATTCCTAAACATTTTTGATGAGTGTAGCAAATTCTGCATTGCGGTAATGAAAAATTTTTAGGTATGCTTTTTGCTCTAGCTGCCTTGTAATTTAGAAAACACGTTGACAGAGGTTAAAACCGCGGTTTGTTCATTTTAAAATTATATTAACGAAGCTTAAGGGTAAAGAGAAACATTTCGTAACGTTACAGATTCTTCCCTGAAAGTCTTTGGATCGGCGGTGCTGTTCGGCGATCAATCATCACATTCTTTAATCAACACCGTATAGATAGGGTTTTATTTATATAAATCGAATATATTGGTGATCAATAACGGCGAACGATCGAGGGTTGGCATAATGAGACCGGCTGGAGGCGTTCGCGCGTGGCGGCTAGCCAGCCGTGTGAATTTCGTGGGCTGAAAACATACATACGTACAGACGAGTATAGGAGCTGACGGTAAATCTTTTTGAATGAGCATTTTAGGTCGAATGTCCCTAAAACTGTAACTACGTTGAGTTGCCGCAACTTTTATTCTTCTAAGGTACCTGTAAACCGTAACATCTGACTGAATGACAGCGTAGCACATTTTATATGACTTAAGCTAGGGACTTCAAATTTGTACAACTCATGATGTAGGTAACACATTTTTATTCAATGATTAAAAATTCTAAATCTAAATCATTTATTTTAAGTAGGTATCAGAAACACACTGAGAAGGATTTTCAGAAAAGTAAATTCCTACTGAATAATAAATTGGCCTGCTTTTCATTATTTCGACGAGGTGTAAAAAAAGGGCGTAAGTTAGCTTATGTAAAATCAATCAATTTTGGGTTTGACTGACAACGATAAATGAAAACATTCAAATATTCTTCTTTTTTATTAAATAGGGTGGCAAACGAGCAATTCTATTCAATCGCATATAACCTATTTTGCAACTTTACTTAACATACAAAAACAAGTTTCAAAACACGATACAATAAGCTATTTCTCAATGTAAATATTTACTGGTATAAAATCTAAAATAAATAGTGACATTTAAAAGAGTATTTGGCGGATACGGTTCGGTAATCTGTAAAATATGTGTTTATATTCAATTTTTTGAGCAAAACACCAGTCAACATGTAATAGCGAGATTAGCGAGGAGGTGGAATCCCGTAAAGCTTTCTGCGTCCGTACAACCTGGTCTAAGTATAATCAAGTGCTTTCAATGCTGCAGCAAACTCACTTGAGTAGTAGACGGTTGTTGGACTCATAAAATAATTCAAGTCAAGCGGAAACGTCAGCGATGCTTAACGAAGGTACATCTAACCAATTACAGTTACATTATAACATAAACATGGTTAATACAATTATGACTTGTTGAACACAATTATGTGGGTACGAACTACGTTTCCCCTTTTTTGTTCCGTACCTTCTTTTCTAATTTTAAAATATAAATTATAATATTTATTTATATATTTATAAGCCTTTTTATTCCGAATTCGCTACAATTTCAGTAAGTACATGTTGTTGTTGTTGTTGTTGTCGTTTATTTATTAAATTGTCGCGTAATTCGGCATGCCTCATGGCATAGGCCTCCTCCGTGTATTGGAGGGTTTGGGCTATAGTTCCCACGCGCGCCCAGTACGGATTGGGAACTTAACACACACCATTGAATTTCTTTGCAGATGTGTGCAGGTTTCCTCACGATGTTTTCCTTCACCGAAAAGCTCATCGCAAATTACAAATGTAAATGTAAATTTTAAAATATAAATTATAATATACGAAACAACAATCATTTCAGTCAAATAAACATTATAAGCGTGACGTCATCACCCCGTTTTGTTTCAGCGCTCTCGATTATCGATCGATTTAATTTAGTCTGAAACGAGCGGCGATTAGTATCTCGACGAGAGCTCGTGCCTACTATTTAAATTTAGTTTAGGAGATTAATTAAAACGAGGCTCGACAGACGGACGCACGGAGCGCTCTGTCAGAACCGTCAATGGCAGCCGTCCCGGTGTTTTATTCTGCAACCAGCGTCATGAATGGTAAACGCAATCGAATTTGCCAAATGACGTTCGTACAAAATTGGTGAAGAGTGATTGATTGAAACAATAAAATTGACAGCTTAAATATTTTATTCCAGATAAAATCGAATCTGCGTGTTTAGACGCATTCGTTGCTGCGCAAGTCTCGGAAGCAGATAAAAAAGCCTTTGCATTGCAATAAAACACTAAGTTAATGTTTAAGTAATACCCACCCAGTCACCCTACAGCCATATTTAGCAGCCTAAAATTCAACCCATCATATCCACACCAAAACGAAAGAAAATGCCTTCAGATCCCATAACGGCAAAATCATTACCTTAATACACCTGCGAATTTCGGAGGTTTTCCACTTCTGCGATGGCTTTTTGTTCACGTTTTTTAATTTAATAACGTGGTTCGTCGCTGGGCAGGGGCTCGCAGAGGTAGGATGCTCTACTGACACGCGGTATTAGCCTGATTAGCTGCGAAGCGGGCGCGCCGCTGCAAAAAGCTTTAAAAACGTCGCCAGTAATTCAGTTAGGGCGGCAGTGGTATGGCGCCCGCTGACCCAACCATGATACCGGACACTCGCATAGTCAGCACAGCAAAGCTAGTAGGTTAAACTACTTACAGAATCTAAACTGTTTAATTGTCAGAGAATGCGATGGAGCTACATTCCGGGACACAATTAAAACTGTAGTTGGTCTATTCTGAGACTGATGAACAACTAATTGTTTGCGAATAACTCGGAGGATCTTGAATTGTCGCAACTGCTCTAAGACTAGAGGGATTGGATGTTTTTATATTATTTGAAATTTTAATATTTGAGGAGTTTTAAACAAAAAATCGAGTCAAAATTTCATAGTAGGGGTCGTGTTGTAACCCGACAATAATTAGATACGGCGCGCTTTTACAGCGGCGCGACTCTGAATACCGACCAAATTGCGCCCTTCCAATCCTGTTTATGCCACGATGGAACTTTGAAGCTTCGTTTGGTGACCATTTTGTATTTTTGCTTTCAAAAGTATTTTCTAAACTTTCCTCGCCTGATTTAATTTTAAATTTAAACAATTTTTCAATTTGTCGAAACATTTTAATCATTCAGGAGTTGGTAAAGTTTTAGTCCCAATTATCTCTTTAGAATTTTAAGCGATGCTATTCAGCGGAACGTATTTGGAAGGCCTGGATTCCTGGCCGGTTCGGTGCTAACCATGGCGAGTGCACTTCAAATTCCGGCCAGTTGATTAGTCCGGGAACCGGATATCAAGCTTCCCCGGAACGCTGTCACTATGCGCACACCTGCAATTTTTGGCACTGTGTGTGCCGAACTGCCGAATTTAAAAAGTAATACCTCGCTGAAAGTGAGAAAGCCGGTTTTTACCGACCAAGTTTTTTCGAAAACGAGGTTAATCTACATATGTGAATTGAGTATGTACTTCTTATAAGTTTACTTTATTAAAAGTACTTAATGCATTTTTATTTTAATATTTGCACTTAAAAATCGCACAAGCGCGGCCATTAGAAAACAAAACACTGGCGTTATTGTGGTTCAGTTAGTTTTGCTTTTAATTCTATAATTTTATTTACAGCCAGTATTCCCTAATTCAATTTCGGATTTTGAAATAATGCTGGCTGGCAAAGTGCGCAGAGGTTTGTCACGAAGTGGCTGGATCAGATAAGCCCGGCAGTTTGTCCGCGGTGTCCGCGTCATTTGTCGCTGCAGTCGACGACGACGCACGTCGTGTCGTGACTGCGTAGGCGGGACAACCAGCTATGGAACGTATAAAGGAGGCATTGGTGGAAATCTGTCTGGTGAATAGTAAAAAAAGGCATAACGAATTTTATGAGTGAATTACAATTCATTGACACACACACCAAGGCCTAGCCAATGTGTAGACACTTCGTATTCGTATCCCTTAACCACTTCGTTGGTCAGTCGCTTTGGCATTTTCCTTCGCCAGACGAAAAGAACTCAACTAAAACAGATGTCTCTTTTTGATTTTGAGAGTAAAAGTTCTCAGAAAGTTATACTTAGCCAAAATTGCGAGCAGCACTAGTCATCAATGAAATAGGGATACCTTAGCTACCTACATGCATAACAAATTGATAAATGACTCACCAATTCGTGATTCTAGGAAAAGTCTAAATATACCCGTTCCCGGCCATAGCTTTACTTTTCGGATTTTTCTATGTGTTCTAATTTTCAGTGTCATCTAGAAATTTGAAAAGTCTTAAGTCTAAATTTATTATGTTGCGAGGTTATTCAACACATTTTTGACGACCGAATAGCCTAGTGGTTAGTGACCCTGACTATGAAGCTAGAGGTCCCGGGTTCGAATCCCAGTAGGGGCAGACATTTGTATGATGAATACGAATGTTTGTGCCCGAGTCATGGATGTTGTATGTATTTAAGTATGTATTTATCTACATTATATAAGTATGTTTATCCGTTGCCTGGTACCCATAGCACAAGCTCTGCTTAGTTTGGAACTGGGTCAATTGGTGTAATTTGTCCCATGATATTTATTTATTTATTTTGTACAAATCTATTTGCTTATTGCGCATCCAAAAAGCAAACAATAAATTCTATGTCTTGTGGCTGACCTGCGCCCACGCGTGTCGCCTGCGCTGGGCCTGAGAGGAACGCGCGCGCATGTATTTGTGCATTATGCACTTTCAAATAAATACAGGTTGATGCTAACGGCCCCTTACTTGCGCATTTACTTCGTCGCAGTTTGTCTTCGGTTTTATTGCCCTTATTGTACCTTTGCTAGACCCTCAGCTATAAAACACTATAAAATATACACGAGATCATGTTAAGTAACAGAGTCTGCTTTAAAAACTCCCACATAAAATTTATGCTGCATTATTAGCAATCAAAACCGAGCTCATTTATCGCAAAGAACAAAATGCTGCGATAACGTTCTGTCGTTTACGATGAAGGTAAAGAATATATCGATATATATTCCATCTTTTTCAAGACGAACTCGTAACTTTTAATGAACGCTAAAAATTTAAAAGCGTATTCAGACCGGCACCAAATAATAGGGCACGGCGTTAAAACGGAATAGACCTTTATTTGGGGCCGGGAAGGGGCTTATCGGGGCGTTTTTCAAATAACGGCACCAATTCCGCGCCGGTGTCCCTACCTGTTATCAGCTGCTCTTCCTGCGCCGCGCCACGCTTTTCTGCGTTCCCTCCGCGCATTTTACGCCACTTCAAATATATTAAACCCTCCATCTCGGGTCACCGGCTGACTGTCCATGGCAACCGCATAACGGCTCTCTGACAAAAGCATAATCCATGCACTTCTCGTTACTTAGCGTCGTAAAATTTTAATTCCCATTAGCCTCATATCCAACCTTTCGTTTTGTTAACAGGTATGTTCCAGTCGTACACTCAAAGTTGGCAGCTAATGAGATCATCGCAAAAAGCGAGAGGGCGTGAGCCTGATGTGGCGAATTTATCTAAATAAATTACAGCGGTGATACCGTGAGTGAGCCTTTGATGTAAGTTTCTAACGAGTACCATCTTTTACATTTAGGTAAGTACACGTTATTTAAGGTACTAATAAAATCACTCTGTTGCCTATTACAATGTGGGTGCCATTGCTAGGTTTGCGAAATTATTTTATTAATTCTCGTCACGACCTGTTACTCAATTAAGTCTCATGCTATAATTTCATTTGTACTAATTACAATTTATAGCTTAAATGTCAAGGCATAATTAAATTCACATCTCTACGATATGACTAGTTAAGCGGGCTTTGTGTGCTTCAATTTATTCGCTGCAGTCTGACGCCCGCGGCGCTACGCACTTTATTGTTCATCTCCTACGCATGTCACTTATTAACACGGCCATACTTTCTTCGACCATAGTCGTGCCCAAGCCCGAGCTTGATTGCAATATCGCTGTAAATATTCTGCAATTCTCTTTGTTTATAATTTAAATGATAACTCAAATAATGCTATCTAAAAATGGGCGCCAACGATTGACACAATCAGCATACACAGCACGATCCCATCTCGTAACGGTTTGTGTCCACCCGTTCTTATCACCAGACGACTTTCATTACGAACTTTTTTAATCGTCCTTTGTCCTGAAAAAATAAATTCATCGCGATGCCGGGACAGTCCTGGGCCGTAATTAAACTGACACCGTCCCCCGGGACGAGTTTTGAATGTTATTAGAATCTCTTTCGCGCCCCGCCGCGTCTGATTGGAAAGCTTTATATCACTAAAACGACATATATGTCCGACCAACTTGGGCATTCACATATACGTAATATACGTATTGTGTAGTTAAGAATATTGCTTATATGCCGTAGGAATAGTTACACGTCCTAATTGGTCCTAGGAATATACGTGCTTCTAGGACGTAGCAAAATACTGAGTGTAATAAAATTCAAAGACACGATCTTCTATCTAACTTAACATTTTATCCAATTTTCTTTTATCTGAATTGCATACATACGTAAATCACGTCTTTATCCCGTAGGGGATAGACAGAGCCTAAGGTAACAAGGACCAAAAGGCCACGTTTAGCATGATTGTGAGAGTATAGGTGGAAAGTGGAATCAAAATAGTAATGGGTTACTAGCCACATCGTATATAGCATGATTCCTAAGATTTTCGCCCATTCCCTCGATGGACTTTTACCATCTGCGCGGGAAGAGAAGCAACTGGTACATTCCAGGTTTTTTCTTTACTCCCAGACCAGCAGAAGAAAACTTACTTTTTTATAAAAAAAACTGCGGCGCCTTTTTTGTCTTGTAAAATAATTTTGATCGTCTAGATATCTCACTTTTTTGAATGAGTATGCAAAACTTATTTTTTATCTCATTTCAATTCAATTCTCTTTGCTTTTCTTAAGTTGAACGCTATAATTGGCTTCGTTTTATTTTCTCGGCATTCATTCGAAATACTGATTAATATTCGTCGAAACTAAAAGCTATAATTTATTCAAACTCCTCGGAGTTCGTTCGAGTAGAAGATGTTGTTGAAATAAACAACCAAATTGGGTATGTCTTTTGGTTGCGTACTAATCCTTTTGTCGTCAAATACCGCTTTAAATATCTCTACAAATTAGGTGGAATCATAAATTTTTGAAGCGTTTGATGGGCAGCGGGCTGGCGCTGTGCCAAGCTTCCACTTTCCCTACGATAGCAAGGTTTTCTCTGTCGTACGAGTATTATAGATTATAGACCAAAAATGGACAGAGCACAGTGCCGCTTCTGAGAAATTGACGATTTCCAACAACGTGCTCCGGCAGACGTCGGAAATGGTTTATGAGTAATGAATTGCTATGGAATTGATGGTTCCGAGATGAGTTTCAAATAATGCAAGAGTTTTCACGCCGTTTATCAACGTTCTAATGCTTAACGAGTCGTTTTATAACCGTAGTCTAGTTCAGTTATTGACGACTGAAGTCTTCATTTCATGTCTAGTTTAACGGTTTATGAGGTACCTATTGTTATGAATTTTGGTAAAGAAACCAACAAATTACCAGGTCTATCGATGTGACCATGTAGCTACTTATCGGTGTTAATTTTTCAAGGATTATTTAAAATTTTGGTATGATGAAAATGAGATCATAATTTTTTGTGGTATATCTTTACTGAGAGTTAAACGCTTGGAAAGTTAAAATAGGTCTTACTTAACCACTTTTCGATAAGAAGTTAAAAATCTGTTATAAGAAAAGTTATATTTTGTCTGGCAAATGTAAATGTCAAAAGGGCAGCTAATAAAGATAAACGAATGACAAGATTGACAAGTCAACAAGTCAACATTCAGTAAAGTTGGTAGCGTCTTCTTTAAATTCGACATTGGTGGAATCAGAGAGTTTCGATATTTGCCATTGAAGTCGGCTAAACACGAGTTTAAAAACAATGGGGCAAGACTAAAACCCAAAATTTGAGAGCATAATAAAACAGTGTTAAAATTGATGTAGCAATATGAAGCAAACGGACAATAAAAGGTAAATAATAACTCGGAGGTTGTTCAGCGCAAGAGAATCGGAAGCGCGATGCCCGCCCGGAAACTGCGTAGCTACAGATTCAATTTCCGCAACCGGTCCTCTAATAAGAACACTATTGAACTGGACTGAAAACATTATTTAAACGCTTTCAAACGAAAACATGAAAGTATGGCAGAACTCAGTTGCGTCAAACGCAATCTGGGTCGTCTCTTAGCTTAAAAACACTCAACTAAAACTCCAACTTTCCTAAACTTAGCACGAGCGTCAGCGTTTGAAGGTCTTTGGTCTCGATTGCTAAGCTACTAAGGGGAAGACAAAGTTAAAGTAAGTCGAAAACTGTCAAGCTCATAATAGAGTTCAGAAGTTCTTTGAAGCGCGAAAAAATAGATACTAATGAGCGATCGCCGGATTGCCTTTCAAGCGTACACCGAAGATCTAAATAATGTACGCTAGGTGGCTCATAACTTGCGAGCGACGGAGCCCGGTAGCTCGCGGCCTTGCCTCCACAAAAGGAATATCACGTGCAAGTAACCAACAAAGCGCCCAGTGCGCTGCGTAATTCGATATTCTCGGGTTGAATGATCCCATATCAACGCCGAGAACCTTAATTCAGCTCTCGACGCGACAGACTCAGAGTGCACTTGGGCGTAAATAAAAAGTTGAACATCGGTGTAACGAGAGAGCCCGCGCCGCCGCGGCAGACAATGACGCTAGACAATGTGTTAGCGAGATGACACTCCAGGGCCTCTAGCCGAGCCCGGCCCTCGCAACCTTACGCTGTCACATTTGCGTGCACTTCTTTACAGAACCCTGAGAATTTTCACTCGAGTTAATTTTAAAAATAAAGATACGCGTAGGGGAGTTGCTCCCATTGCCTTTTCCGTGTCATTAGAGATTGAGTATAAACGCTTCTTTTCCACGTTTCTGCCGCTCTATGACTTTAAATGATAAATCAAAATTAGTTACTGGGCAAAACTGCAAGCAAATTAATGTGGGATCAATTATTCTGTACAATTTGTGTACCATAGTGCACGGTTAGACCCGTTCGTGTTCAGTCTCACGATCGGCTGCAGCCGCTCATTATCTCGCTACTCGCGCTTAATGCAGAGAACTCTCATGTAATGACGTACCAATAACGTCGCACTTGCAATCATCATTCTGAGACATCAGAATTAAACAAACGGTTTTTATAATCATACATATTTACATACTGTCACGCTTCTGTCCCACAGGGGTAGGCAAATAGGTACTAATTTGTTCCACTTGCTATGATCACCTCTTTCGCATCATCCACATTCATCAATTTCTTCATACATGACTACGGGTACTCCCGACCTGACCTTTTTTCAGATCGTCTCCTATTTGGTCCCGGAACGTCCTGCTAGGACTTCCCCTGCCAACGCATCAATTTACACTCCCCATATAGATCTGTTTAGTTATCTACTTTCATCCATCCTCTCTACGAGACCAGACCAACTAAGCATACTGTTTCTATCCTAGTCACTATATCTTCTCTCACACCAGCACGTTCCTTTATTCACACTATTCCTTATTCTAATCATTCACCTGTCTACATAAATGTCAAATACAGCCTATTGTTTTGTTTATAAATATTCCATCTCGTTAGGCTCAACTGGCATGGATCATTTGTTGTGCCTCTAGCTAGAGGCTAATCCGTTTATCAGAATAGTCTACACGAGATAGAAGAGGAAAGTTCCGAACAATCAACGCCGCATCTTTGTTATGTGTGACTTTAGTCATATCTGTGTTTGTACTGGCGCCCGCCACCATGTTGTGTGTGTTTAGGGGTGGTATTGTGTGTCGTGTCAGCCGGCAACTCTGCGATTGTGTCATATGCTAACTAGAGCAGCGGGATGCACTTGTGTAAAAGTTTTCATTTCAACAATGACGTAGAAATATTAAGTTCACTCCTGTAGAAAAAATTGACTTGCAATGAGCAAAATGCTTTAACATTTTCCCAGTTGATAAAGCAGCCATACAGCGAACTTCAAGGCACCACAGTTACGCTTGCTTCTTTTTCTGGTTTACGAGTGGAACAAAAGATTGCGGCTCGCGTCTCTGGTTCTGCATTTTTATAATAACTATCAAATTTTAATGAACGCCATCGACGGCGGGCGCGGGCATTGTTATAAACACCGCGCTGCTGTTGTAATTTACATGCCGGCTATCGCATTAACGATGACTGAGCGGTTTCTCTTAATTATCATTTTGCACGGTTCGTCAGGCACACGCTTGGCCCTATCCTATTCGGGGCGCCCTATAATAATAAATATCCCTGGTGGTCACCTTTCAATGTATTAACCCAAATAATATTAATTTGAGATGAAAATTTCATAAACTATTCGCGACGTATACCTACTTAGTCATTAATGTTAAGTATATTTAAGTACCTACTTCATTTACATATTATTTCCATACGTGTTTCAAACATTATTATTTTGCTATTATTATTGTGTCTATACACTAGCAGCTGTATAAAACGATAAGTACATTTTTTTTAGTTTTAGACAATAATTTCCTTAGAATTAAATATTTTTTAGAAAACTTTTCCTCATTGTATTATAAAAGTTTTGTATCCAATTTTTAAAGCAAAGTACGCTTTTGGTAGTGTCGTGATCCGAGCTTTATTCAGATCACCCTTTATTAGACATCCCGGATAATCCGGATGCTCTTTGACGGCTTTATGAAAGGGTAATTAAGCTGGTTCAAAAATGTTCATACAAAATGTTCCTACCGCTATTTTACTGAATATGGAAATTTATTACGTTGTACATATTGTACTTTCGTTACGGACTCGCTATGTGAAATTTAACTGGCATTTTTTACCTGACCAATGAAATGAAATGTTACATATTTTATTCATCGCTCACTGATATTGTGCATTGTAAAGAGCAGAGCGTGGTTAATGGGTCCGTTTTCGGTATGACCTATTACCCTCAATGGAAGCTACGCTCACGAGTTCATAACTCAATAAACCACTTGCTTATATCAGTTTTCCAAAATCCCATACTATCCTACAAATAATAATATTATTGTGAATGTGAATGTTGAGTGAGATGTGATTTTAATTGAATTTAGCACAAAAATTGATTGTTATGTGATTTAATTTGGCACATAGAATAGGTACATTTTATGGCGGAAAATTGCATAGTTCCCGTGTGATAGCAATAACGATAAACAAAACGAATCGAATTATCATGGCACTTTTTTATACACATGGGTTCTGATGTAATAGTAATTATAAAATTTTCAATAAGTAATGAGTGAGATTACTAGATAATTTTTGAAATCATCGCTGCTCGGTTTTTAAAACAGATTAATTATCCTGTAAGGGCTGTGGGACCAGCAGTAGGACGGAGCGAAGTTCTTCGGTGAGGGAGAGCAGCGGACGCGGGACACTGCTCCAGCTTAATTGTTTATTTAGATACGACAAACTTCTCGAATTAGGTCACCCAGAATCGCCACATTAATTAATATTTGTGTTTGAACTGTACGGTGCCCTTGAGTGATTAAGCGACCTTTCAAATAACAGTTAGTTGTGGACAATTCCCCTTGTTTACGTCCCAAATCACAACTCCAAGGCATTGCTTCTAGTTTATGCGATTAATTTACAAACACTCTAAGTAATTGACTTGGATTCGACGTACAAATTCATATAAAATGAATTCATAAGACTCACAAGCGATCTGGAGTGGTTCGCAATACGTAATATGAGACAATATTGGGTGTATCGTAATTTGATATCGTCAAATCATCTCGCTAAAGAGGCGAAACGAATCGTAAATAATACTTGTGAATTAACGAGATAAATCCTTTTGTGCTGCGCCGGGAGTGGTTGTACGTAGATATATTAATAGGGCAGGAGATATCCTTCAATGCTGCGCAGCTGTGTTATTATAGTTTGGACATTTTTGGTGTGTGGTGTGCGTACAAAAGCTCTATAGCAGTTATTTGTTGCAACGACGGCGGCGACATCTGTGCCCTCGCTAGACTAATAACATGGCTGTTTTCCTCCAACTGACCTGTAATGTAATGACGCACACTACTATGTTTGCTTTTAAAAGTTCTTTATTAGCATGGAGTTTACTGCCTGGCTTTAGTTGCGGTCAGAGCTGTAGTGACTCACTATTTTATCGTTTTGGAAGAGTTTTAACGACACTGCTTCTCCTGCTATTAAAGAAGATAACAAAAGTGTTTCCAATCCGTTAAACAGAAAGATCACGGCTTAGCGCAGTTTGATTTGAATAAAATGTGAATCAGTTTAGATAAATTTCGAAATTTATGGTTAGGTAAGCATTTGCTAAAATGGCATTATATTTTTTGTAGTGTTTAGATTTAAAAAAATGATATTTTATATGCGTCTGTTCCAGCTCAAAACAGCTAGGTATTATGAAACGGCACACATAGCGTAGCTACAAATTGTACCTACTACTTCACATCTAATAGTTACCATAACTTGCAATATCTACTGTCTGTATTGGCAAGTCTTGGCAAAACTTGTTTGAAAAAACATATTAGTCACTCTTAGTTACGTGATCTATAGGATGATTATCCTACCGTTCAAACCAACGACAAACAAAACTCAGATGCTTATGGAAAACGCGAGTTGTTAACCACACGCAACGAGTAAGCACGAGTGTTTCAAGTGGATTCCTATTTAGGCTATAAAATGTAACCATGAAATTAAATGTTCTGAGAGGAGGCCTGTGCCCAGCAGTGGGACGTATATAGGCTGGAGAGAGAGAGAGAGAGAGAGAGATGCAATTAAATCTTAATGCTGTTAGGATTAGAGAAAAAAAACCGTAAAGGAGCCTCTATTCGCTTTGTTCTATTGGTAGTGGAGCCGAGTGAACTTGGAGTGGGAAATGATAGTGGACTTGGTCATTTTAAAGTGCAGAGAGCATGCCTTCTGTGGTGGTGGTAATGAGTGTAATCTCGATAAGATTGCGTTACTTTTTGGATAGTGAAAATACGTCATTTTCACATATAATTGCTTTAACAAACATACAATAACACAACTGAATTGAGAACCTCCACTTTTTTTGAAATCTGTTAAAAATAATTATCAAAACCTATTATAATTAACGTAAATTCTTACGTAAATAAACAAAAAAGAGATGTGAATAAAATAAATGGAAATTGAGGCTCATCATCAGCCTGAAGACGTCCACTGTTGAACAAAGGCCTCCCCCTTAGCACACCATAACTGAACGACAAGTCGCCACCTGCATCCACCGGTTTGAGGCTCAGGTAGCCTTAATGACAAAAGTCACTTCTTTACGCTTTGTACAATGTTTTCGCGTCTTGGTCGCCAGCGTCACCCAAACACACATTAATTAATCATCCAAACGTCTAATGCGTCCCATTACCTGCGGTCCAGGACGGGAATAACTTATGTTTCTAAGAAGTTTCTCGTCCAACCGGAAAGAATGTTAATAGCACGCGTGAAAGCCAGATAAGGAGTTCCCTAATCAAATATTCCGGAATCCTTCTTAAGAAAGAAGCGAGGTTTCTGCGAGCGGCCGTGCATAAGCAACAATATCGGCCTTTAAAGGATAAAGACGACTGAAGGACGTCTCGTAATCCGGCCGACCCGCAACCTATCCCAGGTAGAGAAAACTCGACCTCCGTTTAACTACGTCTGGGATATGGCAGCGACACAACTGCAACATTTTGTACCCCGCTATTAAGCTTAATTCACAATATATAAAGAAACTTGGGTGAAACCGCGACGCATTTATCATTTATCACCATAACTCGGACAAGTCATCGCAAAAACATATGTATACGGGCATATATATTATGTAGGACAAGGTTCAATAGAATTGTAATTAGTGTAACTAAGATATTGGTAACCTAAGCAGTATATTTTCGCTTTTTTTAGTTGCATTTCTGTTATAGTTACTGTTCTATTACCGTGTTGCGATTCTTTTGCGATGACGCCGGAGTGTCCGGGCTATGTTTATCACCGATCATTCAGAAGTACTTACGCATTGCTGTTTTGTTTAGTTGGTATGGATAATGGAATAGAAAATACGTGTTTGCGTGTATTACCGAATTTAAATTTGGCTTAGGCTTCACTTTCATGTAACACCATACCAATCTAAATTAGTTGCGGAATTTGCCCTGCCCTTACATATCTGACCGAACTATCGCTGAAGAAATTGATAAATGTCATGGAATATGGAATTAATTGCAGTAATCTCGAGCTTACACAATTGATAGGGGATGGTTTGATGCAATATTGATGGCCTTCAGCCGGTGAATAACTGTCCGACGGGAAGTATTAAATGGCTTCCTAATTAGGATGTTGTTAAAAGTTTTAAACGCAGCTTTAATTTGTTTATGGGTTGTAATGTTACTTAATAACATAAGTGAAGTCCGTCTCTGTCTATCTCTAAGTATTTATGTGAATCATGTTGTAATTTTTCAATCTTAAAGTCTCTATACCATTTTCATTCTTACCTGTCCTATTTGGTAAACAAAATTCTAACCTCAATATGCAAATTTTTGTAAAGAATAAGGTGTATTATGTTATCAAATAAACCTGAGGTAATATTTTGTACGTAATTTTGCTGATATTTTATCTTCAGTTAATTTATTTACGATGAAATAGTTAAAAAATAACAAAAATGAGACGTTTTGAGGTTAGACTTTTGTTTACCAAATAGGACAGGTAAGAATGAAAATGGTATAAGTAAACAGATAACGTTTGACAACACGTAGCAACCGATCAAACATTATACAAAAAACGGGATTCCTTATGCTTTACGTCGAACTCGTCACGGTGTCTTTCGACAAGAAATACAAACACGCGTTGGCAAGTTTTATACCCGGCATGCGGCCGGCCGGATCCTTACACCATTGAGCATTTCACCAATAGAGCGGTATTATCACACTGGCCATCCAATTCTGTCACTAATACGCAACAACAGAACAAATACCATTTTATTTAGAAACTTGAATTTTGATTATAATGTCTTTACATTTTTTAATATAGTAAACTTATGCACCACACCATGTGGCAATCATTGGCTACCGATACCGACTATAATGTCTGCTTGCCCAACTAGGTATCAAGTGTCATGCTTGACTTTAGGCCAGCCAACCAAAGTGATCGCCGCTGCTTCTTGTATCAAAAATTAAATGATATTACCACTCTATCGGCGATATGCTCGATGCTTTGCACAATGCGTCATTGTTGTGCGACATAATACGCGGCATTAACATTTTGTACCGCGATTCACGTCATTGATGACGATTTATTGTTACGCACCACCGCAGCGGACTCTATGTTGTATAATTGATGCTGATTTTTTTTCATCCCGAATGATTTAGGTGTGTTGTGAAGTTTGTTTTGCGGAGACATCTGCCGACGATCCTATTGTTGCCTAAATCTGTCCTCAGGTAAGGCCAGATAATGGGAATTATCTGAGAAAGAGTTGACGTTTCTCCTTTCAACTTTTGTGGAGTCGAGTGTTTTGACAAAGCCAGTTTATTTAGGGGATTTACTCTCAGTGACATTTATTAAGCGTCTTGTCTAACAGACTCCTTTTTTTGTTAATTTGCTAAACAAAACCAACTTTTGTAAAAGAAGGCTTCCAAATTCCAATGGAATAAACTGACAGAATCGTATTTTTTATGCTGTTGTATAACTGGCTACACTTTTACCCTATCGATTAAAAATCAAATATCCTCTACTTAATATTGGAAAACGATATTATGATTAAGATTAAAGATTTAGCACACCTTTAATTAACTTGGTAACTACAATGTTTACTCTAACTACCTATATCTATGTAACTCTTGTAACATGTAGTTTTAAATAAATACGACTCTTATGTAATGTATGCGGTGTGCGAATCCGACTTGTATTTGGTCAGATTTCATAAAAATTGAGTCATTGCTATGCTATACACTCAATTGCCATTTGAAAAATAACATTTATGTATTTATATAAACAAGAACAAAACATGGAGCAATCAAAATAGAAGTACACAGATAAAATAAATTATATGGAATCTCACAAAATTAAGTAGGTACTAATATAATTTTCTTATTGCCACTTTATGGGTAATTTAATATCCCCTTCAACCGAATCGTATAGCTAACCATAACTAGCATACTTGGAGTCACGCAAGGTCGATCACTCTCTTACCGACGCATGGGTGCATTCATTTATTGGGTAAACAAAGAATTTACTGATGTCGTATAATTTAATGCTCTAAACAAAGGCTCGTGAGACGCTCCCTGCCCACGCTCGCCGGAGCCGCCGGTGCAACGCGCTGCACTTGTTCCACAACATATGTCTACAAGTGCATTTGTTTATGCTTCCACTCGTGTTTACAATACGCCTTTCAGAGTTTAAATAAACTTTACGGAGACGTAAAGTTTAATCACCGCATGCGATTCAAACACGCAAAGCGATGGTTGTGAAAATAAATTATGAATGTTTAAACATTTAGAGCAGAACGCGTCGTGTGTTGAAAATCCAGCGAAACAACGCACTGACAACACCAACACGTCCCATTCTGTGGGGATACAAAGCGGTGTTAAAATCAATTGGTCAGAGGTATTCATTGGTCGGCACGGCTGTCGCGTAGAAACGTCTTTTGAATCTCATTGTCATGTCGAACTCCCACTGTGAAGTCGCCGACATCCTATCGCTCCGCCGGCCGATCGGTTATTTCTCAGAATGGAATAATCCACGTCCTCTTATTAAATTAAATACAAACGATATAATACAACAATGACTCATCCCGGCCCGGTGATTAATAATACTATCGAGTCGAAGAAGATGGGATGCCCATTTGTCTTAATCAGCTGAAGCTCCGATCGGGGACAACAGTCATGAGCGGTGTTTAGGTCAGCAGCGTCAACATTTTAAAGTCATAAAACTAGATTGCGGATGTGAAAGTAGAACGCGAGATCCAATCCGAGTTTGCAAACAAGGGAAGTTACGGCGACGAAGGAGCGGTGCGGGCGCGCCCGGCCGGCTGCGGCTCGGCAAATAGGTACGGGCCGCGTCGATAAGACGCCGTCTCCTGTGACTCCTGTTTAAATAGACAGGGAAACGCTCACAGATTAAATCTCTTGCCTGCTTATTTTTCTTCCCGACGGATTTTTGGGGACCAAGAAAAAGATGACAAGTCGACTTATCTATCTCTATCGTCGCTAATCTAAACGCGGGAGAGATGTCTTAAAATGCTTGAACTGCTGGAGGAGTGGGCCGGAGTGGCGGGTCGGATTATGAGCCTTTCAGGTCTGTGAACAGTTGCGCCGCGACACGGTTATTGCCGCGTCTGCTTTGTTTGCGCATTCGACGATTCAGCGCGAAGCTTCCAGTAAAATATTAAAGCATAAAGCGCACTGTTCAGCTTTATCCACAGGTAAGTACAGCAGAGACAGTGCGCGCTCAAAATTTCATACGGTAATCCTCAGTTCTCCGCTTCCGATTTTTGTATTAATGACGAACAAGTAGAACACATTGCGCTGAAAAAGTGTTATCCAACCAACGCTAGTCACAATGAGGAGGTAGACAGTAGGTATTCCATCACATAAACAGTAATTATTGCTTTAACGAGTCCGCCTTTAATTTGTTAGGCGTTTAAAACGGCTTTGCGCATTTGAATCGCAAATTTCTTAGAATATTTCAAGAGGGTCTCTAGCGTTTGGAGGACATTATCTCTTCATAAAATTCAAGATCCGGCGTAGTATTTCATTGTGTTTCCAAAATTAAAGTTTAATATCCATTTACTATGTTGATTAAAATTACGATTTTACGATCGTGGAACTTAGTTGCGTAGCTTTAGAATAATGACGGGAGAGTGAATTAATAAATCTCATAAGTATTCAAATATAAAACAGTTTTTTGAAGTAAAAAAAAATGTATCTGAACAATCCGATATAGTCATCAATGAAGCTGCTTAGTAAGAAAACTTCCCGCTAATGGATTCAAATCTCAGAACATTATCACATCTCAACATCTGGAAGCGCGTGGAGCATATTTCATAAGTGACACGAATATAAATCCAATCAGGTCATCACGATAAATCGCTTCCATCGCACTCCTCTCTAACGGACGAAAATAGATTGATTAGTTAAAGGAATGGTACCTACCTACTGCAGCGATGTGCTCAGCTCACACTGCCTCCGGTTACCTTAATTTAATGGCAAATTTCAGTACTTATAGTAATGACTGTGACTTAAAATATCGATGCTTAGTACCAAATAAAATCATGCTCACGATTTAGAATTTGTTACATATTTGTATTATCAAATTTCATCACTAAGACAATGATGTTACATGTTGGTAGTTAGTGACTATAACATGACTTAATAGCGAGGCGGTATCCCGTTATTTTATCAAAATTATTTTATGATTTTCTTTATTTGGGGCATTTCAGAAATAGGGTACAATTAAACTTAATTGTACCCTATAAGAGAGAGATTATAGAGTAGTAGATCCATGCAAAAATTTCTCAGAATCGATAGCACTATCAATTTTATATAGGGAAAAAAAAGTGTCCCGAGATCACTTTTGTTACTTTTCCTAACATTAATGTTTGAAGGTAACAAAACCGACGCTAATTTTTGTAGCAAAAATTAGGGACATTTTTTATACCATTATAAATCAATTGATTAATTGATCCTGAGCAAATCCACGCAAAATTTTCTAAAATCGGAGAACAAAAACATATTAAACATAATTGTACCCTATTGCTGAAATTCCCCATTTAATAAAATTTAAAAAGGTACAAAAAATATTCTCCATAGTTTCACTAATAGTCAATGCTGTCATCAAAAATGAACTTGGAATTTATACATTTAAGTTTATTACGTTTAAAGCTATAGGAATAATTAAGGTCGACTTTTGCTTCCAATGCCTATATCTTTTTCTCGACTTTAGATCTAAAATTTACTTTACACCCCATGGCATATTGTGACGTTACCTTTTTTTAACGTGTGGAAAATGCACCTTATACATTCCCACGCTCGGGGCAGCAATGGATGGATCTCTGATGGAAGCCTACCGTCTAAAAACCGATACGTTCCCTCCTGGCCATGGACTGTGAGCGTTACGGGAGCACTAAGTGTCACCGCGACGCCCAATGTTGATGTACCTAACCTTTATAAGCGTATTACAACTTACTCATAAATCGAAAACCAAAAACACAATATATATCATTTGCACAATGCTTTTCTTCCAATTTCCCTTTAAACATCTTATACGAAATACGCAACAACGGACTCCATTGAACAAGGATTACCCGAACTATGAAGGACTTATTTTGTAAATCCGGAAGCCTCGTAAGAATAGTGTAATAAGTATATACGGCACATGGCGTTTCCCGGGGCGCAGGAAGCACGATCGACTCGACCCGAGCGGCAATCGGTCGCACATCCGACTTACTTTGTACTGTAGCACCATCTTTGTTGACTATCTGAAGTTACCCAACTCTACACTAGATGAGTTCACCTCTTTGCATAGAATCCGTTGCGCGCGATCCGAATTTTTAATTAACGTGTGACTGAAACAAAATATCTGCGAGGTGCCTGTAGAAACTATGGTTAACAGTTACAGTGTCGTCACGGTTTTACTAAAATCCGCACAAATGGAAATTTTGTATAGTTATAAATGTTTACCTGAATAAATGATTTATCGCACTAACTCTTCAAACATTGCTTGATAAAATAAAGTATGATATCTATTTGTTGTTCTTCATCCTATTATGCAACAAAATTTGAAGTATTTATCTAAAACTCAGATTTTTTTTTAAAAAACCCAGAGGGCTAAGGTAGAATGTCTCATGCGGTAGTAATTTCATCGTCTTTCTTACTCTCTACGACGGAAAACATCAGCGCAAGCACTGCTACACGACGGTAGGATCGGCAAAAGATACATTATAAGCTGATAATTTTAGATATTCATTCGTCGCTATTTTATATTTAAATTCAACGCTAGCTAGAGTTGCCGTACGTTGTAGCAAAATTTAATGAGCCTTTTGTTGTCCTGCTGTTCCGGGGCCCATTTAAATATTTACCACCATGGCTTAAGGTGGCCGTGCATTTTAAATGTATACTGAAACATGATCATCTATGGGCTCGGTCGCTCCATGCTGGGAGCTGTGCCTACCCTTTACTTTACCCAAAGGCGTGGCCGGCCTGGTACAAACAAACGGAAGCGAAATTGAGAGGAGCGCCCGGAACTGACGGTATACCTTTTGATTACAGAATCCCTTTTTAATTACCACGACCTAAATAAAAATTGTATTTTTATTTCAAGTAGGCGTAATTGAAAAGGAAATTGCCTTGTTGGGGGACCGCGCGGCGTCGAATAAAACTTTAATATGATGCATAAGGGCCCTTTGATCTCCGCACTCGCTCGCGCTAAATCGCTGAAATACGAAACACCGCGTGTGTGCGTACACTGGCCTCACTCCATGCACTTTGAATTTTTGTGTCGGCTCCGTACGTATAAAAATACAACTTTAGGCTTTTGGGATATTTAGATCACAGCTCTCTTGAAATCTATATCACCACTCTTTTGATCCACCCGCTCGTGCTAGTTTTTTTTTAAATATATTTTCATAGATGTTACTTTAAACCAATATAGCTAGAGATATGAATTTTAACGAACAAACTATTGCAGGCACCTTGAGTAGGTATCATTAAGGAGCACGAAGAAGGGATCTTGCGAAATATCCACAGAGTATGAAACTAACTAATTGTTTGTTATTTCAGTCATGAGCTAACCTTCAATAAAGTAAAAACTAGAATCTGAGAATTCTCTACAAGTATTTGCTGTGAGGTGAGGTGAGGTGTCGGAGGGGGATGCGCTCAAATGATACAACGTGCTATCCGTTAGAAATGGCATTTAATACTAAAATAATCCCAACGTACATAGTAGTAATATAAGACATAGACATTACTGATATAGATAAGAACCCACCACAGCAGCTTTCATGCTTATTACATCTAACTGGCTTTTGAAACTGAGCACTTTTTAATCGAGGAAGGCATAAACCCGTGAAGTGCCATAAATTACATGTAAAATAATAAAAGGAGGAAAATCTTTCATCCGCGAACGATTTACAAAGAGACACCCCTGCGCCGCGCGGAGATAAATGTCGCCTGTAGCACGATCTGCTGTCGGTAAAAACGTGTTCCTAATAAAAATCCTTCTTGAACCCGCATCGCGAACCCGCACCGTGCTCCTTACCCTCCGGTACACCGGCCGATCACGTTCCCAAACATGCCACTGACATCACAACATAGCTCCTTTAAGACTTTAGAGCATGCGCTTTTTCACGATTTAATTAGCTTTTATCTCGATTTACATCACAAGACTAGAAGGTAATTAAATAAGAAAAGAGCTCGGCTTACAAAAACAACAATACATTCACCTTTAACGAATAAAGGAAACAGCGGATTGGCAAAGGTAAGACATACGGTCAAAGGGAAGATAATAAAGCGTTGTATTTTCATTCTAATCCGCCGTGAAGCCGGAGCGATACGGGGGAAAAGCGGGGACGGGGAGGTTCGATATCTAAAATTACAAGCCTGCATAGAGTGCCTATCTCGAGGTACACCATTCTCCATTTCTTTATGTTCAACTGCCACTTTCAGTAACATGCCTCCATTCGGACTAGGTATGCCCCAGACGTCCGCCCGCTCGCTTTATGCGTAGCGACGGATTGAAATGAGATGGAGATATTCTAAGTTCTTACTGTAGATAACGTTTGCTCTAATTAGCTTTTGGTGGGATTACGTATTAAAATGAAATTGGATTGTGGTCGAATGATCTGACGTGACAGCCTGAAACGATGATCGTCAGAGATGCGATTTATTTGAAATACTTCTATTTAAAATGCAAATACAAAATGCAAAATACCTATTTTGTATTTTGCATTTAAATACCTTTTAGTAAAAAGCATTTTGTATTTTATTTGAAATACCTTTTGAGATGTATTTTGCATTTTTAATATTCACTTCAAAATGCAAAATACTTTTTGATTAAGTTTAGCCAACATTACCAGTCAAACAAAATGAAATGAACGAATGAATGACGCTTGTATTGCCGAATTTGACCGATAGAGGCGCCTGGTAGCCATGCGTGCCTATTTTTAGGGTTCCATAGCCAAATGGAAAAAAATGGAACCCTTATAGATTTCGTCATGTCCGTCTGTCTGTCTGTCCCTCCGTATGTCACAACCACTTTTTTCCTAAACTATAGAACCTATACTGTTGAAACTTGGTAAGTAGACAGGCCCCTCTTCTCCACTGGGCACTATGGGCATGTGCCCAGGGCCCCGCGATCGAATGGGGCCCCCTAGTTCCTGCCAGATTACCAAATGATAACCGATATTTAGGTCATAGGGGCCCCATGATCCTAATGTGCCCAGGGCCTCAAATAGTTTAAAGACGGCCCTGTAAGTAGATGTATTTTGTGAACTGCATTAAGATTATCACACAAAAATAGAAAAAAACCGGCCAAGTGCGAGTCGGACTCGCGCACCGAGGGTTCCGTACAAATTCGCCAAGTTATTATAAATATTATGATTAGTTATTATTATATTGAGTATGAGTATGAGTAAAATCCGGTGTTAGCAGAGTTTTCATCAAACCCATACGTGTGGGGTATATGTATATAGATAGGTCTTCAAAAATGACATTGAGGTTTCTAATATAATTATTTTCTAAACTGAATAGTTTGCAAGAGAGACACTTCCAAAGTGGTAAAATGTGTGTCCCCCCCCCCCCTGTAACTTCTAAAATAAGAGAATGATAATACTAAAAAAAATATATGATGTAGATTACCATGCAAACTTCCACCGAAAATTGGTTTGAACGAGATCTAGTAAGTAGTTTTTTTTTTAATAATTTTTGTCTGTCTGTATAAGTAACCAATATAAAATTACCTCACACTGCCTACATTTTGCTTAAGAGCAGGGCTCTGCTAACACCGGATTTTTTAATAACTTGGCGAATTTGTACGGAACCCTCGGTGCGCGGGTCCGACTCGCACTTGACCGGTTTTTTTTTCTTCTTTGGTCAGAGTGCGCGCCTTATGTCTGACTAGTGAGGTGCCATTTGGCTCGGCATTGTATCTCTATTCTATTTCTCATGATAAATACCTAAAATAAATATAAATCATTCGATCTGGTAAAAAGGTATTTTATTTTGAAAAAGTATTTTGAAAATACCTATTTTGCATTTAGCATTTGAAATACAAAACCCAAAACTATTTGGTATTTTGCATTTGAAATAGTAAATCTGAAAAGTATTTTGCATTTTGTATTTAAATGCTTTTTCAAAACCATTTTGTACATCTCTGATGATCGTCAAAGCGTGTAAGCGATCGCGTGCCGACGCACCGTAAGGCTGCACCGCATGCTGCACTTACGGGTAACGATAGAAACCATATCGAACTTTGTGCAAGTTTATGTATCGCTGCCACAAGGCCGTCAGGCGTGCTCACACGTGCCTTTGCATCTGCTAGGAGTATGCTGCGACTAAAGATACAGGACCTTAATTAATTTAGGTTTTAACGAGCTACCAACATTGCTACTAGCCAGCTGGTAACAGCACAAAGAAAAAAACACATTGTCGTAAACATCGGCGCGAGCAAACATTGCAATCATCCAATACTATTAACAATGATCACAACAATAGATATGATGTGACGCTATTATCAATTCGGATACAGTAGCTGAAATAGATATGGCTAATACAATACAGCGTACCAAATTCTTGTCTTCAAAGCAATTTCCAAATACGTTTTTCCACCACAATACCCGACAAGAATTATTGTGATACAAGTGCTCGGAATATGAACAAAGCAACCGAATCGAATGTAATAAAAATCACTTTAGCATTACGTAGCGACGGGTACTGATGTCTATCGGCATTGTGACACACGACGCGGCTCGATGGATGTCACGGGGGAAAAGGCTGCGGCGACGAACCGACTATTATTTTCGTACTACAAAACAAAATTGATTGTTCTTCGACCTTTATACGTTTGTTGGATTCCTTTGATGACTCTTGATTTGACGTGTGACGAGTTTGTAACATATTAGTTCAAGTATATGGGTACGAGCGTCTACTCAGCCAGTTCAAAATACGTCTGAAAGAAATTTTTACTTGTATTTATCTAAGTCCTTCATTTTAGATTCCAAGACTAGCTCTTGCCCGCAACTTCATCTATATCCCGTGGGAATTTTACACTTTTTCGGAATAAAATGAAATTCTATGTTAATCAGGGATGGTGTAGCTTTCCACTTGCGAAGATGTTTAATCGCTTCAGTATTCTCCTTTACATACAAACAAATCTTACCTGTTTATTATATTAGTAGAGATTCATTTTTCAACTCATTCGTTGTGGTAAAGCCTAAACAAACTGTTCTATAAACTTAGAATAATAAGCAGAACTTGTTTTCGGCACGAGCCTCGAAAATGTTAAAACTGTAAGGGTACAACTGTCTGCAGGATCGTACTCGTAACTAGCAAAGGTTTATAGTCAGCGCTTCCCACGGGGACGGCTCGAGTTCACTTGTATTACGTGGATAAGTATTTCCGCAAAATAAAGCTCAATCTTTATTTGCATAGACAGCCCAAGATTTTATCATATCCGCGGTGGTGCAAATGTCGCGTAATGTAACTACTGGCGTGTGAAACGTGAACGCATTACTGCCGGCGTCGACGCCGCGTAGCGGCGCGCGCGCGTCTCTTAATGACGCCGCTATCGCGCAAACCTCGCACCCACACTTTTTATTATTTCAACTTCACCTTTTATATCACAATGTGAGTTTTACAGCTTTTATGGAATTCCTTACACAATTAACTCACACCCCTCCGATGAAACGGTGCACGATAAAAGCGAACTGTTAAGTTTTTTGTTCATATTAAGTGACATAGGTAATTAGTTGCACGCGGCGAATGGAACGGAAATATGAATCTTGTGGAATGCGTTCCCCTTAAAAATATGCCCGAGACGCGGTTTTTGTTGCGAAAATCTCTCATACAATTTGGTAAACGTATATGAAATTTGATAATATTTTCATAACCGAATCTTATTTTTAGGTTACGATATTTGTTTGTTTTAGACACGTAACTGTAGCCTTAATTATGTCACCGGCAGTTACGAACTCCACCGTATCATTTACTCGTTAGAAGTCTCCCTGTTTTTTCCCTCACCTCGTCGCCCGTTTAATAAAAAATCGCTCGTTTGCTCTTGATGAATGACGCGGACGACAGCGAGCACGTAATTGGGTGTCGAAGTCTAGAGCTAAAAGCATACACGTGTTGCCGCCGATCGTCGATCGCCGCACCATCTAACAGCCCATTGTCTATGCTTTATCTGGCAGAAGGCTGTACACAATAAATCGTCCATGTAGCTTTGTGTCGAACTAAGTGGTGTACACGGTTGAGATCGAGGTGCGCGTGAAATATCGTCCCGGAATGTTATTAGAAGGCGGAGGAATACCCAATCGATCGGCGGCTTTTTACTCGCAGAAAGCCTTTTTGCACCGCCACTAGCCAGGTTTGGTATGAGATAGAAGCCGCCTCTTTGTGGTTTCTGAATGCAGGCATAAAAGGAATGCGTTTACAGACATTAAAGAGGGGAAATGCTTATGAACTCCGAGTGGGTACTTGATTATTTAAACATCTAACTAAGTAAGCTGACGTAGTTGGGTGCAATTTCTCTATAAAAAATAATCAAAACGTTAGAAAATTCATTTGGATGACCTGACTTAGCATTGTTGATCATTTATCCCACTATCTAGTCCATAAAAAAGTTCTTTAGTTATGAAGTTGTACGCGCTATAGGAATAAATGATTACGTGCCTACTTACCTTTACTAAAGTTACTAACATTAGACAGACTTACTGACTCTAAGTAGCATTGTTAATTGTCTGATTCTTGATGTGCTTGTTACTTAAATAATTTTTATTCTTAATGGTTTTGGTACACAGAGGACATTTCACCCTCTATTCCAGTGGAAAATCTCTGAATTTTGAGTTAGTTTCCGTGCTTAATCCATTAATAAATCGTACCCAATTCGTATTAAATGTACAGATAGCTACGCACCTGGATTTGTCATAAAGGGCAAGATAACGGTATTAATCCAATATGATCAAATCAACAGATCGTAATACATTTTCAAAGCAAGTAAATCTAGTAAATAAGATAGATAATCAGAATCACAAAAATAAAGAGGATTAAGTAGGTCTGTACTCTTTTCCTAGAAATTATACAAGATAGGAAATTAGAAAGCTAAGAAACAAACAATGGACAAAACTTAAATCAAAGCCCTTTTCATTTCGCACGTTCATTTAAATCTCCTATTTTGTGCCGTGAAAAACACACATAAATTATAAGCGTACCTAAACAACAAAAATGTAATATATTTGTATATGCAATTAAAAATACCCGAATTAGCAATGATACTTGACAACCAAAAACACGTCGGCACAAATCAAAGAAACGCATTAAATACTTATACACGCCGCATCTCTAATCTCATAGTATATCTCTCAAAACATCTGTCAGATCACAGAAGCTAATTTTGATCAAAAGCAGTACGATTTAATATTGCATCAGTATGGCGGAAAATGGCACTCGATGAGACAGGAATAGGTTATGAGGTGTGGCCCCACCGGCCAACGGCCTGACGGTCTTTCGGCCATTTCATTCATTTCCTGCTTGTCATCCCAGACGTATGTAGCGTATATCCCTATCTGGCTACATAATGGTGTATAGTATGTAGATCTGGGTAGAATCTAATCGACTGTCTGCTATGCCCACATGAGTAGGTAGGTATATCTGATACGTATCACTTGCCGTTGAGCTTCGATTGAAATTAAAGCCAAAGCTTATCACATGAAACACCAGGTATTATTATCTGTAGTTAAAAATTCCATTGCACTCCGAATTGGACAACTAACTGAGCATACCATTAAACCACCTGTACACTACTTAATCTCTCTATAGAAGATCAAACAGAAAAGAGTAGCTACCTAGATGACTTTGAAGAAAAAAAGAAGGATACATTAAATAATAATAACAATAATCGGGAGAGTAAAGTATCATACGAGAATAAACTATCATTTCCTACTTACCTTTAAGTAGACACACAAGCGAAACTTTATGTCTACTTTAATTAAGTAGCCCTGCATCACCACAGCAACGTAGCCAGTGTCTCGTCCCAAGTAACACATACAATATGAACTTTTAATTATTTCTCAAAGGAACCCATTCAGTGGTGTGATACACGGTCCTGATTGTAGAGGTACGAGTATAAAACGGGGCGGCCATGCGGACTGACTGCTTGGAGACTCGTCAGGTGTTGGCCACACGCGGGAGCGGACAGCTGGGGACAACTGCTTATTACATTACATGCCTGAAGAATTAGTGAAGATACTGGCACTTAACAAAAAATATTATTGCTAAGCAGAATTATTTAGGAAAGTAAAAGTGTTCTGAGTGAGTAAAGGCGAGCCTTTGATGTGTACTATCTATGCCTTCACCGATAACATCTGTAGCCAATTGTTTTCCAAATAAGGTAGTGCCATTATAATGACTTTTTATACGAGAAGGAATGCAAACGATTGCCAGCGAAAGTTGCTAGCTTAGAGGGCTTAGATAGGATACCTCATGTGCCAGGTGTGCCAGTAATTTCACCGACTGTCTTACTCTTCACGCCGGAATACAGCAGTGCAAGCACTGCTGCTTGGTGGCAGGATTAGCGAGTAAGACCATGAGGACAGGGTTGGTCGGATAACAACTATAATTTTATTTACTTTATTAGTTCCTCTGTGGCATTCGGCTGGAAAACTGTTGGTGAGACTGGCTCAGAATCGAGCAAAGTAGCATGAAAATGAAGAGGCCTTTACTGATTAGATAGTTCTTCTTTCGGTCATTTTCTACATTATAGCATAGACTTCTTGTCTTAGACGCGGCCGCCGGCGCCGCTGCCGCGGCCCGCGCGCCGCTCGCCGCTCGCCGCAGAGCTCGCTACGCTGCCCATAACTGCTATTGTCCGCCGCTTCTTATTTCTCTCCTTTTCACGCTCAACGATAATGGGAATTTCTGAAATTGCAACAATACACATACGGATACGGACCCGCTGCAATGGCGGCCAGCGGAAATTTTGCTCTTATTCTCCTCTCAGTAAGTAAGGACAGTCTATTTCCGAGCGTATGAAGTTTATTTTAGTCGTTTTGATGTCCACTTAAATACGGTGTGGGATATTGAAAATCATAAATCTAACATTAAATCTTGTTAGGACCTGGTTGCAAGTGCGAAGAGAAATGACATAAAATTTATGCGATTCAGGCAACGCCGTTTTTTTGTTTCAAGAATAACATGTATATAGGTACGAATAATGAGCATAATTAAAATGTGAGTTAGAGTCTAGCCAAAATTTAAAAACACAATGTTTACTAATTAATGTGAACAAAATGGCTGCATGCAAAGAGGTATAAATATATTAGGTACCTACTGAAATCATAATACATAATTTACCCCTTTGCTCTATGACAAAATATCCCTTGCCTATTATGCAGCTTACCAAAACCATTTAAAATTTATATCTAAAAGGGCTATGGAGTAACCTAAACCGTTGACAAAAAAACGACTGACTCACTGCAAACAAAGGTACGGTCAGTATCGTACTCGTAATTGAGGGGTAGGTACAGTTATCAACTTACTTTCCACATATTAATCTGTATGGGCAGCTGCGCCTGCGCCTCGGAAGCGGAAACACGCGCCGCACCTGGCTACCGTGACCTACACATCCTATAACCTTATAAGTGTAAGCCTGCTTTATGGTTAACTGTTGGAGGGCTTCAGAAAGCTCAGTCACTTTTACTTTGTTTGGATTACTTCATTATAATCTCTTCTTAAGATTGTTAGGGTTCACAACTTAGATCACAAAAAAACCTCACAATATTGCACGTACGAGTGCGCATACTAATCGTTTAATGTAATCGTAACAATGATATTGTGAATTTAAAATTAACCTCCACTTCAGAAAAGCGCAATGAATTTTTAAAACCAAATTTCGTTTTACGCCCGATACGAATCAAGAGGAAAAGTCAGTAGCTTTTATTTATTTATAGCATAAAATATTGTGAATACAAAACAGAGTACCTAAGCATAACGAACGAAATCGTGATACAATTATAGTTACAATAAGTTTATTGAATTTCAAAGTGAAATTTATTCCGACAAATAAATCAAATAAACAGTCCCTTAGTAATCTCGAACATTTCACATTACCACGTATAAAATACAAAACTGTGTACATATTCTATTCATGGAGTACCTACGTGTTCTCCTCGTGTTTTAATAGAAAAACTTTGTCTAGCTTCATTGCGGACGGGGCTCGTATTGCAAAGGAAATAGCGCTATGCTTTAGGTATTTTCTGTTACTATAATACGTCTTCATGATGCTTGTTGTCGGAGGCTCAACACTGTGTATCCGTATTCGTACTTTGTCTTCATTCTCAGTGCTTATTTACTTCATGTCGACAATGTTTAATGCTTTCTATTTAGCAAGACTACATCACAATGTATTAGCGATAGAATGTGTAACTGTTTAATAATACATAACATGGTGCAGTAACACTTTTTAGTGATAGCAGGATAAAACAAAGTACTTATACAGAAGTGAATTACTCCCTTAATGGGACCTTTTTCATTTAACATTTGAACGACTTAGACTTTAAAAGAAAAGAGTGTGAACACACGAAGTAAATTTAAAATAGGTAAAATATTTATTTTTAATCTCAATTTATATTGAACTGTTAAATATATTTCTTAGGAGTTTATCTACATAATTTATAGACGTGAACGACCGTTGTTTAAATAATTAAATACAAACGAAGGTGTGTAAATAAATACGTAAATGCAAAAGGCGTCGGGCGACTTCGCCGCCTCGGAATGCGCGTCGCGTCTTACGACCAACTTCAAAAATCAACTTTCAATAGAACTTTTCGTCTTTTCCATGTCGACTTTCCATTTTAACTTCAAACTCACTGCGACGTCTGCGAAAAATATTCATGTTTATCATGATATCATTACTGAAACAACTTCACGTAGAATATTACAAATTGAATTCGGAGTGACAGTTTACGTATACCTAACCTGAAAACCTAACATTAATCAAAGTTTTTGCATGAATTTCGGTGAATACAATCAGTAGTTAGCCGATTATTAATTAACTTTTGGAGTTGCAGCGACGTGGAAAAATGTTAGCCGCTGAAATATCTGGAAGCATTATTAATGTGGTAGAAACTTTTAGCTTTTTAGTACCTAACGAGAACGATAAAGTATATTTTTTTTATAGTCCTACAGATTTGCTGGATCTTGCTATAATAGAGTCCAACGCCGCTAGTGTAGAGTATATAAGGCTAATGTAGAAAATTGTTATAGATGTCTTAAGGCGGTTATTGTCCTCTTTGTTCTCTATAACTCGAAATAGGTGGAGGTGGCTCGCGAATAATAGGAGTACAGTTAGCGCATCGGTGAGCGGGTTGATTTGGGAGAACAATATTTTCGTTTTAACCGGAGAATCTGTTTTGGGGCTTCTTCCTGTGCAAGGTTCCAGTCAGACGGTAAATTCGGCGCCTGTGAGCGGTCGGCCGCGCCGATTCGATTTGCTCTAACGCGATAGTCACACATTCAGCTCCCGGCGGACCGTGTAAGTGCTCCATTCACTACGTAGACCATTATTAATACATCCCCTCCCCACTCGTCTCCTCTCAAGGCCCTCATTGTGAGCCGTTGCGAGTTAATCCGCCGTCCAGCAAAGATCGCCGATCGAATGCGACGGACCCAGCTTTGTGAAATGTAATAGGGTCCTACGGTTAAATGCTGCGTGTAATTTTTGGTTTGCGATTGTAATTATCTATTGAATCGCTTTGCTTTAAGGGAAAAGTTCAATTATCGCGCGACGCTCCGTCGAACTGATTGATTGGTTTCGGCTCTGCTTGTATCCGTCAATTTGATAGACACACTACACGCCTACGTACCACAGCTAAATTACTGAAGCGCTTCGAGGTTCAATGGCGATTGTCGTAGGAATTACTAGCGGTTCGAGGTTATTGTGATGGATCGCACAAAAAACGACTATCGTTTAGTTGCGTACACTTGTTAGATCATACGTGCGTAAAAGTCAATGAACGCGTAGCGTATACCACAAGTCGGAAACACACCTCAACGATGGCAGAGGGGGAAGAAAGGATGAGCCAGGAATCGATTGAGGGCGGTATAGCAGGCCGGCCGTCGCGACGGACGAATGGACATCCCAGAGGACTTGCAGAACAAAGCTCGGCAAAGCAATTTAACCAATTTAATGTCATTCTCATCCATTGATGGCCCACCGCGGGCTCAATTTGAAATAAACGTTAATAAAAACCGGCGCGAAAACATGTTTATAATGCCATCTTGTAACAAACGCAGTATCAAGTTACCTTTCAACAGATATTTTCTATGTCGCAGTCATTGTGCTTTTCTTAGAATATGATTTAAATACCCGTTAAAATAGTCATAACTGGCGGCTCGACGACATACTAATAATGCAATAAACTGACTCTACGGCCTAAAGAAGACTTTTATTGACAATCTCGAAATGCCTACTGCTATTTAAAGTGGTATCTTTAATGTTCATGAAAAAGTCGTTAAATATTCTTTCGTCGTATTTAAGACTCTTGGGGTCCTAAACGTCTCAGGCACAAGTTTATTTACCAAGTTACCTGTGACCGTTTAGTTTGCCGATGTTTTCAGGTGCCGACAAAAAATAGATTAGGACTCGTATCGTAGATCAGTATATACCTACGTACATTGTTCGAGTTCCCATTGAATTCCATACTTTAACTGTTAAGAGCGGTTTTTATATACACAGCATAATTTAAAAACCTACTTCTTTTGCAGATATCCGTGTTTATCTATTTTAAATTAGCATTCATGGCGGTTGTGTGATAAAGTGTTTCTAAGATATTTTGGGAACAGTATATCAAAAATAAAAACTTACGAGCGGTTTTCATTAAACTCTTGTACGCAAGAATAAACTGTCTGAGTCAGTATCTGTAGAACCACTTCACTTGTATTAATAGACAAGTGGCTCTTGATATGGCCTTTATCAAGCGGAGCTCTTGGTTTCAGTAAACTTTGTAATTTAAACAATTAAACATGTATCTACACAAAATTAAGTCTAACAACAACCCTTAACACCATTAATATACCTATACCTATATAACTTTATTAAAGTGAGGCTATGTTTCAATAATATAAACAAATAGATCGGCTGTTCATGGAGATTAGGATTAGAAGATTAACATCGATATAGGTATGAGTAAATGTATCTACTCTGTCGCAGATTCATATCTAAATGGCACGACAAAATATTTTAATCCTAGAAAGTTATTTATAGTTCCATTGTTCACATTTGACCAACCCTTAAGGTCGGTACGAAAAAGGGGTTCTTTGATCTTTAACCTCAGACTTAAAAATGTAGTCCTCAGGGCATTTCTAAAATGCATAACGTTCAGACCTTAAAATATTGAACTTGAATAATACATAGTGCAGTGTCTGATTTATTTCAGCACACATTTATTTAGTTGTATACTTCGAATAGCTGAAATCATGTGCATACTAAACCGTCGGAATGCTGGCACAAGCCAGTGCAGTGTTTCTTTAAAACACGTCAATTAACAGACGGGTGTAAACCACAGGCATTTGTCGAATCGACACCGCGTGAGGGTAGGCCGCCATCTTGGATCGGGGGTCAAATTAAATTGACATATGGTTTGTGCAGACATATTGTGTGGCGCACATTATGTTGTCGCCCCTAATTATACAGGTCCGCTGATATGCGGAGATTAGAGGCGGGAGGTGGGTAATTAGCGTAATGTGCGTCGCGGATTTAAATTGCCCCGATTCCACAAGTTATTCCATTCTATAAATCACGCCCACCCTATTCCTGCTACTAAATTGTCTGGTGTGCCAACATTCGTCACTGCTATTTAAAATACCATAACAATGGCCGGCGTCAGTTTACAACTAATGAATTGCTGTAACTTTTCTTCCTACGGCGAAGGAACGGGATGAAGTGCCACATTTATCTAAATTTAAACTTACGATAATGTGCAAGTGGAAAGAGAACTTCTGTTATTAAAATGTAAACGTCCTGAAGATAGAGCACCGAGCGGAACAAAAGAATTCTGTAGTGGTACTATTCTCTGGCGCCGGCTGTGTATGTCCTATCAAATCCAGAGAGTGTCTGCGGAACAGCGTCCGTAATATCGTCGCGGAACTGCTAGAAGGAAAGGAAATCTCTCGAAAACGTCGTTAAATTATCGCATCTCATCGAAAACCGGCCAGACGCAGCGTCAGCGGACCAGCGTTTAGCATATCGCCGGAGCCGCTCGCCGCGGCGTAATATAGGCGTTAGCCAGGGGCGTCGTGTTAAAGCCATTATCGAACCCTAATACTATTTTAAAAAATGGCCATCCTAAAACTGAACGCCTCGCAAGAAAGCTGTTCGCGAACAGACGCTTAATAGGATTGGATGAAGATGGCGGAGTAATAAAGCGTGTTCGGTAATGTATTTATAGAAGATGTGCCGGCATCGCCGAGCTCGCAGCACGGATCGCCTTCAATTTACTGTTCGAGATTACGATTAGCTCCTCGATCGGGCTGACTCTGTATTAAAGTTGCCGCTGGGTTAACCGGGAACCCTCTACGCTCGGCGACACTCCCGCTACTCGCTATTGTACAACGCTAATAATGCCCTTTAACTCGAAAAAAAAAACAAAATTTAATGCCCAATTTATTTATTTGTAAGTAATTTTTTGATTAAGAAAAACGTTTATTTGAAAGTTTAGCTTTCGGTAGGTATGTAATTCCCAAGTAAAGCTTTTACTCAGTAAAGAATCATAAAATGATTCGCCAATTAAAATAAGAATAGTCTCGGGCCCCCTCAGAAAATATTACGCCGAACTTCTTTAATTACTCACCTAAATGGTGTAATACATTGCTATAATTTCATTATAAACGAATTGTCGTAAAATGTCGTTCAAGAAACTTTGATTACGCAAACAAGTCTTTGTTGGCAAATGGAAGTAATTTTGGAATATAACAAAGTGAAATGACGTATGAATCTCATTAGATATCTTATCTACCTACTGATGGAAAACCTAACAAATATTATTTACATCTTCACTAAAATTCTTATTCTTATTCGTCTTCTATCTGTTCATGACAATACGACTCTGTTAGTTGCCGAATGATAATAATATTCAGTTGTATTTGTAAGGGGCCTCTATAGTAAGGAATTTTTGTTTCATATTTTTTTACTGAAATTCTGTTTTGTTCTAAGGAAATATTTAAATTACAGATTTCTGGGGTCCCGTAAACGAAGGGTATCCAACAGGATCCTATTACATACTAAGCCTTCTTCGCCTATCTGTTTGTCCGTCTGTCACAAGGTTTGTATCCTTTTGAACTGTAATATAAGGACTTGAAATTTTTACTAAATGTGTAAAACCATACCAAGAACAAATAATAAAAATTCATAAAATAATAAATTGAGGCACACCCGATGGAAATAAACGTTGCAGGTATTTTTTGCTTGATCTTATCAAATGTCGTGGTGTTTTAACATGACAGCTATAACAACAAAGTTAGTAAAAATTAAAGGGGGTTTCCATACAAAGAAGGTGTATTTTTTGCGGTACATACGGTGATAGTACGGTGTACGGAACTTAGTCTATGTAAGTAACCAATATAAAATGATGTCACACTGCCAACATTTTGCTTAGGAGGTAGAGCTCTGCTAACACTGGATTTAATATTCACTACGGAACCCTCGGTGCGCGAGTCCGACTCGCACTTGGCCAGATTTTAAATTCGAGCAAGTGAATAAATAAACCCATCAGACCTGTTAGTAAATAACTCGTGTTATGGTGGTAGTAAATCGTGCAAATCAATGTTAACATTGTCGGCATCCGCAAAGCACTCCGCGCGGATCGCGACGCGGAACTATCCGTAACCCGAACAGTACAAAATAGTACTCCATTGGATTTACGGATCAGCCAGTATCATTACTTTGATACCAAAATAAACGAATGTAGATAATGGACGACGGGATCAATACAAAGTAATCGCAAGCGGATCCAATAAGCCCGGCCAAAATAGCGGGGGGTCGCAACTCGCAGCGAGAGGACGAGCGATCCGAACATGGGGAAACAATATGGCGGCATGCAAATAGCTCGGCCATTATCGCACCTGGGCAGTACCGTGCACAGCCGCCCAGACGAGTAAACAAGATTACGGGAATTGAATGGCTAATTAAGGGAAAAGAAGCGGCCCAGCGAGCCCGCTGACTTATCGCACCTCGTCTCTGCCATATTTCACGACGCTTACCTCGCCTTTATTGTTCGGCCGCCTCTTGTTTAGCTAAAGAGGCTTGTTGGCTTATCTCTTGGAGCCTAGGTAGTCTGCATTAAGTGCCGTCACAGCCAGCTGAGATTTACTAGCGTTGCTGCAAAGATCCCTGCTGCTAAATAATTATAGAACCGAGAACCGCCGGACTTGCTAACGACCCGACACAGACGCTGCTAGAATGTTATCAGTTAGAGCTGACTCACTTCTGCTCCAGTACAATTACTGTCCTTTTCGTATCTTGTGTGGGTCACAGCACAGACCATTCGCTTGTTTACTATTAGCTGACTATTTATTTCTAAATTTAACTTATTGTACTGTTAAACTGAATAAAAGCACTGGTCACCGGTATTCAAGAATATATTATTTCCAAGATATTAATACAACGCCATTTCTAATACGACCATCGCGGGAAGAGGCCACGCAGGGAGCCCTGTCTGTGTCAAGCCACAGACTATAGCATTAGGCTACAGGGCAACGTTCAGGAATCTGTCTAACAGTACTTACGTGTGGATATTTGATTGATATTGATGTTGCTTGCGTCTAATTAAAATTATGTGGGATGCTGTGGAGCCTCAGTGAGCGAGTCGATTTCTTTCGCTTTTTTTATTACGTACATCGTCAAAGCAATATAATGCTGCAGTTAAACATATAAAACTAAGTTTGATGGCAAACCCATTGTTGTTAATTGAAGAATAATCTTTACTCACTTAATAAACATGCCCGTCCCAAAATTGATGGATTAGTCAATGAGCTATTAATCAGCCAGAAGCATAAAAAATCGGTTGATTGTAAGGCCATGAGGCGGTTTTATGCGCCAGACACACTGACAACCGAGTTACGCCGGATAAACTGTAGCATAAACTGCCCATTGATAGCATAGACCGGCCTACATCACACAAGACGGCACTTAATCATTACTCAATTAATTAATTAGTGACATTTATTAGATAATAAAGTGAACATATTTACGAGTTGGCTTTAATTTTATGTTATCTGTTTAATTATGGCCGACAGCGGCGGTGCTGCGGGACTGCACCCGCCAAGCTTCAACTTCATGAACCTCCAATTATTTAATGATTTCATTTTTTGACGTTAATTCAACGCCTACGGATGTGTGAGCCAGTAGAAAATATGTAGGCTCTGGAAAATATGTAAAGTTCACATCAAAGTTGCTCAAATCGGAAATGTGGCGTAATTGATAAAGTGTTACTTTTAACAAATGAGCAAGTGGGTCGCCTTATGGTAAGTAAGGACCATCAGCCATGGACATCTGCAACATTAGAGGATTGCAAATGCGTTGGCAGCCTAGAGGGCTAAGGTAGAATACCTCAAATGGGCCAGTAATTTCACAGGCCGTCTTGCGCGCAAGCATTACTGCTTATCGGCAGGACTAGCGATTAAAACGGTGTTAGCGATCCGGAACGACCTGTAAATTTTTGAAAGTCAGAGATGATCCTTAATGCAAGCTCTCACTTGGTAAAAGAAAACGTTTAAATCAAACGTTGTTGGAACGAAAATTTTCGTACCTAAACAATAAATTTTTTGCTCACTTCATTCAAAAAGTTCAAAGACTGTGCAAAGAAAACGCATAAATAGAAATGAAATCTAAGCACCAAGTTAATTCGTAAACACTTTTTTTTTAAACAAAATCTGTTCACAAAAGTCGTTTACCGAGAGGTAAAGGAACCATCGAAAATGACTCCCGCCAAATGTAACGAGTTATGCCACTAATTTACGTGGACAAGAAAACCTACTTGCAACATAATTGTGGGAACTAACTGGTAGGTACCTATGGTATTTTCATTCTTACCTGTCCTATTTGGTAAACAAAATTCTAACCTCAAACCGTCTCATTTTTGTTATTTTTTAACTATTTCATCGTAAATAAAGGAACTGGAGATAAAATATCAGCAAAATTATGTACAAATATTGCCTCAGGTTTATTTGATAACATAATACACCTTATTCTTTACAAAAAATTGCACATTGAGGTTAGAATTTTGTTTACCAAATAGGACAGGTAAGTAAGAATGAAAATACCATACGTAAAAAGCCAGTACCTACTTATACTTACCTGCCTCATCTCCTCTGACTGATCATGTTTGTAATCATGAAATATTGCCTTAGCTTTTATAAACGATCAAAACTATTAACGGACGGCTATTAGACTCAGCAAGTCCTGTCCTGGCATATCATATCGGAGTTGTTCGAGAGTTCAATTTCATGTCTGATAATGATTTAGAGTCCGGCCGCCGGACGTTAAACGTAATTTAATTACCTACGTTAAGGCTGTCCCGGGCCCACACAGAACCTGGTTAATGCAAGATTAATGTATCACATTGATTATTATTTACTTTTTGTGCGACTTAATCAACGTTGTAGTTGTTTGCGTTATAGTACCTACTTATTTATAAGCGTTTTTATTCCGAATTCGCTACAATTTCAGTAAGTACATGTTGTTGTTGTTATTGTCGTTTATTTATTAAATTGTCGCGTAATTCGGCGTGCCTCATGGCATAGGCCTCCTCGTGTATTAGAGGGTTTGGGCTATAGTTCCCACGCGCGCCCAGTGCGGTTTGGGAACTTAACACACACCATTGAATTTCTTCGCAGATGTGTGCAGGTTTCCTCACGATACAAATGTAATTTCCGCGCATAAATTCCGAAAAACTCAGAGGTGCGAGCCCGGGATTTGAACCCACGACGCTCTGCTTGAGAGGCCACAGGTCAAACCACTAGGCTACCACGGCTTTTTTTTTAGCGTTAGTACTTAAGTGTATAAAACTCTCGTTTGTTAATTTTTAAGATCCCATGCCTGAAAATAAAAAATAATCTTCATAGTCCATTGCCCATCTGTTTGTAGGTATATTCATGAAAAACAAAATGATTTTCACGCGTAGTTACAACAATTTTTTTTTTAAACGCTTGAAATTGGACTGGAAGTTCCAATTTGGAACTAACCCGTTAGTTACAGAAATATTTAAAAATACAGTAGATTATTTATGCTATTATTTCATTTACCATTTTCAAAATTGTGTGCTACGTTTTTACTAAAGAGGGTTGGCAACACTGGATGGAACATAATTAAACGAACAGACAAGAAGCACCGTCTAATGAAATTTATCTAATGATCACGACGTTCATGTAATTTTAATCATTCGCGGCGCCAAAATCCCTCATTAATTTGTGTAAACTTAAAAGCTTTTAGTGACCTGCGATCCTGAAAAGCCAAACACTTTGTCTAGAGGAAGCCAGAAAGTTCTATAATTTCTTTGCCGAGATAAGAGGCGAAAGTTCAGCAGGAGCAGAGATTTATGACATCACCGTCGCTCCTTTCACTAAATAATAAAAGGCCCGCTGTAAAACGCGGTAGAGGCATAAAAGTTTTACGTCCATACAACCCGTTTGTGTACGTAAACGGAGCATGTAGGGCGTCGCCTGCTAGGACGCGAAATCTCCATAAAGAGTAATCAGAGTCGACACAATAGTCAGTTGGCTCATAAATCGTGCGCCTACGCTCATTTCGTAGCCTGGCCCACGGCGCGTAATGCGAGCCATGTTAAACTTCCATACCCAAATATAAATTTAACACAAATCCTTAATTTATTTCCACTTATCAAACCTGAAAAACTAACTTTCAGACTAACCCGAACTTCTACTCAACAAAAACTAAACTAAACAATGAATAAAAATCGAAGTAGGTAACTATTTTCTTTGTACAAACTTTAAAAGTTACAAGTAACAAAATTCCTTCTGAACAAAAACTGGATTACAATGTAAGCCTATTCAGAGTTTAACAAAATACATCAGCAAAATATCAGTTTGCATAAAGCGAAGCAATTTATCGAATTCTTTGTTCGTAACTTTATTTTGATGCAATCTATTCAAGCTTGGATCAAGTAGGTTTTTATTTACAATCACTGCTACTGAATATTTGAGATGACTTATCTATCGGATTTCAATTAGTAGGGGACATGGGATGTAACGTACCGAAATGTATACTTTGCATTCTTTTTAAAACGTTAGATTGTAGATAAGTAATAAAATCTTGCTACAAATAACCGGTCGTTGTCGGCGACAAATCTTAGCGACTCATTTTAATCTAATAATGAGCATTTTGCATAGGTGCAATTAAATTTGTTGTTGATTTTCTCATTTATTATAATTTTACATTTTACAATATAGGCAGGTATGTAAAAATTCATTGTTGTTCGTTTGTCTTGCTAAAACTCGAGAATGGCTGTACCGATTTGAATAATTTTGGGTTTTTTAAACACTTGTGCAAATCCAGGGAAGGTTTGAACGGTGAGAAAACATTAAAAAAAAACAGGAACGGGGGCGAAGCCGCATGCAACAGCAAAATTATCGACAAATAAAGTTTTGTTTTTAATAATCATGAAGAAAATTCAAAAGTCTCCCGTCGGTCGTAATATTTATTCAGTGCAGCATCCAACTTTGTTTAATATACACTCATCGAAAATCCACCGGCTAACCGTAGCACGAGAAAAACACTGTTTCGAAATAGTTAAAAGCATTCTCTAGCAATTACCGAGGTCACTGCGTCGACTTGCAGATTAAATCTAGATGCACGCCAGAGCCCCGGCTAAGCCGGGACCGGGAGTCGGACCACCGTGCTATTATTTGCTTAAAAAAACTTTTTTTAATAATTAAATGTAAATTCTAGTTTCTGAGTTTTATGACTGTCTACAAAGTGGTAAAGGTTTAAAATGTTGAAGACTCGTTTTTTGACATGATGTATTAGCTATACCTAGTAGTACCTACCGAGTAGGTAGCTACTTATTACGCGACCCAAATGGCGACTGGACTTAAGGTTCGTAAACTGTAAACAATTGTTATCGTATTGTTATTAAATTGAAAACACTATTTATCGTTAATATTATAGGTATACATGTTTTTACCCATATATTTTTTTTAAACTACCATTAAATCAACTTAACCGTCATGCCTCGCCGTAGCCTGCTTATCGTTAGCGATTAAGTTGATTTAATTTATATTTATTTCAAAGTTAAACAACGAAATATCATGTTTACTATCGCAGGTAGTGCATCTACTATAATAACTTGTATTATTTAAACACACTAATAACATTTACAGTTTAAGCCCCGTCCAGCCGTCATTTGGGCCACGTAAAACGCTCAGTAGGTACCCTCGAAACTTCACGCAAAATCAGTAGGTAACTGCGAAATATGTTCTAAAAAAAATCCAATTAAGAAGGATAACGTATCAAACAAATGTATGTACAGTGGATGTACTAGTAGCTTTCGTTCATCCCTTTTACGGCAGGCATTATACTGGCATCTAGTGATGGGCGCGCCCGGCCGCGTCGGGACCGCGATGTAACCGCGCGGTGACAAACAACATTCGTGCCCGACGTTTATGCGACGTCATGCCCCTCAATAGAAATGCTTCGATTTACGTCCCTCTACTCTTCCCCTGGACGTCTTTTTTATTCTATGTTTGGTCGGTGCCGTTGCACAAATTTATTGGTTACCTGATGGATGGCGGCCTCGGATCGATTTTAATCGAATTCTGTTTGTTCATTGAGAACGTTCTGGATTCTTAATATTGTGACCATATAAGAAAAATGTGAACAATATAACTATAAGTAATACGACAGTCAGTGTGGTAGAATCGTTGCTTCTCAAATTAAGAGTCATTTATTCTATTATCAATGTAGGTATATTATTACTTTAGTAGATAAACTCTTCTAGATCAAAACATTAATCTCCATTAAGTAACATTATCGGAATAAATTGTAACCCTTCATTAGAAATTGTTTCTCTAAAATTCATTATCACGATCATATAACCACCAAATCAATTTGTACTATGGTTCAAACTTGTTTTAATTAACGATATTGTGGCAGGAAGACACCCTGTCAAAAGCAGAAGATGCGGTTTGAATAAATTAATAGACATCGACATAGTTGAAGTGTAGTTGGTAGTTGGAGGGCCAGCGCTCGCTGCAATCGGATTGGAGCGAAGACAATGCGTTCACGCTACAGAGGTGGTGGTAGTGAGGGAGCCATTTGTATGCGTAATAGAAGATCGAATTTCGTATTTGTTCGTGGGGTCGTTAGCAGCACCTTCGCGCTTGTTTATAAAGAAAACAAAACCCTTTACCGCGAGAGGGGCGCGGCGAGCAGCCGCGAAGCCCTGCCGCGCTCCAATAACTCAACTATGAATACGAGTAAACACCACAGAACATTGTACAAGATTATATTAGTTGAGCTCACTTTCGAATTCACTTTTGCGTCTAAAATTACGCTTTTAATTAAACTCGTGACAAGCTTCTGTTCGACCTTTTTTTATGGGAACGTGTCCGATACAAATTAAAAAGCTCAGAAGCTGGTTTGACAAACATGGAGCACGTTTTTTTCGTTCGCGACGCGCGTTGACACATCAAACACCTGATGCGGCGTGGAATTTGAATGTTGGAGATCACAATGCTCATAGATTGTCCGGCAGATAGGACGGCATAGCTAAAAGTCGATCGAGCGTGAACGAAAGTCACGCGCCAAGACCTTCGTATCCACACGTCTCGCCTGTCCGTTTGTTCGTTTTGCTGCGAGGCACGCTTAGAAGCTAATACTATACACGTGGTCTGGGAATGATCGCGATACTTTGATACTTTTGTCGGTTATTTTTCAATTCGTATTTCTGTTAAAAAAAGCAACATAAGGTACATTTATTGACTTACGGCACAGTAATTCGCAAACAAGAAAAAACATTGAAATCTACAAATGGCATAAAACAATTCATTATGAGTAGATCTAAAATATGTACAAAATTAAATTTGAATGGAACAAAGTGCGAAAAGTGCAAAATAAGAGCCACTGTTACCATGATGCTACGTAACGCTGATTTTCAGTGGGGCCCATTTAGACCTAACACTATTAATTTCCTGACACGATCAAAATCACAACCAACCTGAATATTGTACGGAAACACTTGCGCTTGGTCAAATGGTAGGTATGTAAGTTTCTGAAAACAAAAGTATTACTAGATCAGTGGTAAGTTATTAAAACTAATCTTCTTTATTCTCATTTACTTCATTAATGTTGGGCATCGTTTTAATGTTCTCTCTGCTTTTAGTTTATTTAAAGTATATTTTCATTTAAATCTCGTGCTAATATTATTAGTAAGTATACTACAATTTTACGATACTTGTACAAGACTACACAGTAGTTTTAAAATGTAAATAAAAAGTATTTCATTTCTATTCAGGTTGCGGCCGCCTTAATTACATCTCGCGTCTAAATTTCAAGAATTATAATAATACATTTGCGCCTCCGCTATCTGATTAAAATGGAATTATGCTTATGCCGCGCTCATAACGTGATTATTCTATTTTTAGCTAAACTGAACTCTTACAAGTGTCTTTACGAAGGAATAAGTAGGTATTTTAAGTTAGTAGTTTCATTATTATAAGTCTATACTACCTAATACTTATTACAATGGTAAAATTTAATAGAGTTTTGATCGGTAAACACATTGGTATTTTTTTTTAATGTACTAACTACTGATTAATCATAAGGCATCGCAAAACACGGATTACGTATACTACAAATAAAATGAAACGGTGAAACGTATTAAATAAATTTAAAATACAAATTTATCAATAGGAATCTTAATGTGTTAAATAACCTCTTATTACGTATGAAAAATTAAGTTAACTCAATCTTGAAAATGCAGTCATTAATTAAAGTTTTGAAACGTAAGCCAGACTAAAGTCGCCGTCGTGATGAATTAGTATGCTAGTGAGATCAGCTGGTGCATTTTCACTTGCACCCTTGAGCCGTCACTGGAGCGTCGTGTTGACGTCCCGTGCAATGTGCATACGTCGTGTCAAGATCACGTCGGAGCGTCGCGCCGCCGCGGGTGACAACCCCGCGCCCCGCGCCCTTCCACCGCTACCCTCAACCCTCCTACCACGCATGCTCCAATCATAATCCGTTTAGGGATGTCGTTTGTCGATTAAGATTTATTTGAAATATCAAAATTAGAAGAAAACAATACCCTAGAGTAAACGTCTGGACGTGACTGCTGTGTACAAACAAGCAATAAAACAGTGATAAATAAAATCGACGAAAACTAGTCTTAACATTTTCTGAAATAAAACAGTGGGAAGATCTCAAGTGAAGTGTGTTTGAGCTTTCATACGTCTGTTGGAATAGATGACAGGGTTAAGCTGGATGGTGGATGGTGGATAACTCGATAGCTCGACGTTGGATAGGGCGGCATTATCCAGTCGCGTAGATTGCGCGCGCATCGGCGTCGCGCGGAGGGCATCAAACCGCCTTCGGAGGGCGCCCGGTCCGCGCGTGTTCGCTACCGCCGCCGTGCCCGCGCGGTCATTCCTCACGACACCTCCAGCAGCGAGGTCCGCTCACTGCTCGGAGCGCGCGCGGTCACTGACCGATACCGCCACAGACCCGCAAATCTGACCTCCGCCCTCATAAATCGTAGCGCGCCTCGCGATCCGAAGACTAACTGACGGCCGCGCGCCCGTCACGCGGTATTCCACATGCACTGGCAGGTAGCTTCGACCCCCGGCCCTCGGTGGCGTGATACCGAGCAATATTTTTATAAACGACGCAATATACCGACCCGCCGCTTACTCTGTGTCTGACTTTAATTTGTTCTTTATTGTTTTTGGTGTTTATTGTTTCCTTAAAACGTGCTTTCACTGTAGTCAAATTACATAGGGAGCTGTGTTAACTGTGAGTTACGAGCATGGCATATATCATGTCAGACGCGCGAGTTCTTGATGGAATACTTTTGCTATCATTCTTTTAATGGCTTTCACGACAAGGACGGATGCTTTCGATTCCATATTCGTATCATCACCGATTCATTATTTTGTTATGAATGGTGAGTTATCTTTATGGCTCCAATTACAAGCCAATCGACTGTTGATTGGAGCCGCTGTTGTTAATGTGTTTTAGAATGAAATTTATAATGATTAAAATTTATCGCATCTCAATCCGGATGAGTTTATTAATTGAACATGGAATGTACATCCTGCTATAGGTAAGTTGACTTAGCAATACGTGTAGTAAATGTTTCACTTAACTGGGCCAGGTCATCATGCACCTTCATGTAAAACCTTTGAACCGGGTGCAGAGACGAAGTTACGTACACGATGTGGATCATGTGTAATAAGAGGTTAACGAAAGCGTAAACAAACATAATCTTTACGCAGATCTTTTTCCTAGTTTAACTCTCAATATCAAAGCTTACTTCAAGAAGAATTATGCAAATTTAGTACTTAATAAAATTTTAAAATTAAGCAACAGATCTTTATTTGGGTTGCGTTGTGTGTTTTATTTTGGCTTGCTCATTTTCTGTCAAACGCGCCGACTCATTATAATTAGATGTGTATCTTTTGGTTCTGCATGAAATGAGCGTTCCGTTAGTTGTATTATGAGATAAATAAAATACAATTAGCAAAGCAATAAAAGCAGTCTACCATATTGCCTCGCAGTCCCACGATGGTAGAACCTGTCCGCGCGATAAAGACGCTAACGGCAAGTTGAACTCGGACCCCGGACATCAATTAGGTTCGACTTGTTCTCGCAATTATGTGCTCAAACTAAATTGCTTCAAGATTCGTCGATCGCGCTAATGGCTCCACTAAGCCCAACGACACACGCTTGCCAGTTCACACGCGTGGATCCATCATAATTTTGTTGACTCATTGTCCGTTTTACATTAGATCCCGTCTCAGAGGTAAAGGTGGCGTGGCGTGTCACGTGTCACGTCACAAATGATACGACACGCACACATTGTTGACGCGGGCGCCGCTGGCCTAATGTCCTGGGCTAATGCGGCTGTGGCCCGACAAGAGGACAATTTCCGGGCCCGCCCTACCTTCCCGCCATTACGCACTAGAAACAATTCCCTGCCCATTATAATCATTAATGACGCCGCGGTGCCATTACCGGCCGCTTAAACATTGATTTTCTTTTGTCGCTTTTAGTTTCTTCACGAAGTCAATAAATCAAAATACCGGTATTTCTTATCACTATTTTTAGTAAATCACGAAAGTTGAAGGATCAGTACAATGTGGTTAAATACTATTTATCCCAATGGATCTAGCTAGACGTAAACTGAATAAAAAACCTTTTAAAATCTATTAGGTAGGCAGGTACTAAGAGCAATATGTACCTAAATTAGATTAGATTTATAAGGAAACTTTGTTCTTAGTTATAATTTTTGTAAAAAAAATATGAATAAATTATCTTTATCTTTATCTTTTTTAAATATTTTTGCCAAATTTTTAAAACGCAAAAATATAAAGATCTCAAAATCTCAACTTACGTTAGTAAACGACATTTGCAATTAATTTACGGTTGTACGAACTCCGAAACACTCCGCGCTGACAGATGCAGGGCTAATGACAAATTAACCGTTAAAAACTCGCGGAAAGGCAGAGCAATGGAAAAAAGTTGAGAATAAAAAGCCACTAGTCGGCGCTTTTATCTCCGGGCGTTTCGCGAAGACAGCATTTGTTTTGAACGGCTCGGGCGCTCTCGAAACATCCGCGGCCGCCGGCCGCTGTCGGATCTAATCACCGCTTACCGACACGCTTTGATCTCTTCTTAACATCAATTTTGTGTCTAAAAATCATTTACACAAGCCTAACAAACTTAACGTTTCTTATCCTACTTTAAAGTTACAATCAAAGGCCTTCGATTCCGCGCTTGATCGACAGGTAAACAGTTAACTATCGTCGAAGATTCATTGAATAAATTGTATCCACCACCGTGCATTCCTCCCACGATAATTAATTGTCTGTGCAGCAAATCATACACTACAAAATGAGGCATAAAATGTAATAGTTGAGGCTTGGGAACGAGACGTGGCGTGCGTAATTACCCGACGAGAATGTGGCAAGTCCTGTGACCGCCGCAGCCTCCGACCGCGTCACTAAACTGGGAATAAAGTGCTCGGTGCCCGCAACTCGTTAATTACACTTGGAAACTCAATATCATGTTAAAAATGTTGCCATTGAATACGTAAAACAATGATTAGTTTCGAACATTGATCTTTTTAGCAACGGAGTTCGCTTTTCTTAGAATGCTGATGGTTGAACAAAGAGCGTTGAAGCACTCTTTTCCTCGGGGCATCTATTAAACGGACAGGAATCGTTTCCCACAGCCCGCTCTCGGCTCGTCACGGAATCAATATCGTCTTTTATCTTATGAAACGTGCTCCACATGCACACACGCTCACGTGCCGTAACAACGCACCATCACACACACGACGACCTGCCTAGGGTTGCTAACACGAGAATAAATGAACAAATACGAGGCAAGATAGCGATAATTAATCCAAATTTCTTCATGTTTCGCACGTGGTTGTTCGCGCTGCCTAAAAGAGGGAAGGTTTAATTAAAGCTCGCTCTTGAAGCGCGATATTAGTCATTATAACTTGGTGAATGACCTGCGTTAATTTCCAAAGAAACTTTATTCAAACGACAAAATTCTTGCAGATGTTTAAGTGTGATGTGAACTGATTCATTCACACTGTTTTTGTTCGTAGAAACTCCGAACTTGCGCCAATTAAAATAGTTTAGTTTTTGTGGCGCAGCCGGTTGACGGATGACGAAATATATCTGGGGCAGGAACGAACGTTAATATGGTTCAAACGAATGAGCGCCTTGTTAATGTAAGTGTAAATATACCGGCTTGAAATGTGTTTATTAGTGTACAACTGCTCTCTTGAAGTGAACTACAAAGCTCTCAACATATAAACACTGTAACCGTGTTAATTACTTACCGCAGGGATGTATACGATACAGCTACAACAAAGTTACAGCTTTTACATTCAAACCATTCTAACGAATAACCATACCATTGTGCGGTTCAGTCCTAGTATCAATAAAATGTGAGTACATTGCAATACCGAACGTATAGGTAGCTATTTTCTGTTGAACAGTGAATGTGGTGTGCATTGCTGTATGTTGCTTTATGAGAATCAAGCGTTACCTATACAAGTTCAAGTACAAGAACTAGCCTCACCATACATCAATCCTCTTAGGAATACATCAGTCAGCCAGTGCGCCATGGGAAAACGTTCGGCTGCGCTGCGATGCGGCAGGCTTCCTAGTTGCCTTATATGTACCGCTATTGCAGAAAACTCGCCACTACACGCACACTACCTATTTGTGAATTTATTACAGTTTACGATTTACTCTATAGTAAATCAAACATCTCAATTGAAATCGTAGGATAACTTATACAATGCGCTTTCTCCGTTTTGAATGTACAAAATTATGAAATCGTTTTATAGACGATACGACACCATCCATAATGTCTTTAAAGTGAATTCAAGTTCTCAATCCTATTCTCCGACGCCGGCTAAAGCCGCGGCTCATCCTTTTCCGTTTGCAATAGTTCTACATTCTCTGGAATATGCAATATGTAAGAAGATATTTTACTGTTCCATTCAATTTTATTAGAGTGATTAATGTCCTTTCCTTTTATAGTTTCCGATGTAAATCGCCCACTTAGCAATTTATTGTGAAGTTTACGATTCCTAAAGACCTAGCAAGCAGTCGTTGTTGTTAAATGAATAAATGATAGAAGCTCGTAAAATATTGAAACTGCAAGTTTTATTGCGAACATTTATAATAATTAACACGATTTACACTTTAACAGTTCGATCTAAGGTATGTAGCTATAGCAGATTGCGTGAGCTTTTAGAGGTGCCCTTGGATAAAAGTTGACAAACTTAATTCCGTAGTAACTTTACCAAAATTCAGTTCATGCCCGTTCGGTTCGACAGACGTTCGCCGGAGAGGCACCGAACAAAGTTTAGTCACCGGGGCTTTAAATTCCCCAATGTTTGTCAAAACACACTTAAAGCTGTCAGGAGCGCTTAAATCAATTTATTATACAGTACCCGGAGACACTTCGGCAGCGGGCATGTTTACCTACATGTACTCGTATGTATGTATGTAAATCTCGCGTTCGTTGCTTCTTCAAAAAGCCTCAAGGAAAACTCTAAGCCTCTTTTATATTCTTATTTCTATCCTTGCGGGATAATTCAGGCCCATAGGACAGGTTTTTACATAATTTTATCGCGGCCCTTTCCATTCGCGGTACTTTTCGAGAATCAGTTTTCTGTGTGAATTTGATGGTCACGCGTAAAACTCACATGGGAACTGGCGCCCGCTAATTTAGTAAGCATTCGATAAATCACGGCCAAGTTATATGTACAATTACGAGGGCCATAAATAAAATTTGAGCTGGGGTTAAAGAGTTTTATAAAACAAACAATTGAGAACAAAAACGGTAAAGGGTGCACGCCTCGCGTCGCTGTGACCGTGCGTAGTGCGGTGCCGGGGTAATTGTTTGACATGCTGAGAGCTGAGATCTACCAGCCGCCTCCCGAAGGGGTCGCCAGTGTACTCAGGTCGTTTAGATAGAGCACATGTTGTCTCATCTCACACGATGTTAAACTTCTCTATAATTTCCCAAAGACGTTTAGTTTTCGGTGTGTCACTCTTAAAATTATAATATTTCTTGCATACCCTTTTCGCAGTAAAATGCGGCATTAAACTATCATCATCCATCATTTAAGATGGCACGCTTGCCCACGCAAAAAAATAAACGTGACCTGAAAATAATCCATCGTCCTATATTTGTCACTTAGTTAGTCTTATAGGCCGGAAGTTATTAGTGTCGTAAAAGCGCGAGTTTTATCACGGTGCGCCACTCTTCTCGTAAATAGATAAATTCATTGAGCATTAATTATTCAGCCGAGCTCACCCTCGCGGTCGCCGCCATTTTATTATTGACTGTAATTCAGTCGAACGAACCCTGCCCCGGCTCTCGACTGGGCTGATAATAGTATCTATCGATTCGATTGATACTTTTCCTTTTCTTAACTCTGATCTAAATGGTTATTTTTATGTGAAGGTAGTATGTCATGACTTAATAAATTTCATTCACAAACGGCTTTACAAATATAATTACCATTGAAGCTGCATACGATTTATAATCTCTTAAATATCGAATTTACAAAAGTTTAATTTTTTTACAATGCAACACTCAAAGAACCCCTTGTCTACGATATAAAAGCAGCTTTTATTCACACTCAGCACAATAGATAAAGCTGCGAAATTAAAATGAAAAATTTAACCGCACCATGTTGAACATGGGCGGATCGGATCTAGTTTTATTCAGTTACGTCAGGTCCATTGCATCGTGATCCCTCGTCTTTCGTATGTCACGTTTTTTGTCTATTAACTTGGCGAGCTTTTTCTATGGCACCTCGGCGCGGGCGCAAAAAACGACAAAAGCTCGACTCGAGTGTGAGTCGAGTTAAGACGAGGGTCGGGCGCAGTCCGCCGCGCGCACCCGCAGGGCGAGGCCGTGCCGACATTCGCGTCACACAACAACAAACAACACGAAAAACTCATAAGCTCACCTTTTTCTAGAATCAACATAGAGCCAGTTCGACATTGAAAGTAAAAGTGATAATGGAAAAATGTTTCGACAATAAGTGAATACATTAGTTTTCTACGAATGATCGCAGTGTTAACAGCGATGTAAGTGATAAAAGAGGATTTACAAGTGACATGGATATAATGGGATTGTGAAGTGGACAGTATATCGAACGTCATCGAGATGACGATGAAATCGCTGAAGTACAGCGAGCGGGAGGATATGATGGAGGGGTTCAGCCCGGTGCCGCCGCCGCTGCCGCGCCGCCAACCCGTGCGAAACATCTATGCGGAACCCTTCGCGGACCCGAGGTAAGTCACACTTGCCTTACAGCCAAACCACCAACTAACACCCAACAGGTAAGTAACGCTCATTACTAATCAACTTCCATACCGAACTCTCTTGCGGGCTTCTTCCTAAGCATGAGCTAACACAACCGGTTATCCGCTATCTACGTTCTACGCTACGGGTTCGTTAATCGTTTCAAACACAATTAAGGAGAATCAATTTTCATTAAAAAATTACTGAAGCAAAAGATGAATTTAAAAGCGAAGCACAGCTAGTAGATGATACTGGTGAAATGGAACATTATTTAAATAATCGGTAGTTAATCGTTACTGATGAGGAGATCCAACTAGTAATGCAATTGAATAAAACACATAATAAGTTTGCTTGTAGTCCAAAAAATACTTTAACGTACACAGTGCATTACTGAAAGAAAGTAATTCAATAAAGGGAAAGTGAACGAAATAAGGAAAGTATTCAATACAATTGACTACCTACTTGAATCAGTTGACGGCACTTGTTTACCTTCCCGACCCCAGCAGTGCCCACCCCTGTATTTGTAGGTGCTCTTCAAAGTAATAATAAAGTGCCTAAAGCCAAAAAACATCTATTTTATATAATATCGCACTACAGCGCAAACATGGGCGGCATGGAATCCCCGCAAACCTCTGAAGACCACAGAACATTATTAAAGTAAGGCACTACACAAAACTAATTCAGCTGCTCTTATTTGGGGCACCCCTTGGGAGTTTTGATCGAAGTTCTCACTGTAAGCAATCTCGTTTCGAAGTGTATTCCGTTCTGTGGATTAGGAATACAATATGCAGGATAGTACGCGTGCTAATGGTTTGCGGTTGACTCGTGGACTCCGACGTGCTTGTCCCAACAACATTCACCTATGTGAACCGCCATAAATCATTTATTTTGTAGGAAAACGCCGCACGTTCGAACGAACGCATCTCCGAACGCAGTTACTGCCATCTGCGACACCCCAATCGCTGCTCTGTTTAATTTCGGCAGATTCAAGGGTGAATCCCAACTATTAATATTGCAACATGCTCCAATAATGTCTGTAATCGTTATTGTGTAAATAATCTTTCTTTCCGTTTACTACACATTTTTATTCGTTTACGTCAGTGTTGTTTTCTCATGTTTTCACATTATCGATGGTACTATCGCATAGAATGACGAAATTTTGGAATGAATCGATTTTTCATACTACAAAATTAATTATTTTATTATATTACGAGTAATTATTGATTTCGTCTTTCCACTAGTTAGCTCATTTGCATTGTATTACCCAGATATTAATACTTATTCATACTTAATACATCATGTTAAAGAAAGACTAGCTATTTACTGCAACCCACAACAAGAACTGTAATTATAATATTATCAAAACCATCAAAACCACAACAAATGTTAACCAATGCGTTTCGACATGGTAGAGCGATAATCGATAACGGAAATACTTTTTAACGCAACGCTTGAGGTAAGTAGATACGGAATGTAATTTTCTTTACAATGTGTTAACAAGCCTAGAATACAACGAGGCAAGGCAAAGCTATATGACGGTTAAGTGCACGCAACAATGGCGGACAGATAGCATCGCCGCGGCGGGCGCCCCTCAAAACTGAGAGTCGCGTCACCGGGACTCGGCTTGGCATTCAGTTCAACTACTCTCCACCAGGTATGCTTGCCTTGTTACGAAGTTTATCTCCACATGACAACCTTAAACTGAGAACAAACACTACGTTATAGTGAAACTGTTTTTGGAACACATTGTTTTAAGGTTTCGATAGGTGATCTAAAACCCGGAGATGAATTTATTCACAGAACAAAAACGGCAGCAGACATCAAAGGATACAAAATAATTATGAACTTGTTCAAGTTGTAATCTTGGAGTCCCTTTGTCCATATTCCCGCCACAACTTTTCAATCTCAATCGTGAGCCTCTCAGACAGGTATTGTTTTGTTTGTTGTTTAATCCAGCGGTCATGCTCCGCGCTGAAAGGACGTCTCTCTGTTTTAATACTATACAGATTATGCTCTCGCAAAACAACGGAGAGCTGCTTATTATACTTTTGTGCTAAAACATTCCGAACAAAGCACAAAATTATAATTAAATTTATGTAAATTATGTTAGCGTGGAAATTAATTGAAGCTATACAACTTCCAGCTAACTATTCATGTGTGCGAGTAACAGGAACAGAGAAATATGCCAGGAAGGTGTTAAGGGGATATTGATAACACAAAAGTAATAAACGCATTACACATTATACAGACGCAAATCACTAGAAAGCGAAAGTTGTAATTGCCTTCAATAGTAAACGAGGGAGCAAACGCGTGATATGGTCTGCAGAGACACGATCAGGGAACGCGCAAGAGTTTTGGACTGGCGGTAAATATTTGATCGCGTGTGGAGCCGGGAAGTTCGACTGAGCAAGAAAATGATTTCCATACGGCCCGGACAGCGCAAACAGAGTTCACCCATCAAACTCCAACACAAACCTGCAACTTAGTTAATAGCGTTTAGACGATCGCTCCGAACGCAAACCGCTCCGGGTTCTCTTCATACGGGTCTGCTTTGTATCAACATCACCGCAACAACATAAATTGAAACGATGCAAGCGCAAGTATTATGATATTGTAATTACAAACGTGATAGTGTAGGTACTTGCAAAATATTTTTCTCGAAGAATATTTACATTTTAACCTCGGTTTACGCCTTGACGCCAATATTTCATTAACTACTAGCTATGTATTGCCCGAATCTTCGTCAACTCAGAAATCTTAGAATTTTTGTTCCAGGCAGCTTCACTTTTCCCGACGCTTCGACAATTATTATCGTTATATTTCAGCCAATTCACACAAAACCTTAACAAATTATATAATAATAATAATAATATTTATTTATTTATTTCGAGCAACTACATGACTCATCATACATTATTAGTCACTTACTTGTAAGTAGCGGAGTAGCAAGGTAAATATTTAGTGTTCATGTAAAATTTTTATTTGAATTTACTACAAACCGGCGTCCAAATCCGATTTGCACACGAAGGATTCTGTACACGCCTAAAAAACTTTTCTTGTAAAAATAAAAAAATCTGATTAGAATCTGAAGTTTTTTTTTTGCGAAAAAAGAACTGACGGCCTTCTATGATTTAGGTTTCATTCATATCTATTTTTTTTTGTTATAAATTTGAATTCAGTAAGATACTTAATTTGTGCAAATATGAAAACGTAGCTTCGACGGCGTAGCCGACAGCTACGATTTGACCCTTGTTTGAAAAGAATAGAGACGGACGCATAAGTGTTTGTGAGTACCTACGGAAACCTAAAATTGGTACCCATTTTTGCAATAATCTTTTGCTGTAACATAAGTTTTCAATTTTCGGAATAAAAAATGTTAAAATATCGTACTAGTTAAGAAGTCGACGGTGAAAAGAACTGTGAACCTATATTATTAGGTGATAAAATATGAAGTTAGACAGGAGTTATACGATTCCAATAGCTATTTATAATAGACGTTCCGCAGCTTAAAGTTATAAAGCTCTTTAAGCATTAGCTAGCCCAGACCTATGTTTATGAGCCGCCGGCTCGCGCACTATGCTATTTAGTTAGCTGGCGCACAAACAGTAGTGATATTTACTTGAAGATAAGTTGCAGCCGGGGCTTGTAGAATATTGGCAATCGCACCAACCCTCTCCTGTTATTACGGAGATAGCTTGGAGCGGTGCACAACGTGGCTCCTTTTGCTCCTGGAGCTACAATATATTAGACTCCACTAACTAGATACGAATTATATCAATTTTGCAGATTTAACCCGTTTGCCTTGAGCGAAACATTAGACATAGACATAAATTTATTCGACATCAACGTTACGTTTACATGTGTATTATTCACAGTTTAAAATGGACACATTTCTACCCACTACATTATGTATTGTATCATAAATGTAACCTCAAACACGAAGTTCATTATCATTTTTTATCCTCTGGTCATCTATCCGATTACTTTTTTCAACATCGCTCCGAGTCTGGAAAATTTGAATCTTCAAGTTTAATTATTTTCTAATCCAACTTCAACCCTTCGCCGTTAAACTTTGAACCGTCTTTAAAGTTTAACAAAGTCATTATTATTGAGCATAGTGATCGATTGTTGTTCGGCCTGGAGGAGCATCTTATTAATAGGTCGTATAATTAGAGGAAACACCCCATCGAGCAGTAGATATCGCATGGCCGCGTGCTCTGCGCGCATGAGAGGGGCACCGAGCATCGCTCTCTTTGAACCAATCACATCTTTGCCCGCTGCAGGAAGTTCAATTATCTTCCTTTAACTTTAATGTGTAATACCAATACAATTGTTTCATTAAGGATAACTCTGCTGCAGTAGTGTTTGATGGGTGAGATCAAACAGATCAATTAGCCAGTGACGTCACACTTTAGTGGCGCTCTTTAGATGCGCTTCACAGTATTATTACTACTGCATGGGAGTTTCCTTCGCAACGCAATGTTCATGTGAAATTAAAAGGTCAATAAGTATTCGCACAGATTTACAATCTTAATCTTACTTATTCACGTAAAAAGTTAATTTAATGATTAAGTGCCGATAGCTTGATAAAATGAATACTAATATATACTCGGATGTTTTAAACGCCATATTAAACAACTAGCTGTTGCCAGCGACTTCGTCTGCAAAGAATTCGTTTATCGCTATCCCGCAGGAACTACGCAATTTTCCGGGATAAAAAGTAGCCTATGTGCTATTCCAGACTTTTCTCTATCTATGTGCCGAAATTCACCCAGATCCGTTGGGCTGTTCTAGCGTGATTGAGTAACAAACAAACATCCATCCATCCATCCATCCATCCATCCATCTATCCATCCTTCAATACTTTCGCATTTATAATATTAGTTAAATAAAAAAGAAATAAATAAAATTTACAAAAAAAAATAATTACATGCACACGTATTTTACTATTCTCTTTGAGAGATCTATATCAGTTGACCTTCAAGTAGATGAGAGGAGCATTTAACTATGGATCGATTTGATGAAAGCGCATAGGCCACATAAACTAAGCATGTTCCTAATTTGTAGTAATATGAGTTGAAAATAAAGTAACGGGTCTTTCTCTCCTCGAAAAATCTTTACAAAGTCGACAAAGAGTTGCAATCAAAATATATCTTAACCATCGTCAAAGTCCAGACACACTGACGACATATAAGTAATACTTGATCGAAACCGGGTTATTCTATTTAGGATATCCATCAATCGACCCACAACAAAGCTTATTAACAATGTATGATATTGTATTTGGGACAAAGGATAATCCCGGGAACGTCCACAGTGATTCCACTGTCACAAAGTTGGACATAAATCTTTCAGGTTGACTTCTATCGACAGGCAGCGCGTTCCCGAGCTCTCTCCGCGTGCACACACACATACACAGCCCTAATCTCCTGTCACCGGCTATCCCTAATATAATCTTCTAACGTTTGTAAACAAACCACTTTTCGTTTGAATAATATTCTCTTTGAGGTGAGGCTCCTGAATACAATGGCAAGACGGTAATAGTTTCCGTTTTGAATAAGAGATTTCTATTGTCTGCGCACAATATTGATTGACTTTGTCTATTATGACACAAGACATAACAAGTGACGAAATGTCTTCGGAGATTCAGTATCCAACAATCTTAATGTGTCATTATGACTGGCGGATAATCTTTTTAAAAAAGATGTCACGTATTTGATCGATTTGAATATTTTATTTAGATACCGTGGTTGTTTTTGTTTCTTATATGTATTTCGATTTTCATTTTTAAATAAATTATATTCTAATGTCAAACCTTAATGAAAATCCTTAAATAGAACTTTAATATTTCATCACGTTAGTGTTCGTGACAGGCCAGAAACTGGTCCATTGACAGTGACATCGAGTGTATTGAGCAAATCAGCGGTGGTGTGGACTATTTCGGAGCCAGATCGGCCGGCGGCTCACCGGACGCTTATCGGATTAGGATATTTTAGCCTAACCCGTTTAAAAATAAACAAACTGCCATCAGAATAAATACAAGCCTCGCTTTGACACTGCCTCCTATAAATAACTGTAATGAATGGGCGGCTGGCATTCCCGCAGTAATATGTAATGTCGACGTTTCCTCGCGTGGATTTATTTCCTCCTTATTTGAATATTTTATAATTCAGAAGGACAGCCTGCCTCAATCCCCTACAATAAAAAACGCTGTTAAATAGGGTACAGCGTTACAAACACGACAAATTTTAACGGTATTCAAAAACGCAGGCTATTTAGTGGACAAAGTGGACGTAAACTTAACTACATTCTTGTTATTAAACCAGAAAAGTATCGTTTCGGCTACATGCATACTTTACTTTCGGAACAAGAAAGCTAGTTTGATTTATGATAGTCGTTGCCCAGTACGTAGTAAGTTCGTATTCAAGAAAGCATTCGTAAGTTAAATCATGACCACTCTGACCTCATTTTACATCACCCAGCATGCGCATGACTAACGTCGGTACACGTAACATATTTGTCGAAAATGAATAGAAATGAGAAGAACGGGCTTTAAATAAAAGTGTGGTAATTTGAAGAAGAAGGGAAAAATTTGAGGCGCGATACGCACATGGGAGTCCGTTCGATCTAGAGACGCGAGCTGCTAAACAGCGGACCACACAGGGTGGCTCCATTTGTCCGGCTCCCATACTCCGAGATAACAAACGCGCACACGGCTCTCCGCTGCACTTATCTAAACACTTAACTCGCGCCGTATACAAACAAAGGAGCGCCCTAACTCACTTTTTACCACGAAACGCCCTTTTCTACCCTTTAGGACTTCGTGGTACTGCATGCTTCGCGTGACGAGTGCCTTTGTTTTATGCCCGGAAATTCATGCATTTTGCCGCAATGTGCAGTTAAAAGAAGACACATACGCTACAAAGGAATGTCTTTTGGTTAAATTTACTGTTACGTAAAACGAAAAGCCACTTATAAAGCTTGCCCTATTTAACCTAACCCCGCTTTCTTGAATAAACATCAAAACCGAGCAACACATTAACTGCCTTCATAATTTGAGCATAAAAAACCTTTCAAGACAAGCACCGAAAAAAGGTCTCGACGGAATCTTTCTAATAACAGTTTTGGTCTTGTCCAAGGTACACGTCATCGGGCGTGACTAACGAATGGCTCGCCCTACAGACCCTAAATTCTGAGTCGTAAGTATCAGTGACACGACGCCGGGCCGTATCTACGAAGGCTGCCGAACATTACCATAACTCTAACCGAACCGTGAACGTAATTAGAGGAACCAATAACACCCGAGACACATTAATCCCTTCTGATTCAGTAGGGTTAACGACCCAACGTACATCAAACATTACTGCGACCCGTGAGATCCCGAAACACTTTTACATGAGCGTCTGTAATGCATTGCTGGTAAATTTACGAAGTTGCTGGTTGACCTGGCTGCCTCTATAAAATTTAATACGTGTCCGCGTGGGCGATTCGGAATGAAGATCGTTGGAAAAACAAGTTAATTTCTCAATTTAAAATAGACTGTCGGTATACCGTTAATGTCGTTTTAGTGATGTACTTAAATTACATGACTACATGGTGATAATTGCCTGTATGTGAATGTGGTAGACGAGATTACGGGACTTGGCATCCTTCCCGCTTGGAGTGAACATTTGACTTATTTATGACACTGTAGTTATTGTTCTCTTAATTGAAACTACTTACGTATGTAATTTTATCGAGGTATTAAATCATTACTAACATTAAACGATATTTTTATCATCTAAATTAATATTATCTACTAAAAAAAATACAATTCAACATAATATCTTGTTAGCAAGTAAGTTTTATTATAGAGCTTTTGAGTTCTTTACTCCGATGTTATCATGATAGCTTAGCTTTTATCTTCTTTATGGGAATATCTGTTTAACAGCCTATTAAAGTTAATTGAATCAGACTTACACGATTGTGTATCACGAAAAGTTTATTTCTTAGGAAAATTTATTGACTGTATTAATTAATAAAACCTAGACAAGTAGTTATCCACAAGAACTAGCCTAGCAACCGGTTCAGAATTCAACAAGTATGGGATTTGCTAGATTGATTTCTCATTTACGAACATAAATATCTCGCTTTAATGCACTCCTCTACATAGTAAAAAGCTCCCCACGCCAACCCGGTTGACTTCTCACAGTAGCTAAATGCCAGTTGATACGTTGCGGGGGCAACGTTACAGTCATTAGACGTGTAAATATTCAATGGCCATGTATGACCTGCTTTGCAATTCAATCGGCTGGTGCTAGAAAGTGTATGACCCATTACCCGCCCTCATTATTTTGAGGAGCCGGTCAGCCGTGCATTCAGCGCGAGGGTGAAACCAAGCCAGAGCATCATGCTTCATGCCCCTATTTTAACGATAATAATTTGTTTTGTGGGACGCTTGAAATGCTCTAAGAACCTTTACATAGTTCTACTATTTCTGCGATACATAATCCTGATTTGATTTCATGAAGGTTTTCTAAAAGTATCTTTATAAATAAAACGAATGCTGCCCATTAAATCACGTTATTCCATTACTTTTATTGCTGATCATTTTAAAATGTAAAATGTAGCTGGCAATAAAATGCGGGTTGTCCAAATGGTGCAATTCCAGCATCGAAAACAACCGTGTCTAATTGATAAATTATTGTCATGACTTGTCCTTTCATATTTATTAGACGCGAAAGAAAATTTTTAACGGGGTTCGTTTTGGTTCCGAACGGGGGTCCCTCAAATTTGGAGGTTTAATGTAGTGCAACGGATGGCTCGTGCCGATCACGCCCCTGTGGCCATGTGGTTTTCCGCCACAATTCTGCTGTCTCATGTTACACTTTAGGTTCAAAATTAAACCAATGATACATTGTATAATGCTAAAACTTCAATCAGCTCGCCCTCTTTCCGCCGTAATAGTGGCAGCACAGCACGCCATTTTGTCAACCGCTTAATATTTATAGCGTCCTTTACCGTTTGTGGTAGCTTTTACTTTTACTGCATTTTTATTATAATTCGTCTAAGCTTTCTTTTGAATGCCACGATAATTATATATGGACTATAAAGTTTTATTGCTTTGTACCCTATCATTGTTTTATTTATTATTATTAATTGTTTCCCAAGACTACATTTTTGAAATATTTAAATTCCGAGATCACAAAATTATAAAATCACTGCAGTCGTGGTCTATAGTATTTGATTAAGGAAGCAAATAGAAAAATTATAGGGCCGGAGTAAACACAACAAGCGAGCTCTTCCATGGCTTGTTACTACGTGATTAATCGGTCAGTTTCGCCCGCGTTGATCAGATTAATACAGCCTCCCTTATTGATGCTTAGAACTCCAAGTTATTTGTCTTTCATTAGTCTCAGATCGACGAAATCCAGTAATGGATCCTCATTTGTATCTTCGGCTGTCTAAATATTGGCGCGGGCTGAGCGACGATCCGCTCTCAGCGCCCAATACAAACATGATTAGAGCTATATTGTCGTGGTGAGCTTTACAACCCCGCGCGCCCATACGTCAAGATGCGACCACCAAGCCAAAGACCATTGGGAAACATTTACACAAGAAAATTATATCTCGAGGTCGATGCTGATTGATAAAAACCCGCATTGGAGAGTATTACTTACTAAGTAATTGACAAATGAAGTTGCCTTGTCATTTGCACAAAGGGCCGAACGATTCGGTAGCAAGGCAGTAGGTAGTTGAAAATGTGATCTATTTTTCAGTAGTTATGCTCTTGGGTCAGTCCTCAACACAATAATTACTTCACGTTAGCATTTCTAAGAACAAACTGCATTAGTTTTAAACTCATCCTTATTCAGAATTAATGTGCATTTCCCACTTTTAAGAATTACTTCAAAGAACGACTCGTTTATCAAGGAAGTGTTTTGAAATTCTCATTTAATATTCATGATGAAATATTTCCAATGTTCCTCTATGCCGTCCGACTATAAAATAATACCATAATACATCAAAAGTTTTCCGGCTCGGTCGGCCAGAGCCGGTCCGAGCGTCCATATTTTGAAAGTTGCTTATGAAAAGGCGTACCTACGAGTGTGCTCGTACCTCATTCACTGCTCCTTCCATGTTCAAATGCAATAGATGAATATACTTTATACTTTTTGATACAGACTTTAACAAACAATCTCGTTTACATACTATATTTGGACTTCTCCATTTATACCTGCTTATAAAAACTTCAGTGTGCCTAAACTTTGTTTATGCCTTGAAAAATTCAACGCCGGTAAAGCTAATCAATACTGTATGGTTGGATCGGAAACACAATAACGCTGCCCCGCTTCGTATATCTGTAATGTTTCGGTATGTGTACAGAAGCCGCCGGAGAGCCGGCATACCTTCTGCCACCCATATCAGATGTGTGCCTAAAAGCGAGTACAATCCATTATCGAAAGAAGTGGGGGTGGAATGCGATAAAATTTTTCAATCAGGCAACCGCCGAAAAATATTTACAGTGTAACCCGAGGCATCGGGCGGGAGGACAATATTGTGGAGCGATACGCGAGGCGCCCGCGGCGGCGCGGCCTTCCTACTCTTTGTGCCGGCGACTGTCGAAATAATATTGAACTCGGGTGAAATACGAGCGGCCGCGGAGGGAGGCGCCTCCTGCAAAACTGTTTTTCCGTTCCGCTGAACAACGGCAAGCGTTTAGTTTAGAGCTGCGTAGCGCGCGGAATCAGGTCATGTTTGCGGATAAAAACAAATGTCCTTCGGCTATTTGCTTAAGTAGACATACAATTTCGTGCAAACAACCCTCTTACTATGAAAGCTTTCTTTAACAACTAACAAAACTTTGCTAACTTAAGTCATGGCCACTTTACAGCCTATTAATTATGAATTCGTCGCGTGAAACTTTTACTAGCATCCTTTGCCATTTCGCAAGAAAGGTAAATTTTAGTAGCGTTCGCTATGGCATCGTAAAAGGAACATAAACGGGAAATTTCATTAGCAAGATTTGACTTAAACGCTATTATACGAATCAATGAATAAATACATAGAATTAACGAACCATTGCCGCGACTCTTACTAATCTAAACCTGTATGGGGTTAAGGCGCGGGTGTTTTTCCTCGGCTTAGACTATACGCCTAGTATTTATTGCAGTACTTAATTTGCATTCCACGGTATTACCATAATTATATCCTCAACGACAAACTCCGGTAATAAAAGGCTATCGCGAGGGCTCTCCGTTAGACGTCTGAGCGTAGGGTATGGAAATTGGAAATGAGCAGGAACATCGCAGCAAGCCGGCCGGCTAATGGAAAATTGTTTATTACTATCACCGCAGTGTACTTTGCGTAATCAGTAGTTTACTTCTCTCGATACGACGTGTATCTTAACAACCACTATTCTACTTAATTTTAAAATTGTACAGAAATGTAACTACGAATTTTGTTTTGTCTAGATTTCTAGAGTTACTAATTATCATTACATTCAACAAAAAACTGGATTTAAGATTAGGTTCAGTTATTGCAGACAACGTGGAGTCATATTCACCTAATCCTTTTTCTGGAGAGAATTTGCTTGGAGGTTGAATTGGCAGATGTTAACTATAAAACAAAATAAGCAGATTCTCAGGTTGAATCATATTCACGACATACTCAAAGTACGGCGAGTGCACTCACTCACTTCATCGAACATATGTTTGTGCGCACGCTCCAGATTATTTACGCGCGGATCCTCGCAGTCTGCGGCCAGTAATTGGCCGCTTACTCGCTATCACTTCCATTCATTTCTCGCGATAAACCTGTTCCTGGCACATTTACACCGAGCGTACCCGAAGCGAATGCATAGAGATTAGTTGCCTTTCCTTACCTGTTACCTGTCTATGCTCAGTTCGCTGCGCTTACCTTAACTAACTTAGGTATACCTGTTTACATTAATGGCACCCTTAACTAAAGGATTTGCTTTATCTCCGTGAAAGTTAGTTGAAATTAAAATATTTTAACGTGCTTTAGCGCAGTTGCTGCAACATTTAAGGACCCTTTGAGCAAGATTTGGTTTTAATAATGTTTCTAATGAACCAGTGTGTACGTCACAGATAACAAGCAAAATTTTTTTAGGCCTAAAGCAAAATGAAACAAAAATGCCACAATTACAAAAACAACCCAGAAGCGGAGACACAAATTGCAATGCAAAACAACATAATCTTACACAGTCTTGCTTGAGACAGAACAAACTGAAGCACCCAAGCTAGTACATTTTGTTGGCAAGTTTTCAAAACACGCGCTGCCTGATTTCTTATGCAAAAATTAATCATTCACAAAATCTTCAATAACCACTCCGCTTAATTAGGTGCAGCTTTGCTTGGGAAACTCGAATGTTAGAGCTTCCGTCGTTTGATATATTTCCAAGAAAATATGTTTGCTAAATATACGCGAGCGTTGCACTAGCAGCTACTCTACCATTCATGAATCAGCATTACCTAACCGCGACGCGCAACACAACCATCGCGCTATAAGAGTTATTAATATGAGTGGCGAGTTCAACGAATCCGGGAGTATTTGAATCGCTGTATCATTGCGCGTTTGCATTGCGCTGCAGTAAGCTTATTATCGAATTACATGCGTAATGTATTTTAGTTTTTTTTTTCCATGCCAACTTACCTACATAAATATGAAGCTTAATAAAAAAAATCTCAACAGATATTACTTTGAAGTCGATTAAAAATGCTTTTTATAGTGAGAACTGCTTTAAACAAAACAATCACCTTTTATGTAGGGCAAAGTTTGGTACAGCACACGTCAACACTAATATTAAATGTTACGTTTCTAAATCTCACACCAAAACAAAACCACCACACAAATGTGAAACACACACAGAACTAAATAATAATCATCGTGGTCATTGCCTGTAATATCTTTTGGCAGAAGAGAAACCCACATTTCTATCCTCTGTCGTAAATGCTCTGTCCAACTCCAATAATTTGTCCAACTCCAAAAAACTATTTCCTTAATTTTGTTACCTATTTCTACAATTTTCCCAACCCAACATTATAGACACGCTGTTGCGTAAATCATGTGTCTATAATTTTATACAGTCTGGGCGCTTAAATTATTTCGCACTCTAAAAAAAGAAACATCTCCGCCTATAAAGTGTTCGGAACATCGACTTCGGATGCCGAGCGCTAACCTTCAACCTTAACGGGCCTGCCAAGTCGAGGCGCTTAAATTAAATTCCTTTGTTATTCGACTCAAAAGTATGTGGGTAGGATGTTTTAATCTACAAAATCAATATTTAAGCATAACGAACAACCATTACAAGTATCCAACTCGTCGCTGAAATCAAAACAAGATTTTGTTTTAATTATCGTATTTTTCGGTTTCGACGTAACAAATTTTAATTGACCCTGTCTGTGAAGGCATTTTTATGTTATTTTAGTTATTCACTCGCATCAACACGTATTTATGTAATCTTTTCAATCGATTGGAGTCACTTACCATCTTAATCGACTGTCATGGATTGCGTAGTTTATTACAAGTAACTAGTAATTAATAAAGCAATAGATTAACAACTCGGCTCTCTTCGTGGAACAAGATGCCTGTTTAAAAGCCCATTTTGACAAATGTTTTTTAATTAAATCCGTCGGGTTTGGTTGGTCTCGAATGAGGCAGGCTTATTAACAGGAGGGATTCGGGCGTGTCTAACCGACTGCGTTTAATGGAGACGCATGAACGCCGCTCGTTCGAGACATATTTACCTACTAATGCTTTCGATTTCTAGAACCTCCTGAAATATGTAAGTGGATAATATGAAAACACTTGCTTTTAATGATATTGAAAACTTCTTTTCGAATGGATGTCATTGTCATATAGATGATAATTTTATTCCGTTGCTTTGTAGCGAGCGTCGTCGGGGGAGGAAATTGGCATAGCGGGGCGAACGCCATTGTTACACATTCCGCTTTAAATTGGGGGCTTTCTTGAATTTACACCCATGACTTGCGATCAGGGCGAGGGACCGGCCGTCTTCAAAGCCTCGGAGCTCGGATACACGCTACGACTTGTAAATCGATTGATCGAACCGAATTACATGCGTATTATATGCAACTCGGTTGTAAAGCGCCGAGGCTTTCAAATATTTTTCCAACTTGACATTTAAATACCATCCTCTCGAATGGTACCATTGTTAATTTGCAAAGGCATATTATTAATGTTCTTAATTTGTGTTCAATACATGAATCATGCGAAACAATCATCATTGTAAGTTTCGAGGCTCGCCCGATGCTCCAGACGGTAATTTCATGTTATCTCTTTGTTCCCCATTCAGCCCACGGAGCAATTAGTTGGAAGATATCCGAACATAAACTTACGCGATAGCATTATAACAAAATATTATTAAAGACGATAATATCTTTGAACCGCTTTTCGACCGACCCTCGCATAGAACGTAGCTAAGGGGCGTTTTAGAGCCTTCAATAAAAAGAAAATCGAATGGATTGAGGCGGTGCTGTATACATGAGGCTTTTTCTTTATACCTCGGTACCTATTCAATATAGTGGACCTTTCGTTGATCGTTGAGATTTATATGCAGCTATTAAACTTTCGATCTTAGGTTATAAAATTTTAAACTTGGATGGAGCTTTTTAATCAAAAGAAACCAGGTTTTTTTGCGTATGAGTAGGTAATTAAAATAGAAAAAAAAACAGTAGGTTTCCATTTTTGTACACATGTAAAGTACCTACATACATCCCTCTAATTTGTGTACATGCCAACCACTTGCAAAAAACATTAATTGCTGTATTGGCACGTGATCATACGCAATGTGCCTCTCCCAAATGGTCCTAAAGCATTTGCCCTACTGGTACGTGTGATAATGCATGTTGTCTAACCAAATACGTCGATATTGGTTTTGTTTAAGTATAGTTCATCTGTTAAATGTACGCGTAAATAGCTCGCAAGCTGGTGCTGACGACCGATGCCATTCCACCTGTGCTGCTTAAATAAATTAAACCAGTCGAGCGTAAAGTTTATTTGAACGGTACGTGACATTTTTACCCCATATTTCTCTTAAATTTATTCCTTTCGTGCAAGGTTGGTTAAAAGTATGCGCCAGAGTGCCGAGATAACTTTTTATCAACACTTTAACCTCCAGGGATCACGATAGAATCCCGCACCGCGGAGCCACAAAAACTCACCCTAAACAAAGCAACATTTTGTCATAATAAGTTGATGTTGATTATATTTATTTCACACCAAGTTTTTTGTTCAGTGACGAAGATCGAGCAAGGGGACAAACTGATAATAACTTTGAATGCTCTTAGTAGCCTATTGACGCCTCTATAAAAGAGAAAAATAGTGTAGCGCTGTAGTTTCAAAGACTTCTTCAGCAATACCCTATTCCATTGAATAGAGTGCGGGGGTGTTTTTCATCGCGTTTTACCGCACTTAAAAAAAAACCTTATTTCGTCTCGCTCTATATTGAATATTTCGGAGTTCATTGTTTGAAATAAAGATAATGCGTGTCCAATGAATAAGTAATCTGTTTTCAGTGTCAGTCTGCTTAAAGTTTCTGTCTAATTCTAAATGCTAACGACGATTGTCTTATTTCTGCGCGCCAAAATATTTAAATTCTAATTACTAAGTAATCAACGTAACGTCTGCTTTTAGTTTACTCACGTTTAAGGTACTTGACAACTCATTTAAAGTTTTCTCAGTACTTTTTTACATACAGACATACATAAACACGTCTTTATCCCTTACGGGATAGAGAGCCTAAGGTAAAAAGATGTAAAGACCACGTTTAGCATGATTGGTGGGGTAAATTTTTATGTAAGTTAAATTCATTAAAAAATGTCGGTACTTATATAAAAATATGTAGGTATAAATTCTAAACAGCCTTATGCCAGTAAACCAGTTTATCAGGTTCATTATTTTAGGTTAAAAGCTTGTCTTGCCACCACAAGCCTATATTTAGGGGCGCGATGCAATAAAAGCACATCGCTGTCCGGTCCATTCCCGCACGACTGTGCAAGATAAATGGTCGGTACGGAGCCGCGGCCAAGGAGACGCGTTCTCACGGCCCGTGCCTGCGTTTCTTTCTTTTTGTTTCATCTGGTTTCCGAGTTAGAGGTCGGTGCAGCCCGTTCCGAGACTAGAACTGACCGCTGCACGAGCGATTCCTTCGATAAAAACTGCGCGCCACCGGCTAACGAGTCCGCGCTCCTACCTGGCTTGTCGTGCCATTCCAATGCTTGAACACACCATCCTTACGGTTATTTACGATGTCCAATATAATGTTACCGTTGTTGTCCCCAGAATGATACCGGCATGCCGTTCAAAATAATGGCTTTGTAGCTGAGTATGTCGGCAATGGCGGTCCGTGTATGTAAACTGGTCGTGGGCTCTCTGGCGTTAATTAGACACGGCTCTCGCGTAGCGCAACACCTCTCCTCATTATTTACCGCTTCATTAAGAGCTCACGACGAGCGGCTGTCAAAATCCCGCCGAACACCCGTCCGCCGGCCGCGGCGCTTGAAATATCGCAGTATTGTCCTACAATAACACTGTCGTCGGCTCCGTTAATTGTCTTAGCCATCTCTCTCCTTCACGGGATCTGCTTTATTCGAAAGCTCGTCTTTTGTGTAGTAAAATAGACTGCTCATTTCCGCTCTGAAACTGAATAAGCATATATTATAAAACGCGCTGTGGTTGTTGCGCAACGTTTCATTTCTTCACCACAAATTTTCTTCACACAAAAACAAAAGATTGTGTTGTGTGTCTGATTTCGGTAACGCGCGGAAATGATGCACTTGAGTTAGTAATATCACCGAATGAAGATCATAAACAATAAAATCGTAATGATGATGGGCTTAAAAAATCAATTTCATGTACAGTTATAAAATGGTGCGGACATAATGATCATCACAATCGCCACTACGGCTACCGGCTACGTGCCCAAACTTACGTAGTTTTTATAGCATCAAATTATAATAGAATTTCTCATAATATTCTTTTGTCGTCTAATTGAAATTGCGATGAATGTTTTAAATGCCATAGGAGGGCGGAGTCTGCGTGCCCCTGGCATCGTGATTTCTGTACACGTTTTAATGAATTCGTCCTTCCTCCGACCGTTTCTCGACCGCTATTCAAAAGAAAATTACAGTCAAGAGCCTCCTCGGAACAAACCCTTTCGAAGTCACGCTTCGTTCTCGCTAAACTTGATCCAATTATTTCTGTTCTCTTTTTTGCTTTGGCATTATTTTTTACGGGATGAGTATTATAACCGGCGTCAGTTGGCAGGCGCTGGACTGGCCACTACGCCATATGGTCCCCCACCACCTTCGACTTTAAATTTAGCCGTGACAGAGGAGTTCGGATAATTGATTAATGGCCTGGCGGGGCGGACGTGTTTAAACGCCCCGATGATCTTTTTTTGTCGGAATTCCTAATAATGATACGTTTTGATTGTCTAGAAGGGACCGCAATAAAAGAGCTGCCATATGGCTTGGCACAGATTCGCCGCGTAACAGTTGGCGGATACGTGAAATTAATGTTGGAAATACCTTAGCAGTGTGAGAGAAGGTATCCAATAAAAGATTTGAAACTTTGAAAGAATCTTGGCAGCCCTTGTTATTTAAGTATTCATATCTTACACTTGTTCTTCTTGAGATATGAGACACAAACAAGTGCTTACCTAACATTGTTACGTTCATGCTTACATTCATTAATATCAATTTCATTCTCCAACAGATTGGGCGGTTCGGCAATGTCGGGCGGCTTAGGCGGGGGCACGCTCGGCGGAGGCCACTGTCAGCTCGCCAACCAGCCGCTAGTGATGCCGGTGTTCCCGCTGCGAGCCAGCCAGCCAAGCCCGGTGCCCGTCTACTCGCCCTCTCGCTTCCACATAGACAAGCGGTGTCAGCATCGCTGCACGTGGAAGTGTCTAGCCATCGCCATGATTTGCCTCTGCGTCATACTAGCGGCAATGCTCGCCTATTTTATAGGTAAGTTGATTTGACCTCTACAGCGAAATGTCGCGACTTTGTTATGAGTCTTATCAGCGGCGTCATTGTATGCTCGTATCCGACTACTCTTAGTCGTTGCGTTTAATAGTGAATGAAGATATCTGTTTGGATAACGTATTAAGACAAGAAGCGCATCTAAATTGCTGCACCCCTTTTTTTAATGGGACGTAAATTGATTTTCAGATAAGATTACGCAGGTACTCGTACTTGAAATGTATCTATGAATATCATTTTATTAAACCAAAATTAAAACATGTATTGAAATGACTGGGCGAAGTGAACATGAGATAACACTTAGACTTAGGTACCTACTAGGCATTGCGCTGCTATCTTTATTTCACCATTATGAAGTTCTGCTCACTTCTCGCTTATCATAAGCAGTCCTGGTAATGCATAGAACAGAACACGTACAGTCAGAACAGAACTCTTAGCAATATAATTTCATAAGTTTCGCGAAATGATTTCATTATGCATGCTTCCATTAAGTAAGAAGTTTATCGCGTTTCCAAGTTCACCAACTTATAACTACTGGAATTAAGTTTCATCTGAAAAGTTGTAGGTATGCAGGTCTTATCTTCGGATAATTCATTTGCGATATTACATAATGTGTATCAAAGTTTGCCGACGTTTCTCAGTTTCGTAGCATAACAACATGTTAGCTAACAGAATGGCTCCAAACCATAAGGGCTGCTTTATAATTTATCGTCATTGGATCTTTCTCGATGCAATTTTAGCTCGTATTTCTATTATCATTTCGATCAATACCGTATACATCAATTGGACTAATGGTGGCGTTGCCCAGGAAGCTGCGTAGGTAGCTTATTACAATCAGCCGTGTATCGCCCGCAGCATTCAATGCACATGCATCGCGAATGGGCTTCTGATTGTCGACAGTTATAAAAGATCTTGCATATATGCATGAATCTATTTTATTACCATGATTTAAGGTGCGACTATTGGTTGCTTCTACATATATTTTAAGCCGACACGGTTAGATGTCGTTTTAATGACTTTGTTGCTCTTTTGGCGTTTATTACTTCTGTTTTAATTACTGCTACTGAATTAATTATCTTACAGTTATAATGGAAATCCGTTCGATCGTTGTGTTGTCTTTTAAATTATAACCCCGAAACATGAGACAAAGACTGTTCTATAATGACAACCGGCGACCTGTCACCCGGCAGGCAGTTATAAACAATCAACTGCGCCAACAGGTCTTTATTTATAAAATGCCAGCGGGGCGCATCGATGCATCGTTAAGGCAGTATTTTTATTAACTCACTCGAAACGGAATGCCGATTTAAAATATTCATAACTTTATTCTTACCCAATCCATTAGAATTAGTGAGCGGACTCCATTTAACGTGCGCTTGTGTCACAAACGTAGGCAGTCGCCGGTTTCATCAAATATAAAAACCAAAAGCAATTGGCTAATGCAACCAGCTTAATAAAGCAAATTCAATCAGATTATACCTAATAGGCGGGAATATGACGAAACGTTTTGCTTAATTAATTGAAAGCTTTAAGCACTACACGATGCTATAAATGATCAATTCATTTATCTGGACTGTTCAATAAGAGTCTACCCTAGAGAATAACCCACTTATACCGTACCGCTACAATGTACCTATTCTCGTTTGGTATATTAAAAAATCGCAAATCTCCCCCGTTAAACCTCCTTTGTGCCGGGAGCGATGGGTTCTCTCCAATTAAGGCGCACTTCTTATTTTGTCCTATTTAAAACTATCGGCGTGGCAGCTCGCATGGGCCCCGCGGCTACACTTTAATATGAAACAGTAGCAACAATCAGTGAATTGTAATAATCCCTCGCTCTACAATTGCAGCGTTTATATACAACTTTGTATTTTTCATCGTGCCGACAAAAAAAAACTCCTGCTTCGTTGCGGTAAACCGACACAGTATTTGTTAACAATTTATATACCCACATCATATTTGTAAAATGTTTTCCGTCATCACATCGAAATTCAATTACAAAAGGTGATAAATTTGAATATCCACTTCGAACATTCAAATGAGTTGATTAAACATCGATGTTGCAACGAAAACAGACATCAACCATTAGTCTTTCATCATTCTTTGTTTAATCTCGCAACGCAACCGGCATCTACAGAGGGTATAGTAAAAAATTAAACAAACATCAGAACAATATAAATGATGCGCCTAACCTAAGGCAACGCGCGCTGCGTGCCGCGGCCCGCGCGCCCGTGTTAGCGTTGTTATAAATTATCTTACACTTCCACGTCCTATATTATTTCACGACGAGCATATCGGACGATCGCCACCCCGGCCTATCCAAAGAACGACCGATCATAATTCATGCTTGCCTACCAAATGCTTTCTGAATCGCGTCTTTCCTTCGTTTATGGCGAACGTCTATACCACAATGAGAGTATCTGTTTGACCCATCCATTCTATAAACAACAGCGTCTACTGAAATAACAAATTACATTTTATTCTATGACAACACAATGGCGCATTCTGGAAACTACTAGCATTGTGTAGATAATGCCTGAGCTGTGTTTTGCACTGAAACATTTGCCACTAACTGCGGCATGTCACGGATCAACATAAACACAGTACCTGATAGTCGCAGGCTTACATTTTCACGGTGACAACAGATAACAAACAGCAATTGCAATTCTGTTCCACGGCACCGACACCGACACAGAGACTCCGCTAGACAGTTGATTTACATCTACTCGGTACATAAATAAAGAGTTCGCTGTAATCCCTTTATATTGTTACGGGAAATAATAAAAGCAGGAAATCATCGGTTTGTAAGGAACAAAGTTATTTTATGAAATATTGTTCCCCAAGTGACTTACTTTGAGAGTTCGAAATACAACTTTCACGATAGCATTGTTAAGTATGTCTGAATTCTGCTTTCCTAAGCCGTTTCGAAGAACGGTACAATCAACCGCAAACGAGAGCTCGTAACGTTAAAACTCCAGACCGCAGACACATAGGGATCACAAAAATAGCATTTGTGGCGACATGGGGCACTATTTTGTCGGAGTGGTAGAGTTGCCCTAGATTCGACCCGAGCATTTACCCTACGAAGTCCTTGTATTATTACGAACCATAAAAGTTCAAAACAAAAACAGTCACACGCTATTAATTAATCACAACTTTAGTGAAAAGCAGCACATTAATAATTCTCAGTCCAAAATTATTGATCGTAATTATAAAACTTTGTTCCCGTGAAATTACACTTATGCGGCAGTTTGCTGTAAATAAACGTTCAACGTGCAATTAAGAAGAATGAGAATGAAGCAACATAAAGCACAAAAGAACACCGAGCGGGGTATTTAAAGAAAAATAAAGAAAACGGGAAATAACACTGCACATGTACAGTATGAGTTGAGCTATTCGTTCACGACCGGCCGCCGTCACGCGAGAGCCGTATAGAGCCTTCCCGGAATCAATGTGTTGATTAGCTATAACACTTTGCGAGCCAAGTACCGTAGGACTTTCATTGTAAGGTATAATATCAAGCATATTATTTATAGCACTAGTTTTTGTACAAAGTTACTAAGACTAAGAATGTTGACTAATAGTTAGGTACCTACTAAAAATTCAGCGGGCTCTAATGTAAGACGTTACGTGCTACGCGAAGCGATAAAATCTTCGTTCATTCAGACACATCAGACTCGGCAAGGACGATCATTTTCCCCGCGCTCCGCACATACAGCGGGTACATTTTACTACCAATTTACCTGAAAACTTCAGTATAACACTGCGCTATCATCATATATTACTTAGAAAGGTGTTTCGTCGAAACCGGCGTCTCCCCGGAGCCGTTTGCCATTTAACTCGCGGTAAATTTTACACAGCTCCCACAGTCTTAGTTCCACCTCGTAGTTTCTTACATGTTCTGGTAGGGTAAAACGATTATAAAGCCGTTTGTGAACTGCTCCTCCTTTGGTTCGCAACAACCGCTTTAATTTAAGTTAACCCACGTCCATACTAAACAGTTTCAACAAACACTGAATAATGTGCCTTCAACACGCTACGTATGCCGCTATCAACTTTTCCAATTTAAAATTCGGCGATTTCTGTCTATCTCCGACCGACTACGCTTGGCAGTTACTCCGTCAAATTATAACAAATGCCCATCGATTTTGATATTGAAGTAGACAATAATTACGTTCGGGAGAAAGTCCGTGATTAGATTACTAAACGTCTAATAAAATAAATCTCTTACATTTCAACGCTTTTTAAAGTAATGTAATCAGCCGATTCAATGTAGGGTGTTTTAAGTCAATGAAGCTTATCGTATCGGATCTCACTTTATTTAGATACCCATTAAATTAATAGTGACGGTAGATAAGAACGTTTGACGCATACTAAAGCCGCTCGGCGCTACATGGAGATTTTTCTCTATCGGTAAAACTATTACCCACGCCTTTGTACGCTTACGTATCACTTTAAAATTAACATACTACAATCGAGATCTGTGTATATTTAATTGAATTTCAATAAGCAAATAAACAAAATATGTGAAATGTTTTGTAATTCTTTGGACTATAAATCATTGCCGTTGATTATAATTTCTCATCTCATTAAACCTCATTCCAATTCAGTCCCATAATCATGGGGTTTCAGAAACACAATAAAATATTTGTCGAACACGCCTCCTGGCGTTCCGGATATGTACCGAATAAAAAGCCGTTCTGTAGTTTAATCCGACATAAATCTCCTGTTCTGTTGCCGGTAGTTTTACTATTGTAATGAAAAAATGTGGACCATCTGTTGCACCCTTCATTACGTGCGTGGTGCACGGTAGATGAATGGGCCAAACAGCAACGTCAACTTTTTAATGTAATTGAAAACTGTGAGGACCCCAAATGTTTTATTAAAGCCCAACGCGATCAGAACAGAGCATTAACGACAGTGTTTTCGGAGTGGAACAAATTGAGCGAAACAGTTTATGTATCGAAAAAGTTATTATTTTCGGTGATTATTTGCGTTTGGAAGTTTGATTTTGTAAAACACACCTCATCCTCATAGAATTGCGGTAACTTATCATACCTACTATCCAGATTTAGGTAAGTACAGTACATGTTATGTTTATGCTTGAATTTGAAGCATAATTCACGTGGCGAGTTCAAAAGCCTTACAAATCGACTCCCAGGTGCTGGGGTGTACGGCAGTAATCTTCGAATATGATTGCGCTTTAGCTACACGCTATCCCCTCGACACGTTATTATTGAATTGTGCATATTTAAGTGCATTAAGTAACTTCTTACAAGAAACTTTCAACTGCATTAATACCTAACTGCAAACTTGCCAATTACATTTTGTTAGTTTCACATTTCAATTCGCCGAGACATTTGTACTTGTCCACGCTTCTTATAAAATAGGGCAAAGAGGCCTCGACCCTCCCGCGAACGATTGTACTACAAGTACAGGGGACAAGGACGGTGATATGAGATATCGTAAATAATGGAAGGAGATAGGCTGACGCACACGAGCTCGAGAGATTTATCACGTGACTAATACCGAGTCAGTGCGACGGCGCGTCGCTGTCCCCCGGGACTCCATCAAACGAGTTTCGCTCCCCCATTGCACGATGCAATCTATGCTGAATCGTATTACAATAAATTGTATTAACTCGAAAAATAGTAGAGATAGCAAACATCGTCCATCTGCACACAATCGTCCCGCGCATCGGCCGCGCGGCGAGCAGTCGTCAACAGGAGTACCCTCCATTTCCTACTCGCCGCTATTCAATGGCGATAATTTATAGATTTTACGAGGGATCATCGGGAAAAGTCGCGACTTACCACATTGCCATATTTTATTTTCGTGGACGGAAATTGCGTCGTTTGGGCACTTTATCTGCTAACATCCACATTTTGAGACGTTTATCGGAACATTTATTAGTAAATAGAATGGTATGCGGTTTTTTTTAGTATTTATTAAATTATGCTTTTACGGGTTTTAGAACATTATTTTAATAATGTTACAAGACGATGTTATAAATCAATTTTAATGGTCGAATTGTAATTAACTAGCATTTAAAATTGTAACATTCATTCCGGTTTAGGTGGCAATAAAAAAGTTTCTGATATTTAAAAGCTTGTTATGCAAGATAACATCGTTACTTTCGCATAAATATTTTGTAAAAACTTAGAGGAAGCCTCAATGTTTCAAAATTACTTTCAGGCATTTAACACTGAATATAAATCACCTGTTTATCCTTTAAATGGTCGATCTGATAAAGGTTATTGTCATTAAACTATCGGCAGCGTAGCTGATGTAAATTGTTCAATTCGGAGCGCAAGCGGCCAAATGGCATCGACGCGTTGTGATGGTTATCGGAAAGAGAATCTCGGGGACAGATCGCTGCCTGTCGGGGGAGACGATAACTTAATTGCTCCATCACTGCCTGGGGTTATCCGCAAGAATTATGAAAAACACTGCGGGCGTCCCCTTTCGCGACGATCGACAAAAAATGCGAAGTTACTCTACACCGTCAGCTTTATCCCTGCTAATGCTTCGACATCTCGTCAGCGATTACTCTTTCAACAAATTAGAAAGTGATTCCGTAAATGTAATTAGTGTCGGCCGTACGACGGAGTGACACATGGCCTGCACGCAACGCATGCTCGTCTATTAGGCGCACATCCTGCGCACGCTCCGAAACAAATAAACATCGCATCCCCATCGAGGCACAAATCCCGGTCGCTTGCGCGCGTCTTATAAAACTAATAAATGTACACAATAAATTCTCTTTGCATTACAATACAAGCGCCGTTTGTTTGCACCCTTGCAACATCGTGTTTACCAACTTTATATTGAAGCTTTTGGAGTAACGAAAATATCTCGTCGAGTTTCCAGACATTTATTTAGTGCGGCACATTCAAAATTGATAAAAGGTGTAAACGGAACGTTAGTTGAACTCTTTTTGAAGCTATTTTATGCTTCGCTTGCTTTCAACAAAAAGTAAATCGTGTCAACGAAGGACGTCGGCCCGCGTCATCTGAGCCCGTGCTGTTCTTAGTTAGTGCCGTGAAGAATTATCCAATTAGCCTGCGTTGCGCGGCTTTCTATGATCGATTCGATAGCCGGCGACTGAAATACAATGAATAGATAACGACATTCCCCGAAGCAAGAAATGGTTGGGTGTCGCCGAGCCACCTACGTGCTCGGCGGGCTGCCGCAGCGGCCAGCCCGCGGCGGCGGAACCAATTGCTCCGTCACACTGCCACAAAATGCGCCTCGGCCGTGCCCCGCTTAATTAAAAGTTGACGGGACTTCACGTCACTTACCCTTACCCCTCTCCACACACCTACCGATCGTCTCCGCTCCGCCAAGAGCGACAACTCCATTGTGTCGCATTTTGTAATCAATCGAGGCAGCACCCGTGTGAACACGAACTACCAAACGAAATTACACTTCGACTACTGGGCATTATCGATGGCCGCCACTGATAAGACTCAAACCTATTGGAAATTTAATTGGAAGTTCAGATTAAACGATAGATTCTAGAGGCTTAAGCCGGTTGCAGCTTAACTGAAAAAAACTTAAGCAACTTCGCTCTTTAGCGTTTTGAAATACCTTGTTCATGATTATTTTTCTTTGTTTCAGCATTATCGTCAATTAAAAATAATTATAATATAGACAATTCCAATTGCATGGTAATGGTTCAAGATGTAAAAGCAGTTACACACGCACAAGGAATTAGGGACGCTTTATCAACATCATCGCCTTCGGATGGTATGTAAATATTTGAAATTGGTCTTACTTTACTGTACATAATAGAGTATTAATTGTTTGTTACAAATCGATAAAAACTCTTATTTGTTTTTATAGAATCTATATCAACATCGTCACTGGGCGGTTGGTCGACGACAGCGGAAGCGGCGGTGGAGTCGGCGGTGATACCGCAGCAAGCACAGCAGGCCGCGCTGCCGCCATGGTCGCCCGCGCTAGAAGTTAGAGAGTTCGATGAATTACACAGTGCCACAATACCTGCATACCAGTTTTGGAGTTCCGAATTCCGCAACAAACAGCCAGCATATGTTAGCCTTAATTTTACCGTACCGTGGGGAGCTAATTTTGCCGTTTACGGCAGAAGGAATGTAGCTCCCAGCGTCACACAATACGACTTCGTGGAATTTATTCGAGGTGGCAGGGTCGACCATAGGCTACGGCGGAGACGGAGTCCGCACAGACACGACGTCCGCGAACACGACGACTTTGGAACAATGTTGAGCACGATTAGCCCATTTCAAAGATGGAACCATACGATAAGCAAAAGATCGACCGATATGAGAGTAAATGTCAGTATATTACAATACCTCGACACGGGAAGATGGTTTATTTCGATGTACAATGACGAATTGCAGCCACATAGTGTCGAGATGATAGTTTCGGAAGCCGAAGGCGTTACGAATTCTTGCCCCGACGATTGTTCTGGTCACGGCTCTTGCTATTTAGGAAAATGCGAATGTATGGATGGCTACGAGGGTCACGATTGTTCCAAGAGTAAGTTAAATTCAGCCTACTCGTTGACATGTTTTATTCACGTACAAGGTTGCCTATTATCAGTATGTTTTTGTATCAACAGGCGTATGTCCCGTGCTATGTTCCGGGCACGGTGCGTATGCGGGCGGAGTGTGCCATTGTTCGGAAGGCTGGAAGGGAGCGGAGTGCGATGTTCCTGCTCACGACTGCGAGCCTGCTGACTGTTCTGGAAAAGGACAATGTGTGGCGGGGCATTGCCGGTGCAAACCAGGATGGAAGGGCGCTAAGTGTGACGAAGGTGGGTAAAATGATTATTAACACTGAAACATCGTGAATACCTAATCAGATTTCTTTTGCTGCAAGCTGGATTATAATTTGCTGGATTTATTTAGGGACAATTTGTCACTTTTCGTCAAGGCTTTAAAATTATATTTTGTCGGCTTATTTCTGAGCCAGTTTAGGCAATGTTGGGACCAGAAGCCTTACCATGACGTCCTAATACCGACTCAGTTCAAGTTTTAGCTGTCACTTTTAGTATGAATCTGACAGCGAGCGAACCTAAACTGAAACGCATTAAGACGTCATTGGTAAGGCCCCTGATTGCATAATAGCAGAAGTTTACGGGCCGCGACTTTTCACTAAATATGTTAAATTTCCCCAGAGGATTGTCTTGACCCGTCCTGCGGCGGTCACGGCTCGTGCGTGCGCGGGCGCTGCGTCTGCCGGGCGGGCTGGCGCGGCGCAGCGTGCAGTGAGCGCGACGCGCGCGTGCAGCGTTGCCTGCCCGCGTGCTCGCAGCGCGGCGTTTACGATCTAGACGCGGGACGATGCGTTTGCGATCCGCTTTACACTGGGGATGATTGCGCTAAAGGTAAACATTTTACACTACAGTTGGTAACAGATAGAAAAATTCGAAGCAGGTGCTATGGGTGGTGTAGGGGTATACATGCTGGCACGTAAGTCTAACGATGACGAGTCACGTGGAGGGGATCTGCGCACCCACGGATACCGTATTTTATACTTCTGCGCATACAAGGTCAGATTAGACTTACGTGCCGGCACTTAAGCATGCGTCACGGAATGACAAGGACCCGGGTTCGATTCCCAGCCATAGCTTTACTTTTCGGATTTTTCTGTGTTCTATTTTCAGTGTCGTTTAGAAAGTAAACATTTTACTATGACGTTAAAAAGAGTCAATTAAACATGGTTTCCTTGTTTCGTTTGTTTAATATATGTGATTGAATTTGATTTTTCGGTTTTGTTGTACTAAAATATCGATGGACACAATCATTATACAAAACAATTTGCACCTTCTACAGACTTAGATAACCTACGATTGAACGATTCAAAATAATGTTTTTCCCTCCTTGATACAATGAGAAATAAATACATAGGTACCTACATATATACATACATAAATCACGTCTTTAAGGTGCGAGCACACCGCCGCTTAAAAAACGATGACGTTACGGAATCGCAACAAAATGTATGAAGAAACGGTGAGAAAACGTGACGCATACGACACGTCACTGCGTATACGCGGCGGTTTGGTCGCACCCTTATCCCTTACGGGGTAGACAAAGGCTAAGGTAACAAGACCCCAAAGCCCACGCTTAGCATGAGTGTGAGCGTATAGGTGGAAGTGGAAAGGAGAATCAAAATAGTGATGGGTTGCTAGACTTGCAAGCCGCATCGCCTATAACATTAATCCTAAGATTTTCTCCCGTTCCCTCGATGGGCTTTTACCGTTTGCGCGGGAAGTGAAGCAACTGGTACATTCTAAGTTTTTTCTTTGCTCCCAGACCAGCGTGGAAGTAAATTGAATAAATTGTTAGAGCAATTGCCTTTTCTACTAATAGATTATTCATGATTCAGGGTAATGTCAACATTTTGAATGTTTACCGTACCTACATTAACCCTAACATTTCAGTAATAAAAGGTATCGCGAAGGCGGTTAATATTATATGAATCTGCATAGGTACGTATTGCTGGAACATTCTTTTAATACACTGTTATTGCCTGCATCCAAGGACGTATCGAATCATAGTAATCTTCCAAGCTATGCAAAGCTGATGCCATTTTGCGTAATACATATTTTACATACAATTTAACTATTGCTCCTGTATATTTGTTAAGTACTTTAATGGAAAAGGTGGAAAATTTTACGCCGTGATTTCTCAATCCGACGCCTACGCAAATCTAACTTCTAATCTAACTTATCTAACTAATATTATAAATGCGAAAGTATGGATGGATGGATGGATGGATGTTTGTTTGTTACTCAATCACGCCAGAACGGCCCAATGGATCTGGATGAAATTTGGCACGTAGATAGAGAAAAGTCTGGAATAGCACATAGGCTACTTTTCATCCCGGAAAATTACGTCGTTCCCGCGGGATAGCGATAAACGAATTTTTGCAGACGAAGTCGCTGGCAACAGCTAGTAGGTATTATAAATGCGAAAGTATGGATGGATGGATGTTTGTTAGTTACTCAATCACGCCGGAACGGCCCAACGAATCTGGATGAAATTCGGCGCATAGATAGAGAAAAGTCTAGAATAGCACATAGGCTACTTTTTATCCCGGAAAATTCCCGCGGGATAGCAAAAAACGAATTCTTTGCAGACGAAGTTGCGAGCAACAGCTAGTTAACTTGTATCGTTGTTTTTTTAGTGGTGTGTTCTCTGGATTGCGGACCACACGGCGTTTGCGCTGAGGGCGTGTGTCGATGCGACGACGGCTGGACAGGCGCGCGATGCGATCAACGACCATGTGATTCTCGGTGTCATGATCACGGCCAATGCAAGAACGGGACCTGCGTCTGCACACAGGGATGGAATGGGAGACATTGCACGCTGCGTAAGTTAAGAACAAAACAACCACCATCTTACTCGCTAATCCTGCCGCAAAGCAGCAGTGCTTGCACTGCTGTGTTCCGGTGTGGAGAGTAAGACAGCCGGGGAAATTACGGGCACAAGAGGCATTTCATCTAAGTTCTCTAGGTTGGCAACGCATCTGCAATCCCTCCGGGGTTGCGGGTGTCTATGGGCAGTGGTGATCGCTTACCATCAGGTGACCCACTTGCTCGTTTGCCTTCCTATTCACATAAAAAAAAAAAAAAACAAAAAAACCATGTTTGACTATTAGCTAAGCGCAGTGGGTGGTCATTGCACTTTGTTAGGATTAAATTCGTCTGACCGTGTGCTTATTCTCTGTTTGTGAAGGGGAACACTCCGTATAAATTGGAGTGTTGCGAGCTACTTTCTTAATAATTGTACAGCAATGCAAACAAGCACTAATAGAACTCAAACTTGTACCTATATTTAGGTTATACATACATTAGATAGTGGTCGAACCAAGCACATCTTATGGTCTTATAAATTCACCCGTTCTCATGTGTAGTGTGTCACACTTACGCGTACCTAAACTTGTTTACTCATTAACGTTGCAAGAAAAAAAAGGAGACCCAGGCTTTCTACTTCCTATTTGTTAACTGAATTCTGCTGCTGCTAGTTTTTGTTATCTTAGACAAGTAAGGTGTTCTTTCAAATTTTTAAGCATCAAATTTAATTCAGCTGGCTGCCCCAATGCCTGTTCGCGTCACGGCCAGTGCTTGCTAGAAGACGGCGTGTACCGATGCTCATGCGCCGATGCGTGGGCTGGTACCGACTGTTCTATTGCCCTTGAGCTCTCATGCACCGACAACGAGGATAATGACGAAGGTAGGAATAGTCCTAAGACGACAAACATTGTGCAATGAAAATAATAATTTAGTTTTGTAACACTGATGTATACCGACTACTATTTTATAAGCAACGCAAACCTACTTGTCAAATTAATTGAAAAGAGGATCCGTTGCTCGCAATTGGCTGTCCCCTGACAAATGGAAAATGATTTTGAAGATGGCATGACCGACTGCTCGGACTCTGAATGCTGCTCGAGGCCCGAGTGTGCGGACCACATCATGTGCCTCGCGTCCAACGACCCCGTCGAGGTCCTGCTTCGCAAACAGCCACCATCCGTCACCGCTTCCTTCTACCAGAGAGTCAAATTCCTTATCGAGGAAAACTCCGTCCAGAGCTACGCACACATGGACGAGTACTCAGAGAGGTGAGTGCACGACATAGTCTAGCTAGAGTAACAAGATTTAACAAACACCAAATCACTTCATGCACGTAAAAGATATCGTTCCAACGTCATAAATAATTCTATTGGTACTAGACCTTTCGATCGCAACGGTATCTTTTACAAGTCGGCATAGGACTGGCCTGTCCGTTCCTTGCACAAATCATGAATTAATATTTGCACTTTACAATGATTTTAGATTCGTGATATCATCGACGAAATAGGTAATATAAATTACGTAAGAAGAACAAAATCATAATAACATAGCGTAATTTAGGATCTAGCACCTGAACCATTTGTGATCCCGCTCATCTTCCTTAACCTCTCCGAGGATTTGGTGTGGTTATTTTAATTTGATCAATGACAATACTTTTGTGAGTTACCATTTATTTTGTCATCTGGTGGAAGTGTTTTTGATTTTCCTGTTTTCTCGGTGTAAAATATTGATTTATCATTTGCGATCCTAGCATGGTTAAGTTTCACCACTGACCATGATTTCATCGTATTATAATGTTTTTGTATTTATTATTTTTCACACCAGATCCGATGTGTTGTGTATTGTCTAATGTTTATCCTTTGTGTGTGTCTAACCCTACCTGTTTGTCTAAACAAAACAAAGCGTCTTATGACTATAATTAACCGAAATATTGCAACTGATAGAGCGCTCAAAGGCTTCCGAACAGTCTTATTTGTATTCCAGTTGAACAAGTGAATGCTGTTGACGTAAGGCTCACAATACTCGAATCATGACAGACATTCGTGCCCACTATTGTTACTGGAATAGCTATCAACTCGACACAATAAAAATATTTAGCATCGGAAACTTATACGGACCGCTTCATTTTTGTTATTTTGACATTTTATTTATGTGTACGTCTTTCATGATCTGAGTTATATATCAAGTATATTCAGACAGTTTTAGTTGCCTTGACAAAGAAATAAAATAAATATAGAGACTATCGAAGTATGATCTAATCCGATCTTGATAGTATAATGAGACAACGCAAAACTGAATAAAATCGTAGTCAACCCACCTCGCTTTATATGCAAAAGCGCCTGTAAGTTTGTTTGCATTAAAACACGAGCCGCTTAACTATTTTGTTTGAGTTGAATCAAGAGTCTAGAGTGGTTATATTGCGTTCTGGCATTTGTTTCATAAAACCTGAGTAAACTCTGCGGAGATCCTTCGTGCATTCACCATCCAGCATGCCTGTTTACTCCGTATGACATTATCTTGGTGCAACCTGCAGCTGTACTAAATGCGAGTTAATTATTCCAAATTATACCTAATTCTGAATATTCCATAGTGGTGGTGTTGTTCTAATGCAAACGGGCTTCGTCTCCACGAGACAGTGCGCACCTAATTGATTCGATTAATAAAGCAAGTGTTAAACGCAAGGTAACCAATGTAGACAGCGCAATCGGCCGGAGCGATTGCGAGCCGGGGTGGGGTTGCACTGAGGGATGTAGGTATCTGTGTAGTAATCTGTCCTGTCTTTCTGTGTCCCTGTGCCGCCGTGTGTCCGCCACTCCTAGCGAGTTCTGGAATTCCTTTACACCATGGTAAGTGTCAGTCAGCCCGCCCTCGCCCCTCAGTGTTCAGTATCTGTTGATCTCTTCCCTTTTGTTGCAACTCCTGCATATGTGTGTGATGCCGGCGCCCGCCGCCTGTCCGCAACCGGCACGCGAACGGCGCCACCGATGCTTCTTCATTTTCGTTCAATCCTTTGTCTGTATTCGTTTCATTCTCTATGTGTATGTAACATCTGTATGTTTGTCTTGAATGTGCCGTGGCTGCGACAACTCCGCGGCCGCTCACGGCCCGCACTAAATCACGCGGCTGTCCGCGCGCGCGCTATCTCGCGTTCCCAATATGATTTGCCGCAGCCACAATCGTATTTCTTTGTAATATTTATTTGTCTCGTCTTCTGTGCTTATATAATAGTTCACATATTTATATACAATGGTATACTTTTGTTATACTGTATAAAACTTAGGAAAATCATTTACGCTTTCACGCAAAACGTTCAAAACACAATTCAATAGGTGTAGGTCTTGTAAAATATACGATCGAGACGCGAATTGTATATTGTCAATTGAGCAAAATTCCAGCGAACACGCAAATTGAGCTTCAAATAAACTTACCCTTTTATGTGTTCCTTACCCTTTGTCTGCGTCTTTCATCTGTTAACCAACCCCCTACCCTTCGCCCGAGCTCTTTATGTGTTTAGATCCTCACCCCTGTGACTAACCAAAACACAACTTATTTGAATGTACTCCGACTACTTCACAGCGAGATCCCGGTCTCGTTGACATTGTAAATTACAACCATTGCTTCCATCAGCCGGTCACCGACGTAATTATCACTTGGAAATTGGTGCAATGAAAACTAGCTCCGTCGACGGTATCACTCTTTACGAAGTAATGTGCTGACTTTAAGAAGTGTATTGTTACTAACATTTGAATCTTGTGCATATTTGAAATGAACAACGATGAATTTTTTAAAGTCTAGAATTAAGTGTGACGTTTATAAAGCTTAATAAGAGTGGACAATATACGTGTTGCAGATAACGGTGCAGATATTAAAACTTTTGATTTTATTTTATAAATTTGCACTTTGAAATGAGACACAACTGTCAATCATAAGTGTTTGAAACTGAATTGTCTGCCTACTTGCACAGTTCTCTATTTTATACTAACTGAAACTTAAGTAATACCTAAATGTCAATTTCATTAAACACATTACCTATATCGATGATTTGCTCAGCACAGAGGCATATTTTAAAATGAATTTATACGAATGAATTTATGTTATTGTCTATTGAAAACTATCGTATCGATAGTTTAAAGTATGAAATAATGTTAGTTTCGCACTTAAACATTTTCAAATGCCAAAAGGTTGACTTGTTTATCGCGTTTATCGTTAAAAGAAATCTCTCGATTAAATCAACCATGTGTGTGTAGTACGTAATGCCCGACGGGCCCCATGGGAACTATAGTATTTCCAATCACATGTGGAAACTGTGTCTTGGAGAAGTTTGGTAGAGCAACCACAGACTACTTTTTTGGCAGATGGAGAAACTGTGCAATCATGGTAGAGCCTGTAGAGATATGTTTTCGTATATTACGCCACCTAAAGTACATTCCTGTTATTAATTTTCTTGAAAGTGTATTGTGCCTACTCGTCTTTTACATTTCCAGGACTAAATTTAGATATTTATCTTAAATTGTAGGCATGTCATTTTATTGAAGGCAGCATTTAGAAGACGGCGGGATGTGGTAACTTGTCACCATTTCTTATTTTTCTTGTAACTAAGCTTTGTACCTATCAATATATTATAAATTGAGTTTCAAATAAAAGCATTATGTATTTAGTTTTGATTTGTTAGGTAGACTGAGTAGTCAATAATTAGTTGACGCTTATTATGTGCAATTTATTTGGTAACATCAATTTGCAAAGGCTCGCTAAATTTTTACGCGTTTTTGGCAAATTTTCCTTGCACCAATTTCAGACGTCGTGGTAATGATGATAAAACATACAATCTACAATTTACATACCAAGATATTATGACTATGGTATATGTGGCAGTTGTTACATGCATTACACACCCTTCTAGGTGGATTTCCGTTTACCAGCACTATTACTTCTAGTTTGATTTCAGTTTGTGTTGTTTACTTTGCAATTGGCAATTTAGTAAACTGAAATTTATCCTAGATCTTTAGCTGATCCTGATACGAGAATGTGCCATGCTAAAGACTTCTTATTTTATTTTCATGTTGGTTTTGTTAAATTTTACTTCACTCACAGCATTTGTTACAAAACTTTGCCAGTAAAGCGCATAGCACGTATACTTCGCTCAATAACGACCGAAGAAGCTCACTGGGCAATACGTTCCGCACATTAATACCCATAAATTAAAAGAACACCGTACTAAATTAATTAAATTAAGTTCACAGAATTAAGCCTAATATAAATTAGAGGTTGCCTAGAACCACGAACAAGAGCTTGGCTTGAACTATATCTATCTTTGTAGCGACAGCCTTCCTTGGAGTGTGCGCTTAATGAAATATGACTTAATTGATTTTATTAGGTATACTTAGTTATATCAACTTTTGGGATTAATATTAGAGACCCTTAATGTTTGAAAAAAGTTGCGTGAACGGTATGGTCCAGTGCGCTGTGCTTTGTGCGGTGGCTTGGTTTTACATGAGGTGGTTTGTGCAGCCGAGTGTCCGTGATGCGAGGGCAGGTGGTGTCACCCCAGGGCCTGGGCATCATCGGCATCAGGGTCTCTGTGGACCGAGAGGCACGCTTCGGATTCACGCTGACCAGGCAGGGAGGATGGTGAGTATTGTGGTGATCTTCTGAAACCAACTTAAGGCCTGTGATTACGGTAGTGGATAGGTGGTGACAACTGTAGTGTTATCAGATATCGAATTAATTGAAGTCTTTCATAAAACCTTTGTTCATGGTGGTATTTAAATCCATTACTAACAGATTGTGGAAAAACGTCGCAGATGCTTAATGAAGGTACATTTCAAACTCTTGAAATTATGTATTACCTAATTAAATAAATTAAATTCTTATTTACCTACTTCAGTCTTTTAAAATAAAATAAAAATAGGTTATAATTTTGACACTCCGGCACAAAATCTGTACAAAAATCGAATCATTCAAGTTAACTAATTAGGTGGATTCTATTCAAATTCAAATCTAACGTCATCGAAATCAAAACTTACGTAAGTAGGCACTCAAACATGTATTGTATCAAGTACCTACGTCTTCCTATTTCTATAATACAATTTGACGTTCCAAATTCTACAATTCGAAGCTCACGTTCCAAAGAATTTAAATGTTCAACTTCATTACGTGTAAAACGATCGTAACGTAATCTAAGATGCCCATTTTCCTCGGTTCTTAAACGTGGAAACATTGAATTGCGTGACAAATAGCAAAATTTGAACAAGAATTAAACACAATCAATAACAATGTTTGTAGTGCCGTCCGTGCGACCATCATTAATTTTTCGGCCATGGTCGTTATAAATTACCCGCGCGTCCATACAGGTATGAAATCGAATTACCGAGCAGCGGAACGAAACAAGGCTCATGCGAACGAGAATACAGCCAAATGACACGGTTAATCCAGATTACCATAAGTTACGTTTGTTTATATTTATTATATTTTCAACGTGAAACAACTTATAACGCGCATTTCTCTCTTAGCAGTAAATCGAACGGCAAACATGATTAAGGATTACTTTATGAAAACTCATGCACGATCGAACATTAAGTTGTCTCACATCGCTGTACTTAAATGCGACAGCAAAGACATGCCAGTCATCGAGATGTTTCAAGATTATAATTTACGAGCGATCGTGACCCGGCATCGTGCGAGACTTTTTTCCAGAACTATTTCGAAGCTTTGAAATGTCTCATATCTTTTAGAATTTGTGCTCGTCTTTTTTACACTCATTAAAGTTTACTCTCTTAACGTGCTGCGATAATCTACGGCACTCGTAAAATATACGATCACATTTTGTGGAGTTTTATTACGAGCGAGGAAGTTTTGGACATGGCTAGTAGTCCACAAATCTTAATGAAGTCGCTTGAGAAATATCGAACATGCGAAAGTTCACTAAACTTGGGATTCAAATGAATATGAAATGAATCAATTAATATTTTTGAGGACATCCTTTACCAAACTTTCAAAAAAGAGCAAATTCTTAATTAAAAATGACTAAAAAACGCCAAGTTCGACTCGCGGGCAAAATATTCTGTACCTAGCTATGTACAAATTGTGAAGGTATATTGAGAGATTTACCACGTTAAAAAAAATCTCATAGGTAGTTGAATATAATCTTAAGAAAAATAAGCCGCTAAGCAGCAGTGCTTGCACTGCTGTGTTCCGGTGTGGAGAGTAAGACAGCCGGGGAAATTACGGGCACAAGAGGCATTTCATCTAAGTCCTCTAGGTTGGCAACGCATCTGCAATCCCTCTGGGGTTGCGGGTGTCTATGGGCAGTGGTGATCGCTTACCATCAGGTGACCCACTTGCTCGTTTGCCTTCCTATTGACATAAAAAAAAAAATTGTATTTATTTTACAAAACACGAGAATTTCCATAAAATACCTACTTACACGTATTTGAAACGTTTACCTACTGAAATCCCTTTTCAATTGATTATTTCACACGGTATATATAGGTATAGGTACAGTTTGTAATTATAGTTTTTAAACGTTTCTATTTTGCCACTAAATGAAGTAATATATATTATGTAGCTCAAATTCATTTACCTACATGACTGTAATGTCTGTGTTTGGGTAATAAATTAATCTTGGCTAATTCCTACCTACATTTGGAGCAAATTGGAATTACTAGAACTAACAGAGAGGCTAACGAGTGACCCTACAAGGGTTCTGTAGGTATTTCCTTCTGAGGTGAACAACCCTAAAATGATTGTGAAAATCAATAACTTTGCAATATGTACATAAGCTGATTGAACGAAAATACTTTCAAAAACTATCAAAAGCACTATCCGCTTCAAATTTCGTCGTTTATGTTTGAAGAAAGAAACATTAAAAATAAGAGTTTTTAATGATTCACGGTTAAGTTCATTCGAAATATTATAAACGGGATGTGAACCGCGATTACCTTTATTGAGCTCCCGATATTTCGATACAGTTGCATGTATCATGATCACGGGTAGACTCAATAAAGGTAATCGCGGTTCACATCCCGTTTATAATATTTCGAATGAACATTAAAAATACCTATTATATAGACGCGCGAGAGGCGGAAAGTTACTAAATTTAAATTGATACGACTTATTTTTTTTTACATGTCCACTATAATTTCTGAACTACACTGAAAATTAGAACACGTAGAAAAATCCGAAAAGTAAAGCTATGGCCGGGAATCGAACCCGGGTCCTCGTCATTCCGTGACGCGTGCCACACCACCCACACCACCCATAGCAGGTCTTAGTCCACTATGTTAAGAATGTTTGATAGAATATGCGCAAAATATTGCATTTGTAATATTTTCATGGAACTGCTATCAACCAATCAGTAAACGTCGTATTGCTTGCTTGGGTACCAAAAAATCTCTAACTTAACATTCCAGGGAAGCCTCTTCTTTATGGGAGTTATTAAATTTAAAAATAAACAGACCCCGTTTTAGTGTTTGCTGTGCCGTAATGAAGTCGGCTATAATTTTTTAATAGTTAAAATATTTAGGTCATTAAATTGTGTATAAATCTACTCCCTCCGCTCAACTGAAGTTCAATGACTTCGAGTTCGTTTTAATATAAAGACTAAAAGCAATTATACCAAGATATTTTAGCCAAATAATTTCGTTTCGAAAGTCTTAAAGACTTTGATGTTTTCTTTGAAGTCGTATCTTAACATGACAATGGCAATGGTGCTTTTAAAGCATTCAATATCGCATTTTGACAATTTGATCGCTGCTGTAATTTACGAGACTTCTTTATATAAATTTTAGTAAGTTTCAATTAGGAGTGCTAACTATAAATAGAACCTTAAATACTTTGAAAAAATCTGCCAATGTAATGTTTTGCTAGGTACCCGTACCTATAACCTCACTTTTTCTGATAACAGGGTGAGGACCAAAAAATCACACCGTTGTTAAAGTTGCGTTCAATTTTCCACTGTGGCACGATAATTAGTCATACATTTGGATAACTTTCATGTCACAATGGAAAATGTTAGTGGAAATTTTAACGCAACTTTAACATTAGATAGGTGTGTAACTTTTTGGTCCTCACCCCCCAAACGTTCTAGTTCATATCATGCACTAATCATAATTTAACCTAAAAGGTAGGTACTGGATCCCAATGCATTTAGAAGATCTTTTCGCAGTTATTTCTAAGCCACCCAAACTAAAGTAACATTACTGAAAAGTTTGCAATTTCAACGAAAAGGCATGAGATCAAAGGATCGAGCGTTCTTTAGATGGTTTGCTATTTAGGTAGGTATAACGAAGGTCTCTTAGTAGGTACTTGTTAAAATTTATACCTAGCTTAACGAGTATCTTTGGTCTAGTTCAAGGAGATAATGCTGTGTTTTTAGATAGCTAAATTATGTTTATTGCCAGTAACTAGGTATATCGTATTTTTCCTTACGATGGAATAAATACCAATACTCTCTTACTTAATACTTAATGTTTACTTGATTGTAAATAATATTAATATTCATATCGACATTAAAGGATAGAGGAATTAATTAAGTAAATAAGTAAATAAATATCTTGGGACACCAATTAACCTAGTCCCAAACTAAGCAAAGCTTGTAATATGAGAACTAGACAACGGAAACCAGAAACGAAACGAACGAAACAATCAATGAACGAACGAATTAACCAATAGAGTGGTACCTAATACGGGATATTCAATTCCGTAACTCATTAGTGACTTGTCACTAATATCCTTTTAGGTACTGTTTTTCACGAGTGTTTCTTTAACCCTCTAAACGAAACAAAATATGTTAGTTATTGAAAATTGTTAACTGTGTTTGTTTCTTTATTATCTATTGTACAATAAAGCATTATTAATAACTTACTTATTTTACTCGCAACACCTTGGCTGATTTTGTTTTTTTTCAATGCTGGTCTGGGAGCAAAGAAAAAACATAGAATATACCTACCAGTTGCTTCTCGTCCTGCGCAGATGGTAAAAGCCCATCGAGGGAATGGGCTAAAATCTTAGGAATCAGAATAGACGATGCGGAATGCAACCCGTCACTATTTTGACGACATGGTGCGTGGACCAGACCGCGAGTTTTCTTAGTGTCATTAAATGCGTCACTTTTCATTAATCACATAGGATTAAATATTTTTATATCATGATTTTAGTGAACCTTTCATGTCTACATCAGCCCCTAGTCCAAACCCATTTAACCGCTACCTAGGAACTAAATAAAACTGAACAGGCCACAAAGTCTCATAAAAATAGTATATTGTGAACGCGGCGCGGAATGAGAAGGGTTTACGATAAGTATCATATATCTATCATGCGCTGACGTAGGTATGCGTAGTATTAAAAACAAAATCACAGATAAACTCTTCTTAACCAGTTATACACGTTAAACAAACAAAATATGAAAAGCACAAATAAAATGGTTAGGTACAGTTTCAGAGATAACAATATGGGTAAACCCAGGTTATCAACGTGTTTATGTCGAAAGAGTCGACGATTTTCCCTCTTACGCGGTGGAACCTTGTTGTTAAGCACATGATTATTAACCCCTCGAATACTAACGACGCAGATCTGTGCCAAATTTAAGACTATCTTTTTGTATTTTTATTTAGATAAGCAGAATTTATGCCTAGTTTTGTTTAGTTTATTATTCATTCAATACAAAAAATACATTGGTTTACATAAAATGTCAAGCAAAGATAATTCATATATTGAAGTCGTCAGAAAATTAATAATAGAGAATACCAAGTAAACGTCACAAAAAAATACCAATACAATAAAAATTGAAATATCAAATGATACAATATATATATAATTATGCATATTTAAACAGATGAGATGAGTCTAGAATGCGGTACCTTTTTTATCTCCGACATATAATAATTATATTATATTATAATAATAATAATTTTTATTCACAATGAATATAAGTAATAATATGGTTACATAAGGTCTTATAAATAGTATTGCTGCCCATAACATGTTCAGCCAAGTGAGGCATGTGAAAATCTAAGGTCAGTGATTGAGTCACTCGGTCGATAAGAAGAACATTATCTTTGATACCCATAAAAATTATATAATGTCATTGTGAATTTATTAAGATACAAGGAGTTAAGGGCTCTAATCCACAGTGACGTCATGACGACTCCAGCTACGTATGCGTATCCAACCGAACCGTCAACAAAATGTGTTAAGTTGCGATCTCAATACAAGGTATCTCAAAATTGTTCTGGAATATTTCAGCAAGCTGTTTGATTAGTTTGACTAAACTGAAAGATTTTACATTAAAATTTTTGATTCACAATTAGTACCGCCATTGACGCGGTTCTCTTTGAACGTTGTGTATGGAAAAATTTGTCAAAGAACTATGGTTCGAAATCCTGAAAAAAAATTACAGCGTTATTAAGCCAAACTAACCCAATAACCTGCTGAAACATACATACATACCGTCACGCCTCTTCTCCACAGGAGTAGGCAGAGACTACTTTGTTCCACTTGCTACGATCGTGACATACCTCTTTCGCTTCACCCACATTCATCAATCTCTTCATACATGCTCGCCGGTTTCTGGTACTCCTGAACTGACCTTTTTCCAAAACGTCTCCTATTTGGTGTTGGTGCTGGAACATTCCGGAACAAGCTTAAGAGACCTTGTATAAATGGTTGGATTACGGTAGCTGGCAACGTCTCCACGGCGCCCCAGTGGATCAAGCCTGTACGGAACATGCGTGGGTGAATTCAGCGTTTTTTCGGCGTTTTTTTCGTCATTATCGTCTCAGCACATACTACTAAAAGAGATGATGCTGAGACTGAACTTTTATGAAAACGAAACACAGTATGGATGCTGCGTTTAGCTTGTCTCAAGTTGTTGCGGCTTGTCCTTTTGTTAGGATAATAATCGTGGGACGACAATGACGCATGACCCGAGCGGTCGAAACGCTTGAATATTGACCTGCGTAGTTCTCATAGCGACCAGCATTACATGACTCTTACCTTTCAGGTTCGACGTCCTCGTGAACGGGGGAGGAGCAGTGACCCTCCAATTCCAACGGTCGCCGTTCAAGCCTCTGCGGAAAACTGTCTTCGTGCCCTGGAACCAGATTGTGGTACTGCCGCCGGTGCAAATGGAACTCAGCGACGACAGCGTCAAAGTACCAACGCCGAGGTAACTGATAAACATTGTAAAACATACTTGGGCGGATCAACTTTTTCTTGTCACTCGTGCTATGGTTACGTTCGTCTCTGTCACTCCTTAAACTTTAATAAGTTTATAGGTTTAAAATTTGCCAAATTTTTGCAACAGTATTAGGCTTCTTCTATAATTGGTAATCTACTAAGCATGTTAGTATAATGAGACACAACATTTCTTCTAACAAACTGTACCTACTAATTTTGTCCCCTCGCTGATGGAACAGAATAACAACAAGAAATAGTTGTTCCAAATAAAAACCGATAGTACGTATTTTCTTCTTTAGTCTTGATATTGGCGGAATCATTGACAGTATATTTAAAAATTTGAAATGAATTGAATGTTTAGATCTACTTAGACCAACAAACGGCAAAGCGACCCGGTCAACGTGAAATAAAAATCCATACGACCCTGCTGGGCGCTGGATGTATACTCGGGAGCAAAAAAATCGGGTCACTTTTCATACAACTTTCTACGGGAAGTGACCCGGTTTTTTTGCTCCTGAGTTTACATAACCTCTTCGGGTGGTGTTTTGCCCCCCAGAACCTTTAGTGTAATGTCTCAATTAGATACTCAGTGTTTAATTTCAACAAAAAACTCAAGTACCCACGCTAAAGGCTTAGTACAAATATAACGACATAAGGTGAGGATTTGATTTACCCAACCAATACGGATACCATTTTTGTATTGATCTATTCTCGTCAACCTTACCTACCTTACGTTACTGCGTACCTAGTCGAGATTAAAAGCACTTAGCTGTTCGGTCAACATTCACTTAAGTAATTTACTTGGTTATGTATGTGTACATCAGTGAAGGTCGTATTTAGGTACCTATTGATCACTATTTTTTACTTAGCGAAAAGTGGCACTGAATTGGAGTTATTTTAAGTTCTTTTGCCTGAATTACTTAGTCAATAGACCCATCAATTATAAGGAATAGGGCTCGTTTCCTGATGAAGAAATATGAATATAAATTAATTTGTTCATTCTTTCCGAATTCCAGAGCACCTCCGCGGTTGGACTGGACGCCATCGCCTCAATGGTGGGAGGTGCAGGCGCCGCCTTGTGCTGCGCATGATCACGAGCGACTGCGGCCAGAGGTGGTGGCTGTGCCGCCATTGGCAGCACCAGCTGCTTCCTCAGCCGCCACGCCGACCGTCATTTATCCTGAAGCTCAGGTAAAACTTGGTCTAACATGATCACAGAAAAAAAATTGACCAATTTTTTTTTTTATACGACAAGGAAGGCAAACGAGCAAGTGGGTCACCTGATGGTAAGCGAGCACCACCACCACCTTACACTTGCAATACTAGATGATTGCAGATGCGTTGTCAGCCAGGGCTAGGATAAAATACCTCTAAATAAGTGTATGTGACACCACGCATAAGGTTTCCGTAGTCTAAATGAATGAAAAACAACTGTCGTTTATCCCACAAGGACCGTACCTACGACATTTATGCAATATTTGTAGCCTGAGCATGCACATACTCGTACCTGACTGGAGATCACCTGAACGACGTGAATATCAACAAGAAATATTCCCAACTCACAAACAAATGAAAATGTAGGTATTGCGTTACGTGTCTCTTAATCGGCGTGTCTCCAGTGATGTGTAGTGTGTAGAGTATGGAGGCTCTGAGCGAGGCCTATCTCTATCTATCATAATACAATCTAGTATAAATGTTGCTTTCACGTAATATAAATTCATTTCAAGCAGTATAAACCATGATTTGAGCCTTTGGCAGTCTTTAATAAAATACCTCGCCTTATATCCCAAGTGACTAGTTACTAGGTAAATTCTGCCATGAGTCACATAAGTTCGCAAATAAAATAATCTCGTATTTTTTCCACAGATTGTCAGCGAAAGTATTGGGATCCCTGGGTCTTCAGTCAAGCTGACGTATCGCTCGTCCCAAGCTGCTGGCTACCTGTCCTGTGTACACGCTCAGCTGACACGGAAGGTTGTGCCCGCTGCGTTAGCTCGCGTCCACGTGAGAGTTGAGATCGAAGGATCCTTACACACTCACACCTACGAAGCCGACCCTGATCTGACACATGTATTCGCGTGGAATAAGAGGAACGTTTACAAACAAAAGGTAAGATAGAACTTATGTCCTTGAAGATATATCAGAGTAATGCAACTCAGATAAAGACGCTATAAAAACAACACTGTAAACACCAGAGCATGATTAGTGAGTTCCTAAAGAAAAGAAAAAACAAAACACTAACACTACTAAGCAACTCCTTTATTCACAGGTGTATGGCCAAGCACAAGCTAAAATCTCCATCGGTTACGAATACTCCTCCTGTGCTTCAATCGTTTGGGAAACGCAGACAGCAACTCTGGCAGGCTTTGACGTGGATATATCTGATATCGGAGGTTGGGGCTTAGATATTCACCATCATTACAACTTCCACGAGGGTATTTTGCAGAAAGGCGATGGAGCTCTTCTGCATTTGAAGCAATACCCTCGAACTGTCCAGGTTCGTGTATTTACTACTACTCAAAACGCTACTGTACCTATCTTTAATAATACGCTTTTTACAATGTCTCAATACGTTAGGCGCTTCAGAAGTAATAATAGCAAATGTTTGTATATCCAGGTTGTAATGGGAACTGGTCTTCAGCGCGCTCTAAACTGCCCAGATCATTGCAACGGCAAGGCAGCTGATGCACGTCTCCTTACCCCGACTGCTTTAACCTCAGGGCCCGATGGCTCTTTGTATGTTGGAGACTTTAACTTAGTTCGCCGCATCACTCCAGAAGGAGTGGTCACTACTGTGCTTCGATTAGAGTAAGTTTTTGAGCAAGAACTAGGTCCAAACCTTAAACAAAAACCTAATAGGTATAATGATCAATACTAAACATTTCTTATTTCCTTCTAGAACCACGCAAGTTGCATATCAATACTACATGTGTATATCACCAGCGGATGGAAACCTTTACATATCAGATTCTGAGAGGCATCAAGTGCGAAAAGTAATCGCTTTAGAGAAAGTACGCGATCCATCCTTAAATTCGGAACCTGTGGTTGGCAACGGAGACCGTTGCGTGCCTGGAGACGAATCAAATTGTGGAGATGAAGGGCCTGCTGATAAAGCTAAGCTTTCGCATCCTAAAGGACTTGCTATTGCTGCAGATAGGACCATGTATATCGCCGATGGAACAAACATCAGAGCAGTAGATCCAAATGGAATCATTCATACGCTAGTCGGTCATCATGGGCATCACAACCACTGGTCACCCGTACCTTGCCGAGGGGCAATTGCTCCTTACGAAGCTCAGCTTCAGTGGCCTACTGGTGTGGCCCTATCTCCTTTAGATGGTTCTCTTTACTTTATCGATGATAGAATTATACTCAAGCTTACCGTGGATATGAAGATCAAGGTTGTGGCTGGTCAGCCATCTCACTGTCGATTGAGCAGCGATGGCAAACCAGTCAGTAAAGTAACAAACAAAACCGACACAGAGTTCAGAGAGGACTCTAGTTTGGGGACAATACAAGCACTTGCTTTCGCACCTAGTGGAATTTTGTACGTAGCGGAGTCTGATTCGAAGAAGACAAACGCTATTAAGTCCATTGACCCGTCTGGAAAGGTCATGCATTTTGCTGGAAAACTACAAGAGAATTTGAAAGAGTTGAGTTGTGAATGTAACTCGTCTGTGTCAGTGACAGCTGTTCCTGCTAATGTTCGTGATGAAGGTGCAGGCTGTCCATGTCGACTGAGCGTCGCGGCTGGCGACGAGCCACCAACCAGCACCGAAACTTTATTGTCTTCTAATGCCAAATTTCAAACTATATCTGCCCTCGCTGTTACCCCAGATGGAGTTCTCAACGTTGTCGATCAAGGTATAAAACTAAATTCGCTTTTCATACATTATCAGTCCATATTCCACAAAATATCTAAGTCATGGTAAAAAATATTATGTATTTTCAGGATCGCTGCACATCTTGGCGCTGAAACATTACCTGCCAACACATGATGAAACAGGAGAATTTAGAATACCTTATCCACCCACATCAGAGATCTACGTATTCAATCGCTACGGTCAACACATCACCTCGAAAGATCTGACCTCAGGAAAGACCAGATACTCATTCTTGTATTCTAAGAACACTAGTTTCGGAAAATTATCTGCAGTCACTGATGCTTCTGGAAATAAAATTCAACTATTAAGAGACTATAGCAATGTAGTCAGCTCGATAGAGAATACGCAAGATCACAAACTCGAACTGAAAATATCAGGTATTGGATACCTAACGAAAATTACTGAAAAGGGTACAACTGAAATTGAATTAGATTACGACGCTAATACTGGATTACTGAACAGTCGCTCAAGGGTGCGTATTTAATTTAGCATGTAAAATTTTATCTTTCTTTTTATACGCCATATACCAGTATCCTTATAAACCTATTTTATTTTTTCAGGCTGGAGACACGGTGATATACAATTACGACGAACTTGGCCGCGTTACTAAAATTATAATGCCTTCTGGAGAACCAGTCCACATAACTTCAGGACTTGCTAAAAACTATGGTTTAGCCGTAACTGTTTCCAATCCATCAAGCAGCATACCTGTAGGGGTGGCAAAGAAATGCGAATACGTGCTCCACGGCCAGTCATTCAAACAGATTACTATTAACAATGGTAAACAAGTCACTGAAGGCCGTATTTATTCCAACAACACTTTGCTTCTTGAAACCCCGTGGACCGGTAAATTTGAAAGTATAGCAGCAGCGAAACATCCTCTACTGGAAGCAGCGCTACCCATCGAAGCTGAAATGCTTCACATGTGGTCTCATCAGACGACGACATTCGGTGAAAATCTAATAAACAACATGTACTCACTGTATACTCTAGTAGGCGATGTGAGAAATCCTCAACAGACTCTGAATAGAGAAATATGGGTCAATGACTCCAGGGTTTTGATTATTGAATTTGACCAATTTAAGAGCCGCGAAACGTTCTTCAATGCTGACAGAAATCCCTTATTCACAATTGCCTACGACGCTGGAGGACTACCGCTCTCATTCATACCACATGGCGCTGGGGTCCCTCTGAATATTTCTTATGACAGATTCTTTAGAATCAACGGTTGGAAGTGGGGAGCCAGTGAAGAAACGTACAACTACGATTCTCACGGAATGCTTTCAGAAATAACCAGCCCACAAGACGGTACCAAATTTATTTATTATAATGAGGGTAACCTCGTGTCTAAAATAACCTTGGCTAGCCAGAAAAGCTTCAAATACTTGTACGACGACGATGGCGGATTAACCAACGTTATCTTGCCATCTGGGACCAATCACTCCTTCAGCGTTCAACCTTCTATTGGATTCATGAGAGTAACGTACTCACCACCAGGATCAACAAAGAAATATTTGCAACATTATTCTCATACTGGAGAACTTCTGCAGACTGTGTTCCCTGGTGATGGCGCTAGAGTCGTTTACCGTTACTTCACAACTAATAAGGTTTCAGAAGTAGTTCATGGTGATGGCCAAACGCAAATTCATTATTCAGAAAGCAGTGGCCTGCCATCAGAAATATTACACGTAGATCGTGATGTTGACTACCGCTGGGAATCCACTTATGTTGGTGGCTTACTCATGGAGGAGAGACTGGACTATGGAGCAAAAACTGGTCTTAGTAATGCGAAAATAATTTATGAGTATGACAATAACTACAGAACTACTGCTGTTCAGGGTCGTATCGGTGGTCAAACTCTCATTCCGCACCATATCGTTTATAATGTCAAAACAGGAGCACCAGAAGTATTAGGACAGTTCACTGTGTCTAAGCAGAAATGGAATGAGACTTCTGTCTACGATGGAATAGCGATGTTCTCTCGCGTCTTGAATGATCAATTCCTCGAAAAAGAAGTAACTGTCAACATTCACAGAATGGAAGTGTTCAGAATGGAATTTGCGTACGACAGACACGGAAGAATTTCACAGACTCGCACCCACACCAGAAACGTTGGGGTTAACACATACACTAATGTTAAGAACTACACTTGGGATTGCGACGGTCAACTTACGGGAGTAGAAGCCCAAGAGCCATGGGGATTCAGATACGATGATAATGGAAATATGCTGTCCCTGACTTACAGAGGCAATACAATCCCCATGGAATATAACGATATGGATCGCATAATCAAATTCGGCGAAGGCCAATACAGATACGACAGCCGAGGCCTTGTATCCCAAAATGCGAGAGAAGAACGTTTCCAGTACAACTCAAAAGGGCTATTAATAAGGGCAACTAAGCGTGGCAGATTTGATGTCCGCTACTACTACGATCATCTTGATAGGTCAGTATTATTTAATGGATATTGTTAGGCGTCATATAAATTCAAAACTAACTGAAGCGTAAACCAAGTGCCATTTATATTTTTCAGACTCTCAACACGCAAAGACAACTTTGGAAACGTCACCCAATTCTTCTACACAAACAAAGAGAAAGCACATGAAGTCAGCCATATCTATTCACCACGTGAAAACAGGTTTATGACGTTGGTTTATGACGACCGTGGTCATCTCATTTATACACAGGTATGGCAGATTCCACTTTATCTACTTGTCTAACATTGACTACATTATTACTCGTACGTGACTAATTAGTTTCTTTTTCACAGGTGGCTCGCCACAAATACTACATTGCCACTGACCAATGCGGAACGCCAGTCATGGTCTTCAACCAATACGGAGAAGGCATTCGAGAAATCATGAGATCTCCTTATGGTCACATAGTCTACGATTCAAATCCTTACCTGTATTTGCCTGTAGACTTCTGCGGTGGGCTTCTCGATCAAGTAACTTCACTAGTCCACATGGCCAATGGCAAAGTTTATGACCCACTAATCGGCCAATGGATGTCTCCGATATGGGAGAATCTCATAGAAAGGATCCACAGCCCCACACAATTGCATCTCTACAGATTCAACGGAAACGATCCTATAAATGGCAGACCTCAGAACAAGAAGCCAACCGGTAAATATTAAATTTCCACTTACCGACTAATGAGATGTGTCGTTATTGTGAAGTGAACTCCGCATCATTGTTTGTTTCTTTTTTTCTAGATCACTTGGCATGGCTGAACTTACTCGGATACGATACGAAGAGCCTGGCGCCGCAACTGTATCCTGATGAACTGCCTGGCGGATCGGTGCTGCCGAACGTGCCCCGCGGCCGGCCGGTATGGGGAGCGGCACCAGCCGCCAACGGGCCTGGCCTGCCCGCCGCCATGGCGCTGCTGCCCAGCGTCACTATTGAATCCGGCTTTCTTTCCCACATGTCCAACAAGAGAATAGCCGACTTCAGAAGCCTCTCGATTCCCGCCATGTCCGAGTTGAAGACTGACGCGCTTAACTTGGCTCCGAAGAGGATCGGTTCTGACTCGGAGCCGCCATTTGGACGCGGCATCCTCGTGTCGCGTAACTCTCGCGGACGAGCCGTAGTAACCGCCGTGCCGTCCGCCAACGCCATCTATCGGGACGTATACACGTCCGTATTCAACCGCTCGCATCTTCTGCCCTTCTCGCTGGTCGTACACGGCGACCAACAAGACGTATTCTACTTCGTGAAGGAAGAAACTTGGCGCGCCGCCGACGACCAGCAACAGCTGAAACGGATGCAGGGCAAGTTGAACGTGACGTTCCACGAGGCAACGGAGGGTGGGCGCTCGTACTCGGACGTCAAGATCCACGGGCGGTCGAGCGTAGTTAATCTGCGGTACGGGACGAGTGCGGAGCGGGAGCGCGCGAGGCTGTTGCATCACGCGCGCGCGGCCGCCGTGCGTAAAGCGTGGCACCGGGAGCGCGAGGCGTTGCGCGGGGGATTGGGCGGCTCGCTGGAGTGGTCGGCAGCCGAATTGGACGAGATCCAGAAGGCGGGCTCGGCGGCGGCTTATGACGGAGAATACGTGCACGATGTGGCGCGCTACCCGGAGCTAGCCGAGGACCCGTATAACGTGCGTTTCGTCAAGAAGCGCGCCGACCGCGCCGAGCGCCGCCGCCGGAAGCGCGAGAGCTGCCTCGCGCCCTGGTGGCTCGCCTGGGACGACTTATGCTAGTGACGTGCCGCCATCCATATGCCAAATCGTGTGTTAACCTGAGCGAAAGGAGACGTATGAACGCGAGAGTGTACGACGATAAATATATTTTGTAAATAGTCTCTATTAATTGTTAATTGTTGATGTATGTATGTTTGTATGGTAGACGCGAATCCCTATCGCTATGTAAATATTAAATTTTAATTTGCAGGGAGAGAATGGACCTTTTGAGAGGACTGATATTATAAATGTAATAATGTATGTATAGATAAGACGATTTATGTGAATATGAAATTATTTATACTTATTTATCGGTAAAAAAGCTTCGATTGTGTCCAATGTTCTTATAAAATTTAGATGAAAACTATTTGAAAGAATAAAAGGCATACTTTTTTAACCAAATCAAATGGAAGTTTCTGTTAACCCACGATTCACTACCACGAAATTCAGATTCTCTTTCGACTGTTGAAAAATCAAACTACTGTCCGCATGGGCACGTATTTAAATATCGAAAGTTAAAAATATCTAAAATTAAATAGTCGATGGTCAAAATATCGAAAATCAGAATGTCGAACGATCATAAGGTCGAAATTCAAAATGTCGAAAGTATATATTATCGAATGGTACAATTATCGAATGCTTAAATTTCGAAAATCTGAATATCGACAGCTACATCATCGAAAATCAGAATGTCGTACGATCAGGTCGAAATTCAAAATGTCGAAAGTATTATGTTATCGAATGGTACAATTATCGAATCCTTAAATATCGAAAATCATAATGTCGAAATTCAAAATATCGAAATTATATTATCTAATGGTACCTACAATCGTCATTAAATATATCTGATCACATAAGGGTGCTCAAAAATGTCTGAACATGCACTCCAACGCCCTCAAAGAAAGCGCGGGCAACATAGGTTAGGTTAGGTTAGTATTGCGTCAAGGCTCGAAGCGCCTGAACTAGGTGGAATAGGAGCTCCGCGACCGCGAGGTGCTTTTTTTCGTCATTAACAAAAATAACTTTGAATACCTACAAAGTTATTTTTGTTAATGACACATTTTACTTTGTCATACGTAACATTTAGTCGCATGAGAATTGAATAGCGACAAGAAAAAGTCGACGGAGCTCCACTTCGCGGAGCTCCTGTTCCGCCTAGTTCAGGCGCTTCGCGCCTTGACGCAATACTAACCTAACCCAGCCATACTCAAAGTGTGTTACGCGGAACCCTAGGGTTCCACGAAGCCCTCGTAGGGGTTCCATGAAGTCGTCGTGAGAGCTCCGCAATCATTTCGAAATAATTCAAAACACCTCTCATTCTGATTTTAGGGTTCCGTCAAGTATTTCGCTTTCTAAAAGGGTTCCGTCACCGAAAAAGTTAGAGAACCGCTGACCTAACCTAACCTATGTTGCCTGCACTTTCTTACAGAGAATAGGGATTATTCGGCATTTGAGCTGTAGGTATGTGAACGGTCAATATAATGGCAGTAGATGTTAAGATCGTTCGCTATTTCAATTTTCGATATTTTAAACGTTGGGTTTTTGATGGTCGATATTTTGTGTTTCGATTTTAACATACATTATATCGGGCATTCGACCGTAAATATTTTGGACTTTCGATATTTTAGCCGTCCGGTATTTGAATTTTAGACATTTCAGACGTCGATATAATAATAGTAGATATTTAGATCGTTCGATATTTTGACCGTCGGCTTTTTAACCTTAGATATTTTAAATTTCGATATTCAGACCAGAGTATATACTAAGCTATCGTAGTCTGCCGTATCCCTCACGAGGGCTACAAACTGGAAATATGTATCACACAAAAAACTCACATTTAGACTACGACTACTTTCCATATGAATTTATTTCGAACGTGATGAAATTTAACAAACTATATTTAGGTACCTAGAGTCAGATTTCGGAAAGTAACTTTTCGAATGCAATAAGCAACAGGTTACTTATCTGATTTAATATTATTTCTTAAAAAATAGCCACAGCTGTGTGGCTACAAACATCGTGAGGAAACCTGCACACATTTGCAAAGCAATTCAATGATGTGTGTGAAGATCCCAATCCGCACTGTGCCTGCGTGGGAACTATAGCCAAAGCCCTCTCATTCTGAGATGAGGCCTGTGCCCACCTGTGGGACGTATATAGCTGGAGATGAGATGGTGATGAGAGACAGCTAGATAAAAGTAAACGTTATCTGCCACATGAGTAGTCTGCCTAAGTTCACACTTATAGTGTATCTACCTGTATTCTTAGTGTAGGTTTTCGGTCACAAAATACGTCTCCAATGCGTTTGCGTTAAAATGTCAAATACTATGAGAACATTTTGTTGCCGTTTCGATCCGCAAGTGGCGCTGCCAATATTTCCATAGTAATTGAGACGTTTACATGAATGCGTTCGAGACGTTTTTATAAGAGAAAAATTACACTAGATTAGGTTTAACGCGAAAAGAAAACAGTTCAATATGTAAAAGTTATTTATGTCCGAAACGTCAATCTCTGAACATCGCGCTTAATTTAATTTTTACAATATCATTTTGATACACAAATCCATGTCAACGTAACCATATACATTTTATGATACACCGCTAGTATACAATTAAGGTCAGAATGCATATCACATTACATTAAAAATAATATTTACAATACGAATACGTTAATGGTTAACTAGACTCACAGTTGACATAGGACAACTTACGACCACCCGAACAAAATTGGATTATGTATAAAAATCTTCATTAAAAAATATATACAGTTTTATTATCTCTTAAAATATAAATTTACATGTTTCGGATAAAGTTCTCACTTTATGTTACTAAATAACATCGTATGTACAGATTGAGCTACATGTCCGAGAACAAATGAGATCAACAATTCATACATCTACATCCAAAAGTATCTATATATCACAGATCAGTTATTGCTACCAGATACCACAGGGCATGGTCAAAGGGCGCTTCAACTGTCGTATACTTTGTGTCAGGAAAACTAACATCAAATTGTAGCTGAAAACAATCTCACTCTCAAAGCTTATTTATATACAATTCTCAGCCATAACTTAATAAAAAACATATACTATTTGTAAATTTAAACAACAAAGTAAATGACGGTTGAAATGCCCCGTTCGCTTTACGTGACAGTGCAAAAGAGTATATCCTGATACTAGGCTGAAGTACCCGATCACGTCATGAATTAGATGCATTGCGACATAACCGGGTTGTAGTTATTCATTATAACAATCGCCGTGTAAAAACACTGCAATGTTCAAAACTACACGCTTTAGTTTACATGCCCAAAGTCTACGCTGACTTGGTTTTAGACTATTCATCGTGTAGATACGCAAACCCGTTATGCGCTCGTGATCCTGTCAATCATACGACAGCAAAGCGTCGAAACAAAGCTTCAGTTTTTATAATAAAAATCCAAACGTAATGCTTCTATCACAACCAGTATATCGTTGGACCTACTCAACTTCACAGGTAGGTACTAATTATTGCTTCCTTTTATTATTTCTAATCACTTTGCTTTTTAAGAGGCTTGTGTTACATAAACACTCTCAAAGCCAGTCTTGTAAAGACTTCTGTATTTGTGCTTTGTGTTTACACATATAATGTATAATACGGCCCGTCTTTGAGTCTCTGGTAGCAATATCTACGCTGTACCTACATAAAGAAGTTACAATTTGTGGCAACAGCTGCAAAGAAAAGTACAAGTCTATTTCAAGCCCAGGCGATAAGAATGACAATGTAGGCATGTCATAGAATGCCTAATATGAACACATCCTGGTACCTATCTTTAGTAAATATATTGAAGGGCAATTGAAACCGGTTGCATTTCTTAGATAGTCGTGCAGAATACGACCCGTTTCTATTGCTTTTTGGGTTTATACATTCATAAAAGTAAAGACGACCAAGAAACTGCGTTACCAGTTGTGACACCAATTCCTTATTAGTGCATTTCATGAAGGCAAAGGATTTTTTATTTTATATAAAATTTTAATGAGGCCTTGACCAATGGTGACTACGTCAGCCTCTTGGGAAGGAAAAATTTACGTTGCAAAGCAATTTCTGAGTTGACTAAACAATGATTCCTTTAAATATCGTGGTATGAATTCAAGGTAAAACAAAAAGTATCCAAGTTCACGAATAACTCGGGTCAGATAGTCACTAGCATCCGATATTAATTGCAGCACTTTGCAGTAGTCGCAACAAAAACAGAATTAACTAATTTATATTATATTTAAGTAGAAATCATACGAACGCCTAATCGCCACTAAAAGAGCGTTCGGCGTTTAGTGCCTTTTGTAATATATGTACTAAGTTTGCCATTTAGCTGCCTCTACTTGTACCTGCAGCGAAGATAGAAACTTGATGAAAGAATGATAGTAATAGTAAGATTTCTCCATTAAATCTGATCCGTTCTGAACTACATGCAGAAGTTCCACAGTCTCACCATAAAGTAAGTAAAATAATTTAATAACATATGAATCTTCTTTAAAATGTATACAAAACAATTCATTGACACCCGTTATCATGTACATATCATACAATATTATGCGATAGGAATTCACTGATGTGAACATAAGTGGCATTTGAACACTTAGGTACTTGAGGCTCCTTAATAATTATTACTAAAATTGCATTGTTAAATTAAGCCAACCAATGACAGTTCATTAGTCCCGGTGTATGTTCATTACATCATTAGAAATTTATTAATTGCTCTACCGTTGTATTAAAATCGTTCATTTAGCGTAGTTTCACTACGAAAATTAAGATAAGAAGATCAGGTAATTCTTCATCACGGCAAAAGCATAGCTTCCTCATATCATACACGTCCCTAATCCATCATACCTCCATGTGATGCTTACTCGATATATTACACATTTACAACCTATTTCCAAACAGTATCAAATCAATGCAAAAGTCTTAAAAATTCATTGTTATTTCGCAAAACAGTTCTGTTATATTAATACTGATTAAGCATAACTTACATTATAAAGCAAACGGCTAGTTTTTTACTTATCGACAAATGAATGTGAGCAGTCTGAATAATTTGAACTTTACTGCCTTGGTTACGGTTCAACTGAAGTGCCAACACAATAAAGTTTGTCAATCATTGATTCGCACTGTGTGAACTCATGCAATCTCCATCGCTCTGATCTTCACAGTTTATTTTGCGAGCCGAGGTCCCGAACCAATTTCGTAACAATAAACTACACCGTTCAAAACCATCTTACAACATACATATTTACACTGACTATTAACAACTCCAACAACAAATAAAATCTTCACTTATAATACGTTTAAAATGGGATTCATTAACATTTTATTTTAATATCAAGTATAACACTTAAATTTAGTCACAATATAATGTCATGATCATTCTTTTATTTACTGATGTCATTTAAAATCAAATTTTCGTATCGATACATATTTCATAAAAATAAATTTGTGACTGGCAATTAAATAATAAAAACATACATGATTGAGAAATTCACAAAAAAAAATGAGAAGTAAATAAAACATGCGGTACACATGATTGAAAGCAAAACTAAATTCATTGTAATAAAAAATAAATTTTTAATTTTTTATTATATTTAATTACGTATTTCATGGGAAGCGTCTTGCTTGTTGGTAGGCGTTTTTATTGATTATTAAACAAACGCAGTGTGAAACGGAATAAAGCGTTCTCATCGTGTCTGTCAGCATTTGATCTTAGGTCCGAATAAGCGGACAATTTACCATTCATTATAAATGATGAATTATCATTGATACAATAACAGTGGCGTAGCTATCGAAGGGCTAGGCGGTGCGCCAAATGTCCAGCAAATTTCTTTTTTTTTAATGTGAATAGGAAGGCAAACGAGCAAGTAGGTCACCTGATGGTAAGCGATCACCACTGCCCATAGACACCCGCAACCCCGGAGGGATTGCAGATGCGTAGCCAACCTAGAGGACTTAGATGAAATGCCTCTTGTGCCCGTAATTTCCCCGGCTGTCTATATTGAAATATTTTGATTTCATAAAATGTAAAACAGTTAGGGACCCAGCTTTTTATTGTACCGTGGCCGTTGGTCACCTAGCTACGCCACTGTTGGTGATCAATACTGCATCATATATGTCCGCACTATTTTCATTCATTTCAAAGTTATAAACGACTTAGCACCGTGTTTTAAATTACTTTCTGTTTTGTTTATTCAAACCGCCGCCTTTTGTATTCGAACTTGCAGCTTGTGTTCTCCCAATTTCATTTTAAAATTTCATGATAATGCATGAAACTTTTCAAGATAATAAGCAGCTAAGATTCATACACAAACTGAAATTTACGTTAAAAACTGGCGTACATTTGCACCGTGAAATACCCAAGTCAGGCCATGTTTTGATGGCATAAAGGATCACAATTCCTTCGACTAGCCGCACTATTGCACGCGGCACCTTATGCTACTATACAATAAATTAACTAATATTTACAATTAAGCTACGCGGGCAGTGCTGCTACTATTGCGGTCGCTATCTACTAAGAGCTGTCCGGATTGGATTTTCTCCGCACTTGTTGGGCGGTTAACGCCTGCGCTTGCGCCTGTGTGATGAATTGAGCTGTACCTGTCAATTGCAAAACACTGTTGAAGACTTTGGATCTTGCTAATGTTTCGTGGCACGGTGACATCATGTTCTTGTCAAATGTTAAGCAAAAGGAAATAGTAAATTGTTTATTAAGGGCGGTAAATAAGGAATAACGACCGAGGCTCTAGTAGAAGCCCGAATTCGAAGACTGGGGGCTTTTTGAGACGAGGTTCGTAATTACGGTACCGCCCGTGAAACAGACAATGTTTTTCATCACATTTGCGAGTAAATAAATAATAAAATTATAGGGCAGGAAAACCGCGTGCCGGAGACGCGGGGTTTTGTCCAGGCGCAAAGTGTCAAAATCACGATCACTACGAGCACATTTGTACCATCGGCCAGTGTGTAGCGCGGCATTACCTGGTCTGACGGCGGGCGGGAGGTGCGCGGCGGGCGCGGCGGGGCGGGCGGCGGGGCGGGCGGGGCGCGGGGGCGGCCGCGCGGCGCTGCGCACCACCTGCACAGTGTGTAGCGCGGCATTACCTGGTCTGACGGCGGGCGGGAGGTGCGCGGCGGGCGCGGCGGGGCGGGCGGCGGGGCGGGCGGGGCGCGGGGGCGGCCGCGCGGCGCTGCGCACCACCTGCACTGTGTGTAGCGCGGCATTACCTGGTCTGACGGCGGGCGGGAGGTGCGCGGCGGGCGCGGCGGGGCGGGCGGCGGGGCGGGCGGGGCGCGGGGGCGGCCGCGCGGCGCTGCGCACCACCTGCACTGTGTGTAGCGCGGCATTACCTGGTCTGACGGCGGGCGGGAGGTGCGCGGCGGGCGCGGCGGGGCGGGCGGCGGGGCGGGCGGGGCGCGGGGGCGGCCGCGCGGCGCTGCGCACCACCTGCACTGTGTGTAGCGCGGCATTACCTGGTCTGACGGCGGGCGGGAGGTGCGCGGCGGGCGCGGCGGGGCGGGCGGCGGGGCGGGCGGGGCGCGGGGGCGGCCGCGCGGCGCTGCGCACCACCTGCACCGCAGCTCCACGCACCGCGCCTTTCACGCCGCCCTGCACCAGTTGCGCTGCAATAATAGTACATTGTTGTTCAGGTCGGAAAGTGAGCAATAACGGACGAGTGACGATTGACGAGTTTTTCGGCACAGACATGACAATAACATAACGCATTTGACAACTCGTCACACCACGAGGTAGATCTACAGCCACCCACCTATAGGCAGCGAGAGCACCGAGGGCTGGTTGCCGAGCACGACCGACGTGGTCGGCGGCACGGACACGAGCAGGCCGGAAGGCGCGCCGGACACGTTCAGCGAGAGTGAGATGGGCGCCGACAAACCCGGGATCTGGACCTGCACGTTCTGCAAGCCCTGGATGCCTTGCAGCCCTTGGAGGGACGCCAGGCTTAGACCCTGGAAAAATAATAGCCTATTTCAAACAAAGTCGTTGCAAAAAAAATCTTAGATACATTATTATTGGACGAAAGGATAGCGTAGTGACTATAGACCGACCGCTTAAATGAATCCTCGCCCGCGCGGCAGGGCGCGGGGTAGGCGACAAAGGGGGCAGAGGTGCGGGCGGCAGGCGCACCACCCGCCCGCACCGCACTCGGTTCCCTTTGCCGTCCTACCCTGAAATCTTAGTAAAGCGGTCGGTCTATAGGATGTGCCAGGAAGTATAATCAAGCGAGTCCAGACTTAGAGCACCTCAAGGGACATCCGAATCACATGTATGTCCCGCGATTTTTCATAGTTCAGGAGTTATGGACTTTTTTCACATTTTCTATTAATCTGCGACCACGGAGACAGTTTTGCTCATTCTGACCGCAATATTTTTTTTATAGGCTGTTTATATAATTATCTAAAGTCGTCGCAATTTAAAAGGCCCGTTTTGACAGTTCACGCCCATGAAGTTCTAAATTTTTTACCGATCGAAATGCTCTGAAGGTAATTGCATTTTTCATTGATGGGTATCGCTCACTCAGCGAAGTGCTGTGCATAACGATTTTTTCATATTGTCCACAGACTATTAATAATCGGTTAAGGAAAAAATAAATCGATCAAGATAACATTTTTTAAGGCCGACTCGCACTTGGCCCGTTTTATTTATTTTATTTAGACCAGAGGTTCCCAAACTCTTTTGTTCCATAGACCACTTTCAAAATTTTGCTGGATCCGGTGGACCCCCTGCAGCTACATTACCACTAATTTCTAAACTAAATCTCGAAAAAAAAATTAAGATTAGCTCTATAATCTATGGAAACTTGCGTTGTTGCTGAGTTTCAACGATAAATTAACAGTTTTCGAAAAAAAATGATTAGAATTGATTGCTTGATAGGGTTAATTATTTGAAAATAAAGTCGACTAAACAAATTTTAAATTAAATTATATTTTTGTGCTGCGAGTGACTCCATCCTACTCTACTTTCTTGAAATCTACAATGACTCACAGCACAAGAACCAATCAATTCTCACAAATTTTATTAAATTTTCATGCACCCCCGCTTGCGATTGTGGACCCCCATTTTTGGTCACGCCCAACGTAGACCCCCGTCGAGTCTTCCGTGGACCCCTGGGGGTCCACCTGGACCACTTTGGGAACCACTGATTTAGACCAATTAATTACTGAATTTCACCAGCTGTGTAGTGATATTTACTGAAAATTATGACCTTGGAGCTCAAAGCCGTAAACAATGGCAGCACTGATTTCTATAGAATGGCTCGTCTTCATCATCTGAAGAAAATGATTGACTGATGATTCACTTTTTCTCGTTTTTTTTTTGTGATTGATTGATTGATGTTATTGTAATCAAAATATTAAATGAAAGAAAATTGACTTTTCGTAACATTGTATCATTTCAAAATACCTATGATATCAATTTAAGTTAAATTTTCTAATCAGAACTTTAATCCAATGCACTTTACAATACATATTCAAATCGATCAAATACTCATGCAAACTTGAATCGATTTATCGTGAGTATCGAGTACCGAGTCATATGGTTACATCACTTGTTACGTCGGGAAGACAAATGTCAAAACGGGCCTTTTATTTTGCGACGACTTTAATGTGTAGCTGAATAGTGATCATCATCATTATCATGTCAGCCGAAAGACGTCCACTGATGGATTTATGCCCCCTCTAAGGCTCTCCGCTCAGACCGATGTTGTGCTTTCCGCATCCACCGCGATACCGCGATCTTAATCAGATAGTTGCTCCATCTTGTTGGAGGCCTACCGGTGAATAGTACGTGCATGTATACTTCATAAGTCTCTCTCATATTTGGTAAGATTAGTCCAACGTAACCTGGTAAGTTTTACGCCTACAGTTGTGCTAAACGAGGTTTACCTGTACGTGACAGACAGGCTGCGGCGGCGGCGCGCTCGGCTCGGGGCCCATAAGCCTCTCCAATAAAGCGCTCTCGCTGCTCGATACGTTCGTAGTTTCGTTAGATTCACACGTATAGCCTCCCAATACCTGAGCACAAGAAATTTGTGTTTTGTTCAATAATATCCTCTGCAAATGACATTCAGATATCGTGACATTGATAACAAAATAATAGGTCGTACCTGTTGAGTATAAGTAGGTAACGTGTGCGTGGCCGTCGTGGCTGTGATGAGGCGAGCCCCCGCGATGGACACCGTGCGCCCCAACAGCTTGTGCGTGTCTATCGTGTCCGCGGTAGACGTCACGTGCGTCATGGCGGCCGGCGCGCTATTCAGAAGGTTTAGTATAGTCTTGTTCGCGCTCGAACTGGCTGTACTGACGGCGGCTTTCGCTGCGTTTTGACTAGCCGCTGAAAAAAAAATAGATGTTAAAAATATAGATTCAAAAATAGAACTTATATCCGAAGCAGCCATATTCATGACCTATTAAATCGTATCATGTAAGGGTGCGACCACACCGCCGCTTAAAAAACGGTGACGTTACGGAATCGCAACAAAATGTATGAAGAAACGGTGAGAAAACGTGACGCATACGACACGTCACTTCGTATACGCGGCGGTTTGGTCGCACCCTAATATACAAGCGTCTAGAAAATCAGATGCGGATATTATGAGGATCGATCGTTTGCATCGTTGTTAGTCAGTTTAAAGCATACTTAATTAATTACAGTGTCTAATGCATGGATGATTTTCTTTGGACGGGTATACTGCTAATTAATATTTTTGTATGAAACAAAAAAAGCCGCGTAACCCTGCTGCGTCAACCCCGTAAGGGACACAGGGACAGTTATAAAGTAAAAATTTAACAAACAAAAGTCAGTACACAGAATATTACAGTAAAATTGCAAACCTTGTTGAAACTGTTGCGCCGAATTCATTAGACTAGTGACAAGCGCGCTAATGGCTGGATTCGTTGTTCTTGGCTTGGTGATGGTGGCCTTTTGCTGAGCCGTTGACGCGGCGGTATACTGTATGTTTTGGACCTACAAATATACATTAATGATTATAGACCACCCGCTTAACCGAGTCCTCGCCCGGGTACAGGGGCGCAGGGTAGGACGACAAGGGGAACCGAGAGAGGTGCGGGCGGGTAGTGCGTTTTATTTTAGCTAGATATCGCGACGGTTACTACGTCTCACTGCAAAGCAAAACATCTCGTATAGATCCGGAAACGTCGGACTGTTATCCGATATACTAATGGGTGAGTAGTTAAAGCACAGAATAAGTAATAGTACTAACGTACAGAAGGCTCTCTCTCTGGAGTCGATTAAATAAATAAAAACTCCAGCCCCGTACACATAAAGTTCAATGAACACAAAATATTTACCTTGCTACTCCGCTACTTAAGTAGCGGAGTAGCAAGGTAAATATTTTGTGTTCATTGAAATGGACCTCCGCAAAGTAACGCCTGATTCAATACATAAAGTTCAATCTAGCTCGCTCCTGATATATTTACCTACAGCGATAATAGCCTACAGTCCCACTCCATCACATTTCCCGCAAAACATTCATGCAAAAATAAACCGTATTACTGCGTGAGAGCGCTTCTTTTAGTTTAACCGTTTCAATCATGACCGTCCATGTCACCACGAACTTATTAGGGTTGTAGTAGTCACTGTTCGTTGCTAGGTAAGTAGGTAACAAATAACGGCGCCAGCGTGCGAGACGAGCGGCAACCTACTGCCATTATCCCGCCCGGCAGGAGCGCCGGTTGAACGTACCTAAACTGCGGAGTGTACACACCCTGCTTAAAGTAAATCTTATATTAATTAACGAGTATTTATACCTGTGACGTGCCAGCTGTGGACATGAGAGGGTGCTGTATGTGAATGATCGCGGACTGCATCTTCTGCGGATTGAGAGGTTGTTGCGGATTCGTCAGCTGCTGTGCCAAAAGCTGATTCGTCGACGCCTGCGTCGCATGAATTTCGTGTGTCTATAAACAAAATTGAGATAAGAATGGCTGAAAAGCTTAGGCTTTAGCATAGCGCAATAGGTAATAACAACTATACACACACCCACGCCGCCCACTTCTGTTCCCACGCTGCCCATGCCCATTCTGTCCACACTACGAGTATGTTCAAATGATATACGCACCGCTGCCTGCACCTGAGGAGATAGCCGCGGCGTCGTGGGGGAAGGCTGCTGTTTCATAGCGTCGGCGGCAACCGTAGACACGCCCACGCTGCCCACGTTGCCCACTCCTGTGCCCACGCTGCCCACACCTGTTACTCCTGTCACACTGGTCACGTTGCTCACTTGCTGAAGCTGTGCTTGCTACAAACATAACAAAATGAACTATTATATTAACTTAGTTGAGGTGTTACCTAAATAATACCAACGGTAATTGACAATATTTCAAATTTCTTTATATTCATAAATCAAAAACCATTTCGAGAGAAACACTTGTAGAACACAAAAAAAATATTTTTGGATTTTTTCGTACAGTATTTTTTGGAAAAATGAGCAAAATATGTAAAACAGGAAATGACGTCCAGCGGCCGGTCCAATACTGCCATTATAAAAAACCTTGTCTTCCGGGTTTCCCTTTGACATTTACAACTTTCACAACACAAACACTACTGACAGCTGACGGTTAATTCATTCGCACACTGCTCGGCTTTGTTGCCATCGGGAACACTAGATAACTGTTTGCCGGGCAATAATGATAATATTTTTGCAAGTTTTCATTTAAAATCATATTTTTTGTGAAGTATTCTGTTTGAGTTTGTCAGCTCGTTTTGACGTTCATCGACAGTGACAACTGCATTCACTGTCAAAGTATTTAAGCACAGGTTTTGGCGGTCAATTAATGTAATTATTTCAACGTTTTTTTAAGTGTTCGAAACAAAGCAGTGACGTCATTTCGCTAATACTTGACGTTTGTTACTTACGTCCTTTCTGCTTGAGCAACGATTTAAATGGATTTTTTCCACGAAAATACAAGATTTTCACGAATATAAAAAAATATGGGTGTCTTAAATTTGTGCGCTCTTTCCAGCCAGACGATAAAAAGTAGCTCTCAAAAAATTGAAATATTGTCAATTCTATTGATTCAAACATGTGGGACATTTTCTGCAACAAACGCCTTTCATCACAAACGCTCTATAGGCTTCTGCTTACTTAGCAATCGTTTGTGGATCTGTGAAAGGTAAATGTCAAAGTGACAGATAAGGACAAACTATTACTAAGTTAGCAGAAGCCAATAGAGCGTTTATGAATAAGGGAGTAAGTTTCGACTTGACATTCCTAGTTTCGTAGAGAACCAAATATTACTGAAAACATCAGTAAGTCAGATACAGACATATAGACACTATTAATTGATTAAAAAAACCGGCTGTCTGTAGTCGGTGTACGGACGATACGATAGTTTTACGTGATAACGTCATAAAGAAATAGTGATGAAAACTGCTATGCATCACAAGCCGAACGCTTGGGCCGATTGTTCCTCTCTATCGATTGTTCGGCGCTCTCGCTTGCACGCTCTGACGTCACGCGTAACGTGACACTTTTTCGTGCGTGGAGCCGGTGTTCGTCGATTTATAAGACGTTATCACGTCAAAAAAAACCGGTTGTCTATAAAGTCGGTTTACGGACAATAGTTTTACGTGATAACGATATAATGGTCGGAAATATCAAATTAATCAAGAAATTTACTTCTTGATTTTTAATGTTTACTTTTTACGTTTTACCGTTAGAAATTTAATTTCTAAACGACACTGAAAATTAGAACACATAGAAAAATCCGAAAAGTAAAGCTATGGCCGGGAATCGAACCCGGGTCCTCGTCATTCCGTGACGCGTGCTATACCCCTACACCACCCATAGCAGGTGACCCATAGCAGGTTACCTGCTATGGGTGGTGTAGGGGTATAGCACGCGTCACGGAATGACGAGGACCCGGGTTCGATTCCCGGCCATAGCTTTACTTTTCGGATTTTTCTATGTGTTCTAATTTTCAGTGTCGTTTAGAAATTAAATTTCTAACGGTAAAACGTAAAAAGTAAACATTAAAAATCAAGAAGTAAATTTCTTGATTAATTTGATATTTCCTATCATTTGAAAAACAGCGCCATCTCTCGTCCCTGGTGAGCAGTACATGTTCCACGGGAGTTTGTAATTGTGTCGTACAGACACATCATTCAAACAGATGACGCTTAGCGACAAATATTCGCATAGTAACAAGGTCACGTGACAGTTGGAAACAGATAGAAAAATTCGGAGGCTTACTCACCTACTATGGGTGGTGTAGGGGTATAGCACGCGTCACGGAATGACGAGGACCCGGGTTCGATTCCCGGCCATAGCTTTACTTTTACCTGCTATGGGTGGTGTAGGGGTATAGCACGCGTCACGGAATGACGAGGACCCGGGTTCGATTCCTGGCCATAGCTTTACTTTTCGGATTTTTCTATGTGTTCTAATTTTCAGTGTCGTTTAGAAATTAAATTTCTAACGGTAAAACGTAAAAAGTAAACATTAAAAATCAAGAAGTAAATTTCTTGATTAATTTGATATTTCCTATCATTTAAAAAACAGCGCCATCTCTCGTCCCTGGTGAGCAGTACATGTTCCACGGGAGTTTGTAATTGTGTCGTACAGACACATCATTCAAACAGATGACGCTTAGCGACAAATATTCGCATAGTAACAAGGTCACGTGACAGTTGGAAACAGATAGAAAAATTCGGAGGCTTACTCACCTACTATGGGTGGTGTAGGGGTATAGCACGCGTCACGGAATGACGAGGACCCGGGTTCGATTCCCGGCCATAGCTTTACTTTTACCTGCTATGGGTGGTGTAGGGGTATAGCACGCGTCACGGAATGACGAGGACCCGGGTTCGATTCCCGGCCATAGCTTTACTTTTCGGATTTTTCTATGTGTTCTAATTTTCAGTGTCGTTTAGAAATTAGATATAATGGTCGCTTTTGGGGGTGGGCTAAGTTACGCCATCTATCAGCACTTGGTTATATTGCTTAGTATCTATCAAATCAATCTATCGACCCTCAAAGTGAGGTACGCAAAGTAGTTGCGACAACAAGCAACAGATGTCGCTATTTGCGACACACACTCTGACGTTAGTAACGTTACGAAAGAGTCATGCTTTTTTGTGAGTGCGGCCGGCGTTCATCGATTTCTAAGACGTTGTCACGTCAAAAAAGTATTGATAAAATATACAGAAAACAGAAGGAAAACCGAAATGTAACTACCAGTATTGGGAGCTGCCGCGCCGTGGTATGAGTATTCGGAGTTGCCGCTATTGTGGGGGTCCTGTAAGCGATTCATTTATTATTACTTCAGTTTTTTGCAAGTCTTCCTTTTTTATACATTGTTTCATAGTAAAAGACTTACACAACAGGCACTGTGGTTGCGTGGGTGTGAGCGGTGGCGTTGCTCGCTGCCGCGGTACGCTGCTGCATCAATATTTGTTGACCCTATAAAGACAACAATAGTTATTTGTGTCACAAGGGAGCAAAATTATGTATTTACGGCGCTACATTGAATCCAGAATGTAGCGAAGGATTCTAAAGTAGAATCCAGAGCGTAATGAGGGATTCAAATGTTAACGCCCAAGATGAAAATAATTTTGCTCCCAAGTGGCTCATACAACTTTTCACACCGAACATTAAAAAAACTTGAAAAAGGAATTCTAAATATAATTAAAGAGCTACCACCATAGAAAATGGCGTGGTTTTACAATTATCAACTTCAAAAAATTGCATTTGCAAAAAAACACTTAGAAAAGCTTTGAACAGAAAAGTTTTGCTATGATCTCTCTCGACAGGAAGCAAAGCTCACTTTTCCGAATGAGAGGTGTGAAAAAGTATTAACAATACCGCTAGCTAGACTCATATAGTAAAGCAGTGTTTTCCAACATATTGGTTCAGACATCCAGGGTGACCTCAGAATCTTCCTTCAAATATTTTTTTACATAAGAAAACTTTTTGAAAATATTCATCCAAATCACTGACGTCAATAAACAACTAGACTCCCAATCGTAAACAAAAGTTCCTCAAGAAATGTCCGAGCGGCGTTGTCTGTGTTGTGTGTGTCAACACATCAACTTAATACAGATAACATTAACATAATATATATAACGAATATTATTCGTTCAAATAACACCTTATTCCGCGGCAGTAATGTTTAATGTCAATTGCATACGATCGTGAGAAGTAATGAAACCTGCCTGTCTCTTTTGTTCTCAATTTGAACTTACGGTGCGAAAGAGACATAAATATACATTGTTATCAAAAGCGCGATCGAAACAAGACTGAACCAAAACTCTGCACAATAGACGCGTCGTGCAGACTTTTGCTTCCGAAAGTTTTTGAGCATGATTGGGAGTCTAGTTCCTATTATACGTCAATGATCCAAATATTGATTAGCAGGGCTATAAAACAGAATTTGAAATAGGAAGTTCTTCACGTGGAGGAAAATACAAATTAAGAGCGTTTATCCCTACTGAGCTGGCAACGTCGTATATTTGGTGGTTTATTTTTACAATTATTTCACGGAAATTGAATGAAAGTTTCAAATGTACGTCTGTAGTGCACTTCGTTTTTAGTGTAGGTATTTATGTGTCTAATGCAATAATTGATCGTGGTGGAGTTTTATTTTCTTATTAAACGAGATATATTATTTTATCCCTTTAATACGAAAATAAAAGTCCATCACGATTAATCATAACATTGGACACATTAATACACTAAAAACGAAGTGCTCTACAGACGCACATTAACAACTTTCATTCAATTTCTGTGAAATAAACCACCAAATATGCGACGTTGCCAGCTCAGTAGGGATGCACCCTCTTAAGCGGAAGCAGTTGCCAAGTATGTTCCTGACTAAAGGAGGTCACACTATGAAAAAAAATTGAAAAACGCTGTCTTATAGCAATGATATCAAAAGTCAAGACACGCCTGTCCGAACAATTCGCTTACTGCGCAATTGGGCATTTTCTCTGACACACTCTGACAGCTGAACGATACGGCGTCCTGTCACAGACTAACAGCCTTATTCATAAAAAGTTAGAGGCTCGCTATAAGCTCGCTATAGGACCGATGCAAAAAAACATGATTCATAAACGTCAATTAGCGCTAATCCGTCCATCAAGGCTCTGTTAAGTCTTCCGAAAGTTAGCGGACCGTAGACCCTACTTTATCTCTCTGCTAACTCACAAAATGGCTGCCACACATGTGAACAGCTGATTTTGGCAAGAACAAAACCATACGCAAGACAGTTTTTTTGTTTTAAGTTTTTATTCCCTCCGGGAAAGGTAAAGGAAACTAGATCCACACTGCCTAGTCTGTCGTGTTAATTCGCTGGTTTCCCGCTAATTTGCTGCCACTGCTGTCAATTTATTTTTTTTAATTCACTAAAATGCCATTTTTGGTCTATGATTTGTCAAGGTGACAACATAACGCGTCTAATCCATTCATCAACAGCTCATTAGCTAACAGACTGCTAGCAAGCGTTTATGAATCATACTTTTTAACAACTGTCAAATAAGCTTAATCAGTCTGTTAACTAATCGACTGATCAAACCTCAATTAAGGATTTTTTATGAATAAGGCTGTAAGGCACGGTGGTCTTTTAGGACCACCGCATTGGACGAATTACTCATAAGCGTTGGGCCTATCTTTACGAGGTAATATATGTATATATCTATGTCTTATAGTATTTAGTTTTATTACCATTTCCCTCATGCCGCCAGTGAACGACACTCTTGGCAGCTGTCCAGGCACGATATGCTTTATCCTAACTGATTTGCGACCTTCCTCCGTGAAGATCTCGGTAAATTGTTGAATATATTTGTTTGCTTGTAGCCTAGAACCTAGACAAATGAGACATAGAATAAGCTATAGTTATAAGTAAGAAACATATCAAACATCATATCATTCATCTTTTTCATGTGTTTTATGTACAATAAAGAGTTTTACATACATACATACATACATACATATTCAAGTAAATCACATTATATGTGTATATTACACACAGAGATATTTTACATCTTCTACGTTTTTGTAAATTCATATGGCTCAACTGGGAATCGACAGTCTAACTTGACCAAAAATACACTACAGACACAAAACGAAAAGATTATTGACTAAGTTAGTTCCTTTCTATATGATTAATAATGTTGTTGAAAACTCTTTTTTGATAAACCTTTTTTCTATTGTCTATGTTTAATATTTTAAAAAAGCTTTTGTAACAAATGAATAAATTATTATGTGTCAGCAACTTAGGTCGTGTGATTTGCAGTTCCCCAATTCTCAACAAATGTACTTTACGTCCTTTTTCTAAATCGATAAATTAGTTATTCATTATTTTCAAAAATAAACTAAATTCTCCTTAGACTCAAATCAAAATATAATAACAAAAATAATACATGACTTTATCTCAAAATATATACATATATACACATACATATCACGTCTATATCCCTTACGGGGTAGACGGGGCCCATGGTAACAAGACCTAAAGGCCACGGTTAGCATAAATGTGAGCATGTAGGTGGAAAGGGGATCATAATCAAGATCAATCAATTTTATCTCAAGGGCCAGTTAATTTATGTATAATGAAGTTTTTTGCTATTCATTTCATCTATTCAACCAATCCAATACACTCTTGTATACTATAAAAACATACCTAATGTAAACCGGCACGCTGCCCCATTCCTCTCGCCTTCAACGTGGTCTCTATCCACATACAATTCTCCCAGGAACTCTTGGTCGGACGGCCTTTGTAATATAGACAGTTTTATATGGAAGAATCCCGCACCGGCGTGCGGTGAGGTCTTTTCCGTCTCTAATATGTATTCTTCTACTAGTTGGGGCTGGCAGTCGGGGGTGGGCCGCGGGCGTTCGTAGGCACGAGCAAGACGCAAGGGCCCGCTAGGTTCAGAGGGTAAGGCGAGTGGTAAAGGCTCCATCTTCGGTGGTTCGATTGGCTTGAACACCTGTGCGAGAAATGTGATTTAAAAAAAAGTACTAAATAAAAATTTATAATTTTCTGCACCTACTTTAGAAAACGTGGGAATAAGGGTGCGACCACACCGCCGCTTAAAAAACGGTGACTTTACGGAATCGCAACAAAATGTATGAAGAAACGGTGAGAAAACGTGACGGATACGACACGTCACTGCGTATACGCGGCGGTTTGGTCGCACTCTAACACAAAGTCGGGGATAGTGCAATACCGCGTAACTAGTGCTATCTACTGCGTATCTACATAAAAATAATGTCTAGAATATCAGTGACATTAAATTTGAACCTTAATACTATGACGATACCGTTTGTTTTTCAATATGAATGTTGTAGTGGCACGTGCTAACTCGGTAGCTTGTGGCTTTGCGATAATAGAGACATCGGCCTTTGTTTGAAAGATTGGGGCTCGAAGCGAAAAATTCACCTATAGTCCGGCAGATAAATCACTGCAGCCAGATGATACTTTCAGTGTTGTCAGTTTTTGGCGAATATTAAATAGTGATGTGACTTAGTGAGTGAATGAAAGAATGAACGATATAATGAAATTCATTTTCGTCATTTATATTGAAATAGTGAATTTTGAAAGCGAATTTTAATAAAATTATTTGTTCAATAAGGTTTTTGTATGTTTTCTAGTTAGTAGTAGTGTAAGAGCGCGATTTGGAAGCATGTCAAATCAGTTACCAGTTTTCAACTCATTCCCCATTTTTCCATAAATAAAACAACTATGATCTCATTAATATTTTTTTCTATCTCTGTACTTTACTTAAAAACTTAAATTATTCCGAATCAGCGGACCAAGCCTTTAAAGTTTTGAGTTTGTTTGCAGTTCGGAGTGGAAATGCAAAAGTCGTTTTTGTTCATTAATATGAACCTTGAACCCATCAAAAGTATCGCGTTTCATTTAAAATATACTAAAGTACGAATGTGACATTCATAAAATATTTCGTTCGTTCAATAATCAAATCATTCATTACGTGACCTTAGTCGAGCACTAGTGAAATAAATGTGGTATCATTATTTCGTAAAATGACATTTGGAAGTGTCATCTAGCTGCAGTGGTTTAGTTTAGCTGCCAGACTATAGGAAGATTCATACTATACTTAATAAATACTTACCTCTGGTGGTTTCTTAGGGTATTTAGACGTCAGCCGCGTGTGTGGAACGGATTGCCGGCTGTTCTTTGCTCTCTGTCTGTGTATCAATTCTAAGAGCTCCAAACCGTGATAGTGCGTGAATTGGTCCAATTTTCTTTTCCTATTTACTGCCACCTACAGCAAAATAGTTTCAAATAAGTCATACAATTTGCGATTTGATAGTGAAAATTACATATTTTATTGAATCAGGCGTTACTTTGAAAATTACGTATAGTGTTCCTGATTTCACGGACGCAATATTGAAATGTAAGGTTTTAATCAGGGATGATAAAAGTCATGATCTTTTTAAAAAAATAATCAGAAAAATCAGACTCTTTTACTTTCTTGTCTTTTTTATTAATTTAATAGTCAGTTCAGGTCTTTAGTAAAATGAAAACAACATATATTATTTTGATCGAAATGGTATAAAATACTAATGGTCTGTTACGAATGACCGCGTGAAAAACGAAATGCGTCGCGTTTTTTAGTTTCGGGGTATCCCGAAACTGTGTCGGTAATCGCTCGCAGGGCAGTGCATTGCACAGCACACGCGTGCGCGCCGTAGTCTATGTCGTGGGAAGTACCCACTAATTTTTTGGCTAATTTGGTTGCAGTAAAATTAATCATTATTTATTGAAACAAATCAATTGATTAAAATCACGATTTAAATCACTGATTTAAATCATATCAACCCTGGTTTTAATCAAAGAAACACTAACTATATTTTTACACGGCAACTAAAAAATCCCATAAGTACCTATTTATAGCCTCAGTAAAATAAGAGAAACAAAAAATTTACAATACAAAGGCGTGAAAACTCTTGAGAAACAAATTGAGAAAGTAATGACAAGCCAATTTTATGGCACCGTCAGCATATTGAAGGTTACTCGGTCACGGCAGGTTATCGAATGCGAGATCGCTAAAACCAGGCCACTGCCCCAGTTTTGATACATGTGCGTGTTAAATTAGAATGTTACTTATTAACTTTTAGTTTCGTACATGGACGAAAAAATAACCCTTATCACTTCCTGATGTCTGTCTTTTAAGACCCTTGATCGCAGGAACGCGGGGAAGGTATCAAGTTGAAAGTAATATTAAACACTAATAATTCCCGTTAACTTATACTTGTGAGATTTGGCAAGGTCTCACAACAAAATTAGAGGAAAACTTTCGAAAATCCCTGATTTCTATTTCTGATGAGAATAATTAAAAAAAAAATTGACCTTCAAAAATCAGTAAATTTCAGTAACATTTTGACAATAATACGACAATTTTTCTACATAAATAAATACGTTAAATTATTTCTTCACTTTATTAATTTATCGTAGGTCTTTTTGGCGTAGATAAATGCTGGTTCTAATTGGCCAGCTTCCCCTACTACGCTAACATACCACATACCACGACACTGGTACGGTTGAAGAAACTGAATCACATACCTCTGCGGAACCTTTTCTCATACAATTTCGCAACAATTTCTTTAGCAGGTGTATGGTAAGTCATTACGACATTCTCAGTGAAAAGGTTCCACAGTGATATGTAATTCTAACACAAACCTGTGAAAACCTCCGAGCCTGCCGCCTTATCCTTGGAGTATTGAACAGCCTCGGGGCCGCGTGGAGTCGGGCAGCCAACAAGCCAACTGCGGGTCTCGGGTCGAGGCATAGAGGGGGCGCAGATGCATGTACCAGGGCTGCTTCTACAGCCTCTAAGGCTCCTCTCTCCTCCCCCGCCCAGCCGCACCTCCCACCGATGCAGGATGCGTCCGTTATTATGCTCTGTTGAATACATTTTCGTTGTTACGTATTTCTATAGGGGTCGCAATCAAGCAGGTCACCTGATGGTAAATGAGCACCACTAATATCAGATCACCTGTAATTTATCAGAGGAATGCTGAGGACACGTTGCAAGCCTAGAGGGTATGATAAAACACCGCAAGTACCAGAAAATTCACTGGTTGTCTAGTGCAGTGTTTTTCAAACTACGAGTGTAACGAAAAAAATATTTCGCAACCCCCCTCCGCTTTTTTCATGAAGGTATTGTATTTATTAGTTAGTAACTCTGTTTATTTTAATGAAGTAGTTTTCGCGACTTCGCGCGATTTTATAAAGGCTGTGCGACCAGAGGGTCACTACCCACGGTTTAAAGAACACTGGTCGTGAAACAGAGTAGAAAACAGTAGTCTACCGTCTCAATTAGATTGCTTGAAGTAAACTTACGTTGCTTGGGAGAGACAATTAAACGGCATTACAGCACTATCACTATGATTACCTTTTTCTAATAAAAGGCTAGCAAAAGCGTCATTTTTTGCTCATCGTCTGTCGCTCTGTGTAGGCGCCTCCTACTGCGTTTATTCTGGGACGCAAACCAACGACCTTATGCTAGCCGTGCTACGCGACAAGCAAAAAAAAAATCGCAACCGGGGCTCTATTTCACCAAGCTGATATATTTCTTTCGTGATATTTGACAATTTCGTGCTTTATTTTATGGGCATTTGTGTTACGAAGCCAGATTAATTTATCCAATTAGACATTCGCGGTTTTTTTTTTTTTTTTTTTTTATTATTCTCATCTACAATCAGTCACCAGACTTTAATTAGATATTTTGCAGGCCTATATCATTGAAGAGGAGCTGGACCATTGCCCAGTTCTCTTTCAGTCAGGGAGCACATGCGCCCGTTTCAGTCTTTTGGTTATGCCTGCATTTAGCAGCATGCTCGCCAGAGGGTTGGGGTGAATATTCAACCTCTCCTTATGCTTTTTCTTGTGGCGGTCGATCTCTTCAGCAACTGTTGGCATCTCCAGGTATTCGTGGATTTCAGTATTTCGGGCAAACCAAGGTGCGCACGCAATTGTTCTGAGAATGTTGTTTTGAACTCTTTGAATGCATTGTATGTTCGATTTGCTAGCAGTTGACCAAAGCTGGATTCCATATAGCCATATAGGTTTTAGAATGGCACAATACGTCATCAATTTATTTTCGAGTGATAGTGCAGATTGCCGTCCCAACAGCCATAGCAAATTTCTGAATCGATTGTTGATATCATCTCTTTTGCGCTTTATGTGGGTTTTCCAAGTTAAGCGTCGGTCCAAGTAGAACCCCAAGTATTTGACCACCTCTGTCTCTGGTAAGGTATCGGTACCAAGTGTGACGGACGGACAATCACCTTTTTTGAGCGTAAAGGTGATATGGAACGACTTTGGAGCACTTGCATTCACACGCCATTTTGTGAGCCATTCATTTGTAACATTTAATTGCTGTTGAAGTTGATTACTTGCTTGACCTGCATCCTTGTCGCATGACAGAAAAGCAGTGTCATCAGCAAGTGTTGCTATGGTGATATTGGATGTAAAAGGGAGATCGCATGTAAAAATGTTATATAATACAGGCCCAAGTACAGAACCTTGTGGCACTCCTGCCTCGCAGGTATACAGTTTGGATCTGGCTTCTTCTTGTTTAACTTGAAACTGTCTTTCACATAGGTAGGAGGCCATCAGTGGGAACACTGAGTGCGGGAGATACTTTTTGATTTTATACAAAAGGCCTTTATGCCAAACCCTGTCAAATGCCTGTTGGACATCCAGAAACGCCGCTGAACAATACTCCTTGTCTTCCAGACATTGCCTGATTGTTTGGTAAACTCTATGCACTTGCTCAATGGTCGAATGGTGTTGTCGAAAGCCGAATTGGTGCTGCGGAATCAATCCATTTTCATCCAGGCACGTCTTCAGTCTTGCTAGAAATATTTTCTCCCATAGCTTAGACAATACAGGTGTTAGGCTTATAGGGCGATACGAGGAAGGATTTTCAACTGGCTTTCCAGGCTTATGAATCATTTTTATCTGTGAGATTTTCCAGTATATGGGAAAGTATCCAATGCGAAGTATTGCATTGAAAAGAATGGTCAAAAACACAAGGCACTTCCTGGGCAACTCCTTCAGGAGTTTTGGGGTTATCAAGTCGTACCCGGGAGCCTTTTTTGGGTCTAATTTGGCTATTTCCTTTGAAAGTTCCCTGGGTGAAACTGGCGGCAGAGGTAAGCATAGTTGGAAATCCTGGTTAAGAATCATATCAATGTTTGGATCTTCAATGTGATCACTTACATTAGGTCTGAAAACTGAAGCAAGATGGGTGGCAAACGTTTCAGCGTTCTCCAAATTCGTACGAGCCCAGGAAGCACCAGCTCTAATGGGAGGAGATGATTGTTGTGGTGACGTCTTCAGGACCCTGGTAGCTTTCCACAATGAGTGGTCTCCCCGTCCTGCTGGGGACAGTTGTTCCAGGCTTCGTTTTAGCGTTTCATTTTGTGCATCCTTAAGTAGGCTTTTCAAGTCTTTGATTGAACGATTGAGCCTGGTTTTATCTTCTGGATGATGTGATAGCTGCCAGACTCGTCTTAGTCGCCTTTTTTCAATTATTTTGTTTTTTATTTCCGTAGGTAATGCTGTAGTGGAGCGCTTGCGGAGAGATTTTGGCGTGTTAGCCCACGAGGCTTCTTGTATTAAGTTTGTGATATAAAGACATGCACAATCAACGTCTTCTTCATTTTTCAATGGTATCTTCAAATCGATTTTATTTTCCAGGTATTCACGAAAGGAAGCCCTTTTTTGCTCATCGTCTGTCGCTCTGTGTAGGCGCCTCCTACTGCGTTTATTCTGGGACGCAAACCAACGACCTTATGCTAGCCGTGCTACGCAACAAGCAAAAAAAAATCGCAACCGGGGCTCTATTTCACCAAGCTGATATATTTCTTTCGTGATATTTGACAATTTCGTGCTTTATTTTATGGGCATTTATGTTACGAAGCCAGATTAATTTATCCAATTAGATATTCGCGGATTTATCGTTAATTTTTGACATTTAGATTGTCGCCTATCATATTTATGAAAAAGAGGCCAGGTGAGTCTAATGACTACTTTATAGTATAAAGGAAGTCATTAGTAACATTTAGATATATTTGAGAAGATTAAGGGCCAGTCTCACCACTCCTTAACAGTCAGTTATCTATGATGATGTCTCTGTCTGTTTCATAGTAATAAATAGAGACGGAATCATAGATAACTGACAGTTAAGGAGTGGTGAGACAGGCCCTTATTATAAATCAATCTTGTAACTTTACAAGATGGGAAATTTGTCTTTTATACTTTTCCCATCAGAACCCTTTGACGCTACATTGTTTTTGCAAAATCTATTCAAAATTTAAAGTAAATGGGTTTTAGATGAGATTTTGCGAGGACGACATATGTATGTCGTCCTCGGGTTCTGACGGGTTAAAAATAGTTAAATACCTGATTTGTTGGTCTCAAAAGAACATGATGCGTGTCGCAAAGAAAACTAGGGTATGCCTGTCTGTAGTCCCTAATCTGTGCTATAATACAGCCCGAGTAAAACAGACAAGAGTGCTCCGATTCTAATAGGTCTAAAAGCACCACTGGTAATTCTTCATTGTCTATATAACTAAGCAAGTCTTCCTCTTCATACGGCCACCGAGGCGTCTCTATTAAAGTTTCCTCTTGACTTGTTGATGTCTGTTAAAAAAAAGAAAGATAATTACAGGAATCTGTAAATGGAAATTATTGTGAATTTCTACTAATATTATAAATGTGAAAGTTTGTGAGGATGTGAGTGTATGTTTGTTCCTTCTTCACGTTGAAACGACTAGATGGATTTGGATCAGATTTAACATAGCTAGATTAAAACATGGCCTGCTTTTTATCCTGGAAAATTCGATTGTTCCCGCGGGAAATTAATAAACATGTCTATTGCTAATTTTACATACATAATACATAGAAACATCAATGGTTTTTGAGAAAAACGGATTAACATTTGATGTTCATAAATAGAATAGACCGCTGAGGAATGTCAAACAGTACTAAGTCTCCTTATGGTTTCAATTTAAAACTTTACCATGTCTAGTATTTTATGAATTAAGTAGGTAGATGATGTTATACCATTAGAATATCTTAGAATGTTTAACATTTTCATACTTACATTAGCATCACTGGCGTTGTACTGTGAATTTCCATTGATCTTAAGAGATAAGGAATAGCCCTTATTTCCAGGATACAAGTTTATTATTAGAGTGTTAAGACTGTACTTTGCTAACAACTTTTCCAACAAATATGATGTGGTTTTTAGTCCTTGCTGTAAAAATTAAACATTATTAAGGTAAGTTACAATTGTATAAGTTTATAGTACTTATTTGAATTAATATTATATAGTATGAAGAGATTTATGAAGACGAGCATGTATGAAGAGATTGGTGAATGTGGATGAAGCGAAAGAGGTATGCCAGGATCGTAGTAAGTGGAACAAAGTAGTCTCTGCCTACCCCTATGGGAAAGAGACGTGACTGTGTGTATGTATGTATGTGTAATGTTAATTTCTTTTTTTTTTTTTTTCTGACATTCATTTTATTTTTCGATCATCACATTTTTATTATGATGTTAATTATTGTATTGTACACCATAAGTTTGGTAGACTATAGATGGATCAAAATTTTATTGTATCACCTTATATTTTATACCTATAGTCGGACAATAAAGATTTTTGTATTTGTAGCTCTGAAAAGGAAGATGTGGAGGCTGTGAGGGAAGGCCTTTGCCCAACAGTCAACAGTTTTATTTAAAAATTATTTTTATTAAGACTGCTATGTTAATACCCAACACACATACATACATAAATCATGTCTTTATCCCTTACAGGGTTGACAGAGCCTAAGGTAACAATACCTAAAGGCCATGCTTATCTTAAAGTTTAGCACATGCTAATCTATTTTGTCATTAATTTAATGGAATGTCTAATAAACATTGTTTTAAGCCAACATTGAAAAATGGAAATGAACATTCTAGAAAACATAGTTTTAGATTAATATAACTGAACTAAGATAATGTTAACTGTACATTTACTAATTTTTAACCAACTTCAAAAAAAGGAGGTTCTCAATTCCGTTGTATTTTTTAATTTTTAAGAAAGGAAAAAAAATAGCAAAACGTAAATACAGGGCTAAAATAAAATCAGAACTGGTATAAAAGAAGTAATTCAAAATTTATATATAGTATAAAAAGGGGTCCAAATTCACACTAAAAGTTCATTATATGTAAACAAATATATGTAACTAAATTAACAGAATTTTGGTATAACAAACTGGCTAGATTACTCTTGGGAGTTAACAGCAGCCAGTCTTAAATCTTAAACCAAGTTTTAGAGTTTTTAATTAGAAAATAATAATAAACTAAGATTAGCTCAATCAAATTGTCAGTCAATTTCAATAAGAAAAGAGGAATATAAAAAAATATATGCCAACCTTTATAATTGTAGACGCTCTAGATACGGGATATAGGATATAGAACAAGGGTTTATATAACCTTATTTTATGTATTTCTGCAGTGAATATAGGCGAAATAGTAGTGGCCTGTATAATAACTACAATATTAAGAATAAGTGGACACTCACATAGTTCCCCTGAAGCAACTCATCCCGACTCAATTCACTATACAACTCGTGCAGTTTCTTGAACAAATCAAATTTCTCCACCGCTTTAGAGGGAACACCACCAACATTTCGTTGGAATTTCATCCTAGAGTCGTCAACTGGCTCTGCTAAGTGCATTTTATCATGAGTCCAAGTCATTTTATGATCTGAGACACCACTGTCAAATGGTGATAAGTTGGTATTCACATGTTTGGCGCGATTTAATATTCCCTGAAAAAACCACCTTTATTAGTCAACAACGGGCATAATTATAATAAAAACAAACAGAATCATGGTTATATGAACGCAGAGAAACGTAAAAAGCAGCGATATACCTCTGCTTCCAATGCCGCGTGAATTAATCCATCCATAATGTCATTAAAACGAATACGTAAGTAGCTGATATATTTTTAAATAAATTATTTCATATTAACTGTTTAGGCCTAAGTATTAAGTCATGATTTCTATAAAAACTCGTACGCTTTATTTATGTTTCACACTGCTTGACAGTAAAATAACATGTCCATCAACATTTTTGACACTTGACTTTAGTGACGAACGAATGAACGAAAGCTTAGATTAATGTTGCATGTAAAAAACTTTGTTTTCCGCATTTCAGCATTTTTTTAACTCGTGTCAAGAACAGTTTGCTAATCGAAAGATTTCATCGAAGTGCGAGCAGTTGGTTTATCTAGGCACTTCAATAAAAACAAAAGGTTCGTAGGCCCTCCTAAAAGCATTCATGGCCATCCTAAAAACACTAATGTACGGTAGCGAAAGTTGGGTATGGCAAAAGAAGCATGAAAGTAGAATAAATGCAGTAGAAATGAGAGCGTTAAGAAGTATGGAAGGTGTATCACTGAAAGATAGAATAAGGAATAGTGTGATAAGGGAATGTGCTGATGTGAAAGAAGATAATTATAGTGACTAGGATAGAAAAAAGTATGCTTAGTTGGTTTGGTCACGTAGAGAGGATGGATGAAAGAAGATTAACTAAACAGATTTATATGGGGAGTGTAAATGGGTGCGTTGGGAGGGGAAGGCCTAGGCGGACGTTCCGTGATCAAATTGGGGACGTTTTGGAGAAAGGCCAGGTCAAGAGTACCCGAAACCGACGAGCATGTATGAAGAGATTGATGAATGTGGATGAAGCGAAAGAGGTATGTCAGGATCGTAGCAAGTGGAACAAAGTAGTCTCTGCCTACCCCTGTGGGAAAGAGGCGTGACGATATGTATGTATGTATGTATGTTAGAATTTATTTTGTTAAAGCTGTCCATTTTTACCTGTAATTGATTTTTATTGAAATTACAATCGCAATAAATTGTTCATCTACGCATTTAGGTTCGGACTGGATCAATCAAATCGTGTTATTATTTTCTTAATCTATTTTTACCTTAATTTTATTTTATATTTGACATAATCATTATTTTTATACGTTCTCTCGTTTCCGTTAGTGATCTATTTGGGTGTTTTAAGTTTTTTTTTTCAGAATCCAACTATTTTGAGTTTAACTTATTCAAAATCATAAAAATTATTGATTACTTAACAAAAAAATGTGTTCCAGATTTATTTTAGTTACAGCAAATATTAAAAAATGACGTACGAAAATTTTACGAACTGGAATGGGAGATTTATAGGGTAAACGATTGCAAATAAGGAAAACCCGAAATAGTTCTATTTCTGGGAAAATAAAGGTGTATTCGATAAACATTTATTTAACTCAGAAGTTGTTCAGTATAGTTTTTAAAGATGATTGAATTTACAGCACAGACGGGTAAATTCAATGAAATGGCTACACTGCTCTTTCTTTTTGGTTAAGTATAGTTTACACGTTATCATCTTTCTCTATGATAAAATTTAAGTTTTAATAAACAAGTAATGGATAAGGAAAAATTGAAATTATAAGATTTTATAATCGTAACTGTAAATTGTAATTTTTTTGTAACGTTTTATGATCTGCCGGAAGTTTATGTCAACAAGCAATAGAGTTTAATTATCAAATCTACAGCAGCGCCATCTATTATGCAGTAGTAGAATTTCCTGTGCATTAGGAATAAAAAAATCATTGCAGTGGCTCCCAAACTCTTCGTTACATTCAGTTGACTACAAAAAGATGTTTATGTTTGTTGCCAATACAATGTAACATACAATACAGGTAGTTAACATATTTTATGTATAACAAAAACTAAAAAAGTTCCACAATGGGTCGGGGTTAGGAATCAATTTGTTCGATAGTAGGTATGTACGGTCAAGAGCATAAATATCGATACAGCCATCATGTCAAATATTTGTGCCACCGACCTTATTGTTCGTGGCATAAAGGTGCATTAAATGTTTTTGACGTCTCGGTACGGTAACGTACATATATTTATGCCCTTGACTGTACAATGGTGCAAAATATGAATACACCACCATCATCACCATATCAGCCGAAGGACGTCTACTGCTGGACATAGGCCTCCCCAAGGCTCTCCATTCGGACCGGTCCTGTGCCTTCCGCATCCACCGCGATCCCGCGATCCTGATCAGGTCGTCGCTCCATCTTGTTGGAGGCCTACCGACAGCTCGTCTCCCGGTCCGCGGACAAATGAACCTAACACACTGTCTTAAAATTTATCCGGAATACTTCTGCAGGTGGTTAATTCGGTTTGACTGAACGCCCCTATAATTTTTATTTCTATTGTAGTTAAGAATTTTTTCCATGGGTATTAACTGCAACATTTCTCGATGTTCAAAGTGTACGGCGTCATAGGGATGATTTAACTTTGAATTCAAAATTATGGTAAAAAAACTTTTACAGGAGTGGTCAGGTCAATTTACTTAATTAACGGCTTGAATGTTCCAGAATCGTATTTCAAATTTGGTAAATAATGACAGTGCAGCGGTCGCAGCGAGTCGAAGGGAGGTCTATAATAATCATAATAATAAATGTTTTTTTTTCGTTAAAATAAATGTTGTTGTGATACCTACCTAATTGGAACAAACTAAAACTGAACATTCTCAAAAAATAAAAGTTGAGGGCTGCATCCTACACTAAGCATTTAAGACTCTTTGGTCATGTACAATTGAATCATACTAATAAATTGTACTTAAGTACCTATTGTTTGGCAGCTAGCTAGGGTAAAATTTAACCCTTTTTATAAGGCCCCATTTATTGGAGCATACTACCACAGATTCAAAAGCAGCTATCGAATGCGTATGTAACAAAGGATATTTTCAAAGCTAGTCGTGTTTTCAATAATTACAATGGAAATTGAAATTCCAACACAATGCATGTGGTCGCTAAATCGCCTCTGTCCTTCCTCTGCCGGATTACTAATGTTTGGCAAAGAATGTTTCCCAAAGCATCACATCGCAAATTTTGTTTCCCAAATTTTTATAAGGCAAAAATTCAATTGTCAAAACTACTTATCGCAATATTGCTCTTGCTAGCAAAATTTGCTAAGTAACAAAATTTTGAAATTGGTAACATCAGAACTTTTTGAAATAGTAAAGAAACAACAGCAGAATGAGCTTAAATATATTTATTTCTATTCATCATTGGATGCCATGTGACGCATTAAATTTGAAACAAATTTGTCTATTTTTCTGACATCCTGTTGAACTTCAGTCTTGTAGTGTAGACACTGTAAAAAAAGTCAAAACGTTAACAAGAAAATTGTGACGAAAAAAAAATGACAAAAATGCAGGTTCGATGTGACAATGTGTGAATACTGCTTTCATCCAAATAAGTGTTGTTGTTTGTGTAAGTTTTATTAATGTCTTTTTAATATTGTAACACATACATTAAATGCTGTCTATAAGTGGGTAATTTATCAAACATTATGTTTTAAATATTTGGTTGTACCTATGTTTCACAGAAACAGAAAAGTTTTTTTATAGCATAGTTTCATTCCGGATTCTAAAATATATAAATCAGACTTGGCAATCTACTATGCTGTTTATAAACGTAAAAAGTTTTTCAAAATATTCTTATTTGACTTATCAAATAAAGTGGTAATTTTATAAGTAAAATTACCATAAGTGGTATTTTTAATATTAGTTTACATGATTAAATTCAAACTCTTTCATTGACATTTAAGTACTTTTAAGTAGGTAACAAACAAAATTTTCATTGTTTTTCATATGAAAAATCAAATAATAATATTTTTAACAAGCAATAATGATTATGGCAAAGTTAACAGGTAACAAAAATGATATGGTGTCTAAGAAGCTCAACATTATGTATATAAAGACCAAGATATACGTAGTTGACAATTCACATTATACAAAGTTGGTTGCCAGGCTCACAATTTAACATATGTATTTGGCAATAATTCAGTCTCTCTGCTGGACATGTATTTTGCTCTAATGAAAGGCAAGATATGGGTACTTAATATAAACATGCAACAGCCTAATACTAGGCTCTTTGAGTTGATGCAGATAAAGTTAGCATTAAACCTTACTCACTACCTTACTCATTAGCTTTACAAACCTTTTTGTTATCAGTAATTTTCACAACAAATGCGCCTTTCGAATGGGAATACTTCATGCTGTATCGTGTATTTATAGGATCTCGCATATACAACATTTCCGCAGACTTTTCGAATTCTTCCCAGTTTGGTATGTAAGTCATGTTTGATCACTGAGCCACGTTTTCTGTACAGTTGCGAATTTACAGATCAGCAGAATTCAATAGAATTGTATATATTGATTCGTAGCTTTTCTCTCCTGGCTACAGTAATAACCCGCGTATTGCGAAATATTTATATTAATTCAATTAAAATCGAAACCAAATCAGACAAAATTTCTACAGCATGATTTTGACATTTGTTTGCCACTTTTTGAAAACTTGTCAATCTAATCTTGTCAATATCAAATGTCAACCAACCAAACCACAGCCAATCAATGGTCACAAATGACAGTTTCAATTTTTAAAACGTGGTAGTGAAGTTCAGATGTAAACGCAATGTTCCATTATTTTTGTCTACTATACTTAGTAGGTAGTATTTTGAAACCGCTAACAAGTAGCCATTACTTGATTTAAATTTCTCATGTTTTATTAATCCTGCGTCGTCAAGTATGCTTTAAATTATTTTCTTAGAGGCCTTTCCTTTATTTTTCATCTTCTCCTTTCTATGAAAGAGAGGGAGATGGGAATGGTAAGTAAGGTAATGGTAATGGCAACTCTAACGTAAAGCGCAGCGCAACGGAAAATCAATACTTTTGTACTGATGTATTCGCCTTTTTTAAAATGAGAACGTGACAAAACTTTAATTTAATTCATCGAAGGAAACCATTTAATTTAGAAAAAAAATAACTGTCGCGAGGATTGATGTTCAATTTTTATTTATTTACTTAGTGATGAAGAACCTCTTGGTTACGGCGTGGTAGTACCTTCTGCGTGCTTGAATATCCGCATTTTCTTCAAGTTTTAGCTGTTTACGGTAAGTAACAATTTTTAGCTATCATCATTACTAGTTAAATGTAGTTGTAGCCTAAATTTGTCCATAATATCCTAATTTATCATAAAACTAATGGGCTACGACCTTCGCCTTTGTCTGTTTGGTGCATTGCGTTTGTGGTAGGTACTTGCGTACATATTTAGAATGAGGCCATTTTGGTGAACTATGTCTAGGAATTTAGGGATTTTGGAGAGAATATGCAATTTAGAACATTCTGAAGAATCAATAAACTTAATGTAATATGAATATGGCCTTCGTTCGTCATTAATAAGTGAAGTGAATTGGAAGTGTCAAGTGCCGCACAACCTATCTTTCCTCGCGTTACAACCCTAGATATAATGTTCAAATCTTGTTGTATTTAGTGGAAAATAAATATAAAACAAATTTAATAACACTGAACTTTAATATATTGCATAAACCTAAAGTAAAAATCTAAAAATCGATAATTTTTGTGTTCTTTACAATCATATTGAACAAAGTTTTGATTGCAATTAAGTAAATACGCATTATAATTTTAGTGTCATTTAATGCAGTAAGTTTGTTACGAAATGGGTTTGATTCTAAATTATAATAAATAGATTGTTTAAAATTTCTTATTGGATCCTAAATCAACCTCTATTGTTAGTAGCATTGTCTGCTTTGATCACAATTACATTAAATATTGCGGCTAACCGACCTCTCATATAGAATTTACACTTTTCTCTTAGTCATTAGATTTTATGTTCATACAAATCAGATATATTCATATTAAATTGTTCGTAATGTCATATATCTACTTACGAATGCTTAGAATTAATCCGCACACAGCAATACCTTATTATTATCATCTCAGCTAGAAGTCATTCTATGGATGTCTTGCTGCAAAGTTCGTCTTTCTTCAGTTGAGATGTTCAGTTATAGGTATGACATGAAGATTTCCAGGAAACATTGAGAAAATAGAAGCACCGTACCTTTACTGTTGATATTTTTACGTGCTAAATATTTCCTCCAACTCACTAGGTGTAGGTTTCTTACACAACATAATTTTGACAAAGTTTTGTTTGTTTGATTCGAAACTAAAACCAATTTATTAAATATTTAGGGTACCTATATGGTGTTGATTTTTCCACTTTAAAAAGTTGCACATATGTAGGTATGTTTTGTAGGCACAGTCAAGGTGTCCAATATGTGTATACACCACAGTTGCTAAAATATCTAGACATACCTTGTTATTGTGGCCATAAGGTTGATGTATGTAAGAGCGGCTCCATCCCCTATATCATAAATGTATGCATGTAGTTATGAAATAAAGAATTTTTGATTTTTTGATTTGATTTGATGTATTCAGATTTTTGCAACTGTTTCATCCAGAGGTACCTATTTGACTGTATACAAAACTAAATGCAGGAGTAGTTATGGTATTTATGTTGGTAAATAAAAATAAATACACACTTTATGAGTAGTATCCACACAACACTTTATCAAAACTTCCCCAGCTTAGCTTTGCGTTAGGTTGCTACTCCACATTTTTGCCAACCTAACACTTTTTATTTTAGTATGGGAGGTGTTTCACCTTTTAATGTGCTCTATTTTAGTAATATACTAATAATACCTACTAATATTGTGATCTCTTGTTAAAATAGCTTTTTTATAGTGTACTAGCCCGCGACTCGTCTGCGTATTATATCTATTAAAAACAACCGCATCAAAATATGTTGCATAGTTTGAAAGATTTAAGCATACATAGGTACAGACATACAGACAGACAGTGGAAACTGTATTTGTGTGTATTTAAACCCGACATGAATTTTCATGAAGTATAAATTTCTTTAATTTAAAAGTTAGGTTTCATCTCCAAAGCATGCCAGTGGGATCCTATTTTGAATTGTTACAGCTTACTTACCTCTAGAAAAAAAAGTACAAAATATGTGGTCACCAAAGAAGAAAAATGTTTTTTTGGTCTATTTTGTTTGATGTTAACAACATCAATGGCATGCTTGAAATTTCAGGCAGCTGTAACAAAAAAAAAAACAAAAAAACCAACATTAATAAAAACGAAACTCGTGTGCGCGTCTGACTCGCACCTGGCCAGTTTTTCTTTACAATTTTATGTATTGTCCACTGGAATAGTTTTACAATTTCAATAGGGCCTGTGAAACAAAATAAGTAAAAAAAATGTACATATTAATATTTAAGACTGCTTGCTATATATTTATAACAGAACTGGGTCTATAAATTTAAAATTACTTCTTTTCCAGAATTTTGTTGAATAAGGTCAAGGAATATACATTATACACAAATAGAATTTTAAGCTAAAATGGAAGAACTGAATGGGGACCTGTTTGGGGATGGTCTGGTTAGTTTAGCTGAAGAAGGGTCATTGGAGCCGGCTGATAATGGGAAGCAGGAGCAAAATTGTAACATTTGCGAGTAAGTCATAATAATAAACTTTAGCTCATTTAAGATAATCTTTTTAATATGTTTTTAATATATAAAAGTAACATTTATGCATGATAACATTGATAACTTATTTCAATTAAGTACAAATTTATTTACATTTCTTACTTTTTTAATGTACCAAGTAACTAGTAAGTGCTTTCCATAACATAATGTCTAGGAGACAGATGGAAAGGGTTGTAGTAATTACTTTGTAGTTTGTAGCTACTAAATAAAAAATAAAACCCTTGTAATTTTTCTCTTATAGCAATAAGTTATGCAGTCCTCGAGTATTGTCTTGTCTTCATGTTTTCTGTGAAGCATGCATAGACAAACTGATGGTAAATGAAGCTGGAGATTCCCTGAAGTATGATCTGGCTGTTGAATGCCCAATATGCAAACAAGAAACCAAGGTATAAATAAACATTTGTATAGTTTGGATGTTTTGGTTCTTTACGTTAAACCTAAATGTTATCAAATACAATTTTGTTAACAGATACCTGGAGGAGGAGCTGCTTCACTTCCATCGGACTATGTCCTCACCAACGTTTTGGATGTGTCAGCTATGGATCAATCTGTTGTTTGCACTTGCTGCAAGAGCAAGGAACCTGCTGTGGCTAGATGTACCGATTGTTCTCACTTCCTGTGTTCTAACTGCAATTCTGCTCATGAGTTCATGAGGTGCTTTGAAAACCACCGAGTAGTCCCGTTTGACGCTTTGAGATCGTCTAAGGAGAAAGCTGCTGTGCATAAGCCAATTTTTTGCTCACGCCATGTTGGTGAGAGCCTGAAGTTTTATTGCTGCGAATGCGAAGTCGGGGCTTGCACTGAATGCCTCACTGTTGATCATAAGGTTGGTGAGCATCGTTGCGAGCGGATTGTCGATGTGGAACCCAATCTGCGAACTGAGCTGAGGACTCTCATCACTGAAGCCAACGCCCGAGCGGCCGCTGCAGGCAGCGCCTCTGCCCGGCTTGATGATGCGCTTGGAGATCTGCAGCGTCAGCGTGATGATGCTGAAAACATTATTAATGAAGCATTTCACGCTTACAAAGCTGCTCTTGAGCGACGCCGCGAAAAGGCTCTGGAAGAACTAGAACGGCTCCACAAAGAACGCGAGCTCAAGGTCATGGACCTGTTCGACAGAGTGGACAAAACTGTCCAGCGCATTGACTGCGCTTGCAAATTCGCAGCGAGACTTCTTAATCGCGGTGATGGTACCGAAATTGTAATGCTGAAGAAGACCGTAGCTTCTCAATTTTCTCGCTTATTGGAAGGAGCTCCCGAATTCGACGTGAATTATTCCCTAGAATTTGTCTCGAAGATCGACAAATTTGATTCGGTCACTGAGGATACCTTTGGGATTTTTCGCACGGAAGCTACTCGCGCTGAAGAGAGAAAGCGAGCTAGCGAATCGTCCGCTATTGTCTCGGTCACATCCAACTCGCATTCTCCTGCAGTGTCTGTTACTAATACTCCTGTTTTCGACGACTTCCCTATGGGAAATGTCCGTCGCGTTACTGGAGTAGGCAACATCGTGGGAGTTCCTGGGGTTAGTGGAGTGCCTACCATCGGTGTTCCTGGAGTGGGACCCGTTAACAACAATAGCGTCATGCCTGTAGTCGGCAATGTTAACAATGTATCTGGAGTGGGAGGGGTTACTGGCGTTGGTGGGGTATCAGCTCTGCCATCAATGGTGGAATATAACTTGCAACAGCTGGCGAGCATTGCCGAGAAAGATGTGCCTCCGCCGCCTCACGCATCACCTGCACCGCCATTTACTCTGGCTGAACTCCTCGCTGGGGACCTCAACTCCCCGCAAGCTTACAACAACTTGCAGGCTCTAGCTAAACTCGGATTGAACACGGGTTGGTATTGAATATAAAGAGTTTACTTGATTGGAGGGTAATCTGGCGGAATGTAAATGTCCTAATTTTTTCAGAAGTGAATGGATATGGTGGAGTCGGGGGCGTAGGCGGGATCGGCGGCGTGGGCCCGCGGGGCGTGTCCCCGGGCCGGCCGCTGCTGACTGCCGCAGAAGAGGCGGCTTTGGTGGCGCCCCCTGCACCACTCGTGCGTGCAACTAAGGCTACACCCATGCACATCAGGTTCAAGTTCGGCCAACTCGGAGGTGGAAAAGGACAATTTAACTCGCCCCATGGATTTTGTCTCGGGAATGATGAGGACATCATCGTAGCTGACACTAATAATCATCGTATTACGGTATGCTATCAAAAACTGGCTCTATTAATTGCGATAGGTCAATTGTTAGTATGGCCGTTATTAATCTAGATATCGCGTGTGACTCCAATTAAACGACCTTGTTGCTGTAAGATAAGTCTCATTTAATATTTTCTTCAGGTGTTCGACAAGTCCGGCAACCATAAATTTAATTTCGGAGTAGCAGGAAAGGAGGAAGGTCAACTTTGGTACCCGCGTAAAGTGGCAGTTGTGCGCGCCACTGGCAAGTTCGTTGTGTGCGACCGCGGCAACGAAAGGTCTCGCATGCAGATCTTTACCAAAAATGGACATTTCTTGAAGAAGATTGCTGTAAGAAAAATTATAATTCCTAATCTCTATTGTGACTGAAATATCGATTCCGTATTAAGTATATTTTCTTGTGTGTGTTAAAGGTCCGATTTATCGATATTGTCGCCGGACTGGCCGTTACCGCAGAAGGCCTCATCGTTGCTGTAGACAGTGTAACTCCTACTGTCTTCATTCTATCTGAAGAGGGCGACCTAATTAGTTGGTTCGATTGCAGCGAGTGCATGAGAGAGCCATCCGATATCGCCATTAGCGGTAAGTCTAATCTATTTAAATCTTAGAATTACTGTCTTAGATCCAAATCATGAACACGTATCTTGTTAGCATTAGTACAGGTGGCGGCAAATAAGTAAAACGTGGAGGGGATATGCGCAGTATGAAAATGATGTTGTTTGTCATACTGCGCATATCCCCTCCACGTTTTACTTATTTGCCGCCACCTGTACTCGTGATTAAAGTTCCCATAGTTTATTAATATTTAAAGATAATAAACTGGTCATGGTCACTAAGCATTTGTATTTGGGGTATGTTTTAGTGCATTTGCGTAGTACCTTGCAATCCGGAACAAACCTCCATTACTAAAATACATAGTAGGGTCACGTTCACGTAGGGTACATATTAGCGACCTGATTTTTTTGTATTTTACTTTGATATCTCAAGGAAATCAGTGAAACAAAAGAAATTTGATTATGAAAAAAAAATTGGAAATGGTTGCATGCTTCATAAGACAATCACAACAATGAATGTTGATTCGATTATAGCAAAACATTTCTGTGTTCGTGAGAAAAATAATGTTAGTTTGTTTTGAATTTCAGGCAAAGAATTCTACGTGTGCGATTTCAAGGGGCATTGCGTGGTTGTTTTTGACGATGAAGGTCATTTTCTACGTCGCATTGGGTGTGAGAACGTTACCAACTTCCCCAACGGGATAGACGTGTCTGACGCTGGCGACGTGCTCATCGGGGACTCGCACGGCAACAAGTTTCATGTGGCAGTCTTCTCGCGCGATGGTGTCCTCGTCACTGAATTCGAGTGCCCTTACGTAAAGGTAAGGGTTGTATGGTCTCATTGCACCATTCAATAAGATAGTTTTTTTTAGTCGTTTAGTTTTAGTATGTTGTTATTAACGTTGATTTACTTATTTCCAGGTTTCTCGCTGCTGTGGACTCAAGATAACTTCTGAAGGCTATATAGTCACTCTGGCTAAGAATAATCACCATGTTCTAGTCCTCAACACCCTATACATTGTCTGAGGAGTAACTCGATGGCTGTAAGTCTGCATACTACAAGATCTCACATTTATTCCCTATACTTTATATTTAATTGCTGTTTTACAAGCTTAACATTTTTTGCTAAAACCAGTATTTGATTTTTTGTTATTTTGTGTTAAATTTCATGTTATGTTTAGTCTGATTATTACCAATCTGTCTGCATGCAGTGATCTGCTACCCCAACCCTCTAGTATCGTCCTTGTTTTGTCGAGTATTGTATTAAATAATAACAAGGATATAGCTGTTTCCTAGGTATCGCTCACTGCTTGTAGATAGGACATTAAGTCATAATTTCCAAAGCACTGAGTACTTGCGTATTTTCTCGGTTTATTTTCGTCTCATTTTATGATTGCATTTAGTTATAGTGAAGGAAATCCAAAGTTTAGTGTATTTTGTTATTATACATATTTGTTTCTAAATTTAGCAGCTGGTATGGTTCCTAGTTCGAGTGAAGTTAATACATGTCAATTAGGGGACTGCGTGGGAGTGTCGCCTCGTTCCAAAAGTTGCATTGTTCTGACATGTTGGACCGTGACTAGTATCGTTTTAATGATTACCTACACGTAGAGCTCAGTCATTCGCTTGATAGTGAACACATACAGACGCACAATTGAGTTTATTGTTAACGAAATTTTAGTCCTGCAATGACCAAAGGAGGCGACACTAAAATAACGTGCCATCTAGTTTAGGTTAATCTCGTATACAATATTATATATTGTCCGTTAAAATATATTTACCATTTACAGAATTCTTGTGTCTATACAAAATGTTTTTTCATGTACTCTTGTTTTGAGAGCCTATTACATATTTGAAAATTTTTTCACGCGTAGGCATACACTATGTTGTATAAAATTTGGTTCATTCAATTTCTAATGAACCATAATGCTGAATTATTATTGGAAAGCCTCCGTAAGCGTAAACGTTGCAATAATTTAGTAGATACGATATTATACTTGTGTGTTTAGAGTGGAAGTATATCAACACAGACATTTAATCTGGCATGGCATCTTCATGTATATTTTCGACTTGAGATATGCACATCCTATACTTATATTCGGCGTTATATTGGGAAGAGCTTCATAGTCATTGTCCATGGAAATGGAGTGCACCAGTTATACATAGCCTATGGCATAAGTATTATAATAGGGTAACATATTAAATATTCGAGTCGTTAGTTGTTATTGCAAAGTAATAGGTCACAATGCCTGTCACAAACTATGTGCAGGAGTTTGAAAACTTATTCACAGATTAATCGATAAATTCTGCAAAATTTATTCCATTATCTTAGTATTAAAAGGAAAGTAAGTGTTTTGTCTTACGTGTTACCCGCCATTCTTGGGCATGTAGTAAAAACCATTCCTACTTCCCAGATATATGTATGTATATGGATTTGCCATTACACACACACACATGTACTAAATCACCATCATCATATTAAACGCCAAATTATATATTTTTGTAATTGTTCAAATTTAATATTCGAAGTAATGTTTTTTTAACTGCGAGTAGAACCCTGAAAGTGACTGACGCGAGTATTCAATACAAACATTTAAATATCAATATTCTCATAGAATAGCATTTATTTTGAACACTTGCGCAATTACTCTTGGGTGGAAAGGGTGAAGGGCAGGTATGTAGGTGATTGTACAATTTCAATAACAGATTTTCACATAATTTAGATAAGCTTCTTGGCTGCCTTCATCGGGATATTATAGAGTAGAGACTCGTGAGTATTATGGTAATGCAATGATTAGCATCGCACTCAGCTTGTCTGATTTTAAAATTTCTGATTTTAAGGTTAAACATTTTAAACATCGAGTCTTGCCTAGCGAGAATACAATACAAATGTTCGGTTTGTTCGTTTTTAAGCTTATGTGGAAATTATTTTATGGTTAGATACTTAAATTTTTTCAAGAATGAAACTCCCATACCACCTAAAGTATTTGTGATAGTATAATTTTATTAGTACTTGCTTTTTGTTGAACCTCGCTCTCTAAAACTAAGTATTTTACAAACATTTAACACGTTCATAAATATCCCATCGTACATTTTAAGTATTTCGAACAAACAGTGAAAATCTGTTATAATAAATATAAAATATAAATCTTACTTTGTCAAACTTTCAATTCAACTGGCGTCTTATTTTACTACATACAGCCATCAATAATTAATGTCAATATGTTTCTGAATTAAACTAAGATCCAATAATTTATTGTAGAAATAACAATAGGAAAGTAACACATTGTATGAAACGTTTGTACTTAATTAGTAATAGTTTATTTTGTTGTGTGTATTGAGACAGTTCTCCTTCAATGTTTAATACACTAGCGACATGTTATGTGATATGAGCAATAATTGAGAGACGACAATTTAAGACTTACGTGACTCAATTTAGTGGTGGAGGCGCGAGCAGAGGCCGGGGGAGAGGCGGCCGGCCGCAGCCAGGCCACTAGGCCAGTGAAGGGTTGGTTGAACTTGATGTTGAGTCTGAATCCTCTATTAATTAGTGAGTAACTTTTGGGTTTATTTTTCATATTGTTTTTAAGTTATTTGTTTCAGGATTTTTGTCCCGATAGCATTAGGGAATTTTATTTTCTTTATTTTAACTAGGTTTAAAATAACGAGTCTACATACCCCTCGCGGATGAGTAGGTGTGGTTAATACTCTGATTTTGTCATTTTACTATTTTGTTTAGTTATACGTTCTGGGCCTATTATTTAAATAGTATTTTTGGCCAGTGTGTTTAGGCCTTTAGAGTTACGAATTTTTACTGCCAAATTATTTTCTTACGATATTTGTGCATGAACGTAGTAATTATTTTATTGTATGATATTTGTAAAAATTAGTTACTAATTGTTGCCAATTTTTGTTTATTAATATTCAGGGTTTTAATATTAAAATGTTCAATTTTTATTTGTTGTCATTGATCAAAATTATTGTGTGTTAGTGAGGTAGAAGTAACCGTAATAGAAGTTATTGAAGCCCCAAAGGGAGCGTTTGACGCTAAAACTGTTGCTTTAGGGTTGCATAAAAATTATTAAAAAGTGGTGTGATAAGTTTTCGATAATTTTACAAATTATACTATTTTGTGTGGATTCCAATATTCATAAATTAAACGTTGAAATATCATTATAACGTGTAATTTCTCTAACATCTGAAAACAATGGACATTCTTGTATTTGAAAGTATTATAGTTTATATATTTGATCCCCCTTTTGCATTAATTGTGATCGTTTTGTCGACAAAGTTTCCTTAGTTCTTGCCATATATCTTACGTAGGTGTCATTGTAGACATTTTTGTAGTTGTTAGAATTCCAATTGGATATACACAACAGTATCACAAGTTTGCCTGTACGGTGGCGTTGTTTAGAGATGTTTATTAGATAGAGGGGCGCGACGCGCGGCGGGTATTCGCCTCGCGTCCGCTTGGCTGTATATTCTTGCTGTAGCAAGTACCTAAGCACTTTGTCATGGGATAATGGCAGGTCAAATGGTATTTATTGTCCATTGACATTACTTGATAATAATTGTATCATTAGAGTACATTACAGTAGCCTTTCTCGAGATCTTAAAAGTTACTTATATATACACTTTGAAAACAATTTTTGGTAAATATATTTCTCTTGAATCTATTCCCTTATGTATTCAGCAATAAATTACTTCTGTAGTTGTAGAATCACTTTATATTGGCACTGAAAAACTGCGGACTTCCTAGGCATTGAGCGGTTCAATGTTCGGCGCGTGGATCGCGTTGCGAGCGAGCTTTGGACGCGGCGTGAAGGGAGCGAATACCGCTTGCGTTGTTAGTGCCAAGTACTGTGATGTGGGTTCGCAGCGCACAAGTCGAGCTCTAATGTTACCCTCCCTATTGGAGGTGGGCGTATTGCCTATGTTGTGGCACCAAGCACAGCTCAATGGTTCCGGTGGAGTGTTGTGGCATAACGAGTCTATTCTGTTTTGCGCACGCGGCGCGTCGCATTACATAACCAGGTGGAATAAAAAGCTTGAACATGGCATTCTCATAAATTCCATTTACTACCTTGCAGAAACGATAAAGACAGCATGCTCAAAGATTGAAAACGATTTAATTTACTTCACCCCTACCAAATTTATCTCCACTATTCTGAAAACACATAACTCGTAATAAAATAAGGTTGTGAGCTCTATTCCCATTGGAATTTTAAGCCACATGTGTGCTTGTGCAATAAATATCACAGTTTGGATCTAGGCTTTTAAATTATTATAGATTATATACATTGTTGAGCTGATTATAAAAATTTAATATATTATTATACCTTTTAATATTGTTAAAGAATTCTAATTGCATTCCACATCTTAGAGTGAACGAATTTGAGATGACCGTTTTCAATCTACATTATACAAGTTATTTTTTTTACATGTAGGATTATTAGCAGTTGCCAATGTTTATTTCCTTTAGTCAGTAAAAGTACAAATATTTTAATATACAATTCTTGGTATTTACGTATTGTAGTGATCTTATTTTTAATTGACTCTATAACTTTAAGCATAATTTTTGTTCACATAGACGGCCATTAAGATATTTCTCATTTCACAAATTATTCAGTAAATGACAAAACATATCATCCAGAATTTAGTTTATTTAGTTTACATAGGAACTGTCTGCAACTCCCGATCTTCTATATTAATTTATAATATTTACGGTAAAATGGCTATTTCTTTTTTGTTTTGAAATTAGATTTAAGTATATTGTAAGTTACTTGTATGTTTTTGTCATTTCTGTGTCGAAATATGTAAAGTATATTCTAATGTTTTGTGTGAAAGGTGCATGTTCAAATGCAAATTACTTTGTCCAAAGATTTCATTTTATTCGTTATAATTTGATTTAAATTTCTTACAATGAAAATATGACATTTGTGGAGTGTGCATCAGTAGGTGTTCGATATAGAAAATATGAATTTTCGTAGAGTTGGTGCAGCCGAGCAAATCTCTACCATATTCTCTTAAGAATATATTGCTCAATAATTATTTTAATTCTGTTAAAAGTATTTTAAACTTAGTAAGTAGTCCACATCGAATATTTTGGATGGCTGGACTTGAGTAACACGAAATTATATCTAACAGACAATACCCTCCGTAAAGATTTGAAACATTGTAACGTTGAAGTTTATTAGATATAGTTGTTTGCCTTTGCGGCAGCTTGCCGCCGAGAGCAAGCTGCAGGGGCCCAGTAGCACCAGCACAGTAGCGTACCACTGCCTCTGACTTATACAGATTATTCTAAAGTCTAAACTATCCGCATCCACTCCGCATTACCATAGAGCCATAATTACGTACATCCTACTTATAATTGTCAGATTATCACGTAGGAAAGTAAACTGTTCTCTTCACTACATTCAAATTCTGTCATTTTAAACGAGATTGGATCACTTGCTGAGTCGAGTAACTGGTTTACAGTGTTAAAGCATAACCTACTCGTTCTCCGATCACCTGTTTAATTTGTGTCAATTTCAAACAAGGAAGCATTTGCTTTTTAGGTTGTCTAATAAGGCATTTAGTCTGTAGCAATTATGCGCTATTAAAATTAACTTGTTTGAGATTTTGGTGCAAGTAGTGCTACTTTTGTGATGGGTAATTGAATGTCGGATAACTAGTTGGTTAGAAAAGTCTCTTTGCGTAAACAGTGGCAGTAGTATATTCTCAGTATACGTTGTGTGATGGTGTTGACTGTACAGAGAAAACCTTTTTGCCCCACAGTCAACGAAAATTGTTATGTAATCCATACAGGAGTCTCTGCTGCATTGTGCCTAGATCTTAGAAGTTAATGGTATCAAAGTAGAGTTAATCTCAAATATTTTGGCTCTTTGAATATTCCATGATATTATTTTGTTTTGCATGAAAATGTATTTACATTATATACATAAATACACTTAGTAATATTGTATACATGAATATACATTGCGTGGTTTGTAACTTGATGTTTAATTTTATTGTAATGAAACTTATTGTTAAGATGCCCAACTGGTTAAATCTGTCCACGGTTGATAAATGCATACTGTACAAAGGAATTGAGCATCTATTCACCATCAGATTAAGCCTGACATCGAAATGGCGCGAACCCAATTTTCCTCTGTGGACAGAAGTAAAGTTAATTTGTTGCACATCTTACTTTGACCAAATTATTGATGCCGCTAAAGTTACTTGAAAATTGACTATTGAGGTCTCATTGCACTTACTTCTTTTTAGTTTTAACGCGAGTGCCGGTTTTCACGTGACCTTAGCGGTTATTTTTTTCATAATTTTAAGTTTATTCTCGTGTATTGTGGCCAGGATAACAACAGCACAGAGCAGTGTATTTCAGAGCCTGCCTAAAATATATTTTTGTCATGATTTTATTTAGGTATATACATGTTATTATTCACATATTACAGTTTTCTCAACATTAGCTTGTATTTTAATTAAGAAATAATCATATTTAACATTGCCAGGTGATCAGCAACCTGCACTTTAATATTTTTGGAAACTATTGAACTTAAATTGTACTGACTTTATAAATATATTTACTTCAATAAAGATTTTCCATGCCACTAAAAAAATAGTTTTTTTAACCGTTTATCTGAACAATATTTAGTTTTCCATTTGTTTCGATCATGAACAGTCAGTATATGGTTGATAGGAATAGTTAACCCTCAAGTTCAAGTTTGCAAAATAAATTAAAGGAAACCCGTCGAGTAGGTACTAGGTAGGTAAATCAGGGCCCTATTTTATAAAGCTACAAGTTACAATTTACAAGCGGAAGTCTCTTTCTGACCCTATGTGTTAGATAGAGACTTCCGCTTGTAAATTGTAATTGTAGCTTTATAAAATAGGGCCCAGGTTGGTTCTCGTCGTCTCGTTGGTCCTTCAAATGCCCAAATTTATAACAGAGGGACCACGTGTCCGTAACCGATAAATCGGACTAATTGACAACATTTCATATTTCTGAGCCTATAGTTTTAATGGTTCTCTGTATTTTGTTTGAAAAGATGAACATGCTGGAAGTTTAATTTTTTTGCTAGGGTTTGTATTTAATTTATAATTAATTTATTAATTTTTGCTTATTCTAAAAGGGCGTAACTCCGAAACTATCACAGAATAGACACTTATCCTTTTGTCTTTTCTGTATAGAAAAAAAACGACGTCAATTTCAAATTGACAATGTCAGGCCTTATTCTCCGATATTCGCTTCGTGCTGTTCCGCTCATACTAATATAGTCATTAACTTGAGAGTGAGAGAGAAGGTATGCAACGAACTTCAAAAATAGAATTACAGAGTTGCCCCCCTTGTACTTTGAAGTTGTCAAATACAAAATTATGGTCGCTTACTTTTTCTCGTGAAAAAGGCAAAGGCATTTCACCCATCCTGTGGTAGTTTTGGTAAAATTAGGACATATTTTTAATTATTTTTTATAATAAGCGATATTAAAATTATATAAACATATTGCAGTGATCAGGAGGCAAAATGCTTTCGAACCATATATACATTTTCAGGTGTTATAAAAATGAAATGTTGTCAAATGTATCAGTGAGTTAATTCCAGTAGGTAAGCAATATTGAACTGATCTAGGACTTTGTACAGTCAGCGTTATATAGTTTGAAGCACCCAAGTCGGCCAAATAGTTCAGTACACCGTACTAATAGTATGGTGTGTCGAACTTTCTGGTCACTTTGGATGTTCCATACTATTATGACGCTTACTGTACTACTGGCTATGGTAGTGCCGTGGTGCGTAACGATAGTTTTCTGAAAAATAATCAAATCCTATACAAAAATTCGGTTCTTACCCATGGTGCACCTGGTTTTCGACTGGGTATTGTTTGCCCTTCGGGCAACTGAAGATACTTAACTAACATTAAGCTAGCTATCTATTTTTCTATTATAAAATATTATTTAGTGATGGTACCGAACGGCAATCCTGTACTATATCGATTTGCGGTTTTTTGCATACGACGACTATCCTTTTTTTATCTTTTTTTTACTATATGGAAGGGAAACTAGCATGTAGGTCACCTGATGTAAGCGAGCTCCTCCACCCATGAATACCCACAACACTAGAGGATTGTAGATGCGTTGCCAGCTTAGAGGGTTAGGATAGAATACCTCTTGAGCCAGTAATTTCACCGGCTGTCTTACTCTCCACGCCGGAGCACAGCAGTGCAAGCACTGCTGCTTGGCTACATTATTAGCGAGTAAGACGGTGGTAGCGACCCGGACAGACACTAACACATGAGGTCGTACCACCCTAGATTAAATGATGATAGGTTCAAACTAATAAATAAATAATAAAATATCTTGGGACAATTGACACCAATTGATCTAGTCCCAAACTAAGCAAACTTGTGATATGGGCATTAGACAACGGATAAACATACTTATATAGATAAATACATATTTAAATACATATTAAACATCCAAGACTCGAGAACAAACATTCGTATTTTTCATATAACCACCAGGCCATACGGTCGTCGAACTGTTGAGCTATTAGATATAACAAATAGATATGTGTAAAAGTACAGGTGGCGGCACGTAAGTCAAACGTGGTGTACGCCCGCCCGCGACACCCGCACTCCCCCGCGATACCTTATTTTCGACTACCCCGCATCAACAGTAATCGCTAGACTTACGTGCCGGCACTTGTAGTCTATAATCCAAAGTGCAAGATTAATTCCAGTTTGACAGTAACAGAGGCAAAAAACAACAACATTATAATATTATATCATAATACATTTATTAAAAAAAAAATACGCTAGGTATCACTTAGGTACGGTAACATCATAAAAAGTAGGAACATTTTCGAAAAAAATCATACCATAAAAAATGCATAAATTGATAAACCATATTGATATTTATAGACCTCAACATGAGCGCTTCGGACAAGTAAACTTGCTGTAATTTCTTAGTGTACCTAATTTGCAATCTTGTCTTCAGTCTTATATTATAATAATAAATTCGTAAAATATTTTTTAATGTCAATACATATTCCAATAAACGCGTGTGTATAACACAAAATTGACTATAATATTTAATAAAATATTCGAATAGTTTATATTCCATTGCTTTCGGTTTTATACACGCATTCCCCAGCGATCCAAGTAGATAAAACTTTGAGTGTTTTAGGGTGCATGATAACGAAGTCAGCGTCGCTTCCGAAATTTAGATTTCCTTTCCTGTCGTCAATGCCCAAAGCTCGGGCGGGGTGCAAAGTCGCTGTTTCCAGTGCATATTCCAGAGAGCAACCTGAAAACAGGAAGTATTTTAAAAACACTACGGCTACAATCACGCTACAATACAGTCATAAAAATGATAGATGGAGAATTAATTGACTACGGTCGGTTTCAATAAGGAAGGGTTGTGTGACAGATCCATAGAATGTAACTGTTAGTGTTCACGAAAGTTTTGACAGCAAAATAAATACTAAATTGAATTACTTAGAAATAAACCAATACTTGGTACTGTATATTAATAACGTTCTAAAAAGAATCACGGCGATGTTTTTTGCGTTTACTTAATTTTCACGTACAAATTTTCAATATATGTCATTATTAACGAGACGTTGCTAGGTTACGTTCTATGGTCATTAAAACTAGAGAGGTGACTACGTATAATTGGGTAATCGGTTAAAATCGCGTATAATCGAAAATCCAAAGTCAACCTACAAAAACAGGAAGTGAGTATTTTATATTCTTTCACACTCACTACACAATACCAATCGATTTTATTGGTAATAAATAGATTCCTTAGAACTTCAATTACATTATGAAGTTAAATAATATTTTATACAACCTATTTTGTTGAAAAAACACAACTTGGCAAAAAGCGTAAAATAGAAATTATAATTACTATTAATCTTAGGAGATTGACTTGAGTATCATTATAACGAAATAGCATTTATGTAATAAATTAATATATTATGCAGTCGTTATTTTTATGGAATCGATTGTTATTAGTACTAAGATATAATCGATAATCGTTTTATGTGAAAGGTGTCACAAAGTAGCCTCACCTCTAGATTCGTCAAAGTTAATGTCACATACAACCCTTCCTTATTGAAACCGAGTGTAAGTGCACTTAATCTTAACAGTAATATCATACCTGTTGCTTCCTTAAAAGTGCGAACACATTCGTCCAAAACCGCGGTACTACCGCAGAGGGTTTTGGTACCAGACACAAAGGCTTTGCCACCTTCTACCGTCACAGTTTGGGGTCCGATGTGGTAGTTGCCATCTGCTAAACCTTGGGCTGCAACTGCATCACTGACAAGCACCAGTCCTGAGAAAAAAAAACAAAATAATGTCTATGTATTAAGCCCTGTTTACACATCCAGTACCTTTGGAGCAATGCAATGGCCAGCACTGCCAGGTACCCTTAGATGTGGAAGGTGTAATCGGACCGTTCGTCGTTAAAAGCTAACGGTTCAACCCCGATTATCATTTATTATCATTTTATTACCCAGTGTATCTACATAATTAAAATGTAAAATGTCACATAAACATGAGACCTGCAAAGGTAGGTAGGTACTTATCTTCAAGACCTTTAAGTCGTTAAGGCTCCTTACAAGCTCAAAGAGCGAATTTAGCTAAATTCTTAATTTTTCTTCAAAGACTATGGCGTATGTGTTCATAATGTCAGTAATATTATTAATGTACAAGATAGTTCACTTCTTAAACTACGATACTGCTGTAATCGGCGCTGAATGAGGGTGCGGCGTCAGTCCGCCGTGATATTATAGGTGATATTTAAAAATTTATACTGAATTTAATTCAAGACCGATACTAATGTTTTTTTTTTCTGAGTCAAAATAGAGTTGAGCATTGCTAAATAATTATTTTTAGAGCAGAATATCAACACTGTTTTCGAGAATCAAATAAAATGTAACCCTCTTTTTCATCAAAAAACTAGCTAACATTGAGTAGCTATTCTATCTATTAATTAAGATGAATCTTCAAGTTTTTCACGATGACTTTTTAGTTCAAGATATACTGAATTGAATTGAGTTCACTTTAGGCGAGAATGAGATTCCGTTTCACTTCGAAATTGAGAATGAAACTTCACCTTTTAGAGCAAAATTTTAAAAGCCCTCCCAAGGAAACACCTTTTTTTAGATTTCACGCCAAAAAATCAATAATTTAGCACAGCAGTATCTTAGTTTAAGAAGTGAACTATCTTGTACATTAATAATATTACTGAAATTATGAACACATACGCCATAGTCTTTGAAGAAAAATTAAGAATTTAGCGAAATACGCGCGTTGAGCTTGTAAGGACCCTTAAGCATTGCAAGTTATTTAATCGTAAACCAAGTTAGCTATACTACCAGATAACTAACTTATTTTATCTTATGCGTCATTTGTTCACCATGTGTATTTGATACGTTTAATTTTCTGAGTACAAAACAAAATAGTCTCTATTATATATAAATACTTAGTATTAAAATAGGATACAGTATTCTCGCTTGGCTATCTGTGCGAGCCTTGTGCGAGAACACCCTGACAAAGAACCACGGATTGATTCGAAATATGTCTAAATATCAAAACCTCGAGAAAAACATTATTTTTCATACAAAACATTTGCCACCGCCGAGAACGCAAAGGGGGACCTCAAGCTCAAACCAACCTGTTTTGCATAACAAAGTATATAGCAAAGGCCTTGCTATATACTTTGTTATGTGAGACCATGACGTCTTAATGCCATTCAGTTTACGTTCGCTCGTTGTCAGATCCATACTAAAAGTGACAGCTAAAACCTGAACTGTAAGGCCCCTGTACTACATAGGTTTAGCAATAAACATCCGCAATCGTACCTTCAGGATTAGTTCGGCAGGCTATCCTCAAAGCAGCTGGGTGGGTATGAAGGCCGTCCGATATAATGCCGTAGTACACTTGTTTGTTAGTCGAAGACGCCAGCAGACCGACCAAACCAGGGTCACGGTGATGGAACTAAAACAAAACAACGGACTGTACCCTGTAGCCTTGTCTAGAGGTCACCTAACTGGCTCAAGTACTACGCTAAGGTCAGGAATGTGTTAATGAGACTCACAAACCGATATGTGCCGGTATTGAGTAGAATTTGTATTGTCCTCTTCATTGAATTGAATTTGTGAACTAGTGAGAAGAAACATCGATACGGTAAATACATTGCATATGCATACGGTAGTTTAGTTGGTAAGGAATAAAGAATATTATGATTAAAAATGCTCTTATTTGACGGAGGAAACTGTGTAAACAAGTTAGACAAACGGAAGGGAGCAATAGAGCTTTTGGGACCCTTTAAATATTAAAACCTCTAACTAAACAGGAAAAGACAAGGTTTACTTATAGCTCAAGCAAATAAGAATCCATTGTATGGGAAATCTGGCAAAATATATGGAGAACATTTATCTATTGGGATGGATACCTTATGGGATGAAGTCAAAATTTATCAACTCTCCCCCCTCCTCCGGGGGGCGCGTCCCCCCACCACGCCCCCCAAAGTGTCCCGAAACACGGTTTTTGAAGTTTTTGAGAAAACTGTTCGCGATACAGAAAAAATGTGTAGGAATGAAATAATATACAATAAATTTACTATAAATCTACCATACACATAAAAGCGGTCTCTCTTATGGTTATGACGCAAGAAGACGTAAAAAACCATATTTTTTTGTTTTTTTACAATAAATTTTATTAAAACTTCAGTTTTCTCAGAAAATACTCATTTTACACCTAAAAAATGTATCACTTAAATAAACAATGGAATATTCCCTTTAAAAAGAGGTATCACTTATTTATATATTAGTTAAGTTGACCATTTTATGATAGTTTAAATATTTAATTTGGCATGAACAATTTTTTTTACTTGAAGATTAGGTATGTTTAAAATGTTTTTTTATATAGTTTAGAGTTAATTATAAACCACGCTAGTGTAATTTTGTTTATTTTTTTCTCAGTTATCCGCAAATAATAAGTATATTCATTCATTTCCAAAAAGGTACTAGTTAAGATGTTTATTTAATATAATCAACTATTTATTTAAGTATACCCTTTTATTTAAGTACTTACATTAAAATAAACAATGTTAACACTCTTATTATCTAGGGGCACGGTATTGCCCCAGCTAAGATAGCCAAGTGAAGCGCAAGAAGTGCACTAGTTACCTTTCCTCGAACCGCTTTGTCGTTATTTTGTACTCTCATAACTTGGTTTTGGACTGTACCAGATAACTAAAATTCTCGGGATATGATGTGAATAGTGGATTTATTACAAGCTCTTATATTTTAAATTTTATAGATATCTAAAAAACTCTGATTTCGTCACTGACTCACTCACTGGTGGTCAACAAATTTACGTCCTAGAAAGTTGAAATTCGTAACTATAAGAACTATTGTAATGATAATTACAATTATAATCACACAAACGAATAACTCACGTATAAAAGTCGAGTGATGCTCGTCATATTCCAGACTAGTTCGTAGTCCTTATTCCTGGCCCGCTTGCAAATCACATATTACAAATAAAGTAAATAAAGTATTATTATTATCATTATTTGTTGTCACTTGTTATTGATTGAGTCTCACGGTAATTTCATGTTTAAAAAACTATTGTAATTAACAGGTAAGTAATGAACAGTGATTTTTTTACCTTACGCCTATGTGACGGTAGCAAAACGGCCAACGACATTATTTTTACTAAATTGTAGACTTCACAAACTCTTAAACACTTGTAGAGTTAGAACGTAAAAAGTTTGTAAGTTGTTGCTTATGACAAGTGCCTTCAGAAAACACCACATTTGCACGCGCTTAATTTCATCCACTAGTTCAGTTTAAATTACTGAAAATTCTGAAATATACAGTTTATTATTTTTAACAACTCCCTTTATCAATTTTCAAACCACTGGCATCAAAATTTGCGAAGTTTCGTACAAAATATCGATTCGCTAGTTTGTTTGACTGATTGAAGGAAGAGTTAAAGTTCCAAATTTTAGATTTTTGCTGTTGATTGTATACTAATCTAGCTTACAAACCAAATTTGAGCGTTCTAGGAATTTAATATGATGATCACTAGTGACGACTACTAGTTTTTTAGATATCAATAAAATTTTAAATATAAGAGCTATGCAATTGAAACTTTACACTTGTAATAAGTCCACTATTCACATCATATCCCGAGAATTTTAGTTATCTCGTACAATCCAAAACCAAGTTATGAGGGTACAAAATAACGACAAAGCGGTTCGAGAAAAGGTAACTAGTGACCTTCTTGCGCTTCACTTGGCTATCTTAGCTGGGGCACTACCGTGCCCCCAGATAATAAGAGTGTTAACAATTGTTTATTCTTATGTCTCTCTTCAATTTCAATTTAAGTTACTTAAATTAAAGTGTATACTTAAATAAATAGTTGATTATATTAAATAAACATCTTAGTACCTTTTTGGAAATGAATGAATATACTTATTATTTGCGGATAACTGAGAAAAAAATAAACAAAATTACACTAGCGTGGTTTATAATGAACTCTAAACTATATAAAAAAACATTTTAAACATACCTAATCTTCAAGTAAAAAAAATTGTTCATGACAAATTAAATATTTAAACTATCATAAAATGGTCAATTTAACTAATATATAAATAAATTATACCTCTTTTTAAAGGGAATGTTCCATTGTTTATTTAAGTCATATATTTTTTAGTTGTAAAATGAGTATTTTCTGAGAAAATTGAAGTTTTAATAAAATTTATTGTAAAAAAACAAAAAAATATGATTTTCAGCGTCTTCTTGCGTCAAAACCATAAGAGATAAAGCTTTCATGTGTATGGTAGATTTATAGTAAATTTATTGTACATTATTTCATTCCTACACACTTTTTCTGTATCGCGAACAGTTTTCTCAAAAAGTTCAAAAAACCGCGTTTCGGGACATTTCGGGGGGCCTGGGGGGGGGACGCGCACCCCGGAGGAGGGGGGAGAGTTGATAAATTTTGACTTCACCCTATAAGGTATCCATCCCAATAGATAAATGTTCTCCATATATTTTGCCACGTTTTGAGCTATTTTTACTGTATCTATCAAACCCTTACAGGATAAAGACGTTAATTTGTGTATGTAAATGTATTACTTACTGGCAACATGGCATTAAAGAGATGAGTAATAAGATTGGCTCCACTGTAGATTGCTTCTTCGCCTTGGGCTAGGCTGGCAGTGGAATGCCCTAGTGCAACTTTGATGCCCAGCTTGGACAGTTCTTTGATAGCTTCTGTAGCTCCTGGTAACTCCGGAGCCAGTGTGACAATCACAGCATTGTCAAGCGACCCGTATATTTCATAAATTGTTTCGATGCCCTGAAAAACTTCTAAATATTTAATCAAGATTTATGTACGGCCTCCTAAGATTACGTACCTTTAAAGACCGTTGACGCAAGAGAAAGAGCGATATAATACGTGTATGTAAGGGCGAGATAGACAGATGTGACCATTTTTCTTACTCGCTGTGAGCCTAATAATTCAAGGGAGTAACGCGTTTCTTTTTTGACTCGCGCCGCCAACTGTCTATTTTTTTCGGTCTCCTCTCAGTTATATCAGTACCGATCTAATCTTGTATTTCAAAAGGTTCTTTATGGTCCAAAATAGGTACTAATAAAGTTTTTAAACTGTAAGTTAATGTATACATAACATATTGATGAGTTACGTGCGGTGATCACAGTAACAAAAATCCTTGAGAAGTAAACTACCTGTTATTGATAGGATGTTTACTGTGTTACTGTGTTCATGTATTAAGAACTACAAAGAAAAACTAATATAGATAAGGAACCATTTAAATATAATTTTATTATAATTCTGAATGAAATAGATTATTAAAATTAGGATTATCTTTGGAATCATGTCATAGGCGATGTGGCTAGCAACCCATCATTATTTTTACTCCCCTTTCCATCTATACGCCCACAATCATGCTAAACATGACCTTTAGGTCTTGTTACCTTAGGCTCTGTCTATCCCATAAGGGTAAGACATGATTTATGTATGTACTATCTTCTGCTCGCGACTTCGTCCGCATAGAATTAGGTTGAAGAACTGATGTTTGTAGTTATATTCTGCAAAAAATATTTTCGTTGCAACTCTACGCAGCTATGAACTTTGACATGTTTATCGCTGTCCCGCGGGAACTATGCAATTTTCCGGGATAAAAAGTAGCCTATGTGCTATTCCAGACTTTTCTCTATCTATATGCCGAATTTCATCCAGATTCGTTGGGCCGATCTAACGTGTTTGGGTAACAAACAAACATCCATCCATCCATCCAAACTTTCGCATCTAACTAATATTATAAATGCGAAAGTATGGATGGATGGATGGATGGATGGATGGATGTTTGTTTGTTACTCAATCACGCCAGAACGGCCCAACGGATCTGGATCAAATTCGGCACATAGATAGAGAAAAGTCTGGAGTAGCACATAGGCTACTTTTTATCCCGGAAAATTGCGTAGTTCCCGCGGGGTAGCGATAAACGAATTCTTTGCAGACGAAGTCGCTGGCAACAGCTAGTCTATAATATTAGTTAGATGTTAAAATTAAGGTTTATTGCACAATGGTGTTCTGAAGTTTTTATAACAAGTGATAAAAAGTTCATTGCCTTTGATAAGTTAATTGTTTACATACTTACACTAAGTAGGTCACTGATAATGTTTATTGACAGTCATTGATTGCATTACACATCTACAACCACAACCACACTAGTTTAGTGTGATGTCAGATGATTGTTAGAATACCTACCACTCAGCCTACCACATACTAAACCAGCGGTCATCACACTTTACTGGCCAAGGGCCACATATGACAGTGTGAGTTCCAGGGCCGGGCCGCAGAGTATATGAAGGCACTCCAAGAGACTCTGACTATTGAAGCAATTTACTTTACCGTGGACCGCACAAATAACGGCCACGGGCCGCAATTTGACGACCACGGTACTAAACAGTCGAAAATTCTGGCAATGATATATTCTTTTTACTTAATTTGAAGGTCATATTTTTTTTTTTTTTATATGAATAGGAAGGAAAACGAGCAAGTGGGTCACCTGATGGTAAGCGATCACCACTGCCCATAGATACCTGCAACCCCGGAGGGATTGCAGATGCGTTGCCAACCTAGAGGACTTAGATGAAATGCCTCTTGTGCCCGTAATTTCCCCGGCTGTCTTACTCTCCACATCGGAACAGAGCAGCGCAAGCGTAAGATGGTGGTAGCAATCCGGACGGACCTTGCACAAGGCCCTAGCACCCGCAAAAATTTAGTGGTACAGTCAGCGTCATATAGTATGAAACATCCAAATTGGCCAAATAGTTCGACACACCATACTATTTCAATGGTGTACCGAACTACACACATCAAAAAAGCCTTGGGATAATCATTATCCCTAGACCAATTTGATGTTTTGACTCGGTAGTAATATGCCTATATTGAAATGTGAATAATAATAATGAGTGTGTTTGGACGACTTGGGTGCTTCAAACTATATGACGCTGACTGTACAAGCAAAAAAGATACAAGATAACCAATTAAGAACTAAGATCATAAGTTATGATTCATAACTCATGATGTCATAATTTTTTTGTATGTTAGATCTTTTTTCAAATGAAAATGCCTGCCAGTTGTCAAGTTGTCATAGAAATTTGTGGTATGATGTAGCTCTTATAGCACAACTACCTACTAAATGAGTCTAATAATAGTTTTTTTTTGTGTCTGTCTGTCCAAGTAAGTAACCAATTTAAATTGACCTCATGTTGCTTACATTTTGCTTAGAGCCCTCGGTGCGCGACACCAACTCGCACTTGACCGGTTTCTGTTGTATTTTTAATGAAGTTTTCCATAGCAGTTTGTTGGCCATACCATAATACAAGTTTCATACATAGCACTGGGTAATCGCAAGGGGAAAATTCCTTTACATTTAGTGTCATTTGATCAAATATTTTTCTATGAAATTTACATTCATTGACACAAAATCAAGTCTATGTTTTTGTGGTAATATGGATAAAATTCTTCATGATTTTTTTTCCTCTATATTGCACTTTCAACGTAACAGGACAGCAAAATTATCATTTAAAGTTTTACAAATAATGGTTACCTTGTCCAATGATTTAATATACTCATCCATATGAGCACCCTTCTTGGCCAAACTAATGAAGGGCCCCTCAAGGTGGACTCCCAGGACAGTAGCCCCATGTTGGCCCCCTTGAGACTTCTTAATCCGAGGAAGAATTTTCTTATATTTTTCCTTGTCTGAAGTCACCATAGTAGGGCAAAAAGATGTTACCCCTTGAGTCAGTAATTTTTTCGCCACTTTCTGAACACCTTCTTCAACATTATCACAGTCGTATGAAAAGTCTATTCCCCAACCACCTAAAAAAAAAAGAAAATAGTAAGTAAGAAAAAATACCCACACACCACTGGTTTCCACAAATATTTGTGAAATGTAGATTTTAAAACTTTTTGGAAGCTACTAACACACCACACCATAGCCTAAAATATTTAGCAAGGAAATGCAAACGAAAATAGGCGTCGATAAATATCCGGACGAACATTCAACAAAGGAAAATTAACACGATACCTAACCAAATATTTGCCGAACTTTGTCACTACTTTATTTCATGTAAGTGATATCAGCTTATAAAGATATAAAGGAATTGTTACCATTAATTTGAATGTCAATAAACCCTGGAGCAATCAGCAGACCTTCACAGTTCACTGTCTCGTCGGCTTCAAGTTGTTCCACATAAAAAACTTGTTCTGGATTTTCAATTTTGCCATCACGAATCCATAGGTCCTCTTTTATTATGGCACTGTCGCGAAGAATATGGCAATTGTGGAAACGCGTCAAACCAGATTTAGCCTTCATTTTAATTGAAAAATAATTAGGTCAGTAACAAAAGAAACTGAATAATACCGCTTCGGTTGAAGGTTTTGATTGAACTAAAATAAAAATAAAAATAATGCGACAAACTTGAAATTATGAGTTTATGAGTGTCAGTGTCAGCTGACACTGACAGTAGTGACACTGACAGTGACAGATCAAGATTGCTGTGGGTCCGTATTGCATATACATAATAGCAGTCATGTGTAAATTTTAACTTTTGTGTAGGTACTGTGATAACGTAAGTTTGTATGTACAAAAGTTTGTATATACAAATCTATTCGCTGTCAGGGCAATGCCAATATTTAGATTTTGAATTAAGAACTCTGTTTAAAGAAGATGAAACAAAATCATTCTGGGGCATTACCTGGACAGCTGCCTCCGAAGGCACGACTGATATATTATTCTAAGAGTTTGAAATATTAATATACGGTTAAAAGCTCTTTAATGTTTTATTGTGGCTTAGAGCGCAGGAACCCGTACTTCCCGTTAAATCCAGGAGTCTTGGCAAGTTAGAATAGACCTGGCTACGCCCTCAGAGCCTTGCAGTACATACTCTTTAAGTTCTTGTGTAGCAAATTTTTTGTTTGCTACAAAACAAAAACTGTTATACTAGAACTGATCATCATTAACGCTTTTAAAGTAAGTTCGAAACGTAGTTAGACAATGGGGCACTTTTATATTTCGCGGCGTGCTTTCCTTATTTCGTAGGTACCTACTAACGCTAATTTTTCATTATTTATTTTCCTTTTTTCCGACATGGAAGAAAGCGATTTAAGTAGTTAGAGTTCATAATAGGGAATGGATGATTATTTTAAAAGTGTTTGGTGATTTTTCTATTGATAGGAATAACCATCCTTAGCTACGGAAAAAAGTTTCAGATTTTTCCGTCGAGCCATAAATTTTATAAAAATAAAAACATTTTACCCAGTTACTCGGCGGCCCTTATACGGCAGTTAAGCAGTACTCCAACGCATATCAAATAAAATAAAAAAATTGCTGCTTGAATATGTACACGATGACATTTTTAGCTAAAAGAAGCAACTGCTAAGTGGGGCCGTCCCCTCTGTAGATTGTTCGTGTTATTAAACATAATATGGGGAGTTTCAATAAAAATGACCATAATATATATATTTTTCTCAGATTTTGGAATTATTGGGTTATTTCTACTCCGAATCAACAACACTACTGAATGTTATATGAGAAATTATTGGTAATTTTAATGAAATTACCCATGCATGGTTTAGTAACACGAACAATCTACAAGACAGCGCCACTTAGCCGTTGCTTCTTCTATACCATTTTCATTCTTACCTTTCCTATTTGGTAAACAAAATTCTAACCTCAAAACGTCTCATTTTTGCTATTTTTTAACTATTTCATCGTAAATAAATTAACTGAAGTTAAAATATCAGCAAAATTATCTACAAAATATTACCTCAGGTTTATTTGATAACATAATACACCTTATTCTTTACAAAAATTTGCATATTGAGGTTAGAATTTTGTTTACCAAATAGGACAGGTTAGAATGAAAATGGTATAGCTACAAATGTCATCGTGTACCACAGATTCAAGCAACAATTTTTTTTTAAATTTGATATGCGTTGGTTTGGCGTACTGCTTAACTGCCGTATAAGGACCGCCGAGTGACTGAGTAAAATGTTTTTATTTTTATAAAATATATGGGCTCGACGGAAAAATCTGAAACTTTTTCCGTAGCTTTTAGATGGTTATTCCTATCAATAGAAAAATAACCAAGCACTTAAAATAATCATCCATTCCCTATTATGTTTCATCTAAGTATTCTAAATAGGTATGTAGTTTTAAGATACAGGGTGTTGAAACGTTTAAGTAAAATAATATTTTACAGCTTTAAGTTAAATCCTTAAGACAGAGTTAGACATCATAGGTCTTATGAAAATGTTAAATTGTTGTCAATTCAAACGAAAAAAAAAAAAAAATTGCAGCGTTAAATTACGACATTTAAGATGTGTGATAATAAATCAAAGTGTATTATGGAAAATATAAATTCAATCTAATTTAATATCATTACAAATTAACTACTTACCTACCTATTAAAGTGCTCAACATTTCGTAGGCTGACTGTAGATATTACTTACATCTTTCCATAGTGAACCCGCCTTTCATCTACCGACCGTCTCTAACTTCCTATTACATAATGAAAAGGAAAAGTGCAACTTGTTTCCAACATTCCTCACATTACTTTTAACTTACAAGTATAAGTAGTGAGTTTAAAGTTTTTAATGAATTGGTTAGAAAGTGTGAAACGACAGCGTGAAAGTATAGACTCCAGTTAGGTTCTTCCTAATACAATGTTAACTTAACTGTCTTATTTTTTTTTTGTTAGCCCTTACTAGTGTCCCATTGCGGGGCAAAGGCTCTTAGATGATTTATCTAAGAATTTAAATTTTAAAGTTTTTTTTTTTCAGTACCTACCTAGGAAAAACGAGCAGTGGGTCATCCGATTATAATTGAGTCACACCACACCACAACTCATGAACATCCACAACAATAGAGGATTTCAGATGCACATAAGGGGCTAAGATATTACTAGTATTAGTAGCCTGAATAGGAGTTCCGCTGCTGGGCAAATGCCTCTCCCGATCTTCTCCACTTGCCCCGATCTTGAGCTACAATAAAAAAACGGTTTTACAGTTAATACCTACATTACGGTCCCGTAGGCACTGGCATAATAGTTATTTGTTATACAAGGGGGGAAAGTTGTATTTTACCTCCGAGTGTTGCAACACACGAGGCGTAAAATAACTTTTCACCCGTGTATAACACAAAACTTTTCACCTCACTACAGCGAGGAAAATAAGAACAAGGGTTTGTACTATCACTCATTTTTAATAACAAAATAACTAGAAAAACATGCAAATATTTAACGTTGACGGCTTAATTGAATAGTTTTGACTTATTTTTTTTTAATTATTTGAAAGAAAGAAAACATTTATTCGTGATATAAATTACAGAAAAAAAAGAAGTAACAGCATATACAATCACGAAATGGTTCCACCTCAGCATAATGCTGGCCTTACAGCCAGCGCTGGTCTTCCGTTGGAACCATCAAGTGCTATTGTCAGCACAAACAGTGAACCGGCATTACAATCTTTAATATGGCTGAATGGACAATAATTCCTTTACCTTTCCTACAAGGGATGAAATTTATAAAAAACTTATTTCGGATGCGTTTTGTTCGCATATTGACTTACTTGGACTGTTAGAACATTTTATCCGTTTTTACAACAAGAATGAAGGTTAGTGTTGAATGCTGATATTTATGAATTAAAATAAAGTTGTTGTTTTTACTCGATGCAATTAATTAATTGTGATATTAAAAATTCAGCACTTTTAACGTTTTACGTTTTATTAGCTGTCAAAAATCACTTAGGCTTCCTTCAAATGTCTAAACCCACATGTGGATAAAAAGCGATTTTCTCAATAGGTATCAAACAATCAAAGTGCTTTCCAAGCTAGTGAGGTGAAAAATAAAATCCTACATAGTTTAATCACAATACGGCTGTTCTATGGCATTACCCTTATTACAATAGAAAATATTATCCGTCGTAACATGGGATGATAAAATATTTAAAGCGGGTTTCCCGAAAAAGGGTCGCCTGCCACAGAACTCAGAATTTGTTCCTCATAAAATAAAATAACTACTATATTGGTCGTTCGTAAAATGAAAGTCATTGTTTTATCTTCACAATCCATTATACTTTGTTCTTGTTATTATTATTCATTAATTTCATCCAAAAATACCAGTACCTAGGTAAGTTGTTAAAATTTCGCATCCACGATGCATGGGATCAATTTTTAAGCGAGACCAATATTATGACACATTATAATAAAAAAACAATGTCTTGAATTATATTCTTTATTCATTTTAACATTTTGTTAACTAAAGGGGAGGCCTTTGCCCAGCAGAGGGACACCAAATAGGCTACAAAAAAAAAGATACTTCTGTCCTACTTAAAAAATAAATAATATTATTACTGTAGCAAGTTTCCTGACTGTTGATAGGTAGTAAACTTGGAAACTATTGTCCCAGGGGCGCCGGATAACATAAGTACTTATAGCAGGTGGGTAGGTAAGATAGTTTCCTTTTGTAAAAGTTTCCTCGTATGCCTAATCAAAATCAAAAAGTAGAGTTGAGTAACTAAAATAATAATATATTCGGAATACAACTAAGGACAAAAAGGAATCTCTTTGATTTTACAGTAAAGTTATGAGCCTATATAACTAGCTGGGTCCCACTGAAAAACAGCGTTGCGGCTTGCCTCAACATTATGCTGAGTGGGGCGGGTTTTACACCATATCGGTAACTATTCATAAGTATACTGTACCTATTTCTTCATATTTTAAATCTACGTGTAAATAAATGTTTCTCTCTCTCTATCTCTCTCTCTCTCTAGCTCGATTTCCTTTAGCTTCTTTCTGAAACTAGCTTGTCACAATCTTCGACGATGACATAAAGTAAACTTATATAGGGTTATAGTTTTGCGTTTCTTTCACACTTAAATAAAAAGGTTATGAGACAAACAGGGATAGACGATGGGTACAGGAGTGTTGTAGTAAAAGCGCTGCAACGCCTTGCTAGGTGGTCAGTAGGCTTATTGTCTAAATCGCTCGCGAACGCCATCGTGTTCGATTTGACAGTTCTTGTATGAATGTGACAGCTAGCTGATTCCAATGCCAATTAGGTATCAGCCCATACATGAACTGTCAAAATGAACACGATGGTGATCGCGAGCGAGTTAGACAATAAGCCTACTGGTAACCATATAACTCAGAAAAGTGTTCCGAGTTTAAGACGACTCAAAATGCCAGTTGAGTAACAATAACTAGGTAGGTACTTTAGAGCTCATATTGACACACTCCTCCGCACTGTTCATCCCTTATGCATTTTTGATTTAAAAATAGAATTATGGTGCGACCACACCGCCGCATATACGCAGTGACGTGTCGTATGCGTCACGTTTTCTCACCGTTTCTTCATACATTTGGTTGCGATTCCGTAACGTCACCGATTTTTAAGCGGCGGCGTGGTCGCACCTTTAGTGTGCACGCAATATCAATTGCTACATTAGGGCCTGTTTCACCACTATCTGTTGAGTTCCAGTTATCTTAAGTGTCAGTTATATTATGATGACATCTCTGTCTGTTTCATAGTAATAAATAGAGACGGAATCATAGATAACTGACAGTTAAGACAACTGGAACTTAACAGAGAGCGGTGAAATCAAAATAATGGTGGGTTGGTAGCCACATCGCCTATAACATGATTCATAAGACCCCTTCCCTAATCCCTACTAATAAGTACGAGTACATTACATATAGGTATCTACCTACATACTGATATTATTATAAGTAATGTAGGTTAAGGTCACAGCCACGATAAGTCACTAACGAGTTCATTTAATATTACCCTCGCTATATTACGACCGCTGCCACTTCTAAATTATATTATGGTATCAATTTTAGCCTCTCTGGTCTAAAAGGTAGCCGAAAATTCGAATGTCTGTCGTGGGATATTTTAAGCTTTTACTACGAATATTTAAGTAAAATCTTTGACTGTGTGTCAGTCACAAAAATAGTAACTGGTACTATATTTACGTCGACAAACGGTTGTGGGCGGTGAGCGTTTTATTCTCTCCCTAACAGAGAGCCACCTTTTAAATCGATACTTTTTTCAATGTTGATGCTACAGTTACTAAGGAATCTTAAATCTATCTATCTGCTACTTCTTTGCCGCTAATTTACCGAACCAACCTCGCTCAACGGGGAACGCGAATCTCCCATACAAAAAAAATGCCTGAGATGTACAAGAATCAATTATACACCAAAATTTGCTACGAAATTGCAAGTTCCGAAAACACTTACAGTGATTACCCAAATAAGTGGGAGAACGCTGTTATTGTTATGCAAATAGACATATACGATTTCATCTGAAACTGGTTCAAAATGAATTAAGGCGCTTATCATTACATGCTCCTAAATATTATATTGTATCACTAAATCATGCGATAATTGCGTACTCATACATAACATTTATGTTGCAATTAATGCACTGGTCACTGCTCGTTTTTTAAATTCAATGAAAGCAAAATAATCCTACTAAATATTATAAATGCGAAAGTATGGATGGACGGATGGATGGATGGATGGATGGATGGATGGATGGATGTTTGTTTGTTACTCAATCACGCCAGAACGGCCCAACGGATTTGGATGAAATTCGGCACACAGATAGAGAAAAGTCTGGAATAGCATAGGCTACTTTTAATCCCGGAAAATTGCGTAGTTCCCGCGGGATAGCGATAAACGAATTCTTTGCAGACGAAGTCGCTGGCAGCAGCTAGTGTCATATAAGCGATGAATTTATCATTGAAAAACTTTAATTTAATGGGTATAGGTATTTTAATTAAAACTTATTTTTTGGAGTGTAAGTTATCTCTCTAAATTCCAAGCATTTTTTGAGCATTCTCAATTGGCGATGAGGTTGTCTGTACATACACATACATACACAAATCACGTATATATATATATATATATATATATATATAGAACAGACTATATATATATATATATATATACGATAGAGCCTAAGGTAAAAAGACCTAATGGACACGGTTAGCTTGAGTGTGGGCGTCCCTGAGTCTGTAGGTACATTAAGGAAGAAATGTTATATTTATAAGCCTTTTTATTCCGAATTCGCTACAATTTCAGTAAGTACATGTTGTTGTTGTTGTTATTGTCGTTTTTATTTTTTATTTTATTAAATTGTCGCGTAATTCGGCGTGCCTCATGGCATAGGCCTCCTCCGTGTATTGGAGGGTTTGGGCTATAGTTCCCACGCGCGCCCAGTGCGGATTGGGAACTTAACACACACCATTGCATTTCTTCGCAGATGTGTGCAGGTTTCCTCACGATGTTTTCCTTCACCGAAAAGCTCATGGCAAATTACAAATGCAATTTTCGCACATAAATTCGGAAAAACTCAGATTAAATACTATATCTCGTTTAATAAGAAAATAAAAGTCCATCACGATGAATTATTGCATTAGACACATTAATAAACTAAAACCGAAGTGCACTACAGACGGACATTTGATACTTTCATTCAATTTCTGTGAAAGTATCGCAAAAATCACCAATAATGCGACGTTGCCAGCTCAGCACGGATGCGCCCTCCCAACCAAATTTACCCCCTTATTCATAAACGCACTATAGGCTTCTGCTAACTTAGTAATAGTTTGTCCTTATCTGTCACTTTGACATTTACCTTTCACAGATAAGGACAAACGATTACTAAGTTAGCAGAGGCCTATAGATTGTTTATGAATAAGGGGGTTAGTTTTTAAATAACATAGTTATCTACCATGAAAAACGTCTTACGGACGGACATGAAAGTGCTTAATCCTTAAATTTAGTTTTAATTTTTGTTTGAGTTGAGTTGAAGAACTGGGGCCTTACCATGACGTCTTCATGCGATTCAGCTTAGGTTCGCCCGCTGTCAGATACATACTAAAAATGACAGCTAAAACCTGCAGGCTTATTGTCTAACTCGCTCGCGATCGCCATCGTGTTCGTTTTGACAGTTCTTGTATGAATGTGACAGCTAGCTGAATCCGATGCCAATTGTCAGCCCATACATGAACTGTCAAAATGAAGACGATGGCGATTGCGAGCGAGTTAGACAATAAGCCTACTGAACTGAGCCGGAATTAAGACGTCATGGTAAGGCCCCTGGGAAAATTAAAGTGGGTCGCTGTTAAACTTTTTGTTCCACGATATACCTATGTCTGTACGCCACAAAGTGAATAGTTCCACAGATTTCAACGTGAAAATGTTTTTAGTTCACAAAGTATTCCTTAACCACGAAAGGGTTTCGGGCAGGAATAGCTAACAAAGCCCACCTCGGGTAAGTAAATGAAACTTGTTTCAAATATAAACTAGAAAGCCTAAACGTAAGTTTGAGCTTATGAAAATTGCGAAACGCGATTGTTAATTTTAACTGTTTCACGACTTTATTTTAGTTATGTTTTTAATTAATGTTTTAATTTAGTTACAGTTATTGATTATTGAGTGGATTCTTGCCTACGACGTGTTGGTTCAAAACCCGGTTTCATTTTGACATTTGCCGAACTTTTTATTTGGTTTGACTGTGTAGATGGGTTTAAAAAATATAAGTTGCAAATTCAGTGCTATTTTAACTCTCAGCACGTCCCGTGGTCAGTTTTAGATCTTCTCTTCAACTTAATTTAACTTCGATTCACGCGAACGTTGGGCAAAACTTTGTAGTGAGAAATCTTGCAGTTTGGCCATTAGTAATGCATTCCCAGTATAGCCTTAGCGCATGCCAGGAAAGTGGGGTTTGCGGCTGCGCGGCGTGGGTGCAGCGGCGTAGCACTGTGGCACGTCAGTCGGTCTAGAGCGGCTACGAGCGCGCTACGAAACCGTAGCAGGCCTACGCTTCCCGCGCGTAATGCTACGAGTGTATCGGCACCGCGCGTGATCGCATGCCCATCCTCACTTTTCAGTGCCAGCGCAAGTGATTAATATAAAATATAAACATTCAAATAGGTAAAGTTTGTTTAATGTTTTATGTGAGTCGAATTTAGTTGTTGTACCTGGGGAATAAAAGTTTCCGATGTTACGGTACCGTTCGCAATGTTTGTTAATGGATGCGAAGTTTTTTTTCCGTTTTAACAATGTTGCTTTGGAATGAAGGACGGGTTTTTGCAAGTTTTCTGTGTATTTGTGTAATTTTTTTTATCGTTCTGCTGTGCACGGCTTCATGTCAAGTGTGTTTTCTGCACTTTTATATATTTTTTATTTTATTTTATACAACTTTACAATCGTTATAATATATGCTGATTAACAAGATTGTAATGGAATGTACCTTAAAATCTATAACTTAGACAACCCTACGGGTTCAACGAAAATATTTATTGAAGCTAATTAAACTGAGTGAGATAACGTTGGCTTGTCAAATATTTACTTTGAAGTTAATAGTTGATGTATATTTATTGGGGTGATGTAATTATTACGCAATACTAATATTCATATACTAAATGTTGGCATTATTAAATGTCAAAATTATTCTAAAAAAAAATCTGTATAAAAACTACTCAATTCTGAAGAAGACTAGAATATTATGTTCAACTGTAAGTTTACATGAAGCAAAAATAATGAGATAACTTTTCTATTTTTCAATACAATTAATTACAAGTTCTAGAATTACCGCTCTGTCCAATTGAACAAGCCGCGGCCCGTGTTTCCATGGAGAGCATACAGACAGAACTAAGTTCGTTTCAGTTTTAAATAAGGTTACCGTTTTTTTTACATTAAAAATGGCTATACTCGCCAAATAAAAGACACGCACACGAAACACCTAAACTAAGTATACCGTTCCACCGTACATTTGCAAAGACTGCAAAGACTACAGAATTTTTTTTTTTGATCTCCATGAATTTTGCGACGTTTTTTTTACTATTATATTATTAATCTTATCTGCTATCTGAGGTATAGGGGTAATAGCACGCATCACGGAATGACGAGGATCCAGGTTTCATTCCCGGCCATAGCTTTACTTTTCGGATTTTTCTATGTGTTCTATTATTCCGTGTCTTTAAAAAATTAATTTGTAACGGTTAAAACCGTAAAGATAAATAGAAAAAATCAAGAAATAAAATTCTTGATTCATTCGATAGTATCTATTCGTATTGTTATTAAACCTTATTTCATTCCTCGTTATCTATTTATTAAAATTCTGTTACACAGATAATGCAGGACTGCCGTTCCAATCAATGGAAACTTGCAGCGATTCTCAAACTGTTGGTTGGTTGTATTGCTCCCATGCGTCAGAGTCAGAATTTTTAGGTAGGGGCTGACTATTCCGCTCGAATTTTAGCCGCACGTCTGAAGAAGACTTTTAACTATTGCTTTTAGCTTTGAGCCAGCTGCTTTTGAAAATATAGAGGAATTATATTCTCACTGGCAAGTAGTCATGACGATTCACACACATAAACCTTAAAAAAAAACGTTGGTACCAAGATGTCGTTGAAATTGGTGCCTCTTAAATTGCAGGCGCTTTAGTTAGACTATTGTGATCTGTAAAAACCAATTCACGATGTAGATCGTTTTTACAACCGACCTCGAAAAAATGGGTACCACGAACCCCAATAATTTAGTTTCACGCTAAGTGGAATGCTGAAAAGAAGTGATGATTGATAGAATCAGGTGTTACTTTGCGGAGGTCCATATTAAATATCATACTAGATTTCCCCCCAAGACCCCCCTTGGTGATACTCGGTGATTGTAACACTAACCCCTCCCCCCTCATTTAAGATCACGTGTATTTTTCGGACTTAGCACGAATTAGGTTAGTTAATTAAAAAAACAGCAATAACTTCATGTTTTTGTTATTGTTTGACTTTCCTGCTGTGTAAAAAATTACACTTGTTGTGTTCTCCCTCCACCATGCATCGTGATAATTCGTGAATACGTTATTTTGCTGACCCCCCACCCCCCCATAAACGATCACACATGATTTCTGGACGAGCCCTAGGCGTACCTTGGCGTTGGTAGCGGAGCAGCATGGTAAATGTTTTTTATTATTTATTCATGAAGTTTGGCAACCCCTGGAATATGGGGTAAATAATTGACAAAAGTATTTGTTCGCAACTAGCCCGGTGGGTATCCTCTGTTAATGGCGCTCGTTAATTTCGTATCACCGTCTTGCCGCTTACATCGTTCTAGTGATTATTCTCCGTTCCCAATTAATAAGAAAATGTTTTCCTAAGACATAGTACGGATATTAATTTTATGAGAGCCCGGAGGTAAATAATGATCCAACCTGAGGCCGTACTGTACAACGCGCGGGCGCTCACAATCGTATTTGCCATCCCTCTCTGTCGCACTATCTGCCGTTTGTCAGGTAGACATTTATATTGATTACGATTTTGATTACGATCGTACGCGTGTTAGATAAGAACTAAAATAAGCTTCTAAATACAACTTCTTTTGGTTTTGATGCTGATTTAAATATTCTATGACAGCGTAATGATAATAATTAGTTACATATAGGATTAATTGTTATGGAGGTCTATGTTAATAAGTCAAACCACTCCCTAGTGATAGAGAAACGCGGTAAGGATAATTTGTTTCAATTAGTGTACCTAAACTATCTTTTTAAATACCCTTAAATGATAATGTTGAACACTGGAGAACAGTCGAGAACCCTAAAAGCTACATTATAAATATTTGTAAGTAATGTACTTACCAATTAAAAATACATAGAATAAATGTATCTTTTCTATGTAGACGTTGAAAGAATCAATTAATTAATTAGTTCATACTACAACAGAGGAGAAAACACAACTACCTTTTTACGTCAAAGAAAATTAAGGGAAGCACTTTCTTTGATTATATTTTATATCAGTCCGGTGACCGACTACTAGACAACGTAGACCTCGGAGACTTAAATTAGAAAAAGTTTAGGTATTCTCCCAAGGCTAGGAAGCCTAAACGCACCCTATTAAGCTACCAAGCTGTACCATGGACCATTATAGCTAGACAGTTGACATTTTCACAGATAATGTGTTTCTGTTGCAACTATTAAGAACAAATACTAAAAATCTAACTTTTTTGTTTCTATCCATGTAAATAACCAATATAAACTGAGCGCAGACTCAACACTGGATTTTATATTCACTTGCCGAATTTGAACCCTCAGTGCGCGAGTCTGACTCGCACTTGGCCAGTTTTATCTTAGGCACGCGCGAACTGTCAACTTTTTGGCCTCGTCTAAGTTAATTCAGGGTCTAATGTAAGGGTAGTGTATTCTAAAACATTATTATTCATTGTTCCCAAAATAGTGAGAAGGGGCGGTCAAGTTGGTATTGAGGAATGGAACGTTCTAGTAAAGGCCAAGTAGTGTTAAAATTGGAATATTCTTTCAAATAAAACCAGCTAAATGCACGTCGGACTATGCATAATGTAGATTTCTGTACGCAGTCTAAAACGAGTTGGATTGGTTACTACTTCTAACACTTGAGCCGCTCCCTATCACAAATAGAAATAGAAATAGAAATATTTATTGCATAAACTGTCTGTGGGTGTACACAGTTGACAAGAAGTACATGGTATCAACAGCTACCCGTACAAAAATAAATTTCATGGGTAAATCGGTGGCGGTTACATCGTTTTTTGAACTTTTATGTAAAAAAGGACTGTTTTTTGGTGATTTCTCCACAACTATACCTAAGATGGTTTAAGAAAATTAGTTTTCGTTGAAAGTTTATAACGCTCTATTAAGCCCAGTTTAGACTTGCAAGAAAAATCCAGCAAGCTTCATTACACAAGGCCGTGATGCGGGTTAGAAGTTGTCGACCCAGTGCCATAATGTAATGCGACTACATTATGGCACTGTACATTATGGTAAATTGTGTTTTATAGCGATTTATTGATGCTGCGGACTAAAAATCAGAGGACACACACACACACACACAATTTTTGCGACTTTCTGAGCTTATAGCTCTAAATATTGACTTTATTAAATAAAAGTTGCCTGAAAACAAGATGTAATATTACGACTGCAAGGATAAACTGGGTCGACCTCAACGATAAAATATTACAATATCATTACAGTATCAGAGGGGTTAATACCATGACGTCTTAATGGGATTCAATTCTGATTCAGTTTAGTTTCGCTCGCTGTCAGATCCATACTGAAAATGACAGCTAAGCCCTGAGTCGGAATCGAATCGAATTATAAAACGTCATGGTAAGGCCTCTATAAGTCAAACACAATAAACGAATATACGGTTTCAATATCAATCGATATCTATTATAACGAAGATCGAAAGCAATTCCACGAGAAGCGCTCTAATGAAAATGTATATTCACGCTTTGAAGTTTGAATATAATCAAAGTAGACTGACTTTCATTTTAATACACTTAACGCGAGACATCGAAATAAATGTACGTAGTTACTTATCCCATTGATAACAGAAATAGATTCGTTTCGCTCTCCTACAGACCGATTTACTGAGAGCCTCTTGACCGACCTGAGTCTAGGTAGGTACCTACATTTGCTAAGTCTATTATGTAGTGCCCTTCTCTGACTTTCTATTGACTGAAACATAGAGTTGAAAGTCAAACCTTAGCAGATCAAGTAATATAGAAGACCGCAAATATAAAAGCTCAATTGTGTCTATTACTTAATGGTTTTTGGTAAAATAGTATTATAGCTTAGATACATTTACTGGACACACGTGAGAGAGAGAGGCAACTATGCTTTGTCAAGTTTTCTGGTATCTTTATGATTTGAAGTATTGTACTTTACATTTTAGCTCGAAAAGTATGTACGTTGAAGTGGCAATGGGCAGGCCACATCGCTCGTAGAACAGACAACCGTTGGGGGAAAAAAGTTCTCGAGTGGCGACCGCGATCCGGAAGACGTAGTGTTGGCAGGCCTCCCACTAGGTGGACTGACGACATCGTAAAAGTTGCGGGAAACCAGTGGATGCAGGTGGTGACTTGTCGTTCATTATGGTGTGCTAAGGGGGAGGCCTTTGGTCAGCAGTGGACGTCTTCAGGCTGATGATGGTGATGATGATGACTTATACATTTTGTTTCTGAACCAACCAGTTACCTTACTTACTACACTACAAACTTGTGAAAGATAACTACGTATATAATATACTGTTTCTTCATTAGAAGTCCGCTCTCCTTTGCTTCCACATAACATCAACATAGGTACATAATACATACCTACATAATACCACAAATAAAAAACTATCACCAATATGAAAATATGCAAATTTGTACGAGATTTCAAATTGGAGTTGATACTCAAAGCATTTTATCCGTCACAATTAAATATCAATTATAATATACTTATAGTCTTTATTATTTCAACTGAGCTTTTATTTATTACCAATAATTAAGTAATAGTATCTTTACAACACCGCTATCTGCCTTTGCTCTTGTATTTTTTCTTGTATATATTTTTTATAGTACTATACTTTTATAGTACATCACAGTCTCTTATCAAGTACTAGCTGTTGCCAGCGACTTCGTCTGCAAAGAATTCGTTTATCGCTATCCCGCGGGAACTACGCAATTTTCCGGGATAAAAAGTAGCTGTGCTATTCCAGACTTTTTTCTATTTAAGTGCCGAATTTCATCCGGATCCGTTGGGCCGTTCTGGCGTGATAGAGTAACAAACAAACATCCATCCATCCATCCATCCATACTCTTGCATTTATAATATTAATTCGATTTTGATAAGAGACTGTGATGGAAGAGTCGTATTACCCATTTAGGGCCTGTTGCACCACTCTCTTTTAAGTTCCAGTTATCTTAACTGTCAGTTATCTATGATTCCGTCTCTATTTTATACTACGAAACAGACAGAGACGTCATTATAGATAACCGACAGTTAAGCTAACTGTTACTTAACAGAGAGTGGTACAACAGGCCCTTAAAGTTTTATATTAAGGGCCTGTCTCACCATTTCTTAACTGTCAGTTATCTATGATGACGTCTCTGTCTGTTTCATAGTAATAAATAGAGACGGAATCCTGCTAATACATTGACTTAAGAAAATGCGAAAGTTTGTGTGACGATGTGACGATGTGAGTGTGTATGTTTGTTCCTTCTTCACGCTGAAATGACTGAAAGGATTTGGATAAAATTTGGAACGGAGATAGCTGGTACCCTAGATTGAAACATAGGCTACTTTTTATCCCGGAAAATTGCATAGTTCCCGCGGGATAGCGATAAACATGTCAATTGCTAATTTTACGCGGACGAAGTCGCGGGCAGAAGCCTGTTAAGAATAACTTTTTTCCACACACTTACTATCGTAACAAACACGTTATTTTGTTTCGATTTTATGATTAGAGACATCTATTGCCGCCCGTTTAAGGCGTTGACCTTACGAGTAAATACTTAAAATGTTGACATTATTTATTGGCTCCAGTTATCACAGTACGCTTTTACAGCTCTAATTAATCGATCTACAATTCGATTTCTTAATTTAGAAGTTCTTTAACAGCTAAAACTCCGCATAGCCAACTTTTTAATGAGCCGATGGATTTCGTCAGACCGTTTTGAGTATACGTAAGTACTCCACTTCATTTAATTCCTACTTAACCTAGTTGTCGGCTTCTGCCTAAATGAACAGAATAATGATAAATGCATGAAACAAATTCATGAATGAATAACAAGCCAGCCTAGTATAACTCGGACGCGGTGAGCAATAAACATTTACACGGAATGAATTGTTGTTCAAGTGTCGTGCTACGCCTTTATTTCTTAAATTTTAAATTAAAGTGAAGTGCTAGGTGCAGCCGCGAATGGTGCAAAATAACAAAAAATAGCAAAAGAGGCGCACGGGTTGTGAGTGTGACAGTGACTTATGCGACGTCCGCCCTTTCCCTGCCTCGCGGCTATTGTAGCTACTCATTCCCTTGAATTGTTACCTAAATTAATTTTTGGCCGTTGCCATTCCACTTCTCAATGTGTCTGGGGTTCTAACCCTTCTTATTTTTTTCCCTCCGTTTTTTTTGTGTGAAAACATTCGGCAGCTCCGAAAAGTAATTCCGGCGACTGCGAGAGGGCCACTTAATTTTTTAACAGAATTGAGATAAGAGGTCTGACTGCTAAAGGATGCCAGCTGCCTTTTTTTTTTTTTTTTTTTATGTGAATAGGAAGGCAAACGAGCAAGTGGGTCACCTGATGGTAAGCGATCACCACTGCCCATAGACACCCGCAACCCCGGAGGGATTGCAAATGCGTTGCCAACCTAGAGGACTTAGATGAAATGCCTCTTGTGCCCGTAATTTCCCCGGCTGTCTTACTCTCCACACCGGAACACAGCAGTGCAAGCACTGCTGCTTAGCGGCAGGATTAGCGAGTAAGATGGTGGTAGCGATCCGGACGGACCTTGCACAAGGCCCTACCACCCGCCTCGGTGTACGCACTTAGGTAAATTATCGATTTTATTTGGAAAATACTTCAATTGAGATTATTCGTTATATTTTTAAAATGCAGAGATCCCTTTCAGTGATAAATTCACTATAGTACATTATTTGTCATGTAACCTGTTACCTTTATGTTTTACTAGCTAATGCCAGCGACTTCATCTGTAAAGAATTCGTTTATCGCTATCCCGCGGGAACTACGCAATTTTCCGGGATAAAAAGTAGCTTATGTGTTATTTCAGACTTTTCTCTATTTGTGTGCCAAATTTCATCCAGATCCGTTGGGCCGTTCTGGCGTGATTGAGTAACAAACAAACATCCATCCATCCATCCATCCATACTTTCGCATTTATAATATTAGTTAGATGTACTCATACAACAAAGATAGGTATACAAATAACAGGTTCATAAAATATATCTTTTATCGCATAAAAATTGAGATTACTCGTACCTACGTAGGTTAGTTTTGACACAGTTGTAATATCTAACAACTTGTCGTTTTTACGACTTAATAGACTAGCGGTTAAGTATAGAACTATGAAGCTTGAGGTTCTAGGTTCGATCTCCGGTCGGGGCAGATACATGTTTATATCGACGACCGAATGGCCCAGTGGTTAGAGAACCTGACTATGAAGCTTGAGGTCCCGGGTTCGATCCCCGGTCGGGGCAGATATTTGTATGGAAATACGAATGTTTGTTCTCGAGTCTTGGATGTTTAATATGTGTTTAAGTATGTATTTAACTATATAAGTATGTTTATCCGTTGTCTTGCGCCCATATTACAAGCTTTGCTTAGTTTGGGGCTAGGTCAATTTGGTGTCAATTGTCCCAAGATAGGTATATATTTATTTATATGACGAATGACAATGTTTGTTCTCTACTATTGTACATTTAATGTGTTTAAGATTGTATCTACTCAAGTGACTGCTTGTATGAGCTTTGCTTAGTTTGGAATTAGGTAAATTAGTAAAAAATTTAAAAGATCCATGGTTAATAAAATCAGACATTTATTATCAGCGGTATCTTCTACCAGTGACCATAATGCATGTAACTGCATCGAAATATCGTGAGTGTGTTGATAATTATGTCTCCGTAGTTTGATGTCAATTGTCGTATATGTCGGCGCGATTGATGTTAACGCCATCTAGTGGTGGCGTTATGAACGTTCGGAGATTGTTTAAATCGTAACAGCAAGCTACCTGCCTTTCTTGTGACGCCATCTAGCGACGGTTGCTGTAATTACGATTGGAATTCACTCTGTGGATCGGAGATCGGGATCGGCGGTAGGGGGGTTCTCACGATAGCGTGACTGAGTTACTTTTGGTCGGACCGCCGAGCCGCGCAGTCGTCGAACTTGGTGAGCGTATCCACCTGAACCACTTTTACCATGTCGAGCTATTCTTGTTGTCCTTTCTGTGCCTACCCTCTATCCAGGCTGGTGAGTGGGTTGGCCCACGTTCGAGCTTCAACCACGAAGGACTACCGGGCCGCCCGTCCGTCTAATTGTCTAGTAAGTGGGTAGGCCTGGATGGTATGGTCCTAAGAAGAAACCTGCGAGTTCGTTCCTTAATAACTAGCTGTCTTACTCTTACTGTGTATTTTCTAGCACTGATACAGAATTGTACTAATGCACTGTCTTTTGTAAGCGCCGTTGTTAGCGCGTAGTGAATACTACAATACTTGCCTCCACGAAGGTTCGTATTAGCAAAGGAGGCGTGAGGAGAGGTCGTGGGGAAGGATACGGTGGACCTCCCGGGGTCCTGTGGACCCCGGCTTTCTTATGTGCAACCTGTACAGTTGTGTAGCAAAACTAGGTTAAGGAGAATCTATGTGATTACCCGATAATGCCCTACTCGCACTGCGTTGGACGAACTATTGCGCAGCAGATCTATAATCATGAGTTTCCACTATAGCACTAAAACGAGTTACGTCCTCATATGTAGTGGTTGACTATTCTGGCCTTTACCCGAGCGCCAGGCATATACAGACTCACCTACAGCTACCTCATAACTCCGACATATAGTATTTATTTATTTACAGATATAGTGTAGTTTAAAGTAGCTGTTGTAGAGGTCGAAATCGAGAACCTGCACAAAACTTCTCCCCGAACAACGTTATAAAGCGGTCCGTTACGAGAAATTTCGGGTTTATCGGCTTCTAAGGGCAAAATGTGAACAAATACTACGTAATACGCCTAATCGTAAGAACTTTAAGGGAAGGGTAGCGTGAGACAACCGCCCCGACCCGTGTCATGTTCGCTTCTCCATTTACAGGTATTTGTTTACTCTCTGGGCAATAAAATGTAAGCTTTTGTTCCGGTTTTGAAATACTTGCGAAACGCATTATTTTCAAAATTACTCTGAAACGTCACGTTATTAAATAAACAGAAAAAGCATATGAAGAAAGTTACAAAGTAAGCAATCGTATGTGACAGTTTCTTTTACATATTTTGATGCCACGTTTTAAAAGTTTGTCAGGGGCGGGAAAGGTTTCATAATTTTCAGAGGCTATAAGCTTGTGTCCTTAATTATTTATATTATTCAAAAATGTTACTAAAACCGCTCTTTTTCAAGAAAAACCCCAATGATAAATCACACATTGCCTCCTTTAAACATCTCCTTCGATTGCATGTATTGAGACCTTTTTCCCCCTCATATTTTACTTAGCAATGAATACAAGCAAGACACCCTGCATTGGCCTGCATATAAAATTAAATTCACATGGCCTTAACCTCCGAGTAAAATATTTGTGACTTACGGACAGAAAAACAGACAAACGGACTCGATGAAACTACAAAGGTTTCATTTTTGCCATATAAGCTACGGAATTCTAAAAAACTAATTTCACAAGGCAACACGTTGCGTGATAACATAATAGCCTAAATACGCTTGTATTTTTTGCAAAATAAAATCATCTCGTTTAATGGCGGCAAAGGTGAGATGAGGCGTGGCTTGGCTCTTGCCTAAAGTTTTAGACAGACTCTCGCGTTCGGGTCGAAACTCATATTAGGATTTAAATTTGATAATAACCAAGCGCCTACATTTAAACTGAAAGCCGTGGTAACCTAGTGGTTTGACCTGAGGCCTCTCGGGCAGAGGGTAGTGGGTTGCAATTTGATTTCGCACTTTGATACTCGCATTCAGGGTTACCAAGCTACTACTGTGATAAGGACAGTTATTTGTAAAGGTTAGAAGTTGTGCTATTTTTATATTGGCCCCATCACCAGCCTACAATCAAGAACCTGGGGCCTTACCATGACGTCTTAATGCGATTCAGTTTAGGATCGCTCGCTGTCAGATTCATACTAAAAGTGACAGGTAAAACTTGAACTGAGTCGGAATTAGGACGTCATGGTAAAGCCCCTGAGCTAACACTTTTCTTATGTCAACATATGGTTATTTTATGAACCTACTAGTTGTTGCCTGCGACTTCGTCTGCAAAGAATTCGTTAATCGCTATCCTGCGGGAATTTTCCGGGATAAAAGTTAGCCTATGTGCTATTCCAGACTTCTCTCTATCTATGTGCCGAATTTCATCCAGATTCGTTGGCCCGTTCTGGCGTGATTGAGTAACAAACAAACATCCATCCATCCATCCATCCATACTTTCGCATTTATAATATTAGTTAGATTTGAGTTTGTTTCTTTAAATTTCTAATTGCACCGCCTGTTCTTTTCTTCATTCTGTGCTTAAGGTTGCGATAAGGCCTATTACTTGCCTAGTAATTTCTCTATGTACCTGTTTTCTGTATTTATTACGTGGTGTTCAATGAAGAACTCTTTCTTTTATTGCATAGTATTGTATCTAAAGGCTGTCCCAGAAGTAAAGAGACAAATTTCAAATTTCAAACTATATGAAAAGATTTTTATTTTTTTAAGAAAAATAACTGTCATGGCCGCCGTAGGCATTATATCTGTCAGATTAAGCGGGAATTTCGAAAGTATTTTTAAAGTTTTAATTATGAAGAGAGCTGAACACGAAGTATAAGCAAAAAGAGTTATTCAATTTTATAAATGTCATGGAAAAACGGACACGATACGTCATTTTTCTCCAGAGGGAGTGAGAAGAACTACTTTGTATCGAATTATAAAGCGTTTTGAGAAACGCATGGAGATATTTATAAAAACATTCCTGGAAGAAAACGTACTTTTTCGTCACCTAAGAATATAAATAAGGTAAAAAAGTTTATAAACGGAATCCCTCGATGTTTGTTAGAGTTGCTGCGGATAAATTGAAAATATCGAAGTCAAGTATAGCTCGAATGAAAACACACGACATACAGCTTAAAGCGTTTGCAAAATTATCTGCTCCTAAATATATTAAATACCAGGAAGTGCGAGCTAAAAGAGGATGCCGAAGAGTGTATGAAAAAACACTGAAAAAAGTTCTTATAATTGATGACGAGACCTCGTGCCCGTGGACCCAATGGATGTTCCTGAAAAGCAATACTACCACGCAAACAATCGCACCGCAGTAGAATATTCACAAAAAATCATACCAAAGGCCAAATTTTTCAATAAATACCTACTTTGGCAAGCCATAGCCCAGAGTGGTAATACGTCTGAACCATATATTTGCACAGGCTCCATGAACGCACGCATTTACCTGAGAGAATGTATGATAAAGCGATTGAGTCCCTTCATTTATAAATATTACCATAGGGAAGAAATTATATTCTGGCCGGATATGGCGTCATGCCACTACACCACCGAAGTCACCCAACATTTAGAGGCTGCGGGGATAGATTTTATACGAAAACATAATAGCGCCCCAAATGTTCCCCAAACTCGTGGTATTGAAACTTTTTGTTCTTTATGCAAACGAGAATATAAAAAACAAACGGAAAAACCCAAATCATTGGCTGCATTTAAACATCGATGGACTAGTTTGGCTAAAATTGTGGCAAGTAGGTCAGGAAAAGCTGTAATGAGGCGAGCAGCAATAAACCTCAGAAAAATTGGCTATAAAGGCATTGCACAAGCAAATTTAATATAAAATAACAAATATGATTTTATTCTTGATTGGACTTAATGTAAATGTTAGCACTTTATTTTATTTTTTCATTAAATATTTTCATTTCAAACTTGTCTCTTTACTTATGGGACAGCCCAGTATTTGCTCTCGTTCACTTCAGACTACGAGAGAGTATTAAAATTAAAGAGGCTGACACTGCTGACAGTTGATTGTGAACCGCCCTAATAATAAACATCCAGACTCATCAAAAACTCAGGCGATATTCACGACATGTAAATGGGTGGATTGGACCCGACTAATTCCACCGGCTGCCGTAAGGCACTTAAATTTGTTATTCGTACAAAACACGTGTCGTTCCCTTCCAACCTTGTTCCAAGACTCGCGGATTTGGATACCTACACAATTAAATTATATTGGTAGCTTCACTCTCTACAAAATGCGTGGAATAGAATAATTTGAAGGTGAATTTGCATTGAAATCGTACTAAATAATAAGGTTATATATTAGGTTACATTTGGTTAGGTTATATTGTGAGTAGAGTGAGTCATGATGCTAGTAATAATTTAAAATAATCACAATAGGTATTATTTACAGTTGTAGTTTTTAAAAACCCATTTCTGGGTAACTCAGTCAAGAAAGCTACATTCGACTTATCAGCTCCAATTAAAAAACAAGGATTTACCGGAAGAGATTAGGAAATAATATTTTCCAGAGATGATTTCGTAAATACAAAGTTATGTATACTTCTTTATAATTAGAACAATCGCTGCTGCGTACAAAAAATGCTAGGTACGGTAAAATATAAATGAACTTAAACCTTTAAACTGAAATCGGCAGTTAATTCTAAATTTAAAATTATACCAATTTAGATGTAACTCCTTTTGAAATGTTGCTCGTCGTCTTCTTTACATGTAAAATGGGTTAATTAAATTACCTACCAATTAAGTATGATTTAAGGCAAAATATAAAATCAACTAAAATCAAATTCAGAAACCAAAATAATCGATAAGGTTTATGTAATTTTTGCTTACATTCATGTTGCGAAGACAAATCAAAATATAAAATATTTTTTGGCAAAATCGTCCTATTTAGACATACGTTTTAGCAGGGAACATAAAGCTGGACACACATTCAAATAGGCACATAGTTAAAACCTCATGAACTCATCTTACTTTTTGCTCGTCAGTCATTTACATTTTCGATCTTAGAAAAGTAGCAGGTTTTTTATAAGAGCAGAGCTTTATTATAGACCGAGCTCAAAATACAAGTAGCTCTAGGTAGGTAGCGTAGATTTTTCAAACGTCTCTTTCATTTAGGTAGACGTATTCGCATACTGTTCGCGTGTACGAGAGTAAACGGAATTAGGTACTTCAAGTAGTTATGTCTTGTCGAATGTCCGGAGTTCAGCGTGAGATATAACTCATAATGCAGCTGCTTGCGCTACTGACACGGATTTGTGACCCTCATGTGTTCCATATGTAACACTGATATAATATAGTGAGTCCATTCTTATCGATCACAGTTTCATTCGGACACGTAGTAACACTCAAGAACTGATGGGAAAGATGCACCGACCTGTTACCTAATGCTGGGGGTCAGAGTTGTTCAAATAGCCGCTATAATGTAATGCACAAGTGTGCATGTGTAAAATTTTACACTTCATCATAATTATCATTCTCCATGTGTTAAATTTATTATCTCTGTTTAATGTTTCTGTGCGGGTGGTAGGGCCTTGTGCAAGGTCCGTCCGGATCGCTACCACCATCTTACTCGCCAATCCTGCCGCTAAGCAGCAGTGCTTGCGCTGCTGTGTTCCGGTGTGGAGAGTAAGACAGCCGGGGAAATTACGGGCACAAGAGGCATTTCATCTAAGTCCTCTAGGTTGGCAACGCATCTGCAATCCCTCCGGGGTTGCGGGTGTCTATGGGCAGTGGTGATCGCTTACCATCAGGTGACCCACTTGCTCGTTTGCCTTCCTATTAACATAAAAAAAAAAATAAAAAAAAAATAGTTCTATTTCGTTAAACTTTTTATTTTCCCGTTTTATACCGTTGCCATATGCCTTGTTTGCAATCATAGAATAAAATACTTATTAATAGTAGCACCAACCGTGACGATATTTAATAAAACGTAGCTTTATTAAACACTGCGTAATTACTTTATGCTTTGCACTCATCTCGTATGAAACAGCATGACGTTTTATAGCTTCACATTTTATAACGCCGCCGTGAGCTATTATTTATCCGATGTGTTCCAGTGGGAACAAACGGTTTGCACACAAAACATTTATTTGGCGAGCTCGCATTTTGTTATAAGCGAGGGATATCCGGCAGGCAGGTGTCATGAGCTGGGAATATCCATCTATGAAACGCCTATATAAAACCTAAATTAACTTCTTTGACTACAGTACTAAAAAATTTAAGCACAGTCAAGGCGTTGGCTGCGATTTTTTGTTTGCTCTCGATAGCGATGAAAGGAATGAATTGATTACATAATAGTATATCGCTCGTTTGGTAAATGATTTTAATTAAAACTCAAACACTCAACCAGTAGAAAATTAGAGGTCTTTGTTTTCGATTTTAATTATTTTCAAGAAGACTGAAGACACAACAGTCAGGCAGGCAGAATCATTTTACATTTGTGAAGTTATTAATTGTCATCTCAATGCTACCTTGAAAGTGGTGTTAATCTTACTAGCACTCAACCGTGGCATTAAGACTTTTAACCGGTTAAACTTATCAAAAAAAATCGGACAGTAAAATGTCTTAAAAGTTTTCCACCAATCTGCAAATCAACGTTGACTTTCAAAGCCAGCGCTATTGAGTAGCAGATTTAGCATCTAAACGCTTCATTAGTTAGTTAAATTTCGAACTGATAGATATCAAGAGCAAATCCTGTAATATATTGAAGGAGATTATAACTTAGATACAAATTCTAGTATCTAGTTACATTGTGTATGTGCTCGAACAACAGTTAACAAGATAAACTTCATTTAGGAAACCAAAACAGATTACTCGTGTTATACACACTGATAATCCTGTATTAGTTTAGGGTTTTAAATCCTAAGCAAATAACGGTTCGAATTGTGCAAGTTTTCATTCATTGATAAAGAAATTATCTTTACTTAGTAGATTTACCCGCGTCTTCGAATGCGCATATTAAAATTTGATACGAAGCTTTTCTGCTTTCCCATCGATATTTTTAAAGTGGGTACCTAAAAGACAGGACTCTCACTGGAAGTATTCCGCGTAATCGAAAAAAAGTCCGTTTCCTGTTTCGATCAGGATATCCCTGGATTTGTAACATTTTGGTGGTTTTTTTTCGTTACCTATATTAATTAGTAGTAGGTATATTATCATCAAAATGTTGTAAATAAAATTTGGTTGCATGTATTTTGTTCAAATCCTGTAAGTAAATTTTCACGAGCTCGGTGGTCGGATTGAATTGAAATTTAATCTCCGTGCATGCAAATCGGATATCAATTACAATACATTAAACAAAAAGTAGCTTTTAAAAAAAACTTGTACCTAGAATTACTTTTAAAACCAAAGTCCATTACAGGACGCTTTCACGTCACGTTACATGAATTTTCTTTTTTACGAGACGCCAAATGTTCCAGCTCTCACTTTGCACGCCGCCGCTCCATGCACGGATATTTCCGAGCCACGTTCCGCTTTGTCATCATTTTTGGCAACAGATGTTTCGAATTCACAATTTTAAACTTAATAGAATTGAGAGTCTATGCTCCGCATCACTGAATTATGATAATATTATATACGTCAGATTTCAGAGTATTCAAGTAAGTCAATGTACCTACATAGTATAAGCAGCAAACTACTTCCTGGGTTTCCTGTAAATTACCTCCCAATGTAAGTGATGTGGTGGCTATTCCCTAGTTTTATTTGCTGTTTCTAGGAAATTGACGAGACCCTTCTTTTATGACAAATTCAGCCACAGTAAAAAGATTTTGGAACCCTTTCCTGGTAGGTTAGAATAATAAAATTGATCACAAAACGAAATTCTAGGAAAACCGTCACGGCTCTTTGAGGAAGTCTTTATATGCAATATGGTACAAAACGGACAAAAGATTGTTTTCTATGTATAATACATGTCATATTCAATAATTTTTTGTTAAAAATATAATCAGTTACAAAAAGTAACGCTCTATATATATGTATTTATTTATTTTTCCAATATTATCTCACGCTCTATTTTAGGTTATCAAATTGAAGGAATGCTACTTTTTGAATGACATGTTTTTGTACGTGTACTTAATAATTGATTATAGTCTTAAAACTGATATTATTTCGTTTTATTAACTGGTTCAAACCGATTTAAACCGGTTCCAAGTGAACCTTAAAACGTTCCATTGTCCCCGGACGCGACGTGGGCTCAGAGCGGTCATTCGTGGATGATCTACGCGAATCTTTATATAGCCATTTAACTACGTAGGTGCATACGCGTAGAGAACGACACAATTTATGACCCACCATTTGTTTTTCCTCTTTTATAGACCTATCATGTCGTCATGCAGCCTTTTTACCTAACGGGATCTTGATGTCCTCATCCCGCGGCTTGGGCGAGGTAGCTCCATTTATTTACCTGTTCAGAATTGCCGTCAAAATTGCTATAAGAGTTAGTTTTTTATGATATGTTGTGGTTGTTTACGCAAATAGTTATTGTGTAACGTGTAACGTTTTTTTTTCTTCAAACTGGAACCTACCACGTACGACGTACGACTTCCTTGTTTCGCCAAATATAGTCTTCTCTGGAAACTTTATTACATGGGACATAATGAAACAAAGCAAGATTTTGAAACAGACTACCTAATACTTCTTTGTGAGTTACAAAAGTTCATACTTAACTCATCATTTGTGATGGTGAATTTTGACCGCTAAAAAAAGTATAAGTAGTGATATGTGAAAAATAAACTACTTTTTTTAATTTAATTGGATATAAGCATTGCATTTGATTTAATTAAGTATATTTTAGAACCATTAGTTAGGTCTTTCTTTTACATACCTCTATAATTATTTTTCACATTTTTTGGTAACTAAATTCTAACATGAAGGTCAAGAATCAAGCTGGAGATAATTGTATTTTGAGATATTTAAAAATAATTTGCCGATGAACCAAAAATAAACTTCTCCCTTCTTGGCAGTGAGGCAAGTACTGCAGAATTTAATAATTAAAACAAGCACTCAAAAACATTTTCCCGCAGTGTGCCTGCTTCTAAATGCTTATGTTATAAAGTTACTCTCAAAAGTTAAAATCAACCTTAGGTGCGCAATTGCTTACATTTTGCAACATTTTTTTTTTTCGGTAAGTCTATTTCCGCCACTTTGTAAAATAAATATCGCAATTTTAAAATAAGCCGTTTTGCAACGTACAATAAAATTAAATCTAGTAATATGTTTTAGCTCAGTTTAGAAGTGTCAAACATAAACCAGGTGTAACGACTGTTATAAACGAGATTTAATCGGCTAACCTTTTTTTTTGTCATGCGTGTTTACTGCTGCGAGTTTTTGAATTTTTTGTTGATTTTTACTAACCGGATTTAATGCGCTGACGACACAAAAAATATAATTTCTAAACGACACTGAAAATTAGAACACATAGAAAAATCCGAAAAGTAAAGCTATGGCCGGGAATCGAACCGTAAAACGTAACGTAAAACGTAAAAAGTAAACATTAAAAATCAAGAAGTAAATTTCTTGATTAATTTGATATTTACAAAAAATATTGTGCAGATTTTGCGTGCAATCATTTTAGTTTGTTATTTTTATGTTAATTTATGTGAAAGTGGAAGAAGGGCGGGTTTTGTAAACATATATTATGTCTTGACCATAATATGTATTACCTATTTAGTTATTTTGTAACTATGGTTGCGGAGTAGCAGGATACCTAGGTAATTGTTTTGTTCACTTATAAATGATGCCACGTCTGTAATTCAAACAGTTCGCGTGGCAAGAGTCTATGTTTGTGGTATCGATATCCCTATACTTAATTACATGAGATAGAGTATCAAGGAAATGTTTATCGTGTTAAGTTGGACCCGAGGGAGTACTAGCCACAGGTTCCTATTAAATATTACAAGCGCTATTGTCTACTAACACTACGGTTTTATTAAGGTCTCTGATCAATGGGAGCGACGCAGATAAACAGGAAGCGGGGCCCACGTTGAAACTGAAATTTAAAGTCAGTCTTTCATTAGGAACTGACAGTGTGTGTTTCACTCAACCATTCGTCATGATTATTTGCATTATTAGTGTAGATACCAGTGGCGTGGCGTCCATAGAACTCGATTCCCACCGGCTTGCCTATTTTAAGGCAGTTGGGCAATTTATTGTGCAGAATTAGAGGAAAAGGCTAGTTAAGTTCCCTTCGGCTTGCCTTCTGATATACTTGACGCCACGCCACTGGTAGATACTTAAATTATAATCAGCGGCAAAAAATATGCCTCTCATTATACCTATGTGTGCAATGTAGGTAATTTTGTATGAAGACCGGGCCAAATTTTGTGCCGCTGATTGTGAGTAAAAAATTGAAAGATTTATGACAAACTCAAGTGTCGGTCTTTAATATAAGGCTGACTCTAGCAGTTGACTAGGTACAAATTGTTATTTTTACAAAATGAATCCAAAAGTCCATAATTATTTCTCACAGGAAATTATCTTGCAAATTTAATTAGGTATAATCTCCTAAATCTGTATCGCGTTTAACACTCCTATAACAACGATCCCGCCCATATACATCCCACTGCTAGTTTTAGGTTTTCATTTGTTATTAGGAACCCCCACGCGGAATCAAGGCTTAAAAAGCAAATTACTTTTGAAGTAAGTACACAGTAATTCTAAATTGCTACTTGTGTCGCTTATCTCACGATAGTATTCGTCTACAAAATAAACTCGAACTAAGTTAATTACATTTTATTTCGCACATAAAGTTCCTAACAATCAGTTTGCAGATTGACCACGCGACACTCATACTCGTACGATACTACCCAAAGTACAAAGTAGGTACCCTAAGAATAAAATGATAAATGTGTCATTTATTCATTTGCTTACCAGAACTGAATTTTCGCAATTTTTTATATCTTTATCCTGTTCCTAAAATATTTAAAGTGATGTGCTCGGTAAGAATGTTCTAGCAAGCAATACCTAAGTACGTGAACGTAATAGGCTCCAATCTAAACAGAACAAAAGCCTCCCCACTCACTCCGCTGTTGCGCTTCCTATATAAATATTATCTTTCCGTCAAATAAGTTTGCGGTATTTGCTGTGTCAAGTAGATTGAGTCGTTCAATACGTGCAAAACACAGTCATTCAACTTTATGGCTTCATTTTTCCAGAATGTTCTTAATTAAAATATAAATGTGAACACAGCAAGGGTAATGACGTCTAATAAGCTTTCGGGTGACAATGGCTAAGCTGAACGCGCCCCGGCACGGAAGAAAAGGGAGTAGGAAAAATGAATTTATGAATGATATTCCGCGTTAGCGTAACATCACGGCATCCGACTGAATTAGCTCCATTATCCTTCCGCGTCTGTGTCGGTACATCGCGGTTATTAGTTGCTTATTCCGCCTAAGCAAACCTTCTTTGTAATAACGTACATTTGATATTAAAATAAGAATATCATGCGCGTTTGCCTTCACCACAAAAGAGAAAGTCTTCTCTCAATACTCCGCGGCAACAATGACACTTGACTTAATACAATCTTCTTACATAAAAATAAATTATTTACCTGCTTACAATACAATAGTGTTTATGTAAGGATTTGGCGGAGGATATACGGCCGGGTATTACGCCAGTACGACACCCCGTTTTCCGCTTCGCGTCCTCCTTTAAGAATGCAAGACAACTTGAAGTCTCACAAAACAACTTGATGCGCGCTCCGCGCCTCCACCCGTCGCGGATAATAAATCAGATTTTACTCGAGCGTCTCTTTAAAATCTTATCAAATAGCCGTCATTCTTACTCAAAATCGTCGGGTCAAGGAGCTCTAACTAAATAGCTAATGTTTCAGCTTTTAAAAACTTCGATATGAAGTAAAAACTGGGTTGGCGGTATAGGAAGTCCGCCTTTCAGAGAGTGGACGTGCAAAGCTTTTATTTTGTGCTCGGTATTGTTACAAGAATACCGAGCTTGGAGTCGCGAGTGGCTCTGAATGTTAATCAAGCGATGAAGGGAAAGGACGATGTCCATCAGTATTCATGTCATAACGACGTCACCCTCGCAACTCTTTTAGCGCCGTGTCGCCCGTGCTCCGCCTTCACTTTGATCATAATGTTGTATACCTACTAGTTAACCAACTGTTCGACCGTTTTCTGTATTGTAAACGAGAACTTGTTTTCCGCAATTCAAAATTTAATTAAAATTGTGTCTAGTTGGAGTGGGATTCGTGCGGCCTAGGTGCTGAACTTTATACACTTTTCAGGGGTATTTTGTCATTCCTCTGAACTTTAGGCAAATTACTTTACTGCGCAAAATTATTGAGTTTTTCTTTGGGACTAGGTGGGATAATTTTTTTAAAGATTAAGCAATTTAACTAGCTTTTAGCGATATCATCCGCGTGATGGAATTAATAATTTTAGTACTTAGTTACTAGCTTCTGCCCGCGACTTCGTCTTCGTAGATCTAACTAATATTATAAATGCAAAAGTATGGATGGATGGATAGATGGCTGGATGGATGGATCGATGGATGGATGGATGGATGTTTGTTTGTTACTCAATCACGCCAGAACGGCCCAACGGATCTGGATGAAATTCGGCACACAGATAGAGAAAAGTCTGGAATAGCACATAGGCTACTTTTTAACCAGGAAAATTGCGTAGTTCCCGCAGGATAGCGATAAACGAATTCTTTGCAGACGAAGTCGCTGGCAACAGCTAGTTATACATATGACCCTTACTCTTGAATCACTCTATCTATTAAAAAACCGCATCAAAATCCGTTGCGTAGTTTTAAAGATCTAAGCATACATTGGGACAGACAGACAGCGGAAAGCGACTTTGTTATACACTATGTAGTGATATTTTTGAACTGAAAGGTAACCTACCACCAGGAAACAATGATAGTACACCTGCATAACTTTACAAAAACCCTAATACACCTAAAACACAATTTATTTTGTTTCACTTAATAAAAAGGAGGTAAATCTAAAACGTAATTTTATTTGGCGAAATCTTCGTTTAGAGCAGAAATATTTTATAGGAGTTTCAGGAATGAATAGCAATGGGCGCGGACGGAGAGGCAGAGACAGCGAAGATTTGTTGTTCAACAAGAACGAAATCCCAACAACTGTGTATGCCTGTAACGGTTATACACGACACTTTCACGTATGATTCACACTTCTCAACAGTGAGACGCGCAAATGTGGAAACTTTACAGTCATAAATAACGAAGATAAATGTGGTTCTATGACATGTGTACTAATAGACGCGCGAACAAAACGCTTTTCGTATTTTGGCAACATTATTGTTTCGTTAGGTTGGTGTACCTACCAACGTGGAGTACCAAGCTACAGTCTGGCTAAAAAGAGTAGAGATTAAAAAGTGCACGGGTGTACTGTAGAGTCGTCTCTTTCTAATCTATAGGTATAAGAAAACGGGACGACACTACTGTACAACCACTTTTTAATTTCTACTCTTTTTTGCCAGACTATAAAGCGAAGTATCTAAGTAAAATGGGAATATTTGGGTGAAAATTGTTTGATATTCGGCAATAAAATCAACCATTTAATACATAATGCACACTTCGTTCTTAAGTGGTGTTCTGATTTCGGTGTTTGACTACCTTAGTACTATTACTTATTCTGTAGTTTGACTGTGTTGTAGTACCTAGATATAACTATTGCATCATTCATACCACGATGGCTATAACATTTTAATAAAAGTGACACTTGACATGCGTCGGCAGTTGCATTACTTTTCACTTTACTTACTTACTTTTGGAGAACGCTTATGACGAATCTACCTCATAATATTATTATTATCATGGAATGTGGTCCAAACACTTTCCAGAACGTATCTCTCACCTATTTGATCGGGATATTTATTATAATTTAACAATTTCCGCGAATACAATTGTGTTTGCAAAGGGGATTGTGCTTATTGAATTTTCTTTTACTTGATTGTCGTGGCTTTCGACTAAGGATGATCCTTTCTATATACATTGTACCTGCGAAATACGCCTGTGATGGAGTTCGTATTTATACCCAGAGGCGAAGGTTTCCTTTACACGGGCCTATTTTAGGATTCCGTAGGCAAAATGGCAAAAATGGACCTCTTATGATTTCATCATGCCCCTCTCTGTCTCTATATGTGGCTTAGCTCATTGACTTTTGGTTTTTAGTACTTGAAAGCTGTAATTTGGCATTTCTCGTCTACTATGCCTTTCAAATTCGATATTTTGTTTTGATTCAAGGTTCCGTTTGCGAAATATTAAGCTTTTAAGTGCATTTTTTTGTGTCAATGTCTTTCCCGCCCCCGTCGCAACTAAATAATTGTTTTAAGCATGTGAAAAAAAATTTACCTGTAATTATTATAAAAAGAATACGATCGCAGATAAATGTAAGCTGCAAGTTAATGCGTAAAAGTCGAGCAACACTTGATATTACTACGGAACCCGAACACATGAAATTGGCCTCTTGGTTTATAAATTATAATGGACAAGTAAATAGGTAACCGAAAACAGACTTCAAGTAGGTACGTAGGTACATATACACTACACTAATGAAGTCATGAAAACGTGTTCAGTAAATCGCTTGATTCCAATTTGATACGGCAAAAAAAAAAAGCCGTGGTAGCCTAGTGGTTTGACCTGTGGCCTCTCAAGCAGAGGGTCGTGGGTTCGAATCCCGGTTTTTCGGAATTTATGTGCGATAATTTACCATGAGCTTTACGGTGAAGGAAAACATCGTGAGGAAAAACCTGCACACAACTGCGAATCAATTTGTGTGTGAAGTTCCCAATCCGCACTGGGCACGCGTGGGAACTATAGCCCAAGCCCTCTCATTCTGAGAGGAGGCCAGTGCCCAGCAGTGGGACGTCTATAGGCTGGTGATGAATGATGATGATGATAACGGCACCTTTACCTAGTTAATCGAAGATGTCTGGTTCCAACTTAAACTCAGCATGAAATAACAGAACTTCTCTTTGCCTACGAGTGAATTATTTCTTTGTCACGCCTACACCCAAAATTACACGCGGGAAAAATTAATTAATGATCAAGGAAATCCGTAACGCCTCCTGTCGACAGATTTGGTTTCATAAAGAAAATGTCGGCTGTGTTCGCGTGTGAAATAAGGGTGTGCAGGAGGAATTCGTTGACACATTTAATCTTATACTCAACCTGTCTCGTTTATCTTGAGATAAATGGGCGAAAATCCCGTGTATACATGTGACTGGAACAAACTTACCTCAAAAATAGGCTTTTATGGAAATGGGAATACTTTGAATTATTGTTTTGTTTCGGTGGTTTTGGTGAGATTCGCATGGCCACAATTAAAACACAAAACATTCAAATGAGGAGAAACAAAAGAAACAAACCGATATCTGATTGTTGCTCTGTTCATTGAATTCGTCTTTTAAAAGGTACCCGTAAGGTCTTTTTTGCTCGTCTTGGGAAACAAATCGTATAGATCAGATATCTTGACATTTCTGGGGATTACCAACTAATTTTAGCTGAAAGCTCGGCACAGTAAACTCGTAAATTACCGCTAGGCCGACCACAGCGACGACCGAACTTTATGAACTTTGCTATTCTCCTGCCTCCGCTCGCTGCGAAGTGTCCGCGGCCAGATCTAGGTACCTACGTCGCACCCACTGGAAACTTCGGACTTTCAACAAATTACGGAAACGCTTAAGAGCTAACAGAGTGGAACTTCCTTTTATAAAGGCAGAAATGACTTTGACTTAAATGAAACCTTAAATAATTATTTAATGCATAGATTTCAGAAAGTTACTTAAAAAGTTACTCGCTATGGCAACCGCGTGAATAAGTTTTACAGTCCTCTCGGGGCTTATTTTTAAACTGAGACGGTTTGCTTTTAAGTTACTTTTAATACAGAGGGTATAGGTATAAAAATACGACGATTTTTTTCTAGCTATTAGACTGAAAATCAGTGAGAATGTAGTTGCAATGCAATAATTTGAAATTCAAATACATGATACGAAATAAATGGTTTTAAAAAGGTAGGTAGTACAACAGATTCTTAAGGACGTAGTCAAAAGATCGCCGCCATAATTCTCGCATTTTTATATTTTTGGTAAACGCAAGCGCATACCGATGTTGATTTACGTATGAATTGGTGCAGAACGATCCAAATTTCCATGCGGCTGTGACATAGATTTTCTGTGATTTATGTGGAGTGGTAAAGTCAGCGTGGAATTCAAAATTCTGACTGCACACTTAGTGGATTTATGTCTTTGCTATCAAAGATTTTTACTTTTCGGAATTTAATGTAAATAAAATTTTTAACTGTTAAAAAATTAAGCCACTTTTGTCAAATATTTACTTTTATTCGACTTCAAAAACTCGTTTTTTTTTTACGTGCAAATTAGTTTGTATCGAAGATATTGTTGGTTCCTAACTATTTTATTTTAGACAAGCACCGTTTTCGAAGACTTATCAGCATCAGCGCTATGAACTTAATTTCAGTGTTTGAGTTCCAACGTAAATTTGCATAAATTAAAACTTTAAATTGATTCTCTTAGCTTCACTCAATTCAAATTGACGAAATAATTTTTGTTAATACTTTTTATCCGATTTATGACGCAGTAAAATAAAAGACACAGTTTCCACTAAGTACCTAAATGTATGGTATAGTAGGTACGAGCATGGTATTTTATCATTATTATTAATGTCTTTTATTTTCATATAATTTGCTTGCTATAACGTTACATATGCAATTACACACTACTACTAGGACAATTGGTGTCAGTTGTCCCAAGATATTTATTTACACTGACGAGCAAAAATAACGGATCACTTCCCATACAAAGTTTTCGACATCAGAGAGACGGAGATTTTATTTAAATAACTGCACTGACAATTAGTACCATCACATTCAAGTTCCGACACCGAAGATCTATCGCTAATGACAGTTGGTGCAGAATAACGGTCGGATGGCTGACGGCGCGCCGACTGTCGGCCCTGGGCTCCGATCCTCGAATTCATCCGAGTATATCTCTATTGCTATATTCCACCACTACAATTCATGTACTATGCAATCTCATGATAGATAGAACTCGATGACCGCGAGAATCGGCGCCCTGCAGCGATGACACGGCCGCCATTGCTATGATTGATCGCACGCCGGGAACCAATTAAACTTGTCCACTACACTGGACGACACAAATTCAGGAAGATATATGGTATGCGAATGTTGGAACAAATATTGTATACAAACTTTTAGTGGTTTGATGATCTCTTCTCACAGTTACTCGGGGTTTATGATGGTACTAAAACATGCTGAAGCTCAGGACTTCCATAATGCGTTTTTTTTAAACACCGTTACATTAGCGGCAGCTTCACTTGTAACAAATGAATCCAAGTTAAGTCTCGAAAAACAATGTCAAATAATTTTGTGACTCGATTTTTAATCCACTACCAATTGCCTTGCAACTAGGTACGTACTTACCTGTTATAGGTGGTGTAGTAGTATAGCACGCATCACGGAATGATGAGGATCCGTGTTTGATTCCTGGCCATAGCTTTACTTTTCGGACTTTTCTATGTGTTCTAATGTTCAGTGTCGTTACTGTCGTTTAGAAATTTAACTAAGTACGAGCAAAAACCCAATTAAAAAGGTATTTGAAAATTGTAATTTTTCACACAAAAATATTTTTGTACAAACGAAATACTTATCTTCAAAATATCGATGATGAGATGCAAAGTGGAACACAATAATTTATAAATCGATGCGTTCAGTAAACAATAAGAAGTCCTAATTTCATACAGGATAGGTACGTATGCTCAAGAGCATACAGCGTACTAGAGCATAGTGTCAAGACCACGTCAAGACACTAATAATATTAAAAAAAGATTTCCCTCGAAGATTTCTAAACTTTTCTGAATCTGCATTCCTGATCTACTGAAACATTGTAACTTAAAATATACTGCATGCGGAAGCGATTTTTTTTCTGTAGGCATTCATTACACAAATGCGGAAAAGCGTGCACAAAACCACAATGACCCGTTTATCTCCGAAGCAAAATTGAGCGTTTTCGTAATTCAGCTGTGTGTGCAGTTTAATGGTGGTTTAGTTTAAAAGCATGTGCGTCTTGGGCCGAGTAATGGGGCTCCCGGGGCGCAGCCTCCGCGGCGCATAAACATGCTCGTGAAATTTTAAAATTTTGGCATGCTCTGACTCTGAAATTATTCAAAACGCCGTTTTGTATCGTAAGCAAGCGCTGCGCCTGTAGGCTATTATTCACGTGTATGTTTGCCTTCATTGTAGTCATACCAATTCATTTACACGCGTCAGACGCCGTAAGGCTTGATCAACGGCTTATTTCTGCTTTAGTTAGGTGAATTAAAACATCTAATAACTAGTATCTCAATTCAAAATAAAAATGCATATTATTGAGTGACCTCTTGTGCGCTTCTTATTTTTTGTGTTGAAGCAAAGTTTGAACGAAATTTCAGGCCAAATTTTAAAATAACAATAACCAAAGCTTTTTCGCTGCCGGTACTATTGTCATCGTATGGATCCGATAATTGGGTATAAGATTTGAAGCGAACATACGTTTTTAAAACAACTCCATTAACATAATTGAAATTGAAATTGAATCACTTTAAGTATTCTATAAGTATTCCATAACATCGAACGCGGGGGTATGTAGGTATGTGCATATAAAATAGGCTGAGTCCCGGAGGGCATGGAGCCTCCCTATCAAGTGTTCATTTTCAATTTCCGTTTAAGTATAATTGAATCAGACAATATAATGCTCGTATCGTGCACCCAAATAAAACATTTTTGTATTTGTTTAACGTTCACGTACCAATTTCGGACAAGGTGCCTGTTTAATCGATTGCGATATCAATAAGGCGATTTAATCTTAACGATAGTTAGACTCTGATGTACTTATAAAGAAAGTTTAAGTGACACTTAATGTTTATTAATTAAAATAGATATTCTCCTTTAAGTAGTAGTTTTTATACTAGGAGTTTAAGTTTTCTTTTCTTGGTAAAATTCGCCCACAGGTAGATAGTTTTATATTAAATAAATATAAATACTACACATAAAAAAAACTATAGGCTCTATCTAAGGTTATACAATTCAGGGTGGACTCCCTTTTGTTACGGAAAAAACACCTCCCTCGGGCTCTGTTTAAGCTGTATTTTCTGATTATAACAGACGCGGTTTTACTTGCTATTCATATTTTTTTTTCGAGCAAATTTGATTGAGATTAAGAATAGATCATACTCAAATATAATTATAGTGAATTTATTTATTTATGACACTTAAAAAAACAAGATAAATTAACTAAACTAAAATACATCTTAAAACGTTTTCCCCCGCGGCATAGAACGAAAGATGCTGGCAGCATTTTCTCGCACTTTTAATATAATTCATGTAGTTAGGAAGAAAACTTATTTGTCCTTGTTGTTTTCCAATATCTATAACATCCAATTTTAGTTCCTTTTATAGGTCTTGAAATCCTCTTTTTCTCAATCAGAAGAATTAATGCTAAAATATCCATAATAAAATAACGTGCATAACATGAACTCAAAAATATATTTAATACTTTCGATTGGTAAAAACAAAAGCCATTCCTCGATTGAAAACAATTTCAATTTCCCAACAGGCAAAAGGTGGTTTTATTTCATAAACATTATTTCGATTGATACGCTACAGGCTGTAGCCATTTTATGGAATTAATTGATGTTTTGCGAATTAAGCATAGTATAATTTGTCATGCGGCGTCCTTTGTTGCGCCGCCGGCGTGCACTAGAACAAATTAATAGTCATCTCAGTACGTCTTTGTACTTATAGTATTTAGTAGCGAAAATTGCACTAAAAATTTAATAAAGGTGAAATATGAGGCATCAAGATAAACTGTTAACGTCAAGTAACAACATTGAGATAGTTATTAACGTTTTAAGGAATATAATTCGCCTGAAAATCACAGATAGTGTTGAGCCAGGTATTTGAAAATCTTAATTCTGTGTCTGACACAAATTATGGAAAAGATAGGTACTTGTTGTTAAAAGTTTGGACAAAGTGCTGTAAGTCACAAATAGTCGACCTATTTGCTGTCGTATAAAAATAACCCGTGATCTTAGATCAAATAAATAGTAAATCCGGAGTGTTGCTAACCGAAATACGACATTACTACGGTCCACGTTGCTCAATATGGCCCTGCTTTATCACACTCTGGCTATCCCGTTTTCTCCCGTTACCTATGAGAGACAAGGAAGGAAAATATTGTGACAGAGCGAAGAGCACTTCAAGGAGTATAGGGTCACAACTCACGAATATGCCTGGCTCTTATAGATAGTTGCGTAAGCATTAATCAAATATGAATATGCTGCTACAAGTTTGTATCAAACATAACCATCTCTCTGTCTCCTATCCTATCATCTACCATTAGTATGTGCAGGACGGTACGATACGGGATTTGAATTCATAATTTCGGAGTGTAAGACCACCAAAGCTTTTGTTTATTTAATATATTTTGTTTTCTTGTTGACAGCCCGTGGTGCAGCAATGGGGGTGTATAGGTGAGAGCGCGCGGCGGGCGGCGCGCTCCGTCGGCTCCGGCGCATGGCCCCCGCACAAACACTAAGGTACGAGTACGTGGGGAATATTCAGCGTTTTTATAACAACGAAACACAGTATCGACGCTGCATTTAGCTTATCCAAAGTTGGTGCGGCTTGTCCTTCTGTTAGGATAATAATTGTGGGACGACAATGACGCATGAACCGATCGGTCGAAACGCTTGAATATTGGCTGGTCATCTCCTAACTACGACATACCACAGGCTCTCCACTCAAAGAATATGAATGTAAGATCGTCAAAAAGCTGTAGTCGTCTCTTTTCAACGTCGACGTCGGAAGGAAAGGGCTTACTTACCTACACATATTTATTTTGCCACTGGCAGGCAAATTTTAGAATAAGTACGGTATTTAAAACGAATAAAGTGGACATTTTAAACATAAGAATAATTTGTTAAAACAACTGTACAATCACTGTGTCGATTGTTGCATTCTATTCTGGCCTGTGGTCAATCATGACGCTAGAATGTTTAGTCATGGTGTAGTGTAGAGCAGTGTTTATCTCTTAATTTTTAAGAGTATTGTTTCGCTCCATGATAGATATACATAGATAATATTTATTTATTTCCTTCTGAAAATATACATTATACCAAACATGTCAAAATAAGCAGCTCAAAAAAGGATCGTCAACTTATAAAAATAAGAATAAGAATAAAAATAAAATCACGATAATATTCACCGTCTAAAGGTCCGACCACACCGGTGCGTATACGCAACTAAATATATGAAGGAACGGTGAGAAAACGTGACGCCTACTATAGGTCACTGCGTATACGCGGCGGTGTGGCGACCTTAATCCATGCCATTGTGGTGATACAGGTGGACGGTGGTATGGGCGGCGCTGTGGGTGCTCTGCGGGTCGCTGGGCGCCGGGCTGGCCGGGCACGCACCGCCTCTGACGCCGCCGCCGTGCCCCTTGCACTGCATCTGCCTGTCACAATCACAGGTGGGCATTGTCCAGATGATCGGTGATAAAGACGGGGCTGTTAGGGTTAAGGGGATATAATATTATAAGCTAGTTGCTCTTATTTTATAAAAATCACACCATTTTAGTAACGAATTTTATTTAAACGGTTTAACAAATAACTCACAAACAGGGAACAAAGGCTGTAATAATTCTAAATAAGTCTTCAGCACGGTGAAGTACATACACAATTCGATCAGAATCACGCAATAATAGACAGAAGAAGCAACACCAGATAGCTCAAAATACACGGTGACAAGGCAGATGCTTCCAGGGCGACGGTAGAGAGGGAAAAAGATACCCCGTGCTGCAAGAGGCGGGTATTTAAAGAGCAGTCACGTTACGTCACTTGTTTACCACTAATAGTCTCTAACAATATGTATAATTGAGAACATATTGAGGCTATAGAGTGTTAATTAAATAGCAGCTAGCAGCATTAATTCTTGAATGAATGAAAAGCTGAAAATAACATTTCTCCTGCTTTGGGTGGTGTAGCGGTATAGCACGCATCACGGAGTGATGAGGATCTGGGTTCGTTTCCCGACCATAGCTTTACTTTTCCGATTTCTCTATGTGTTCTAATTTTCAGTGCCATTTAGAAATTTAACACATTTCTCGTTAGTCGGGGTTTTTAAAACTTTTCGGAAACTAAGTGGTTACCAGCTGACGATTGCATCGCACGTTGATTGAATAAAAATTTAACGTGATCGGTCAGACAAGGTTGTTAGACATTCAGTCAGCCAGCGTTGGGTTTAATAATCGTTGTCTATTTTGTGCCTTCGTGATCACACATAATATTGGAGCGATCAGCATTCAACAGTGCGTTTTCTGTTTAAACAGCACACAAGAAATCGAGTAATTCTCAGTGATTGCACATTTTATACATTTATTTGTATTTATGATAACAATAGCCTTAAATAAAACAAAAACTAAAATGGCTACATCAAAATGGTCATCTCTGTGTTCAAATGTTCACATTAGACAATAACCTAACCTCACTTGATATTTAGTAAGATAAGTATCCACCCGGCATGCTATAGCAACTTAAACAATAAGATATTGGCAGTTTGGCGTGAAATCAATAAATGCTCTTTCAGATCATGCCACCATATCATCATTGCATCAGGAATCTCAACATAGCTTTCCTTTGGTATGAACTCGCGCTGCGAACTCCAGCTCTCGTCAGCTCATGCCCAGAGATTAGATTTCCTTTCAAAAGAGTAGCCATTTTGTTTTGGGCCGACCTCGATTTCGAACTGTAGCAGGTCATTGAATAGCCTGTTTTAATGATCATCAGTTCTCCTCGAAGTAAGCCCTTTCCAAAACCATTAACCAAGGCATCAGAGTTCTGTCGCAATTGGACGTTGTCCAGTCTACATAGTTCTGTTATTAATGCGCAACCACGTCACGTCAATTTGCATCCTTTATGTTAAATCCAATAACGATACCACTCTTGCAGCATAAACGTGTTACAAGCTTGTTGCTTTAATGGTAGTTTGTTTCCAGAAAGGCCATTTAAAAGTAAAATTTATATTTTTAACTGCAATAACGTCACTAGGTACTCGAAACATTTTTCATTTATTTTGTTTCACAGTTGGATTCAACGTGCATTCTGTTCTCAGCCCGTGCTGCAAGTGTAATTTAGCGTCGATGTGAATTTCGATGAAATATGCATAAGAATTGCATAAAAAGAGTATGAAACAAATAGGTAAGGGACCTCACGTTGTACAATTACCTGTTTAAAATCCAATTACTCAATCCAATCCATTTACTGGGTGTTTTTACCCCATACTAAATATGTATAAGAATTGCATAAAAAGAGTAGGTATGAAACAAATAGTTAAGGGACCTAACGTTGTACAATTACCTGTTTAAAATCCAATTACTCAATCCAATCCATTTACTGGGTGTTTTACCCCATACTTATGCGTAAGTGCTTGTTCAGCTTATGTCAACTCAACATCCTTTTGTCTTTGTCTGTCACTTAGACACTTGCTTTGGTCAGACACACAAAACTTACACTTTGTCATTGTATGTTTGTAACTTTAATGATTTAGTGGACAACACTTTGTCTGATTGTTTTAAGACTGAGGTAGACCAAAACCACTCGTACCTTAGGTACTTTCGTAATTGCAAGCGCTAGGGTTTTCTGCCTGTGTGTGTTTTGCTCGCTTGAGGGTTCTTTTATTTTTACATTTTTATGGATGAATGATCCTACAACAACTTTCGCACCTAGTAACAATCCCCTTCACCCTAAACTCAATGTAAATATTGTTGATCTAGGTACACAAATACCCTTCAGAATTACGTAGAAAGACATGGGCACCTTTTTATGTTTCGATGATATAGTTGTAAAGACGGTCAGAAAATTTAATGTAAGCCATTGGTGAAATAAGTTAGTATACAGTGAAATCATCACAAATTTCGCCGAGCCAGTGTGCCGATTGCTGCACTCTGATTGGCCGGCTGAAGGTCAATTAGGCCACTAGAGTCGGGCAAGCAGCTATTATAAAAAAAAAACACTTATTTCAGACGATAATATTATTATAGATCCATATTTATAATGTTACTAGTACAATCTTACATACTACCTGTTAGTTTAATTTTAGTACATAATATATAAATTATGATATTTATGATCGATACGGGTATTGTTAAGTTGTTGCGTGGCATAGTGTATAAAACTCGTTTAATTTTTTGTTATAAAACCAAAAGTAAACAATACTTACATTCACAATCCTGATACCTTAAATTGATTTTGATACTTGTAAGGAGACTATAAAAGAAAAGCAATTGCGAAAAATTTGCACCAGTAGGTACGTTGTAAGTGATGAATTACTAATACCACTCTACAAGACTACATATTTGGTTATTTGCTCTATGATGTAATCTAACTTGGACGGAACTTTCCGGGTAAGATGCTGGAAGCTGTGCTGTGTTGTGTTGCGTAATCAGTCTGACAGATTTGTAGTGGCTCTTGCGCCACCTAGTCATAGACTACATAAACAGCATGAATATCCAGCGCCGATGACGTCATAATGTTCTACAGCGCACCAGCGGAGTTTTTTGATGCATAAATACAACTTTCACCTCTTTTCCTTCGGACTTCGGTCTCCAGGCATGACATCCTCCGGGAGCGGCTCAGAATGTATAAAGTTTAAAATGTATAATGGGTTAAAATGCATAATAGTTCAAAATATATAATGCCATTTTCTGTGAAACTATTAGGTATATGATTTTTTTTTAATAACGTGATCTATAGATTGGTTTAGGTTAGGTTGGGTTTAGTTTATAGCAATTCTATTAATTTGCAATTTTCTGAGTAAATCGCATTATATATTTTGAACCATTATGTATTTTAACCCATTATACATTTTAAACTTTATGGATTTTAATACCCCATCCACCTGGAGAGAGATCCCTTTACTGTGGCCTCTTACCACTGAACCACGTTGGACTTATGGCGCTACTACTCTATCAGTGTCAATGTCAACGCCACCCCCACCTACCTTCGACTCCTCCCTCTCTTCCCAAATGTCATTTTTTTGACACTTGAAACTTGTGGTACCTATAGAAATTACCTTAGTTTGTTTTGAAATAGCTCAGATTAAAGTTAATGGAAAAAAACACTTGAATAGGTAAATAATTATAAACTCTAAAATAGGCATGAATTCGCAGAACCGACTGTTCTCAAATGTCAATGCCCCTAATTCCAAAGAAGCAATCTCCTGGTCCCTTCTCCAGAGAATACAAAATTTATTCTATTTACCTACAACGAGAAAAGTTTTATGTGGGGCTACACATTATACAACCCAAAGTGGTTTTATACGCGTGTGATGAATACATACTTATTGTTCGGTAAGGAAAATAAAATACGTTTTTATTTGCTAAAATTAAAACTTAACTGCCAACAGGTTACATTGAACGGGGGTTTCTAATGTTCAAATGTTGCTTCACACAGAGCTTTGCTTCAGGCCAGATTTCATTTTGAAAGTACTAACTAGGTACTTTAAGTAGGTACAAGTAAAACCATTCACTTCAGTCTTTATTTAACAAGCTTTTCTTTAACTTAAGCTGTTTGGTTCTCGTATATAAGTCCGTTTCAAAATTTGCGAAGTATTTTCTAACACTGTCAGTTGTCATTATATTAAAAGATGTTCTTGCTTCAGTCTTCAGACCGAGCCAAGAGTTCCTGATATTGTGATTTTGGATATCACGTTAACACAAATTAAAGATTTTTTTTTAGCGAATCTATATATATAAAATTCAAAGTCCTGACTGACTGACTGACTGACTTAACTATATATCAACGCACAGCCCAAACCACTGGACCTACAGACTTGAAATTTTGCACATAGATACCTTATACAGTGCAGGCATCCACTAAGGAAGGATTTTTGGAAATTCCCACGGGTTAAGGAAAAAACGGGATTTATATAATTCGATTCCAAGTGACCCTATCTCAGTAACTATAATAACTAGACTCTTCAAATTTGATACACAAGTAGGTGATTAGAAAACTAAGAAGTTAATTTCAGGATTTTTGGAAATTTCCATGGGATAAGTATATTATATTTAGTTCACCGAAATCCTATGAACCTTATAATTACTAGACTCTTCAAATTTGGCATGGAAGTAGGTGATTACAAAAGTAAAAAAACAGTTTTAAGGATTTTCGGAAATTCTCACGGGAACGGGACAAAGCGGGATTTTTCATCTTACCAATCGTAGAAAGCTAAAATTCAGCATGTAGGTTTTTTTTTTTTTTATGTGAATAGGAAGGCAAACGAGCAAGTGGGTCACCTGATGGTAAGCGAGCACCACTGCCCATAGACACCCGCAACCCCGGAGGGATTGCAGATGCGTTGCCAACCTAGAGGACTTAGATGAAATGCCTTTTGTGCCCGTAATTTCCCCGGCTGTCTTACTCTCCACACCGGAACACAGCAGTGCTTGCACTGCTGCTTAGCGGCAGGATTAGCGAGTAAGATGATGGTAGCGATCCGGACGGACCTTGCACAAGGCCCTACCACACGCGTTGCTTGATGAGTCTAGGGAAGCATTAAGGGTCAATTTTCCGAAATTCCCACAGGAACGGGAAAAACGGGACTTTTCGTTTTACTGGTTGTAGAAAACTGAAATTCGGCATGTAGGTTGCTTGGGAAGTGTAGAGGAGCGTGTATCGAATGTGTGTAAATAAATGTTTCTCTCTCTCTCTCTCTCTCTCTCTCTCGTTAAGAGAGGGCTTTCAAAATTCCCACGGGAACGGTAAAATGGGATTTTTCGTTTTACTGGTCGTAGAAAGCTGAAATTTCGGAAGTGGGTTCCTTGGGGAGTGTATGGGAGCATAAGAGAGCATTTACCGAAATTCTTACGGAAACGGGAAAAAAACGGGATCGAAATATTCCTGGTACACGCGAACGAAGCCGCAAATATTAGGCGAAAGTTTGTGTGTGTGTGTGTGTGTGTTTGTGTGTGTGTGTGTGTGCGTATCTATGTTTGTTAGGTACTTCTTCACGTGAAAACGGTTGAACAAATTTGCATAAAATTTGGAACGGAGATAGCTGGCACCCTAGATTACCTAACACATAGGCTACTATCAATATCAGTTTTTAATCTAAATCTACGCGGCCGAAGTCGCGGGCAGAAGCTAGTATCTAATAAATTTACTTAAACAAACATTTTACAAGATCTAAAAATTAAAAACAAATTAAAAACTAAACTAAAACTAATCTTAAAATAAAACAATTAAAAAGGAGAATATCTTGTACTTCACATAGTACATTCAGCAGTTATTGTTGGGATTGATCTGTAATTTATAAAGTATGCTAGGAATTATGAGGGCCTAAAAAACGTGCAGATTATAATAAATTATTACCGTACCTACCCGACGAGTCTCAACGGGTAATTGGGTTCAATCAAACAACGGCTGAATAGTTTCATAGCAGCTCTTATAAAAAGTTACTATCTTTTTTACTTCGCACTTCACAGTCTGAGGATCTAATCTACATCTAACTTTATTAACGAGAGCCACGTACCAAGCGTGGGGGTGACTGGGGGGCAGCAGACTAGTGAACACTTGGATCCATGTCGGAGTGTCTTTAGGATGTCGTTGCTAGCTAGAAGATATCGGATAAGCTGTTTCTCCGTCTATAAAGTGGAGGTACATAATTTGTAACTCCCAATGAAAAAGGGCGAATTAAGTTTTCTTTTGGATAAGGTTTCATAACCAAAAGGTGCTAATAAAATGGATTAATAAGTCTTCAGTAACTGTCTTTTGGTTCACATGATGCGTGATTTATATAGCTGCTATAACATCAAAAATCGAAGAACTGATTGGCTTTTTTTTGTCGTTTATTAGCTTTATCGATAATAACAATTAAGTGGACCTTGCTTCGTCTTTTGGTGTTAATCTATCTAGGGTTTGTTGGTTCGTAGCTGGCAGAGATTGGTTTGGTTGGTTGGGTTCATTGCCCTGATGAATCTAACTAATATTATAAATGCGAAAGTATGGATGGATGGATGTTTGTTTGTTACTCAATCACGCCAGAACGGCCCATCGGATCTGGATGAAATTCGGCACATAGATAGAGAAAAGTCTGGAATAGCACATAGGCTACTTTTTGTCCCGGAAAATTGCGTAGTTCCCGTGGGATAGCGATAAACGAATTCTTTGCAGACGAAGTTGCTGGCAACAGCTAGTAAAAAATAAGCTCTTTTACCTTTTAACCGTTTGACCGAATACCTATAATTATATATTTTTAATTTAAACAAAAGCTAAATTTAAATCACTAAATGTCTTTTTTTTTTACTTAACACTGGGTTCTCCCTACGGGTTACCTTATCTTACAGGAGCAAACCCTGAGGGATTTACCTTAATATTTCAGATTTTAGAAAAATGTTTTTGGACGTTGGCTTCCTGTTAAGTATTATCGAAGTTAGGCAGAAAATAATTTAAATCTTTAGGATATTCCAAATTGCTTGGTTGCTTAATGTGCGTTTCTGGTAACTCTTGCCGACTCCAGTATGGGGTTCTTTATGAAAGGAGTGTTAAGGTTTTTAAAGGATCTGCAATACCTACGCATGTTACTGCCTGCTGTTTGGCGAGCGAGCAGTACAGCAGGTATGCTTGTTTGCCACCGATGTGGTATAAAAAAGGTATTTTAATTTGAACTGATCGAGGTTTCTTGTAGAGGTAAACTAAGTCGGGATTTTTCTAACTTTCCATGGCATATGTAGCTCTCCTAATCCTTTATACTTTCACGACAGCTGAGCCGCGGGGCACGAGCTTAATAACGATCAGAGTGTAAATCACGAAAATTTTATTAGGATATATTTTCATAACTAAGGTAGTGAGCATGAGCATTAAATTTGTGTTGAGTGTGTGTGCGTATGCGTGAGTGGATAAATTATGGTAATTATTGGACGACTAAAAACAGCGTCTGTTTGCCGAATCATTCGAGAGTGGTCTGTCATTTTGACAGTTTGTAGCATAATGTTCTTGTAAGTAACTTATGTTGTTGTTTCATCTAAGTTGTAAATAAACTCTTGAATAAATCCCTTAGTGAGTGGAATTTCAAATACCTGGTGGTTTGCTGATCGGACTAAGTGGAATTTTAGTATTCCTGGTGGTTCGATAGGCGGACCAAATGGAGTGCAATAGTTATTTGTGATACAAGGTTGGTAAGTAAGGTTTTACAAATGAGCTGACTAGTTGATAAACCCGAGCCGTAAGGCGGGGGTTTCATCGTCACGAATTTGTAAAACCTTGCCAACCCTGTATCATACGACGTTTTTCAATACATTTGTGAGAAAATAGGAAATTAATAACACAAAATTGAAGAATAAATACCTTTCCCGAGATTTTGACGGCAAAAAGACTCTTTTGCGCGATTTGCGCCTTACTTAAAATATCGGGCGGAGTTAATTCCATGTTATTGTCGACTTCATCACTAGAAGAACTCATTTTGTTTGGTTTTTGTACACTATAATCAACAACACAAAACAACGCAAAGTTTTACAAAAATGGCGCGTCCGTGTACCGTAATGCGCATGCGTAAGTTTTGTTTTTAATTTGGTTAACTAAAATTATCAGGCAAAGGTTCGACGCGTTCAGCTACTGGGATTTTTTCGAATAAATGAAAGGTGGAAATCATTAGAATCTGAGGTAATTAAATTACAGTTTATACTAATGACAGTAAATTTTGCAAATTCATTTATTAGTTTTGTATATGAGCGGTATGCTGAGAGATGACGGCAAAAGACCAGATGGTGCCACACTTGTGCCCTGGTGTCTTGGACGTGCTCTTGTTTGGGATGTCACTTGTGTGGACACGCTAGCTCCGTCCCACGTCGTTAGCACCGCTCGGAGGGCAGGTGCTGCGGCCGAACAAGCACAGTTACTTAAATGCCGTAAGTATTCACAGTTATGTGCCCATTACGAATTCGTTGCGCTGGCTGTGGAGACTTTGGGCCCCTGGTCTTCACATACGAAGTCTCTGTGCAAGGACTTATCCACACGTTTAGTCCACACCTTTGGTGATCTCAGAGCGGGATCCTACTTTGCTCAGCGGCTAAGTCTTGCGATCCAGCGAGGCAATGCTGCTAGCATCTTGGGATCCTTGCCACGCGTCGACAGTGGTGGTTTTGTTTTTTAAGTGTTTCCGTACTAGTTTAAAGTTTAGGTTAAGTAGTTATATTTAGCTCTTAGTTTTTTTTTATTTTTTTATTATTACTTATTTACTGCTACTGTATGTCCTTGTACTTCATCTTGAATAAAATCTTGTTTTGTATATTTATAAATTTTTCTGCGTATAAGTCTATATTTTTTATTTTTGTCATTTAATACTCTTTGCTTGTAAACTTTTAAAATGGAAAATTAAAAAAAAACTGTAAAAAAAAACTCGCACTAGTGCAGTAAAATTAACTTACGAACCATGTATACATCCTTTGAAAGTGAATTTTTCGAACAAATGTATTGAAAAGATCCTTACAGTCCGAGTCGACAACGCTGTCAAACCACGCGACCGGAGGGGGAAAATATGACTATACAAATACTATTCGCCTTTTCCGATGTTATGGTTGTCAAAATACACGACAGTGATGTCCTTTCAACGTTAAAAAAATTCAAGTGACACTGAATGGATATTTCGATGGTCTAATTTTTTTATTCTCTTTTCTACCTATACGCCCACAATCATGCTAAACGTGGCCTTTAGGTCTTGTTACCTTAATCTCTGTCTACCCCGTAAGGGATAAAGACGTGATTTTTATATGTATGTATTAGGGCGAGTGTGTACTTCTACTATTCCATCACCAGTGGCAAGCTGGCTTTACATTGTTTCACTGGACTGTCACTAATTAGAAACTTCATGAGTTCGTAGGTAAGTTGAGTTGTAATTTGGCCGCCACTGTAATTCGTTCCTGAAATAGATCCATGCATCTGCAATTCCGGGCTGAAACTTCGATTGTTATTTTTGGAATAAACTTTTGTAGACAGACGGACCTACAGTTCGCACGCAAGTAGGAAGGCATGTACCTATTGTGTGTATGTAAATTCTTTAATGTGCAAATTAAACATAAAACAAATACAATTGACAAACACTGAGATACATGCACAAAGGCGGACTTATCCCTTTAAGGGATCTCTTCCAGTCAACCTTTGAGGTTTGAGTTCCGAGGAACCTTGAGTAGGTAACAAACTAAGAGAAGTAAGAGATAAGATTAATAGTGAAAATGTTGTAAATTTAAAGATCGATAAGTGAATTAATCTTATCCATTTAATGTTATTTAATGTGCATATTAATATATTTTGATAATTTGTGATTGTAGGTAATTAACTGTTGTAATGGGATTAATGCATAAATAAATAAATATATTATTATTATTATTCTCGCGTAAAGTCCGACACTTTTTCTTACTGTTCGTTCTAACTAGAAAGCGACGGGTACTCTATCTCGCTCGCGACACAGCTCTTCCACCCTCTTGTGCTAGCCGTGGGCGAGCGTGGGGTATGAAGCGATGTTCGGGCGCAGCTTCCCTAGACTGTGTTGTGCCAAAATAGGCTTCGGGGTTTTTGTTTGAGTTTTGATAGTTTCCTCAATCCCATCACTAAATCGTACTCTAAATTAAATGCGTGTAGTTATTGGCGTAGTTCCAAATACAACACAAAAGAGTAGAAATCAGATGAAAGAGGAGCTAAATATTTCCATACAAAAAAGTGGCCATGTAATGAGCTGTCTCTATTGCGACGCTCCTTCCCTACAGTATTGTCAAACTGTGCATTTTACGTCAAATATTTGCCAGCTACGTAAAAAGTGGCGCCTTCATACAATTTATACCCTTTTTCAAAAATCAACAAAATCAAAATAAAATCTACCACCGGTTCGGAAAAACCTCCGTTGATACTTGATGATAATTTTATATAGGACCTCTATAATTACTTAATACAAATTTACATTTTCATTTGAGCTGTAAGAGTAGGTATGTATAACGTAAAAGTATGTGTGTACTGAAAGTAATATGTGCGTGTAAGTGTAATCATTTATTTTAATTAAAGCAATAACTTTGTTTATAAAGTTTTCATGTTAAGCCACTGAATCGACTGAGACGAAACTTCTAACAACATTTGGGAACAATGTTTTTAGTAACAGTCTTGGCTCTGTAAAATCAAGCGAGCAAGTTGTAAAAGCGGAAGCAGTTTGCTGGGAACATTTTTAAACCTCGATAACAAAAGGGTGGTTTGTTTGAAGAGTTTCTCTTTCTGAAGTAGGTATTCTAGTGTCTAATCTAAAAGATTAAATAGTGGCTTACCTAATAATTTTCTCTACATACCTGTTTTCTACATTATTTATTATGTGATGTTCAATAAAGAGTCATTGTATTAATATATATGTACCTATGTATTGGTATGACATATATCATTAAGACTATTTAAGACGTATGCTATTCACAGAATTTCGAATTTAAAATTAAGCCAATTTGATGCCAGTGAATTCCATACTATCCTAGATAGAGACGAGAAGATGAACGTCATTTGGACTTTTTACGTTATTCAAGAGCAAATTACGAACTATAAGGTCCTAGAAAATTAGGTGCGAATATTTACAGCGTATGTAATTAATAACCTAAGAATCATTTAAAAACATTTCTTTTTCAAGTATTATGTGTCTTTTTGTTGTACAATAATATAATATTAATTGCTACTACCTACCGCCCAAAGATAATCCTTGCATCAGATACTGTAATTAATCAAGTATGCTGTAAACTAATTAACGAAGCGAATAATCGATCCTCAAAATATCCGCATCAGATTTTCTAGCAACCTGTATACAGTCAGTCCGATTCAATCTGAGAATGAACCTGTTTATTATTGAAATGCTTACTCCGATGGTAAACTGTGTTGTGCCCGACTGATTATACGATTATCATGCCCCGCGGGCTCTGTCAATACAATAGTCGGCGAGGGTGCGTTGCGCTTTCCTCGTTGTTTGTTGGTGCTTCATTTTTAATATGCTTACTAATATTTTATGCATAAGTACCTTAAGTCATATTATAAACTAAACATGATGCTACATATGAATATTTATAATAGGATCAAGTTTTCTCTCGCATGTTTCTCTCGAAATAGTGTACAACAGTATATAGATATCCGATTTATTCGTAGAATCATTGTCAATCTGATTCTAATTACATTGATCACAATAATTTACGTCCAGAGTAAATGAGAGTAATAGATTCTGTTCCATTTCTTGATAATTATTGTCCCCGCTATTCATCATAAATAAATCATCTCTTAGAGTGCCTAATAAACCATGAGGTGGTAATTCGGTTGTTATGCTCTTAACTCTTTCGCAGCAAGACTTTGTGTTGTTTGTAATTTAAAACGTATAAAGCGATAAGTGTATTGGGGGTTACCATAACGTCTTAATGCGTTTCTGTTCCGATTCAGTTTAGGTTCGCTCACATGACAGCTAAAACGTGAGCTCAGTCCGAATTGAATCGCATGAAGAAGTCATGGTAAGGCCCCTTGTATAAGTTTATACAGGCACAAATAAACATTACACATAGAGCACTTTTAATGCCCAGTTTTAATCATAATCATAATCATAATCATTTATTGCTTGAAATAATGTTACAGAAGATCTTACAGGTAGGTATAACAGTGCACTATTTCACCAAAAGGCATACAATAATTTTAACATTTCAGTTGGACAACCATACATAAAATCATCTAACTAATATTATAAATGCGAAAGTATGGATGGATGGATGGATGGATGGATGGATGTATGTTTGTTTGTTACTCAATCACGCCAGAACGGACCAACGGATCGCGATGAAATTTGGCACATAGATAGAGAAAAGTCTGGAATAGCACATAGGCTACTTTTTATCCCGGAAAATTGCGTAGTTCCCGCGGGATAGCGATAAACGAATTCTTTGCAGACGAAGTCGCTCGCAACAGCTAGTATCAAATAAAAATAAAAAAATATACAGGAATAATAATTTTTACATCTATGTCAGAAAATTATTTAATAAATTATTAGTCAAGTAAATAACAAATACAAATTGGAAAAAAGATTCGATCAGTCAATATCAACCATTACAAACTGTTGCATAACAATGATTAATTTAGTAATCTACATTTATTAAAGTATTCGTCTAAGGTATAAAAACATTCCTCAATTAGCATTTTCCTAAGTTTTGACAATGATATATTATTAGGCTCATTAGTCCATGAAATTGGCAAAGCATTGTAGATTTTTATTGCCATTTCATGACAGTTTTTTTTACCAACTTTTAATCTGCACTTCGGAGCAGAAAGACACTTATTATGAGTGTTAGTGCGTTTGTTTTTGTTATTATTTTTTTCAAATGCTCCTGTGTTAGTACTTACAAATTTACAAATTTCCAAAATATACAGACTTGGCAAGGTGAGGTATACGAAATTTTTTAAATAACGGTCTTGAGAATCTGTCACCTTTAAACCCCACTTTATGCCTCAGGACCACACAGTAATTGAGATTTATTGGGAGTTGTATCCATGCATTGAAATTTAGAAGCTTCAATAGTCCGTTCTGTCTTCTAGACAACGTCCGATGTTCTTCTAATTGACAGTCTCATGGTATTGTTCGTTAATTGGTTGTCTTGTACTAGGTCCCGATGTCGCTAGGTCGTGTTATAAAGCTTGACGTGCGCTGAGAATGCAGAGTTTGAACTGAATAGCGTCGCAATTGTTCAGTTCTTCCTCAAACTAAATAAAGAGTAATAACAGAATTTTGCGAACCATTGAGTGTTCTGAGGTATTCTCTAATTAGATATTAATTTTAATTGTCAAAATGGCAAAAACCTTTACAGTTTAACCATGTCCGCTTGTCTGTTTGGCCGTGGTTTAGGTCCAAGACTTTTTGTAGGTACTAAATAACTGTATTTTTGCATGAATGTACCTACATAATAATCACGTCGACAGCCTTATAAAAAATCGATAATTTTATTTAGGTTATCATCCGGTGAAGATGTTTTTATTTGACAAAAACATACTTAATTCAAACATGCGTTTTACACATTCGTTCACTCCAGGTTTAGATGTCTACTTAGTAAGTTCTATAGTTTAAAAAATAATGACAACTGCACCAGTTAGTGGTTCTAAAAACTAACTGGTAAACTAATAATCTTACATTGCATGATCACGTCTGTTATATTCAAACGTACTTATTTAGATATTTGCAGACTAGATATCCATAATATAGTTATGATACAATCCATACTGCTAATGTTATTGGAAGTGTCCAATAGATTTCACTAATTATCGCAGTTTCATAGTCAATCATTAAAATGGAAGTCAAGTCATTAGTCGGGATTTGGCTCGATTTGATGAGCCTAGTGGATGCTAGGATTAAATAGGATGAAATGTTGCAAACGCCAATAACACTGAATATAATTTATTCGGAAGAGCTCCTACATCATAATCATTTCACATTTTCATATCAGCATTTAAATACGATACACGAAAGTGCCGACTAGGATGGCTCAACCTTGTATATTATCCAGCACACCACTGTTTAAATGAATAAAATTTATTGTTATTATTATTATGAAAAAAATCCGAACTTCAACTTAGGTAATTAATTTTATTGTACTTAAATAGATTAAGAAAATCGGCAAATCGGCAAATAAATTGGTACAATTTATTTGTATTTCTAAACGATACTGAGAACTAGAACACATGAAAAAATCCGAAAAGCAAAGCTATGGCCGGAAATCGAACACGGATCATTCCGTGATGCGTGTTTTTACCCCTAAACCACCCATAGAAGGTATCTAATAAAATTAAAAAAAATAATTTGACAATCCATTAAGTAGGTAATATAATAAGTACCTAAATGGATATGAGAATGAGTGTACAGTTGTAATTAATTTATAACTCTCGCAGTTGTTATTCGATATACACCTAATAAACCATTATCTTTATAAATGTGTGATGCTCCTGGACTAAGATTTTAGCAAGTAACATATTTTTTATTTAATTGAAATGTAACAACATAAGTTTCAATTATCGCACATATTTCCAAAAAAACTCAAAGTTTGATAAATATAACAAATACAGTTCTCACCATTCAAACCTGAACCACGTACGAGTACCTAATAAGGTTCATTTCTTTCATTTATAAACGTTATAAGTTAATAGAATTAACTCGAATGTCACCCACTCATTCCTTAACAAATTCTTCTCATTTCAACTAGACAGAAACGTGTAGCGACTTTTAATAAGCGTATTTCATGACAAATTCTAAGAAAAGTTTAGTCAGAAAAGGTTAATTCCATTTACGACTGTACTAAAGTACACGGGGCTAATTGAAAACGAGAATCGAATAAAACAAAACCATAAGCATAGTGGTGACTAAATTGAATTGGTATTTGTGTAGAGATCGATTATTTGCGAAGCTTAGGTACGAAACAATTCAATCAAAATATGGACGTGCGTCGGTGTACGTCGGGGATATTTGGGAAAGGATTAATTTTATCGGCAAGGGAAATACTGTGGCAATAAGCGGCTGTGACGCGACGAAACCGATCTGTCAATATTTTCATAGGGATTTAGTCTCCCTACCAACAAAGCAGGAGCATTATTTTTCATCGTTTGTATCTTTCAGCATCGCGTTGCGTCAGTGTTGTACAAAACCCCCCCCATAATATATTAAAAAACCCCCTTATACTAGCTTACATCTAAGGCCTTATATCTAATTTTCTTATAATTAATTTAATATGGGCTTAAATATACCTTATACCTAGACTAGACTACAAGCAGCACTCAGACACCAATCTAGACTACATCTACAGCTAATTATCTACTCATACTATGCAATTCTTAGCCTTAATTAATTACTTCCTATAAGAAGCTATTCGGATTGAACGGACGGTATGAAATATGGCCAGCGTGATCGTCTATTTCCTACGTTGTGATAGTAACTCAAAATTCGTTTAGTGGAGGCAAGAGATACTAACCCTAAGAAGTAAACTATGCCTAAGAATTAACACTAAAATGACCTAATCCAATCTGAACCTTAAGTAATTTTTTGAATGCTTAAACTGAAATTACAGCAAGAGTATTTAAGTAGGAAAGTGAGTAATTGTATTTTGTGCTAAAGCTGGAGCCCCACCTCCGCTCCTGGAATATCTTCCAACTGGACTTTTCCCAGTAGCCATGTCCCTCGTCCATTGACTCTACAGGGACCCCGGCACAAGATAAGTGATTTTACTTGTCATTGGTTTGTATGTCATGTCATAGTTATACAATGGGTAAGAGGAGACTAGAACCAGATTCCTACCTGAAACTAATCCTATTATGCTATGCTGTCCTGTATTCAGGTACAGAAGGTAAACTAATTTTATTTATATAGTATTTTAAATTGGGAGTTTCCTTGACTCACTTTGTTGTTTTATTAAATAATAAAATATTATTTACTCTATAGCTGGTTCTGTTTGAATGGGATCTAAATGTAATAATACAAGCTCTCCCAAAAGTGTAGTAGAATTCAAAATGATTTTATCATAATTTCCTATTTAAATTAAATCAAGCGCTTATTAGTTTCAATCAGTAAATCATTTAACAGGGAAAATATACATATAGCCTACCATCAATAGCTAAGTTCATTGCAGAAGTTAGTAATAGGTATGAACATAAGAAAACCCTACTATTCCTAGCATCTAAACAAACCAACTAATCTAACCGAGTATTGCAAACTAGGAATCCTGATTCCTTATTTAATTTACACACGCGTTCCTTCTCAAGGTGCAATGAGAGGGCCTATTGTAAGCTACAACTACGTCGAGAGGGTCAATCTCTTCTTCCTATCCCCTAAGACCCGTGTGCTCCCTAGGATCTGACACAGAGGGACTGGGACAGCCAGATCCTAGAGTGACGAATAAGTAGTGAATAGATAAATGTATAAATAGGAAGACTAGACATTGATGAATTTAGAACACCGATTATGGCGTACCAAATCCCTCAACACCCATGGAGAATTGGTCTGTCTCTTCTAGTAAAATACAAGACCCCGCTTTGACTCCATCAGCGGTCACTCTACTTTACCACGTTCCCAGAGAAGGCCAACTTATCAGTTAACACCGCAAGGTGACCCAGCTGTACAACTCTGAGAATCGACTATACTAGTCGAAATCCGGTCAGGTTCTTCACTACCCCATGATTATTAATTAACTTTAACTGATAAAATCCCCTCAACATCGAAACCATAATTATCACTAAGTACAGAGAGAGAACCTTCCCGAACCCGTATCAAAATCAACTGTCCTCTTCTCCCTCGGGCAGCCGTATTTATAGGCCCCGCTTCACCCCCGTCATTCCGGCGACTCACGCGCTTCAAGCGTTCCAAGCTTTTCGGCTAATTCAGATGATCCGAGTGTTTCGAGTGACAATTTCAATTTTTACAATCGAATTTCTACCTTAACTCTATCGCAATAAAGTTCAATTTTCTACGCTTTGACTTCATCCTTTGGTCGTAAGACATAGTCCGCAGTATAGATCAGTAAGTAATCCCTAATAGGTGAATGTACCTATTCCGTCTGAACATTATCATATGAATTCGGGTATGTTTATATTTGTACGTATTTCCTTGTCATTCTCAGAAGTGTGGATATTATAATAGTATAACAAACGAATAGGTTTGTAAAAATGTAGAGATCTTCAGCTATTTCTAGTTAATTCATGTCACATCTCTTTGTACGTGTTACGGTTCATTCACAATCTCAGATAATTCAGAAGTGTAATTTTCTACCTTTTAATTTAGGTATTTATTTATAAATATGAGACAGTAAAGAACCACTTTAACTTCAAGATGTTACATGATATATTATGAACTAGTTTTATTGGATTGTTATTTCCTTTTTCTTGATGATATCGTTATTATCAAAAGCATGCATTTTTGCAAGTATATTGTCTGAGTATTCATATGTATTACAGACTTTGGTTAATATCACGTGACACGTTACTATCTCCGTCACAAAGCTGAGTTACTGTTATTTGACTATGACATTTTTGCCACAGAGTAGTCCCGAACATAGACACGATGCCGCCTTATTGATTTTGACAACATAGGAGATACTCCTCTGACTTTTTACCTTGTTTGTGGGATGACTCTATTTGTTAACGCCAGACATTCTTTGGCAAATATCTTGACAAATATTGACAGAATATGTAGTAGTATTTCTACCTATTATGATTATTTCATCAATTTTAAAGCGTCCCCATTTTTGTGGAAACAATTCGTATTTTATTAGAAGGCATTCATATTATTTAATTTCACATTTATTTAATAAATGTATATGGAATATTATTCCATAAGAGAGTATAAATATTTTATTTGTGAATTTTGACCGATGCGAGGGCCCGGATCGGTACAGTGTGTTAGTAATTCAATTTAACGCGGCGCTGACGTTCTGAAAATTGAATTAAGTATTTCGTGCTTGTTTGTTATGTTACATGGAATTAGCGTTACGGCTAACCATTCGTCGCCAGGCTAAAGCAAAGGTCTGATTGCTACGAGCGAGTAGTTTTCCACCTTAAATATCTGAGACATATTTTGATTATAAATGGGTAAAATTTAATGCGCACGTTCCCAAAAACAACTATAAAAACTTCAATGTAATTGCCCGGCGAATAAACATTGATGCTATCCCGTTTTTAGTGATAAATGCTAACCCGTTCACAAAGGGTTTGCTTTAAACCAATAAGGGCGGTTGAAACACGGAATTTACACGAGCCAAATTTCCGTGGTTGAACGCGGATATTCGATTTAATTTAAAGCCCTTCGCCCACTATAGCCTGCAGGGTACAATAGTAAAGTTTTTGATTACAAAGTAGCGAGGTTCTGAAGCCGTGTTTGTTGCAGGTGGTGTGCAACAGCGCGAGCTTGCGGGGCGTGCCGGCAGCGCTGAGCCCGGCTGTGACGCAACTGTCGCTGTCGCGTGCCGACCTGCGCGTGCTCCGCTCGGACGCCTTCGCGCACCTCCGCCAGCTGCGCCGCCTTGCCCTCGATGCCTGCAACCTCACCCGCATCCGGCCCTTCGCCTTCCGCGGCCTGCCTCGGCTCCGCGAACTTATCATACAACACACTCCCCTAGCCACCGTCGACGCGTTCGCCTTCGCTGCGCTACAAAACATCACCTCCATCATACTTACCCACAACAGGATCGCCAAGATAGAAGGCTACGCTTTCGCTGGAACTAACTTTATTAGACTCATCTCGCTACGGAACAATCCAGTACGCAAGATACTGGCGCATGCTTTCTCCGGGCTCAATGATGTCGCACAAATTGAACTGCCTTCTGGCATCAGATCCATCGAACCGCAAGCGTTTGCGGGACTTGAGAGCGTTGGTGTCTTGGAACTGGCTTACATGGATCTACCGGCACTTCTGCCCGACACATTCCGAGGATTGACACGAATCGGGAGGCTCGCTTTGCGGGAATCCGATCTCGGCATCATACGGCTGGGTGCCTTCGACGGGTTGCAACGGGTCGACACACTAGAAATGTGTAATAATAAAATTGATAGAATCGAGGAGCTTTCCTTAGTGCAAAATAACAGCGTCCGTATTTTCAAACTGACTGGCAATCACATGTTAGAGACGCCAGAATCGGTCTTGTTGGAAGTGGATGACTTAGTGATACGGGGTAATCACCTGCCGTGTGAATGCGGCCGGGACCCACTAGCCAATCCGTTAGCGTTGACGGAGGATTTTGCGGAGGAGAATTTCTGCATATCGCCATTGAAGGTGCGTGGGCGGAGTCTGGGTAGCGCGGCGGGGGCGGCGTGCCGCGGGGAGGCGGGGGGCAGCGCGCGCGCGCGGGCCGCGGCCGGCGCCGGCGCGCCCGCCAGGTCCAAGCACTGCCTCGCGCCCCCCCTCCTCGCGGTCACCATCATCGCCATAGCTTCCCTTGCCAACAGCTAACCGCCTTCCGTGTTCAATTACTCTGTCTGTACATATTGTAATATAAATGAGTACCTATAATGTCAAATATTTTACATTGAAAAGGTCCGTTCATTGAGTATACGTTGGACCATGATTAAAATTTGCCTTTTCAAATTTTGTTTTATTGTACATCGAATCGGCTTTTTAAGCAAAATAATACCGTATATCTTTTCTTACGTTAAGGAGGTTTCATATTGTTTAAGTTATTTTACAAACACTACCTATCCTAAGGAATGATTTATGACCTCGACAAAAGGCATCGCCTGTGCATCATTTCCGAGCTCATTAAAGGCCCGTTTCAGTGAATGAGTCTTCGATTCTCGAATCATACGTAAGTGAAGATTTATGGCGGAATAAAAATAGCGTTTTATCTTTACTTCCAGTCAATTAGCAGACGACATCAGATAGGGCTGAGTAATGCGCGCCGCCGACGGACCGACGGAAATATAGCTGTACTTAGATCCTAGGTACCGATAAACAGCGAGAAACCGCGGCCAAACCCACAACGAGATAATCTTTCAGGCAGGAGGCTCCAGTTAATACGATGCTATTCCAACATTTTGTTCGAGTATATAAATTGGATGACAATAGTGTGGTAAGCTACTGTACTTCAATGTTAATTAGTAGATGCTCAATGGAAATTTTCAACGGAGAATTTTAGGTGACCGGTGGGTGAGGAATGGGCTATCATTCTGAGATGAGGCTTGTGCCCAGTAGTGGGACGGTATATAATCAGCTGGCGCCGAGACGAGACGGTGAGGAATGATGACCAAAATAAGTCAGAAGTGACTATTACGCTATGATATTATAATTTTTGCTATAGTTGAATAATACAGAGTTAATCGGCACTCTGTGACATAAATTAACATATTAATGATTTATTAAAATGTGACACCAATGAGTACAATAAAATTGAAGTGTCAATGTAACCGTTACAGGGTATTCACGGTAAACAAAGGTTGCTAGACAATATAATTGTTTATCGATTTCCCGCGGGGCTGTGTGATTTTCCGGGATAAAATATAAATGGATCAAAATTGCTATCTTTTATTCTGTAAGTAATTCGCAGAAGGATCGTTGGCATGATTTTTCAAATCATGCGCAGTAACATGATTGGATCACAAAAAAAGCAAAAAAAAATTAGCCACTCATAACTAATAATACTTATTAACGATTAAAATTCATACTTACTTTTAGCTTAAATTTTGAGCGCATTTTTTTATAAGCCTTTTTATTCCGAATTCGCTACAATTTCAGTAAGTACATGTTGTTGTTGTTGTTGTTATTCAACATGAAACTACCGTGAGACTCACACATAATTACAACACACCGGATAACTCACTTATAAAACAATCCAATCCTTCGGTTTTTATACGTGAGTTATCCGGTGTGTTGTAATTATGTTGTTGTTATTGTCGTTTATTTATTAAATTGTCGCGTAATTCGGCGTGCCTCATGGCATAGGCCTCTTCCGTGTATTGGAGGGTTTGGGCTATAGTTCCCACGCGCGCCCAGTGCGGATTGGGAACTTAACACACACCATTGAATTTCTTCGCAGATGTGTGCAGGTTTCCTCACGATGTTTTCCTTCACCGAAAATCTCATGGCAAATTACAAATGTAATTTTCGCACATAAATTCCGAAAAACTCAGAGGTGCGAGCCCGGGATTTATTTATTTATTCATTTATTCATTGTCAAGTCATGTACATACATTATAAAGATGTTAACATTGTTCTAAGTCAGTCCATGACGCCCTGTAAGGGCACACAATTTGAACCCACGACGCTCTGCTTGAGAGGCCACAGGTCAAACCACTAGGCTACCACGGCACAATTATTTATGTTCAATTCAATTTTAGTACATGCTGATGCATATTACAATTTTAATGCAAATCAATTGTACGTGTAGATGAAAACAGTTTTGTTTGCACAATTACAATGAATTGGAAATGCAATCGTAAAACTTTAACTAAAGCCATTTAATTAAACCCAAAGTTTACAATTCTGTTCGATAAATAAACTAAAATTCTGCAACTTGTCTATAACAATTGTGCTGTTTGACTAAAATCTATTAAAGCTACAAAATGAAGTCGAATATAATTAAGCGAGCTCGGATAAATGGGACGGTGTTAATTTTTGTCCATAGTGGCTTATTGGTATTCAGAGCGTGCGAAATGCGGCAGGCTGCGACTCGTGCACGCGGGAATAGGGTGGCCACGCTTTATTAAAACGCTGGGATTGCCTTTACAGCTTCAGTACTGAAAACTGGCTGTCAAAAAACACAAAGCGGGTGGCTAGATTTGTTTGTGCTTAGGACACTTTTATCCTTTGTAGTTCGAGGGGTTGTATTATTTTCAAAATGCCACCTGTCAACAAGTTTTTTGTAATAGAGCATCCTGTAACCATGCCCGTTGCAACTTTATGAAAGATTACCTGAGTCGTAAATTTCAATTCGAGAAAAATTTCTACGACTTTCTTGAACTTGGTCATGATAAAAATGGTGTATAATCTCTAGAGATAAAAACTGCTTTAAAAAGATACATATTCTAGGCAATACTCACAACTGTAGGTAACAGTCATGTGATCTGAAATGAAAACCTACGGAAGACAAAGTTAAAACAAAACCATAACAACGCCTAACGGGGCGCTTCACGAGCATCCTTTGACGCAGGCAGCGAAATTGGCAAAATTATAATTTTCCTGGGAATAATGGTAAGTGTGGTCACGTTAAGCCCGGTTCACACATGTCGGAACAGCGCGATACGCCTCATTAACGGCATATCGATCCGGCTGTATTCGACTCCGCATCCAAAACATTTAATTAACAAGCTAGGTTCCGTGCCGACACAGCTCGGTTTGTTTTTCCCCATATCTGTAACAGAGTAGGGTCTTGTTGACGCCACTTTAATCTACTATATTAAGTGGAGATAAAATTCGAGACGAGAAATCGAGATACTCGCTGTTGTATTACCAAGGTAGGTAGTAAATATGTGCTTGAAGAAATATAGAAAGTGAATTTTCCTCAGCGTCAATTTTAGAATTAGGTAGCTTTCATGTTTTTGAAGTAATCATTTATATTTGACTTGAAATGAAATAGATTCTCAACATAAGTTTACCATTAGCGACCTAAATACTTTCAGTAGGTACCTATAAAACAGTGACAGGGCTCCGATTTTTGAAAGCACATCACTCGAAAATACCACTCAAAAGTGGTATAAATCTGTTTATATCTTCACATGATTAACGAGAGCCGTATCTTCTAAGCTACTCGTATTTCAATTTCAGCATAATTTTTCACCATTTTCGAGTGGTATTTTCACACATGTGCTTTCAAAAATCGGGCCCCTTTTTGAATTTTTGAATTTTGAAAATAGGAATAGCAATAAGTAGTTGAAGTTATTAAAGTATACTGACAACTTAACGATGGATTACAATTTATTGATGTCATTACAGTGCCCGAAACGCGACTGGATTGTAGAAAAACTTTACTAGCATTTAGTAAAATAAAGATAAAGATACTTAAATTATAACAAATCGTGTAGTCGAGATGTAGCAAAGTTGGTTTTAGTTCATGGATACTAACGGGCCTCCGTAAAGTTACGACTAAAATATTTTTTAGACGATTATAATATTGCGTGCTTAATCACGCACTACCAGTAACGTATCAATGTAGTTAAGTAAGTAATCTCTATTTTCATAAGTAACAGTTATTAATTTTCTATTGCTGGAACACTATTTTGTTACTATCTGTCACTTTTCATCTGCATTTGGTAGACAGAGATAAAATATTGCGTATGAAGTCATTAGTGTGCACTTTTCCTACACGACTAGCGTAATTGGGTTATAATGGTAGGTTCTGGGCCCAGCACGGATTGGGTAAGATATGCTGACATTTATCAGAGCCTTCATCATTACCGACATAGTAATTACCGGTATAGAATAATGCGTGTAATAGTCAACATTAATGACCATTAACATAAATTAATATTTAAGAAGGCACAAGGCCTCCTCCCATAATGAGAGAGCTGGAGCTACACGTTGACTTTGAATTAGTATACAAGAACCAATCTGTCTTACTGCCTGGGCAAAATTAACCCATCGTAAAAAAGTTCCTGCTGCATTTTAGTCTCATCTGTTTTAATACCTACGCACAAATTCTGCTGATTTAAATTAAACAAGAAACAAAAATTATAGTCTTACTTAAATGCACTACAGATCCGCGTCTTAAGGATACGAGGAGTTAAATATAGTTAGGTATAGGTATGCGTGTCTTAAATAAATTAATTTGTCTTTAGGGTTACGTACTACCTAATAGTGAAAACGGAATACTTTTAAGGCCATTTTTATTTTTAAAAGATGATTTGATTTTGCGGTTTAGCTAAGCTTCGCAAATCAGTTTTACCTTTTATGATATAATGAATTTTTATATCTAAGAAAATGTCCGACGTTTCTCTTTTTTTCAAGTTTCAATTTAGTTGGCTAGAATTTGCCAATTGTTACCTATTTGCAAGTGGTTCAACTCAAAATTTTAGATCTTCAACAGTACTTACACAGGGATATGCCACCAATACAGATTACAGTGTCCATTCGTGTTTGCATTAATTTGGTGGTATCTATTGCCAGCGAGTAATACGCCTACACGGTGATTGAAGGTTAGAGGTCACTTAATATCCCGGCCTAACATTCCTGGAAGTCTCCGCAATGCATTACAGTATTAACATGACTGCACAAATGTATAGTAATACAATATGGCACCATACTCTATGTGTTGTTATTGTTGTAAACAGGCTAGTACCTACGAGTAAATGTAAAAAATATTTTAGGAGTAGTTGCTCAGATTATGTCTACCTTAATGAATAGTCATACACAAGTGTTATACAAATCTAACTAATATTATAAATGCGAAAGTATGGATGGATGGATAGATGGATGGATGGATGGATGGATGGATGGATGGATGGGTGGATGGATGTTTGTTTGTTACTCAATCACACCAGAACGGCCCAACAGATCTGGATGAAATTCGGCACATAGATAGAGAAAAGTCTGGAATACTCGTAGCACATAGGCTAATTTTTATCCTGGAAAATTGCGTAGTTCCCGCGGGATAGCGATAAACGAATTCTTTCCAGACGAAGTCGCTGGCAACAGCTAGTTTGTCATAAACTTCCAGCTGTCCTTAATTTTTTTTTTAAAAGGAGGAAAAACCTATGAGCAAAAAATTACTAAAGTCGTCGCAAAATAAAAGGCCCGTTTTGACATTTGTCTTCCCGACGTAACTAGTGATGTCACCGTACGACTCGGTACTCGATACTCACGATAAATCGATTCAAGTTTGCATGAGTATTTGATCGATTTGAATATGTATTGTAAAGTGGCATTGGATTATAGTTCTGATTAGAAAATTTTACTTAAATTGATATTGTAGGTATTTTAAAATGATACAATGTTACGAAAGGTCAATTTTCTTTCATTTAATATTTTTGTTACATTATTGTACTACTCAATCACAAAAAAAAACGAGAAAAAGTGAATCTTCAGTCAATCATTTTCTTCAGATGATGAAGACGAGCCATTCTATTGAAATCAGTGTTGCCATTGCTGACGGCTTTGAGCTCCAAGGTCACAATTTTTAGTAAAGATCACCACACAGCTGGTGAAATTCAGTAATTAATTGGTCTAAATAAAATTAATAAAACCGGCCAAGTGCGAGTCGGCCTTAAAAAAGATATCTAGATCGATTTATTTTTTCCTTAACCGACTATTAATAGTCTGTGGACAATATGAAAAAATCGTTATGCACATCACTTAGCTGAGTGAGCGATACCCATCAATGAAAAATGCAATTACCTTCAGAACATTTCGATCGGTAAAAAATAGAGAACTTCATGGGCGTGAACTGTCAAAACGGGCCTTTTAAATTGTGACGACTTTAGGTACAGAATACTGACATTTATGATCCGCTGGCAAAGGAGCAATCGCAAGATTTCAAAAATGTATTCAAAAATAAGGAGAATTTAATTAGGACGATATGGCAAAAAGAACGAAGAAGGAATCAAAATCATACTCCTACACACAAGTGGAAGTAGAACAAGTGTAAATGGATAATAAGGAAGTAACACGACACGTGTCGAAGTGTCTATCTATAGCACGTATATAATAGCAGTGGAATGAGAAATTTAATTTATTCTCACTAAAATCTGCGAGATATTTCATTATTTGAGTGAGTCTAATGTCGAGTCCATGGTCCGTCGGTGTCGCTCGTTGACGGACGTCGATTGTAATTCTGTTCAATGGAAGAAAGGGCCTTTGTCCGCAATCTTTTGTTTATGACACATTGTCTTCTGAATTTGTCCCTGTAATTTTGTTTTTCTCTATTTACATGATGTTGATGTGTGATCGTGTGATACAAGGGACAGGGAAATCGTTTGTTTCGAGTGTTAATTGACACGTGTATCTGACTAAATTGAGGACTCTTGCATGCTTTTAATGTGACAAAAAACACGATCCAACTAGACTCAAAATAATGACCACTGTGGTGAAAAAAAATTTTGGCATCAATATAGGCATTGGTAATCGATACGATCATTCTAACTTAATTTAATTTTTAATATCATTTGTACGACTTTTTTACTTAAAGTCTTAGTTTTAGACTTTGTTTTATTTACTTGTATATTTAGTCTATAAATCATTTTAGGGGGTCTCTATCGTTTGCCCGAATTTCATATGCCATAAATGTATTGTTGCCATAATGATCATTTGCCATAACTCTTTTTTCTCTTTATTTGTTAATTATTCAGGATTGTTATGAAACAAACCTAACCTAACCTATAGAGTTCTACAGGATTGCCATTACAATGCTCCTGAAAAAATTACGGTTTCAGAGAAAAAAAGGGTTATGCCAAACATATTATGGCATTTGAAATTCGGGCAAAAGAGGGGCTGCGCATTTTAAGTTTTTGTAAAAATAATAAAACCAGACTTCCATTAAATACTTATTCAACATATTTAGATATAAAATATAGTGATACCTAAGATATTCACTAACAACTCAATATGACGGTCAGTTTCATTGTTTTTTCTTGTTGAGAAATTGTATTTACTCATACTCATACTCATACTCATTTATTCGTAATAATTATTGTTATTACATGTCATTTAACTATAGTACAAGCAGATTATTACTTTCCCGCTGCACAAAACCGAGCAAATACCACAAACTTTTATTTCACTAATTCAGTTTTCACAAGAGAAAGAGAAAGCTTTTTTTACAAGAAAACAAAAACAATCAACATCTCGCCAGATAAGTATAATCAACTTTGATTGTAGGATTGCTTATTAGGTCGCTACGTGCGGCGTAGCGGGCTACGGTCGCTACGATTGCTACGAATCCTCTTAATGACCGGGTCCACCTGCAGCTGACGGCTACGAATCGTAACGGGGAGTAAATAAAAGAAAATATGACTACCCTTCTTTCTTTTTATTCATATTCTTCTGTTACCGCGTTTGATGATTTTGGGTGTTGTAAATGCATTTTATTTTTATTCTTGAGTTTCTTTGTAGAGTTGAAGAAAGATAAGAAAGTTCATCATGTTTATTACTTTTAAAGATGGCCATCAAAATGATAGCCATGTAGAAGAGTGAAAATATTTTCTGAGTCTAAGATATTAATAATTATGGAGTAATATTTATTCAAGTTTCATCCATAAATATTGAGTCAAACTCACTCAAAATTGTGATTCACCATTGCATTCTGCCAATTGATATAAAATGAGAGTAGCAAGAGATAGCAAATGCGATTACTACTACTACTAGTATTCCAAGAAATAAATTGCTCTCACTTACACATACACATACATACATACATACATATCGTCACGCCTCTTTCCCACAGGGGTAGGCAGAGACTACTTTGTCCCACTTGCTACGATCCTGACATACCTCTTTCGCTTCATCCACATTCATCAATCTCTTCATACATGCTAGTCGGTTTCGGGTGCTCTTGACCTGGCCTTTTTCCAAAACGTCCCCAATTTAATCATGGAACGTCTGCCTAGGCATTCCCCTCCCAACGCACCCATTCACACTCCCCATATAAATCTGTTTAGTTAATCTTCTTTCATCCATCCTCTCTACGAGACCAAACCAACTAAGCATACTTTTTCCTATCCAACTAACACATTAACACACACCACTAACACATTTAACTGAAACATTATTCTAAATGCCCGAATATCAGATTAAATGCTCCCATTTCGAGTAAAACAAATTTTATTCGCGTCAAATTAGAACTGATTTTAATGTGAAACAAAGATTGATGGGCCAGTGTGACTTGAGAGAAGGTCGAGACTGAGTTCTTGAGTAATGGGGAAATGACAGACGTTATTAAGATTGGAAGGAAGCACCTAAAGCCGGAAAACGATTTGGTACATTAAAATTGCAAGTGTCCGCATTCCGACCTTTCTGAGAGTGAGTGTAAGTGGATTTCGCAAAAAGTCGAATAGTAAAAAATACATGGATGAATTAATTGTTATTTACAACTGTTCATTCGGTGGCGTCGGAGTGGCGTAGCTGTGGTTGCAAGTATAGCAGCAATTTAGTGGGTATTGTATAATAAGAATATTTTTTATAAAAAACTAGCTCTGAACCTTTTGCTAACTTCAGGAGTTTAATAAAAATCCTTCTCAAATATTACATCGTGTTCTTTATTTACGTTGCATGAAGATTGTTAGTGCAAAATGTGATTAAGCAATTGACGTTTCTTAACGTGACATACGCAAATTCTGATTCAGAGAAAAAAAAAAAAAACCATAGGAATTTAAAATTTCTGAGTGCAAAAAACTAAACTAAAATAAATTCGTCACTGAACAAATTTTCTTTGTTTTTTAATTTATTAACACACAATCAGCGTCAAATTGTTAACCTGTTCTCACGATAGTAGCTTGTTTCTTAAGTAAATTCTTGAGAATAAACTGCTTAATTTTGTTTGAAAAATAAAGTTTCCTTAGTATTAATATATGGGGTGCTACTAACGCTACAAATAAACAAGCACTCCACCATAAAAGTATATCACTATATTAAGATCACAAACAAATGGAAATAGCTATATACACAGGGAAAGAGAAAACTAGGAAACCAGCATGTGGTAAAGATGACAGACATTCAGACAGGCGTATTCGACAGTTCTATTTTTTACAGCACATGCGCACACTACGAAATAGTTTTCTACAATAAAGTCTAGCTAATAAAACAGCAAGTAGCTAATATGTACAGTCGCCACAAATATTTACTGTTTATAACATCCCCAGCGAAATGTGAGTTGCCTCAACAAACAAAAGCGTCCACCGCTATTTTTAGGATTATTTATGAGAGAATAACTACTGCTTATGTTGAGTTAAGTCTTTGTAACACATATCGCGTACTGCTGAATATGTCTAATAAAGTATTACTCTTTCTACGCCACATTTTCAGCCCATATTATGAAGTAGAGCATGAGTGGGGAGGAAACATTTACATATAAAATAAGGCAACTTTTTTCCGAGAGATATGTTAATAAAACTTTAGGTACTACATAGATGTTATTTACCTCGATAGATAAATAAGTACCTGAATAAAAATCCTGTATGACTGTTACATTACTACACGGCCCAAACTCTTATAATGGCAGCATTGGAAGCGCCAGCAAAATTAGCAAACTAACCTAGAAAGCACCTTAAAATTTCTAAAACGAAGAAGGAATGAAGACCACATCTATTATAAACATGCGTATGCAACCCAGTGGTCTTATGGAAAGTTTTGATAGTGGGTCACATGGTTAGGTAGGTACGTTCACATAACATCACCTTAATTAAATTCTACAGTGCTGACGAGCAATCGCCGGCCAAACGTAATCTCAGCAAACTACAGCTCCAGACATCTTTGTAAATTCAAAGTTTGTAAGTTAACCGCCTTGCAAAATGCATAGTTTCTCACTTAAGCGGTTCGCGAAGAAGTCTAGTTAAGAGTTTTTCCACTTAACTTTTGGACGGTTATGTCTTGCTTGTTTTTCACGCCCAGTTCTTCATTAAGCTACGTTATTTAACTGGTTTAATGAATCTTTTTGGGTATAGGTGATGGTAGTTACATGTAGTGTGCATGTGAAGTGTGTATTTGTAATTAATTATGCAATGAATCAATGATTAATATTGACACCGATGACAAACTCAACAGGCGAGTGTTACAACCCAACGGAAAATGTTGTATATTAGCGTGGCATGTTGGAATTACCAAAGCCCATGTTTATCGATTGTTTCATCAAAGTTTTTATTACTTATTGAGTAATCTCCAACAACTGTTTCAGCTGTTTCAGGTGTTTTTTTTTTATTATGGTTCCTTTCCACGTGACAAACGTTTGAAGTTTGATATGACGTGGTTTCCGTGTTTCTGTGTATACTTTAAGCCTTGCCGTCAAATTACAACCCGTATCAAACATTTACGTTGATATTTAATGCTGTATGTCAACACGATAATTTATAATGCATGGGAGCTGAAAGAATGGACTTTATATTATTGACTTTTTAGAGTTCAGAAGCCATACCATGACGTCTTAATGCGATTCAATTCAGACTCAGTTCACGTTTTAGCTGTCATTTTTAGTATGGATCTGACAGCGAGCGAACCTAAACTGAATTTGAATTGAATCGCATTAAGATTTCATGGTAACCACGGTAAGTACTCAAGGTGACAACCGGGTTCAAACTAAGCGTCTGACCGTCCGTGTGTCACTGGGCTGTATTTTTTGAACTGTAATGGCTCTATTTAAATGAAACGGGGCCCCCATAAAAGGACCACGTTTATTCCTTACGGTATCGGTATTACGAAACTGTTTGTGAGCGAATCTGACTAGTTCTTGAATGATTTATAAAAACCATACTTAGGTATAAAATCTTAGGAATCATGTTATAGGTGTTGCAGCTAGCAATCCATCACTATTTTGATTCCCCTTTCCACCTATACGCTCATGCTAAATCTACAATCATGCTAAACGTAAACGTAATGCTGTCTTGTTACCTTGGGCTCTGTAAGGTATAGAGACTTTTTTATGTGTGTATACCTATGTATGAAATTTGATTTAATTATGTTCGAATTTTAGTTTATATGTATAGAAAATTGTTTGGATTGGTCGGCATTATCAGTATTAGATAGATGTCCGTATTAAACGGGTGCCAGCGAGACGGGTAATGAAAGCCTGCGCCCGACAACCCGACGGAATGGCGGATCAATTAGCTGGCAAAAAAATCCTATTTTGTTGAGCTCAATCGTTCGCAGTTGTGTTATTACATTAACTTCAGGTTCATCTGGCTGGTGTTTGTAACATTTATTTAATTCTCCTAGTATGGTCTTTTTTCTGTTTTAATTGTTATTTATTTATTTATTTATAAGCCTTTTTATTCCGAATTCGCTACAATTTCAGTAAGTACATTCATGTTGTTGTTGTTATTGTCGTTTATTTTTTATTTATTTATTAAATTGTCGCGAAATTCGGCGTGCCTCATGGCATAGGCCTCCTCCGTGTATTGGAGGGCTTGGGCTATAGTTCCCACGCGCGCCCAGTGCGGATTGGGAACTTAACACACACCATTGAATTTCTTCGCAGATGTGTGCAGGTTTCCTCACGATGTTTTCCTTCACCGAAAAGCTCATGGCAAATTACAAATGTAATTTAATTGTTATATGTGGTGTTAAATAAAAAGTTATTGTATTGTATTGTATTGTATGGGGGTAATAACGCCACATTAAAAAAACTTGTAGGTAAATGTACAGGTACGGGGTAAAACAACGCGTTTTTCTTATTACTGAAATTGGGCCACGACATGATGTCTAATAAGCGTTGTATAAAGCACAAATAGCGCTATTCGATGTCTAATATTTTTCAAAATTACATTACTTACTCTTGTTTCATTTCTCATCTTCTCGTTTGACGTGTTTTTTATGTTACACAATCTTGGGAAAGCTAGCGCAAAGGTGGCCTGACAATTCTTATTTCAAATAAAATGTCAAATGTTGAGGCAGGTGATAAGTTTGTCTGAAATGTGGAAATTATTCAGGTCGTCAACAAATGGCGTTCTTCATCCGGCATGATTATGCTTTTTATATTTACCAGTTCCGAGAGAAAAATGAGTTAATGAGGTAAGAACGACCAGTTTCATATGAAAAAATGTAATAAATAGGTATTTCGAATTAATATTTTATACCCAGAACTGATCCAAAATTACCTCTTTTGATAGGTCTGAGGCACTTTTGAATTCCAAGATGGCGATTGCGGCAAAATGTAGCTTCGCGTACTATTTTAAAAGTGATTCCGTGCTTCAGCTACTGCATTAATCAAAAAGGCTAAAATTACGCTACCATATGGTATGTTTGTCCAATTTCAGTTATGATAAATCCGTTTCGCACTGAGTGTAATATTTTGTTATTACGTTAAACTGCAAATTGGAATAGTCATTGTCAGAGCATCATTAGCAATTAGCACTAAATGCATAATATTTTCAACAGCAGCCAATAATGAAAACTACAAATTAGATCAAATCACTTTTGAAATAATTGCCAGTCCACTATAGCTACCGCAATACAAAAGTGTCAACATGCATTTGCATTTTTACAAACATACGTGTACCGTATAACACTCGTTTATAAAATTAAGATTACTTTGGCTTTGCCTTTACGTCTGTGCAGATCCGCTTTAAAATGTAGTATTTTTAGTATTTCTTTGGTTTACATACATACGTACCTATATACATACATACCGTCATGCCACTTTCCCAGAGGGGTAGGCAGATACTAGTTTGTTCCACTTGCTACGATCCTGACATACTTCTTTCGCTTTTTTGGTTTAATAATGTAATTATGATAACTAACATTAGATACCTACCAGAATGTCTTCGAAATTTGAAATTAGAATTCAGTTCGGTTTATTTTCAAATATATTTTTGTTGTTTCACGTTTCTCAAGTCTATGAAGCGTTCTTGCATTAACGTAATGGTTTATGTTGGGAACGAGCACAAGGCCCACGTCTTCTCTAACAAGCATTTGCAAGCGGCCTGAGACATAGGAAGTGTGTTTGTACTCTACCGACTGCTACGACTAATAGGTACGGAACACTTGAAAGCTTAAACGAGCATTAGGCTATGCTATGGCTATGCAAATGCAATGTGCGGGCTACGTAAACGAAATTCAGTCAACGACCGTTCCGGGCGATTAAATTATTAGAATTAGCCATAAAATACAAAATTATTTACGTAGGCCGTTACATGCTTTTTATTACGCTCATACATCAAGTTAAAAAGCGGAGTGAAAACTACGAACGCTGAAGTTGGATTATTTGACCCACTGGCTTACAATTTGAAGTTGCGAGCTAGCTGAAGCCACATAACGGCGCTCTCGTTTGAAACATGCCCCTAGTGGCGCAGTGACGATGTCGGAGCTGTCCCACGATCACTCGTGTCGTTGCTGATGTTTCTCTTATCAGTGGGCAAGCTTGGTTTTCGAGAAGTCATTTTACGTAACTACCAGCTTCGACGAAAACATTTGAAAATCTCAATCAATCCAGCTTCAAATCTTCATAGGTTTGACTCAAGACTACGGTGCGTCTGATAATGCTATTTCCAAAAGCAGAATAGCAAAGTTGAGTGTGACATTCAATTTGATACGTGATAAGTGTTATTAGAGGAAATATTCCTCATGTGTAGCACAAACCTAAGCCTTAGTTCATTACGTCTCATTTAAATGGCATCAGAGTATATTTCTATTCAGATGAGCTACGACACCGACGTTTGTAGCCCAAATGACGGAATCAGCATCAATCTTTCAAACAAGCTATTTATGTCGACGCTTAGTAACATCGTCATTCAGTGTACCTGGTATTGAATCTTAATTTGGTTTTGCAGAGTTGAGGTTGCTCTTTCGAGTTTGGTGAACTAATTAATTTTAAGAGGTACTACGTTTCCTTGCTTGTCTTTGTATTGCGACCTTTGCGTCTCTATATCTTGCATGAGAAGCCAAACAAATGCAGCTCCTACGCTTTGTGAATACTGGAACGTTGATACCCTATAGTAGAATTAATTCGCTCTGGCTTCGAACAGTAATTTAACTATACGTATGAATCTTCCTCTTGAATCACATCTATATCTATATTCAATCATCATCATCATCATCAGACTGAAGACGTCCACTGTTGAACAAAGGCCTCCCCCTTAACACACCATACTGAACGATCCACCGGTTTCCCGCAACTTTTACGATGTCGTCAGTCCACCTAGTGGGAGGCCTGCCAACACTCAATACGTTGTAATGCGGTATTACTCAATACCGCATTACAATCCGTTGCGCGATTTAAAAGATCTAAGCGCACATGCATACATATAGACGGTGTCGAGCAACCTTGCATTATCCTATGTAAAGATTCGAAAGGAATATGTACCTACCTACATACAGGCGTCTACTCTATTATCAGGCGTCTTATTTTTCGCGTTACCTAATCGATGATGACCTGTCGCAGACTAGCTAGGTAATTGGTTTAGTTCATGAACAAGCTAGTCGACATTGGTAGGGAATAGGATAAGGCCAATGAAACTCTTCGAGGTCCTACCCTACACTGTTTCACGAGCTCGTCGTTGTGGAATGATGAAACAGTTAGTGACAGTAAACAAAGCGTAGAGAAAAGGGTAATCAAACACAACGTGATAAATTTTAAATTTCTCTATGCATGAATAACGCGACGTGGTGGCGGAAGTTATGTTTTATTTATTTCGATCTCGTTATTCGTAAATTTTCTGCAGAGTAGTTGAGAGTGAGAGTAAAAGGAAATGGGACATAGTCGTACCTGCATGGTAAAAAACATCAGTAGAAAACAATAGCCGTTACGAGCGAACGTTGAAAGTCCATGAGCGGCGATTCGTTAGCAAAGCGAGAAAAACGGAATCGAACCATTCACGAAGCCGCGGGAGTAAACTGGCGACCAATCAAAGTGGACCTTCTAAATAATCGTGTAATTGACTTTAGCTTTTTAATGTGGACTGCTGGGTCAAACTTGTTTATAAAAACACTATCTGACAAACACATTATGAAAGATTTCAAAGGTGAAATAAAGTTACAATGGTCCCAGAACTTTCACTACGTCATCAACACAAAAGAGCGTACTTACATAAGATTAGATAAGGTCATACGATAATCGTGTTGCCGTGATTAAAAAAATATGCTAGTTGCTCTGCTGTCTTGCCATCCGGCAAAGTATTTACTTACTTACTATACAGATTTGTAGTTTACGTTGACGAATGAAGTGAAATATTGGAGTAATTAAAATAATTATTTTATTTAAGACAATCCAAACGTATTTCACCCAATCGGTGGAACTGATATAAAATTTGATGTTGATATTTTTTCACGTCCCTATGTTGATTTCTACCACGAATTCGATACTGTTTCACAGCTTAACCGCGCACTCCTTGTCAGTGGGTATTTAGGAGTGTAAAGTACGATATATTGGGGAAAACGACTTTTGTGAATGCTAACTTTACTGCTTTTTCCTGGTTTTTGTACAGTTCGACAGATGGAGTCAAAACTTCGGTATGTACGAGGGTTCTCCGTTCCAAGTGAAGAAATGGTTAAATATTATGGATCTTATGATTATTTTCATGAGATGTGCATAATTTACATTCAAAGGTCTTTTGACAAATTTCGAAGTCAACCTGACAAACTCGAGACATAAAATTAGCTACTCGAAAATATAATGAGTGGAACATAGTTGTCTCTGCCTACCCCTTCGGGAAAGTGGCATGACGGTATGTATGTATTGTATGTACTCGAAAATATGCTATCAAAATAGTTTTTATAGTCGGTTTGATAGCTACCACCGAAATATGAAATGATGTTTCAAAATATTTTAAAATAATAAAATTGTAGGCAATGTTGCACCTAGCCTAGAGTCAAAATGAATTGACCACTCGCGAACCTATTTAGCACAAAACACCATTCGTAATGGAAACGCTCGTAACCATTCATTTTTTAAGTAGGCATAACAATAACAACAAAAAATATGATGTTGAACTAGGTAAGCTCAATGCAAGACCTTTATTTATCAGAAACGCAATAACTTCGGATTACTTACAAAAAAACATGTTAGAACTTGGTCTCAGCGTTCAGTCCTTTCGTTATCTCGGCAATGCATGCAAAGTCTACTGGTCTATTATTCATGAGACATAAGAAGGAGGCTGGCAACCCTATGTAAGGTGACGTTTTCCCAAAAAATACTACTCAATTGAAGAGATCGTGCGGTAACGGTAACCTTTGTTGCTTACGTTCGGATAAGGAAACTTGAGACGCAACAAAATTACAAATAAAAATCCATCACGAATAATCATTGCATTGGATACATTAATACACTAAAAACGAAGTGCACTACACATGCACATTTGAAACTTTCATTCGATTTCTGTGAAATAATCGTAAAAAACCACCAAAAATGCGACGTTACCAGCTCAGTAGAAATGCACCCTCTTAATCTATCAAAGACAACAAACACACCCTTCATAATACGTGATAAAATACTCGTTCATAAGTAAAGAGGAGATAGTTTTTAATCTGAGTATGAGTCAATGAACAGCGTGGCAATAAACGCTGGTGGTTGAACACACTTTAACAAAGAGTCGTCGAGTCGTGGTGTATTTTTTGGCACGTTTCAACATAATCCTTAACGCTCCTAAGTCGGTAAAACTTTCCGAGTTTTTTTCCCTATCCGTTTCTCAGGCAAACAAACAACCAACAATGTTGCCATTGTGCTTGTATTTATCGCCACCAATAAAAACGTAAAAATACGAATAATTTTCGGCCGCGTTCCAAACTTTTATTTGGTAATACCCTAGAGCAATTGCTACTTTGTTTACAAATAAACTTGGCGTTGAAATTGGGAAGGAAAAAAGCCAGCTTTTGAAAGAGGATAGGTAAATCGATTTATGCAAAACAGATAGCGCTTTTTGTATGCAAATTTCTGTTGATTTCACAAAGATTGAAATCGTGGTATTGTGGAATGAGAAATATTGATTCCAACGGATAAATGTCACTATTTATTTTCAATATATTTTTAAAACATTTTGTTAATGTCCTCTGCATTTCATTTTTATATCTCCAATCCTTTCACTTGTGAATATACAATTGTTGTTCTGTACCTATATTGATTTATTTCAATTGTCATGAATATTCTTCACACTACGTATTCATAAGTTACCTGGCTGAAAAACTGACAGTTACAAAAATGAGTTTCGGTGTTGTGTTCAAAGCTCTAAAGCAAAAGTACGAAAACACCACATAAAAAATGAGCTGCGCTAACATTATCCAAGATCAATATGATTTACTAAATGTCGATTTCAAGAGAGGAAAAAACCTAACGGAGTCTCTTTCACTGGTGGACTGCAAATATTGAAGTTTAATTTTAAAATTTCAGCCTTGTACCTACTAAATTAGGATTGGCTAAAATCTGCCGAAGACGATAAATCTTTGTCGAATTCGTCAGCCAACAGTTTTATTCCTTTTTCCTTTTACACGAGAATTCTTCTGAACAAAGTTACGCATTTCACTATTGACTTGTATTTTACTTTTTTTGTGAGGGTATCTTTCCGTAACGTTATGAAATGAATTTTGAAATGAAATTATTTAATATATCTCGCGACAAAGTCGACGTTATTCTTTGCCTTTTGCTCCAAAAGAAATGAATCGTCTTGTGCTTGCTCTACGACCGAAGATATATTATGAATTATGACCTACTCGTATTATTTCAAAGACATCTTTCTAAACACTTATTTTTAGATCAGGAGCAAGAATTAAAGTTAGGATTGAGGTACTTTATCAAGCCGCTGTAACGATGAGGAAATTTATACTGAATCGTTAATTATTTTAGTTATTGTTAGAAGGCATTTGGAGCACCTGCGTCCCGATATAATTACGTAACTTCAAACAGTTCTACTAATGGACCTAGTATGTTCCCTTTCCTGACGTATGGTGTGGGCCGTCTGTTCAACTTGATAAATTCATTATAGTTATATAAAACCTGCAACTTGATCATTACGTCGATAGCGCGGAGGCAGTGTGGGTGTGAGATGGGTTTAATTAATTGAAACAATGCTATAAAGTTCTTCAAGAAACCCACGCAACAGAATATCGTTGAGTACTTTCCTATTTCTTACAAATCCATTTCTGTTATACCTACATAAATGAAGCCTTGAATACGCATTAAAAAATATTGCATATTGCATTGGATCCTTTTATTAATTTTGTTCGCTATTTTTACGTTTTGTGATTTTTTCTTTGAGAATGCCTCCTTCAATAAAATTGTATGTACCTAAGTAATATCTTCGACAGTGTTTTTGTTAACACATTTTCATCATTCGATTGAATGCATTCCGGAAAAGGGATTAGTTTCCTGTCGATTTTGGAAGAGCGATTGAGCCCCGACTCGCCTTATCACGATCCACGATTTTAATACCAAAGTAAGATGTCCTCTTTACAACCAATGGGAGCGAGGGAGAGGTTTATTTCATTGCGATTCAGATACTAGTAGACTGTGAATCGCGTAGAGAAATACTGCAGGCAGCATCCTGGCGGCGACGACATGATTTGTTCGTGGAATTGCATTGTTCCGTCGACACCTGGAATCTGGATTTGGTTAGCACTACCTAACTTTGCAGATTTTATTTTCTCTTCTCTCGCTAGAAAATTTCTTAGCTAGCTCTAGCTTAAAGTGCGAGTGGGATCTATTGTTTATTATTACACAGAGCTAAAAATACTAGCATTGGAAATTTATTTCCGCTATTGGCCTCGCCTGGAGCGACATCAAGCCAGGATTAGAGCAAAGGGATCAAAACTTTGTCGATGTTATTAACTTTCTATGGCGGACGTACCGGCTGTCAAATTCAGATAAAGTCGTATCTACTTTCGATTTACTTCTCAATTATCTGGATTAGAAGGCAATTTGGACGGTTGTAACCATTTTGTTTAACCGGATTCGGAGGGCCGGGTAATTGTCCTGATGAATTAACCACTAAGTTAGAGATTTGGCAGGTACGTTTCAAAATTTTGCAAAGTTTTGACGATGTGGGTTATCAGTTAGTTTTAATGAAGGTATCAAATGGATCGTGGAAGGAATTCGTTATCAAACTTTTATCGTCCTGAAAATACCTAGGTAAGTATATTATAAATTCGTTCATATAAAAATGGCTAAAAGCAAATCACAATTGAATTTCACTTTTAATCCGCTTCATAGGTACTCGTATTGCTACGTAATGGTTGAAATAACAAATCATAATTTATGTCTTAAAATATTTTTAACTATAATTATGTATACATTTCCGACATCGAAGCGAAGTAAACAGTATAATTTACACCACATTTATCGCAAAATTTCTAAACTATCGGATCCCCTTTCAGTTGTTCCTCTATCATTAGTATGTAGGCCACGGAAATGTCACGAAACAAGGTTGTAGGAGAAACATGAACATGCTTCCCATAGACTTACAAAGTAGGTATAGGTAGCACATAACAATATTTCACTCTCGTGTGCCAGCATTAGACCGGAACATGAATAATTGTTATTACATGAGACCCGTTTTATGTAATAACAATTTCACGGAGAAGGTTTGTCTAACTGTAAGAGAAAGACGTGGAAATAATTCGATAGTTTAGGGAATCGGTTAGGAAAATAACTTACGAAAGTACGGAAGTGCATCTTATAGAGCATTCAAAATAATTAGCTGGTCTAGGTTTATCATTATTTTACAAACTTAACATTTAGTACCTATCTGCTACTCAAGGTATCAACTTTGTGAAGTTATAAAACTTCAGCCAAGTTTATTTAAAATACGCGATTAGTTGTTGTTTCTACTTTTGTGATTGTCATTTATTTATGACAATCACAAAAGTAGTTAAAAACAAAAAACATCGAAAATTATATAAAATAAATACAGTCATAGGTACTGTAACAGAAACGACGCCGACATTATGTAAACTATTTTAATGTAATTTATTATTCGGAATTCATATCGGAATAATGAAATCAACCGCTTACATAAAACAGGTAAAGATATGAAGCTACGTGTTGACACACCATAGATTTTTCATTTCATTTCCAAACAACAGGGGCCCGATTTTTAGAAGCACGTCACTTGAAAGTGGTATAAATCTGCTTATATATTCAAAACTACATCATCATCATCATCTGTAGCCTATATACAAAAGTAATGAGAGCTTTATTTATCTTCTAAGCACTTAAGCAGTATTTTTCACCACTTTCGAGTGATATTTTCACCTAAATATGTGCTTTCAAAAATCGGGCCCCTGCTACACCGATGTCGTAAGTTTTGTGTTGATGGTGTCGTGTATCATTAAGGTTAATATTTTCTTTATAATTTCGGCATTTAGATGTATCTGAAAAGAGTCATTTCAGAACAGGGTGAGAGGAGTCGGCGGGGAGCTAACGAGTTTCAGTCTGTTTGTAAAGTTACAGGCCACGGTGTGAGTGAATCGCCCGCGCCTAGCCAATTTGTTTGTGCTCTCCTTGTAATAGGATTTCAAGTTACGTTAGAACGATGACGCTTGATTTTAGGAGACGCGTATAAAAGTAGAAATAAATCCTTGTACTTATTCAAACGTGATGGTGAATGACACGCCTAAGGAAACATTAATTACGAAACAGAAAAAAAGTAGTTGGCCACCTCTTTAGAAAAGGGATGCACATACTATGAAGATGCATTCCACCTTTTATATAGGTATTTTTTCCCTGTACAGTTTTTAATGGTTACTTAACCCATTCAAGACTAAATCGAGGAAATTATGGACAACTGGACCATTCTTCTCGATGTATATTATACAAAAGAAAATATGTACTTGAAAAACTAGCAGCATTTTATTACTGGCAATGCTACAGTTAGTGGTAAGACAAACATGTTTATTATACGTGGTGCCTGCGGGGCAAGATGATTAATTATGTCATAATACACAGACATTGTTGACAAGCCACATACCTAACCTTTCACCATGTCGTGCTCTAATTATCACCTATACCCATCATTAAGCAACTATATTATGTCAAAATAATAATAATTATTACAATTAAAATTATACTTTGTGAGCAAAATCTTACGTATTATAAAATCTTCAAACGAACGTTTCGTAAAACAAAGGGTCAAAGTTCAAACTTAATTTAGGCAGAAGTAGTGAACGTTGTTGAAACTTTTATTAAATGGCTCTGGAATGGAATTGAACGCAATCAAAAGGTAATAGAAGATAGTTAGTTTTAAATGACGGCCGCGCCCCATTTATGTAAGGGATGTAATAATAATTGCTGTTTTTCACATGTAATTAACACGAAAAATTATCATGTTACGGGCCCAGCAAAGGGGCCGGGCGCCGTGTACCGGCAGAGACAGTCCTGGCTCGTTAATAACGTGTAAATATTCATGTCCAATCGTCAAAATGCACAACACGTGTGAGGCTGGCGTCGATTCTCACGGACCTCATAATTCTTATGAAATATCGATGATTCGTGAGTCAATAATCCGGAAAGCTTCCGCTGCTTTGACATTCCAATATTTCCACCTTGGGAACATGCTGTGCCGTCGGGAACGAAAAAGGAACTACAGTGCTAAGCTGCTCTAGAACTGAAATTAAAATAGTTGTGTTGTCGAGAGCTGTTTCAAGAGGACAAGCTAAATATTAATTCTGCTACGCTCGAGACGCAATTTGTGGAAAAAGTTGGAACTCATTTCGATTTGGATATTATTAGTAAGTACCTACTTGCTTTATTTTTATATTTTTGTATCCATCCACATACTTTTAAAATAAAGACTTTTTATGATTTCACAGGTAATTATTGATAATAAAATTAATAATATTATCATGGAACGACGAAGCGGAACTGTAAATCAATAAGAATACAGAATTTTCACAAATCGCTGTAAAAACCTTGTTCTAACCGTAGAAAGTATTGAGGAAATTCGTTTTCTTTTATTTTATTTCGTCTAAAGATTTTCCGCTAGAGAGGTCCCAGCTTCGTCGGTCAGATAAAGTGCGCTCAAATATAAAGTTTCAATTTCCCGCCGTCCGAGAGACGTGCGGTGCCTTCCTGAAATGAATGCCCCTTAATCTGTCCCCCTCTAGTACAATTCCACATGTGCTACTCATTTAATATTCAATGCTACTGTGTTTTACGGCGTCTAGATAACATGATTTAGGGGCAGCCTCGGAACCGCGGTGAATTTTTTTTACGTCCGCATGTATTTGCTCCTTCCCAAGTTTGTTTATTGTTTTTCGGAGTCACACAATACACCTCTCAAAGTTTTTGCTTTTTATAAAGCTTCGGTATTATGGTATCCATTTTCACATTATATTAGAAATGTGACACAGAAAGTTTGTTAGTCAATATTTACGTGCTGGTGAACGGACTTCAAAAAGATTCGAAACGCTTGACTCCTGTTACGGTTAAAAAGTGGAATCATAACAATCGTTGCGTATCTGTCATGAATAATTCTTAAGCATGATAACCCAAAATTCAATCTCCGACCAATGGGATCGTATTAGCATACAAAAGGGTTCACATATTTTACGCAAATCCGTTATTTTTTGAGTTATCTTCTCACAAAAAGGCCCGCACCACTCCCCGACCTGCGAAATAAATTTTATCCGCGGCACAGGTTGTGAACACGCGGCTCCGACTGATTGACCTGTTAATTTTTACTGATGACTTTTTCACAAAGAATTCCAATTATCGACTAATAATGAACGGCTCGCCGTTATTTTACGTACTTAATTGACATGCGATGCGCGTTCAATTTCATTATAACCATTTGAATCGACTAAACTGGTGCTGATACATAATTATTTTATAATAACGGTAAATAAGCGCAATCCAATGCGACTGATGATTTTGTGTTGTAAATTTTCTGGCTTGAATACGAGGTTTCAAGTGTTTTGTTCGCTCTCAACTCATCTTTTGAAATCAACCGGTTGTCCCGCTCCGAGACACTATTTTCCTGGAACATTTCCGTAATCACATGCGTGCAGCTGCGCTGCATCTCGTTTCGAGCTTTTCATTCGTAGTTACACTGAACTACATGTACATTTTTGTTGTACTTACAAGTATATATATTTAGCTTGTATATATTATGCAGGGTCAGTCCAGATCGCTATCACCATTTTAGTACTTGGGCTACTCTCTTCTGACGAGAAGACTAAGAGAGCCAGTAAAATTACTGGCACCTTGGGTATATTTTCAGCCTTCTGGCTGGTAACATATCTGTGGATGTCCATGGATATAGAAAGATCGCTTAAGGCGCTGTCAACAGCAAATGACCTTGAGCAGCGCCACTCTTCACACATACGGTTCGCGTGCCTGTGAGTGAAAGAGAAGAAACTATTCCGGCAGCTTGGCGCGCGTCTTAAATCTTGCAAATAAGACACAAATAAGAAGAAATAAAAAAAAGTATGGATTATTTGTGAAATATGACTTGTTAGCCGTGTAGGTATGAATATGTTGACTTCATGTTTTTAATTGCAGACCCATACGTCGAAAAAATAAAGACATAGAACCGTTTAATGATGATTTTAAGACCAATCTTTGCAATTATTTTCTATCAAGCCGATTTTGTTCAATTATGTATCGAGTCCGTCTAGCGTGTTTGAAATATGATGAAAATTAACATTATATTTTTTTTGTGTGTAGTTTTTCTTAAAAAAGTGCTTAAATAACATCAATTTCAACAAAATTAGGTGTTGTCAGCCTCTTAACTAAGTCCTCGCACGCGCGGGTACAGGGGCGCGGGGTAGGACGACAAAGGGAATCGAGAGCGGTGCGGGCGGGTAGTGCGCCTGCCGTCCCACAGAGCGAGGCCCTGTGTCGCGCGGGCGAGGACTCAGTTAAGCGGTCGGCCTGTAGTGGTGATAACGAACCATCAGTTAACTTGAGCTTTCTTGTATAAGTACCTTCCTTATTGTATAAAAAAGGTATAGTATAAACCAGGGGTGGCCAACTTGATTAGACTCAAGATCTCCTGTTTATTAACAAAACCCTGCGCGATCTACCAATTACATACTTCATGAAACCTTAAATGAAACACGTTGCGCAGTCTGGTCTTGGTCTACGTATTAATATTTTTTGCCTTGTCACGATCGACTGGACTAATAGTCGCGATCGACCTGTTGGCCACCCCTGGTATAAACTAAAATAATTGAAGTTTACAGTTGAAATCTAAACCGACTGGGGGGCTTTTGAGTTAGCGCGAGATCGTTATTATTACATACTGGTTTAGTTTAGTCCGCTCTAATATATATCGTAATTCTATGGGACAGTTTTTCAAAATACATAGGTACTTATTTAATTATCGCAGGGTAGGAACATACTTATTTAATTAACACACCGAAGTTAACTACCGCGGGTCTGGGTTGAACGCATCGATTATCGCAGCGGTCTTTTCGAACGCATTGTTTTTGCGAGAGGTGTAAGATTCAGTTTAAAAAGGAGAATTCAATTTGTAAATTCAACAATACGATATATTACTTTACACTTCCACTTAACTTACCAATTGAAAAACTTGACAAAAATAAAGTGAACGTAGAGAATTATAAAGTATTTTAGACATTATTTTGTAACTGATTAGCGTGTTGAAAGGGTTGAGTACTTTTATGTCTTAGTGCAATTTTTCATCCTTCGGTCGATATGTGATCGTTGCTTTTTTAATGAAATGAGGTGACATTTTCACGCGTTTGAACCATAAATACGCCAACTTTAATAAGTTAACAGGTAGATAGATACTGGTATACTGAGCCTCATTTTACAACTTTTGTTTATAGCCATACAATAACCAATGGCGGCAATAAGAACATACATAATATGTCCTATAGTTAAATAATAGACGGTAATTGATATTGATGCTGTTTAAATACGTTCATTAATTACGCTTTCAACATGTAATACTAATCTATTTGATTTGCAGCCGCAGAAATTAAATGATAAATACGAATTACAGGTGCATCAGTAATCTTAATAACGTAAAAAAACTAATCGGGGCTGCCATAGGTTCTAAGCAGTATTGTTTAATTAGATACTAAAATGATCTCTACGTAACAGATTTGCGCACTCCGTCTAATTAACGCGTCTCATGTGGAATAAAAGCAACGCATTATTTACAAAAGTTTGCAAATCTAAAGAATGACCGGGATTAATCTCCAGATTTTTTGCACTCTGTCTAATTAACGCATCGCTTTTATTCGACTTAAGTCGAGATTTATTCGATTCGACGCGTTAATTATATGAAGCGCACGAAATTTGGAGAATAATTGTAGTAATTTGCCAAATTTGTGTACCCCGTCTAATTATGTAGGTAACTTTTTGATACCTAATGCTACAGTAATATGATAAGTCATAATTACACAAACGCAACTCACGTAATAAAGTCGAGTGATGCTCGACATGTTTCGTACTAGTTTGCGGTAAGTACCAAATTTGTACCTACCTACATGTTTCCATAAAACAGCAGAGAAAAACTGTATATTGCAGAAATGTCACCAAAAAATTGATGATGATCTGCTTGTCGGTTGGTAGACGCTGATCTTAAAAAATACCGAAAAGATTTTCAGGACGTTTGATTAGGCTTAGCCCTTAGCCTAGAATAACATATTAGCTTTTTCCATGAACATCCGTCGTCACGGATAGTACGGATATCTGGCTTATCGCTAACTTTAAATAATATCCTATCAATGCATGAACAGTTAACTGCCGATAATTATAATAACTGTGGAAGCGTTAACATAACACTTGTGACAGGAGATGGTAACGCCCGAATTCCCCTCTAACCTAAAAACATGACAGGTGTTACAACGAAATATTTTACTGAGGAGCAAAAATAACCGGTCACTTAACATAGAAAGTTGTACTTATAAAATGAACCTTTATTTTTGCTCGTCGTTGTAGATTCTCTTATCCGTTTCCACATTATAAAGATTATAAAATACGAATAAACTAAACACACCAAAAACGCACCTTTCAAAAGGTCCCTTTTCACTCTACGAAATGACAAATTGGGACGGAATCGAAACGAACTCTCGTTAGTGGGCGCTGTTGATTTTTGCTATAACTCGTCCCTTTTAAATGGATAATGAGCTTCGGACGACATTTAAATAGGCCCCATCGCTCCAATGACGCTGTGATCCCGCTGACATAATCACCTAGCAACCGAATGGTTCGATTTGTTCCACTGCCGATTTAAATTTAACACGATACGTTATTTTGCATAACAATTATCATTAAATCTGGCTTAGTCCAATTCAACTGATATTATAAATTCGAAAGTTTGTGAGGACGTATGTATATTTTGTTGATGTTTCACGCAAAAGCTACCCAATGGATTTAGATTAAATTATACACACTGTTGGTTCAGAATTTAGAACCAGGATTAACATGTAGGATACATTTTATCTAGGAAAATTGCGTAGTTCCCGCGGGATAGATAATCCTTCCTTGCAGACGATGTTTCTAGTATATTAGGTACTTAGGGTAGACCGGGGGCAATAGTACCACGGGTCAATAGTAACATCGTCGATATTTCTAACCCTATAACATTCTAAGCATCACTGTGTACGTGCGTACGTGCGTTGAGTGTGTCCCGACCTGCTCACCAGTCGGCGGCGCAGCGCCGTGCAGAACGAACATGCTAGACACCTATTTTTGTTTTCGCACTACCAAAATAAATAATTCCGTTGATTGTTTTGGCTTATAGTTTCCCCAATATAGCTGTTAGTCTAATATTTTTACTCAATTATGATGCTACGGTTATCAATGCTTGAATCAAGTAATGGTTTGGTTATCAGATAATAAGAACGGCTGAGATATTTGAATGTATGTAATTTGAAATGCTTTGAGGGCAATAGTACCAGCACAGTCGGGGTCAAATGTAACGTTACATTTGACCCCGTGGTACAAATGACCCCAAATAATATTTTTATATTATCAAATTTAACTGACGTTTTAAGGTGAATCTAATGTTATATACCTAACTAAAATTGGTTGAGCCATTGATTAGTTACTTCCATTTTCTATATTTTTATCGTATATTATGAGCCGCTTTTGAAGTTGCTATAGTATTGTGATTTTACACTGTAAAGTATTGTTGAATTCGAGGAATGGGGTTCATTGTACCAGGGGTCAATTGTAACTGTATGGAATTTTGCGATACTTGTTTTGTACTGAATTTTATTGGTTTACGTAGTTTTACAGGCCAGAAAATTATGCCTAGAAAATTTAGAAGCCGTGTTATTTCATAAAAACGATTAATTTGATTGTAGAAACTGAGATATCTTGAATATAAATTTCTTAGACTTGAGTAATTATATTTTTACTGAAAATGTAGATCCTCATGGCTGATACTGGTACAACTGACCAGACTGATTAAATTCAAGAAATAAATATTGAAATTGTTAAGATTTTGATATAAATGTATGTTTTATTCACTTCGGAAATTGTGGTACAAATGACCCGTAGTAGGGGTCAATAGTAGCAGTGGGAATCACTGAACAAAAACTCGATTATACGCTAAACTGCTATGGCCTAGTAAAAAATAATACCAAAAACGTATAAACAATGAAGCTGGCATGTCATACGTTGATTTAGTTTTTCTTAGAAATGTTCAGATTCTGTGCTATGCGCCGTTATTTGCATAGTGTTACTATTGCCCCCGGTCTTCCCTACTTGGGTAATTTTCAGTTGCGTGAAACTCGTGTATTGAAATTAAAACAGGGATGACTCTTATTATGTATGTAGTGTTTGAGATCTCGAAATGGGGTATATAAGACGATATCCATGAGAATTATTTTAAAAATCGATCTGGCTAATTTTCACCTTTGGGAAAACACGTTTTCATATTTGTAAACAATAAGCCTTGCTTGGTGTCTAATTATAACTAATGTAAACTTAAAATTTGCCTTTTAATTACCAAATAAAGCCCCAATTTGTCCGTTTACCATTCGTACGTTTAACACAATAAAAAAATTAGAACTCCCGCTTGACAAGGTAAAGTGAACATTGAAAAAACTAAGGAAACTCACCAATTTGATTTGGCGCACTTAACTATTTCGCTCACGATACAATAGCACCGTCAAGTGTGGAATGGTGTCATTGTAGGGAACTAAATTTAGTCGGAGGACGGTGCAAGAGGTGTGACACAAGGAGGGTTGGCTCGGCGAGAGTTCGTAACTTAATTCATTATACTGCGCCGTGTTTGAGTTCCGTGAGCAGTCGACGGTTTCGACGAGCAGGGTTGCCAGCGTGGGTGCAAATAATTCAGCGTAGGTGTACTAAGATGTTTTACTAGAGGAAGACGACATTGATTGACATAAACATAGCCCATGTGGTCGTCAGCAGAAAGTGGAAATGGGCAGGACATACTGTATATGCCGCAAGAAGGAGGTGCCCAGAGTGGGAGACTGATGAGTTGGACCGATGACCTTGCCAGAGTGGCAGGGAGGAATAGGATGCGAAAGGCACAATATTTGAAGGAATGGCGTGCATTAGACCTACACTCAGCATTGGGTGGATTTTGATTGAAGATGAAGAAGAGAGAGCGTAATAAGTTTATCGACATTTCACAAATAACCTCTATTATCTGTATACACCTATGTGGTTTATTATTCGACAGTTTGTTTAGGTTAGGTCATTAAATTTTATTTTTAAGTAAGTATCATGAACTACGAGACAATTTAGTAAAAAAAAAACAGCAACAACAACATGTACCTACCTACTTACTGAAATTGTAGCGAATTCGGAATAAAACGGCTATATTATTATTATTATGATTATCATGAATGTTTTTACCACATATACTTAAAAGTTGTTATAGCTCAGTGGGTAAATATATATAGATTCAGAAATATATATATACCTATAAGTTTAATAAGCATAAAATATAAGTATGTATTCGTCTCTAAGCCCTCTCATTCTGAGAGAAGGCCTGTGTCCAACAGCGGGACGTATATAAGCTGGAGATGATGATGTATTCGTCTGCCCATGGCCGCATTGTACCTACCTAGACGTGTCTAAAACGATACACTACAAATATTCTTTCTCGAAAAACACGAATCATTGTCACTACAATCCCTCGCCTCGCCTCGCCTCGTCCGCCCTGCTTGTAATGTAAGCTCACTAGCTTACATTACAAGCAGGGCGGACGAGGTGGTATTATTGCTCAAAATTGATATCTTTCAGACAATCACATTCATATAAAAATGCTAATAGCAGTGAACGAAAACCAAACATTAATAGGTCAATTATGTTGTACCTACTTACTCATAATCCGTGTCCCGTTTTAGTCGCTATCGAATAAAGTTGTACCTATCACATCGTTACAACATCCAACATATTTTTAATCTAAAGTAGGCGCGTTTGTTAACCCTAACCACGTGTGACCCGCTCACACGTCTCGTAGTCTAAACAACCACCTGATTGACACGCAGCTACCTACAGGCTAATATAGTGTTCGTGAAGTTTGTGTATACGAGAAACTGAAGGCATTTATATCTAGACACCAGGTCTAAAAGCACCTCAAAAGACGAGGCAGACCATTCACATGTTAACTGATGTGTAGACATAAATCGCTTTAAAATATAATAAAGCGATGAAAATTCTTTTACAAGAGCCATCTAAGTTTTCTACGATTTCGTTAAGCTTATTGAAGTTCAAACTTAAGCTGTAATAATATCAAGCCATGCTTAGAAAATTGAATTTTTAATTTGTTTTACAATCAACTGATGGAGGCTACGAAAATTGTCAAGAAAACCAATTAGGTTGAATGACTGTAATTAAATTAAGGAGTACATGTCATACACAGAGATTGAAAGTTATGAAGGCAATTTTACCGGTAGCGCTCTCACGTCAGCGGCAGAATTGCTTAAGTGAAACAAAACAACAACCTTCAAGTTAAATTACCTCACAAATCAAAGAATTCTTCGGTATTACCTTAAATACTTTCAAACCGGGAGGCGCTTTACGGCTCAATTACCACAAAAGAATGGTTTACGTAAATGCTGCTTCAAATTTGTATTCCATTACAGAGTTTTAAGAGAGTTGGTAAGAGTGCGGTAGTATTTGTTTTAGTATACATAGTCCGCTAGAATTGCTTAAACGGCGGCTGCCTCTAGATATAGTCAGTATGTATTCCTACAACAGCCTGGGTGTTCCTGTTTCGTAACATATTTTTTTACGTTTTAGCCAGTTTCACTAAGACTCACTCGAATTAACAGCTAAAAATTTCTCTACTCTACATAGCCAAAAGATCGAATTCAGAATGTTTCGAGCAGCTACCTCGATATTTTTGTACGAGTATCACAACTGTGACTACAATTAAAACAAACGAAAATTTTAACTCGTATTGTAACTACTATCACTATCACACTCATACATGACTTAATTTCATAGTAACTTATTTTTATAATTTTAAAACGACACAGCGGCCATTTATAGTTCTACTCGTGACCACGGCCGCTGCATCGTGGTTTTAACGTCGAAGTGATTTAAAAATAAGTTACTACGTGAATAAGTCCCGAATTTGATAGCGGACTTAATCTTGGGAGAGTGAGATAATTGTTAGGATGCTGATTATCACTGGAACAGCGCCAACGACAATTAGCTGGTTTGATTAATTCTTGATATCCAAAAGTAACTATCGTTTAATTGCAACAAAACTGCTCTAACGAATGCAAGTGTAAAATGCGTCGTAAGATGTTTGGGCAGTGATAATAGTCGACGGAATCGCACTAATGAATTAAAGTTAGTCGTCGCGAGCCGCAACCGGCGCGCTATCCCACTACTGTCGACGTTCCCCTCACAGGACAGGAAGCGGTCGCAGTCACTAGAAACTGCACTTCAGAATGCGGTTGAACTATACTCGTATAGCTCTTGAATTACGAGATAGGGATTAACCGTCTTAGCAAACTTCAGACTGTGTGTTTCTATGTATGTCACTTTTGCTTAAAAAAACCAGCCAGTGTTGAACTATGTATGTAGGATTGAGAATGACTGGGATGAACGAATGGTTTATGCTACGAGCTGATGAGAGAACGAATGGAATGAACGGAGATAGCCGGAGAGATCGATAGAGGACGGACGTTGATATTTCTTTTTTAAATTTTCTACTGCATTGCAAATCGTGTATCTTTGTATTCGTTTTTTTCAAAATTATAAGTAATTTACGTGAAGAGGGGTTTTATTTCAAAAATAACATCTACAATTTTGGGGGCTCGTTCGGGATTAATCCGATACACTTGGATGCGAGTGACGACGGCGACGTCGACGTGTCGGTGAACAACGACGGTAAATTCGGTATCTCCGGTTTTGAGACGCAAAGACGCAGCAGACTACAATGCCGAAAGACGACAGGCGAGGTAGTAGACAGGCTGACTATGACGCAAGACGAGGTAACGACGGAATAATGCATCTGGCAGAAGGCCTTGTTCCAACATTTACCGGCCAGGACAAGACGTACACGGCGGCTCGGTGGGTGCAGGACGTAGAAGACAATGCCGAAATATTCGGGTGGACACCGGTGCAGCAACTGTTAATGGCGAGGCGGTCGTTATCAGGCACGGCGGCACTTTGGCTCCGCGCTGAAAGAGCATACAAGACTTGGGATGAGCTGAAGACGAATCTGCTTAGAGAATTCCCTGACACAATAGACGCAAAAACAGTGCACGAGATGATGAGTGCAAGACACAAGAAAAGCAATGAGTCATGCATTGATTATATGCTAATAATGAAAGAATTAGGAAAACGAGGTAAGATGCCCGACTATGTAGCAATTAAATACATAGTTGAAGGTATTCGTGATAGCGAGTTAAACAAAATCATGCTATACGGCGTGACGGCGTACTCAGAGCTAAAAGAAAAACTCAAGATATATGAAACCATTAAAGAGAAGACGAAGTGTACTCCTACGCATCAAGAAAATCGAAGTAGAAGCCAGAAAGCGGTTGATTATACTAGTGCTAAGAAGAAGTGTTATAGTTGCGGCGAAAACAACCATTACTCCAGCGAGTGCCCGCATAAGCCAAAGGGTTTGAAATGCTTTAAATGCAACCAGTTTGGTCATATTTCATCACAATGTGAAGTACCATCGACGTCAGCAATACGAAGAAACGGAAACGGAAAACACCAAGATGGCGGACCTGCGAAGCAAATGTGCATTCAAAACGACGGGAATGGAACGAACGAGAATGACAGCTCAATCAACTTCACCATAGACCGGACACATGACGACATCGGCGCTGAATGGTTGAACGGCGGATCGGGATCGGGAGTGAGAATGAAAACGAATGATCAACTTGACAAGAATGACAAGATGGCAGCGACGACCGCGACCGGAATGAGCGGAATGAACGTAAACAACAATGGCGACTATGGCGAGTCTTCGGCGTGTCGTAAACCTATGAAAGAAATTAGTTTGTGTAATAAAAGTGTGCGCGCTCTGATCGATTCGGGAAGTGATTTAAATTTAGTGACATTAGATTGTTATAGGTCGTTGAGTGCACCCGAGTACGTAAATAACGAGATTTCGCTAACGGGACTTGGATCGGCGCGAGTGTTTTCAATAGGTTATTTCACTACGAACATTAAGATTGATGGTCAAATTTATGAAGATGTTTTGTTTTATGTGGTACCAACAGTGGTTATGCCATTTTGTATGATATTGGGGCAAGATTTTCTGAAAAACGTAACATTTGTTATGAAAGGCAGTCAGGTGTTTGTAATGAAATCTAAAGAAAGTTGGCTTTCTAGCCTTATGTGCAATGCGAGTGTTTCTGATGTTATAGGTTTCATAAAAGATCCTGTGTTGAAAGACGAGGCGAAGCGGCTAGTTGAGAGTTACCGGCCTAACAAGACGTGTGAGGCTCCGGTGCAGTTGCGCATCACACTGAAGGATGACGTCCCAGTCGCGCATCGACCACGACGGCTGGCCGTGGCCGAACAGAAAGAAGTTGAGAGGCAAGTCAAGCAGTGGCTCGAGGAGGGGATTATTCGCGTAAGTTTTTCGGAATATGCTAGTCCTCTGGTCCTGGTAAAGAAAAAAGACGGCACAACAAGAATCTGTGTGGATTACAGACAGGTAAACAAAAAAATGATCAAAGACGAGTACCCATTGCCTGTTATTGAGGACCACATAGATAAGTTGGTAAAATCTAAAGTATTTAGTACACTTGATCTAAAAAATGGATATTTCCATTTGTCAGTACATGAAGAATCGGTCAAATATACTGCATTTGTGACACATAACGGGCAGTACGAATTTTTGAAAGCCCCGTTTGGATTGTCAGTTTGCCCGAAGGTGTTTACTAGGTTCATAAATTCCATTTTCAGGGACTTTATAGAAAAAGAGTTTGTACTGATTTTTATAGACGATGTAATAATACTTTCAGCAGATGAAACGCAAGCCGTGGCAAGGCTAAAGGCAGTGCTCCAGCGAGCATCTCAATATGGATTGGAAGTCAATTGGAAGAAGTCACAGCTTGTTCAGCGAAGGGTTGAGTACCTTGGACACGTGGTAGAAGACGGTACGGTACGACCATCTCCAGAAAAAACTGATGCGGTGGTAAGGTTTCCTCAACCTACTAACTTAAAGCAACTACATGCCTTTGTGGGGTTAACTTCATACTTTAGGAAGTTTATTCACAACTTTGCCCTAATTGCAAGACCTTTGACTGAGTTGCTAAAGAAAGATATGGATTTTGTGTTTGAAGCGCCTCAAATAGCAGCGTTCAATGAGTTAAAGACGAGATTGGCAAACACACCAGTGTTAAAAATTTTTGATCCACAGTTGTATACTGAGTTGCACACGGATGCATCTATGTTGGCTTTGGCCGCGATCCTAGTACAAAGATGCTCAGAAGATGGTCAGTTGCATCCAGTATATTACATGAGCAAAAAGACAACTGATGCTGAGAAAAAATATAGCAGCTATGAATTGGAAGCGTTAGCTGTCATAGAGGGTGTTAAAAAGTTTAGGCAATATTTATATGGAATTAAATTTAAAATCATTACAGATTGTCAAGCGTTCGAGATGACCTTGAGAAAGAAGGATATGTCAACCCGTGTAGCCAGATGGGCTCTGATACTGCAAGAATATGATTATGAAGTGGAGCACCGCACTGGTTCGCAGATGCGACATGTCGACGCCTTAAGCAGATCGCCTTACGTTGGTTTGATCACCAGACAGCTTCATGATCAAATAAAGAAAGCACAAACCCAAGACGGTGGCTTGATGGCAATCAAAGAAGTTCTGCAAGAAAAGCCGTACCTGGACTATAGTATAGAAGACGAAATACTATATAAAGGGCTGAAACTAGTCGTGCCAACGGGTATGGAGTTCGACATCATAAGGAAAATTCATTCCAATGGACACTTTGGAAAGAAAAAGATGATTGAAATGATAAACAAAGATTATCATATACAGGATTTGTCAAAAAAGATTGAAGAGTTTTTGATTACTTGTGTTCCATGTCTGTTAGCAAGCAGAAAGAGTGGAAAGCAGGAAGGCTTTCTACATTGCATTGATAAGGGTAGCATCCCGCTACATACCTTGCACTGTGATCACATTGGGCCGTTGTCAGAGACGAAGAAACAATATAATTACATTTTCACAGTTGTGGACGCGTTTACGAAGTTTGTATGGGTGTTCCCTACAAAGAGTACGACAGCACGAGAGACGCTAGACAAACTTAGACTGCATCAGCAAACATTTGGAAACCCGCACAGAATCATCACTGATCGTGGGGCAGCGTTCACAAGTAATGAGTTTAAGGAGTATTGTGAAACTGAGGATATACAGCACATTCTAGTCACGACGGGCGTCCCGCGGGGAAACGGCCAGGTTGAGCGAATTCATCGAAATATTGTTTCAGTTTTAACAAAACTTTGTATTTCAGATCCGAAGTTGTGGTACAGACACGTATCGAGGCTGCAGACCGCACTGAATAGTACTTACCAGAGAAGTATCGACACTACTCCATTCGAGCTTATGTTTGGTCCCAGAATGCGGCACAAAGACGACGTCGAAATTTACGATTTATTACTACAAGAAAATCGTGACAGCTACGTCGAGAATAGAGAAGAACTACGTAGATCGGCGAAGAACCAAATTATGAAGATACAGCAGGAAAATCAACGCACCTACAATAGAAGACGCAAAGCGAGTAAACTGTATCAGGTGGGAGACCGTGTCGCCATCTTACGGACGCAGTTCGGAACTTGCCTCAAGCTGAAACCGAAGTTCTTAGGGCCGTACGAGGTGACCGCTGCCAAAGGAAAAGACCGCTATGAAGTGGAAAAAGCCGACAGCGCGGCAGAAGGGCCGATGCGTACCTCGTCATCAGCTGATAACATGAAGCCGTGGCCTGAGGGTCAGTGACCTCTCCATTGCACATAGGTATATTTTTATTATTTAATTTGTTTTTTTTTGTTGATTTTGCGTGCCGACTGCCTTGGTAACAATGTTATTACCTACTTTACATATGTTCAGCTCTCTAAGCCCATGTTTATGTTTTATTAGTTTTATATTTTATTAGTTAAAGATTTATTGAAGCTTTAAAGGTTAATGAACCTAAAGTCATTCTGTTAGTGTTACATAACAGGTGCAACATTTTTGTAACTTGCCATTGTACAATGTTTCTGTTTATAGTAAGAGTTAGTAGTAAATAAGTACTGACAACGCAAACTTTACTTAGACTGAGACTTTGTTATTAAGTATTGTTTAATTTAAGTGGAGTGGCAGAGGGATGATTATGAAAGGGTTATTGTAAGTGTGTCAGATGAATGTGAAAGTGAATACCTATTGTACCTATAGCTATTCAGTTTTTTATGTTATTGTTGTTGTAACTGCACTGATTGTTATTGTTATTTAGTTAAGAGGATGCCTGGGGACAGTCAGGTGATGGTAGGAAGGCCGAGTGTAGGATTGAGAATGACTGGGATGAACGAATGGTTTATGCTACGAGCTGATGAGAGAACGAATGGAATGAACGGAGATAGCCGGAGAGATCGATAGAGGACGGACGTTGATATTTCTTTTTTAAATTTTCTACTGCATTGCAAATCGTGTATCTTTGTATTCGTTTTTTTCAAAATTATAAGTAATTTACGTGAAGAGGGGTTTTATTTCAAAAATAACATCTACATGTATTGTGTAATAAATAATTAATTGGTGGTCATAAAGATGGCTGAGCTGATTACACAAAGGAGCGTGTTTTTGTTAGACAATCGTTGACGTGTGGTGGCAATTTCTCCCAAACCATAAGATATGCCTTCAAACAATTTGATGCGTTATACGTGGCGACCATTAAATTGCACGAGCGATGCAATTTAATGGTGCGTGTGAAGTTTTCGATATGCACTGGGCCCGTGTGGAAACTATTGTTCAAGTTCAGTCATTCTGAGAGGAAGCCTGTTCCCAGAAGCGGGCGTATATGGGCCAAAAAGTTACTTCGAACCATCTTCAACGACCAATCTAACTAATGATATGTCACACGTTAAGGTGCGATCACACCGCCGCTTAAAAAACGGTGACGTTACGGAATCGCAACAAAATGTATGAAGAAACGGTGAGAAAACGTGACGCCTACAACGACACGTCACTGCGTATACGCGGCGGCGTGGTCGGATCTTTATCCTGTTTTTAGTCGTATTGACTTCGAAAAGGAATAAAGTCTTCGTTATTTTAAGCCGTACCATTGTCATCACCATCATTAGAGGGAACCTTCATAGAGAGATAAAAATACATCAGGCATCAGACGAGTACTATAATAAATATAATAATTGCGTAGTTCGTCCTACACATTTTGATGTCATTGTGCGTTGGTGTACAGGTATCAAACGCGTATTATAATAATTGCGTAGGTAGTTCACCCTACACACTTTTGATGGCATTGTGTGTTGGAGAGCTCAAAATGATCTGCACACGACTCTATCGCGAAGGTAATAGGTAGGTATAATAGATCATTTTGAGCTCTCTCAACTTTTGATACTGACTGTGCAATGTCTTCTAGTCGGTTGTTTTATTTTAGAATTTGTGCATCAGGTACAATACCCGTAGTTATTGTATTGAGTTCCTTTTCTCTCATATCTTGCACCACAAATATCAGCCGATGTTCTCCTTGTAAAAGTTAACAGGCATAGAACATACCTATCGTGAGTTCCATGTTAAACTTGCGAACTTTTAATGGTTTAATCAACTAAAAGGAATAATTAATGCAAAGAAGTTTCTACAGCAATGCTTAATTTTTTTCCGCAGCAGTGCGGAGGTGGTTTTTGCGTTTCTAAGAAATTAAGTGTGGGACAGAGGGATTGTGTTATAATCATCATCATCATCTCCAGCCTATTTACGTCCCACTGCTGGGCACAGGCCTCCTTTCAGAATGAAAGGGCTTGGGCTATAGTTCCCACGCGGGCCCAGTGCGTATTGGGAACTTCACACACACCATTGAATTGTTCGCAGATGTATGCAGGTTTTCTCACGATAAAAAACAGAAAAAATTAAAAAAAATCATTTGAAATAAAATCATTTGACCTGTAGAAATTATTGCTCTCCATTTTTTGCTTTCAATTCTGTATTTCTTTTCAATTCGAAAATCGTTTATTTATTTATTTATTTATTTATTTATAAGCCTTTTTATTCTGAATTCGCTACAATTTCAGTAAGTACATGTTGTTGTTGTTGTTATTGTCGTTTATTTATTAAATTGTCGCGTAATTCGGCGTGCCTCATGGCATAGGCCTCCTGCGTGTATTGGAGGGTTTGGGCTATAGTTCCGACGCGTGCCCAGTACGTATTGTGAACTTCACACACACCATTGAATTGCTTCGCAGATGTATGCAGGTTTCCTCACGATGTTTTCCTTCACCGAAAAGCTCATGGTAAATTTAAAATGTAATTTCGCACATAAATTCCGACAAACTCAGAGGTGCGATCCCGGGATTCGAACCCTCGACCCTCTGTTTGAGAGGCAACAGGTCAAACCACTAGGCTACCACGGCTACAAATTTGTGTTATAATATTACTCCTTTATTCTCAACTGTAATGAGAGAGAGAGAGAGAGAAACATTTATTTACACTAATAATAATGGTTGTAGGTCTTGATTAAACAGATAATGACGTACGACTGGTTTATTGACTTAGATCTCTATTCGATGTACCGACATTATGGTATTTACTAGTCTACCTATTAATACATCAACCGTTGCTTAGACTGGTTAACTTATCATTCATTTGTCATTAATTTTGATTGAAATGTCTTCCGTATAAGGTGCCTTTGAAATAGGGTGCGACCACACCGCCGCTTAAAAAACGGTGACGTTACGAAATCGCAACAAAATGTATGAAGAAACGATGAGAAAACGTGACGCATACGACACGTCTCTGCGTATATGCGGCGGTTTGGTCGCACCCATATTCCGAAATATGAGCCGGTGGTAGAGTTTATTTCACTGATAACCCAGTGTTAATGTTATTCAGGATTTTTTAACTTAAGTTCACAAAATGTTTCCATACATTAGTCGATGGCAAAGTGTGCGGCATCAAAGGTGACTTTGTTTTTAATTCTTAATTACAACATAAAACTTTTTCAGGAGCGTTCAATTAAAGTAACTCAACCACCTGCTATAATATTTCAGAATAATCCAAAAACATCAAAAACAATACTTAGATACTCACTCGTGGTTTATTAAGACACGTTGTTGTTCTGTCTCGTGATCCTCAAATTTATCATAGCTTCTGGTCTTATACTGTGAAATTCATTTTCGAAGTTCGTTTGGTGCCGTTCCGCTCATACTAATAGACATTCATTTGAGAGTGAGAGGGACGGTATGACAAGAACTTCGAAAATCTAATTTCGTAGTAGCCCCGTGCTCTGAACCCTAAATGATATGAGATCATGAGAGTCGTTTGGATACCTTGAAACATCCTGAACCGCACTACAAGTCATATCTGATATTCTCGTACATATAGGAAACTACAAGTTGAAGCTCTTTAGTACTAATTCGTCCAGCCATTATGGAGTTTTGTTAGCAGACATTAAGGTCGCATAATTTTCTTCGAAGTCTAGAGACAGTATTACCGTAAAATAGAAACGTTACTAGTTACTAACGCTAGACTATTAAAATACTATTTTCTTTAATTCAATCCCTTTAAAAGAATATCGTAGGAATGTTTCTATTTACGCTTTCTTGGTGTTAATTTTTATAATTAGATAGTTTATTTTCCTGGGAAAGTACGAAATCCCCACGGGTTGCAGATAAAGTTGCAGAGTTCTTAGTGCAAGTTTTTTTTGCCTTAGGTACCTACTAAACATAAGATTTGAAGGGGAACAGTTTATTGCCGACACGTGCCGCTAATGGCGCTGCCAATTTGCTCATAGTGATTGAAACGGTAACGTGAACGAGTTCGTTTCGTGTCAAAAACTTACACTGAAAGCTCTTACCACGAGCATGAAGGTATGAAGAGATTGATGAACGTGGATGAAGCCAAAGAGGTATGTCAGGGTCGTAGCATGTGGAACGTAGCAGTCTGCCTACCCCTATGGGAAAGAGGCGTGACTGTATGTATCTATGGTATGTAAAGCTCAAATTACAGCTAGTACAGTTGCATGGCATAAAAGTGACGTAAAGACCAAGACGCATAAAACATCTATCTTATACACCTTTGTGCCATAAGCCATAAGCAATAAGACCGGTGACAGATATATTTGTCATGATGGCTGTATCGATATTTATGCCCTCGACTGAACGTCTTTTATATTTATGCCCCTGACAGGTACATGGTCGTATATTGATGTAACAAACAGTAGGCTTATTGTCTAACTCGCTCGCAATCGCCATCGTGTTCATTTTGACAGTTCATGTATGGGCTGACAATTGACATCGGAATCAGCTAGCTGTCACATTCATACAAGAACTGTCAAAACGAACACGATGGCGATCGCGAGCGAGTTAGACAATAAGCCTGCAGGTCGCTGTGACCCAATTGATCCCTCAACGATTTCATTCATCCTGTTTGGTCGGTACACAACCAGTTTGCGGTAAATTGGCGCACACATGCATGGTTTATTTACGTTATTCAAAATATTTTCAGTGTCATGAGATAAAGGTGTAGCCTCCCGGGAAATTACTGCCGAAATCTCGCCGCTCTCGCTATAGACAGCTCGCCGGCCTCCTTTGTGCCTTGAATCAATTCCCGTAACTTATCTGCATATTTTATAATGCGAGACGAAGTGACGGCACAGTATTATGTAAACTCTTTAGGGATATTATCTCGCGTTCGGAGCGAGTAAAAAATTAACTGTATATTAATAGGGTTGGCTGGTGGCTCGATAGTGAACTTGTCTTCAGTTTTTCAAGTTATAGGTAAGAGTTTACAGATGGTTATGTAACTGCCTCATTTACAAGCGCTAATACAAATGAGGAACTGCTGAGTGTAAGTCATGCATGCTACTGTCAAAAACGTCATTAACGAACATTGGTGCAACTGTTTATTATTTTTCTTTTTCCAGTCAAGCAAGTTGCTCTTGTAGCTCTATATTTTTAAGTAAACAAATAAAATTAGAATATATTTGCTGAGTAGATACTCAGAGAGCTGTGATACTATTTTCACGCTGAACTAGGGCAAAACAAATGAAAGTGTATGGCTGTGATCTTGCAACATTACCGCTGACGCCCAGCGTCCATACCTACGTTCGTGCTCACATTGTAAGATCTCGAATTTTATAGCTCAACCTCACAGCTTTGTTTACATAACTTTAGCTCGGGACAATGACGTCTAAAAACTTTTGTAACATGAAAATAATCACGATCGCTAAATACATTAAAACTTGAACAATAGTGCAAATATTTGCACTGGTGTTTCATTATCTAAACCAGTGTTTCTTATAATGTTTGCTGTCACGGACCACTTTTGGAATTTAAAATGGTCCATGGACCACTGTCAAAGATTGTAGTGAGAAGAAATCACACTCTTATTTAATGTTAAAAAATACTTTAAGTAGGTAATATGTTAAGGGTTAACTGTTTTTCTGCGAAAATTCGTTTGTCGTTATCCCGCGAGAACTTTTAAATTTTAATTGAGATTTAAATGTATTCTGTTTAACCTATGGGACGACTTTTTATTAATTAAATTAAAACAAATTAAAATAGTAATTTTGACTGGCGTTAAGTTGCAGTCAATTTTATTGAGCTGTATTGTAAATAAACAAACCCAGGCAGATTAGTTCAGAAAGAAACACTTTTATCTAAGGCTAAGAAGTACAAAGCCGTTTGTATTGTGGCAAGTCCCGAGGCGTTGGCAGCGTTTTGTTGGGAACGCGCACTCTGAACTTTTAGGAGCAACTGGCGCGAGTCCGCCGCAATAGGATTACCGGGAGACCTACTAGCCTCCACCAGCTAATTCAATTACAAAGTGTTAAAACATTTTTTATTTTTTTTTACAATTCAAATTGGCGAATTTTAACATACAAACGAAAATTTGCATAGGCACTTTCGACCCTTCATTTTGTTTGTTTCGAACCCGTTTCCAAACATTGATTAAAATCCTGGTACGATTTATCCCCGTCGACTTTGAGCACATTCAATTTTTTCCGAAACTGTCGCGCTCTGAACATTGAATCGCTCTCGAATGAGTGGAGTCCTTTTGGACATTCAATGGCAATTTTAGTGGTGGCTTGGACGTGCCTTTGAAATGGTCGGCGATAGTGCCGCTAGCCGATTGTGCCCGTCCTGCCTGCAGCCAATCACTGCTTTTTCAATTTTAGATCGACGCTGACGACTGAAACGTGAAACAGCAGTCGGAGAACGTCCCGATGAAGCATCCTGCAAGAACCAATACAAAAAACTTTTATTTTAAACTTTCCTGAAACACTTCAGACTTGTCTGCAGCCAGGTTGATGTTACAAACTCCCTTAATCAATTTCGTCTAGAGAATTGAGACAAATCACTTCAAAGGATTTGTAATCTTACGATTGTTTTAATGACTTTAGTTAGTTAAGATTGGTGATAAAACTCTTTAGTTGGATTTTCTTATCTTAAAATTACAGATGATTTCGTGCCTTCAAAGATTATTTGCCCTTGGCTTATTGCGGTAATTATCTACCTATTCCCGATTCCAATATTAATACTTTGTTGGATGTTGAATAAAACAAACGAACAGACTCTTGACGGACCGAGAATACCTACGAGTATATTAAAGAAAGAAAGTAAGAAGATACTTAAGTTACTTAGTTTGCGTCCCTCATCATGACAACGTTATTTACGCTGTTCACCATAAGACTTATGAAAGTTAGGGAGCGGGAATGGTGTGTCGAGCTCTCTAATCGGGGGATTATCCCGATAACTGGCATTATCCGGCGACGGCGCCCGCCGTCCGCCGGCCGCCGGCCGGACCGAGGTTGCCCTTATGTCGAGGCTTTTTGCCAACCGAATCGGATGAACAGCGAATAGAAATAGTGTTATTTCATGACAACCCAAACAAAAAACAGATGGAGCTCCGCAGCCTCAGCTGGTAAGTAATACTCAGGTCAATAATAAATCTTATGTTCAGTAAGATAATTGGTAGGGTTTTACTGTCTCGCTAAGCATTCCTTTACATTACTTTTTGTACAAAGTATCTAAATGATGCTTTGTAGTAGCACATAAAACGCTTTTCATTATAACAACAAACAAGAAAACTAAATGAAACATTTTCAGTACACGTAAAAGGCGAACAACAGTCCAATTTCCCTTTGCACCGCTCAACCGAGAAGTTGAGTGTTGTAGTTGTCAGAGTTGCCCCAGTTATTACCATTATCTATGTATATTCGAAAGCTAAAGTAATTTATTTAAAAGTGTCAGATTAGAGGGGGAATTTACTTAGGCGGATACAGTCAGCAATTTATGTCGGCATGCCGCCACAGATGTGGTCGGTGGCCCGGAGGAGGATTGTGGCACTGTTTATAACAACACAGGCGGAGTAATTAAACACTTAGACACGAGTCTCGGGTCCGGTGGATAATGCCGTTACGCAGAGCGCCGGGAAACTTTTGCGTATCACCCCACTTGGGCACATGGCACTTAGGCGCTCCGATAATATTAGTTTAATTGGCCACCTCACGCGATTATCTGATGGACGAGCGAACTTTTGGACACGTGTCTTGTCCATCTTCCGTGATAAAGTTATAAACGTTAATAAGTTTAATTTAAATAAATAAAGTTATTAGGATCGAAACTAGTAGAGAATGGTTCCATTACTTTATTAGGATTAACAGCGTGTGAACAGCTTGGAGATTATAAGACCTTTGAGTCGGAGATCACTGCCGCCCGTACAGAACGTGATCCTATTTGCAGTGAAGCTCGCCTACAGGCCCCACCGATATACTGCATAGCGTTGCTTTCCTTGAAATGCTTTTATTGTTTCAGATAATGCGAAAACTTATTGAGAACCAGCAATATAAATATATTCTTTCAGTTTAGGTACTAATCCAGCTCTTAGACAATGGAATATAAGTTAGATGAAATAAAATTAGCTTACGGGTGAAGAAACAAGATGTAATATAAGTATTTGATCTCAGCGAGACGCCGCGTACCTACAATTCTGTTTGCCAAACCAGTGTCAAATTTTAGCAGCCGGGGATGTGATCTATGTCAATCCACTTGTGCTTCCATTTATTGTTTTAACTCTTCTTGCATTATAAGTATTTTTTTATACTAAATTCACATCTAAGTACCTAGTACAAAAACTTATTTAACATTCATTGATTTCGAAAAACTTTCTTAAGAGTTTTCTTCGGGATTGAAGTATTTTGAACACATTCTCCAATGTTGTTGGTGCTGTTTCTCTCTAAGATGACAATGAACCATTGCCTACGAATATCTTCGGTTTTTCGAAACCTTGAGAAAATGTTAGGAATAAAGGCTGTATCTAAGCTACTAAACTGGTGCACTGATCAATAAAATGAATCATCGATCGGCATTTCACGGAACCATTAACCGCAATATTGATAATATTCGCAATTTTTGTGTTTATTCTTATTCTAACACAGTCATGATAATTATGGAATGATCAATGACGTTTTTGATCGTTGTGACGTGATCAAAATATCTTCTATCGATAAAATATTCTCTATGATCTTGTTTGTTTGATTATTAACTTTTATAATTTGATTCTTGCATCAAGTAAGTGCACTTGCACTGAAGCAAAGCGGAGGCGTGGAGAATTGATGTACCACAATAGTTGAAATTCACGTCACATTAAGTATCGAATAACAAGTGGAGCGGGCGAGATGTGGATTTTGATTAATATCTATAACTGGTTGGATTCTGAATTTGCTACAAGTTATTTGGAATGAAATTCTGAATTAGTGACACAACACTTATAGCAGCACACACACGGCCACGTCCTAAAATAAACACAGAAACATTTATGAACACAAATATTTATCTTACGGAAATGGCACCTGCTGCTGTGATAAAATACAATTTATTTTACCTGGATATAAAATAAATGTTTTTTTATTATTTGTCCGCGTGAACAAACTGCAGTTTCAAATGAAATGACGGTCCACAATTACATAAGTGCGGTTGAATCTTTGTTTCCAAGTTTCCATCTCATTTAGAACTGCACCGGGAGTGAGACAAATCCGAACTTTTAATGTCCAACTCTCTGATAGGTAATTTAAGATTTTAAGTACATAAGCCGCCCGTGGATTCACCGCATCTTTCGACTAACAACCATAACTAATGTGAATATGATAATAATACCTCCGAACGAATGGGCCATCGCTCGGAGGCATGAGATGGCTGTTCAGATGTCTCGACTCTGGTCATATCGATGGTCCCAAAAGTTGGTGCGTGCATATTTTGGAATTAGACTAAAGATTATGTATCAATTTGTGATCAGATATTTACTACCTAGATATTCAAAACTACACCTAAGTCTAAATGGACTATTTTTTTTTCTTTTTTGGTTTGTAAAGAGCAACATTGAACGATTGTCAGACAGACACGCTTGACAAGTTGTCTTCACGCGATCGTTCAAGTCAAAAGCCACTGCCGTGTTAAATTGATACCCTTAAAAATTTCCACCTAACTGAATCCAAACTGGCAACGAATGAAATTCCATAACCGTGTACCCACAGCACAATTTAAGTCTAAATTAAACAAATAAATAGGTGCACTCCAATTAAACATAACATTGTGCCTATGTATCAAAATTATGTTTTTAGGCATCATCTAACTAATATTATAAATTCGAAAGTATGGATGGATGGAATGGTTGGATGGATGGATAGATAGATGTTTGTTTGTTACTCAAACACGCCTGAACGGCCCAAAGAATCTGGATGAAATTCGGCACATAGATAGACAAAAGTCTGAAATAGCACATAGGCTACTTTTAATCTCGGAAAATTCCCGCGGGATAGCGATAAACGAATTCTTTGCAGACGAAGTCACAGGCAACAGCTATTAGATACATATTTCGCCTTCGTGTCGCTGTTTGTCACTTGATTCAAGGTAACTAAAAGCGTGTGAAGTTTTTATATGAATATTGAAGCACGAGATAGGAGGCCTCTGTTTCCAACGAAATACTCAGCACTCGTTGACTTGTTAAATGTTGTGAAAATGGGGAAAACATGTCTGTCTTTTCCCTTCCATAGAAGCAAGTCACGCTAACAATGCTTCGTCGTATAATATTTTCCTTGTTTTTACTGTAGAAGATAAAAAAACAAGTAGGTATTGTACTTCATTTTGAAACTAGCCATTGCCCGCGGCTCCGTCAGCACAGAATTCACTTATCAGGTCTTGATATTCTGTGGGAATTTTCGGCAATTTTTCGTAATAAAAACTTTCCTATATTATTATCCTTCCCTGGAACTGAAACTATCATATGGATAAACAGACAGACACATTTTCACATTTATAATATTACTAGCTGTTGCTAGCGACTTCGTCTGCAAAGAATTCGTTTATCGCTATCCCGCGGGAATTTTCCAGGATAAAAAATAGCCTATGTGCTATTCCAGACTTTTCTCTATCTATATGCCGAATTTCATCCAGATTCGTTGGGTCGTTCTGGCGTGATTGAGTAACAAACAAATATCCATCCATCCGTCCATCCATCCATACTTTCGCATTTATAATATTAGTTAGATAGTTAGATTAGAATAGATTATCACTTTATAGTGCAAAAAAAAACAATAGATATTTAATAGATAGATAGATTTTCTTTTCGTTGTAACTTTGTCAGACTGCGCAGTTAGCACTAAGAAAAGGAATGTCCCTTTAGAATATTCTTATTTCATACATTAAAAGTAGTTATTATTTTAAAGTATGGATGGATGGGTGGATGGATGGGTAGATGGATGGATGTTTGTTTGTTACTCAATCACGCCAGAACGGCCCAACAAATCTGGATGAAATTCAGCACATAGATAGAGAAAAGTCTGGAATAGCACATAGGCTACTTTTATCCCGGAAAATTCCCGCGGGATAGCGATAATGAATTCTTTGCAGACGAAGTCGCAGGCAACAGCTAGTATTTTAATAAATGCAATAGATTGTTGGGCAGAGAAAGGGGGCCAATCACTGTACAAATCACGATGCAGAAAAATGATCTATAGAAAGAACGTTTATAAAATGTGAATTGTTGTTTACAACCAACTTCCAAATCATCTAAAGACACTAAACGGAAATATTTTTACTCGTTGTCTCAGAGACTGGCTCTTAAATAAGTGTTTTTATAGTGTTAAGGCGTATCTTGATCATTATTGCCATGAATGTATTTATTATTGTTTTATTCTGCTGACTGCTTCTATTTCATGTTACTGCTATTAAAATATTAGGTATCCTCCTAATATTATAAATACGAAAGTTTGTGAGGATGGATGGATGTGACGATGTGAGTGTGTATGTTTGTTCCGTCTTCACACTGAAACGACTGGACGGATTAGGATGAAATTTGGAAAGGAAATAGCTGGTTCCTTACCTAGATTAGGACATAGGTAGGCTACTTTTTATCCCGGGCAATTGCATAGTTCCCGCGGGATAGCGATAAACGTGTCAAAAGCCGTAGCTGCCTAATGTAGATAAGTCTAATTAAGTTATTGTATAAAACTAGAAATTATTAAATTGTCATTTTATTGGACATGGCTTAGCATTTTATTAAATAATTTACCTTCATTAAAAAACATGCAGGCTGAATAAATTGGACAAGACGACTCCTTCATCTGTATCCCAGCAAATAAACATTTCTGAATGCACTTACCAAAAATGAGCAAAGCCTATCGATGTCAATATTGTCAATACGCAAATGGTCAAAGAAATAAAAGAAAAATCGTTAACAAAATTGGAATTAGTATCGGTTTCTCGCGCAGCCCAGTCGGATAAAACTTTAATAATGGAAAAAGCCCGATGGCTAAACTTCCTTCGATAACGACGTTCTCTCGCAAACTTGGCCCGTGGCAAAATAAAATCAAACACTGACGCGCCGGCTAAACGCTGTCTGCGCAGCCCGCCATTTGCTTCCAACAACATTGTCTACAACTTTACTCGCCCACTTTGTTTGAACAATATTACTGAGTGAATTAACCTCATATACTATCTACGACTTTGCGGGGCACATGACAGTAAAATCTAGAGTCTAGATGTTACATGTAATAATAGCAATTACAGTACGGAAAGGCACATATTAGTAATTGTAAAATACATAAAAATTGCCTCGTCTTACCGTCACTGCATTATTAAAACGAACAATTTAGATTGAGGAAGTAAGCAACATTTTTATTCTAGCGTAAACACCCGCGGAACGTCGGATAATGGGTGAGTTACATCCTAGACCCGATACGAGTTCCAAGAAATAATTAGGCAAAACGGTCGAACAGGTAAACATTGTCGATTCGCAACACGCCCAAGCTACGTGGAGCGCCTCAATCGGCCGGCCACCAAATAAGATCACTTAAATTCCGCACCCGTAGTCTTATACCCGGTTACTACTACCAGTTAGCTTCCCCACACACATATGTGGAGGCGTCTTAGGTAATTACACAAAAGAAACCGACCCGAAGAAAACGTTTAAACATTGCCTCGGCCAGCTATTAGATCCGATGCAGGATAAACTGTAAATTTAGTGTTCTGCCATCGTTATTGGTCTCGTGGAACAAAAAGCCCAACCTTTTATACTAAAGCATTTTCTTAGAATTATGTAAACTAAGGTTCGTTGCCGTGTTTCTTATAGAAGTATTTTCCTTAGGTGTTTTTTTTCTGTACTGGCGTGTAGCCTTTTCCGACCGCGACTTTAGTCCCTTTGTAAGCAATATCAGAGGCGAACAATCAAATCGCGCCGAAACTTTGCCCATTGGCTCGTAACTATTGTCAAAGTTGAGCACTAAATTAGGCCACGGCTAATCTTTGTGTTTTTCAAGCTGACTTATCGGAAATCTTCTTTCAATTTATAATTCCTGATGTTCAAAATACCTTGCTTGTGTAAATTTACGTGGCGGAGCTATGAAATTGACAGTAGGTATAGGAATCACCTTGTCTTTGTAAGTGAGTAGCTACATGAAACATGATATTTGCAGGCGAATGCAACGGTACTCCTAGCCGCAGCCCGGCCAACTTTGTAGGTTTATTGTCTTCGCTTGAATTAAAAAAGTTTTAGTTCAGGTCTTTCGTAATAGTGCACATATTTATTGCTTGAAACGTTAAAACTGGGATTCATTACGTGAAGGGATTTCATTTTCGAATACGAGGCTTCAGAACTTGTACACGTCAAATAAACGTTTTTACTCATTTTTTACAATTCCATAAATAACGATACCTGCGATTTATTTGTTGTGTTATAATTCTTGATGCAAATACCTACATAGAGGTAGTGCAACAGTGGCTACCCACTCTTAAACTAGTTTATAACTTTAAATGCACAAAATAAATATTCTACCTTTGATTACGTACAGTTACGTAAAGGTGGTATATGTAATGGTTTTATTTCTTGCTCGTATTTTCCTTATAATTAGACCTGCGGGAAAATCACTTAATAACAGCAATAGTATGTTTATAAATACGTGATGGGTTTTCTACTAAAATTACGGAAAAAATATCGTTCGTGGATTTAAAAAATAACAAATCAATAAATCATATTCCTTCATAAGGTTATTAAAGAATAGTGAAGAGGTCAATTCTACTACAAAATGCTCTCCGGTTATACTGTTATCCCTTTTTACTCGATCTCTCCGTGGACGGAGGGTTACACGGGGTTTTCGTTTAGAGAATTGCTCAATTTCTCAGAATAAAAATAGCCTGAAAGGGTATGGCTGCAAGTAGCCAGCTATCTGGATTTATCTTCTCATCAATTATTTCATCAAAAATTTTCCTGACAATTGATTTTTTATTTACTGAGTTCAAGTGTTTCTTAGAAAAAAAAAAAAAAAAAAACATATTTGAAGAGGCAAAAATTAACATTTTTATATTTTTAATTACTTAAAAGCCACGTTTAGTATGATTAAGGAGGAAAGCGAAATCAAAAATTGTAGTTTCTTTCATGAAATCCCACAAGTGATTTCGAATTGATTTTCTGACAAAATCAAAGGTTTCAGATAAATAGGAGTACCTAAGTAAGTAAAATATGGTCGACTGATGAGTGTCGTCATTTTGCTTCGCAAACTTGGCTGACAAATTGCCGTAAGTATAACATTTATCAAGTCAGATTCTATCCTCAATTGAAGCTTCTGGATGTTTCATTCATTATACGTATTTCGTCCTAACAATTTCCGTTTATCATCCCAATCGATCCTCACTTAATCTTTTTAACACACATAATTTTCCGAGCGCATTTAATACTGCAATTGTGCTTTAAGCAATAAAATTGATGGGAAACAATCCATTAATACATGTGATAGCGACTTTTTAAGCTGCAACTGAAAGGTCGTTTTGATGCGACAAAATGGAGCTATTTTGTCGACCGCAGCGACCGCTTGCTGGTCGTTACATTAACAATATAAAATTACTACCTATACAACCAGTAGAGCTGTGCGTAGAAGCGAAGCAGTATGAAAAAGAAACCACCAATAGGGATAGCTATAACAAATAATAAAAAATCAATCAACATCAAAGTTCCGGTACAAGAGACGTAGGTAGACCTGATTTTATGAATCTGAATAAGTCATCGAAATGTTTATTATTTTAGAAGATAATAATCCGAATTGAAAAAAAACTTAGTGACATAGCAGAGGTAGGTATAAACCGTGTGGTATCTTTTTCATTCTAATTTTGTGATTATCCAGGGAGGAAACGGGAATACTTACGTTTGTATGGATGTTAAGAAACGGCTACCCATTTTCTCAATATTTCACAAAGAATGGTGAATAAGATCGTGATTCCCAATGTATTAGACTCTTTTTTATTTACTATGCCTATATCAAATGGTGCATGCACAGGATGCGACATACGACCAGATAAAAAAAAAACTGAAAATAACATAGTGCTTTTCGTGCGCCATTTCAAAATAAGTAATTAATTGAAGGATTACCTTCTCCTGTTGAAATTGTGTCCATTTTAATAATGAATAATTCAATGCTCTCTGTTTAATGATAAATACTAAAAGGGTTCGTGATTAAGTAGCTTTAGTTGACACAAAATTAATAATGAAAAAGTTTCAGAGAATAATTATGTTACAATTTATTGTGTGAGGTCAAACACCTTTTTTCTTTCACGTATAAATAACTAGCCATAATAATATCTGTGGTTTCATAAATTCAGTTCAATCTTTAAGCTAACACAGAATTTTAAGTATGGGTTTATAAAATGAAAAATAAAGCAAATTCCAGCAGTTCCAGTTGTGCGTGTAAACAAACAAGCAAACTATTTAGCTCTATTTTACCCCCAAAACAACACGGGCGGGTGTTAAAAATTTAGCATGCGTCATGTAATGTATGTATCAGTCTGTTTCACCGTACCGTGTAGCTCCTAAATGGATGAACCAATCCGAGTTGGTTTTTTATATCGAAAGTGTTATATAATCGGGATGGTGGTATCAAACGTAAAGGGTTAATGCGTTGAAGTTTTATTTTCATTTTTGAGGATTTTGTGTCCGTTTTTTCGTACATTTTTGATTGCATTTTAATTATTAAAGTACCTATAATAAATTGCCCTGTAATGATTGATCATTACTTGTGAACTACTGTGCCTGTTTCATAGTTTATTTGTTGTGTTTTTAATTTTCAGTACAAAATTAGTATGATAGACTATTTTTAGCAAAATAATGGCATAGCTATCGGTTGTAGGCTTTTTTGTTTTAATGAATTGACTTTCTTTATTTAGTATGACAAGAATTGATTTAAAACTAATCGGTTGTAAGCTAGCAAAGCGGTTGTAAGTTTTCAAAATAAATGTTTATGTCAATTCAAGGACGGCTAAGTTTTTCGCACGCTCCACCGACAAAGTATGAGGAAAATCGAAAACAAAATAGATTCTTATCTGAAAGATATATATTTCTTATTATTCTTATCTTTGCTTGCTTTATCAGCACCCTCTTTCATAAGATAGAACTTATGGCAAATAGCTAACAAAATAAGAGCATTCGTACAATTTTAAAGCTTGTTCCTACTTAAGCAAAAGTAAACATGTATAAGTAAATATAAAAACAGGCATACGATTGGAATACATTCAATAATAAATAGCAGGTCTATGAGGCTACACACAGACAACATTAAGCCATCACTTATTTCAGTTTTGTTTTAAATAACAAAATGAATACTTAATGTGAAACAATCGATAGTAATGTGGACTCAACACTCAAGAAACCGCCATCTTTCCTTTGTATGTATTTAAAACGAGTTACGATGTAACGCTTACATGAATGTGGATCCATTTTAATACTTTTCGTTACAAGTTTCTACATGATCTTATCTACTAATTAAATAAACTATAATACAGAGCAGTGCTAAAATTTTTTGCTAATTTTATTTTAGTTATAACTAAAATAATAAACTACTTAAATACTATTAGCAATACTATGGCAACAACAATGAATGGCCAGCATTGCCTTTTCTGGTCACACCAACAAATTATTAAGCGATTACTATTATTTTACTCTCTCTTTTTCAATCTTAGCTTGACTCCGTTGACTGATTCAGTTATTATTCTATGGGCGAACTTGGGCTCGTCTTCAGGATTACCAGGAAGAACCTCGTATCTTCGCAAGAGATTCGAAAGTGTGGCTTTCATCGCAACCCAAGCGTAACGGAAACCTTGAAAACAAAAACATATTGGTTATTAAAATGTTCGAACGACAGCACCCAAGCAACACCCAGGGCCCAAAAATAACTTGGGGATTCAACACGTGATTATACAAGAAAACCTGAATTTTTCTAATGAAAATTTTTGAATTACAGCTCTTATGCTTGAAGTATTTTATGGACCACTATAAGTTAATGTTGATATTTTACGATAGTATAAAATTTTGAAATAAAAGTAGGTAGCGTTAACACCCATAACTTGCGTCGCCTTATCGAGAGACTCGGTATTTCTCTGACACTGAAGAAATGAAAAAGAAAATGTGTTTTTTTGGCACCCTAAATTAAAACTGTATGAACTAAATTGATACTAGGTATATGCGTGGAAATAGTGGACAATATAAACAAACATTTTAGCCGTTAGCCGATATTTTCTTCATGAATTATCACACTCAACTAACTCGTCAAACACTGCAAAATTTAACTAGAATCTTGACATTTAATAAATTTACATCTGTATGTTAAAACACAGTCATCTGTACGGTCTCATGCTCTTTTTAAAACAAATGATTACGATTCATATTATTGGTACTCACCAATGCAATTCCTAGGTCCAGCGCTGAATGGCACGAAAGCGTACGGGTGCATGCTGTTGAAGAATCTCTCCGGGTTGTACTTTTCAGGTTCGGGGAACACCTTAGGGTCAGCGTAGAGAGCTTCATAATAAACCACCACCTGCGTTCCAGGAGGAATGATTCTGCCATCTGAAATATTTAGGGTATTATTAGACTATTTATATTCGGTGCCATACAAGTCAACTCGAAATGTCGTAACTTGTAAGTGTGTTAATGAAGCGGAACGTTGACGTTGCCATGACGTTGTGTTTAGATCGATAATGACGCCGATCGGCGTCAACAGCAATGAATGGGTTAAAACTTGCACTGATAAATTATTCAAAGTGCGAACTGTTGAAATTTTTTGTAGATTTAAACACTTTACTAACCTTTTAAGGGTAGCTCGTTCTGCAGTTGTCGTCCAATCTTAGTTACTGTGGGGATGACACGAATGCTTTCCTTGATGACCGCCTCGAGATACTTCATTTCAATCAGATCGTGGTTGGTGGGATTCCTCAGTTTGTCGTTGTTAAATATAGACTCCTGTTCTTCGAGAACGCGCTTCTGGATTTCGGGATACTTGGCTAAGCAGTACAGGGTATGCGTCATTGTCATCGTGGTGGTGTAGTGTCCCTGTGGAAAATATATGCGTTTAGACCTGAGAACATGATTTCAGACAAGGTTAATCTAACTAATATTATAAATGCGAAAGTATGGATGGATGGATGGATGGATGGATGTTTGTTTGTTACTCAATCACGCCAGAACGGCCCAACTGATCTGGATGAAATTCGGCACATAGATAGAGAAAAGTCCGGAATAGCACATAGGCTACTTTTTATCCCGGAAAATTGCGTAGTCCCCGCGGGATAGCGATAAACGAATTCTTTGCAGACAAAGTCGCTGGCAACAGCTAGTATTGAATAAAGCTTGCGAATAACTTACGGTAAAGCACAGAAGAGTGATTTCTTCGTTGATCGTCTCATCAGGGGCAGGATCACCGTTAGGGAGGGTGCTCAAGAGTAGGGAATCCAACAGGCAAGCTTGCTCTGACACTTTTTCGTGCACTAGGGCCTTCATGTCGACATTGGCATCCCTGTTGTTGCTCTTGATGTCATCAATAATTTTGTTCAACTTCACTCTCCTCTCGCGGATAAGCTGTAGACGAAATATGTTTCTATTTAATTAATGATTCTAACAAAGGAGATAAATGTTTACCATAAAAGACCACTAGCTTTACGCAAAGTGATGCCAAATGTGATATATACCTTGTCACTGTAGTCACGGACAGTTTTAATCGTGTCCATCATTTCTCTGTAGATAGGAGTCAGTTTGAAGATGAAACTAATATTCCTCCAGTAGGAGAAATAGTTTTCGGTGGCAATCTTGATAATTCTGTAAAAGAATTGGTCATTAGTTTTATCTTTAGCCATTACTTCAATAATCTAAAATGTAACGTGAAATTCGACATAATGTCAATGACCCTAAAATTGGATATGTTGAGTTGAATCATTACCTTCCACTAGCATCCAAGTAAGGGTGATCCGGGTTAGCAAGCATGTTGTGATCGACCCCCATTAGCGTGTTGCACAGGATATCGAACATGAAAGGTCTGAGGTATCTGTACAAGTCTACGGGAGCTTTATCCACGTATTGGTCCAGTACTTGGTTGAGAGCGCCCATGCGAGAGTTGACCGCCTCGACCCTCGCCTCCAAAGTCTTGAAGTGGAAACTGGGGGTCATCAATTTGCGCGTGGACTTCCATCTTTCACCTTAAATAAATCGGTTTAACTTTAAATTCCATTTTTGTTTTAAAAAAATACTGTTAACGAGGAAGTGATAACTTTTGCTTCTTTAGTGTTCGGTTAACGTTTAATTCTAGGTCATTAATAGTTTTGTTTAGCCAGGCTACACAATACTGCTTTGGAATGCATTAATGCCTTTCTGGCTTTAAGTGGGCTGCGCTTGAAAGAGCCAAAGCACCTCACCGCAACAAAATGAAGCTTTGTTTGGCCGACAATGGTTAGCACCGATTCTCTTTTGTCTTAAAAGTTAAATCATGTATTTTGCAAATGTATTACCTTCGGACGTTGAAACCGAGTTCCCGAAAAAGGGCATCATGGCGGCATTTCTCTCGGTCGGCTTGGCCAGTTCTGTTGGATGTCCTAGGATTGACTAAAAAAGAAAAAGGAACGGTAAGTATCAATGTAAAACAAATAGTTTGCACGGATTAGAAGCTCTCGCATACACAGTTCAATTTAAATCAGGTATATTTAATAGGAGACACTTAAATGAAAAAGTTTGACAAGTATATTCTGTTTTTTTATATTATACGCTGTCCCATACGTCATCTTGTTGATACCACGACATTCAGAACAGTTGTTTTTCCTACGCATTAATTTCCAGGAAACACAGGTGTAAATTACTGAGCAAATTTTATTGTCTCTACATTTATCCTTGAAACCGGGAATTCCACGCTATCACGTTTTGCAAAGAACATACGTAGCGTAAAAGTATTATTTTACATACATACATACATACATATCGTCACGCCTCTTTCCCACAGGGGTAGGCAGAGACTACTTTGTTCCACTTGCTACGATCCTGACATACCTCTTTCGCTTCATCCACATTCATCAATCTCTTCATACATGCTCGTCGGTTTCGGGTACTCTTGACCTGGCCTATTATTATTATTATTATTCTTTGAATGATTTTTTAACTCGACATTAATGTCGGTTTTTTTTTTTGGCCATGATTATTATTATTATTATTATGTTGGTACGGGTTTCCGATCACGGGCCCATGGGGACCCGGTCATTTGAAAGGCATTCATGGGGCCGAGGCCAACATGAAGAGGCCTTTGGTACCATATAATATAAACATGAGATGGGCGCAATTATGGAGGTCTATCCCCTAATACACCATGAAGATGTGCTAGCGGACAATCCTCCACAGTTGCCAAACTATTGCCTGGTAGGGAACGACATGGATTGGGCTATGGGGTTGGGATGCTGTGGGCAGGATTACTGGGCTATGGAGTGAGATAAACGGACACCTACCATTTCAATATCTCAACAAATTGAAGCTTGGTAGGCGGTGACTCGCCGCCCACTAAATGGGCCCCTCAAACTGCCGCCCGCTCGGGGCAACGAGGTGGCAACATTGGTGTGCACGGCTAAGGATGGAGAGGTGTTCCTGGACTTTGAACAACCATCACTTGGTCCTTATACAGTCGCATCAGGTGCCAACTCGCCACTTACGCAAACACATCCAACCTTCGAGCATTTAGCTCTTGCGCTCCACTCTAGGCGGCCAACTAAGGCAAACTAGAGGTGGGGTGGGTGTGTAACTGTGTGTGAGTGTGTGTATAAGCGCATGTGTGTGTGTGTACCCCCGGAGGTCTCAGGTTCGTGGTGTCGCTACGCACCAACAGCTCGCCACAAGCCGCCCTGCGATGACTGATTGCACTAGTGACACGACAACACCAGCGGGCGGTGGGGTCGTCACATCCCTACGCCTTTATTATTATTATTATTATTATTATTATTAGTATTATTTTACCTTTCAAATAAAACAATCTCGGTACTAAGAATTTATGACAATTGCTACACTATCGCCTTAGTGGATAATCCACTAGCTTACGAAAATAATCTTATCAATAATATCGAATTAACGGAACGATTGCCTTTAGACCGGAACGCTTCTTTGTTTTAATCCCTGAACGAGGTTTTTAGATTTTGTATAATAACAAAATATTAAGTTATGTAGGTAGTTTCATTTTTTTTATGTCACTTACCCCAACGTCATCAGATTCACACAGCATCACCCACTCTTCGGAACCAACTGTTAAGCGATAGTTGGTCATTCCGTGTTTTCTCCACAAGTCCATCAGAATTTTGGAAATACCTGCAAAAAATATTTTTGATAAATGCGAAAAATTTTACTTATTTAAAATTTCTTACTTAAAATTTATTAAATATCATATATCATAATGTTCAGAAGAAATACAGTACTTAAACAATTAGTCGGTTATTAACTATAACGCAAAATTTTGTGGTAGCTACATACATGTTTTCGAGATTTTTAATATTTCAAATTTAATTGAAGTAATCTAGGTGAAACGCCTATCCAATTTATAAATCGAAATCAAGTTTTTTTTAAAACAAAAGTTTAGTTCTATAAGGAAAATAGAAAAGGTAAGAACGTTCTTGACTAATGTATAAAGAATTGGCCATCTGCCCCTTACGTCTGAATCTTTAAGCGAGATCGTTCAGTACTGTGGTGTAGATAATATATAAAGAGTCAAAAAAAATCTAGAAAAGGAATGTAGGAAAATGAAATGACAGGTATATTTTTGGTCACGCTTAAAGTCGTCGCAAAATAAAAGGCCCGTTTTGAAATTTGTCTTCCCGACGTAACAAGTGATGTAACCATATGACTCGGTACTCGATACTCACGATAAATCGATTCAAGTTTGCATGAGTATTTGATCGATTTTAATATGTATTGTAAAGTGCATTGGATTAAAGTTCTGATTAGAAAATTTAACTTAAATTGATATTATAGGTATTTTGAAATGATACAATGTTACGAAAAGTCAATTTTCTTTCATTTAATATTTTGATTACAATAACATTCACTCGATCACAAAAAAAAAACGAGAAAAAGTGAATCATCAGTCAATCAATTTCTTCAGATGATGAAGACGAGCCATTCTATAGAAATCAGTGCTGCCATTGTTTACGGCTTTGAGCTCCAAGGTCATAATTTTCAGTAAATATCACTACACAGCTGGTAAATTTCAGTAATTAATTGGTCTAAATAAAATAAATAAAACGGGCCAAGTGCGAGTCGGCCTTAAAAAAAATTATCTTGATCGATTTATTTTTTCCTTAACCGATTATTAATAGTCTGTGGACAATATGAAAAAATCGTTATGCACAGCACTTCGCTGAGTGAGCGATACCCATCAATGAAAAATGCAATTACCTTCAGAAAATTTCGATTGGTAAACTTTTTAGAACATCACGGGCGTGAACTGTCAAAACGGGCCTTTTAAATTGCGACGACTTTAACAATTAATTGATATCATGCAATATTAACGTAGTAAAGTTGCAGAATATATTATGTACATATAATACACATGCAGTTGACCACATTACTCGTGACTATACTACCTGTATATAAATTTTAAGAAATCTTTAACAATACTAACCATCCGAATCGAAGCCAAGTGTCAAAGCATTTCCGATGATAGGCAGTCCTTCGTCTCCATTGAACTTGCTGAGAAGAGCCCATGCTCGGGTGCTCTTGCGCATGTAGTCGTGCAAAAATACCAACGCCACCAGCACACACACTAGTGCAACTACGAAGATCATTGTGGTACTGAAATCAATCATATTTCCGTCAATAAAAAAATACAACCAAAGTAGCGCGGAAGTCTGCACGTACACCCGAAATTATACATCAGTTATCGATTCGCATACTTTTAAACAATTCCTTATCAATTCAACTCAAGCATAGCACAGACAATTTCAAGTACAAATTCATTCATGCGTTTATACTAGTGATAAGCGCGGATTTTCCTGCCGAGAAAACATTTAAAGACTAAAGCATTAACCCTCTAGTTCATACGAAGCCATTAATGGTTGCCATTATATTTGTTTTTTTGTGAGGGTAGTTTTACAGCTATGAACATTGAAGCTAGTTTCCTAACCCATGAGAATTTCAAAAAATCTGTTGGTGCACTTCTATTATACTCAAGTTAATTATATTTGAAAATAAGAAGCATTTTGCTAAAGTGGTTACTGTTCGTGAAGATTAAATCAGTTACAGTACTTTTTCATAGAAATAGAAAGCGTCTTAATCAACATTTTGTTCTATTTGAAGCCTACTTAAACCGGGTGTTATCTAAAGTTTTATTTTACTTATCAGTAAAATGCACGTCGGCATGTTGGCATGATGCGATTTCTTGATAACTTTGCTACTCGAAGTTTGCAGTAAGTGCATCCCCGTATGCAGTTTTGACTAGTTGATAAGTTTTGTTTAGTTCGAGACTTCGCGAATCTCTCGCGTATGTTTATTTATCCCATTAGATAGTGTATGGATTCTAAAGTTAAGAATACGATGTATTGAATACTAATTTAAAGATGTTTGGAACAGTATCAAGATAGGATCAAAGTGTTCCAACGTTTATTCTTAGGTAAGTATTAATTAAAAAAGCGTGACAAAATCAAAAGATTACGTTTAAGCCAATCCTTATAATTTATACGTTAAGATTATAAAGCAATTTAAAAGACTGTTTCAAATGCGCTTAGTCAGAGGCTGCGTTTTTGTACTACCATCTATTTAGACCGATGCTTGTCTTGTATCATGGAAAAGTATCCAAGTAAGTAGGTACACCAAATCTCAAGAAACTTATAAGTCGATCGAGCATTAGCAAGACTCTCACGCGTTGGAAATCTTGCGCAGAGTAGTGCCGTCGTACGTCAGCGGCATGCCCGCAATCGTATTACCTTAATCACAATATTGCCCCGCGGAGGGCAGTTTGTATGTTGTCGTAATGGCCCCCCACTATGTTACCCCGCCCTACCATATACCACACCTGGCTATTTGTAAGCCACGCTTTAGGAACACGAAAGGATCTATTACCTAGTAAGTAGTATACGAAGAATTTTGTTAAGTAAGGTGGGATCGTTTTTTAGAGATTTTGCGCCAGACAAGACATAGTTTGTTTGCAATTTTACTAAATTATAAATACTTTGTGGCACCGAAAAAATATCGTGTGTTTATTTTGCAGAACCCAAGAACCCAAAGTTTGCTTTTTAAGTTATTTTATTTTGTCTCGAATGCGAACGTGCGCTGTGTAGGTTTTTATTTGCGACCAGTAACAATGACTTTTAAAAAGTTATGTCAATCCTCGCAATACAAAGAACAATACGCCGCTGACATTTATAGATCTCATTTGTATGAACTCATCATTATTAAATCTGCATAAGCAGACATCATTCACGATGATGAGGCATTTGAAATAGTAATTCGGGCCATTTGCAATTAGCGGGAAATTTTGTTAAGCGCCGGGCAAGTTGCGGCGCTGATCAGGCCGGCACGTCGGGACTTCCTAACACTCATTAATTTCTTTCAAGTCCCGGCCTCCAACTTCCTCGGCTCTTTCACACCAACAATTATTAAGGAATTACTTTTGGTTCATTATTCTGCGAAAATTACGCACACACTCGTTAGACGTATTTCCGATTGAACACATCGCAAGTTAATTGTAACTTCTTGTTTGAAACTAGAGCTATTAAGTACATAATATTGAGCCTGGTTGCCTTATAAACAAACAAATGTTTAACGAGAGAGCAGTAATTTATTTGTCATAAGAAACAAATTGTACACGCTGAAGAAATAACAACGGATGTTACAATTTATTTTTAGTCTTGCTGAGAGCCTGTTAGCGAGAAATATATTGCGAATGGAACTACCCAGGACCAAGTTTGAAGAGAATCAGTGGTGGGTAACGTTGTTGGCTACGTTATGGAATAAAGTTTTAATCGAATTAACTTTTCAATAAATCTAGCCTAGTTACGCTACGCTATACAAAAGTACTGCTAACCGCGGATCGGATAATGGTGACCGACAAGTGGATATTTTTAAGCACATATTTTGTATACTAAATATTTTATGCGAGTAATATCTATAGAATATCATAAAAAAAATTTATTTATCAAAGTAGTATAATATACTTATGTATTAATACGAAGACACTTACTTAATAAAATAAAATCCTGTTGGAAAACGATATCTCGAAAAAGCAAAAATATTGTAAATAGCACTGTGAAGTTACTTTTATTCTGTGGAAATGCAACAGAATATTGTAAAAAAATATTTTTATTTCCCGCGCTGCAAGAGAGTCTTACGAGACGCAACTTGCTGAGAGGCGCGCAGGAAACAAATTAATTACACAAACAAAGTTCGCCCGTATATATTACGACGGGGATGACTCCGCGACTACTTAGAGCTTATGCTCATAACGGAATCTGAGTAATGGAGTTAGGTATAATTGAGACGTGGCTATGCCCCTCGGGTAACGAGTTCGCACCTCGCATACCGAACAGTCTCGCGCTCCCCTTTCATCCCACTTTGTCAGTGTTTACACAACAAGGCATTTGCTTTAATTGTGAAACTAGCATCGCTTTCATGTCACGCAATCTCTAGCTACGTTTCAAGATTGAGTTATTTTCAAAAGGATGGAAAACATTTTACACGAACATGATTCTGTGACTAAACTAGTACTTTTCAAACTGCTGAAACCAATTTAGTGTGTTTAGGTTAGTTCGTGCGCATATCACAGGCTTGTTACTAGGAATTTAGGTAACTCTAGAAGCTAGGATGCGAGTTGGATAACCTTCTCGTGTGCTCAAACGTTGCGGTTCCTTGTTGTGGGAGGAAGACGATAAGTCGCAAGTCCGTGCAAACTGGGCTACAACGGTTAACAAGCTTACTCAAAAATTTATTAATCTTTGGATAATATCTGACAATGGCTTACATGATTTAAAACTGTACTTTACTTGATAATTTGATCTTTCTTATAGGTCCTGCGACACCAACGAAAAATTGACATTCTTACACAAAATTTACCTAACTAACGTGATGTCCTTTTTTGTGTTTAGTAATTAATGATAATCATTTTAACATGTTTTTTTTTGAGTAGGATAATGATGTGTTTTGTGTAGGTACTTAAAAATTTAATCATTTATTGGAAATGAAAAACTATATCACCGATTAGACATTAAAAGTTGTTACTTATATCAAAATAGGTAGGTACCGAGGTCCTATATTGTTTGTCTTTATAAAGAAAAACCACACAATGTCAGGTACTAAGAATGGCTTTGCCATAAATAGCTAAGCACGAGCGAAGCCAGATTTTAGGGTTTCGTAGTAAAAAGGGAAAAACAAAACCTCAGATAGGTTTCCGCAGGTTGGTTTCCGATGCAGTACCGGAAGGAAAGCTGCAATTGGTCATGGGTGCAGACAAGTTGAAAAAAAAAGAAAAAAAAAATGTTACTTAAGGGGGGGTTGGAGTGTTAAATGACCTGGTTGCCTAAAATTGTTTTATGATTCATGGATCAATCTCTAAAATATTAAAATTTACAGATTTAATATTTACAAAATTGACAGTGTAAAATGTCGCCCCCTTCCCTGCCCCCTAACGTAGAATACAAAAAACCGCGAAATAATAATTGTGTGTATGCTATTATATTTGTGTCTTGCAAATGAATAAATGTCTTCTTTCTTTCTTTCTAAATAGGTAACATAAAGTAATAACAAATTTAAAAATTATGTGCGCTTTGCTATCTAACAAGTAATCTATATCTATACATATAATAAAATTGTAACAGGTCGATGTCTGTACATAGGAGATATTAAAGAAAAAATAAACTAAGGGGCCTCTATAAGCGCTATAGAAGCCAAAATTACAATTTTTAGAATTTTTGTTTGTCTGTCTGTCTGTCTGTATGTTTTTTACCGCGCTACGCAAAAACTACTGTACCAAACTGAATCCGGTTTTTTTTATTGTATTGCTGGAGGTCTAACTTAAACTCCCATGTCGCGTTTTTTTCGAAATTCCACCTAGAAGTCGAGATATAAAACAAAAAGGGGGGTCCACCAAAAATATTTTTTGATACATTATTTATTGGGATACCAAATGAAAGAGGAAGAAGTCCTGGGTTCAAAAATGTAGTACATGTAATATGTTGTGATGATACTAAGCAACAGAATAATAATAAAGTTTACTATGGATTAATTAGTTCCGCTATTCGTTAATAGATGTCGCTAGGCTATATGAATGAAATTATTCGTACCTAGGAAGTATCTATTTTCAAGGTTCCTTAAAGGAAAAAAGGAACCCAGAATCACTTAGTTGTCCGTCTGTCAAGTTCCTTTTCCTCAGGAACGCGTATAGGTATAAAGTTGAAATTAATAAAATAACCGGTACAGTAGATTTGCGGTCCCTTGGAGTTGTGAAAAGATTAACCCTTAAATCTATACAATAACAAGGTAAAGTCATTAGAAAGCGTGTTTCCATACAAATCGCCGTACTCTCAAAAAATATTGGGTAGTTAGGTATCCAGTTGTCTTAGAAATTTGAAATTTTGTATGATGGTGGATCATAGGTTACAATATAAAATGACCTCACACCACACTGCCTACATTTTGCTTAGGAAAATGCACTTGCCGAATTTATACGGAACCCTCGGTGCGCGAGTCCAACTCGCAATTAGCCGGTTTTTACAAAAAAATGATTTATAATAATCCCTATCTCTACTAATATTATAAATGCAAAAGTAAATTCGTTTTTCTGTTTGTCTGTTACGCTTTCATGCCTAAACCACTGAACCGATTTTATGAAATTTGGTAAGTACTTACAGAGATAAAATTAACCTTGAGAAACGGAGGAATTTTATTTTAGACTTTTTATTAGACACAAAAATAAATAATTATGTGCTTCAGCGGTTTAAAGAAGACCTGTGGAGGGAGCAAAATTGGATTGACAATTAATATGGAAGGTAGTAGCTATCGTTTGAAGGAACCTTTTTTTTCATATCTTTAGGGCATGAAATGGCGTTAAAGTCACTTAGAAAACTAACAAATCTTAAAAATAATTAGGTACTTACCTACTTGATGTATGTTTTTTTTTATATTAGTCTACTTGAGTGTCCCACTGCTGGGCAAAGGCCTTATGTAAAAGTGCGTCTGTATTTTGCCTTCTTGGCGCTTAAGAGGCTGACAACGCCTAATTTTGTTGAAATTGATGTTATTTAAGCACTTTTTTAAGAAAAAGTACACACGAAAAAAAATTATGTTAATTTTCATCATATTTCAAACACGCTGGACGGACTCGATACATCACTGAACAAAATCGCCTCGATAGAAAATAATTGCAAAGATTAGTCTTAAAATCATCATTAAACGGTTCTATGTCTTTATTTTTTCGACGTATGGGTCTGCAATTAAAAACATGAAGTCAACATATTCATATCTAAACGGCTAACGAGTCATATTTCACAAATAATCCATTCTTTTTAATAATCCATTCATTCTTTTTTCATTTAAATTTCTTATTATTTGTGTCTTATTTGCAAGATTTTAGACGCGTGCCAAGCTGCCGAAATAGTTTCTTCTCTTTGACTAACAGGCACTTGAACCGTATGTGTGAAGAGTGGCGCTGCTCAAGGTCATTAGCTGTCGATAGCGCCTTAAGCCGATGAAACGATTACAACTAAATTTTGGACGGATATTGTTATGGTCCCGGGGAAGGGAATAGAATAGTTTTTGCAGAAATTGACAAAGATGTGAATAGGGGAGTAAAATTTACTACGAAGATGTAATACCCTAAGGGTAATTATACGTATTTAATTTGTGCTCTAATTGAATGTGTGCCTACCACTAAGAATAAGCTACCCAAAATACTAATTCTACGCAGACGAAGTCGCGGGCAAAAGCTAGTAATAAATATTTGTCCTACAACATGCACTTATTTGGTTTATTATGAATGAACTTGATACATAGGCCGCAAGATAACCTAGAAAACATCTATCGCAGACTTCGCCCAGGGAATACCCCCACGTAACCAAGTCTTGAGTAAACCGGCAATTGCGTAATTCCATCGATTAAAGTTACAACGTGTTAACTTGTTCGGTAAAGACTTCAGTATATTGGAGTCACTTCCTTCCTCAATGACGGTATAAAAATAATATTTTCCTTCATCTCAAGATTGCATTGTTGGTCTGTGTATCATCAAACAAAAAAAACGGCAAGTGCGAGTCGGGCCACGCAGAATTCGTATCATAATATTTAGATCGTGATATGAGGCAAATTATATCAGTAAGGTTTTGGTCGATTATTACTCATTAACTTTCAAAACTTAATAGCTGCAGTACCTACCTAGTTTTTTTTTTATAAATTCTTCATAGTATAAATGTAACGTACGGCATGAAATATTATTTTTCATGTTCGTACATAGTTAACATTTGCCTCCACTGAGAGTTAGTTAAATTAACCCTCTTCGTATTTTTAGAAAAAAAATAATAATTTTAATTTGTAGCGAGTTGGTGGTTACCTACTCAATGTTGCTAGCTCATTAATCGCAACTAGCACTAGTGCTCCATGTTAGATGGAGGAAGCTTTATCGGAAACCCTAGTTTCGCTTCACGATTTAATATTCACTCTACTTACTTAATGCTATTTTTTTCACGTGTCCAAAAATAACCACTTTTCTGGGACATTTGACACTAACAGAAATGTACTTATGAAATAATTTGGAGTTTTGTTTCACAAATGGATTCCTGAATGGTATGGTTTTTGTTAAACTTGTAATATTTTTGAAACACTTATTCAAAGACATCGTGTGTTCCACGCCCCCTCTCAAAGTTCCACTGATTTTGTTATTCAAGATTTTTGAGACAAATCAAAATCATAATTACAACAACCGGACCGGTGGACCGGTTTCCGGTTGTTGTAATTATGTATTTATGTATGTATGTCAACTCTTTATTGCACATAAAATTTAAAAATACAGAAATACGCAGAAAATAGTACAAAGGCGAACTTATCCCTAAGAAGTCAAAAAAGTCAAAAGTCAAAAGTTTATTTTGCAAATAGGCCGCCGAGGGCTCTTTTACATGTCTTTTTTTGAATCTACCAGCGCATTCGGAAAGACCATCATTGCCAAGAAGAATGCGCCGCAAGAAACTTGGCAGAAAGTCATTTTTTCAAAATAAAATAGATTTACAATAGTACTTAAATTCTACTTAACTTACCTAATACAATTAATACATTTTATAAAAAGGGATGTAAAAGGTCCCTAAGTTAAGTCCGTACCTTAAATTACATTGGTCTATAGTAGAGATGTATAAAGTCTCTACTGGTCAAAGCGAAACAAAATATGCGATAATGATAAGAAAGAGAAAGCAAAAGCAAAAAGTGAATAAAAATAATCTAAGTTTAGTGGAGGTGTAAAACGCCTCCACCGTCAAATAAGTTAATTGGAGATATCTCCAATGTCGATGAGAAAAAGAGCAAAAAAAAAAAAAAAAAAAAATTATTATATATAATAAAAAATATGAAATATGCATTTCATGTCAAGTAAGTAACTGATAAGCTTTTGGATTCCGAAGGCAAGCTTACGTCTGCCGCCCCCAATGTTGGCTCACACGCGCTCATGTCATGCTCTGAAAGCAGAGCGGTACCGAGGGCATGTGTCACTTCCGTCCCCACAGGCTCGCTATGGGGACGTTTTAGGAACTTCGACGCTGCTAGCCTGTAACTAGACAGTAAATGAAAAAATAAAACAACAAAAGAAAACGGAAATCCATAAGCTTAACAATATACCTACCTAATACCTAACTTAGCACACATACACATACGACATAGCAATATTTATGTCCTTGTAAATAATTAATAATAATAAAAATAAAAATATTACTAAAGTAAAAAGAAAATAATAATACAAACTAATTAAAACAGGTAGGCACAATATTTAAATTGATAAGATGCTAATATTGATAATGTCTATATAATCTTTAATCTTAATAAAATTTTTAGTTCAGTACCGAGATCAGCAAGTCTACAGCAGACGGTAGCAACAGGGCCAGAGACCGTATATAGATACTACACACACGCACACACACACACACACACACATACTACAGGATCACTCACAAAGCACTGGATTCTCGGTCTCGGTGGATTACGGTCATTTTTCCAAAGATGGCCATGTCATATTATCGTCGCACATATAATCATCTACTGTGTAATACGCTTTCTTCAAGAGCGTGTTCTTTATGTATCTCTTGAATGACACATGTGGCAGTTTCCACGCATCAACAGGCACTTTGTTGTAGAACCTGACACAGTTTCCCAGAAAAGATTTACTTACTTTCCGTAGACGAAATTTAGGAACGAGAAGCTTGTGTTTATTTCGAGTGTTGAAATCATGGATGTCTGACACTTTTTTAAAGGAATTGAAATTCTTATGTGTATACATAATCACATCATGTATGTACTGCGAAGCTACTGTAAGAATTTCTATCTCTTTAAAGCGCTCTCTTAATGACTCTCGGGAGCTCAGGTTATAGATGGACCGAACTGCCCTCTTCTGTAGAATGAATATAGTCTGTATGTCAGCTGCTCTTCCCCAAATCAGAATGCCGTAAGACAAAATGCTGTGAAAGTAACTGAAATAAACTAGTCGAGCTGTTTCCACGTTGGTGAATTGTCTGATTCTTCGTACAGCATAGGCGGCAGAACTCAATCTACCAGCAAGAACAGAAATATGTGGGCTCCACTGTAAGTTTCGATCCAAGGTGAGACCAAGAAAAACGGTGTCATCAACGAGGTTCAGCTTCTCTCCGTTCATGGAAATGGTTGTTTCAACCTGTCGTACATTTGGTAACGAAAATTTAATACATTTCGTTTTAGCTGCGTTTAGTAGTAGATTGTTGGGATTGAAGGGATCTCTTCCAGCTAACCTGATACAGAAAGGAGCAGTTTACAAAAAAGGCAAGCAGTCATATTATGCGCATATATCAAGTGAAAGTATTAATAATAAATTATAAATTAACAACTAAAGTATACATACTTAAAACCATAATAAAATAATATATAAATAACGGAATAAAATTTGAACAATATCATGTATAATGCCAGTGCTCAGCCACAACTTCCTCAGCCCACCCCTAAACACCGCCACAGACTGAGATTCCCTCAACGTCAGGGGCAACTCGTTCCACAGCTTGACGGAGCGGATCGTGAAAGATTTGGCATATGAACGTGCCTTGTTAGGCGGAAAGGCAAGTGTGAGTTTGGAGCTCGACCGCAAACGGTCACCGCTTCCAGTGGCCAAGTAGCTAAATCTTTCACACAGGTAAGAAGGAGAAGCAGGATTAAAAAGAACATTGAAAAGCGGTTTATGTTTGAGTCTCACGGTAGTTTCATGTCAAAGCAAAATCAAATAAAAAAAAGTGTTCTTGAATTTTGGATTTAAACTTTCATGAAATATCTACAAATTATTCATTGCGTTCTTTCGAGAAAAAACATCGTTAAAATCATAGTTAAACTTTTGGCATGCAGAAAACAGGATAGGGGCCGTCTTTGATGTCATATGCTCATATTATTATGTATATGCGGGCATGATCACCGGGAGTTCCCATACTTTACGCGTCATACAACCCACGATAAGGTAGAATAATGACAATCCATCACCCGACCGCAAATGCAACCTTTCAACACCTCATTCGACCACGACAGGAAATCTAACGCCGGAGATAAGTAATGAAAGGATTCAGTCCTTTTTGTATAATCTCTAATGAAACCGCAATCGTATAAATATTAATGAAAGCAAATTAGACATTTATTTCAGGCTCTAGTCTCATTTTAAGCTTATCAGAGAATACTTTGTAAGTTTTTAAATGCATCATGGTAAGGTAGTTAAATTAATTTAAATAATTATGCAAATATTTGAACGCCGACTATTTTGTAAAAAATAATCGAATCCCAATTTAATTAAAATAGATCTTTATGTAAAAATATTTAATATGTCAATACTGCAAAATGAAAATAGATTAGACAATAACATTTTAAAAACAGGAAAAGACCACAGAGTCGTTATGAATGGGTAAACCAAACCGAAGTACAACATGACGTTTATGAGGAAGGTAATGCATTTTTTGAGTAAAGAGGCAAACTTAAATCTATATGCATACGCTAATTATATTTATTTCATTAGAATCGGTCTTCGGTTTTTCCGATGCAGAAAAGCAGAGTAAAATACATATAGAGCGACTTTTCAATATTTATTCTTTATTTAGGCCGCCTATTGTTAATTACCTTATTTATGTGTTACCTTATTAGTTCTGTTTACTTTTTTAGGAGATAGATGATGATGATGACGACTATGACTTCATAAAAGCATAATATTTGACCTTGCCGCAACCGTTTAAAGCGTGTACCTTAAGGAACATATGAAAAAATTTGGCAAATTGGTCCAACCGTTTTCGAGGTTGGTGCTTAGAAACATTCATTTTTATTTATATAGAAATATGGATTAGGTGTTTTAACTGAAGAGGTGTAGGTAAACACGGAGTACCTATAGGAAGGTACTATAAATACAGGCCCAGACTTACTTGTAATTGGTCTTACTTTGGCTGGTGGGGAAAACCGCATCTTCGCTGCAAAAGCCCAAGCCGGTTTTGGGTTCAGTTCAATACACCTTGGTTTTTCCGTATTTGTGAAAGCTTGTTATTAAATAATCTTCGATGTTTGCATAGATTTAAGTAATGAAAGTGTTCATACAAACTTATTAAGGTAAGTAACTCTGAAAATCAGTCAGGATCTAAATAACTAAAAGCCATGCAGCCTCAAATTAAAAATTAAAATATCTATTAGGTATATTTAGTTTAGCAGCAGCCGTTTCAAAATATAAATCATCATCATCTCCAATCTGTATGTATACGTCAAACGGCCGGGCACAGACCTCCTCTTATTATAAGGGGGCTGGAGCTTAGTTCCCACGCAGGCCCAGTGCGGATTATGAATTCACATACACCATTGGATGGTGGTGCTCGCTTACCATAAGGTGACTCGTTTGCTTTCCTTTATAAAATCATTTAATTGTCTCAGGTTTAAACAGATCTCCTCACGATGTTTTCCTTCACCAAAAAGTTTTTGGTAAATTTCAATACAAACAAAATATATTTTTTTTAATATAAATATATCTTATCGAAGTTAGAACCAGACATAAAAACATAATAATTAGTAACTAGATGAATTCGATTTTAAAAATGGTTCTTCTACGTGTTGAAACCATACACAAGAACGAGTATAGATATTTTTATATTAATAGATCATGGTCTAAACAAAACAGTCAATATTAAAAGCGTTTGTAAATTCCATTCATCAATTTAATTATTTCCCGTAGGTACGCTCGACTAGACGGTTTCATATTAGGGTAAAACAAATAAATAATAAGGACAATAAGAAATAAATACCGAATAGTACAAAAATAGTACTAAAGCTGTAAGTTAAACGGTTCCTTATAAAAAGTTCATAGGCAAAATTTATTAGTACTACCCTATGAGTGCAACCCTATTTTAGCAAAACTAAAGAGCACACAATGTATATTCTTACCGCATATCCCCGCAGTCATAAACGATAACAGCAAAAACGATGGAAATAATATACCCTTCTGTTAAAATACTCTAGATGCCAATTAAGTTTAGCAACATGACACGACAGCTTACTAGGTAAGGTTGGATTTTTCGATTTCATGGATAGTTATTTATTTTATTTTTGTAACATGTTGTAATATCCTACAACTGTTACGTCACCTAGTATTCAGTTATTGGAAATTATTGCATTTCTATTTTTTTTTTTGGTAAATTATCCGTTGAATCACAAACTACTTAAGGTCTCATGGGGTAAACAAAAGAAGAAAGCCACGAAGTGGAGATTTGTATGAAATTATTAATTTGAAAAACTTTATTAAAATAATCATCGTCATCATTTTATGAATTGATTTATCAGCCAATAGTTTATTTTGGCACGGAAGTCTTAAAGCCAAAAGTATTGTCACACTTTGCGTAGACAAGCACATAGAGCTACCTAACCAGTTTAAGATTAAGAAAATAAATATTATTATCATCTTTGACAGAACTGAGAGTCATCCATCCATAACAAGGAAAACTGCATCCAATTATCGTTGCGTCATGGTTGAACTCATAAAGGGTATTTTTATTTCCGATAAAACAGGAAAATAGTAATATTCATTCATTCATGCACGATAGCCAAGATTTGCTTACTTGTCAAAAATACCAGTAGGTATAATAAGTAGGTTGAACAAGGAAATGTTTAATTAATTCCTAGAATTTAAATAGTTTCATCTACTCTGACTTCTTTAGCTTTTTCATTGAATATTATGTGTGTTACGTATGTATAATCGTTTATTTTTCAGTCAGTTATTAGAAGTAGGTACTAAGAAGGATATAAGTACTTGGTGAAATGATAAAAAAATCTCGTAGAGTTCGAACCAAAGCCTTTAAATAAAGTTTGTTATTTTGTACATACTTCGTCCTTTGCTTCTCCAAACATTATATTTTATATCAAAATGGATTAAATAAACAAAGCAAAATAATAGTTTTAAGCATTTAATTTTATAATATTACGGATATTGATATTACACATTAAATTATGCTCGTGCTCCCAACCTGACAGAGCAAATAATGAATAATAGTTGTTCCATCAGTACAACTGGGTCAATTTTAAAACAATAAAAAAAAGGAGACTTCAATCCAGCCATTCGCCAACAATCTATCTGTAGTAACCGAGCGCTAGGCATTACGAGTATAGATAAAATGACACGTCACCTTAACGCCACATTAATTATTTCCAGCCGACTGGAAACGAGATTAAACAGCTAATCCGCACTGCTTAGTGCGATAGGTACTTGAATACGCAGATTCTAGCATCATGCCTACAAATACGGGGTACACTGATACTTAAGTTAAGCACAAAACGGTGCAACACCAGCGAGTAGTAATCATGTAGCCATGGTCACCTAGTGGCTTGAGGGTCATGGGTTGAACCCCTGCGTTCTTTGGAATTTATGCGCTACATTTGAAATTTACCATGAGCTTGTTGGTGAAAAAAAAGGATCATGAGGATGCCATGGTTTCTGTAAAGTCCCCAATCTGCATTGTGCCCGCGTGTGAACTGTGGCGCAAGCCCTTTCATTCTGTGAGACTTATGCCAAGCGGTTGGATGGAAATGAAGATGTTGATGATGACTGTACCTTCGCTTCATGATCAATTTATTGTGCATTCAATACCAGAAATAATCAAAATGGAGAAAGATGAGATACACAATCTCTTTACGCTTTTGTTTTGTTGATAAGATTCGTAACTTTAATGTCATGACTCGTGAGTCATTGCCCTTTCGTTATTATAGATACAATATCAGCTGCCAAATGAACAGAGTCAAGTCATAGTTGTTATACTTCTATCTGAATTACTCTCTGAGTCTATCAGCTAAGCCGCGGGCAGATAGACAGACGGGCATCGTGAAACTATAAAGGTTTCGTTTTTGCCATTTTGACATGGACTCTCCCAACAGAGGTTACAGTCTATCAAATACTTGTCTCGTGTTTGTGTTACATAATCGGAAACAAATAACAATATAATTTATGCTAGTCACGCTAGCCGATGAGCTGATCATAAAGTGTGAAATTATCTCCAATCCAGTGGAGTATCCCGGTTTAGCGACTGGCGTGTTCGCAACGAGCGTCAGATTGGATTGGGATGCGGACGTGCGCCAATCTTCTTGCTTTCTCTGTTTGCAACTCCTTGTATGAGATTATAACTTTCCTACTTGGTGCTCGAGTCTACTTCGCATCGCAAACCATTAGAGTATGCTTATAGATGCACTTTGCTTCACATTTGCAAAAGTGAAAGATTGAGTTTCGATGTTCTACGGAACATGTTTATGTTCACATTATGAAACGTAAAGTTTTTCTTTGAAACCACACTAATAACTAATTCTGGTTTATTATCTGCAATACAGGATTTCATATAAATCTTCTTCTGAACTTCGATTAGCTCTACAAAATGTCACGGATTGGTTCGAAACATGCTGCCATACTTAAACAGAACTGCAAATAAATGAGAAAACTGCATCTACGTTGACACACTTTTTAGAATCAGTTCAATACTTCCTCCTATATAAAAACCCACAAACAAACAAAGTTTGTCTCATAAGATATGATTTTCTTATTAGTATAGATAACGTTGCATCTTGTATGGTTGGTCAATGTCGCAGTAATCGTCCTCTCGAGTTACGAGGTAAAACGCCGTGCTTACATAATACGGGCTTCCCAGTACGGCAGGAATGAAACCGGTTTAGCGCATAATCTCGGTCGTCTGGTACTTCCATTGAGAGTCTCTGGGAAACCCTGAGTTGGTAAACAATTAATTACTCATAATACTAGACTAAGCGACGCCGAATAAGTTACTTACTCGATACTCGTAGGTGTATGAATGGTGAATGCGTAAAGTCACTTCTCATAAGAGTCATAAGCTCTTCGCGAAGTAAGTACATACGTATTAAATAAGTAATTTGTATAATGATCCTCTAAATTTGATCCCAATGCGATTATAATTAGAATGTCAAATACATTATTCAAGGAATCAGGATAATCTCAAATTTAAATTAAACATACGATAAACCCGAACCTTAATAATCATATTCTCCTGGCAAAGTTACCCGGTAGAAAGTTTCTTGAGTTGCGGAACCCTTAGCTGATTACCCTCAGTTTAGTCGTAAATGTAAAATTTGCGCTGGGAACTTCGTTTGATTTAACAAATTAGCTTTCTTGTTACGAAATTTCTCTAAATAAAAAATCTAGCTCAAAACTAAGTCTGACTTCTGAAATTACAACAAGACTTCAATGAATTTAATTGGCGTGTTATAATAAGCTGAACAAGCGTCAATAACTTGCTTACAAATTCATGCCAAGATTTATTAGACGTCCTCATAATAGCTGAAATCAATTTTGACGGTTTACTCCGGATAAACTACGCTCCGTTAAATTAATACGTCGTAACGCCGACGACCTCGTCTGCGGATTTCATCCAAACATTCAAATTAACATTAGAACAACCCGATGTTGGATTTAATCCACTAGAACAATATCATTGTTAACATTTCATCGCTCCTGGTTATGGCGCGTCTGCGATATTTAGTAGCTGGTGCTTAGTTAATTAAATTAAGCAGTCCGTTGAGGAGTCGGTGCCATTATTATAATTAATAATGTACACACTGGAGTTCGTCTTACGCGCACGCATCGCGCTCGCGACTCGCGATCGAGTACTTCCAGTACTCGGACTAATGTTGTTCCTTATCAATTAATTATTACTTGCGAATATTGTATTCGCGAAAGTGAATTGGTTCATTGTTTTGATTATGACGGCTATGCACGTCAGTTTTGCTCATCGATTATTTATGCTAAAATCAGCCGAAAAAGTGTGCCGGCAAAACAGTTTTCAAAGCCGTAGGGACCACCAATTACAAAAGGATGTCTCGAAATATTGAAAATTAATAAAATTGTACCTACGGAAATTTCTAATCATTGAATGCGGTTTATAAGCGCAAGAGCTAAAATAGAAAAACAACCGTAACGTCATTGAGAATGTCATATTTTTGGAAAATGCACAAAAAAGAAGAAAACTCGGCAAAAATAAAGAAACATTTTTTTTTATGAAGATTAAATTGTTTTAACACTACTTAATAGTAATCTTATTAGGTATGTGTTAAGTGCTTAATTAGCAATTTTTTTTTGTATTTGAATTATGAGTGCAGGATTAGAACAAACTACGAATTATGAATTTAAATTATGAATGAAGGATTAGAAAAACTAGGTAGGTATAACGAGAAATACCTAACCGGAGCAAAAGAGTAATCGTTGAAACTACATTATTAAATTACTCTGGTATTAAAATCACCCTGAATTACCTGTTGGAAATGAACAGCTGGGAAGATTACCTTTAGTGGTGGTTGATATCAAAATAATTATTTTAAGCTTAAAATATTATTTATCTGGTAATTTTTATATGATGGACAGAAATTTGCGTAATATTGTCCAAATCTGCACTAAATAGTTACCTACAAATCCTTCATTTCCCTATTTTATTTACGCCCCGACTGTCGTAGCAAAACGCCTACACCAATTACCAACGCTAATAGCAAATCATTTATTCAAGTAGAGCGAGCTGGCAGCCCATCATAGCACGCTCGGGGGTTTTATATCAATTTCCTTGCAAGTTTACTGCCTGCCCTCGGTTAGCACACTGTCTGGAACTCGTTTAATTAAAAGGGAATCTACTCCGTGAGTGCAGTTAAGCCCCTGTTTGCTCTCCATCTACGTACTTGCTTCATGCGACCCCGTACTTGACCGAAGGTAAACGGAAACTACAGTTGTACACGTTGCTTTACAAAAAAAAGTGAGTGTCAACTATTTTGTTCTTATTAATTTCAAGTTAAAATATTTTTGGACTGCTATATCTACTCCATTTGGAATCTATAAGTTCGTGTTGTATTTTTGAGATGATTGACACAGTTATGTTAAATATGTAACATCAATTCCGAAGTCGAAAATGGCTGTTCTTTCCTTATCTTGTTTAACACTAATTAACAAACTATACCTATAGTTTTTAGCAGCTATAGGAAAAGGTTGTATTCAGTACAGAATTCTCGGAAATTCTTTTGTAATTATTTATTTTAAGACCTGTAATATCCCAAGCAAATTAAGAGTTCGTCATGGAAAAAACAGCAATACTTAAAACAATAAGGTAAACGAAAATATGGCATTGAAGGAAACTGGCGTGGAAATACGTATTACATTATCAACGGGTTCTGACATAATTGTATCATGAATAATTGCAAAAACTAACAAATCTCTACACGCGATAGTTATTTTATGAGTAAATTACACTGGAATATCGGAAAACCACAAAAAAAATAGTACAAATATATTTTAATACAGCCTATATCTAATATTTCTTCTTTAAACCCGTAAAGTAATTGAATTTGTCTTCACGTAAACTTGATGGGTTGAGATGTTTAGTTTTTTATGACTCTTCACGCTATTGACGGTTTGAGGACAGTAAAAAGTTCAAATTATCGAAAAACTTGAATCACCCGGCCCACAGTAAATAAAAATGGGGTGTAAAAATAATCACATCCTTATTTATGGCCTCTTCCCTGATCACAAAACACTTCATAAAATGTGAGAATAAATTGCACAATAAAATGATCGTTCCCTTTTACGTTCCCGCCGTTTCCTGTCTCGTAAAATGACAAAACTCTGGTGGGCTCTATGCTCTATATCGTGGTCGTCATATACATAATGTGCATTTGTCATCCGCAAACCAATAACTGTCAGCAAATGACGTTAATTATCAAATTGCAGGTCCTTCTAAAGTGCATTCTATGCTTGCATTGCGTACATGCTCATTCTAAGCGTGATCACAGCTTCGGCGCGGCGTGGCGGAAAATGACAAATAATTTCCATTTTCTTAGGCCCCACTACTAGCAAATAAGATCAAGTTGGTACTATATTTTACGCGGGAGTTTCCCCAAGGGATTCAACGATCTTGCAATTTGACAAATGAAGTCTAAAAGTTGAAACCGTTTAATTATTCTTGACTAACCGGTACCGAAGGAGCTCGGCTGTTTGCAATACGTATTACGCGACGCAATGAGCTGAATAAGGCAATTTGAACTGGAGTAATCTAGAAGCAAACGGAGCAAGATCGCGCACACACACACTCGCTGCATATAGTCGTACCTAATAGCGATACGGGGAGTGGCGTAATAGCTGCCGCGCCAGCTAACTTAAGCTGCAGGGCAAACTTAATGTAACTTCGCCGGGGCCACAACCGGACCGATAATGTACCGGCACGACCCATTTATCTAAGTATTCGTCGTTTTAATTATCGAATTTTAAACGGGTCTTATCCCTCTTAGCTAATTACCCGCGACTTCGAGCAAATCTGACTTTCTAACAGTTTTTACGTCCAATAAAATGAGCTGGAAGCTCATTTCTTAGTATTTTAATCTTGTTCACTACCTATGCCTATTTAGTTCATTTGAGTATAAGCTCTAGGGATGGATTCATAGAAGTAGGTCAGGAATATTTTAAAACGCAACTATGCCGTAAAAGTAATTTGCATTTTATTTAACCCTCACACACGAATAAAAATAAAAGGTTCATTTTAGACGGAAAGTGATATTACATTTACGAGTATCGTTAGTGAAATTCTTTGCATATCTCAGACGTTATTCCGCAAATTAATTACCTACCGCAAATAAATCCGCATCCGCTTCATAAAAATGCAGCGCTTGACTTCAAAAAGCTTTCGATGAAAGTGCTGTTGATACGCAAATTTCAATCGCGGCCGTATAACTCGATTGGGATGTCCGATAAAAACGGGTCAAGAGCGACTCGGCTTCGCACGTTCATGGTCCGACACCAAACTTTGTCGTTTAGCAAGTAAAAAATGGCTTCCGATGCAACTGCCAGGTGGATGAAGTTCGCTAGAGGCTAATGAATTATCGTTTGCAGTTTGTAATTTGGATCGGTGATAATTATTAAGGATTCGGTTAGTTATTACCAAGAGGTTGAGTTTTTAATCACGCCCGTGAAAATATTCGAAAATGGTGAAAATCTATTGAATACTCAATGATATTATACCTACAAAAAACAAAAAACTGATTAACAGAAATTTTTATTTCGTTAGACCAATCGAAACAAATGGCTTAGGTACAGCCGTCATTCCACAGACAAGAGAAGTTGAAACATTTCACTCTTAAAACTTATACGAGGACTAAAAATCGCACCGTAAACTTTCGCAATATTCACTCCCATTAAACGCCGAGGTGAATTTATTATTTAAATCGCGTTCCACTCCCGTTTTACTATTTAAATATGATTATAAAAACTTTAACTCTCAGGTGTGAATTGGGGTTTTAATTCGATGACCTAAGCCAGCTCTGATTAAGAAGAAAAAGGTTCTTTGTGTAGGGAATTAAAATTCGAGAGCACGGTTCGGTTTAGCGGCTGCAGTGGGCCTCAGCTGCAATTACCTAATGATGCGGCGGTTAACCAATTACGACGATTGCTGCATTTACGTTTTTACTTTTGCCGATTCGGCTTTAGCTGCTCTATAATTCTATTTGGTGCTGCTATTATTTTTCAAGCCTTCTAGGGCCTAGGGCAAGTGAGTGAAACTTTTATTAAACGATTGTTTTTTCAAACAAATTACATTTATACCATTTTGCATGTCTAATTTTTTAATTCTGTTCTGTTTGCAATTTTAATTTAACATATTAATTTTCAGTTTTGCTTATTATATGTATTTTAAGTGGTAAAAATTGTGCCAAATTTGTAATTGTCTAGTAACTACCTACTCCCTCATATTGTAGTAAAAAGTTATGTACAGCTTTTAGACATTTTATAGTAAATACTTGAAAATATAATTCGAATTGGGTTAAGAAATATACTCTTTGGTTCAAATAGGTAAAATCTTGGAATAAACCGGCTGCTGCTTTTTCACAACAAATACGAACTAGCTGTCTCAATAAAGTGTCAAAAACTCGCTCTCCGGTCTTGTACCGGAACACCGAACATAAAATTTCTTAGGTCTACAGAGACAAATTAGGTTTGTACCTGCAACATCGTAAAACATGTTTAACGGCGTATTTAGGGAGGTGGTTCGTTATTCTGAGGAAAGGAAACGTTTCATTAGCAAAGAAGTTTAGTAAAAGTGCACAATTTTTGTATCTACTTTACTCAACTTACTGGAAAAAGAAGGCCGAGTAAAAAAAAATATGTGGTTAAAGTCGTAGAATTTGCCAGTTAGACTGTCCTGGGACTCAGCTCAGGTTTTAGCTGTCATTTTTAGTATGGATTTGACAGCGAGTGAACCTAAACTGAATCGCATTAAGACGTCATGATAAGGCCCCAGTTCGACAGTATGAAACTGAGCTTCAAACTGAAACTCAATTCTTTGCTGCAAGAAAACTTTCAAGAATTTTAGATTTTTTTTTCTGGAATATTGGTTTAAGCAGGTGGTTAAGTTGGTTTATAAATAAAAATAAAAATTATTTATTATCAGACAACAAAAAGTCCATAGAATGTTAGTATTACAATCTTAAAAACCTATGTTAGAACTACACAAAAATACTAAAAATAATAATAATAAATACTTTGATGAAGCCTAGTGCGGATATGTTTTTTTTTTTGTATTTTTACTAAAAGGTTAAATACTTAAAGCACATTTTGTTCACAAAAATTAACATACATTTTTTTTTATATGGTGTTTAATAAACTAACCCAACTACCTTCTGAAGTATTCCGGATTATTTTTAAGACTTAGTGTATTTTTTGCCTTGTGATTAGAATGAAATTGTCATGAACCTAATTTGTGCGATGGAAAGATCCCTGGGCCTATCGATTCAAATAGATATTTTGAGCCGGAGCATCTGAAGCAGCTTCTCTCGGCTTGTGGGTTCCTTCAAAACATTACTCCCGTTGCGTTAAAATTGTACACGAAACGATACTTAGCTATGTTCGCGACTGATATTTACTCATGACAAATGGCAGTACCTACTAAATAAGTAGGCCCGAATTCTTTTAATAAGCCTTTGCTCAGCAGTGGCACACAAAATAGGCTAATGAAAGAAAGGAAAAAATAACCGTTTCGATGGCAATTTCAACTGAGAAGGTAATTCCGTAATGAGGACTGCGACGCCTCAAATATATCACAGAAAACGTATACGAAACGGTAGTACTTGGTATCAAAAACGTAGATTTTCGTTCGGGGTTTACTTCAATGAGCCACCTTCGTCAAATATATGATGCGGGAAGCTTTTTAATCTCTTAACCAGTGATAAGGTTCTAGTGAAATATATTATAGGTACCTATACTTACATATTTACTGATAAGGTCGATGTTAGACGCTGTCTAACGTTTTTAAACTTCCAGGCGTTCTGAGTAGGTAGTATAAAATTATCTAATTAATCGCGTTCGTGTCCAAGTTTGTCAAAGACCCACTAGGTCTGCCTTATAATTATAAAATAACAATTATTTACACGAAAACATTGAAACTCCTTTGTTTAACTGACAAAGCCCTTATCTATCAACGAAGGATCAACTATTTGCTACAATTATTTATCATGCGGCTCCCCGGGCATTTCCTGATGAAATATAACACTTCGACATTGTTTCCTTTGCCGCAAGGAACAGTGAGGCGGGTCTTGTTTTTAAAACTCCCGTGTTCTTTGCGCTTAGCTTATTTGACATTTTTAGCTCATCCATTTATCCGGCAATGTTACGCAGAGTGGCTTGTACAACCACTTTATTATTTCAAATTAGGCGGCGTCGGTGTTGGCTTCACAAAGTGAGAGGATGTTAATTTAATGTACGACGGTGTCACTTGACGTGGACCCGTGGCTCCGCTTTCAAAGGACTAGGGCAGCCACGGATTCTCTATTATGTAAATTTTCCCGTTATTTTCTGGGACGGAGTGTGCCGGCCAGACTTTGAAACGGGAGCGGCCTCTCATTAAGACTCACCTGACCTCGTCAATTTTTGGAGCAGGTACTTACTCTTTAAAAATACACTTCACAATTTCGACTGTGACATTATTATTTAATATTCTTTTTGCGGGACATAAAGCCGTTCTGTTTCTTGAGAACGTGTAGCTAAATAAAGTATCCGTGCTGCCATTTGTAATAAACCCCGGATCTAGTACAGTCTTAGTCTACAAAGAGTAGTTCTAAGAGGCTCTGTGCGCCACTGTTTTGATATTAATAACTTACTTAATTGAATTTTGCGGTAGTTTATACATGTAAAAACTAAATATGAAAAATATTTGGGCCTTGAAAAACTTGTTTTTAACTCTTGCGCGATGGTTATTTTATTCATTTTCACATGCACGTCAGATCTATCTAAAGACAGTAATTTTTTAAAGGTAATTGTATAGATACTAACATAAGAAATATAATTATAATTCAATGGTAATCCACCCAACCGCCAAAGCTTGTGTCATGAACCATTTTATTAGTTCCAAACTTCCTGCTCTTAAGACATTGGTATCTATTTACTCCTAAGTTGTTTGAGTCGTCAGCTTCGTCCTTGAAAGTTTTTAATGTTGGCGTCGCTAAGTACGCACAGTAACTTAGCCTCAAAAGCGAGACCACCATTATTAGATGAAGAGGTGCTTTTGTTAAGAAACAGTTAGAATATTGATACACATTGAATATTTCAGCTGCCTACGTGTATAGTTTGTGATTATTCATTTGTCTCTGTCACAAAGGATTTAATAACATGAGAGCTTTCTGACAGTCGAAATTCCCACCGCTAGATGGCATTAGTACGAGAGAACTGGCTGATGTTTCTGTTACATAATTGCACTGAGGAGTAAAATGAGCGCCATCTAGTAGAATAAAAAAATAACAAAAACTAAAACACTTCTCCGCAGCAACAGTGTTTCGCACTTGTGTGTCGTTTTTTGTTTTCGGGCGAGTTTGTAGGTTTGTTGAGTGTCAACTTGTAGGTACAGTCGGCCCATGAATTTTGTGAAAATTATCATTTGAAATTGAAAAATCGTTTGCAAAGAATAATTGACATTTGACACGTAGTATCTCAGAGTCAAACCGTATCCTGCTTAACAGGGAACAAGATTATGCTCTAGGTTACTATGATAGAGAATCCGCGATACCTATAAACCTACATAATGATGATGATGTACTCCAGATTTCAAACATGCCGAAATAAAGAGGAAGTTTAATATAAAACTTTCGGACTGGCAACCGGTCCTCGACGTGTCATTGTTGGAACTTTTTGTTGATACAAAGCCGAACTTTAGAATAGCAGGTTGTTTGGGATGCAGCAAAATGAAGCTTGTAATGGAAATACTTACATAGGTAAAAATATAATGCAAAAAGATACCACTTTTTTAGAGATTCCAAGTCTGAATGGCAACATAGGAACCCAACGGAAAATTAAACATTTTATTGAGATTTTTATTCTGTTAGCAACAAATTTAACGTTTATTATTTCAACACAATTGACAACATTATCCCTACTTCCCTACTTATTATTATAAATACTGAAGAAACTCTGTCCGTCTGTTACGCTTTCACCCCTAAACATCTGAACCGATTTAAATGAATTTTGGTACAGAGATAGTTTCAGTCCCGGAGAAGGACATAGAATAGTTTTTATCCCAGAAAATTATTGTATAGTTCCCGCGGGATAGCGATAAACGAATTCATCGCAGACGGACTCGCGGGCGCAACAGCTAATCCTACTAATATTATAAATGCGAAAGTTTGTGACGATGTGACGATGTGACGATGTGAGTGAGTGTGTATGTTTGTTCCTTCTTCACGCTAAAACGACTGGACGGATTTGGATAAAATTTGGTACGAAGATAGCTGGTACCCTAGATTAAAACATAGGCTACTTTTTATCCCGGAAAATTGTATAGTTCCCGCGAGATAGCGATAAATATATCAATTGCTAATTCTACGCGGACGAAGTCGCGGGCAGAAGCTAGTATTCAATAATACTAAGTTTACTTACCTCAAGCATTGCATTTGTTTCCTTTTTGAGGCTGAGTCGTTTTTAAACATCGACACATCTAATTACAACACACCGGATAACTCACGTATAAAATTTATACGTTAGTTATCCGGTGCGTAGTAATTATGTGTGAGTCTCACGTTAGTTTCATGTTGAAAATCGACACATCAATAGTTACTTTGATTCATTCATTAAATTCATTCATCACAAGTGTAGGTACCTACTATAAAACACTTACTACTTACCCACATTATTCTCAAACGCTTGTTGAAATCATGTTAATTAAAATCTAATTGAATTATCTTTTGAGTTCCTTCCATACTGGTCTGAGAGCAAAGAAAAAAACATAGAATGTACCAGTTGATTTTCTTCTCGCGCAGATGGTAAAAGTCCATCGAGGGAATGGGTGGAAATATTAGGAATCATATAAAGGCGATGTGGCTAGCAACCCATCACTATTTTGATTCCCCCTTCCATCCATACGCCCACAATCATGCTAAACGTGGTCTTTAGGTATTTTTACCTTAGGCTCTGTCTACCCCGTAAGGGATAAAGACGTGATTTATGTAAGTATGTAGGTAGGTATGTACGTATGTTGAGTTCATTCACATTTAAATTTGTCTTTGCTAGACACATAGGTAGGTACAAGACAAAAATTAGAAATAAAATCTTGAGTAACCTATTGTCCCTATTGTTAGCTTAAGTACCCGCGTCAAATGTAAAGCAATCTTTGTTCATTTTCAGTATACAGATTAAATTAAAAATAGAGGAAGATAATCTTAAATTTTCTCAAATATATATACAAAACATTCATGAACATTCACACTGAGACTTTGTTATAGAAGTTTATCAGTAAAACACCAAGCAAATCATAATTGCATCAAAACTAATACGCTAGCCTTGCTATGGGTGGTGTAGCGGTGCACGCATCACGGAATGACGAGAATCCGGGTTCGATTCCCGGCCATAGCTTTACTTTTCGGATTTTTCTATGTTTAATTTTCAATGTCGTTTAGAAATACGCTAATAGGATATTTTCACAGTATGCACCTCTTTGCTTACGTTATTCGAATCAGAAATTGCATTCACATCGCTGGTGCCGCTGCGAACTGTACCTACATAGGTGTTAAATAAATGACACATGCCACGCGCCGCCCCCGTGCCCAGCATTCCCCGACCACAGATGCTTTGTGTACCAATTAACTGGGAATTAGAATAATATTGCGGAAAATTGCTCTAAGTAATCGTAATGTAATACACGTAGAATGAAAGAAATGTATGTATGTACTAGCTTCTGCCCGCGACTTCGTCCGCGTAGAATTAGTAATGATTTAACATGTTTATCGCTATCCCGCGGGAACTATGCAATTTTCCGGGATAAAAAGTAGCCTATGTTTTAATCTAGGTAACCAGCTATCTTCTTTCCAAATTTTATCCAAATCCGTCCAGTCTTTTTAGCGTGAAGAAGGAACAAACATACACACTCACTCACTCACATCGTCACATCGTCACAAACTTTCGCATTTATAATAAGCAACAAGGAAGGAAAACGAGCAAGCGGGTAACCTGATAGTAAGTAAACACTAGTGCCCATGGACATTCCCCATACCGGAACAAGATCAGTCAGTCAGTCAGCCAAGAGGACTGTATATCTTGAGCCAGTATTTCACCGGTTGTACCTGCTTACTCTCCACACCGAAACGCAGCTGCGCAAGCACTGTTGCTTGATAGCAGTATTAGCGAGTAAATCGGTGATAGCGATCCGGACGGACCCTGCATAAGATCCTATCTGCAAATTTTTATATTATTATTTTATAATTTTCATGTTTGATGTAAGTACACACAGCAAAACTATTCGGTATGCACCCTAGTTGTCCATGTGTGTCATTCTATACACACACATCCGCACTTACTCGCTGCCTTAATTACACACCACTATGTATGCTAATCGTGTTTTCAGACTACCTTCATAGATTTCGAATGTATAATTTGTTCAATGGAAGCATAATTTCGTCTTGTCAGATAGTTAGCGCGGTGGCTTAGTCGTAATAACCTAGGACTATGAATCTAAAGACCTCGGTTCAAATCTTGCTCCTCCGGTTAATATGTTTCTATTTTTTATTTTTTTTTATATAATTTTAAACTTCTTAAAATAAAATCATGTTAACAACAAGAAAAAGAGGAAGTAAAAGAACAAAATAATGCAATCCAATTATTTTTTCAAATTGTTTATTTATGTAACAACAATTTAATCAATTTATTATCACCATTAATTAAATTACCAAAATAAAACTGCATGATTTTCCTTATAACAGAAGAAGAACAACATTTATTCGTAATACAAATTAAGTTAGGTATGACTCTTTAGTGGCCAGTATGACTTTAGGGTAAATTAAAAAGATTTATGTCACAAACATAAATTTTAAAATATTTATCTGGAAAATTGAATACACAACTACAAAAGAGTTTTTTAAGATGTGATTTACTTGAATTAACATGGGTTTTGAAAAGAGTATCACTGCTAAGAAGAAATGCCGAACCACACAGTTACTAATATTATATTCTGATTTATTAAGTTTAAATCTGATAAAGATGAACGAAATATTTTATTTGCGAACAAGTAAGTCAGTGGTGAAATGAATCGACATGTTAAATGACAGCATTTAACAATAGCATCATTGCACACTGAATTAAATCTACACTAATTTGTGGTAGGGGAACGGAATAGGGACTAAAAATAATACTTACACCAATTCATTGTTAATAAAAGGTTTCATAAAATTGTTACGGAATATTTCAGCAGGTTTTTGGGTTAGTTTGACTTACTTAATAGCTCTGTAAATAGTTTTTAAGATTTTTAAATCATAGTTGACAAATGTTTTTATAATTTGATCGCGTTCAAAGTGACTAAATTTTGAATCAAAAAATTAAATGTAAAATCTTGGTAGGGCTGAATACCCTGTCAAACTAACCGAACTACTCTTGCTAAAATATTCCAGGAGAACAATTTTAAAAGACGTTTTGTAATGACGGGTTTACTTACTAGGTTTACATATAGGTATTAATAACGAATTGGTGCTCCATCACTATCTATGACCTGTTGTAGTCTATTTCTCATTCCGCTAACCATATTCCAGCAAAGGTCCGTCCCACGGATTGAATCCCAAGTTGAAGTTACCAAGCTATCTAAATTTGCTTTGGATTTTACATCCGATGGATCCCAGTTGAGAATCATTTGACCCCATAGATTTTCTATGGGGTTTAAGTCGGGACTTTTAGCAGGCCAGTCAATAACAGTCAAGGAATCTTGTTGGGTGCTCAGCCAGTCTTTGACTATGCGACCACGATGCACGGCGCAATTGTCGTGCACGAAATATATGTGCGAGTCTGGGTATGCGGCCCGCACCGTAGGGAGCATCACGTCTCTTAGCACTTCCAAGTATCCTTGACTGTTATTACGACTCCCAACTTCCACTAACTCACCAGGACCCATCGATGACATCCAACCCCAATAGCCTAAAGTAATACGGCCACTCGTTCGGCACGGTAAAATGTTACTATAATTGTAGCGTTCCCCGTTTTTTCTCCACAATATCTTTCTTCCATCTTTATCAGACTTAAATGCTTTTTCGTCACTAAAAATTACTACATTATTACACCAATCAAAGTCAATATATTGACGAGCAAAACGCACTCTATTTCTTCTATGTTGTTCCGTTAATGCAATTTTTTTTGCTGGTCTTCGGCAATGCAATCCTGCAGCATGCAAATGGTTTCGCACAGTTTGCAATGTAACGTTATGTCTCGTTGCTGTAGACCGTGTGCTGAGAAATGGGTCACTAGCGTGTGCGGCAACTATGTCCAAATGACGTGTAGAAGACGCTTCCGCTTTTGGTCCAGGACGTATATTATTAACGTGCCCGGAGTCAGCGTGACGATGAACCCATAATTGCACAGTCTTTCGCTGCAAAATAAATTAATTTTAATTAATAATATTTTTCGTGAAAGAAATTGATTTAAAAACATTACCGATAAAATAAAAAAACATTGTTTTTTAAACCACGAAGAAATTTTATGGAAAATAGGAAGTAATTATTATATCACATACTTATTCTACTTACCGATATCAATAAACGCCTTGCGATTTCCTTTATGGAAATATTTTGTTCGTAAAGAACAACAATTTCTGCTCTTTTCAACAAAGATAAATGATTATCCATGTTTGTAAATCACAAAGTAGATAGGTATTCGAAAGGCAAAATAAACGATTCGGAGGTGTAACACACGAAGGGTTTAAGTATAGCGTAACGAATGGCGGCTGGCATTGAAAGTTGTTCACAAATTCATATTACTAATAAATTGAGGGTAGAATACACTATATTGTTTTAGACAATAACGAACAAAATGCCCATCAGCTAGCAAATTTCAAACTCGAACTAGTAAGAAGAATCATATTATTAGTAAAAATGTTAAAAGAAAACGCAATGCGTTTGTCGTTTTTAACATATATCAATAAGAGTAAAATTAAACATACAGCAAGATTGCAAACAATAAGTTAAACAGTTATCTTTCCGAGGAAAAAATGTAATTCTAATTTCAACTTTATTTCAAAGCCTATTAAACACTATTTACACATTGCAATGCAGTAGTCAAAAGATTGGACATAATTCATAAATTCACCGATCACCTTAAGTTCCCCGTGGCTCAGCTGTGAAAGGCGGGTCGAGGATTTGATTGTGCTCTAGTGGACCGAGTTCGTATCCGGTGAAAACGGAAAAAAATACAAAAATGTTGTTTTTGATGTTCTTAGAATGGCGATGCTGGTTGTGAGGAATATTGGTTAGATAGATGGAATCCTCAGACTTGTTGAGAAATAAAAATATAACACGGCGGATCAGTGAAATGGCAACTACTTACTACTACGTTAGTAATAATAGTTCAATGCGTCGGATTGTATGAATTTGAAGATTCAGGGTCGAAGGAAGATTCTCTCAGTTACACTTGCGATGACGGTATCCAATGCAAGATAATAATATAGATACCTACCTACTTAAAAAATACTTAGGACAGTGTGTAAATAAAAGTAAGAAAAAACTTGTAGTAGAATTCATTGACACTGGACTGAAGATGTTTCAACCTTTAAGTTAGGCAGGGGATTTCTTTAGTTTAATCTGTAATTCTTTTTAACCTAGTTTATTCTAACTTAACTTATTTTTGACATTTTTTTAATTGTTATTTTATTATTGTTGTTTGATTCAATAAATAATTTACAGCGGCATTACTCATTAATCTTATTGCTTAAAACAATCGGGGCAGTATTTAGTGGGTAGATAGACATACGATCGAACTCACTCACACATTCACACGTGGATTCTACGCAATGTTCGTGTCGGTACTCAACACGTATAGACACACATAGACGACGTTTGTGTGCGTGCCTATGCTTACCGAATTATTTTGCCGTGTGTACCTACATAATCTTTATGGTTATCATTATCACACAATATAATCAGCGCCGCACCTGACTGACATCGCCTAACCGTCTCGCCTCATCGACTCGCCTTCAACCAAGCGTCACCTAAGCAAGCTCTAATAACTCTAATGCTAATGGAAACTCTAAGGTCACCGTCAGTAGCGGTCAACGTTAACAATCATCGACGTCCGCGCGTGGACCACCGTCGTTCCGAGCGCCGTCGTCGCGCTGACGGCTAGACGCAAGTGCAAAACTAACTAGACGTAAGCGCGGTGACTGCTAGTTGTCGGCGCGCCGCTTGCGTTTCACTACCTCGTGCCGAGGCGAGGCGGTTAAAATTATGAAGTTTCAAGAATACTGAACGACTCGAGTTTACACAATGCCGATGATGATGATGTATACTTAAATATAACTCTTTATTATTCATAAAACACAAGAAAGTTGATTTATCGGCGGTAACTTCAAGTTTTGTTTAGCATTACGTAAGTATAGCAAGTAGGTATTTTACGGTAAGTACCCAAAATTGGCACCTTGATATTTTTACAACAAATGTCATGATGACTTGCCAACTACCTACTATGACGGACTTCTGTGGCTACTTTATATTGGCATTCATTCGCAAAGGTTTTACGGTGACCTAAAATTTGATTAATGTGAAACTCTACAAGTGCTTGAAATATTTTATAGCTGGTTTTATTTTTCAGCCTACTTTAACAATCTACCTAAATAATTTCTGAATAATGAAAATTACAATGAGACTCGGACATTAATAATATAATTTATCGGATAATCATCCATCAGTTTCGCATCTATCTTCGAGGTTCAGATAGATCTGAAACTTTCCGACGCTTATTTGATATCTTAATACTGGAGCGAACCAACAGCAGTTACTTTTTAACATCACAAACCCTTGTGTTTAGAATTCAAAAAGTAATGGTAAATAAATTATAATCTAACTTTAAAATCAAATGTTGCATTCCTGGCTCCACATTACTACCCAGTTAGATTTTTATATGCGCTGAGAGGTTTATTCAGGACAATCAAAACAGTTTCAAAAACAACAGCTTTCACTCGTAATAATAACGTAGGTGTACGGAGTATATGAAAATTTAAGGGGTACTAATCCGTAGATGAGCTGCGGTTCTCGCAACATCTGCGACCGCGACAACGCGGAACGAAACAAAAACGAAATGAGAAAGGTTTGGCAAGTCGTATTGTAGCAAGCTGCAACGAAAGCAGCCCGGGAAGCCATTGTCCCGTCTTGCTTACAAGCGACGCTCCATGCGCTCTGTTGACCTCAAAATAATTCTTTGGGAAATCTTTTTTCACGCCATGGGTTTACTTTGAACTATTTTGAGTAAAATGCAAGATTTTTTTTTTAAATTGTGTTCCGACCCGAATTTTGAAAGATGACTCGAACGAAAGTAGCATTAGGTATAAGTGGGTCTGTATGTGGTGTAAAATTGGCTGTATTGTTGAAATAAAATTTCTGACTACCTACGTAAGATTAATTCGAGCTTGTATTACAAATTCAGTTTTTTTGCTACTTACGTGCTTTAAAAATTGGGCCCAAGACTTCGCGGTTTCAATTCTATTGTTTATTTATTAATTTTTACATTGTTAGTTCAAAGATTTCCTTGACTATGTTACTTCACGCTTAAGCTTACCTTGTCTGTAGAATTCTAATTTATTTACTTTGTAAATGTCAAATATTTTTGTTTCAAAATTGAAATAAAAGTATTACAAAACACGTTACCTATGTGTTACACTGGGGGCAGTGTAGCGTGTCCTACTGGCGATTTTCATCCAAGTTTGCCCATTTGGCACACAATGCGTCGTGACCACTTCGCCGAACTCCGATACGTGCACCATTAGTTAGACGGATCCTATTTCTGAACATTACAATTCATACAACATACCATTTTAGTGTGAGAATAAAAAATCTTACGTGCTAATACTATCACTGTAGCTGAAGAATAAATATCACTTCTTTATCCCTTACGGGGTAAACAGGGCCTAAGGTAACAAGACGTAAAGGCCACCTTAGCATGATTATGGGCGTATAGGTGGAAAGGGGAATCAAAATAGTGATGGGGACTCGCATCGCCTATAACAAGATTTTTAAGATTTTCGCCCATTCCCTAGATAGGCTTTTACCATCTGCGCGGGAAGAGAATCAGCTGAAGAAATAATCTATAATTTATAATTACCTACTTCCAAGGTGTTATCAAAAATTTATGATGATGAATGACGTAAAATTGTTATTTACTTTTTTCAATATACGTCATACGAGAAGTAGTCTTTATTTATAGCGGTTATGAAATGAGGATGATTATTGTTTTCCGCGGAAAACCCGCAAGAGAAGTTGCGTTGCAAATTGCATCATATTTGGACAAAAGTGTAGGTAGACCATTAAGGAAAATACGACTAGATCACCAGCCTTTTACGGCTTACACACCGCCAATTTAATTGTAAAGTTGGCATTAAAACTCTATGTTTTATGTGAGTTCGGCGAGCGGGGTGTTAAAGACAGTGTTCAATTCTAGTTGGCCGTGTTTAATGTAAAACATAAACGTTTTACAGCCGTCCCCAGACGTGAGCTGCTTAGATTCAATTAAAACGTTTCTTTCTCCTTTACTTCGTAGTAACGAGTCAATTTAAAATTATGTAAGTCAGCTCATTAAGGATAGACTCCAAGAGGCGTTTCGCATACAAATGAACGCGCCAAAATTTCATGGATAATAGTTTTTAAATGCACTGTTCTGAAGAGATATGTACCGAAGTAGGCTTTTTAGAACTATGATTATACCCATTCGCAATGAATTTAAAGTATGAACAACATGAAACAAAAAATCAAGCTTGCTTAGTTTGTATTTAAAAGCGAGAAAAATGTTTTACGTATATTCAAATAAAAGTTGAGTGCTATACTGTAAACAGCGAAATAACGTTGCATCGAAACAGTTTGTTCGTTGCTCTAAAATAATAAAGCCAGAGATCATTAATTATAATAATCGATAATAGCAATGTTCTCTAAGGTATTGAGAGCTCTAAAGCTTCTGCATACGTTTAGTCCAAATTCAATTATATTCTGTCGCAGGTTTACAGTTTGACTGACAGAGCTTTGAGCGTAACTAGACTTAAATTAAATTACTGGTAAGTGTAATTAAATTGTAAAGTTAGAGCTTCCACGCTGCATGCAATTAAAAGGAAAAAGCTCGAGCTACAGAATTTTCATACGACCGACGCAATGTAAACCCCTTGGTTAATTAAAGTTGATAATGAAATTATCAATTTTCTTCGTAAGATAAAAATACTGCATATTCAGGTTAGTTGGAAAATGTGGAAGAGTGTGCATAGTTGGTAAAGTCAATCAAGAATGTGCTTTGGAGCGAGTTTAAATCAGATTGATTATCTAGAAAACAAGTGTTTCCCATTTGAAACTATACAGAAGAGTTAGAAGCTACTGTTTTTTAATTCAATTGAAAATAGACCTATAGATTTGTCTAATCATCAACAACTAGAACCTTGCAAGGCCAGCATACTTTCTTTATTCATAACGTTATATTGATTCAATTAAGCGTCAAAGTCTACCGTAAAGGAATCGAGTGTTTGCATTATAACTTCCTCCGATCGTCTAGTTTGTATACATTAGCATGGGAGTCAAAGGTAAGGGCACCCCGCTGCAACCGCGTGCAATATCAACAGAACATCAACAATAGGTTACACAAAGCCGGGCATCTATAGGTTGTTTAATGTATGTGCAAAAGACGGCAACGTGAAATAGGGATATTGAATTCTAAACGCGTTCGCGACGAGCGAGCGTACGTGCCCCGCGACCAACTGTTCCGAAGCCTCTGCAAAAAGTCCAAATAAACGTGTGCCGCAAAGAGGATAAAGACGAGCCATTGTGCTCCATGCACTTCGGGGCTTCTGCAAATCTCAAAACAACTCCAAGGGACATAACGAGAAAAGTTGGTGCTTTCAGCCACGCGCGGTGGTCGCGTGCACGTTATAGGTACTCGTGTAGGTAATAGCCTAATCGTATTTGACAAGATACCACGCGACAACAGTAACAACATTATGAGCGCAATGAACATAATAAATGAAACAAACGGTATTTTGATATATTTCAAAGAGGTTTGATACAAAGGTAAAGTGGTGACTTGATGTTTGTATTCGTTTAAAATGTGGTTTAAGTACCAGCAATTTTGAAATGACCTGTGTTAGGTACTTAGGTACGGTATTCCATAAAGTACGGTGAGAAAATAGAGAGTAAAAATTGAATGGGGGTCGCTAATTTCTTTATAATTGTCTTAATTTTATGCGCCTAATCATTGAACATGGCAACAATTTTGTATTGAAAAAAAACATTCGTTTACAACTGTCGTTCGAATTCTCACTTAGTTAAACGATTTTCGAATTGAAAAGAAGTACAGAATTGAAAGCAAAAAATGGAGAGCAATAATTTCTACAGGTCAAAACCATAGTGGACATTTTTGGAAATAAAAGAAGATGATTTTTTTTTTCACTTTTTCTGTTTTTACTTCTAGCCACAGGCTAATGGCCTGGACGGGACTGGGCTTTCACATGCCCCTTATTAAACCCATTGCCTAGCCTGCTCTCAGTATGAGATCAGTTGAAATGTGTACCTTGTTCAGTTCCGATTACACTTCTTTAACTATGTTTGCTAATATTTTGAGTTTGCACGACCTTATTCACCACGTGGGCGTTCTCTGTGCGAGGCGGCTGTCAGAAGCGTGACTATGTCTTACCTTTGCCTAAATTCCACACTACACATGACTTGCCTCATACAGGCAATTTTATTTCGTTACCTCCATCATGAGTCATCGAGACTTCTTACAACATATAACGAAAATGGACTACTCAGCTTTTATTTCATTCTTCATATTTTATTTCTAGTTACTTTCCATTACACAACTTCAAGCCATATCTCGCTTTCCTTTTCAATAACGATTATTCCACGGCCAGTTTCTTGAGATCCAATTTTAGGCGAGACTATAATTCTATTATCCTGAATAGAAACGGAAAGCCATCAATTTCACTTATCTGCACAATTATTCAACTACCATCATAATGTGGGTTTTTCTACCGAACCTTTGTCTGTAATCGAAACACTAAGCCGAAGTGATTTAAGATTATGGTGTGGGATAATGGCGTTCATTTTCGTGCCTCCACGTAGCACAGGTGCGAGCCAATTTTTCCTAAAATCGTTAAATTTATGTCCGCTGTAATTTTCATCGTAATGAAGCTTTAGGAAATTATGTGAGTTATAATGGCGGTTAAATTTTAAATTGGATGGGATGTGCAGTATTCGAATGGGTAAATCGCGGACAGTTATAGTGGGGAATGGAGCATGCCAATGCAGCGGTGCGCGCTGAAATTATCGGGTAGCTTCGCTATCGGCTTCCCGGTCAGACAGACGATACGAGCGGACTCAAGTCTGTATCATTGCCACATCGGTGCCCGCATGCAACCGCTTAGCTCGTCATAATGCCTCCTTGCCTTTGACATCCTCAACTGCGAAAGGATTAATTAAACATTTCATTTTCTGGCACCCATAACTCTAACCTTCAATTGTTTGGTTTTCAATTTAAGATTATACCAGGGATATTTCGGAAGATCTGAAAGTTGTTTGGTTCAGTTGCTAAAGCATTTTTTTTTGGTCTGAAATTTTTTGAGAGACATTTAAAAATACTTACATACCTACATTCACGCCTCTTTCCCATAGGGTAGGCAGAGACTACTTTGTTCCACTTGTTTGCATTTAAAATTTATAATCATAATAAGCATAAACGACGACGCGGTTGGCCGAGTTGGTAGTGACCTTGCCTGCAAAGCAAGCGCCCCGGGTTCGAATCCTGGTAAGGGCATATATTTGTGTGATGAGCACGAATATTTGTTCCTGAGTTATGGATGTTTCTATCTATTTAAGTATGTATTTCTCTATATAAGTATGTATATCGTTGTCTAGTACCCATAACACAAGCCTTACTAGTGCTTACTTTGAGACTAGGTCAATTTGTGTGAATTGTTCCCTAATATTTAATATTTATAAAACCCTTTCATACTTAATCTTGATTGATATGTTTATGAATCAGGTATTCAAGATAATTTTCGCTTTTTGGTTTAAATAAAAGTTAACGTTAATTTAAAAAAGTAATTATGCTTAGCTCAGATAAGTAATGATGATTATGTTAAAATAGTAGACATTCAAAGTTGTCGAGTTTCAAGTAAGCTAGAAATACAGTAAGTAGCCATTTTTATTTATTAAAATTTCTTAATTATAGACGCTAATTAAGTATATGTGCTCGTAGCTTTGAACTTCACAATATGTTTGACTTTCATTAGCGTGAATAACTAAATAATTGGTGTAAGTTACTAATGCATACCTATGTACATTTTAATTAGAAGATGGGGTTTCATCATTATTATATCTAGTCTACCTACCTATTGGCGTGTTACTTTGCACACGGCACTAATATGACTCAGAAAATAATTAAAATTATTTCCAAACGTAATCCTCAGAGTAGGTAGGGGAGACCAGGGATGAAAGTAACACGGGATGAACGTAACAAATGAAATCCCGGACGAATTAGGTTGGCTACACTGATGGCTGTTATCACCAATATGCGCCATTTTGACCCCTCCCTTGCCTCAGTTGCGCTCACGGTGCTGTGCCGTTAGGTTGTGAACGTATCGAGTCGATGCCGCAAACATACCTACAAAGTAAGTTTCGATCTTTTTTTTCAAGTGTGTTTGTTTTTATTGTGATTAGTTTATGCTTGCATGTTCTGTGTCAGTAAAATAGTATAACTGTACATCTTTCTATCTTGGCGTTCCAAAAGGTATCCTTCTAACGAGTTTTTTATGTAATGAGCAAGTGTTTGACAAATTCGGGAAAATTTAAAGGTAGGGATAAAAGTAACAACTTGTTACTTTCATCCCTATTATGATCGGGGTATCTTAAAGCTCATTTTACTGTATTTATTTATATTTCAAAGTACTACAGATTTATTTTCTTATTTCAGAATACCTAACATACATAAACGGACGACCAGTAGAGGCTTAGTCATTGCAGAAATGGATTTAGTTGCGGAAGAAGTACAAGTACTTCTCAGAAAAGTACCATTTCGAGACGCTGCGAAATCATATCAGCTATGCTATGCCATGTTACTTCACATAGATATGTACAAAAAAAAGAAAAAAATGCTGGAAGAAGGTTAAAAAAGGAAATAAAGTACAAAATAAGAAGAATATTGCTAAAATTACCACCAATAGTGGTGATTCAGACAACGAAGATTGCTTTTGTTTAGTACCTTACCTATGTGTAGAATCTTTTTCCACTAGCAGGCCAAACGAAAAATGGATGCAATGCCTTGAGTGTTAGCAATGGGCTCATGAAGACTACTAAAAACGAATTAAATTATGTGTGCCATAATCGTTTGTCAGATTAAATCTCATTTTCAAACCATGTGGATTATTTAAGTAGATAGCAATGTTTTCAAGAAATAATTAATATTTTTGATGATTGTGATATTAATTTAAGACCTAAAAGGCCGATTATAAATAAATATGTTGATTATGAAAGTATCTACGTCTTTATTTGTAATGTTACAATCATCCCTTTGTACTGTTACAACCAACCCTAGGGGTAGGGATGGTTGTAACAGATTCCACTTTTTTTTTAAATGATTTTTTTGACAAAATATGTAATAATAGTCGCATTTAATCTAGAGCTAAAATATAGTTGAAAGACCAATCTATCTGGTATATTAATTGAGATTTCAAAATTCCATAAGGTGTGCGAGATATTAAGTAAAAAATGAAAATTGTTACGTTTATCCCTGGTCTCCCCTATAATAATAATAAATAAATAAATATCTTGGGACAACTGACACCAATTGCACCAAACTAAGCAAAGCTTGTACTATGGGTCTAGTACAACGGATAAACATACTTAAATAAATAAATACATACTTAAATACATATTAAACATCCAAGACTCGAGAACAAACATTCGTTTTTTTTTCATACAAATATCTGCCCCGACCGGGGATCGAACCCGGAACCTCAAGCTTCATAGTCAGGTTCTCTAACCAATACGCTATCCGGTCGTCAAATAAGTCATAAATGCTGCCCCACCAAGCCTCAGATAGATCAATTACCTAAAACTCTTAAAATGCCAAAGCGTGCCGTTGTTAATACTGTCAACCGTAAACTTAAATCTTTCTCAACGCTTGATCTTCAAAAGTTTCGTCGTGAACATGAAAGGCCGACAGTTTAATAGTTTATTAAACTTGCGAGTGACGTTATTTCATCAACTAGTGGGAAATAAGACGTACGCCACGGTTGAAGAGTCAACGTAATCTTGGCAAAGGGTCCCACGGTGACGCCCACCAAAGAAATTACCCGAGATTTGCATAAAGGAGACTCGAGGGGTTGTCTTTGAAACTCTCGCTTAAGTTTGTGGACATCCCAACATGCTTTATATTAAGTTATGCCCTGCTTTGTTTGTGCTAGTGTACCGCAGCTCAATAACCTGTGAGTACCTACCTATGGGTAAAGGAGATATCCCAAAAGATTATGGAATTTTGTATAGCAATCAAAAATTCTAGTTATGCCACCATGAATGTCACGACGGTCTCCACGAACATAGTCGTATGGGAAAATAAGACGAAATAGCTTTTATTACAGATTTAAACTAAGCATTAAACGAACTATATGACCACCTTTTTGTTTATTTTTTCTTAGTTATATTTACTGAGCTTAGTATATATATGCAGGATGTAGGCTGCATAAAATGGCATTTTATGCTCTTGTGCATAAAGTAAAATCTTCGTCTAAGACCAAGACAATCGGGTGCCAACAGCCACAAACAATCACTAAAACTTTACGACAGCATAATTTGTTTATTTTTTTAAGTTTTTTTTTTTACTATAATCTGCGGTCTATTAAACTGTTTAATTAGTACCTAAAACTAGGTAACAATAATTTGACAAGTCATTATTGAAACAAATAAGTACATGAAAAATAAAACTTTTTAAAATATAAATCAACACTTACCTTACCGCAGTATCACGTTTAAAAAAAAAGAAAAAAAAAGTTAATTGGCGGGAACTCAGGCTGGATTGGATTTATGTTGCAATTTGTTTCTGTTTTACGATTAATATTCAATAATTTCGTCAAGTGAAGAGGAAATAACACTGACTCCTAACACAGTCAATTTGCCAGGAAAAACCATTAAATATATCGAATTGTTCCAATGTCACATTTGATTTTAATTAACTTTTTTTGCAATTTTTTGTTTTGTTTCTTCGCAATCTAAGTGAAAAGCAGTGTATAACTCGTTCGCAAAATGGCTTGTTTTATGCTCTTGTTGTACAATCTACTATTTTATGGAGGTTTATATTATGAGAAGAATATTTTTTTTTATTTGTGCAAGGAAGGAAAATTATTAAGGTTGCTATGTTTTTTTATTTTTAATAAATATTTTGTTTCTTTACACGGAACTTTTAACAATTTTTAAATTCTAACATATTTCTAAGTATTTTTATTACATCTAGTATTGCCAAAACATAATTAGTTTTACATACGACCTGATATTTACACAGAGTTTCGGTGAATAATGTCTTATATGCAAATAAGACTTTTATTTAATTTCGGTACTCCCTTAAATAAAGTCGTTTATGAATATGCGACGCCTTTTTATCCACAGAACAAAGTCTTAAAGTAATAAAAAACGCAATTTATCTACAAATGTAAGAAAATAAAACAAACAATCGTACATAAATTAAAAGTATAACCCTATCTAGAGGTATTTATAATTTGTTTTAGTGTAAGATTCCTTATAAAGATAATATTGAGATTTGAACTTGAGCCCAACTTTGAACGGCAATTACTCGAAACTATAATTTTGCATATAAGACTTTGTTCTTGGGGACCGTCTCACCATGTTTTAATTCTATTTTTATCATAATTTTACTAAACCCGTAGTTCGGCTGCTTGAATAATGCAGCTTGAATAATTATTATATACCTACATAATTACATACATACCGTCACGCCTCTTTCCCACAAGGGTAGGCAGAGACTACTTTGTTCCACTTGCTACGATCCTGACATACCTCTTTCGCTTTATCTACATTCATCAATCTCTTCATACATGATCGTCGGTTTCGGGTACTCTTGACCTAGCTTTTTTCCAAAACGTCCCCAATTTTATCACGGAACGTCCGTCTAGGCCTTCCCCTCCCAACGCACCCATTCACACTTTTCATATAAATCTGTTTAGTTAATCTTCTTTCATTCGTCGTCTCTACGTGACCAAACCAACTAAGCTTACTTTTTTCTATCCTAGTCACTAATCTTCTTTCACACCAGCCCGGCTAGCACGACAGCGCACAGGAGTCGCGTCGCGCGCGAGATAGATTATCTTTCTCTTTCTAGAACGAACAAGTAAGAAAAAGACGGGCAATCTATCTCGCGCGCGACACCACTCTTGCGCGCTGTTGTGCTAGACGTGCAGCACGTTCCCTTATCACACTATTCCTTATTCTATCTTTCAGTGATACACCTTCCATACTTCTTAACGCTCTCATTTCTGCTGCAAATATTCTACTTTCATGCTTCTTTTAATTTAATTTTAATTGCAATTATTACCTACATTAAATTAAAAATTTTAGAAACCTCCCACGCATTAATCGAATACCTATTTCACAAAAAATGTTTTTTGAATAATACTTCGAATTAAATTTAAAGTCACGACTGAAATGAATAGAACTGAAATTAGTTAAAAAACTTTAAACTCTTTTTAGCACAAGTTCTGTTATTCAGCGTTGTTGTTCTCTTAGAAGACTATGGTGAAAAGAGACACAACAGTAGCTTTTAATGCAATAAATTAACTAATGCCAGATGGGTATCTTTGTTACACATTTAAAACTGTAGGTGTAACACGGATTCACTTAAAATGGTGTGTCCCCGAGGAAGGGTACCCACGTGCATGTTTCCACGGCAAAACGGTCTTTTTAAATAAATGTTTTGTAATATTAATAAAGCCGTCTAAATATTGCGACAAGATATTTAACACTTCTTTTTTGAACGACGATCACTATAGAGATTTCAATGACGAGCACTTGCTTTGCAAAATGACCCATTATTTTTTCTCTTTCTGACTAGACTTCATAAATTGCGTAAGAAATTAAAGACAAAATACCTATTTGATAAAAATAGCCACACAGTACGACGATAATGTTATAATTGTGATCTTATTTAATAAAAATAAAAACAATATTTGTCACTATATACATAATTAATTATTTTTTCTTTATTATTATTTATACAAATGTTTACAATTTTGAATTTAAGATAATGATACAAGTATTTTAGCGGGACCACAATCAACTACGTTGGTAGTAATTTAAGATTATCTCCCGGGCTAATAGCGGCAGTTAGAGTGACTATCTGGCACACGTTGGACAGGACATTTGTCCACACGACAGCTCCAATTACTGGGAAATACCGGGCTCATTCGTTCAAATACCTAAGCGATTTACCTTTATATCTACCCTCTCTTGCATGCCATTATTATCATGTTTTAAATAAAATTGCCGTTACGAGCCCCACCCCACATAATCTCCTTTAATCTGTACAACTCATAAGGTTGATATATTAAATTAAACATATTAATAACTAAAACAAAGTCGTCCAAAAAGTTTTGCGAGTACGCACTGAGCTCGTGATTTCCCCAGGGATACCTTAGGCCTCTGGTTAAATTAGCTCGACTAAACATTCCTTAATGAGCTATATTTCTCAACCGACGACGCTCCGCGAATGTTTCCGTCTTCATATTTTTTTCAAGAGTCCCATTTGTTCAAACAGCAGGCAATAAATTTTAATTGCGGCAGTTGTACCTACTTACTTTGCAGGGAAAGTCGTCATTTCGTTTCTTATTCCCGAACAGCGCTCGTTTAGGCGGTGAATGATAGTTACGTCAAACAAAAGAACTGCGGATGGTCAAACAACTTAAAGGGGGCATGATTAAGGCTTCCGACGTATGTGACGCGTAAAAGAACACATTTAGCGCAGAAAATTATCAGAAACGAGGGTGTGTGTCACTGGCTGGCAGCGACGTGGATGTAAGAAGTAATTTCTTCAAAGACGCGGGTCGCAGTAACAAGAAACGTAACAGATGTCCGACGTCAACCCGACAAGCTCTGATTGACGTCTGTCGTGGAAAGGCTCGGAGCCTCCGGCTTACTGTGAGCCCTCTTTTTCTAAACATGTTAAATTTAATTTTGGCCCGCTGCTGCGATTGACGCGACGCGATCCTCTTTGGGAAGTGACATTCCCCGTCTCGGGAAAACTATCCAGTCTAAGTATGTTAATTAAAAAATGCCATCTACTGGTAATAAATACCTATAGCATAATTTCAAAAGAAGCTAAAACGCAGAAACTCATAGTAAAACTTTCGTTAATATTGCAGATTCATTTAATGTAGGTACCTATACTTTGTATAGTTTTTAGGGTTCCGTACCCAAAGGGCAAAAACGGGACCCTATTACTAAGACTTCGCTGTCCGTCCGTCCGTCTGTCACCAGGCTGTATCTCAAGAACCGTAACAGCTAGACAGTTGAAATTTTCACAGATTGTGTATTTCTATTGCCACTATTACAACAAATACTAAAAACAAAATAATAATAATAATTAAGGGGGCTCCCATACAAAAAACGTGATATTTTAGCCCTTTTTCATGGCTACCACTCGCCGAGCTAGATCTCAAGAACCGTAATAGCTAGACAGTTGAAATTTGCACAGATTATGTATTTTTATTGTGGCTACACCAACAAATACTAAAATCAAAATAATAATAATAATTAAGGGGGGCTCCCATACAACAGAGTAGTTGTTGGCGTTTTTTGCTGTATCTCATGAAACGTAATAGCAAGGATGTTAAAATTTTCCCAGATGTTGTATTTTTATTGCCATAAAATAATAAAAAATACTAAGAATAAAATTAAAATATTATTTAAGGGGTGCTTCCACACAACAAAAGTATTTTTTTTTCCGTTTTTTCTGGTACGGAACCCTTCGTGCGCGAGTCCGACTCGCACTTGGCCAGTTTTATTTTCTTAATGTCTCACGGCAAACTTTGTTTTTCATATGACTGACGTCTAAACTGAAGAAACATGAAGTTTGCCGAGAGACATTAAGAAACTAGAAGCACTGTAACTATTCATGTTACTTCAGTCAGGCTGAAAAAATCTACCTAAAACACAAAATATCACATAGTATGCGTGTGCTTGTGATACAAATACCAAATACCAAAAACGCGTAGAATATTATGAGCGTGATGAATTACAAAAACTACAAGCTTCATCAAAGTAAACAATAGACAAAATAACGAATGCAAACTTCCTATTCAGCTTTGCATTGGCACAAGATAGGTCGAAATGGTTTGTTTCACAAACTTTATCAATTCAATTTATTTTCTTCAATCAGACAAGGCCAGTGACTGTCCATCCGCCTGATTATTATATTCTTCACAAGTTTTACAATCTCAAAAAGTAAATAAAAGCAAAAAAGGTTGTTCCCCAGTCGAAGCACTAGTGAAATTTGGTTAAGAAGTTACACACGGAGGCAGTCGTTCAATACACCTCCGCGGCATTCAGGCCCGCCGCATTATGCCCAACGGAAAAGGTCACCTACAACAAAAAATACATAAATTTAGCTGAACTACTTCTGCTGACGGATTCAGAAAGGTACGGTCGGGAGTTAGCTTTGTGTCTACTGCCAAAAGGCGGACTCAATTTAGCGGCCGCCTACAACCTATTTTTTCTTGAATTATATTTCTGTCCGTAATTTTGGATTCCTATTGCCATTATACAATAATCGCGAGAGGTTTGAGCTACGATAGGTTGCACGCTAATAGGTATAAATAGGTAGACATAGGTACTACTATATATTGTACTGAACCGATCTTTGAAAAAACTTACCGGAACTACACTTTCGGCGAAAACTTCAAAAGATACAAATATTCGGATTCAAGTAACAATTTACATTTCGGATACAAATACATAGGTAAAAAAAAATTCAAGCTTCTTTGTGTAGATGTTAAAGTACTATACTTAACTGTCTATTTAGAAATATTTTATCATTATTTCCCTAAGGAGCAGAAAACAATTTTCTGCAATAAATCTTACTAACTATTCCTTTTTTTACTTTAAACATTTTCTAAATCATCAGGAGATTTAAGACTGAATAAATTTATAAAGGCGTTAGCTTTGTCTAGTTTACAAACCTAGTTGTAGCAAAGTTAACATCTACTAACAATGAAAATAAAACCTGCTCATCATCACGACACTGCCGAGCTTCTAATTAGGTATAAGCATTAAAATATAAGCGTTGTTTCCAAGAGTTTAAGTATTCCCGAATACTCTCATTCAAATTGTAATTTAGGACGATCGTTTGTCTCGAGGCATTTTATAATTTTGAATTTAAGTAAAAGTAGGTACAAATTATGCTAAGAGCTTAAGCAAAAAGTCCTCATCTACATTTCATTGTTGGTCGCTCGCGAGATAAATGAAGGGAGGATGGCGGTTTGATTACTATTCATGAAGTGTTGAGTCCTGCTCACATAAAATTGTTTGAGCAGGGCTCCGTGCGTCCGGGCTCCGGCGTGCCCACCACAGGTGGCCCGGTGCTGGCCGCGCCGTCCGCGCTCGAATCAAACTTGTTTTCCGCACCTACGCCTTTATTTACATAACGGACATCGAAAAGGTTTGTAAATTTTATCATACAAATATATGCATGTTGAGAAATTAGGGACTCTTTTTACATAATATGCTGCAAAGGTTAATTTGGTAGGGCTAGAGTATAGGTAGGTACATGTTTTTTTTTTTCGTGCCATGATTATCAAGTTTTTTTATGCTTTTAACGATAAAATATAGGAAAAAAATACAGAGTCATCACCGCGGCCCCTGATAACTGGCTCTATGCTTTCCTGGATTAATTAAAATAAATCAATTAGGTACACTGTTAGATTATTTAGTAATCATAACTAGACTACCTACTGAATTAAGCAAAGGCTTCAGAGGAAAAGTGTCTGTTCAAAATACAAAAATTTCAAGAAGTTACCTATCTTTTACATTGTGTTAAATTGATACACCCATATTGTCAGTGTCGAGTTACGAGTTTGTATACGTCATACCTTTGTACTCATAGGTAGGTATATATATATACTGCATATACATACATAATACGTAGTAGTCACATGCTTGAATAAGACACAGCTCATTTGCAGTTGCGCGTCAATGTGGCGCCCTATGCACCTCGTTATTCGTGATTCTTTGAAATAAATTCTCAGTTTTATTATCACATTTATAGGGTTCCACAACTCGAAAGGAAAAACCGACTAACTGTGTGTTGGGCCGAGGCCAAACTAACAAAAATTTGTACTTTAATATTTCGCAAACGAAAGCCTAAATCTGAAAATGGTGTATACACAAATGTTTCTGAAAGACTACGTTACCATTTACGTTACGAGGTAGAAGAGGAAAAAAAACACCTCCACTTTACGTATAGGGCAGCTACTTCTTAAAAATCTGTTACCGCTTTACTACTTTTAGCCGTGATTATTATGTGTACACCAATGCTAAATACTGATGGACATGGCAAAACTGTAAAGTTTCATTGGTTGTGTATTTTGAACAAACTACACCTGTAGGTACTGTATTTAAACCTAAAAGGACTAATGGAAATTGGGTACAGGTGACGATATTTACAGAAATATAGGTACCTAATATCAAATGCATCAAGAAATTTTACTTCTTGATTTTTAATGTTTACTTTTTACGTTTTACCGTTAGAAATTTAATTTCTAAACGACACTGAAAATTAGAACACATAGAAAAATCCGAAAAGTAGAGCTATGGCCGGGAATCGTACCCGGATCCTCGTCTCGTCCTCGTCAGGCTTACTCACTTGCTATGGGTGGTGTAGGGGTATAGCACGCGTCACGGAATGACGAGGACCCGAGTTCGATTCCCGGCCATAGCTTTACTTTTCGGATTTTTCTATGTGTTCTAATTTTCAGTGTCGTTTAGAAAAGAAATAAAGGTATTATTATATATACAATATGTTTATTCTCTATAGAGAAAATAAAAGGCACAAACATCCACAATAGCATTCAGAATACCGCTGCTTGGCATGTTGATTGACGTAGTTTAAGCCAGTAAATTTCTACGCAGCGAGTTGCGGAAATATCTCACCATGGCAGAATTTTCCTGTCTTTTTTTAACTGAGCGCGAATGGCAAACAAGTGCCCACTTGTGAATAAACTTGTTGCAAGAGTACTTATCGAACTAAACTGGCTGACACCGTGTTTAAAACTTTGTGTCTTTGTGACAAAAAAAAATACATTATGCTGTCGAACAAGTACCTAATATTATGGGAAAGTGGTCATCATTCGTACACTCTTTAGATTTTTTTTTATTTAATTGTCAAATTTAGCTAGTTTATGTACTACCTGTCTATTTGTTTCCGCCACCTACTTAAACTGTCTCCAACATATTTCTCTGTCTTAGGGTGCGACCAAACCGCCGCGTTTACGCGGTGACGTATCCGTCACGTTTTCTCACCGTTTCTTCATACATTTTTTTGCGATTCTGTAACGTCACCGTTTTTTAAGCGGCGGTGTGGTCGCACCCTTAATGGTTATCTGGTAGAGATCGCTATTAAGCGATAACACCGCCTATTGTATACTTTGTTCTTTGAACACAAAATATTTACCTTGCTACTCCACTACTTACGTGCAAGATAACCAAGCTTGTGCGAAATATATACGTTTTGCATGCAAGCCCTCCCACCACTACTGCCACACAAAACGCACACAAATCCCACAAACTTAATTAATCCTATCACCACACTAACACTGACGCGCGTTTCTATCCCTCTACGGGATCATTCTCAAAGTCAGAGCACAACCGATGATGATTTATTTTGTGTTCATTGAAATGGACCTCCGCAAAGTAACGCCTGATTCAATAAAATACTTTGTTCTTTGTTTCTGTATTGTTTTGTACTGATTTGAGGTGTTCAATAAAGAGTATTTGTATTGTATTGTATTGTACCTACCTTAGTGTAAAGTGTAATAAATATATTGTAGTTTGTTACAACAAAGTCCAAAACTATTATTATCAAAATGTTAAAGGGTTATAGCCATTTTTCAACGACAAGGTAGGTATGTGTGCGAATGGTGACCACTTTCCCCTACTAAGTTTAATTTATTTTTTGTTGAGATTTATTTTATTTTTTCTTTAAAATGAACACAAAACTACTCCGCTACTTATGTGCAAGATGACCAAGTTTGTGCGAAATATTATATGTTATGTTGTGTTGTTGTGTTGTATGTGTGTTCTCGATTAACTTTTGCACTATTTTTATGATCCCAGTATTTGAATTGAGAACAAGAACGCATTGCGGCTGCATGATTTAGTTACAAAAATTCTTATATCGTTTCAACTGTATTTATTCCCAAATAAAATGTTTACCAACTTACTGTTTGAAAACGCTAACTCTTCAAGAAAAATAAGAATCTGTAAATGTATACTTCGTAATAAAAAACGGGATACAACATATGAATTACCTAGGTACTCGGGGAACACTTCAGCGGAGTTACACGGAGTTGATTAATGTCGTACAAAGTTGTAACTATGTACCGGAAAAACAGTTGATTAATAATGATAAATGAAAACAGTTTTAGTGCAACATGGCGAAAGTTTCTCGCATGCAAACATATACGGCAGTTTGAAACGGAATTAACTTTTAACAACTTTTGTAGGTGCATCCTGTTTAAAGTGAGTCCAGACATGTAAAATGTTACTTGTAGTTGTAAATAGGTAGGTTGATATTTCACTTCTGGACAGATTTTCATTAACACGAATATTCACGACTGAGAACAAATTATGAAGTAAATGTTAAATTAAAAATGTGACTCAAAGTTTACCTTCATTTATACTTCATCATGCTAAAAGTGGTCTTTTTAGTTCTTCTTACATTAGGCTCTGTCTACCCCGTAAGGGATATATACATGATTTATTTTGTGTATGTATGTATGTATGTATACTTCATCTCCAGCCTATATACGTCCCGCTGCTGGGCACAGGTCTCCTCAGGGGACCGATTTTTGAAAGCACATCACTCGAAAGTACCACTCCAAAGTGGTATAAATCTGTTTATATCTTCAAAACTACGGCTCTAATCAAATTTTTGACTAGTTCACATGATTAATGATTAATGATGAATGATGAATCTTCTAAGCTACTCTTATTTCAAATTCAGCACAATTTTTCACCACTTTCGAGTGGTATTTTCATTTTCACTCATGTGCTTTCAAAAATCCGGCCCCAGAATAAGAAAGCTTGGGCTCAACGTACACTCATCAAAAATGTCTACAGATATTTTTTATCTCTAGACCATTTTGAACATTTTAATATATTACTACCGAGTCAAAACATCAAATTTGACTAGAGATAATGATTATCCCTAGGCTTTTTTGATGCGTGTATTTCCCAGTGGGAATTGAAAATTTCACACACACCATTTAATACTCCGCAGGTGTGTAAAGGTAATTTGTACTTGAGTATCTACTCCTATTCATTAACGCATGTTAAGAATACTTAAATAAAATTAACGTTCGTTTGATTTTGTCTGACACTTTGACTGACATTACGTTTTTCCGGACACAGACAAAACATACATTCCTACAAGTATTACTGCTGTGTATCAGGTTTGTAATTTCTTCTTATTAATATGGGGTATTGGGGGTTAATCTTTGCCTAGTTTTTAACTAAGCTAAAAGTGAACGTTAATTTTATCATTGATGTTAAAAGAAAAGTGGCACTAATTTTGTTTTAAATGTCGAAAATTTTTCACAATGGAATCCAATCCCTGTAGGTCATAATTTGTCAACTAAGAAATAAAATTCGTAAATATAGACGATGTAAAAGATGTAGACTTATCTTGTTTTATTTATAGAACAAGGCGTGCAATAACAGTAACTAACCAAATTAGAAACGAAAACTATTTCCACACAAGACAGATACGTTTTGACATAATGCATTGTCAAAGCGAGATGAAAGCACGAGATGAACCACAGAGCTCACTTTATTCTCCGAAAATTGATAGCTTTTTCTTTCCTTTCACATGGGGGAGGAAAAGAAGTGAGTGAGTGGCGCATCGGGCGAGGTAACGAGGTTTGGGCGCAAATAGCAACACGTGTGTAGTGGTTAATGGGGCGGCCGCGCCGCACACGCACGCTCGCCTCGCCACTCTAAGGGCTGGTTGACACTCTACAAGTAACTTAGTCCAGTGGCCAGTACAGGTGGCGGCACATAAGTCTAACGTGGAGTACGCCCGCCCGCGTCCCCTGCACTCCCCGCGATATCTTATTTTCGACTACTGTGCATCAACGGTCATCGCTAGACTTACGTGTCGGCACTTGTACCTGGGGTCTAACCATGACGTCTTAAGGCGCTGTCAACAGCAAATAACCTTGAGCAGCGCCACTCTTCACACATACGGTTCGCGTGCCTGTTAGTGAAAGAGAAGAAACTATTTCGGCAGCTTGGCGCGCGTCTAAAATCTTGCAAATAAGACACAAATAATAAGAAATAAAAAAAAGTATGGATTATTTATGAAATATGACTCGTTAGCCGTTTAGGTATGAATATTTATGTTGACTTCATGTTTTTAATTGCAAACCCATCCGTCAAAAAAATAAAGACAACCGTTTAATGATGATTTTAAGACCAATCTTTGCAATTATTTTCTATCGAACCGATTTTTTTTTGTGTGTAGTTTTTCTTAAAAAAGTGCTTATATGAAAATGAAAATGAAAATGAAAATGAAAATGATTTATTTCATAAAACAATTACAAAACCATTTTATTGGCTGGAACCCCCTTTTAAGCTTAAGGAAGCCTGTGACAGGGGGTACCGCTCCTCCCTTGCATACAATAAAATTATCTTCTAACTAAGACTAAAATCTAACACCTGACAAGTACAAAATTAGCATTAGTTGAGCCACTGTGTACATAACTAATTTCTCTTATTTATTCTATTAATAATAATCGCTAACACAATTTCAAGAAACAACTGATATGGAAAAGAATAGGTACTAATAGTCCATTATGACAAAAACAATAAAATAACAATAGTACAAGATGCAACCCTACCTGTGTGTGCGTGTGTGTGTGTGTGTGTGTGTGTGTGTGTGCGTGTGTGTGTGTGTGTGTGTGTGTGTGTGTGTGTGTGTGTGTGTGCGTGTGTGTGCCAACAAAGTTGTTTTCTAGTTATTAATTTAGTCGTTGCAAGAGTTGCTCAGTTTCCTCATAACTTTTAGCTTCAAGCCATGCCAGAATGGTACTTTTGCACTCATAGAACTGCTTACTATAAATATTCAATTCCTTATTCAACTTATTGTATAGATAAGCAGAGATTTTAGCATATTGACGGTTAGCAAATTTGCTTTTTGATAGAGGTGCAACCGCCACATTGTCCTTCCTTCTTCTACTTATAATATTAGCATCATAAGGTTAGACTTTGTGTTTTTTTAGTACTATATGTGTAATAAACAATTTCCTAATAGAGGGAAGTTTGTAAATGCTATATAATTTCTCAGTAGAAAATCGTTTATGTTTGAAATACATCACCTTAATAAGACTACGCTGAGCACGTTCTAACTTAAAAAAATGCGTTTTAGCCGCACCGCCCCACACAGATATGCAGTATATTATGATAGATTGCACCAAGGATACATAGATCTCCTTCATAAGATCTCTCTTCATTTTCCCCGAGTCAACTACTCCCACTGGTACCACATGTCTTAGTGTTTTAAAAATCCATATTAATTTCCTCATACGCGCCGACACATATTCTAGATGTTGATACCATGAGAGCCGCTGATCAACAAACACTCCCAAGTATTTACAGCATGCAACTTTTTCAATGCTAGGGCAGTTACAGTTTCCTGATGTGTCATCGCAGCTATGGATTTTAATGGCAAAGTCATTCCTAGGTTGTCATTGTTGATGCTAAAACAAACATAATTAGTCTTGGTTGTGTTTAGGGTAAGTATGTTGTTACGCAGCCATTTGTGAATTAGCGCCAGCCCTTGCTCAGCACTCCTCCTGACAGCCTCCCAGGATTCACCAGTAAAAACGACTGCTGTGTCGTCAGCATACGAGAACAATTTGGCATTTGCGATGTGCATGCTACAAAGGTCATTAATATAAACCAAGAACAAAGTCGGCCCAAGGATACTACCCTGTGGTACGCCGTACGAAATTTCCTCGTCACCACTGATGTAATTTTGTACCTTCACACTCTGTCTTCTATTAGATAAGTAATCCCTGAGCAAGCAAAGTGAGTTTCCTCTTATGCCAAGTCTTTCCAACTTATGCACAAGGATAGGAACAGATACGGTATCGAACGCTTTTTTTAAATCGAGAAACACTGTCATACATTTCCTGCGTCTATCCAATTGTTCTACCACCAGCGAACTCAGTGCAACTACCGCATCCTCAGTTGATTTTCCTTGTCTAAAGCCGTACTGGGAGTCAGATAAAATATCAAATTTATTTAAGAATTTAATTAGCCTTGCGTTAACAAGTTTTTCTAAAATTTTGGAGATCGCTGGTAGTACAGATATGGGCCTGTAGTTATTTATATCATCTCTGTCCCCACCCTTATGCACTGGTGTTATAATTGCGCGTTTGAGAGAAGCTGGAAAAGTTCCTAGATCAAAGCAGAGGTTGACGAAGTGTGTTATCACTGGAACCACTTCCTCACTAGCCATTTTAAGATACTTAGTGGGAATATTGTCCCAACCTGGGGCACTGTCTGACTTTAGAGTCATTAGGGTATTGTGAACCTCGTTATGATCGGTGTGCAAAAGGACGAAAGAATTTGGCTGGGAAGGTAGATGATTTAGGTAAGCATTTTGTATAGCTATATCAGGCTGAATATGTTGAGCAAGCTGTTTGCCGATATTTGCGAAATACTTATTTATAAAATCCGTTGAGGCGGTTGGTGTTGGTACTAGATTGAGAAGTTCACTATTTGTATTAGAATTTTTATTAGTGTATGTAATGTTTTTGATGTTTTTCCATAGTTCTTTATTATTTTTAGTAGATTTTTCTAACAATTCTCTTTCATACTTACGTTTCAATTTTTTAATAAGGCCATTACAATAGTTTCTATATCTAATGAATGAATATAACATCAATTTCAACAAAATTAGTTGTTGTCAGTCTCTTAATGCGATACAATTCCGAACCAAGTTTGGATCGCTCGCTGTCAGATCCATGCTCGAAGTGCCAAAAATTACAGACGTTATGCTAAGGCTCCCTGGTACCTCAATCTTAGTTAATCAAGCTCCAAATAGCAACACGTGTGTATTAGTTAACGAGATAGCTGCGTCCCTCCCGCACACTTGGCTCGCCACTCTAAGGGCTGGTTGGCACTGTGCAAGTAGCTTAGTCAAGTGGCCAGGACATACACAATATTGGTTAATTTAGCCGCAAATAGCGCCGTACGTGGTAAGCCGCGCAAACAAAGCATAGTTTCCGTAGGTGTAGAGCGAAATCTGCGCTGAAAAAGTCACGAACAAAAACTAATTCCAAATATTGAAGTGTATTTTGTTACTCTATGAGTCTAACTAACTAACATAGTTTATACGTAACTAACATAGTTTATAAGTAACTAACCCAATATGCATCTGAATATTGTTCGATATATATTTTTTTTATTTCTTAGTTTTGGGAAGGTTATATGTAACAATACAGCTTTGTTTTTAGTATTATAGCTTTTCTTAATTTTGTATTGACGATAGGATATTGTTTTCTTTGTTTTCTTATACTCAATTCAAAGGCACAGTTTAGATTGTAATAACGAGCCTTTCAAGGATAAGATCGCGATACTAAAAAAACAAGTGTGTTTATGCTTTACTAAGTATCTAATTAATTGTTGTGCTACTATTTTACTAGCTAAGTCTAAACCAGCCCACTGAAATAGACAGTGGGCCAATGCTTTGTTTACTTCCCTCGTATCTAGATCGTGTTTACTCGTTTACCTAGTTTGATATCTATCTAAAATAGGTAATTTTCCCACGGCTTATAATATAGGTTATTCTCGACCACCCAACCTTTGCTTGTCGATTCTTGATGAAGGTTTTAGCGTCATATTTCTTCTTTACGAGCATTACGGACCTCGCTTTTTCATAGAACAAAAGCCAAAATAATATTGATGTTCGTTCTTGCAGTGTTTAAGCAATATAGTAGTTCTATAGCAATGTGACGACAACTTTGAAGTAGGACGGGATAAATTACTGTTTTTAATTATTTTACTCATTTTATTACATAATTTTCAATTTAGTTACCTACAAAGATTTACAACAGGAGAATAAATTAGTCATAGCTGAGGCTACACAAAGCTGACAAATCGTACGCATTTTTTTTAAATCCAATGTCACAAATGAAAATGTAAGTTCCCCAATTGTCGTCCCCGGCAGCTCGTCAAAACGAACCAAGACGTTCGCCGTTTTGTGTTTGGTACGATCGGAAGACGTTACTGATTCGCTTTCTGTCCCGCCCTTGGAAAGGCCCAATTTCCTGCAATAGATTGATAGAAATACGTGATCCCAATGCCTGTCTGAATTTGTACAACTATTCACGGCTGTTTGCCGGCGCAGGGATAATAAACGTCTGCAAATAAATCTGTCACAGGAATAAATAACTATAAACGTTTTGTATTGTCATAATCTTGATTTTTTGAAATGAAATGAAATGAAATGATTTATTTCCCAGACCAGGTCCAATAAATGTACAATAAATGAAAATAAAACCAAAATTAAAATTTAAAATAGAAAATTAAAATTTAAAATTAAAAATTAAAAATCTCATTATGTTGATTTTTATTTAGATTTTAAATGTTACTTTCTAAAATTGGCAAAATTAGTCGGTATACCTACCCAAGTTTTATCTTCATTGTACAAATGCTTGTTTAAATTATAAAAGTGTTTTATTTATCTATAAACCAGTACCTATCTTTAGTATAAGAAAAATATCAAGTAAGGTTACGAAATGTTACTTATTTTTTACAAGTGCTCTTTTCAGTTACCTACATATATTTCAAGATATGGATTATTTTTTTTATAAAAAAAAGGTATTGACGAGTGGATAAGAACTCGTGTTAATTACCTTATTTCCCTCAAAGAGCAACAACCGCAACTAACAAAACAATTTATTTGACTGAATTTTAATGGCACAATGCAACGCGTGGTGTTTGCAGCAGGCATGCGACCGCAGCGCCGCCGCAAACACGTCGGGCTGACTGTCGCTGCCGCTGTCAGCTTATCTACGCAGCCATCGGCCAATGCGTTATTATTACGACAATAACATAAACCTCTGAAGACGTGACGAGAACAGGTAGGCACAGTTGACTCCTGACATATCGTTGAGCGATACCGCAGTAGGTAATTATCTGAGGCTTCCCATAGTAAAAGGATAAGTACACAGCAGAGGGACATGAAATAATGATTATGACTTCAATTGGAAGTAACTTGAACATAATATGAGGTGACAATTTCCCTAGTGCGAACCATGCTTGTGCTTGACTGGTAAAATAGGTACGCAAAGCTATAAATAGCGTGTGGCTCTATCTATTCGTAATTATAATAACAAACATGATTTTGGTAAGTATTTCATAGCCGAAACGTTAAATCACAAAATTGTATTCAAGCTATCGTTTAATAATTTATAAAAATGTAGACGGTAATCGACGTCTCCCTCGTTAACTGTAGAATATGTTCGGGCTAACGACCATGTTAATGGGAACCTGTCACAATAACAGGCAATCATTTGATTAGGTGACACACGTCTGTTACCACCGGAGCTGAGGAGCTGCGTAATTAGAGGCAGGGTAGTAGACGTATACATCACTGTTTCCCAGTCTTGGTTTATGTAGGAAGTCTAGGATTAATACAGGTGATACAATGTCACCTGCCAGGACCGGACTGGCTGTGGGTCGAACAGATTGGCTATATCACTGATGGGCCATACGCCTAGCTACTGGTTTGTGTTCGTAGACAAGATGTTAACGCTGTTCTACATTAACGGATGCTTTTATCTGATTAGTTAAATTAATTTGTATAAGGTTGCTAAATAAGAATCCAGCACAGCTATACTATATTCGCAAACTTTGCTAGGGTATTGAATCAAACATAATGAGATTCTCGAGCGAACTAAAGTAACCAACATATCCGAAGAATAGCGAAGCATAAGTGGCAGTAGGCGGAGTAAATCGCTCGCTGGATTGATGGCCGTTGGGGCCGGATAGTTTTCGAGTGGCGATTGCGTACCGGAATACAAAGCAAAGGGCAGGTTTACGCAATATCTCGTGAAAATCAAGAATTGCGTAAATAGCGGCATTCCTAGTGTATGCATGGACTTTCATTGTTGAGCTACTATGGATTATATGGGATAACGTTTTATTAGCTTTTTATGTTTTCCTAGATATCGCAAACAATTATCTCGCCATGTATCGTACCATTTTCCGTACAAAACTTTGAAGATAGAACGAGTTTAGGATCCATTATACTTAATTGACGGTTCTGAATGCGAAGAGAGTAACAATGTTCTACTTAGGCTTAACTAAGCTTTTAGCGCATACACAGAGCAGACACGGTGCGCCGCGGAACCCGATATCTCTGTGCACTTTATACACCCATTCCTTGTGCAATTATACAACAACACGTCTGTTTGTTATGTAACAATTATTACAGCACATCCTTACGATGCGCCGCCACCCTCTACTAACAGTAGCCATGATGGTTTTGAAATGCGGTTACTATGACGTCTTAATGCGATTCAATGCAAATTCAGTTTAGGTTCGCTCGATGTCAGATCCATACTAAAATGACAGCTAAAACCTGAACTGAGTCAAAATTTAATTGCATTAAGACGTCATGGTAAAGCCCCATTATTTAAATAGTAGATTGATAAACTAGGGTTGAAATATACCCATTTCACCTGAGATATTTCTGGCACCCGAACGAAGTGAGGGCGCCAATAGTTCGAGGGTGAAATGGGTAATTTCATCCGAGTTGAACACTATACTTTTCAACCCTAGTTTATCAATCTACTATTTCTCTATCGGACAGTTATATTATAATCGTCATCCAGTGTAATTTTTTGTATTAAAAAACGTCTCTAACGCGTTCGCGCAATCGTCTCAATTACTATGGCAGCGTCACTAAGCATCACATAACATAATAAACTATTACGCGAACTACAAACGTCCCTAAACGTGTTCAAAACTGAAACAGCCTTTGAGCTTAAGCGAAATACTAAAGTGTTATTTTTGTCCTAACTAACGTCTTGAGTGCATTTCGCGTTAGTGCCTATTTACCCGAGTTTTAATATTATGTAAAAACTTACTGGCCAATTGATAGAACTATGCCTGACAGCTGAGTAACGCAATTTTGACAGCGATCCGACCTTGACACTGCAAAGTTGTCCCATTGGATAGAAGCCATCTATTTTGGGAAAAAAAAAACTTACAGTATAGGATCAGAGTGTCTGTGTAATACCTTAGTTGGAGCTCCAGTCCGGGCCTGTGGAGCACCCGGGGCGACTCGGCCGCAGCACGCAGGCTTTGATTAACGCGCCGATCCGATACGACGCCACCGACGATAAACACGCCGGACGACAATGACAGTTGCTATCTAGACTGCCCATTTCAACTGAAAGAAATTACGCGTGTGCATTTAATAATGGTGCTATAGAGATGAGGCTTACACGATCGTACTCGTAGTAGAACGATCACAAAAGTTAAGTCGTGGGACGGTTTATTTTAATAAGTATTACATCACTATACTAATAAAAATGAACTTCGTTCCGCCTTAGACTTAGTTTCTGTTTGATGATTGTTCTATTGATATAGAAATAACCGTCCTTAGCTACAGAAGACAGTTACTGATTTGTCCGTTGAGCCATATATTTAATACTAGCTGTTGCCAGCGACTTCGTCTGCAAAGAATTCGTTTATCGCTATCCCGCGGGAACTACGCAATTTTCCGGGATAAAATGTAGCCTGTATGCTATTCCAGACTTTTCTCTATCTATGTGCCAAATTTCATCCAGATCCATTGGGCCCTTCTGGCGTGATTGAGTAACAAACAAACATCCATCCATCCATACTTGCGCATTTATACCTAACTAGCTGTTGCCAGCGACTTCGTCTGCAAAGAATTCGGTTATCGCTATCCCGCGGGAACTACGCAATTTTCCGGGATAAAAAGTAGCCTATGTGCTATTCCAGACTTTTCTCTATCTATGTGCCGAATTTCATCCAGATCCGTTGGGCCGTTCTGGCGTGATTGAGTAACAAACAAACATACATCCATCCATCCATCCATCCATCTATCCATCCATACTTTCGCATTTATAATATTAGTAAGATAAGATATTAGTTAGATTAGAAAAATAATGAGTCATATATTTAAAACATTAATCAATTGGTATTTTTTATTGAAATTCCCTATGTACTGTGTTAGTCACATACCTCATAATCATCATCATCAGCCCGTGTCAGTCCACTGCTGTAGGCCTCTCCCATAGTACGCAATTGGGCTCGATCATCAGCTCTCTCATACCTACACTGTTAAAAAAAAACATTTTATATGAGAACGGCTTATTTAAGTTGTTTTTTTTAATATATAAAGAACAATGTGAACAAATATGCACCGCATTGAAACAGACGAACCCAATGAATCGAAGTAAACTTCCGAGAGTTACATTTTTATTAAAACTTTCAATTAAATTACAATGGTCCGCATTTCTTGGGCGTTCTAATTAAATTGGCAGCTAGTTCGCAGAGCGTCTACTAATTTGATAGTGTCGTTGATGCTCGTACCTGACCTAAAACTTTATTTCCACCCTCAAAGGAACTCCTTCTACAGTCGGGGTAGGAAAATTGTTTCCATTATACTCTCTACTGAAGCTCGCCAAATGTACATAGACGTATAACTATAACTGTACATGTTTGTATACACTTTGAGATCTTGGAAACAACTCTAGGATTTCGATAAAATATTCTTTATCGAAGATTTTGGGAACAATATTTCACTACATTTCAGTTTTAATGTGTGGCACCATCTTTTGGCTGACAGCTAAACCTCGACATACATAATTAAATTAAAAATTCTAATTCAAAAACTTTATTTTGGACCTAAAAATTAATTAATTGACTAGAGCTATACAATACAATACAATACAATACAATAAATACTCTCTTTATTGAACACCACATATGACAATCAAAACAGAAAAAAGGTAAACAGAAACAATAAGGTAACAATAGCTATACTTGTTTTGCTGAGATCCATACACGTAAATCACCTAACTATAGTAAAATAGTTGATTTTAATTCAGGCTCATTGCAAAGCATACCTATCATAAAATCAAACGTATTTCGCTAGCTTTAGTTGACCTTGTATAAGAAATACGGTAAAATTAATAATGCCGAAGTTAATTATTCCATGGGTTCAATGACAATCTAACTAATATTTTAAATGCGAAAGTATGCATGGATGGATGGATGTTTGTTTGTTACTCAATCACGCCAGAAGGGCTTAACGGATCTGGATGAAATTCGGCACATAGATAGAGAAAAATCTGGAATAGCACATAGGCTACTTTTTATCCCGAAAAATTGCGTATTTCCCGCGGGATAGCGATAAACAAATTCTTTGCAGACGAAGTCGCTGGCAACAGCTAGTCAAATACTAAATAAGAATTTATCACGCTCAAGTATTGTATTATATTATTGTTTATATTATAGTAATTAATGTTTCATAGACTAGAAGTTAAGTCGCAATGTAACACCTCTGCTTTGCCAAAGATTGCGTTTAAAAGTTCCACATTTGTTTTAATGATTTTTAATTTAAGCTGTCATCAATCAATATGGCTCATAATTTTAGTATTTTAAGTAACACACCTATGGACTGTGTTGATTAGAAATTTAATTGTAAACCCAATGACAAATAAGTCGTGTTATTTTATTCAAAAAGTCGGATTTAAAGGCTTCGTTGTAAATAATTAAATTATAACTTCATCGACAATAACTTTTATACGTCAATATTCACAGAAGCATAATTAGACACAGTTAAATAGGCTGAATGCATATTCAACGTCAGTACCCTCTGGGTTCAAAGGATCCGCACAAAGTAGGTCCTAGTTGGTAGCATGAATGTAGGAAGCGGAAGTTCGAATTTAAAGCAGCCGCGCGGTTTGCAGTAGCGCCTGTAGCTTGAATAACTTTAGACTTCCATTGTGATTTCGGGACATGTTATCCTCTGCTTTGGGCGATGTGACCAGGATAATGATTCGGTTAATACTCTGCTTTGTTTGCTTTACAATTACTGCTGTCATCATGTTTTTAAAACGGAACATATTAAGATAAAGTAAAGACGGGCTTGCGCGTACCAGGGTAGTGTGTAACTCTGAGTTGACTGTTAACGCAGGGTTAAGCAGTGTGATATTGTACTGAAACTGTCTTCCCTAATCCAGGTTTATCCTTTCAAGTTTTTACGAATCACAAATTTCCCAGATATTACAAATTTCTCATAATTTAATCACCATGTAGCGGTATGTAATTAATTCATTTTACAAATCATGTATTATTGTTTAGTTTACTAGTGTCGGTGATTACACCAAATCGATTTCCCCTTTTTTTGTCTTTTAAACTCTATATTTCGAATATTTTATTGAATCAGGCGTTACTTTGCGGAGGTCCATTTCAATGAACACAAAATATTTACCTTGCTACTCCGCTACTTAAATAAGAGGGTAGTTTGGAAATATACACATGTAGGTACATTTAGTTTATTTATAGATTTACAAATTAGTACGACGTTGGTTCGCATGTGCATCGGTTGTGCTCTGACTTTGAGAATGTTCCCGTAGAGGGATCGAAATGCGCGTCAGTGTTTGTGTGGTGATAGGATTAATTAAGTTTGTGGGATTTGTGTGCGTTTTGTGTGGCAATAGTGGTGGGAGGGCTTGCATGCAAAACGTACATATTTCGCACAAGCTTGGTTATCTTGCACGTAAGTAGCGGAGTAGCAAGGTAAATATTTTGTGTTCACTCTATATTTCGGTTGTAAAGTACATCTCTAAGCGCGTTTAGAGCCTTTTGTTTAAGTAACTTAACTGAAAACCACACGTGTTGCTAAACGTCTAATTATGGCTGAAAAGCGTATTCTTTGCACGCCTTCCCGAAAAGGTTTTACGCGTCGCGATCTAAAACAATGCTATTCATGTACTTAATTGGATAGACACAGTGTACCTGGTGCGTGATTAAAAAGTTCTCACTTCTTTCGTCACGGCAGACATTCATTACAACATGAATAGCTTTTGAAGCAAAACTCAGTTCATTTTCCACAATTGCGTGCTTTGTTTTGCGGTGCTTTTACAAATGACTCTTTTCTCGTCATTTCCTGCTTAACTAGTAAAAATGCTCTAGGTTTATAAGAAACGGTTATACTGCTATGATAAGGGTAATTTAAGTATCTTTAAGCCGTTGTCGACGTGGCTGTTGTCTTGTCTTTGTTGGACAAATCCCGTAGCAAAAAGTCTGAGAGCGTTTAAATCAACAGCTCTTACTACAGCCACTAAAACAAGAAATCAAGATGAAATCGCTTGTCGACATTATCTTGGGAAGATTTATGTAACATTTGCCCAATAGTTTAAGTCACAACTCTATGACTTCGTGCCGACATACTACTTGTCATTGTGTACTAGGTAACATGTTCCTGTCATATTTGATAAATTGAATTCGTAGAAAACTAACAAAATCTCTGTATTATCCTGGAAGCACCATAAAATATAATTCCGATATGCCTTATAGTTAGCGTTGGTGCTATTTAAAATGAAGTTCCGCGAATTTGATTTTGTAATCTATTACGTTTAAAGATTGTTTCTTTTATTTTACTTAAACATGTCAGCGTTTCTGTTGTTCCAGCCATGACAATTTTATCACTGTTGTAACTATTTATTGTAACTATTTTATGTGCAGCGGCCAAAAACATTCAAATTATTTAAATGACGAATCGGCACACCACCATTCAACGAGGGAATGCTGTCAGCCTTTCAGGCACTTTATAGATCTAATTTAGCTTTAATAAATAAGTTTTAATGTAGATTTTAATTTAGTCACCTAATTACTCATTTTGTATTAATAGATAAACTTGTTTTAATTATTATGAAATAAAATAAAACGATGCGCGGTGTTTGGTTTGATACCCAAACACTACCGACTAAGATTACTGATTTCTTTAATATCATTGGTCTCGTATTCAACGTACCGTGGACACCCCGGGTGACCTAAGCACCAGGTGCGGTACCTGACCTGTACCAGCTCAGCGATTCTAAACAACCTCTCATATATTTGTATTATACGGATATTTCTGTAACAAAAGAGGTACCTGGTTTAAGGGTGTCATTTTCCCGAGGTTTTTTATCCAATATCTAAAATAGCTGGTAAAAATGCATTCAAAGAAAAACCACGGATTGAAATAAGTTAATAAGAGTCAGCAAGTCCGGGCACCCGTTAAGCCGTGGCTACAGGGACAATATTTATATCCCTGGATTTTCAACGCGAGATTATTCCACGCAATGTATAAAATATGAAAGAAAAAACTAGAACTGTTGTTTATAAGCAGAATGTTAAGGAATCATAAAATGAAAGGCTAAAGGAGATTGCAATACTCTAAACTAAAAATAAAAGTCCCATGTTTATTATTCAAATATAGTACTGCTGTTTTTAATATGATTCAATACAAATACAGGAAACCATAAGTTCTCTGTATAGAACAGAATAGTTTATTGCAAGTCACATAAAGGTTAAAATAGCTAAACAAGAGCATGGTCACTTAAATATTTAAAAACCGAAATTCCTTATTATTCTTATACTTTTTTCACATCCACTAAACCGTTTTAAGCTTTTGACTTGGCATAAATGTAAAGTTCATATAATATATATTATATTTAATGAATAAATAAATTAAACGAAATAAATATAATACATAAAGACACTAAGCAAGCGGCAACATAGTTAATGAGGCCGTACGGAAACTTGAACAGTTCCGACACATTGAAAGCGTATCGCTGAGCTATGATGCCGATACAAGTTACAGACCCTGAACATAATATGCGAGCTCTACTATATTTCATAAGCTTTCAACAGGCTTGCAATTAAATTGGCCCCGAGCGGGTATAGGTACATCTAAAGTACGTCCAGGAAGAGAAGAGTTATTACGTAGCTATGTAAGTATTGGCGTGTCTATGGGTGACTCCCTTGCCCGTTTTCAACCCGAGTTCAAAAAGCTAGAGCTGTAGATACTAGGTATTTTGCAATTATTTATTTTTACTGTATTTTATTAGTTACAAAACTAACCTAACCCATACTACACACATACATACATACATATTTTACTGATTCAATAAAATATTTAAAATAACCTAAGCCACGTGACCCTCGTGAGTCTCTGGCAAAGGCAATTGTCACAAACGACGAATATTAAGTTAATGCTAGATTAATAAGCGTTTATTGAACAAGAGTGTAATTCTTAGTCGATTAAGTCCTGTCGCAGTAAAAAAAAACAAATGTAGCTATATGTAGGGGTGGAATAGACAATAGCTAAGCACCAATGCCGCAGAAATGCATCTAACGTTACGAATTACGTAGATAATCTTGTAAGACTTAGCTTAGATTGACTATCTGTTACTGATTCCATTTTCCATCTATACGCCCACAATCCTGCTAAACGTGGCCTGTAGGTCTTGTTACCTTAGGCTCTGTCTACCCTTTAAGGGATAAAGACGTGATTTGTGTACGTATGTATGTATGTTACTGACAAACCCATAAATCCAATCAAGATCAAGTTAAGGTTATCTCCTTAGCACATACCACATCACTACGTAGAAATTTACATCATGTATAATTATTGTTACATGTAAATTTCGTAATTATCCAAAACATCAGGTTGCTTGCTTGATTTAGGCAATCTGTATTTTACAAACTTCAGCTAAAATTGACATAATTGCTCAAGCCGACTTATTTGCGAATTTAATGTACAAGTAGTTACACATACTGTAAACGTGTTAGACATTATAGAAACTTTAATGCCAACTCAGTAGGTACGTAAATTATTAAATACATAAGTAGAAACGGCGTCTTTGAGAGAATATTTAAGGAAGAACTACCTATAATCACCAGATACAGTAAAGTTGATTTACAATAATTTATGTTGCCAAAATTACCAAATTAAAACAATTTAATGTGAAATTATAACCAGAAGTAGTTTAATTAACACTTAAACAAAACTGAATTGACGCAGCTTCGTCAGGAGGAGTTTCAATTTTGTGCAGATTCGATGCTTTAAAAAATAAATGTTGGTTATTTTAAGTATTTGGTCTCCGCCTTCGACTATTTTTCGGTATATGAGTGAGACTCAGTTCTCAGAAGTATTTTATTTATGGTAGTAATTGGAAATATTTTATACTCTCGGTACTTAATACCACAATGATGATAATATCTACTTTATTGATGCTTACTACAAGATAAATAAGTGGTAAGTACACTTACAACAAATGCATTAAAGGAAGCCTCTGATCTGTTATCGAGGTATTTTTATCCCGCATGTGATAAAAGTGGCTCAGCCATTGGTAAACTTCCAGACGTGACTAGTTGAAGCGTCTAAAGTACTTAAAGTACGATCTGTACTGTTACTATAATAACACGAAGTAATTTTGTGATCGATTTCCAATTTATTCCGATAATCGATAATGACCTATTATTAGAAGCTGTAATTGCGTAACGTCAGTCGAGAGCCTGGATCCATTTTGACATAACCTAAAAAGATTATTGTCAGTTTTTTTGTGACATCGATGCAAATATAATGCGAAAATTTAGCTTTCGCTAGGTACAGTTTGTACACCATGATATTTGAGTTATTACCAAAAGCAGTCAATTTACAAAGTACATAAATTACTAGCGCTTCACAAATTTTAAATGCAGCAAACAAACAATTTCATTGCGTTAACCAAATTCATAACTAAAATTGTTTTACTCCCGACAATTTGTGTGGGCATGCCCTAAGAATTAAATGTACCGTTGGATCCGGAATCGCTGAGTTAGTACCGTCCGCAGCCGGAACAGGTGCCGCCGCTGCTGCTCTTACAACTCACTAATTTTATAATATCACCCACGACCTTCCAAACCGTACTAATGTTGTGGTCTTACCTTATTCTCTATACAAAATCCAGAATTAGGGAAAGTTAGGTCCTTGACCTGCTTTGGTTAAGATTAGTGCGGTACAGATAGTGAAATAAACATAGCTGAAACCTTTAGGTTTGAAGACGACAAAGTTGGAAAATAGGAAAACTTGTTTTGCGTTTTTCTTGCATTTTGTCTGCAATTTATTTCTTTTTGGCCGCCTAGCTATAAATAATAAGACGTGTTCAAAAAGGAAAAGTAAAATACAAAAGCACCTTTAAGTATATAAATATTATCAAACTGTCCAGTGTCTAAGCGGACGCATAGTGAACGGCTTATTAAAAATAAGTAGTATGGTGTTTAAATTATCTTCTGTTTTTCATTCGGCTTTTTTCTTTGCCATATCAAAAAAACAAAGTGAAAGATCATTTTGATTTTTGTTATTTTTCTGCGCGTGAAATTGTGCACTGTTACGTTCACAGGTTAGAGTTACGTGATAATGATAACATTAAATTCATGCCAAAAAAACATTCTTAAAATGTCAAAGTATCATCTCCTTCCTATTAATGAATAATTACTATCTATGTTCAGCAAAATGTTCTACATAATAGCCAAGAATTTTATTAAAAAGGACTACAAACAAGACCTGTTTGTGTATAGATCTTTTTTAATAAAATGCTGAAAGCAAAGTGTCTGACACACTTAGTACCTATGTCAGACACTTTGCTTCCTAAATACTGAAAGGGGGAGAGGAGAGACGCGGTCGGCCGGTGGACTGAAATTGATGCCAAAATTATCATGTTCATTAGTAGCTTAATTAAAAATATTCAAATGAAGCACTTTTTGCTTTGGTATGATTTGATATTTTCGGCTTACCTGGTTCGTTATTATTTTGTTTTTATTTACAAAGTTTTTTGGTTATTTGGGAGTGTTTTATCAGTCGTTATTTTATTGGATATTTGTTCAACGCATTACGCGACTTCTCTTGTAAAAAAAGTCCCTTAATAATGGTGTATTAAGAAAGTATCGCATTGCTTTCGAATATTAAACAACTAGTATTCTGTAGCTACCTACTAGTTTCATCGTAGGTAAATTAAATAAAGGATTTATTTGCTCTTCTTCTGTGTACAATAGTACAGTCAAGCGTAATAATAAGTATCTAGTCAAAGTTTCGAAAATAAATACCATACGCTCTTACACACGCGTATTAAGGTCGTGGGACATTATTTTTGAGAAGTTCGTATCGATACTTATTTTTGCACTTGACCATACCTAATAAAGGTTCTTAAAATCTATTCGAACCCAATAGCTATTTTTAAATAGGTATCGGTGCATATCAAAGGCGAAATACCACATTGGATGAAAAGGGGATTCAATGGTCATCATACATCCTCATGATGCAGGTAACGTGAAAGGTTTCGTAGTACGCGTGCCCATTATGTCTGCCTTAACGTAGCAGGCTATTGATTTTTTATTTGGCCGAAGCTGTGGATAATGGACGCTTTTATGCAAATGTAGATTCTGCAGTGCATTCCGCCGGGCTATGCAAAGGAAACAAAATATGCCATAGTAATAAAGAAAGCTATTACTATATTACTCGCGCTGAGTTTGCTCCAGTGCAGTCGATTCTTTAGCAATAGGTACTCTTACTTTAACACGTATGATGTGTGGTATTCAGTGTAGGTAGGTACATTAGTTAGAATAGTGCAGAATCAGAAATTGAATGAATCTATTACATTTACGTCTCATTTATTTTCATTTATATTTATTTATTCGTTAAAATATTTTTTTTTTCTTTCAATTAACTAATTATTCAATAATACAAGGAACTGACTATCTCAAGTAGGTACTTTTATAATTAATTACACTCATTTAGACGTTATTCGAGAAACCAGAAAGAACATGTTAGTTTACCCGTTTTATTCAGCCTTAGATAAAAAGGTTCTTTGTTCCGTTAAACAATGAACTTGCTCCACATAAGAGGGAAAACTCCTGACAATAGATAACTATCCAGATAGGTATACAAGGAAGAAACCCCTGTTTAAGTTATAAGAGCCTGACTAATTAAATAAGTCCCTTTTAAAAAGGTGAATTTACGAGCCGCCACTGGAAAATGGCAATAAACAGCATAAACCCCGTCTGACAACCTTCCTTTTTATTATTTTCTTTTTAACAACCGCCTTTTACAGTCTCACTGGTTCTGTTAATTAGTAGATCTATCAACACAACACCGTTGTTTTCTTGCAATAATGTAACAGCTTACCTGCTTGTTTTTTAAATTAAGCGTTGTATTTATGCCTCGTTTAAAGTATTAGTCGTCATATTTACGTATAAGGTATTTTCATTCTTAACTGTCCTATTTGATAAACAAAATTCTAACCTCAATGTACAATTTTTTGTAATTATTTTGTGTTTTATGTTATCAAATAAACCTGTGGCAATATTTTGTACATAATTTTGCTGATATTTTATCTCCAGTTCCTTTATATCATTACGATGAAATAGTTAAAAAATAACAAAAATGAGACGTTTTGACGTTAGAATTTTGTTTACCAAATAAGATAGTTAAGAATGAAAAGACCATACATGTAACACGCATATAAACGAAAAATAATTGTGCTACAAACATGCGCAAGACGCAATAAGGCATAGGTGAAACCGGCCTCAATTTGACCTTTACTTTTTAGTTGGTCTGCGGAACCGCTTACCATTTGGCGGGTCAATACAATTGCATGCTACCAATATATCAAAAAAACGAATACAGCTAAGTTCTACCGCTACTCTATTTGCAACAGTTACTCGGCCACAATTATCCCGAGTATTGCTGTTCACCGCAGACCGTAGATCAACTGCCAAAGCCAAAACCACGGCCCACGGATATTACCGTGAGACATTTAATTTTCTACGTGAAAGGATAAGGCAGATAGTATTTCCTGAAGCATCCTGAACCGCGTTCTCAAATTGTGTTTCGGCTCGCCATAAATAGAAACGGCGCGGCGTAAGCGGGCGTGACAGCCAACAGCTAGGTAGGTACTGGATTATCCGTTTCTTTAACACACTTTTTGTATACAATTACCCAATTATTTCTAAACACTCGCAAACTTATATTAACTTAGCACTCTTACGTCCTATTACGTATCTACTATTTTTTACATTTTTACAAACCATGAGAAAGTTTGTTTGTTGTAAGAATAAGTTAGTCTCATGTATAAGTGAATCTCATTTTGTGTTTAAACACATGATGATTGAATTATACGAAGCCAAAAGTAGACGAGGGTATAAGAAAGAAATAGTGCCATTTAGTATATTGAATCAGTTGATGCAAAATAACCTGCGATAACATTTTGTTTGAGAAAAACAGTAATTTATTTGTAGTCAAGTGTGTGCGTAGTTAGCATCAGGGTTATTTTCGTAAATTACGAATAAACGCAACTAGTTTGAACCCTTACACGAACTAAAGACGGACACTTAAAACTTTATAGCACCCATCTTTTTCATTCGCACGTTTAAAAAGCAAACAATTACTTCCTGCTAATAGCCTATCTTGTATGTTCGTTGTTCCTTGCTCCTGTCTCGGTGTTGCTCCAGTCAGTATACGCCGCTTCCGCATTTAAATTACGTTCACTTTCATGGGACCCTCACCAGTCCCCAACGGCTCATAGGTACTTTAACTTACCCACGAAATATGACACCTTCGAAACCTAAGCCATAATAATGATGAAGTCATTTTAAATCTGACAAGGGTTTCTTTTTTAAAACCTATTATATTTTGTTAATTTATATTTTGTTAATTTGTGAAACGCCGCAGGGTATTGTTATTTAGTAATTACCGATAAAGAAAGGTTCTGCTTTATTACGACTTTTTAGACAAACAAAAGATTTCCTAGAGAAAACGGCTTATATTTTTCTAAATGTGTAATAAATATAGGCTAGCCTCACACAATAGAAATTCATTATTTGAATTTTAATCATAACTTAATTTTATTTGGCTGCTGCTTGGCGAGTAATGAGCTGGCGATAATCATATATTTTTAGTGTTTTATTTTTGCGTTTACATCGGAAATATAACATTAACTTTTAATAACGTAACCTACTGACATGTAAAAAAAAGAGTTCTTCGGTCTCCGATATTCGGAATAAATATTTTTTGTTATAGAAAGAAAGACAACTATGTTCTTAGTGTGTAATGCCACTTTATGTTTATTAACCTACATATATCTCTCATTTTTCTCCTTCTGCCATGCCACGATTTTTGTGAACTCAGTAATTATCATACAATGAACAAATACAGTGCGACTTTAGGGAAACTGTTGGAAACACGACCAAATCATACGCCTTGTCTCGCGAGTTTTCTCGATGCGTTTTAAAAATAAAATAGCATTTACATTCCACGAAGGTAAATATACCGCTTTAAAAAGCCGTTACCCCAAACCTTTTTGCTAAAAACACGATGCATTCAAAAAAACTAAAATGCACTCCGTTGCAGTTTTTGTCCGAAATGGTGGATAATTCTATTTTGCTGCTATCAAGTGCCATCCGAGAGTGCTATTCGAAAATAAACGTTTACAAAAGATATCCAATTATGTTCCTCACGAATCCTATCTTTTACAAACTTTTATTTAACTTGCAGTGTTTGTTAGTTTTAGTTAAATCTTGCACGTCGAATTTTACCGACTTTCGTTGGTTGGAATTTACTTAGTTGAAATCTTGTACACCTACATCATGTCTATCTAATCTGAGCTCTTATGGTAAGTTTTTTCCTCACAAAACGTATGGAATGCCTTCCCCAGAACGTCTCAATTAGGTACCTACCTACTGTGGAAAAACACATAATTATCCGCAAATTTACAATTTTTTTGCAGGTAAATACAAAGTGTTACAATTAAAATGAATACTGAATACTGAAAAAATTTCAGCACCTTCTTATTGGAATTTCTTGTTACTAAAACCGTACCTAGGTATCAAAATTTGAGGATTACCAATTTTCCCGTGACATAGAATTATTTGATTTTTTTGTAAATCCGAATCACAAGTCGCGCACACTAAAACATTTTGTAAGCATAAGTTTTTATGTACTTTTTACACATCGACAGTTTACTCTGGAGGCGCTAACACGTGAGTGAACAGATGAGTTGTGTACGCTTGTACGCAGATGAGTTGTGCGTTTCAGTATGAACGTCCTTACAAGTTGTCAATACCTTTATTTAGGAATCAATGAATATTCATCAGTCATCACCATGATCACGAAAACATGGCCTTTAAACCACAACAAATTCAGCTTGAAGCCTAACCATTGATGCTATCCTTGCATGTCATTCCTAATCGAAGGAAGTAGTAGCGTACCGTAACGTTCCGGTAGTAAAAGAAATGTATATAAGAAAAAAATGTGTTTGGTAAATCAGTAGTCAGTTGAAGATTGCAATGATGTATACCGACTTGAAGTTCCTGATTGTTCTGCTGGCTATCATAGCCGTGGTCACTTGTGCTGACAATGCGACCACTCCCGCCTCTGCCTCCGCGTCAGCTGGCTCTACCACTCCTGCTACACCGACAACAACTAAAAGACCAAGCGTACGTATCTTTTATATATTTTTTAATGTAATTTGCAATGTTTGTCTGTCTATTTGTTAGTACGGTCAAAAATTGTTCGTCAATTTTGCCATTTATTTGGCAACAAAATCATTTCTACGAGTTTTAGGGTTCTACCCACCCAGAACAACATAAGTTACTTTATCTTGTATACCTAGTCTCATTTCCCGGAATAACTATCAATATTTTCAAGTATAGTTTCAGATATTTAGAAGTAGTTTGTTAAGTAGGTAGAAGTAAAGAAGTAAATGTCCGATTATGCGCACTTGCGCATTAGGACTTAGTGCGATTAAATTAAAGCCGACAAATTGGCAAGACAGGAAAGGGATTCGCTGCTGACCCTTGCAAAAAGAGGCACCTTCGCCTTTTATGCACACCTATGTTCATGTCCACTGAAATCTGTCCATGGAAAGACCTGAGCCATTCTAAATTTTGTACGTACGGAGCAAGAACCATCTCATAAACTGCACAGAAGAAAACCATCATCCTTCAATAGAAACTCTTTTGATAGAAACCACTTTTCCTGGAGTAAAGACGATGATGGAACTCGGTAACTGGGACAAGTTTAGTTTTTATCAGAATGCGTCAGAGTGAATGGAAATAAAGACGAAATCTATTGAAATATTTGATTTGGTGCAAGTACAATTCGACCGAGCTAGGTTTGCACCTCGCTGGAAGGCGGCGTCCCGCCTGCTTCCCCGCTCACCTTCCCGCGATCGCCCTGTCGCATCTGTACGGTTAGAATCTTTGTCGCCGATACGCGTCTTACTCATTTTCGTCTCTTATTTGTTAAATTTTAATTTTTTGAACTGTTCTTATTAAGACGCGAGGTGCAAACTTATCTCGGTCGATTGTAGCCATTGGCCCGTGCCGTCCGTCAGCAAATGATTATTTCGAAAACAAATTTTATATTAATGTTTTATCCCACAGGTACTTGAAGACTTAGGAAAGGCTATTGCGGCTTTACCCATTGGAGTTGCGGAATTCTGTAAAGCTGTAAGTTGTTAAGTTGATTATTCTTTACTTTACAATTTTTTTAACTCAATAGCATTGTGTTTTTGCTATCTTGTATCTATGTCATTTGTGTCCTCTCGAGACCATGGATGCAAAGTCGCGTCCGAAACGTCGAGGTATTTACAAAAATACTTTTTGTTTTTGTTTACGTGATTAAGTTCCGTTTTAATATTATATAATAATCTTGTATCTTTCTGTAAATTTGTCTAGTTTTAAACATTACGTGACTTTTGTTATTTTCCGACTGCAAAAAAGAGACAGACGGTTCGCGGTTCTTAAATCGTGGTTTCTTTATTCCCAATATGTTCATCATCATCATCATCTCCAGCCTATATACGTCCCACTGCTGGGCACAGGCCTCCTCTCAGAATGAGAGGGCTTGGGCTATAGTTCCCACGCGGGCCCAGTGCGGATTGGGAACTTCACACACACCATTGAATTGCTTCGCAGTTGTGTACAGGTTTCCTCACGATGTTTTTCCTTCACCGAAAAGCTCATGGTAAATTTCAAATGAGATATCGCACATAAATTCCGAAAAAATCAGAGGTGCGAGCCCGGGATTCGAACCCACGACCCTCTGCTTGAGAGGCCACAGATCAAACCACTAGGCTACCACGGCTCAATATGTTACTGATATGTAAACACCTTGGTATGGTCTCAGAAATTAGGACAAGTTATATTATAATAGCTTAAAAATAGTACCTTGTTAAAATGTATGCATGTAAGTATGAAAAATTTATATCAGTGCGTTTGTTTTGTTCATAGAGTGCAGCGACACTGGAAGATGCATTTACCGATATATTTGGATAAGTAAAAATAAATATTTTTTTTATAATTTTCCGAGTTTTATTTAAGTGTTTATTGAGCTGACGAGATTTTTTTAATGGCAACAAAAATGTTCCTAATCTGGCGTCTTAGTGCTGTCCACTTTCCTCGTACAGGACGTGTTTTCAAATCGCCTACAACTATGGAATAAAAACAATAGATTTTAATAACAATAATATGAAATAAACAATAGGTATTTTTTTTGCTTTCTAGCGTTATGACAATCTGTCACTTAATGAAAAAAGAACAATAAACGAGGTTTGTTATATTTTACAGTTCTATTTTGTCTACTTTGCTTTTAATATGTCTAGAAATAAAAGTTAAAGTTTAAATAAGTAAAAGTTTCTTGGAAGTTTTTAACTTACTTCATTGCATGTTTGAGAAAAGCACTATACAATTCTTGGCCACGAACAGGGATTGTCGGCCTCGTATCTCTAGATGGCCTTGTTAACACTCTGATATCTATAACTACTCGGCCGGCAATCCCCTCGAATCCCATCCCTGTTGATTCGTGCCTACAACGCTATAGTAGCTTCTGCTGGCTAGCGAGGCTACAAGATTCTATCTTACTCTCTTGCCGAAGTGTGTTAGGATCTTGGTATTATGGAAACATTGGCAGGGCCTTCTTATTGAAAAGTACAGTGTATTATTGAAGCCGTAGGTATCAGAACTTGTAGGGGAGCAATTTCCTGCTGACATTTAATATTGTTAAATTTATCTACTCGTAATACCAAATCCAAGTCACACACACTAAAACATCTTGTAAGCATTAGTTTTACTGTATTTTGCACATCGACAGTTACTCTGGAGGCGTTAAACTCGAATCAACTAATGTGTACTTATATGTATGCAGTATAGGTAAAAGTTACTGACGCAAAAAATTCGCGTTTTTTGTGAATGTCCTTCACAAGTTGTCAATGCCTTCATTTAGGAATCAATGAATATTCATCAGTCATCACCACAATAACAAAAACATGGCCTATAATACCACAACAAATTCAGCTTAAAACCTAACCATTGATGCTCTTCTTGCATGTCATTCCTAATCGAAGAAAATAGTAGCGTAACGTTCCGGTAATCAAAGAAATGTATATAAGAAATTGTATTTGGTAAATCAGTAGTCAGTTGAAGATCGCAATGATGTATACCGACTTGAAGTTCCTGATTGTTCTGCTGGCTATCATAGCCGTGGTCACTTGTGCTGACAATGCGACCACTCCCGCCTCTGCCTCCGCGTCAGCTGGCTCTACCACTCCTGCTACACCGACAACAACTAAAAGACCAAGCGTACGTATTTTTTTAAACTTAATTTGCAGTGTTTGTTTTGTCTATTTGTCAGTTATGGTTCAATTGAAATTTCATCCACCACTAGTGGTCGGATTGAATTTAATATACATTATGCAGATTGGATGTCAATGCAGGCACAGTTAATAAAAAGGTACGGTTGAATTTGCTCGTGAATTTTGCCTTTTATTTGATATTTAGAAGTAGGTAGGTAGTTAGGTAGGCAGAATTAAAGAAGTACGAGTAAAAGTCCGATTATACTTGAAATAGACTTAGTGCGGATAAATTAAAACCGACGAACCGACAAGAGTGGAAAGGAGTTCGCTCCTGACCCTTTCACAAAGAGAGGTACACTCGCCTTTTATGCACACCCATGTTCATGTCGCAATAAGACGGAAAAACCTCAGCCATTCCAAATTTTGTACGTTCGGGACAAGAAACACCTCTTATACTGCACAGAATCAATCACATCCTTCAAGTCATCCGGGTAGAAACAACTTTTCTTTGAGTAAGACGATGACGGAACTCGGCAGTTGGGACAAGTTTAAAGTGTTCATCAGATTGCAGCAGGCTGGTGTATCAGAGTGAATGGAACTGTCGCAATCAAACTCGGTTCAAATATTTGATTTGATGTAATGATGGGCGACTTTGAATAATACTAATGCGATTAGTCGATTATTGTAATCATTCGACTTAGTCGACTATTTCGAAAATCATTCGAATGTTAGTAGTACTTACTCAAAATCCACTCTATCCAGTCCAGTCGAGTTGTTACTTTAGTACTATTACTTATTTCTGTGATATAACTAACAAGCTAACAACTAACGCAAGCACCGCGCCGAGTCGACACGATGATTCCCGAGTCGGTCCGAGCAGTCGTCCAGCCGCCGATTAGTTACTAATATTTGTAGTCGTTATTTGATTATCTATATTACTAATTTCAAATTCGAATTATGATATTAGTACCTAATCGATAGTCATTCGAATCAGCAAATTAGTCGAAGTCGCCCATCGCTAATTTGATGCATGTAGCCCTTGACCCATGCCGGCCGTCATCAAAGCTTTCTTTGAAAACAATTTTTAAATCAATGTTTTAATCCCACAGATACTTAAAGACTTAGGAGCGATGATTGTGGATATACCCATCGGAATTGCTAGATTCTGCGAAGCTGTAAGTTGATTATATTTTATTTTAGGCTACCACGGCTTTTCGGAAATCAAATTGCTGTATGTGAACATATTTTTTATCGACGTTTGAACCACAATTTTGTCCCTCCCTACTCACCGCGTTTTAAGGTACGAGACCTTTGTTACTATCCGAGCGCAAAAAAGAAGGAGGTTTTCAGTTCGTGGTTTCTTTATTCCCAAAATGTTACTAATTACATCACACTAATATTATAAAGGCTAAAGTTTGTGAGTGTGTGTGTGTGTGTGTGTGTTTGTTAATTCTTCACGCGCAGACTGCTGGACGGATTTGGAACGGAGATAGCTGGTACCCTAACATTATGCTACTTTTATCCCGGAAAGTTGCATAATTTCCGCAGGATAGTGATAAAAATTTCAAAAGTCTTAGCTGCCTACAGTCGTAACGTAAATAATTATTGCAGAATATAAATATCAATATCAGTTCTTCAATCTAATTCTACGCGGACGAAGTCGCGGGCAGAAGCTAGTATTTAAATAATTGTACCGTCTCAAAAATTAGAACTAATTATATTACAATCGCTTAAAAATTGTACCTTGCTTACATTAGTACACCAGATGTATTAAGTAGGAAAAATTATAATCAATGCGTTTTTTGTTCATAGGGTGCAAAGACAGTGGTAGATATATTCTCCGACTTATTTGGATAAGCACAAATAAACACTTTTGATACATAAGTTTTTGAGTTTTATTTAAGTGTTTATTGAGCTGATGAGATTATCTTAATATGAACAAAAATTGCTCTAATCTAGCTTCTTAACGGTATCACTTGTCACGCACTGGATTTGTGTTCAAGTCGTGAAAAATGCTACAAATTGTTAATACGAAAAAACCAAACAAGCTAATAATAAGCTAACCGGATATGGACCTTTGCATTGAACGCACTGATGAAATGAATAAATGAATTACCACAACCACAAACAAGGTAAGTATAATATTTTAATGTTCGATAAAGATGGGTAAATAAGATTATCAGATCATGTTGTGTTTATTTTTATTTTATTAAACAAAAAAACGTTTTAAAACTACAAAAACAAATCTTCTTAACAAAATAAGCTGTCAGTTCATTACCTTTTAGTGTTTTCCTCTCGGCAAAAAGATAAACATCACGTGGCCCTCAGCTTCCGAAAAATCCATTTGACTAGTCATTGAATATTCATTATCAAGAAACAGCGACGGTCTTTTGACTACCAAAACTAATTCCTAATTGTGCGTGTCTTGGCGTTCTAAGCACGTCATGGTTGGTCACTCAAAACAATGCAGTGTCACGGGTATCATTTGCTAGTCCATATAAGAAAGACGTTTTGACAAAAGATGGCAGTTTCAAAGTATGTATATAGACCTAAAGGTACTGGTCGCGGTGCTGACTGTGACGGTGGTCAGGTGTGCTGGTAACGCCACTTCTGCCGCCGTCGCCTCTGCCAAAGCGCCATCGGAAACAATCAGACAACAACCAGGTGTCAGTATCCATACCAATAATTTTATCTAAAATCTATCATTTTGTGTCAATGTTAATGATAATAAGTTAGTATGAAATAGGAAAAATGTTAGTTTTCTACTTACTGAGAGTTCCACATGCCAAACAAGATGCTGATGCCCATTTATTGTTTTTAGTATAATATAATGTGCAGTATTTATTTGATTATTGTGTATACTATCAGGAGACAGCGCCATTTGTTTCATTGGTAACATAAAAATTTAGGTGAGAATGTATGTATACTTTTTATTATTTAAAATAGGGTTTTAATGATACAACACAATACAAGAGAAATATTTTCTCAAGCATGCTCGGAAATGTACGCGTTAATGTCGCGAAATGAAGCCAAGAAGTTTCACATTTACGGCCTAGGCCAAGAAGTAATGTAGTGCGGTCGAAATGAAGCCAAGAAGTTCACATTTACGGCCTAGGCCAAGAAGTAATGTGGCGCGGTCGTCGGGTGCGCTCGGCGCGGTGCGGCGGCGCGGGGCGGGGCGCGGGGAACATGGCGCGAGCAATAGTTTGTTCAAATGGCATGTTTCAAAAATTAAAAATGCGGCTAGTTAAACAATTTTTACTTGATTTCCTCGCATTGCTTGAGAAAAGCACTATACAATCCTCGGCCGGAAACAGGGATTGCAGGACTCGCTTTATCCGGCCTCGTCTACGACTCGGCCGTGTACCCCAATCTCGTCCTGCAATCCCTTACTTCACGGCCTCTGCAGTAATGTACTATTTATAATGGATCAGATGAGTTCAGTTAAAAACAAAAACTACTCGTATTTAGTTGTTTTCATTTTACTCAAGTGGGTTCTATTCTATTTTATTTTGAGTAGTAGGTAATACATTAATTATTCATCATCATCTCATCTCCAGCCTATATACGTCCCACTGCCACAGGCCTAATAATTGGTGAAAAAATAAGTGATAGTCTTCATAACATTCGTGATTTAACTAGTGGATATTTTATTATATTCATCTTAGATAATTTTTTTCAGGCACTCGCAAGTTTTGGAAAAATGTTGATTGATATACCTTTAGGAATAGTGGAGGCTTGTAAAGATGTAAGTCGATTTCAATGAAATAATATTTGTTCACCTTAAAATGAAACAATGTTTTGTAGTGTACATTTGGATAAAGCTGTTTAAAAAACTTTCCCAGGGTGCTGCAGCGATAGAGAAAACCTTTCTTGCCATCGTCAGAGGAATCTTCTAGAAATAATAGATTAGTTTCGAATACATTCACATGACAAGTTTTGCGTTTTTTTATTTACCTTAACTCAGCAGAACGATTGCGACAACCAAATAAAATGGAATACCAGAAGAGTTAGCTACTTTTATGCAAATTTGTTTTAACAAAGTGGGGCCGAAATTATAATAACAAACAAGTCATAACAGCTGTAAATCAACCGGCGTCAGTTCGATTCGCCATCGCTACGGAGTCTAACTAGAATTGTGGCATTATGTGGAAAACTTTGATTTTCATCATGATATTTGGATTCGTTTTGTGTGAGGAAGTTATTGAAAAGGATATCAAAGTTGAAGGAAAAGAAAAACAGTCCAATGAAACGAGTACGAGCCCGCCGAAGCCCCAAAATGTTAGTAATGAGGATGAAGTGACTGAAGTAAGTTGCAACATTATTATTTGTGTTACTTTATTCGATTAAGTTGATACTTCGACCATTGCATGTTGGGTACCATTTCTAGATATTGGGTATTCTTTAACCGTATCGAAATTAAATTATGATAATGGTTTTATTACACAATATACCTACCTACAAATATAATGACATGCGATATTAAATTGGTTTTCAACTTTAACTGTCACGTTTTAAATTTTTGAGTTTTCGTCACGTCTTTATGAGTATCTACTCAATGGTCAGCGACAAAAGGGAAGATACCTGGGCCCTTACCATGACGTCTGAATGGGATTCAATTCTGATTCAGTTTAGGTTCGCTCGCTGTCCGGATACATGAACTGAGTTGGAATTGAATTGCATTAAGACGTCATGGTAAGGCTCCCTGTATATGTAGCCATATAAATAACACGATACCATTTACAGGGTCTTAAAGCTGTTACTGACGGAGCGAAACAAATATTTACAGGAGTATTCGAGGTTAGTGTTTTGAAAACTTCATCATTCCAGTGGTTATCACCAATGGACATTGGACACACCGGTACAATAAGACTTTGCGACAATACAAGAATAACGTATTTTTTTTCTTGAATTTGGATATTTTCCCGAGTAAACTTTCAAATTTTTCTTTTCATAGAAGCAAAATTACTATTACAAAAATATCCAAAACCGGCAACGCCTTACTCAAGTTATAAACTTACGAACCTACATCATTTCATTGAATTTCGAGTAGATTAATTGCTAATTCTTTTAGGGTTAGATATTTAACTATCCACTTCTATTAAACTGCATATTTATATTACAGGTTGGATCAGGCATTATTAGTGCTATTAGCAGAGTAAGTTTTAATAAAGTATTATGCTGACATATTTATTTTTTGTAATTTTGTATTGAGACATTCTCCTCTTCATTTCAGTGGTTTAATGTCGGCCAGAAGAACTAAATTCATCACCACAAAAAATTATAAATACGCTACAACTAGATGAAGTGAAGGTTACAAGTCGTAAATCGGAACTTTAAAGATGGTTCCAAAATGATTCATAACATACTCGTAAAAGCAGGTCAGAAACTTCAGAGCAAAATATAAAACTGTACGTAATATCACATTCAATTTATTTGAGTTTAGTAACTGAATATTGTATTGACTGTTCCTTTAGCAAGATAAAATAAATTTATCTGTAATTATAAAATATTACAATAAGATACAATTGTACACAAATTACGTACTTTCTTAATAATTATCTCGCTGGCTTACGCTAAAAATGCCGTTGGTACAAAATACAACTTCAATAATGTAAACTTCTTCCCTTACTCATAAAACTTTGTTAAACTAATGTTTAATTCCGATTCATTTGTCTTTTTTGTCACATTGACATTTTCCTTTGCCAAAAAGTGACACAGCACATTTTTTGTTACGACTGATCCGCAACTTTTTATGAATAAGGGAGTTTATATTTACAATATTATTATTAGGTACTGCAGTACACAGTCAAAACAGTTTAATCGATACACAAACAATAAATACATTTGTTTTATTAACTCTATTTAAACTGTTCGAGTGTACGACTTTCTTTGCAAATCGCTTTCAAAATGTGATTCATGCCGTCATGATGTAAAATAAACCTTATTGTTCACAAATGCATCTACTGGACATGCAAATACCCAACATGCACAGTAAGAGATATTGTACTTTTAATTTAACCCCATAGTTACGGTAGTGAATAATCAAATAAACAGTGTTAAAACACAGACCCCGTTATATAAACAAATATAAAAGACCTTGTTAACTTGTGCCAATCATCCCTTGACCAGCTTAGTGTTTTTTCGTACTACTGTTTCAAATTAATACAATTTAAACCACAGTTTTTTTGCCTACCAATAGTGATTGCTTATACTACAGAGAACCTAGACAAGTGACTTTCTAATAGAAAGCAACGCTAGGAGAATGAATATACGAGGCTTAAAAAATGGCTACAATCGACATATGCAAAAAATCTCAACTAACGTAATGGTCACGGTATATACATATAGGCTAACCAACCAAGTTATTCGTATGACCCGTTCACAAAATTAAAACACTTCCAAGCTTTAGTTACTTGTCTAGGCTCACTGTACTATCTACAACCAAATTCATCCAGCTACGGTGTCTCGACAAATTAACGTATCTGTGTGGGTGTAGTACTCGCGTTATGAACTAAATCGTTGGCCCAAAATATCTGTAGCTATCTCAGACCCAATAATAAAGTAAGGATTGTGAAAGGAAAAGTAAGACCGGTTTAAACTACGTCGCGCCTTGTGCGTACAAACAAGTGCAGCCAAACGTCGCCACACAAAATAGTTGAGATAAACACATGAGCTGCTCAAAGGCTGTAGTTTCACCCGGCCTCATTTGGTTTGTTTTATTTGGTACATAAGTAATAACAAGATCATCAGTGATACCTAGTTTGCTGCCTACCCGCGCGCCGTCAATGAATGACAAACTACCCACACTAAACATTTTTATTTAACAGTAAGTACCTGCAGATATAATTATAAGTTAACCGTTTAGTCAAACGAATTTAGATGTGTACTTAATTTATATGTGTGTTATATATTTACTTCGATTTTGTAAAAACGTCATTATAAGCTTATAAGTAGAGTGCGAATGAGATTGACTAATAACAATGATTTAGCCCAGCAACTCAATTCTTAACGCGAGTAACTAGAAATAAAATATGACTATATTGTATGGCGAGGGACTAGAAGTTGTGCTTAAAACAATATCACTTATAAACTATGAATATCAATAACGATTTATCCCTTACAATAACTCCAATTTGGCTGCGAAATTATACGTAGGTATCAAAATAAAACTCTGAATTCAGTAACATAAAAAAATACTCTGACATTTTATACGTACTTAAATCTATTCTTGACTACAAACGATTTATTGGTAGGTATAGCATATTATGTCAGTGGGTAGGTATACCTCCTTAACAAAGTGATCAAAACAACTTCTGAATAAATAAACGACGGACACTAAGTTGAAGTGAATGGTAACACAGCAGCACAATTTTCCGACTGCATAAAATAGATTAAAATACAAAAAATACCTACATATTTTTTTATGAATGTGAACATTATCTCTGGTTATCAGAAAAGTGAACAATAATTTCAATAACTTTCTTCTGTTTACTATTAACAGTGTGGGTACAATCCCAAATCCCGCTGACATAACATGATGTTTATGACAGTGTGTGCTTCTTAATCCATTCACTTCAACTCAAAGTACTATGTTGTAGCTGCAGTTATTGCTAATGCAGCACAGTTGATAACTTTTGATCATAACAGATTACTTACGACTCTTAACACCCGAAACTGTTTACTGACTAAAAATTCAATTCAAACGCTCAAGCAGCTGTCACAAAATAACTATTATTAAAATTCCGTTTGTTACCATAATCTATGATAGTGTAGTGATCAACATTCTTCATTCGGTGTCATGCAACAAAACCATGCCACGTTCCAATTATGCCATAATAATAATTCTATCTTCATAATCAAAATAACATCTCTCTCCTTACCCATACCTTATAAACATTTTTAAATGTATGTTGGAAAACTGTGAAACTAAAAATAACACTAATATTAGGGTGGGTCTCGACAAAACTGGTTTTATAATTATATTATTTTCGCAATCCTATCCTTCTTAAATTCACTTATCGTATCAAATATATCACATCTTCGCAGCCGATCTTTATATAAAATAACAGTAAACTTTGGTTCTTACTCAGACTAAGTACTTGAAGCCAAATATCATTCACCTCCAGCGTAAAGCAAGATACTAGTACAGATGAGAATGATCCAATTAAGGTCTCAGAATTCTCGGGAAGGATAACAGGTAACGTTAAACAAAAGAATAAAGATAGAGTAAGTTTAGTAGACATGCAATACAAAGAGTTCTAAAACAGCAACACATATTTAAAGAACTACTAATTACCAAATCATACCAAAGTTAAAATAACATTGACGCATAATACCAAATCCCTTCTAATGTTCAACTTCACTTGACTAGACCATTTCCATTGAGGTTTACGTAATTATTAGCAATTATTGGAGATTTTTTGTCCAGAGACGGAAACGAAATGTATGTCGGGTTAGTCACAGCGTTGTTCTGTGAATTTTTGAAATTGTTTTTCTTTTCTTTTTCAAATACCTCGTCGGTTTCCTCGTCGATGCGTGGGTACATGTTGAGGTAGGGGGAGGCGTTGCCTTCCTGGTCGGAATCAGAACCCGAGCGGGCGCTCAAGTGGTTCAGTGAGAGCATAGGGGTGAGTTCGGAGCCCTGGCTGGCCGCGGACACCCGGGGGTTGAGGTTCCGTGGGTCAAAGTCGAACGTGGGACCCAGCCGCGGACTGAATATGGCCTGGTTAGCCGCCGGAGTCATAGCTAAGTACCCCTCATCATCTGCAATAGAAGAATACACAAATAACTAACTAACGAACATTTACGTTTTGTGATTGCAAGAGACGGAGCGTTTTGTCACTACACGAGTCTCTACCTCATCAGACCACAACGAAGAACAGTCCGTGAGCTCTTAGAATGCCATTCAGGTTTGTCTTGCTGTCTCTCTCACTCGGGCAGTATCAAATCCATAAGTGTAAATGAAACAGCAAGACAAACCCAAAAATGAAATGGCATTGTAACGCACTTACTAACAAATGACCAACAGTCAGCGAGTTTCACATTAAATCTCTGGCTACGGGTTTGTTCCAGTAATCATGCAACAAGGAAACATGAGTTAAAATAAACACAATTCTGTTTTTATTCGGCTGTGATGTTTTACGGTTTTAAGTAATTGGAAATTCATGTGGAAAATCCGGCCATAAAAAAGAACCATCAGCACCATAACTGTTATGATTATGACTTGTTTGTTTTTGGCGCAAAGAGAACATTACACGGCCAAAAAACTCATTACGCCCGTTTTTTAGGATACGTTAGTAAAATCAGATTAAATATTAGTAGACTATTAATCTTTAGTATTTGCTCTAATCGTTCCAAAAGACGATTCACACAATCGCGGAACATTCGTTAGTTTCGCGTTAAAATATCATTGCACATCTTACGAACATGCACTGACGTTAAATTCAAAACTGTTAGTTGCTATAATTTTTTTATGGAGTATTCTGCGCATTTACAAGAAAACTTTTAAATTAGTTTTGTACAACGATGATCGTGCCACACATTATTACCCGGGAAGATCTCGCTGCTTGTTATCAAAACTGGGTGCTTTCCGTTTTATCTAGAGATAACGAACATACAATTAAGTTTTATGTAAAAATACAACATAATGTACAAATAAATGAAAAGCGTGTTTATAATAAGTGTTTATGTGGTATGTACAAGTGTCTTAAAACACTTGTTTCGATCCATTTACATATCAATGCTCTGTACCTACGTCCTTTGTAAAACTTTGACGTAGACATGACTCAACTGTAACACATACTCATCGATTAACGAGGTTTCTACGTAATTAAACAAATGAAGATCCAACGTTAAGCCAGGAGTGTTTCTATACGACAGCGTCAAAGAATTGTTATATGTTGCGAGCGTATGTTTGTATTATGTGTGTTTTTTTCTTTGATAAGCTGTGCAATTTGAATAGCTTCATAAATTTTGAGATTATGAGGTCTGTCCTGCTTGATTCTTCTTCGTTGTAGAAGTCACATAAATAAACTATAAATTATAAACAAAAAACATGAGGAAGGGTGGAAACTTTTTTTTATGTGGTATAATCTTAAGTTTTGTTTATCCGCCTGCTATAATGTAAGTATACTTACAGTTATTTCTTAAGAAATTCTACAACAGGACAATTATTTTTTCAGCTACTACTTAAACGTTATTGTGATCGGGTTTTCGTTTTTAAATCATTTGTTCCTTCCCCTAGTTGTTTGTTTTATTGATAAAATCATTTTCCATCATCATACAAAAAATATACCTACTAGAAATACTTCTGATTGCATAGGTACTTAAAAATTATTCCACTAGTACTTAATTTATTATTCTGGTTCAAACAAAGGTCAGGGTCAGTGTTGTTGTTACTTTGACAATACAAAAAGCAAAAGACGGTAAGTATTTAATTTTGTTTCATAGCATCCCATAGTAGATTGTACACCGAGGGGATAAAGCACTGTATTATGTCACGGGCGCGAAATTGAATCCTGAGCGTACCGAAGGACTCTAGATTTAACTCCCGAGCGCAGCGAGGGTGTTATGAGTTAATTCCTGAGCGTAGCGAGGGAATTAAGATTGAGTCCTGAGAGGAGCGAAGAATTTAAACGCATCCAAGACATCAACAGTTTTATCTCCGAGGAGTATACTCTACTTTTCTCACCTTTTGCGAGACAATAAAAACTAAGGCAACTAGAAAAAGAATTTCATTTAAACAACAGTAAGTAAAACAAAACCGGTCAAGTGCGAGTCGGACAAGCGCACGAAGGGTTCCGTACCAGAAAAAAGGCTAACAACTACTCTGTTAACGTTACTCTGTTAAAACGCCAACAACTATTCTGTTGTATGGGAGCCTCCCTTAATTTTTTTTTTATTTTTTTTATTTTAGTATTTGTTGTTGTAGCCACAATAAAAATACATAATCTGTGCAAATTCCAACTGTCTAGCTATTACGGTTCTTGAGATCTAGCTCGGCGAGTGGTAGCCATGAAAATGGGCTAAAATATCACGTTTTTTGTATGGGAGCCCCCTTAATTATTATTATTATTTTGTTTTTAGTATTTGTTGTTATAGCGGCATCAGAAATACACAATCTGTGAAAATTTCAACTGTCTAGCTATTACGGTTCTTGAGAGACAGCCTAGTGACAGACGGACGGATGGACGGACGGACAGCGAAGTCTTAGTAATAGGGTCCCGTTTTTACCCTTTGGGTACGGAACCCTAAAAATTATATTTCCAACATTGGTCCAGTTGTAATATTTTTATTTGGAATCTTAGCAGTTATAACGCGGCATTTGTTTTATTTGAAATTTGTTTCATTCGTTTGAAAATCGAACGCCGCCGCATGCCGTGGCATGGCCATCTCGATTTTCGGAGCCGGGTGATTTTTACGAAATTAGACTTTAAGGGTATAATAATAAGAACGATGAGAAGTGAGATTCATATTACTAACCAGCGGGTTATAATGAAATTCAGTACAATATTACTACCCGGCTAAAGCCAAGGGCTATAATGAGTTACTTTGAGTAAGGTTTACATGATATATAATTAGCCATTGTCGAGCAGGTGGTGTGAAAATTTAATTATTCTAAATTCCAAGTAAATACAGTATTATTAAAAGTAAAGAGAAAGTATTAGTAAAGAGTATTCCTTGCGTTTTAAACATTAAAACATACTATCTAATATAACTAACAACTTTGTTAGATTTTATAATTATTTACGAGCTCTGTCTGTGCGTTCAAAGCCTTCATTTAATATTTAAGAAACGGGACACCTCAAGGATCTTTTACTTTAACCCCCTTATTCATAAACACTCTATAAGCTTCTACTAACTTAGCAATCGTTTGTCCTTATCTGTGAAAGGTAAATGTCAATGTGACAGATAAGGACAAACGATTGCTAAGTTAGTAGAAGCCTATAGAGCGTTTATGTTAAGGGGGTTAGTCTATATTATAAACAACAGCCGGGCTAGCACGAGAACGCGCGAAAGTCGCCTTGCGCGCGAAATATACTACCCGGCTCTTTCTAAAACGAACAGTAAGAAAAAGACGGGCAATCTATCTCGCGCGCGACGCGAGTCTTGACGTGGTGACCGCTCTGGATACTCATACGGCTAGTAGAAATAATTAATGTATAACAATCAATACATGCTTTTAGAGCGTACTTTGGAGGTAAAAGTATTCATCATTAAAACGTAGCTAGAGTCACGAGTCAAAGTATTTTAATCAAAACACTAAACATTTTGATTTGTAAAGGCGCTTTTATTGATATAATTTCTACATAAAACGACACGAAACCTTCATCCAAAGTGTGATGGTAAAACAAATAAGATTGTTTACTAACGAGCGCAAAGCGTTTATTTCCATGACGACTTTTGGAGGAAAATTGGTTCCCCCAGCGGTGTGAATGGTGAATTTGATGTTAATAATCTTAATTCACTACGCTATATCATTAACCATCCCATCACAGACTTTTTTAACAATTGTCGTCTGCCCTGACGACCGTGCAGAGACCGTGAGATCCCTACGAATACGTGTATGATACTGATATGCAACGGTGTACAAATGTGTGCCTGGAGCATTCACGTTACATACCATGCTTTGTCTGTGATGGGCAAGGCAAAGTTACCAAAGTTGCTTAATGCGTGCCAAGTTTTATACAGCGTAAGGGATAGCGTATATGGCTCCCTTACGCTGAATAGAACTTAGCTCGCATTAAGCGATTGTGGTAACACCCCAGGACTTAATTATATATTGTAACAGGTTGCAACTCAATGTATAATTCGATACGGTGACGTCCTAGCCTAGCACTTAGTATTTGGATGGGAATCCTTAACTTACCATGTTGCAACGGTATCGCCGTGGGACTAGGATTGACGCCAAAGAAGAAGCCGTTGGCGTCGTTGGCGTAGTGGTGTGGACTTGGCGTGATCTGGTTGTTGTAATCCGGGGCACACACTCGCACCAAATAGTCTTCCCCGGTGCGGTCTGCGTTCTGGTCCGCCAATGGTGCGTTTAGCTCCAAATAATGCTGAAAAGTTACAAAAAAATTGTTAAAAGAAACACCAGACAGATTATTAAGTAAGTCATAAGTCATTTATTCATTATTATTTTTTAGTAAGTAAGTAATGCTTTATTGTACAAATATTAAGAAACAAATATAATTCACAAAATAATATAAATAACAATAATATATGCACAAAGGCGAACTTATCCCTATAAAGGATCTCTAACCAGTTAACCTTTGACGAGGGACCGACAAAGAGTGAGTTTAAAAATTCCAACAACCAAGCAACCAACCGTATGCTAAGCTAATGCTGTATGTATGATACCGAAACATGATACGACCGGACAAGTGGTATATGGTATAACTGAGGAGATCTTATGCCGGCTTAGCAGTGCTCAAAGTCAAAAGAAATTCTTTTTTGCTAAATCGTAGACACGTGATGTGGTTTAAGGAGTCATTGGTAGATTAAATATAGACGTTTAAAAATCGGTTCAACTGTTAAATTTTCTAGGTGTACACTCGAGGCATTGACTTCAAAATAAACAACTACACTCCCAATCGCAAACAAAAGTGCCTCAAGAAACGTCCGAGCGGCATTGTCTATGTATTGTGTGTGTCAACACATCAACTTACACAGATAACATTAATTTATTCGTTCAAATTAACACCTTATTTCGTGGCAGTAATGTTTAATGTCAATTGCATACGATCGTGAGAAGTAATAACACGACGCCACGCGCTGGAAACCTGTCTGTCTCTTGTTCTGAAGCGTTTGAGATTACGGTGCGAAAGAGACATGTACATTGTTATCGAAGCGCGGTCGAAACACGACTGAACAAAAACTCTGCACAATAGACGTGTCGTGCTGACTTTTGCTTCCGACAGTTTTTGAGTGTGATTGGGGTCTAGTTGTTTATTGTAAGTCAATAACTCGAGGGCATAAACATCGATACCGCCATCCTGTCTAATATGTGTATCACCGACCTTATTGTTTGTGACATAAAGGTGAATAGATGTTTTTGGACGTCTTGGTAACGTACACACAGCAAAGCTATTCGGTAAGCACCTTTGCATGCACGCGCCGCTTTAAACCGACTTACCGAATAGCTTTGCTGTGTGTACATATATTTATGCTCTTGACTGTACCTATTCTGTGGATTCTTTTATTGCTACAAACCCTATATAATGTCTGAATACGAATTCTTTCAACTCGATTAAGATTTCTTGAAATGAAATGAAATTGAGATGAAATGACATGAAATGAAATGAAAAATGGAAATTTATTTTGCTGCAACAAATGTTGTTGTCTTGACTTTATGCTTTAAGCACCTCTTTTTCTCACTAAGGTAATAATGAAAAGGACAAGAAAATCGGTTACATACGTTGCGGACATTGTCTTCAAGGAAGGACCCAATGGTTTCTTGTAGGTCGGAGAAGGTGGGCCTCTTTCCCGGTCGATGCTCCCAACATGACTGCATCACTTTGTACAGCTTGTCGTCTGCATACATTGGCTTGTCTAGGCGATGGCTAGAATTTAATAATCATGTTCAGTTTAATATTTGGAGCCACATAAATTACGAACACCTTCACATAAATACCTAATTTCACTTATTAAGGACACATGTAATCGCAAGAACGTATGGCTAAACAAAAATAATAGTCAAAAGATTTATTATCTACTCGTATCGTCAATGAGTGATCGCCAAAGTGGAGTCAAAATCATTCAAGTCTAGAAAGCTGAAGATTATTTCTTAAGTGTACTAGGAAGGGATTTTTGAAAAAACCCACAAGATATGATGTTCTGGAGGTACTAAAAATAAATATAACGAAAAGCATACCTAATTTAGGACTTCTGTTTCTGCCACCTTTTAGTTAAGCTATGCAAAGTGAATTCTAATCACATACATACATAAATCACGTCTTTATCCCTTACTAGCTGTTGCCAGCGACTTCGTCTGCAAAGAATTCGTTTATCGCTATCCCTCGGGAACTACGCAATTTTCCGGGATAAAAAGTAGCCTATGTGCTATTCCAGACTTTTCTCTATCTATGTGCCGAATTTCATCCAGATCCGTTGGGCCGTTCTGGCGTGATTGAGTAACAAACCAACATCCATCCATCCATCCATCCATCCATCCATCCATCCATCCATACTTTCGCATTTATAATATTAGTTAGATAGGGTAGACAGAGCCTAAGATAACAGAACCTAAAGGCCACGTTTAGCATGATTGTGGGCGTATAGCTGGAAAAGGGAATCAAAATAGTGATGGGTTGCTACCCGCATCGCCTATAACATGATTCCTAAGATTTTCGCCCATTCCCTCGATAGGTTTGTACCATCTGCGCGGGAAGTGAAGCAACTGGTATATTCTATGTTTTTTCTTTACTCGCAGACCAGCATGGAATTCTAATTAAAATGTGTTACTTTAGACACCTTTTTTACGAGATTATCTTTGAAGCGCTCCAGATATTTCTATACCTACAGTCGTATATAGATAGGTACACATCAGACTAACTTGCGTATATTCCGTAGAAAATATGTGACTAAAGTAATTAACAGTGAATAATTAAAAAAAAATGTATTATAGTTTCTAGTTAACTTGTTTTTTAACGTAGGTACCTACTAAATAGTTTAACTGGGTAAAACACTAATTAAATATTAGAAATATGAGGATACCGAGGAAAGCCACAAGCATTATTTGTAAACAATAAGTTCTACGTCAACAGTGAGTTTTTACGAAGTGCGAAGAAATTAAGGAAAATACCAGTTTTGTACTAACAAAACTGGTATTTTCCTTAATTTCTTCACGTATACGTATGCTACAATTGTAAAATAACAATAACAATTTATATTGGGACAGTTGACACCAATATTGACCTAGTCCTAAACTAAGCAAAGCTTAAACTTAAACACATATTATACATCCAAGGCTCGAAAACAAATATTCGTATTTTCATACAAATATCTACCCCGACTGGGGATCGAACGATATGCTTAAACCAACCAATTAGGAGAGATTTTATATAACCAATAGACTTACAAAATATAGCAAGGTTGTAAAATTTTAAGAAATGGTATATCTTATGAAAGTTGTTAGAACTTATGATAAATGAGTGTCATATTTATACGTGCCGGCACGTAAGTCTAGCGATGATGAGTCACGTGGAAGGGATCGGCGCACCCACGGATACCGCATTTTATACTTCTGCGCATACAGGTCATCGCTAGACTTACGTGCCGGCACTTATACGTGGTGTTATTCTACACAAAAGTTGAATTTTATTAGCTGAATGTTGAAGCCAATAGTTGTTTTTATACAGATCGACAGGCACACCATTTGTGAACTTTTAAAATCACTAGGTTTTAAAAAGCAATCGTACCCTTCGAGCAGGCGCGGCAGTAGGTTTTGTGGACTGATTTCTGGATAAGGCGTTTTTGCGAGAGAGAATAGCTCCCACAACACGATGCCGAATGACCACACGTCGGATTGAGTCGAGAATATGCGGTCCGTCATACATTCTATGGCTAACCACTTCACTGGTAAAGGACTCTGAAAAGAAACGGGAAAAGAATTGATTAATAACTAAGTTCTTGGGTGTTCTGGACCTGAAGGTGCTTACACTTGGAAGATGAAAGAGATAAACTCTTCACGAACAAAGTCGCGGATAATAGCTAGTCAGAAATATGACAGCCAATAGAGTAGTAGAACTAGTTCTTCTGAACATCTTTTTTCAGGATTTTTAATTCATGTTGACATAATGTTTTAGTAAATCGATGTTCAAAGGTAAACACTCATCAAAGACGTGACGTCAACGCTCCAAAGAAAAAACTCTGCAGGGGTATTTAACCACTGGCTAAAGTATGTAAAAATCACTACATTGTATAAAACAAAGTCGCTTTCCGCTGTCTGTCTGTCTGTCCTTATGCAACGGATTTTGCGACAGACAGACAGCGGAAAGCAACTTTGTTTATAATCTTTAGTGATAACACCGGATTCATTTTGACACTCCTTATTTATGTTATTTAGGAGTAGAAAACTCGTGAAATGTATTATTCGTACCGTGACTAGAATTTATTAAGCTCGATAAAGATTTTAATTAGTATGCTTCGTGTGTCGCCGTCATTATAATTAAGGCAGACCTGTAATCCAGATTGTCAATAATTTTAAAACATTTCACTTGTGAAATTTTAATTAGGTAGATTAAAACAATTCTGTAATCCAATTACATGAATATAGTAGATATCGACCGGAATAATAAAATAAAGATTTTGTTTATTGACAAATGCAAAGAAGTTTGTTCTCGTGTGGAAGTATAACAGGGTAGGCGTTCCACAAGGCAGTATCTTGAGGCCCCTTCTCTTTCTTATTTACATCAACGACTTACCAGATGTAACCGACCATGCCTACACATTGTTTGCCGATGACATATCCGTAATTGTGCTCTATGAATAATCCAGAATACAATATTGCCATAAATTATACAATATTTCAAATAATCAAATGGTTGCAATAATCTAAAGGTCAATGTAAGTAAAACCACATATGTACAATTTCACACAAATAGAGGCAAAAAGAAAAATTTGATATTGAAATATGACGACAATATAATAGCTGAAGCCAACCAAACTGCTTTCCTAGGAATAATCGTAGATGACATATGTTCATGGAAACCTCATATTGAAAAGATCTGCAGCAGGTTGAACAGCTTTGCTTATGCTCTGTGGCGCTTGTGCAAAGTACCCAACAAACAATCAGCAATTCAAGCTTACCACGGCTACGTATGCTCTATCCTCAGATACGGAATTCTGATATGGAGGAATTCAACACATATAAATCGAGTCTTTATTGCACAAAAACAATGCGTTCGGAGCATCTTTGACGTTCCACGTTTCACTACTTGTAAGCCACTTTTTAGAGAGTTGAAGCTAAGCTACTGACGGTACCATCATTGTACATATTTGAGCTGTGTGTCTTTGTGAAGGCACACCCCGAATTGTTCAGTAAGACAGGTGATACGTGGGCTCCCACTCGTTATCCTAATAAGTTGTCTCTACCTAGAGCAAACACCAAACTGTGTAAAAATAATTGTTTCCTGATGGCGATTCGTACTTTCAATCAGTTACCAAGACAATTTCAGGATCTGCCATTTAAAGAGTTCCGAAATAAATTGCTCAAATGGCTACAAGAACAGTATTGTTTTGCGATTCAGTTGTATTTGTTTTATTTTAATTGATTTTGGACTTGTGCTTCCTATTTTAATTATTTACAATGTTTAATTTGCATGTCATACTATTGACTAAATATGTGAACTGTATCTCATTTTTGACATCTAATGTATACCATATTTAATTGCAAATAAAGATTTTACTTACTTACGCGTTAACAACACGATTTTGATTTTCTTTTTTTATTGGATACGGTTCTCACCATGAGAGTACTTACGTATACGTAAAGTTATAATCTTTCTATGTTTTATAAAAAAAAACTTACCATGAGGGCAAAATACGAAATAAATTATCTGTTTTTATAGTATACTATAAGCAAATCAGGACGGCTTGTCAGTATTTTCCGTCTCTTAGATTACCGTGGACTTTTAATTGCCCCCGATAAAAGTTACGATTCATAAAGTCTAGTCGTTTCTATTAGAGAAATGATCTCGAGATATTGGCAGTGTCGTAGCAGACCATTACTGTCTTAATAAACTAGCTGGCGATCAAATTGAATCACGCTATGATCACAACCGTCCCGAAAGACGAGCACCGGTCAATCAATAACTGACTCTATTGCCTACCAGACGCGAACAAATTAGCCAATACACAAAGATAATAAAAGTTTATATCTCTCGTTTATGACGACCAAACAAACAGCGATGTGGTCATGACAACAGAAACGCGTCGAGACAAAGAAACTTACATTCTCTTTCTTCTGATACTCGTCGTTTTTGTAAATGCTTCGCGCCAGGCCGAAGTCGCATATTTTGACGACGTTGTCTTCAGCTAACAAGATATTTCTCGCAGCTAAGTCTCCGTGAAGGATCTGTAAAGGAAACGAGTAACTTGTTAAGGATATAATGTATTTGCATCAGTTCCAATTACTTACGTCAACATGCTTTGTACACTGTTCATTTGCGGTAGAACTAGGGTGTAAAGTAATTCCATACCCACATATGTGTACATAAATGTGTCGGATTGCTACATCGGGTCGAGCTTGTAATTTGAGGAACATGGACGTGTCGCTGGATAGCTCATTACGTAGGTAGTATATACGCAACATAAATATTGTCCGTTAGTAAATATTTATCAGGCCCGGTTAGAGATTTGAAGATGGGTTTTGGAAGTGCCAATAAAACCGTTACGAGGGCAAAGCGTCTTTAACAACCGAATAAAACATGAACACTTACTTGTTCTATTGCCATTTTACGACCGAATCCACTGACTTAAAGCACTCATTAAATAACTATATTATTAGTTAATTTTTAACAAACAATAAAATACTATTTCGTTATTTAAAATGATTTCTGCTGTTTATGTTTCACGCAATTTTGAATACTTTGTTGGCATGGTCCGGGGTTTGAAGTCAATTGATTGATAGCTTAATTAACTTCTTTCTACTTTAATTAATTAGTTTCTTACGCGTCAAGGTCAATAAAAAAACTAATCTTTGATTAGTTTTACAATTAGAGTTTGAGCAAATAACCAATTTGTTCTTCTAAATATACTCGTCTAATGTTTGCCACGCCCACATAACAGATTTAGAAACGTTCTAAGCCCATTGAAAAAGAGCTAGGACTCTGATTGCTACTTCAGTTCCATTATTTGATGATCACATAGAGATAATCGTGATGGGTTGTTACTTGTTATCTACGTACCTTTCTGCTAGCCAGGTACTCCATGCCCCTGGCTATTTGGAAGGCCCAAGCTAAGAGGTCACGGGAGTACAGCGGTCGCGGCTTGCGTCCGTCGCTCACGTAGTCACTCTCGTAGTTGGAACGCCATTCGGGCTGCACGTAGCCCGTCTCTGATACTGTCAGTGCAATATTAGTTATAGTCGGTCCCAATCGCATTAAATCTTAACGCCATTTTGGGTTAAGTTGATGAATCGCTAATTCTAGATTCTAAAGAACAAGCTAAGCAATGGATTGAAAGCAAGAAAACAATATACATAGGGGAAAGTGGTCACCATTCGTACACTTTTTAGATTTCATTTTTAGGGTTCCGTACCCAAAGGGTAAAAACGGGACCCTATTACTATTTAATTTTTATTTAATTGTCAAATTTATCTAGTTTATGTACCTAAGTGTAGTGTAACAAAAAAAAAGCCGTGGTAGCCTAGTAAAAAAGCCCGCGGTAGCCTAATGGTTTGATCTGTGGCCTCTCAAGCAGAGGGTTGTGGGTTCGAATCCCGCGGGCTCGCACCTCTGAGTTTTTCGGAATTTATGTGCGATATCTCATTTTAAATTTATCATCAGCTTTTCGGTGAAGGAAAAACATCGTGAGGAAACCTGCACACAACTGCGAAGCAATTCAATGGTGTGTGTGAAGTTCCCAATCCGCACTGGGCCCGCGTGGGAACTATAGCTCAAGCCCTCTCATTTTGAGAGGAGGCCTGTGCCCAGCAGTGGGACGTATATAGGCTGGAAATGATGATGAAGGGTTATAACCATTTTTCAATGATAAAAAGTATGTGTACGAATGGTGACCACTTTCCCCTACACAGAAAAAGTTTTCCTACTTCATATTGCTGTTGCGTGAAAACAGAGAATGTTCTTAATTGCCTTAAGCGTTCATGTTTACTGCCTACTTACAATTATTTTAATGCTCCTCGCGGGGAGCGTATTGATCCAAAATTTAACACAAAGGCAATCTTGCTTTTAACAATAGGAATCAACCAATAGAGTAGAAATATCGTAATTAGTTTTAGGAAATAGTTTGCCGCATCAGTTTGGTGTTAGCTGCTTGACCTATATAAGGTCAATCAGAACTCTAGGTTCTTCTTAGGCCAACTAGACATTATGATCGATGTCCACACACACATATTTAATATAAGTTAAGTACTCGTTTTTTGTGGAAAAAAAGTAAATTATTATGCAAACTAAAATAGGTTAGGGATAAAGCTCGCGAAAAATGAGTGCTATCTAGTACGACCTACTGTAGTAGGTGGCAAATGACTAAATGTTGCACAATTGGATAGCCGGTATAACTAAACTACTATATTGGTTAGTTCCTCCATGTTTTAACCTTATGGTGTGACCTGTCCTATCAGTCGTGGTTACGCGGCGGGTTAAAAGCATGGGATTATTTTGCCTTTTGTTATCATTAAGCGTCAAAAAACGTGCAAGGTGCCAAATACTAAATTTTGCTTCCGTTGTTACATTTTGATTATTAAAAAGGAATGTTATACTTAGCAATAAAAATACATGATAGGCATTTTATGTAATCTGGCTATTATGTTTACGTGTATATTATTTACTTATTTCTCTGACTTATTGGTTGTCTGGAAGAGATCGCTATTAAGCGATAAGACCGCCTATTGTATACTTTGTTCTTTGTTTCTGTATTGTACTGATGAGTGGTGTTTAATAAAGATCATTTTGTATTGTATTGTACGTTCACTGATAAACCTATACATATAACAACTACGGTTAAACTCGTACATTCGTTGAAGTGTTTAAGTACCTACCTATGAGAAGGAGTTTTTTATGAGAAGTAAATTTCTTCAGATATCTATCACCCTAAGAAGAAAAGATAAAAACAAAGAAACTGAAATCAAAATACAGCAAAGCAATGAACTTAGGCAGAAGGTTTAGTTAACAGGAAATCAACCAATTATATTGATAAGAGAAACGAGATCAAGTCAAAAACAGGTTTAAAATATGCAACGATTTACGTTCCATAATAAGGAAAATTTCGCGTATTATTTAGTCTGTATTCATCTAACTAATATTATAAATGCGAAAGTATGGATGGATGGATGGATGGACGGATGTTTGTTTGTTACTCAATCACGCCAGAACGGCCCAACGGATCTAGATGAAATTTGGCACATAGATAGAAAAAAGTCTGGAATAGCACATAGGCTACTTTTTATCCCGGAAAATTGCGTAAATCCCGCGGGATAGCGATAAACGAATTCTTTGCAGACGAAGTCGCTGGCAACAGCTAGTAATTTAATAAAACCAATGAGTCTAACATCCATCACTTCGAAAGTAAGTAGGTAGAGGTAAACTTATTTATTTAACACAATTGATTGATTTCATTTTTGTAACACCTGAAAATGTATATAATGGTTCGAAAGCATTTTGCCTCCTGATCACTGCAATATGTTTATATAATTTAAATATCGCTTATTAGGTATAAAAAACAAAAATTAATTAAAAATATGTCCTAATTTTACCAAAACTACCACAGGATAGGTGAAACGCCTTTGCTTTTTTCACGAAAAAAAATAAGCTATCATAATTTTGTATTTTTGACAACTTCAAAGTACAAGGGGGGCAACTCTGAAATTCTATTTTCGAAGTTCGTTGCATACCTTCTCTCTCACTCTCAAGATAATGACTACTAGTATGAGCGGAACAGCACGAAGCGAACCTCGAAAATCGAATATTGCAGAATAGGGCCTGACATTGACAATTTGAAATTAACGTCAGCTTTTTTTTCTATAGAGATAAGACAAAGGGATAAGTGTGTATTCTGTGATAGTATCGGAGTTACGCTCTTTTAGAATAAGCCCAAATTAATAAATTAATTATAAATTAAATACAAGCCCTTGCGAAATAAAATTACTGTCAGCATGTTCATCTTTTCAAACAAAATACAGAGAACCATTAAAATTATAGACTCAGAAATATGAAATGTTGTCAATTATTAGGAAATGAAACAAAAGAAACTTCAGACCGTAAATGAAACAGGAAAAAGTGCATCAACATTCAATAGGTGTTTTTATTCTTCACTTAAAAATACTTGAATTATGAGTGCAATAAAAACTGTGAAATGCATAAAAATTACCTTTTTCAGATTCCGAAGGTTTCAGTTTGTCTGATAAGAAATTGAATTGTTTAATTATTTTTTTTAAACTTCCCGGTAAACTAAGTACGAGAATCGGTAATGTAATCTTTTATCTAATATTTCAAAGGTATAATTATATTAACCCGTGGCACCCTTATATAAATATAAATTTGAGCAAGTAAGCGTACGAAGAAAATGGTACTACTTATTATATTATTAGTTTCTAGTAAAAGACTGCATTTTTTAGGATGCAGATAAGCATAACTAAAGGCAATTTTTGAATATTCCTTTCCAATATCTTTTATATTGGATTGAAAAATAGCAATTTTCTAGAAAAAATCCACGGTAAAGTAACGGTACAAAGTATAAGGCTGCAACCAGTTTTGATTATTTTCCTGTCTTAAATAGACAAATATTTTTACTTTATTCCTGCAGGCAGGTAGGTACTTCATATCGGTATTATAATTCTCCTAATATTAAAATTTGTCATTTACCTGTTCTTCCTGATCGATTGCTAGCGGCCGTGTTTAGGAACGTGTGGTCTGTTTCTTGTGTCTGATTAGAATTGAAGCAGTCGGAATTCATCCTGGAAATATTAAATTGCATAAAATATGGCAATCTTATTATTATTATTTTTTTTTGCCCTCATTTTTCTGATCAGGACGGAATAATGTTTACGCAATGGTAATCCGTAATTGGTTTCATGTAAATTGTAAATATCATTGGTTTGAAAATATCTGGGTTGTTGACTTCATAACAGGTAAACACATTTTTTTGCAATTAAATTGAAAATAATGAGATACTAAAAACTGGCTTAATTTCTATGGAACTATTAAAATTTAACCTACATGATCACAAACACAAAAATGTCTGGAGCAATTAAGACCTTCAATTTATTGTGAAAAGCGTCAATTTCAAAAAAAAATTGCCCTAGCCTTATAAAAAAGACTGCACGTTATTCATAAAAAAAGTTATGAACCTGTCATAAGAACAGTTATACATATTGGGTCTGTGACGGATATTTTCAAAGTGATAGATTACTTTTAGACACCCAAATGTTAAGTTAACAGAAGATTAACTAGCGTTTGTGAATAACACTCTAAGTTAACAACACCTCTATCTGTTTTACTGGGTCTATCTAGACTTTCCACGCTCCGTATTTGAAAGCAGGAAAAATTTAGACATCAACAGGGAAAACACAGGAACAGCGCCAGCTCACTCGTTTCCATGAAGAAAATCTCGATCCAATAATACCTAGTATACATTTTCTTTAAGCGTTTCAATGATAAGGTACGCAATTTAGCAATAACTTTACCGGTTTCTAATCAGGACTACTTCGATGCTATCTTATGCCCGTTTGACAACAAAAAGCGAACAGATTACCACTAACACATACCTATTGAGCCCAGCACCAATCGTCACTGCTTCCTAAACCTACTCAGACATTGTCCCTGTTTTCCTTCCTGTATAACTTGATGTATGAAAAATAACCGAACCTAAAGATTTAATTTCTAATGTAGAAGCTTTTTTTTGCTTCTACTTTTTGTTGAATTTCTAGTCAATCGGACAAAATCGTTTTCTTCTGCATAGAGGGTCCTAGCTGGATTACCAGAATTTCACTTCAAGATTATTTTATTGTTACTGAATTTGTGCATGTGCATAAGTGTGCCAAAATTTCACGTAAATCCGACCACAAAAATTGGGTCAAAATTCACTTGCAATATTTCATTACAGGCACCGGGCCATGTGAGAGTAAAAAACAAAAGCTTGTACAAAATCCTTACGTACCCGCTGTTTCCACTGCTACAAGAGAAGGCTCGGTTTATGTTCCCTTGGTTTTTCTCCTTGTTGTCGGTCAGCTGATCAATAAACACATCACGGTGTCTCTGCATGTAGTTGTGGATGTTTCCGAATTTGCAAAACTCTACTATCACGATTAGTTCACCTAAAAAAATAATGAAAATGACACGGTGGAAGCGACTTTAGCTACAACTAAATGGCTAATTGAGACGTTCGTGTTATTTACTAATATTGTTTAGTAAACTGGTCTGAGTTTGCGACTTAATAAATTATTTGGTTTTTGTCTCATAATCATAACATTATAAGGAAGAAACTATTCCAAATAAGCACTGGATATGTTCCACAAAAGTAGGTGCATTTTAAGTAAGTGCCATTGTATTCCAATTATAGTTATGTTTCCTTTTTGTCTTGATATGGTAGTAATAAACCACATCATAACAAAACACTTAAAAGGAAAGTTTTAACACGAGTATTGTTAATTTATTACCATATTATGTTAGAATATTACGTAAGGACATTTTGCAAATATCAAAACAATAGTCCATTTTAGGAAGATTAAATATTACTAAATATGACGGGTCAGTGCTTAACTCGTCTTGGAAAACAAAGCCTCACTCGCGAAGTGAGGACCTATTAATTTTGAATAGTTCCTGACACTGATTATTCTGTGAGAAAAGATCGTGGGAGTAAGGTTTATATTAGGGATTGTGACTTTTGCCTAATATATTTTATGGTAGGAACATTATAAGTTGATATTGTCCTACTAATATTATAAATGCGAAAGTTTGTGTGTGACGATGTGAGTGAGTTTGTATGTTTGTTCCTTCTTCACGCTAAAACGACTGGACGGATTTGGATAAAATTTGGAACGAAGATAGCTGGTACCCTAGATTAAAACATAGGCTACTTTTTATCCCGAAAAATTGTGTAGTTCCCGCGGTATAGCGATAAACATACCAATTGCTAATTCTACGCGGATGAAGTCGCGGGCAGAAGCTAGTCTAATCTAATCTACTTAACTAATATTATAAATGCGAAAGTATGGATGGATGGATGGATGGATGGATGGATGGATGGATGTTTGTTTGTTACTCAATCACGCCAGAACGGCCCAACGGATCTGGATGAAATTCGACACATAGATAGAGAAAAGTCTGGAAAAGCACATAGACTACTTTTTATACCGGAAAATTGCGTAGTTCCAGCGGGATAGCGATAAACGAATTCTTTGCAGACGAAGTCGCTGGCAGCCACTAGTTACATTATAAGGAAGAAACTATCCCCAATAAGCACTGGATATGTTCCACAAAAGTAGGTGCATTTTAAGTAAGTGCCTTTGTATTTCAATTATAGTTATGTTTGTTTTCATTGTCTCACACAAACACCGAATACCAGTGGTTTCTTTTTTGTCTTGATTATGGTAGTAATAAACCACATCATAACAAAACACTTAAAAGGAAAGTTTTAACACGAGTATTGTTAATTTATTACCATATTATGTTAGAATATTACGCAAGGACATTTTGCAGATATCAAAACAATAGTCCATTTTAGGAAGATTAAATAGGTATTACTAAATATGACAGGTCAGTGCTTAACTCGTCTTGGAAAACAAAACCTTACTCGCGAAGTGAGGACCTATTAATTTTGAATAGTTCCTGGCACTATTATTATTCTGTGAGAAAAGACCGTGGGAGCAAGATTTATATTGGGGATTGTGACTTTTGCGTAATAATATTTTTATGGTAGGAACATTATAGGTTGATATTATAATCTATAATCGTGAAAGTAAATGAAAAAGTTTGCGATTGGTGAAATAACTTACGTTTGCCAACATTTTTGGTGCAAGCTCCTAGCAGGTTAACGATGTTAATGTGTTTCCCGAGATGCACCATTATCTTGAGTTCTGATGCCAGTGCTTTGATGTAGATATTGTCAGCAGTTTTCTTGACCATTTTGACGGCTACAGTGGTAGTGTCTTCAGCATTAATAATGCCCCGGGCTTCGGCTTTGTACACAACTCCGAAAGCGCCAGCGCCGAGTTGTGTTCCTGTGTAGTACATTAAATTTACGTTATTATAGCAATATTTTGCTGTGGAAACAGTGGAGCCAATTATAGTAAGCATCAGGCATTGCTTGTGGATGGTAGATTGACAGCTTTAGTCTGGATAAGAATTAAAAAACGAGTAGGAAAATGCGACACAAAATTCCTACTAACATACATAAATGCGAAACTTTTGTGAGGATGTATGTATGTTTGTTACTCTTTCACGCCAGTGCGGCTTAACGGATCTGAATGAAATTTGGAACGGAGATATATTATGATCCGGAGTAATACATAGGCTACTTTTTATCCTGGAAAATTGCGTAGTTCCTGCGGGATAGCGATAAACGAATTCTTTGCAGACGAAGTCGCGGGCAACAGCTAGTCTTTAGATATTTGGGGGTATCAACATCCAAATGAAGCACGGATGTTAAAGAATAAGAAAACAAACATGGCTAAGTACCTACACAATTTGAAAATATATGAAACTTTTGATTGTTTCAGAATACATTATTAAAAATACTAGCTTCTGTCCGCGACTTCGTCCGCGTAGAATTAGCAATTGACATGTTGACTCTATCCCGCGGCTACTTTGAAATTTTTCAGGATAAAAAGTAGCCTATGTGTTAATCTAGGATACCAGCTATCTCCGGTTCAAATTTTATCAAAATCTATCCAGTCGTTTCAGCGTGAAGAACAGATCGTCACATCCATCCATCCATCCTCACAAACTTTCGCATTTATAATTATTAGTAGGAGTAGGATTGCTGCCATAATTACCTAAAGTTAATTTATCTGCAGGGAATTCAAACTTGTCATCATATGGCAACAGCTCTGCTTGCTCGTCGATGCCCAAGTCTGGGTTCAAAGACGTTGCAGCACCCTCCTTGAAGTACAGTAGACCAGCTGCTGCCAATTCTTTGCGGAACTGCTTTTCTTTCTTTATCTTCCAAGTCAAGTAGACCACCAATATGATCAATGCAACAATGATGACTCCTATAGCACTGAGGTAGGCTTTTATGTGGGGTGACTTTCCTGTTTCTGTGTATAGGAAAATACTTATTATAGTAGTAACAGTCATCAGAAATTGTTGTTGGAGTAATTGTGTGCTCAAGTACTTTAGAAAACTTTTTTTGCAGAGGTTTTACATATATCATTTATTAAGCTTAAAAATAATAAAATCGTAACTATTTTATATCGTTTATGTCTGTACATCTTTTTTACTCTAATTAAAATAAGTCTTGCTTAATAATTCAGTCGGAACGGTTCTGGCTGAAAATCAGTGCTGCAGGTGTCTAACACCTCAGCGCAATGCTGAGCCAGCGACCGTTTCACTTTTGCGGAGACACACAACGCTGATGATCTAATTTTCATGTCTGTGTTTTTTTTGTTTTTGTTGTTTCTTTTCTATAAAATTGTGTGTATGCTCTTATATTTGTGTGTCTTGCAAAATGGATAAATGTCTTCTTTCTTTCTTCTTTCTTTCTTTCAGTCTACATTCAAGTATTTTCTATCGGACAGATCAATATCTGTAGGTATCAAAAGAATAACGAGACTATTAAATGAAAAAGCACGACGGAAAACCTACTACCCTAAAACTAGGTGGGTATTACTCCTTTTAATTTGACATGATAATATCGAAAGGAATGATGCACCTTCCTAAATAATGCGGGAATTCCGTGAATTTGGTCAATTTTTGCAACATGTTATTAAAATGTTATTAACTACCCGTGTAATATTCAAGCTTGTTTGAGTAATACTTACTGATATTAATTACGTAGGTCTTCTTGCTCTCAATACCGCGATGAAAGCTGGAATTCTTAGTTCTTGCAACACACTCATATTCATCAGTTGTATCATCTTTTTTCTCAAACGTATAAGTAGAATTTATCGTAGTATGATTTGACTTGAAAACGGTAATGTTACTACTTGGTAGCAGTTGGCCATTCTGTGGTGATAAAAAATGCACAGTAATGTAAAAATAATAATAACACGAAAACAAAGCATCTGAGGGTCGGAGGCCTGGTGACCTGACACACAGGGCATTCCTAGTTCGGGCACCAGTCTCCTCCATACAGGTCTGATAGTTTTAGAATCTTTTATACTGTTTTTAAATGTATCTTGTACTTGGTGGTGGAGAAAGTCAATAAATATTTATTATTATTATTATTATTATTATTAAAGAGATAGAATAGATTTATTTACCTTAGTCCAAGTGATTTCGGGTGGGGGTACCGCTTCGGCAACGCACAATAGTTCAACTTGTTGGCCAAATACCACTTCCTTGGTCTCAATGTCCAAGACCGGGATCTTTATGTTCGGTGGGTTAAGGGCTGTTGGCATATATTACGTTAATAATCAAGTAAGTTATGTTCTGTTGCTATGAAAAAAACGAATAGTTATTTAAAAATTCAATAAGAATCGTTTATTGAATGAGTAATAAACACACACTGGTTAGTGGTTACGCGGTGGTTATAAATTCCTACTTATTATCGTCTCTTGACGGCTTAATGATATCACTTAGTAGTCTCTACTATTCAGTGTTCACAATTACATGTTTTATGTCTTTAATGACATCTATGTGACAACAGAACCACATAAGATCATATAAGATTCCTTTACGCTGAAAATGTCATTTAAAAATCAAATGTTAATTTATTGTAGTAAGTGCGTGCAATTCACTTGTAATACCTTGAAACAATGCCGGCTTGAACCGGCACGTGTAAACATTAACACTAAAAATACTTTGTTTAGATTTACCTGCAACTGTAATGAAAACTGTTTCACTTTGCGCTGCTACATAGGTTTCGTTGTATCCAACACATGTGTAGTTGCCGGCTTGACTTAGCGTTATTTTGTCTATTTTTAATACAGCGATCAAGGATAGCGAACTATTGTAGTAATCCACTGCTCCAATGTTGATGGAATTATGAAACAAAATAGTAAATTTCATAAGTAAGAAAACCATTATATTATTTATAGTATTTATTTCGTTTTTACTTAAGTTTATTATACTTTGTTGTATGTATGTATGTATAACTCTTTATTGTACATAAAACACATGAAAAAGGTAAATACAGGACAACACAAATAAATAAATAAATTAAAAAATTGTAAATTGTTATATGGATTTTACTTTTTACTATGTATGTTTTGTGTGTTTTTGTGTTGTGTTTGTATTGTGTGTTGTGTGTGTTCTTTGTGTTTGTGTTTTTTGTTTGTTATTTGAGGTGTTCAATAAACAGTTATTGTATTGTATTATTGTACTTTTACATGAATCGTCGTATTTATTAAGTAAAGAATTTCAGTTTAAGCCATGGTTTTGATTTAATATTTTTTTGGTGGAAAAAAGGATAAATACAGGGGCTATAATTGTAGTCACAAACAAATTTATCCAACAAAACAACTTCGAAAGTATAGCAACGCTTAACTTACCCATATTATAGGGTAACTCCGAATAACCGGGTCCCAACCAGTTTACAGACGAATAAACATATTTGGAAGCCAGACACTTGATAGTTACAAATTGACTATCATAAACCCATTTCCGTTTTTGTCCATCGACGTATTCACCGTCAGGAATACCGAAGCCATCGGCAATCTCGTCCACAAGAAACCTTCTCTGCACAAAACTATGATTCGGTTTATTATGGATTATGTTTGAAGCGGCGCAGGTTATTGTGCCCGATCTTCTTACCGCCATTCTTAGAGTCGATATAACTTTATATTCGAATTTTTGATTTTCACCCTGTAAATATTTGGAAACGGTCAAACAATTTATATGCTAAAAATTGGTCCATAAAATGATTTGAATAGTGGTGCACCGTAGAACGTTCTCACAGTTTTTTTTTTTTTTGTTTAACGCTGCAATGCGAATGTGATATTATTATTTTGTGTAAAAAGGTTCTTCGGTGGATCATGGTTCAATCCAATCTACATTAATAACATTATGTATGATACGTTTTACAAGAATGAGACAATATGATTAAGACTGTCAAACTGGAAAAACTAAATCCCGTTTAAGTAGAGACAAAATTGTACTTTGAACCAGATTTAATGACTAAATCGAGACTGTTTTTTCCTGCAAAACGGCCTTAATTGCAGTATAATAAGCAACTTTCAAGTTAAAAAGAATTCTTACCGTTTTGTTTGCTAATTCATTCGTTTCGTCATCCACAAAAGACCACATAACCGTCGGTACCGGGTACCCAGTAACTTCACACTTCAAAATCGCCGTAGTGCCAACTACTTTCCTCTCTTTTGACAATTCGAACTGGATCTTTGGAATGTCTACAAAATGAAAATATTTATTCCAGTACGGTAGTAGTTCATAAAATTTACCAACAGAAAATATATTTTTATGTAAAAGCTTACCATATACGTTAAATGTATATGTCAACGTCTTAGTTCCGTTAGCATTTCTCGCTTCCATGGTGTAAAGTCCTGTGTCGTTTATATTCACATTGTGGACTGTCAACTTGGGATTGCCTAATTGAGTTTTTGTGATCTCATATTTAGAACTAGGTGTTATTGGAATATTATTGTCTTTATAACTGAAAAAAAATGTATAGTTTCCTATAAATATCTATCTTATTTCATGCAAGCCTAACACGTATTCTCCATTCCAATCCATTTCCTACAACTTCGCCTTCATCATCACCTTCACCACCTTCACAACCAAATCAATTTCATCTTAATTCCCACACCATCACTTTGTACGCAATTAGAAATTTTAGAGAATATTATATGAACTTGGGGAACTTGTTTGTTTACTAATGAAATTGACTATAACAGAACTGCCGAGCCATAACTAGTTACGCCCAAACGACGGCGCAGCCACTGACATCTGTATTGGCCTATAAACATAGAATAGATAATAACAGGGTAGAACGGAATCTCTTTTGACCGCGTCCAAAACGCCGCCATTTATATACCTACTTTCCCCTTCACGTCGTTACACCCCTCTGTCGTCCAGGCGTATTGCTAGGGTTGCTTACCGTTAAATATTATACTTACGTCTAAAGATAATATCGCTAAAATATAAGTTTTTATTTACTTTGAAATCATTATTTTATTCTAGTTTTACAAAATATGAAATTTATAAATCATTAGGTACGTACCTACATATTACAGATAGGTACTTCTAAGTAAGAAGTTATTACAAGTGCCATACCAAATGAAGCCATTTAAGATGATTTAAGTAAGTATTACTTACCGACAAATATAAAATAAAATACATACAGGCTCACGTAAAACTAGTAGTATTTTAAGTGCCAAACGCGCGTGCGGCGACGCCGGCCGTGGCAGCCTGACTGAGTCGCTCGCTTAGCGAGTACTGTAATATCGTGACCTTGAGTCCGGCCGGAGCGGGAGATTCCGTTCTACTATGTTCTTACTTATTCTATGCTATAAAAAAGTAATGTCCTAAGTTTAGTGTCCTAATAGTATTTTCTACGTATTTTGAGTACATGTATGAAGAGATTGATGAATGTGGATGAAGCGAAAGAGGTATGTCAGGATCGTAGCAAGTGGAACAAAGTAGTCACTGCCTACCCCTGTAAGAGGCGTGATGGTATGTATGTAAGTATGTATTTGAGTACATTTTTACATACATACATTGCATTAAATAAAATCTTGCATTTAAAAAAGCACCACTCATAAAAAAAGGGGTCCATAGCCGTAATTAAATGTAAATAGTAACCACAGCCATCGTTGATCCGCTAACACCAAAGAACGTACTTATCTTCGTAGGAAAATAGTAGCGGATACGTAAACTTATGTAACCCTTTTTCAAGCAAAATAAAGTATTTGTATTTGTATTTTTGTATTTGTACGTCCTCTTATGCATGAAGTACAGTTTTGGCGATATCCCCGAAACCGCCATTTTTCCCAGGAAGATACGCTCTTTTGTGTTTGTAATTGTGGTAAACATTTTCATTTAATGTTGACTACGTAACCTTCCATATATTTATAGCACTTGACCGATTTTTTCCATGAACCATGTTCATTCGATTTCATACTCACAAACGGTATGTAGCAGGAGGATAAGCATTCAAGTAATACATAAAGCTGAACTCTCTTTCTACGGTTGTGATATTCAACTGGTTCCCAAGCGTAAGATTTAGAAACGGTGTTTCTGAAAGAATATAAGTACTTTTTCCTTTATTAATAGTTAATAAAATTTTCTAACAAGTAAATATTTTTACTAGAAGGAGTTATTTCATTTATGTAAAGCATTGTGAATGGTACCTGAGAAGTAAATTCTTGTTCTAGCAGGTTTGTTATCATTAGTTTTCGTTATCGCTATGCAAGTATATACTCCAGCATCAGTTTCCTTAGCATTCTTAACACTTATAGCTTTGTATAGGGTGCCATGTAGCGTCTCGTTTTCGTTTGAGCTTATATCAACCTGAAAATAATAAAAAGACATTAAGGGGGTGCGCGCACTAGGCAGCCACGAATTCCCATCATGTTTTACTGGCTGCCGCAGCCTGGCTGCGCAGCCAGACTGCCTAGTGTGCGGGGGCCTAACTTGTTCTCTATTCAACAACGTAAACTCCGAGGACAAGGAATCGGATCGGGGGCTGGAGAAGCGGAGGGTGTTCACCGCGCCCGCACGTCGCTTCATACCCCGCACTCGCTTACGGCCTGAAGCGAGAGTATCTTGTAAATTTTTAAACCTTCTCATTATTGGTTTCACTATTAATTTATTTCAACGTCTGATCGATCTTTTTAGCCGTGTATCCACTAGAGGCAGCTTCAGGTCGAACGGCTGCCTCTAGTGGACACGTGGCTTTTCGTGTCTGAACGGCAACGGGACACAAAGTTTGTTTCCCAATCTTCCGCTTAATGCAGCGCGTGTAAAATACGTCTACATACATAGAATACACATCACTGCTGAGTACAAGACTCCTCTTAGAACGAGAAGGTTTATGCAGTAGTTTAAATTAAAGCTCAGAAGTAAGTATTTCATTTATTTTAAGTCAAAGAGAGGCCTCAGGTTTACACCTATACTTTTTGTTCAGATACGCCTGAACGATGTCATAGAGCTCAGACTACCCAGCTGCGATATGTGCTAGAAAAGTCGCTACACGAAGTAGGCAAAATTTTGTCGTGTTCTTATGTGTACGTACGGCTTGCTAAATAATAGTGAACCAAGAATTATCATGCATAATACTTTACCTACATGTGACTCTTACGATCTGGATTGCGATGGATCACAAGAATCTTGCCAGATCGGAATCTTGTTTCGTATTTTGACTTGGTTTTCCCCTACATGTACGTTTGTAAAAAGATTGAAGTACAAATTGAATTGAAACTTGCCTGGAACCTTGCTGCTCCGCGATCATTATGAATTATGATTCAATGAACGATCATAATCATAATATATGGATTTAAGCAAAGAAAACAGCCGGCTCCGATTTTCACATTGTGCCATTACACAAATAAATACAGATCCGAAGTCGGTGTTTTTGTTGAAAAAAAAACTTAAGTATACAAATACGTACCTCATTGAATCTATTCCGAGGAATGGTCCATTCAAGTGAAATAGCAGAATTGGATGTATAATTAACCGTGCAGTTTAGTAATATTGTCTCACCTTCGAGAAAATATTTGTTTTTTGCGTCTATCGTCGGTCTAACTAGTGACTCCACTTCCACTGAAAAAAAATCGTTGATTATTAGGACAACATAAAAGCAGAAATTCAATAAAGCGTCTAAGTGAACAGTACAAAACGCAATATCTAATATTTGTATTTAATACATAACAAAAAACAATAAACCGTACAACAATAAATCTATACCAGCTGTGAACATTTTGGCATTCTGTCAGACGAGCTCTTACTGGATTGGGTTCAGAAGATGCGATACTACTCTCAATATGCAAAAATGTTATTTAAAATTCTCTCTACTGCACTACACTTTAATATTGTAGTTTAATTTTCATTTTGAAATATATTCTAGTTTGAAACGAACTGTAACTTGTACGCGCGTGATTTTGTTTTAAATTACTGTGTACCTACTCATACTCCATACTATTTATTCATAATAATTATAGTTATTATTACCTACATGTAATTTTTATCATTGTTATTAATTTAAGTTTTATATATAAGTCAGTTCACAACATTAATTGAATAATATTAATGTAGCCTACAAACATGACGAACACAATACATAATGACTTATTGTAAAGGTGAAAATATAAATAGACATTGTACATTTACGTTTACGTAACAAATGCTAGAGATTAAATTATTAGTTAGGCTTGTGCACAAAAAATAATGCAGAGCAATACACCAAAGGAAAGAGAAAGAAACTGAAGTAAGCAAGCAGCAGGCAACATGAAACAGATTTTGTTACCTCAACAAACAAAGAATTAGTACGAAACGAACTAAAAACACAAAACGAAAAATGAACAGATAGTGTAACCACCACACCATGCTACCTCGTTAGGTGATAATTTCATCACTACTTACAACGCTTATTAGAACGAAAATACAAGTTGGCAGTTTTCGAAGAGGTTTGGATGCCGCGGCGACCTTCGCACTTGTAAGTGTGCGCCTTATGCACTTTGATTAAAAACCCAATCTTTGCAGAATTTCCTAGTATATGTGGTTTCTTGTTACCCGCCTGCTCTGGTTTCTTGTATCGTCAAATAAATATTTAATGGTTAGTTTCAACGTTTAAATTATGCTATTTACACGATAGGTCATGTTTTTCAAGTTTAACACAGTTTTAGCAGACAGACACTTAAATAAAGCTATCATCTTTTAATGAAACCAAGTGTAACATTATGTTAAAATGGAAAAACATGTTATACCACTTCCACGAAAATGTCTGTCATTCGTTAGTTTAGGTAGGTACTTAATTTTACATTAAACATAATAATTGAACGCCAGCGTGCCAAGTTGGGAGTAATTTAAGTAACCAAAAATAAATCCCAAAGATTACAAGTATCATTTCCGTGCAAGGGTCATTTTTATGTTAAGTTTTTAGCAAATCATCTAAACACCTACGTTTTTGCAAAATAAAGATTTTTTCATTTGCACTTGCGCCATTCGTGTCAAAGCCACTACTACATTGGACTGTGAGTACGCGTATGTTCAGGTCAAATTCAAAGACGTCACTGTTTAAGATAAACCCAAGTTTTGGATTATATTGTTCATACTTAATGTCTGTGAAATCCTGTTCATCAAAAATGTTGTGACCTTTATGAAAGTGAAAATGATAATCATGCTATTTAGCTTAATAAATTTTAGCCATAAGCTTTCGGACTCATTTGCCTGGAGGCTAAAATTTTTTTCATGCAGAAAGTAGGTTCAACTGCACAAATTGTGTCAAGTTATGCATTTTTTGTATAGCATAGGCTCATTCGTCGTCATTCTCTGTTAATTTTTAATAACAAACATGCATTTTCAGTTAGTTTATTTTAATGTTTTAAGTTAATCACTCATGACGGCAGGATCCTGAATTAGGAAACATGATGTATAGGTATCTGAATACAAATGTCGTGCCATTGTCTGTTACTATTTTACTATTTGTAAAGATACGTACCAAGGTCAAATAAACTTGTATGTCTGGATATGTTGGTTTACATTCAATAACTACCTTCGAACCAGGTATGACAGAAACGATTTCCCTCATTGGCGCAATTAAATTGTTTGGATCTAAAATCACGACATAAAGCAATTAAACTATTCAGAAGAATATTGTATAATTTTTTTTATGTATTGCAACCGATGGATGAAAATTTTGTCTCACCATTGACGAAGAGGTATGTGTAAGAAATGTGTTCAGTATTTGTGGGCTCTTCGATGAGGTCGGCTAGGACTTCTGACACATCCACCTGGTCGTCAAAACAAGCAAAATAGCCGACCGCGAACTGATCCACTTCGTACATGTCTAATGCTATTTCGAACCCGTATTCATTGTCAGAGGGTGCCACGTATCTTGACGTCATTGTAAAATTGCCAAATTTCTCTTCTGCCATTTCTTGTTGCTTAAATTGCAGTGGTCTCTTTCCTTTACAGCGAATTGTATAATTTTGACCTTTTTCTAATTTTATTTCATTAGGTGCCAATATAATTGGACCGTCCGATTGTTGCGCATCTGAAAAGGACAACAGGGCCTCGTTTACGTGATATTTTTTATCGAAACTTACTACTCTTTTCACAGAAACACCCGTTAGCTATGATATTTTAATACTACTTTTGTAACCATTCTTAGAGATCAGACGTCACCTACATTCAGTTTTCATTTAAAAAAGATATATTTATATTTAATCTAATCATGCGACCTTGTTGTTCTAGCCTAACCCATCGCGCTAACAAAGTAAACTTTGCCTCGATTAATTGTTTGTAACTTTTACGTAAGTATACCACCCTAATCATGTTACCGAATTAAACATTGCGAGCATTGCCATTAAGTTGGAACAGAATGTTTGTCACTTCAATCGACAAGAGAACATTTTATTCCTATTGTAAGAATAAGAGAGGAGCGAGGTGGTGAGCTTATCATGCTAATGGCAGCGGTAACTTGACCCGCGCCGGCGCTGCTGCCGCGCACCTGTCCTATCGAAAACACTATTAATTAGCAACGTTCGTCCAGGGTGTGACACAGGTGCGGTCAACATTCGGAAAATTAATCCTACCAGTTGAACGGCAAACAAACCGCTCCGCAACGCTACTGGATGATAACGGTAATTGATCGTATCAAACTCTGAAAACAACCACCAATTAAGTGATTAGGACCCTGCGGTTCTACTTATCAAAGAATTAGAAGTCATCAGTTAAAGTGACAACAATGACGTCTTTGCTGGACAACATTTTCTGTTTGTCTAGACTCCTAATCAATTATTGCTAATATGTTAGACTGGCACATTGGACACATTAGTGTAACTAGCCGGGTAAAAGCATTTTTATTATTGGTCCAATTAGTAACTAATTGCCGGTAAGTGGTATAGCTATCAATAGATCTAAGAAAAGAAATAAAAATTGCATTTGAGTACCTAAGTACATAATACAAACGCCGTTTTAATTTAAAAATCTGCTTAATTGAACGGTGAGTAAGGTTCTGTTACCGTTTCTCTCTGTTAATTATCCGCATATCTTAATGACGTAGGGAACCAACTTTACGACTTTCTTCGTTGTGGATTTTATCTTTTTTATATTCATATACGATGAGTTATATTTGCATAAACCAGATACACGAGTAATCTTCGTTATAATCACACATTAAAGTCAACAACTCAGAAATCTTATATTTATCTATGTAAGTATAGCCAGGATTATGCCAAAGTATCTCTAGTACTTGTACGAGTATATATAAGATAAAGGTACCTACAAAGAATGGTAAGATTGGCTGTTATGCTGTCAGTGAGCAGATAAACAAATAAAAGCATCCGATCATTCCGAATCACACTAACATCTACGAATATTAGTTTGGACGCGGCTAAATAAATTAGTGTAAAATCTTGGTAGGTCAACAACCGCGTAACATCGTTTTTTGGAGCGCTCAGAAATTGACAGATTGTAGATTATGCAACCAAAGTATGTAATTAGATCCTGTTTTCACACATGTAATACTATCTCTAATTTAAATATCTAAGCCAACATCAAATTTTCGCAATAGCTGCGTTGGAAATCATGTTAATGTCTTAGAGGTGATGCGGCTAGCAACCCATCACTATTTTGATTCCCCTTTCCACCTATACCCTACAATAATTCTAAACGTGGCCTTAGGTGTTGTTACTTTAGGCTCTGTCTACCACGTAAGGGATTAAGATCGTGATTTAAGGTATGCTGCTTTGGAACGAAGACAGCTGAAAACTATCATCGCACTAAATATTTGATTTGCATAGTAACTTGTTAAAATATTATGATTATGAATAACAGGAACCTAAAGTTCCGTCAAGTTTATTTACCGTATGAATTGTTGGAATTGATAATACAAATAATATCATACTTGATGTATATTTTGTCCATATCGCCACAGCAACAATGTACCTACGTACGAGTACCTATAATACAACTAAAACGTGCTACTAACAAGCGGATATGTCCGATATGAGAACAAGCGAGCATCCTGAACATGTTGGCACTGTTTCGGAATGAGATATTTCCTTTCGTAATGTAACATAAGTGTGCATCACCTCTTTAAGAATTGAGTCTAAGTGCCAGTTTTATTACAAAAACTTATTGGTAGAAGAAACAACCCCAAAAACCGATTAAAAAAAGTACTTTTAAGACTACTTACTGTATTGTTGTTGTTGTACTATTGTTTGTAATACCAAAAACCATGTCTAAAATTTCAAGGAAAATCTTATTTCAAATGTATTTTAATGAGTGTATTTAATGCATTTTAATGGTGTGTGTAATGTTGTGTATGTGGTTTGTTGAATATTATTATGCGTTTCTTTTTTGAGACAAAAAGTATTGATTTCAATGAATTTCCCTAGATAAAGACCTGAAGATTCATAGATATGATTTAGTTTCCGAATAGTGTTTGAGAACTAGAAAAAAAATCAGTTGAGTCACGCAATGATTAAATATTTGCTATAATATCGATCTACTTGCCCAAGTACGAGAATTGTCGCAGCGAGTTGGCAATTTATATATTAGTTACTTCCTCTGTCAGAAAAGACTGATTAAAAAAACACATTGTTGTTTTTTTTGCCACTAAATATGTTCAGATTTCAGACTGGTGAGTGTATCTCTAATTTTGAACTTGTCCTAAAATTTGTCGAAGAGTATTATTATGTTTTAGTTCGATGAATCCTAGCTTTAACGTCCGATCTCAAATTTTATTGACGGCGCGGCGATCATATGCTTGTCCGCGTGTAATATAAACTTTATCTTAATAATTGACAGCATTTTTATCAAAGAAACCACCATTCTGCATCACTCGTTACGCAAAGAGATAACACTGTGTTTGAACTTTCTAAGTAGGTACCTAGGTACATACATTTTATTAGATTCACGCGCTTATATCATCATTCAAAGTCGCTCAGGCAATAAGAATTTCCATATAACTGGATAAGTTGTCACGTGTCATTGTTTATCTCATCTAAAGACTGTAGGTAATGCTAAAAGTATGTCATAGGTACTTATCACAACCGTCAGTATCCTTGCGCACCTAGATAATGTCCCGTGTCGAACACAAAATCTACTACTTCTTCGATAAGGGTCAACAAGAGGGCAACTGGCATTACGATCCTTTAGCATGATTGACACGATAAGAACAAAAGCATCAGATAGTGATACTAAAATCACGATTTATTATATTTACTGTCAACTTTCTATCCGTTTAACAGATAAAATATCGCAATATAACGACAGCTCTTTCAACTATTGTGGAACGGTAATAAATGTCCTCTTTTTGCGTCTCCGGTATTACGTTGAATTCGTCAAATGACAAGCTTCTTATGAAGCAAAAATGAGATATAAATGACCTCACTGTGACGGTGACAAGTGATTATTTATTGTTGGAACTCTGCGTGGTGCCACTTGCTCCCCAACTATTCGGTGAACTTTGCCGTTAATAATATCAAAACGGGATGCGAATCAGGCTAATAACTGTAAGAGGGAGTGCTGTACTAATAAACATACCTACGTTCGATACAATCCATGTAGGCAATCTGGTGAATATTAATGAATATTTACGTTGTGTAGATTCCGAATTTGAAATTTTTGACACGTATCTACAGTATTATCACAGCGTAGGTAGGTACTGTGTCAACAAAATAATCAAAACGGGTAATACCAAGCCAAAAAGGGGCGATATCCATTATAAATACTTGGGATAATGTAAATGATGTCACTATATGCATGAATGGGCTGTTTGTAAACGAACATGATAATACTATACGGATAGTGAACCCGGTTAAATGATATCGATACATAATATGGCCCAAAGAATGAATCACAGGCATCGCAGAATGGTTCCCTTTTGAGAAATACGTGATATTTATAAGAATCCATTGGATGAGTCATGTCGTAAGTACACGCCAGACGCGTCTGTGAGGCTGAGTAAGTAATCTACTGTGAGGGTGTAAAACATCTTACTCATGCGACGATGTGGGAGCTAAATTGGTAAAATTGTTAATTCAGTTTTTTTGTTGAGGCACTTTGCCAGTTGGGCTGCCGCCTTAGGTACTTAAACTTTAAGTAAGCTGACAAAAAACTCTAAGATCTCCGACAAGACGCTAAATGTAGGCACTTCTTCATCCCAAGCTGCCTACTAAAACAGGTTTTCTTCTGCTGGCGGTTACCACGGCGGCTGTATATTCTTAGTTTTTATTTCATTATTATCTGCTTTTTTTACTTCGTTTAAATTAATATTATTACTGTTAACGACAATGTTAAACCTTTTTACATACAAATTGTCAACTGAGCACAACATGTTAGCATTCGCGAAAGCTTTTCGTTGAAGCTGACCATACCTATAAACCCCGTTAGCAAAGCGTTGTCTGTTTAGACACCGCTCAATGCTTGCCTGGCGCTGTCGAAATTACACATAGATTTCGGGATAAGAGCTACGGATTGCGTTTACCTTACTCCTCAGAAGGAGAAGATGTCTACTCTTATGTCGAAACCCTGCCTAGCTAGAGCCAGCCTTGACGATGAAACTTCGTTTGGGTTTAATATGAGTACTTACTTACACGATAGGAGTAGTAGGCAACGGAGGTTTCGATTGGCATGGCCGTCTAAAGTTACCATAAGGGACTAAGTTCGATTCGATTTGATTAAAATTCAGTTCTTATGCGTTAGAATGAGATAGAAATCTCGCCCGTGATTAGATACTTATTATCAAACGCGCTTGGAATCACAGACGCATTCACCATTCCCTTCTATCAAACAGTAAAAGAAGAGGATAGAAAGAGACGGTGAATGCGATCGCGAGCGCCTACGCATTAGGTAATATGGCCTCTGATCTATATCTAATCCCATTGTGTTCCTCAATTGCACTTATTCGCATTGAAACGAGTGATAGAATACATCGTCTATCATTATAATAGTATCTCAGCCTTAGTTTAGGGTACGCTTCTATTGAGCAGAAATGTGCAGAATAAGACCAATTTGAAACCCACGTCTCGCCCAGCAACGTGATAAAGCGACGTGTATTTCAACTACTGACGTGATTAATTTTGCACGTTTCAATGTGTTCCACTTCAATGAGAATGCTCCCTAAATAGGTAAGGCCACTGCCACTATACACACTATCGCCCTTTGCGTTGTTTAATTTTACCAAACGAAATTACACCATCAAGAAAAACCTTACCCCCCTATTCATAAACGTCTTTTAAGGTTCAATTAACATTTGCTTGTCTTTATCGGTTACTTTGACAAACGCTTATAACAGACAAAGACAAAAAAGTCCTTGAAAAGGTCTGTAACATTATTTTGAACAAGGGGGTTAGTCAGTAGTAAGCTTGTTATTAGTTACCCTTTACTTATCACAAAAAGCGCAAATTCAACTTCGCGGTCACGGGGGAGCAAATTCGTATAATTTGTGCGAGTTATTGTTGCAAGAATATCAGTGTAATACCAAAGCCGTTTCGTAGTTCATTATTTCAAAAACATTTTTGTTACGTAATCAATTAGATCTGTGTAGGTTTATGGAAAGATCTTTGAGAGCCAACCTAACGCACCATAAGATCGGGTTACTTTAGCCCTAGAGGGTAACTTTGGCATTAACTCAATCCTTATTGTCATAATGATTAGTAGTTGTAGCCCTCGCTTTTATGGTTTTTGTGAAACCCTTCTATATGTGGTTTTCATGTGGGTCAAAGTTACCCTCCGTTTGGTCAAAGTAACCCGACTTTACGGCATTTAGGTATTTTTACGCTCACTTCAAACTAACTAATCGAAGGGCTATCTTACGCATAACATATCGTTATCAGATTATAGAAAAGGTGTTTAAAGTGTTCTTCCACTTTTCCAGTAAGTGTTTGGATGCTTATTGAAGGTACGTTGCGTACATGTCTATATCTTTTGTCATGTATTATATCAAATGCACATTAATAGATATGATTTAAGAAAATCCGAATTTTCATAAATGTAGGAAAAAACTCTTAAAAATTAAAATTGTTGCAGAAAAAACTACCAATTTTTTTATTTAATTCGCATTTACAAACTGGAATCGTAAAAAAAAAACTTTTATGGAGTCCAAAATGACAAAGAAATGGTTTTACCACTGTTGTTATTAACTCAACAAAAATTTTACGTACCTAGGCCGATTGTATAACATTCAACTTGTTCTACATGAAAATACCTAAGTCCTTGACTTGTAATTGTGTAACTGACATTGACCCTAAAATACATCAATAAAAAGTACTAAAGTAAATTCTAGGCCGACAAACTTTAAAAAAATTGTCGCATTCAACCGATCTGTCCATGTACTTCTTTGGAAATAGGTAGGTAAGCATTTAGTAGGTGTGGTAGTAATTGCGATCTGGCCTATTTCCACCATTGAATTCAAATTCCACTAGACGTGTTAACACGAAAACTCAGTAGTCGTTGACACACAACGACAAGAAAAGTGACAGTTCAAAAAAAACTGTAATTTAAGGCTTATATGTAAGACATGTTAAGGTTTTTTAAGATAATTTATGTTGGACAAGGCAACAAAATGAAAAAAATACTTAGCATGAATGGAAGCTACAGACTCAATGAAAATTTTATTTCTATTGTTATCTCGCCTGAAAAGAACTATTATGATATTACAGAAATCCTTTTAACAGGACATTCCATCAATATTTGAAAAGGATGAGATAAGTAAAACGTTATTAACTTACAACGTCATCAAGATGATAATTGTGTAACTACGTAACTTCTATCTAATTGATTAAAGAAAACACCTGCCGAGGAAAAAGGTTCCTTAACCGAAGAGATAAAACTTTATCATCATTGGCTAGATCGTTTCTTTATGTATGCGTTTATCCTAATTGTTAAAACATTTTTTACTAATATTGTAAGTAATTATTTATCACTTTCCTTTCCCCGGTGTCGTATTTATAACACTGCTAGAATTCCATTTTTATTTGTAAACTATTAAGTAAAAGCATTTTTTGAATGTAACTTTTTTTTTCAAAACTCTAATAATAAAAATTATAAATAATGAAACAAAGCAATATTTTAAAACAGACTAATACTAAAACTAGAACTACTACTAATTATTTAACGTTAATTATATGTGAAGATAGATTTAAAATCCATTCAAGAATGAGTAATTTAATATGAGTTCTTGTGAATCATATTCCTAGTACCTACTAAATATAATGCACAATTAATAAGGCAACGGTAAAACGGTAACACCCTCCTTTTATCCTGGCAGTTACTGTACTTATTTATTCCACCGTGCATTTGAAAGAATGTGTTAACATTACACTTTTCTTTGAATACCTAATAATAAACGGTGCTGTTTACAAATTCCAAGTAGGTATTTCGACTGACATAATAACAACCTTGTTACGTGCACACCCACGAAGTTCGATGCGAATTACAAACCCTGTTATAATTTTGTAGGTAGGTACTCTCAGTATTTAAGTTAGTAAAGCGCATTGTCATTGCATTTCTGTTAAAGTTTTTGTTATATCTACATACATATCGTTAGAAAAGGCTTTGGGATTAACACTGATACAAGAACAAAGTGCATCAAGATTTCAAATGATCGTGTATTAATTATAAACAAGTTTTTAAACGAAGACTTGGAAAGATCGAGGGATAGAAGTTGCGTGTATTAAACATGTTACATTTGGCATTCTGCAAGAGCTGTATGGAGATTATAAATCAAACCTGATGTGACCACGAGAGCGGCGAGCAAGCACCAGCCCCATAAGTCGATCATGGTGACCAACTCTCGGCTCGTCCGTGAGATCTCAACCAAATTGGTAAAACTTATTACCACTCCAGTCCTTTGTTTACATCGTAACTATTTTATCCTAGGGTTTGCCCAAATGCCAGAGCATAATCACTACGAGGAGCTCTATGGAACGCCTTCATCTATTTATAGAATCACAGTGAATTCACCGTAAAGTCGCAATCACTGTTGTAAACACTACTATGTTACACTGAATCACCAGTTTTTAACCATATGGGTTGAAAACTTTCGTTTTGCGCCGCATTTACGAGCGAAAGTGCGCATTATCAAAAAAAATAAACACTTTGTTTAATATTATTCACAACAGAGGTTAACTAAGTTGCGGGGAATTGTTGCGAGCCACGTGATATAAGGTTAAATGTGAATGACGCGACCGACTCTCGGGACGGTGGTGACGGAATGCTGCATAGCACAGCGTTGTTGTGGACTCGGCAAGCGGCTGTGTGGCTCGCCGGACGCGCGCCTGCTCGGCTGCCACACTGTATGTACGATCAGGAGCACGCTGCACACGATATCAAATCCAAAAAGCGAGATAACATAAATCCAACGACAAATTTACTTTATCATACACGCATAGAATTCAGATAACGGTATAATGTTCCGTAAAATTGCTAAACTCAGGTACTGCATGCCTGTTTGATAACTTGACGTTAATCAAACGACAAACAAGTACGAATATTAATAAATAAGGTTGTTAACGATCATGTTTATAGATAAAAATAACTGATATTAAGGTCATCTGAAAATATGAAGAAACAAATTCTTTTTAGCATAGACAGCGGTAAATTTACGAAATTTGATTCTTCCCCGACATACTAAAATAATTAGGCAGACACTAAACAGAAGGAAACCAGGTAAGTATAGAACCGAACACAATAGATTCAGAACAACACACTAACACAATAAGTCTATTCATTGCAAGCCGATACCTACACGATGTTCATTCAAGAATTCAGGTTCTAATTTATTTACTTAATTAATTACCAATACAGTATACCTAAAACGACTCAAAAAATAGTAAGTATTCCCTTTTCGTACTTTATAAAGAAAGCTAATTACACACTGCATTAATTAATTGCAAGAGAAACATAGGGAACCTGATTAGACCAGATAATAATATACACTATGAAAGAAAAGAAAGAAGACATTTAAATCATCATTTTCATTGTCATCATTTTTTACATCTATGAAAGGAATTTCTACGTAGAAGTTCCCAGCAGATCAAAATTTGGATTTATAAAAATGTTGTTTAAAATATACCATCGTATTCTATTGAGACTGGAGGCAGAGCAAAAAGCGATTAACAGACGCCAGTCACCGAAAGAATAGCCAAATAGACAGAAATTTAATTATTTCAATTAGGTTCCTTGACTGAAATAAATCCTCTAAATGAGAAGAGAGTCAAACTAACCTACCTACTAACAATTCAATGGGCTGAAACAAGGCTGAAACAGTAAGTATCCAAAGTATATTTTTTAACCCCCGGCTGCATTTCTTCGTTAACTTGTTCGCGGAAGTAAATACAACGCCTATTAATTAACCTAAAACGATTTATGATTAAGACATTCAACCCCATGTTGCGTGAAGTATTACATGAACATACGATACGCACAAGACTGTCACCAAGCCTGTTTCACCACTCTCAGTTAAGCCCCTGATGTTTTAGTGTCGGTTATCTGTGATGTCCCTGTCTGTTTCGTAGTAAAACATAGAGACAGAATTATAAATAACTGACACTTAAAATATCAGGAACTTTACAAAGAGTGGTGATACTCTTTAGAGTGTTAAAGTAAACATTGCCTGTTAATGTTTACCTAATTTATTCGAAAATAGAATGTGTCAAAATGTGCATACGAGTAATAAGCATAAGAACTAAAACTGATTACTTAGCTGATTACTTGATTAGTTTTGTTTCTTAATTACGTAGATCCGGACGTCCGAGGTTTCTCACAGCCACATAATTATTTAATTGGTGGAGTGCGAGGGTTTTTTTGTTAATTACTAATGTGAATGGGATATAAATGAAACACTCAATATAATTATCTACTTAACTGATTTCTGATGTTTTTTAGACTAGTTTTAAATTTGCTCCATGTAGTGTTAAGCATAATTCTGTTTTTCTTTTGTTCTAAAATGCCGGGTCTGTACGATCAAGAAAATGCTCATGGAATTCATGTAAAATATTTTGGTTAATTGGTAATTTTGCGCACCTATTGGGTATGGATATACTTCAGAAAGCTGTCTGCAATAATTATGGATTTTAAAGTTAGTCGTGGCGTTGAAAAATATTCATAAAAAATATGTAGAAACAAAGCTAGACTGAAAAATATTGCGGTCGGTCGCACATCGTATCTTTGGTTAAAAATACTATTGGCAAAACCCATCATAACTCATTGCTACATTAGTATTAAATTGCTGTTTGTTCATATCTTAAATGAGCTAATGTAGGTAGTTTGAAAATTATCTGCAGCAGATAGCGCAATCAAAAATAAAATACACTTTGCGGACAGCTCGATATGACATCTCCCAAAATGCTGCTATCTTCATTTCTGTTTACACTGCGATAATGATTGCGATAGCCGATAATGCTTCGGATTTGCAATTATTTTTAGTGTAATTTGTAATTGGCAATGAATGAACCGAAGTAGTACCTATAAAAGTAAACAAAGAAAAAAATATAGTGAATGTAGAAGCTGTATTATATAGTTACGTCACAGTGTTAATGAGCGTCAAATTGTAGAGACGACGAGTCTACACAAAAGGCGAGTAAAATTTAACAGGGACTCGTATGCTATGATAAAAATAGAAAGTTTATGATGAGATCTGCTTACATAGACGACCAAGAAGAATAAACAAACGCTTCTTATTTTTTTTTTGTTGATATTGTTTTTTTGTTTTTTTGATTTTCAATAACAAATTCAATCATGGAAAACTTTCATAGAATACCTAATCATCCTGCCCATCTATTTTAAATTATGGATATTCACTTTCATGCTTTTAATAATGTAGAGTCTAGCAAACTACCGTGTAAGTAAAATTAATGGAATTCATTACGTTATTAGCGACGCTACACGCAATATTTATGCTATATTTTTTACAATAGGTCGTAGATAACTTTTATGGTGAACAAATTATGGACTTACGTTATAAAAGTTTATACAGACGATAATTTATAATATTAATTGAAAGTTGAATACTTCTAAAGCTTTATTATAATTTTGACTACCTCTATAAGTAACAACATGAAGGTTTACGAGTACGTGAGACTGATATTCGAATGACGAAACCGCGTGTGCGTAGGTAGTATAAATAATTATGATTTTAAACGTATGTTTCGCTTAATCAAAACAGTAAATTATTACAAGCCTGTAAATTGTTTAACAGCAGTTAACGTAAGTAAACTAATATAAAATGTAGCTGTTAGGTATTATTGTTTACTTTCAACCTGCTTGACGTCATCAATGAAAACCTTGAACTATCAAACTATCGATGCCACAGATGCGTAGGCAGAAAAGTACTGATGCTTGTCGGAGTTAATTTGAGCTATTACATCTACAAATAAAAAGTTTGAGCAACTAATAAGAGTAAAGAGTAAAGCCCTTCAACTTGCGCAGGGGTCAACGACTCCTACTACTTGTAGTGCAGTAGACTAAATTCCTGTCTATTTCGATTCGTCTGAGCACTTGCCGTCATGTTTAAATCAATTTTATAGTGTTTATGTTATAATCTTTGCCAGACATAACAATTTATTAATAGATTTTTTGCTCATTTACCTCGTTAACAAATGATGTGGATTAATACAATAAAAAAAGTTGCAATACCGACAAAATGATAAAGTACGCATTTCTGCCAAGTTTCTTGCGGCGCATTCTTCTTGGCAATGATGGTCTTTCCGAATGCGCTGGTAGTTTAAAAAAAATGTAAAAGAGACCTTGGCGGCTTATATGCAAAATGAAGTTTTTGAATTTACCCGAAATTTAAGGTACCTATCGATAAAAAATAAATTTGAGTATTTTTTACTAAATTATTAACATTTCGAGATTTGAGATTTGCCTAAATCAATAGAACAATACAAAATTTAATAATTCAATGAAAAATGGTATTCTACTAAGATTGCTGTAATTAGGATGATGTGTCTTAAAGTCACTTTGGGAATAAACGCGGGAAGTTTCGCGGCTGGCAGGACCTTTTGCAAGGTTGTGTTGGACGTGGAGAGTAAGACAACCGATAAAATGTATGGTACATGAGATATCCCAATTAACCATCTAAACTGGCAACGCCTCTGCAATACTTTGGTCTATGGGTCACTTACCATCAGGTGACCAAAAAAACAAATTCATGGATTCAAACATCTTACTGCAGCATCAATATAGGTATTTAGTTGTTCATAATAAAAAGCGTCAGGTTTGTCGTAGTGTCATCATCATCATCATCATCATATCAGTCGAAAGACGTCCAATGCTGGACATAGGCTTCCCCCAAGGCTCTCCACTCGGACCGGTCCTGTGTCTTCCGCATCCATCCCGCGATCCTGTAGGCTTATTGTCTAACTCGCTCGCAATCGCCATTATGTTCATTTTGACAGTTCATGTATGGGCTGACAATTGGCATCGGAATCAGCTAGCTGTCACATTCATACAAGAACTGTCAAATCGAACACGATGGCGATCACGAGCGAGTTAGACAATAAGCCTACTGATCAGGTCGTCGCTCCATCGTGTTGGAGGCCTACCAACAGCTCGTCTCCCGTTCCGCGGACAAATCGAGAACATTCTGACCCCATCGGCCATCGGTCCTGCGAGCCGTAGAACAAAATTATCTATTCTGTGTGATGATGCGGAGGCAGTAAATCCCACCAACTATTATTACTGAATCAGTTTCAATGACAAAGTAATATACTCATACAACATGACATTGCTCGTTGTGCAGCCGGGCCTGGTAAGATAATACTGATCTCCCAAAATAGCCCCCGACTTCATTGTCATGCTTATTGATTGGCCTGCGTACTAGGTGACGGCAATTTTTTGCGAATTTGCATTGTTCCATTTAGTTAGTGGGTTTTAAGGTTCTGTACTGTACGCAAAATTGCACAAACGGAACCCCAGTATCGTCATGTCACTCTGTCTGTCTGTTTGTCACAGGCATTGTTCTTGAAAACTATAAAGGCTACGTAAATTAAGTTTTATGGATAGATGTATTTGTTATGTCTGCACGTCTAGCACGAGAGTGCACAAAAGTCGCGTCGCGCGCGAGATAAACGTCCCGTCTTTATCTTACTGTGTCGTTCAGCCCGGCTAGCACGACAGCGCACAAGAGTCGCGTCGCGCGCGAGATGGATTACCCGTCTCTTTATAGAACGAATAGTAAGAAAAGGACGGGCAATCTATCTCGCGCGCGATGCGACTCTTGTGCGCTGTCGTGCTAGACGTGCTGGAAAGATACGGGTAGTCTATCTCGCGCGCAACGCGACTCTCGCGCTAGCGTTGAAAATTTCGGTAAAAATCAAATGATTTTTTCGGAAATTTAAGAAACTTTTGTTTTTTTTTCGTTTTTTTCGGATTTTAAGCGGCAATTTAAGCGGAAAATGTCATGATTTTTTTCCGTAAATATCCGAAAAAAACAAGCCGTTAAAAAACAGACGGGATTTTTTCCGGAAAATTTGAACGCTTCGCGCGTCCTCGTGCTAACCAGGCTGCTGACTGAATATTCAAGCGTTTGTATTGTACCGCTCGGTTCATGCGTTATTTTTGTGCCACGATTATTACCCTAACAGAAGGATAAATCGCAATAACTTATAACAAACTAGCTTCTGTCCGCGACTTCGTCTGCGTAGAATTATACATATAAATCTTCCTCTTGAATCACTCTATTTATTAAAAAAAAACGCATTAAAATCCGTTACGTAGTTTTATTTAAAGATCTAAGCATATATAGAGACAGACAGACAGCGGAAAATTACTTCAATTTTATACTTAGTGATTAGCTTAGATGCAGCATCCATACTGTATTTAGTTTTTATAAAAAGTTGAGTCTGAGCTGAGACGATAATGACGAAAAAACGCCGTAACAACGTGTGTTAACTTAACTTTAACTTAATTTCCTTATTTGACCTTAGCTTTATAGTCTGATGCGTCTGTCTCCCTATAATAACGGAACTTTGGTGATCAGAATTATGTCACACAGTTGCAAAGCGCTCGTAAATTGAAAAGTTCTAAGTTATATTCACAACACGGATAGCCTATGAAATATTTTTTAATTAAGCAAGTAGGCAAGTTGGCCACGTGCCATTAATTCTACAAATTGGTCTTAATGACAATTGCCATACACAAGGGCGTCGTAGGCTGTTGCGTCGCGTTGTAGGTACCTTCGCAGCCTTAGAGCATTTAACTAATCGGAGGCGTCTGAAAAACCTGTCAAGTGCGAGTTTAAAGTCGATGCTTGATACCTTCGGCTTTGATCAAAACTTTGGTCCATTTCGGTTGAAGCTGAAGGAAAAATTTTGCGACCGACAATAGCCAAAGCCGAAACCAAAAGTTCGGTCACACTCACACATGAATTTGTAACTAACTAACAAAATATGGACTACAAATGTCTGAAATAAACTCAATTTTACTAAATGTAATAACGGCTCAAATTTAATAAATGTAATATTTATTTATATTTATTTATAAGCCTTTTTTATTCCGAATTCGCTACAATTTCAGTAAGTACATGTTGTTGTTGTTGTTATTGTCGTTTAATTATTAAATTGTCGCGTAATTCGGCGTGCCTCGTGGCATAGGCCTCCTCCGTGTATTGGAGGGTTTGGGCTATAGTTCCCACGCGCGCCCAGTGCGGATTGGGAACTTAACACACACCATTGAATTTCTTCGCAGATGTGCGCAGGTTTCCTCACGATGTTTTCCTTCACCGAAAAGCTCATGGCAAATTACAAATGTAATTTTCGCGCAATAAATGTAATAACGACTGAGAAAATTTCAAATATCGTAAGGGACTTATTGCCTAATTTTCTAACGACATTTTAAATTTTCACAGTCGAAATGACGGTTATAACCTTCGATATTTTTATAGTATTTAGAGGGTAGACGTCTTGTTGACGTCTCCTTTTGTTTAATGCTCTAAGTTCAGCAGAAGCCTTGACCTGTCGCGTGCTGTTATTTTAAATGTTACCATTTCTACAGAGGTCGTTATTAACGCGCTTACTACGACCGTCAACATCAATAATTTGAATTGCTTTTTGTCCAAATCACATCATACTATTTGGACTGCGCAAAAGCGGTGCAATCGGAATCGAAACATGAAAACAGGAAAATTATTTGGTAAATGTACTACCTCTACTAGACGAGTTAGGATCGATTGACGTATGTATCCGTATAAAATTATAGGAAAACTACTGTGGTCAATCGTAACTAACGTCACTGACACCTTCCTTTGCCCGAGGGCTACTATATAGTTGTCCTACTTACATTATTGTGGTGGCTACCAAGTATTGGTAATACAATTATTGTACACTTTCCTGTAATTTCAGGGTTGGCACTATGTGAGTTTGATTGTACCTGATCATTCCTAAATATTTTTTTATTATTATTACTATACGAACGATGTAGTACTTTAAATTCGCATTGAAATAAATCTTAGCAGTTGTTAAAAAAAACTTAAATGATCGCGTACAGGTGGCGCCTGGCGGCACGTAAGTCTAACGTGGAGTACGCCCGCCCGCGTCCCCTGCACTCCCCCGCGATACCTTATTTTCGACTACTGCGCATCAACGGTATTTATTTATTTATTATTAGATTGTAATTGGTCATCGCTAGACTTACGTGCCGGCACTTGTACATTGCATATCTCCTTAATTAAATGCTTTAAAAAGTGCAACAAATAAATATAATATCTTCAACCTCAACTTTATTTCGCACTATACAAGGTATCCCACCTAATATCCCCACCAATATTATAAAGGTGAAAGTAACTGTGTCTGTCTGTTGCCTTTTCACGCTTAAACTGCTGAACCGATTTTGCTGAAATTTGGTGTATAGATAGTTTTTATCACAGAAAATTGCATAGTTCCCGCGGAATAGCGATACCTAAGCGAATTCTGAGCAGACGAACGTGGGCAATAGCTAGTAACCTTAGTGCAATGCAAAATGTACTATTGATTCAATAATTTTTATTTCTTTTTTTACGGGTTAGATATTAAATTTCTAAACTACACTCTAAACTAGAACACAGAAAAATCAGTTTTTTTTGGTTTTCAGTGTCGTTTATGAGCACAGCCGGAGGCGATATATAGTTACTAGGTTACTACACATTCGCATAAAGGTTTTTTGGCAACCCTGTTCGCCGCGGTCCCTCAAAAGTTGACATTTGTTGTTTGGTAATACTTGCTGTAGCCTATAAATTACAAAGAATGGGTAAGTAATATAACCAATGTACCTAAATGACATTTTTAACCGACTTCGAAAAAAAAAGGAGGTTCTTAATTCGGTTGTATTGTGGTACTAATTTACTTGTTGTAACACCAATTCCTGAAAACAAAACAAGTAGGTAGGTAACATAAATGCTACAAGAAATGAAAATGAAAATGAAATGAAATGTTTTACAAGAAAACTAATCTTTTCCTGCAGATCCAAATTAAGAAGCTAGATCGTGTCAAAAAAAATATCAAAGCACTAAGACTATTTTTTTGGTTGAGTGCCTAACTAACTCATTAATTAACCTGGGAAAATAAGTACATTAGAAACAAATCCATCTTTATTAATAAAGTAAATGTATTGACCGAGTGACTTGTCTATGATATTGAAGTGAAACAATATTTGTTGTTAGATGATTAATTATATTTCGCTGGAAATAGGAACTAATATATAGTTCCTCGTATCAATTGTTTATCAAATGATCTTCCTATGGAAATTACGAACAATCAACGATTCTAAACACCTACCTATAGAGGAATAAACCAATTGTATGATTACTAAGCAAAGTGATCTTGAATGCATGTACTAATAAATTGTACGTTATGGCGCAGTATCGTATGATATCTTTCCTCATTACCGTACATTACTTAATACTAGGTAAGTAACGTAAATGTTTAAATATTTTTATTTTTATTTAAAAGTCCACCATCTGAAAACCTAAATGTACCTATCGATTTCACTGAAATTTTGCTAAGAACTATTGCGACTAGCCTGGCTTTCGATAGTAAAAATCGCCTTCGTATCGTACATTGTATTTGTAAGCTACCATAGACAGATACACAGAATAGATACAGACACGGGGGGTGTGTTTTACGTCAAAGATTAAAAATAAAAATGTTTTAGTAAATATAACTTCGTGACTAGCTTAAGTTATCTCCAACAAAAATAAAGTATGAGATTGTATTTTCCACACAAAATCTTTTAGTTTGCCAACCTTGACTAAAGTGCGGTGAAATAAAAAAAGTTCTTTCTTTGCATTAGGCACGCAACTTTATCAGACCATCAACTTGACGTGTTTTACGGACAACTACATTGTACAGTCGCCAACACTCTTAACTGTGTTCGTGAACCTTATTGCAATGTGATATAAGAAACATGAACTTCGGCAAGGTCTTGACGCGTCAAATTCCATTAAATTTTATAGTAGAATAAATCTAATTTTGTATAGCCGCCCGGTTTATTTTGTTTTTTTTTTTCACTAGCTTATGGCTCACGGCTTTGCCCTCGGAAAATAATGAATATTTTATATTAAGAAAAAGACGCCCTGAACAGATACGTAGGTACGTAAAACAGCGCGTATTAGTATACTACTAGTGCCTATCTAGGCTAAGATATAGTATTGCTACCGCAATTGATAATAATACTTACAACATCAATCGTGCCAACAATAAAAAAAAAACTTTTGTTTTGCTTGACTTGGTGGGGGCACTGCCGTGCACATTTGAGAAAAAGTGGTAGACCACTTTTGTATAGATACAATAATAAATATTAGTTAATACACTTATATTATTATTTTTTAAATTAGAAAACGTAGAAATGTTGTCTGTTCATAGGTTTGTATAGGTTAATTTTGGAAATATTAAAAAATAAAAAATAATAAAAAGTAAAAAATAGCTTGTAAAAATTAAGCTTAGCCTAAAGAAACATAATAGTAATATACCAAAATCGGGAGTCGGAGAAAAAAAACTGTCACTTAATATTTTAAAACAATTTAAAACACTTCACTCTCCTAAGTCCACGCGAACCTAATAAATTATAAATCCCCCATGAGATTAGATTAGACTAGCATGCCTGTTTCCAAGTACCACCGACCCACTCACCTTGCAGTTTTCACCTTGTACGCTGCATTTCAATTAAAAGGCTGATTAGTACGGCACTTACTGGTGACATGTCCATCAGGGGCAAATACTCATTTGGTTTATTGACGCCCCCGGGCGGAGGGCATTGCGTCAATCAGTCCGGGGGTGCCAGACTGCCGGCCCCACTTCATTACGAGACCTTTCATTAAAACCCCGAACTTATAATTTTGGTGGCGTTGACTTTTTGTAACGTAACGTAAGCGTTGGCAATGTAGGATGAATAGGAGAGATTAGGATGAGTAGTTGAACAGTATATTGTACTTTTTGTTACTTCTTTGTGGGGGGTATTCTACTAAGTCAAAGTTCAAGCCTAGTGGCTTAGTCAAACTAGTGGTAAAGTCAAGGGAAAGGGTTTTTATTCTATTGGTTCTAGTGAGAAGTACCTATCATTAATAAATTAAACCAGAAATATTTTGGTTTAAGCGAAAAGTTTGAGGAATTATGAGCCCAAAAGTAGTCTCGAATGTGTTTCTTATTATATTAGTACCTAATTCTAGAGACTGTTCCACTTCTAAACATGGCTTGTTAAACATGACTCAAAGTTTTATTAAACTAATCTAATTAAATACAGAACTAAGGTAGCATTAATAACCCAACACACGTCCCACTTCTGAGAGTTCTGAGCATAGGCTTACTCTCACAAATAGAGCTTGCTGGGTACTTCATTGCTATTATCGGAGCTCCAAAACAGTTCCAAATCCAATACACATTTGGAATTTGTAATATTCAGGCACGTGCACGTCATTAAACGGCCCAATTCACCAATGTGTTTGTCCGCGGTGTTTTCTTTCACCGAAAATAACAAAATAAAGTCACTCAGTCAATCAATCTACCTCTACTCACGTCAACTGTCTCTATTTAGGGATCAATCACTTACAATTTCTTATACGCGTTTGATCCTAGATATTTGTGTGCACTGTGTTTCTTAATTATTAGTATTAGTCTTGCCATGCCAATTTTATTTCACCATCCTAAATATGTCAAATATTAGTAAATTTCAAATATTAGTGAAATCAGAAGCCAGGATGGGAGTGTTATAAAAGAAGAAGAGTGTGTGCTAAAAAGATGGAAGGAATATTTTGAAAGTTTGTTTGAAAGAGCAGAAGAAGCAGTGCAAGTACCGGCTCATGCCGGAGAGATGAGTGAAAGTAGTCAGAAAAATGAGATAGGTATGGATGAGATTGTGAATGCCATGAAAAGAATGAAGTTAGGAAAGTCTGCGGGGTATGATAGGGTGTCGGTCGAAATGCTGAGAGCCGGTGAAGGCGTGGTAGTTAGTCAGTTGTGCCACCTTTTCAACTTGTGTTGGACGAACGGTCGGGTACCGGAGGATTGGTGCAAGGCCGTGATTGTGCCGCTGTACAAGGGAAAGGGGTCACAACTAGACTGCAAAAATTACCGCGGAATAAGCCTTCTCAGCGTCGTCGGCAAACTGTATGCAAAGGTATTGATTGAAAGAGTTATAAAAGAGACCGATGAGAAAATATGGGATGTACAAGCGGGTTTTAGAAAGGGAATGGGATGCACGGATCAAGTTTTCTCCTTGCGGCGTATAACCGAAAAGTATATGGCCAAAGGCCAGAAAATATACTGCTTATTCGTCGACTTGGAGAAGGCTTATGACAGGGTGATGAGGAATGAGTTGTGGTCAGCGTTAGCCATGCATGGGGTGAACAGTAATCTGATACAAGCACTAAAATCTCTCTATGAGGATTCTAGTGCTTGTGTGAGGATAAACGGGGCGTACACTGAATGGTTTAGCATCGAAAAAGGTGTTAGACAAGGATGTGTTGCGTCACCGTGGCTGTTCAACCTATTCATGGACACGTGCCTGAATGATTTGAAACAGAATGACTGTGGACTGAGGATGAACGAGTTAACCATCAAATGCCTCCTATACGCCGACGACCAAGTGTTGTTAGCATCGTCGGAGGAGGAGCTGCAAAGGATGGCTAACATTTTGTGTGGGGCATTGGAAAGGAAAGGTATGAAAGCTAATGTGAGCAAGACGAAAGCTATGGTATTCGAAAAAGACGATAGCATGACAGAATGTGAGATTATAGTTGCGGGTGAGAAAGTAGAACAGGTAAAAGAATTTGTATATCTGGGCTCGGCTTTTACGACAGATGGAAAGTGTGAAAGAGATATTGAAAGAAGAGTGAATGCAGGAAACATGGTCAATGGAGCGCTGCGCGCCTTTGTGAGCAGTGAGAAGGTGTCAAAGAAGGCGCGTCTGGCTGTTCACAGAGGGGTGCTCGTTCCAACACTAATGTACGGTAGCGAAAGTTGGGTATGGCAAAAGAAGCATGAAAGTAGAATAAATGCAGTAGAAATGAGAGCGTTAAGAAGTATGGAAGGTGTATCACTGAAAGATAGAATAAGGAATAGTGTGATAAGGGAATGTGCTGGTGTGAAAGAAGATATAGTGACTAGGATAGAAAAAAGTATGCTTAGTTGGTTTGGTCACGTAGAGAGGATGGATGAAAGAAGATTAACTAAACAGATTTATATGGGGAGTGTGAATGGGTGCGTTGGGAGGGGAAGGCCTAGGCGGACGTTCCGTGATCAAATTGGGGACGTTTTGGAGAAAGGCCGGGTCATGAGTACCCGAAACCGACGAGCATGTATGAAGAGATTGATGAATGTGGATGAAGCGAAAGAGCTTTGTCAGGATCGTAGCAAGTGGAACAAAGTAGTCTCTGCCTACCCCTGTGGGAAAGAGGCGTGACGATATGTATGTATGTATGTATGTTAGTAAATTTATTTAACATTTTAATCGAGATTACACCCTATAGGTAGGTATTTGCGTAAAGCTGTTAGGCGCACCAAGTGTTCCCGGTGCGCCTACAGTGGTGGAGACAGGAGATCCACTGATCTCCTGATGGTGAGCCCTCACAGGGCAGACTGCCGTGCTACCGGGGCCATGGATGCGTAAAGTTCCCACAGCCTCGGAAGCAATACGGCAGAGAAGTGGAACACCCTGGGGTTTTTAGTGGGTAAACCGCCCCCATCTGGGGCGGGACTCCCACATAACCGCCGACATCCCCAGCCGGCGGTATCCATAAAGGATTTTCCCCAGGACAAAAAAAAAAAAAGGTATTTGCGTAATGGACCGGCCACAAAGCGGCCACAACTATGTGCGAGCGGAAAAACGGCGAGTGACTTTTGTTTTCATCGCGCGTTCGGGACACTCACTGCGCAGCGTTTTTCCTGAGATGCACGCAATGCAATGAAATGTGATGAAAAATACTTGTTGCGCCGCCGATCACGCGTAATTCTTAGTGATTTGTCGAATGATTTTCTTAAAAGAAACTCGGTCACCTAGTGATCACTGCTCTCAGAAGCCAATCATATCTTGACCCGTTTTCTGGCAGGCATTATGTGGAATTAGGAGTCTTATGTTACTGGTCAATCATCGACCAGTTGGCCAGACACATGATTCTGTATAATACCTATGGGAGAACGAGTCAAATTAAGTTTGCTTTTGAAGCCGTGCGATCGCTACGCGCAGACAAGTTTTATTAGAGAATTGCCGGGCAGTTAGAGTAGGATTGTATTTCGTTTCGCGTCCACGTCATTCATTGTATTGCATCTTGCGTCGTTCGTTTACTGTACAGACTACAAATGAGAAACACTCAAAAGATAAAGACAACTACTTCGTGAAACTAGCAAGAGGCTGCGTTCACGTCTAGTAATACTTATTTTAAATTTCCTATTGCAGAAGATTGCATTCGTATTTTCTGTTTCAGCGGGTTCTTTTATCAAACCTGCAACTGTGGCGTGGTGCTATTTCATAGCTGTACCATCAAAGGCAAGGCGGTCTAAAAATAGAAGCGGCTAGAAAGACATAAATGTGTCGATAAAAATAACGGGTCATTTCCATACAATTTTCTAGGGAAAGTGAATCCTTATTTTTGCTCGTCTGTGTAGTCAACTACTTACTGGTCCCGTTATATTTGAAATTACTTGCTAAATACAATTCATATAGCGGGCTATTTTTATACTTACTTGTTACTCGTAGAACTTCCTATATTACCAGTATTTCTCAAAGTTAGAAAACCTCAATGATACTTTTATGCAAAATTTTAGATTATCAAATCCAAAAGCTTGAACTGGGCAATAATGCATCAATATTCCCAAATATTTATTATTATTATTATTGTAGCAGTAGTCGTAAAAACAATGCAAGCGAGGTAGTCTCAATTTCTTTAACTTCTTTGGTTTTTCGTGGTTGGGACTATACCGTAGTCTTTTTTGACAATAAGGTCTGTGCCTATAGCGTAGCCTAAGTATATTTTATTACTTGTGGTGAACCTGGCTATGGATCTTGAAATCCCGGGTTCGATGCCCGGTCGGTGCAGATATTAGATGACGTGTAAGTAAAATACGAATGTTTGATATCCATTGACTTAAGATAAACAACTAGACTCCCAATCGCGCTCAAAAACTGTCGGAAGCAAAAGTCTGAACGACGCGTCTATTGTGCTGAGTTTTGGTTCAGTCGTGTTTCAACCGCGCTTCGATAACAATGTACATGTCTCTTTCGCACCGTAATCTCAAACGCTTGAGAACAAGCGCGCCGTGCGCGTTTCCAGCGCGTGGCGTCGTGTTATTACTTCACACGATCGTATGCAATTGACATTAAACATTACTGCCACGAAATAAGGTGTTAATTTGAACGAATATGTTAATTTTATCTGTGTAAGTTGATGTGTTGACGCACACAATACATAGACAACGCCGCTCGGACATTTCTTGAGGCACTTTTGTTTGCGATTGGGAGTCTAGTTGTTTATCGTAAGTCAATGTTGATATCGCATCTTGAATGTTCAAACGTACCTATATACTGAATTAGGTATGTATTTTGGCTATGGCTTAAGTACTTATGTTTATCCGTTTCCCAAAGTATCCATAATAGCAGTTACAAGCTAAGATTTGTTTGGAACTTGATCAATTTGTGTCAATAGACAGCTATGACAGATACCTAATATTTATTTATTTTATTCTATGCCACTTAAATAAACATGTCTATAACAGTATCACAAAAAACAAAATGACATTCAGCATCCGTTTCAGATTATATTATCTAGTAGGTTCAGAATTAATGTCGTATAAATGAATCGTTAAAATTTAGGCCGGTTCATGCTGAATAAAGTATAGGTATCTCTATTATAGCCTGCTGTAGCTAATCTAAGGCAGAGGCCGTATTGAGACGCTTAGAGGATGGTTGCGGCTCTATTTGTGGCACCAGAGTAGCCGCTATCAAACCTTTTTTGTAAATATATGGGTCACAAATGTTATACTGTAGGTACTGTAGCTGTGGTGTAGCTGGCCACAACATGAGATAATTAGGTTATCCACCAATCAAAATAGTTGAGTCTTAGTAATTAATTTCTATGAATGTCAGGGTGGTACCTTCATAGGAGCTTTATTTGAACAATGGATCTATTTCCAATTTCATGTATTCTTGCAGAGACCGTTATAAAACTAGAGTAAATAATGTATACACACCCTTGCAAAAAAATCGGGCACCTACTTATAGTTTTACAGATTTTTAGGCATTAAAGCTTAGATAAGCTTTTATGCACATAAAATTCAAAAACCATGGGTGCCCGTTTTTTTTTGCAAGGGGGTTTAGATTGTATACAGTGATATTTATTTTATTAAATGTCCCTATTTTCGTGATGACAAATTAAATACGAGGATATATGGTTTGGTATATGTGACACATCTGCAGATTTTGAAGCAACTGGCTTACTGCTTAGCATACCTTTATTGGTGGGGCTTTAGCCTACTGATGTGTATTACGTCAGAGGATTACGCTTCTTTCAATTTGCGTCAGAGGGTTGGGTTGTGACGAAATTTCGTGTAAATTAGATTGTAGTGTAATTAGTTAAACAGGTGTCTAGAATTTAAGGAATTTGTACAGTAGAATATTACAACGTGTTAACTGTCATGATGATATTAGTATTGGAAACAAAAAATAATAAAGCTAGAGTTGAAATTTTGGATAAGCTACTTCACTCGATTTTTGTAAGAGGCAATTTAACAAAAATACCGTTCCCAGTAACAAAATACTTTATTTTATTTCTCATATTCAAACATTTTTAACAGCAGTTTTAGCGTGAAGAGGTAACAGGCAGAGAGACAGAGTTATTTTCGCATTCAGATTAATAATGGATTATAGAGTCGTCTTGCAATAATAATCATGTATATTTTTTCTCGTGATCATGACAATTTTAATCGTATTTTTATATTAAATTTTGGAGAAAATAGCGGAGTGCGGACTTATAATGGAAGAGTCGCAAATACAAATATAATTTTACATCATCCCTTTACTAACATGGTTTGAGACGATGTTTAAATTTAATATCATTAGCAAATAGAGCCATTAAGTGTCATTAGAACCGAGAGGATTAATTAAGTATCTACATTCTGAACTGTCGCGTAGATAACGTTTTCAATAATGAATGTGGGAACATAGTTCATCTGCTATTTTCATCAGTCGCTCAGTACCTACCGTCAGACGTGACAACTTTACCCCTTTTAAATTAATCCTACTAATATTATAAATGCGAAAGTTTGTGAGGATATAGATGTTTGTTACTCTTTCACGCCAGTACTGGGTTAACAAATCTGGATGAAATTTGGAACAGAGCCGAATTATGGTCTGGAATAACACACAGGCTGGATAGCGAAAAACGAATTATTTGCAGACGAAGCCGCGGGCAACAGCTAGTTGCTTATAAACATAAGCCTCCTCGCCTTCGCTTCCTCCCCTCCCCCCTTCGCTTCCTTCGCTCTTCGCCTTTGTACGTCTATTTGTCTCATTACCTGTAAATTAATCTGTTTTATGTACATATATACATACATACATAAAACTTACTTCAGTATTAAATTTATTGTGTCTAATTAATATCAAACTGACATCCAGACAACCCGAAAGACTTTTCAAGGTTTCGAGGACTGTGCCTAATAAAGTTTTACCATTGACAATAAAGCATAGCATGTACGTGGGATGGGAATTCTCATTGCCACAATAAGGCCACCATCTGGGTACACTAGGCTTGGCCTGGCCACACATTGAATTAATATACCAGAACAATAATAATATTCATTACATCTGTCTAGGAACATATTCGGTATTTGTTCAAGAGACTGTTAAGCGTTGGAATTTATGATTGACACGACAGACAGCATGTCAACTTATAGAAACCAAGTTTGTTTGTTATTTAAAATTGGTTAATTTTATGTAATTTCAGAGATTATTTCAAAATATTTCTTTAAGACCTTTTTGCATTTATTATGATATAATATCCGATTACTTGACTATCCACGTAGTATCAGTATTTCTTGTGGTTTTACTCAACCTATTAAATGAGATACAAATAAGAGTGTGTTGCTGGACTTAATTTTTATCAGATTAGAAATATAACGACAAACTCGCTCTCGTTTCGTAATAATTTAATAGCATAAGTGAAAAATTCTTAATGTAATAACGTTATTACCGTTAATTTAGTAACATTTTAAACATACGAAATATTATAAACGGGATGTGAACCGCGATTACCTTTATTGAGCACCCGATATTTCGATACAGTTGCATGCATCATGATCACGTGACCGTGAATCATTAAAAACTCTTATTTTAAACATAGATATTAAAGTTCATTTATTAACGTTGAAGTTTAAACGGAATCGCACTCACAAAATTATTCTCTTTGCGCTATCTAATCCACTCTTGCCCAACGCGACCGGTGGAAAATAACCTTTATTCAAATGCCAGCGTTATACTTATCTGAAAACTAGAACTAACAAACAACGTCATTGCGTTGCTGTCAGTTTAAATCGTGTCGTATATTAAAAAGGGGGACGGCGCCTAGCCAGGTACGTTTTATCGGCCGCGAAGACGATTGCACTGCCTCTTGTGTAAAGGTCGATTTAGACGTGGACTATTTTCAGGCGCCTAAATTTCGGCGCCTGGAAAAGGCACCGTGTAAACACTTTCGGCGCCATTTTTTCGCGGTATGGTGCCGAAAAAATAGCACCGAAAGTGTTTATACGGTGCCTTTTTCAGGCGCCGAAATTTAGGCGGCTGAAAATAGTCCTCGTCTAAATCAACCTTTAAGTTAAGTCATGTTAAGTTTTGGATTTAGAAACTCAAAATTTTTTTTACGCATTCGCGTTAACATCTTTGTCATTGTCATGTTAAGGGAAAACTGGCAGTGCCTGCTATGTTTTTACAACAAATTATGTTATGTTTTGTTTTAATGCTAGTTAAGAATTGAATATTATATTTGATATTTTAGTTGCATTCTACGGTGATGATATACTACATCATTGTGTACATTTTAATTTTATCTTGTTGCTTGTTAATGTCTGCTGTCTGCGCGATGTTGCTCGACAGATTGCTATAATTCTAGTTTAATATTTCATTTATATTTAATTTTAATTTTCTATTTTAATTTTTAATTTTGGTTTTATTTTCATTTATTGTACATTTATTGGACCTGGTCTGGAAAATAAATCATTTCATTTCATTTCATTTCATAATATAACAATCTCTCTCTCCAGCCTATATACTGCACTGCTGGGCACAGGCCTCCTCTCAGAATGACATACAATAACAATACAATAAACAGTGGATTCGAAAGAATGTCTTATTCTGATGATGTTTGCTAATAAGTACATATTTTTAATTAATTTATTGAAAATTTTGACAAACCTTTCAGTAGTAGGTACCTAGTACGTATATATAATGGGTAATTAATTGTTTTAACTATTTGCTTCATGTTTCTGTGTCTGTAATTCTGAACAACTTGAAATTTGTTTTGTAATAAATATATAATCTACTTCATCGTGTTTTTACTGGGAACTAAAATAAAGTAGTTAAATATTTTATTGAATCAGGCGTTACTTTGCGGAGGTCCATTTCAATGAACACAAAATATTTACCTTGCTACTCCGCTACTTACGTGCAAGATAACCAAGCTTGTGCGAAATAACGAACAGGTGAACTTGGTGTCATCACCTTTGTTGCGTGTCCATTTTGATGAATAGAAAAATTGTTTTGTTAAATACATAACCCTCTTTGTTTTTGCTGTAGTCGGAAAATTTTATGAAGGTAGTTGTTGATGGTTAATAAAAATTATAAATAAGAGGGTAGTTTGGAAATATACAAATGTGGGTACCTACATTTAGTTTATTTATAGATTTACAAATTAGTATGACGTTGGTTCGCATGTGCATCGGTTGTGCTCTGACTTTGAGAATGATCCCGTAGAGGGGTCGAAACGCGCGTCAGTGTTTGTGTGGTGATAGGATTAATTAAGTTTGTGGGATTTGTGTGCGTTTTGTGTGGCAGTAGTGGTGGGAGGGCTTGCATGCAAAACGTATATATTTCGCACAAGCTTGGTTATCTTGCACGTAAGTAGCGGAGTAGCAAGGTAAATATTTTGTGTTCATAAAGTGTTAATCAGTAATATGAAAAAAAATGCTAGCTAATACATAATATCAGACAGTACAAGACAATCAGAAGCAATTCTCGTAACATTTACCCAGTAAAGGAAAATGAGCATGATGTCACCACACAAGAGTCTACATTAGCCTCAAGTGCACTTTTGTCAAAATAACAAATAGGTATGTTTTGTTAGAATTTTACTCGAACGATAAGGCTTAAATTATAAAAAAATTGTTTGACTCACCTGAGCCCTATCATAATATTTAAAAGGCATTTCTGTAAATTCCAATGGTATATCTCATACAATAATGACTTAATGGCATAATGTACTGGGCCATTTTTTTCCGCAATACAAACAGCATAAAGCATTCGACATGCTCCCAATACGCAGTTTTAAAGTAATTCCTCTTTTGTTCATTGTTGGCGTTATCCTACTATCAGTTATGTTGTACAGAAGAAGAGAACCATTGTGAAGGCGAGACAGAAGCAGTTCAGTGTCCAGTTATCCAGGGTGCATTCCATAAGCTTCCGTTCTATTGTGGACGCTTAGTTATCACTTAAAAACATCCGCTTGCTGATTGAAAAAAACACACGCGACGATAACACAAAACTTAGTCAGCTTTGGTCGTATTTATAGTTTGTAAAATGAGATTGTATTGTTTACCACGAATACTTATACTTAGTGTATTATCTGTTTTATAAAGTTTTATAACAAAATGGAAAAACGGAATCATTATGGTTTCCTTCTGTCCGTCTTTTAAAGAACCACATCTTACCAGTGAACGTCTTCCCGCTGATAATTATAATGATGATAGGTAATCACGATCCAAGAATCGTATAACAAGGTATAGTTAAGACAACTATTATACCAATTATATAACATTATTCTCCCGTACGAATGCAACTATGAATGCAAAATAGGACTAATCTGCTCATTAAACATTTAAATACGACTGGTATGGTTTGAATGGACGTCTGTACTCGTGTATGGTGACTAACACCGAGTACCTACCTATGTCGATACGGTTTTGAATGCAAAAAAAACCCACATCACTAATGGACACAATAATAATATATTTATGTTTATTTATTATGTCTCTTGTCTCACAGATACGTCTGTGGCCATACGTGTCAATAATAACATGCGCCATATTTTAGGATGAGGCGACTGCTGCTCTATATTTTGCAAAGAGCTTATTCACGCTTCACGTACAAAGATAAAAAGGCGGCTAAGCTACAGTTCCGATTCGAATACAGGCGTTTGATTCTCTATGCGAGCTTCGTCTGTAAAGTGATCGCTGCGCTCCTGAGACAATCATAACCTGACCCCTTCGTCAGTAGGCCTTTAGGTAAGCTTTAGGTATTGGGAACGTGCGAAGTGTATGGTGGGGGTATAGAAAACGATCACAGCGCATGCCGTGGCAGATATGTGCAACATTAAGGGCTTAGTAGAACTTGTCAATTTTAATTGTTTTATAGGGTGTTGAGGTCGGTTGGCTCCTATTAAATAACTATTGCCATTACTTCTTAGTTCTTCCACATTTTAATAAATAAGCACTTTTCATTCACTATTTGACAAACGCCCCTAGAGTTGTGTTTGCGAGATGGCGCTACTGTCGTGCACAGATCAACGCACAACCTACACGTCAAGAAACCGGGGCTTATAGGTATTCCGAAATTCGAAAACTCGGAAGTTCGTTTCGTGCTGTTTTGCTCTCACACTAATATTCATCAATATATTAGAGTGAGAGAGACGATAGGATACTAATTTCAAATTTCGTATTTTGGAGTAGCCTCCTGGGCTACGTTCAGTAGCTAAAGTGTCACTGTGACTATCGTCAGATGAAAATCGTCCGATCATTATCACACTGACTGAACGAGTTGGGGCATCAAAAGTGTCAAAAGTGTCAATTCCAATATTCAAATCAAAACTTAGTGAAGAATACAGAATCGAAATTTAAATTTCAAATTTCATTTAAATTCACAATAAATTTTAATGTTGATGGCATCGATTTCGTTTTCGTAATAATAAGTTTATTATAAAGTAAGAAAAAAAGTAAAGTGCATGTAAAGTGAAATACTTAAGACAACTGTCAAAGTGACGTCTGAGCGTTTTTTACTCATCTATTTTGCGGGGTGACCGGTGCCATCGCCCGACGACGCCCGACGATGTTACTGAACGACTTGGTGTGATCGCCCGACGATCGCGCTGAGTTACTGAACGGGCCAGTGCGTCGTCGGGCGTCGTCGGGCGTCCGAACTGAACGCACCCCTAGGGCCTTAGCTTGCCTCTTTCTATGCAAGGAATCTAATCGCTGAGCAAAAAACTCCACTGATGGGGTTTTTGGGCTCTACAATACATACAATATAACGCGTTTTTTTCCATTAGAAAAAAGAACAGTAGGTATTGAACTGTTTTTTTTTTTAATTTCTTCTACTTTAAATTGAAAAGGTCTCATAGCCGTAAATATTTCTTATCTTATCAACCTTCATGAGAAATAACTTTATAAAAATCTAGTCTGTTGTAAAAAATTAATATAGGTACATATTTGGACTGAAATAAAAGAACCGAAAACTTTTTAAAATTTATTAATAGCAAAATCGCAATTTATGCAATAAAACAACATTAGTAACAATTATATAAGTAAAAATAGATTATATTCATTAAAATATTTTGTGTCCTTAGGAAAACTAGCCAAGATTTGATAAAATAAAACTGAAGAAATAAAAAATATAAATTGGAAGTCGGTGATTATGGCAATGTCGCAGGACACTTAGGTAAATAAATGGTACCTACTGTGAATAAATTAAATATCTAAATTAGCAAATAGAGCATAATGCAGAATGGATATTAATCGTAAGTTTAGTTTTCGATGTTAACAATATTTTATTTAAATAATTTATGTTATGAGCTACATATCACTTTGCACGAAATAACGATTGCATCAAAAAAGCAGTCAAGAGGAAGGATTTCATAGTAACTAAATACGGATTGGCAACTGATTACTTGGCACCGACGTCACGAGACGTCACTGCGGTCGCAGTGCGGGTGACCGTGGTAGTTGCTTTTGCCGTCTTCGCAGCTGTACCAACTTTCCTAATAGTTGTCGTGGTAGTTGTTTTCGCTATACCACCATTCGCAAGGTGCTTCACTTCCGTACCTTGACGGACCTCCTCAGTAGCAGCTTGGCTTTTCTCATGAGCGCTCTCGTTGGTGACGTTCTTTTGGACGTTTTGTTCAAAGCCATCCCTTTTGACAATCGCTTCGCTTCGCTCTTGGCTGCAAGAGGCTCCCCGCTCGCCGCTACCCTCGCTCCTGATTACTCCATTTTCTACTGGCACGACATCACTATGTTGATACCTTTCCAAAAATCCTGACCCATCTGATTTATCAATCGTGTATGAGTTTCTGCGAATAGGTTGCTCCGGTACCCATACGATTTCTTGAGTCAGTGTTTCCACAACAGGTTCAGGTGTTACCGTAGAACTCCTAATTTCACTTTCTGCTCTTATTTGAGTAACTGGAGTGCGCGTTCTTTGAATATATGTATTAACTTCATGTGACTCATTGGCCATATTTTGATTAGAAATATCGTTCGAAACGTTTTCAACGTTGTTGGTGAAATGCCTTACAGCGTTATTTTCGTTAGCCACTTGGTTCTGAGTCGTTGTTGTTTTGACCTCGACGGTTTTTGAAACCTGGTGGTAGTCCTGTGTTTCTCTTTGTATTGGTTTCAGCTGCCCCAATAAAGGAGAATGTTTAATTCCAAAGGTTATTTGCGGTGTTCTGCTCAACTGCACCTAAGTAAAAAAGATAATTAATGTTAAGTACAAAAAACTTGATAAATTTCTTGAATGTGACTTGAATAGATAATTAAAAGTATCCAATAAAATAAACCATGAATGAGTAATACGTAGGTAGCGCCATCTGTTGCGTTGCCCTTGCACTGACGTTTTGCATCAGTTGGTACTGTATACTGTAGGTATAAGTATCTGTAGGAATCGGACTAAAGCAAAAATAGCAACATAATTTTCAATGAGCTTTCCAACTTAAAACCGCATTATCTCCGAAGGGCAGTCATCGTATCGAGCGATGCTTAAAGCAAAGTAAAACAACGCCTGATATTTTCCACTGACCGTTGTTACCACACTTAAACAATTATTACATTTTAAAAGGAGCTGCTCGTAAAACCAAACGGCTTCTGGTAACTACTATATTAAACGAATACTATTAAATAAATTTTATGCTTTTGTACCTTTTCCGGGGAGTAGGTGCCTGGCGCGGGTACACGGGCTCGATCATCAACTGGTACCTTGTGACGACCAGATATCGTGTACACGGGAGTGTCAAGTACAGAAGGTATCCGGTACGTATTGGGTGCTGAAAATACATTAAATATTTATTATTTTGAGGAATGTGGATGAAATGTGTTTATTTATCCATATAAGTTGTTACAAGGGATAAGGGTTCGTTACAATAATAGGTTTCACAACAAAAAGTATAAAAGTTGAGCACCGCAGTTCGGCGCGCGTGCGGCTCGATAACTCGATAGCCAGTTGCGAGAAAGCGAGAGATACGCACGAGCGAGAAGGTCGGCCAGTTGCGTTCAGGATCGTTTTTAAGCACATGCCACTCAAATCAAAATCTGTAAGTTACAGATTATAATAATACAGACTGTAACTATGTATCTAAAACGACTAAACTTACCAGGAGTCTCGGCAAACTTCGTAGTATGAATCTTGACCCCAAATGTGTATTGAGGGGAATAAGTCAGCACAAATTTGCCGGCTTTTTCAGGACTGTAAGCGCCAGGTGCTGGGACCTTCAACCGCTCATCGATAGGTTCCTTGTGTCTACCGGATATCGTGTACAAAGGTGTTACGACGGGAGTCGGGATCGTGTACACATTTGGTGCTAAAAATGAAACAAACCAAAACCATGATTTATATTGACTAGAAAAAAAACCAAAGCATTAAATTTTTAAATAAAGTTAACGAATATACCTGGTGTATCAAAAGTTTTCAGCGCATCCGATTTAATCCTGAAAGTGTACTGTGGAGCACTTGGCTTCAAAAGTTTTGAAGCCTTTTCAGGGTCGTATGAGTTAGGAGCAGGAACATTTTCTGGTTTATGAGGGTTAGTTTTAATTCTGAATGAATATCGGGGTGCGTTGTCAAGTAAAACTTTGTCCGCTTTCTCTGGATTGTAAGCAGCAGGACCAGGAGTGTCCACTATCTTTCCATTTTCTACTTTGGGCCTGAATGTATAAGCAGGTGATGTTTCGTGCAATACTTTATCAGCTTTCTCAGGGTTATATGTGCATGGTCCAGGGGTCATAACGACTTTTCCATTTTCAATTTTTGGGCGGAAAGTGTAACTTGGAGAACTTTCGTGTGTAATGTTATCGCCTTTATCTGTATTGTAGGCATTCGGAGCAGGATAGTTATCATGTTTTACTTCAGGGCCTTTAGTACCAAAAGTATATTTTGGAACACCATCTAACATGTAATGATATTTACTGGGATCATAAGCATTGGGCGCTGGATTATTTTCTGGTTTATGTAGAGGTTGCTTGTCCCTAAATGTGTACGCTGGTGAAGACTCTAAAAGCATTTTATCAGCTTTTTCTGGATTGTACGAATTAGGAGCGGGTGTGTTCTCAATTTTCCCTGGTTTTCCTTTATGTGCCATTGTAAACTTAGGAGTTCCATTTAATAGTTGTGGATCATATGTATTGGGAGCAGGTACATCAGATACCTTTGAATCACGTCCTTTCCCACACATTGTATAATTCGGCGAATTATGGGGCAAATTAGGATTATACACATTGGGGCCAGGAGTATCCGAAACTTTTCCATCGGGACCTTTCCCGGATATTGTGTAACTTGGAGAATTACTTGATAAATGTGGATCGTAACTATTTGGACCAGGTGTGTCAGAGGGCTTTCCATCTGGCCCTCTGCCGGTTAAACTGAATTTAGGAGTGTTGTCAAGTAAGTGAGGGTCATAAGAATTTGGCGCTGGGCCATCAAATGGTTTTCCCGTATGTCCTTTTCCTGCTATGGTGAATTTCGGAGTTCCGTCAGGTAAGTGAGGATTGTAAGCATTAGGACCGGGAGTTTCAGGACATCTTCCTTCGGGGCCTTTGCCATATAGGCTGTATTTAGGAGTGCCATCTAGCAAATGTGGATCGTACATATTGGGAGCGGGTGTGTCGCTAGGTCTATCCATTGCATGCTTAGGCCTGAATGAATAAGCAGGTGAAGAGTCATGAAGTAGTTTGTCTGCCTTATCCGGATTGTATGCATTAGCTGCTGGTACGCTGTCGTATTTCGGAGGGGCACCTTTTCCTGCCATAGTAAACTTTGGAGACGAATCCAGCATTGATTTTTCCGGAGCATACGCATTTGGTGCTGGAACATCATCAGTCTTTCTTATTTGATCTTTTGATCTAAAAGTATAAGCTGGGGATGAGTCGTGGAGCAGTTTATCTGCTTTATCTGGGCAATAAGCTGTAGGTCCTGGCGTATCTTCGATTTTACTTACGGCACCCTTGCCACTCATCGTAAACTTGGGTGTTCCATTTAACATGTGCATTGATTTTTCAGGAGCATATACGTTAGGTGCTGGAGATTCACTTCGAATAACTGTTTCCTCTTTAATCCTAAAGGAATATGCTGGTGAACTCTCATGTAAAACTTTGTCTGCTTTTTCCGGTGCATAGCAGTTAGGAGCTGGAGTTTCTGCAACTTTAAATGTATGTCCTTTTCCTGACATGGTATATTTAGGACCTCCGTTTAACATGTGCATAGAGTTTTCAGGAGCGTAGACATTTGGTGCCGGTGTTTGCTCAAGTTTCTCAACGACTTCTTTTGTGCGCATAGTGTAGGAAGGCGAACTTTCATGTAATATCTTGTCCGCTTTTTGGGGATTGTAAGAATTAGGGGCGGGTGTCTTGTCATGCTTTTCAGCAGCGCCTTTTCCTGCCAATGTATATTTCGGTCCACTTTTAAGCGAATTAAGCGCCTTTTCAGGAGAGTAAATATTAGGAGCTGGTGCTACAACAGATTGAGTAACCTCAGATTTGGTTCTAAACGAAAAGGCAGGAGATTTTGCTCTTAACAATCTGTCTGCCTTTTCCGGAGAATACGCGTTAGGTGCGGGAATTTGATCACTTCTTTGGATCTTACTTCTGCTGGAGAAAGTATGCTTGTAAGTTTTTGTGTGTGGCGTAGTAGCATCCTGGAATGTTAAACAATCATTTTAAAACCTTAATTAGCATTGACTGCTATTGATATACATGATAATAATACAACTATTCTATTTCCAGCTTTGTATTCAATTCTACTTCAATCTCTACAAAAGTAAATGAACGAGTAAGTATACCTTTTATGAGCCATCATAGATTCAGGTTTAGAAGAAAACAATGCTGCTTTCAAATGTAGTATTGCCTATATTTAAATTTGCTTTTTACAGTTTTCACATTATAGCTAAAATATTGTTGTTATACCAACAAACAAACACTCGCTAATTTTAACTTCATCAAAATATAAATGAACTCATAAAAATCTAAACATCATGAATTAGAAACTTTAAACTGAAAGCAAAGATAGGACGTTAACATTATTACAAAGCCATGCACAGAATTTAGTTACAGACAGAGTTAAATGACGGCGATTTCTTCTGGGGCAGGGTAATGGACAGCCTGGCCACTAAACGGTGAATGCCGAATGCCGAACGTATGCGCCGGCGCCCATGGAAGCGTCACGCACACCTGTATCCAGCCCAATGTTAGTAAGGTTAGTCACATTTAGCAAGCATATTAACATTGATGATAAAAATGAGCCATAAGATTATAGAACCACAAGAACATTATCCCTTTGAACGCCAAGAACCTTTAAAGTGGTCGTGTGTCCTCGTGCCCTCCACGCCAACAACCACTAAAAAGGTCGGAGTGAAGGTGTACTTTGATCATAATTAAAACCTATTATGAATTGTTTTTAATGGTTTAAACGTTACATCAATTAATTAGTGCTTGGCGTGTGAGTGATCACTTCATTCAAATATGAAAGCGTTCAAAGGGTTAAGTATGTAATTCAACAATATGGAGTAGTGATCTATGAAATTAGCAAGAAAGTATTGAAATATCTGGAAATAGGTTTGATACCTTTTCAGGACAATAAATTCCAGGTCCAGGAACGGCTGCGGACGGATGACGTAGTTCTCGTCTAGGGGCCATGGTGTAAGCCGGTGGTCGTTTGTTTAGCACAGACACTGACTTGTCGGTGGTGTAGGTACCAGGACCAGGCATGGGCGTTTTGGATTCAATTGTCTTTGCCCGTCCAGAAATGCTAAACGCTGGTGCTGCTCGCTTGCTGCCTTCTTTCGCTTCGCCAAGGACTGGTGGCATGGAGTAGATGTTCGGTGCTGGAATTTAAAAAAAAGGATATTCTATTTCTGTTTTATATTACTCTAATGTCTAATGAGAGCAAAATAACTAAATGAGGATGATGTAAAAGAAAACAAGTTGGTGTATTGCTGAAATAACAACTAATGATTGAAATATAACAGTAATTAAATTTATATTAGGTCTAACTACATGCAATGAAAGCATACAAAAACTAATAGTACGCAACTAATTGAAGTAGACACGCATTTTTTTCTCCTTGTAGAGTTGGTCAACAAACATCTACTTTGTCGCAGTGATGTTCAAAATCAATCACTATTCTTAGATGACAAGATTGTGTCTACGCACGGCTGAATAATGGCTAAACTATATAACGAAACAAGAATACATACTAAACTGTGGTAGCTATTGTGTCTTGTTACACGGAAACATAAAATACGAAAACAATGAGCGAATATTGACGAATTTTAATATGGCCTTGTTCAGTCGAGTCCATTTATTGATTGTCGATAAATAGATCCCTAGAGATTTCAGACATTTCGGAACTCATTCAATATGAAGCTTTAATTACTAACAAAATGCCTGACGAACGAATGCATTTTTGAATCAAACCCACATCATCTACTTATTGCGACTTGTTATTTTTTTTCTTTTTACTATTTAATTAACCATTCGCTTTTTAAGTGAGCATGTTATATATATTTATGTTCCATTAATATTAGAACACAAAGCATTGCTTACATAATGATGGTTCAGGACTAGTTTAATTGGAATAAGTTTGTTCATATTGCGCCAATTATGATTATTTGTGAAAAGAGAATACAATGCATTTAGGACTACAAAATTTTGAGGACGTACAATATGTAAACGCTTTCGTCTTGTTAACTCGACCAACAAGGGCATCTAACAAAATCAAGAAATTAAGACGCGAAACATCAGCTTGCATCAACTAATGCAAACCAACAATGTGATGTGAGCTTCCTGACTGACTATTCTCTCCAATATCTAACTAATATTATAAATGCGAAAGTATAGATGGATGGATGTTTTGTTGAGTAAATCACGCCAGTACGGCCCAACAGATCTGGATGAAATTTCGGCACATAGATAGAGAAAAGTCTGTAATAGCACATAGGCTACTTTTTATCCCAGAAAATTGCGTAGTTCCCGCGGGATGGCGATAAACGAATTCTTCGCAGACGAAGTCGCTGGCAACAGCTAGTTTTTGATAAATATTTTATACTAAAGCTTACGTTATATGAGGAAATGCCATTTTCACTCTATGCCATGCCAACATCTAAACATCTAGTTGTAAAGTGATTCCACTTGAAACACTAAGCATACTGACCTATTTTCAATCATTCATTCATTCATTCATTCATTCAATAACCAAGCGGATGACAAGAGACAACCAAAAATATTTTACTTTCAAAATGCAGCATAAACTGAAAATTTACATGCGGGAAGGGACAATAAACTAAAACCAGCCCGAAGCCAAATATTTGTGATAGTCCAACGACATTTAGAGGGTAGAGATTATCCCAAAAATTGAATAAGTTCTGTACACCTAGCAGTTTTGTAATCTAAATCGCCATGCATGATTCACTAAATAATGTATTCACTTACAATTTTTTTAAAAGAAAGAGTGCAGATCACTTGCAAGTAATAACTACTTTTGGCAATCGTATTTCGATGATTATGGATATAATTAAGAATATTTAACTACACTACGAGATTTGCTACGATTGGATAAGGCCTATTGGACCTGGCGTTTTGCCGCCAGGCTGTGGCGGGCAGACGCGGAGCCCGATCGAGAAGGCAGGTGCGTGGTCGAGCACAGCTCGAGCTGCTTTGCTGGGCTCGTAGTCACAGGGAGCCGGCGTCGGCGACACCCGCGGAGGTGGCCAGCGGCCGTGCAGTGACGCCGCCGGACCCCCTGACCGACCTGACAGGCACTATACGTCAAATACAACACCAGGGCTTATCTATATTATGATAAGGGATTCTTGGTTAAAGACACTTTTGGGAAGTTCGATGTTCGCTGATCCAAGATCCGTAAAAAATATTTGTTGCTGAAAATTACAACTTCAGGTTTGTATGGTCGGCGAATTAGGTGCTTTACAATTTTATTGCTTATGATAATACTTACGAGTACACCAGAAAAAACAATAAAGCAGTATTTTTGACTTGTTGTAAGTTACGAGAAGTAGAGTCAAATCAGAGTGCAGTGAATTAAACGCTCTGACTGCTCATGTCTGTAACCTTAAGGTAAATACTACAGACATTTCTTGGTCGACTATACGTCAAGTAAAATTACTTAAATAAAAAAAATTGAATTTGTAATTTAAATACATGAACATTTTACCGTCACGCCTATAACATATAAATTTACTACCGGCGCCAATTGACCTTCAACAGAAAACAAACAGTACGCAATACAAAAAATAAGCGTATCTACAATACCTACATCTTATTTTATAAGAAGTTAGACGATAGTTGAAATTTAATAACGCTATTCCAACTCCAGGTTAATTAATCCTGCTTTGAGGCCAACTACTCTTTGAATCCGAAACACAGACGTGTTGTCAACAGAATTAGCAATACACTAACACTCACACGATCCTCCCCCACTCGGAATAATCGAGTTATCACGACACCCGATGTGGCTGCGAGCAGTACGTGCTCCGTGCAACTTGTTTATTGAAGCGAGGATTCGAGACTGAGACTGTGTTGCAGATGGCGATGTATCGAAGCAAAGCCTCTATCGCCTACACGGCCGGCTGACTCACTGCCGATCACCTTCGTTCATACGGACTTATTTGGCGACATCGCGCCAATGCAGCCAGAGAAACTTACTGTTATGATCTTCGATGCCGACCTTAATTTAATCTCCGAGGATAGGCAGTTGTATTACCGTGTTTATCGCTTTTCTTGCAATTTTAAACACTACCTGTTTGAAAGGTGTGATACTGAGAAGTGAGAACGAATATCTCTTGGTACCTATGCTTATAAGGTTTGGTGATGTCGATGATCAGATATCTAAGCATAGTCTAAGACATGTTAAATATCAATGTAATTGCCATTAGGTGATTTCTCATTTTACATTACCTGCATATAGACAGGATACATGGTTATAATAAAGTCATTGGTCGGGAGACAAACGATTGATTTAATTTTAAATTTTCAGTAAACATGTATAATAAATCACTTACAAGCGTGGATGTAACATAATGTAACATGTTTATGTTTCATTCAACGCAAATACAGATATTAATTCAAAACAGACCTGAATGTTGACTCAATGAATATCAATTGTTTTACCCACGCGAGATATTAAACTTACCTACTAGAAATAAACTTGCCATAACGTACCGTACCAAGTCATTTATGTCGATGTCATCATTTGCGTGAAACAGGTCACAGAGGGAATAAGTCCTTGCATCAACTTAGCCGTGAAAAACTATATTAAGTGAGTCATTTCTTCGCCAATATTTATGCGATCACTATTTGACACAGCGGTTTCACGATGTGGTCATAGAACGTAATAACCGCATATTTGTTTTTCACACTCAAACCATGTTTACCTACCCAAGAATATTCGTAACTAATTTTTTGTTGTATGTTTGGCTTAGTACTTAGTATTTGTCTTCCGTCTGCATTATTATTATTAAGTGAATAAACGTATGGAATCCAAAGAAAAAAGGATTCGTAAAATATTTTTTGCAATTTTGAACTACCTTCTACGACGTTAACTGATTCCAATTTGGCAGAAAATGGCGGCGGCGCGGTAGCGGAACTGCGTCGTGGCAGGTTATTTCAATTAATTCAAAGGGAAGAATGTAAACACTGCTGACGATGTCGTTTAATGCTAATAAGACTGCAGTCATGACCTACTTACACGGGGTAAAGTGAGCCGCTGAATGAATCACAAATTAACGTGAAATTCATAAATAATCCGTGTTTAAGTATTTTAGGAATGTAGCATTTCAAATAAGTACCTATTTTATTCGGCTTTATTTCGAGTTATTAGGGGCATTTATTTTAAATTTTGGGCCACATTTTTAAAGGGTCATTAGGTATCTAAAAATTGTGCTGAAATTGAAATAAAAGTACCTAGAGCAGATTAAAATTACAGCTTTAATTCATCTTTTTAACTTTTCGTAAATATATTTCAGGCTATAGTTTTAATTTTACTTTCAAATGGCATTCTCGAGTGATGTGATTTAAAATATCGCTTTCCTACTAAAATTTGGAAAGCAGTTAATTACGGCGCACATTTGGATGAGGGACATTTTGTGACTCACAAACAAAATATATATATTTTAAAAAATGATCCATCTGTTGCGGAATGTAATACATGGCTCCTAATATGTAATACGTAAGCATATTAAAATTTACTGATAAGTACAGTAAAAACAATGTAAACACGTTTACCAATACTACGTAAAGATTAGATATTAAATTAGTGCGCCACTTCTTTCTCAGCAGTCATATTTTGGATGTAAAGTTAAAGCAAACATGGTAACATGTATGAAAAGTTTTAGCGCTTTTTTCATCCATTTTTAACTCATTGTTGTCGGACTCTACCATTGTTTGACTGATGCGTCGTTATTTCTGTACTAAGATAAAACTTGGATTCAGAACAATAAAATGAATTCATAAAACAAGTCCATTGTTATAAAAATACAGATATTTTTAAGTAAAAACATTATAATCACCTCTAGCGGTTACAAAGATGAAAAATTTGTGGGCGGCAGACGGTATAATTGACTCCAGACTGGCTTCGTACCTACCTAGATGTAATTGTAACAAATTAACCAGCAAACGATAAAACGACGATTGCTAAATAATTGTAAACCTACGCTTAAGACATGTTCTGTGGAAATTCGCTTCGACTATTATTACTACTGTGCTTGGCTCAAGCCGCAGCTCTAAGGAAGAACCTACCTACGCACATACTATAACTGGGTAGTTAAACTTTTGCTTTTTTAACTGACTACTTAAACTGACGGTCATTTCATAGACAAATCTATACTGTGCCTCAATTCGGGAATTGAATTAACGACGTTGAAGCCAGGCATTAGCGAGCCCTATAATGATAGCCAAGGTTAATTCGCTATTCGTAGTCGCTGCAAATGACAACTCACTGAACATACACGATCAAAATGTAACGTATTATCACTACATAGTATAAAACAAAGTCGCTTTCCTTTGTCTGTCCGTCTGTCCCTATTAAAACTACGCAACGGATTTTGATGCGGTTTTTTTAATAGATAAAGTGATTCAAGAGGAATGTCTGCATAATTCTACGCAGAAGAAGTCGCGGTCAGTAAATTATAAACAAAAGAGGAATATTTTTAAAACAAGGTTTTTTACTGATCGTGCTTAGGTACCTTGTTATCTATCCTTCATAACGTAATTAGAGATACCACCAGGCAATTCGGCCACTACAAGTAAGTCAAAAATTATCACCATGGATACCTCAGAAATACGATAGTCATGAAGGCAGCCCTCAATATTTTTTTACTATTTTTTGTAAATCCGATTCTAAAGTCGTTCACAGTTATTAATCACCATCAAATAAAACTGAGCCCTTTATTTACACATTAAAAAGTAGACAATCGTTCACTTCATACATCTTTAAACCGAAGGCAGACTTTCCCTAATCTCAATGTTAATGAGCTTATTGTGAGAAAGAATATTTTCACTAACCAAGTTTCACAACTTATTTCATCTTTTTGGTACTATCAGAAACCAAACAAAGCTCGTTCTTTAATAGAGATGGTTGCATTATATCTATATATATTATCAGCAGTCGTCAAATGGAATTTTGTCACGCTCCAATGGTTCGTTGACAATCACTGGCGCTATGGGTGCGGTTAACATAGCGCAGTTGAACCAACAACTCCACTACGTTCCGCTGTCCGAAATTATATTAACTGCTACACTCAAAGACGTATATTAACGATGTAATGAATTTGCGATGTAATGAATTTGCGTTGAAGTGACGACTTGATTAAATTTATTATTACTTTCTAGTTTATTCGAGACACAAGCAGATTAGGTATTTTCGAACAAATTGATTCCTAACCCACCGTAGATTGTCCTCACAGTAAACGTCACAATTATTTTTCTTGCCAATTCAATATGTAACGTCACTATGGCATTTACTGCGAAAAGGTTCCTTTCCATAATCGGTCAAGATGCAATTTGTTCAATAGTCCACTACAAAACTTTGTTACATTAATTGACGAATTTTCATAGAATTGAACTAGTTTAGGATCCGCTAATGTTAATTGACGTCTCTGTACGCGGCATTTGACGTTCATAACAGAGCCTCGATTCTCAATATCAATTATAATAATTGAATCTGATTGCCTGTTGTGTCTGCACATAAATCGCAATTAACAAAAGGTGACACGATAAATGAACGAATAAAAACGAAAGTTAAGATTATTTCAAACGCTAGTATTTTTAGCAAGTAGAGAAAAACAGTGATATTGCTGATTTTCTTCGTTCAAAAACGCATTCTGAATAATTTACCGTAACCACTTTGGAAAATCTTCCAGATTTTATGTTGGGTTAACTTTAGTCAATGTAATAGATGAATTGCTGTTGTTCCTCACATAGTTGATCATTATTAAGATTAAAGTAAACTAAAATCCTCAAGTCCAAACCTAAGCCTTATATTGTAACCCTCACTTATTTTCGTTCGTTGACGTAACCTACACTACGCATCCATTTCCGATCTCAACTAACGTAGTCTACTTTTTGCTTAAAAGTCTTAACAGCGCTATAAAGAACGTTATTACAATGGATCGTGATCATACCTTTAGCGGTCATGCCTTCTGTGTTGTAAGAGGCCGGACCGGGGCCCGCTTTGGCGCTCAAACCCGGAGGCTCTAGCTTCTGGCCGAAGGTAAACGCGGGCGCGCGAGGCTTCCGAGATTCTTGCGGTGGTTTACCTGCAATGCGAACATTTCCACCGTGAAAACAAGTTCACGTTTTAGCATTATTGGATCAAATATCGGTGTCGAACACAAATACAATAATGGTGCAAGTGAAGTGCATGAAATTTAACATAATAACAATTTCTTCATTGATCTAACATTGATAGCAGTCTGGAAATATTATGTAGGTAGGTACATTTTTGAGTGCCCTTTTTGTGGTGTCCCAGGGCATACAAATGTTAATTTCCTTGTCTTATGTTGAGTTATAATTATGCACAGACAAATGCTTCAGATCTTTTTAAATTCGTAAGTATTAAGCTCGTATGTTCTACAAAATTGTAATTGAGTAGTATGCCTGCGAGCCGCGTGTATCTGAAAAGGTTAGATGTTAAAAAACTGACAAATAGATTGTAATTAAAAAAAAATATGTTTCACCGGTACTTAAGTAAAATCTTAATTTAGTAAAATCTATGAAAACGCAAATAAACGTGTGCGGCGCATTAATTAATAGTAGTAGGATCAAAAACGTGGCGAAATCTTTTCTCAAAAAAAATACAAACCATGACATTTCTATTCTCCCGTGTTATTGGTTCTGTGACCGAAACCAATAAAAAAGCGTTGTGCTCGAAATCTTGTTTCTTGGACGTGCCTAATACAGAGCATCACCATAGATTAGAGGATGATTGTATCACGAACTGTCGGACCGCGCTCACCTTGGACAGGGTCATTGTTTTGCGCCCACATTCGCTCCCAATAGCGGCAATTTGGTCCCTAACTACACTTATTAAAGTTATTAACCAACCAATCAATCGATAAACGATTAACTCTGTGACATCAATTTGGAATTCAAGTTTACATTAGCGTCGCGAATGTGGAAGATTGATTAGTGTTTAAAGGTCAATGGTTTGGAAATGAGAGAGACGTGCTATGTGATTGTGCGAGCAACGTTGGCTGCGGTGATGTCACTTTGTTTTCGATATGTTCCGCGAGGCCGGTGTTTGCTCGCTTGCGATAATCTCACACAACCTCCGGCCAATGCTGCCAGTGCCAACTACTTTAAAAAACAGACTTTTTAAACATTCTTGAGATCTGTAAAGTAGGTACCTGTGTTGAAACTTTCCCCTTTGAAATGCTATAAACTCTTGTTGATACACACAATAATGAAACCATTGTACCATCAGCCAAATTTGTGGTCTGCCATTCTAAGGTTTGAAAATTGAAAATCCTTTGCACGTCATAAAATATAGGTACCTACCTAGTGTCGATAGGAAAGACGTGACTGTCAACTTGAAAGTTCAACATAATATATGCGTAGTCAACAGATAAATTTAATCTGTTCAACTAAGTGCTAAGAATATCTGAACACGATCGTATGGAATCTAGATGCGGTATCAGATATTCTGCAGCACACTGAAAACTCTGATGTATTTCTCTAGAGATTTTAGGACTCTCAAAAGAAAAGACACACAGCACAGTCAATTCACGTATATATTCGATAATTTTCATGCATCTGGCAACTCTCGCGTTTGGATGATGTCAGCGCCAACATAAGCGCCCGCCAACAATGAGGGCCCGAAACTGGCGTGCACACAAAAGAAATGACCATAAACACAGTGTAGGTACACAAACGGACGAGTGTTCCGATGTGTCTCAATGTCTGTCAGCGGTACGTGAATCGACTGTTCTAGAACTCTCAAATGATCCACTGTTTAGTGCTTGCAAAATAAGTGCGATGTTTCTTTATTGTGAAACCAAGGCTACTACTGAACTGCGATATAAACGTAAGGCTTTTTAAGTTGAATCCAAAACAAGAAATAAAAATTGTGGTGTTTCGTGGAAAGTAGCTTACATGACAAATGATGATAGATATTGCCGTCAGGAGCTGGGTGCTCAAAAATTAAACACGACCGTATCATATAAGTGCAAATTCAGATATTTTTGAGCATCCGAACACCTTTGATGTATCTAATTGCGGTTATACTATGCAAACAACTTCCTCTGTACTACACGACTAATTGCAAGTGCAAAGTGCTTCGAATTATCGATAAATCACTAACATCTAATGCGCTCTACAGTAGTACGTAGATTAAACTGCTTAGTTCACTTCTACTTTATTTTAACCTACAAAGCACACAAGTATTTATACAGGTATGAATTTTCTACTGGACTTTTCTTTTAACCCGTTGATCGCAAACGACGTTATCAAAGTTTCATACTGTCAATCACAACCACGAACACACATAATTGGCAGTTGTTTTGTGTAGTTCAGACAACTTATCACGTACTAGTACATCGTAAATTTGATAGAGTTCTAGGTGTAGCAGTGAAACTATAACATTCATTGGCGTACAACAGGTTAAAAGTTACCAATAAGGGTAGGTAAAGACACCACAGCGGGCCCAGGGCTTGCAGCCTCAGCGGCGATAGGCCCGCGGCGCTTGGTTGGTGTCCAGGGGTTCTGCCGTACACCCATTGAGACCTCGTCGCACTGACGCAACGTTTTCATCCACGCCGACGACGTCCGGTACAGCGCCTGGCGGTCCCTTAATAGTCCCTGATGGCGTACGTCGTACAAGCATAATGTAATTTCAGAGACCGTTCAATCAGTTAACTTATGTAAAAACAAATTGAATGAAATTATTAAAAAAACAAAAGAACACAGTTCCAAATTGACAGGGTAATTCGACCTCTTCGCCACCACTCTACAAATGGAGTGACGGGTCCTATACGCCACGGGAAAAACAAACGACAACCTAACTTGATTTTGAATGCCATTGCAAAAGGGTAAATTTCGAGTTGAATGTTGGCCATGTGTGGATGACAATTGGCGTGTGACCTTGTCATTGGCTGTCACGACTGAATGACTAGGGCTATTAAGGGGTTAAGGTGGATATAAGGAGGACGCAACTGTCCGTGGCATGACCTTAAAGACGCAATAAAATGTACAGATACCTATACTTTAAATCACTAGCATTAAACGTAACCTCTTGACACTTCTTGACCCGTTCAAGTCAGACAGTAATAAACTGTTCAAGAACTTATGAGATTTATATGTATAAGTCTATGTGCCACGAGATCAACAGTCTCGTGTTTAGTTCAAAAGTTCTATCGCTTATAATAAATCCACGACACGTGAGAAAATCATCTATTTATGAGACGGTGACGCAAGTAATTGACCGGTTATATTAAAGTTCATTTAAATATTCCGCCTGAAATTATAACTCTTTCTCAGTAAAGCTTGTCAAAGATTAATTAATTCAAATGAGTTTTGATAAAAACGAGTTTATGTTAACTAAAGCTTTAGGTATACTGTTCTTTTGCCATCAATCATTAGATACATTTAAGTTACTGTTACTACCAAACCGGGATGAAAAATGGAATTGAAAAATCTGTCATTCCATATAGTATATGGCATATACTTACCTACTTAAAAATATAAGTATCCAAGGTAAGGTACTCGGGTTTGTTCAATGATTGGATACCATTCCATAGTAAACATTATTAAATTTAAAGTATCTTATACAGTTGGTATTAAGATATTGAACGGGTTAAGATCGTGAGGTAATAAAAGCTTAAGACTGCATTTATGGCCACAGACTTGGTAGTTACTTAATTTACTCTCCTTATTTAAACCGAAATTTGTAAAGGAGCAAATTGAAGGAATTAGAGTGAGGCCAGACGAGCGTAATTTTTTGAGGTTGTGAGTCGCATAATTTCGGTCGCGTAATTTTACTGCATACAAAAGTCCAACTCATTTTACGGCGCCATGCAAACAGGAGTTTTTTATAAAACCGAATGTATCAGAAATTACGCGACCAAATTTACTCGATGCGACTCACAACTCAAAAAATTTTGCTCGTCTAATCTCACCTCTATTTTGGATTCCGTGCCTAGAAGGTGAAAACGGGGCCCTATTTATTACTAAGGCTGTTTGTTGGTCTGTCTGTCCATCAGTTTGTTACAGGGTTGTATCTTTTCAACGGAGTTTCAACGGTAATATACATTATGCAGACTCTTGGAAATATCACGCAATGTCTACAGTTACGCAATAAGCGTTATAGCAACTGACAAGAAAAAAAGTTATAAATTAGAGGTTTTCTCGATCATTTCAATGGCCATTGTATGCTGCACGGAACTCTTCGTATTATTATGTTAACGAAGCAATTAAAATATGCGAAAGTTTTATTTGTACAGACAAAACAACTAATTCTTAAGTCAACTACAAGCACTTCAAATAAGGAGTGAAAAAATAAGTACACAATAACTATTTAAGGCCTAAATAGTATTATTAAAGTAATGAATCCATTAAAGAAAATAGCTGCACACATCTCGCATAGAGCCAAACTATGTAAAGCTGGAAATGTGAAAATAAAACAAAATATGTTTACAAGAACCTTCATTACGAGTAAACAGTAGACTTATATTGTCTAACTCGCTCGCAATCGCCATCGTGTTCATTTTGACAGTTCTTGTATGAATGTGACAGCTAGCTGATTCCGATGCCAATTGTCAGCCCATACATGAACTGTCAAAATGAACACGATGGCGATTGCGAGCGAGTTAGACAATAAGCCTAATGGTAACTAAACTAAACAGCTCATTTAAATTACAGTAGGAACTCTCATACTTCTCGGTGATAATGGAAAAAATACTGGCCCATTAAGTTACAACAAGATTTTTCTACATTGTAATTGCCATTATGATTGCCTACACATTTTGTTTCGTTAAAAAGATCCCGATCACAGATCCCGATGAATTAAGAGCCTGTTTAGGGTTCTGTAGCCAAATGGCAAATAACGGAACTCTTATAGATTCGTCATGTCTGTCTGTCTGTCCGTCCGTATGTCACAGCCACTTTTTTCCGAAACAATAAAACCTATACTGTTGAAACTTGGTAAGTAGATGTATTTTGTGATGATTATTACACAAAAATAGAAAACAAAACAATAAATTTTGGGGGTTCCCCATACTTAGAACTGAAACTCGTTTTTTTTTTATCGAACCCATACGTATGGAGTATCTATAGATAGGTCTTCAAAAATGATATGAGGTTTCTAATATCATTTTTTCTAAACTGAATAGTTTGCGCGAGAGACACTTCCAAAGTGGTAAAATGTGTGTCCCCGCCCTTGTAACTTCTAAAATAAGAGAATGATAAAACAAAAAAATATACATGATGTAGATTTCCACCGAATGCAAACTTCCACCAAAATTGGTTTGAACGAGATCTAGTAAGTGGTTTTTTTTTAAATAATTTCTGTCTGTCTGTATAAGTAACCAATATAAAATGACCTCACACTGCCTACATTTTGCTTAAGAGCAGGGCTCTGCTAACACCGGATTTTATAATAACTTGGCGAATTTATATGGAACCCTCGGTGCGCGAGTCCGACTCGCACTTGGCCGGTTTTTCTGTTTTGAAGCCGGTTAAAAAAGGGAAATTAAGGATATTGTATTTAAAATGTTTCATAAATAGTAAAATACTAACCGATCTCGCTGTCATTAAAGAAGATCTCATGGATTTCGTATTCATTGTCATTTTGTTAGAGATTATAAAACACGAAGATAAAAAAATATAAATAACAATTAGAAACTAAAATATGTATAAAAATATTTTCCAGGTTACCATGCACGATCGCAAAAACTATAGAATAGCAAACAGATAAAGTGTCAGTTCTTGACTACCTACGTCAATAAACTACCACTGTCATCTTTCTACGATTGTCATTAATCATTGAATGTTCTTAAAAATGTTGTGTTTGTGTTCATGTCATCGATTGCATAAATAAGTTCGTATACGCTCATGTTTTGAACTCTCAAGAAATGCAATAAAATTATTTCAGTGCAAAAACGTGGTATAAGGCATAAATGCACTAAAAATAAATTTGTTGCTGAATGAGAGATGGCGTCATGACATGACTTATTTAGGTCGTTTGTGAAACATTATTTTTAGTATAATGATTCGCTTCCAAGTTTTAGTCGGTCACAAAAATACTAAAATTCTGTGCAAAGGGTATAATTTACTTTATCAGAATCTATATAAAAACAATTAAACACAGTGCTCCAAATTCTTGACTCACGACGTTATAGTTGAGCTACTTATTATACAGAGATTATAACATGTCGTCATCTTTTGAAACTTCTTGTCGTCATCTTATAAGGCTCAAGTTATTCTGTCACGTTCTAGAGGTATATTCATTAATTATTCATTTAGAAAAGTGGCCAATGTAGTTAATACGCCATACAAAAACTTTGGAATACCTTCAGTACAAGACAAAGAATTTCAACACAAATTACAAATGGGAAACGGGCTCTACAATCTAACATGACGGTGTAGTAAATATGTATATATGTAAGGACCTCCTATACTTTATGCAAGTAACAATTACTTACAATTTCCTTAACTGCTCATGTTATTTTAAAATTCCTTATGCATAATTTTCACGAAATTAATACACCAAAGGAGCACGACAGGTAGACACTATTTATAAGTGAGTATAATTAGTTCATGTGTGCTGATTTTACTCATATTAAACATGGATTAATTAGTTGCATTCACCTTTTAAACGAAACTTAATCGTTTCACAAATACTCAAGCCCTATTCGATCTTTAGAAAGCGGTTCTGCCTTTTACAGCTCATGTGACACGAAACGGACTATAACCTGCATGAGGCAATACTGCCAATCCGAAACTGGGTTCGTAGGAAATTTCCTCTTCGGTTATGTTACAATAAAAAAAAAATTAGCCTGTTGTTTACTTTTATAGTTTCATCAAAGCTATTTAAAGGTATTTTCTCATTTTAATTCTGATTATACCTATTGACTCATTACTGTGATTCAGAAATAGCCAAGAATCGATCAATGCCTTCAAAACAATACGTAGGTAATTCCTATTTAAATTGAGAGAGACAGCTCAATAACAGGTCCTGCTAACCACCTTTGCCTCCCACACCACCTTAGTCGCTGATGACGTATTGTCTGCCCACACAGGCAAATGACGGAAACTGATTTATACTGTACTTAGCCTTTCACACTTTAGACGCGGAAGGACTCTTCTTTGAATTGTTCTCTTTTTAATACACAAATATTCTACAATAACGCATTACGCTGTATATTTTTTTAGATTGTAACTACAAAATTCCGACGAATTTGTTTCACATCTTTTGTTCACCTAATACGTAAGTCATAATTTTACCATGTCCTTAGAAAGTAATAATTATTAAAGTTTTTCCATTTAAACCATTGTTCCAGTGTAATGTCGCTAATATCTTTTGATCAAGTAAATAAAAAAGGCAATAAATATCAACGTAAAATTATTGTACGCTTGAAGGTTACTGAAGGCTGAAAGAAAACTTCAGTGCCAGGTCGTACAAGTCTCTGTCGCCGTGAAAAATGAATAAAATTGTATCTGGGCCATTCACTGTCCCGCTGCCGACAAGCTTCGCGAATACACCTGCTATTCCAACCACAATCACACAATGTTATAAACATTTTTAGCTTTTTCTGAATCTATGTTTGGAGAAGAGTTTGAAATATTTCAATCATGCTGCTAAAATGTCACAACAGAAAAGACTTGTGGCTAATCGGTAGGTATCTGTGTGCATACTCTATGTTATTATGGCTTAATCGCATGCAAATTGGCACTTCAGGGGCTCGTAGATAGAATTATTGTGCCTCCATGGTCTCCATCTTCAATAGTATCTCTCTCTAGTGAATTGCTTTCATATAAAAATAGAGAAACTGATCTCAAGACACTTAACTGGATGATGATAATTTAAAATATAATGATGCCTCAGTCAGAACAACTTGTTGTTGTTCCCAAACATTATAATCCTTGTTGCATAATGATTAATGACTACTGTGTACCAACAGAGCCACTTTACTTATTTACGATCGGTTCGACCTTGCGCCGGTATATGGATTTGTCTAGGTGATAGCCCGGCTATCTGAACAAGTGTCTCAATTGAGCTTGTTACCGATAACCTGCGCGGCAGTCATATGCCGTCATCGACCAATTCGACTGGCTTCATACATACTGCATCCAAACTTGATATAAATCATATACTTAGTATTTTTTTCTGCCTTCTGAGGAGAGTGGATGATAATAAACAAATACCTGAAAATGTCTGAAACCGGTTATTTTTAAGAATATTTTTCTTATATATGTGAGCGACAACATAACTACAACCGATGCTGTCATCGACCATTTAAAATTAGCTTTGAACAGGCTAGATACTTCCTATATCCTAACTAATGTCGTTAAACGCTTATATTCTTACGTAAGCATGTGTACTTTGTTGTCTGATTTCAACATTGGACAGTGGGAAGCTTGAGGTCTAAAAAGAAAGTGATATACATAAGATGCCCATCTTACTTTTAGAAATTACTTTGTGAATACGTTCCATGTGTTGTGTTTTTACCATAAGGTTTCACAGATTAACTTTAGAAAGAAATTCGATTAAAACTATCTGGATGAAGTTAAAGATGTACTTATTTTAAATAAGAGCCGCCGTAAAACCTTGTTATGTCAGGGAAAGATTAAACAATTTATCAATACGGGACGAAATGTCAAGGTCTACATAGCAGCCACCCTTGAACTAACAATCTTATCAAAATAATACCGTAACCAATTTTGCGTCGATACTGGCTAATAATCTTTCACGAATGTAAACAGAGATTCTATTCGCGGAAGGACCTTCTAGGCTTATTGGCGAAATCTTTGTGAACAAACGTTAATTGATGGCAACATAAATAAATAACAGCGCTCGCGAACTGATTTACATGAGTATGCAAATGTACTTGGTAAATTATTGCCTGCACGGTACAGCGGCGACCATGTTAATGTATTGTAACGATGTTGCAGAACAGGCGAGTGCGAGTGAAATGTTGGAAAATAAAAGCAGACTAGTAAAAAACTTTAGAGTACGTATATTTTTTAGTAAATTTAATTCCTAGTTTCATCTCTCAATAAATTTGTTTCAGTGTTTATAAATAAAACCTTATTGATATTGAACACTGAAGTCTTTAATTATTTTTAGGACTTAATTTGCGAAAACATAACAAGGCAACCAATGGTCCATTCACAATGCTCATCATACAGATAAGATATACATTGATCTTCCACAGATAGGTAAAGCAGTGTTCCGAAACAAAATAAATTTTTTTTTAATGTAAATAATCAACACTTTGACAGAGTAATAAACAACTCGTAATAAAACTTTCGTATTTATACAATACAGGCAATACAGTCATTAACGTTGCTGACTGAATATAAAATCTTAAAATAGGTACTTACTTAAGTTTCTCCACGAGAAATGAATATAGTCAGTGCTTTGACGGAGTTTAATAATTAAAAAACCCGCTATAAATGTCTAGCAGAATGGCTAACGGGTAATAGGTACTAGTAAAATAAAGTTAAACTCACCTGAAACTGTTTGCAACCAAACTGTACCCCGTAATTCCTGATGACTTAATCAATTAAATTTGATCGTTAAAGTTAGAACGTATGAATATTATTGGTTTATTTACATTAGGTAACTGGAGTCGTAAATATTCGATCAGCCGGAGCTGTCGTCGTGATCGCGAAACGCGCTCGTCGCGGTGCACTGCGGTCGGATGTGTGAGTGGTCGTTTGTATCGGACGGCGAAGTCCCCAATATGCGTGGGTGCTTCGCGCCAAAACTGGTTGCCTTGGTTACGAGACGCTGAAAACCTGCAGTGCTTGCAGCGGGACCTTAATTCAATGCAAGTTTTAACTGCTTTAAGTATTTAGCTGTTTGAGATGACGTCATTGTTGTAAGGCTTAAAGCAAGTGGGCGGTTGTTTTCTCTCCATCTCTGTAAGATGCGGTAGAGTGAGGCCGAAGTTTCTAGAACATTTTGTTTTAGATAAGTGTAACTGATAAGTAGTTAAATATTTATGGCCTGAAGTCTAAGTCAAAAATTATTTAGACGACACAGACAACAAGAAATATGTTTGCTGAACTAATAAGGAAAATAAGGGTAAAAATCCTTATTTCATTTAGTATGTTTAGTAGCGAATAAGGGTTTGATAATACTTAACTACTACTAAGCAATAAAACCATCCACGGTTCACCTGTTCTCGTATTTTTTGCTGAAGTGAAGTTTAATGTATGGTATTTTGAATCGACTCTACATAGGTAGAGTCGTTCGACATAGGTACCTATTTTTTTTACCAATTTTACCCACTCAAAAAGCAGGTTTGAATGCGTAGTTTAATAACTAAAAATTAGTTGATTTCATAGAACTAGGCGTTAAACCTTGAGTTCAAACAGTAACGTAGGCAAAGTCCGGAACAAGTCGATTTGCCACCTCAGCCTCGCCGTCCCGCACGCCGCCCGCGCAGCATATACGCGTATCCTTGTATGGTTAACAATACCAGATAAAAAAACTTCCGATGCGAGTGTAAAATTCAAAATACGCCATTTTTTTTAAGTTACCACGCAGTATTTCTTTTTCACTTCTCGTTCTCCCTATATTACATTAATAGCTGGGTTTTACCCAGGTCTTTCGAACCCAAATCTACAATTTTACCACTACCTACATATTTTATATAATGTAGAGCTACATATGGATTTGCTCAGGATCAATCGATTAATCGATTATAATGGCGTAAAAAAATGACCCCCGTTTTTCCTACAAAAAATTGTATCGGTTTTGTTACCTTCAAACATTAATGTATGAAAAGTAACAAAAGTGACCTCGGGACACTTTTTTCCCCTGTATAGAATCGCTAATGCCATTGATTCTGAGTAGATTCATGCAAAAAATTAAAATCTAAGAAAAAAAAAAATTGTACCCTATTTCTGAAATTCCCCAGCTATGGATGTTTGTTACTCTTTCATGCAAAAACTACTGAGCTAATTTTAAATTTCAATTTGAAACACAATTAGTGTGTAACCTGGATAAACAAATCATAACATGGATAACCATAAGCATGCGTCGGAAGATAGTTCTAAAAAAAACAAATTGGTTCTTCTTACAAAGTGTAATAATGAGCATAATGTGAGTGTTTACAACTTTACAATAGTTAAATATCGAGCATTTCCTCCATACGAATCGAGTAAGGTACGTCATGTACCGAAGTCCAGTTGACCGTGTTAGATCGAGCCACAACATCATCGACCATCTGTTCACGAAACTCTTGCCACCGACGAGCCGCAACGAACTCTTTAAACAACGTTTTCTTCGTAGGTATCTGCAGCAATTTTTTACACAACATTAGCGTATTGTCTTCCGTTTACATTCTGCATTATACTTGTAGACTGTAAAATGTTAATTTGAAAAATAAATTGGTGTTTATTTTTTCAGCTGCAGTGGAAAAACCTTTGCGTCAATGTCAGGATACGGTCTACATTATGAAAGCCTAGAAAAATGCTAAGAAAAACTTGCCGCAATTTTGCTGTCTTGAGCGACAAAACGGTGTTTCCGTTGAACTATCAATAAATTGATCTTGATTACTCGTCAATTGATCAGAGTCGTAGTTTTGGTAATCTATAAAATATCCCTATATGGCTTCGATTGGGCATCATTGTTTTTAATGCGGTAATATCCTGAGCTATAGGCCTTATGGGCTGCCTAGGCAAAGAAAGATGTTTGACTAATGTTAAAAAATAATGAGCCTATCGATTATGATAATCCCGACTACATTTACGTTACCTTTTTCTCAAGGTAATGCTGTATGCGCGACCAAATGTTGGCAGTGTTCCGCTGTAGCAGCCATATCTTCGGCAGTAGCATGCAATTGACCGGTGTGAGGGCAATTATTCGACGGTCTCGCATGTTCTCACCGAACCCAAAACTGGAGCCAGGGTTTAGTTGAACCACCTTTCAAAGAGACTAATGATGATCAATACCATATTATGGAAAAACGAAAAATATTACATCGAACCTGTAAGTCTAGCTTCCACACCATCTACTTACTATCAGGCTTGTTTCTATTATTTTGACTGCAATTTGCTTAATACCTACTAAATACATAATCATAGCATAATTGGACATTCTTCAGTGCCAATATGGGGAAAAAATAAGTACAGGTAAACTCAGTATTTTCGTTTTTATTATATCTTGCTTACCCATGTACTTGACTTTTTCCCATATAACTAACTTAGCATAAATGTAACACTATACTCGCAACAATAAATATAATCGCCAGCCGCCGCGGCACGGATGTTGTCAATATACCTACTGTCACTGTCCCCCTAGCATACCTACCAACGTTTATAGTTGACAAACTGATTCGCACCATGATAGTGAGAAAGCTAGATAGAAATGCTGTAAACTCCAAACAGATGTGCTAGAGCTTAGTTGAAAGACGAGTAAGGCTGCGCCTCCGGCATTCATCATGATGTACGAGAAAATGTACCAATAAGGTTACTCAATTTTCTTTACATCGCTCAGCGCTGCTCTCTTATTGGTGGATTATTAGTCGCATATGGCTTCACTTCCTCGCAAATCTGTGACGAATGCACAGCTTAAGTGAAACGCAGTCAAGTTAATTGTTGATCATGATCACCCACGCCTCATACTTAACCTGGCTCTCAACTAGTTTTCTTCCTATAGGCCTTGGAAGAGAAATGTTTCCCAAACCTGCATGAAATAAGTTTTCAAATTGGACGGTGTAGCAGTCGGCGGCGCTCGCACCTCTGGGATGACACTTAATCTGAAACCACAACAGCTGATGTAAATACAAACTATATAAATTGCATCACGAAAGCAAAGACCTTGAAGCAAAGACTTTGACGACCGGATAGAATAGTAGTTAGTGACCCTAACTATGAAGCTAAAGGTCCCGGGTTCGAATCCCGGTAGAGGAAGACATTTGTATGATGAATACGAATGTTTGTGCCCGAGTCATGGATGTTGTATGTATTTATCTACATTATTATATGTATGTTTATCCGTTGCCTGCCTGGTACCCTTAGTACAAGCTTTGCTTAGCTTGGAACTGGGTCCATTGGTGTTATTTGTCCAATGATATTTATTTATTGATTTGCTTTTAGGACACAGATGGTTGAGAGTATCATAAATCACTACGAGTTGTAAAAAAAATGAAAATTGTGTTTATAATTATTTATCGGTGCACTGCCAGATTAAGATAACAGTACTTGGATGATCGAGCATTTATTTTGATACGTTTTCTAAAGTAACCTAGCTAGATCGATTTATCGCCCCCGAAACCACCTGCATACTAAGTTTCATAAAATCGTAGGAGTTGCACCCGTTTCAAACATGCTCCAATTTAAGGCAAAATAGGTACTTCAAAAATTCCTAATGCTTTTCAATGGTTACCTACTTAACTGGTGGAGCTCAAGTTGTCCGAAGTATACAGTACCTAGTTACCTAAGTATGTCTGCTTTCTAGACAATGCAAGTAGGTATAACTCTTACCTAACCGATGGTCTAACTCTAGTAGAAGACTGCCTCTTCAGTATGATGCCTTCTTTGCTCGCAGAACTATCAGTGCTAGTTCTATTTTCCCCAGCCTCATCAGAAATCTTTTCCATTCGTACACTTTCGTGCCTCGCCGATGTACGGCCTTTCATAGCACTTTGGAGTTTATTAGCGCTTATGGTGTTAGGTCTGACTTCGTTAGAACTCTCCATTATATCTGATTGATCTTTTAGTCCATCTAAATTATTTTCAGTGCTCGAACCATCTGCTCCCTCTAGTTTGTTTGAAGCCCTGCTTCCTTTTACAGTGCTGTCTTGCTTATCTCTGATGGATTGACTACTCTTGTTCAAATTTTGGTAAGCTCCGAACCATTTCTTATCAAAATCTTGTTCACTTTCTTCTTCTGGTATCTGAAAGGAATAAAGATAGTGCGTATTTCGAGCTCCATAAAATCATTTTGGATACTTACCTTTAAGTCAAGTGATCAGTATTACGACATACATAAGGGTCATGCAGTGCGTAGTAACTCTTTCCCAAATGCGTATTTACGATCACTTGTAAAGATTCGATCATCTGGCAGCGGCCGGAGAGTATAAAGTAGACAAAATTGGCAACTCCCACACCGTCTCCTAAAAGCGTCTCATTGGGCTCGTATGACTTCATTTTGGCTACAATGCAACCTTCGCGTCTGGCCACCTATAAAAAAATGAAAGGAGATATCTAGAAAGTAACTACGAAACTGAAAAACTGAATCGATCAATATAAGAAAGGTTTTCGCCAGAGGTTTTGAATAGTTATTTATGTAAGTAAGCCATAGTAAAGAAGATATGACTAATTTTAGCCATGCAAAAACATTTTGAACGAACAACGCGATAAATACCTCATCCAAAGCGTCGAAATAAGTAAAAGCCGACATAGCAAGCCGCACTTCATCCCATTGCTTCTGTACTGATGCTTGCAGTACATTCTTAAAGTCCTCTTTCATTAGCGCCAACAGTTCGCAGTGACCTAGTGGCCAATATAAAACCAATTGAGTAGATACTTCCTTCGACGTATAGGTAAAGTCAGAAACACGTTATTACTAAGTCTTCACTAGCTTATTGTTCCCTCTGTTGTTTATTACTATTAAAGTAATAGAGACAGCAATACGCGCTTGCGTACACTTCGGGCAGTCCAGGACTGCGGCCAATCCATTTTACTGATCGCAGTCGGTTACTAAGCTACGTCAACAAATATATTGACTGCTGCTAGAAATGTGCACCCTCAATAGCTCTGAAAGATTTTTGCGATTGAAAGCAAAATGCCTAATGATGAGTTTCAAATGATACTTTTTAGTTTATTGAGGATCGTTGTGATGGACGTACCTACTTGCATTGGAGTCAACTTTTAACAAAAATTCTAATAGATCCGGATATTTAATTAAGCACTAGTAGTTGAGATCGAAATAATTTAAAAGGAGAGTAAGTACCTATATAAGGGCCAGAAAATGTGGGCGATTGAGACGCCCCAACCGCTACTTAGAACAAATAGCTACCGTACCAGGTTTTGTTTTGGCAAAATGAAGTTCGATAATTTTTCAGCTAGTCTAGTACCCATGTCGATCTTCAAAGGCGAAACGTCGAGATTTCAATCACAACCATCAATCTGTCCAATTTGGTTTCATTTCAACGAATTTCAGTCTACATCTACCAAATTGACATGGATGATAACCGTTAGTAGTAACAGTTGCAGTCCTCGGTATACTATGCAGCAGCGACACTTCCCCGAACATGTCTCCAGGATGCATCATTCCAATGTCCACGGACACGTACTGTTGGATAAGTTCATCCAGGAACATCTGACTGACGGTGACGTCGCCGGTCACTATGAAGTAGAGTGCATGAGCCTCTTGGTGCTGCCGAACTATGACGCGACCAGGGCCGTAGTATTTGAAGTATGTAACAGCGGCCAACTTGCGTTTAACATGCTGTATGGGGTTTTGGACATTATTATTAAATATGAAACGGATTTACGCACAAAGTCGGTTAAAGTACGCCGTTCAAATACTGACGTAAAGCATAGTAACCGTTTAACTCTCGAATTTAGCTAATTATCTAATCTAGCGTATAATTTAACTGACATATCGTAACTAAATTGATAAGTATAAGGATCGAATAGCAATACTATTATTAGCATTAATATTTAATATTGTGTCAAGTCGCTAAACGCCTTGAACACGCGCAATAGAAGCTACGCGAAGCTTTGTTCCTTCGGCTGTGATATCTTCTAATTTTTTTCTAACTATGCATTCATAACCGCAACAAATCCATGTGCCTTACTTAATTTTTCAGCATTATTATAGCTATTTATTATAACTGGTTACGCGGGTTCGACTTGCGCGCAAAACGTAAACTTTACTAAACAATAACTGACAACTTATATTTTATAATATTCACTTACATTTGGATATCGTTTGAAGCACTTCAACCCGCCTAAAATGCGGTAGAGATATTGCTTTTCGTGGTCTGATCGGTCGCCAGCAAACTTATTCAATAAAGCTTTATCCTGAAAATCATAAATGGTTAGAGATTTGAAGCATCAAACATTTAAACATCTCTAAACAGTTAGTACCTAATTCATAGCGACACGGCAGTCCAATCTGTTTATTGTTAGGTAGGTACCCTTTTTTTTCGTTCAGTTGCTGAAAACTAGAAATTTTGGTAGACTAAATAGCTACCTAAGTAAGTTTTTTAGGCTAAAGTTCATTCGACCTACTTATTCACATTTTTACGAGTTTTTTCAGAGTCGTAAACGACGAGTAAGTACCTACCTACAAAGTTTTTTTAGAAACATAAAATTGTTAACTACATACATACAACTTGACCATTGGAGATCAAAAATTTTATGAGTACAAGCGACATCTAACGTTAATGGTCAGCAACTGTTTCTTCTTAGACTTCGCTCGGACGGCCTGCTCGACTCTTCGCTTCACGTCTTCCACGCCTTCGTACTGATCAACGCCCTCTATGAGCCAATACGTGTTCGCCATCGCAAGCCGGCCGAGCGCTCGGAAAAGACATTTGTGGTGAAATTTTCTGCGCATTTGTTCTTCGGGATCCTGGCAAAAAAATAATTTTGAAAATAATAAAGTTAAGTACAATAGTTATGTAATTAATTTTAGAAAATCCTTTACCCGGTAGGGACCTAGCTTAAAAATCTTAGAATTAGACAATTTAAATTTAAACAAGTTAAACATCAAACCAACCATTTCCTTGGGTTTCTTAGCACCTTTACCTGCCATGGTTTCTAAAAAATATTAAATTACAGATAACTAACAACAAGTATAAAATAATCGGAAAATCAAAACGAATATTGAAATGGAAATGACACGAAATAAAGTAAGAGTTTAGTTTTTTTTTTTTATCTGACGGACGAGAGGAATTGCACAAAATTTAATTGCAAAAGGTTTTAATATTATTGTTAGATTAATCTATGCTTCTGTATCAAAAATAATTCAGTTCAATTGCTGAATCTTACTGAGTCTTACTTCATTCCAATACTTATGTAAAGTTATTATCGATATAGTTATTAGTTTCAATAAGAAAAGTTTCCTAATGGTTTTTTTGAGTTCTTAATCCTAATACAAAATAATTTCTAAACGACACTGAAAATTAGAACATATAGAAAAATCCGAAAAGTAAAGCTATGGCCGGGAATCGAACCCGGGTCCTCGTCATTCCGTGACGCGTGCTATACCCCTACACCACCCATAGCAGGTGAGTAAGCGTTCGAATTTTTCTATCTATTACTAACTGTCACGTGACCTTGTTACTATGCGATTATTTGTCGCGAAGCGTCATCTATTTGAATGATGTGTCTGTACGACACAATTACAACAGGGGTATAGCACGCGTCACGGAATGACGAGGACCCGGGTTCGATTCCCGGCCATAGCTTTACTTTTCGGATTTTTCTATATGTTCTAATTTTCAGTGTCGTTTAGAAATTAAATTTCTAACGGTAAAACCGTAAAAGTAAACATAAAAATTAAGAAATAAAAATTTCTTGATTCATTTGATATTTCCTATCATTTGAAAAACAGCGCCATCTCTCGTCCCTGGTGAGCAGTAGATGTTCCACGGGAGTTTGTAATTGTGTCGTACAGACACATCATTCAAATAGATGACGCTTCGCGACAAATAATCGCATAGTAACAAGGTCACGTGACAGTTAGTAATAGATAGAAAAATTCGAACGCTTACTCACCTGCTATGGGTGGTGTAGGGGTATAGCACGCGTCACGGAATGACGAGGACCCGGGTTCGATTCCCGGCCATAGCTTTACTTTTCGGATTTTTCTATATGTTCTAATTTTCAGTGTCGTTTAGAAATTAAATTTCTAACGGTAAAACCGTAAAAGTAAACATAAAAATTAAGAAATAAAAATTTCTTGATTCATTTGATATTTCCTAATACAAAATGTTTGCTAAAACACTATGTAACGGCGTCAAAAAACTAACCGCACCGACCGGTATCTATAAAAATATTGTTTTTATTAAGAAAAGCACCAGTTTCTTTTATTCCAGTTAATTAATAACATTTGCATAAAATACAAGTAAGGCATTATTCGTACCTTTTTTCCGTTTGCACCGTTTGGACCTGAGGATTGCAAATTTTTAAACTGGCAAGCTTAGATGACATGATTTGTCTGAGCTGGCAACATAAAAAAATTTTGCTACTTAAACACTTGCAATTTCCTTTAAATTTCTTTTCAGCTTTCTGTAGAATACTGTAAACTTCTGTATTTTATCACTCATCTGTATAAAAATGATTGAAATTAATTTAGAACGCCACTTTTTCCGTATAATTTTTGCGTCATAAGTTTAACCATAGCAACAAAGTATTATACTCAAAATGCTGCACTCAATTCCTTTATTTTTGGTCACAGCCGATTTAATTTTTTTTGTAAAGAACGGGGATTTTTTTATGTGGCAAACCTCTTTGCTTGCCGTGAATTGACAGATTTTGTAATTGTAAAACTCTACTCTTTAGATGTTTTGTTGAAGCCGGAACATTACATTGTATTTCTGATTTGCTGTGTTTTTTGACTAATTAAACCAACAGGATTCAAAATGGTTAGTTAACAATAATTTTAATTTATGACACAAACCCCAAGGGAAACATTTTGTAGTTTTTGCATTGATGGTTAAGTATAGTATCAAGGTATTTTGCTGTTTCTCTTTCAGAGTTTCGGTCTCCCGTCTTTAAAGGTGAAGCCTGAGTATTGCACGAACATTAAGGTCCAGGATGGTCCCTTCGGAGTGCCAGACCCGTTTGTCGCAGGTCTTGGAGCAACCAAACCTAACATTAGTGTGTCGCATCCCTTGGAAGCCTCAGAACGTAATGTAAGTAGCAAAACTTACCTGTTTAAATATTCTACTTTACTGCTAAAAATTACTACCAGGTCTAAAAACTAGATCCTGGATCTAGTTTAATGTTCTCAGTGAATAAAATAAAAGCTTGCTATGTATGCATCAAAATGTTGCAATTACATTCCTGTTTTTTTTATTTTCAGTTCCATTTGAATGAAGAGAAAATGAATATGGCAATGCTCCGCAATGTGCAAGGACTCCACGCACCAATGAAACTCACAATGGAAATGAAATTCGCGAATAAGGTAAAATATAACACCTATTTTCCTACTTTTTGTTTGTAACATTCTACATCGGTTTGAGATGATTTGATGATCATATCTCTTTTTTAATTAGGCAACAACAGTCATGGTGGTACAGTCGACTTCAAAGATATCTTACACTTTTGTGCTTTGTCTTAGTAACTTCATGCTTGAACTCTCATTTGCAGTAGTCAAAATGCTTGGAGCGACAAGGCACTGAAGTGTAAAGTTATGTTTGATGTTGACTGTATAATTTTTAAATTTAACTATTAGTACTATACTGCAGGTAGTACTATACTGCAGACACTGCAGTACTGGACTGATTAAACACGGATTATAAAGATTTTTGCAATTTTATTTTATATATTTTTAGGGATTAGGGAAATTTAAAAAACAATAAAATTGAACACCATTATTCAAAAAAGCATTTAATTACATGAATTTCAAAATATTAATAAAAATGTATGACAATCGGAAAAAACCAGATTTGCACAAGTTGATAATTTTAAAATCTGGATTTGAGAAAAAACCAGATTTTGCAATCCCTAATAACAACAATTATTAATAGTAATTATTGTATCATGCTCCTACTACTTTATATAATTTATGATTGTTTCTTTGTATGTATCAGGTATTCTCTGGAAGTCTTACTATTGACCGACCACTTAACTGAGTCCTGGCCCGCGCGGCACAGGGACGCGCAGTACCCGCTGCACTTCTCTCGTTTCCCTTTGTCGCCTACCCCGTGCCCCTGTGCCGCTGCAACTACTTACACTTTGAGTCAAGTTAATGTCTATGAAGATGAGAATTATTGTCTTTCTGACTTTTGACACTAACTTTGACCTGTAGTTTCTCAGAATATTGAGGAATGTTTATTTGCGGTTCCAGATTGGCCGTCTGCCCTTCCTGCCTAGCTCAAACCTTCAACACGACGTCCTGACTGGCAGACACCTGGAAATTGGCTTTGAAGACATCCTCAATACACCAGAGCTGTGCGAGGTTGCTGGGCAACCCCATGCCGTGGTGGAAAGATCTCTGGGGCTGCTGTGAAATAGTTAAGTCCTATTTTTGAGTAATAAAAGTATCTCGTCTTTGTAATAACATGTTTTATTATCGAAATTTCATGGTAATGCTAAAAGTTGTAGTTATTAACCCATATTATATTGGAGATGTTTTGGAAAAAGGTCAGGTCAAGAGTAACCAAAACCGATGAGCATGTATGAAGAGATTGATGAATGTGGATGAAGCGAAAGAGGTATGTCAGGATCGTAGCAAGTGGAACAACATAGTCTCAGCCTACCCCTGTGGGAAAGAGGCGTGACGAAATATGTATGTATGTATTCATAAACATGCTTCTATCTGTTGCCAGATAAAAAAGAAAACACTTATTTTTTCAAATTCTTATGTATAAGCATATAAATTAAAATAAAACTTCTATGCTAGTCTGGGAGCAAAGAAAAAACATAGAATGTACCAGCTGCCTCTCTTCCTGTGCAGATGGTAAAAACTCACTAAAGTAAAATCTTTATGAGATAGATAGAATAGAAAAACACACGTAGGGCCTAGCGTGTATATCATCAAAACATTTTAAAAAAGCTTTTATTTAAAATCACTATTTGAACTTTCTTATTTGAACGTTCTGGACTGGAGACCCCGGCTAGGCAGAAGAAGTGTAGGCAGACCACCTGCCCGATGGTCCGATGACATAAGGGAGACAGCAGGACCAGTCTGGAAGAGGGAAACGAGCAACCGTTCCCAATTGTGTGCCCAACAGTGGGCGTCTACACGCTGAAGAAGAAGAAGAAGAAGATTTGAACTTTACATTCCTGTTCACATTCAACTACACTCAGTGACATATTTAGCGGAGCAAAAAAAAGGTGTAGGCAACTATTTTAATTTTTTTCTGGTCAAGCATTAAGTATGCGTTTTGCTAACTTTTTTTTGTGTTCCGCTAAATATGACCCTGAGTGTAGTTCACCTAATTATTATATTTTGCTTTAGTATGTGAAGGGCTTAGGAGTCCACGATATCAAGTATCCTAAGTTTGCAGATCTTCTTCAATTCGCCGATTGCCGTTAGAATCTCCTGCGCCCGAGTGTTGTTGTAGCGACGCTGCAGTCCTTCTATTATTGAGGACACCTTGTTCTCTCTCGCGCAGATTATGAATGGAAAGCCGAATTTCGCTTTGTACCTGTAGAAATATCATGTGTTAGCACACACACACGACACACACACAGCTTACATAGGTTGGTTTGTCATCCCTTTCCACATTGATGCGACGTGAAAGTTGGTGATTTGTAGGTATAGTAGTGATGAGTGTATAGCCAATGATATTTCATAAGCATAGATATGTTACGTTCCAAGTAAATTGCGTTTGAAAAACGTTCTCTCTGTCAACTGTCACATTGACTGTCACAGACTACTCATACTGTGGCTTGTTTGAGGTAAACCGATTGCGACATGAGACAATTGGGTCATTTATGAATCTTCAACTAGGGGCTCGGTAGTAACATATCTACTCCCAGTTTATATGTAATATCATTGTGTATAGCAAAATACAGTAGTGATCTGATGAAGAAGGGCTTCGGGTAAGGGCCCTCACACTTGGCGACAGTGTGGCGACGTCAAAATTGCATAGGAAAAGTAACTATTTAGACTTAGGACCTGTTGTATTCAAGGTATAACATCAGCTGTCCGACAGCTTGCCGGCAAAACAATAGCTATGCCTTGCCTCAAAACCAACGTGGGAATGGGAACTGTTTTCAGGAAATCGTGCGTTGATCACTGATGCCAAACGATGTCTTAGGGTGCGACCAAACCGCCGCGTATACGCAGTGACGTGTCGTATGCGTCACGTTTTCTCACCGTTTCTTCATACATTTCGCACCCTTAATAATAACATAGCAATCCAATGTAGGTAAACAAGACAGTTGCCTATCTAATGCAGTTGTATTAGGTAGACACTTAGAGGATACATTACAGTGTATCCTCTAAGGGTAGACACATTTATTCGTAACTTGCAACAAATTCAGCATTTTTATTTCGATTCGAAGAACAAAGACCTCTAGCGGCCAGCAATAGCACTGCTTTGCCTAGAATTTAGGTTGCTTCCTCGTGCTTTATTTATGTCAATTACGATAGATGGCGCTAGCTGCAACGTTAGTGCAGTTGATGTAGATGGTAAATGTAAATTGTTTGGCTCCACAGAATACCACGATGCTTACTAGTCTATATTTTGCTCTAAAATAGGTATTATTTCTAGCCCAAAACGCAAAAAGGGAAGGCCAAGATAGATAGTTATTTACATGGATCAACAATCAATCAAGCATGAGTACCTATTCAGAAGTCGGGTAAACGCGGGACGATCCGTGGAACAGTTAGTTATTCTATTTAAAGGCTTTTGCATTTACATCAAAGTAACTCGCCACTACTACGTACGTATGTTAGCAAAGAGAGATTTCACATACTTACGGTTTGGGCTACAGGCGAGACGCGAATACTCCTTGCTAAATATGCGACAAAGAACCAAGGGTCGAGAAACGCCCGAAAACCTGACCCTATTATCGTATGGAGGAGACTCCTCTATTATGTTAAAACATGTCCAATGAATGAAGAGAGATGTATGAAGAGATTGATGAATGTGGATGAAGCAAAAGAGGTATGTCAGGATCGTAGCAAGTCGAACAAAATAGTCTCTGCCTACCCCTGTGGGAAAGAGGCGTGACGATATGTATGTATGTATGTCCAATGAACCTTTTCGACGCATAAATGGATCCTAAACTTTATTTTCGTTCCACTTACAAGTGAAGTAAGTTCTCCAAGACTTGGCTATTACGAGTAGTAGGTACTAGATACACGAATATGAAGACGTCTGTATGCACTCGCTACTTGATAATGTGCAATGTGTGCTACAACCACACTCGACGAGCATGGTAATTGGTGACACAGTGTGAACATAGTGTGGCTACGCGTTAGTATGCAATGCACTCTATCTCTCTCGTCTTGAGAGACAAGGAAAGGCAATCACGTCAGCGCGATGAACATAGTGTAGCGTGGCCCTAGGGTACCTACTGTGGAGCCCTACACACTATCGTCGCCAGACTGTCGTCGTTGACTCTGATCTGATCACAAGACATTAGGTTGCGACCACACCGCCGCTTAAAAAACGGTGACGTTACGGAATCGCAACAAAATGTATGAAGAAACGGTGAGAAAACGTGACGCATACGACACGTCACTGCGTTTACGCGGCGGTTTGGTCGCACCCTTAACTTGTGAAAACAGTGTTGATGTTATTAACCGTACAAAATGACATAATTACTTAGATATAGGAGCAGTAAAAGAATGCCCGGCTACCAAAAACGATGGATCTGAAACATGGGCGCTAACGATGGGCCTCATGAGGAAGCTCAAGGTCACTCAGAGGGCTATGGAGAGGGCTATGCTCGGGGTTTCTCTGCGAGATAGAATCAGAAATGATGATATCCGCAGTAGAACTAAGGTGACCGACATAGCCCAAAGAATTGCGAAACTGAAGTGGCAGTGGGCGGGGCACATTGCTCGCAGGACCGATGGCCGATGGGGTCAGAAGGTTCTCGAGTGGCGTCCGCGGACCGGGAGACGAGCTGTTGGTAGGCCTCCAACAAGATGGAGCGACGACCTGATCAGGATCGCGGGATCGCGGTGGATGCGGACCGGTCCGAGTGGAGAGCCTGGGGGAGGCCTATGTCCAGCAGTGGACGTCTTTCGGCTGATATGATGATGATGATGATGATGATGATGATGATGATGATGATGATGATGAAAAGAATGCCTTGGTCAAGTGTACATAAAGTAGTTACTTGCCTCTCATTGTTATAGTCGATGAGAGTTTTCTGTTCAGGAGTCAGGCGATCCAAGCCTGCGTTTTGTTGCTCCGACGTAGACTCTTTAGTCAGTTTACCTTCAGCCGCCAACCGCCCCGCAAGGTCTGGGGGCCCTTGGAGCACGACTATTTTCTCTGGAAAGACGGGCGTGTTTAATGACTTGCTTTGTCGTAATCTCATAAGATAAGACTGGGACGAACGAAGCACCTAATGTGCTCGTTCCTGGCTCTAGACCACTAGGTAGGTATGCTTAGGGCTTGTCTCACCACTCCTTAACTGTCAGTTAGCTATGATGACGTCTCTGTCTGTTTCGTAGTAATAAATAGAGACGAAATCATAGATAACCGACAGGTAAGGAATGGTGAGACAGGCCCTTAGTCACTAGTAGTAGTTTTCGGTCACTTTTGTTGCTGTTTCAATCCGTAAGTGGCGCTGCCAATTTTTCCATAGTGATTGAGACGTTTTTTGTGTGAAAACTTACGCTTGAGTCTCAGACTATAGGTACCTAAGTGCCCGTAACTCTTTTATTAAATTAAAACGACTTACAAGATACAAGTAGAAGCCCCCAGCGAAGACAGGCACACACATTCGCGTAAGAGTAGAAGGGTTTTTTTTTCACTGACTGATAAATGATAACCTACTCATAGGTACGTGTTTTAGCTCAGAGTACAGTGGTCTTATCTTAGCTAGGGATTTTGGCAGTTACTTAAATAGGTATTTAAACTGTAGGTAATAATAATAATTTTTGCCTTGTACCTGTAGTCTAACGCATTCAGGCGCGGGCACCATCTCTTTCTACCATTTGGTGGAAAAAAATGGTGATTGCGATTATGATTTGCGACGACAGACAATAAGGCCTATTTTTAATTTAACACAAAATGTCCTCAAATTTTTGATGGTAAAGATATATAGCGTGGCACTTTGACAAGCAATCTTGATTATATTATAGAGCAATCAAACCATACGTTTTTAGTGTCTTCAATGCAAAAATATTTTCATTTTCTGAGCCCGTCATTTACATCAACTCACCGCTCTCCGTCAGATTATCCAAGTATCCTTCAAACGCGTCGCAAAGTTCACCCACGCTCGCGAATGGTCGTTTCTTCTTCACCTCAACAGCAGCATTCTTACACATTTCTACCACATTCCAAAACATCGACTCAAACTGATCATCATCCAAGTTGTTCACCTCTGTTATACTTAAAAGACTCATAGTCAATCTTGTTGTATTTATTAGGTGAAGTTCACTCTTGACAGATCTCTTGCGTCGGGTTGAGACGATCACTGAATGCGAACGACTCGTACGGCTTTATCTATCCATTATCGAACATAGTTAATAAAGGTCGTTAAGAGTTCAAACCTTGTTCAAATACTTATATTTAGTTGAGTGGATATTTCGTAACGCTTATCTCTTGCATCGCTTAACGAGCACGTTCTGGAGTGTTTATGTTTGATTGTTTATTTGCCTGTTCTATACCTAAATAGACAATCTTTCTTTTTATATACAACGAGGAAATAAAACAAGTAAGGGATTCGCTAACGACGCTGTCCATAGACATCTTTGTCAGTGCATAAAGGCAACGTTCCTGAGAAAAATGGTCTTGACAATCAGACAAACATAACACAGTCATTCTATAAGGTTATGGTTACGATTCTGAGACGCGGTCTTTGACAACTGGCAAAGCAAAGGCCAGCAATCAAGGACCATGTATGTACGTCTCTAAAAGTAGAGAGGCTCGGACAGAGTCGATAGGTAGGTATGCTCGGAGTTTCTTTGCGTGATAAAATACGAAATACTGAAATTCGCCGAAGAACTAAAGTTACTGACATAACTCGAAGAATAAGCAGGCCACATCGCTCGTTAAACAGATAACCGTTGGAGAAGAAAACGACCAAGAACCGGAAGACGCAGTGTTGGCAGGCCTCGCACTAGATGGACCGACGACATGATATAGGTATATATATGATTTAAGCACATAAAGTATGTAAAAATTCCAATCGAAAGTGGTGAAAAATTGTGTTCAATTTGAAACACGAAAATTAGAGCTCAACCTCTAAATTAATCTAGTCAACTAGTCAAAAATTTAATTTGTGCTGTAGTTTTGTAGCAATACATAGATTTATACCACTTTCGAGTGGTTCTTTACAGTGATGTGTTCAAAAATACGGCCCCTGATCTTCAGAAAGTGTAAAGTACCGCGTATTCCCCGCACGATACCTAACAAATTCGCGAAACGCAAAAGGAAGCAAAGAGACATTTATGTGTCAGATGTATTGCGGAGCGCGGGGCAGGAATAAATCAGAGGCGGCGCTAACGGCGCCCGCGGGAGCCCCGCGCGACAAATGGCCCCCCGGGACACTGACTGCTCTCGCGAAATATTATGAATGCAAACTGTTTTAATAGCAATTTCAAATTTGATTGGGCTCGCTTGTTTAAAGTGTATCGGGTTGGCTGATGCGTGATTAAATTGCAGGTTTTATTAGCTTCTGCCCGCAACTTCGTCCGCGTAGAATTAGCAATTGATATGTTTATCGCTATCCCACGGAAACTATAAAATTTTCCGGGATAAAAAGTAGCCTATGTTTTAATCTAGGGTACCAGCTATCTTCGTTCCAAATTTTATCCAAATCCGTCCGGTCGTTTTAGCGTGAAGAAGGAACAACCATACACACACACTCACATTGTCACATCTTCACAAACTTTCGCATTTATAATATTAGCAGGATGTCTATACCTATGTACAGTCGAGGGCATAAATATCGAAACAGCCATAATGTCAAATCATATGTGTCACCAACCTTATTCTTTGTGTCATAAAGGTAATAGATAGATGTTTTTCACGTCTTGGTAACGTACCATATATTTTATGCCCTTGACTGTACTTATGTTTGGGTCAAATCTTGTGCCTAAGTAAAATTTGATCCACTTCTATACCACACAAACGCTCATTTGACACCACAATGTACATTACATTTTATGTCAATGCAGTCAACACAAGTAGGTGTACCTATCATCAGCCAAATATGTGGTACATACTTAACACCGACCGACCAACCGGTTGGCCGACCGTACAGCCGGATAAAGCTTTTCTAAAAATTAAATTGTATAGGTATTTGATAACAAGGGTAGGTACTTTAAACGTAAAAAACATTGCTTGATGAAGCCCGTGATACTATCATCTTTTTTTACAATCGGCAGCAGAAGTTGACGAGCTCAAAATGATTTCCATCAATGGGCCGATGGGGTAGGTAGATCGCTTTGTGATCTTCGGCTATTTATATATTTCTGCTGCTGACTGTAGAATGACTGACTGGAGACAGTACGCAAGATGGCAAAAAGAACCTTACGAATTCTTATAATAACGCAAAACTTAACGCGGTATACACCGATTAAGGGTGCGACCAAACCGCCGCGTAAACGCAGTGACGTGTCGTATGCGTCACGTTTTCTCACCGTTTCTTCATACATTTTGTTGCGATTCCGTAACGTCACCGTTTTTTAAGCGGCGGTGTGGTCGCACCCTAAGTTAGTTTTAATTTCATTATTCATATTTATAATTTCATTAATATTTCATAGTTATAATTTATATCATTCATAGTTATAATTTCATTCATAACTTTAAATTGTTATATTTTGTTGAAAGAAAAAGTATTTTGAAAAACATAAATCCTAATCCTAATCGATAATCTTGATAATGGTTACTTAAGTATTTAATTAGGAACAGTCTATAAGTAATTTCGTCACGCCAATTCATAAATTTTAACGAAATCAAAATTTTACAGAAAGCTTAGTTTCATTTTCAAATGTGTATTTAAATTGATTGTGATTGATTTAGAAACAAAGCAAATTACCGGCATTGATTGCGCACTCGTAGCAATAGATAGAAACAGAGAATAGGTACTTAGGAACAGCGATTTCAACAGGTTTTTTTATTCACTTAAAGCACACATGTAAGCTAAGCTTTTTGATTTATGTGTAAGTGGGTGGGTGTTAAATTGAGCAAAGCACGAAAGCAATCGTTTACGTTTAATGAACATATTGAAGAACCTATAGGTATTACTCACAATATGTCATTCGTACTTATGTATGTTCAAAGTCAAGGATAAGTACCTAGTGATGGGACCCTCGAAACTACCTGAGCCGGACAACGCCCAAGTTTCAAAAAGTAACAAAAGTTGGTCCCGATCCCGACGAGCATGTAAGTGGAGTTTTTTATTTGGTTCTCGGAGTCGAATTCGATTATTTTATTTATCCTATGTTCGTGTGGCACTTGGGTGGAAATAGTAGATTGATAAACAAGGGTTAAAATTGACCCATTTCAACTTTGACATTTCTGGCGCTCGAACGAAGTGAGAGCGCCAATAGTTCGAGGGTGAAATGGGTAATTTCACCCGAGTTGAACACTACTTTTCGTTTAGAATAATGAGGAAAGTAAAAGAAGGTACTATGACAAATTTCATTAACGTCGCACGGTCCCACTTAATATTTGTTCGTTTGTCTTTCTTTTCCCGCTCTTTTTCCTATCGCGCGATTTGCGCGCATTGCGCATTTCTTCTGCGCACCAATGGCTGCCGGCTAGTTTTTTTAGGGTTCCGTAGCCAAATGGCAAAAACGGAACCCTTATAGATTCGTTATGTCTGTCAGTCTGTCTGTCTGTCTGTCTGTCTGTCTGTCTGTCCGACCGTATGTCACAGCCACTTTTTCCGAAACTATAAAAGCTATACTGTTGAAACTTGGTAAGTAGATGTATTATATGAACCGCATTAAGATTTTCATACAAAAATAGAAAAAAAAACAAATAAATTTGGGGTTCCTCATAGTTACTTAGAACTGAAACTCAATTTTTTTTTTCATCAAACCCATACATACGTGTGTGGTATCTATGGATAGATAGATCTTCAAAAATGATATCGAGGTTTCTAATATCATTTTTTTTTAACTTGCAGACACGGAGGTCGCTATCAATTAATTGACAACCATCAACATGAAACTACCGTGAGACTCGCACATAATTACAACACAACGGATAACTCACGTATAGAAATCAGATCAGAATCGTGATCAGTGTTGTGTGCTGCCCTGCTTTAGACTATAATAGAAATGACGATAAAAATGAGGGTAGTTGTGCGCCGATGTCAGCTGCACCGAGTAGCCGCGCGAGCAGAGCGTTGGCGCGCAGTGTTCGTTTCGCTGCCGCCGGGGCGAGCGCTCCCTGATGAAGGGCTTCGAAATAGTCTGAAACAATTGTCGGAGCAATTCTTCGGCTTTTATCCGTTGTGTTGTAATTAATTGACAACCAACTTATATTTCAAGCTAAAAAAAGTACCGAACGTAATAATTTCCTAATTCTCGTTACGCTTGCATAAGCTTATAGAGGTAGTAGGTCGAGGTATAGCGTGAATGTTATTTTCAAAAAGGATTATTTAGCCTTTTACAATAAAATGAAAAAGGAACTATTTGTATAGATGATTAGGTATATAAAACATAGATTACATGGCTGTATACGTATTTCCATTGTTATGTACCTCATTTGGACTAGCCATGAAGGGTTGACGTAACGTACAGCCATGTAATCTACGTTTTATATAATCGTGCTTTTTGAAACGTGGCTTATTACCTCTCTCGCTCTGTCTACCCCGTAAGGGATTACGACGGGATTTATGTAGGTAGGTAGGTATGTATGTATGTATCAGCAAATCGAGCACCGAACCGGATGGACGGATTTGAATCAGATCATTATTTATTTTTTACTCGTAACACTGGTGACTGTTGTTTTCTGTCGATGTAAGCCTTTCATCAAAAACAATCAATCAAATCGCTTTAAATTTGCCTACTGGGAGAAGACCTAACTATTTTACACCACATTTCTTGATCCAGCGCTAAGCTCCTCCACGGATCTTCACTTCACCCGACTTTCAAATGTATAGTATGTACTCGTATGTACACTATGTACGATAAAAGCGTGACCGATAAAACTTCTAAAAAGAAAAGACTTATCATGTAAAATTCTATAATTTAACAGTTATTTTATTACACTTTCATGCTTTATTTTTAATAAAGAGTCCAGTCTCCCGAATTGTCTATAAACGACCGTCATCTTTGTGGCATACTCTCACCTAAGTTTTTAGCGTATCTGCGAGGTAAGTACCTCCATATGGACTTCAGTTCTCGAGATAGATCGGCAATGCTAACAGTATTTTTTCCTCGTAATTTCAGCTTCATCCACGCCCATACATTTTCTATTGGATTGGCATCGGGAGATTGTGAGGGCCAATCCAAAACATCGATGTCATTTTCGACCTTCCACGCAGTACAAACCCGACTGCGGTGTTTAGGGTAATTATTTTCTTGCAGGTCCATGAAGCGTTATGCCTTGGGAACATCTTCTTAGCGGAAAGTAACAATGCCTTTTCATACGTTTTGGACATTTTTAAGGCATCTAGCGTACCAGTGAACAAGTGCAAAAGGCCAAAACCCCGCTTTGAGAAGCATCCCCAAACATGCACCTTTACTGGGTGTTTCACGGTCCGCGCCAGCAATCTGTTATCCGCCGTAGACCAAACCCTAGTCGAGCAATTAACTGCCCAAAATTAATCTTCATCTGAAAACATTAAATTGTTCCAATCCCGGTTTATGTTTTCACTCGCACATGAGTCTTTTTTTTCATGTGTTTTTCAGTAAGGAGCGGTTTTTTCATCGTACTTCGAAATTTATATCCATTTTCCATCAAACGTCTCCGTATTGTATCTATAGATATAGATACACTATTTTTCTTCCACTTTTCTTGCCCAGAACGCAATCATTACAGTATTTTTTTTATAAATATTTGTAAAATCCGCTTATTTTCTCCAGATGAGGTTGATTTTGTTTTCCCGCGTTCTGGTACCTAGGTCGTTTTTGTTACCGTGTATCTTTTTAAACACTTGTTTACAAACGCCTTTAAAAGCGGCCTGATCGCGAGACATTTTGGGTCCTTTCGGATGTGTATACGAACACTGCTTCGTATCGTGTAGCATACGAGGCACTCCTTTTGAAAAATGTGCTTTTGGCGGGAACCTGCAAAGTTTTTTTTTCTTTTTTTACAGAGCATTGTGAGTAATAGAGCAAGCAATTCAGCCAGTACCTTTTTTTAATGTGTGCCATTTTAAAAATAAAAATTATACCGGTCACGATCTTGTCATACACACTGTACATATGTACCTATAGTCTATTTATTCATACTAGATACTGAATTGACAATTGCAAATGTCAAATTGTGAAATAATGATACCAGCTTTTATTGATTAGTGGTGGACCTACTCGTTACCATCGACAATGTTTGTGGTCTGGATACAAGAGGTTTGGTCATGTTATATTTTAAGAAAAACATTATGATTATCATAATCAAGCAAATTTAAAGGTTTATTAGTTTATTACACTAGGTTATACATACAAAAATCAATACTTAAATGTAATTAATCGTTAACTTTCAATAGTGGTGGTGGTGGCACATCACTATTTTTGAATTGCAAAAAACAGGCAACACAGGTAATGTCATTTTAGTATCTAGTATGATTAAATAGACTTTACCTACTCGTAGCACATGCAGAAAATGGTTGTGTTGTGCGGAAAGCCCGGCCCCAAAATGAATGTAAGTACTTACTTACCTATAGAATTACAGGCGCTGCATTTACATAGTTAGCTATGTATACCTCTTGCACTTGAGTGTTTTATATGCTTTTAAGTTTTAATGACCAAGTAATTAAAAGGACATAGTTGCTCATGTCCCCGGCTATCGGCGTACCATCAGTGCTAATTTAATAGCATCGTCACTCAACCGCTAATTGTCGACTTGCCGATTTAGTGCACGACTAAACTAGTTAAGTGGTTTCGATAAAAAACAAGGTGAAATCATTTTTTAATGTTGCTCTAATCTTTTGGGAAGTTAAAATAAGTTTGATACAGAAATACTGACTTTTAGTCGGATTAACAACTAAAGAAGAGTTCCTGGCGGGTTACCACAGTCGCTTATTGCGATTCAAGTTCTATTCAACGTAAGATACACAGTTTTGCAGCCACATAGCTCTGTCCCTTACGCTTAATAGAACTTGCATTAATAATAATAATAATATTAATTCATTTATAGGTCCACAATTAGGTTGGGTACACACAAATGGAAAATAGTATTAAATTGCAAAACAATAAAGGTCAAAAATACATTTATAGGATTACTAGCTGATGCCCGCGACTTCGTCTGCAAAGAATTCGTTTATCACTATCCCGCGGGAACTACGCAATTTTCCGGGATAAAAAGTAGCCTATGTGTTATTCCAGACCATAATTTATCTCTGTTCCAAATTTCATCCAGATCCGTTAAGCCGTACTGGCGTGAAAGAGTAACAAACATCCATACATCCATACATCCATACTTACAAACTTTCGCCTTTATAATAGTAGTAGGATAGCTATACGATCATGTCAAAGATATCACATAATAAAATTCAAATTAATTAAATTTTGATTTAGATTCTTGACTACAAACAAATAAACAATTTAATTTCAAACATGTCATTAGGCGATTGCGGTAACCCTCCTGTACCTTTTAGATCCGCAGTTGCCGAGTTCAATTTGTAAATTATAAAATGAAATAAATTAATCTATATTGATAAATTTCTGTATGTCCAGCCAGAGATTATATTTATCATCATAGCGCAAACGTCACGGGCAATTTTATTCCGCAGTTTTTTACTTAATTACAACACACCGGATAACTCACGCATAAAAGCCGAAGTATGGCTCCGACAATTGTTTCGGACTATTCCGTAGCCCTTCATCAGAGATAAGGGCTACGGCTTTTATACGTAAGTTATCCGGTGTGTTGTAATTATGTGCGAGTCTCACGGTAGTTTCATGTTGGAAGTTTTTTTACTTGCTAACTTACTTATTAAGGCGAAGGGATAGGCAAATGACCTTGCCCGTTCGTGACGTGGCAAGCAGTCCGATCAACGCGACATCTCTTAAATAATCGACGCGTGAACTCGATGCGAATGGGCGCGTGCTGATGGATTGAAATATTGCACTGCGATGTTAGTAGATGGCGCTTGCTTTAGTTTTCCGATTGCCTACACAGACACAGCATAATGTTCAAATCAGATTTTGCAAAAATAATAAAAAAAAAATAACATTTCGGCATTCGTAACGTGGCCTTTAAGGTCTTGTTACCTTGGGCTCTGTCTGCTCCGCAAGGAATAGAGACGTTATTTATGTACATACATAATACATACATAATACATATGTATGTGATATAATACATGAGAAAGTTTGTGACGATGTGAGTGAGTGTGTATGTATGTTTGTTTCTTCTTCAAGCTACAACAACTGGACGGATTTGGATGAAATTTGGAACGAAGACAGTTGGTACCCTACCAGGGCTGGCTGATAAGTTTCCGAAATGAAAGATTTAATAAAATAAAATTAAAAAAGTAATAATGTCATTCTAATCTCCTGTTTTTGGCGTTAACTTAAAGATAATATTGAGTTATTAACATAAATATAATAATTAAAAATAGCGCTCCAAAGAAACGCTGTTTTCATTTTCGTGAAAATGGAAAAATCTGAGGTGCGTGCTGTGATTAAGTTTTATGTTTTGAAAGGCAAAACCGCAACTCGGATAAAAACCAAAATGGACCGCATTTCGGGGTCTTCTTCACCATCTTTAAGCACAGTTCACACTTGTGTCACCAACTTCAGATGCGGTCGGCAGAGCTGTAAAGATGCTCCTCGCAGCGGACGGCCCGATGAGGTATCGACTCCAGAAATGATTAATAAAAAAAAATGTATTAGATGATCGTCGCGTGAAGTTGATGGAAATAGCAGAGATGGTAAACAGTTCAAAAGAACGTGTTTTTAACATTTTGCACCAACATTTAGAAATGAACAAGCTTTGTGCTTGTTGGGTGCCGCGTCTATTGACAGACGAGCTAAAACAACAACGCAAGGATTTTTCGGTGGAATGTTTGGAGAAGTACAGGCGTAATTCTAACGAGTTTTTACGTCGATACATAACAGTTGACGAGACATGGATCCACCACTACACGCCGGAGACAAAAGAATGATCTAGGCAGTGGATGAATCGGGGTGAGCCCGCCCCAATGAAGGCAAATATGATTTTGTCAGCCGGTAAAGTAATAGCGACCGTATTCTGGGATTCCAAAGAAGTGGTTTTTGTAGATTACCTCCAAAAAAGAAGAACGATAAACGCCCAATATTATGCTGATCTGCTACAAAATCTCAGTGACGCAATAAAAGAGAAAAGGCTTCACTTGCACAAGAAAAAAATCTTACTGCACCAAGACAACGCCCCTGTTCACACGGCTAAAATCGCAATGTCCAAAATCGAGGAGTTTCATTTCGAATTGTTACTCCATCCCTCATATTCGCCAGATTTGGCCTCTTGCGACTTCCACGTGTTCCCAAATCTTAAAAAGTGGCTAGGTGGGAGAAAATATTCCTCGAACACTGAAGTCATAGAAGCTGTAAATGGGTATTTTGAGGGACTTTATAAATCATACTTTCGAAATGGGATAATGGTCTTAGAGAAACGTTGGGCTAAGTGCGTGGACTTAGAAGGTACCTACATTGAAAAATAAAACATTACATTTATATATATTGCATTATTTGTGTGCCGTTTCGGAAACTTTTCAACCCACCCTCGTAGATTAAAACAGGCTACAGTTTCCGCGGGATAGTGATGTACGTGACGTCAAAGGTGTCCAGAGTCTGTTTAGAGTCGCAACGTAAATTATTATTGCAGAATAAAGTAAAACTTGAACGTGTGCGGGAAAGATACAGAATAAGGCATGGTTTTTCCAATGATTATCTTCAAAACCGATATCCGAGGGTCCGAGAGGTCCCCAAACATAAATCCGTTATCAAAAATGAAAAAGGTGGCCGCCATTTTGAATTCTTTAAGTTTTGGACCGATTATTTTCAAAATCGATATCTGAGAATCCGAGTGGTCGTCAAACACAAATCTGCTATCGAAAATGAAAAAACTGGCCGCCATTTTGAATTCTTTACTTTTTGAACCGATTGTTTTCAAATTCGATATCTGAGGATCCGAGTGGTCCCCAAACATGAATCCGTTTTTAAAAATGAAAAAAGTAGCCGCCATTTTGAAAACTTTTGTTTTTCGACTGATTGTTTTCAAAATCGATATCTGACGATCCGAGTGATTCCCGACACGTATTCGTTATATAAAATGAAAAAAGTGACCGCCATTTTGAAATCTCTAGTTTTTGAACCGATTGTTTTCAAAATCGATATCTGAGGGTCCGAGTGGTGCCCAAACATGAATCCGTTATCAAAAATGAAAAAAGTGCCCGCCATTTTGAAATCTTTAGTTTTTGGACCGATTATTTTCAAAATCGATATCTGACGATCCGAGTGGTTCCCAAACACGTATCCCTTAGGTATATAAAATGGAAAAAGTGGCCGCCATTTTGAAATCTTTAAGTTTTGGACCGAATATTTTCAAAATCGATATCTGAGGGTCCGAGTGGACGTGAAACACAAATCTGCTATCGAAAATGAAAAAACTGGCCGCCATTTTGAAATCTTTAGTTTACCGACCGATTGATTTCAAAATCGATATCTGAGAATCCGAGTTGTCTCCAAACACGTATCCGTTATCAAAAATGACAAAAGTGGTCGCCATTTTGAAATCTTTAGTTTTTGGACCGATTATTTTCAAAACCGATATCTGAGGGTCCGAGAGCTCCCCAAACATAAATCCGTTATCAAAAATGAAAAAAGTGGCCGCCATTTTGAAATCTTTAAGTTTTGGACCGATTATTTTCAAAATCGATATCTGAGAATCCGAGTGGTCGTCAAACACAAATCTGCTATCGAAAATGAAAAAACTGGCCGCCATTTTGAATTCTTTACTTTTTGAACCGATTGTTTTCAAATTCGATATCTGAGGATCCAGGTGGTCCCCAAACATGAATCCGTTTTTAAAAATGAAAAAAGTAGCCGCCATTTTGAAAACTTTTGTTTTCCGACCGATTGATTTCAAAATCGATATCTGAGGATCCAAGTTGTCCCCAAACATAAATCTGTTTCTAAAAATGAAAAAAGTGGCCGCCATTTTGAATTCTTTACTTTCTAGACCAATTGTTTTCAAAATCGATATCTGAGGATCCGAGTGGTCCCCAAACATGAATCCGTTTTTATAAATGAAAAAACTGGCCGCCATTTATCAACCCGTTATCAAAAATGGAAAAAGTGGCCGCCAGCTCAGATATCGATTTTGAAAACAATCTGTTCAAAAACTAAACATTTCAAAATGATGATGACTTTTCTATTTTGTATAACGGATACGTGTTTGGGAACCACTCAGATCGTAAGATATCGATTTTGAAAACAATCGGTACAAAAACTAGTTTTTAAAATGGTAGACACCTTTTTTTATTTTTAAAAACGGATTCTTGTTTGGGGACCACTCGGATCCTCAGATATCGATTTTGAAAACATTTGGTCCAAAAAGTACAGAATTCAAAATGGCGGCCAGTTATTTTTATTTTCGATAGCAGATTTGTGTTTGATGACCACTCGGACCCTCAGATATCGATTTTAAAAATAATTGATCCAAAATTTAAAGATTTCAAAATGGCGGCCACTTTTTTCATTTTTAAAAACAGATTTATGTTTGGGGACCTCTCGGACCCTCAGATATCGGTTTTGAAAATAATCGGTCCGAAAACTAAATATTTCAAAATGGCGGCCACTTTTGTCATTTTTGATATCGTATACGTGTTTGGAGACAACTCGGATCCTCAGATATCGATTTTGAAATCAATCGGTCGGAAAACTAAAGATTTCAAAATGTCAGCCAGTTTTTTCATTTTTGATAGCAGATTTGTGTTTCACGACCACTCAGACCCTTAGATATCGATTTTGAAAAAAATCGGACCAAAACTTAAAGATTTCAAAATGGCGCCCACTTTTTTCATTTTTAAAAACGGATTCATGTTTAGGGACCTCTCGGACCCTCAGATATCGGTTTTGAAAATAATCGGCCCAAAACTTAAAGATTTCAAAATGGCGGCCACTTTTTTCATTTTTGATAATGGATTTATGTTTGGGGAGCTCTCGGACCCTCAGATAGCGGTTTTGAAAATAATCGGTCCAAAAACCAAGGCTTTCAAAATGGCGGCCACTTTTGTCATTTTTGATAACGGATACGTGTTTGGAGACAACTCGGATTCTCAGATATTAATTTTGAAATCAATCGGTCGGTAAACTAAAGATTTCAAAATGGCGGCCAGTTTTTTCATTTATAAAAACGGATTCATGTTTGGGGACCACTCGGAGTCGGATCCTCAGATATCGATTTTGAAAACAATTGGTCTAGAAAGTAAAGAATTCAAAATGGTGGCCAGTTTTTTCATTTTCGGTAGCAGATTTGTGTTTGACAACCACTCGGACCCTCAGATATCGATTTTGAAAATAATCGGCCCAAAACTTAAAGATTTCAAAATGGCGGCCACTTTTGTCATTTTTGATAACGGATACGTGCTTGGAGACAACTCGGATTCTCAGATATCGATTTTGAAATCAATCGGTCGGTAAACTAAAGATTTCAAAATGGCGGCCAGTTTTTTCATTTTTGATAGCAGATTTGTGTTTCACGACCACTCGAACCCTTAGATATCGATTTTGATAATATTCGGTCCAAAACTTTAAGATTTCAAAATGGCGGCCACTTTTTTAATTTTTAAAAACGGATTCATGTTTGGGGACCACTCGGATCCTCAGATATCGATTTTGAAAACAATTGGCCCAAAACTTAAAGATTTCAAAATGGCGGACACTTTTTTCATTTTTGATAACGGATTTATGTTTGGGGAGCTCTCGGACCCTCAGATATCGGTTTTGAAAATAATCGGTCCAAAAACTAAAGATTTCAAAATGGCGGCCACTTTCGTCATTTTTAATAACGGATACGTGTTTGGAGACAACTCGGATTCTCAGATATCGATTTTGAAATCAATCGGTCGGTAAACTAAAGATTTCAAAATGGCGGCCAGTTTTTTCATTTTTGATAGCAGATTTGTGTTTCACGACCACTCGAACCCTTAGATATCGATTTTGATAATATTCGGTCCAAAACTTAAAGATTTCAAAATGGCGGCCACTTTTTTAATTTTTAAAAACGGATTCATGTTTGGGGACCACTCGGATCCTCAGATATCGATTTTGAAAACAATTGGTCTAGAAAGTAAAGAATTCAAAACGGTGGCCAGTTTTTTCATTTTCGGTAGCAGATTTTTGTTTGACAACCACTCGGACCCTCAGATATCTATTTTGAAAATAATCGGCCCAAAACTTAAAGATTTCAAAATGACGGCCACTTTTTTCATTTTTGATAACGGATTTATGTTTGGGGACCTCTCGGACCCTCAGATATCAGTTTTGAAAATAATCGGCCCAAAACTTAAAGATTTCAAAATGGCGGCCACTTTTTTCATTTTTGATAACGGATTTATGTTTGGGGAGCTCTCGGACCTTCAGATATCGGTTTTGAAAATAATCGGTCCAAAAACTAAAGATTTCAAAATGGCGACCACTTTTGTCATTTTTGATAACGGATACGTGTTTGGAGACAACTCGGATTCTCAGATATCGATTTTGAAATCAATCGGTCGGTAAACTAAAGATTTCAAAATGGCGGCCAGTTTTTTCATTTTTGATAGCAGATTTGTGTTTCACGACCACTCGGACCCTTAGATATCGATTTTGAAAATATTCGGTCCAAAAAGTAAAGAATTCAAAATGGCGGCCAGTTTTTTCATTTTCGGTAGCAGATTTGTGTTTGACGACCACTCGGACCCTCAGATATCGATTTTGAAAATAATCGGCCCAAAACTTAAAGATTTCAAAATAGCGGCCACTTTTGTCATTTCTGATAACGGATACGTGTTTGGAGACAACTCGGATCCTCAGATATCGATTTTGAAATTAATCGGTCGAAAAACTAAAGATTTCAATATGGCGGTCTTTTTTATTTTGATAACGGATCCATGTTTGGGAACCACTTTGACCTTCAGATCTTTTTTTTTTCTTTCTAATGATAGACTATACATTGGAGTACTACTTGCCTCATTATCAAAATTTTTCATGCAGTAATTCCAACCAAAATCTTATTTCCCATGCTTGTTCGCTAAACAGCAAGTAGGTATCAAACCAACCTGCCACTAAGTTCCCAAAAAACGGATTGAAAATAATAACTTTTAACTTAATATAGGTATTATACGTGCGAAGCGAACGAGTACGACTTTTTGAAGCACTGTTTCGCGCCTATTCTGTGACTCAAACAACATGCTTAGCCAAACCAATATGAAAAAACGCGAAGTGAATATTGGCAACGTCGCGTCGCTTACGCACTGCCGCCACCGAGCGAACATGCAACGTTGCTTTTTCCCTTTTTATTTTCATACGTCTTATCCAAATTATTTTTTTATTTATTTATCTATTATTTTTTTATTATTTTTTTATGAACATTTTTGGTTTTATCTTAATAATTTATTTCATTGTATTATCTTTTTAACATTTTTTTGGTTTCCGAATTTTTTTGTACATTGAAAAGCGCCTGATTGAATGTGCGGGCAAATATTGCGTTCGCCCTTTTCACAGGATCAGGGCAGTACTACTCTCTAAAGCCTTATTTGTTGGCTAATTGAAGCAAACGCACCGTGGAATTTTAATTATGAGTTACTAGAGTGACCTCGTCGAGATTGGTAGCAAACAGATTGGTTTCACCCGAGCAAACCGTGCACAAAATATTTTCGAGACTCTTAGAGCAAACGAATTTTCGTACTAACTACGACATTAAGGAATATGTTTTCACCGGTGAATTCTAATTCAAGACATGTTTTATAGAATGTGCAGTTTTCAAAACTCCAAATTGTGTATTATCGCCATAAAACATACACAAAAACAACCAATTTATGAGCTTTTGCCTATCCCTTCGCCTTAAGGTGGTTGCAGAGCTGTCATTTTCATACAAAACGTTTGACCAATACACGCTTAAACTGTTATTGCTTCAAGTTATCAAACAATATCAAAAAATTCCTTAAAAAATCTTATTTTCGCCAATGAAATCAGATTTGATATAAATCGTACAATTACAAAGTTATTAAAGCTTTAAAACCCGTTGAAATATTGTCTATCTTATGTATGTGTGCGTTACTTTTACACAACATGCAAACGTAAGTGCACGTAAAGCTATTCACATGGACGTAATACATAAACACCATTCATGAACAGTGCGTTCTGAAATATAATACTACTTTACCTACTTGTGTTTTAACATAGTAAAATATAAATTGGTTTTTCGATGCGAATGCAAAACAGTTAATTTTAATTTATCAGTTTTATCATACCCTTCAATATACATGTAATAGTACATTATGATACAAGTGTGCTATGTTGATCATTACACACGAGGCATGATTGTACGCGCGAGCGGAGCGAGCGCGTTAATGGGCCGAGTGTGGTAATGATCAATGCACACGCGTTTCATACGACGTTTTTCAACACATTTGCGAGGAAAAACAAAAAGAAATTCTTAATAAGTAAGTATAAAAAAACTTTACTTTACCTTTGTTGCCAAACATTGCTTAACTGGAGGCTTTAAAACTTTTCTTTGTCATTTGGCAACACCTTGGATTTCTTACTGACATAACCTGCCCGAACATATTTTAGTATTTCCGACGACGGACACTATTTACATTTAGTTTTTCTTTATTATTTCAACTAGTAATTTTTAAACTAATAACAAGGTAAAATAATCAACAAAGTCTGTGAGTGTGAAAGATGGCGGCAGACATCATTTGTCCGCGCCAATCCGCGCGCAGCACTCACGCATGCGCGCTGTGCACTTTGCACGCTACTGACAAGACTGCTAAACAGCCTAATATTAAAATAGTAATAAAATAATTAATCATTGTCTTAAATATGCAAATTATGGTCACTTTTCAGATAAAAATTAATACTTTGTCGAAATTAACTGTTTATTTATCTTCTTTAACCTAATATAGTTTAATATTCACGAAAATATTCCTTGTTCCTATACATAACTGAACTATTTGCTGAGATTAAAAAAAAGTTTACATTACCGCACTCGTGCGGTAATAATATTACGGCACTTGTGCGTAATAAGCTGAATTATGAGCTTAAATGCGGTGCAATAAGACTCAATTTACGAGCAACTGTGTTGAAAAAAATATTATAAACATTTAGTTTTTTAAAGATACTAATTGTGCTTTTTCATAACAATAAAGTGGAACAGTTTTTGAAAGCACGAAAACTCCTTTTTATTTTACTCTTTGGCCGTGTTTTGAGAATGAATTGACATTGTCAATTTGATTGTGGAAATCTTATCGTATTAGAAATCAATCAAGTATGTTTTTCAATTTTCGTTTGATTGAGCTTTTACTACGTAAATTGTAAATAATGAAACGCGCTTACAATAAATATGTTTACTCAGGACATATAGTGAACCCTAACTAAACGATCGCGAGCTTGGAATGTTGCGATATCAATTTGTTGGTCAGAAATGGCGGGGTAAGTATTGTGCTTGTGAACATTACATTATTACATATCAAAGCATCCTCACTCACACTCAAAAACGCTTCTTCATCTGTATTCACCACGACATTTTTTGCAAATAAATATTCTTATTCTTATTCTTCTTTTCCTGCTTTAAATTATGTAGGGGAGACCAGGGATGAAAGTAACACGGGATGAACGTAACAAATGAAATCCCGGACGAATTAGGTTGGCTACACTGATGGCTGTTATCACCAATATGCGCCATTTTGACCCCTCCCTTGCCTCAGTTGCGCTCACGGTGCTGTGCCGTTAGGTTGTGAACGTATCGAGTCGATGCCGCAAACATACCTACAAAGTAAGTTTCGATCTTTTTTTTCAAGTGTGTTTGTTTTTATTGTGATTAGTTTATGCTTGCATGTTCTGTGTCAGTAAAATAGTATAACTGTACATCTTTCTATCTTGGCGTTCCAAAAGGTATCCTTCTAACGAGTTTTTTATGTAATGAGCAAGTGTTTGACAAATTCGGGAAAATTTAAAGGTAGGGATAAAAGTAACAACTTGTTACTTTCATCCCTATTATGATCGGGGTATCTTAAAGCTCATTTTACTGTATTTATTTATATTTCAAAGTACTACAGATTTATTTTCTTATTTCAGAATACCTAACATACATAAACGGACGACCAGTAGAGGCTTAGTCATTGCAGAAATGGATTTAGTTGCGGAAGAAGTACAAGTACTTCTCAGAAAAGTACCATTTCGAGACGCTGCGAAATCATATCAGCTATGCTATGCCATGTTACTTCACATAGATATGTACAAAAAAAAGAAAAAAATGCTGGAAGAAGGTTAAAAAAGGAAATAAAGTACAAAATAAGAAGAATATTGCTAAAATTACCACCAATAGTGGTGATTCAGACAACGAAGATTGCTTTTGTTTAGTACCTTACCTATGTGTAGAATCTTTTTCCACTAGCAGGCCAAACGAAAAATGGATGCAATGCCTTGAGTGTTAGCAATGGGCTCATGAAGACTACTAAAAACGAATTAAATTATGTGTGCCATAATCGTTTGTCAGATTAAATCTCATTTTCAAACCATGTGGATTATTTAAGTAGATAGCAATGTTTTCAAGAAATAATTAATATTTTTGATGATTGTGATATTAATTTAAGACCTAAAAGGCCGATTATAAATAAATATGTTGATTATGAAAGTATCTACGTCTTTATTTGTAATGTTACAATCATCCCTTTGTACTGTTACAACCAACCCTAGGGGTAGGGATGGTTGTAACAGATTCCAGGGTCGTTCTCTCATTTCGTGCAAATCGCCTTTAATCGAATATTGTGAAAAATGTAATTGATTTTACGTGATGTTATTATTGCCAGCTTGTCACATAGTTGGTACGGTATTGTTATCTTCAAAAAGTGATACTAATAACTATGAGGTTTTTGTTTTATTAATATAAAATATCTATTTTTTTCATTCACATCGGGGCCTAAAGTCTGTTGATGTGATTTTGATCACAGTTTTAGAAAAACATCCTGAAAACAGAGGTTTTATTTAGCATTTAATCAAACACTAGTTGATTATAGATTCCAAAGGTAAAATATGAGAGGCTATAAGCCAACCAGAATAAAAATAGACGTTCCTAAATGTTTGTCACCAGCAGTTCCATCATTACCCGCGCGAGAAATGAATTGATATATATTTTGATGTACAACAAGCTTTTGAATACCTACCGCCAACTAAAACATCGTTCATTGGTCAGTCGAGCGCGAGCCACCCCGAGCGATGCGTATACGCAGCTCTCTATAGAAATAGCTACATTCTCTCGTGAGTCGAACGAGATTGTCACGTTTTCAGTTTCATCACCATCCAGCTACACAATCGGTAAGTACTTAAAAGAATTAAGTATGCTCTTTCTAATTTGTTGCGTTTGTAAACTATCTAACAGTTTGGAAGTTTAGTAAATTCAATGTCAATTACAAACTGAGTTAGTTGAGAAAAACTATCAATATTTCATTCATATCCGTGTCATTACCTTCTTTTCCTTCCAAATTTGAAAAGGAGGGTAATGAATTATTTAAGATGGTAATGATTTAATCGAAATTGAGGGGCTTGGTCATGAATAGTTCGAAAAGGCAATGAATATATGGCATAGTTCTAACTGTAGCTTCAACGAAAACAATATTTTATATCTTCTATGTTTTTAAAAATAATACAATTTTAACATGCCTCGTAAACATTGACTCATGAACACAGTGATATGATAATATCAGTAATAGTGATAAAAATGAAACAGTTTAACCCCCGATGCATTGGATTATATATATTTTAGGTGTGTTATTGATGAATTTATATTTATAATCAAGCATTTTTTGAGGTATATAATCATGCTTAAATAAGGTGATATACATATAGGTACTATCATTTGAATCAAAAATTTTTACTTCTTGATTTTTTATGTTTACTTTTACGGTTTTACCGTCAGAAATTAAAGGTGATGTATATATATATTTAAATTTAGTTATATCAATAGTATTTTTTTATTGCAGCTTATAATTATGGCTAAGCCAAAGAAGAAACAGTCTAAAAAAGATAAGTTAGCTAAAGATCGGCAACGCAAGAGAGAAAAATATGTAATTATAAAAAGTAACCCACAATTATAATGAGTTACAAAAAGAGATACAATGAGGAGACTTTTCGTCAAACTGTAAAAGTTAAAACACGAATTTGAAGATTGCGATAGCAGCACTTAAAAGAGGTGAAACAGCTTAAAATTGTAATAATACATTTAAAAGAAATAATAAACAATAAACGGAAGAAAAAGAAGTAAAGAAGGTTTAATCAAGGTCAGAAATACCTAAACAAATATGCTGCAGTACTACCAATGAAAAATGTTTAGAAAGACATTGCTCATAAGATAATTAACTATCAAGAGTTTAGTAACGAAGAGAAAATCAATTATTATTAATGGCTAACAGAGAAACAAAAATACAAAGGAAAAGATGGCAAAAAAAACAACAACGAATGCTACAATTAAAAAGAAATAGAGGACAATCCACGGAATATAATTCAAAGTTTTGAAGAAGTTATACTGCCAAAGTTTTTGGTTCACACCAAAAACATTGTTGCGCAGTATGCCTCGATTAAAGAACTAAAAAAAGATTCGAAAAATGACGAGATTCTCATACATATCGATTTTTAGCGAGAAATACTGCTTTCTGAAATTCAGACTTTCCATTTTGGAGGTAGTAGTAGTAAGCAGAAGGCAAGGGCTGCGAAAGGTAAATGTCAAAGTGACAGATAAGGACAAAAGATTGCTAAGTTAACAGAAGCCTACAGATATAGTGCGAAATGATTTTCAATTACATTTCGTTGGATTCCATGCGGTTTTCAACTTTAACGACATTGGCATAAGGTTCTTATTTATAAAAAAAAATTAATCTGACAGCTGCATTGTATACACGACTTTAATAACATATGACTAAAGTTGAAAATCGGACAAAATTTATTGAAATGTCATGGAAAATCATTTTGCACTACACCTGTACTCAGCGTTTATGAATAAGGGGGATAAAACCTATAAGATAACGTCTTCCGAGGGTCATAATAATATGTGTGCCTTCATTCATAATTTTTATATTGGATTTTTATGTCACATTTCTGATGAATAAATTATTAAAAACACATCGTTTTGTCATTACCATCCTAATGTGAAATCACCTTCCTGTACTTATTTCATTTCCTTCCACTAGCAAATCATTACCATCTTTGCTAATTTCATTACCAGCGCGTACTTCATTACCAGTGGTCATATTTTATAGAAAGTAATTAACTAATTAAGGTGCCTTTCACATGCACATATTCAATATATGTTCAAAAACACATAAAATCTTTCAATTGTACCATTTCAAGAAAAAATATTTTTTCGAGAGAATACCACCAATTTGCACGAAATGAGAGAACGACCCTCCACTTTTTTTTTAAATGATTTTTTTGACAAAATATGTAATAATAGTCGCATTTAATCTAGAGCTAAAATATAGTTGAAAGACCAATCTATCTGGTATATTAATTGAGATTTCAAAATTCCATAAGGTGTGCGAGATATTAAGTAAAAAATGAAAATTGTTACGTTTATCCCTGGTCTCCCCTAGTATTTTCTTTTTACACGAAGACAGGCTTGGCGTGATGACAGTGATAATGCCCAAAAAACACAACCGCAACCAACCACAAGTATTGATTGCGAACGCTTAGAGTCCACGGTGACTCTTAGGGGTTTGAGCGATGATAAAAAAAACAAAGCTGTTCATTCATAGTAGGTAGGTAGGTCAGTAAATTATATAGTTTCCTCTCTCTGGCTGAACTGATACCTACAACTATCTACCTACGTTATCAATAGGTGATTGGAAACCAACCCCTTTTGGTATTATCGATTAAAAGTGTTTTAGGTTTACCCTAACACTAACACCCTGTAAGAGAATCACATAGTACGTACTTGCACACAGCTGTTTCCATTGCTGGCATTTTTGTGATGTACCTAATGAATAATTTCTTTACAGATCATCAGCTTAGATCATCATCAAGGGATTACTGTTACATGATTTGCTTTACTGATTTATCAACACCTATATTGACAATAAAAGTACAGAAAGACGAAGGCTTCATCCAAGAAATGCTGCAGAAACTTGTATTTTTTTACAAAACATGTGTGTTGCCTGAAACTGTATTAGGATACGTGTTCCTGCAAAACACATATGCAAAGATCCACCGTCGTTTTTAGGCAGCCATACTAATCGCAGCAAAAAGAAAGAAGCCTAAAATATTATCTTAAAAAATGTAACATAGAATTACATAAGTAGTTAGACTTATAAGTAATAAAACCCACACCTAACAATGATTGTTTTTTATTTCCATGAAGATATTGTAAACTAATACTTTATCTCAATGGGACTACATAATTACTTAGGTAGGTACCTATCTACTATTCTTGATGGCTGGTTTTAGTATGGTCACTAATCCACCAATAATCCGAAAATATATTTATCGCAAATTTAAGCACAGCCTATATTAAATATATAGGTGACTTTTTATCACCTGCCAAATTTTGTGACCTTGTTCAGACCATCAATCTGAACAACTTTCATTATAGGAAGGAGACACTTTCGAATCACGAAAAAGAAATCAGCTGTTTCATACTAAAGTTCAATACCTACTTGACCAAAATGTACGAAACAGCTGTTTTTTTCGTGATTTCAAAGTTGCTCCCATAATGAAATTCGTTCAGAAAAAAACTGCACAAATTTTAGGGTGCCGTACCTCAAAAGGAAAAACGGAACCCTTGTAGGATCACTGAGTCCGACTCGCACTTGGCCGGTTTAAAAAAAAAATCTTCAACTCATCATCAAAATCAAATATATGCCTGTTTTTATTCTACTTACCAGCAATCTGACACTGACAGATAATACGCTACTTTTTATGAATGAATCACCCACACACACACTCACAATTTGTGTCTCTTAGTGTGCATGCTTGTTGATTTTCTACAATTGACCAATACATGGAAGAATAAAACAATTTATGACCTGATACTAATACTACACCAGTAAAAAACAAATACGTGGACTCGCCAATATACAAATTTTGATTAAAACTAAAATAACTTACGAAATAATTGTCAAAAACTACAAATCTTGTTCCTCAGCGCCATCTATCGGAATATGTTCATTTTTGTTTCCTCTGCAACCACCTTAAGAGTAACTTGATAATGATAAAATTTAAGACATGTAAAGGTGGAAATGTTTATGTCAGGGACTCAAAAGTGCGCTTTAAGCTCGAAGTGTAAACGAAGTACAATAAAATAACCTGCTTTCTAATAATAATTTTATATACTTAGCGGCAAAAAATTTGGCCCGCACATTTGCTAAATATGTAGGTACTTATAGGTAGGTAATTTTGTATGGAGACTGAGCCAAATTTTGTGGCATTGAATAACTATATTTCGTTTTAGGTTATCTAATTTTAATTGCACACCTAACTATATAGATGTTTAAAATAATGTTTCCTGTTACAAAACAAATTTAAATAGGTAGGTATAGAAAGATACACGATACCTATCTAGTTATAAAGAAGACTACATCGCATTTTAATCATTACGAAATCTTAATCAAAATCCTCCTGGGTGCACTGTGTGTGGGGCCATGAAAGTAATGAAACATTTTCATTAAATAAACAATGAACGCTCCAAACGAATTTTGTAGAACAATAAACGAAATATTACCCAAATGAAAATGACATGAAATATGCAGGTTCGCTGGACCATATCGTATAATTAAGTGAAAACTTGCGTAACAATTAAGCAATAATCATAAGTTCATAACAGCTGATGCCTAAATAAACATTTAGCAAATAAAACGTTATGACAGTGACACTCTAGAGAAATCAAAATGTGCGTTTTAATATTGAAACAATAAACATAAAAGCTGTGCCAAGGCTCATGTGATTGCTGTGAATTAATTATAAGAGTGGTTTTCATGAGGGATATAAATGGCCGCCATGTTAGGAGCGGGGCGGGGCCGCGATCGCAGATAACAAAGCTGCGATACATGCCGAACGGGCATCGGCGGGATGACGCCTTCCCATGACTTCTTGCCTTGTGGCGATGGCGAATATACTACTAATAATAATGACAGGGCCACTAGTTGAGATAGGTTAAATTACTGATGTTCAGTCCAGGAATGCCAAACATTGATACGATAATTTCGACTCCGCTGCAATATACGATACAGTGTATGATGACCTGCGACAATTTTCGCACTGTCACTGATAGTTTTACAGTAATAATTCATAAAAAGATAAATGAATAAATTTCGTACGATAATTTTAGAACTTTGGCAAAAAAGCACTCTTTGCATTGCTGCTACGTAACTCTACGTTACAGTCCGAATTCCTTGTGTGCCTTAACATTTAACTATAACTTAACATCTAAAGTTTCGATGGTGTCAGTATTCTGGTGCCTCATTTTTGAAAGCACGTACTTACACCACATGAAAAAACCACTCGGAAGTGGTGAAAATTGAAAATCCTTAGCTGGTACAGAAAAAAGTTACTTATAGATTTTTCAGTCGAGCCATATATTTTACTCAGTCTCTCGGCGCCCTTCCTATTTTTTTCGAACACAACTTTCCTAACTTGAAAGAAAGAAAGAAAGGAATTATTTATTTGCAAGAATACGGTTTGTTACAGGTCTTAAAGATATTATGCCAGGGCAAGCGTATTCGTTTCGTAATTATGGAACAAAATTTGAATACATGCTAAATTGAAAAAAATATTAATAAAATTATTGTTGCATCAAATACTCAATACTACTATAATAACATTGGTGATGAAGCCATTCAGTCAGCTTATTTTTAAAAGATGTTTTATTTTCTAATTTATTTGTAAATGCAAATTAAGAAAAACTGCACTGCACACCATAATGTTGGATAAGCTGCCAGCATTCAAAAGTGTTTTTTTTTCTAGCTGTGGCCCGCTACTCCACATGCGCAACTATGCTATTTTCCAGAATAAAAACTGTCCTGTGTCCTTCCCCGGGACTGAAACTATCTGTACCTATACCTGCCAAATTTCAGCTAAACTGGTTCAGTGGTTTAAGCATGAAAAGGTAACAGACAGCGGAGTTATTTTCGCATTTATAATAATACCTAAGCAGGGATTAACCCCCTTATTCATAAACGATCTATAGGCTTCTGCTAACTTAGCAATCGTTTGTCCTTATCTGTCACTTTGACTTCTACCTTTCACAGATAAGGACAAACGATTGCTAAGTTAGCAGAAGCCTATATAGAGCATTTATGAATAAGGGGGTAAGTATTTATTTTTGTATACTATATAGCCTTTTAAAAGTACATAATGCGAGGAGCAAATCAAATCGAAGCCAAGTTAAATAAACATTTCAAATAAAAGTAACATTTCACTTATCGCTGCATCGTAGGCAGACGTCGGACTATAAAATGAACCCTTTTACGTGGCGTGACGCCAATGCAACCCCAATGATTTACGACCTCTATACCTACGTATCCTAAGTTTACTTAGACATACAATACCCTGGATAATTTATTTACATGTGGCGGCGTAAATGTGGGCCTTTATCTCTTTGTTGAGGAGTTTTAGGTCAGATAAAACAGATAATGTGTAATCGTAAAGTCAAGGCGTCGGCGTCATGGGGTTTATAGTGTTGGCAGGTAGGTGGGAAGGGGTGAGATAATTGAAAGATGCAAGGAACCAAAGGCCCTAGCTCACTAGCGTTTATAATGGACATTGAGAATTCGACTGATTAGAGAAGGATTGGTTGGGTATGGCAAAAGAAGCATGAAAGTAGAAGAAATGCAGTAGAAATGAGAGCATTAAGAAGTATCGAAGGTGTATTACTGAAAGATAGAATAAGGAATAGTGTGATATTGTAAGGGAACGTGCTGGTGTGAAAGAGGATATATAGTGACTAGGATAGAAAAGAGTATGCTTAGTTGGTTTGGTCACGTAGAGAGGATGGATGAAAGAAGATTAACTAAACAGATTTATGTGAATGGGTGCGTTGGGAGGGGAAAGCCTGTCAGGTCAAGAGTACCCGAAACCGACGAGCATGTATGAAGAGATTGATGAATGTGGATGAAGCGAAAGAAGTATGTTAGTTTCGTAGCAAGTGGAACAAAGTAGTCTCTGCCTACCCCTGTGGGAAAGAGGGGTGACGGTATGTATGTATCTGGAGAAATGATAGGTACTGCTCTGCTTTTGGCGGAGGATATTGTTGGATAAGGCTAAGGCTCTAAGGCTTCATATTGCAAGAGCCCCAATGTGTGGGACGCTTTGCTTTTATTTTGATGGTGGCAACTTTTACCTATTTTAAAAATTATTTTGTCTGGTTTTGAGGTTGTCACCGATTTTTCTTTCTCTGTATTCGGCTGAAGGGCTATATGTACTTACCCAACGCCAGAAAATAATAATAACTAAGCGAACACCAAAATGAGGTCGTTTTAATTAAACTACGCCTTGTCTTGTGCACGTGTACCGAATTTTAGTTGCACTTGTGCATGCAACCGTAATGTACAGTACAGTATAAATAAATATATGTATCTTACCTAGACGTCAAAACGTCTATGTATACCTACACCCTTATGCCACAAACAATAAAGAAAAAAAAAAGAAGAAAGAGTTTTACATACATACATACATACATACATACATACATACAATAAGGTTGGTGACACATGTATTTTACATGATGGCTTTATCGATACTTATGCCCTCGACTGTACTTATACGGCGAGGCATAGTTAAACCGGCCTCACTTTAGCGTTCTTAGAACTCCGTTTATACTTTCTACTTGGTATGGATTGTATCCAGTTTCATGCATGGTTTCAGGCTCGACGCGTCAGTGGTTGAAACTTTGTAACCGCAGTGCAGCTTACATAACGCGAGGCATTTGTTTTGAAAGTCGTTATCGGAACAGCCGAGCATCGCTGTTGATTTATTCGCCGGTGGCGTGACGCCGGGCAGCGGGCGCGGCAGGTACCGACCCGCGTTTATAGCGGAACTATAATTTACAACCGCTCTAAATTACGTGGATTTACTGCGCGCCTTTATTGGCTCGCTACACTACGCCTTACCTACCTCCCGTCTCCGCCCCCCACAAGTTCCCCTCCTTTTGTTAGTTGCTAAGAAACGGGAAGTGCATGAATGCACGATGCGACTCGGAGCTTGCGTTGTGCAGTATTCGCCGAGTTTATTGGATTCGGTGATTATTTTATTGAAGCTAAATATACTTGGCTCAATGGAATTGAAGATGTAAAAGTTATTGCAGCATGCTCTATAATTTGAATACCTATTTAAAAGTGGATAAATAAAAAAAAAAACACTAACTCATGCTGACAGAAATTATTTGCAAAGATCTTCAAGAAAACATGGAGATCGTTTTAAGACTTTTAAGCGCATTGTCATTAATTCTGAGTCATGTGTTTAATCTTGCCTCCAGAGACATTAAAATTAAAATGCTACGCAGGATAGGAATTTATCGAGTAATCGTGAAAAGCTCTCTCCCACAAGGCCGCGTCACATCCGAGTTATCTGCTTAGAGAAAGCGGATGCTGCCGGCGACTTCAAACACTCTTTGTCGGCACGGCTCAATTGTTCTTGCAAAACTTAATTTGTATTATTGCGCTGAAACCTTTCAATTTTATTCACTGCAATACCCGCAATTGCGGTTCTTTGGACACTGATATACCATTCAGTTTAAAAAAAATAACAAAAGTTTTGGAGTAAGTAAATAAATTAAACAACAACAACATGTATTTACTAAAATTGAAGCTAATTCGGAATAAAAAGGCTTATAAATAAATAAATTAATTAATAAAAAATTGCTAGACCACTTTTTTGACACTTCCTTAGCTGTTTGTTTTTCTTGTTACGAACATACCATTCATTAGTTAAAACGGGGTTTGATTCATATCAAAAATATTTTAATAAAAAATTTGCTACAATTATTAGACCATACTATAGAGCCGTGGTCGTCAAATTGCGGCCCGCGGGCCGCATGCGGCCCTGGAACTCACGGTGTCATAATGTGGCCCTTGGCCAGTAAAGTGTGACGACCGCTGCTATAGAGCGACATTAGAACAAAATATCATTTTACAAGTAAATTAATTTTTTAATGTGCAATGTTTTTTCGTATGTCAAATCTTGCAAGTTGAATTTTACCCACTTCCAGTAGTCGGATTGACTTAAAATTTTGTAAGCAAAATGTAGAGTAGGTAGATGAAAATTGAAAATGCAAGTACCTACAAATCAATAAAAAAATTATCAGCAAAAGAGACTTGTTTTCGTCTTTGGTTAAAAAGACATCAACGAATGGACAAATAGCCATGTTTCACACAACCTATCAAGCGATATCATTTCGATGTTCCCAGAGCTCTATATATGTATATTTTTTGTTCATAGTTTCAACGTTCTAATGAGAGCTAAGCCATGTACTATCTGAGTCAGTCCTGAGAACCATTTAATGGCCTCCGAGCCCACGGCTCGGCTTTTAACTTTAATCTAAGCCTATTAAACATCAAGAAACCCTCTCCGATTTCTCGTGAATGCATTTCCAAGTAACCGACCCGGTATAATTATAAAAAAAAGCCCTGGACGGACTACAGACACGTTTTACCTAAGCGTAATTTGCATCTGTTTCATTTCCTTCGTCGTATGCAGCGGTAAGGTCTTAATTTAAAATGGTTCTTATTTGTTAATGTGGTAGAGTAGATATTGTTGGTAGGGTTGTTTGATATAAGGTTTTATTGTGGCGTTTATAAATTTTATAGCGTTGGCGGCTGGGCAGTAATTGGATGCGAGGATGCGCGGACGCAGTAAAGCGGCAATTGACCAGAAAATAACGAGCCCTCGCGGCCATTATGTGCGCAGCTATATACAGCTGCCGACCAACGACTTATTTTAAGTCCGTATTATTTATTCCAGCTAATTAACTTATACAACGCACCGGTAGCAATTATAATAATGTTGATAAATATAATTATGAGTAAGCCAGTAGGTATCTACAGCAAAATTACAATATTAGACCAAATGAAAACTCTTCCTTGTTTCGCAATTTTGTGGCATTTCGCACGCGTTACGTTCAATTTTATAATAATTAGAAATTCAGAATATTTACACCTTCACCAATGAAATTTTTAAAACTACTTTACAAACTCTATTATTACTGAGATAGAGTTATATTTCCGCATGGCAAGTAATAGAGAGATAAAGATGTTCTCGTAAACAAATCATAATCATAAAGTAAGGTAATTCGGGCAAACAACCCGAGGCTGTGTCTACACTATAACTCTATGATTCAAAATATTCAAATGCGATGCATATCAAATTAAAACGAAAAACAATTAAATACTACCTACCACAGTTACCACATAATATAGGTACGCGCAAGCTTAAAGTTGAAAGTTTATAACTCCTGCAAAGTTTTTAAAATTTCAGTTTAATTTGATACTTATGTATGAGATCTAATAATGTACCTCTTTATATAATGTTAAGGACTGAAACCATTACGTAACCTTTTCTGCGATTATAGTTTAATGTAAGCAAGTAGAACTTTATTGTTTTCACAGTTCATGCAGCCAAAGCCTTAACAAGTGTAAATAAACTTGTATCCAAATACAATCCGTAATGGTTATGGACCCAACTGCGAACGAATAGAGGAGTCCATACAACTCGATGATGATTCCATAAATTTATACAGTGCTCAATAAAAAGACAGCTCGGAACAAAATGGCGTCACCCTATTTTATGGACTGCCGTACGCAAGGGACGCGCCGATCATTGTTCTGGGTTTAGTCACCTATAAGAAGTATTAGAACAATTGCCGTCGAGTAATTACCGTAAAATTGGTGAACGACCATCTTTATTGGTGTTTAGCGGGTCTGTATTGAGGAGCCGTGGCCGGAGGTAAACAACGGGCTCTCCTTGACATCAATCGCGATGACGCGCGTCGTTTGGGACCGCGCTTGTTGCCAGACTAATGCTAATTAAACCGCAATAAAGGCTTTATTAAACTGACCGATACATCAGATACGTATATCAGCTACGTAACCACATTTACCTAAGTGTTGTGTGTAGTTCTGGTGATGAATGTAACTATTAACAATGATTTTTATTATCTTTCTGCGTAACTCTATAAAACTTGTTATTGCTGCAAGTTCATAAAACAATATACCAAACTAAGTCAATCCTTTTTTACGATTTTTTAGATTTTAGTGAGTGTTTTAAATAAACGCGGTATTTATAACGACTGTTAGATGACGGTTGTTAGTGTTAATGATCGTTGATAATTATGTCTAACCTTTTTTAAGCAAAAGCACACAAAATTCGTTCTACCTGAATAATTGTTTAGTTGTTATAGGTGCCATTTATAAACATCGACTTCCTTCAAAAGTATTCGTGAATAAAGCTCGCCTAAAGGACCCGCCGGTTACTAAAATGAGTAAGTAATTTAAATTATCCATCGTATTTTAGATATGCTCGTAACTGCTTATTATTTTGTTAGTACCTAGTAGTTAATGACTAAATCGCAATAGATTGTTATAATTGTAATAAGCACAACTACAGTTTAAGTAGCTAGAACTAGACCTTAGAGCCTTGAGATTTCAAGTAATAATTAATTAATTACTTCATCATCATCATCATCATCATCAGCCTATATTCGTCCACTGCTGGACATAGGCCTCTCCCATGGCACGCCACTGAGCACGATCCCCGGCCACTCTCAACCAGCTCTTGCCAGCCGCCTTGCGATTAATTACTTAATTTCAATCATTCCCTTCGATAGTAAAGAATCAAGGTATTTTACTTTTTTCTTTAATTACAATAATATCTACGACTACGACAGTTGCATTTATCTTGGAAATGATAATAATAATAAACGGTAAATAACCGAACCTTTTAAAATTGCAGAATAATAATGAAATAAGCAGATGACGACTGACAATAGGTAGACTATTATTATGTTTCACTAAAACTTCTCACAGAGAGATAAAAATAGTAGATTGATAAACTAGGGTTGAAATATACCCATTTCACCTGAGATATTTCTGGCACCCGAACGAAGTGAGGGTGCCAATAGTTCGAGGGTGAAATGGGTAATTTCATCCGAGTTGAACACTCTACTTTTCATTTCGAATATGAGGAAATTAAAATTTCACTAACGTCGCATGGTCGCATTTAATATTTGTTACGTTTGTCATTCTCTTCCCGCTCTTTTTTCTATTGCGCGATTTGCGCGCATTGCGCATTTCTTCTGCGCACCAATGGCGGCCGGCTAGTTTTTTTTTAAACTTGCAGACACGGAGGTCTCTATCAATTAATTGTCGACTTAAATATTTCAAGCTAAAAAAATTACCGAACGTAATAATTTCTACTAATTCTCGTTGTATACGCTTGCATAAGCTTATATATAGCGGGAATGTTATTTTAAGATTATTTTGCCTTTTACAATTAAAAAGGAACTATTACTATAGATTATTATTTTAAACATAGATTACATGGCTGTATACGTATTTCCATTGCTATGTACCTCATTTGGATTAGCTAGAAAAAAAATTTACTTTCAACCCAAGGGTCGCGATGAGTCACATTCAACCCTATATCCAGATAATCAATGAGCTACTTTCAGAGTATGAGAGATGAAAAATGTTATACTTACTCGTAGTAAAGAATCCCTCCATATCTTGAGGTCGTTTACCTACCTTCACCGAGCTGGTTAATGGATGAAAAGTATTTAATTTCAATTAAATATGTCAATTAATATATTGCAAATGGGTTGTCTAAAAATTTCAGTCCAGAATTATGATTAAGTAATTAACAATTTAAAAAAATAACATTTCACTGATTTGATTAATAGACAAATTCCAAACTTACCAATCGAAAGTATGAAGCCCTAATATGCAAATTTTAGGTTGACTATTTTTGTCCCGTCACAAATCTTGGGTAGGCAAGTATTAACAGGTAAATCGATACTATAGTAACTTGCACCGGTCTGGTAAATGAATTAAAGTTAAATTAAAATAAAGATTATTTCATTCACGCTTTTTGTGAAACGACACTGTTCATTTGTTTCAAATACTCTATTCATAAAAACGACGAATATAACACTTCCTTGCTGCTGATAAATGAACGCTTAACGCATCTCTGTAATGTTGCACAGCAACATACAGTTTCAATTTCAATTAAAATTTGTTTGTATGGCTCCTACGAGCGTAGGCGGTGGGCCGGCGGCGGATTAACCCGTTCAAAGGCGCGACATGAAACGCGCCGACGAATCTACTTATCGCACCTTATTGTTTGTTGGCCGCGATATCCTCTATATATCAACCAACGCGTGGACATCGTGCCTATGTACATAATAGGGTTCGTTACTCGCTCTGGGTTGATCACTGTTCCGGGTCGACCCATGACAATAGTCCATGCTTATTCCAATGTTTCGACTCTCCGATCCACGCTGAAATTTTTTTTTACCAAACTACATACCTACTTCGGCTATTTCATCAATAACAATAATTCGGTAAGGCGTTATTAAAGTTAATTTTATTTAACAAACAGTACCTATAAAGAACAAGACATAACCAAAGATTTTGGTAAGATATTGCCTTAGTTATGTACTTTTCACTTTTTTAAGTTACAGGCTGATGAAAATTCAGTTTCATTTAGCAAATTATTTTTTTCAGTGCACTACTTTCACCACCGTCATTTAAAGTCGCAATAAGGATATGAATGACACCCGGAATTCCATGTCATAGTCTTCTAGTTACCTAGTAGTTCTGTATTTTAATGTTGTGTGCGAGCAACAGTATCTGTAGCAAGATGTAAAGTTTAAACTGGCTTCACTATGCCGAGCTTCATCTTTACTTTTTATTTGGAGGGAATTCTGGTGGGTTACCATGACGTCTTAATGCGTTTCAGTTTAGGTTCGCTCGCTGTCAGATTCATACTAAAAGTGACAGCTAAAACTTGAACTGAGTCGGAATTAGGACGCCATGGGGGTGCATGTCGGGTTACCTCCACATGTGGCCAAGAGCTGCGGTTCGTTTCTGGATCCGTCCGGGGGGAAGAGCTGTGCTTGGTCCGGTGCACCCTGGGCAACGGGTAATGATTTCCTGGCAGTATCTGAGGGATATCATTGACCGTTGGCTAAGAGCCCGACAGGGGGGGAGGGGGGTCTTTGACCGTGTTACCGTACAACGTTGCCGACATTTTGTCACAAGATTTTATTTTATGAAAATTTTACCCTGACATTGGCGAAGTTGTTGTCGCTATAACGACTTGTAACGCCACAAAGAAGAAATAAGAAGAAGAAAGAAGTAGGACGCCATGGTAAGGACCCTAAGCCTTAACAATTAGGATAATCTGCCAACCGTTAAACACATTAATTTTATAGCATAGATACTATTTCTATGTACTATGTGTTAAGACGCGACAATTTTACGCACACTGTTTTTATAATACTAAGACTAGGATTGGAGAGAAGCAAAAAATAGAGAAACGGATGTATACCAAAGGCAAAGGCTTGAAAAAACCGGTAATATCGACAGTTTCAGGAAGATGATAGAATTAGGTAGGTAAGTAAATAAAATGTACCTATTCACCTTCTCAAACAAGAAAGTGTCAGCATTCTCTATGAAATCAATAATTAGTGAAAATTGAAAATTGCCAAAGAAATCTTTTTCTGAGCAGCCGATTCCTGCTTGTCGTAACAGTGAGTATATATAGTGACTATATCTAGTTCCTGCCTTTTAGAATAGAAGTTCCACAGACACTCACTAATGTAGCGACTATGGGAAGATATCAATTAAAGTTTACGTGAATATATTTTTAAACATTTCGTCATTGATTCTTCAATTTTAGGGTCCTATGTTATCGATATTGTCAAACAATTGATATATTATCGTTGCATCGCTAAGACAAACTCTTCACATCATACTTACTACTTTTACAAGTTAGTCATGTATAACACGGGTGTTAATAATTTTAAAATCAGAAGCTCAAGTTATGCACCGTCTGTCTTCAGTCAGGCATATTAAAATTTCTTGATAATGACAAGAGAAATTTAATTTCTCTAATTACGTCTCAAGGTTGAAGTTAATAGGATGTAGACAGACGAGTCGGTAAGGACAACAATTAAATGATTTCACTGCAGAACGAGTCGCGCCGAACACGTTTTCTATTATTAGTTAAATTACTATGACCTGACGAACGGCCTTACGATTTCTGTCCACGTTAGCTAAGCTGAATAGAAACTGGCATAGTTGGTGTAATAGTCGCTGAGTGATTTGCAGATGTTATAAACAGTAGTACTCACACGCACGCTCCTCGCAAATTGCTTACCGTCAGGGAACCCGACTAACTACACATTTACAGCTTTTTATGGGGCATAATCGCAGCTCTTATTAAAATATAAGTGGTTTCCTTTGCCAACGTAGCCCCAGTAAATGGTGCTGGCCTATTCATTCGGGTTCGAGGTTTTACGCGATTACGTAAAACTAGCCTTGGTAGACTCCTGGTTTGACCTATGGCTTCTCAAACAGAGGGTCGTGCGTTCTAGACACCTCGGAGCTCTTCGGAAAGTATTACATAATAAGTGCAAATTAAATTAGAATTTACTCATTCATTTTTGAGGACGCCTATGTCTAGCAGTAGAACGTATATGGGGCTGCAGATGATACCTAATGATGAAGACTTAAAGCTTACAGCTACGTAATTAATAATTTTAATACATGCTATTTGCTTTGCTAATGTATTTCTGCCATTATCAGTGTTGCATAATTGTTTACACGATTACACGAATTACCTACTAAGTCGTGTAACCAAAATTGTAGTCCGTCAGTTATTCCCACGCTTTAGACTTAGCTCCAAAGTGAATGTCTTATTTCCAAACATGTTAAAACACTTACATAATAATAAAATTTAAGAATTACTATTTCATGTTTTTACAGGTCTCTTTAATAGTGGAAAGATTTGAAAAAGCTTAGTAAAAAAGGGTCCCCATTTACGACACCGATGATTTTCTGGATTATGATTTCGCTGTGCACATTAAAGATAATTTTACATGTTCTTTCGACAAATACCTTGCTCGTAGTCAGTTTCAATACTACTATTAGGTATTAGTTACTAGTATAACTAGTCAATTATCAGAATCTATCTGAAAAAAAAGCTCAAAGCAATTAGGTACAGATACCTAATCAAATAACTTTATTAGAGTCGCAAAAGCTTTTAAAGATAATGAGCGTTTTTAGCATAATGAAATTACATACAGAACATAAATCTATCTATAATGCAATATGTATGCATAACTCTAGTACAGATACACATGAACACAACAAAGTAACAGGTTACGGGAAAAAACAGACTTATCCCGCGGTTAGGCCTTACGAAACGAACGATTGCTTCAATTGCGTTTCACTCGATTATGCTATTACACCATAAATGTGCAAGTTGCTAGGCTTCTGCATCCTGTTGTAGCCTAACGCTATCTTAAAGTACCAATTTAAGGCAGTCTGCACAACAATGTTCAAAAGTTTGATGAATGCAAATTGGTTTGGTTATCTTGGTTACCTTTCAACAAAAAAACTTTTTTGCTTCGATAAGCGAGTCAAAACATTCTCCGTTTTACATTGTTTCGGCTTCCTTTGACAAATTAGGACAATAGAGGATAACTTACTTTAGGAGATTCCCGTAGTTTGCAGCCCTACAGACAATGGGCTTCGGGTTTGGAATCACAAACGTGTGCTAAATACAGGTAGATGCTCTTTTGTTTTGCCGCAACCACCTGGAGTGCTGTGAAACAGATACAACTAAGAAGTAGCCTTGGCGACATCTACCTGCAAAATTCTGACCAGCTGCATGATTTGCAAGAGATCAGAGTTTTCCTTGTGGTAACGCATTAACTATTAAAGAGTGCTGCAAACTGGCATGAGCGTTCAAATAGGTACCTGCAAAATTGAAACAATGCCGCTGGGTGTAGGTGCCGTTGTGTACAATATGATGGATTAACACGTGCAGGGCATTAAGTCTCGTTTTCGTCTCCATATTCTTGTCCTTCGGATTTAACGGCTTATAAGTATCTAGAAATCCTTGCACTAATAAAATTTCTTTGAAAATAAGTAAGTTCATAATTTTGTTCCATTTTTGTACTGATGATAACAGTGCTTTTATTTTTTTTAATGTCGAGAGACTTTGTACGTTTGCCGAAAGATATTCATCATCATCTCCAGCCTATATACGTCCCACTGCTGGGAACAGACCTCCTCTCAGAATGAGAAGGCTTGGGTTCCCACGCGGGCCCAATGCGGATTGGGAACTTCACACACACCTTTGAATTGATTCGCAGATGTTTGCAGCTTTCCTCACGATGTTTTCCTTCACCGAAAAGCTCATGGTAAATTTCAAATGTAGTGTCGCACATAAATTCCGAAAAAACTCAGGGGTGCGAGCTCGGGCTACCCACGACCTTCTGCTTGAGAGGCCACAGGTCAAACCACTAGGCCACCACGGCTTTTAACATTACGAAAATACTTAATAGCATATATATTTCTGTCCGCAACCCGGCAAAGATACAAAATAAATTCACGCGGACATTCGTTATTTATTAACAACGTTCACGTTTCTGTACGTAAGCAGTTACATCTTACGATTTTTGCGAGATAAAAATGTTCTCACCTTAATAATTCCATATGAAACTTCATCAACGTAATCAACGCATATTAATTTCAAAGCGTATTTACATGGAAGTTCATAGCAATAACTCCGGAATTATATTATTCAAAACATTTTAATTCAATTTTCTTTATCTATTCTATCTCGTTATATAAAACGGCTTACGATTTTCCCAAGAAGCATTTTTGTAAATCGTTTTTGTCGGCCTACTCCGTTTAGCTACGAGTATTGACCGTGGTGGACAAAGAGTTTATGGCCTCATAAAAATCGTCATTGTGCGAGCAACCTCGCACGAACGTCGGACCGCTTATTGTTAATACTTTTGAAATAAGATGTCCATTTTTTTATTATTCAGCCTTTATCCCATTACGGTCGCAGTTTGTACATATTTTGACGGGCGGACGCCCTTTTCAGAAATACTGCTTTGAGTCTTGCCGCCTTTTTTGTCTTTTCGCAAAATGATCACGTGCTAAAACGGCATAACTTTTTACTGACATCTGTATCTTTTCGCTCAGATAATCTACCGTTACCAAATGAAGAACTGAAGCCATTATTATGTCAATAAATCCGAGGGAATAGTAAACCATCACACGCATTAATGTAACTTTTTAATATTCCAATGGGTTACTTATCGTAATCACAGACGCAGCTGTTAATTAGTCTCATTTTATCTCGATTTAATTGAACCAGTCGGCTTTATCCGCGCCTACACTTAAGCTAAAACCCTCGGCATCACCGCGATCAGGTAAACGATATCAATCGGCTCGGTTTCGACGTATTTTATTACCCACAATAAATTAGAAGGGTTATAAATATAAATCTTACTCCACGTCAAATCGCATCGCATATTCATGCTTCGAGTTCCATATTAAAAAAATAAACCAGCGTCGGTGCGGTGCCACTTAAAAATGGCTTCGAGTTTACATAATAAAAATGTGTACCTAAAATCGTAGATACACGCATGCCGCGCGTTTCTATACCAATTTAGAAAAAATATAACTTTGAAGATTCGATTAGTAAATTCTTTAGAATTGATTGAATGGAACCTGCAAATTTTGTTTTGTGCTGGAGGCAAATTTATGACGCCCACGTCTGATTCGTTTTATCATCTGACCTTTTTAGAATTCAGTGTTAATGGACTTGCTCGCGTCAAAATGCGGAGATACAAATTAAAGACGTCACACTATAGTTGGTCAATAGGTAGGCTGGGTGTGCTTGGACAGCAAGTTGTCATTAGTCATTATACTGCTTGTTGCACCAGGCAATATTTAAAATTAAACACTGGTAGTGTTGGGTGTAAGTTAGGTACATATCTCTCAGTTCATACTCTAATACTCTAAGCTTATTGTGGAATTATTGCAGAGACTACCGATTCTATGATCGGGATTTCTCACAACTTCACACACACACACAAAACATAGAGCAGAAAATGAAATTAATGAAATGTAACCTTATGTATGTAGGTTCACGCATTTTTTTCCATGGCTTTGCGTATCTATGTAATAATACCTGCTAAGAGATGAAAAAAATAACAGTTATAACAGTAGGTACTGCGTCAGAAATCCTGCAGCTCAACAGTTTAAAATGAAGTCCTCAAAAGTAGATCAGGGATCGTATTGATAAATTGAACTTAGCTACTTCAAAATTATATATAACATTTGACATTCAATAAGAGTTTTTAATGATTCACGGTTAAGTTCATTCGAAATATTATAAACGGGATGTGAACCGCGATTACCTTTATTGAGCACCCGATATTCATCCGTGATCATGATGCATGCAACTGTATCGAAATATCGGGTGCTCAATAAAGGTAATCGCGGTTCACATCCCGTTTATAATATTTAGAATTTGACATTCAGTACCGAAATCATTTGAAAATGGATAACGCACCACCTGACCGCACGCACCATAAATCTTTTTCAGACCTGACATGCTTTAGAGATTAGGGTATACGCCGTATACGTAAAGAGATAAGTACCAAACATACTATTAACTGAAACAGTCTGAAGAAGTCATGATGAAATCATATTTTTTTTCGAAAAGGCTCTACGGCTACATAACGTATACGAACTAGTTTCCTCGACTTTACCGGTACCGACGAACACGGTTTTTAGCGTAGCGTGCTAAAGTTACTTCAGACCTAGTACGTTAGGTTAGGTTGTTCTCAGATTACAGATATATTTACACTGTTTTAAAACTAATCCGGAAAACTTCAGCAAATGGTTGAATCAGTTTGACTGAACACCTAATTGTTTTTCAGAAGTTTTTAATTTCAATTCACATGTTTCCATACATTGGTCGATGCTCAAAGTGCACGGCGTCGAAGGAGTGACGTCATGTTTAATCGAAAATTACGTGAGCGTTCAATGAAACTTACCCAACCAATTTCTTAAATAATCCAGAATTATTCTAAGACATTTAGTCCCCTCTCTACATGTTAGGTTAGGCCATCATCGACTATCTGAGGGATGTTGTTATACGTTAGAGTGAAATGGAAACACATGTCGCTCACCAAGGACGCATGTAGCTACCGCGGTATCAGCTGTATCTGTGAAATGGATACAGGGGCACCAAAAGTTTGTAATCAAAAATTTCTAAAACGTTCTCCTCAATCCTTTGTCCCAAAAACACATTTTGATACAGGGCCCGTCGAAGGCAAGTTACGCCACTGATACTCACTGTAATGTATGTTGGCGTTCTTCGAGTTGGCAGACGTGAGAACAACGTGTAGAGCTGTATTGAAGTACAAGGACTCTGTACTATTGTTATAATTGTTATCCCAGTACGCTTATTGTCTAACTCGCTCGCAATCGCCATCGTGTTCATTTTGACAGTTCACATATGGGCTGACAATTGGCATCGGAATCAGCAAGCTGTCACATTCATATAATTACGGTCAAAATGAACACGATGGCAATAAATGAATATGAATATGAATATGGCGATTGCGAGCGAGTTAGAAAATAAGCCTACTGAGTACGCTCTTTGGTGATACCGTGATATTAGGCAAGCACCAAAATTCATACCCAGGGCACACGCAGTACTTAAATTTTTACCTGTCCCCGAGACCAGTTATAATTAACATAAAATAAGCATAAAAAAATGCTTGTCGGCGTTTTTGGGGCCCGTTACTTCACGTTCACTTCGAAACAAGCAAATGTTGTTATTACTTTCTTTACAAAATAAACGCAGCGCAGGTACTCTGTTTTATGACAAGGCGGTGTGCTTCATAATTATCTGCAGATTTTAAGTTAATCAACGACTTGCAAGTTACGTAGGCACGATACGGCCAGTGACGACGGGGAAATGGGATTAAAAATTCATTTAGCCGCTTTCATGTTCACCGATAATCCGGACTTTATCAAGATATCAATCCAAAGGATTAAACCAGCCCAGTTAAATAGAATGCTTACACTTGATAACAGCTGATTAACTGTTAATACTTAAATCGAGTGCTTACCTACGCTCGTTATTGAGAGCTCGGGTTCGCAAGAAATTATGATGTTCATAATGTAGGTGCTAGGTTAATTATTAGCGATGGGACGACTACTCGCCGACTAGTCGGGGAAACCGACTATTCGGCATTGTTTGTAGTCGGCGAATAGTCTGCGACTATTCGGCAAAAAATGACATCTAGTCGGTTGTATTTTTTTAAAAGGGCGCATAAAATGAAACCACGGTTACTAAATCAAATGTCTTCTAAAGCAATTATTATAAGCAAGGTAAAAAAACACTTGGATTTTTTTCCAAAAACATGCTAAGTTGAAATGAAATGTAGCAAAATGAGTTACATTTGACCCACAAGTATGCGCGAATGCTGTCAATTAGCCGAAGGCGGACTATTTGATCGGAACGGCAACGGCTACAGAAATAAAGCGAGTTGACGAGCGCACACAATGATCGGCAATGCCGAATAGTATAATAGGCATTTTTGCAACCGACTAGTCGGGTAGTCGGTAAAAGCCGTAGTTGGCCCATCACTATTAATCATACCAAGGCTTCCATTAATCGTAGACTCTTGGTTAGTGATAACGAAACCGAAGCCATATTGTCTGACGCGCTCGTAATAACAATCGCATTCACCATCTCTTTCTATCGTCATCCTATCCTATCCGTTCGACAAATAGAACACTTGCGATCACGCTTACTTTAAAAATTAAGCTGAGTGTTGTATTATTTATAATATAAAGTAAAGATGTGGTATGGCGTATTGCAGATACGTAGCATAAAATGCAGTTTATAATATATATTCATATTGAGAACTGCAACACACGATAGCCACAACATAATTTTGGTAAATTTGACTTTAACCCCCTTTATTCATAAACGCTCTATAGGATTTTGCTAACTTAGTAATCGTTTGTCCTTATCTGTCACTTTGACATTTACCTTTCACAGATAAGGACAAACGATTGCTAAGTTAGCAGAAGCCTATAGAGTGTTTATGAATAAAGGGGTAAGTATGTGTCAGTCAGGTAACTGCACTATAAAAATAAAATAAAGTTCTATGAAAAGCGACACGTTATTTTCGCTCGTGAGTATAGTTTGATGTTTTTATTAACGTGAAACGTATGTTTTTGGGTCATTTGAAAAATTTATTTAGATTAATTTCATCCAATTTCATCGAAATCGTTAGAGTCATCATTATCATCATCTCCAGCTCATATACGTCCCACTGCTAATCACTCTAAGAATAATCCTCTCAGAATTAGCTCTTGCTGCTTGGGTTATTTAATTACAGTTCCCAAGCGGGCCCAAAGCGGATTGGGCATTTCACAAACACCATTGAATTGCTTCGCAGATGTGTGCAGGTTTCCCCACGATATTTTTCTTCACCAAAAAGCTCATGGTATTTTTTTTTTGCACACACATTCCGAAAACTCGGAGGTGCGAGCTCGGGATTCGAACCAACGACCCTCTGCTTGAGAGGCCACTGGAGCCACTGTAGATATCTGAAAATTACCTACCTACCACTAGTTCAATAGAGATAGGTAATGAAAAATAGCCGTAAGAAGTGAAATGGTATATTTACTGAATCTGTCTGTATTATTAAAGTTTCTTGGCAATTTTAACTACTTATCTGTACAGGCATTGAAATATTGACAAAACATTGCAACTCAAATGTTTAAAGGTTTGTGTAATACTTGTCAGTGTTAAGTAAATAAGCTTTACAAATTACAATTGTTAATCTTCAACGTCATTTACTGCCGAAATTTCCTTTCAACGTACGGTCTCCATTCTACATACATTGAACTTGGATAATCACTGTGAAACGTAACTAAGTCAATAGTTTTGAATTGACACAGATAAAAATTCAGCTATAAAAGTACGTCAATGATATCCTGGCAAAGCTTCGTGAAACCAGGAAAAACCAACGTTGGTATTTGGAGGAGTAAAGCCGGTTATAACGATAGGATTTCCATTGAGTTTTCCCAGTTTTCATTGTAAAGTTTTGATTAAATTTTTTGAGAGCACTTAAAAAAAGTAGGTACCTCAAACCTAACTTGATCTTTGTATGTACATCCCTCTTCGTTAAAATGAACATCTTTCATCAAAAGTTGTCATTGTAATTGACAATATTTCAATTTTTTAAGTGCTACTTTTTATTGTCTGGCTGGAAAGAGCGCACAAATTTAAGACACCCATATTTTTTTATATTCGTGAAAATCTTGTATTTTCGTGGAAAAATCCATTTAAATCGTTGCTCAAGCAGAAAGGACGTAAGTAACAAACGTCAAGTATTAGCGAAATGACGTCACTGCTTTGTTTCGTACACTTAAAAAAACGTTGAAATAATTACATTAATTGACCGCCAAAACCTGTGCTTAAATACTTTGACAGTGAATGCAGTTGTCATTGTCGTTGAACGTCAAAACGAGCTGACAAACTCAAACAGAATACTTCACAAAAAATATGATTTTAAATGAAAACTTACAAAAATATTATCATTTTTGCCCGGCAAACAGTTATCTAGTGTTCCCGATGGCAACAAAGCCGAGTGGTGTGCGAATGAATTAACCGTCAGCTGTCAGTAGTGTTGTTTTGTGAAAGTTGTAAATGTCAAAGGGAAACCCGGAAGACAAGGTTGTTTATAATGGCAGTATTGGACCGGCCGCTGGACGTCATTTCCTGTTTTACATATTTTGCTCATTTCTCCAAAAAATGCTGTACGAAAAAAACCAAAAATATTTTTATTGTGTTCTACAAGTGTTTCTCTCGAAATGGTTTTTGATTTATGAATATAAAGAAATTTGAAATATTGTCAATTTTTGAAGTGAAAACTTCTTTAGCGGCGCTGAGCACTTTTTGGGATGAGTAAAAAATGTTAAACTTGCGTCAGGCGTAAGACGGAGGGAGAGTTTAAGTACCAGGATATCAGGATCCTCAGGTGACCGCAGTTCAAATCCCATGTTTTTTTCTTTTTCTTATTTTTATCATTTTGCGCGAGTGTGCGTGTGTGTAGTTTTCACTTCTGCCGGCACTCCCGGAGTGCTCCCGGTATTTTTTTTATCTCTGCCGTAGACGAATAAGTGATTTGATTCGAACAAGAATATAGCATGGCTAGAATGCTGTTAATTTTTGTAATTTCTAATTTATTTTTGAAAATTATTAATGTAGTTTCACCTTCCACGAGATCTACCTTATCCGTAAAAATCAAGGAATCAATAATAAAATAAGCTTTTAGTTAACTTTTAGCATACAGATGCAGAGAAACTTTTGCAATTTAACAAACGTCATCGAAAGTACCTACCTACTTAATTGATACAAAATTTACCTGCATGCAAGCTCCAATTTCCAAGCCCAATAAATTATATGTAGGTAGATAGATAGGCTAGACGGCGAGTTCGTGCTAAGGCACATAGACTTCAAACTGATCAGCAGGTAGCGCAAAATAAAATATTTTTGTGGATCTACAGACTTCAATTACGTTCACTATTTTCAGTTTTTATAGTCATTTTAATTATACCTTTTAGTTTTTATTTAATTAAAAAATGCAATGTTTACGTAGTCCTGAATGTCACCAAAAGGATAGTAAAGTATCATCATCATGCTAAGTCGATGAGTTGACACACCGCGTATATGCGCATGCGCAATGAAGCTAGCTTTCCGGTACAGTCGTGTGTCATCACTGTTTAGTTTGTCTAATGACTAGTCTGATGATTTAATGTGACGCAGGCGTCGTCCAGTTAGGCGGGATGTGTTAACGACCTGTGAGACTGCTGTCAAAGGGCAAACAAGGGTGAGCAAACGAACATGTTTGCTGTAGAGTCGGGCCTCTGTGTCAGTGATACACGTCGTATAGTTTTGTGACCTGTCATATTGAAGTTCCCAGGGATTGTATGACGAGCCAATTAACTTTTTGAGTCCTTTCAGTGCTTCTTATGGTTCGACTTGGCTTAGCTGGGTGAGTATTCAAGCGTTGTTTGGGTCAAACGTACTTAACTCTTTCCACGATTATTTTTAATCGACTGAAGAGATGAAGCTTCCCAAGATCGACTCGAATAGATAAAGGCCTATAGACGGGCGCGTCATAGGACACGCACCATCCAAGACAATTCATACATACCAACCTCTTGCTGAATGTCCCAAAGAGACAGATTGCAAGCTAATTCACCACAACGGAAGGACAAAATGGCAAAATCTCTGGTCAAAATGTTTAAAGTTTAACTCTTAACACCAGCAGCTGCCTGCGTGATGGGGAGCCTACCTAAGAAAAAAGTTTTAGGGAAACGCTAAGTGCTGAATGTCTTTAAGTTCGACATTATTCAAAACTGAATATCCCATAATTAGGTCAACAGATCATACGTCGACTGTAGTACTCCTAAAACATATTTATTTAGCGGGGGCCCAATATTTGAAAGCAGCGAAAAACTATAGCATATAATATACTTAGCCGTAAAACTAGAGCTTAAATTAAGCGTTCAACTAGTTGACCAGATTAAATAAAAGCTGTTATTTCTTGTGGTTTAGGTACTCGTATTTCAAACTCACCACAATTCTCATCACTTTCGAATAGTATTATGTTAATAAATTATGTTGGTACTGATATATGTATGTATGTATGTATAATTCATTATTGTAGATAAAACACATTAATTTTACAGGTAATGAGATAAACAGAAGTACAAAGGCGAACTTATCCTTTAAACTGTTGTTAGCCTTCGAACGATTGACAGGACAACAGAAAGCAGAGTAGGTATGTATAGAAAGTAGACATACTAAAAAGCTAATAGAGCAATGACCCTGATATGGGTGTTGATATTAACTATTCCGACAAGACAGCCTTGTTCCAGTGCTACGATACAACGCCAGACACGCTGACACTAACTAACATACACACTAATTAGGTCGCCTACCTTATATTTAGCTCTATTTCAGGCTGGTCAAAAACAGCCGTGCAAGAGCTTTCTAATAATGCTCATTATAATAACCAAAGTCCAAAGTGGCAACACAACAACAACAACAACAGCCAAAATTGGCTGGAGATGGAGATGAAAGTGGAAACATTTGTCACTGGCAACTATAGGTACTGTTTAACAAAACTGTTGTTGAACTGTTGTTGTTGTTGTTGTACTGTCAAAAGAACTGACCACATCAGAAACGCGGACCTGCACTCGAAAATCCAAGTAATGGATGTGGGGGCAAAGACCGCTAAGCTGAAATGGGACTGGGCCGGTCATGCATGAATATAGAGCGATGGGCCTCAATCGCAACCCGTTGGGTTCCGCGAGATGGCCATCGAAGCGTTGGTAGACCCAGAAGAAGATGGCGGGATGACTTGGACGCATATCAAGTAGAGTGGCAGGCAGGAGCATGCCCTCGATCGGAACGAGTGGCGGAAAAAAGAGGAGGGCTTTGCCCAGCAGTGGGACACTCAATTAGGCTAATCTATATATATAACACTACTGTTGCAATTGATAGATGCTTGATGAAGCAGGGAGACCGGAAGCGCGCCGGCGAGATGAGTGCGTCGGCGCCTTTGAGCCGGCCCTCAAACTGCCCTCAATAAGCATTGCTTTGCTCTGCAGTTAGCGGCATTCTTCGCGCTTCTCTTTGTAGGGTTGGTTCTGATCAAGAGGGCACTCTTTCTTAATAATCTTAATTTTTGTTATTTGTACTCAATTTTTGAATCCTAAATACCACCATCCATGACACCTGTAACACTAGAGGAGCGACTTACATGACATACTTACTAAGGTAAGTGGTTGTTTCAGCGGGGCAAATATTAAAATGGCGGCCTCATTCTTATTTTTAAATAGAAGCGAAATAGTAACTGGTGAAAAATACTGATTGACATGGTTGAGTTGTACTACCAATCAATTTATAGCGAGGGACATCAGAGAAAGATATCACGCCTTGCATCCTCTTCGCACGAAACCAGTTGAAAAAGGATGCAATGGGCGCCAATCGACAAAAAGTGAGCAGGTATGCCTTTCGGGGCGGATGGTTACAAAAACTGGAATATAGGTATGTACTGTATACGTGTATGCGTGTGTTTATGTATACCAGTGGGGACATTAGTAGGGATGTGGGGTTTTCATTCAAACAAACATTTATTTCAGACCAAGTCCATAGGTGTTAGTTTACATTACCTTATCCTATGTTAGTTAGTTAAGCCTAGGTTTACATAATGTCATATACAGGGCCTCTGGACCCCATATGCACTGAATCCCAGTGTTTCCAAAAAGCGCAAGCAGGTGACTTCAGCACCGACCGCACGAGGCTGTTGTCGCTGCCACGCACTCGCCGCATCAGGGAGGCCGTTCTCTTCCTAATAACCGACTTAAAGCAGTCAGTTCGAGCCTCTGCAAACATACCTGATGCGCTGCAAAAGCGCGGCAACCCCAACAGCATCCTGAAGCCCATATTGTACTGGATGCGCAGGGCATTAAATGTTTTATATTAAACATTGACTGTAAGAATAGGTAGCAACTAAATAGCAAAGGTCCGCTTACCCATAGAATTTAAATCAGACTGTAGGTAATCATCGCAGCATTTCCATGTAAAATTTCAACAACTGATACGGTCAGCCAAAAAAGTGGTATAAGTATCCCTTTTCATCCAACTTCCTATCAAATGAATGTCTCTAAAGTCGAACTTTCATGTTGACATCCACGTCTTATCCACAGTATATTCTCATGACACTCATCATCATCAAAAATGTCTAGGGATATTTTTTATCCATATACAATTTTGAAAATTTCAATATAAGCAAATTACTACCTACCGAGTCAAAAGACCAAATTATTGATGTGTGTATTTTAAGAGTGCATAGAATTTTCAATCTTAGGGTGGTAGGTAACATTGGTACCTATCTGGCTGGTGGTGTGGTGGTACATACTAACTAACAGCCTAATTTATCATGAATTGAAACTCTTAAACACAAATTAATAATACCAACTTTGTACTTACCTAGATATGACTCTTATGAGCTCAAACATCTTCAGATTGTTCCGATTACTTACTTAGACGTAACCCACCGTAATTAGCAACTCTTGTATCTCTTGTGGCAGTTGCGGCATTACATGACTTTCCGTCCTTTTTTTTCACATCATTGTCGTAACAAGCAAAATGTACAGTCCGAGAGCTCAGAACGACATTCGGGTTAGGGGTAGGTACGATGTGCACAAGCCTTATACTCCGAAATCCGATTTTCGAAGTTCGTTTCGTGCCGTTCCGCTCTCACTAATAGTTATTAATTTGAGAGTGAGAGGGGCGGTGTGATACGAACTTCGAAAATCGGATTTCGGAGTTGCCCCCCAGGTGTCCAACCCATAAGAGTGAGTGAGAAAGCAAAGACAGACCCGGAGGTCTTTTTAAATAGGTACTACCGCACTGTAAGTAAGCACTTCATTATTGTATGCCTTTTACACTACTTAATTGATTTAAATTGACCGTTGCGCTTGCATTAACTAAATGGTTGTCTCTTTGTTCCGTTCGACAGACTTACAGCCGCGCTATGTATAGGTATCCGTGACGCCGTCCATATTTTAAAAGTTCTTCTAACGTTAGTCAATTCATAGATAATATTGTTATATGAGTAATCCAGTGTTTGGCATTCATTATGCACAAAAACATCTCATCTCATCTCATCTCATCAATAGGTAACAAACACATAGTGATTTCATGATCAGTCTGTCAAATTTTGATTATGGCATTTAGTAATCATTGGTCTACTATGGTCTACTAGGTAATCCTTTACTTCTAACATTTTTTATTGTTCTATGCATGTCATCAAATCTGGTCGAATTACAAAGGACAACCTGAAATTCAAATCGGATCGTTCACTACATGTGAGCACTCGGAAACAAGTACATGTACCTAGTTACAATACCTACCTCATTATCTCTCATTTGATGTCAAAATACCTATATCTTAATGCATTTACAACGAAAACTATATGAAAATGCAAGGTTTGTGATTTACCTACATCTGGCAAAGTTTAGAATCACACTGAACCATTCTGGTAACCCTACACAGGCTCGCTGCAGCAAATATTGACGAAAGCGTTTAGTTGTCTATTGAGAATAAATCGAAACAAAACAAATAATAATTTGTGAGAACTCCAGTCCCTGTCTTTGTTTTGTCTCTTTTAATTTTAAGATGTTTTGAAGTGTCATTTCCCCTATGCAACTCGTCAATGTGGGTGTTTTAGCATGGTTTATTTAGATTGACATCATTAGATAAATTTTCAATGCAATATTATGAAATTGGAACAATTGAGTTTTTGAATCAAATTTTTTTTTGTCATAAATGGAAAGATCATATATAAGTTTTGTAAGAAAAGTATTTTTAGTTTTTTTTTATTCGCTATAATTAACAAGTTATACCGATTTGAAAATTGATCGTCGAGTACCGCACCGAAAACACACCGACAGTTCCCGAACAAGGCCGAGCCGCGTGTGACGTCACAATGTTAGTTTTCACTCGTAGTTAGTATACAGGTGATACCGTTTTTTGACTTTAATCTACTCTATTCTGTTATTATCCTACTATTATTGTAAAATGCTATTGTTTGTGAGAGCGAATTGGTTTGTGACTCTTTCACGCTAAAACGGCTAAACAGATTTCGATAAAATTTGCCATACACGAACTTTATAATTTATAATCTGGATTTACGTACCGGCTATAGTAGGTGTCATTCACGATGGATGCCATCCACCGTGGTTCTTATTAATTTGTAGTTAAAGGTTAATTTTAATACATCTACGAGTCTTTGTGGATGGCACTATCTATACTTCTATCATGCTTCTATCCCAACTATCCACGGTACCGGGATTTAAAACAATAAAATTAGATGAGAATAGTGATGAGTACACTTTGGTAGTAACTATTTATATGAATAAGTAAATAAGTCGTGGGATTTCAGTTCAAAATCCCGTTGATTTTATCCCAGGAGAATTTCATAAGAAAACCCGGAATTTCGAGCACAAAGATGGCGGATGACATTTTGACACTATGACACTAAAAATGTTTATGGGTGTCGTTTTTGAGTAATTTGATGGCTCTGAGCCCGATTTTGGGATATTTTTTTAGATTCAAGATGGCGAATGACATTTTGACACTATTGACACTTTGACACTAAAATATTAATGGGTGTCGTTTTCGAGTAATTTGGTGCTTCTGAGCCTGATTTTGACATACTTTTTTGGATTCAAGATGGCGGATGACATTTTGACACTATGACACTAAAAGTGTTTATGGGTGTCGTTTTCGAGTAATTTTATGGTTCTGAGCCAGATTTTGACATAATTTTTTGGATCCAAGATGGCGGATGACATTTTGACACTAAAAATGTTTATGGGTGTCGTTTTCGAGTAATTTTGTGGCTCTGAGCCCGATTTTGGCATAATTTTTTGGATCCAAGATGGCGGATGACATTTTGACACTTATGCCACTAAAAATGTTTATGGGTGTTGTTTTCGAGTAATTTTGTGGCTCTGAGCCAGATTTTGACATACTTTTTTGGATTCAAGATGGCTGATGACATTTTGACACTAAAAATGTTTATGGGTGTCGTTTTCGAGTAATTTGGTTCTTCTCAGCCTGGTTTTGGCATACCTTTTTGGATCCAAGATGACGGACGACATTTTGACATTACTGACACAAAAAACACAAAAAAGTGTAAAATGTTACTCAAAAACGACCCCCATAAACATTTTTAGTGTCAATAGTGTCAAAATGTCATTCACCATCTTGGATCCAAAAAATTATGCTAAAACCGGGCTCAGAGCCACCAAATTACTTGAAACGACACCCATAAACATTTTTAGTGTCAAAATGTCATCCGCCATCTTGAATCCAAAAAAAGTATGTCAAAATCAGGCTCAGAAGCACCAAATTACTCAAAAACGACACCCATAAACATTTTTAGTGGCATAAGTGTCAAAATGTCATCCGCCATCTTGAATCCAAAAAATTATGCCAAAATCGGGCTCAGAGCCACAAAATTACTCGAAAACGACACCCATAAACATTTTTAGTGTCAAAATGTCATCCGCCATCTTGGATCCAAAAAATTATGTCAAAATCTGGCTCAGAACCATAAAATTACTCGAAAACGACACCCATAAACACTTTTAGTGTCATAGTGTCAAAATGTCATCCGCCATCTTCAATCCAAAAAAGTATGTCAAAATCAGGCTCAGAAGCACCAAATTACTCGAAAACGACACCCATTAATATTTTAGTGTCAAAGTGTCAATAGTGTCAAAATGTCATTCGCCATCTTGGATTTAAAAAATTATGCCAAAATCGGGCTGTTTTACTCTCCTCACCCGGAACACATCAGCGCAAGCATTGCTGCTTGGCAGCAGGATTACTAAGATGCTGGTACAGTCGACGTCAAAGATATCTTTACACTTTAGTGCCTTGTCGCTCCAAGCACTTTGACAACTTCATATGAAACTTCAAACATATAGTTACAACGACAAGGTACTAAAGTGTAAAGATATCTTTGACGTTAACCGTACCTAGCGATCCGAACGTACCTACCTAGAACAAGGTTAGGCTCTTACACCCGCAAAAATTCCCATTGAATATATAATACAATCCCACGGGATTATAAAAAAAACTAGAAATACCTATCAACCACAAAATCTAGCCATTAAAATTTACGTACCTACGGTCGAAGAAACTGAATCACGTAACCTACCTAATAGGTACAATTTAGCAATAATATCTCTGGCAGAGTGTATGTTAAAATTCCACAGTGGTAGGTAAGCGATTCAGTATCTTTCACTGTACTTAGGTACTTTATTGTGAAATCTCAGGTCCAGTAAAATCAATCCAGTTCACATAAATCAGAAACATTATCAGGATTAAGCTTTTATTACCTACCTACACATGACTAAAACAAAAATTTACTTACTATAAGGTGATACTCGTGCTCGTTTGCCACCTTATTTCATAAAAAAAACTTCAGCAGATATTTTTTGTATTAAATTTCGGATATTTTTAGTGAAATCAGCCGTTAACCCAGAACTGTCGTGAAATTGCTTTAACATTGTGACGTCACAGCCATGGCGACCAATCATGGCCCGTTCCCGGTCAAGTGGTCATATTTCAAATTTCATCAATTTTGAATTGCTTATAATTAATTTAAAAAATATATTTTAAGATTTCTTTGAATTAGATATTATATAATATGTTATAAAGTTTTAAAAAACATAAAAAAAATCGATATTTTTTTTAAATTCAAAGACTCAATTGTCGCATCAAGTTTACCAGCTCAGAATTCTTACATTTGGATTAACTTTTTTAGAGTTTTTATAAAATAAATTGTACCTACGTTATTATGCAATTATAACTATAACATCTGCGGTATGGTATCCCTTTCTTATTGTTATTTAAAATTATACACTAGCAGCTCTTTGAGCTGATGCGTGTATATCTATCACTGCACTTGTGTTCTTTGACTTTTTAAATGAATGTCTAGTCAATTTTTAAAACTGTTCACTGACGGTGCACTTATCACAAGTTCGGGGAGTGCGTTCCACGAGTTCACAACACGGTTAGATAGGAAATGTTTTCTGGGGTTACTTGCGCTTAGCTGCCCTCTCAAACGTATAGGTATTTTACATCAACGTGTGTTTTGTAAACGTGTGTGTATAATTATGTTTCTAGATAGAGGCCAGGTTATGGAAAACGACAGCAAATTCTCGGTAATTTGGAAATAAGTGAGAAGTCAATACGGTCCATTATTTTATTATGCTGCGCTCGGAAGACCCTTTTGCTAGTGGGCATTTACAGTGTTGACTTCCTCGACGGTCTGGGAGCAAAGAAAAAACATAGAACGCACATTTGCTTCTCTTCCTACGCTTGTTTTTTGGCAATTTGGGAGACTGTTTTAAACGCGCTGCGCAGCGATCCGTGTCGCGGCCCGGTTGGTGGAGACATTTCATTTAAGTTGCAAATAACTGTCAGAGCGTCATGAAGGAAATAAAAAAATACAAATAGATTAACATGAATTTATTTAGTTTATCAAACGTGTTCCGTGATAGTGCTGCGTACATACTAACAATTCTTGTGTCCACAAACGAGTCTCAAACATCAACACAACATCATTCATACAACAAGCACAAACTATACAAGGCCACTTGGGTCCTTTGAACAAATGACTGGGTTTTATATAAATAAAGAATTGGTCACTTTTGAGTAAAACCGTCAAAAAACGAAACACCTAGCACCTCACTAACACCCATTACTGAACAAAAGGAAACGGATAAAAATAATCTAAACAATCATCAATCAATTAAATAACTTGAATATCAGTAATAACTGAAAATTTGTCGAAATAATTACCGACGATTTCTATCAATTATTACATTATCTTATGCGATTTTTTAAAGTTTGATAAGTTATCGAAATTAGCATACGAATACAGTTAAACTTAGCTATGTGCTATATTTACAGAACGACTTACACCTACGAATAATCTCATTCAACTTAAGGTACAGAGTCCTCAAGCGCATACTTCTCAAGGCCACAAATGCAGTGAGGGTGCATCACGGACCTGCTAGCATACCGGCCGTATCCAAGCTTGTCTATCAGTCTCTTTTACTTCACAGCATGAAACTCAGAGTGACTTTATACCATCGGATTGTCTTTATACCACTTTAACGCATTACAGGTAAGGTGGGATAAACAAACCGTCTGCATTTTACTCCATTTTTAAATAATTTAACATTGTTAAAAAGACCCAGGATTTGATAACGACAAATTAATACTGGACCACTTCTGCTAGCTGTCCAGGACCACACGCCTCCGTCTTACTGTCCTATCATTAGATTACGAGAGATTCATGGATGAAATCTAATTTCACTAAACACAATCCATTAAAAAAGCATAAACGCTTAAAAATATTTAAATTGATAATTTACATAAAATTTCTAACTAAAGAAATCAAGTAACAATAAAATAACTAATAATCTCAATTACCACGTTGTTAACACTTGTAGCTTTGAGAAATAATCCTGATGAACTGCTTAAAGAAAAAAAGAATAGTAATTACTACTATTTTATTTTATAAAAATATAGGTATCTATATTTACAACTCTTTAATACATTAATTAATCGGTACCGACTTCTCGCGGGCAGGCATATTTTGGAAGCCTTACAGGCATTAAACAATATTAGAACATAAGCAAGTAGCAACGAGAGTAATTATTTCAAATCATTGGCTCTTTCTTCACTGGTATTTCTTAAAAAAGTATAGATGTAGCAGTGTCACAAAAAATAAATGCTCCTCATTGGAAAAAAAGTCAACGTTCAAAAAAACTCGTCGAAGGCCTGTACTTCTAGATGTTACTGCGCAAATACTTACTTCTAAAAAGGCATTTTGACATTTAAGATTAAAAAATGCCAAAAACTGGCATTCCGCACGTTACTAATCAATATTCCCGCAAGAATTTGCACTTAATTTATCACAAATTCAAAGATCATGGCGAAGAGAAAATTGTGATTGACAACGGTCAACACTGGGCTGTTCGCAGCTGGCCACTCACACTGTCACCAAATAGTTCTCAATAGGTCTCACTGGGAGCACAATATTCCTGATGTTGCGGTCACAGAAGGGGTACCGGGGGCACACCTGGCATCAGCGGTTCCTGAAGTACGCCTTGGTGATAGTGGTGATGATGCATCATGCCATTCATCATCTGCTGGTGATGCAGCATCGTGGCGTGGTGCAGTTGCGCATGCTGCAGCGACGTGTGATCCCCTTTCTCTTTCATCACGACTTCTTCTCGTTTCTTAACCTGTTTGCGCTCTTTGGCCCGTCGATTTTGAAACCAAATTTTAACCTGTAACAATAATAATAATAATAATAATAATGATTTATTGTACAAAGTTACAAAGGTACTTATACATAAGCATATAATCTAGTTTGGTACAACTGAGTCGTGGATGATTGCCAAGATTCTGACCCCTAAACTAGGTAAAAGATACCTGTATCTTAGGGACTAGGTAGAGAGTTACTCCGACATTTAGAGACTAACTAGAGATAAGGACGGAGTTCCTATATAACATCGGTACAAAACTGTAATTTTTAATCTAGAGAAAAAAAGAAAAAATAATAAGATTTATGGGGCTTCCTTTATTCAAATGGACACTTTAAGGTGGCTCTGAAGTAGGTATCTTTTTCAGATCGATAGCACTAGTAAACTTTTTCGGGTTGATGTAGAGCCCTTTAATGTAGTGTTCAATGTAGAGTCTGTAGGCCCACAAACCATTTAATTCGCGTGATTTCACGAACGTTTGAAATTTTTATATTTTTTGAATACATATTTTTGAGCGGTGGTGATTATATCACCATTAGCTAAAAAATACTGTTACTTTGTATTTACTCACTGCACTACTTTTATTTATTTACTGCAAATAGACATGAAGTTCAGTAGGTACCTAGTAAAATATATTAATAGCGGGTGGTAGGGCCTTGTGCAAGGTCCGTCCGGATCGCTACCACCATCTTACTCGCTAATCCGGCCGCTAAGCAGCAGTGCTTGCACTGCTGTGTTCCGGTGTGGAGAGTAAGATTGATTTCATCTAAGTCCTCCAGGTTGGCAACGCGTCTGCAATCCCTCCGGGGTTGCGGGTGTCTATGGGCAGTGGTGATCGCTTACCATCAGGTGACCCACTTGCTCGTTTCCCTTCCTATTCACATAAAAAAAATGGCACGTGTAACTTCACTTCTACCATTAATAAGTCCATATTAAACTTTTCTAACATATTCATGGACAAAAACGTAAGTTTGTTAAGTAGTATACAAACCTGTCTTTCAGAGAGGCCAAGGCTGGCTGCCAGCTCGGCTTTACGCCGGATCGTGATGTATCGGCTATAGTGGAACTCCTTTTCCAGCTCCAAACGCTGGTGGTCGCTGTACACCACCCGGTATTTGTCTTTTGTTCTTGTTTTACCTGAGGAAGAAAGATATAGGTTATTAAAGAAAATATACGAAAAGCCTAGGTGCCTATGGCCTATAGTTATGAATACGCTAAGCGTTCAAATTGGGCGACGTTACCTTAGGGTAAAAATGCTATAATGTGTCAACTTCTGGGTCAGATTAGAGAACTTTAATCAAACACGAAATGTGATTTTTAAAGGAACGTTGTTGCGAAGGACTTTTTTTAACAGGAAGCAGTATCTAGTAGTATTCTTAACGTTTAAGAAAACTAATATTACTATACATGGGATAAGTAAATACGCTACAGTTCAAAGACAAACTCAGGTCACAGAGCCAAAGGTGCGAGGGGCAAACTGATCGCAAAGACAATTCACCTATATGTTCTCTTTATGGGCAGCCGCGGCGTTTATTCGTGGATTTTATCGTTTGAAAAGTCTTTTATATTCTCGTAACGAGTACCGTCCCGGCGGCGTTGCGAGGGGAGCAGCTAAATCCCCAGGGCTCGATAAGTTAATCCACGCGGCGGAACACAGAGAGGCGGCGGCGAGCCGGCTTAGCCCGGGGTATGGCTAGACCACACTACACGATTCGCACCTACGAATTTCGATGTTTGATGAAACATTGTACTACCAGATTGTTTTGATTTAAGTCTTTCACTTTCGTTGCGTTTAACAAAAAACTTTGAAAAGGATAAACAAACGGACTTGAAAGAGGATACATTTTTCATTGGCACCGCTATAATTAGGTATATAATGAACCTTTATTTTTTTCTTTCGAGCGCGTATTTATCGATAAGAGAGAAGCTACGATTTTCATTTTTAAAATAATCATATTTGCTGCAGGTTTCGCACCTATGGGTTTTCAATTGCAAATTTCAAGTACCTCTAATACTTACACGCCTACACATCAGGGACACGTTAGTAAACGATAACGTACAAAAGTAATTGAATTCAGTAATACTTCAAGTAACTAGCTATTCTTTGATTGAGCAAAGGTCCTGCAACGCTTGCCTGTCCATTGTTGTTGTCCATCGAGAATTCCTTACAAATGGTACCTACCTAAGCTCAGTCATGTGCGTGTGCGAGCTGAAAGATTTTCTAACTCTTGAACGAATCACTACCAATTCAAAAGAATGCGATGTAAAAGTGATTAGATTTAAAAAAATGGTTTCTGCTAGATCACGCTCAGCAGGCATCTTCCAACCAAACAATTTATATCAAACAAGAAAAATCATGCATTCACAGCACATGTACCTATAGTGTACACTACTTACTGACAATTATTTACACAAAGTGACGTTTTATTTCGTGAATAGGTAGAGTAGACCTTTCTTTCTGACTTAACTGATATTAAAAAGAGATTACTGAAAAACTTTATATCAGCTGGGGAATTTTGCACGGGAAATTTCCTAATGTGTCGAAACTGTTTAATTTTAGTGTTTCATCTAAACAATTTTATCTGTCTTCTAGATTTCTCAACGTGTAAAATTACAAAGATACGTAGATCTGTGTACATAACACTAAGACATAGCTGAGGTGTCTGCCTGTGTACTCGGAGTGTGTAAATATTCCTTATCTCGGTATTAAGAACTTCATAAATTATGTTTGTCACTTGCTAGAGAATTAGAGTTGTCACGTAATGCTCTTAGACTTGAGAACAGTTTCAACAATCTTTATTTTCATTTTGATACCACTATTGATCTTCTGATAGCTGAGTACTTGAACTATCTGTTCAAGATATGTAGGTAATTGTTTTAAAATCTTGTATTTTGCCTAAGCATCCAAAATGTTTCATTTTCGAGATTAAAATTTTATGACTTGGTAAATTTTAAAGTTTTATCTGATGTTATTCACATTTAAATCATTTCGTAGCGCAACCTTTGCCCGAAGGAGTCGAAAGTCAACAAACTGGCATGTTTTCTTACACGAGTTCAAAAAAAGTGTAGACTATAGATAACTCTTTGGAGTGGCTGAATGACAGAAAATTATAACTTAAATAAATTTCCTGTTAGGGGAGCAAACAAAAGGAGATGCCAGAGAACTAGTAAAGTAAACAGATGAACTCTATAGTATAGGCGATGAAGGATTTGATAGCAGGCGTTAATTTTCGTGGCAAACAGGGCCGGCGGCCGGCGGTGGGCGCCTGTGGACTCGTCCGCGATATTCCTTTGTTTTTCTGGGACTGCATTAACATTTCACTTTACCAACATCCGTTTGATAATGTTCTACGTTAATACTTTGATAGTTGCGATTGATAAAGCAAAATTCTGGTAACTTTATGAGTCGCTGGCAAATGCGATTTCTGAGGTAGATAGGAGCGCCCGGATTGATTTTCCGATTAGTCATTTCGTCAATTTGACTAATAGGATCCAGTGCTTACCTTTAAACTTAAAATTTCTTCTTGACAAGATTTTGTTTCAAAAAGCAAAAAGTTGTATAATATGAAAAGTTGTTTATTAGTTGTTGTTTATGTTGTTGTATTACTTCTGTATACCTTTTTCTGTTTTGATTGTTATATGTGGTGTTCAATAAAGAGTTATTGTATTGTATTGTTGTTTTTGTTTATATCAAAGCCATAATATTTAAGTAGACTTGCTCTACAAATTCGCTAACAATGACACACCATGACGTTATTATTACGACGTAATTTACGAGATAGCTAATAATGGGAATCATCATAAGCGTGGCCGTTATCATGGTGGGTTTTTATTAAAATCATAGGTGTTTGTGGAGGACAAACACTGCGGGCGGGCGCGGCCGAGGGCGGTGTTTAGTCAGACTTATCTCACACAAATAACATGCTCCAGATAACTAACAGACGAAGAGGTAGCAAGAAAGGCTCCGTCGGCCCTCAGTCCTCATTGGGAAAATGTACAGGCGCACTACTAAGAGTACAGTTGAAGTTTCAAATATCGCCACATCGTCCATCTTTATCTTCATCTTTAAGAAAAGTCAACTCTCAGTAAATTTGTATTGCCTCTTAATTTTGCAAAGGTTCCCTTTATAATGTAAAGAAATAAGGACGAATTCTTCGAAATTCCCCCGGGATAAGGAATTCTTTGACGTGGCCGAAATAGCGTGCGTAAGATAGTGTCAAATATAAGTAAAACCGTTACATGTATTTAAGTATGACCAATTAACCATGACTATTGGGTAAGTAATAAAATGAGGTTAAGAGAAAATTATGTTTAAATTATGAAAATATAGAGACGACATATAGAGCCCTGTCAAGAGTAATAATAATATATTTATTTATGTAGGCATTAATCTCATTACAATATTTGATTACAAGCGCGATGCGAGTAAGCGGATAAGGTAAATAAACCAATCGTTTGTAAAGATTACCTACAAGAACAGGCAAAATTAAAAAATATAATATAATTCAAATATGTCCGTTGTCCGAATAGAAATAGTGCCTACCTAATGTTCGATTTTAGGTATTCGTATCTCATAAAGGAAATGGACTTTGCTTTATATTTACTATCGGGTCTTCAATCCTTAGACGGCAGAAGTCGATGCCACTCTTTACCTTTACTTCGGCTAGGCGTAGAATACAGAACTGGGGCCATACCATGACGTCTTAGTGTGAATCAGTTCTGATTCAGAATAGGTTCGCTCGCTGTCAGATCCATACTAAAAATTACAGTTAAAACCTAAACTGTAGTCGGAATTGAATCACAAAGGTGTCTTGATAAAGCCCCAGAACTTGCGAGAACACAACTGGAAGTTCAATCAATAAGTTCTAAATAATAGCAAGAATAGTTTGACGTATTCTGAGAGTTAAGGTAACTAACTAACTTGTAAAAAAACTACTTTGAAATTGAATACCACCACTGGCGGCACTGGCGCAAATGATACCATTCTCTAAGTCATCATCTGAGGCCTCTACATCTATGACAGATGATTTAAACATTGTCAGCGACACTTCCGTTCCGTTGATGACTAAACAAGCCTATATTATTCTCTACATATGGTTACCATTAAAATACTGAATAAGAATAATAATATAAAGTTTATTTGATTTATGCACCAAAAAGTACAATGTAGCAACTTATACATACATAGGTACATAAATCAGTCTTTTTCCCTTATATATATGTAATACAATTGAGTTGTAATTGACAGACTTGTGAGGGGGCCCGAACTAAACTATAACTGAAAACGGCAACATTCGTAATAATAAAATAACGCATGTCCACTTTCCTTGAACTCTAGTGATGTAAAAAAGAGTAATTCCGCACTTTACATAACGAACAATGCATCAGTGTCACGTTAATCAGGTCAGCCGGTTTTAACATCATTTTGTAGTGATAGCGACAGACTTTCACCAGCGCCTTCGCCATTGCTAGGTGTCACCGAAAGCCAAATGCAACAACGCATTTTTATAATATCTCTTAAAATTTCTCACTCATGCTTTATAGTATACAATTTGTATAAAACCTTGCTAACTTGGCAACGATCATTAAAACAACATTTCTCAAATGTATCGTTTGACAAACATTTCATTTGACAACCCTTTAATATCTGAAAAAATCGTAAACATTTCAAAAATCGAAAACCTTGAGGCGTGGGTCGCCTAAGTTACGTTTGTTTTATAAGTTTTCCAAAAAGTCAATATTTTAGTAGAAAATTAAAGTTTATCAAATGAAGTCTTTGTCAAACGATGCATTAGAGAAATGTTGTTTTAGCAAATGATGGTAAACCCTTGGCAACACTTAGATACCTACCCCTGTAATCACCCAGGGTCAGAAAATAAAGAAAACCTCTGTAATGTTAAATGTCGGGTAGTTTTTCAAAATCTGCTGCTATTTGTCAGGATTTTTCGAATTTTTAAATACTTTCTCTGTCCAGTATTTTGGTGACATAGGTAGTTGAATAACCTAGGTACTTGTAGAATATGTAAGTTACCTTATAAAGGTTTAATCTTGAAATTAAGCTAGTATTTCATACAAACCTTGGCTCATGACCTTAAACATTCAATGTCAACGCAAAGTAACGAATTTTTTATAGATTGTTCACGTAGCAATTCACCTTAAAATAAATTGCAAGTTGTCGTTGATCTAATTGATGAAACGCAAACATTAACAGCATTAAAACCAAGGCTCAGCAAATAGTATAATCAATTGGTTTTTTTCAATGGCATGCACCCATAAAAATAGTCTACATAGTTATAAAGGGTTTATTTTTTAGAAGCTTTTATTTTTTTAGCTTGCAATTATGCTGGTTCGGGTCAAATCTAACCCACTTCTAGCTGTGAACTAGAAATTTAGATATAACTACATCTATTCTGTAGAATGAATGACAATATAGGCATGAAACTGCTGTTGAGATACAGTAGGTACAGCCGGCTGAAGAACTAATATTCAAATTTAAAACCGATTTATAAAAGATATAACAAAAAGTTATTCTACTTACACAATCATAATTGCAAGTATTGCAACAGATGTTGTTATGATTGCTTCTTAAATATGAAGCCACTTCTGATAAGCGTAAGCGCCAATCTCTAAAAATGATTGATGTCAAAACAAAATCTATGGCCCCGTTTTAAGAATAATATCAGGATAGCGTCTTGCGTTTACCGTGATAGTAGAAATCGGCCGCGCCTTCGTCTATCAAAAACGCGTTACAAGCGCTTTACAAGAAGGCAACAGGCGATACGATGCCGTGTGAGTCAATATGTTCAAAGGCACCGCTATCGCCGAGTCGTGATTATCGCGTACTTAGTTATTTATCGCGCTGAATTTCGGCAGGCCGACAAAGCTGCGATAAAATGACGATTATTTGATTGTTTTCTTTCCACATCAATTCTACAACGTTATAACATGTATAGCAAACAATCAACTTTATGTTAGATATGTAATACACGTGTAATCGTAAATCCTATCATCATCCGATGCTGTAATCGCGGAACGGTCTCGTTACGCATTAATTTTTGATTTGTGTGCAGATTTTTGTACAGTGTACTCGGTCACACCACCAATACTATATCAACAGAATGCAACAGAGAGAACAGAGAAAAGAAAGAGTCATTTACTTGCCTAGAGGTAGTTATGAGTACCTATTTAACAATTTTAATATCTTAAATGTCTTAACTTATCCAACACTACTTAATTTAAGGCTTAATATGTTAAGTTAATTGATTATGATTTGTAGATATTTTTCGTTTTCAGTATTTTTACTCGTAGAAGAAATTATTTAGGCCCCTCGGTAAATTACGTTTTAAGAACCCCTTATAAGCAACGGTCGGGCAAAATAATAGTTTAGATAAATGAACTTACGAAGAAGAAGGAGATGTACTTAGATGTAAGTTTCTGGCAAATATTAAATACCTACCTAAATGCCTTTGTAGGTATATGTATACATAATACCTAGTGCAAATTGGTATATATGACTTCACGAGTAACACTACCTATCTATATATTTTCGGCAACATTTTATTATTATTTATTATACTATACTTATGTCTGTAATGATGAATGAACACTGTTATCGTATATTACCTTCTATCTATATAAAATCTAAATGATCTTAACTTACCAGCGTTATGTCACAAGCTGTTAATTTTATTATTTGTTTTTGTAACACTTTATCTACCATAATATACTTGTACGTCATTAAAAGTACAACGGTTTCTGCGAAACACTTCCTGAATTCTTAAAACATAATAAACGGACCTAAAACTAAGAATTCTTCGCCAGTTGAAGTAAAATTATCAGCCTTTTTTTTATTGTCTTCAGCTGTGTAGAGTTCTCAACGCACAAACATTTATCGCCGATATTAGAAAATCCTAGTCCGTGATTGACCCTTATTGAAAAACGTCTTTATCCACATAAACATACTGTTGTGAAAATTAATGATACCTAATCAGTATAAAAGACATCAAATTTAATAAAAACTCTTTTTTTCACTCTTTTGTCTCCTAGCAAGTCTCTGACGGATGTATAACCCAACCCTATCGACTCGTAAAATAAAATACGGAGTGTTTATTTTTTTATTTTTACTTGAAAAGTTAGAAGACCTTTAAATTGCAGTTTTGTTTCTTTTTCAAAATAAAGGAATGTTTTCCTTTCAGTCAAAGAGCTAACTGAAGGATTTAAGGTAGGTGCCCTCCAGGGCCCATAGATTTTTTCCACCCCGTGAGTGTACAGTACATACCTACATAATCAATTGCCCGCACGTCATAATTTATTTACTGACACATCGCTTATTCTAGCACAAATGAATAATGTAATTACATATACATTCAGTACATAGGCACTAAAACGTTATCTGGAAAGGAAATTCTTAGTTTAGTGCTCGCTGATTACTAAGGTAGGTGCGTGGTATTTATTTGAGTTAGTACTAACACGACGCGCTTTCAACACTAGTTTATGTGTAAACATTAAATTCAGATTGAAATTAATTTAATAAAAATTTAATATTAACATTATTTATTTACAGGTGACAGTGATTTTTATAGACACCAATTGTACATTAAAGTGGATTTACCCGAATGCCTTTCATTCAAATTTGATCTTTCAATACTTTTTGTTTACAAATATTACATTATTATTATATGTATAGATTATTTACAAATACAGAAGGCATTTAACTCACGAGAAATACGCATCTTGCATAAAAAAGCGCGTCTTTTTGACACTGATTAATAATAACTATGTACTTTAAAGAGCTTGGCCGAAGCAATGTCAGCTGAAGTCTTCATAAATAGCCAAACCACTGCGATTTTTGCTACATTCTGAATGGTCAGCCGAAAATCTAGTACCTAGGTAGAACAATTTAATTCAGTAGGTAGATCAGTTGGGCAAGTAGTAAAATAAAATATACTCATCAAAAATGTCTTCGAATTTCAATATAGACATATTACTACCGAGTCAAAAGATCAAATTTGTATAGGGATAAAAAATATCCCTAGACATTTTTGATGTATGAATAATTCGTTTTATATTTGGCCTACGTAAATATGACCATGTGTCTAGTTTTCGCGCTCAGCTTAAATGGTTGCCTATCCGTTTTCGCCGCAATGTTCACATCCTGTCGTTGCTTTTTAATGTCCTTTTCAATCCTCAGTCCCCCTCCTACCTTTCAGAGAGATTTAGCTACTTGGCCGCTGGTTCCCAGAACCGGTTGCGGTCGAGTGACAATCTTTCTCTCGCTTTTCCCGTCTCCAAATCCAAATTCTATTCCAACTCCTTCTCTGTACACGCTGTTCGGCTCTGGAATCAGTTACCAGATGATATCAGGCAATCGCAGACTGTTGCTACCCTGCGCTGTCGCTTGAAGGCGTATTGGCTTGATGGGTCCTCTCATCTTAAATGAATGTTGAGTTTTGTAACTTATGTATATGTATTATGTTGTGTAATATTTTTTATTTATTATGTATTTATTATGTATTAGTTTATCGTATTTATCTGTTATGTATTATATCTTACATTAAGTATTTAAAATTTAGGCATTTAGGATTATTTTAGGTTTTGATCAGTTCTTTTACTTTTTCTGTGTGTCTACTCTTGCTTAATACCTATGTCCTGTCAATCGTTCAAAGGTTAACTGGAAGAGATCCCTTTTAGGGATAAGTTCGCCTTTGTGCATTTGTGTTTTCCTGTATTCATCTTTTTCATGTGTTTTATGTACAATAAAGAGTTTTACATACATACATACATAATCGACAAGTTGTAGTAAAGTATAAGTAATACTTAAATATTAAAGTATAATAAATTTTAGTCATCGCTTATGGTAAAACTCACTTTATTGATTAGAAAAAAGTATTATTTGATCTTAATCTCAGTAATTAAAATGGTTAGTCTGGTATAACTGAAAAAAAAACTAATGTGTTGCAGAATAGTATTATATTGTCCTACTTTATTGGTCATTTACTCTATGACAGGACCGGTTTTAGTTTCAGCTCTATCAAAATTCTCATTAGGTATTTAGTTAAAGAAGACGCGAGAAATAGATAATAGATATTTAATTCAAACAGCTCGAATATCAAATATAAAACCCTCTCTCTGATCTTTAGATCAGACTTTTGTTTGTATACCTACATACATACCGTCACGCCATGTTCCCTTATGGGTAGGCAGAGACTATTTTGTTCTATTTGCGACGATCTTGACATCTCTTTTGCTTTTTGCTTCATCCGCATTCAACAATCTCTTCATAGGTACATGCTCGTCGATTTAGGGTACCTACTCTGTACTCTTGATCTGACTGACTGATGTAATGACTGAATGACTGATTTGTCAAAACTTCCTATTTGTTAGTTTGTATAAGTCGCAACACACCAAAAACTACAGTACCTACATAAATGTAACCAAGAGACAGTTTATCTATACATATAATAAAATCGTTGAGACCAAAAAATCTGTACAATGAATATTTAAAAAAAAAAACCGACCAGGGTGACTTAAAATAAGTAACTGAACATATTAAAACCATTTTTAAAATTTTTGTTTGTTTGTTTGTTTGACTGAGCATCACGTAAAAACTACTGAACGGATATTGTTGAAATGTTCACAAATCTATTTAAATACATTCAGAATAGGATCTAGGCTATAGAAATTTTGGAAAATAATAGAAAAAGGGGGTGAAAAGGGGGGTTAAAGTTTGTATGAAAAAAAAAATTTAGATTGTTCTAGAATCATGAAACTCAAAATATATACTCAGTAATAAAAATAAAGAAATACCTGTTTCAGCATTTTTTTTTAATCTCACCCAGAGACGCAAAAAAGAGGGTTTTGTGTTAAAAAATAATGAACTTCATACACCTATAAAATAAAAACCAATGAAGTTTAACCTTTTAAAGTTGCTACATATACTTCCAATCTAATACAGGTAAATATAATTTTTCAGTTTTCTTGAAATTTGATTTTTGAGGTGATTACACACAAAATAGCGGAACTCAAAAAAATCTGCTTTCCTCGGTATAAGTAGTTGGTAATAATTACAAATACAATAATACTATGAAGAAAATGTATATAGGACATAAAGCCGGAAAAGTGTGTCAATTGTGAAAAAACATTAATAAAATAATTACTTTCTGCACAGGTATTTTTTCAACGAAGACATTTTTGTCCAACCTAAATTGGCGTCCGAAATTGTGTTCTTTACCTAACACCTAAAGTTTAATATGCAATACCGTTACTTTGTTTTTATTTATTGCGCTATTATTCACAACGCGTTCGGTTTTCAAACGCACTCTTATAAATAATATATAAATAATAAATTAATAAATAATAAGCTGACATTATTATGAGGGCGGCGTGAATGAAACGCTTGGCTGTATGCTCTCAGTACCTTTGCCTAAAAAAAGCAAAATCAAAAGGCGCGTTTACGCCTGCGCTACGAACATGTCAGAATTTTATTGTGAAAAAGTTGGTTACTGAAATTGTAAAAGTTTCTGTTCTCAGACTTTTTATAAGATTTTTGTTGTTTTGGTTAAATACCACACTGCCAAAGAATATATAACGCTGCGCTGCTGGGCCTTAGCGCAATATGTATCTTAAACACTTCAAGGTAAGCTAGCTTACAAAATTTTCACAAATACTTAAAATCTGAATGTACATAGTACCTACCTATTCGAGAAAACTATTTGAATGTGCCTGTTTAAGGATTAGTACATATTATTGTAAGGGTATAATAATAACAATTTTGATATCGAGAATAGCTCTAAACTATCACAAAAAACACACGCGGACGAAGTCGCGGGCAACAGCTAGTTTAGATAATACTCGTGTAGGTACCTTTCCAAAACGATATTACTGTTCGAATACATAGAACCCCTCTATTTAAAGAGCAGCACGCGAGTCAAAGTTATCCCGTTTGCCCCCTAGGGCGGTGGGCGGATCATAAAGAGGCGCACGCAAACTTTATACGCTGCTTACGTCTACTTAGTGCCCCACGGCGCGAATCAAGCGGCATTTTACTACATTATATACATATTAACAAATACCATTTAGTATATTTGGACTATTTTCGACACCTAACGCATTAGGCAGGTCGTATATGTATATCTTTAAATTAATGATTTTTCTGGAGAGCGGATATAAAAAACTTTCGTGTATTTTGCAAGCAGAAATAAAATTACTGTTTTAAACTTTGGACTTCTCCATCTCTAGCGGATTACATGACATTATACAAATATATTTATTAAATAAAACAAAAATCGTAATTTCAGAACCATAGCACAAAACCTATGGTTATGTTATGTTATGATATGACTTTATGCTCGTTGTTAAAAGATCGTATAAGACTGTGAGATTTATCAGGCCCGTTGCATAAAGTAATATAATATAATATGTTCTCCATCGAAAACATAAACGTGAAATGAGAGCCAAGTTCAAGATTATTGACATCGCCGACAAAAGAATTGATATCTACGAGTAAGTATATTATTATGGATGCCAAGTTCTGAGTAGAAAATCCTGCATTTATTTAACTTGGAATGTAATTCAATATTGAGATTCTGACACCGACTCGCACTTGGCCGGTTTTTTACATTAAATGGCGTTTCATTAGCTAAATGTGCCAATTTTTCAAATTTTACGTGTGTATGTTTTCGCTTGTAAAACAATTGAAGTCGTTGCTCGGCTGCCCCGTCCCCCATCACAAATTTCCACGAGCGGAAAAACAAATAAAAATAAAACATTATTTTGCGCAAATGAGCCACTGGCGCCACTGCGTCATCATTATCTAAATTAAATTTTAGTAAAGAATGACGTCCACGCACCATACGTATATCGCGGTGTAATAAATCACACTTCGGAACTTCTAGACGTAGATGCATGATTAGACTTGGTCAATATACTCGTAACCACAATGATTGATAGCATAGCAATACTGCGTCAGCGCCTCCATAAGCAAGTCCTATAATACAATGACACGTGATGTTGTTATAACAAGCTGACACTAATAACAAATGATGACACTAAACAATCCTTCATTCAATAGACACAGCTTGCTATTGGAAAAGGGGACGATTCAAAAAACAAGAGTTCCCCTTTTAGTGACGAAGTAAACAATAATAAACAATAATCCTCCTACTGTTGCTTCTCATTTTTTACTGACTCCCTGAGGAGCCAACCGCAGTCGCGTTATAAGTAAAAGCTTTCAACACTCTCCTGTCTCAAATACCTATTCATGCCTGACATGAGCGACCCTCAAAGGCGCAGTGAGAACGATTTATCTCAGTAAGCGTGAAATGTAGACAGGTCTCCCGTCGCGACGATTGGTGAATGTCGACAAAATGGAGATTTATTCTTCGGGGTTGTGCAAACAAGCGTAGATAACGTCGAGATTCTACGGGGCGGTTCGGTATGAAAGAATAACAATGTGGAGACGTAGAAAAAACATCTTACGTAAATTGTTGAGGCAAATACTACACAGTTAGTGGGTGCGTCCCACGAGATATAACTACAAAATATCTAATTTCATAATAATAACGTTCACAAGATATAATGAACGTTAGCTATAACAGCAAAAAGTATAATTTTTTTACGTATAAGGCTTAAATTATATAACGTTATTTTTATATAACTTCAATTTGTATAAGATTTATATGGACTAATTTCTTTTAACATAACAAACATTTAACATAACTGAAACAGCTGCAAGACATTGTTTAATTTTCGGTGAGCGAGCGAAGCGAGCGAGCAAGACGGTACGGAGCGGAAGCGACTCGGATAGGTTAGGTTCAAAGGCTAATGCGGGAGCGTAGCGCAGCGAAGCTCCCGCATTAGCCTTTGGTGTTAGTTATTTTTTTTATAACCACCTAGAAAACCCCCTAACCACATATCAAATTCAATAAACAACTGTGCATTATGCTTTTTGATGTTAGCTGTTATGAAAATTATATGCTTTGATCGTTATTTCAATTGATATTATATATAAACAACGTTATACCTTACAAAATTAGATATTTTAAGATTATAATTTTCGTTCATTATATCCAGTAAACGGTATACTAAACGAGTTTATATAAAGTGAGCGTATATATTATGAACATTAGATAATAAGTTGTTATATCTCGTATTACTTACCCCAGTTAGTATCGCGATGTGTTGTGCGGATTTAAATCAAGTACCTATAGTGCATATTATTTGTATTTCGTTTCAATTGTCATTTAGATGGTTGAGGCGGTAAATATAGTCGACAATAACTGTAATAGAATTTTACATGACCGTATTCTCTAGCTGTTAGTAACTATAAGAAAGTAGAAGTTACACTTTACCTTCTCTCACTCATCGCGACCTTGTGACCATAAAATCAGTTAAGCCAAGCCCCTTGGTTTTTTTTAAACTGTTGCTCACTCTTATTTACGCACCGGAGTAAAAAATCTGTTAAAGGTCTAGCTAATAATGTTAAACGTGGTCTTGTTACCTTAATTAGGCTCTGTCTACCCTATAAGGGATAAAGATGTGATTAATGTATGTATATAAAATTTTGATAACTCGTTTCTGCATTGCACGGATAAAAGTTTAATATAAGTTAGACACAATGTCTCTCGTCGCTGAAATTCCACAAGAAAGCATCCGAGCAAGTTATATTAACTTTTTCGCATCGAATTGCACTAACTTGAAATAAAGTGCAATTACATGGCGCGGCTAGTGAAGTCAGTTGGCAAAGATTTAACTTGTTCCGAGTCCCGGGGGCGCCGTTGGCCGTGATTGTCGCCGGGAGCCCCCAGTCCCGGTCCCCGTTTCCCAGGATTAATTGCATACTCCAACCTCGTTCCCAGGGCACGCGTTAACATGGAGCCGTTTCAGTAAACGCAAAATAACATCTAATGTTATACTCAGTGATAATTGCCACGGCTTGACAAAATTGCCCGGGCGGAGCGTGCAAAACAAGCCAATTTGAGGGCCCGAGATGGGAAGCTCAATCGTTGAAATATTATTCAAGGAAATGGAATGAGGATGTTGCCGAGATTTCCTCCACTACCAGAGTTACTGTTATTTGTTATATTCCGTTTAAAGTAAGATCCGATCTACCAAACCTTACAGTCTCTAATAAGGTGTACATCATTCAAAGTCGTTCGACTTTTCCTAAATATGTATCGCACTTATGGTTGGTGTTAAATTACATACATACATACATATCGTCACGCCTCTTTCCCACAGGGGTAGGCAGAGACTACTTTGTTCCACTTGCTACGATCCTGACATACCTCTTTCGCTTCATCCACATTCATCAATCTCTTCATACATGCTCGTGTTAAATTAACAACAACAAAAGTTTTGAAATTGAATTTAGGAAAAGTCCTTAACTACATGAGATGAAAGCAAACACCTTCCGTCAGCCAGTGTTTTTTCTACCATGAGAACCAATCGGTTTAACAGGATACATTCAGGCTTAGATAGTGTTAATCATCGTGGTGACCAAAATTATCATTTAAGTAATTTGGTCGGAAAAGCTCTGACAGAATGTGATCACTATCAGAAGATACACAGGTCCGCAGTACCAGAGCAAGAGCACTCGTTTCTAACAGATATACGTGCCGGCACGTAAGTCTAACGATGACGAGTCACGTGGAGGGGAGCTGCGCACCCACGGATTCCGTATTTTATACTTCTGCGCATACAAGGTCAGATTAGACTTACGTGCCGGCACTTACACGCGCAAGAGCAGAGGAATTGAGTCTTTGAATTTAAAAAAAATATAAGTAAGTAAGTATGTTTAAGTAGCGGAGTAGCAAGGTAAATATTTTGTGTTCATTAAAAAAAATATCGATTTTTTTTATGTTTTTTAAAACTTTATGACATATTATATAATATCTAATTCAAAGAAATCTTAAAATGATTTTTTTTAATTAATTATAAGCAATTCAAAATTGATGAAATTTGAAATATGACCACTTGACCGGGAACGGGCCATGATTGGTCGCCATGGCTGTGACGTCACAATGTTAAAGCAATTTCACGACAGTACTGGGTTAACGGCTGATTTCACTAAAAATATCCGAAATATAATACAAAAAATATCTGCTGAAGTTTTTTTTATGAAATAAGGTGGCAAACGAGCACGCGTATCACCTTATAGTAAGTAAATTTTTGTTTTAGTCATGTGTAGGTAGGTAATAAAAGCTTAATCCTGATAATGTTTTTGATTTATGTGAACTGGATTGATTTTACTGGACCTGAGATTTCACAATAAAGTACCTAAGCACAGTGAAAGATACTGAATCGCTTACCTACCACTGTGGAATTTTAACATACACCCTGCCAGAGATATTATTGCTAAATTGTACCTATTAGGTAGGTTACGTGATTCAGTTTCTTCAACCGTAGGTACGTAAATTTTAATGGCTAGATTTTGGGGTTGATAGGTATTTCTAGTTTTTTTTTATAATCCCGTGGGATTGTATTATATATTCAATGGGAATTTTTGCGGGTGTAAGAGCCTAACCTTGTTCTAGGTAGGTACGTCCGGATCGCTAGGTACGGTCAACGTCAAAGATATCTTTACACTTTAGTACCTTGTCGTTGTAACTATATGTTTGAAGTTTCATATGAAGTTGTCAAAGTGCTTGGAGTGACAAGGCAATAAAGTGTAAAGATATCTTTGACGTCGACTGTACCAGGATCTTAGTATTCCTGCCGCCAAGCAGCAATGCTTGCGCTGATGTGTTCCGGGTGAGGAGAGTAAAACAGCCCGATTTTGGCATATTTTTTTAAATCCAAGATGGCGGATGACATTTTGACACTATTGACACTTTGACACTAAAATATTGATGGGTGTCGTTTTTGAGTAATTTGGTGCTTCTGAGCCTGATTTTGACATACTTTTTTGGATTCAAGATGGCGGATGACATTTTGACACTAAAAATGTTTATGGGTGTCGTTCCGAATAATTTGGTGGCTCTGAGCCCGGTTTAGGCATAATTTTTTGGATCCAAGATGGTAAATGACATTTTGACACTATTGACACTAAAAATGTTCATGGGGGTCGTTTTCGAGTAACATTTTACACTTTTTTGTGTTTTTTGTGTCAGTAATGTCAAAATGTCATCCGCCATCTTGGATCTAAAAAGGTATGCCAAAACCGGGCTGAGAACCAGAACCACCAAATTACTCGAAAACGACACCCATAAACATTTTTAGTGTGAAAGTGTCAAAATGTCATCCGCCATCTTGAATCCAAAAAAGTATGTCAAAATCAGGCTCAGAAGCATCAAATTACTCGAAAACGACACCCATAAACATTTTTAGTGGCATAAGTGTCAAAATGTCATCCGCCATCTTGGATCCAAAAAATTATGCCAAAATCGGGCTCAGAGCCACAAAATTACTCGAAAACGACACCCATAAACATTTTTAGTGTCATAGTGTCAAAATGTCATCCGCCATCTTGAATCCAAAAAAGTATGTCAAAATCAGGCTCAGAAGCACCAAATTACTCAAAAACGACACCCATTAATATTTTAGTGTCAAAGTGCCAATAGTGTCAAAAATTCAAAATGTCATCCGCCATCTTGAATCTAAAAAAATATGCCAAAATCGGGCTCAGAGCCACCAAATTACTCAAAAACGACTCCCATAAACATTTTTAGTGTCATAGTGTCAAAATGTCATCCGCCATCTTTGTGCTTGAAATTCCGGGTTTTCTTATGAAATTCCCCTGGGATAAAATCAACGGAATTTTCAACTGAAATCCCACGACTTATTTACTTATTCATATAAATAGTTACTACCAAAGTGTACTCATCACTATTCTCATCTAATTTTATTGTTTTAAATCCCGGTACCGTGGAAAGTTGGGATAGAAGCATGATAGAAGTATAGATAGTGCCATCCACAAAGACTCGTAGATGTATTAAAATTAACCTTTAACTACAAATTAATAAGAACCACGGTGGATGGCATCCATCGTGAATGACACCTACTATAGCCGGTACGTAAATCCAGATTATTTATTATAAAGTTCGTGTATGCCAAATTTATCGAAATCTGTTTAGCCGTTTTAGCGTGAAAGAGTCACAAACCAATACGCTCTCACAAACAATAGCATTTTATAATAATAGTAGGATAATAACAGAATAGAGTAGATTAAAGTCAAAAAACGGTATCACCTGTATACTAACTACGAGTGGAAACTAATATTGTGACGTCACACGCGGCTCGGCCTTGTTCGGGAACTGTCGGTGTGTTTTCGGTGCGGTACTCGACGATCAATTTTCAAATCGGTATAACTCGTTAATTATAGCGAATAAAAAAAACTAAAAATACTTTTCTTACAAAACTTATATATGATCTTTCCATTTATGACAAAAAAAAATTTGATTCAAAAACTCAATTGCAGAATCGTAACCAACACAGAGTGGGGGATGGTTTCTCTCAGTATAATTTACACATTTTACACTATTGAGTAGCGGAAGCATTGCTGTTCAGCGGTTAAGCAATCGAACAAGGGAATAGGGAATGCAAACCGGTTATAACCGTAACCGTATAACCGGTTATAACCGCCGATTTTACCAAAATTTTATAACCGGGTATGAAATGGATAACCGAAACCGGTTTCGGTTATTTTTATGTGCGATTTATACATACATTTTTACGTTTAATGATTAATTTTTATGCCAAAAAAACGCTGTTTAACTTCTAATTTTTAGTGTACTCAAAAGGGTTTAATCTGCAGGGCGGCTCATACAAACTTCGAAATTATAAATCTTAAAAGTCAATATCAATGATCGAGAACAGAATTGCCCCAATGCTGGACAAACATCATCCACCAGAACAAGCGGGTTTCCGACCGAATTTCTCCATAACCGACCACCTGCACGCTCTTAACCAAATTATAGAGAAGTCCAAATGAGTTCAACAAGCCGCTATACTTCGCTTTTGTCGATTATAGCAAAACCTTTAATAGTATAAGTCACGCGGCTATACTTTCAGCCTTGCGTAATCAAGGTATTGAATTGACAACATTTCATTTTTTTAACACCTGAAAATGTATATATGGTTCGAAAGCATTTTGCCTCCTGATCACTGCAATATGTTTATATAATTTTAATATCGCTTATTATAAAAAATAAAAATTAATTAAAAATATGTCCTAATTTTACCAAAACTACCACAGGATAGGTGAAACACCTTTGCCTTTTTCACGACAGAAAATAAGCGACCATAATTTTGTATATGACAACTTCAAAGTGCAAGGGGGGCAACTCTGAAATTCTATTTTTGAAGTTCGTTGCATACCTTCTCTCTCACTCTCAAGTTAATGACTATATTAGTATGAGCGGAACAGCACGAAGCGAACCTCGAAAATCGAATATCGGAGAATAAGGCCTGACATTGACAATTTGAAATTGACGTCAGATTTTTTTCTATACAGAAAAGACAAAAGGATAAGTGTCTATTCTGTGATAGTATCGGAGTTACGCCCTTTTAGAATAAGCAAAAATTAATAAATTAATTATAAATTAAATACAAAGCCTAGCGAAAAAATTAAACTGTCAGCATGTTCATCTTTTCAAACAGAATACAGAGAACCATTAAAATTATAGGCTCAGAAATATGAAATGTTGTCAATTGACACCAGCTACGTTGAACTCATTCGTACTATTAATAACCCTATGGTTATTAATAGTACGAATGAGTTCAACGTAGGTGCTATCACCGCCAGCATAAAATTGCATGCTCCTGGCCCCAAATTTGATATTCGAAAAGGCGTAAAACAGGAAGACCCGCTTTCCCCAAAACTATTTACCAGCTTCCTCCAGGAAGTATTCAGGAAGCTAGCGTAGCGGTCTCATGGGAGACAATGGGCATTGATGTGGGCGGCCATAGGTTATCAAGCCTTCGGTTTACTGACGACATTGACTTGTTCTCCCATACAGCTGTATGAGAGAAAAAGTCCCCAATTATAACAAATGCTCCAAGATCTGAGCACGGCAAGCCTTGAAGTAGGACTCACGATGAACAGAGCGAAAACGCAGTTAATGACCAATAGCGTAAAACGTAGGGTCACGGTTGATGGGCAAGATATACAATACAATATGCCAGCGAGTACATTTACTAGGGCCAGATAGCATCCTTCGAAAACAGGCAGTCTAAAGCGTATCGAAAATGCCCTGGAAGAGCTTCTGGTCCATGAAAACGCTAATGAAGGGCAACGTTCCTCTGTCACTAAAGCGTAAACTCGTCGATATGTGTATTCTTCCCATTCTAATCTACGGCGCTCAAACTTGATCATTAACTGAAGCTCAAAAGTTCAGGCTCAATGTCTGCCAAAGGGCAATGGAGCGCAGTATTTTAGGTGTTTAGAAGAACTGATCACATCAGAAACGCGGACTCAATCGCCACCCGTTGGGTTCCGCGAGATGGCCATCGAAGCGTTAGCAGACCCAGAAGAAGATGACGGGATGACCTGGACGCATATCAAGTAGAGTGGCAGGAGCATGCCCGCCCTCGACCGGGACGAGTGGCGGTTTAAGTGTGATTGACAAATTGGTAAAATAATTTTCAAAGCCAGTTACTACAACCTCACAAACTCTTTTATAATATTAGTATAGACATATGTATACAAATTATTCATGTTTATGTAATATCTTCCTCATTTTCTTTAAAAATGTGAATTTTCGGTGATAACCGGGTATAACCGGTTATAACCGAAATTTTAAAAATAACCGACAGAATAACCGGTTATAAAATTTCACCGGTTATTGCATTCCCTACAAGGGAATCCAAATCGAGCCTGCGTTAGGTTCAGTCACACCGTGTGCGTGCAACTTGTCTTTATAATCAAACCACACGATATAATATGTATAGTAGTCGCCGCCCTCGTAAAAAAAAACGCAAATAAATGTATTCCATAGATACATACTTAAGGTCAAAAGAGTCATATCTACCGGCAGTTATAAAAATCACTCTAGGGGGGGAGTTATGGTAACGTAAATTTTTTGTATAGGATTTTGATTATTTTTTTCAAAAACTTGTTTTATGCATGCATGATATGAGCTGGTTCTAAAAATATAAGACACTATCACCTTTGAGGCACATGGTTTCCTAGAAACTCTAAAGTTATTTTCGAAACATAAATTGACATCGCCATAACTCCCCCTAATAAGGATGGGGTGGGGGGGTGTTAGATAGAAACTGTAAGTAGAAATGATGTGAAGTAGATATTTACCAAACGGTAATAAGTACTGTACGGTACTATAGGCGATATAGCAACAGACGACGACGTCTACAGTCACTAAAGGTGGATGTAGAGCAGTGGGGATAGAGTCAACACAACACTTATTTCATTTTATCGGTTTCTATACCCAAGAAGCGTCAACCTGATGAAGCTATTCCATCTTGCTTAATGAGGAGGATATTTCATTCATAACTCATTACTCATACTGTGAAAGCTAAATTTGTTTAAAAAACCAATATCAAATGTTTAATTTATTTGTTAGTTTGTGATATTTGCTTGTTAAGCAAGGGCCCATGATTCGAGTTCTGCGCCACACAAATATTTGAAAGCAAAGGTGACTTGTGTGAAGGTTTCATGTTGACTCAAGATGTACCGACATGCTTAATTTTGTTTACGCCTCTATTGAAAAGAGATAAAGCATCAATTGCCGTATTTTTAAAAACTGACTCTCCTTCAAGTTAGTTTTTTTTTTTACTGAAGACAGTTCATTTTTATCTTGTGCCAACGTGCAAATGCCGAATCTGTGAATCCCTGTGGCACATAAATATAACAAAACGAGCAGAGGTGAGCTATAAGCAAAAGAAATGTATAACCTAGATATCAAAAATTCAAAATTCAAATATTTTATTTGTCAACACAGGTATTCGTATTAAAAACAAAATAATGTTAGTCCACGGACAACAGATGCATGGATCTTAAGGATATCCCTACTAACTTGATCATAAGTGAACAATCGTACTTAGGTGCCGTGAATTAACTACGGGATTCAATTATTTCTGACAAATGCAGTATTTCCCAAATTCACACTCACACACACTCTTAACGCCCTACATTAGGGTGTATCAGATAGCCCCTTACAATAATCAACTGGGGTATATAACCATAGCTACAGAAGCTAACAAAATATTTAAAAAAAAAATGGAGTAATTTTTTTTTTATATTTTCAATAGGAATGGTAGTATTAATATTAACTGCAATAATTCCTATACAAAACATAAAAAAAAATTAAAACAATATTAAATTTTTTTTTTTAGCTTCTATAGCTATGGTTATATACCCCAGTTGATTATTGTTAGGGGCTATCTGATACACCCTGTATTCGTCCTACTGGTGGGCACAGGCCTCTCTGAATGAGAGGGCTTGGGCGGATAAATTGTGCTGAATTTAAAATAAGAGTAGTTAATTTAATTTCAGCTGTAGTATACACAGATTTAATGTACCACTTTCGATTAGTAAGTACTTTGGAGTGATGTGCTTTAAAAAATGAAAACTGACGCGCGTTTCGATCCCTCTACGGGATCATTCTCCCCAATGATCCCGTAGAGGGATCGAAACGCGCGTCAGTGTTTGTGTGGTGATAGGATTAATTAAGTTTGTGGGATTTGTGTGCGTTTTGTGTGGCAGTAGTGGTGGGAGGGCTTGCATGCAAAACGTATATATTTCGCACAGGCTTGGTTATCTTGCACGTAAGTAGCGGAGTAGCAAGGTAAATATATTGTGTTCATTGAAATGGACCTCCGCAAAGTAACGCCTGATTCAATAAAATATCTATTTATTTATTTATTTATAATCGGAATAAAAAGATTCCGAATTCGCTACAATTTCAGTAAGTACATGTTGTTGTTGTTGTAGTTATTGTCGTTTATTTATTAAATTGTCGCGTAATTCGGCGTGCCTCATGGCATAGGCGTCCTCCGTGTATTGGAGGGTTTGGGCTATAGTTCCCACGCGCGCCCAGTGCAGATTGAGAACTTAACACACACCATTGAATTTCTTCGCAGATGTGTGCAGGTTTCCACACGATGTTTTCCTACACCGAAAAGCTCATGGCAAATTACAAATGTAATTTTCGCGCATAAATTCCGAAAAACTCAGAGGTGCAAGCCCGGGATTTGAACCCACAACGCTCTGCTTGAGAGGCCACAGGTCAAACCACTAGGCTACCACGGCTTTTTTTCATACTACATACTAAATTAACAATTGCAAATGTCAAATGGTGAAATAATGATACCAGCTTTTAGTGTTTAGTGGTATACTCGAAACCATCGACAATGTTTGAGGTTTGGTCATGGTTATATTTTAGGAAAACATACGATTATCACAATCAAGCATATTTAAAGGTTTAAGTACCTATTAGTTTACACTAGCTTATACATACAAAAATCTATACTAGATTTAATTTATCATTAACTTTCTATTATAGTGATGGCACATCACTATTTTTGAATTCCAAAAACAGGCAACACAGGTAATGTCATTTTAGTATCCAGTATGAATAATGTATGTATGTATCAAGTAAATAAATAAATGTTTTGATTGATTTGATTGATTGATTGATTATGTATTTAAACTACTATTGTGCAAAATAAACAAGACAAATACAATTGACAAACACTGAGATAAATAGACTTTAGGCATATTATTCTACGTTTAGAAAAGGTTATTACTTAACGTAGGCTGCGTGACCAAGGACCCGATTTTTAAAGCACATCACTCCAAAGTACTTACTAGTCGAAAGTGGTACATTAAATCTGTGTATACTACAGCTGAAATTAAATTAACTACTCCTATTTTAAATTCAGCACAATTTATCCGCCCAAGCCCTCTCATTCAGAGAGGCCTGTGCCCACCAGTAGGACGAATACAGGGTGTATCAGATAGCCCCTAACAATAATCAACTGGGGTATATAACCATAGCTACAGAAGCTAAAATATATATATATATATAAAATATATTCAATAGGAATGGTAGTATTAACTGCAATCATTCCTATACAAAACATAAAAAAAAATTAAAACAATTTTTTTTTATATTCTCTAAGCGACATTAGGTATGTCCTTAACCTACTTTATTGGGGTGAAATAATAAAGTTAATGGATGTCCGTCAATGAAATGGTTTTGTTTCCAGAGTTGGAAAAATATAATAATACCTATCAGTAGCATACCTACTACCTACGCTTTGAATAAGTTTTTGTGAAAAAATAAATATTTTTGTCGAAACTTCATTATTACATTGTTATTGGAGTTCTATCTTCCTATCAAATTTCATTCTTTGTTAGGTATGAACTTAGTTACAAGCTTAAAGTGGAGTTAATACAGTTAAGTCATACAAAGGATGTTAAAGTAATAATGTTATTTGCTTTTGAAAAGTACCTCTAAAGCAATTTAAAATTCAAAAACGGGCCAAGTTCAAATATTTCTAGAGTAGTAAGTAAAGTGCAAAGACAAATTGGAATTAATAGGTAGGTAGGTTTAGTAGGTACTTACGATTTTTTTACTGACTAAAAAAGCAAAAGGTTTCGCCGGCTGCTAACCGAAGACAATCATGTATCAGAAAAAAAATGTTGTGGTAACCAATGATGGATCAGTTTTATGTTTCTCGATTATATACCTAGTAGCATTTGTTTTTCAATGTCACTAACCCTTAGGAAACTAACAAACTAAGGAAACTTTTTTGATGATGTCAATAATCCAATCTAGTTCTAAATAGAATATGAACAAGTTCAAAATACATTCTTTAACATATAAATTTATCCATTTGCCTACATAAGACTTGTTCATCAATACTTGTTTCAAATCTCGCTTATTGTCACCAAAACAATGTGTTTGAAATAAAACAGACCAATAAGTTTGATTTCCACCTACATTTGTTTTTTTTTTATACTAGGTACCTTGCCTCGCTGCCAAATATCATTAGCTTCATAAGGTCAATAATATCAAATAGGTGCTTAGCTTCTATATGGTCGACCAATTTCAGTAATTTTTCGCGACAGTTTGCATCCGTACGTCAGAAAAAAACAATTTTTCTGACTGACACACTGGTTGACTTGTAAGTGAAAATATTTAGTTTGTGATGTCTTGACACAGTAGAAATACCTAACATCGAGCCTAAGGGCGGTAAAAGAATGCCTTGCTCGACTATACCTACGCTGTTTTATGACTGGGATCAAGCATTTGTCCCTGTCTCACCAGCTAGCACGTGCGAATTATACTAAGAACTACCCACAATAATCCATTATTTATCATTAAGGTAAGTACACTGAGAAATTAATTTGTAGCTGTCATTTTAGTGTCCGTGTCCGGGATTTAGTGTTATTCTTTGTTTTCCGCATTTGGTTTTGTGGACTGTCGTGTGTTCAGAACTGTTACTTCATAATAATGTAGGTGTTAAATCGCTAATAATTAAGGAGCTAAACATATTAACGCACATCAACAATAATACAAAAATAAAATATCTAATACTAACTAACCATGATAGGTTTTAATTTGAATGTTTATTATATCTGACAGCTAGGTTGGTACCTTTTATCAAAGGCAATGGAGTATGTATCTGTAAGCATTTCTAGTGGGTAGGTACTCATGATAAACACAGCTTAGGAAACAGTTCAAGTAATAAATTCTTATTTCTTAAAATAATACAGTTTTAATAGTTGAACTTGTTTAAATATTCCTTTGTCTTTTTTTATAATCTTAGATACCTATTAATTTATCTGGTCTTATTACACAGGTTTGTGTTAGGCGCGCCTTTACTCCGCCCGTACTACTTTTATTAAAACGACGCGATGCATTTATAATGTTGATAAGTACCTCTTGGCGTTGTTTTGACTGGGGCACACAACCCAAGTAGAAATTGTGACTAATAATCAACTAAAATTATACAAATAAACAAACCTGGAGTTGTTTGTGTTTGATAGTTAGGTTTTTTCATCCACTCGTAGGGCGACCGCGGCGCCGCCGGCGGCTGTGAGGGCCGGGAGCCCGGCGAGCCCTCCCCCGGGCTGGCCAGGTCACCCCGGGCAGGAGACGGCATCTCTCCGATCTCTCTCTCCCCCGGCTCTCTCTTCGGGAAGTGATGGGGATCCGGCGCCCATTCTCCTCCCGGTGCCCCGTTCCACGCGCACCACTGCTGCTCCTCAAAGTTCTGCGGCTGCCAGCCGTACCAACCACTCGCGCTATACTGCCCCTTGCCTTGGTACATGGCGAGTGGGTTAACGTAGTTCACCATGCTTCGATCACCGTCCGCGCATTGCACACACTGCTGTCACTACACTCCGCACGGGCGGTACGCGATGCCAGCACTACGAGGCAGATAACAATCGACTGACTGAGCGAAGTGAAACAAGGAGAACGGGTGGTTGGAGGCGGGAGGGGCGCACGGCCAGCTGGGCGGTCCCGGCCTAACCAATGGCGGCCCTGGCCACTTCTCGGCCCGCCCCGACAACCCATTGCCTGCTATTTTCATTTGCCTAATTACAACAAAAATAAATAATGAACGCGGCCGAAACACAAGAGTTAATGGAGTCGGCCAGTGCCCAGTAATGAACTTAGATTAGCACTGAGAGAGTGAGAGATGAATTGAAAAATATTTTTACTAGGTACACATTTAATTGAAATTTACAAATACTTATGTGATAATTTGTCAAACAAAGGCAATAAAACAAAACGTGTTTCGCATGTTATATCTTGGTCACATATACCTACCTATAGGTATATTAGCGTATTGTGCACTAGCACTACTATTAGCACTAGGTATTTCAGCATTCATACTTATAACTTATCTTTAAAAATATTTGTAACAGTAATAAAGTTAAATTAATTTTTATTGCCAAAAAATACCATCCATGGGAATACCTACAGAAAAATATTTGCAACATAAGTAGGTATAGATATGTAACTAATTTAAATAAAATACTTCGATAAATTTAACCAAAAAAATAATAATTTAACATACCTACCTAAGATAATGAGACAGCCCGGAAAATTATCAGCACATGAGGTATTTTATCTTACCTCTCGAGGCTGGCAACACGTCTGCAAACTGCAATCCTTTAACAGCATACGTTCATGGGTGGTGGTGATCACAAACTTACCACTAGCCCCCCCATACCCCATTAGCTCATTTGCCACTCTATCTCATAGAAGAAGAAAAAAGTTCCTTGAACATCTACATATATCGACTTCATGATGTTCCATCGGTTTTCAAATAATACTACTTATACCTACTTATTTATTGTCGTAGCATAGTACGTATTTGTTTCAATAATTATATTAATTCCTTGCAAATTATGGAACTTGGCTCAAGACACTACCGGGGTTATATTTATATCCTACTAAATTAGAATTAAAATGCTCGTATCATTCCGTCCCTCGCACTCTACTGTGAAGAGTGTGAGCGGAATGGCACGATAAGAAATTCGAATATATAATTTCGGATTATAAGACCCGGGACATCTTTGCACTTACAGTACCTACCTACTATCGAACAAATCGATTACTGCCAGCTCACTGGCGTTCCCTTTAAATTTGGAACTTAAATAAGTATCTATCCATAGCTGTTTTAAATGATACACGGATAAAGGTGGAAACACACGCGACGCGACCCGATGCAGCGCGACAACGCGACGCGTGTTGAGTCGAATCAAATTGTATTAGGTATTTTTTATGACCAGAACCACACTATGAACATCCGACGCGACGCCATGCGCATACATTCGTTGCATCGGGTCGCGTCGCGTGTTAATAATGCGTTTCCACCTTTACACATTAGACAAATTTTCCAAGCTGGTATGGGAGTAAAAAAAAAAAAAGTGTACTTTTTTGCTTCTCTTCCCGCGCGGATGGTTAAAGCCCATCGAGGGAATGGGCGAAAATCTTAGAATAAGAATAAGAGAACTTTATTAGCTGATACGGAAACACAAACAGAATAGATATTACACCGTCCGGGGAAATTACGGGCACAAGAGGCATTTCATCTAAGTCCTCTAGGTTGGCAACGCATCTGCAATCCCTCCGGGGTTGCGGGTGTCTATGGGCAGTGGTGATCGCTCACCATCAGGTGACCCACTTGCTCGTTTGCCTTCCTATTCGCATTAAAAAAAAAAAAACATGGATACTTATTCTAACCAGCCAAATGGTCGCCACTCAGCATAAGATCCAGGATAATGTAGTGACGCTGATTTTCAGTGATGCTTAGGAATCATGTTCAATCATGTTAGGTATGGGCGATGCGGCTAGCAACCCAACACTATTTAAATTCCTCTTTCCACCTATACGCCCACAATCATGCTAATGGCTCTGTCTGCCCCGTTGATAAAGACGTGATTTATGTACGGTCGCCCAAATAAGTGGTCTACCACTTTTCATCCAACTTCCTATCAAATGAAAATGTTAAAAGTAGGTAGGTACACCCTAAGGTTAAAATTCCTTTGCACGTCACAATATAATAACGTCGATAAGACAGGCTGTCAACTTGAAAATTCGACTTTAGCGACATTATCATTTGATAGGAAGTTGGATGAAAAGTGGTAGACCACTTAAGTATTTTGTAATCCATGAATCATAGACATGATTTTCGGAGGCCGTAAATAGATCACGACTTGATGGACTCCCGATACTTCGACACATTTGCATGGATCACGATCTCGAGTAGACGCCTGCGGTCTATCAGTAGGTAGGTATGTATAATATATATCCCTACTTTAAAATAAAACAGAATGTACCAGGTACATCTCCTCCCGCGCAGGTGGTAAAAGCCCATCGAGGGTAGGTATGGGCGAAAATCTTAGGAATCATGCTATAGGCGATGCGGCTAGCAACCCATCACTCTTTTGATTCCCTTTTGCACCGACATGCCCACAATCATGCTAAACGTGGCCTTTTGGTCTTGTCTTGTTACCTTAGGCTCTGTCTACCCCGTAAGGGATAAAGAAATTATTTAGTTATGTATGTATGTATGGTACTTTAAATACTTATGTCTAACTAGCTGTTGCCGCGAGTTCGTCTGCGGAGATTCTGTGGACCTCCGCGGAATCTACCTATACTTCATTTAATTTAGAATGAGAAACCACAATAACATTATATTGCGGCTGGTCAACTATTTCTTACCTAGCAAACAGTACAGTGCAATAGTTTGGCAGCAGCATTGCGTGGCGTCAATTGTTACTGTAGTACAAATCGTAAAGAGATTACAGTTCACGAGCCGCAATATAACATTATTGTGGTTTCTCATCCTAAATTAAATGAAGTATACAAAAGTATCATGCGCCCGCCTTCCCTGAGCCTCTAGTGTAAGTTTTCGCAAATACAAACGTCTCGAATGCGTTCACGTAAACGTTTCAATTACTATGAGAAAATGAACAGCGCCACAAGCGGAACGAAACGACAACTAAAATTTCTCATAGTATTTGACATTTTAAGAGGGTGCATCCGTGCTGAGCTCGCAACGTCGCATTTTTGGTGATTTTTTGCGATTATTTCACAGAAATTGAATGAAAGTTTCAAATATCCATCTGTAGTGCACTTTGTTTTTATTGTATTTTGTTATTAATGTGTCCAATGCAATGATTAATGCTGATGGACTTTTATTTTCGTATTAAAGGAATAAAATACTATATCTTGTTTAATAAGAAAATAAAAGTCCATCACGATGAATTATTGCATTAGACACATTAATACACTAAAAACGAAGTGCACTACAGACGGATATTTGAAACTTTCATTCAATTTCTGTGAAATAATCGCAAAATATCACCAAAAATGCGACGTTGCGAGCTCAGCACGGATGCACCCTCTTAAGGCGAAGGGATAGGCAAAAGCTCATAAATTGGTTGTTTTTGTGCATGTTTTATGGCGATAATACACAATTTGGAGTTTTGAAAACTGCACATTCTATAAAACATGTCTTGAATTAGAATTCACCGGCGAAAACATATTCCTTAATGTCGTAGTTACTACATAAATTCGTTTGCTCTAAGAGTCTCGACAATATTTTGTACAACTTTTGCTCGGGTGAAACAAATCTGTTTGCTACCAATCTCGACGAGGTTACTCTAGTAACTCATAATTAAAATTCCACGGTGCGTTTGCTTCAATTAGCCAACAAATAAGGCTTTAGAGAGTAGTACTGCCCTGAGCTTGTGAAAAGGGCGAACGCAATATTTGCCCGCACATTCAATCAGGCGCTTTTCAATGTACAAAAAAATTCGTAAACCAAAAAAATGTTAAAAAGATAATACAGTGAAATAAATTATTAAGATAAAACCAAAAATGTTCATAAAAATAAATTAAAAATAAATAAATAAATAAATAAAAAAATAATTTGGATAAGACGTATGAAAAAAATAAGGAAAAAGCAACGTTGCATGTTCGCTCGGTGGCGGCAGTGCGTAAGCGACGCGACGTTGCCAACATTCGCTTCGCGTTTTTTCATATTGGTTTGGCTAAGCATGTTGTTTGAGTCGCAGAATAGGCGCGAAACAGTGCTTCAAAAAGTCGTACTCGTTCGCTTCGCACGTATAATACCTATATTAAGTTAAGTGATTATTTTCAATCCGTTTTTTGGGAACTTAGTGGCAGGTTGGTTTGATACTTGCTGTTTAGCGAACAAGCATGGGAAATAGGATTTTGGTTGGAATTACTGCATGAAATTTTTTGATATTTAGGCAAGTAGTACTCCAATGTATGTATAAAATATGTCTATCATTAGAAAGAAAAAAAAAGATATCTGAAGGTCCAAGTGGTCCCCGAACATGGATCCGTTATCAAAATAAAAAAGACCGCCATATTGAAATCTTTAGTTTTTCGACCGATTAATTTCAAAATCAATATCTGAGGATCTGAGTTGTCTCCAAACACGTGTCGTATCCGTTATCAAAAATGTCAAATTAAAGTGGCCGCCATTTTGAAATCTTTGTTTTTGGGCCGATTATTTTCAAAATCGATATCTGAGGGTCCGAGTGGTCGTCAAAAATAAATCTGCTACTGAAAATGAAAAACCTGGCCGCCATTTTGAATTCTTTACTTTTTGGACCAATTGTTTTCAAAATTGATATCTGAGAATCCGAGTTGTCTCCAAACACGTATCCGTTGTCAAAAATGACAAAAGTGGCCGCCATTTTGAAATCTTTAGTTTTTGGACCGATTATTTTCCAAAACCGATATCTGAGAGTCCGAGAGGTCCCCAAACATGAATCCGTTATCAAAAATGAAAAAAGTGGCCGCCATTTTGAAATCTTTAAGTTTTGGGCCGATTATTTTCAAAATCGATATCTGAGGGTCCGAGTGGTCCCCAAACATGAATCCGTTGTCAAAAATTACATAAGTGGCCGCCATCTTGAAATCTTTAGTTTTTGGACCGATTATTTTCAAAACCGATATCTGAGAGTCCGAGAGGTCCCCAAACATAAATCCGTTATCGAAAATGAAAAAATTGGCCGCCATTTTGAAATCTTTAGTTTTCCGACCGATTGATTTCAAAATTGATATCTGAGAATCCGAGTTGTCTCCAAACACGTATCCGTTGTCAAAAATGACAAAAGTGGCCGCCATTTTGAAATCTTTAGTTTTTGGACCGATTATTTTCAAAACCGATATCTGAGAGTCCGAGAGGTCCCCAAACATGAATCCGTTTTTAAAAATGAAAAAAGTGGCCGCCATTTTGATATCTTTAAGTTTTGGACCGAGTATTTTCAAAATCGATATATGAGGGTCCGAGTGGTCGTGAAACACAAATTTGCTATAGAAAATGAAAAAACTGGCCGCCATTTTGAAATCTTTAGTTTTCCGACCGATTGATTTCAAAATCGATATCTGAGAGTCCGAGAGGTCCCCAAACATAAATCCGTTATCAAAAATGAAAAAAGTGGCGACCATTTTGAAATCTTTAGTTTTCCGACCGATTGATTTCAAAATCGATATCTGAGAATCCGAGTTGTCTCCAAACACGAATCCGTTGTCAAAAATGACAAAAGTGGCCGCCATTTTGAAATCTTTAGTTTTTGGACTGATTATTTTCAAAACCGATATCTGAGAGTCCGAGAGGTCCCCAAACATAAATCCGTTATCAAAAATGAAAAAAGTGGCCGCCATTTTGAAATCTTTAAGTTTTGGGCCGATTATTTTCAAAATCGATATCTGAGGGTCCGAGTGGTTGTCAAACACTAATCTGCTGCCGAAAATGAAAAAAACTGGCCGCCATTTTGAATTCTTTACTTTCTGGATCAATTGTTTTTAAAATTGATATCTGAGGATCCGAGTGGTCCCCAAACATGAATCCGTTTTTAAAAATGAAAAAAGTGGCCGCCATTTTGAAATCATTAAGTTTTGGACCGATTATTTTTAAAATCGATATCTGGGTCCGAGTGGTCGTTAAACACAAATCTGCTATCGAAAATAAAAAAAACTGGCTGCCATTCTGAATTCTTTACTTTTTGGACCGATTGTTTTCAAAATCGATAGCTGAGCTGGCGGCCACTTTTTCCATTTTTGATAACGGGTTTATGTTTGGGGAACACTCGGATCTTCAGATATCGATTTTGAAAGCTATCAATCTAAAAACTAAAGATTTCAAAATGGCGGACACTTTTTTCTTTTTTGATAACGGATTCATGTTTGGGGACCACTCGAACCCTCAGATATCGATTTTGAAAACAATCAGTTCAAAAACTAAGGATTTCAAAATGGCGGTCACTTTTTCCATTTTATATAACGGATACGTGTTTGGGAATCACTCGGATCGTCAGATATCGATTTTGAAAACAATCGTTCCAAAAACAAAAGTTTTCAAAATGGCGGCCACTTTTTTCATTTTTAAAAACGGATTCATGTTTGGGGACCACTCGGATCCTCAGATATCGAGTTTTAAAACAATCGGTTCAAAAAGTAAAGATTTCAAAATGGCGGTCACTTTTTCCATTTTATATAACGGATACGTGTTTGGGAACCACTCGGATCGTCAGATATCGATTTTGAAAACAATCGGTCCAAAAACAAAAGTTTTCAAAATGGCGGCCACTTTTTTCATTTTTAAAAACGGATTCATGTTTGGGGACCACTCGGATCCTCAGATATCGAATTTTAAAACAATCGGTTCAAAAAGTAAAGATTTCAAAATGGCGGTCACTTTTTCCATTTTTGATAACGGATTCATGTTTGGGGACCACTCGAACCCTCAGATATCGATTTTGAAAACAATCAGTTCAAAAACTAAGGATTTCAAAATGGCGGTCACTTTTTCCATTTTATATAACGGATACGTGTTTGGGAATCACTCGGATCGTCAGATATCGATTTTGAAAACAATCGGTCCAAAAACTAAAGATTTCAAAATGGCGGCCACTTTTTTCATTTTTGATAACGGATTCATGTTTGGGGACTACTCGGACCCTCAGATATCGATTTTGAAAACAATCGGTTCAAAAACTAGAGATTTCAAAATGGCGGTCACTTTTTCCATTTTATATAACGGATACGTGTTTGGGAATCACTCGGACCCTCAGATATCGATTTTGAAAACAATCGGTTCAAAAACTAGAGATTTCAAAATGGCGGTCACTTTTTCCATTTTATATTTTATCAATCGGTCCAAAAACAAAAGTTTTTAAAATGGCGGCCACTTTTTTCATTTTTAAAAACGGATTCATGTTTGAAGACCACTCGGATCCTCAGATATCGAATTTGAAAATCGGTTCAAAAAGTAAAGAATTCAAAATGGCGGTCAGTATTTTTATTTTCGATAGCAGATTTGTGTTTGACGACCACTCGGACCCTCAGATATCGATTTTGAAAATAATCGTTTCAAAACTTAAAGAATTCAAAATGGCGGCCATCTTTTTCATTTTTGATAACGGATTTATGTTTGGGGACCTCTCGGACCCTCAGATATCGGTTTTGAAAATAATCATTGGAAAAACTACACCTTATTCCGTACCTTTCCCGCACACGTTCAAGTTTTACTTTATTCTGCAATAATAATTTACGTTGCGACTCCAGACAGACTCTGGACACCTTTGACGTCACGTTCATCACTATCCCGCAATTTTCTGTGATAAAAAGTAGCCTGTTTTAATCTAGGGTACCAAGTGTCTTCGTTCCAAATTTCATGCAGAGGCATTTCATCTAAGTCCTCTAGGTTGGCATGGCAACGCATCTGCAATCCCTCCGGGGTTGCGGGTGTCTATGGGCAGTGGTGATCGCTTACCATCAGGTGACCCACTTGCTCGTTTACCTTCCTATTCACATAAAAAAAAAGAAGAAACAAACATTACACACTCACTCACATCGTCACAAACTTTCTCATGTATAATATCACATACATACATACATAAATAACGTCTCTATTGCTTGCGGAGCAGACAGAGCCCAAGGTAACAAGACTTTAAGGCCACGTTACGAATGCCGAAATGTTTCAATTTTTATTATTTTTGCGAAATCTGATTTGAACATTATGCTGTGTCTGTGTAAGGCAATCGGAAAACTGAAACAAGCGCCATCTACTAACATCACAGTGCAATATTTCAATCCATCAGCCCGCGCCCATTCGCATCGAGTTCACGCGTCGATTATTTAACAGATGTCGCGTTGATCGGACTGCTTGCCACGTCACAAACGGGCAAGGTCATTTGCCTATCCCTTCGCCTTAACGCAAACGCGATCGAGACGTATTTTGTGACCGAAAACTTACACTAAGCATACTGGATCTCGAACTATCGCTATACCAAATTTTATCACGATCGATTGAGTTACGTTACGCTCGAATAATTTAGTTAGGATGTGCCTAATCCAAGAATCATTTAAATGGCTGTAGAAGAATGATTTACTTATATGCAAGACTACCAATTAATTTCAAATTTAATCAGAATGCAAGTGAGCTTTTGAGCATCTCTATTTTATATTGTCCTTAATGCGTTAAGTATTTAACTGATTAGAAGAAAAACAAGCGCTGGAACTCCGGCAACCGCAATTTCCTTTGAAGAATTAATAAATAAATACAACAGGCGGAGACAATTTTGCTGTGGTTTGTAATTTAATTTAGATTCTTCATATTCTACGTCTAGGTACCTATGTTTAGATTTGTCCTTGTCTGGTGTATGTAGCTACCTATTTAATTAAAAGGAAAGTGTGCCGCTGGAGTACCTATATATATATATCCGTTGTAGAACGTTTTGGTTCTCTCAGTTAGATAAACGCATGGGGTAAACGTTAAACTAGGTAATTTATTTGTTAATTTCAATGTAACGTTACTAAGACATTAACTGAGACAAGGTTCCACGATAGGTTCGGAATCAATTTGTTCGATAGTACATGGACCGTTTCTCGACGCCACAAGTTACAATAATTTTACAAGTCTTAACTAACAAGATTGGTCAAATCCCAACCACGGACCAAAAATCATGAACTAAATTAAAAAAAAAACAACCACTGACCACTGAACGGAATGGTTGATTGGGCCCATTGACTTACGATAAACAATAGACTCCCAATCGCAAACAAAAGTGCCTCAAAAAACGTCCGAGCGGCGTTGTCTATGTATTGTGTGTGTCAACACATCAACGTACACAGATAACATTAACTTATTCGTTCAAATTAACACAATTCAACAAATGGCAATTCAAATTGCCACACAAGAGGGACAGAAAATGACAAGCTCTGTCTTTCTTTGTCACTAGCCATTTGAAACTTTTTCTCCTTTTCTTGTGCGAGTGAATAGAAGATATCCAGCATTCTATGGTGTTCTCTTTCTACGATCGTAGGACTAAACCACAGATTAGAAAGATATGAAAAAAAAATGAAAATGAAAATGTGTTTATTCCAAAAAGAAATTACAGAACTATACAACAGTATAGTACAGTGAACTAAACAGCATGGACGTAATACCAGAAAAAGGACTGAGTACTCTGAAAATTTGTATTTACAAAAATGAACCATATTACAAGGGGAGAAAGTATCTTTTTGTGTTGCGTCGTACACAAAGGCTATAATCTGCGCCGAGAGGGATAGCGACAAGGGAGGAGTGTCTCGTTCTTTCATCTTGCCAGTCTAAAAAAATGCTTTTGATCAAAAAGTTTGGCTTAAAAAAACTACGTTGAAACACCATTTAAATATTATTTTCATGTTATTTTAACAGTTTTAAGTTAGCATACTATAAATTCATTAATTTCGTTGTATTAAATAAATAATAAAAGATATATTTTTGTCTAGTCTGCTTTTTTATTTCTAATGGTAACCCTTCTAACAACTATGTTAACCATGAATTCGTGTATTGTGTCTCCTTATTGCTGTACATTATTTTTTAGTTTGTTTAACCTTTTTGTTCAATTTATGATATGTTAATTGGCGTTTCTAAGTGTGAAAGTTAAACTTTGCTTTTTTCTTCTTCTTTCTGCGGTAAAAGAACAGAACAAGTACCTATGGTTTCGCAAACTTTCGTATTTATAATATTAGTAGGAAAGTAGGAAGGATTAGAAGGAGTAGGATTAGTAGGACTAGTGGGATTTATTCCCATAGCCAATGAAAAACTTCAGTGTTTATAATAAACAATTAGCAGAATGATTGCAGGATCGAATTTTGTCCCACATAGCAAAAATCTTATTGTCACCCTGTTAGAAAGGGACACACTCCTCTCTACAAACTATCTCGCTCTGCTCGTTTTTCAGCTGCGAGTGCTCAGTCCCGTTTATTGTATTACGTCCATGCTTAACAGAATGTCAAATCAAAAAGCGGGAATTTATAATCTGTGGTGTGGTATTCATGGTGTTGCCAAGGGTATTTTATTTGATTTCCCTCTAATTTCTTGAATCTTTTAAACTTTGCTCGTTGTGAATTGAGAATAACCTAAATTTCGAATTAAACGTTTATACAAGTTCATAATACGCAATTTCATCAAAGCACCAACGTTGATATTTGGGTAAGTAACTGGACTGTTACAATAAAAAAATAAGAGCTACCATTTTTATTTAACTACCTATTTAGTTTTTTAGGAAAAAAAATCAATTCCCCTTTAACGATTATCATTGTTTGATTTGGTCACTTAAATAAAGTAATTTAATTTATAAACAGCCACAATCAATTTTAAATTAAATTTTCATACATAGTGTAATCATGTAATTACTATTAAGTACTTTATCATTACCTTATATCCATTTTAGTATTTTTCAGAACCAAATCTTTGGTCATTGTTATTTTATAAATCAACATTTACTCATTTACACACGCGGCAGCGTGTCAAGCCAAGTTTACAATATTACTCAATTATATTTTACTTGTCAAGAGATGGCGCCACTAAGCAAGCATTCATCATTTTTGATGATATCTCCAACTCTAGGAAAGCAGTTTTTCAAAACAAGTTTCATAGAAAGTATTTACTACGTAACGACTACGCACTATCAACTATGTTTTTTGTATTATTTTGATGCTGCGGTTCAAAAGTTAGAAGGGACATGTATGAATTTTTACGGCTTTCGAAGATTAAAGCTCTTTTAATATTTCCTTTATCCAAAAGAGTTACCTGGTCTATAAACTTATTACATTACAATGGTTATAAAGATAAAGACCTATTGAATGACGTATCATAATTATATTATGTACATTACCATACGAATGTTTAAAAAACAAACAAAGAAAAATATTGGGACAGGACGAAAGTACAGTCCGTGAACTCTTAGAATGCCATTCGGGTTTTGGGTACAGTCACCAGCATAAATATATGACGGTGAACAGGGCTGCAAAAATAAATGATTATCTATTGGGCTCAATAGCTTATGACGACACTACCGCGGTAAAAATAAGTGATGCTCTATAGGCGGAAAAAACATCGTCGCACCCTTATCAGCAAAAATATCAATTTGCAGTGAAAGCATAATCATCGGATGATAGGTGGGCCGCATAAATATCAATTTGCTGAGAAAGTATAATCATCGGATGATACGCGGGCCGCATATATATCTGACACGTAAAAGTCAACTCTTTGTTGTTGATTTGCAAAACCGAACCATCCCTGGCTAACATAGAGACGTAAATTGTATGAAATGATTTGACAATTCACGAGAACAGTGCAGACTTGTCATTGCATACGTCTGTCTCACATTTTATTCTATCACATATTTGACGGATTCAAATTCCTAAATTACAAAATTACCTATATAGGAATCGATGACCTGGGAAGGGGTGTGAACTTTAATAGTATTTTATGCAACTGCTATTCTAAGTGAATCTTTATGACAATGTGCGAGTTGGTTGGGTAGCGATCATGAGCTAATTTTACAACATTTTAAACAGCACTTTTTCTACAATTACTTTTTAATTATCATCATCATCGTCATCATTGACGGCTGAATGGCGTTTTACGTTACTTTTAAATGAAAAATATCAAAAACACTATTTATGTATGATTATTTATTTTATAAAAATTGCTGAGATAAAACATCGTAGGCCTTATTAACGCGCAGTTACGCTCATATTTATATTTTGCGTTAAAATGTCATTCGCCATGTTGGATCCAAAAAAATATTTTCGTGTCAATTATGTCAAATATGTCCAGCATCTTGGATCCTAAACAGCAAATGTCAGTGAACAAAATACATTTTCCTTGCTACTCCGTTACTACACGTGCAAGTAAGCCAAGCTTGTGCGAAATATACGTCTTTTGGGGTTTCCTGTCAAAACGTATAATATATTATAATATATATATTATATTTTCGCACAGGTTTTGGCTGTCTTACTCGTGTAGTAGCGGAGTAGCAAAGAAAATGGTTTTTGTTCATTGAAATGGACCTTCAAAAAGTAACGGCGGCGGATTCAATAAAATAGTGAATGCCAAATAGAAATATTTGTTCATTTCACGGCATCACCGATTTCTCGTACTCTCTTTTTAAGAGTTTGCTATTTATCGGGAGAAGGTTCTTAGAACAAAAATTGAAAAAAAAAAGAAAAATCTGGAACCGGGGCAAAGCCACGGGCAAGAGCTATTGGTATAAATTTAGCTTGTTTTCTTGCTAAGTTGATAAGACGAAGTTGATAGTTGTTTTTATTTTGTCCTGAACGCCCGAATGATTTTTGATCAAAGCATGTCCGAATTAATAAACTAAATTCTAACTCCGCATAAAATAATTAGGCCATTTTTTGTAAGGTGCTGATAACGTTAATATACCACATTTTTTATAACACTATGTATGGAAGTTTATAGTATTGTTCGTAATATAAAAACTTTTTAGTTAACCTAAAATGATACTGGCCACTAATTATTCACACATCATAAAGATTTTAAAATTATATTATTGACATATTCGCGATTGGAACAATGTGAGACAGACGTATGCAATGACAAGTCTGCACTGTTCTCGTGAATTGTCAAATCATTTCATACAATTTACGTCTCTATGTTAGCCAGGGATGGTTCGGTTTTGCAAATTAACAACAAAGAGTTGACTTTTACGTGTCAGATATATATGCGGCCCGCGTATCATCCGATGATTATACTTTCACAGCAAATTGATATTTATGCGGCCCACTTATCATCCGATGATATGCTTTCACTGCAAATTGATATTTTTGCTGATAAGGGTGCGACGATGTTTTTTCCGCCTATAGAGCATCACTAATTTTTACCGCGGTAGTGTCGTCATAAGCTATTGAGCCCAATAGATAATCATTTATTTTTGCAGCCCTGTTCACCGTCATATATTTATGCTGGTGACTGTACCATCGGTCTATAGCATTAGACCGATAAGAATGAATGAGACTTCAAGACAAACCTGAATGGGATTTAAAGAGTTCACAGACTGTATAAGCCTATAAGGGTTTTATTTTTGCGACGGGAAGCTAAAATGACAATTTTCAATTTTGTTTCGATTTTTTTTAGCACATCACATCAGTCATTTATTAAATTAATTTATTATACAATACAAACTGTGTGTTCAGTGCACCTTTTTTAGATAAGGTAGATGTTTTGAACCTTTAAATTTATGGCTCGACCCCCCTTCGGTCTGAAAAACATAAATATATACTTGCCTTGTTTTTCATTACTTAATAGTAAGTATTTATTTCTGTATTTTATGCAAATAATCAATAATCCAATAATCTTACAACATTTTGTAGATAAGTAAGCGTATTTTGAACATTCATTCAGCATCCCATGAAATAGCAAACTAAGACTAGTAAGGATCCCCAATACAAAATTTTCTGTTTTCAGAGAAACAATTTAAATTAAATTTTAGGGGATTTTAAGGGAATTTACAGTAGTGGGCGCTAGCAACACTTATTGCAAATGGCGTATGGCATGCGTTGAGTTGAGTTGAGTCGATATCGTTCGTTACTCGTTCTAGTCGTGAATCGGTTTATTAAAATTTATTATTTCGTGGTCTATTCGTCTAAACAGTGATTACATTTTGTGTCAATTTGTTGGGTTTGGATTCAATAAGAATGTCTTCCGATAATATTGAGAAATTGTATCAAAATTACGGTATCTTGGCCGACGCCAAAGATGACATTTCTAAGGTATGCTCTTGGGATTAAAGCGGTATGAAATCAATTTGAAAGCGTTATAAATACTCGAATCTCTTTTATTTGCAGCATGAAAAGGAGTATACTGAGATTTTAGCCGCTGTCAAAGGGTCTGATAAGGAGAAACGATTGGCGTCGCAGTTTATTGCGAAATTCTTCAGCAGTTTTCCTAACCTAGCCGAACAAGCTATTGAGGCTCAATTTGATTTGTGCGAAGACGATGATGTGGCCGTAAGTATTTATGGAGACAGTTTCATTTGAATATATATTTTATGTGGTCTTGTGTCTATAGATTTGTTGTACATATTATATTATCATCAAACCTGTAGCAATCTTACCATGATAATTAGACTTTCTTATTTACCAGGTTTACTAGGTCAATGCAATCGTTAAATAAATACCGTGCTGATCATATCCGAAAGCAATTAGAAGTTACCCCTTCAGATGTGATTTTAGATTTAGGGTAAATCAAATTAATAACTAACCCCCGTTTGATTCCTAAAAAAACAAACAAAACAAAATAAAACAAAATTTATCAGGTTATTTATTCCAAACCATAAATTCTGGCATGAATTCATAATCAACTCATCACTTTGCTATTATACTATGCATAATAGAATTGTTTTAGATAGGTGCAATAACTTAAAGGACTAAGGGCCTGTCTCACCACTCCTTAACTGTCAGTTAACTATGATGACGTCTCTGTCTGTTTTGTAGTAATAAATAGAGATGGAATCATAGATAACCACAGTTAAGGAGTGGTGAGACAGGCCCTAAGAGTAAGAGGGGCCTAACCATTTTAATTTCATCTAACAACTTGAATTAAATATTAAAATTTATTTTCAGATACGCAAACAAGCAATTAAGGATTTGCCAATGCTTTGCAAAGACAACAAGGATCACACTCAAAGAATTGCTGACATACTGGCACAACTACTACAGTCTGATGACGCCACAGAAATCAACATCGTCCACAATTCACTAGTAACTATAGTCAAGAGTGACCCCAAAGGAGCTCTGGTGGGCCTCTTTTCTCAAATACATCAGAACACTGAAACGGAAGTTGTTAATGAGATTGTTAGAGAGAGATGCATTAAGTTTTTAGCCACCAAAGTTAAACAACTTGGACGGGAGGTCATCAACAAGGAAGTAGAGGAACTTATTATCACAGAGTGCAAGAAAATTCTAGAGGTAAATGCTATTCATGTTTTTTTTAATTTCCTGCATGGAAATATGTAATACATTCTAAAGCATCCCTGAACACCAGGGTAATTTTTTTTTAAATGTTTTAGTCACAATGTTTTTATTTACTTATAGTGTATCAGAAACAACCATAGTCCTTATCCTACCCTTAAATTGTTTATCTAATTTACATAATTTTCCCAAATACTTATTATATTTTTGTGTTACTTTATTAATTTAGCTAACATGTAATGTCTTTTCACAAGGATGTGGTAGCTGAAGAGTTTGAGCACATCATGGATCTCTTAACATGGTCGAGGCTTGGCAAGACACCAGCAGGCAAGAAAGAGCTGGTGCAGATTGTGGCAGCTCTGGCATTCTCACCTGATGACTGGCACCCGGAGGATCCGGAATATGTTGATCGGATCGTACAATGCTCTCAACATGCACTGCCACTACTTTCGGTGAGTGATATTACTGTCCTCATCTGCTTGTCCAATTTGTTTATGACAGTTTCTAGTTGGAAATATGAGGCCAAGTATTTCGATGCTAAATGAGTTACGTTTTTTACAGGCTCAAGTTGATTCCACACAATTTGTGAACATTTTCTGTGACCACGTACTACCAAAGTGGAATGAAATTGCATCACCTGAAGGGGGCTCTGATTCAAAACTAGAACTCTTGAAGATATTTGCAGAAATGTCTGAACACTGCGGGGAACTGGAGAAACCGCAAGAAAAAGTGGACACAGTTTATAACGTGTTGGTGGTATGTAACTGAAACTTTACTAGGTTACATTTTTTACAATTAAAGCTTTAATTATTGTTATAAAACTATATAAAAATTTGCAGAACTACTTGCCAGAGGCTCCTGTTGAAGGAGAGGAAAAAGAAGAAAAGTCTGAGAATAATGAAACTAAAGTGGAAGATAGCAAGTCCCCACCGTCACTCCAGTTTTCTCATGTTGAGTGTGCCTTGTTTGCTCTCCACTCTCTATGCCGGAAAGCACCTGATGCTCTAAATGCTGATGCAGCAAGATTAAAGGCTCTGCGCTTGCGTCTACAATACACGGCACGCCTCACACAAGGTTACATCAAAAAGCTGAAAGAAGTTACAAAGGTAAGGTTTTGCTCAACAGCATAATGTGGAATGAAACTCTTGTGATATTAAAATAAAAGTTTAAAATGTCACAAGTACATCTTTCAATGTCCATAATGCTTTATTTCAGGATAAGAAAGGAGATGACGCCAATACAGAAGAAAATAAGATCAAGGTTGCAGCATTGAAAACTACTTCAAACATAAACACTTTGATTCGTGACATATTCCGATCGCCTCCAAGCTTTAGGAGCAAAGTTCAACTTTCATTCCTGTCTAAAAAGGCTGAAAAAGAGGTGATATATTGCTGCTTACTCCAACTTATTGTTATTATGGCTGTGGTTACTGTACATTATACTTACTATTTATGACTATATTTATTATTTTAGCCTATGCTTTTAGCACTGACAAAGTTTCGTTTGCTGTTTCAGGAGAGACAGCCGGCATCTTCTACTAATGATGAAAAGCAATCGCCACCCAAGAGACATAGACCCATTACATTTGACAATGGTGAAGAGAAATCTTCTCCTGAAAAGCGGGCGCGAAGCGGCGAACGAAACCAAAAGATGTATACTCCACCATCCGGCAAATATAGCTCACGGCTCAACAATAGCGGAAGATTCAGTGGGCAAAATCCAGGCAGGGGTAGGGGGGGAGGCTTCAGACGGGATTTCAGAGGCAATGGCGCCCCATTTAGGAGGCGTAGCAATTACTAATTTGACAAAAGCCCTGATAACAGTTTACTTCCCAATCCACTTGAATAAACATAAAAATGTGCCACTCATCACAATTAATCCGAAACATCTACTGACAATTGTATTGGCACATAACAGACATGGTAGATGAATGTGACAAAGGCATTGGTGTAGAATCCTACATACCAGACAAAATGCCGACTAAACTTCAAATTACACGCAGATTGTTGAAGTTCTCATAACAAAAATTTATGAATAATTGCATGTTTCCAAGTTTTGACCTCAATTTTGTTCTTGTGGTTGTTTAGGTTGTCTTTTAGCTACGATACGACTTTGGAGGACGTGGACGTCGAGTATGCAGATGTTCACTTAATTTTACAGGAGGGTTGCAAGTTGAATCTACTTCTATATTTTTGTAGCATTGTTTCAGTGTTTCCCAGACTAGAATTATCGGAAGATGGCAGCCATTTCAAATCCGGTATGTACATTGTATCGTATTTGTAAGACTTAATTTTAGACTCGCTGTGAGTGAACTTCACAAATCGGTAGTTGACCTGTCGTAGCGATCTTATTTGGAGAAGCTGATTATTGAGGCAACACTGAAATCCGTAAGTATTGCTGTGATGCACATTTAGTATGGTATGCAATGTGAGAAGGGTATTTCAAGATACATGCGGTGAAGTCTTGCAGGAAAGTAAGTATTAGGTTAAGATTATGAAACAGTTGGAATTTGACTCTACATTAATAGTTAGTAAAGCGGATTTTATAATATATTCAGTAAACTAATCTAGAACTGATAGCTCATCCAGAAGTGGGAGCATTTTTTTCTCCTTGGTCCGATTCCAGTTGTGTAAGCTAGCATATATTTCTATGTACCAGTCACATGCATGCAGATTTTCGGATTACTGCCTTGAAAGGAATGAAGTCTGGATTCATTCCATCACACAGGTTGACTTTCAATAATAAAGTTTTTTTCATATAAATTCGTTTTATTTATAAATTATGGACAAACACCCTGTCCTGTATCTAGTTTCCCTTTGCTGATGTAGGTAACAGAATAAGGAAAAATAACCTACAAAGCCTGATTTAATGAGTAGTCAAATAAAATGTACATAGTTAAGGACCAAAAGTTAATTGACTCCTTTGTGTTACGACTTTTTCGCCCTTATCGCAATTGAATAAAGAAACTACACAGCTGTACAACCATCATAGTTGCAACGTTATTTTAATAATATTTGTTCCTCATCCAGTTTTCAAGCTGGGGTCATATTCCAGCATAGGTATACAACAGTCGTAATCATAAAGTTTCACTGTCATACGTGTTTTATACGTGAGTTATCCGGTGTGTTGTAATTATTTCACTGTCATCCTCGGATACCTACTATTAAAAAAAAAACAAAAACCCCAACAAACAGGATTTTGGTTGAGGGATCTACAATATAATTACAGATTGATTCACAAGAGTTGGTAATCATAATCTATACATATAATAGAGCTGAAGAGGTTCGAAAGTTAATACATGGAAGATATTCGAAAAAAACTTGTGTTACTTATAATAGTAATAAAATCCATAGTCAAGTATGCAGATACTAGTGAACAGACTTAAACAACTACATTAACATTTAATTCAGTAAAAATAGCTCAAAATGTGGCAAAATATATGGAGAACATTTATCTATTGGGATGGATACCTTATGGGGTGAAGTCAAAATTTATCAACTCTCCCCCCTCCTCCGGGGGGCGCGTCCCCCCACCACGCCCCCCGAAATGTCCCGAAACACGGTTTTTTGAAGTTTTTGAGAAAACTGTTCGCGATACAGAAAAAGTGTATAGGAATGAAATAATGTACAATAAATTTACTATAAATCTACCATACACTTAAAAGCGGTATCTCTTATGGTTTTGACGCAAGAAGACGCAGAAAATCATAATTTTTTGTTTTTTTACAATAAATTTTATTAAAACTTCAGTTTTCTCAGAAAATACTCATTTTATACCTAAAAAATGTATCACTTAAATAAACAATGGAATATTCCCTTTAAAAAGAGGTATAATTTATTTATATATTAGTTAAATTGACCATTTTATGATAGTTTAAATATTTAATTTGTCATGAACAATTTTTTTTACTTGAAGATTAGGTATGTTTAAAATGTTTTTTATATAGTTTACGAGTTAATTATAAACCATGCTAGTGTAATTTTGTTTATTTATTCTCAGTTATCCGCAAATAATTAGTGTGAATAAATTCATTCATTTCCAAAAAGGTACTAAGATGTTTATTTAATATAATAAACTATTTATTTACACTTTTATTTAAGTAACTTACATTGAAATTGAAGAGAGACATTGAAATAAACAATTGTTAACACTCTTATTATCTGGGGGCACGGTGGTGCCCCAGCTAAGATAGCCAAGTGAAGCGCGAGAAGGGCACTAGTTACCTTTTCTCGAACCGCTTTGACGTTATTTTGTACCCTCATAACTTGGTTTTGGATTGTATGAGATAATTAAAATTCTCGGGATATGATGTGAATAGTGGACTTATTACAAGTGTAAAGTTTCAATTGCATAGCTCTTATATTTAAAATTTTATTGATATCTAAAAAACTAGTGGTCGTCACTAGTCATCATCATATTAAATTCCTGGAATGCTCGAATTTGGTTTGTAAGCTAGATTAGTATACAATCAACAGCAAAAATCTAAAATTTGGAACTTTAACTTTTCCTTCAATCGGTCAAACAAACTAGCGAATGGATATTTTGTACGAAACTTCGCAAATTTTGATGCCCAGCGGTCTGAAAATTGATAAAGAGAGTTGTTAAAAATAATAAACTGTATATTTCAGAATTTTCAGTAAATTAAACTGAATTAGTGGATGAAATTAAGCGTGTGCAAATGTGGTGTTTTCTGAAGGCACTTGTCATAAGCAACAACTTACAAACTTTTTACGTTCTAACTCTACAAGTGTTTAAGAGTTTTTGAAGTCTACAATTTAGTAAAAATAATGTCGTTGGCCGTTTTGCTACCGTCATATAGGCGTAGTAAAATAATAAGTATAATAATACTTTATTTACTTAATTTGTAATATGTGATCGTTTCTCTGCCGCCGGGGCAAGCGGTCCAGGAATAAAGACTACGAACTAGTCTGGAATATGTCGAGCATCACTCGATTTTTATACGTGAGTTATTCGTTTGTGTGATTATAATTATCATTACAATAGTTCTTATAGTTACGAATTTCAACTTTATAGGACGTAAATTTGTTGACCACCAGTGAGTGAGTCAGTGACCAAATCAGAGTTTTTTAGATATCTATAAAATTTAAAATATAAGAGCTTGTAATAAATCCACTATTCACATCATATCCCGAGAATTTTAGTTATCTGGTACAGTCCAAAACCAAGTTATGAGAGTACAAAATAACGACAAAGCGGTTCGAGGAAAGGTAACTAGTGCACTTCTTGCGCTTCACTTGGCTATCTCAGCTGGGGCACTACCGTGCCCCCAGATAATAAGAGTGTTAACATTGTTTATTTTAATGTAAGTACTTAAATAAAAGGGTATACTTAAATAAATAGTTGATTATATTAAATAAACATCTTAGTACCTTTTTGGAAATGAATGAATTTATTCACACTAATTATTTGCGGATAACTGAGAATAAATAAACAAAATTACACTAGCATGGTTTATAATTAACTCTAAACTATATAAAAAACATTTTAAACATACCTAATCTTCAAGTAAAAAAAATTGTTCATGACAAATTAAATATTTAAACTATCATAAAATGGTCAATTTAACTAATATATAAATAAATTATACCTCTTTTTAAAGGGAATATTCCATTGTTTATTTAAGTGATACATTTTTTAGGTATAAAATGAGTATTTTCTGAGAAAACTGAAGTTTTAATAAAATTTATTGTAAAAAAACAAAAAATTATGATTTTCTGCGTCTTCTTGCGTCAAAACCATAAGTGATACCGCTTTTAAGTGTATGGTAGATTTATAGTAAATTTATTGTACATTATTTCATTCCTTTACACTTTTTCTGTATCGCGAACAGTTTTCTCAAAAACTTCAAAAAACCGTGTTTCGGGACATTTCGGGGGGCGTGGTGGGGGGACGCGCCCCCCGGAGGAGGGGGGAGAGTTGATAAATTTTGACTTCACCCCATAAGGTATCCATCCCAATAGATAAATGTTCTCCATATATTTTGCCAGATTTCCCATACAATGGATTCTTATTTGCTTGAGCTAATTTGCTTTACTCTATGACAATGGAGTCCAGCCAAGATAATGTAAGCATCTTCTACATAATTTATATTTTTTCTTGAATAATGTAAAGTATACCTACCTAATTGTTTACAATATATTAAGAGGCTCATGTCAAGACTGGCACAGATAGTTTTTGTGAATCAACCTGTTCTTTATTCTTCATACAAATGAACTGTCACTTAACTATTAAACCATCTCTGAATAGGCTGCTTACAGATAACTTATTACTAACTAAAACTAAATAAATACAAAAAAAAGAGTTATCTCATGTTGTCTACAACATTACACATAAGGCGATCCAACTCATAGCAAGGATCAGGATTGGCATCACCATTGGCTCCAGCTATGTGGTCTAGAATTTCTATTGGCACCTTGAAGTTGGACTCGAGATCATTTTGGTCTGGCAAGCTTTGGAGAGCATTCTGCAAAATATCCTGAACCTTGTCTAGATGCTTCTGAAATCTGAAATGAAAATTGTGTTTTAATTAATAAAAATCATCAATTAAGAGTGCATCTTTTAGCTAAATACTTATTGCCAGTCTCAAGACAAACAATAAAACAACATGCATGTCTTTTCTTTTTGAATGAGGTGAAAAGTTTGTGTATCAGTTCCAGATTGCAGGACATAATTATTAACTTTACCTTAATGTTGTTTCCACTCTCTGACGTTTTTGCAGCTCCATCATAACTCTCAAAGTTTCTCTGGCCTGATGTGGGCGGAACTCATTGAGAAGGTGATGAATGTGAATAAACAAGAGACTCAGATCTTCGACTTTCTCTGCCCTCTTTGGCGAATCAGGGCAGTGCACTAATAGGTCTAATAGATCTAGGAAATTCACCAGCAAAGAATGATTCAGTTTTTTCAATTCCCTCCTTCTATCAAAATGCATCGGATAAAGTCTTCGAAAGCCCTGTCAAAATAGAAACAAAACTTTATTTGTCAACCAGCCCAGAAGGACCATATAATGAATTTTATAAGTAAGGTCTTTTTATTCTTAACTGTCCTATTTGGTAAACAAAATTCTAACCTCAATGTACAAATTTTTGTAAAGATTATGGTGTATTATGTTATCAAATAAACCTGAGGCAATATTTTGTACATAATTTTGCTGATATTTTATCTCCAGTTCCTTTATTTACGATGAACTAATTCAAAATAACAAAAATTTGACGTTTTAAGGTTAGAATTTTGTTTACCAAATAGGGCAGTTGAGAATGAAAAGACCTTAATGCTTTATACAGTAGGAACAAGAAAATGTATACAATTCACATACCTGACTTTCCAGTGATCTAATAATTGTATCATCAGCATTAAAAGGATGCCCAAACATAGAATACGAGTCATGAATAGGCCGTGGTGGTAGTGGAGCCCTATTTCGTCGTACATTTTCATCCGTGTAAAAATTTATGTATTGCATAGGAGGTAGAGGTAACGAGCTAACTTGGGCAGTTTCCGAAGACATGTTGGCTTTATATATCAAAGACTGAGGAAGGTAATCAATAAAATATTATCAAAATACGAGTATTTGGAATATAATATAAACGTAAACGATTGGTTTTCACGTTAATGCTCTACGCGTTACATTTACACTACATTACACCTTTACTTAACTTACTGACATTGATTGACATGACATGTGACATGACATCAAGACGTTCCGTGGTATTTAATGACAATGACAGATGTTTTTTTTTTTAGTTTTTGGGAACGTTCACGAACCTTATTATTTGCGCAAAGAACGCAAACACAACACTACCATACTGTTCACGAAGGCGTCACAATTTTGACAGCGGTCACTGCTTGTATAATCGCGTTGCGCGTGAGATAGATTACACATCTCTTTCTAGAAGGAACAGTGATATTGTCATATTGTCATGTCTATGTCATGTTTTAAGTTGTGCCTGAATAAATAATATAATATAATACATAAATATAAAATCTCAACATGGTTGCAGAGCAGCCGTTGAGCGTCAAAAGCATTGGAAAAATAAAAAATGGACTGAAGACTGTATCTGTATGGCGAACGTAACAGAAGAATGTTCTATTAAATATTTGACGGAAATAAATACGATAAATTGAGATTTAGGCTGAAACTACTATTGGAAATAAAGGGATGTCATGAGGTAATAACAAATAAGATAAGACCGGAAAATATTAAGGAAAATGAATGGATAAAAAATAATTTGAAGGCAAATTATTAATATTGTCACGAGTGTCACGGACAGTCAGCTACAAAGAATTATATCGGAAACAACTGCATGGAAAATGAGTGTGAAAGAAATGGCATTGGCATGATACGAACTTCGAATTAGCCTCGTCAAAGGTATCTGTCTTGTCTCTGCTTTGCTTGTTGTTTGTCTTTACTTTTCTTTTTCTTTAGTTTGTTCTTAGACTTCCAAGTTCTAAAGCGGAGTTGTGTGGGATTTGTTTTCTGTTGTGTTGTATGACTAATAATGAATGGAATTTATTGGAAGTTTATGTGAAGATAGTGCCGCTGACTGTGGCCGTATATATTAATTACTTTCTGGTTATGGACTTCCATTAACCTGGGTAGGTATCATTAAATTCTCTGCCCCGTTATGGTTAATTTAGAGTGGGTTTTCTCAAAAATAAGCTAGCCGGTTTAGATATTACCTTTTGCTCAACTTGCTATGTCAAACGTACTCAAATCAAATTTTGGCCTTTACTAATTTAATGTATTATAATTGTATGTTTATTTTATAACTGTACCTTGTCTGTTCATAAGAAAGGAATGTTGCTATGCCTGAATGTATCTATTTTTGTTTATCCTTAATGTTTCGTTTGATTTGAGTTTTTTATTTGAGTTATTATATGCGCAAGAAGAACTTTGATTATCAATTTCAATTATTAATTATTTTAACAATTTCAGTAAGTATAATCAAAAGTATTATAATCACACAGAAATTCATATCTAAAATTTTATTAAAATCATAACGTGTTTACATCTAATGTTCGTCGTTTTTCTTAGTTATTGTATGAAATAGGAGGCAATAACATTATATTGTATTGTCAATTATACTGAAATTTTAAACACACTTGGAAAGTGGCCTATCTAATGTGAGTGTTTTTTTGAAGTCTACTTACATGATATATTTTTCCAGAATTTAACCATTTTGGGTTTTTCTTACTCAGAACTGTTTACCCTATTGTTTACCTTATACAAGAAAAGATATGTCCCAAAACTTCCATTCCAGTTCGTCACTTATTTGTTTGTTGTTTTTTTCTTAAGTATATGTATGGAATGTGATGTACAGGAAAAAAAACCATAGTAAAATCAGGGACACATCATTTACTGTATGAGAAACGATTGGGTTAACTATTTTGAGTAAGAAAAATGGTTTACATGTTTTGGACTAGTTCACAGTCCTTCCTCTTGGAGTGCTCGCTTTTATATGTGAGTTATCCATTTGTGTAATTATGATTGAGTTTCACGGTAGTTTCATGTTGAAAATTGAGTAAGAAAAACCCAAAATAGTTAAATTCTGTAAAAGTATAGTGTAGATTTTCTTTTAGAAAACCCTCAAGAATAAACAACGATTACAAGTTAATCTGCTATTATTAGCAATGGTTAAAATTATAATAATAATAGTTTGGCAACTGTGGAGGTCTGTCTGCTAGCACATCCTCATAGTGTGTTAGGGGATAGATCTCCATAGTTGTGCCAAATATGGTACCAAAAGCCTCTTCATGTTGGCTTCAGCCTCATAATGCCCTCCAAATGACTGGGTCTCCATGGGCCTGTGATGGAAAACTTGTACCAACAATAATAATAATAATCCAGCCTATATTTGTCGCACTGTTGGGCACACATCTCCTCTCAGATTGAGAGTGGTATTTAAAAATTATGAAGTTGTTTATCTAGACTAGATAAAGAGTATAAATTATAGTAGGGCTGAGACAAATTAAGTAAACAAAACTTCCCTTAATGGGGACTTGCATTGCCTGCTGAATATAAATGATATGATTGTGGAATGATTTTTTCAGGTTAAAATGGCCAAGAAGGATGAAGACGAAGTTATTTGTGAGTCTTTCATGGTGAAAAGATCCCAGAACAAGAAGTTGTTTACACCAGTCAACTACAAGGAGAGGTGGTTGGTTCTCACCTGGAAGGCTCTAATTTATTATGACTCTGGAAATGAAGTAAGAAACAATTACTTTATTAATTGATTGACGACCGGATAGCCCAGTGGTTAGTGCCCCTGACTATGAAGCTAGAGGTCCCGGGTTCGAATCCCGGTAGAGGCAGACATTTGTATGATGAATACGAATGTTTGTGCTCGAGTCATGGATGTTGTATGTATTTACCTACATTATATAAGTATGTTTATCCGTTGCCTGGTACCCATAGCACAAGCTCTGCTTAGTTTGGGACTGGGTCAATTGGTGTAATTTGTCCAAAGATATTTATTTATTTATTCACAATGATCAGTCAAGCATAGACAGATTTCAACCTATCATGTACCTATTAAAACTTGTCTGTAATTGGTTAACCACCGAGAAAAAGGTACAGCCTCTATTGGCTATTGGATACAGGATGAACTGGACAAAACAAGTCCAATAGAACACCAGCGTTACACACCCCCTTATTCAAACGCTCTATTGGCTTCTGCTAACTTAGCAATTGTTTGTCCTTATCTGTGAAAGGTAAATGTCAATGTGACAGATAAGGACAAACAATTGATAAGTTTGCAGAAGCCTGTAGAGCATTTATAAATAAGGGGGAAAGTGCTTAAAAGCTTGTGCAAGGTCCGTCCGGATCTACCACCGTCTTACAAGTGGTTTTAAAAATAAATACATAGTTAAGGGCTTAATCACAACAAAAATGAATTGATTCTTTTGTATTACCTTTATTCCATTGCAATAAGGGTGTAAATGTCGTAACTATGTACATGTGTTTTGAAAACGACTCACTTGCTAATCCTGCTGCCAAGCAACAATGCTTCTGCTGCCGTGTTCCGGCGTGGAGAGTAAAACAGCTGGTGAAATTACTGGCACATGAGGTATTTTATTTTAGCCTCTAGGCTGGCAACGCATCTGTAACCCTCTTATGTGGCAAGCTTGCTTGTTTACCTTTCTTGTCATATAAAAAAATAAACAAAAATAGTATGGACGGATGTCACCAGACTAACATAGTTGTAAGTGTCTTCTCATTTCAATATAGAGGAAAGAAACTTAAGTGTATGTACTAAGTTCACCTTACATGGTAAGAAACAAAATAAGCAATCAATCTAGTAGTGTAATGTGTGAATAAGATTCAAACATTTATTATCTCAATTTACTCCCCACTCGAACCCCCTTATTCATAAACGCTCTGTAGGCCTCTGCTAACTTAGCAATCGTTTGTCCTTACCTGTAAAAGGTAAATGTCAAAGTGTCAGATAAGGACAAACGATTGCTAAGTTAGCAGAGGCCTACAGAGCGTTTATGAAGGGTGTAACAGTTTTAACTATAATTGATTGAATCTGGTTGAGTGAGGTTTGTATCAATGAACCAAAATTCTTGCTACTCCGCGGCTATGTCTGAAAGACAGCTACATTTCCACATCAAAGAACATACAGTTCCATTCTGCAAGATGTTCATCAAGAGTACACACATTGTCCACACCATGTGTGACAAAATTATGTTGATCTGTGTGGAAGCTGAAGAGGGCTGGTTCTTGCATAAAATCTTGTCGCGCAGACGTAGCTATCTTGCATGTCAGATCGTGGAGTAGCAAAGTAACTTAATAAGGGGGTAAGGTTAGAGAATAATGTATCGTCGTCGGTTGCACACGGAAACTTCAACTACCTCCTCACGAAGTCTCTATCAACTATCGAAATTTACTATTGGCATGTTTATATCCTTCTAGGCAAACGTACCGTCTTAGGCCTCATCTTCGCCTTCCATCAAGCGAGATTGAAGTCAAACGTATACCCATTTTATGTAAAAAAAATTAAAGATACCTACGTTTTTGCCCAATGCCGCTGTTATAATTTTACAGGCATTTGAACGCACTTGTGTTTTTGCGAAATTGCGACTCTTATTTTAAAGCAGTCTCGTGTTTGACGGCCAGCAGCGAATGGGTTAAATTATGAAACTTTGTTGATGTAATATCAGTTTAAGTAAATAAAGTTTTGCATAAGAACTTTAACATGTCAATCATTCAATACGACGAGATTACGTTACGATAAGTTGATCGATACTTCGTGAGTAGTCTTGTTTTCCAATCTTACGCGATTGTAAATCATTATTCACACCCGTAGGTATTAGGTAGGTAGGTATGTAATGTAATTTTAAAGGCTCCAGTGCTACGAGTATGTTCAATAACTAATTTATTTTATTTGTTTATTTGTGCCGCTAAGGATTCACAATACCAATACTGCCTCCATTGATGTAGGTAAGTTATTACGGTCCCTCTAAGAACAAATTTTCATTTATAATATTCGAATTATGTATTATGTAGTAATCTCTGGTTTCTGAAAACACTCATTTTCGCATCAATTAAACTGCGAAAATAAATGTAATTTTAGTAAATCGTTACAGCACAGGTCAGATATTTATTATATCATCATTATGGTCATTATTAGCATTATGACGGAAAAGACATTTTAATGTAAGATTTTCCTTTGGTAAGAGTGACGCTCAAAAACCTGAACTAATCCTGTGAAATACAAAATTTACGACCTTCGCCTACGCTGGTTTCCCCCCCCAACTAAGTAGGTACGGTCGCCCAAATAAGTGGTCTACCACTTTTCATCCAACTTCCTATCAAATGAAAATGTCGCTAAAGTGGAACTTTCAAGTTGACAGCCTGTCTTATCGACATTATACCTATATTGTGACGTGCAAAGGAATTTCAACCTTAGTGTGGTAGACCACATAGGTATTTGGCTGATAGTACCTATCTTGTTTTTATTACTAATAGGGATAAATCCTCTTCCGAATTCTGGTAAAACAAAACATTTGTGTTTGGTAAAACGAACGCCTAGCTTCATGCGTGTGTGCGTTGCTCAATCAATTTGCTTGTGGAGTCTTTGCACGTGTGTGCGTGTGCGTAGTTTTACTCCGCCTTACTTTATCTTTAGTAGAACTCAGTTTTTGTTTTTATTTGGTCTGAGTTCCTACTCGGAAAAGCGATGCAACCGCAGAGGATAGATTTCGTATTTATTTTTCTGCGTGACTAATAGGCAGATACAAAGAGACCAGACAATGTCAGCCTTATAAATAGGTACATAATAAGAGACGTGTTGAAGCGGTATTATAACGAAATAGTTTTTTTTTTCACTTCTCATGCTCGTAAAGTTGTTCATTTATGTCGGGAGAATGCTGCACAAAATAGCTTTTTATCCTCTAGTGCATAAAATTATTTATTTTTAGGGCCTATCTAAAAATTGAAAAATCAGCCCTAAGGCTCAGGCAACTACGCTTTACAGCCACATTATACGATACACCTTCATTTAATAGTCAGGTTTTTTATGAGATAAGCTTAGTTATATCATAATTAAACAAAAAAAAATATCTAAATAGAAATTTATTTATTAATCTTTTTATTTTTTTTATTTTCAGTTTTGCTCCCCGATTGCACCCCCTATTAAAATTCACGTAACACTTCCGGGTTCAGGTCACAGAAATGCATTGGAATTGTATGAGTGTACTAAATTTAAAGTTAATCCATTTTGTAGATTCGGAGCCAATTGGCTCTGATCTGACGCGCACACTACGCACGGACAAACCAGACTGATCCTGTAAGGTTCCCTATTTCTTTTGAGATATAGAATAGAACCCTAAAAATAATTAACGACTACTATACTTTAATTTTATGACACCGACCGGACGTGCACTACGCCTTTTCAATAGGTAGTTCAATTGAGTGATTTGTGGGTAGATTTACTATGTACATATAGAGGCGTCTTCCGTGGCTTTTCTAAGTTACCTGGAGACTAGGTACTTTTTAAATAAATTACCATTAGAAAGTGGTTAAAATAGGCGTATTGTTACAAAACTACACGCTAAATAAATTATTCGACTAGGTCTCAACATTTATTATGTAGAGCTGTAGTTTACTTCTATTCCGCTCTTACCTATATCAAATTCAGTGAAAATTTTCACCATTTTCAAATGGTGGGTTTGACTCGTCGGGAATTATTTTTGATAAAACAATCCCAAGCAGTCACACAGTAGGTACTAGATGAGATGAATTTTACTATTTGTTCCTAAAGACAAAGACTCATCCCCTTTTAGGTTGATAAAAGAGTAGAAATTGAGCGTTTCTTTCTACGTATGTAACCGGCTTGAATATGGCGACATTGGCAACAGTACTGTACGGATATATTTAGTTCCTCTTTCATCCGTTTTCTACTCTGGTTTTGAAAACGTACTTGTTTTACAGATGTCGACAATTTCGTTTTTACCAAAAGATAAAATGTCTCAATTCCGAGGTTCTCTAGGTTGAGGAACTCTAGGTTCGAATCATACGCTGAATGTTCCATTCTTTGCATTATAGCCCCTGGCATCATAATATTGCAAGCTTCAGCAATTTCTGGCCACTTACAAAAAAGGATGCCTTATTATTAGGATGGAAACTTTTGAACTTGCCCCCGTATCTACTTATTCATATCGAAGTTAATAAGCCGACTGCGTTCAACCAAGCGTGCTGCCTATGGGAAAGGAAAACTTAATAAATTTAATGTTGTCTTTATAGGTAGGTCGGTTCATACCTGAAGTAAGGTTCACCGATGATTCATCAACAGGTTTAACCGTTTAATGATTTTATTATTTTCATTCCTATTTATAAAACACCAATTGAATGAGACTAGAATAAGATTCAAAAAATTCAAAAATTCTGTTATTCCTGTTGACTTCGTAAGCCGTGTCACAATAGCTGTTGTCGCGAGTGTAAATAGTTCTGACTAATGAGTAGTGCGAAAGGTTGGATTTGGATGCCTTATATCCGCGCTAAATGATATTGTGCTTTAATTACATTATGTTAAATTCCAAGTCAATCGAAACTATTGAAGAGATTAAGGTAACCTGGAAATTAATTGCAATTTGTCGCGCTCGTTCGGAGTCGTGAGAAGCTAGTCAAGTTTAAAATAATTCCATAAGAAAAGTCCGAGACATGTTGCGATGGGGTATGTCGTAAAGCTAGTCTGCGTTAGCCACCGGTGTATAGGGTGCGATGGTCGTTCGCGCATGCGCTAGCTGGGTGTGTCCCACCGCCCGCCGCCAGTACCGCACCGGCTCGCGACGCCCGCAGCTCGTTCCTCGCACTCCTGCATCTGACTACTGGTAATTACCACTTCATATCTGCATATCTCCGCGTAACACGATCCTTCAACCATCTACCTTCACGTCTCGTCCTAAGTTTGTCTAATAATTTTAACATACCAACCAGCGGATGTACCAGATTTGTGCGCGTTCCTTTTACAGTATCCGCCTACGCAGAACCAATTTGGAACGCGGCTTAAAATGGTCACTTTTCTTATTTAATTGATGTGTCTAGTAAATAAAATCGCAGTGTGATTCACAGGTTTTTTGTATCCACTATTATATTATATTGTTGTTTCAAACAGGCAAACTATTTGTACTCTAATCAAATTATTTTCTCGAGCGGTTCTGGCTAGTGTCATGAGATTTAGGATTAAGAAAATCGGGCTTCGGGAATTGAAGGTCTGGTTTTTCTTGAACCCTTGTGTGTATTTAATATTTAGTTGAAGGAATACTTCCCTTTAAAAAAAAGTTTTTTTTTTCAATGAATTGGGTATTCATTGGAGATTAAATACAGCTTCGGGCTAGCTTTACATTGGTCATTTGGATGAATGGTTTGGATTTTAGTATTGTTTTTCCAAATCTCGATGCTATCCTTAAATAAAATATGTCTAGGTACATCAAAAATAATGAGAACATGAAATGACAGACAAAGTCGCATTGTAGAGACCTTCACTAATTTTAAAAAGAGCTCTGTGTTTTGGTTTATACAAGAATCAAGCTCTACTCACGTCGGTTGCGAAGTGTACACTGCAGTCACAAGTATAATAGAGGGAACAACCCCTCACCGCACTAATGTATGTGTAGTCACGGCACTGCATCGCTCAACCTGCGGGCCCCTCGTTACCCGAGCCATTTTAATGGAGAGCCCTCCGAGACTCGCGCGCTAATTGTTTGAAAAAGACTCGCACTGTTGCTTTCGGCATATTTCCATTGTAGTTTCATTTGGGATACCTAGGTCCATCTATTTTGAGTGTAATGTAAGGGCTTCAGCTGTATTGATTTGAGGAGTATTAGGAGCTAAAATGGTAGAGTGGTAGCGTAAATTAGTATGGCAATGTTTGTTTTTTAATTGCCTATTAGCACACGCAAATGTTTCACGAAGGGACTGTTCACCATTGAAACATGTAGGTATACATTTTACTTACTTATCGTGTATCGTCATGTTCTATCTTTTCAGAGAAGAGAAAATTGAGTAGCGAATAAATCATTAACACAATACGGGTATATTTCCTATATTCTGATGTAAATGAATATAATAAATATGCCTTGTTAGTCCAATAATCTATCTTTTGTTGTGTGCTCTTGGATTGGACGACAACAAGATGATAATGAATAATGAGAATAACAATGGTCGAAAGTTATAGAATCTGATTATTAAACTTCCAACTTCGTCATTGGATTCGGTTTCGTAAACTTTATGAAGCTCTTCGTTCAACACGCATTATTGAGTTATTGTTTGTTACTGATTGTTTAAAGTCTTTTCTCATGTTCGCTCGCCTGCGGCATCAGTAAACACCGAGATTTGACGAATTAATTTACGGAAATAGATTCCCATCTTCCAGTATTTGCGTTTTTGAGTGCCATTTGAGATCGATCTATGAACTCTTCTCATTGAATATTAAGAAAGTCGTTCTCCTCCGACTTTACCGAGAAATGAGGAATTTTGTGGAATTCTGATCGATCTGAATCGGGAATGGGATAGCGGACATTGGTTTAGCGAGTTCCTGTAACAGAAACCGTTCACCTCCCGCAGGGAAATCCTCTTAGCGGTTTTATTGCTCTGTTCCGTTCGCGGGTGTTTGAGTAGGCAACCTCATTTACTGGGCGTGTCAATATCCTTTCCAATCTGATTCTTGGATATTCGAATGTGCTATTTTTTGTTCGGAGTCGCCGGTTTTTGATCATGCGTTATAATATGTTAATTTTATACGTAGATGCTTTGGTCTAGAGTTGCTTTGTAAAATGTATACATGGTATTACATCTTTAGATTTATCAAAGCACGACTTTCGAAGTGCAAATTTCGCAGAAATCAGTGCTTTAAAGTTCTTACATCTGCAAATGTTTACTTGAATAAAGCTAAACGTTGTCTATATCCAAAATGTAATTACTGTAATTAGAAGTTCGATAGCTTTTTACATTTGTGACATACACGACTGGGTTGTTTCATCGTTTGAGAGAACCTTTCAGTGATAAATACAAAATAATTATGTGTGAACTATTCTAAATATCCTTAACTAAAATAAGCAATTTTTCATATTCTCTACTCGCAGTCTCCATGAATTTGCGAGCAAAATCAAATGACATATTCCGTAATCCCACGCTATAAAACTTAGCGTGTGATAACGTTTGCGATACGGGAATTCCTGTCCGTTCTGTAGTACTATTCAGGCCGTAATTGGTATCGTGTGTTACGACCGGGTTGCTCGCAAGTTGGCCCGTTGCCAACGAAACCGCTGCCCTTATCGTTTTCCGCCACCCGGTGGACACTATAGGACTGTTAGTGCTTCCATCCCAACATACGTCAACTATTTTCACAAACTACTTATTTGCATTCGAGTTTCGCAACTTGGCCAATTTAGCGGTTGCATTATGCCATTGTAGAGCCGTAGTTCGTAGCGATGTTTCACTGCGGACGCCTGATGACGCTTTAAAGGATTGAGTATGGAATATTTTTAGGAAAGTCTTTTCGTTGCCTTTTTATGTTGAATCGTTAAAGTTTTGTAATTTATTTTACTTTTATCTAAGAGCTTTTTAGTGAGTACGCAAGCTCTTATTTTAGTACAGACGTGCCAAGTGGCAGGTGGTAGGTCCTAGTGCAAGGTAGCTACCATCATCTTATTCATTATTCCGGTTGGTTTTGGCATGTAGGCTAAGACAGCCGTCCTCTGGTATTGTGGGTGCCCATGGGTGGTTGTGCTCACTTACCATCAAGTGATTTAGTTTCTCGTTTGCCACCTTACTTCAAAAAAAACTTACTACCCTTTTATCATTAGCTAGTTTACATAGCATCAGATAATTTAGCGTGGGTATAAGAGATTGTAGTGTTAAGAAAAACTATGACCTCTCTAGTACCTACCTAGATCGTGAGGTTGACCGCGGACTCGCACGCGCACCCCTTGAGTTTTGCGGAATTTATGCCACGAAGTTTGGTTTGAAATTTACCATGAGTTTTTCGGTGGAAGAATGCACGTTGGAACTAGTGCAACGGTGATTATAAAGTTCCCAATCTATAGCCGTAGGCTTTTTGTTTAACTCGCTCGCAATCGCCATCGTTTTCATTTTGACAGTTCGTGTATGGGCTGAGAATTGGCATTGGAATCAGCTAGCTGTCACATTCATACAAGAACTGTCAAAATGAACAAGATGGCGATTGCGAGCGTGTTAGACAATAAGCCTACCGGTCTAGGTGACAGCTCATTCAGCTCAAGCCCTCCCATTTTGAGGATGCCTGCGCCCAGCAGTGGCTCTTATACATGTAGGTCGGAGATGATGCCTGTACTTATCTAAAACAAATTCAAACATAATAGTAAATTAGGAAACCACTTAGTAAATACCGGCTTAATTGATGTTGCTAAAGTTAATTAAAAAGTACATTAGCAGTTTAGATACATATAGGTTTTCTTTGTGTTACAGCCCAGTAGGTATGTATATATATTTCACATTAGGCCAAGTGCGAGTCGGTCTCGCACTATAGTCTATTTATTCATACTAGATACTAAATTGACAATTGCAAATGTCAAATTGTGAAATAATGATACCAGCTTTTATTGTTTAGTGGTGTACTCGCAACCATCGACAATGTAGGTAGGGGAGACCAGGGATGAAAGTAACACGGGATGAACGTAACAAATGAAATCCCGGACGAATTAGGTTGGCTACACTGATGGCTGTTATCACCAATATGCGCCATTTTGACCCCTCCCTTGCCTCAGTTGCGCTCACGGTGCTGTGCCGTTAGGTTGTGAACGTATCGAGTCGATGCCGCAAACATACCTACAAAGTAAGTTTCGATCTTTTTTTTCAAGTGTGTTTGTTTTTATTGTGATTAGTTTATGCTTGCATGTTCTGTGTCAGTAAAATAGTATAACTGTACATCTTTCTATCTTGGCGTTCCAAAAGGTATCCTTCTAACGAGTTTTTTATGTAATGAGCAAGTGTTTGACAAATTCGGGAAAATTTAAAGGTAGGGATAAAAGTAACAACTTGTTACTTTCATCCCTATTATGATCGGGGTATCTTAAAGCTCATTTTACTGTATTTATTTATATTTCAAAGTACTACAGATTTATTTTCTTATTTCAGAATACCTAACATACATAAACGGACGACCAGTAGAGGCTTAGTCATTGCAGAAATGGATTTAGTTGCGGAAGAAGTACAAGTACTTCTCAGAAAAGTACCATTTCGAGACGCTGCGAAATCATATCAGCTATGCTATGCCATGTTACTTCACATAGATATGTACAAAAAAAAGAAAAAAATGCTGGAAGAAGGTTAAAAAAGGAAATAAAGTACAAAATAAGAAGAATATTGCTAAAATTACCACCAATAGTGGTGATTCAGACAACGAAGATTGCTTTTGTTTAGTACCTTACCTATGTGTAGAATCTTTTTCCACTAGCAGGCCAAACGAAAAATGGATGCAATGCCTTGAGTGTTAGCAATGGGCTCATGAAGACTACTAAAAACGAATTAAATTATGTGTGCCATAATCGTTTGTCAGATTAAATCTCATTTTCAAACCATGTGGATTATTTAAGTAGATAGCAATGTTTTCAAGAAATAATTAATATTTTTGATGATTGTGATATTAATTTAAGACCTAAAAGGCCGATTATAAATAAATATGTTGATTATGAAAGTATCTACGTCTTTATTTGTAATGTTACAATCATCCCTTTGTACTGTTACAACCAACCCTAGGGGTAGGGATGGTTGTAACAGATTCCACTTTTTTTTTAAATGATTTTTTTGACAAAATATGTAATAATAGTCGCATTTAATCTAGAGCTAAAATATAGTTGAAAGACCAATCTATCTGGTATATTAATTGAGATTTCAAAATTCCATAAGGTGTGCGAGATATTAAGTAAAAAATGAAAATTGTTACGTTTATCCCTGGTCTCCCCTATGTGGTCTGGAACAAGAGGTTTGGTCATGTTATATTTTAAGAAAAAAATATATTCACCATAATCAACCTCATAATCAAAGGTTAATTAGTTTATTACACTAGCTTATACATACAAAAATCTATACTAAATTTGATTTATCGTTAACTTTCGATAGTGGTGGCACATCACTATGTTAAATTGCAAAAAACAGGCAACACAGGTAATGTCATTTATAGTATCTAGTATGAATAAATATACTTTAGTGCCACTGTTCCGAAAAACAACAAGTTTATTGTATTGGGACCCCTTTTAGTTCACAGCCATATTAGTAACGCTCTGTGACATTTTCAAGTGTCTACTTTGTTATAGTTCAATGGATACATCCCTGAGAGACGGACAGCGAGTGAAAGCTTAGTAATAGAGTCCCGTTGGGCACCCTTTTGGTACGGAACTCTGACAACGAACTAAGCTTGAGTACATATAAAATCGCGAAGTTGTGTTTTTTATTAATTGGCTATTAAAAACACCCGTTTACATTGCATCGGGTACCCTTTTGTTAGGCTTGCAAAACGCTTCAATGCGACGCTTTGGTTTTATCGAATTCAATTAGTGGTTGCTCTACCGTGCGCTATTTTCAGCGTTTCTTTATAATCGCGTATAATGACAGAACATTTACCAGGGAATACATATTCTTAGAAATAAACTAATCTGTACTTATTTCTAGAGCAGTTTTACCAACTGGTTACCTAGAATTCATTTAATTTACGGTGGCAGGCAGCCAGTAAGAATTTAGTAGGTAGGTAATGGCAAACTCGTCTTCAGGGGCGTTTGTCAAATAGTGAATAGACCTTATTATTTTATATAAAATTAAGCCAATAAATCATATATAAAAAGGCAATAAACATCATTTTTAGAGGCATTAGTATATTCATAGTCTACTTACCTTGTATCTTTTGAAATCGGAAGTGCCCTTTGCCGATTGTTAATTATGTTAAATCCTTTCTCATTACAGTAACAATAACAACTTAGGTAGGTAGCTAGCTTGCCAGTAGTCAGGTGATTGCTCGTGCGGATTTTGTGTTGAACAATACAAAATCCCCTAAATATTTACCCCCTTATTCATAAAAACTTGACAGGTATATTTAAGTACTTAAGCCTTTGTTAACTTAGCTTCCATCACTCCATTAACAAAGACAATTTCGTCGATACTCGACCCATAACGCAACTTGAAAGCGTGTCTACCTTTTTAAATTCCACCTATTTAACAACCCCCTAGTTGGATATTAAATAAATAAATAAATATTAGCCAACGGCTGACTGGTTTAATCAATTGCTGCGTTAACGTCGTAAAGTAGCTATCTCTTTTTGTCACGTAAATGATGGAAGATGTAACAACACATTGACATTATTACCAAAGATGACGTATAGTCCCTTTAAACGTGTATATTTTCAACAGAAACGCAAGGAGCGCGGGCGCATTGAGACAGATTCAATCCACACGGTTGAGCTCGCGCAACTCGGCGAGCTCAGCAAGCAGATACCAGAAGGCGACAGCGACAAAAGCCCACTCTTCAGGTATCCCTTTCAGGTAAGAACTAAGATAGGTACCCTTTTTACTCATTTGTCATTCTACGTTTCTTACAGGGGTCGTTGATACGCTTATATTTGTAAATGTAAAGAAAACTTGCGGAATAGAATAATCACATTATCACATTTTATTCCAAATTTTAAAATACGAAATTTTAAAATACCTAGTTATTTTAAGTCCCTAATGCTTCCTTTATGATATCTGATGGGTGAGATGAGAGCGACACATTACCGTGCGAAGTAGAAGTAGACTAATTAGATTGGTTGATATTTTCATTCATTACCGAACTGCCTACCTACCTTAACGATAATGATCTGGGTTTTTCTAACTTGATTCAACTTCTCTCTTTCGCGTAACCTTTGGATGGAGGTGGTGCTAATTATAGACGTACCTTTCCTCGTTGAAAGTTAAATAAGGTAGCTGGGTCATATTAAAATTAAATGATTGGTATGATGTATTGTGGGATAAAAAAATATTCAGTCATATTTTCCCAATGTTGTTTCTACGTGAAAAAATCACAGACATCTAAAAGGACGATCGCAAAAGTCATATTAGTACCTAAATATGCTGGGGTTTTATGCATTAAAACTCCAGTAAAGTCTGGAGTTAATACTCTCATATATACTTAGTTAAACTGAATACGGATTGCAAGTAAATTAGTCGCGTAGGATACGTCAAAGTCCCAGACTAGAGCTCTATAAATTAGGTTGAATACGTGCCAGTGAAGCCTCAGCATCATTATTGCTGAATCTGCGGGATATTTTGATGAGCCTAGCGTGGCGAGTGACGGATAATAGGCCACGCCCTGAGCTAAGGCATAGTTAAACTTCGAGTGTTAGTGACATGTCTATAGAGGGCGTCGTGTTTTGTGCAATTGATACTATAGACCAGCGTTTTCCAACCTTTTTCAGCCACGGACTCCTAGGAAATCAAGCACAGTTTTCACGGTCCCCCCTAATAAAATAAACAGCAAAAAAAATCGGATTAGGTATTTATTTTACTTATTACAGATACAAAATTACGAGACTTATTAGCATTTATGTAAGGTCCAGAGATGACACCGCGGACCCCATATATATATATACTCGCGGACCCCTAGGGGTCCGCGGACCACAGGTTGGGAAACACTGCTATAGACTAACCGTAGAAAACGGATAAAAAGAGAATAATAAAAACATAACATAGGTACAAAATTATAGCCGCGTTCACTATAATGTGTCAAAGATGTGACAGTTACGAATAAAGTGGTGTGCTCATTTTATTTCTACTGTTTAGTAACGTACCTACTCTATGTGGCTAGCCTACTGTTTTTACATCAAAATATCAAATTAAGCTAAACTTAATTTAATATAACGTTTGGCGTCAATCTCATTTCTGTTTCACCTCACGATGCCTGTTTTTTGTCTCACAATGATAAAGGTTCGTTTGGAGCAAATGAAGGAACGAGCATGTTTTGTATGATCCTTCAAGTTATTTAGTACAGGTGGAGACTAACGTTCTATTATTATAAAGGGTTTTTTTTCGTCGCTTGACGGGTATTGTTGTACCTCTATTGTTTACGCTCTTAGTATACAATGTTGCAAAGTGGTTGCAAAGAAGAAACAAGAATACTGTTCGGTTGCTTCTGTAGTTCATTCTTCTAAAACGCCCTTTATTGAATTTTATAAATAATATAATAATTTATAAATAATATAGACGATGTGGCTAGCAATCCATCACTATTTTGATTCCCCTTTCAACCTACCCACAATCATGCTAAACGTGGCCTTCTTTTTAGGTATTCTTACCTTAGGTTCTGTCTACCCCGGCAGGGAGAAAGATGTGATTTATGTATGTATGTATAAATAACATAATACTATATAAATATCCTAGGTTGAAAGCAATATTGTGATAAATCTGGACCTCTGGATAATTATTAAGAAAAATATCTCCGTTTTGCTCTCAGCTTGACAAGGAAGAAATGAAATTTAAACTATTTTCCACTATTTCGTCCATATTTATATTGATTATAATGCACAAATGAATTTACTTACCATAAACATAATTTAGATGGAATTTCTTAGTTTTACCGTAACAGACTCAACAGCGTACAAACTGTAACTGAATACTGTGAAAGTCGACGTAAAGTTAGGACTTGTGTAATTGGATTGTACAATTAACTTGTTCGTAATTACGTACGTTGTCCGACTTTCGACCTTTCAGGATTACATAACTGCTGACCCGCGCTCTTTGAAAAGTGACTCAAGTAATGTTCAACATAGATTAAAGCACAATTATTTATTCCATTAATAATAACTCTACAAACACAGAATATTTAGTTTCCAGATTTGCAAATGGAATATCGGGATGTCGATCATAAAAATGAGACTAAGATCATTTTCTAAAAAGCGTACAAGATTGAAACTTGTGTAATAATCACAAGTACCGAATACAAAGCTAGCAACTGAAATATATCACGCTAGAGCTGCCGACGGCAAAGGAGTGACATGACGTTTCAGTTAACTATCTTTAAATAGGTCCGTCCTTTGATTTATAGATGTGTCGTCTGGCGATATGCCGACCACCCTCTCCCACGTTATTGGAGACTATAGAAACATTCCATAGAACTTTCCTTTGTTTATGTACGTGCGTTCATATGGCAGAGTGTGCACAGGTGGGCTACTCGGAGCAGAATACAGACTACACGTTGTATCTCGTTGCGGGGAGTCACACCGAACGACTGCAGTGGATCAACGCCATCAGAACAGGTATGCAGTTATAAAAACATATTTGTAAGTAATAGGTAACCACTTTGTGGATACTGATTTAATTGATATTGCAAAAGTTAATTGAAAAATACATTAACTGGTTAATTTATTATTTCTTTTGTGTTACATGTAATGTAAGTTCTTTGTTCTTCTAAATTACCTGTTAAAGCTCAAAGATTCTTTCTTTGAGAAATATCACGTACTTATTCCTACTTAGGGACTTCTTCAAAAGAAGAAAGTATCATAGGTAAACATAATATAACATAGGTATGTATGTGTCGGAGCTCTAAATTCGACGACGGATCTTCTGACGGTATTACGACAGATTAAAATTAACTTGCGACTTTGTTCGGAATGCGTTGTAGATTTTAAACAAAGTTTATAAGCCACAAGCTTTACCGCGGTTTCCGCGGTCGCTTCTGATCCTTAAGGGAGTTTTAGCATTGTGTTAAAGTCCCGTAGAGCCGTAATCGAATTAATGACAATGTAAACTCTCGACAGTTCTACAGATTTGACTGCCTCTGCGTAATAAGAGAATGCAATGGAGATAAACCCGCTTTTACAGAGGATACGGCTAAAATAGGGGATAGATATCAGTTTAGGTAACTGTTGGTTGAATAAACGGGAGTTTTCAGGGCCCATTCAATGGCCAGTGTATGCCAACATTATCTAAGGAAATCGATATGTGAAATTGTCTCTTAGAGCCAAATATGTATGTTGCTATTCAGGAGCTGCGCATTGACGCTCCGCCGTAGTGTAAGGTCTTTTCATTCTTGTCTGCCTTATTTGGTAAACAAAATTCTAACCTCAATGTACAAATTTTTGTTAAGAATAAGGTGTATTATGTTATCAAATAAACCTGAGGCTATATTTTGTACATAATTTTGCTGATATTTTATCTCCAGTTGCTTTTTTTTTTACGATGAAATAGTTTAAAAATAACAAAAATGAGACGTTTTGAGGTTAGAGTTTTGTTTACCAAATAAGACAGTTAGGAACGTTAGTTATCCGTTTATTTACATTAAAAGGACAGTTAAGAATGAAAAGACCTTTTCATCTCTCATACTCTGAAAGTAGGTCATTGATTATCTGGATATAGGGTTGAAAGTGACTCATCGCGACCCTTGGGTTGAAAGTAATTTTTTTTTTCTAGCTAATCCAAATGAGGGACATAGCAATGGAAATACGTATACAGCCATGTAATCTGTTTAAAATAAAAATCTATACTAACAATTCCTTTTTAATTGTAAAAGGCAAAATAATCTTAAAATAACATTCCCGCTAAATATATAAGCTTATACAAGCGTATACAACGAGAATTAGTAGAAATTATTACGTTCGGTAATTTTTTAGCTTGAAATATTTAAGTCTACAATTAATTGATAGCGACCTCCGTGTCTGCAAGTTTAAAAAAAAACTAGCCGGCCGCCATTGGTGCGCAGAAGAAATGCGCAATGCGCGTAAATCGCGCAATAGAAAAAAGAGCGGAAACAGAGAATGACAAACGTAACGAATATTAAATGCGACCATGCGACGTTAGTGAAATTTTAATTTCCTCATATTCGAAATGAAAAGTAGAGTGTTCAACTCGGATGAAATTACCCATTTCACCTTCGAACCTTTGGTGCCCTCACTTCGTTCGGGCACCAGAAATATCTCAGGTGAAATGGGTATATTTCAACCCTTGTTTATCAATCTACTATAGTTTGACCGACCTGCATTCTTTTAGTGTGCGTAGCGACCGGGCGTCCCCGCGCGCGGTACCACCCGGCCGCTTGGGCGGCGCGTCGCTGGGCCTGCTGTGACGCGGAGCGGCGGTCGGCGCCCGGCTGCGCCCTTGCCGCCGTCTGGCCGCTGCCCGATTCCCATATAGAAATCATCGAGCTGTCCAACGATATCAGGACTGTCAATAAGGAGAATAGGAGCATTAATAACGTTACACGTGAGTACAAACTGGCTTTTTCGTTTCTATAGAACCGTTTGGGAGCCCAGGACGCCAGAAGACGGCGTTGCCAGACGTCCTGATTTTAACGGGACGTACCGATTTTTAAATCAAAATTAAATGTCCCGCTTTTCGGGGATAACTCAACAGCTGATGTTTGTTTTTTATTTATTTTTATTCAGTAGACTAAGAAGACTCAACTACCTAAACCTAAATGGTAAATCTGATTTGATATTTTTATTTAAATCAAAGTCAAAGTCAAAAGTTTATTTTGCAAATAGGCCGCCAAGGGCTCTTTTACATGTCTTTTTTTGAATCTACCAGCGCATTCGGAAATACCATCATTGTCAAGAAGAATGCGCCGCAAGAAACTTGGCAGATAGTCATTCTTGGCAGAAATACATTTATATGATTATTTTCGCTGTCTATGGTCACTTAAACGTAATTTAAACTGCAACTGAAATAAAATGTAAATATTTAAAAACTTCTGATTAGGTATATACGTTTTTTTACTATGTCCTGCTTTTGACGAAGGAATCCCGCTTTTTTCACTAAAAAGTTTCAAAATCTTGGAAGAAAAAAAATCTGGCAACGATGCCTGAAGAACAATAAATATATAATAAGAAAGGCCATGAAGGTTACAGCATTTTTGTGAAGTTGAAAACTACTTGTTGCTGCGGTTTTGTCCGCGCAGATTTAAATATAGCCTGTGTTCATCGGGGATAATGTAAGATTCTAATGGTGTAATTTTTTTTTCAAATCGGTCCTTAGTTTCGAAGCCTATTCAATTCAAACAAACAATCAAATCTTTCCGCTTTATAGTATTAGTGTAAATGTAGATGACTGGATCGCTGCCGAACCGAGCCATGTCTTTCCTTATTTCGTGAAAATTTCCACTTAATTTCTAGTTAACGGCTCCGACTATCATGTCAGTCGCAGTTTGCATGGCAATTCCAATTATAGTCTGAACACTCATCCTCTGGATTGGTGGTATGGCTTATCCTCAAATAGTTACCCATTAACTTTCCTCTACCCCTCATTCGTTTTCAGACAGTACTAAAATCATGCCGTATTGCATGACGCATTCCAAACAAGTGTAATTATCCCAGACGGAATTGTTGTTTTGAGTTTACACAATAGATGATTTATACATATCAGTGTGCATTTTGAATATTACTACTATGGCAAAATGTGTGAAAAGTGTCGTAGTGCCGCTCTATCGGCGGTGGCGAGCTGCTAAGCTCTTTGTAAGGCGACTAATCCGCGGTAAGCCCCTTGAAGTTTGTTTCTGTTTCGGATCTTGTTTCCCGATCCGGCAATATGTATTATTGCTGGTTCCAATATTGCATACCTACATTTAGATATAGGTACTTTCTCCATTCGGTATAATACAAGTGAACAATCTTGGCCCGTCTTTTTTGAAGAATTAGATTTAAAAACAGCCGAACCTTTTGAAGTCACCGGCACGCACCTGCAATCCTCTGATATCACTACTTGTCTTGCTAGTTTACCTACCTTTTTCATACAAAAAGAAAAAACTGGCAACTGTTTTAATAAAACCCCAAAAATGTATAAATTAATAGGTATAACTCTTGTTTTTTTAACAGACTTCAAAGAAAGGAGGAGGTTCTCAATTTGGTTGTATTTTTTTTGTTACTTCAGAACTCCGTCAGTTGTGGACCGATTTGGAAAATTATTTTTTGTTGGAAAGGGAACCCTTCCAGTTTTGTCCCGTTACCACCAAATCGGGATCTGATGACGAGATCTTGGAGAAACTGAAGGAAATCTTCAAATATTATAGGCATAGCGTTAGCGTTCAGGTATAATTTAATGTAATTTACGCATTTGCCTTCGGAAAGCACTATTTGTGAGAATTGGAACTGATTATGAAGACCACACGTGGTCATCGGATTCAATAAGTAATTCAGTGATTAAGTACGATTCGATTATTATAATATGCTTACTAAGTACGCGTCATACTCGTAAAATATATACATTTTGCACATTACCATATATGTATGCTAGTGTGAAGCTGATGAAGGAAGTACCTATAAAAAGACTTCCTCCGTAAGTAACTAAAGTTCGGGAAAAGTAATATTTAGTAAAAAATGATGAACAGTTTGCCGCCTTCAAACATATAAATATTTAAGTAGGTAGGTAGCACAAAGCGAAAGTAAGCGAATTTATGGTACATTTAAAGGTTCTATTTTTTTATTTAAAATTTTTGTTATACATATACTGTAGGCCAAATTTTGAAAAGCAAATCGCTCGAATGTACAATTTGTTGAATTTGAAGTGATGAAAAATTGTGCTGAATTCGGAATACGAGTAGAGTAATTAAAATTTTCAGCTGATTTATCTACTCAACTAGTTGGAGATTTTATTTGTGAATTATAGTTTAGCATTACACCAATTTTTACCAATTTTGTATAATATTGTCATGTGATGTAAGTTAATTACTAAAATTGAGCCACTGCTCCTTATATATGTTTAAATATGGCTTCAATAAAAATACAGGTCACGAATGTTTACCATATTTCTGTTGTTGAAATAAGGAAAGCCGCCTCCCCCATAGTCCAACATTAAAGCGTAGGTATAAAATGAATGAAAGAAAACTTAAATATTTTCATGCATGGTGACAATTTACTGTCACCATCGTTGAGCATATGTACTCATTTTACTACCTCAAAAATGTGACAGGTAACGTTTAAAGTACGCGTAAGTAATGGATGCCTTTTATTAGTGTTCCACTCTACCTTCTATTTGCTGACGTAACATGTAGGTTTGTTCGTTGAGTAACAGGAAAATCTAATGTGTCAATATATTACGTGGGCCAGACGACTATGATGGGAAGCTTCATAAAGGTAACAAATATAATGATCACCACAAAAAGCAATCACAATAAAAAACTGAAACCATTTAAAAGTTTAGAATTATTATTATATTGTATTACTATCTATGGACCCTAGGTCTGCAAAAAAAATATTATTATTATTATTTATTATACACTAAGAATAAATACAGTAAAATAAATGCAGAATAAATGCAGTAGAAATTAGAGCGTTAAGAAGTATGGAAGGGGTATCATTGAAAGATAGAATACGAAATAGTGTGATAAGGGAACGTGCTGGTGTGAAAGAAGATATAGTGACTAGGATAGAAAAAAGTATGCTTAGTTGGTTTGGTCACATAGAGAGGATGGATGAAAGAAGATTAACTAAACAGATTTATATGGGGAGTGTGAATGGGTGTGTTGGGAGGGGAAGGCCTAGACGGACGTTCCGTGATCAAATTGGGGACGTTTTGGAAAAAGGCCAGGTCAAGAGTACCCGAAACCGACGAGCATGTATGAAGAGATTGATGAATGTGGATGAAGCGAAAGATGTATGTCATGATCGTACCAAGTGAAACAAAGTAGTCTCTGCCTACCTCTGTGGGAAAGAGGCGTGACGATATGTATGTATGTATGTATGTTATACACTGACGAGAAAAAATACCCAAGTAGCAAAGTACTCCTATAATAAGACTAATACCTCTATCATATAATATATCAGTTTTATAATAGTATTTTATGCAACAGTTGTATAAGAGGGGTCAAAAAAAGCAAGAAAAGACACCACGAGCATTTTTTGACTTATTTATACAACGTTGCATACAATACTTTTTCTACGACTTCATTAAAATTATCATCATCATCGTCATCACATCATCAGCATTTGAAAGGTGTTCAGCGTTGGGCCTAGGCCTATGTATTGTTAAATAAAACATAAATAATACCAAACTCGGGCTCAGAGCGACCAAATTACCCGAAAATGATACCCAATCACCATTTTTGTGTCAAGTGTCAAAATGACATCCGCCATCTTGGATCCTAAAAAATCTGCCAAATTCGCGATCAGAGCCACCAAATTACCCGAAAACGACATCCATGAACATTTTTGTGTCAAAAGTGTCAAAATGTCATCCGCCATCTTGGATCCAAAAATTTTTGCAAAATTCGTGCTCAGAGCCACCAAATTACTCGAAAACGACACCCATGAACATTTTTGTGTCAAAAGTGTTAAAGTGTCATCCACCATCTTGGATCCAAAAAATTATACAAAATTCGTGCTCAGAGCCACCAAATTAGTCGAAAACGACACCCATGAACATTTTTGAGGCAAAGGTGTTAAAATGTCATCCGCCATCTTGGATCCAAAAAATTTGCCAATTTCGTGATAAGAGCCACCAAATTACTCGAAAACGACACTGATGAACATTTTTGAGGCAAAGGTGTTAAAATGTCATCCGCCATCTTGGATCCAAAAATTTTGCCAATTTCGTGATAAGATCCACCAAATTACCCGAAAACGACAACCATCAACATTTTTATGTCAAGTGTCAAATTATGTCAGTCAAATTGAAATATTGTACATACTTGGGCAGTCGTGATCGCTTACCATCAGGTGACCCACTTGCTCGTTTGCCTTCCTATTCACATAAAAAGAACTTTTTTATTTTGTTTGCTTTCTAAATTGCTAACACCGTATTTTGTCCTAAACGCCTGAATGGTTTCTGGCCTTAGTCCTGACGGACAAATTAAAAAAAAAACAACTCGACTATAATGTTAGAAAGCTACTGTAATGTGAATATTATAGTAGAGTTGAGGGCCATACCACATAGACTAGTCTCCAGTATATTTTGAGTATCGTTATATTGGTGTTGGTGACCCTTTAACTGTCAAATAAAAGTACTGGAGTAGGAAAAAGTATTTACAAATCTGCAGTAGGATTTTTTTTACAGTTGTATTATAAAGCTCCTGATTAAGAGTAATATTTTTATATCTGCATCTAATAAGACGATTTAAGCTATAAGACACTTTTACTCTTATTACATAGACCACAGTAAAATGGGGATTTAAATTTGACTATTTAGTATTTATGACAGCAGTTCTTTTACGTTATCTATTTAGATTTAGTTATTAGTTAAATGAAGAGATACTTAAATGAGTTTTTGCTGGATCAATATTTCGCCCTCAAAACACAGCAAATTTTATCGAAATCGTCTAAGCGACATTTTCAAAATCATATAATAATTTCTTGTTTAATAATAGGTATGCTAGATTATTTCCATGAAATAAAATGACTAAATTTTTACGCTCTAGGTCCTTATTTGAAGTATTCCTCAAATTACATTAATGAAAAACCGTGAATATTTTTTTGTACCTGTTTGAATAAAAGTAATCAGTTGTTTTTTTTTATCATATAATTATTTCATTTTCTGATAAGTCAATTAATCATGTGTAGGTAAATATCTGGGTGTTAAATAGTTAGTTATCCGTGATTGTTTTTATTGGCACCCAAGGCGAGCTAGTATCCGTGATCAGTCACCACGTACGTCCTTCCTCGTTATAGACCTGCAACGTATTAGTACGTAACTGCAGCGTATCAGGTTAATTGTTCAAATTGTCGATCAGACAAGGAAAACGATGGGTCCAACGTTAATTTGTTGAGCGTCTGCTGAGGTTCTTGCGGAAGGCTGCTATACTCCTGTGCTATACTATAGATAGTGTCTACAATCAAGTCGATTAGTTGTTGATGACGTACGATAGTCAACCCGTCTCTCTCTATCGCGCGCTGTGTAAATAAGTGAAAGCGAGATCGAGTGCCGTCTGCGCCCGCGTCGAATGGTGAATGTAGGCCGCGACCATCTTTGAAGCCTCGGTACGTAGCTTCGACGAATGTAAAGCCTCGTTCACAATTGTGTGTCGCAGGTACTTTGCTTATATCGTGATAATATTTGACGACAAGCTTTATAAAGTCAATTTAGACGGCTAATTATTTGGCTATAACATAATCATTATTAAAAGTTGTTGTGACTGGTTACATCCGGGGCTTAATCGATTGTATTCATTATGATTTGCGGTGTCTAACGGAGACTCATTTTCCGTGATCACCATTTGATAGGTATCTACTTGGATACCTACCTAATGTAAAGCAGGTTTTAATTTAACGACAGTCATCTCAGCACAGCTCTTACTGCCACAAATGAAAATAAATATATTTTTGTATAATTTTTATTCATTAACCCTTTTTTGCCAGGTCCCTTTTATTGCTTTGCTGCTCTACCGAATTTTAGTTCGATAGATTTACGACAATTACAATTAGATTTGATTACTGTTAGCTTCATAAAAAATGGTTACACTTGGAGTTTTTTTTTTCTTAAAAACTGCAGATTGATCCGTTTGCCATGATTGAGATGATCGGTATGGAGCGCGCTTTACCGCGGATACGGTACATTGACACGTTAGTCGGCAGTCGCAGCGAGGTGTCGCGCGGACGTCCGGCCCGAGCTCCCGTCCCCATGCTGCAGAACAAGACCGAGTCCGAAGCCATGGTCACCAAGAAGAAGTCCAAGATCCCGTGCTTGTCGCTGTCCTCTTTCCTGCCAGCGCTAGAGGGTACGCATATCTGCTGACCTCTATTTCCACGGCCTCGCCGACGGTTGCGTTTGCGTTCACCCGTCTCGTTGCACTCACTTTCTTGTCTTGGTCAGGTGTAATGTAACGATGTTGGTGTAATTCTAGCAAAAGTGATCACTGTGGCAGTTTTGTTTTAATAAAAGTGAATATATGTGTTGTTCATGTCACTCATTTGGTGGAGAGATTGTTTCATCTGTTTCATTAATGCGCTAATACGTCTCGTTGCAGCGGTCATTCGATGTCTGCAGCTGTATTAGTTTGTTGTTTAATGATAATTAGCTGGCTTAAGTTGGTGTGAAAGTTGGAAAAGATCATCCACGTGTGTCGTTCATCATAATTTTGTTCATTTACGTCTGTGCTTACGTCACAACAGGCTGTGGTGTATGGTTTGTTGTTGTTGATAACCTGTACCTAATACTTATAGTAAATGTTGTTGTGTTCTGACGTCATACAAAACGGTGTTTAATGTTTCGTGTGATTAAATTAGGTCTGTTAATTTTTTTACACTCCTGACCTGACGCTTATTTTAAAGTAATAATGATTATTACATTTTAAATAACAGTAGTTCCGTCTAGGAGACAGATTACGTTTTTAGCTTAACCAAATAAAATTTCAACTTCGTTGTGTCTCTAAAAACTTTACTAACTCGGGGTTTTTTTGCTTGAAATGCACAAGTCAAGGCTAGCGTGAATATACGAGTGTATAATTATTAACAAATACATGCGCTGGCACTAACTTTTAAATCCTACTCCATCGCTACATAATTGCCCGCGAGTCGTAACAAACATGTGTTTTTTTGCGTTTAAAATAGACACAAATTACCATTTGATTCTGTGTATACTGGTAGCACAATAGCAGCGAAACGCTGTCGAGTTAAAAAGAACATAGAACTAATCGGCATGTCTGTTCGCTTTGAATTTTTAAAATACCATGAAAAAGGTGTTGGATCAAAATTTACACATTTCATGTCGCACGTAGAGTAATACAATAAATAGTGTAGAAATCAGATATTTGCTTCAAAGAGATACCAACGTTTACAACACAAATTGTTAAAATTTTCACGCATTATACATCAAAAAGGTGATATACCTATCTATCTATACGTAAAAATTTGCGACCTAATTCAATTTCATTTCGTTACTTGTCGTATTTTGCGATAATAAAAATAATACATAAATACATAATTTTACGTAACCAAATACGTAGCTTTTTCATCTTGTGGTTTAAATAATTGTCGCAAATTGCGAGAACCGGTCCAATTCGGTTTTAACTCGATAAAGTGTCTTATTGCATTTTGATAGCCGATTGTCCTCGCAGCGCTTTTTATTTGTTTTATGATTCTTTGGTCACCTTTAAACGTTATTTAGGTGACTTTGCTTTCGCGTTCACCTTCCGTATCCAATCACCCGCTGTGTTTATCACAAATGTACATTGTGACGGACGTTTTCGCTTAGGATAATTGATAAACATCACCGGGAAGCTATTCATCTTACCACCATCAATTACTTAAATAAGGTTTAGTTTAGACGGCTATATGGAAAAAGGGAAGTCTTTCAAACGTACTCGCAAGTGAATGTCCGAAACATTCATTACTTTTACATTTATTGTAACAATAATTTGAACGATAATTTGGTCTTACTTTTACTGTCCCAGTTATAATGTATGCAGAGATTTTTAATCGTCTGTGCATATGCCAAAAAAGGACAAACATTGCTTTACTTTTACTACATACATACACAAATCACGTCTTTATCCCTTACGAGGTAGACAGAGCCTAAAGGCCACGTTTAGCATGCTTTACTACCATACTAAAAGTAAGTGTTATATCACTAGCCCGATCCACCCCAATTCTGCGCAGTCATCCCATTATGCTTAAAGTAGGTACTAGGTATGTATGTATATCTGAACCACTCTACCTACGTTAGTTCTTATCTATCCCTTTGGGTCGGCAAGGATGCTAGCTCAAGCATCTCTTAGCTTTCCTGATGCTAATTGATGAATCGGCCTAAGGTAGTAAAAGTCTTATGCAAAGTAGAACCAGTCGCTTTGTTGTTACCGGAGTACTTTTATCGGGTGTTGGTTGCTGCTGCTGAAACGTTCCATTAAATAAAGATTGAATCGATCGAAAGAAAACGAAATTTCTAAACGACACTGAAAATTAGAACACATAGAAAAATCAGAAAAGTAAAGCTGGAATCGAACGCGGGTCTCGTCATTCCGAAAGAAAACGGTCGGTTTTTTTCTAGCCATTGCAAAATCTTGTCTCATTTTATTCCACCCTTATGCGCATAATTGTGTGATAAAATCCGTGCGAGCTCTACCTTATCGCTAAACACGCTCCACGCTAATATCTCCCTAGATAAAAATAGGTACTTAATAACTATTAAATGCGAAATTCAGACGGCTTTCATATACTTGAAACAACAGACGGTTTTAATATTTTGGTAAAATAAAAGACGCGTGAGATGGGTAACTCTGACACGTGCTAGTAACGAAATAATCAAGTTTTACGAATTCACTGAATGTTGTGTTGATACTGCCAGATGAAGGGATTTCGCTTCTCATGATCTTTACCCTACAGTTAGGGTAAGATCCTACTTACCGAACTAGTAATTGGCAGTATTTTTTATTTTTGATGGTGTTCAAGTGTCGGTTTTATAATATTGTTTTCTTTTGTTTCAATAGCAGTGACAGCGGCGGTCACGATGCCCGGGGGAGGCGGCGCGCCTCCCGGCACCCCATCGGCAAAGCTAAAGGTACATACATACCGTCACGCCTCTTTTCCACAGGGGTAGGTAGAGACTACTTTGTTCCACTTGCTACGATCCTGACATACCTCTTTCGCTTGATCCACATTCATCTATCTCTTCATACATGCTCGTCGGTGTCGAAGCTAAAGGTATATTGAAACAAATTAACCCTTTTCCTAAAACAATCATATGAAAGTAACCAATAAAAGTATCTACAGCAATAGCCTACAGGCTTAACTGTTAAACGCCGTCAAATCACCATTCCTACTTGCCAGTGTAAGATTCAGCCTATGCAAGATGGCGCTAAATAGAGATGGTGAATATCAGTTTCAGTTCTATCATTGAGTTGTCTCTCTAATAAAAACATATACTTCTTACGTTGCGCAGTAATATTTTATCATGCAATACCTAATCTATTACTCGTAACATGCGATTGATCCATGTATACCATACTAAAAAAAATATATTCCAAATATGGTTACTTATCCAAAATTTACAATTTTTCTTTCCTCTCCCTCCGTTTTGCGTTATGACTAGTTCTAAATACAAAGTCCAGTTCTCGTTGGTTTCTTTAACATGCTTTACCTATTTGTTTACAGGAAAAACAAAGATCAAAAGTAGTAGTGGCCCTGTATCCGTTTAAAGCAATTGAAAACGGCGATCTCTCTCTAGAAAAGGTAACTTTAATTGGAGCACTTTAATATAAATATTTTTTGTTTTAAAGTTGTCAATTATTATTCATTAAATGCTGCTTTTATTTCCAGGGTGCAGAATACGAAGTCATAGATGATTCCCAGGAGCATTGGTGGAAAGTGAAAGACGAAAATGGGTGAGTGCTAACAAAATCGGTTAAAACTGGTTTATTGTTGTTGCGTAAAGTTTTGTCGTTAAAATTTAATTAATAACGTATTAATGTTTTTTTTTTCGATTATTTATACGCCTGTATCTCTCGCAAACGTACATTGTTCGTGCTACTGTCTTAGAACTAACACGAAAGATGTTCAGGTTTGGATTTGTTCGAAGAACTCGGAGCAGAGTTAAATTAATTAAAATTAATTCCAGGTCCGTTGGATTTATTCCAAGTAATTATGTGAAGGAAAAAGAAACTCTAGGACTCCAGAAATATGAGTAAGTTTTTTTTGTTATTCAATTACTACTGATTTGTTTTTTTTTTTCGTGTAATAAAATGAGGGTTTTGATGCGTATGCAAAAGCAGCTTGATAATATGGCCAGTGTCTCAGCACCCAATTGTCAATTATTTCCGCTCCCGGCTAGACTTTAATCCATATACTGCCGGGAAGTGGGAACCCATTATGTAATGCACATTCATGACTTTCACCCAGTAAAGTCATTAGTGGAAGCTGCAGAACATTCGAGTCTGGCAAGGCACTTGAAATACCTCAAATCTGTTTTCTAAACTTACCTTTCTTTTTTGTTAGATGGTATGTGGGCGACATGTCGCGGCAACGCGCGGAGTCGCTGCTCAAAGCTGAAGACAAAGAGGGTTGCTTTGTCGTCCGCAACTCTTCCACCAAGGGAATGTATACACTATCCCTTTACACCAAAGTGTAAGTTAACATTATGTAATGATAACATTATGCAGCAGCTAATCTTACGAAGTGAACTTTATTTACTGTATTTCAAGGTTCCGTTTTGTTTGAATATTCATTTAAAATACGAGATTTTTCAAAGTAGTGAAGTGGCGAAATGTTTTGTTAGATTCTTCGTCGTTTAATGCTTTGATTATAAGATTATGTTATATGGGATTGACATAAACTTGTTAGCATACGTTGTTAGGGGTTTTTATCAACGCAGTATGTTATACGCATACATATGTTATAACGCAGCATGGTATATGCTAATCTCAGAGAGAACACGAAATAAAATTAAGTTCGAAAACTAAGCGCTTTTTCCCTACTAGTGATAGAGATACTCTTGCTTTATAGTATGTTATTTATACGTTTATTTATTGTCTTTGCAGAAACCACCCGCAGACCAAACACTACCACATAAAGCAGAATAGTCGCGGCGAGTTCTACTTGTCGGACAAGCACTGCTGTGCTAGCATTCCTGAGCTGATAAATTACCACAAGCACAACAGCGGCGGCCTGTGCTCGCGGCTCAAAGCTAGCCCTTGTGATCGCCCCGCGCCGCCCACTGCTGGCCTCTCGCACGGTAAATAGTTTGTTTTTTTATTCTAGGGGGGCTACACCAAAATTCGATTCTCGAAGTTCGTATAATACCGTTCCTCTCACTCTCAAGTTAATGGCTATAAGTGTGAGTGGTATAGCACGAAATTAACTTCGAAAATCGAAAACCATTCACACATTTAGGTCTCTATATAATACTCTATAATGTGAAATTACTAAGCGGAATCATGTATACGATAGCATTTGTCACATATCCGCTGTTAGAATTGAGTGCTTAACTAAACACAATAATAGTTGCGTTATAATACAGGGCTAATAGCGCCATACAAGCCTCTATTATAATTAGCAAATCAATTAAGGGAACCTGAGTTTAATGTAACCAAAAGTTAACGACTTCTGGTTCATTAAATTTCAATTATCTCTTAATGCGCTAAAGTATTGGCTCGCTCGCTTATGCATCATGCATAAATTAAAAATATAAATACCTGCACTCTTAACTTTAGTCAGTTATCTATGATGATGTCTCTGTCTCTTTCGTAGTAATAAATAGAGACGGAATCATAGATAACTGATAGTTAAGATAACTGGAAGTTAATAGGGAGTGGTGAAGCAGGCTCTAAATCTACCTGAGCTGGTAACTTTTTTAGCAAAAGTTCACGAACACGATCGCTCGGCAAATCAGTGTGAATCGAATCGATCGGATGTCGTCAACGTCTTCGGTCCTGAAGATCCTTCACATATTGCAATTTGATCATTACACACTTAGGGCCATTCAAGTATTACGTAAGCAGATTTTTTACAATTATTTACCCCCCCTTCCCCTTGTCAGCAAAAGTAAGGAAACCTGTCCCCCCCCCCTTCCATGCTTACGTAATCATCCGTACCTATGGGGCCATCCATAAAGTACGTCACACAGTTTGGACTGGAAATTTGTGACACACGAACAAAATAATCGTAGTCTTCATAGTAAACCCTGTGACACGTTCTCTAAAAATGATGAAATTAGTGTGACGTACTTTATGGACGGCCCCTATACGCATTTTTCTTTTAATGTATTCTGTTTTTATAAATTTGTGAGCCATTTGTGTAAAAAAGTAAGTAATAACTGCTGACGTAATTATGATATCGATCGCTTATGTAATACTTGAACGCTCCCCTTCCAACGGTCGATCCTATCGAGAACCGTCATCAAGAAAGGTGTATTAATGTAAATTATCTTTGAAATTGCAGACAAATGGGAGATAGATCCTTCGGAGTTGGTGTTGCTCGAGGAGTTGGGCGCGGGGCAGTTCGGGGTGGTGCGGCGCGGGCGGTGGCGCGGGCGCATCGACACCGCCGTCAAGATGATGAAGGAGGGCACCATGTCCGAGGACGACTTCATCGAGGAGGCCAAAGTTATGACGTGAGTACTATGACTTGAATTTATCTATATATATTATATAAAAAAACGTCATGTTAGTTATACTATTTATAACTCGAGAACGGCTGAACCGATTTGGCTGAAAATTGGTGGGGAGGTAGCTTAGAACCAGGAATAGGTAACAGGATACTTTTTTTGTTTTCTTTTTCCTTTTTTTGACATTCATTTGTTAAAAATTTAACAAAACGCAACTCACATGGAATAACAAAACGCAACTGACAGCTAAACGTAATGTTGTCTGGTGTATGGTTGAATGAAAATTTGACGAATCAGGGCGGGAATGGATTTTTTAATTTCTCACGGTATCGAACATGAATAGGTACTAAATATTTGTAAACTACATTTCTTGAGGATCACATTGGTGCTTTGAGAAAAAAAAAACTCACGTTGTTGAAAATAAGAGATCGGCACATTTACTTTAAAATGGCTCTATCACTAGAACTCTTATAAAAAAACCCGTTAATTGCTTTATATATCGAGAAATATATGTAATGTAATGACTTTTTATATAATCTGGATACATTTATACACGGAGATTGCTTAGTTAATGGAAGATAAATTAAGTCTATTTTGCTTTAAAATACGAATGTTTGTTCAATTCCAGTAAGTTGCAGCACCAGAACCTAGTGCAGCTTTACGGTGTGTGTTCGAAGCACCGTCCGATCTACATAGTGACGGAATACATGCGCCACGGCTCGTTGTTCAACTACCTGCGCCGCACCGCCGCCGAACAGTTGCCGCCCGCTGTGCTACTCGATATGTGTATACAGGTTGGTACAACTACCATAAGAATAAAAAGAACACAGTAGAACTTAAACTCCCGCCCCGGCCGGACTCAAGGTCACCATATTAGAGTACCCGTTAAACGGGCTACTTAGACTGACGGCCGGCGTCGCCGCACGCGCGTTTGGCTGTTTGCGCGTTCCGTACCTTCATCTTGAAAACGCCGATCTTGGAACAAATAGCGTACCTAATGATTTATAAATCTTAAATTTTGTAAAACTAGAATAAAATAATGATTTCAAAGTAAATAAAAACTTATATTTTCGGTTTAAAGACATTTATTCTCATAAGAACAATACAGTTCACTTAGATGAGATACAAAAAAATATTTTTAAAAATAATAACAACATAAACCACGCGATATTATCTATAGACGTAAGTATAATATTTAACAGTAAGCAACTCTAACTCTAGCAATACGCCTGGACGACAGAAGGGTGTAACGACACCATTTATATAAATGGCGGCGTTTTAGACGCGGTCAAAAGAGATTCCGTTCTACTCTGTTATTATTTATTCTTATGCAACTACTATAGTCCCCGGCCGTTACGAAGTCAATCCTGATTCCTGATAGAATGCACGACTATAAAGTCCTACATAATTTAAGAAAGATTGTTGTAATGAATGAATGAATGAATGAATGAATTAATTAATTAATTAATTAATGATGAATGTTTATTCACAGAACATAGGTACAAAAAGATGTTACATGTAGTACAATTAGGTCCTTAATACATTCAGTCTATAGGTATATGCGACATGTGAAAATTTACATAATTAATATTATAATCCTAGGCCATCTTTACATACCAATTAATAATGGCATCAGTTGTCTTATAAACGCATGTTACTAAAACTTATAGGTCGCAAGTACACACAGCAAAGCTATTCGGTAAGCAGGTTTAAAGCGGCGCGTGCATGCAAAGGTGCTTACCGAATAGCTTTGCTGTGTGTACATACAATGATAAACAAGGTCATGGCATGGCTAATATAAAATCATGGTTAAAATATAAATTATGTCAAATTAATGTCATTGTCGTTCATTATGGTGTGCTAAGGGGAGGCCTTTGTTCAACAGTGGACGTCTTCAGGCTGATGATGATGATGATGATGATGAATGTCATTAAGGTTGTTTTAACTGCCTATCAAGCTTATGTAACATCGACACTGAGGTATGGCATCATATTCTGGACAAACTCGGTTGATAGAGAAATTGCATTTAAGGCGCAGAAAAGGTGTATTCGCTCATTATGTGGAATTCAACAATTATAGTGTATTTTTTTGGCCCGTAGAATTCTGACAGCTGTCAGAATTAGACGTTTCAGGGGACACCAACATTTTTTTCTGCTGAAGAAATAAATTGTCACACTAAGCTTTCGTTATTTTAACTAACAAATAAAAATAATAAAATACGGTGACGTTCTAACATTAGGTACTCAAATAATGGATCTAAAAATTAATGGCAGCTTTTATTTTAACGACAATTGGCCAATTAGAGTACAGAAGATCTAAGTTAAAAACTTTGTTCGGTTTAATGTATTTTGATATTGGGGGAGGATCAATTAAAATATTTTCCTATATTGTGCCGGAAGAATGACAGTTGACTGCTGAAGTTTTACGTTCTGTTCATTCTTTTTTCTTTTTATTAAATACTAGCTGTTGCCAGCGACTTCGTCTGCAAAGAATTCGTTTATCGCTATCCCGCGGGAACTACCCAATTTTCCGGGATAAAAAGTAGCCTATGTGCTATTCCACACTTTTCTCTATCTATGTGCCAAATTTCATCCAGATCCGTTGGGCCTTTCTGGCGTGATTGAGTAACAAACAAACATACATCCATCCATCCATCCATCCATCCATCCATCCATCCAAACTTTCGCATTTATAATATTAAGTTAGATTACGAAAAAAATCAATATATTATAATCGTAGACCGAAGGTTTGTAATATATGACAATACTCAAAGTGATACCCCAAACAATTTATATTCTCCCAAAAAAAAATGATTATTAATTATATCTAAATTATGCAATTTAAAATTAAACCAAATATCTGTTAATTACTAATATGTAAAAATGATTGCTAGTTTAAGTATTTCAACTTCAACATAACATTCTACATTTTTTTTCCTTTTCTTACCACGGATTTAAGGAACGTTCTTATGACTGGTAATACCGAGAAATGTCAGAATTCTACGGGCCAAAAAAATACACTATAGACTCATGTAAACCACACTTCTAAAGATTACGTATACTAACACTGCCTTGTTTGTATGTTTTCAAAATAGCAATTTTTGTAAAGGGTAATCTGCAATTTTTGTAAAGTTTTAGCAGCGCTCGTCTTAGGGATAAAATAAGTTCGATGTCTTCTAAATCAGCGTTATTTAGAAAAATTATACTCGGGATGGTTCCAAAAATGTATAATAAAGTTCCGAACGACATTAGAAATAAAGATATGATTCATTTCAAAAATATGTTATTTGAATGTTTAGTAAAGAAAGCATACTATACTGTTAATGATTATGTATGTATGTAAACTCTTTATTGTGCAAAATAAGCAAGACAAATACAATCATTATTTATCAGACTGCGATTAATTTTAGCTGTGACCTATAATTACAGTCAATTTAATTGCTAAATATAATTTGTACGCCTTATGGCACATGGTGATGCTATACATATAATGTAAGACCTACTTTTTGTACCTATGTTGAACAAATAAAGTATTTTGTATGTATTTTTTTGTTGTTGTTAATGTCAAGCCTCTGTCAACCACAGGAGAAAAATGCAAGACTTGCTTGTTGCGTGTAATAGAATAGTGAGTGGTATTAATACCACACAATATACCGATTTCACGTTAAAAAGTTCGTATAGCAAAAATATTGTCTATGATATTTATGTGCATTAATAAAAATAAATATTTATTGATTGTAAAATATATTAGTAATATTCTATTTCATATGCATTACTATTGTACTCGTAAAGAGGAAGGATTCGAATAAATGAGTATGTTTCTTTATTGGTAACGGACCTAGAGAAAACTTTTTGAATGAGAATGCAAATTTCTTTCTTTGTTCACCATATTTCCAGTACCTAGTAATAGTGATGGTGATTCGGAAAATAACACTATATAATGAAGTAATAAATATAAGTATTATCTCTAGATGTTTTTATACTTTCCTTAATATACGTCTGATAAATATTTTTTATTATAGCTGCAGAGAACTGCATTCAACTCGACTCACACTTGACTATTATTTTATCGATACAATCGAACGTGTATCAGACAACCCTAGAGAATGTGTCAGGATTTACTTCATAGCGGCTGGGCAAGACTATAAACAGAGATTTAAATTTTCAACAAGGTCACGAGTGCCCTAAAGAGTGAGGCCCCAGTGGTGCGTTGCAACGGATCAAAGCATTCAGAACATTAAAGGCATTTATTATTATTTCCGTAGAGGATGCTCTAAAGATGCATACAATACGTTGATCCGTTACGACTCACCATTTTTTATCAATCTCTTCATACATATGAAGAGATTGATAAAAAGACACCGGGTAGCACTCCGGGAGTGTCGGCAGAAGGGAAAACTACACACACGCACACTCGCGCAAAAAGAAAAAAAAAAGATTAAAAAAAAAAACTATTTCTACACGAGATTCGAACTGCGGTTACTTGAGAGAACGCACTGTTATTCCACACCTTATATCACTAGGCCAAACGCACATACGTTAAAGCGACGAAATCAACGTACACTTCAAAAATCGAACGCGACTCTAGCTTCATTCGTATTTCAAAATAAGCGCTTAGAGGATCCTGATATCCTGGTACTTAAACTCTCCCTCCGTCTTACGCCTGACGCGAGTTTAACATTTTTTACCCATCCCAAAGTGTTCAGCGCCGCAAAAGAAGTTTACACTTCGAAAAAGAAAGTATAGAAGTATGTGCAGAATAAACAAGACAAATACAAGTACCGGAAGTCACGCAATATCTGTGCATGCTAACATATATTTCTAGTGTTTCTATTGTAATATTAAATTTCTTGTCGTAATGTTTCAGGTATGCAAAGGAATGGCGTACTTAGAAAGGCACAATTATATTCATAGAGATTTAGCCGCCAGAAATTGTTTAGTTGGAGACGAAAACGTTGTCAAGGTGAGTTCATATTAATAGTAATTTATATACATAACTTCATTGTACGTAAACAAATCACAGTTAAGTAACGGAAACAATACAAAACAAAATTTATATTAGACAGCTATCCCATAAAGGGTTTTCTTCCATAATTTTGAAAAATCTCGAGTTAAAAAGTAAGTCTAGTTCTCTAGTTGAACAATTTTTAAAATCTTAATGAAAAACATCTGGTATTTTCCCGTCCCGATCCCGTGGCAATATCGGGATAAAACTAGCCTTTGTGTTATTCCTGCTATACAGTTAATTATATACCAAACGTAATCCAAATCTTTCCACCCGTTTTAGCCTGATATCACAAACAACACTCGTATGCGGGAGCTAAAAAAAGTACTGCATTCTAGTCTCATCTGTTTCTATATGCACAAATTCTGCTGATTTAAATAAAAATACAAAAAGATAGCCTCAAATTTGGCACCGATACGTGTCATAAGCATACAAAGGGTTAAATGAGCCAGGATATTTTCAAAGCTAGTCGTGTTTCAATAATTACAATGGAAATTGTGACGTATCAAATTATCAATAATAAAAATACATTATTACATTCATACTCTATCGCCAAACTGCAACACAGTTTGTTGCCGAATACTACACACCTTATTTTTCATATGTATTTAAACTTATATAGGTTCACTAAATTTTCATCTATTATCACTAAACCCTATCACAATTAACCATACTTAAAAGTTCTTACTTAACTTTAGTTATTTATTTTCCTCGAGGATGGTATCCATCAAACACGCCTTCAATTTGGTTTTAAATATTCTTTTAGTAGCACACTCTGTCTCAGGGACAAGTTTATTGAATATTCGTGGTATCAAATACCCTCTCGTTCTTTGTCCGTAGTAGTTACAAGATCTTGGTTTCAGATACCTCTTGCGCGAAGTTAATCTAAGACCGCGATTATACGTCCTACATGTTCTAAAGTCTAGGCAGTTATACTGATCACTTGCTAACATATACCTGAACTTAACATGCACTGGCAGTATATTAAATTTCTTAAACAAAATATTATAATTCCCTTTACAGTTTTCTTTCTCTTGTTTATCAATAATTTTAACAATCTCAATTGAAATCAATAAGGTTGAAATTCCAATACAATGCATGTGGTCGCTAAATCGCCTCTGCCTTATAAAGGGTAAGCGGTCGGTCTATAATGGACTTCGCATTAATAATAATAATAACTAATATTTATTTTAGGTGGCCGATTTCGGTCTGGCGCGGTACGTGCTGGATGACCAGTATACCAGTTCCGGCGGCACCAAGTTCCCCATCAAGTGGGCGCCGCCCGAGGTGCTCAACTATACCCGCTTCTCATCCAAGTCCGATGTCTGGGCCTTCGGTGGGTATCTAAACTAGGTCTACTAACCAGGGCCCTATTTTATAAAGCTACAAGTTAAAATTTACAAGCGGAAGTCTCTTTCTGACCCTATGTGTTAGAACAGCGTTTCCCAACCTTTTTCAGCCACGGACCCCTAGGAAATCAAGCACAGTTTTCACGGACCCCCTTAGTAAAATAAACAGCAAAAAAAATCGGATTACATATTTTTTTTTGTTATTATTATTACAGATACAAAATTACGAGACTTATTATCATTTATGTATGGTCCAGAGATGACACCGCGGACCCCCCATACATATACTGGGATCGGGAAACACTGTATTTGATAGCTTCCGCTTGTAAATTGTAACTTGTCACTAAGTATAAAACAAAGTCGCTTTCTCTGTCCCTATGTCCCTATGTATGCTTAAATCTTTAAAACTACGCAACGGATTTTGATGCGGTTTCTTTTTAATAGATAGAGTGAAACAAGAGGAAGGTTTATATGTGTAATACATGCATAATATACCGGGCGAAGCCGGGGCGAGTCGCTAGTAGCTTTATAAAATAGGGCCCTGTAGGTAGTCTTTTGTGCTCGACTCAGGATTTATATTGTGAAATTAGAAATTCGTATAGTGCCGTCCCGCTCACACGAATAGCGTTTAGCCCGTTAACCGCCGTGGTCTTAAATATGACATAAAAATGTCCAGCTCATTTTACCGTAGTCTTTATTTACAAAAAAGTTAAACACGTGTCTAAAAAATAATTTATTGCTAAATCAACCTTAAATCGATGGCTTAGTTTTTAGATACTCGTTCAACGTCTGTTTAATTTTTTTGTAATAACAACGTAAGTGTCAATATATTTTTTGACACTGCCAGTAGGCATATTCGGCATTATCTGATCGGCGGTTAGAAGGTCAAAAGAGTAACAGCTTTTTCTTTATCAAACGCCACCAGTTCTCTGTTATTTAAGTCAAGAAAATGCAGTTTATAACTAAAAACGAAAACTAGGTAATGTAAATGTAATAATAATTGTCTTTGGTTCCAGGTGTTCTAATGTGGGAAGTGTTCACTTGCGGCAAAGTACCGTATGGACGGATGAAGAACTCTGAAGTTGTAGAAATGGTGCAAAGAGGGCATCTGCTAGAGAAACCCGCCGGCTGTTTACCTGAAATTTATAATGTGAGGATGCTGTTTGTTTTTCTTAAAATTTGTCATAATGCATGCATCCTTCTTGCACACGCTGAATGATTTGAAAGCTATGCGTGACCCCGATAAAGTTGCCTAAAGGTGGAAACACATTATTAACACGCGACGCGACTCGATGCAACGAATGTATGCGCATGGCGTCGCGTCGGATGTTCATAGTGTGGTTCTGGTCATAGAAAATATTACAATTTGATTCGACTCAACACGCGTCGCGTGTTAACAATGTGTTTCCACCTTAATTCGAAATGATGACACAATTCTCAGGCGCTGTTTTTAATGAGGATTTTCTTGTTGACAGTGTCTCTAGGGATCTTGCATGCGCGCTGTTTTCACCCTGAACATTATTTTGATCACAACTGACAATCACGCTAATCGTGGCTTTTAGTTTTGTTACCTTAGGCTCTGCCTACTCCGTAAGGGATAAAGGAGTCGTTTAAAAAAAAAACATAATTAAGGGCTTAATTATAACAAAAAAAATTGATTCCTTTGTGTTTTACTACCGTTTCACCTTTATTCCATTGCAATAAGGGTGAAAAAGTTGTAACACAAAGGTATCAATTAACTTTTGTTTTAGTTAAGGCCCTTTTATGTATGTATATGTTTTTGAAAACCAAAGACGTGATTTATGTGTGTATGTAACCGACAATATTGAGCATAACCAATAGCGCCATCCAATTCTAAAGCTCATTAGCGATCGGTCTATAATCGTGGTGTTGTTTTACAGGTGATGCGAGCGTGCTGGCGCTTGCAGCCGGACGAGCGGCCGGCGTTCCGCGGGCTCAAGGAGGAGCTGGCTGTGGTCGCGCAGGGCGTGCTGACCGATTGACTGCGCCTGCTGCTCGCGCTGCTGCGGCCCGCGCCGCCCAACACGCTGCCGCGCGCGCGCCGCCCGCACGCCGCCGCGCCCGTATAGCACGCGCCGCTGTAGCACGAGGCGCGCGCCGCCCCACACTATCACCACATTCATGATTCACAACCGGGTCTAGGTTTTGTCTCATAAAATTGAAGTTCCGAATGTATGGTTTGACATAATTTTCGTTAGTCATGAAGCGTTTTATTTCTGAAACAGTAAATATTTTTTTCAGAATTCTCTCTTCGAGCTAGGCTTGTGCGAACTCTCGACCTGATTTTGTCTGTGAACAGGAGTGACTTATGTAACTTGCGTCATGTGTTGTAGTGGAGGCCGGAAAATAATTGTGATAAAGATAAAAATTAAAAATTTGGAGTGACGTAGTCAGGTGGTAATGAAGCGAATCAGCTCGTCAGAAACCAGTAGCGACCGAATGAATAACATAAATTTTAACTCCCCATTATTTTAGCAAATTGAAAATGTACTAACGACGTATGATTAACAATCGATTAACAATAACTACTTCATATCTTTCTTTGTTTTATATTACGGAATGCAATTTATGTTCTAGCTGAGTTTGTTCGCTCCGTGGCCTCTGACTTTGACTAAATATGGAAACTGATTTGTTTTACCGACCATTTTCTAAAGGGGCGGCTGTCCTATCCTAATTAATATAGCATTTAAAATTATAGTGCCGCTTTGGCAGAAAATAAATCCGATACTCACACAAAGTGTTATTTTTGTGTATTTATTTAATGGGCTACGTAAAAACGTGGCTCACTTAATATTTTTACCTATCATAATTATATTTGCCCCAGCAAAAACTCAAGTTATGAAAGTTGTACCCACAACGGCTTTTATATAATATATCTTTATAGGGCTACAGGGGCTTTCATTGTCAAGCAGGCGATTGAGTCAGGCGGATTGCGTCATCTAAATCCATTTACTACTTTTGTTACTTAAATTAATAGGTAACTTTACAGAACATTCATTTTTGTAGTAAAAAAATATTAAAGTACCTATAATTTGTGTAATGTGAAAGAAAATCCAAATGTGTAAGATACATAATAGCAATAGATTTGTTTATAGAACTTAGAATCCAGATAGATCTGACAGCGAATCGAGACAATAAACACGCGATCGAATAAAAAGGAATTGATAAACGAACAGAAGGAATTGATGATTTCATTAACTTAACTGCAGAAATTAAGCTCACTAGCGCGCCGTCCACTGCCAATCCAACGCTTTAGGCATGCCATGTTTAGCGATTCAATTATATAGCCCGTACGCTATCCCAGCTGTAGTTTTTACTCATTTGCATTCATACATTTTATCATATCATTATCCATTAACGTTTTACTGTAAATATAAAGACTACACATATTTAAGTTAGTTTGTAGATAGTTATAGTGTCATTTTTGTACATGTAGTCATTCCTTTACGCGTAAAGCAGTATTTATGTATATCGTAGTGTTGTCATATTATTATTGTTCCATGCGTCATATATAACGTTTAAGGCCGTGATTAACTTATTGTGATCATTTTGTGCATCTATCTGATGTCAACGTATCATTATACGTAGCAGATGCGTTCCAAGAGGAGTACAGTCTAAAACACTTTAATGTGCACTTAATAATAGTCTCTCGTAATTAATAAAGAACAGACAATATTAGACTGGAAAAAAGGCATTTAGTAAACATTCCTGGGTCCAGAGAGCAAATAAATGACTATTCTATACTTCAGTTAATTTAGAATGAGAAACCACAATAACATTATTGAAGCGAACGAACTGTGGACTGTATGATAATTAAGGCAAGTGGAATAAGTAATGGAAAATGAGAACACCAGCTAAACTGAACCACTCTTTTACTGCTCTCTTCAACTAGACAAAACTAAAACTGACAAGCCATAAAAAAGTATATAAAAACATAAACAATATAAATATGATAAAGAGTTTGCAACAATTATATTGCGGCTGGTCAACTATTTCTTACCTAGCAAACAGTACAGTGCAATAGTTTGGCAGCCGCAAAATTAAATTGTTTTTAATGCCACTTTGTTTGCGTGGCGTCAATTGTTACTCTAGTACAGATCGTAAAGAGATTACAGTACACGAACCGCAATATAATGTTGTTGTGGTTTCTCATCCTAAATTAAATGAAGTATACTTGTTTTCCTTTACAAAATAAGTAGATTTGGAAAATATTGAATTAAAACCACGAAACACTGTACTTCCATCTATTATTATAATTGCTTGTGGATTTTTAATTTATTATATTGATGATTCCAGTTTAGAAGACAATTTTTGGATTGATGTTGCAAGAAGGTTGAAGTCTGAATCATATTCTAATCACCTGCGTTGAGTTAGATTTTCTAGTTAGAAAAACTATAATTGACATTATAATAATTTTGTAAATATTTTCGAAGTAATTTTCTACAGCAGATGGCGTCACAAAACATTCCATTTGTATTGTGTTGAAAGATTTAAAGCATATTTTTTTTGTATATTCTTTGTAGAAAATAATTACCTAGTCATATTTAGCGTAAAGGACAGACGACATAAAAATATGTGATAAAATTTTGATTAAAATCTTATCATGCGTCGCAGTTAGTAGGCGAATATATATATTTCCCGTGTGATACGGCTTTTAACTTTTTTTTAAGAATTCCAGCAAACTAACTAAAAGGCTTATATCTTGTTCCACCTTGAACAACGTGCCAATGTTAGTGTTACATTTATTACTTTTAGGAAAAAAATACAAAATACAGGTACATGTGAGACTAAATATTTGATACGAACATTGTCGTCGACTTGACATGTTAGTTGTTTGCATTCACAATAATTTCAGACCGGTCATTTTGATCCTTTAAAAAAATATTTTATACATTTAGCTATAATTTATACGAACGCAACACGTATGATTGTATATTTTCCTTTATTATTTTCGAATGACCAATCGCTTAAACCTTAAAACATTATATACAAATAATAGCTACATGTTTAATTAATAGGTTTCTAGAGCGATATCAAACTGTTATTCATATCAGTAAACCCCTTCTAAGGTTTATTTTCCTATTGGATAATACTATATTGCGTAATTTCGAAGACAAATTTTATTGTATAAACGATGACAAGTCCACTATGTGATTTTACAATGGGACGTTACGTACGCAGATTTGGCGTATATTTAGTTATGGTGAAAAACGTCTGCGGAGTGGATAGGGCCATCTACTGGAAACTCGCTTCAGATTGTACAGTAATTAATTTGTATAACTGTTTTGTAAAACTAGTAAGACAAGTAAAAATATTGTAATCACATGCAGTTTGTTTTTCTTAATTACCTATCCGTGTTAGGCTCCTATACTATATGCGTCTGAAAATGATCTCTGTAATGTTTTGAGTGAAACTTAACATGCTTATTGGCACTTACCTATGCAAGTTAATGCTGGTCTATATAGTAGTTAAAATCTGTGGCCTTTATAGGTATCATTAGTTGTAAATGTTGTGCAACATAATACTGCAGAAAATAGTGCAACACTCATTATTATTTGCTTTATTGGTAAGTGTAAATAAAACATTACTTTTTATTAAAATTATGGTTACGACTAATTAGAATAGATATAATTTACAATCTCAAAGCCAAAACAAGATGGCACATCCAAAAATCGGTGGACATAGTAAAATTTCAAGTATAAATCATTTGCAGGTACAAGATTATTATTTAGTACAATAGAGTTCTGTGTTGTACAATATATACAAAAGCATAGCTTATATTAAATGCAGTTATAAAAACTAATAAGTTGAGCTATTCCCACTTTCAAGCCCCGACTTGAAACTATTATTTTAGAGGGTATGAGTGACAAGAAATATTCCCAGTATACCACAAGTCAGAGTCAGATATAATCATGCTGACCAACATATATCGGAACACTCTTTGACATTTAAATCATTGTTCTAATATATTTAGAAACTCGCCGTATGACGCTGACTTTACCAGTGGGAGTAGCACAAATCATTTTCTTGTGGCATCTAGCAAATTTAACATACAGGTTTGTTATGAGTCGTATCGTCACACGTTCCCTTATTCCATCCATTAAACAAAAAACTACAAGCAACTTGTTCAGAATGATCAGTAAGTATTTCTCATGTATATCTAAATAAATAAATAAGCCACATAAGCGAGTGCCTGTATAGGTTATGGTGTCGTCGATTATTTTAATGGGTTATTCGTGCATCCTCTATTGAGTTCACGAATGTTCAGTTAGTATAAGTGTCACGCCGATCAGTATAAGCGTAAATTTCAACGTTAGTTTCTGCATTCGTAGTCGTCATCAGATACGTCGGAGCTGTCTAGGGTGCTCAAAAATGTATAAGTATAAGGAACATTGGGGAGCTTCAGATGCCCGAATGGCAAGTCGGCAAGAAATAGGAGCCCCGCTGTGTGGAGCTCCGTCGACTTGGTGTACGAATTTGGAAAATAGTTTAAGAGGATTTTTGGAGTACAGTCGCCATCAGATATATCGTAGCGGGCGAGGTCCTCAAATAATTCGGAGCAGCCTTAAATTTCAATAAATTCGTTACACTGTAAGGCTAATAACATCAGAACACGCAATTAGTCATAAATATAATAGCGGCGACTTTTCAATAAAATCGGGACGTCACTGCGGCCTTAGCACGCTAAAATGTAGACAAATATATGTCTGTGGATAAAATATATTGTCACGACATATTTTATCGCGGGCCCTAACATGCTATGGACGAAACATAAAATTAACCCTAGGTTTAAATTTTATCACACGACATAAAGCAGTGTTGCCAACGATTTAAAAAAATGCATTTCGGTCATTGTATTCGTTCAAACGCTCAGTGTAATTGAGTCTTATTTTAACATTCTACCTATTAAAGATGTCAAAGAATCTTAGCGGCTGACTCGTAATTAGTGTTTATCGTGATTTGGTCGGATTATTGCATTTGTCGTGATTGGCGGCTTGGTTTAGGCATGTCACATATGAGTGGTGGTGGTTCATTTTTTTTAATGTTTGCCAGATAAGTAGGTTAGATGGTCTACTTACGGCTTAGTTAGTTTCCAGCCTCTACAGTAATGTATTATTGATTACAATAGCACAATAATTGAACATAACATAAAATTAAACATCATTTCACACAGTTCATTCAAATCAAAACAATTCGTTATTTAATTCTAGTTTATCATGTTATTTCTTTTGTAACTGTATATGCGTCGGAAATCACTGAGCCCACCGCAGCACGTTTGGGCACAAACAGAGGTTACGATTCTCGCCTTTTGTATGATTAATATCTACATAACTGCCTCTTTTTAAATTTATAATTATCATTGGCCATAGTATTAAATTTGTCGCAGTCCTCAAGCCACCTACATAAATTTATCCCAACTAACTGTCAAAAGGGTATTAATTATGTCTACATTTGGATTACCGTGTTAGAGCAATAGACAAATTGTCTACTCAGTCGTCAAGTGTGGATAAAATACCGCGACATAATTTAGCGTGCTAGTCACCGCGACAAAATATCGTTTGTCGCTCATTTGTAGACAAAATGGGTAGATAAACGTTACCGTGCTAGCCAGGCAGATCGTCAAAGTTATCGATGCAGACAGGCTGACCATAAAGATCGGAACATTTTTGGAAAATATACCTTAACTTTGTGACAAACAGTTTAAATTACAGTGTGTTTATAATAAAATTAATTTTATAAAACAGAACTACATGCTTTGACTTATTACAGCAGAAGAAGAAAAAAAATAATCGTAAAAAAAGTATATGGCAATTTAGTGGCCAGTAACAATTATACAACAAAAAAGGTTTTATGTTACTAACACAGTGAATTATGCATGCAGACGCGTAAACTATGTAGGTGACATATCTTTCATTTTGGCATGACGTTTGAGCCTTATTTGTATTTTGTTTGGAATTCGAATCTATTCTTTGCGTAAGGTTTATTTTCCACATATGTTCCGATATTTGTGATCAGCCTGACTGCGTCGATACCTTTGACGATATGTGCTTGATGATATTTTTAGCTCATTGAACGTCCCGAATTTATTGAAAAGTCGCTGCTCTTATATTTATGACGGATTGTGTGTTCCGATGTTATTAACCATATCTAGTGTAACGAATTTATTGAAATTTAATGCTGCTCCGAAATATTTGAGGACCTCGCCCGCTACGATATATCTGATGGCGACTGTACTTTCGAATCATAATTGCGGGAATTGTACGAAAGTATATGGAGACTATTCTGGTTCGAATTTGAATGGACCAATTCAAGCTGAAATCGAATAATGCAAGGCAAAGTTTTGTGTCTCAGATGTGATTCGCTCCCGCTTTCACTGCAAGCGATCTCACCGGCATACACCTAGTGAACCAGGCCTATTAAACTTAACATAAATCTACAATAATAACATATTTGTCATAAATAGTGATCACTGCCTCTATTTTGCTTTTTAATTAGTTAAGACATACCCTGTCGTTAGAATTACAGAATATCAGCATATTTGTACAAACACTAGCATGAAAAGACTTTATCATTGATCTTTTACGGTTCACTGTAAACAATAGTATACTTTTACCTACTTATTTAATAAAGTGGTGGTCTATAAATTTGTTTTAAATTCAAAAGAACATTTATTTACCTATTTGAAATTTTCTAACAAAAATTTTCGCATGACAGGTTTAAAATGTACAAGCGGCTATAAAAGAGGGTATTTGTAATAATAAAATTAGATACTCATACATAATCTAAGTTAACGACTTCAAACATTAAAACAAAATAACGTAACACCATCACTATGAATAACTATTTATCAATCTTAAGGTTTCCTAATATTTAATTAACAAGAAATAATTCATTTTCAAATATAACAAATTGACTTTTTGGTGTTGTGTTCTTGTTTCTCGCACTAACAATAACAACAATAATTGTGACAAATTCCACTACCAGTTTCAAAAATAAACTATTGTGTAGATACTTAAAGCTAATTATTAAAGTGAAGTGTTTGACTAGCTAATTAATTAACAAGCCCCATGACTGCAATTGAATTAATTTCTAGGGTTTTCTAGCATTATTGCTAAGGGATAAAGTATTTTTCTGACAAAATTTAAAGCTGGGTCAGTAGTTTCATTACTACTATCAAGTACAGTCAGCCACATGCAGTATTCAATGCACTAACGTTTGGCGGTATGATTTGAGACTGCATTTGCCAAGAGAAGTAACTGTCAACCAGGAATAATTTTAAAAATCATAAAGTACCCTCATATTTTTTAAAATGGCAAGCAAATTGGTGACAATAAGTAAAGAAAGGCTAAGTAAAACATGTTCATAACTATTACAATAAATGAAGAAACTGTAACTCAGTATAGGCCTTACACACTAGCAAAATAATCTAAGATTTATAAAGTAAGCTTAATATTAAGTATTTATATTTCTAAGTTGTTTATCAAGTCCTGTATAATGCCTTGTCGTTATTTAGTAATATTATCAAATACTTGGCCCAAATACCATTAAGGTGGCAGTTAAACGTCTGTTGGTAAGATGTCCGGTATTAAATATTGACATAGATCCATCTCAGAGCTCACAAATGTTACTTTGCTTGACGTGTTTTCGTCCAACCTGCAGACAAAAAATAAAAAACAAAAACATTAAATTGTACTGATCATAAGAGTTGTAAATGCAAGACCTAAAATAATGTATTTAAGATGCAATATTCTAAATTCACATGCACAATTTACTAGGGTGTGCTAATTTCAGGTCTTTCATTTTAGCTTGTACAACTACAATATAAATATCTGCTGGAATTTATAAGTCTTTATCATCTTTGGTAAGAAAATATTTTCATATTGACTTGGCAGAGGCAATCATGTCTCAAATCATAAAAATATTTATTATACTGTTATCAAATATTATGAATACCTACCACATTTAATCATAACCTTAATAGTTCATCATTACATAAGACATCAACAATGATAATAAACATCAAACATATTAAATAGGATGTGAAGCATTAACCTCAAACTAGATTCTGCATGCTGCATTCAGTAATTTGAGCTTTTGTATAAGTGAAAGTGTACAAACCATCCTTTAATAACAGCCCAGCAACCCGAGAAGAATGTTGGGGCATTGATAATCAAGCAAACTCCGAGGCGCTCTGGATAATGTCTACTGAGGAGCCAGATGAGGTTCTTAAGCACTTGGTAGTCCATGCACGACAGTGTGAACCCATTCAGGTCGAACACTATGCACAGGTTGTCAACCACTTCCTCAAAACATTTTTTACTGGCGTCTTCCTGAAATATAGATTCATTTTATGAGGAAAGTGACACAGCCCTTCAACTATGGTACTGCTAGTATTTTCCTTGTTAGTGTGGCTGCATCAAAGTTTTAACAGGTCCAATACTATTTCTATATATTCCGTTTATATAATAGTACTATTATCAATGCTTCTTTCTAATGTGGTCAACATAACCATATCTGAGTGCAGACTTTCCCCAGTAAATAACAAACTATTCCACAAAATGTAATGGTGAAGGTAGGACTCTGTAACCAGTTGTGAGACATAAATTGGGGTGCAGTTAATGTAGGATTCAGAATGAACAGTTTAGAGCAGCGGTTGTCACACTTTACTGGCCAAGGGCCACATATGACAGTGTGAGTTCCAGGGCCAGGCAGCAGAGTATATGAAGGCGCTCCAAGAGCCTTTGCACACTTATACATATGTATTCAGCTTATTTCGTTATTTGAAACAATTTACTTTGCCGAGGGCCGCACAAATAACGGCCATGGGCCGCAATTTGACGACCACGGGTTTAAAGTGTAACACCTACACACAAATTGAATTAACGGGGGGCACAAATTATCTGGTTGTATTTTCCGATTAAGTTATTAAATTACCAAGCAGTAGACTATAAACTTAGTGAGGTCATCAATGTTGCGGTCGTTGGAACTGTGGTTCTTAGCAGGAATGTAGACAATGGGACGCCCGGTAATATCTCGGTGCCTCAGAACTCTGGCCTTATCTTTGTATTTCTCTATTAGTTCAGTGTCCTTATGCAACTCAGTCACACCATATTCTGCGCGCCATTTGTTGGTTTTAATGATAGCCTGAAACATTTGTTTGAATGTAATAATGTAAGTATGTATATCATAATGATTGACTGTCACAAAACTTTGATGAAATGATAAGATAGGAGTTTGGTTAATTAGTAAACAAGTTGAACGTTTATTTAAAGCCTGTAAATAAGTTACCTGGAATGCACTGTCGACGGTTTTAAAGGCGCGTAAATATCTTCGTAAAGAGAAGTCGTTGTGGTACTGCAATGGGTCGGCACTTGCTATTAAATTCATCCGTTCTTTTAGTTGCTTCAAATCGTGTTCATTTACGGGCTTTGGTTCTTCCGCCATGGTTGCCGCAGCAAACTCAAATTATTTTCAAAGAAATTAGAATCTGGTTTCTTCTCAAATTAATTTAAGTGTCTATAAATTAATAATCAATAAATTGAAATATTTTTACAAAAACACCACCTTTAAACAAAGTCAAAACACCATGAATGGTCATAGATTAGATAAGTAAGAAATAAATGGACATTATCTGTCACTTTACGCTGCTCATGCTGTCATGTCAAAGTGTTTTTTTTTTTTTCATTTTAGTTCCCTCTAGGAACGGTTAAGGAGTCTTCGCCCATACTGCCATGTAATTTTTCACCTCTCTAGCTCGCAAAGCCCTTTTTGTTTGTTTGACATCGATTGAGAAAATCGCTTTTTATCCACATGTGAAAAAAGAGTTTTGACATATGATTTGAAGGCAGCTTTAGTGATATTTGACAGCTAACAAAGCGAAAAACGTTAAAAGTGCTGAATTTTTAACATCAAAATTAGGTAATGAATTGCATCGAGTAAAAAACACTAAATACAACATTAACCTTCATTGTTGTTGTAAAAATTGATAAAATGCTGTGCCAGTCCAAGTAAGTCAATGTGGGAACAAAACGCATCTGAAATATTTTTTTTATAAAATTCATCCCTTGTAAAGGAATTATTGTCCATTCAGCCAATATTAAAGGTTGTAATGCCGGTTCACTGTTTTTAAACACATAAATATATAAAAATATATATTTATATTTTGTTATGTGCTTACTGTAGCACTTGATGGTCCCAACGGAAAACTAGCGCTGGGGGGCAACTCCGAAATCCGATTTTCGAAGTTCGTATCACACCGTCCCTCTCACTCTCAAATTAATAACTATTAGTGAGAGCGGAACGGCACGAAACGAACTTCGAAAATCGGATTTCGGAGTATAAGGCCTGGCTGCAAGGCCAGCATTAGGCTGAGGTATTTTGTGATGTATGTCCTCATGTTGATGTTACCTACTTCTTTTTTTTCTGTAATTTATATCACGAATAAATGTTTTCTTTCTTTCTTTCAAATAAAAAAAAAACATAAGTCAAAACTTTTGAACTAAGCCGTCAACGTTAAATATTCGCATGTTTTTCTAGTTATTTTGTTATTAAAAATGAGTGATAGTACAAACCCATATTCTTATTTTCCTCGCTGTAGTGAGGTGAAAAGTTTTGTGTTATACACGGGTGAAAAGTTATTTTACGCCTCGTGTGTTGAAACACTCGCTACGCTCAGGATTCTATTTTTGAATCACTCGCTTCGCTCGTGGTCAATCATAGGATCTTTTCACTAGCTCGTGTTTTAAATGAACACTCGCGGGTAAAATACAAATTGTATAACAAATAACAGAACTATCGTTAAAATGAATGAAATGAAATGAAATGAAATGTTTTATTACCAGACTTACGTCCATATTACAACAGAATATTTAAAAATTAAAATTAAATGTCAAATTTGCTCAAATTAAATCAAACTAAATCAAACTAAAGTATATAAAATTAAACGAGGTCAAATCAAATTAAATTAAATCAATCAATTAAATTAAATTACACAAAATTGAATCAAATTAAATCAAACAAATAAAATAAAATATAGTAATAAAAGTCCAACATCTCAGGTTACCCCTATCCCGTGACGATTGGCTTATGATATGCCCTCCAAAGGCAAAGTCATTGTCTTTTTATGATTTTAATTACGGTAATAGTAATACATTTCATGTCTGTAAGATGTTGCTCTACTTATACGGAACCACTATCAGCTATCAGGGCTCAATAGGAAACCATGAGATTAAACCTATTTGTTTACTAGCTACCCTGCAAGTGGGACTACGTGGGAATAGCAAGGTAAGTGTTACCTATTTGTTCATTCCCAATGCGGCCTTTATAATAAAAAAGTGAGCGGAGAAACAAAAAGGCGAGTAATATTTTGTGGATTACCACATAATATATATATATATATATATATATATATATATATAAATAATACAATTAAAACAATACGAATATGTGTTAATTCTTTATTAATGATGGTTTAAAGAAACAAAAGTATCTTGTATTATGCCATTTACGACAAAAGGCCATTAACGGTGAATGCTGGTAGGTGAGGGATGGTCCTCCTGAAGTCGTCAACGTCGCAGCAGAAGCTGTATCCCTGGTCGATTCTATCAATATTCCAACCAACCCAGTTGAAGGCAGCATTGTTGCGGCAGCGGTCCGTGCAGAAGGTCAGAGCGCGGACTTCCGCTTCAGTGTAGTAGGGGTTGTTGATACTCACGAAAGCTGTGCCCAGGCGTCTCGATTCATCGTAGACGACCTGCAAGGTAATGTAGAGTCATCATTGATGATTTTTATCGCAAATAATTACTCGTACATGACTGATAAAGCGATAACCCAATTCGGTGATCGGTGGTTGTTTAGCATGACTAATGTCTACCCGTACCTACCTACCTATGTAAACTCCAGAATGGGCCTATATCGGATGGTCGAATAAGTGTTGGGTTTAATGTAATATTTGGTGAAGTGATCGTTTGGTCTAAATTGAATTTATACTGAAACCATCGTCTTATCAGGAAAATTATAAAATAAACCTAACCTAGTCCACACAGCTTCTGTAAAATATACTCAGCAGCACAAAACTCAGTCCAGTCATACCAAATTATCTGTATCGGATACAAGACAAGAGGGCCACATTTTTTGCCGCTGAGTATATTTTCTGAAATATTTTAACCACCCACAGATAGAGACATTTTAGACCAGACTAATTTATTCGACCTAACAATACGTTAGATCAAAAATTATTCGACCAAACGAAGGGCTACAGTACTAACTATTGTATTTTAATTAACTCTTACTGCAAAATAACTTCGTCTCTAGTAATCATGAGTTTCGTTTACCTTGTAGTAGTAAAGCGGGACGGGCAACTGCGGGTTGTTGTTGGCGTCGCGATGTAAGTAGATGTCACGGAGGACGTTGTTGCCGTCACGCAGCTGGGTCACGCCGAACGTGCCGGTGTAGATTATAGTGTGGTAGCCAGCAGCACCGATGCGTGCGCGCAGGTTCTAAAGACAAGGCGGGAAAGTATCATTTAGTCTTAAGGGAGGTTTTCCACGCTTTTCATATAACTATTTAAAGTCTCTTCTTTAGGGATTGGTTTGCGTATATTATGAAAAGTTTAACAAACAATGGGGCTGATTATTTATTAGAATTAGATATAATTTGTTTTTGAAACAAAAAGGCGTAGTAGAGGGCGTTGTAGGCGCTCCCTGTGGTATTTTGATTTATACCTTTTTACTGAATAAAATGTCTGCGTTAAAAGATGACTTTCATCAGGCTTTTGGCCCGGCACGCTTCCACGCATTCAGTAAACGGAGTAGCATTGAAAAATGCAGGAGAAAGACCAGAAGACTGTTGAATCTTAAATTTAAACTGAATAAAAGCACTGGTCACCGGTATTCAAGAATATATTATTTCCAAGATATTAATACAACGCCATTTCTAATACGACCATCGCGGGAAGAGGCCACGCAGCGTAGCTCTGTCTGTCAAACCAGACTATAGCATTAGGCTACAAGGCAACGTTCAGGAATCAGTCTAACAATACATACATACAAACATACCGTCACGCCTCTTTCCCACAGGGGTAGGCACAAACTACTTTGTTCCACTTGCCACGATCCTGACATACCTATTTCGCTCGTCCTTTCGGGTATCTTAAATGTCATTAGACGATATAGAGCTCCCTCAGTATTCGCAGGAATAGCGTCTTGATAGTTACAAAAGTCTTTTTTTAAGACAGTAATCAAGGGTACCTGTTCAAGCCAGTTCCAATTGCCGCCGTTGAACGGCTGCCACTGAGGTGCAGCATTAATGAACCAGAAGGTGGCGCGCTGGCCCGTGGCGAACACATAGTCGGACTTGGCAGCCAAGTGACCACGCGCCAAGAACTGGACGCTAGTGACGTATTTATCAGCTTGCTCCTGGCCAACAATGTTCGCGATAGCGATTTTCTGTTGCACTTGGGTGTAGGCAGTGTTTACAGCCAGACCAGGGAACCAGCTACCAGCTGTAACAGAAAAGTGTTAATTTATACTTACCAATAACTTTGCCATTAACTCAGCTGAAATCATAACTAAATTTGGTTTCTTCTGTGCCTAATGAAGGCAAACATCAAAGTGATCAAGCTACAGTACATGGGTGGCGACCGGTTGACCTAGCGGTTAGTGACTGCCTATGAAGCTAGAGATCCCGGTTTCGAATCCCGGTAGAGGCAGACACTTGAATATTAATCATAGTACCCGAGTCATGGATGTTATTTGTATTTATGTATGTTTATCCGTTACTTAGTATAAAATACTACTACCTTTGCTTAGTTTGGGACTAGCTAGATCAGTTGGAGTGAATGTGAATTATCCCGTAATTTTTATTTATTTCCTTCCATTCTGGTCTGGGAGCAAAGAAAAATCATGAAAAAACATAGAACGTACCAGTTGCTTCTCTTCCCGCGCAGATGGTAAAAGCCCATCGAGGGAACGGGCAAAAATCTTAGGAATCATGTTATAGACGATGCCGCTAGCAACTCATCACTGTTTTGATTCGCCTTTCCACCTACACGCCCACAATCATACTAAACGTGGCCTTTATAGACTCTGTCTACCCCGTAAGTGATAAAGATGTGATTGGCGTATGTGTGTGTTTATTTATTTAGTGGTATGGCATTAAGGTGGTTGAATTATGATTGGCTTGTGTGTTCGCATACACAGCATGCGATAAAAAATACTTTAGAACCGCTTTTGCGTAATCAATTCGGCGAATTTGCCTAGCTGTTACCTTTTATATTTAGATTCTAGTAAATCTGAAAGTTTGCTAAGTTACCTAACCAGCTGGGACGGTCTACGCCAGTTTGGTGGACGGCGTTGGCGGGAGTCTGTTCGTACATCACATACAGCACTTCCAGGCGATTTTGGTCGAAGCAGGACACGTACAGAGGATACAACCATCCGTTAACAATGAAACCCACTCTGAAAACCAAACAGTTTGTAAAATACGAGTACAAAAATATAAATAACAACATTCGTTGGTATTCAAAAACCGCCTCATTGAGTCTACATCAGATTTCTTTGTGTACCGAATCTATATATCACTGATATAAAACAAACTACAGCTAAATACGAAGATGAAAACGCATTCTTTCAATTTAAAAGTTAGCTGGACCAGGGGCCTTACCATGACGTACTAATTTCGACTCAGTTCAAGTTTTAGCTGTCACTTTTAGTACCTATGAATCTGACAGCGAGTGAGCCTAAACTGAATCGCATTAAGACGTCATGGTAAGGCCCCAGTTAGCTTGTGTGTGTTTAACTGAGTTTCGCTACCGTACATCAAAGCCACCGAACAACGGTTAAATAAATAACGACACTGTCTTCTTCAACCTCGACATTGGCGGAATCATCGACAGTATCGATGGCGCTATCTCTTTTTAAAAATTGAATTGAATTGTGTGTGTTTATGTTTGGCGTGTTGTTGTTATGTTCTTGTTTTTGTGAATGTAGATGTTACTTACTGAATAATTAAGTTGTTGTTGTAGCATCTGGTGTTGGTGCCTAGAGTATCATGGTAGGCGTGCGCCGAGCACGTCAGCCCACCGAATGCTCCATTGCCATTCAACCAGCCAGCGCCAGATACCAGATTGTCGTTTACACAAGTAGCAGTCTGAGGTAGGACAGACGTATGGTTTTAATACAAGTCCTTGGGGCCTTACCATGACGTCTTAATGCGATTCAGTTTAGGTTCGCTGGTTTAGATTCAAACTAAAAGTGACAGCTAAAACTTGAACTGAGTCGGAATTAGGACGTCATGGTAAGCCCCATGATTCAATTGTTCATAGATCTGATGTCACTTATTTTAAGGGTGGCATACACAACAGAGCTGACCTGATGAGTGACAACATTCACGGACAACCTGGTGCCCCCAATTACAGATTCGTTAAACAGCCTAAGAAGAATTTACACGTGCCAGTAATTTTGTATAATATTTTTTTTTGTAGGCTGTTTTAATCTCACACCTGAAAACAGCTACGCGAATACAGCTGTTCGACGGCAAGATTAACGAGTAAGATAATGACAGCGATCCGAATCAACAATATACATACAAGGTCCTAAATACACATTCTAGACAAACGTGTACCATCGGCCCCATCTTCGCCTTCCATGAAGCAACATTTGAAGTCGCGTAAGCCTGTTTTATATAAATATTTAAAATACTCGAAAACTATTTATAAATACATACATACATACATAAATAAATCACGTCTTTATCCCTTATCCCTTACAGGGTAGACGCAGCCTAAGGTAACAAGACCTACAGGCCACTTTTAGCAGATTGTGGGCGTAAAGGTGGAAAGAGGAATATAAATACTTACAGCAGTTTGGACTCCGGATTGTGCTAGCTGGGAATGCTGGATGGTGCGGCCTGAGCCGGTACAGGCGATGGTGACCTGCTCTCCGGTGTTCAATCGGATCTGGCCCGAGTTTCCATCGGCAGCCATGTAGTGGCCTCCCCGAAGATACACAGGCTGAGGTTGGCCGAGGTCACCATTCACTCGAATGGTGCAGCCTGTAAAGGAAAGCTTTAATCAAATCTGACATTGAAAAATCTGCCCAGAATCAAACATCTCCGTGTTTACTGAAGGAATTATTTACCGCTGCGAGCTTCGACTTTGCTGGTGACGTTTGAGCCCCATTTTTGCTCCTCAACAGCCAGCCAAGCGTCCAAATAGTCATCCCAGTCGTCTTCGTTGAGGACGAACACTAGCTCTCCGGGATCTGGCATGTCCGTGGGCATCGCCGCCACCGCCGCTGCCAGAGCAGCAACCACCAAAACCAGACGCATCATCTTCTGATCGGAGTTTACGCCGCTGTACTTAGGGACTAAGTCAGCATATACAACATATTACAGAGCATTTATATGTACGCAGTATCTTAATTCAGAGACCGAATCAGCATTGAAAAATTAATTGATAAAAGTTAATCAATCATAACTGAAAATATCTTTGATTGATAATGTACCTATGCGACTCATAAAGTACCCGATTAAGTATGATAAAGTAAAGTCTCGTGTTAGTATGTTGAAAAGTTGGATTGATTTTAGCTAATCACTCGATTAAATTGGATATTCATGAAAATTTACGTAATGCTCACACCTTTATTAAACTGCGTTAAAATGTCTTTGTCTTGAGCGCGTGAAGTGACGGCAGAATGGCGGGTGTTTGGAAATGGGTGTGGCTCGGTTTTTGGATTGATTCAGCTACGTTTAGTATAGTTACGTCTGATTTCATACCTATCACTTTAAATCCGCATAATCAATATGTTACAATCACATCAGGTTTTTTTTAACAAATACAATAAATGCTGTGAGGTCTTTATTTTTCTATGCCCGTCACGTAACATCTCTAATGTATATAATATGTCATTCTATGTTATTCTATGATCATCACCATGTTCTGCCTTCTAAAGGCACTTTTAATGATGTTGGTTCAACGCGAATATACAGTGTTTCTGCAAATCTTAGCATCCTCCGCCGTCGGTGTGTGTTTGTACTCGTAGTCGATGTTAGAGGTTGATTAGTGTAAAATTATAATTATTATTATGTACAGTCGACGTCGAAAATATCTTTACTTTAGTGCCTTGTCGCTCCAAGCACTTTGACAACTTCATATGAGAGTTCAAACATGAAGTTACAACGACAAAGCCACTAAAGCGTAAATATATCTATGACGTCGACTGTACGTACATAATTTTTAACCGATAAAATCTCGTCTTAGTTAAAGATAATGAATAAAACAACTAAATAATCGGACTCAATAAAATAATGTAAAAAATGCTTGTTGAATATGATTTAATATCAAAATAGCAAGCAGCAACTGCTTTAGCGATATTAAAATAACACTTAGGCCAAAAGCCCATTGACGGTGAACGCTGGCAGGTGTGGGATGGTCCTTCTGAAGTCGTTGACATCGCAGCAGAAGCTGTAACCGATGTCAATACGATCAGGCTGCCACCGGAGCCAGTTGAAGGCAGCATTGTTGCGGCAGCGGTCTGTGCAGAAGGTCAGAGCGCGAGCCTCTGCTAGTGTGTAGTACGGATTATTGATGCTCACAAATGCTGTACCCAATCGTCTCGATTCATCGTAGACGACCTGAAACGTTATACAGTGTTAATAATATATATTAGCGTTAAGTTCTGATTTATCAGCAGGGGGACCGTGGTTGAGTTGGAGTTCGTTGTTGATTGTTTAAAAACGAATGCAGAATTCATCTTGGCCCCGCGTTGTGATAGTTGGTGCAAAGGTCTTTAATATGTAGTTTAAATTAGAGTTGACGAAATAAGAGCCATACTTTTTATTTTATATGATTTACCTTGGTTGATGTATCGAACGATTTGAACGTATCGAACTGATGGTATTACTTGGTAGTCGTGTTTACCTTGTAGTAGTAAAGCGGGACGGGCAACTGCGGGTTGTTGTTGGCGTCACGGTGCAGGAAGATGTCACGGAGGACGTTGTTGCCGTCACGCAGTTGGGACACACCGAACGTGCCGGTATAGATCACAGTGCGGTAGCCAGCAGCGCCAATGCGTGCACGCAAGTTCTGTTAAGTAAGTAGGTAGTCAATTTTACATATAAAATGTTACCTAAAAGCTCAATGGGTACCTATGCCTAATAGTTTTGGATTCGACAGGAAATTTGAACAAGTGCTATGAAAAAATCAATCCCGGTTTCACCACTCGTTATATAGTTACTTAGGTGTTGGAACTTGTATCACATTACATGAACGCTGTATACTAAACTTATCTTAGTGTAGGTAGTGTAGATCAAGCTGTTCTCGCTTTATTGGTGAACGCACATTGCAGCTACCAACAAACGTCGCCAGTGCAATGTGTCAGTCAGTCATTTGTGTAATTTATATTTTCAAAGGATCTTGTTGATAAATACAAGAGTTAAAAGAAAACCTGTTCAAGCCAGTTCCAGTTTCCAGCGTTAAATGGCTGCCATTGAGGTGCAGCGTTAATGAACCAGAAGGTAGCTCGCTGTCCCGTCGCAAAAACATAATCGGACTTGGCCGCCAAGTGACCACGCGCCAAAAATTGGGTGCTAGTCACGTACTTATCGGCCTGCGCTTGGCCAACTGTGTTGGCGATAGCGATTTTCTGTTGCACTTGAGTATAGGCATTGTTTACTGCCAGACCAGGGAACCAGCTGCCAGCTGCAAAACAGTGTGCACATATTATGTAAATAAATAAGTAAATTCACACAATGCAGTTATGTCGGGGTGAGAACATTTTCTGGACCTTACCTAACCAGCTGGGTCGGTCTACGCCAGTTTGGTGGACGGCGTTCTCGGGAGTTTGTTCGTACATCACGTACAGCACTTCTAGGCGCCTTTGGTCGAAGCAGGACACGTACAGAGGATATAACCATCCGTTAACAATGAAACCCACCCTAAAAATCACAATACTTGCGTTAATTTGAAGTCAATTTACTTAATACGGATGATGCCCATTGTTTTTATCCTTTCTCTTCGTCTTCTTCTTTAAAATTATGGTCCCGTAAACACCCTTTAAATAGACTACGAAATGATGGTTAAAAGTTATTCAGAAAGTTGATATCTGTAAAACGAAATACATTATTATCTTTCTTATACTCACAACAACAAAAAATCATAGCACGGGAAAGTTCAAATATTTACGAGCACTCGTTGAAAGAGCTTGATAAAAAAAAAAAAAAGTCAAAAATTTATTTTGCAAATAGGCCGCCGAAGGCGTTACATGTCTTTTTTTGAATCTACCAGCGCATTCGGAAAGACCATCATTGCCAAGAAGAATGCGCCGCAAGAAACTTGGCAGAAAGTCATTTTTTCAAAATAAAATAGATTTACAATAGTACTTAAATTCTACTTAACTTACCTAATACAATTAATACATTTTATAAAAGGGATGTAAAAGGTCCCTAAGTTAAGTCCGTACCTTAAATTACATTGGTCTATAGTAGAGATGTATAAAGTCTCTACTGGTCAAAGCGAAACAAAATATGCGATAATGATAAGAAAGAGAAAGCAAAAGCAAAAAGTGAATAAAAATAATCTAAGTTTAGTGGAGGTGTAAAACGCCTCCACCGTCAAATAAGTTAATTGGAGATATCTCCAATGTCGATGAGAAAAAGAGCAAAAAAAAAATATATATTATATATAATAAAAAATATGAAATATGCATTTCATGTCAAGTAAGTAACTGATAAGCTTTCGGATTCCGAAGGCAAGCTTACGTCTGCCGCCCCCAATGTTGGCTCACACGCGCTCATGTCATGCTCTGAAAGCAGAGCGGTACCGAGGGCATGTATCACTTCCGTCCCCACAGGCTCGCTATGGGGACGTTTTAGGAACTTCGACGCTGCTAGCCTGTAACTAGACAGTAAATGAAAAAATAAAACAACAAAAGAAAACGGAAATCCATAAGCTTAACAATATACCTACCTAATACCTAACTTAGCACACATACACATACGACATAGCAATATTTATGTCCTTGTAAATAATTAATAATAATAAAAATAAAAATATTACTAAAGTAAAAAGAAAATAATAATACAAACTAATTAAAACAGGTAGGCACAAAAATTGATAGAAAATTGTAACTATTCTAGGTGTCGTGTCGGTGACTAAAGTTTAGAGATTCTCATGGAATGCATGACTCTTTACTAACTGAATTATCAGGTTGTTGTTGAAGCATCTGTTGTTGGTGCCCAGAGCTTCATGGAAGGCGTGACCGTTGCAGGTCAGTCCACCGAACGCACCATTGCCGTTCAACCAACCGGAGCCTGACACCAGATTGTTGTTCACACATGTAGCCGTCTGCGGGTTAGTTTTTAATTATATTTATTTACCTATCCAGACTATTTCTGTTAAGCTGGCGGTCTCACTTTTGTTTTCAGAAGTCGTTGTTACGTGGAAATTTCGCAAAATCCGTCTTTATTGCTTCTCTACATCAAAATAAAATCCTTTTTGCAAGAGCTTTATACTTTAGAGTTTCCTTGGGCTGTACGTTTATTAGTGACTCACTTAATTAGTCAGGACTTTTCTTTTTAAAATATTACTTAAGATTAAGTATACTGATTAGACACTACTTACTTAGATGACTTACACATAATTATTTTTAGATTTGCGGTAGGTACTTACAGCAGTTTGCACTCCTGATTGTGAAAGTTGAGGATGTAGGATGGAGCGACCGGAACCAGTGCACGCAATGGTGACCTGTTCGCCGGTGTTCAAGCGGATTTGGCCTGAGTTTCCATTGGCGGCCAAGTAGCGATTTCCCCGAAGGTATACCGGCTGCGGCTGGCCGAGATCACCGTTTACACGAATGGTGCACCCTAAAGAATACAATCGTCTTCAGCGTTGAAGAGTCTTTTGGAAGACCTTTAAAATTTTTGTAGATGGTTAATGTAAAAATAGCATTGCAGTGTGTAGTTTTGTGGCTATGGAGGTCAATGCAAATTACACTGCACTTGCAACACTAGCCAACAACGTTCTTTACATTTGGGGTAGCTTGCGCTGTGATGCATAAAATGTCCCCTCGGAAGAGATAGTTCTATGCGGTGCAAATGTTGGCGGTTAGTTGTTAATAGGCAGACGTGTTTTTTTGTTTCAATGTTCTGGGGTTTTACCATGACGTCGTAATTCCGACTCAGTTCAAGTTTTAGTTGTCACTTTTAGTAGGAATCTGACAGCGAGCGAACCTAAATTGCCGGCATTAAGACGTCTTGGTAAGGCAACCAGTTCTTACTCTTTCTGAACACTCAAAAACACTGGTTTGCTCTAAGAACGTGTTTAAAATTTTGCCATACCGACTCTAACACAAAGCTTTCGTTGATGTTGCCGTTTTACAAGTAAGCAATCAATACAAGTATATTATTTACCACTACGAGCGTCGACATGGCTAGTGACGTTGGAGTTGCCCCATTTTTGTTCCTCAACGGCCAGCCAAGCGTCCAAGTAATCATCCCAGTCGTCTTCGTTGAGGACGAACACCAGCTCTCCAGGGTCGGGCAGGTCAGCGGGCAGCGCCGCTACCGCCACCGCCACCGCAGCAACCACCAAAACCAAACGCATCATATTCAGAAGCGCTTTGATACTGCACTTAAAGAACTACGTCAGGAAATAACTCATCACAGAGTATTTATATGCATGTCCTATCTTATTAAAGACAACTAATTAACGAATCAGCGTTGTCTGAATAAATCCGTAGGATTTGACCTCGCACAATGAGGGTTCCGTACGCTTTCACATGTAGGTAAGTAATCCAACAAAGGCACCATGAGACCGTCATGATCGTTTCTGTAGTCCATCTAGGACTTTCCTTTGTCTCATAAGTTAGCGAGAATGTCAGAGATGTTAATGATACTTCATTCATGGCAGGGGAATAGGTTAGTGATGGCAAGGACTAGTACTAGGTAATAGGAGAGGACTGTGTCGACCCGGGGTTTGTTACCTCACTGTGCTATCGTCTTTTTGCTTATGTTTTAGTTTCAATGCACAAACTTACAATGCAGTGAATACACACGTGCAAATCATCATCATCAATCATGTCAGCCTAAAGACGTCGACTGCTGGACATAGGCCTCCTTCAAGGCTGTCCACTCGGACCGGTCCTGCGCCTTCCGGATCCACCGCAATCCCGCGATCCTGATCAGGTCGTCGCTCCATCTTATTGCACGTATTTTTTCCATTTCTTTATCCACTTAGTGGTTGCCACAAAAGGCCGCACACTGCATTTACAGACACAGGTAAAACATCGGAATCTTGCTAAAAAAGTTCACGAAAAATTGACGAAACCCTAAAAATGTATTGATAAAGTTAAACCGAAACTGAAAATATCTTTTTAATCTATTCTTGCCGAATGATAATACGGGTCTAAAGTAGGTACCTGATTATGATAAATACATTTTGGATTAGTAGGTTTGATTTAGCTAATCACTCGGTTTCAATAGTTAGGTAGGTGCTTATTCTTGAGAAATTATGTCATTCAACACGCTCATGAACTGCATAAAAATGTCTTAGGCGCGTGATACTAAAATTATAGAAGTTTGATGTGTGGGTGTGGCTCGCTGTTTTATTTAATTATGTATGTGTTATCTATATTCTATATCCATCGTAGGTACCATGTTAATCCGTTTACTCAATGTAATCATGTAAGCTTTTTAACCAAATGCAATTAGTACGTGTGATCTTTGTTGTCATGCAGCCGCCAATCTTATTATTAAAAACAACAATTTTGTTACATCATACGTAGGTATATAATAAAGGCACAAACACAAAAGATCTTTAACAACGATACAAGATGGAATAAACAAATGAAATAAAGAAATGCGTGTCCAATGTATTTTAATAGGTACCATAAAAGTTATAACTCATAATCATAACTCCTAAGAGTAACTACGTATAGACCCGGTGTCAAATAACGCTTAAGACAAAAGACCGGTAACGGTGAATGCAGGCAGATGAGGGATAGTCCTCCTGAAGTCGTCAACTTCGCAGCAGAAGCTGTAGCCTATGTCAATGCGGTCAGGTTGCCACCTCAGCCAGTCGAAGTCTGGGTTGTTACGGCAGCGGTCCGTGCAGAAGGTCAAAGCGCGAACCTCCTCCTCCGTGTAGTAGGGATTGTTGATGCTCACGAAAGCTGTGCCTCGACGGCTAGCTTCGTCGTACACAATCTGTTGAACAAACGAGGGATGTATTGAAAAATGGAGTAAGCAAATTAAAAATTGAAGTGTACTTAGGTACGAGTTATTAAAAGAAACATTAAAGGTACAACAGGAAGTGCAGCCAAAGTCCCAAATAGGAAAACTAAAAGCCATTTGAATTTAGGTTTGCACCATAAAACAGCGTTTTGCTTATTAATAAAATTACCTTGTAGAAGTAGAGAGGCACTGGCAGTTGTTCGTTGTTGTTAGCGTCACGGTACAGGTACACCTCATGAAGGACACCATTGGCATCACGTAGTTGACTGACGCCAAATGTACCGGTCCAGATCTTCGTATAGTAGTTAGCGGCACCAATGCGGGCCCGCAAGTTCTGTTAAGTAAATGGAATTCAAAAACAAAAATAACGTAAAATAGGTAGTATAAAGTAGTTTATTATGTTTAGGTTTTATGAGTTTATGTATTATATTCGGTAAAGTTATGTATTGTGGCTCTCAGTGTTTGCAATTTTAAACTCACTCGTCCATCCCTAATGTAATACTCCTTTCATCCACTCAAAGGTTGACTGGAAGAGATCCCTTAAAGGGATAAGTCTGCCTTTGTGCATGTATCTCATTGGTTGTCAATTGTATTTGTCTTGTTTATTTTGCACAATAAAGAGTTTACATACATACATACATACGTTCTCTGGGATTTCAACAATTCAATAAGAACCACAACAAAATACTGTTTACGGAGATGCAAATTTACCTGTTCAAGCCAGTTCCAGTTACCAGCGTTAAATGGTTGCCATTGAGGAGCGCAGTTGATGAAAAAGAATGTAGCGCGCTGGCCGGTGGCAAACACGAAGTCTGTCTTGGCCGCTAAGTGACCACGAGCCAGGTACTGAAGATTGGTAACATATTTATCAGCTAGCTCCTGTCCAACAAGGTTCGCGATGGTAATCTTCTGATTGACCTGAGTGTAGTGGCTGTTGATACCACCGGCAACTCCCGGGAAGTGACCCCCAACTGTAAGTACAAACGAGTTAAAGTATAATGTTGACAGAGTTTAGAAAATCGTGTTAACTTAATTGTTATTTTGCCTTACCTAACCAGCCAGGACGTGTGACACTGGTCTGATGAACAGCATTAGGAGGAGTCTGCGTATACCAGACGTACAACACTTCCAAGCGGTTCTGATCGAAGCAGGACCAGAACAGAGGATAAAATGTGCCGGAGACGTCGAAGCCAGATCTGGATTTTAACAATAAGAAAATTGACACTATTCTAAGTACCTACTTACCTTATTAATATCGGAGAATTTTGTGTGTAAGCAGTTTTATCTGTTACTATTATTTCGCAAAATGACGCGATGCACAACTTACTCGATGACTACGTTGTTTCCGTAGCATCTTTCATTGGTAGCCCGTGCTTCATACTGAGCGTTGGAAGAGCACGTCAGTCCAAGAAACTCTCCGTTGCCGTTCAGCCAACCAGCTCCGGAGACCAGGTTATCATTCACACATGTAGCAGTCTGTTGGGAGAAATGACGATAGTCCTTTAGTTGATTGTTATACGATTTTATAGTAAAACTATTTTATATTTTCTCTGTGGAAGTTTTTCAATAATTTTTTTTAAGTAGGTACCTACAGCAGTTTGGAGTCCGGATTGAGCGAGATTGGGATGCACGATGGTGCGACCGGAGCCGGTACAGGCGATGAGCAACTGCTCACCGGTACTCAGATGGACCTGTCCAGTGGTACCAGTGGCTTCCAGGTAGGCGCCGTTGCGCATATAAACTGGTTGAGGCTGACCCAGGTCACCGTTGACTCTGAGGACACAACCTGCAAAGAAATCGAAAGTCAATCCTGACGATTTTATTATTCGTAGAAAAATTTAAATGTGCCTTGATGGATGGCTTACGGGCTTATCGTATTTTATCATCATTAGTCTTTTTTTGATTACTAAATACTTACTTCTATAGCGAAAATTAAACAAAGGAGTTTAAAAATAACAAACGACTGTGTCAGTAAGGTGCGAGTAGTCGCGACCGTTGTATTTTATGTTAACGAAGAATACTTTCGTAGCAACACTATCGTTTGATTATCGTAAACAAAAACCCCTCAGCTGCTTCAGTAATTAATTTCTGCTTTGCAATGCCAATTGACAGCTCCCATTCACCTTAATTGTACGTAGGACATTGCTAAGTTAGGGTGCGACCAAACCGCCGCGTATACGCAGTGACGTGTCGTATGCGTCACGTTTTCTCACTGTTTCTTCATACATTTTGTTGCGATTCCATAACGTCACCGTTTTTTAAGCGGCGGTGTGGTCGCACCCTTACTACTTGACTTCGCTTTTCGAGTTCACGTGAACATTTGCAATTTTTACGTAACTGACTAGCAGATATCAAAACGAAAATTTAAGAAATAAAGCCCTTAGCGTAATTTTTTGGCGCAACTAACATCCCGAGCCCGTTCAAGTTGAAATTAATGTCAAATATTATGTGAGATTTATTTCATTTCTTGTTGTTACATACCGGTAGTCGCGTTAATTTTTCCAAAGCAATTAAAACGTTTACACGAACGCATTCGAGATATTTCTCGTGTCAAAAAATTACACTAGAGACTCTGAAATGTGAGTAAAATTTGATTTACCATTGTTACGAGCGTTTTGACTGGTAACGTTGGAACTGATCCATTGCTGTTGTTCAATAGCGAGCCAAGCATCGAGATAGTCGTCCCAGTCGTCTTCGTTGAGGACCAAAGCTAGGTCACCCGGATCAGGGAGCTGAGCCGGCAGAGACGCTACGGCCGCTGCCAAAGCTGCGACCACTAACACTAAACGCGACATATCCAAGGTATTAATATTCTACAACACTGAAAGGGCTACCCTATGGGCTATAATGCCTCTGTAGTGTAAGGGACTATGTCAGCTTACTCAATCGTTACTCATAATTTATATAGAAAACGTTCATATCTTAATTAACTTCAGAAATCAGCGTACAAAATGTATTTGATAATGGCTAATCAATCATAATGTTTTTAGATATATCTTATTGATTGATTCATGAGGGCATACGTGCGAGCCAATGTTTGAATTAGATTTCGTGATTTTTGCTAATCACTATTATTCGAAAAGATATAAGGGGTATGTACTTTGAGTGTTCTGAAAGAGATTGGGCGCGTGATATTAGGATGTTGAGCGAGCGGGTGTGCCTTTCCGTGGCCAATTATTCAACTTTTCGTCGTAAACTTTGTTATCTTATCACGTTTCTGTTGTTTTCTTTGTTGCGTCGGCTTTTCAAATTCACAACTCACCTGTTGTAAAACCAAAAACTTCATCACAACGATTTTATTTCAAAACATTTTCGTATTTTATCATTTTAGTAAATATGCACTTTTCTCTCTCGTAATTTTTTCTTTTCCTACCTCAAAATTTCGTAGTTCCTTATATCCATAGGTAGAGCCATGTCTGTTGTGAATATGAGGTCCATTTCTAGTGCTGGCTGCTAACTATACATAATTAGGTATTCTTAAAATTAATTTCTAAACGACACTGAAAAAAAAAGAAGAAAAATTAAAAGAAAAGCAATAAAGAAGAAGAAGTAAAATTTCTTGATTCATTTGCTATTTCCTATTCTTAAAAGCGCATTTTAAACATTACCTACTTAACTAAACTAGAAATAATAATTGAGACGGTAAAGCATCTGTCACATTCAACATGCGATAAGTTAAACTGAGTATCTCAGTCTAATCTCAATGGTATTAGCGCACCTTAGCGAATGGCAGTGCAGCAGACGAGATGCTAAGACAGTTGTGTTTGAAATTTATGGCATTGACAAGAGTGATTCAAATTCGTTGTCACGTAAAGTGACGAAAATTATGGTCGTAATCCTTAGTAAAGGTTGAAGGTTTGCCAAAGGGCTATGGAGCGCAGCATTTTAGGTGTTAAAAGAACGGATCGAGTCAGGAACACTACACTGCGCTCCAAAACCTGCATCGCTGACGTGGGTAGAGCAACCGCCAGGCTGAAATGGGACTGGGCCGGCCACGTCTGCCGCATGCACCCAGAGCGGTGGGCACGTGTTACTGTTACCACTCAGTGGATGCCCCAGGACGGCTATCGGCGCCGCGGCAGGCCAAGACGGAGATGGAGGGATGACCTAGACACGTTCTTGAGCGATTGGCGTCAATTGGTGTCAATTGTCCCAAGATATTTATTATTATTATTATTATTATTATTATTGGCAAGACATAAGTGCGGACAGGGTGCGTTGGAAATCTAAGGGAGAGGCCTTTGCCCAGCAGTGGGACAACATTACAGACTATTGAAAAGAAAAGATCCTTAGTAATTCGTTGTTTCCATAACGCAACGTGGTTAGGTGGTTTAATTCCCCTTTCCACCTATACCCACGCCTAAAGACCTAAAGGTTTTGTTAACGTTAAGCTCTGCTCTGTCTACCCGGTAGGGAATATAGACGTGATTTGTGTATGTATGTATGTGTGTTACAAAAAGTGACGAAGTTAAAAAAACAAGTGTCGTATATGTGTTTATCAGCATTCAAAACCATGTAAACACGATGATTGGTTATAATTGAGCTTTAAAATCGATTTATTTACAGATAGCAAAGGTTAGCAACCAATTATTATACGTACTATGCGTTTTTATATTCCTAAAATATTAATCGCGATGTTATCCGTCCCAATTGCTTTAATTTATTATCATAATCAAGTTGTACATTTTGGGTAGGTACCTATTTAGTAGTTAAGCGACTTAGATAAAAAAAGCCCAAAGGCGGGTCTAGTCTTCATTTCCCGTCATGGTCATTAGATCGACATTTTCAAAAGCTCGAAGCTTAGCTTACTAAAAGTTGTGTGTTTGATTTACAGCTACACATTGTTATATCAAAAGAAAAAGAAACAGTAGGTACCAAAACTTTCAGATTAGAATGGTGTTTCCCAGTTCACAGTTACCTAATAGAACACGGAATGAGTAGAGTAAACCCGCGGGTACCTAGTCATGGCCGAACTGGGAAACTCATCTGCTCATCACACTACAACTATACCTAAACATCCATCACCGCGGGTACCTAGTCATGGCCGAACTGGGAAACTCATCTGCTCATCACACTACAACTATACCTAAACATCCATCACCGCGGGTACCTAGTCATGGCCGAACTGGGAAACTCATCTGCTCATCACACTACAACTATACCTAAATATCCAGCACCAGGGGCCCGATTTTTGACAGCACATGATTGTGTGAAAATACCACTCGAAAGTGGTGAAAAATTGTGCTGAAATTGAAATACGAGTAGCTTAGAGGATACTTACGGCTCTCATTAATCGTGTGAACTAGTCAAAAATTTGATTAGAGCTGTAGTTTTGAAGATACAAACAGATTTATGCCACTTTCGAGTGGTACTTTCGAGTGATGTGCTTTCAAAAATCGGGCTGCAGAGCTGCACTGCAGAGCCCTATCAGTAAGTATTCGACATTCGCGTTAAAATACTCTGAAATAGATAGTTGCTGTTATATGCCGCTCGTAGCGATGCCCATTTGGCCATTTTACCAAAACTTACCCTAGAGGAGGCTTTGGTCATTCCATATAGGAAATACCCAATTATATAGAGAGGTAATAAGGGCTATAAAATTATGACAATACGTCTGATTTTTTTGTCATCTTACTAACACTTTATTTTCGCGACTGTTTTCTTTTACTTTCTACATGGTATAAAGTAATTTTTTTCTTTCTTTTTTCTTTTCTTTATTTCTTAACAGTTCAATATGTATTGTTTTAATATTTTTACATATCCATACATTACACATTAAGTCAATATTTTACAATGTAGATATAGTATTTACTGTAGTGTGTACATCGTTCTACTTAAATAAACCATTATGCTAACAAAAATTAAAGCATGACTTAATCTTAAATTTTCACCACTAGAAAAGAGTCCGTTTACACTTAACTCAGGTAGATGGGGAACGGTCCTACTGAAGTCACTAATTTCACAACAGAAGCTATACCCGATTTCTATATCATCAGGTTTCCACCTCAGCCAGCTGAAGTCAGGGTTGTTGCGACAGCGGTCCGTGCAGAAAGTCAAACCTCGAACCTCTTCCGCCGTGTAGTAGGGATTGTTGATGCTCACAAAAGCTGTGGCAAGGCCTCTTGATGCATCGTAAACAACCTGTAACATGTTTGAGATGACGATTATTTTAAACTAGCGACCCGCCCCGGCTTCGCACGGTATATTATGCATGTGCGCATATAATCCTTCCTCTTGATTCACTCTCTCTATTAAAAAAAACCGCATCAAAATCCGTTGCGTAGTTTTAAAAATTTAAGCATACATAGGGACATAAGGACAGAGAAAGCGACTTTGTTTTATACTATGTAGTGATGATGCCATATACGAGTATACTTTGGTAGCGGCCAGACAACCATTACCCTCCTGATTGCAGTCAGTTAAGTGTGTCGGCAGAAATGTCAAAACATCTGCCGACCGGCGCATGGAACTGTGTTGTGTGGCTATTCGAAATGCCGAGGAGCTTATGCGTATTCGGTCCAGAGACATGGCACGGTCCTGATCCTAATCACAACTCCTGCCTGCACAGTCGGTTCTTTCAACGCGCTACGCTTTCATATTGCACAGTTTGCAATCCTTATTTAAGTGTTGTACATACTTAATCCATTTGATATCTTTATTATATGGCGTGCCGACTAAATCGTCTTATCATTCTGCGAAGCCTCCATCGTTGCGCCCTGATTTGTGGAAACCATGCCAGCGGTATTACAAAGTCTTAGCGGAAGGCAATATTTACCTTGTAGTAGTAGAGAGGCACTGGAAGTTGCTGGTTGTTGTTGGCATCACGGTACAGATAGATGTCTCTGAGAACACCACTGGCATCGCGCAGCTGACTCACGCCAAACGTCCCGGTGAAGATTTTCGTATTGTGGCCAGTGGAACCAATGATGGCACGGATGTCCTATTCAAGCAAATATAATAAAAGTTTTCCGATAAATGAGTCTAAAAATGCAAACGGGATATTTTGTTTAAATATGTAAAGCTATAGCAAGTCTTGTTAACCTGTTCAAGGTAGTTCCAGTTGCCAGCGTTGAATGGTTGCCACTGAGGAGCGCAGTTGATGAAAAAGAAGGATGAGCGCTGGCCGGTGGCGAACACGAAGTCAGTCATGGCTGCCAAGTGACCTCGTGACAAGAATTGGGTGCTGGTAACGTATTTGTCTGCCAGCTCTTGTCCAACAACGTTCGCGATGGCTATCTTCTGGTTAACTTGAGTGTAACGGCTGTTAATACCACCGGTAACACCCGGGAAAAAGCCCCCAGCTATAAAAAAATAAAATGTCGCGGTTAATTACGTACATTAGACATATTTTATGTAGAGTTCAACAAAATTTCTACGGAATCCAAATATTTTATTGTAATAGAACCATGCATTACTACGGTAACAAAACATCAGAAGCTCAGGAAGGACAAATGCGGTCTATATCTCGAAGAAAATTATGGGGCTAGTTTTTGTGGTCCCACTGTCATGCCCCCCACCCCACTGTTATAAAAATGTTGAATTACACTCCATCATAGGGTCGATGTAACCCGGATTTCACGAGGTTCCTTTTTGCAATCGGTTTGCCCTGCGGGCATTTGAAGATACCTACCTAACGAACCTAACCTAATTTTATTATATCTAGTGAGAGTTTTTATAATAGTGAAACCTCGAGAACTAACCCAATAATAAATAAGACTAAATACTGTTATATGGTTAACTCACTTGATTACCTTTACCTGGTTAGCTAATATGCTTTAATTGGGTTTACAAATTTGATTTTAAGATTTTTTTATCAAGTCTTACCTGACCAGTCGGGTCGAGAGACTCCAGTTTGGTGAACGGCGTTAGGGGGTCGCTGGTCGTAGGTCACGTACAGCACTTCTAGACGGCTCTGGTCAAAGCAGGACCAGTACAGCGGATAAAACACGCCAGCAGCGTCGAAACCCACTCTGGTATTTTAAACACAAAAGCTTAAAGTCAGAAAAAACCCGTTAAGTACGAGTCGGACTCGTACGCTGAGGGAGAGTTAAAATTGAAGTTTGTTTCTTTTACCACGCGCAAAAGAATATCTGCCTATACCTACCTACTCATTTTTCTAAATATTATTTGTGCATGGAAAAAATGACAGCTTTGCTAAAAACTTGAAGACAGGCGGAAACCGAATTGTTACTTTTCTATTCCGAATTCGTTTAAGAGCCTTTGAGTGCTAAAAATATTTATTTCTGATGACCTACTCAATAACTACGTTGTCGTTGTAGCATCTCTCGTTGGTAGCACGTGCTTCATAATACGCGCTGGATGAGCACGTGAGTCCTGCAAACTCGACGTTGCCGTTCAGCCAGCCCAACCCGGAAACCAGGGCGTCGCTTGCGCAGGTCGCTGTCTGTAATGTTGAATTAACTTTGTTCAAAATCCGTCGCGTAGTTTTAAAGATCTAAGCATACATAGGGACAGATAGCGGAAAGCGACTTTTTTATACTATGTAGTGATATATGTTAGGATAAAATATCGAATTTTATCGAAAACTTTAAAGCCGTGTTCGGGATCTCAAGACATGGATAACACAAAATTATTGCTCGTTTATACTATAATAGTATAAGTTTTCTTTGGTATTATGTTGTAGGTCCAGTCCATTAGATACTCGTAGTTGGGGGCCGTTAAAAAAAGTAAGAATTACCTACACTTACCTACGTACCTAGTGTACAGGTTTATATTAAAATCTTAATTTCCAATTGACAGGTGCCTTATATAAACAGCACCGCAAAATTACAAATACGAGTATATCACGGATATTTATCGTCTCGAGTCTCGAGACGCTCATCGCTCTACTTCCTCAGGGAAATTAATGTATGTGTTATAAGTACTAACAGCAGACTGGAATCCTGAATGTATAAGATGGGGGTGCTGGATAGATCGTCCTGCGCCGGGGCAGGCGATGAGAACATCCTCGCCGGTGCTGAGGTGGATCAGTCCAGTGTTGCCAGTAGGTTGTAGGTAATTGTTGCTTCGTATATACACCGGCTGCGGCGTGCCGAGGTCACCATTCACTCTGAGGGTGCACCCTTCAAACAATAAAATATGGTATACTGAATCTACTTACCATAAATATTGGAATGGATGATAAGATAAGAGTACTGTGAAATGTACCCAGCAGCGGTTCTATTTGTGAATACGTCGTCCACAAAATTTGTAGTCGTAACTAAAATTCTACAATATTCTGTCGGCCGTCTGTAGTTGAACTAGAATTAGATATTTTCTATTAATGATCTTAGATTTTTAGGTAGCTCTGCTAACCGAAACAACGTACCGTTATTACGCTCAGCTTTGCTTTCAACATTGGCACTGCTTCGCTCCCGCTCCTCATTGGCAAGCCATTGATCCAAATAATCATTCCAGTCATCCTCATTGAGAACCAGTGCCAGGTCGCCAGGATCAGACTGATTAGTAGGTAGCGCCGATACCGTACATAACACTGCGAGCACAAACACCGGACGGAACATTTTAGTTTCTAATCAATTTGTCATAAATATATGACCTTTTATACTTCGATAGAAAACAAAGATGACCACGGGCACTTTCGGTTTATTGGACAGCGAGACTAGCGAGACAGTAAAAACTGCGTGTTGTATATGATATAATGTACTGTGACACAAATTCGCTATCAGTATGCCCCGATAAGGGCATTATTTTAGTAGCAGTGATTAGATACCTTTGGCTGGAAGTCCCCTATCATAGATTTTTAGACTGGTTGCATACATCCGGACTTCAGTGTTCGGAGAAAGATCGCACAAATGACGTGACTTAGAGAAATTGCTAAAATGATATGGACTAAGGACTCAAAATCGTAGCATGGTTGGCAGGTCACTTGTTTTACATTGTTTAATTTACCTTTATATCACCAAGACCATACAATAAGCTGCATGTTTGTAATAAAATTGTAAAAAAAATGTACCTATATCTATGCTCTGTGTCTTAAAATTGTTTCGGATTCAGAATACTTCAGTAGGTGATTAGATTGACTGAAGACTGCACCATATTCTTTAGAATTTTGTTGATGTGTTCGACAAATGTTTCCGTAAATTATGTAGGTTGACGATTAAACTGTAAGGCGTTAAAAATATAACTATAACCAAACCAACCAGCTGAAATTTTCTAGATGTTTTTTTTAATCGTTGGTAAAATTAAAATCATTTAGTAAAACTGCGGTTTTTGAACCCTATACAAAGGCTTAGCTGTGTGCGTGATCACCTAGAGCTGCAATTATTAAGATTGCGCCGCGGTTGGTTCTGACATGTGTAGCGACATCAAAATAATAATTAACTACGCTTAGATTCAGTGAGCACTGTTAATTTATTATTTTGACGGGCCCTGAGGGGCGGGCTGTAAGACGTGCTCAAGTTTCGTCGATTGCCTTTGAGGCTTTTACAAAATTAGGCGGGAGTTTTTTTGAATAAAAAATGCATATCCATTTGATATGGATATAAAAGGTCGGTGTAGTAAGTAATGTTTTTTGTTTTTTCAACCGTCAAAAACGAAGGAAATTCCCAAGTCAATGAACTTTAATTTTGGTTTTTTATGTTTACGACTAACTTTTTAAAGATAAAACCTCTGTTAAACAAATGTCTAAAAAAAAACGATTTAATTTACTTATGTTCATCGATTTTATTTTTGATTAATTGATATTGATAAGGGTTTTACAGTAATTTAAGAGTTACGGCAGCGTGGAACTCTTTCGAGTCCGACTCGCTCTTGGTCGGGTTGTAACACACAAATTGTAATCTTTGACGACTGTGAAGTACTTACTTATCCACGAATGTACAGTCATCAATTTGCGAAAACACTTAGTTAACTAAAAGCAAACTTTTGGAGTGGGGAGAATCGGTTAGATTAGCGAAACTTCTACGATACGAATAGATAACAGTCATTTGACAAGATATAACATTGATCTCATGGTGAGGAATTTCGAAATATTTGAATTCTTTCGTTTCACACAATGTTTGATTAAACATTCAGATTTTAGATATAATTCATTGTATAGCAAGGTTTAGGACAACTAAATGATTGTTAGGTACTATCAATGAATCAAGAATTTACTCTCGATTTTTGTATTCATTTTACGGTTTATACTTGTTACAAATTATAAAAATTACGGGAAATTATAATTTCTAACAGGTAAACTCGTCCCTGGTGAGCCGTAGATGTTCCACGGGAGTTTGTAATTCTGTAGTAGAGACACATCATTCAAACAGATGGCGCTTGACGACAAAAATTCTCTTAGTAAATTGTCATGACAGCTGATACAGAAGAAATATTCGAAGGGCTTGCGGGCTTGCACCTGGGGCCTTACTTTGACGTCTTAATGCAATTCAGTTTAGGTTCGTTCGCTGTCAGATTCCTACTTAACTAAAGGTGACAGCTAAAACTTGAACTGAGTCGGAATTAGGACGTCATGGTAACGCCCCTGGTAGGTATGGGTGGTGTAGAGGTAAAGCAAGCATCACGGAATGATGAGTATCCTGGTTCGATTACCGGACATAGCTTTACTTTTCGGAGTTTTCTGTGTTCAAGTTTTCTGTATCGTATAGAAATACAACAAAGGAATAAATAAATATCAAACAAGTATGCTCGCCGTTTTTGTGGCGATTATCAGAATTCGAGTAAAATTTTGTGAAGTGCTGTACTTTTTTTTAAAGTAACATCTTATAATTTACCTATTACGCAGCGATACTAACGGCACAAATGTCAACAATTGAATGCAAACACATTCGAAACGTTTATTGCTTCAAAAAACTTACAAAGACTAAGCACTCAGTAGAATGGAGCAGCAAGACTAGCGGCTGACAAAGCTCACTCGGTTAGATACCACAAATGCACGATAAGCAGACTGCCTCCCTTGGATAGCATAAACTTTCTGCTGGATTTGCTACAGGTTAAATAAAACTTGAATATTTTTATGCTAAATGCCACGAATCGTCTGCCGTTGACAGTTCATTTGTACCGCGCGATTGTGAGTTTCACTTTGTGAAGTTGAAAATCGGATGCAAAAATTTTCCAATGAGAAAAGTGTAATTAAAGCAAAAATAATAAACCTAATGACTGTAATTAGAGTTTTTAGTCAAATTTTCTGATGTTGTGTTGCAAATGTTGCAATTAAAACCGAGGTTAGAGGTTAGGGTGTAGATATACAGCTATTAACATGAAAAGAATTAAGGCCGCACTCCACCAGAGCAGCTGTGTGAGATAGGCTAACGATTATTATTTAATTTTCCTAGCCTCACTCAGCGCAGCTTTCCTATTGGTCGGTTTGTCTCGTACATCGCTTAGCTTCTTCGCATAGCTCTGGGGGAGTTCAGGCTAAAGGTCAAAAATGTTGATTAAAAGGTAACTGCGACATTCTTGCCTTAGTGGCCCTGCCTTGGTACTTTCACCGGATAGCAGCGACGCCAACGGATACGGACGGTATTTATTCGCAATAGTACAAGCTCTTGTTATTACTAAGGTATTTTCATTCTTACCTGTCCTATTTGGGAAACAAAATTCTAACCTCAATGTGCAATTTTTTTTAAAGAATAAGGTGTATTATGTTATCAAATAAACCTGAGGTAATATTTTGTACATAATTTTGCTGATATTTTATCTCCAGTTCCTTTATTTATGATGAAATAGTTAAAAAATAACAAAAATGAGACGTTTTGAAGTTAGAATTTTGTTTACCAAATAGGACAGGACAGAATGAAAATACCATACATACCTATAATTGCATAATTCCTGCGGGATAGCGAATTAACTATTCCGGCTATGCCAATACAAAAATAGTAAGTACAAAAAGTTGATTTAATTTTAACAGAGAGCCTTTCCGATATGTAAGAATTAAATAACGATCACAATATTTACTCACATGTCAAAGCAGGTAGGTACCTACATTTTTCGACACTGCATAACGTAGGTATAAAAACTTCACAACAATACTTAAAATTATATTATTTTACTTTATTTTCACGCTGGTTTCTAAGGCAGGCCCTCGGGTCGTTGATTCAGATAGGTATAACGGGAGCAAAGGTCGCGGAGCAGCCATTAGCGAGACACGGGTGCCGCGGCCGGATCTCACTCGGATTAGCTTGACTCACACAACACCACAACAACTGAAACTTGCCTAACTTCGCGACAGATTGTGGCAAAGAACGTCACATACTCTAATTTCTCATTAAGCCGGCTAATTTCTGTGCAAAACTTTTGCAATGAGATTTTCAGCTGAGATCTCGACGCGATGACGTGTATTCGTGACGAAATGTGATTATAGGCAGTTCCGTGTTATCAATATGCAAGGCACTTAAATTACCATTACCCCTTTGCCGTCAACCTTCGTCGGAAATTCGCAATCTCTTGTAGAGCATTTGCAGGGCGTACCCAGCTGCCCATGTCACGCGTCTACCGTCTAACTGAGCGTGACATTTTAGTGTCCAGGAAAATGGGATATTTTCTAACAGTAACGTTTTCCTAGCCGGACAGTCGTATAAGGGTGCATAATATAAGGGAACAGTAATATCATCGTGTTAATAATTCAGGTAAGGAAGGCCGCAAAGATTGCTCGGTGTTCGTTCTAAAATTTCGTGCAAATATGTTAAAATTTTAAAGTAAATTATGAGCCAATTTTTGGGTAACCTTGTCACTAAAGAGCAATATCTATTAGATTAATACAATACAATACTCTTTATTGAACACCACAAATCAGTACAAAACAATACAGAAACAAAGAACAAAGTATACAATAGGCGGGTATATAATAGGGGTATAGGGATATCAAAATTATACTTCAATGTGAAAAAATGAAAATGAAAATGAAAAAAGTTTATTTCTTTTTAGGTTTACACATTATAGTATCAAGGTTCATGTGAATTGCAATTAACACAACTTTTACTTTTTAATTACCAAATAAACTAAGACTAAAGGGCCTGTTTCACCACTCTCAATGATATATCATAGATATGATGACGTCTCTGTCTGTTTCGTAGTAAGAAATAGAGAGAGAAAGATAATCAACACTTAAGATAACAGGAACTCCACAGAGAGAGAGAGGCCCTAAATATCAAACATAATATAAGCAGGCACTTAGATTTAGTGAACAAACTAAACTCAGTATCCCTAAATAAGCTAATTTAGCCGTTTAGTTAATGGGACCACACTTTGTCATGGAAAGAATTTAAATTTAGCAAAGTAATTACATAGTTAAGCAGCACAGAAGTGAGCTAATGTGTTTTCAAACTATAGGCTCAGAACTTTAATGAGATCATTTGACATGTCGTTACCTGATTATTCGTGAACAGTAATTTAGAGAGAGCGCCTAAGAGAATTATCTCTAATTTGTTACAAAATCGAGAACAGAGTGTGCGTGTAGGGAGGGGAATGTCGGAAATTAAGTAATTCACTTATTCAATTTAAGTCTCTTAGGGCACGTTAAGATACACGTGTAAATCGCTGCCTGCTCCGTGTTTTGGTGAAATTCATTCCATGTCGTTCGCTTAGCTACTCTGCGCTATGCGCAAATTAAACTTTAAGCCTAAAATTTGCCACATTGCAAGGAAAATTGTAACTAAATAAAACAAGTGTAGCTTACTTAAGTTAAGACCTAAACGAGGTAATAGGAACCTAGTGTAGTTAATTGTACCTACTTTTCAGCATCAGCCATGGTAAGTATTATAAAGAAATAGGTATGAGGACTAGACACCATATATTATGAACACAAAATATTTACCTTGCTACTCCGCTACTTACGTGCAAGATAACCAAGCCTGTGCGAAATATATACGTTTTGCATGCAAGCCCTCCCTCCACTACCGCCACACAAAACGCACACAAATCCCACAAACTTAATTAACCGTAACACCACAAACGCGCGTTTCGATCTCTCTACGAGATCATTTTCAAAGTTATAGCACAATCGATGTACCTACATGCGAACCAACGTCGTACATTATAAATAATAATAGCTAAACTTTAAGTGAGTAAGTAATTTTTTTTATGGCTTTCACCCTTGCTTTAATTTAGCTAGGCGTATTTCGCCAAGAGTAAGTAATTACTGATTGAATGTCAATGCCATTGAAAGATTATTTTGTTCGTCAGAAAACCCTCATTCGTCGTAATGATCACGATCAGTCATTGCGTATTGCGCCATCTGGCGACCATTATCGAAAATTCGTGTGATCTCTTCAAGTATGTAATTAGATTTAATATCAATTCGTCCCTACGATAGGTATAAAGTTTAATGGCATAATATGGCCGAATTAATTGATTGCTAATTCCTTTTGTCCGATCCTTAAGTTTCATCCGGGACCATTAATTACTAAAAAGCAATTCAACAGTTACACAGTCCTTACCTTTTTATGAAAAACCGCCCAAGTGCGAGTCGGACTCGCGCACTGAGGGTTCCGTACAAATTCGCCAAGTTATTATAAAATCCAGTCTTAGCAGAGCCCAGCTCTTAAGCAAAATGTAGGCAAAATATTGGTTTTTACATAGTAATGTACATTATATATATTTTCTTAGTTTTGTCATTCTCTTATTTTAGAAGTTACGGGGGGGGGGGGCGCACACATTTTACCACTTTGGAAGTGTCTCTCGCGCAAACTATTCAGTTTAGAAAAAAATGATATAAGAAACCTCAATATCATTTTTAAAGACCTAACTACCCATAGATACCACACACGTATGGGACGGACAGACAGACAGACAGACAGACATGACGAATCTATAAGGGTTCCGTTTTTGCCATTTGGCTACGGAACCCTAATAAAAAGGCGGCAATATCTCTATCGGGCTGTACCTAACTAAAAACGCAAGTTCTTTGCAACGTTTGGACCCTCTCATATATCAATTAGACGAACATAAATAAATATCAAGGCAGTATAATTACAAAAAAATCCTATTACCACAAAAGCTAAGGCTAGGTGAATATTTTACTTTGTCCAACAGAATACGACTTAATTAAACTGTGTCTGAGTTACTTATAGGAAGGTCACAGATAAGTTCGTCTTAGAAATAATCTTGTACTTAGTTACTGTCGTTAGGTGTCCGAAACTTTTATTGTTCTGGGCTAGTGAGAGCTTTTAATGAGTCAAGCTTGGACTAGATTCATAGAGGATTTACTCAATAGACCGGTAATATGCGAGCCATCCAAGTCTGAAACTCGTTAGTGATTTCTTAAGCACTAGTTTTTACGCGATAGTTTTTTTGCTCTATCCTCCGTTAGAATCATCTAACTAATATTATAAATGCGAAAGTATGGATGGATAGATGGATGGATGTTTGTTTGTTACTCAATTACGCCAGAACGGCCCAACGGATCTGGATGAAATTCGGCACATAGATAGAGAAAAGTCTGGAATAGCACATAGGCTACTTTTTATCCCGGAAAATTGCGTAGTTCCCGCGGGATAGCGATAAACGAATTCTTTGCAGACGAAGTCGCTGGCAACAGCTAGTGATTTTATATTTACAGTATCATCACCATAAAAACAAAAAAGCATACACAAGTCCCTCAGAAAACTCATAACAGACACCCTCCCATCCAGCTGGCCATGTTAAAAACTCTCTAAAAGCACATGCAAAAGAAATAAATTGATTTGCAGCTCTATTAATTGAAAAGGAAATGCTTTGTATTATTTTATTGGAAATAACACATTATTCTACATCATAACTGATGATCCTAGTCGTAAATTTATTTGATTTTCTCAGCTTGTTATTATGCTATGAAGAGTGAGGCGGGCGGACGTTAGTTTCATGACTAGGTAATAATTCAAAACATGAATAAATTGCCCTTCTGCGGGTAGTATCAAATTATCTTATCAACTGTTACAATGGAGACTGATTGCCGTCATTTTTTACATCTAGTCCCCAGACTGTGTCGGATTCCAAATAATATGTGGATTGTGAAAACACTTTATTATATATCAATGCTTGAGTTATCTACAAAAACAAACAATGCACGGTATGACAGCATGTAGGTTCACAATGTTCTATTGTATTAATTCTATGTGTGTGTGTATGTGCACTCGCCATCTCACTCTAGTTCACCCCAGTCGTCAGACAAGTATATTATTAGGTGCAAAAGAGACGGACGCTTACGTACGTAAGTACCTCCTTTTTTGAAATCGTTTAACAAAACCGTTAAAAGAGAAAATTGGCTCTATCATAAGTTCTCTACAAGTACAATTTGACAATTAAATACAGACCTCACGTTAGTTGGAGAATAGTCTTCCCAAATTGCCGCTATGCTGGGCGTAGACCGCGTCGTAGCTCGTAGCACTTAAATTTGCGATGCACGTAGTAGCGTTTTGCATCGAGTCACTAAACTGACATAGTCATAAATGTACATGCCTGTTATTTAATTGGACAGTTGAAATTATAATAGAGCTGGTATGTCACGAAATATCAAAGTTTTAACATAATTTACGTTTACAATTAACGTATGAATTAGTAGCCATGTAAACCAAAATACCTACTCAAATGTCCGTTGTAACTAATGATGTGCAGCAGTAACTTGTAAATATTATGTATGTATAAAAAGTAACACTGTTTCCCCGGTAAAAGCAAGTCTAACTGGTATTGATGTCAAAGCGACGCCATGCAAAGGTTTGAAATTAAATTAGAAACTTCGTGAAAATGCCCCGGGCGCGAGCCGCCAGTCGATGTGATCAAACAGCGCAGTTTCCATTGCTCCCCGTTTGGGGTTGCCATACGTCAGAATTTGACCTGACATTCACAATTTTAAGGCCTCCTGTCAGGACTGTGGTTGGGCTTTGTAACTTTCAGGATTTATCGTTGCCGCATGAGAAGCTACAATTCGCCTAACTAACGCTATAGCGGCTGGACGGAATCAGACGAAATTTGGTATAAAGACGATTGGACCTAATTTTATTCTTAAGACATAGGCTACTTTTTATGCCAATATTCCAACGAGGTCGAATTTATGCATGAAAAATATCAGTATCACAACGGTTTAGTAAAATATTGCACAAATATTCTTTATGCAACATAAATGAAGACTACGATGGCATTTTTGGAAATTCTTATGGAATTTTTGCAAACACTTGTCTTGCGCAAAATCAGTAAAATTGCACCTTATTTCTTGGTTCAGGCGTGGGAAGCCGTGGGCAAAACCTAGTTGGAAATAAATTTGAAATTTGACTTAGGATAGCGGCTTTTTTCAGCATTTAATAATTTTCCATCCAGTAACCCTAACCCTGTTCCTATTTGATTTATTAACGAGGCCCGTTACGTATCACCCAGCTACTGACGTGAAAAGTGCCAATTCCATAATGGATACACGAAAGCTTTGGGAGAGTAAACGTTATTGGGACTTTTAATTTTCTTTAGACGATTGTGATACGGTCAATTAAATTATTACTATTCTCATAAACTTAAATTTACCGGAAACCGATGAATGTAGGTGGCGGTTGTTATCCAATAGTGGAGGTCTTCCGGCTGATGAAGATAATGATGACTTACATTTAACTTAAACTAGCTGTTGCCAGCGACTTCGTCTGCAAAGAATTCGTTTATCGCTATCCCGCGGGAACTACGCAATTTTCCGGGATAAAAAGTAGCCTATGTGCTATTCCAGACTTTTGTCTATTTATGTGCCGAATTTCACCCAGATCCGTTGGGCCGTTCTGGCGTGATTGAGCAACAAACAAACATCCATCCATCCATCCATCCATACTTTCGCATTCATAATATTAGTTAGATTTACGCGTGATTTCTCTAACTAGCCTCAGTTCTGACTGTAGATATTGGACGTAGCGACTGAAATAATGAATAACATTTATCGAACTAGAGCTAGTTCGAGGTACCTGTAAGTCCGAGTACCTGGGTAATGAAAATACGTAGGCATTCGTGAAAAATTAGAAAGTTTTTTTGCCCAGGATTTCAGGTGGATTTCTGGTTATAAATGGAAAGCTGCGCGACTGCTTGGGGGCCGGTTTGGGGAGCACTTAGCCTGTTTACAAAATAGAAATTTTATTTCAGTAAAAGTGCCCCGGCAGCGCATTTGTTTTTTGTACAAAAAGCCTCTGATTTAGATACGGACAATTTGCTGCCAAGTCGATGTCTAGTCTTGGATTATTTAACATTTTAAACACTCTAAAAGTTTCAATACTCACTCTAATTCAGAATAACGAATTTTAAAAGCAAAATATGAATTATTTTCTTTTTCTCCGAATAAATCTTTCTTTTTCTCTGAGCAAATATAAATTTGCTGTCTAACTGTACTATAAAGAATAATATTTTTTAAATAGCTTCGTAACTTTTATGATTTTGTAACACTGCCTCGTGAAGAAGGCTGCCCGGGCAGGGAGGCGAGGTAGATGTAGGGCTTAATAACAGAAGACAGGTAACTGGAGCTACAAGAAAAACTGTTCTATACTTACCTACTCGTGTCAGCAGGGTCTACTTACCTATTTGTACAGCAGAAGGCCACTGCCTTAAGTAGCAATATTAATCATTTTACCGCGTTAGAATTTTTTTACTTTGATGTTTGTGTTCATTTAAGGTTTTCGCGTCCGAAATTAAATACATATTTTCCATTATCACGAAAAACCAATTAAAAATGAGAGTACTATCGAGTGATATGCTTTTAATAATCGGTCCCTTGGTTCCCTTTTGATTTTTGGGTACAAATACCTAAAAATAAATCCGAGCAGCTGAAAATGATAAATCCCCGACATAACACGATTGAAATCAATTTGCTATTGAATTAATTTTGCTTTTTCAACGGATCTCAGTAAAAGCTTCCTTGTGCATTAAGTATATTAGGTATTTATAAAATCTGTTTTTAAAAGAGAGCAGGCCAGCAGGGGGTTTACTTCCAAACTCGAAATTCAAAGCACACCATACCATCTCTCTCACTCTCCTGACTATTAGTGTGAGCGGAACAGCACCATACAAATACAAAGGTCGAATTTCTGTCTTCCCATTATAAGGCTAGAATAAAGGTGAGTTTGCCGTTTGCTATGTATGTATAGTAGTAGGTTAGTAGGTATCCTCGCGCGCCCGCAACGGCCCGTTTGAGGTTAAACTTCTCGGTGGCTGCATTAACATACTTCACAAACTATTTTATTGGCTCTCAACGATATACTACGTTTTTTACGTAACTTTTTGGTAACGTTTGTGACTGCTTTCAACGTACAAGGGTTCAAAGGAAACTCGTATTTCCGTGAAACGATTTTCTACTTTTATTCAACTACTTACATAAATCTTTGGAGGTAGGTACTATAAGTAAGGCGTTTTTAAATCTTTCGCTTTCAGGTAAATAAAGTCGTGCGTTCAAACTTTAAGTCAGGGTTCCTCAGGAATCACTGATATTTTTTTAATGTGTATAGTCTAACGTAAAAGTACCAAGTAGTAGTAACTAAGTATGTACCTACATACTTAGATATTTACAAACATTCGCATCATTCAGGGTGGTAGAACTTTATATAATATTACTCTATCTTACTCAATAATCCTGCCGCCAAGCAGCAGTGTTTGCACTGCTGTGTTTCAGCGCGTTGAGTATTTCAGACAGGATTTTCAGTTTGGGATAATCAGTGAAATTACTGGCACCAGAGGTATACCATCTAACTATGTTGGTAACGTGTCTGCGATCCTCTGGGTTTGCGAGTGTCCACGGGTGGTGGTGATCACATTCCATCAGGTGACCCACTTGCTCGTTTGCCACTCTATTTTATGTAAAAAAACCATGAACTAAAATTGTTGATCGAAGATTAAAAAATAATCGTGGCTATACTTCTCTATTGGTGAATGTGGATGAAGCGAAAGAGGTATGTCAGGATCGTAGCAAGTGGAACAAAGTAGTCTCTGCCTACCCCTGTGGGAAAGAGGCGTGACGATATGTATGTATGTATGTATGTATGTATACTTCTCTTGGTAACATATTGGTTGTTAGTTGTTACGATATCAACTCGCCCAGATAAATACATGAACTGCCTTTTTGAAATGTTAATTTTTTACGTTTTTAACCACCATTTCAAAAAAATCTAAACAGAATCTAGTCGAAAAAATTTCGTAGGAATCGATTGGGAAATGCGACTAGGGGGGTTACCATGACGTCTTAATGCGATTCAGTTTAGGTTCGCTCGCTGTCAGATCCATACTAAAACTGACAGCTAAAACCTGAACTGAGACGGAATTAAGACGTCATGGTAAGGCCCCTGTATAGGAAAACATACAGTCGGACATAGAAAAGCGTTTTTACCCACGCTGGACCAGAAACGCTTCGCTTTCGCTCGATTAATGATGTAAAATTAAATTTGCTCGCGCATCAAACACCTATAAAGTAGCTTTATTTCATCGCTTGGAAAATTATGTGGATAATGTTCATTAAAACATTTCTTGATTCTTTAACTTATAAAATAATGTTGGATGAAGTACGAAACTTGAGTTTCCTAATTGCTATCGCCTTTCGAGACCAAGCTACGAAGAGTTTAAATGCCAGGGCGTGTCCTCGACTGCCTAACTTTTAAACAACTGCGGTTAAGCCTATACTTCTCGTTATAAATGTAGACGCCTACCTACCACCTAGGTGTTGTTTAAACACGCATTTATAGTTAACTAGCGACCCGCCCCGGCTTCGCACGGTATATTATGCATGTATTATACATATAAACCTTCCTAATGAATACAAATTATTTACCTTGCTACTCCGCTACTTGCGTGCAAGATAACCAAGCTTGTGCGAAATCTATACCTACGTTTTAATTAATCCTAACACCACACAAACACTGACGCGCGTTTCGAATGTGGGTACTTTTAGTTTATTTATAAGTTTACAAATTAGTAACTACGACGTTAGTTCGCATGTACATCGGTTGTGCTCTAACTTTGATAATGATCCCGTAGAGGGATCGAAACGCGCGTCAGTGTTTGTGTGTTGTGTGGTGTTAGGATTAATTAAGTTTGTGAGATTTGTGTGCGTTTTGTGTGGCAGTAGTGGAGGGAGGCCTTGCATGCAAAACGTATACATTTCGCACAAGCTTGGTTATCTTGCACGTAAGTAGCGGAGTAGCAAGGTAAATATTTTGTGTTCAATGAAATGGACCTCCGCAAAGTAACGCCTGATTCAATAAAATATAAACCTTCCTCTTGATTCACTCTATCTATTAAAAAAAACCGCATCAAAATCCGTTGCGTAGTTTTAAATATTTAAGCATACATAGGGACATTATGGACAGAGAAAGCGACTTTGTTTTATACTATGTACCTAGTGATGATAATGCTGTTGCTGTAAAGTCGGGAATATACACGCCTGCACTGTACCCAACCCCGACACGTAGGTATATCAAACTTTATGCAAATATGACAAGAGTGAGCTACATGCGCAAATGCTAACTACATACAAGAGACATAGATGTACGAATACAGACGTAAGTTGTTAAAAATAATCCTTTTTTATACAGGCATGGGTACTTTATATACTATGTTCTTTTGTTTTTATAATTGAATAGTGCCTGTCTACACGTTAAACACGTTAAAAAAGCTTCGACAATATTTCACAAAGTCGTCAGGTCAGTCGGCTTAAAAAACATCCCTGTAAAGTTTTATAAGCACTCTATTGATAATTATAAAACAAAACAAAGTCAATAATAACTAATACACTGGAAACGTAGTGTACCTACGCTACGTAGTTAGAAGGTCAATAAGCTCGAAATTATATAGGGTGTTTAGACTAATGTAGCGTGACGAGTTTGGGATTTTTTTAAACTGTGTTTGTTGCCTTTTAAGAAAAACTAACAATAAGATAGGTAAGTAGCTTTCAGTCGTGTATCGGATACGGTACTAGGCATGCGAAATGTTAAGCCTTGAACATTGTATTTATAAAGTTCACAAAATACCTATAAATTTTTAGATAACACTTTTTTTAAGTAGCGACGGTAGATACCTATCCAGACTTTCGCTCGGCGTGATTACGCTTGCGCGCTGTCTCCATCACGCCATCTTGGATTATCTGTTCCGTAATCTAGGCTGGGGGAGTCAGAGCTATCTTTCTCAAGATTAGTTAAGGCCATTGTTTCACAGCCAGCAAATGGAGCTTTATTTTTAAGTTTTGTAATTTACAAGTTCTGCCCCAAAATTTCATTTTAATTCGCGCTTTTTTGCTAAAAGTTCTCTTTAATTGCATAGTCATAGGGTCTCCATATACCAGACTAATTTCTCTTCAATACATTTAATAATAATGGGGCTTCTTGTGACCATTACAGGGATAATTCATTAATAATAAATTAACATTTACCTTCATCATCATCATATCAGCCGAAAGACGTCCACTGCTGGACATAGGCCTCCCCCAAGGCTCTCCACTCGGTCCGGTCCTGTGCCTTCCGCATCCACCGCGATCCCGCGATCCTGATCAGGATCCTGAACATCCTTGCTACTCCGCTACTCACGTGCAAGATAACCAAACCTGTGCGAAATATATATGTTTTGCATGCAAACCCTCCCTCCACTACTGCGACATAAAACACATATAAATTCAACAAACTTAACTGGAAGAGATCCCTTTGAGGGATAAGTTCGCTTTTGTACATCTGTGTACCTATCTTATTAGGTACCTGTAAAATTAATGTGTTTTATGTACAACAAAGAGTTATACATACATTACATACATAATTTCCGCCAATGCCGAGTAAGACAGTTTTAAAGCATAGGTCCCTCCAGGCGATCCCTCCGGGGTTGCGGGTGTCTATGGGCAGTGGTGATCACTTACCATCAGGTGACCCACTTGCTCGTTTTCCTTTCCATTCATATAACAAAAAAGGTATGCCCAATTAAAGTTTTAAAACCGATTTATTAACCGTTGTTGCTCAGGATGCACAGCACATGCCCAAATGTTACTCAACCCCCATACGAAGAAAGGGTACAGTTAACGTTTCACTCAGAATGTTATCTGACTCGCGTCCCTCTCAACACAATAAAATGTTGGACAAATTTAGTCTTCGAAGATTTAGGTACAGTAACAGTAAAGTTAATAAAAGTGTGTAAACACCATAGCGTCTGCAAACATTTGCGAAGTTGCAATATTTTCGTTCACGTCAGAGTGCTAAAAAAAGTTGTTAAACGACCCTCTATAATAAACAATAGCAGATTCTGAAATGGGGTTCCCGTTTATTTTTCTGATACCGAATATTGAAAGAAAACACCATTTAAGTCGTACTTCATTTTATTGTTCTTTCAGTGTACTTTGTTAATATTTTATTTAAAATAGTGATTTCATTGAGTGCAAAAATAATGTACTTAATGAAACGAGTGCTCTCAAAACATTATTTTAATTACTTTTATATTAGGTACTTCCCAAATTTTCAATTATTTATATGAGATAAAAGTTACCTGTTCAGGTAGATCAAGGGGACTAAAAATTCAGTATAAGTCTTACATCTAATTAGACATTATACTTTTCAAAAATTGCTACAATATCAATAATAAAGGTAGTAGGTACTAACTTGCCATGAGGTGTGTCGCTTTCACACAAATTATTTGTAGAAAAAAAACTTTTGTGAGCTATAAAGTAAATATTAATATACTTAAATAAATATATGTTCTCGAGTTCCCGTCTTCGCGTCACGTAGACAACGCGTGGAGCGGTAAGGCGGCTATAACTCTTGTAGCGAATTATTCTTTGTCCGGGATCCATAAAACAATGTGCTGCCATGCTGCGTTACAATGTATATAAATGAATATTGTATGAAGTGACAGTGGAACCCTCTCACAGTAAAAGTCCAACGACTTTTCGAAATTTATGTTTTTTTTTTATATAAATCGCGTCATGGTAATATAATTTCTATATATTACACAGCGAAAAAATTAAAAATACCGAAACGGACTAGGTACTCTAAAATATGATTAGGTACTTACCCGGCCATAAAGATTGCACATCGGTTTTCTCGGCTTATTTCGGTTTGGTAGAGCGTTGTCTCTCTCTAACTTACGTGACGCCAATTGTATCTTTCCAAAGACCGAAGACCGAAGTGCAATCTTCAAGGCCCACGCATTTGATAATAAAGTCGTGGGCATACTTTCGAATACCCTGGCCGCTTCGATATAATGTGTTGTATTATTATTATGTTTAAGTACGTGATTATTACGACACACCTCATAGCAACTTAGACCATATCACAATATTTAAGAATAATTACACGTTTGGTATTCATTTTAAGATCTTAGGTTCCTAAGTGAAAATTTATAGATATAATTTGGTGTCTTTTATAATACTTTTAATTATAAAGTATTCGAGCATAGATGTACCAAAAGCCTCCAGCAGATGCACCGGAGCGACGAACAAGCAGTCAGTACAGTTGTATCTTGACGTATACGTGAGTGAACCTTTTCATATTAAATCTCACAATGACACTAAGGTATTTTCATTCTTAACTGTCCTATTTGGTAAACAAAATTCTAACCTTAAAACGTCTCATTTTTGTTATTTTTTAACTATTTCATAGTAAATAAAGGAACTGGAGATAAAATATCAGCAAAATTATGTAAAAAATATTGCCTCAGGTTTATTTGATAATTAATACACCTTATTCTTTACAAAAATTTGTACATTGAGGTTAGAACTTTGTTTACCAAATAGGACAGTTAAGTATGAAAAGACCTTACAACGTAAATCATTATGACATTCATATGCGAGAATATCACTGGCTTTGCAGAGTCGCAATTCAACTGTAGACCTTATTATTAAATATTATTTTGACACAGTCGAACACCTTCGATAATTAAGGTCGTGTTCACATATCTCTGACGCCCTCACCGCTCCGATACCTTTACCTAATGGCGACAGTATCATTACATTAAATTACGTGATTTAGGAGCGATTCGTATTCAAATGCAAAATATGTTTTGACGAATTCCGTACGTACCTAGTACAACCATTGCAAGGCAACGGTACAACCCCATTTTGTTTTACAATGTCAATTTCTTATAATAAATCTAAGAATAAATTAATAACATGGAAACGACCACTTAACACATTATCAACATTTACATCAACAAATTAATTAATTAACAATAATAGTTGTTATAATAGACCTAGGGTATATTAACAAAAGGCCACTGTAAATAAATAATAATAAATTACTCATACTTTAAATGGAGGTCATGCTAAATTACAACAGGTAACTCACAAATAATTATACTGACGAAAATTGAAATGGTGAACTATAGGTACCTATAGAACCATTTTAATAATATTTTAATACCTTGGATCTTTGATCCAAAATAACAGTTAAAAAAGTAATTACATCAGAACCTAGACCAAAACTCGTTACGATTGAAAAACGAAAATTTAAAAATAAGGCTGCCTAATGATCTGACATTTTTACTAAGAAGCTATAATAATTTTTAATATAAATTGACATTGGCCCAAGCGATGGGCTGCCACTAAGAGGACTAAAAATAATAACATTTTTTATATAACACAAATATAGCTTACCTCGCTTGTTTCACATGGTAAAGTCAAAACCAAGACATGATTTAGATGTCAGTATTTTTAATTAGGTACAATTACTATACTGGTTATTTTGGCAATATAAACTTTTATTTTAAAGTTTCATCTAATTGACGGGACCAGAACAAACATTATTTGTTACTTTTAAATTTAAATAACAATAACATAATATTTGGTACTAGCTTATGATTTCTGAATGTTTCTTCATAAAGTGGGCCAATTAAAAGAAAAGTGGAAACAAAATGCCGGATTGCAAATCGCTCATTTCTTGCGTTACTGTGGCGCTCTTATCTCGACAGAAAATCATAACATTATTACTTAAGAGGTTTCTCAAAAATACACGTGTTATGGTGCTGTGGAACATTATGATAAAAGGGGAGCAAGAGGTTCCGATTTTTCTCATAATAATTATCTCAGTGCTTAAACCTCTAATATCTAATGAACTAGTGATATTTCATAATAGAAAATCAGTTAGATAGAAATTGGTCGCGAAGTTGGTAATACTAATGTATTTACTTTATAAGAATTATTATAATATTAATATACTACACGAAGGCCTCCAGTATAGTATGTAGGTACAAAGACTATGATACTATCTAATAGGAAAGTATCACTAACAAGTTGGCGCAGATACCTATTACGATACCTGCTCTATCTTACTCGATAGTTTTAGGTTTAAGTCTGTCATCTTATTTTATAACAAGTAAGTATTTTACATTTTAATCTGGCTTGAAATGAGCATGCGAATATAATGTGTTTCAAACATACCAATCGTCTTATCTTTATATTACGTACCTACTTATATATTCCCATATTATTATTATGTGGATCAATCACATTTATAAGCAAAATGAAAGGAACATATTCATCGGGACAGGAATGAATAGGTCGTTTCGGTGTAGGGTGCGTACTTTAAACTCTAACACATAAGTAAATATTTTACACTACCACAGAACAATAATGCCTCTTACTTTATCTACAAACACAAAACTTAACCCCACAAAACAGCGTTATTGTGTACAGTACATCGTTCTTGCTTATGATAAAAATGAACTTACTTTTTACATTATGACCAAAATTCTCACAGCTTTGTCTTTCATTGTTCGCTTGTTCGCGAGTAGTACGAGTAAATTCGTTAATCACTAAACTATTAAGTACACGTCTACACGTAGAGGTATTGGCATTACATAGTAATAAGGGATAGGTCACACTATGACTCCTCGAGTCACACCACACACAATATTACGAAAACATAACCGACGCACTGGCTAACTATAGGAAAATATTTTTATACGAAAAGTATTTTTTTTTATTTGACCGAAAAGTTTTGAAGAAGAAGACAGCGTGACAAGAAGCAAAATATACGAGTATGTACTAGGTAAGTCTAAACAGATACATAAGTACATAAAGGAAAATAATCAGCTTTTTTAATGTTATGCCCTAAGAGTTAATATTTCTTCAAAGACGACTTCTTATGAAAATAAATTAAGATTTCAAATCTAGTCAGAAAACGAAATAAATTTGTTTGACATTCAAATTACCCATTAGTTACTAACAACAAAGGCAACAAAAACATACGTTATAAACGCAAAGCGCTGAGATCATTAAAAAGTAAACATTACATCAGCTTTATTACAACATTAAAAGACGAAGATTTAGTCTTAGACTTCATTATTATTGCCAAATACAGGACACATACACAATTAAATAATTATATTATTCTTTAAACTTGTCTTCGAAGAGTTCAAGTAAATTTCAATGCTACACAATGTGACACACATAGTATGCGTTAAAATTATAAAAGATCGTTGGCTCGGGGGCATCCATAAATCACGTGATGTTTTTTGACCAATTATTGACCCTTGCCCACGGGCGATACTTTATGAGATTCTTTGAAAATCCCTCCCTACTCTACCCTCATGCCAAAATTTCGTGTAGGTAGTTTTTTGGTTTGGAAATATTAAAAAAATCATGTCGCTCAAATTTTGGAACAAATAATTATCTGAAATTCCCGTGAGAATTTATTATGTATACAGGAGTTCCCCAAGTGATGTTTTGTGATGTTTTGCCTGTTGCCCTTAACCCCTTTGAAGTAATGACGTGATTTATGAACACCTTCCAGTAAGTCCAAACACTGCACACTTTTTAGGTGATTGTCGGGTAAGGAGGTCTGGGGCCTTACCATGACGTCTTAATGCGATTCAGTTTAGGTGCGCTCGCTGTCAAATTCATACTAAAAGTGACAGCTAAAACTTGAACTGAGTCGGAATAATGACGTCATGGTAGGCCCCCAGATCCCGCTGTGCTTATGCATCTAGCGTAATTTTGACAGTTAAATAGGAAAAGATTTACATGCATAAGACGGGAAGGTTTTTCGAGTAATTTGCAAAAAAATCCCCTGATGATGTTTATGATAATGACATCTTTTTCAGAATAAAAAAAGACGAGATATGAGTTAAAATTGTGAATTAAGTATTTTATTACACTTTAAAAATCTGTTTTTATTTTTATTTTAACTCGTTTCATACTTAAATTTGTGATAAGGACAAAACCTTTTCTATTTATTATGTTCAAAACGATTTAAAATATCTCTTAATTCAGTAATACCCTTATGTTTAGTAAGTTTATCGCAATGAAAAGCTCGGGATTTGTAAGGTAAGTTGTCAAAATTTCATTTTTTAAATATTTCTGTGAACTTCAGAAACAATGGATCGAATATTCATTATTTTAAACTGGTGATCCACAATTTTTCTACTATTAAATTTAAATGTAAGACCGGTGAAAACAGTTGAGGATTCTAACTATAGGTATATTTTTAATATTAAATATACGTATAATTTACGGCTGTATAGCTTTATCAAAACGTAATGTCGATTAGCCTTCAGATCTCGTGAAGTTATATGCCGAATTAATAGGACGTTTTACAAGTAAGATCAGATTTAATGTCATGCTATATAAAAGGGATCCTAAAATATACCTACTTAATACAAATGTATTTTAATTCATATCATTCGTAGTCGTAGCTTATTAATAAAATAACTTAACTGCTAGCTTCAAGCCAACTTGATAAATTCACAGTGAAATCACACCTTAATATTAAATAATCAACTCTTTCGATGACAGATATATAGCTATAATTAGCGAAATGTCTAATTTAATTATCTTAATTCCACAAGATCTAAATATCACTTTGGTGTTAGAGTATAATAAAAGGTAATTTTAATTATGCAGTAAGTAAAGTATTCTCACAACACGGTGTAAACTATTCTTTCTTATTTATTTACACTTTGCATTGTCCCAGGATAGCTACGCGCTCGCCTGCTTCACTATTTCAAACAGCTGTTTCGAGGTCCTCCGACACTAATTGGAAATGTTCTTGACCTGAAAAATAGGCTGGTTTAGCGGAAAAGTTTGAACTTCAAATCTATTTGCCGCAGACGGCTTAATAACTGTAAGTTGGAGGCATTGATATTCAGAATTGCCGATAGCCGGGCATTTGTTCAAGTAAACACCGACATAAACTAGCTACAATGAAGGAAACCTAGCGTTATTTGTCTATCTAGATAACAAAAGGCGGGATCATCAATTACTTTCAGTTGCCAGAATGATGCAAGGAAGAATCAAGTCTTTTTATGTACTTTTTATCCTGGTCTCTCAGAAAACTAGCATTTTGATGCCTCTTCTTTTACAAGTGGCAATTTCGCTTATACTGCGTCAATAGGCCAGTAAAAACTGTCGATAACTGTGCCATTTGTCACGAAGCATCGGACAACACCAAACCCTTGCATTCATCATCATGACACACCTTGCTCTAAGTTAAGGTAAGTCGCGCGTCGTAAGCACCTAGTCTGAAGTCTCATTAGATGTACAAAATTCGAGGGCCGCGTTCGTAACGCGTTCTGTGCTTGAGCCAAGTTGCGTATTTGGTGGGGAACTGTTAGCGGAATCAGAATGAAATCCGATAGAATAGAAGATACTTTATCCGTTCTAAACATCACGCACCCAATAAATACCACGATGGCTAGCCTAATGGATGAACCACCATCCCGCAACCAACCGAATAATAATATAATATAATAATAATAATATAAGCCTTTTTATTCCGAATTCGCTACAATTTCAGTAAGCATATGTTGTTGTTGTCGTTTTTTTTATTTTTTTTTTTATTTTTTTTTATTTATTAAATTGTCGCGAAATTCGGCGTATCATGGCATAGGCCTCCTCCGTGTATTGGAGGGTTTGGGCTATAGTTCCCACGCGCGCCTAGTGCGGATTGGGAACTTAACACACACCATTGAATGTCTTCGCAGATGTGTGTACGTTTCCTCACGATGTTTTTCTTTCACCGAATAGCTCATGGCAAATTACAAATGTAATTTTCGCAAACCAACCGAATACGCATCATTATACTCCCCAACCAAGTTACACAAATCTACTTACTTTCTAGATAGGCAGCAAGGTCGTGGTCCTCGGCCCGCAACGCTAGATGCCGCGGCGAAAGGCCAGCGTGATCCTGACGCGTCAAACTTGCACCTCCCGCAACTAGCATGCAGCAAATTGCGCGCCGTTTATGCGCAGCCGCCTTATGTAATGCCGTCTGCCCTCTCTCGTTATCCCGCATATTCAGTATAGCAGTTGGTGCGCAAGCGATAAGATACTTTACAATCTCCTTGTTCCCGTAACGTGCTGCGATGTGTAAGGCTGTTTGGCCGCTGGCGTCGATAGAGAGGAGGGAATATCCTGCGGCGTGTAACTCCTTCATCTGGTGGACAAGTTGAAAGACTTAGCTTGAATTTTCGGTGGGCTACTAACCGCGGAAGCGTTTTGCGCGGTGAACAGATTAGGTACCTATAAGCTTTTTGAGTAGGGAACGGAAATATTGTATTAATTGCGTTTCCGCTCATAGCTGTTCACAGAATACGCAGCGTTATCCTTTAGTGAAACTATAAAAGCATATTTGTGTTTTTCTTTACGGTACGGTCGAAGAAACTGAATCACGTACCTCTGTGGAACCTTTTCTCATAGATTAGATTAGATTAGATTATTTATTCATTCAATAAAAAATACATCATAAATTGTACATTGTCAAGTTAGAAGAATTTTGATTGAAATCGTCAAGAGTAAATAAAAAATAAAATCAAATTAAATACCTAATACAGATCAATTAAATACTACAAAAATGTCAAAATCAGAGAAAATAATAATAATAAAAATAATAATAATTGGTAGGTACAATTAAATTAACCACTAGGGCATATAATTTTGCAATATTTTTTTGGCAGGTATGACATTTGCAATGAAAGGGTTCTACAGTGGTTCGCGATCCAGTTTCTTTCATTGTACGTCAGACCCACTGAACTGACATTTTAATTTTAGTTTATTATTTATTATATTTAAAAAGATTGCTTACAATACAGTTAAATGCCACGAAAACAACGAAAACTCATCGGAAAATCATTATTTAAATTAATTAGTAATTATTGGGAAAGGTTACGGACTTTTCACACTTCATTTAATTTCATCATAATTATTACTTAGTCCGTGGAAAACTTTATAATTATCTGTAGCAATATGTCAAAAAAAGCAAAGTTTGTCGTTTTCGACACGAAACGACATACATACAATATTCTATTTATCACGGGAAAACGCTGAGTTCCCGCGGGACAGAGACGAAGTTTTAGGTAATAGCTAGGTTGTATTCGTTTGAGATAGGTCTTACCATTTTTAAATCGCCTACTTTAGCCGCCTTCAGGAGTGTGTCTGACGTTTTTTCCAGCAGATTTCTGAAAAAATGTTAACATTGTTAAATTGTACAATTATCGGCCACAAAATCAACAAACTATCATTGTGTCGTGCTCCTTCTCGCTGAAGAAATATCATGCCACTGTAATAATTTACATTGCTCGTTTCATGTTTGAATGGACTTAATTGACTTCTTGTTTACTTACAGAATATAGTACAGAATACAATATGTAAGTACCTACTACCAGACTACAGTAGATATCTACTAGTAAATTATACATAAGTGTTGTTCTCACCTATAGCCAAACACATCCTGATCAAGTCCGAAAAGTTTTTCATGTATGCTGCATGCAATAGAAGAAAGAAGAAATAGAGTGCAGATTTCAGTCACAAAATATCTATGTGCGACGTGCAGATTTTATAGAACTATAATCATTACATCAACTATTTAACTATTGCGTAACTAATTTGGGGTACAATAGTAATAGTAAACGTACCCGCATAGCTCTAATATCCTCGAAGCGTGCACTCTAAATATCAATCTCAACCAAACCCCCCCCGTTATGACAACTTTTATTTTGCGCGCCGTGTTAACAAACACACTTTGCCAATTGACGGCTTCGACATTTACATTTATATTAAGCTTCGCCAGCTCGGCAAGGAAAGTTATTATTGTGAAAGTACCTTACATGAAGTTTGATTCAGTTTGTTGCGGTCGCGTAATGTCGAAGCATTCAAAAGCGGGTTACTATAGTACGCACACACATACAGTGAAAAACAAAGAGAACTCACGTTTTAAAGCGTGCGATAGAGTCGTGTGTTGGCAGATGGTCCTTCGAGAGCGGACTGGTACATAGTGGCGGAGAGTTTGAGTCTTGCGCAGCCGGAGGCACTTTAGGTGCCACGTGTTTTGGAGTCAACGGAGGTTGTGTTTTGGGGGTCAGAGGAGCTTGTGACTTAGGGGTGGGGGGTGCTGAAGTTTTGGAATTCGGCGGGGTTGGGAAGGACGGCGGTGGTGTTTGGGGAGTCAGAAGTTCTTCGGATGTGCGCGCTGGGCTACCCAAACCAGATTCACTGTTGGAAATAAATATGTCGTGTTTAGATTTTATAAATCGGCAAGCAGCGTTGAACAGATTTATCAGAAATTAGTATTTAGTTCAATGAGTACTGATATTTTTTTTGCAGTGGAGTGGATAAATGGAGGTAGATACTGTCAAAGATAAACTTAATTGAATATTAAGACGTAAAAGAAAAACTTTACTACCTAGCATGAGATTCAGGGACGTCAAGCGAGACGCCAGCGCTAGGCGTGTCGACGCTTTGTGAGATGTCGAGGGACACGGAGAGGCCAGTAGTGGTCTCGAGCGACATGGACGGCCCGGTGTGGTCCAGGGATGTCGTCGTATCGGGATGCGCTGTCGACTCTGTGTCAGGCGTCATCGGCGCCGCATCCAGAATATAAATATTCTCGTGCCCGATGTCCGTAGCGTAGTGGAGGTTCTCCTGTGCTTTGTCAATACGAAAAAACCGCTCTGCTGTCACCGCTAAAAAAATTAAACATTCCCTTAATTTGGCAATGTACACTATATTGTACCAGTTCTAAGAATACCTCTTTTGTATTTTATTAACACAGATTTCTTTAGACTCTAAAATTACGGTGAGGCTTGAACAGTGATTTTTTTTAATTACGTCAATTTAAGGGTTAACGAAACTCATTTGCCATACCAATTCACTTTGGTGTTTCGAAGTCGTACGTCAAAACCCATATTGAGATTTCACAAAGAGATTCGTACGAGGGAAACGTGAAGGAAAAAAGATATGCCAAATTAAAAAGGACTCGAGCAAATATAAAACGCGAAGCCTTGCGTGTAGTAAACTCACAGTCGACGAACCACCAGTCGACGAGGTTCGAGTACGCTTGAGATTCTTTGATCATGTTCTGAATGAGGCCGCGGATCTGCTCCAAGTCGGCTGCGGGATTTACTTCTAAAGTGCCCACCCTTTCAGCTGAAATATAAAGAATTTAATTAGCCCTGCTCACGCTCTCTGTTTCCACTTAATGAACTTCAACGAAGAATGTTCCTTGCCTGTCTTAGCGAGTAATTCCTTGTCGTAATGATGGCGCTCGTAATCAACCATTGTAATGAGATTCACGGTGAGGGAAAGTTGGTCTAATGTCGTTTGACTGAAACAAGGGAGACGAAAACTTTGTTTAGAAATTTTAAATGGGTATACCTTTTTGTATAATTTTTGTGAATGAATTGTAAAGACAATTTCATAATTAATGTCTACAAGTGCGACAACCTTTCAAGTTTCATGCTACACGATAAGTTTTATTTCAATAGCAGTTGTGTGAAAGTTTGTTATTATATTTAGTATGAAATAATTAACTACCTACTTGGAGTTTCTAAAGATGTGAATTAAAAAAACAGCAACCTTGTATGGGTAGAGAAAAATAGAAAATAGAGTTGATACTCCGCAATTTCTACCTTCCCAGATTTTAAAACACCAATGCAAACTTTAACAATAGAATAATGCCAAAACGTTAGTAACGTTAATAAGCAATGTACTTATGTGTTAAAATTTTAATTATTTAATTTATTAATTTGTTTTGAACCAATAAAATAATTATCTAGTTAAAAAATAAAACACATAACCGGCTCATCTTACCGTTCAAGATAAATGGCGTGTTCAATTATTTTTACGCACTTTGTAAGCTTCGTTTCATTTGAAGCTGAAAATACTACGATTCATGGAAAAAAGTCTTTGACGTGGTCTTTTGACCTAACCGAACAATGGGTCGACGTGTTTTAAAATATCTTATGATTTCTATTTCAAACCTTGACGCCGGCTAAAATTTTCCAAAGGACAGGACCCTTTTTCAAAGAAGTGAAATTCACAACTGAATGTACCTACGTATACTGGATATTTACCTAGGTATTAAATTAATCAAGATGTACACGTATAGGTAAGCATCTAGTGATCCAACTACGGATGTAGGGTACTTAAACAATTATCGACAATGTAAGTACTTGTGTGACAATCAGTAGTTTTGTCAACTAAAGTATAATAGGTATACTCACGGTGCATTGACTCTGCCGGGTTTCCGTTTAGCGAGCATGGGCGCCTGGTTGAGCCTCGATAGCGTGATTACAGAGGGCGCTAGTCGACACGCCTCGCCGTCCACTTGCATGGGGATGACTTTTGTCGTGACAATCTTCGCGGTCTTGCATTGAGTTATGCAAGTCCCGTGCCCGCCTGCTTGAAGCAGTGGCTGCCGGGAGGTAGTAAGATTAGATGCTAGGCCATAACAGCCGGGTAAGTCGATGCGCATTAACTCAAAGTAGGGTAGACCGGGGGCAATAGTACCACGGGTCAATAGTAACATCGTCGATATTTCTAACCCTATAACATTCTAAGCATCACTGTGTACGTGCGTACGTGCGTTGAGTGTGTCCCGACCTGCCCACCAGTCGGCGGCGCAGTACCGTGCAGAACGAACATGATAGACAACTATTTTTGTTTTCGCACAACCAAAGTAAATAATTCCGTTGATTGTTTTGGCTTATAGTTTCCCCAATATAGCTGTTAGTCTAATATTTTTACTCAATTATGATGCTACGGTTATCAATGCTTGAATCAAGTAATGGTTTGGTTATCAGGTAATAAGAACGGCTGAGATATTTGAATGTAAGTAATTTGAAATGCTTTGAGGGCAATAGTACCAGCACAGTCGGGGTCAAATGTAACGTTACATTTGACCCCGTGGTACAAATGACCCTAAATAATATTTTTATATTATCAAATTTAACTGACGTTGTAAGGTGAATCTAATGTTTAATTAGTTACTTCCATTTTCTACATTTTTATCGTATATTATGAGCCGCTATTGAAGTTGCTATAGTATTGTGATTTTACACTGTAAAGTATTGTTGAATTCGAGGAATGGGGTTCATTGTACCAGGGGTCAATTGTAACTGTATGCAATTTTGCGATACTAGTTTTGTACTGAATTTTATTGGTTTACGTAGTTTTACAGGCCAGAAAATTATGCCTAGAAAATTTATAAGCCGTGTTATTTCATAAAAACGATTAATTTAACTGAGATAACTTGAATATAAATTTCTTAGACTTGAGTAATTATATTTTTATTGAAAATGTAGATCCTCATTATTGATACTGGTACAACTGATCAGACTGATTAAGTTCAAGAAATAAAAATATGAAATTGTTAAGATTTTGTTATAAATGTATGTTTTATTCACTTCGGAAATTGTGGTACAAATGACCCGTAGTAGGGGTCAATAGTAGCAGTGGGAATCACTGAAAAAAAACTCGATTATACGCTAAACTGCTATGGTCTAGTAAAAAATAATATCAAAAACGTATAAACAATGAACCTGGCATGTAATACGTTGATGTAGTTTTTCTTAGAAATGTTCAGATTCTGTGCTATGCGCCGTTATTTGCAAAGTGTTACTATTGCCCCCGGTCTACCCTAAAGTTTTTTTTTCACTTGTTGACCCTTTGGTTCCAACTGGTTCCGATTATCACTATGCATTTCAGAGTGACGTTCAATTAAATTAAATAATAAAAATAGGTTTCGTTTTCTTTATTGAATCTTAATAATTTTATAGATGCGAGAGTTTGTGAGCATGGTTATGGTTGCAGTGCGAGTTACGGACGTTTGTTGCTCTTTCGCGGAAAAACTTTCGATTGTGTAAAGTTAGTATACAATACAGTATAGCTAGTTTGGTAGTTCACGCTGAACAGCGAGTTTACACGAAAATCCATAGTCATTTTGACTTATTGGACATGTTTCGTAGGATTACCATAATTAATTATTATTATAGCAATCCTCCAATACGTTAGGCCCAAATTTCACGGTACAATGTGCAATTTTCGGTGAGAAGTGGCGGACACATTTTGTTGGTCATTAATCATACCTTGAAACCATATTTCGGTTACATTTCTCGTGCTATAACAACAAAGATTTATTGTTTTGCAGGTCGCTTGTACCCAACAATTCCATTCCTAAATTAGTTTTTACAAAACGTTTAACTTTACCCGATTTATTCTCTTAAATTCCTAAATTGTTCTTAAATGTTGTTTTAAACTCATTTACCTTTTTTTGAGATCAAAGAAATCCCTGAGGTCATTTTTCGCGCGACTTTTTATTATTTTGCCCGAAGTTATTTATAGTGCATCCCAGGCAATGATAAAGTTTGCGGGTGCTTATAAAAGAATTATAAAAGGGACTTGGCCAACTTTAGCAAAATCTTAATGCCCATTAAAGAAACAATGTCTTTAAGCCTATAAAATGCTTTAAACATAAAAAAATGTTTGCAGATGATTTTCAGAGACGAATTTTATGTAGGTAAGTACCTATGTAAGTAAATACATATCTAACGGCCCTTCCTAAATGACGAGAGATTATACTAACAGATTAAAGACTGTAAGTAAACCTGCACTAGTGACATGCAAGATTTACCGCCGATCCCGTACTTAAATCTATATACCTATATACCTTTTATTTGTTTCTACATTATGTGACTACCTAACGCGAAAAGCTTTCGAAACATGGACTGTATTTAAAAGTTTCATTTGAGGAAATGTTGATGGACAACATGCCTACAAGCTTTAACGCTATATCATTTAGACCCGTTCGCCTAAACGTCAATTAGTATGGAAAAATTGGTCACTAGCGGCAAATAAAGCCAACAAATTAATCTCACACACTATCAACGTTATTTTATCTACGTTTATTTGAGACTAATGTTTGCGTCAGAAAACTTATACTGAAGGCTCTGTCCACCGCGTGGCTGAAACGCACGCCACCCGTGCTTACCCTGGTAGCACACGTAACGTAATGAACAGAGAGAACGTTCGCTGCGCCTCCGTTCACGAATACAAAATTTGTGTAACGAAAATCCGATGAAACTTACCAATTGATATGTAGTGAGTCCGACGACTTCGATAAGGCCATCTTCGGTGGAGGGCTCGAAGGCGCCTCCTGACTTGTTCCACGGGTGCGTGCCTCCCCCGTAGCTAAGGACAATTATCGCCAACAATAACCATTAAGCTAATAGTTTAGAATTAATAGCTAGTATAATTTTCCTTAATAATTACAGAACAGGCATAGCTATTGCTTAATGTTGCACCCACTCTATTTCAGTTAAAGGTAAATGTCTCACTCGATTGCTTATCAAATATAAATAAGTGACTGTCAAACATTCTAAGTGCCATACTCTTTCAGAAAAATCGGTCAAGTAAATTATAGTCTAAGAGTAATCGGTGAACATACATTTAAAAAATAAAGAAAATCCTGACGAATTGAGAACCTCTTCCTTTTTTGAAGTCTGTTATAAATATGACAGTTTACTATAACCGAGTCTGCTACCTCTTTTGAGTCTGACGCTTTCCAGTGCTGTCACTAACAAATATAACAAAGTATCGTTCGCTTCGAATCATTCCTAGTACAAAGGTTCTATCGGCGTCCAATGCGGGGCAACGCAAGCAAGCGTGTTGGGCACTTTTACGACAGGAATGATGCGGGGCGGTTCATTTGGTTTAAATTGTTGTACATATTTATATTTCGTTCATTATTAAGGATGATTTGAGTTGGGTTATTAATTATTACATATTTACTTTTAAACAATGAAATTAAAGTTTTTAATTTAAAACTAACACACTACGGAAAATATCAGTTGCTTCATTTCATTTTCAGGATATTTATTTTAGATTCCATCAGTTAATAAAGTACTTAGGTAAATATTTAAAATGGCAAAGAATATTACAAGGAAAAGTAATTTGTGTTGACACAAACAAAATAAAATTGACCCTAAATTTCGATTATATATTTAAATATCACCTTCAGAGGCAACTGTAATGTGATACCGGACGAATTTAAATACCTATTAGTAGTATCAGGTTCAGGGATACGAAGCCGTCTAAAACTCTGAGTGGATTACTGTTGGTAGGTACTCGAAAGGAAAGGCGATTATTGTGTATTTAATGAAGTGGGCATTATGGGATTTACCAATACAGTGGAAATGTACAACTTAAATTAAATAAATAAAACAATTCAAAGAACTATGGCAGTTACTGCCTCCTTTTATTCTAAGGTCAAGCAAGATATTAGAGTTGGGCAAACAGATGTTATCAGCAATATTAATAGCACATTTTTAAGTAATTGTGTTTTATCCATGAAGAGACTAAAGAAAAGTTATCGCTAAATCGCCAAATAAAATCGCCAGTACGCTGCATATACATATGTATTTATATCATTGCGTAATTCACTAATTTGTCTGAGAATTTGACAATCCGTTGAGTGATACCTAATTCGGTTAAAAGTTGGATTCTGTGTTCTCTTTCAAATAGAATTAGCTCGATCAAGGATTGACCGTTCTGAATGGCTGGCCGCTTTGCAACGCAATAGAATTAATCAATTTTATTGTTCGGCATAAGGGACGCTCTAAATCCATCATATCCGCCAAAGGGAAATAGTTCCACTTTGTGATTACCTGCACTGTTTAAGTGGGTTATTAAACAGTAATTTAAACTCTTAGCTAAGCGTGTTAAACTTAATAAGTACTTAGAACTTAATTCGTGTAACAATGAACAATGTAACGTACGAATAATTTCGTGAAACGGCAACAATTATATCTCGCATTCGTATCTAAGCTCTGTAATAAACGCTACAAAAAACTTCGCATAAAGTTCAGCACCTTGACATTAAGATAGGCTTTTTTGTGTACTTTATTAATGATCATAACGTTAGCACGCACGTTTTTGTTTCGTTTTTCATGTCCAAAGTACAAGTACAAATGCTTCAGGCGAGCATTATTTATGCAATTAAATTTATAAAAAGAAATCATACTTAAAAGAAAGGTTTTAATAAATAATAGGCGTAAACTAACAAATTGTAAAAAGGTTATCAAAAAAGTGATATCGTTTTTATTGTGGCCGTAAAGTAGTAGTAGGTAGGAAGGTTAGTTTAGGTAGTTGCTGCTCTATGTAATCACCATAAAAGTACCGTACTAATACCTAATTGGAATTAAAAAATATTTTTTTATATAAATATCATTGATTGGTTTATAAGTTTCTATTTTACAATAAAAGTATCGTTACCATAATAATTTTTAATCAATAGTTTTATTTATTAATGGAGAAACACTCCACTTTTACTAAAAATTTGGCTTAGGCTTAAGTAAAAGTGGCTAGCTAGTGATTTGATTCAAAGAACCTGATCTTTTTTTTTTATTTTGGAAAAAAATAAAGGAAAAACTTATTTCGCATCTGTGTCTGGTCGAGAACTGAACTGAATCAATGATATTTAAGCCAAAAAGACGCACCACACAGCAAACGTACCTTGGAATGTTTAAAAAAACAATGGCATGAACTTTATGCTCCCTCAACACGGGCGTGAGGTCTTTCCCGTCGCACTCCATCGTGACGAAGTCCGCCAGCCCCTTCCACTTGCGCTGCATCAGGTCCTTGCCGCCAGCTGTCCCGTAGAACAACTTGTTGCGTATCCGCGAGTTGAACTTCTCTGGGTGCGCCTCTAGAGAGCAATAGAACGGTGGAAGGAAGCGTTAACAAAGGTCAATGAGAGAATACGGCCCAGAATCGAATGGTAAAGTACTGGGCCGTAGCTATTTGCTAACCTGACCTAATACAAACGCCTCAATTATGTAAAATATTGTAGGCCAAAAACATTACCGGAAGTTAAATAAAATAACTCTTGGATTCCAGGGGGTTAGGTACTACAATCGCTTATAACGCTTTCACTGCCACCTGCCAAATCCGAGACTTATTCAGGTGCCACTGACGCACTTGCCTGTAAAATTATGACAACGGCACAGAGCGAAAGTCAAAAAAACGCATATAATGCGCCGGTGGCAGTGATTGCGTTAATGCATGCCAAGTTCTATTCAGCGTAAGCGACACAGTTCTGCAGCCGTATGTATATAGCTCTGCCCCTTACGCTGAATAGAACTTGGCACGCACAAAGCGATTGTGGTAACCCTCCAGGGGTTTGCCTAGTATTCTCCATTCTAACCCATTTTAACGCCTTTGTAAACACAAAACACATCCACCGGAATGTAAAAGGATCATACTTGATATCTCACGACATTTTATAATTATAACACTATGATAATTATATTTAATTTTTATATTAATTTAATTGGGGGCACTTGTTTGTTAACAAAATCGTTAAAATGGATTGGAGTGGACCATTATTTTGATAATTTATTTTCTTCTACATAGTATCCGAGTATGCAGTTTTTAGATGTCTTAATTTCGAATTTATATTGGTTATGGGACTTATGGATGGCGCTTATGTTAACTTCTCAACCAGTTTCTAAATCAAAGAAAGATCCACCCCTCGGACCGCACTTAACCCTATACTGACCCTAACTCTTAATTAAGACACCCTGTAGTGGACATTGTTTAACATAATTTGAGAGATTGCAGTAATATTTGTATCTGCTACTGATCCCTATTTTGGGGGCTAACTTTTGAAAGTTCCATTCGATAGTGGTAAAAATGGTGGTCTATATATTAGTTCAAAAATATAGCTTACATTAAATTTTTAATTTGTTGACTACATTAACTGGAGCGGTAATTTTCTTAAACTCTACCTACTCTATTCGCATTTTAAATTGAGCACAATAATTTTTTACCACTTTTTCCGAAATTATTAAGTAGCAGTAGCAGGCACTTGGCCGATATTTAGATATTTGAATAATTGACGGTAATGAATACGTAGGCTTAGGCAGGTACACACTGAACAGTATAAAATAACGTTTAGATTTTGGAAACACTAGGTAAGTACTTTTTTTGTTTTTTGGCCATACGGAGATTAGCCAATGTCAAAAGTTAAGTACTTTATTTCAGCCTCTGATTATTATCTGCTAATAATCCAGAAATATCAAAAGGTTTTCTAACATTATTAGGTATTGAACCGTTACTTATTAGACCGCTTTAATGTTGAGCTTATATTCAAAGTAATCGGTTGATACCAATAAATCCACTTAGTTATTTAGAGTTTGTAAACTGAAGTTGCTATCGATTTCATCGAACAGTCAAAAACAGAAACGGAAATTACCTCTTGCCTCGTGAAACTCGAGGGCTATGTGTGCGTCGACACCGAAGGAGAAGTAGTTATTGACGACGTTTAGAGGCAGTTCTGGTTTTGCATTTCTCGTGTCTTCGCCGGCTGCAGCTTGGTTGGGTTCTACGGTCAGCTCCCATCGGTCCAGAAGCACTGTGTCGCTCTCGCCTATATTCGCCAGGATCTTTGATATAGGCTCGTCTTCGTAGCCCTGTAGAGAAGACCAAGGTCTTTTATAACCACAAAAATAAGGAGCAGAGCGATCATGGAATGTTTTAACTCTTATTTGATGAGGCTGACATCGGTAAATAAGAAATAAATCCAATCAACGTTGAATTCTCTGCACTCTCAGACAAAATAATAAGTGATTATAACATAAAAGTACATAAATAAAAATACTGATCCTGTTTTTGAAGAACGATATTTATGATTAGATATCGACACCTTAGTTCACACTTGTACTAATTACAGTTTTACTAATTTTACAGGAGAGCATTTTTAATGTTTGCATGTGAATAACTTTTCGACAGTGGGGGAAAAATGACAATTTATGGATTTTTATCTTAGAATAGGTCTTTGAGATTATGTATTTCAAATATTTATTTGCAAATTATAAAGTCTTGATAGTGAAATTTGGTCTTTAAGTAGCCCGACCCCTCAGTTAATACAAGTGTGCACATCAATTCTACGAAATCAATGCAGTTAAGACATTCGTGACTATAATTTGTTCTATTTCAAAAATATTTTTTTAATCAGGAAAAATAAATTGAAGACACAGTTGTGTGAAATAGTTTAATTGCTGTTAAAATATAAAAACAGAAATAAACTGAAACTTAAAAATTCTGAAATAAACTAATGTGAACATCACTTTCAGTGATGTGTACAAAGATACTAAGTACTGTTAGCACAAAATAATTCTTATAGAAACATTAAAATGTTCTTGCACAACTATATTGACCGTATGTGTAGCCTCACTAAACAGTACCAACGTGCAGTTTTCAAAGGCAGCTTGCAGTTTGTAGGCTTCAAAATTATACACACATAATTTAATTAACTTTACAGCAGATAATTTTACATATTATTATCAAATATACGTTCGACTTACTTTCATCCGGGTTTTGTGAAAAAATGCATGAAAGCTGCATGAAGATGCTTCGCGTTGTTGATCTTTCTGCTTCACTAAATTGACTAACTTTCGGCCTTTACTAAACATTTTAACATACTACTTAGAAATGTTCTCCATTAAAAAGACGGACCACATTGTTGGCGGCTCATTCGGCTCAATGACGGGAGTTATAGACCGACGCGGGGTAGGACGACAAAGGGGACCGGGAGAGGTGTGGTGGTCTATCTATAGTAAATGCTCCTACGGACGGAGTGTCCGACAAAGACAGATAATATTAAAGACACCGTGTGCTGCTTGAAGCCGGCGGCAGCAGGTGGCGCTGCGCCCGCGCCCTCTGTTAGGTAGATTAACACTATACCTAGGTAGGTATGATTAAGTAAAGAATAATGACCTGTCAAAAATACATTTTAGCAAGAAAATAATCCTCGCAAAATGTTACTATATTGGACAAAATCAAATCCATAAACGCATAAAAGCTAAGTAAAAAATACTGGATACAATTAAATTATCAACACTAAACACAATTGTATCTTCAATACATTTAAAAACAAATTGTATTAGAATAGCTTAACATGTTAAAAAGTTTCTGCTTCGATGTCAATTAAAAGCACTTATGACAAACGTGTTACAATTTTTTTGTACTAAAACTACTTAATTCATAATCGCAGACAAAAAAGTTAACTTGTCGATGGAATTAAGTGTTCTTAGAATGAATGTACAATGTCTTTGAATTTAAAGTATTTAAACCTATCTACCTTAAAGCACTTAAAGTATACGTACATGACTTTTTTTAAAAATATGGGCGTTTAGTGTAATATTACACGCATCCGTCGCACTTAGTATAATTGTGTCACGTTGTTTTTAATAGAAGGAGAAGGCTTTTCAGATTTCGGATAAAAGCAAACGACGCAGAATTTTATTTCATATACATAGCAATAAAAAAGTAAAAAAAATTTTTTTGTAATTAGTACGAGTGTGAACTAGGGTATCGATATAGTGTTTGTCCTAGTGACAATGAACTTACTTGTAAATATTTGTTGCTATCTAGTAATTAAATAGGTAGGTATGAGTAAATATTTGACCGACCATCAGAGACGGATCAAATATCAAAGAGAGTAAGAACTGAAAAAGACAGACCGGGAATCCAATATCGGATAAAACAAAAAACATAAAAGTTGTTAGATTTATGAGAGATTCAAAGCGATGTTAAAATAAAAGATTTCCTATTTTTAACCACCAAGGTTATTCACAATGAAAAATTAATGAGAGTGTATGAGTGACTTTGTCTAAAATGTTAACTCTAGTATTTTTAGGTACAATACAAGATAAAAATTGTGCAAGAGGGTAGTATCAGTTTGTAGTTTGAACTGTAGAGTTAACGAGTTGTAACGCTGCGCTTCTAGAGCGGTGCTGCGTTACGATGACACATGTAGAATAACTATTGACCAATCACATTTGTGAAAATCTACATCTATTCCCGCTTCTCTTGTAATCTGATAATGCAATTGCTCGGTTCTGCTCTACCTAAATCGATCTAGCCTCGTAAAATAACATTAAATTTTTTATGCGTGCGGAATTAAAAAAAATGTACCATAAATAATAAAATTATGCCGTTTAGTCACCCCATTTAACGTCAATCAAGTGCGTGTAAGTGAAACTACATTTTTGGGTGTGACTTACGAATGAATTGAACCGTTACGGAGGCTTACGTGTATTGTAATTAACTAGCTTCTGCCCACGACTTCGTCTGCGTTGAACTATACATATACACTCAGAGGCATATTTAGCGGAACACAAAAAAAGTGTATGTACTTAACGATTTTTTTTTTGGTTAAGCATTAAGTATGCCTTATGCTAACTTTTTTTCGTGTTCCGCTAAATATGCCGCTGAGTGCATATTATAAACCTTCCTCTTGAATCACTCTATCTATTTAAAATCGCATCAAAATCCGTTGCGTAGTTTTAAAGATCTAAATCTAAGCATACATAGGGACAGACAGAGAGCAGAAAGCGAGTTTGTTTTATACTATGTAGTGCTAATAACCTTGCCGTGCTCTATGTATTGTATTAGCATTAGCAGTTGTATATTGTTGGCGAACTTAGATTGCGACTGCAATTGGAAGCTTCGTCCGTCCGGCTCTCTGAAGATTTGTGATTACAGATTCTTGATTGTTCTCTTACTTTATGCAGCACAGGCTATAACTAAAGCCGATTCCCAACAGCCACTGAGCTGGCGGATTAATAGTTGTTAAAGTTGATAGGTAGTTTGATTCGAGCAAAAAAATACGGACCACTGATATTTTGTCGTCTAGACCTAATACCTTTAAACAAAAGCCGAACTGCGGACACGTGATTTCTTTCACCTGTGACTTCTCTTACAGAGGGTCGTGGGTTCGAACCCGGGCTCACATCTCTGTGTTTTTCGGAGTTGCAATTCGAAATTTACTGGCTTATTGGTAAACTACGAGTTGTGTAATTCGCCGTCCGCTTTGGGCCTGAATTGAAATTATCAGCTCAATTTCTATCACTTTGAGACGGTAACTGTGCCCAACAATAATGATGAAGAATAAATAAACTTTGAAAAACGTTGTACCTAGAGACGAAATTCTACCTATTATTATAATAGATATATTTAGGTGTAGATACATTTTATTTTCGATCAGTGTAAGTATAGGTTGTCAAGCCAAGGTTTGAGGTAACGACTCGACAGGCCTCGTTTGAACCCCTAACAAACGACATTGTTTTAGAAGTTGTCAGAAATAATTATACGCTTTTACACAATCCATTTACCACGCATGTTCCCCGCTAATGACTCAAAAGTGTAAGTAAACAAACCTACATACATAGTTGGTTATAAAAATTAAGCGCACGGAACATAATTCCGAAAGAGTTAGACGGGATCTGTCATTGTTTCCTCATTCGGAGTTTGTTTGTCGTTTTGTTGAATAATAAAATTTTGATGTTCAAAGTAATATACCTTGTTTATGTGCTCGTTAACGTTATACGACAAAAAGCTACGGGGGATAATCATAACGGTTGCTTACATTGTTAATTTGTGACAGTCAACACAACTGTCATGAACGATTGTAACACACTTTTACGATTCATGTCATTGTTTACGATTACGATTCATACATTTAATTGATACTGGCGCATTGCATGGTTCAGTCGCTTAATATATCGAAACCTATATCTTTGAATGATCAACATCTTTATCTAAAAGTTTGGCTTAAACATTGACGTTGAAAATTAGGCTTTTCCAAGCTCTGCTTCTAACGACGTCGGTGCTTACCCCGCCCCAGCCGAGCGCCCTGGCGAGGTCGTTCCCGGTGCCAAGCGGCAGCACACCGACTGCGGGCCGCGAGCCGATGCGGTCCAGCACGGACAGCACCCAGCCCACAGTGCCGTCGCCACCGCACGCCAGCACGCGCAGGTTTGGCACTTTGCGGAACAGCTCCAGACTATTAGGACATAAAAATATCACGTTAGTCTTCAATTGGAAAAAAAAGTGACTTGCTCTTCTCTATGGTTCGGAATGCTGGCGGACAAGAAAAGTTGGTGAAAGTAAATAAAGGAAATGAACATGCTTCGCTGGTCTGTTGGAGTTACGAGTTTAGATAAAGTAAGCAAGGAATATATCCGCGCATCCTTTAAGGTTGATGTATCTCCGTGAAAATGAGAAAAGCTCGCCTGCGTTGGTACGGTTACGTCGTATGATGCGAAAATGACCATGTGGCCACATGACTGAACGAGTACACTCCATAGAGGATGGAAAGTGAGGTGGAGGAAGAAACATCTGCAAATTGGAACAATTACTTGATTAAATTGGGTCTGAGGGTATGATCAAATTATAATGAGCACTTAAAACGCGCTTTAGCATGGGTAGGCCATAAACAAAACTTGCTGTGTTGTAAACATGCCTTGATGAGATGAGAATTACGCACTTGTAATCTGTGCAGTATTTTAAGGCTGCTGTGTGCCCGTAAATTGTCAAGCCTTCAAAAGACGTTTGAGAATAATAAAAATAAAAATAAACTATGACGGAAAGCAGCTAGCGCAAGAAATTTAATATATATAATACTCGTTTTAAGTTGAAAATTTTCATTATCATCTATGAAGTACTTAAGTTTTTATATATGTTTTAATCGCATTATCCTGGCAAATATATATGTAGGTATCTAACGAAAGGAAAGGTATCCCTATTCAAAGACTAAGAAGGCATGTCGTTAATTTAAGTAGGTATTGTTCTCGTTTCTTCAACCCGATTGCATACTAAAGACCTACACCATAGAATATTTCTAGTTTTTTTATATATACAAGTAAACCTCTTCCTCAATGTGAATCAATTATCACAGCTTATAGATCCAACAACAGAATAACTTGAGCTTTGTTTGTCGAGGCAACAAAAGAAAACAGTACTTTTGTGAGTGCTTATTTAGAAAGAACACAACACTATAGAAGCATGTTATTTCGCTGTAGTTTTTATGGTACCCAATTGCTTCCCCGATGGAGCAGCTCCGATTGTTTCAAACGGAATAGATATCTACGAGTAGTTGGTAATGCTTACGTCTCCACTTCTACACAAATACCTACTACGACTTGTACAGTCGCCAACGCTCTTAGCTGACCATTCATGCATCTTATCACGTCTATGAATTAACATACTGATTAAGCTTATTTGACAGTTGTTAAAAAATATGATTCATAAACGCTTGCTAGCAGTCTGTTAGCTAATGAGCTGCTGATGGATGGATTAGACGCGTTATGTTGTCACCTTGACAAATCATAGACCAGAAATGGCCTTCTAGTGAATTAAAAAAAAAATTGACAGCAGTGGCAGCGAATTAGCGGGAAACGAGCGAATTAACACGATAGACTAGGCAGTGTGGATCTAGTTTCCTTTACCTTTCCCGGAGGGAATAAAAACTTAAAACAAAAAAAACTGTCTTGCGTATGGTTTTGCTCTTGCCAAAATCAGCTGTTCACATTTGTGGCGGCCATTTTGTGAGTAAGCAAAGAGATAAAGTAGGGTCTACGGTCCGCTAACTTTCGGAAGACTTAACAGACCCTTGATGGACTGATTAGCGCTAATTGACGTTTATGAATCATGTTTTTTTGCATCGGTCCTACAGCGAGCTTATAGCGAGCCTCTAACTTTTTATGAATAAGGCTGTAAATGAATGTGTGATGATGATAATGATGACACGAGTAGTGTTTTGTTTAGGCCCTAAATTAACAATGTTGGCGAGTGTACTCAACATTTCCATTAGACGGGTAATCCTGGAGAATGTTCAGTTAAAGCGACAAAACAAAGCTATCAGGAGAGCACCACATCCTACGTTGTGAGAATTCAATTCCTATCGTTCCTCTGGTTGCGCGCCAGTTTTAGCGAGATGGCCTCTCGTTGAAATGGCTAACCACGACCTTTCCGATCTAAACACTGCTGCATGTTGAACTAAAAACGCACTTCGCTTGTTTCTGCGATAAAAGTTGGATAATTATCACGAGTACAATAGAAAAATCACACAAGGACACTGAAAATAATAAAAATCAACTTAGTTTTACTTTCGGATTACGGGTCTTAAACTCATGGATCGTAAAAGTTGAAAATTTAATGACTTACGATGCAGAATTGAAAGTAACGACAATCATCCGTGATATCGTCTGACATAATAAATCGACAATCTTTATGCTCCAGGTAAACATTTAATGAGGAAGATATGGGAACCCCTCCCAATGCACATCGATTGTCAGGTTTGTGGAATCATTCACGCAATAATAATGCGGGAAAGATCGTAACATAAATCATAATTAAGATAATTATACCCAGTCGCAACCGATTATGATGTAATACTGGTTTAGTTCATAGTTTAGCTTCTGAATTATTAAGATGATTCATTGAGGTACTTCTGATTTATTGACGTACTTAATATTATGCCCTAACTCCGTTGTTACAGTGTCACAGAGTCGCCATAAGTGTTAACGTATTTAAAATTTAAACGGGGTATTTTTATTTTAGGTGAGCTAAAGTAACTACGAGTAGCTGAGTTTTATTCCATTTCCAGAAGTTCTCCCGCCGCTTTTTGCTTTAGCTGTAATTAAATCCGCTGAAGCTTTTGTTAATAATAATAATAATAATAATAATAATAATAATATCTTTAAAAGATCTATCAAGATAAGATCTAGATCTTTTATCTTTTTATCTTTAATTATTTAAAAGGTTTCATTATTGTGTTTTAAAATTGACTGCTCTCATTTCCATACAATCAGAGATCTTATGGGCTACCACAATCGCAGTTACAGTCGCATTTATCGTATCTTTTTACCACCATCGCATACCGTTTGTCAAAAAGAAATAAGTAAGATAATATTATTTAATCCTACTTAAACCTGCCAGTGATCTATTTGATAGCTTCAAACCTCTAAACAGAAATTCGAGTTCATTGATGACCCAAAGGGGTTTGAATTATAACTTTAACTAACTCCACTTACCCGGGTCCTGGTCCACCTTGCGTCAGGTCGAATACTTGTCGAGGGTTCAGAAGCCACTGGAATTTCTGCAGTAGTTTCGCTCCCTGGTTCCCTCCACTCTTTGGGTTGATAAACACCAGGACCGGATGGACATTGGCAGTAGGTATGGGTTTTATAACGAATGTCTTTTGCTCGTTTTTTGAATCTTTTCCTTTCTTTTTTGATGCATTCTTCTTTTTCGGTGATTTTCTTAAAGACGACTTAAAGCTGCCTCTTCTTGGAAGTTTTACGATCCATGACGGTGGGACGATTATACTTGACTGCGAGCCTGGTCGTAAAACGTTACAATTTAATACGCTTTACTACAAATAGTTTAATTTCTACATAATTATTATATATATTTAGTCAGCGGCAAAAAATGTGGCCCTAAAATGTATGCAATATAAATTATAGGTATGGAGACGGCAAAGTTTTGTGCAAACATTTTATTACTTAAAAAAAAACAGTCACAAGCAAGATTTTATACTATTTAACTGACTCCGTTTAAAAAAAATGTACATAGTGGCTTTAATTTTCTAAAACAAAAGTTAATTGATTCCTTTGTGTAACGACTTTTTCACCCTTATTGCAATGGAATAAAGGTGAAAAAGTCGTTCGTTACACAAAGGAATCAATTAGGTAGTTTTTGGTGTAATTAGGCCCTTAACTATGTAAGTACAATATTAAATTTTGTAAACGACTCAGCTGTGTTTGAATAAATTAGATTTGAAACACAAAAGCGAAATGCAATATATTACGAAATTTAAATTTGTGACTTTTGCTGAGAAACAAATTAGAGCGACTAAGTTACATCACTTTTTAATTTCGACCCTAAAAGTGGAATGTATCTAAAGTCGTCACAATTTAAAAGGCCAGGGTTGAAAGTTCACGCCCATGAAGTTCTCTATTTTTTGCCGATCGAAATGTTCTGAAGGTAATTGTATTTTTCATTGATGGGTATCGCTCACTCAGCTAAGTGCTGTGCATAACGATTTTTTCATATTGTCCACAGACTATTAATAATCGGTTAACGAAAAAATAAATCGATCAAGATACTTTTTTTTTAAGGCGGACTCGCACTTGGCCGGTTTTATTTATGTTATTTAGACCAATTAATTACTGAATTTCACCAGCTGTGTAGTGATCTTTACTGAAAATTATGACCTTGGAGCTCAAAGCCGTAAACAATGGCAACACTGATTTCAATAGAATGGCTCGTCTTCATCATCTGAAGAAAATGATTGACTGAAGATTCACTTTCTAATCAGAACTTTAATCCAATGCGTCTTTACAATACATATTTAAATCGATCAAATACTCATGCAAACTTGAATCGATTTATCGTGAGTATCAAGTACCGAGTCGTACGGTGACATTACTAGTTACGTCAGGAAGACAAATGTCAAAACGGGCCTTTTAAATTGTGACGACTTTAGTGAGTGTAATAATTTATTTATTTATTTATTAATAATGGTTATTACGACTGTTATTGTTGTTTTATGTTAGAATACTTACCTAATGAACATTGCTCCCCTATTCGCTGGAGATTGAAGCAGCTCTCTTTGTTGTGGTAGGCATCTTTACACCACGAACAGCTCAAAGCCACGATCTCTTTCGAGCTGAAGGACAGTTTTGCTTGAAGCGACTGTTGGCAAGTAATCTTACATTTTATATTCTTATTAACTCAAACCTGCTGGTAACTTTGAACTTAAAGGCAACATGCATAGTGTTAAAATTTTGAAATATTTACTCAGACTATATTTATAATAGTCTGGTTTTTATGACCTATTTAATTTTTTGTTTCGTATAAAGAATCTTCTGAAGATAACTTAGTAAATCCCCTTATGTTCAAAGTTACTTTTTATATGTACTTAAATTTTGTTTGTCAACAATGCGATTTAATTGGCAACAAAGCGGTATAAAGCATTTGTTTCGTTTGAAGATACGCACACTTTCCGAATCGTCATTCATTACTTCATTAGCCTTTTCTACGGAATTCTGCGATTGCGCACACCACCAACAGCAGCGACGCCGCAAGGACTGCACAACAGAACCATGCAACACATAACACATGCGATCAAACACAACATAAAAACGTAAAAGCACAACAAAACACGGGGTAGGGAAATGCAACTTAAAATGTTCATTACTCATATGAAAACGCGTGAATAGAAGCAGTGTAACCTAGAAACCTCGTTTTTTACGCTTAAAATCGTGTGGCGGGCGATATGCTAACACGTCATTAAAAATGAAGTTTTAATTTCGCGTCGAGTTGGCGTGGCGTGCCGTGCCGTGTCGCATGCAAAGCAAAATGCAAATGATTGCGACGTGACGTGACGCGCGTCGCGTCGGCCCGCTCTGTGCCGCACGGCCGCTACTCGTAACCCTCCCTCACGCTGAATGACAGATCGTGAACGTTTGAAATTAAACAGCTGGGACGTGATTGGAACCGTGCGATTTAACACCTTATTCAGATCGAGCGACGTATCGTCAGAGTTTGTGTACGGTCGCCCAAATAAGTGGTCTACCACTTTTCATCCAACTTCCTATCAAATGAAAATGTCGCTACAGTCGAACTTCCAAGTTGACAGCCTGTCTTATCGACGTTATATATTGTGACGTGCAAAGGACTTTTAACATTAGGGTGGTAGACCACATAGTTGGCCGATGGTACATCGGAAAATCGTAACTTGTCAAGTTCTTGGCACGAGAAGATAGGCTCTTGTAGTTGTTGAATGTCAGTGATCGAAATGACTTTAACACTGAATAAACACAACACGTATATACTAGGTCAGACAATTGTGTTACAATTTTACAAAGTGGTTACAATTTTAAAAAGAATGGAATAATAATTTGCATCTATCTACAAAATTCTATTTACTCGAAACGCGGGATAGGTATATAGTGTTTCCTTAGATAAATTATACCAAACGAACGCATAATTAAACATTGCCTAAGATCAGGTTACTCAAATTCTTTTATAAATTGATAATTTAACTTTGAAGGCTGAAAGCACTAATTTCGCGTTAGACATAAAGCGCCCACGCTATGCTCGTGCGCCAAAAGCTCTTATGTATGTCTCTTTCATCCCTCTGAACAGTCTACTATAAATCTATTCAGGTGCAAATGACTAAAATATTAATTCCGACGTAGTTATTGATGCTTGCGGGATAATCCAAACGGTCTGATGCCAATGACGTCAAAGATCTACACGTTATCTACATAACGCGAGTCCATATAATATCAGGGCATATCTCTAATATTAATGAACACATTGCAGTCACGCGGAAGATGAAGCCGTGTTGTGTAGTTATGTAGGTAAGTATACGCTGGATGATTATATGTGATTCATTAGTGAATTATTATCTGTGACAGCCTCTATTCTAGATGTGCAGTGTCAACAGAGTGAATAGAGGCTATACATCTAGATATTATAATTAATCATATCCGCATAGCACCGTATGGAGGTAAAACTTAACAAAATGATAAACATCGCTTCATTTCCCCATTAAACAAAAGCACTTTTTTAGAATAGCTTGCATAGCTGTCGTTAGTTCCTAATAAGGCTTAGCGAGGCTAAAATGTATTAAAATTCAAAGTCGTAGAGTGTGCTACCCGAGCAGAGGGTAGCGGCCGTGCCCGGCACGCTAGCCGCATTGTGTTTTAATTGCACTTCCAGAGCGCAATATTTGCATCAACACAAATAGGTCTATGTGCAGGCGAGTATGCGATGCGAAACTGACTTAAAACGACACAGTGAACGCCACTTTAGTCGACTTCAAATGTATTCTAGCTAGTGCAATAGGACCTTTTGGAGTGGTAAAATCGAGCCAAGAATTAATATGAACCATTGCAGACTTTGTTACATTAAATACGCATTTACAACTTAGTAACAATGTGAAATTCCGGCCTGAAAAATGTTTAGTAGGTAAATATAGTTTATTATGGTGTCCCAAATAATTTGAATTAAAACAAATCTTAATTCTATAACTGCGTGTGACGTCTGACATTGTCGCGACTTTAGTAAGTAAATATAAATCGAGGAAGGGGTAAAATTAAAAAAATGGTCTAAAAACTATCCCTCAAAGTTCTCTTATTTTCTTATCATTAAGGAACTGTAAGAAATGTTGAAGAGGCGAGTTTATGAACGGCGCCTGGCTTCGAATTACCGGGAACGCATGTGAGAGTCGACATGACCCGGGCAACAAATCCTGCAGTTGAACTGCAGCAAAACTTCGGAGTATTCACCGTAAACGAACCAGAACTTGATTAAACAAGATGCATTTTAATTTCATTATATAACATCTTTAAAACGCCTCGGGGATTCATTAAGCAGACTTATGTACACACACATAATAACTCCATAAGCCCAATATTATGGCTAGTGAGCAACATTTAAATGTAAAGGTGCCTAATTATGATTGAATTACGACACGGCTCAATTTTTGTAGAACAAACGCAGTAGGTAGTGTAGCATTATTACGCTACATTTTAAATTATTTTCAAGCATAAACTATTTTTCATTTCAAAAACCTTTTTGGCTTATTAGAAATATCAATCTCTGGCCGCTACGTAAGGTATTTTAGAAGTTTTGGCATTTGAATTTAAATTTGAATTTAAAATCTGTTTCCGCTTTCCGTCTCATTATTGTTTTGACATTGATTCCTGAGTCAAGCTGGCGTGTGGTTGTCTTGGAAATTTGGGATTTTTCCGACAGATTTGTCTATATCAACAACTGCTTTGCATACACGAGCCTTGCTGCTGTTTTATTGTGCCTGCTGCTATTTTTATTCGTCCGAAGTACTCGCAGACTTGATTCTTCTTCTTGAATCTTGATTCTTCAGTTTTGCCGATTTTGATTCGGGTAAGTTTTAGTGTTTCTTATCCGTCTTCTGCTCAGTTTTGCTCTACGATCTTAGTCAGTGTTTTTATACCTGCGTAATTATTTACAGTCCACCCTCTCGGCTAGGACACGACGGGATAGTTGGACAGTGTCAAGACTAGCCATTATACTACTCCTCAAAAGGAACCTGATCTCAGCTTCCGGAATTTAACTTATTAGATGGCAATATCAACAACTCGAGGTGACGTCGCGTGAAGACCCGGGATTCGTCAATCCTAGTTTCTGAACGGGATAACTGTACAACTGGTTGTTTTCCGGATATAAAACGTGTACAATTATAAAACGTGTGTATTGAAATTTCTTAATATTGTAAGTATTGCCTTGATGGTGCAAATTGGTGCGGGTATGTTATAAGTAGATTAGTGGCCACTCATCCTTTATATACTCGTGTCTTTCTTCCAGTTTTAAAAAGTGATCTTTCCATACACATTTCTCCTAAATTTTGATTTTTTCCAAATTCTAAAAGCCCTCGTAGGCATTCCCTTTTTCGGCCCCAACCTTTGGCCTTAGAATCCTTTTTATACTACCTTTTTTTAAAAAATGTCGCGACATTATCCATTTTCTATTTTAACAGTTTAAATCATATATTACTATTGTATTTGAAATAAAAGGTATACCATACAAAATTGTACGTTATTTCTCACGCAACGCGTGAGATATATGTTGTTAAGTGTTCTCCCTTAAGAGCTTATGCAGCAGTAGGTAGTAATAGTAGTAAAATTCCTTGTGACCTCAACGGTTTTACCGGTTATGTCAATAAATGTTAGACGTTCCCCGAGCTATGTGCCTCAAATGAAAGATTTAATCATTAATGTTTTCAATTATTCCGTAAATTACACGGAACTTTCGTCCGCTGCCCACGGCGCGGCGGTCCACCTGCCATTAGATCGCTACCTTAATTTATTAACGAAGTAATTAAGCCGAGTCTAGAGACCCTCTTTTAATGACTTTCTCGCAGTTTTGATTAACACGTAAGTAGAGTTGTTCCGAAATTGTAAGGACCTTTTTTTACTCCGGATTTCTTATAATTAAAAAAAAAATCCCTGCACCGAGATTACACGCAGGAATGGACAGAATATCTAACAGTGAGCAAATGTATCTTCTGAAAAGTTCGATTACCAATCCATTCAAAATTTTTGGCATCTTCGGAGCCGCGCGTGCGTGTGTTTATCGCCTTGAATGAATGAAAATGGATCTACCGTGTGAACAAACAAAAGCTGACACTTATTTAGCACTAACTCTTACACAATTAAAATAACACTTAAGTCATTCCATTTCAGTTTTTCGTACATAAAGTATAGGCTCTTATGAACGATTGGGACATTAAAATGATTGGAAGCTTTTTATATTTCACTGTGCACCGCGCACGTGGCAGCAGTCCCGGCTCAATGGGTAGTGAAATATTAAATGGAAAAGTCTAGAAACACAAGTACACAAATCGTGTATATCATGGTGAGTAAATAGTCACCATGAAATACACGGTTTGAAATTAGGGATGGCCAAGGTTTTACTGAATACAGCCACGACTTTATCATAAACAGCGAAATAAAAAGGTGTCCGATATTCAACATTTGGAGTTCATAAAAATACCGCCCTTGTCACTTTCCCATTAATGACTAATACAATGAGTGTAATGTGAGTGGAAAGTTACGATACAAACTTCGAATTTTGAATTTCAAAGTGTGGTCGGATGGGGTTTCAAACAGTTGTGAGAAGCGAATGAACTGACCTTGCCGCAAGCCTTGCACTTGCCCTTTTCCGAGCGCCGGTGCACCCAGTGATGGTGAGTGGTCGTTTGTTCGCGGTACTGCCTCACGCCTACATCTCTGAACGTTGGCTTGCATGTGAATTGAACGCGGTCCATCAGTATGTCGATGCATACTTGGTGAGCGACGATCTTGCACGCCGAGCATTTCATGCGGGAACCGTGTTTCTGTTGAAAATAAATAAATATTAAGCGGCCAAGTTCATAACAGCTGACGAGTTCCTACCTACATATTATAGCTTGAAGTAACTGCGGTATTTTAGTGCAACAACAAAAAACGTCAAAGAATCACTTAGAAACACTATAGAGAGTTAAAGTACTTTAAGTTACCATTTTTCATGCTTTTATTTTACAACTTACATAAAGTTTTGCCCTAGTGCTATTACGTATTCAAAGTTCACTCTACTGAAAATTCACTTACATATTTTAAAGAGAATATTATAAAACTTTAGGACGTTAAAAGGTCTCGGACGACGGCGCGCCAGTGCGCGGAGTTGGTAATGTAGCGATTAGTCGGCGATTGGCCGCGGCTGTATGAACTCGAAGACTCTTTTGTTGTAGCGACAGTGACGGGTCACCGCGGCGATAATGGTGGAAGCGGCTCATTAATCTTACATTCAACTACGACGGCGCTTACGACCAACCAACAGCTGTCACACAATAGGCAGGAAACTTGCTAATGGCTGCTGAGGATATTACAATTTCTTACCCTGTCGCCTCCGCGCCAACCAAATAACAACTTATAAATAGCATAGCAACACTAATATGTCGGAATTATTTATTACACGATCTGTTTGCGTCGTTCAATAGGAATATTGTAGTGACAGGATTTGTTGCTTTCAAAGGTTTCAGAACAAAAGCGAATAAATAAAAGAGAGGTGAGAGATTTGTGTGCTCCGTCGACGCCCGAAGTAATCCTTTTTCTAGCGAAAACCAGCTTTTGAAAAGTAGGTATTGGTTTGAATAGAAAAACAACCATCAATCCTGTGCGACCGAAATGTTTCCCGGCTTAGGGACATGATATCAGATTAATCTTGAACTTTAAATATTACGACGACACCATACTCTACCACATATTCTCAATTCTCGATACCTACGCAATTTATGGGACGTTTACAGCGTAGACAAAATTACAGCGGGATGAAATTGGTAATTTTAAATGGTTATAAAATTTGGCAACAATATAAAGAAAACTAAGTACTGGATTTCATTACACTTGCGTCGTAAGGTGAGAAATTTTCCAACACTTCGTGCGTCGGCGGCGGCCTCAGCGTCGTTAACGCCGCGTGTAATCGTAAATTGACATGAGCTGTAAATCTACGACGGGAAAATTTATTCTTATCATAACAGCAAGAGAAATAATTTCTGGCTCAAATTACCCTTGAGCCTTTGCGTCTTATAATGCATGCATGCTACGCATTTGTTTTCATGGTCTAATATTTTTTTGACAATAAGTAGATGCTTGCTTTGAGATTAGGCAACGTCTTTAATTCTTATCCGATTTCGGTGAAATTAAAAAGAAGCAATGCTTGCGTTGCTGTGTTCTGGCATAGAAAGTAAGACAGCCGGTGAAATTACTGGCTTGTGAGGTACCTATCCATCTCAGCTTGCTATACTGGCATATCTTTTGATGTCGCTTTCAATTATTTTTCTACAGGAAGCGCATAAAGATGCGCATGTTTATGGTTATAATCTGAGTAGAATACAAAGAAATGAATACAGTCCGTACTCTGCACGTCTGCCTGATAGCGACGTGCTCATGAATGCGCTAATAGAAGCTAGAGTGAGAAAAACATTCATATTTATTCAAACGCAGGGCTGCGTTGTGTGTATTCATCTCGGCTGAACATGGTATGTAGTACCGTGTGAATAAAGCTCGATACTGGAAAGCTGCCACGTACCGCGTGTAAAGTTCTATGCTTGTCGCGTTTGTAAAACATGAAATAGTAAATGTTGAGACTTCAGGCTTCTGTACTATATTCTCGAGAGCCATTGACTAGGGATTACAGTCGTTTAATGAGACAGCTGCCTCTGAAGATAGGAATGGGTGAATAGAAGCTATTTTTGAAATTAAATACTTCTAGACAAGGGCAACTATATAGTTTGCAAAATAAATAAGAGCTGTAATTTTCTGGTATTAGACTCGTATTAAAAATTTAACACAATATTAATCACTAACGGACGGTATCCGGCTAAAAATCGGCCTTCTGATCACATAGGTAAGCCTCACCTACTCTAATTCATTGACGTACGTTAGCAGTTGTTACTGAAAATACACTTTTTGGATAGGATATGCCAAGCATTTCGCATTGCTAAGGCAGCTACGTCACAGTAGTAGTAGTGACGTAGTCTACAGTGTGTAAGGTACTATAACGGTGTTGGTCGTCGTTGTGCTTGCACAGTCGAGTTCTCCAATATTTATGCAACCAACTGTTCAAAAATATCTAAACATGCTTCTTATATAACGTCTATGTGCAGATACATATTTGATAAATCGACTGTACGTAATGTACTACATATTAGGTTGTCAAAGTGGACCCCAGGCTCGCTGAGCCGTGGCAAATGCCGGGAGAAACGCTAGGAGACGATGACTGTACGAGACTCACCTGACATTCCGCATCGCCGACGTAGCAACAGTCACCGGAGACTGATGTGGGCGACCAGAGGTGCTCGCCGCTGACGGCCGCGTCGCCCCAATCGGGGGTGGAGCGCAGAACGCGCGCGCCGCCCTCTTCGGCAGTGTGTCTGGATAGACAAGGATAAAACAATACATGAATACAATGACAATACGACCTTTTCTTCTTCATTTTGACTCTTATCTAAGTCACTTTGGTTTGGTTCTATAAGCGGTTCTAAAGATCGTTTGTTTCTACTTCCAGTGTTGTTCAGTACACTTGCATTTAAGATGATGTCTAGAATTAACCTCATAGAGCGCGAAGGATCTTGATTGGACACTTGCTCATTGTGCACTCAATGATATTGCCTAATCGGTTGGTCAAAATCATGAATAAACATAATGAATACCTATTCATGATACTGGGTATTCAAGGATACTGGATAAATTACCTACCGCTAATGGAAATTGTATACGAAATTACGCTAAAACATCATGGACAATGAACATGAATAATAGGAATTCGAAATAAAATTAACTCGACTGGACACGTTGCTTGTAATTAACCAATATTTTTGTTGCAACGTTTGCAACATTTTAAGCTATTTGTGGATATTGTTTCCATAATACAAAGTAACTCAGCCTACGTTGCATCTGCTGAAAAATACAAATGAACAACTTAAGAAAATGTATACATTCAAGGAAGTCAGGCCTATAACACTTCTATGCGAAGATGGAGTTCTACGAACAGAAAAACGGGCCGGTTCAAACTACGCCTCACCGCGTGCATACAGTTGCATGCACAAGGTGCGCAACTAAACTTAGCTAAGTGAGCTCCGTATACGGGCTCGAGTTAAGGCGTAGTTCAAATCTTCCTTCGAATCATTCCTTCTTATTTGGTCTAAAATGTCATGGTCAAAGGGGACAAAAAGTAAAAACATATGTGATCATTATGTGATCACGTTTTATTTGGAAAAGGCGTTTTGACGTGATCAGATATTTGTTTGCGCTTAGCCGGTGTTTGCTTTGTATGTGCAATATGTCGTGACTGTACCTAGTTGTACCAGTTGTACCTTAAAATCAAAATTCCTTGTAAATTTTGCCGCACCTATACCTACATCAAAAGCCTTTGCCACATTTTGCGCAGTTTAGATTGCGACGGAGGCAGCTGCCAGGTCTAGCCTTTATAGAGCATTTCTCTATCGCATTACTCGCCCAGCCAAGTGAGCTCCACCAGGAATTCCTAAAAGCCTTTGTATGAAAATCTTCAATATCCCGCGCTCTCATCTTCGCTATAGCACTGACATTGCTGATAGCGAATACTTCGAGCAGGACAAAGGCGTATGTGCTTTCGAAATTCAGTAGTTTATTACATCGGTTTCATCACGAATGGAGCCCTGTTTTTGTTTCATAAAAAATCCATAATATTTATATTGAATCGGAGGAAATACCGATTTTTTAGGAATTCAAAGTAAGGAAGATAACAAGATGGATAACATGATGATGATGATGTGTTTAAAATATTTACAGACTTAGTAATAACTCATATCATAACAAGAGATTAATTAAATTAAAAATATTTTTGTGTCTAGTCCGGTCTAGTGCAAGACAACGTGATAAAGATAAAAAATACTAGTAGTAGTAGGTAGGTACAATTTTCAGTCAAGCTAACGTCAACTTGAAACATGGAGCATGCATTCTAGAAAAACAATGTCAACTTAACACGAAATGCTCTAATTTAGAAATATAAATCTTAAAATTTTAAAAATAAAATATAACATCCGTAAAAAAGGCTACAATGACACAGCGTCATAATTTTGAGATAACATTCCCGAGAACTGCCCGACAGTGTTATGATTCCGCAAATGTTTATGTCCAAAATGTTATGTATCCGCCGCTTCCATTTATACTGATAAATAAAGTTAAACCACAATTTCGTTTAAACTATTAGCTAATTGAAACGGTCACTTTATCCAACATTCACTAAAAGCCAGGTAATCTAGACTGCAATGCAGTTTATTTTGATAGAAATTTTAACATTGCTATCCGGAATAAAGTTCTCTTTGGGTTTGTAACGAAACTCTCTAGATACTTAATATGTACATATTGACACGAAAACTGAGAGATTGCAAAGCAGGGACAGGACTCAAAGGGGAAGTTATACAACTCTTAGCTGTTATTATACGAAGCGAAGCATAAGAAATTGACAGCAAGATTGCAGCAGGCTCTTGGAAAACTTCTCCGAATATGTATGTAATATAATATAATAAGTACCTGGTAATATAGATGAGACTTATATGGACTACGAGGAAATTGAGAAATTATCAGACTTCAGTTTTAAGAGACTGAGGAATTTAAAATAGATTTTAAAACGTAATGCATATTTTTCTAGCTTAAATTTATTTCAGGTTTGTTTCTTCTTGCTAAGCTTACTTAATGTATCTGAAAATGACATGAAAAGTTGTTTGTAAGATTAGGGTTAAAGAATAGCCCCCTTATTCATAAACGCTCTATAGGCTTCTGCTAACTTAGCAATCGTTTGTCCTTATCTGTGAAAGGTAAATGTCAAAGTGAAGAATAAGAACAAACGATTGCTAAGCTGGCAGAAGCTTATAGAGCGTTTATGAATAAGGGAGTTAATCGATAAAAAATCTATAAACCATTGACATTCATACGGTCTATGTTTTTAAAATTAGGAGAGTACTGTTTCTCAAATATCTTTATTGCACAGATTTTATTTTTCTACTGTTACGGTTTAGATAGAAATAAATTATAAGAGGCATTAATACCTGAGCGTGTTTGGTCAGGATATTCCGTTTTCAAGTTCGTTAAAATACGGTCTTGATCCGTATCACAGCTAGTCCCGTCTGAAGTGCAAATCTTTTTCACAAAATGTAAGTGCATCTGGTCATGCCATCGTCGCTGTATTTGGTCTAACGAAAAAGTAGCAAAACAGTTCCATTATTCTCATTAATTTTAAGTTGTAAGTATGTTCACAATGGCAATTTTTGTGATGCATTGAAGAGCAAACAAAATATTTGTTACCTACTGTGGAAGTAATTAATTACGTGCGCAGCTCATTCAAAATCCAAAACGTTGCCTTTACATACACCAGGCAATTATAACTGATAGTATCAAATAATAAATGTTTTAATAGACCAAACTCGAACTAGCTATGTAAACAAACATGGGATGACATAATTCAGGATTACAGAGTCAAAAGCCGGTGTTGTCTATAGTCTACATTACGTCACCGAATGTGGTCTAATCCATTATCCGTTCATAACGTTCATAATGAACTAATTTGGATCTAATAATATCATGGTTTGTTGACTTTGATTATTTACTTTTCATGTAAATAGACAAGGGTTGTTGATTATTTACTGCAAAGCATCAGCAAATATTTAGGCCCACAGACCATAAATAAATTACACAAAATACGAAGGCCGAGGCGATTCTAATTAAAGACAAGCTCCAAACAAGCTCCTTTAAAAGGAAATCTTTTTGAATAAATGACATTTGAAACTAACCTTATTGGTATTTATTTTTTAATAAGGGTTGAAATCTATTTGCTCAAAGAATTTAGACTCTATGACTAAACTTGACTCTGGCTGGCGACCAACATTATAAATTTAAAATTCAAACATTTTGTAGGAGAAGACAATTCTTCTGTTTTTAATTTTCATTCTTACTAAATCTGTCACCCTTTAAACATCGCAGTCAAAATTGAACAAAAAATCTAAAAAAAACTTTATTTAAAGTTACAAAAATATTTCACAGTCGGTATTTCTAGGATAAATTAATCTTCGTATTACAAACACTTTACAGGTATGTTACTTTGATTTAGTTTGTCTTTTAGTTTACCTTTAGATTTGCCCACCAACGCTAGGACATGACTTCGCTCTTAGCTTCTTACTTTGTACTGAGCAGACATTAGCATGCGGCTTTTGAAGCATTAAGCTAAATAGTATAGTATTTTATTATGGTAGTTACTAAAGTACACAGGAGGTTTGAGCTCTTCCGTTCGTTAAAACGGGCGTGGCTTACCGTGAATGTATTCATTTGGGATAAAACAGGTGAAAGATTGAAGACAGCGTGCTTTTAAGATTCCGGATTTACCAATTTTTTATTATATGATTAGTAGTATGCTTAGTAGTGAAATAAAAGAAATATAAACTGGTGATTTGACTTTTCAACAGTCGTAAAATTTGTCACCTACGCACTAACGACTTCTCAATTTGTACTAAACCCTCATAGGAAATAAGCCAATCCCTCTGTCCCGTCCGCGTGATATATCAAGCATTGTAGCATGACTGGAAATGTGGCACACTGTACTAATCGATTTTTGCTTGCAGATAATTTGAAAAATGGACTGCGCTTTTTGCAACCGTACGATGGAGGGGTGCGCCTCTATTAAGTGCAGTGCATGCTCCTCGCAGTTCCACCTGGAGTGTCTGAGCAGTGAGCAGCTTCTGCCCAGCAGCAACAGCTGGCGTTGCTGCAAGTGCGTGGGCGCCATCCATCCCCGCAATCTCGACACGATTGTCAGTGCATAATTGACATTTTTGTAATTGTAAATTGCTAGTCGGTATTGTTTGGCCTTGATCCGTTTTGAAATAAAACCGTGGAAACCAGTGTTTGTTCTTAATTCTGTAGGTCGAGCCCTGCCTCAGTAGGACGCCATAGCGACGTCGCCAATTGAGCGATTCTTTCCTATGATTTTTAGGGTTCCGTAGCCAAATGGCAAAAACGGAACCTTTATAGATTCGTCATGTCTGTTTGTCTGTCTGTCTGTCCGTCCGTATGTCACAGCCACTTTTTTCCGAAACTATAAGAGCGTTGAAACTTGGTAAGTAGATGCATTCTGTGAACCGCATTAAGATTTTCATACAAAAATTGAAAAAAAAAACAAATAATTTCGGGGTTCCCCATACATAGAACTGAGACTCGATTTTTTTTTTCATCAAACGCATACGTGTGTGGTATCTATGAATAGGTCTTCAAAAATGATATTGAGGTTTTTAATATAATTTATTTTAAACTGAATAGTTTGCGCGATAGACTTCCAAAGGGCATTAATATCATTTCGTCTAAAACGCAACTGGCACTAGTGGTAACCGGTCTAAAACGCATCTCGTCTAAACTGCAACTGGTCTAAGTAGCTACTAGTCTACGTCGCTACTGGTCTAAGCAGTAAGTGGTCTAAAACACAGCTGGCCTAAGTAGTGTCTCATCTAAAATGCAGTTAGTTTCAGTAGTCATTTTGACTAAACATTTGCTGTTTTCAAAAGCAGGAAGTAGTCTAAAACTCGACTAACCAAACCTAATGATAGTTACTTTTCATAGAATATTATAAAGGTGAAAAATTGTAAGTTTGGACGTTTAGATGTTTGTTGCTCTTTCATGGCGAAACCGCTGATCAGATTTTATTGAAATTTGGGACAGTGATAGTCACAGTTCCGGGAAAGGATATAGAATAGTTTTTATCCCGAAATATTGAATAGTTTCCGCGGGATAGCAATAAGTGAATTTATCGCAGACTAGCTTTTGCCCGCGACTCCTCTCTCCCATCGAAAATGTACAAAAACAGTCAAATGGAAGTAGTACTTTAGCACAAAGTATTTCGTACTACCTATTATTTTTTATAGTATCCTTTTGTTTTGTGAGATATTCGAAAAATCTAATCTTATGACACCTACGTGATTTCCAAAGAACATATTTACAAAATACCAAGTTTATATTTTCTATACGGTCCTTTTATCCCGTGGGAAAATTGGAAAAATCCTACTCTCCTCTCTCTTTGATCATCAAGGAATGTCTGCCAAATACCGAGAAACTATATTTCAAGTCAGCAAAGTTACTCTTTTTTCTTATCCCACGGGAAATTCGCAGATTCCTGAAATCAGTTTTCAGATTATCATAATTATCTACTGGTATGCCAAATTTAAAGATTCTGGTAATAATATTCAAGGATGAGAACATTTCAAAGTAATAATATAAATCTCTTTTTACTCCCCATCCCGTGAGAATTTTGAAAAGTCTTGAAATTGATTTTCAGAAGTTATGATTCCCTACTTTTGTGCCAAATTTCATGACTCTAGTAATTATAGTTATGTAGATAGGCTCCCTTTTCAGTGAACTTATAAACCCCATTTATTCCCTATCCCGTGGGAATTTTAAAAAATCCCTCCGTAGTGCACCTCTATGATACATGACATACATACAGTCACGCCTCTTTCCCATAGGAGTAGGCAGAGACTACTTTGTTCCACTTGCTACGATTTTGACATACCTCTTTCGCTTCATCCACATTCATCAATCTCTTCATACATACTACAGAAATATTTATTTACGTTGTGGCTCTAGGAAGCTGCGATTTTTGACATGTTCATCGCTATCCCGCGGGAACTATGCAATTATCCGGGATAAAAAGTAGCCTACAACCTGGCCGGTGATTTTCTCAACAGATTAGTAAAGCTTGGATCAAAATCCGTTCAGCCGTTTTACGTGATGCGCTCGCAAATATACGCGTGTTCTGTAATCGATTCTAAGTATCCCCAGAAAATATCTTCCGTTTGCAAAATGAATAATGTCTTCTTTCGTTCTTCTTTCTTTCAGTGTGCAGACTTTCGACCCTCCTTAGCTCCGTTGCATTAGTTTTAAAGATCAAGCATACATAAGGACAGACAGACAGCGGTAAGCGAATTTGTTTTATAGTATGTAGTGATAAAAAAAATATTTTATTGTCAGTCCTGTTAGAAAGGTACACGCGCATCCGTACTATCTCCGTCGGCTCGTTTTCAGTTGCGAGTACCTACTCGGTCCTGTTTAAAAATATTACGTCAATGGATTGAGATTTCAAACATGACTGTGTCAAAATAAAAGTATTTTTAATCAAAAGCAGTAAGGAGTATTGATATCAACTTCGAAGCAAATCGCCCCCAAAATAACTTTCTACCCCTTTTAAACCCCATTAGGGAATGAATATCATGAAAATACGAAACACGTGTTCCATCAATTCTGTTTAAAAATGTTTATGCAAAATTTGAAGTAAATCGGACCAAGGAATCACGTCGCCCCATACAAACTTTGCCCCCCTTTTTCACCCCCTTAGAGGTAGAATTTCGAAAAATCCGTTCTTATCTCGTGTACACATTATTAAAGGAACCTCTGTGCAAAATTGTAGCTTTCTAGGTTCAAGGGTTTGGCCTGGGCGTTGATGAGTCAATGAGTGAGTCAGGACTTTGCCTTTTATATATATAGAAGATAGATGGAGTCGCGGGCAACAGCTATCTGGTATTTTTATAACCCTGAATAAACGGGCTATCTATACATATTTTTTCATAGAGTTTGAACTGGCAGTTTTTGTATAATACAAGATTTTTGAAAGAAAAGAGAAATCATATCTCGTTTTTTTTTATAAAAGTCTCGTTTTTTTTGTATGACAAGGTACAATTATCATATCAAAATTGAATTCAGTATCCTTAAGTTATCCGAAAATGATACCAAACACGATGCAGTTACATACTTTATTTACGAAGAAATTGAGCTTAGAGTGGAGCACAGCGGAGCGACTGTTCCTCCCCCTCCCCCGGCCCCCTGCACGATGGCTGCTCCTGGCTCCAGGTCAGAATTGACTCAGTTTACCTATAGGTACCCCTGGGCGAAGTGGCTTCAAAATGTGCACGGTCCAAGCTCTAAGAGACTCCAGTAACTTAAAGCAATGTTTATTTTTTTAATGTTCATCTTCTTCCGTCCATATCTCATGAAATATTGATCCCAGAGAAAACATGTATAGAATCTTTTTTGTAGAGAATTTATGTTAAAAACTTATGTTAATACCTCTACCCCGAGGATACATTCGTCTTTAACACACCTTGATAGCCGATCCAACGGCCAGGTCACTCGTTTAGGGCCCAAACGCACTAGAAAATCTGGCTGAGGAAGCAAAAAGTCCGATAAATGAATGTTCACAGACCACTCACAGGACGACCAAGAATGCCTGTTTATGTCAGCCATTGGAACGCGCACGATTTTACTGTAAAAACTTATCAGTCCACTTTTATAGTGAGCACTGAAGTAACTTCGACCAAGAAAATGCGTGATCACTTAAATAACTTCGTAGGCACACATAATTTGGCCTTCTGAACTGGAAATCCACGCGAAAATAGAGAATCAGTTCGTATTTTTTAAAACCATTGACTGTCATCTTGAATATGGTTTGCATAAAGCAATTTTCTGGTCGAATTTACAATACAATTTACAAGTATTTAAAAGGCTACGCGACGTTTCTGGATACATGTTATGCCGTCAACTGAAGTTTGAAAATAGCGTTATATCAATCGTCTGATTTTTATTGATAGGCGATAAGAATAATAACAATGCGATAAACAATTGAAACTCAAAAATGTATTGTGATGATGATGAAAGCAATATTTGTACCCATAGAGGAAGTATCGAAGAGAGTGGAAACATCATATAACTTTAATTGAAAAAAATTGCTAAGCCGACTGCGGTGAGAGCTCGCTCTGATCTCTGATATTGGCAGGGTCAAGGTCATGCAGGAGCAGGACACTAGGGTAGGATAAGCAGACATTATGAAAAAGAACAATATATGTATAGTAGTATGTAATGTATGTATATATGTTGTATGTATGTATGTATGTATGTATGTATAACTCTTTATTGTACATAAAACACATTAATTTTACAGATAATGAGACAAATAGATGTACAAAGGCGAACTTATCCCTTAAAGGGATCTCTTCCAGTTAACCTTCGAACGATTGACAGGACAACAGAAATCAGAGTATAGAGAGTAGACATACTAGAAAGCTAGAAGAGCAATGACCCTAATTTAAACCTAAACTAATAAAGCACTAACATAATAATAATAATACACCTACATAACAATACAGGTACACCCTAATACATGTAAAAATAAATAAATATACGATAAACTAATATATGTCAGAAATACACTACATAGTAATATAACCTACATATTAAGCTATATAAATACATACACACACACACGAAACACACAAAGTCCACTCAAGAAGACTCATCAAGCCAATACTTCCTTAGGCGATTTCGTAGGGCGGCAACCGACTGCGACTGCCTGATCTCAACAGGTAAACGATTCCACAGTCTAACAGCGTGCACGGAAAAGGACTTGGAGTAGGTTTTCGATTTGGAGACAGGAAACGCAAGAGATAGATTACTACTCGACCGCAATCGGTTCTCGGAACCAACGGCCAAGTAACTAAATCTATCTGAAAGGTAGGATGGGGACTGGGGTTTAAAAAGGACGTTAAAAAGCAACGACAAGATGTGGACATTCCGCCGAAGACGAATCGGCAGCCACTTCAGCTGAGCGCGGAAAGAGGATACGTGGTCAAACTTACGCAGGCCAAATATATAGCGTATGCAGACATTTTGTAGACGCTCAAGCTTGTCAAGCAGCTGCTCGGAAAGGTCAAGATAGGCTATGTCGCCATAATCAAGAAGAGGGAGAAGGAGAGATTGTGCTAGAGTTATCTTGGTGTGAAGAGGGAGAAAATTTTGCAGGCGCCTGAGAGAATGGACCGAGGCAAAGAGCTTCCGGCTGACCTCGGAGACATGAGCCGACCAGGAAAGCGTCTGATCCATGATGACACCCAAATTTCTGACAGTGGATGAGAGAGGAATAGAAGTTCCGTCAAAAACTAATTCGGGCAACACCAGGTCAGACAGCTTTGAGATGAAATGAGGACTTCCAACAACAATTGCCTGCGACTTCCCAGCATTCACCTTTAACCCGAAATCCGCCGCCCAAGCCCGTATGGCCTCGAGATCAGCGTTAACGCGGTTAATCAAGTTAGGGAAATCATCAAAATCTGCCGCCGCATAAATTTGCAGGTCATCAGCATAAAGGTGGTAGCTAGAGTGTAGAGACGCCGTTATACCGTTTATGAAAACAGAAAATAGAAGAGGAGAAAGCACTGCCCCCTGGGGGACACCAGCAGTGAGAGTGTTCCACTCAGACTGAGCATCATCTAACCTCACACGCTGGCGCCTTCCCGTGAGATAGGATTGAAACCATGACAAGGAAGAATCAGAAACATTTAGGGTTTTGAGAATTCCCAAAAGAATCTCAAAATCCACAGTGTTAAAAGCACTACTAAAGTCCAGAAGAACAAGAGCTGTAAGCTTCTTATTCTCAATGTTAAGACGAATGTCATCAGTAACCTTGACAAGAGCAGTGACGGTGCTGTGCCCGGGGCGGAAACCAGACTGGAACGGATTCAGGAGGTTATGGAAATTAAGGTGATAGGACAAACGTCGACAAACAAAATGTTCCACAATTTTTGAAAGAACAGGAAGAATAGAGATAGGACGATATTCAGAAATGTAAGATATGTTTCATGTAAGCCCTTTATTGTGCAAAATTAACATAATGCAAATATATACAATTGACAAACACTGAGATACATGCACAAAGACGGACTTACTCTTACGAGTAAGTCCGTCTTTGTGCATGTATCTCAGTGTACTACTTCCATAGTTAATAGTAGTTTTGCCATAAATAATATCTTATCTTATATTAATGAGTAGACATTGCTTAGCATACCTAGTCAATAAAACTCACTTATTTTTCAAGAAAAAATAATATATTACAATCGTAGCCATTGACCTAGTAAGTACAAGGACGAACCTAATTAAGTTAACATTCATGGCTTGGTTTCATACAGAGGATAAGAGGACAACTGTCTCGGAAAACTGAGAATCTAAGAGAAAAATCTGACGATCTTAAAGCACCCTTGTACACTTCCAGTAAACGTTATATAGAACCACAATAAAGGGTTTATACAGGCTCTACCTGCAAAATTTTGTGCCAAAATCGAAGATATATGGGTGTTATAGCATGATAAAACGCTCTTATAACGCTTTTACTAACTCTTGTATATCCAAGCAGAACCTAAATACAGGTCCACTACAGCTTGTCTTAATGCTTAATTGTTTGTTGGGTGTTCATTTTGATAGTTCATGTATGGGCTGACAATTGGCATCGGAATCAGCTAGCTGTCAAATTCATACAAGAACTGTCAAAATGAACACGATGGCGATCGCGAGCAAATTAGACAATAGGGGTGCGACCAAACCGCCGCGTATACGCAGTGACGTGTCGTATGCGTCACGTTTTCTCACCGTTTCTTCATACATTTTGTTGCGATTCCGTAACGTCACCGTTTTTTAAGCGGCGGTGTGGTCGCACCTTAAGCCGACTGCACTAAGCCGTATTAACGCTCTGTTATTTAATACCTCTTTGGTTGCATCTATCTTCATGATCATTATTCATTTTTAATCTAAATAGCACATTCTTGCTGATATGATAGGCCTTACTCAGACGTATCGTAAATTCTTGAATTTAGGTCGATTGTACTAAGAAAGTGTAGTAAAACTACAAACGTTCGTTGGCGTAACAACTGATTATCAGAACTGTCATTACGTTTTATAATCTATAGGTATCTTGAATACTAACTGGGGCCTTACCATAACGTCTTAATGCGATTCCATTGAGACTCAGTTCAGGTTTCAGCTGTCATTTTTTAGTGGATCTGACAGCGAGCGAACCTAAACTGAATCGGCATTGAATCGCATTAAGACGTCATGGTAACTCCCCTGTCCTCTGCGACTTTGTGTTTCGTTTGACATAAGCGCTATCTTTTCCAAAATCTATTTTTCAAGATATATAACCAACACATTCAGAAAATCCCAAATAAACTTTTCCGTATTTCCAAAAGTATACATGTATATGATGCGCTACATTCTTTAATAAGTACTTAATCCTATCGTTCATAATGATGTATGCAAAATTGCCTTTCATCTTATGTACTTAGCTAAGAAATTTGAAGTACATAATATTTAAACATACTTTTGGAAGTGAGAAAAAACGTTAATAAGACAAATTATTGTACATGACTGTGCCTAGTGTGCCTTTAGGTGTTGTCAGCCTCTTAAGGGGATAGTCTCCGGACCCTAGGCTACTGAACTTATTCAAACAATCTACACTACTCTCAATTAATTAAATTACCTACTTTTTATTCCGTAAAACTGACAAATTATCACGGGAAGTAGACGCAGATACAGGCAACCTAGTGGTCCATATTAAATTGGTTCCCAAGCGTTTGTAATATCGGAAAGTGATGAAAATGGGAAAATCGGGCGCGTTTGTAAATAACAATGTTGGTTCATACTGTGTTCTGAGGCAGGATTAAGTAAATAACAATATTGTAATTGTAACATTTTCAGTGCCACCAGTCGGAATTGTACCGTGTATTATTACGCCTCGGTTATTTAAATACACATTTATTAAACGCCAAAAAAATAAAACATTTAGGTATTTTCGGTGTGAAAATAACAGAAATGTATGGGTGGATTTTTGACGTTGTAATTTGTGTGCCATGCTAAACGTATTGCACACAAATTACAACGTCAAAAATCCACCCGTATATTATTTTGTTAAAATTTTGTGTGCATGTATTACGTATTACTTTATATGCAGGGTAACTTAATCAGTTTAATCATCGATTTTAGATTCTTGTCTGGTTATACTGTAGTAGTAGTATTTAAAAATTCACACACTGCTAAACCGAGCCAAATTATGTTTTGACTATATCTGATGAAAGAAAGTAACAAAGTGACTGATAAAGATAAACGAGCTTTAAAGCTAACAGATGCATTATCAAGTATGAGGGGAATATAGTTGGTAGGTATGTGTTTAGCCACAAATATCAGGTATTCTATGGTCTAGACTAGATCTAGATCTACGCAATGATCACAATTTGTATTGAAACCAAGCAAGCCTCACTATGATTGATTCACTACAATATGATTCAAAATGTCTTTATATTTTCAAAATTTTATATGAAACAAACCTCGACGCTTGGTCGGGGTGCAGACACCCCAAGAGATTCGTTTTCGTAATCTATGGTATGACTGATATTTGTGGTAGTAGCCAACGTTGCCTCTGCCTCTACCTCGCCTCTACAGACTTGCTACGGCACGTAGCGTAGCACAGAGAGTATGTACTTGTGACGAAGTCTCGAAACATGCGTTAGCTTGTTGAGATTTTGAAGTATAAGTAGCAGTGCTACGAGCTACATCTGTAACCTTCCTTGCTATTACATGACATAGTAAAGTCAATATTCTCAACTTAAGATCAACGTATAAAGAATCCAAGGCAGCAAAATGACTTTTCACTGTTATCTCAACTTACTCTTTGAAAAATGATTTGTGCAATCTGTTTTTTTATGGCAAAAATAAGCCGTGTATAAAGTTTATAAAGCGTAATATAAGCTTTATTATAATAAGATTTGTTAGACAGCGTTCTTCCATTAAAAGGCTTTTAAGTTTAAGTAATCGCTGTAAACAAAGTTCGGATCATTAATCATTCCATGTAATCTCTGCTTTGTAATACTTACTGAGACGTAAAATATTCAAATCGCGTTAATATCTATTTACTTGTACGAGTACTACAAAAAGTCTTTAAGATGCGTAGTTCAATTAACAGATAGTGATGTGAGGTAGAAAGTGGCAGGTAAATAATAGTTCACGATATTAATTAGGTATATAACACGTGAAGCAGAACTAAAACTTTTGCATACTAGCTTGTCCTGCCTACTTGAAAATGCAAATCCAACTAATAGTATGGACTGCAGAAATAGACCTCCAGGATAGAGCTTAGGTACAGAACATTATTATGTTAAAAGCAAGCACATAAATTACAACATTGATTCAAGGTTTCTACCGCTCTCCAGTATCCAGTCACATAAATTAAAAAAATCTACAGTAGGCATCAATCACATTTTGATATTAAATTGAAATTGTACCGCAAGCACACAGTATCATTTTATAAAATTCTAAAGTTAGATGTGGTTCATTTTTTTTTAATACAAGCGACAGGATTTTGATACCGGTTGAAATGCTAGTAGTAGGTATATTCATTATAGATTTTTTAGCGGCAAAATTTATAATTGACAACATTTCATATTTCTGAGCCTATAATTTTAATGGTTCTCTGTATTTTGTTTGAAAAGATGAACATGCTGATAGTTTAATTTTTTCGCTAGGGTTTGTATTTAATTTATAATTAATTTATTAATTTTTGCTTATTCTAAAAGGGCGTAACTCCGATACTATCACAGAATAGACATTTATCCTTTTGTCTTTTCTATATAGAAAAAAAACTGACGTCAATTTCAAATTGTAAATGTCAGCCCTTATTCTCCGATATTCGATTTAAGAGGTTCGCTTCGTGCTGTTCCGCTCATACTAATATAGTCATTAACTTGAGAATGAGAGAGAAGGTATGCATAGAACTTCAAAAATAGAATTTCAGTCAAACACAAAATTATGGTCGCTTATTTTTTCTCGTGAAAAAGGCAAAGGCATTTCACCTATCCTGTGGTAGAATTGGTAAAATTAAGACATGTTTTTAATTAATTTTTATTTTCTATAATAAGCAATATTAAAATTATATAATCATATTGCAGTGATCAAGAGGCAAAATGGTTTCGAACCATATACATATACATACAGCATCCAGCCTCTGACCATCAGACGATCGTGTACCGATCTGTTTACTCTTTTTAAAATCCTCAATAACCTGATAGATGCCCCTGAATTATTAAATGGTGTGAAAATTCGTGTCCCCCGGAGAAACGAACGCAGTTGCCGCAATAAAGCGTTGTTCAGTGTTAAAAAACATAGAACCAGGCACGCGCAATTCTCGTACCTAAGACGTGTATGCAGGCTGTACAATGAAAGTTGTATGGGTGCAGATTTATTTGGCAGCTCGTTGGCTGTATTTAAAAAATATATCAGAGATTTATTGAAGTAGGTTTTTTATTTTTTATTTTATCTTATTTTATTTATGTATGTACGTATGTGTATTACATAGGCTCTCTCAGGATGGTGCTGATGTTAATATTGTTTAATTGTAGATGTTATATGTTATAATGTGTTTCATATCTTTTGGATAATGTTAACTGTACTCATTGTTATTTTATAGGAAACTTTAGGTCTATTTTTATAAAACGAAGTCGTAGCTTTAGCTAAAATGTAATACTATTGTGTAAGACTGTTTGTTTCTAAATAAATGGAAAAAATATACATATACATTTTCAGGTGTTATAAAAATGAAATGTTGTCAATTGTTTCAAACAGCTGCTGTGTTATACCTATATGTATACGAGTACATTAAAATACACAACTCTCCCGCCCCCTCCGCATGCCGCTTCACCCCTCCCCCCCTTGGAAAGTGTCCCGTTTTACAGATTTTCTCAATTTTCAGGAAAATTATATAAGCTAGGACAAAATCATCAATGACTGAATTATTTTTCATTAAATTACCTACAAATTAGTACTGACATTCATTTTGATAAGATTTATAGTTTCCAAGCTATGGGTGCATCAAAGGTTGTTAAACATGTACGCTTTCGAAGTGTCTCCCGCGCAAACTATTCAGTTCTGAAAATATGATATTAGAAACCTCAATATCTATCCATATATATCCCACACGTATGGGTTTGATGAAAAAATAATTTTTTTTCCAGCCTCAGATTTCTGGGTTCTATGCGTTTCCTCGCCATAATTGAACTTGATGCAAAGTACGTCTTGAATGTTGACAAGCTACATTTGAAGAAGGTGGTTACTTTGATAATATCACCGTATTGTTTGTCAGACCAACGTATTTGTTGAAGTGGACGTATCGTAACTAATTTATACTTTTCAGACACTTTTTTCCGAAACTATAAGAACTATACTGTTGAAACTTGGTAAGTAGATGTATTATGTGAACCGCATTAGGATTTTCATACAAAAATAGAAAAAAAAAAATTTTTTTTTTGGGGTTCCCCATACTTAGAACTGAAACTCGTTTTTTTTTTTCATCAAACCCTTACGTGTGGAGTATTTATGGATAGGTCTTCAAAAATGATATTGAGGTTTCTAATAATTTTTTTTTCTAAACTGAATAGTTTGCGCGGGAGACACTTCCAAAGCGTACATGTGTAACAACCTTTGATGCACCATAGCTTGGAAACTATGAATTGTATCAAAACGAATGTAAGTACTAATTTGTAGGTAATTTAATGACAAATAATTCAGTCATTGATGATTTTGTCCTAGCTTATATAGTTTTCCTGAAAAATGAGAAATTTTGTAAAACGGGACACTTTTCAAGGGGGTGAGGGGTGAAGCGGCTTGCGGAGGGGGCGGGAGAGTCGTGTATTTTAATGTACTCGTATATAGGTATAACACAGCAGCAATAAATTAAAATTATAAATTTTGCCGTCTTGCCCATACATTCAAATCTAGAATGAATACATTATAGTAGAACTACTTTAAAATGCTTCTCAGCAAAATAATGCCCCAGTATTTGTTCGAATCCACGACTGTTAGACATTGAATTGGCTAGTTGAAAAGGAACGTTCTACCAACAAAGAGGCAAGCTAATTGAGAAATTAGATAAATGCAAATCTTTGTTAGACCAAGATTGGCCAAGATGGAGATACGCGAGATTCATGTACTGTGTATATTCACCAACCAAGCGGTTGACAAATTACTTTAGTTGGTCAGATATTCATTCAGACGTTCTAATAATAATAAATGATTATGATGGGAAAATAAAGATAGAAAAGTATCAGATAACGTTTGGGTTTCTCCTTGTTTTGTCAGTGTCAAAAAAGTTAATAAAGTTCAATTCGACCACGTTTATTCACGTTTTATACTGAAGCGATAAACCTTGCGTCAAAGACTTTAATTTCATTCAACCTGCTCCCAATGAAATACCCCTGTCCTTTTAGCTCAAAGAGAATGTTTTTGTTGTAACGTAGCAGCTTTATTAAAGTCTGACCCAATAAAGAAATCCAATTGGATGAAAAAAAGATTAATCGCCGGTGGGTTTCGGCGACCGCGGAGAGACCGTCGACGCTCGCCGACCCCGGCACTAATTCACAGATTATCCCCTCATTTGCCTCTTATACCTACACTTCCCTATAATTTAGTTAGCCTTATTTGAATATTACAACAGATTTTAATAAAGCTTATCCGATGGGCTGACCCCAAGTTGCCATTTACTGTATAAACTGGAAAGTTTATTGATGAATTGAGGGGAAAAATCGGATTAAGCCTTGTAAGTTTATCTCCATGGAACCGAGGATGCGTAATCACGCTGATAAAGCACAAATCGTGCTGAAGGAAAATCCTGTTCTATAATATTAAATGAGCAATATTGGCATATATGTCTATATATAAACATTCTTTTAAAGTTCACGAGTTATACTTAGTTGTGAAAAACTGAATATTGGTTATTTATCATATTATAGTAAGTATACCTAGTACACTACTCGTGGCCTGACATGCACTTGGTTAATTTTTGCTGTATTTATTAAAGTGTTGCCACGGCTTCAATCAAATTAGAGGGTAAAACAAACTCAGGATCGCGACCCTTAGCAATAATGAAGAAATTAAATTTGAGGGGGTCTTAAGCAAGTGACCTATTAAATGAAAATCACTTGAATGGGGATGCTGGAATAAAATTTCCATTTTACTACCTGTGTAAGAGCGGAGAGGGGAAGTAAAATATTGGGTCTTTATAAGCCTTCATCGAGATAATGGATCGTTTACAATGATCGAATTAAATTACTATACCCAATTGACAATTTCAATTTGAAAAATGTATTTAGAATCCTGAACACTTTTGTGAGACATGATTTTTACAAACTCAACACAAAATACAGAGGTGTTATAATTGTAAGTTCAACGCCTGTCTGTGTGAATGTCTGTGGCATTGTAGCTCTCAAATGATTCGTACTTTTTTGTTAATTAGAAAGCTGATTTAATCACAATGCTTTTTGAATACTTAATGCACTTTGAAGAAAAGCAAGGTGTCAAACTTTCCAATATCTCTTATGATTCCCATTTTATAGATGTTTTATTTCACATCGAAAATACTTTCTGCCATGCAAGTGCAACGTTTTGTGCTGCCGCATTCCAGTAGGTATGTGGAATACAATTTTATTTTCCTACCTGTGACGTGACGTTCGCTAGAAAACACAATAAGTACTTTCAACTGCCGGTCTGGGACAGATTTTAGAAGAATAACGCTGAGTTGTAGATACATAGGTTTAGCGGAGTAAATGAAACTTACAGTTGTTATTTGATGTCAACCCTGAATCTAAATACATAATATGTACTTCTTCTTTTAAATTTAAGATTTCTTGTAAAAAAAAAATCTTTCGCCATCCATCATGTAAGCATACCAAAAATCAAGTTAATCCGACCACTAAAAGTGGGTACTAATTTTGAGTTTGCAAGAGTTGATTCGAGCAAACATAATATATAGCAAGTAAAAATATAAAAGCTCATAAAAAATCATCCTCTCGTAGTGTTTTCTTTGATTTAATTCTGAATTTAGTAGGTACATACCCATTTCTGGTTTCAAATCACTAGAAACAGGTGTAGTAATACGTAAAAGCATTGAGGGCATCGTAATTGGTACTCTTGATATATTTGTAAGCTGCTGAAAGGTGAGCTTTAAGGTGAGGGAAGCCATTATAACGGCGGCATTAGAAATTTAAGTACATACTAGGACTTTTTAAACGACATGAACATCAGCGAAATATCACCACCTGTATTCAGCGTGCGAATATGGTTGGCTTTGCGATTTTTAACTCGTACCTATATAGCGCAATGCCTACAACTAAAGGTGCGATATTATACTAAAGAGCTACTAATATTACGCTCAAGCCGGTCTTTTCGCTTTGAAAGGAACCAATACCCTACCTTAAGTCGCTAAACAATATTGGACTTTTTTACGATATTCGAAGAGCAAATCTCTGCACACATTCAAGCAATTGCAGAAGCCCAAAAATGTACTAATAAGTTATAACCACACACTGATGACGTAAGATACAGCGCGTGTTATAATCGCCAGACGTATACAACGAAGGGGAACCGGTTGCGGCGTCATCGCAGCGCGACCGACTTACTGTCAAGGTTATGGCTGCTACCACTCGGGGTGCATAATGCATTCACAAAGAAAACATTTCGCTATTCGAATCCCATTTACTATGCTTAGTGTAAGTTTTCGGTCACAAAATACGTCTCGAAAACATTCGGGTTGGCATATCAAAAGCTATGAGAACTGTTTGTCTTTAATACGTGTTTTGTGGCGCCATCAATTATTCGTCTATAATACTAACGTATGTAAGTAAACGGTACTACGGTACAGTAATTGAGATATTTACGTGGACGTGTTTGAGATGGTTTTTATCAGTGTTACATTATGTAACTTACATTCGAGGCGCTAGTTTATGAAAGCTTAGTTCTGTGTTAACAACGCAAGTGTAGAGCGTCAGAATATGACCATTAATAAATAATTTCAGTACCTACTCAGCAATAGACGCACACCTAATAATATAATAAACGCAACAGACTAATAGCACTTGAAATCTAACCATAAATAAATAATAAATTCAGCTGTTCAGTTGTAAAAGGGAACTAAACAGTTGTTACGTTTTTTTTTGTGCGTTTTTTTTTTTCAGAAAATCTTATTGAGTTCAGTCAGCCACACCTGTTAAGTAACCAACGGCCTTTAGGTCTTGTTACCTTTGACCCTATCTCCCCAGACTGTGAGGGATAAAGATGTGATTTATATAGCTACCTATGTCTGCATGCATGTATCAATGCAATTTTAATATGCAATTTTAATATATTTTTTAGAAATTTTGTTAATTACTGAAAATAATTTTCTATTTGACTTAACTAACGTGTATAAAAGCCACTTATTATGATTAAAATATACCCCCTTGCAAAAACAAATCGGGCACCTATGGTTTTTCAGATTTTTAGGCATTACAAACTAAGCTTTTATGTACTTATAAGTAATACAAAAACCATGGGTGCCCTTTTTTTTGCAAGGGGGTTGTATATCTATACCTACTTACCTACTTGTAGTAGCAGTTAGGTCATTCAAATCGTTTGAAGGAGCTTAAACTTTTTAATTTTTTTATTAACATATTAGTCAGTGTCAGATATAGTAATGGGATAGTGTACAAAAATATCGGTACAAGGCGTTAGGGGCGTGTTTCGATGTATTTGACCACTTTGGTCGCCACATTTTACCTATCCTTGTACATTTTGACACCTACACATTCGAACCATTTGGACATTCAGCCATACGAGCAGCCATGACCCGGAAGGGATTTTACATTCCTAAGCATTACGTAGGTGAATACAAAGTTTGACTGTGGTATTTTTGCACACTTCAACAGCACCTTTTAGCATGTTTGCTAGCTAAACAATTCTTGCTTCTTAGATGCTTTTTACAGATAACTTGTACTTTGTATTATGTATGTATACTCAACATCAAATATATCGGAACGCATTCATAAGCCCTAGATATAAAGCCTTGTTCCTATATATTTTTACACTATCCAAGTAAGAAGTATTCTGACACTGACTGTAAATTAGGTATTGTATCTAAATTATAGCTTTTGTATGTTTTTTAAGCGCCCCCTTTTGCGTCTTTAGCCATTTTGTGTCCCGCAACTGCAACACGAATCAAACTAATCTAATGATAGGTTGTTCCTATTTTAGAAACTAGGCTAACGAGACTTAGTACTTTATAAAACAGACTTCCTTGGTCTCAATGTTCGACAAGGTAAAAACTAGGCTCAGCAATTGCTATAAACATTATAAAAGATAAGAAACAGGTTTATTGTTACTGCTAAGGCCGCAGGAAAATCTCGCGTGATATTATGGCCCGGATAGATTTATTATTGTAATTAATTTCTCCACACCTACAACTTGATATCCGCGGGATGACATCCTAAATATTACGATGAGCGTGAGCAACAAACTTAACATCGTCGTAAATGTTCGAACTCATAATAAAACCAAGTACTTCCTTGCCCTTGCGAACTGCGAAAGACTAGAGAATTTATTTACATTCTGCAGAAAGATGAGATCTTGTTAGATGTTAAACTGCTTAATTTATATTCTCATCAGACATCAAGATAAAACGTGACTACATTATACTTCTTTATTAAAGAATAGGTACAATACTTTTCAATTATCTTAGAGATTATACCTAAATGTCAATTGTAAATTTGATTGTAAATTTTACAGTGCATTACGATCATGTGAGCCTGTATTAGTTAATTTTCATGTTAAGTTGTGATTTTACACAGAATCTAGTCAAAATGTGTCTGAATTATGTACTTAGGAGGTGATAATCAGTTTAGCATAGCGACTATAAGTGTCTATGTGTACGCGAGTACGTTCTATGTTTGCAGACCACTTGAAGAAATTACTTAAGTTTTTTATAATAATAACATCTTATCGGAAAACCATCACGAATAAATCAAACCATTCTCATTGTGTAAAGTTTATTCCGGTTTTACAAACATGAACCGCTGTCAAGGACAAGACTTTTAGAAGACAATCAAAGAAAGAATATTAAGTTATACATATATTAAGTACATACTTAAGTACTTTATGAAGAATTAATACTTCTCGATTTTTGTTTTTACTTTTTATGGTTTATTTGTCTGAAAATTTATTTCTAAACCAAATTAAATACTACCTAACACATGGAAACATCCGAAAAGTAAAGTTGTGGCCGGGAATCGAACCCGGGTCCTCATTAATCGTGATGCGTGCTATGCCGCTATACCCACCTATTAGGAAAGCTTTACTTTTTGAACTTTTTTGTACGTTTAGTTTTCAGTATCGTTTAGTTAGATATAAATAGATTAAGTTATTTTTATTCCCTAACCAAAATGAACAACAGTGGTCTTTTATATGGCATCACTTTGTTCATGTCTCATGATAAATTACTATATTTACCGCAATATGGCAAGGGTTCTTTTTAATTTATTGCTCAATATAATGTATACGAGTGCTATTAAGCCCATCTAAAATCAAGTGGCTTCATACCAGATACCTGAGGGAAATTTCTGCTCTTACTTAAAAGCGAATTAATGCATACTTAGGTACTGTTTTTATTTATCTCAGATATTGTTCACATTTGAGAATTGTTTTTTAATTTAATACCTACGTCTATACAAAATGACTTTTTATTTTTCACGTATCGATTTTAATTTGACTTTATAATTTTATTAGGTAGGTATCTACCTACTACTAGTATATTAATATTTAAGTGTGATTATTCGGTCAACTTTAATATAGTGTATTTTGATTTTTATTCATAAGCTGACGTAGTTTTTTTTTAATTACTTTTATATACCTAACTGATATTTCTAGTGTATTCAAAAAGAAAGAAATAAAAATCTAACTAATATTATAAATGCGAAAGTATGGATGGATAGATGGATAGATGGATGGATGCTTGATGGATGGATGGATGGATGGATGGATGTTTGTTTGTTACTCAATCACGCCAGAACGGCCCAACGGTTCTGGATGAACTTCGGCACATAGATAGAAAAAAGTCTGGAATAGCACATAGGCTACTTTTTATCCCGGAAAATTGCTTAGTTCCCGCGGGATAGCGATAAACGAATTCTTTGCAGACGAAGTTGCTGGCAACAGCTAGTAAAAAATATATTTCAGAATTTTCATCATACGTATTATATAATCACATGTCCAAGGGATTTGGGATATTTGCTATTGTTTATTTATTTTGTCTATTTGTTTCATTGTTAGTTTTGGTTGGAGAAGTAAAACAAACTCGCTCCGTCTGACCGATTTTTATCATAATAAGTTTAAGTATCGTTATCCCGTAGTTCTTGATCTACTAACATCAAAGCTATGTAAGACGCAGGTAGATTATCTCAAGGGAAGACGGCTTTTGCCAAAAAGCAACCTTTGATCAGTACTAACAATTTTCGTAGTCTACTTAGGCATATGAGGAACTTGCAGGGGCCTTACCATGACGTCTTAATGTGATTTAGTTCTGATCCAGTTCAGGTTCGCTCGCTGACAGATTCATACTAAAAATGACAGCTTAAACTAGGACTGAGTCGGAATTGAATGGCAATAAGACGACAGGGTATTCCAGTTCTCTATGGTTTGATACAGTTTAGAGGTAGCAGTTTTACACAAAAGATCCACAAGGGGTCGAAGTGTATCCGTAAGGGCCCCTAATTAGTAAGACAAGATAAGAGGTAGCAGTTAGATACTGTCTACTGAAAGATGACCCTCAGAATTGTGCTGAACTTTTTAGATGGCAACAATAAAATCAGTTGTCAAAAATACTTACAGTTAAGTACCTAATATAGAAAGGTATGTCTTAATAATTGTTGCTGAATAGTTTGCTCACTGCGAGTTTTTAGAACATTAGAACATTTTTTTGCATTGATTTGCAAAAGCTACTATTATATTATAACACATGATAGAAAACGAGAAATAAAGAAGGTTGATAAAATGTGAGAGAGAGTGAAATGAGAGATTCAGAATAATCGTAGACGGAATTGTCAGACTATAAGATAAGATAAGATAATGTTTATTTGCAGAAAAAGGGTTAGTTACCTACATGTCTTAATTTTAAGTTATATATCGCTCCATCTTTTACAGCTGCATTCATACAGCATGCAAATATTATAATGTAGGTAGGTATATATAGTAAACGTGCATCAACAATAATAAAATCAATAACAAGACATTTATAATCATATGGTCTATGACTCTTTGAACCTATGTATCATACGCCCGAGGATTCGCCCTGTGACAATTTAGAAATCCCTATCCCATTGTAATTTTGCAAAATCCGTCCGTATTCGTAGTTTACATCATAAAGGGCATCTCTGTAAAATATTTCAACTTTCTAGGCCAGGGAACTTCCGCGTTGATGAGTCAGTCACTCGGTCAGGGCTTTCTTGTTTATCAATTATTAGCTATAATCTACAACTTTCATTTGGAGATGATGGTGATACATTAACGCAGAAGTTTAATTAAACAGTTCAAGTATCAAAGTCATTTTGTCGTAGTTCAGTCAGAGATGCAAATTTTTTTTTTTACCGCTATTTCCCAGGGTCAACTTTCGCTAGGCAGAGTCTAGGACGTTTGTTTCGTTGTAGGTATTAACATACAACTTCTAGCTTCAGCTGGAAGGCCTTGATTTACATGTAATAGAGGCAAACAATGGATAGTAATCACAGATATTAATCTGTGTATAAATCTAGAATAAATTTACAACGAGCATAATAGCAAAGCAAGCAAAAAATCAAGGCTGCTTGCTGCTTGATCACTTCCGGAAAATACTCAAACTCTGACAGGCGAGAAGAGCACATCTATACAGTCGTCACTGTCACACGCAAGTAGAGGCGTTATAATGCCATTGTAATCCTGTCTAATCATGAATACACCATGGTCTGACGAGGCAAGGCCATGTAATTTGTAATCTGCCGCTATTGTACCCATATAGGAATTAACCAATAGACGGGAAATGTCATGCAACATCTATTTGAAAAAAAAATTGGTCGGCTCAAGATCAAGCAAACTATAGAGAGGGGAAAGCATTATGTTCTGATGTAGTTGATATCGATGAAAAACGTTTAATCATAGCGTAATATTTATACTGATTAAAACTTAATTGTTCTTCATGAAATATAGTATACGCAATAAATGGTGCTAATTGGTATGGTAAAAAACATTACTAACGTGTTGTGTGTTGTAGAATTAAATTGGAAACTTCGTAATACCACAAATAATATGACAGTACCTATTTAAACAGGATATTTATTTACAGTAATTCACAAACAAATTCGCACTGATTGTAACCACACTGCAACGCGTACAAATAAAAAGTCTAGTGAAGTCATAACCAGAAAGAATGCCAGACGAACTATGAGTAATCATTTTATGGAAATACGTACGGATTTTTTCTAAAAAGGAACTGGCATTTTTAGAATGATTGGTCCTGTGTGATTTTGATTGAAATATGTGTCATGTAAAAAACACCATAAAAACAAGGCTCACAATCCAAGTTTAAATAGCATTAAATCAGAGTCAGCAGTCCGTTTCCGCGTCACGGCTATGGTTACGTTGTCATATAGTTGCTAGTACAACCAATCTGGTCTGTGGGAGACTACTCTTTCAAAATTAATCTTGTTACGACTTTTAACAATAAATATCACAATGTCGGAGCGGTAACTAATTTAGACAAGGTTCTACAGTGCCGCCGCAATTTCGTTTCTGCAATTATTACCTAGTGTTTGTGACCTTGTCTTGTTTTTTACAAATTTGTGCAATTTAAACTGTCATTGATATTTTTCGTAGTAGGTAGGAGCGTTGCGCTGTCAACTAAAACATACCTACTTACAGAAGAGTCTCCTTCCAACAGTTATACCTACCTGTAATAACTTAGATAAAACTCGGGTTATTCGATATGCACTTTAAAAATGAAATGCACTCTATAGATTTGTTAATTTTACTGTGAGCTATGTTTGTTTAAATGATTCAAACAAACCGGTTTTTATGTATTATAAATGCATGATTGAGGTAAATATTTTAAACGATGACATCTCCATAAGGTGATGAGGAAAAAACTTTGCGATTGCCTACGCAGGAAAATCCGTATTATTTTTTTCCAAATTTTAATTTGGGAGGAACGAAATAAAAACAAAACCTACTGGAATTATTTTTTTCTTACTTAGATAATATTCTCGTTTTCAACTTCTATGTTTTGTTACAGATGTTGTATATTGTTTACATTTGCACTTTAAACTTGTTTTGTTTAAGCATCCTTTTGTCTCTAATTAGGACCAAATAAAAAGGACTTTGCTTCACTGGCTTGAGCTGTTTTACATTAGCAGAGCAATGTGCGTAATGCGACAACAACAACAACAACAGCTGATATATTTAGAGCAACAACAGCTGATATTTAGAAACTTTTCTCAAGCCCTTAATTATTAAAAGAATTAAAATATCCGTTAATTAGGCGTGTCGTATTAAAAAATTCGTCATTAACCTAATTACTGACAGACTAATAGTGCTATCTGTCTGTCTATGATATTACTCATCACGTATTTATGACGTCAAATAGGTACAACAGCGTCTTCGTAGCCTTATTTAGTAGAAATAAATCAAAGTATTGTAATATTTAATGCCATACTTTTTGAAGTTTGCTTTCAGGTAATCACTTTACCGCAAAGTTCAAGGTTTACTGACAAAATCAATACTAAACAATCAACTGATACAATAGCCCAGAAATGTTTCGTACATTGTGCTATAAAACTTAACAATACGCTATTGTTATTGATATGCCTACCTGTACTATTGATGTACTTAACTACCCACAGCGAACAGATAAGCGTTATCATTGATAACAATCGCACGTGGTTCATCTTGTACTCATCTGTTACACAATATTCATACCTGACACGATACTTCCTCTTGTTCTTCTTGAGATTGGGGCACTTTTTAAAAACGGAAAACGACACACCGTCCAGGAATCCCATGGCCAAGAACTTTGTATCACAGAATTATATCACAAGATTTCGGAATGTGGGATTAAGTAGTGTTTTATCACAGGTGTAGTGTGGCCGCGGCGTGAGCCGTGACTAAGCGGTTAGCGCGAGCACGACTTGGCTTTGCGGGGGCCGGCGGAGGCTGCGAGCCGGGCCGGCCATCGCGACACGACACCGAGCATCACTGCTCCTGTCCGATGCACGTCGTTGCACGCCGCTGCACTCGAGCGACGAGCCCGCATTGTACCTATCCCACGTCACACGATTAATGGGTACACCAGTGATTAACTACTGCGCGCAATCACCAAATCCTAATTGCCGTGTAGGCAGAGACCGCCAATGAGAGCGGAGGATTTTATGAATCAACCAGCGCCTACGCTCTCGCGATTGAATCAGCAAACGATCGTTGGAGTTGGTTCTAAATTCAATATCTCGATGCTTGCTTATCGTTTATTATCTCGATGCACTCGACGTACTCTTGAGTTAAGATATTGTTTAAGATAAATAGATACTTATTTATGAGATAAATCTTAAAGTTGTTTCGAAAAAGAGGGCAGCTATCGAATATCTGAATGATGAATATTATGCTTTGTTATGCTGTTGTTTCTTATTTATAGCCAATTCTAGTTCAATGTAAAATATTATCGATTTAATACTTGATAGGTACTTACTTTAAATACAAAATCACACCACCATTACCAATACCACAAAATGTTAAAATACACGAATGTTCACTGGCGTTTCATTCTTGACCAACATCACAATTATTAGGTTACTTGTGCTTATATACTACAAAGTAATATCTAAATAAACCTGGTATGTAATGGACGTGCAAGCTGTCTTTCGTGACGTGCTCATAATATTCCTTACCTGTAACAAAAACAAGATAGTTTAGAATGGAACAAATAATAACTACAATCTGTAATAGGTACAGGAAAAGGTAGATAGTAAATATACGGACTTATTTAAAATAATATATTCTTAGGCAAAATAAGTGACCGAAAACCACAGATATTTACGGAACCAGTTTTATACTTGGTAGTTTGAATAATAAACTTTTTGATAGGAGTTCTACAGAAAATAAATAGTACTCAGTAAGTTACACATGACTACTTAACGTCACGCATACCCCCCCACAAATACTGATTAAATAGGAATTACTACTAAAAGTTTTTAATTTGTCATGAATGGACAGTGTGGGGCCGTGTGGTGTGTAGCATCAACATGTTTGTGTCAACATGGTTAGGTTGTAGCAAAGTCGTGAACCTGTAGGTACGCATCTTCATTTACAAATTATTAACCACCTAGTCAATATATTTTGATAAGTATATAATACACTACGAGAAACGTTCAAGAAAAAACACTATACATTTTAAATATTTAGGAAAAACTAGCCTTCGTATTAAAAACGTTCACATTTCAATGGTTTTTAGAAATCATGTCAGTCTGTCTAATTTCATTGACGCTGATCGTGGAAATTACTAAGTAACCAAATTTTCATCGTTTTTTCACAGATAAAGCTTAGCCTGGAGCGACATAGGATTTCTGTCATCAAAATCGGATGTCGGAAAGACGACATAATTATCATAACAGTTTAAAACTCGTCACTCAAGTTCAAGCGAACATACTCGTAGGTACAAGTGCCGGCACGTAAGTCTAACGATGACCGTTGATGCGCAGTAGTCGAAAATAAGGCACCGCAGGGGAGTGCAGGGGACGCGGGCGGGCGTACTCCACGTGCCGCCACCTGTACTCCCGGTCACTTTTCATACAATGTTGTATGAAAAGTGACCCGTTATTTTACTCAGTATTTCAGTGTAGTAGGGACTAAATAAAAGTTAAAATCATATTTTTTTTTTATTCAGAAACGGTCATTGAGCTGAATATTTTATAGAATAGTTCAATGAATGAGGCACATTATAAATCGATGTCATAAGCATAACCCCGCTTAAACAATAATATACCTAGCCAATTTCAGTAAAATATACACGCGTACCTCATGACTTTGTAATTCAATTAATATCTGGCGATTCATCTAATAAGACGAGGGTTGCCGAATCGCGCCAAACCAATTGTAATTCTTCAGTATCAGGCGAAGGTTAATTGGTAATTGAATTTAGAATCCTGCAGATCCAGCAGGAATGAGAGAAAACGTAACTTTAAAAAACCGGATAATTCTCGACGCGAAGAATTTCCGTAGCACACTAGATTATTTTGTTGTAATTCCGTACTGTAAGCAAAATATGATTCGTACATGTGTTAATATAATATGTAAATAAATTAAAAAGGTAAAATTACATTAAGTATTGTAAATATGCTATAGTTTCTAAACGAAATAATTAGTTATTATTAGTGCTGGCAACACTGAGTTTGCGGACAGTGTGGGTACCGGCAACCCTTTGCGGGACGGACATTCTTGTGATGGACGGCGCAGCGGTTTCAAGTGTTATCTAACGGTTTTTGTAAAAGAGTACTTAACTATGTAATAAAATTGTACTTCACAAGCATTATAGATTTCAATTGTCATTATCGGTTTCTTATTCTAATATCCTGAATGTCCAACGTGGGTAAGCTTTCATTTCGGAAGTGGTGATTTGCAGCAGCGCCCCACGCTGCCGTTGCTTGAAGAAGCAAGTGCTTTGTACCCTGGAACTAAGGTCAGTTTTTAATTTGTTGGTGATCGGATGTTCCCGTTGTTATTATTGCTCAGTGTGGAGTGAAAAGTGAATTTTAAATAAAATGCTACTAGCATTTTATAAAATTAAATTACATAACTCAAATGACTTCACATGAAAATTGAGTGCATTTTTGATTCCAGTTTTTATCAATGTGTGTATTATTGGTGATATTTATCGTATAAACGTGATTGCAGTTACTGCGTAAAAAAAAAATAGTACTTAATAATAAAACATATTCTGAGTGTTAAATAAAAATTAATTATAATACGTTGAGTACAATGAACGGGTTCCAAATGAACCCTTGTTATCTGTTGAGTTAATTTTACTATCTGAACAATCATTAGCGGAAACTAAAATTTTATTTAATTGCATCGTCATAATTTTTACGTGCCTATGTTGAAAAAGTCTGATGTGTATCTACCCGCTTTAAAAAAATGATAATATGTAAATTATAGATTCGTTTAATTTGTATCGTTAATCGTTATATTTTAATAATGGGTAGGTACCTAAGTGTTTGTGATGTTGTCTGGCTATGGTTTGGCACACTTTATTTTATGGTAAAAGTGTTGAATTACCATAGTGCATCTGTGTGATAATATTATGCTGAATTATTGAGTTATTCCTATAAACTGTGTCAACTTGTATTTTATAACTATTATTAGTATTTTGGCACTCTTATATTTTTTTAATTAATTGAATATGATAAGTAAGTGTTCAAATAAATCTTAAGTAGTTTACGCGGAATCACTAGCCATGGGATTTGACCGAGCTTCCAGGTCACGAAAACGTAGGTCATCTAGATCCCGCCGCCGACATTCATCCTCTACGGATGCTAGCGTTTCTAGAGCATCTTCACGGAGCTCAAGTTCTGAACCACCACGTAGGCGGCACAGAAAGCACAAAAAAAGATCTGATGATAGGAGTACACGTCGTACTCGTATACCAAAGCATAAAAGTAAGCGTCATAATAGTAAACGCACGGATAATAACACAATAATAGGAAAGTCTAGCGCGGATAAAGATAGAAGCGTTAAGTCCACAACCCCACCTCTCACATCGAGTACACGCACCAATTTACAAAACATACACGCACCAGGTAGTGGTGCATCGGTAGTAAACCATAATGCAGGCCCGAGTAGTGTCGCTCCTGCCCAATCATTTACTGCTCATGTTAACGTGATACCTGAATTCGATCCAAATGATGGTTCGCAAAATATTGAAATTTGGATTCATGAAGTCAATGAGTGCGCTCAAATATATTCGTGGACCGATACTCAAACGTGTCATTATGCATTGACTAAGCTAGTTGGTTTGGCTAAGCGTTGGTACCAAGGTCTACCCTCATTATTATTTACGTGGCCACAGTGGGTAGATAAATTGATATCAGCCTTTCCGTCAACGGAAAATTATGGTGATCTGTTCCAAAGGATGCTCAATGTACGTTGTAAAATTGGACAACCTTTGGACATTTACTACTATGAAAAAATGATACTAATCAATAAGTGTGAGGTAACTGGAGTTAAGGCAGTGGGTATATTGATACATGGTATAGATGACAAGTTTGTTAGGATGAGTGCGAATTCGTGCCGTTTTAGTGAGCCCGAACAATTATTTTCGTATCTTAAAACTCTGTCTCAAAATGACAATTACCTAATGGCACAAAAACGTAATAAACCGTGGAATAAAGACAATAAAGTTAGCCAAAACGTCACGAATTCGAATTCTGAAGTTGGTAAACCGGACATAGTATGTTATAATTGTGGTGAGAGCGGTCACATTCGTTCAAAATGCACAAAACCAATGAAAAAGTGTACCATATGTCGTAGGGTTGGTCATGTAGCTCACGAGTGTCGTAATAGGGTAGCCGCAGGTATGTCAGTCAATGGCAATGGTAACAATTTGTTACCACTCCCTGCTCCTCCTTTAGATAAAGATATTAGAATGGTTGAAACAAATGATACCGAAAAATCACATAACCAGTCTACAAATGTCGAAAGCGATAAGTACTACAAAAATGTGAAATTAGAAGGCGTGACTTTACGGGCTTTTGTTGATTTAGGAAGCTCATGCACCCTTATTAAGGAAAATACAGCAAAGATGGTATTTGGTAGCTGGAATCATCCTAATAACATCCCGAACCTTAGAGGATTCGGTGATTCAACCGTCAAACCGATTGGAATAGTTAATGGTTCGTTGAGTGTTGACGGTGTTGAAGGTCAAGTCGATCTGGTAATTGTTTCTGATCATTTTATGCCAGCTGAAGTGATGATAGGACAAACGTTTACGGAATCGCCAAATGTCGTAATCATAAAAACGTCCACTAATCTAACGTTCTATATGGCCCCTGGTGAAGTGTGCTGAAGTTAAAAGTAAATTTGCTTTGCATACACCTACAGCATTCACTATAGATGCATGTTCCACTTCTCCAATAGAAGTACGTACAAAGACTGCTTTCTCTGGATCACTATACGTTCCATCTGGGTTCTGTGGCATTAAAGATAAAAATTATATTGTCTTGCCTGGGCTGTATGATTTTAATAATAGCCAGGGATTTTTAATGATTTCTAACGTCGCTAGCATTGCGTTAAAGTTTAAGGAAAATCAAATACTGGCTAGGGGATGCAGCTATGAAGAGATTATCGAACCAACAGTCCGGCTTACTTCTCTTACTGATGATCACGAGAAGCCTTTACCTGTAGAAGACATAAATACTGGTACACAGCTTAGTGAGACGGATCTTCAGAACTTTCATGCACTTTTGCAAAAGTATCGTGACTGTTTTGCATTAGATTTATCGGAACTGGGAAAAACAGACTTAACTGAAATGGTTGTAAAACTTAAAGATGAGAGTCCTGTAGTGTATAATCCGTATCGGATGTCTTTTAAAGAAAAAGAACAATTGACACTTATCATAGAAGATCTTCTCAATAATGGTATAATTAGAGAGAGTTCGTCTTCATATGCAAGCCCCGTTTTGTTAGTGAGTAAAAAGAATGGACAAAAACGTTTATGCGTTGATTATCGCGCTTTAAACCGTAAGACATTGAAAGACAAATATCCACTCCCGCGCATAGAAGACAAAATAGATTGTTTGGGTGGTAACAACTTTTTCACTAGCCTAGACCTAGCTAGTGGATATTACCAAGTGCCTGTGGCGGAAGAGAGTAAACATTTGACTGCATTTGTCACCCCGGATGGCCTTTACGAGTTTAATCGCATGCCATTCGGATTGGCAAATGCCCCGAGTGTCTTTCAGAGAGTGATTAATTCAATGTTGAACGGTATAGGTCAAACTTTAGTCCATGCGTATATGGATGACTTGCTAGTCGCATCTAAGTCGGTTCAAGAGGGATTTGAAAAGCTTGAAAAAGTATTTCAGATGCTTCGTAATGCTAAACTGACCCTAAATCTGAAAAAATGTGTTTTCTTTCAAGAAAGCATTGAATACCTTGGTTATGAGATCTCTAGGGAAGGTATTAGACCCGGTTCACTTAAAATTGATGCTGTTAAAAAGTTTCCGGTGCCGAAAAACGTACATGAAATACGGCAATTCGTTGGCCTAGCGAGCTATTTTCGGAAATTTGTTCGTAACTTTTCAGTTATTGCAAGACCTTTAACCTTACTTACGCGAAAGAATGAGCCATGGCGTTTCGAAACTGAGCAAATGTCTGCCTTTAACGAACTAAAAGAGATACTAAGCAGCAGACCAGTTCTGGCATTGTATGAGCCTCAAGCTCAATTAGAGGTTCATACTGATGCTAGTAAGCTAGGTCTCGGCGCTATATTACTACAGGATGCGGGTAAGGCTCTCCAACCAATCGCGTATTACAGCCGTCAAACCTCACCGGAGGAACAAAAATTCCATGCTTATGAATTGGAGACCCTTGCAGCTATTACTGCATTGAATAGATTTCGAGTTTATCTGTTGGGTTGTCCATTTAAACTCGTCACGGATTGCAACGCGTTGCGATGCACTATGACAAAAAAGGATCTGGTGCCGAGAGTCGCGAGATGGTGGATCGCTATGCAGGAATTCGATTTTACTATTGAGTATCGCGCAGGCAGTAAAATGGCACACGTAGACGCTTTGAGCCGAAATGCCATAGCCGCAGCTGATCCACCATGTCGTGACGATGATTCCAATGTATTTCGAATTGAAGGGGATACCGTAGCGAGTAATATTGATGACAACTGGCTACAGACTGTTCAGCAGGCTGACCCAGAAGTGCAACGAATAGTACAGATTCTGAAAGACCCGGACACGGCCAAAATAGTTGACATTAAAAATAACTTCACGTGCAAAAATGATAGGTTATATCGTGTTGTTGAAAAAGATAATAATGTCAGCTTGTTGTGGGTGGTACCTAAGTCAGTAAGGTGGCAAATTCTTAAAAGTAATCACGTAGATGTCGGACATTTTGGTTATGAAAAGACTTACGATAGGGTTCGAAAAGTCTATTGGTTTCGGAAAATGCGGCGATTCATAAAAAAATATTGTACTGCGTGTTTACACTGTGCCCATAACAAGGTGCCGGCCGGTCCAAAAGAAGGTCTAATACATCCAATCTCAAAACCGGACAAGCCATTCGATACTTTGCATGCAGACCATTGCGGGCCGTTTCCTACAGTAAGCGACGGAACTCATATATTTTGGCTATCATTGATTCGTTCACGAAGTATATTTACATCAAACCGGTTGAAAATTGTAAAACCAGTACGACAATTAAGGTTTTCGATGAATACTTCTCGTTATTTGGCGTACCCAGACGTTTAATAACTGATAGAGGCACAAGTTTTACGAGTCACTCCTTTAAAACATTTGCTAAAGAAAAGGGTATCATTCACATTTTAAACGCCGTTGCTAGCCCTCGCGCGAATGGGCAAATAGAACGATATAACCGTTCCATAGTAGATGCTCTTACATCGATCAATCACGACAAACCCGATAATGAATGGGATAATAGTGTGCCTCAGGTTCAATGGGGATTAAATAATACAGTTAATAAGGCTACTAATCAGACGCCAGCTCAGTTATTGTTTGGGGTGACTCCAACCGGAAGTTCTGATGGTGCAATGAATAAAATCGTATCTGACGTTCATGAGTATAATAAACCCGATGCTATTAGGGCACAAGCTATTGAAAGAAAGCAAGAGGAACAGGCTAAACAGAAGGAACGTTTTGATAGGAAAAGGAAAGCTCCTCACAGCTATAAAATAGGAGATTTAGTTCGAGTAGAGCGTGACCTTGGCAACGCAACGGGCCAAAGTAGAAAATTACAACCCAAGTGTAGTGGGCCTTACAAAATAAGTAGTCTTAGGAAATGACAGATACGAGGTAGAAGACACACCCATTACACATAAAGTAGGGAAGCCGAAATACCGATCAGTGTTCGCTGTAGACAAGATACACCCTTGGTTGGTTTTTGCTAACGATCCCATGGAGAGTGCGTCTGACGCAGAAAGTGAATAGATTTCTTGTTTATTTAACGTTAGATGCCAAATATGTAAATTGATAATTATTAGTTATTGAGATGTAAACTGATTAACATTATTAATATTAATTTATTAGCCCTTGTGGCGTTACCAGCCCTTAGTGGCGTTACCAGCCCTTAGTGGCGTTACCAGCCCTTAGTGGCGTTACCAGCCCTTAGTGGCGTTACCAGCCATTAGTGGCGGCGTTACCAGCCCTTAGTGGCGTTACCAGCCCTTAGTGGCGTTACCAGCCCTTAGTGGCGTTACCAACCCTTAGTGGCGCTACCAGCCCTTAGCGGCGCTACCAGCCCTTTGTGGCGTTACTAGCTATTGTGATGTTACTAGCCCTAGGTGGCGATAATGTATCAGTATATTTAAGCTAAAGCGTTTTAAGTATTTACTGAGACTTAAAAGGTATCTGCATTGATTTTTTTTTGTACATCAAGTACCTGTTGTATAATACTTAAGTAGTGATGTGATTTTTTTTCTCTTCTTGCTCTCACGTTTGATTTACGCGAGGTCGCGTACGTAGTGTCAGAATGGCCGAATGTAAGCAAAATATGATTCGTACATGTGTTAATATATGTAAATAAATTAAAAAGGTAAAATTACATTAAGTATTGTAAATATGCTATAGTTTCTAAACGAAATAATTAGTTATTATTAGTGCTGGCAACACTGAGTTTGCGGACAGTGTGGGTACCGGCAACCCTTTGCGGGACGGACATTCTTGTGATGGACGGCGAGGCGGTTTCAAGTGTTAACGGTTTTTGGAAAAGAGTACTTAACTATGTAATAAAATTGTACTTCACAAGCATTGTAGATTTCAATTGTCATTATCGGTTTCTTATTCTAATATCCTGAATGTCCAACGTGGGTAAGCTTTCAGTACATACGTACCTACTCTGTGGTACTATTCGAACACGGACATTATACAAAACGTTTTAAAATTAATGAGGTATACTTGGGAGGTGTTTGGGTCACTTTAACTGAACACCCCTGTACATACTTCTTGTATTTTTTAACTGTAGTTGTCAAATTATACTGCGTCAAAGAAATGATTAACTTAATTTTGAAAACTCATGTTAATGTTTTTAGGACAAAAACCTTAATATGAGTATACAGTTGAACTAACCATACCTCCTGCTTTAATATTCCCGAATAATTCTATGACACCTTACAATATAATTGAAGTGGCAATCCTAGATGGAGTGATGATTTGCAGACTCTAGAAGTAACAAACCGAAGATTGGGTACAACGGCATATTTTAGGGGAGGCCTATGTCTAGCAGCGAACTGCTGATAATGATAATGGAAATGATATTTGACTGGATATCATCTTTTAAATACACGTCATCGGCACGTTCCAGTCAGAAATGAAAAACAAAACTGACCGACGTATAGGCCAACAGCGGAGTCTTATTGGAACCCTTTGGGTTCAGAGCCTTAAAAATTAAATATTCTAAGAGCTGAGGAAAAACGACTACAGCTTAATTTATTTACGGCTTCCCCTGAAACTTCTCCAAAAATATGAATTATATTTGGCTTAAAACGACATTTAAATAGAGAAGAGGAAAAGCCCTCGCCATTAATCCAGTTATAATTAATTAGCCATATTAAGTGGATTTTATGGGCCGAAACGTTGGTGTTTAGCAAACATAACGTTACGTGCAAATGGACCAAAAATATTTTTTAAAAACCGGCCAAGATCGAGTCTAAATTGCACGTTTCATTATTAAAATCGAGCATAAAACGTGGAAAACACCACATTCCTCGTATGGGAGCCCTCTTTAACTTGATTTTATTATTTCTCGTTACTGTCACTTGTGTCTGTCACTTTTTTACTTTGTGGTATTAACACACATCCGTTAAACTTGTTTGGCGTGACACACGTGGCTGTTAAGCTACGTGTCGCTTGACCGTGGTCAAGAAGTGTGCAGTTGATTCTGTATGCTTAGTGTAAGTTTTCGGTCACAGAATACGTCTCGAATGCGTTTGCGTTAAAATGTCAAATACTATGGGAACAGTTTGTTGCCGTTTCGATCCGCAAGTGGCGCTGCCAATTTTTCCATAGTAATTGAGACGTTTACGTGAACGTGTTCGAGTCGTTTTTATATGCCAAAACTTACACTAGAGGCTCTGATGCTCATGGTAGTAACTAGAAATGTTAAGTGTGTATTGTTACAAATGATGTGGCCCTGCGGCAGATGGCCGTCCGTTTGCTGTAACAGGGTTGTATCTTAGTGTGAGTTACATCCAGTTTCTTTAACAATACCGTTAATCATATAGTCATCGATTTTGACGTAGGTAGGGGCAAGTGTTGTACCTGTGGACGAGTGTACCTAAGGACACTAGCAGTAACAAAAAAACTACAAACCATAGACTGTTATCTTGAACACACCCGAATAGCATTTTTCTCGTATGGCAACATTAACTATCTGTCATTTTAGTATTTGTCAGTTAGTAGTGTTTTTAAGGCTGCGGAAAGTTTTCGTCGCCAAAAGTAATTTTTTATTCGTATTTTGAGTTTGTTTTCTAAAGTTTTAGGCATAATGCTTCGAGTATCTTCGTAGTTAATGAGTGATTTCATGATTTGTTTGTTATTTTATGTAGTTATTGCTGTTCTCAGGCGACCTCAAACGGACTGACATCAGTTTAAACTGTAAAGTGTCGAATTTGTACCTGTGGACAAGTATTTTTTGTACCTGTGGACTGTCAACAGATACAACATCAAAGGCTTGTACCTGTGGACAGTTAAATTTGAATTTATTTTTCTCTTTAATTTCGGTGCTTTGTAGTAAAACAGGCCAAACGCAATAAAAATATGTCCTGAAAGTCTAACCAAGGCCGTTAAAGAAGTAAAAAAAATGGATGTTCTCTAAGAAAAGCTGCTGAAAAATTCAATGTGCCAAAGTCGACTTACGAATTTACTTACATGCAGCATTTTGTACTGCAAGATATCATAAGACGTGTGTTTTAAAGGCTCACAAGGTTACTGTTGATTCTGACGATGAATCTAGCTTTATATGTCAAAAATGTTATGTGTTAAATGATGACTCAGATGATTCTATTAAAGACGCAGGCTTTTGTAACTCCGACGATTCTGCTGAAGAGTTATATCGGGAATACTGTAATTCTAAAAACTAAAAATATTTTTAGGAGATGCTGAATGTCTTGCCAAATACTTTGCTATTTATTTTGTTTTATTTTATTAAGATTTTGATGTTTAATTATTTTTTGTTATTTTTTTGTCCATAGGTACGGTGCCGTCTACAGGTACAATTATGTCGTCCATAGGTACAAACTGTAATTGTACCTATGGACAAAATTAGCATTTTTTTAAATATGCTTAGATCTCTATAGTTTTAGCAGATAATTAAAAACAAAGCGGTGATTATGAAAGGCTATTTAATTAAGATACTAAAATAATAAATAGTTTTACAGAAATATTGACAGTTTTTTTTTAAATATTCAAAATAGTCTAAAAACTGGAAAGTGTCCACAGGTTGAGCACTTGCCCTTATGTTTGAAAAAAAAAACCTATGAAATAAAATAATATGTCAAAATCGTGTATAACTCACACTTAACGACACAGTTAGTAACTGCCAGTGTTGGTAATCCTTAAGTATGGAACCCTAAAAATGTAGGTACCTAAGGCCAAAATTTGCATATAAATAGACATGTAGGAGTAACCACTTAAGGCAGATGCCATTGTTGTTACAATCCTTGACTAATCCGTAGCTGACATTTTAAAATTTTATTTCAATAACAACAATTCGTAACCATTTGTTGTTTTGTATTTAAAACTACCTGATGCCCGCGGCCTCTCCCTCTCCATACAGTTTCTTTCCTTTTTAAATTTTTTGTTTCATTTAAATTGTGTCGTGATAAAAACGAACATTACAAAAAAAAAACAATGGAATCGAGAATCAGTTTTTCACTTGTTAAAATCATACCGTCACGAGTTCATAAATTGCAAGCGCCTACATTATTTATTATGTTGTCTGTGCTAAAAAACAATCTATTATTATTTTGCTAACATAGCAGAGGTTTACCGTTGAATCGTCGACAAAAGTTTCATAAATATCACTACAAGGAAAACATTTCACGTTGTACAAAACCCCCCCCCATATCTATATTAAGTCCCCTTATACTAGCTTACATCTAAGGCCTTATATCTAATTTTCTTATAATTAATTTAATATGGACTTAAATATACCTTATACCTAGACTAGACTACAAGCAGCACCCAGACACCAATCTAGACTACATCTACAGCTAATTATCTACTCATACTATGCAACTCCTAGCCTTAATTAATTACTACCTAAAGAAGCTATTCGGATTGAACGGACAGTATGAAATGTGGCCAGCGTGATCGTCTATTTCCTACGTTGTGATAGTAACTCAAATTCGTTTAGTGGAGGCAAGAGATGCTAACCCTAGAAGTAAACTATGCCCTAAGAATTAACACTGAAATGCCCTACTCCTATCTGAACCCTTCCGCTCACACACAACTCAGCTTCTACAAACCACTATTAAAGAACACCAAAGGGAGATGAGTAATTATAATTAAAAGGTAATAACTGGGAGTCTTTATATATATCTTAGGGTAAGTATAATGTACATGGATGTAATGTAGGTATTTCCCTAGTACTGTTAAATGGTTAAACTAAATTATAACAAGAGCATTTATGTAGGAAAGTGAGTAATTGTCTTTTGTGCTAAAGTCAGGGCCCCGCCATTCGCCCTTGAGATTTTTCTCAACTGATCTTTGCCAGTGACCATGTTCCTCGTCCAGCGACCCTACAGGAACTCCGGCACAAGACTTGTGATTTTACTTGTCTTTAGTCTGTATGTCATGTTATTGTACCACAATGGATAAGAGGAGGCTAGAACCAGATTCCTATCTGATACTAATCCTATTATGCTATGCTGTCCTGTTATTCAGGTACAGGAGGTAAACTAATTCACTTAAATAGTATTTTAAAATGGGAGTTTTTTTTGATTCACTTTGTTGTCTATTAAATGATAAAATATTATAATTATTTACTCTATTTCTGGTTCTGATTTAATTGGATCTAAATGCAACAATAAAACTCTCCCAAAAGGCTATAGAAATTAGTAATGCTTTATTTAAACATTCTATCTTAAATATGGTAAGTAAATAGTTAGGTATAATAACAAGCGTCAACGTTACGAGTTAAATCAGATATTGAAGTAAGTAGAAGCCTAACCTAATAGGTATAAATAAAAACCTCCCTATTCATGCCTAAAATAATATTCCTATTCTAAGTCAGCTGTGTAGTGAAATCTAGAGGAAGAACCTCACATTTACAGTTAACCGTGCGTTGTGTTATGTAGTTTCCAGAAGTGCAATGGAAACTCCTAACCTACTCTAAAGAAGGGATTGGAGTGGCATCTCCGAGTGTACCTAGGTCCTACGCCATGTGTATTGACATCGCCCACGGCCGAAGCCAGGGTTGCAGGCGACATCCTAACCAAAGGATATAAGGGTAGTGTGAATATATAAATATTTAGATAAGAGACCAACGCCACCAGTTCCCACGTTCCGACTAGCAGAACGCGGAAGCCTGGGTACACGCTAGGAGGAGTTTACCCTACCCAGATATTTCGCTGGGAGTCGGGTGCTGAGTCGACCTCACGCATCAGCTCACACTGAAACAGTGTGTTGAAATTTCAAGACCTTGTTATCACCGTTAGGTAGCCAGACTTGAAACCCGAAAACCGTGTTTCGTATATTCCCTACTTCAAGCACACAAAGTAATTAATCAAGCTAATTAGTATCCTATAATCGCAAATCCAGTTAGGCTCTAAAGAATGAGAAAGATGAGGTTAGGCGCCGGAGAGTAGCCCCGAGCCGCCAAGGATAAGGTTAGGAATAATCACTGGTTTTCACGACCACAGAACACTATTTCACACAACAAGAATATCAAAACATTAAAATAATTAATTCGATCAATTAATGTAAACCGTAAAACAGCTGCGACCCGATTTCGCGTATTTACTAAAATCAAATTGTGCTTGAAGAACCGCGCTTACGCACCGACCGAGGAGAAAAGATCAAAGACCCTTGCCTACAATTCGCGCCCGTATTTATACACTTTATTGGCGTCCCAGGCGTTAATGGCGTTAATGGCGTTCCAGGCGTTAATGGCGTCCTAGGCGTTAATGGCGTCACAGGCGTTAATGGCGTTTCAGGCGTTAATGGCGTTCTAGGCGTTAATGGCGTCCCAGGCGTCACAGGCGTTTCAGGCGTCCGTTCCGATTTTTACATTTGAATTGCTACCTTAACTCTATCATAATAAGGTTTATTTTCCTGCGCTAACAAATAACTAAACTACTCGACAATAGATGGCGTTGATTGCATACTTCCAAGAATCAATAAGTAAACTACTCGACATCAGATGGCGTTGATGTCCCACACTTCCAAGAACCAATAAGTAAACTACTTGACAACAGATGACGTTGATGTCCACAATTCCAAGAACTAATAAGCAAACTATTCGACAACAGATGGCGTTGATTTCCACAATTAAATTCAAATTTAAACGCATAAGTAAATATTTTGAACAACCTGTTTTATAGGTATGGTATTTCGCTTAACGATAATGCATACTTTTGCCAATGAATTAATGTTGCTTGAAGCCCTTTTTTCCATAAAAAGTAAGAATTAAGGTGAATTATATTTTATCTAGACATTAAAGTGCTCCTACATTTATACATTAAATCATTTGCGTCGTATTAACGAAAACCGTAAGCATTCCCCAAAAGCTTGACCAAGGTGTTTCGTAAATAACATTGCTTTATTGATGTACTTCTATTTATTTACCAAAATATTTTAATATTTGAGACTATTTTGTCTATGGTGGCGGAAGGTTTAACTTCACACTTTACAAGAGTTTTTCACGGTGGCAACACCTAGAGATATTCCTCTAATCTTTACCTTGTTTGTGGGACGACTATTTGTTAGTCTGAGGTTCTTTCGCAAATAACTTGACAAATATTGACAAATATTGCACAGAATATGTAATGGTATTTTTACCTGATGTAATTATTTATTTCATCAATTTAAATGCGTTCCCATTTTTGTGGAAACAATTCGTATTTTATTAATAGGTATTTATATTATTTAATTTCACATTTATTTGATAAATGTATATGGAATATTATTCCATAAGAGAGTATAAATATATTATTTGTGAATTTTGACCGATGCGAGGGCCCGGATCGGTACAACGTGTAATTTCATCGACAAATTCATTTCATTCATTTCGTCGAACAGTCGATCGATATGAACGGAATTTTAACTAGTACATGCCTCAGTGCGTAGATTCATCATATTGCGGAGGTTGTTCCAAAATTAATTATTTCGCATTGCTCTAATCCACATGAGACAAAGTTCTTCTAAAATCATTTCAATAATTGCATTCCTTAGACAAGATTATTGACACATTTTCTAAATAAAATTAATCTATTTACACATTTCAAATTATGTAATTATGTTTGTAAATGCCTGTTGAGTGACTAGTAGCTGTTTTGCCGTTTTAAGTTGAAAGCTTTTTTAACATTTTTATCAATTTTTAAAGATATAATAAACAAGTCTAAGTAAGTGTCTTGTTTATTTTGCACAATAAAGAGTTTACATACATACATAGAAATTAGTAAAAAATTACGTGAAATAGATTTGTGAACGGATACAATGAAGTAATGACTAACATAGATATAGATCTAATGCTGCCGCTTCCACGTGTGCAAACCACCACTTAAGTCGTCGCAATTTAAAAGGCCCGTTTTGACAGTTCACGCCCATAAAGTTCTAAATTTTTTACCAATCGAAATGTTCTGAAGGTAATTGCATTTTTCATCGATGAGTATCGCTCACTCAGCGAAGTGCTGTGCATAACGATTTTTTCATATTGTCCACAGACTATTAATAATCGGTTAAGGAAAAAATAAATCGATCAAGATATTTTTTTTAAGGCCGACTCGCACTTGGCCCGTTTTATTTATTTTATTTAGACCAATTAATTACTGAATTTCACCAGCGGTGTAGTGATATTTACTGAAAATTATGACCTTGGAGCTCAAAGCCGTAAACAATGGCAGCACTGATTTCTATAGAATGGCTCGTCTTCATCATATGAAGAAAATGATTGACTGATGATTCACTTTTTCTCGTTTTTTTTTTTGTGATTGAGTGAATGTTATTGTAATCAAAATATTAATAAATGAAAGAAAATTGACTTTTCATCTCTCATACTCGGAAAGTGAGGCAAATCATATCTGACATACGGGAGGATAACTATTATTTTCTTCCCAAGGGTAGATATGAATTAAAAAAAAAAAAGGCATTGGCTGTTAATGAAACACATACGCATTCAGCCAGCATTACGGCACATCCATGTTTTTTTCTTAATTAAGTAATAATAATATTATAAATTGTAAATTGCTCCTTAGTCAAATATTATTTTTATTAAATTATTTACATTACTTTCTTATACATACGTAGACTTAAAGCCGTTTTAGAAAAAAAAATAAGAAAAAACTAAATTGTAAATGACAATGGTATATATATGTCCACACAGCCTATCTCTATTCCGCTTAACGCGTCGTTCAATTTGGTAACTTACTAATTTTACATATAAACTAACTAAAATACCTACTTTATTTAAAGTTTTTCTGTAATCATTATATAAAACATTTTAAATGTTGTTTATGGGTAAATATTGAAATATTTGACAATAACCACATTGACCCATGTTTAAAAAAAAACTGATTTGCTGCCAATGCAACTAGTTTAGAAAAAAAAATGAAAAAGCGAGCTCGAATTTGGCGCGAAAGCATTCTTCATTCGGTAAAACTTTAAATAAAAATAAAAATGAGTAAATATTCCTGGAAAAAACGTGACGTTTTCCTGTATGAACTGTATAAATGACTGAATAAATTTTAGTTATTTTTTAATTTAATGCATTTTTTCTCATATACTATTTATACATATATTTTTTTTACTTTCCTTGTAGTCGAAATGAAAAGTAGAGTGTTTAACTCGGGAAAAACACCAATATCACACTCGAAATATTGCGAAATTACCTCGTGTGATATTGGTTATTTTCCTCCCTTGTTGAACAATCTACTATTTCGTAACATAGTATCATTTCAAAATACCTATAATATCAATTTAAGTTAAATTTTCTAATCAGAACTTTAATCCAATGCACTTTACAATACATATTCAAATCGATCAAATACTCATGCAAACTTGAATCGATTTATCGTGAGTATCGAGTACCGAGTCATATGGTTACATCACTTGTTACGTCGGGAAGACAAATGTCAAAACGGGCTTTTATTTTGCGACGACTTTAGCAGTTATCATCATTATTACTCGTATCACTGCTAGATATAGTCTTCCCTAAGGGCCTCCACAATGATCGGTTTTGTGCTACCTGCAGCCAATGGCTTCCCGCGAAGATCATCCGGTTGCCCCAGTTACCGAAAGGTCAGAAATTTATTACATATATGGAGAGCCTTGTTAAATGGAATTTCTTTATAAATAATATTTTCTGCATCGCATAGTATTCGTTCAGTATACAAGAAGTATATACACACTTAACAAATAGGTTTTATTTCAACAGAACACAGAATGTGTTTAATAGTTGAGTTTTAATTGACTCTTTCTGTTAACAGTTTATTATAACATCCTAAAGTTAACAAATCACACAACCACATAAAATATACTAATTCATTGTTAAATGTCAGTGACATTTAAAATGAAATAAGAATTCGATACTGACAAATACGCTGCTCAATTGTTTTGCGAAACGTCTTTCGCGAGCGACAAATTGCGATTACACGCGACAATAGACGCCGGCTGACGCAAAATAAGTTCAATTTAGACGTTTCATTGGTATATTGATTTACTATTTCGCCTAATTTTAATGCTACACGAAACATATTCCCATTATGTTGTTTATGTTCGAGTTGTATGATTTTGATGAAGTTCTGAGAGTTATAGTCATTAGTATTATGAATGAAAAAAAAATACTAGAGTTTAAAACATTATAGACCTTGTAAAATAGGCGGAGTTTTGACTATAAATGCAGTCTGATGTGGCATTATGAAATTCCCCTACAACATAGATGACATATGAGACAAGAATAAAGAGGCGACATCATGCGGCAAGTCCAGTGAATGCACCTTAATCAATTCAAAATCGGGGACATACCACTCGAGGTCTAGTGAGTGAACACGTGCACACTGCACACCAATGAATACTTGAATCGTGTAAAGCCCAGAGCTCGTGCTAATAACTCAAAGCGTTACAGATAGTTTGAACACAATGTTTCCGCGTTAATTTAAAAAGGTCATAAAAGTTATCTGCCATAAAACGGAGCGCCGTAAAATCAGGCCAAACGACACCTCGCATCCCCCGAGTGGCATACAAGGAACAACCAATAAATTCCGATTTTCCTCTCAAGTATTTTATAGCGTCCCTTCTCTGTCCCATGAGCCGGCCTACAGTTTTTCTTTACGTTTAATTTGCGACATATAGCCTGCGGAAAATATTTGTGCACCGTGCTTTCTGGAATACCGGGTTCAATGCGCTACAGTGCATTTTGCTCCGTGTGTATTACCGATACCAACGCAAGCGCGTTACACACGTGTAGTATTATTGTTGTGAAATTTTCTGACATTGATAAACAGTTTGTTACCGCTAGCGCCGCTATAGACACTACTAATTTTCCCGTTGTAATTGATGTGTGAATATATTCAAGACGTTTTTAGTCAGAAATTTCCACTAGAGGCCTATTTGGCCTCCGCGGTACTTCGATATCGCTTGAACAAATAGAAGCTCTGAGCTCCAAAGTGCTCGTTCCGTACACTTTCTATACGCTTGTCTGACTCTATAGTTAACCATTTATGTTTGCCAAATCACGACCGAAGTACCAACTGATCCTAATGCTTTGAAAATTGGAGAAGTAACTCGTTATACGGAGATCGACAGGATACGATACTTTTATCTTGAGTCAAGACAAAGTTGCTAGGATAACGGAAAAACGCGGGTAATTTATAGGAAAGTCTTTTTATCTTGTTTTTGCCCTTTGTTTTGTGTGTTTATTTCATTTTATTTGTAACTGTATCTGCTGGCATAGTTTTGTGATGTCGTTCTTTCTTCGACATTACATCTCATTTACAATAATTCCAATACATAGGTAGATAGTTAATAAAAAGTAATGTAGATAATTTTCTTTTGTTATGAAATCTCTAGGGCTATAAAGAAATAAATAAATACGGTGTACTTAAGAGTCTATTAATATTAACATATTATGTATATTTTAACGTGGTAATAAAAACCTATTGTATTCTATTGTATTCTCTGGGGTGTGAAATAATCCTGCGGTGGTCATGTATCGACAAGTATTAATTACATTTACAACCATTATACCGGTATGAAGTGAATAGGTCGACGGACAGCTAGCGCACTTGATTGGCAGGCCAATTTAATTTCCTATCACAGCGCGATCCGTCCATGACCAACTAGGACGATAATTGATTAAAGTCTTCAGCTTTAGTGGTTAAATTCGGTATTCAACTAGCAAAGTTCGTTTGTAAAGTATCGCACTATCTTCTCGTTTTTATTCAATAAGTAATAAAAAAGGAGAAGTTAAATATTTCCGTCAGTATTTTCTGTTTTGGGAAAACTGGTAAGTTAATTTTCAAAAGTTTTCTAGATACAATTGTCATTGCGTAGAAATGACGTAAAAACACATAAAAACTATGCTGTTTAAATACTACTTATGTTTATTAAGAAACAAATGATGCTTAGAAAATGCGAACACATTATATTAGTTCGTACTCGAATTTGCAAATTAGTATATTCATCTATAAATTACCATAAAATTACCTCCGATAATTGAATGAAGAACGCAAATAAATCATTCCAGATTTTTTGAGCTACATAAAACAGTTTTTTCGACTGACAAAACAAGCAACGTAACGAGCATAAGTAAATAAATGTTAAACATGAAAGAGGGTTTTATATAAATAGCAAAACAACCCTTTCTGCTTCACGCTAACCGAAATTCTAATAAGCTTATAACAATATATTTATTAAAGCTTACGCTGCTTCGCAACTGTGTAAGAACGACCTATCCCGTGGGAATTTTCAGAACTCCGTCCTTGCCTCTACCTCTAGATAATAAATAAAGCTTTATATTTTAAGATGCTGGGTAAAGCGTTGATGAATCAGTTAGTCAATCAGTATTTTTTATGATGTTTGCAAACCATTTTTCGACCGCTTGTAGTGATTTGAAATTAAGTATACCTACACAAAATATGTAGATGGGGATGACAATGCAAATTACCGTCGTAGGTTTTTTAACGTATGAGGTACAGTTTCATTTTGAGTAGGTACTTACATATTTAATGACTCAAAAGAAACAAGTTTTAAATATTAATTCTGACGTAAATAATGTCTTATTTATGATTATGAACTTAGTTGTTGTATTGTACCATCAGTTATACTTAATATGATGAATTCCGTACAATTAAATACATACCTAACCCTTCTCTTAGCGACAACGTATGTTTATATAAAGCAATCTTCCAAAATATCAACTTCATCGTCAACAAACGAAGAAACTACACTAACTCTAGTGCAGGTTTTACTAGATAATTTGCATTTATGTTCTTAGATGTTGGCGTTGATACAGTCCTAACTAAGGTACCTAAAACGGTACGTGATCCAGCCAGTTACGACAGGAACTTTAATAATAGCAAAACTGCAAACTTTGATGTAGGTGACCTGACCCGGCACCTGACTCTTGAATTATTTAAACTTCAAACCACTAGGATGGCGCTGGAAGACAAACAGCCGTTTCCATAGTAATGCCACCGCTATTACCATACGGAGCGCTTCAGTGAACTGTTTTCGGTTTCGGTTTTATGTCACTAATTACTAACACATGAGGACCTATCTTAGACCTAGGCTGCGGCTAGGGCCTCTGGCGGTACTCACTTAACTTAATATCAACTGACCCACTTGCTCGTTCAGTGCATGGTTTAGTTTGCGTTCAAGATACCTAGTTGTGATCGCGGTGTACTCTTGTTCGAGAATGGACCCGTAGAGAGTCCGAAACGTGTCACGCGTGTTTTATGTGGAAGGAGAGGAGGGCGAGTTTAAATGTATACAATTATATTTAACACAGGCTTGGCTGTCTTGCGGGTGTGGTAGCAAAGTAGTAAGGTAAGTAAATATTTTTTGTTCATTAATGTGGACCTCCGCTAAATAACACATGGTTTAACAATTATTTCTTAATTATTTTTGGCAGTTGATGAGTCTTCTTAACTTGGTCATGTTCTGTGCAATAGGTTACATCATATCTTATATTAAATCTAGGGGTCCATACGGATACACTTCGACCCATTTGTGGATCTTACTAATGTAGGTACCTATTGCACGAGGCACGTAATAATTTTGCTAACACAATAATTACTCATTAAATATGTGTAAGTAAGTAGTTATAGAGAAGTACCTAACTTATTAGTAATGCTTTGTAGAATAAATAACACTAAATACGTGAATAGAATAAAAGAACTAAATAATCATCATGTTGATGAATGGCAGTCTTCGACGGTGCGTTTTAAGCGGTCTTTTTTGCTACGAACTTGCAAAATCTGGAACGAGCTTCCCGCTGGGGTCTTTCCATCGAGTTAAGACCTGGGTGCCTTCAAGAGGCGAGTGTACAATTTTCTGCAGGGCCGACAACGCCCTGGTTGGCATCGCGTAAAGCGCTGCCAGTGTCTATGGACAGTGGTGATCATTGAAAAGGTGACCCACTAGTTCGTTTGTCTGGCCTCTCTAACATAAAAAAAAACTATTATCCCAACCCAACCTTACATTGGCCCATGATAATTAAGTCCATTCCATGCTGTTTACACTACCTACTACACAATGTAACAATCTGCAGCAAACATTTTGCAGTAGGTAACGAGGTTTATATTGCTAATTGGTAATCAGAGAGTAAAATGAACTTCAAATAGGAAGGATTACTTAAACAGATATTGAGTGCACATTATGTTCACTGTACATCGGGCTTCCATTAAACACAGAACAAGCATATATAGTTACTTTTCTACATAAACATTACCTAGGTACCTATTTTTAGTTATTGCAGTTTTTCAAATGAGTATGTTTAGGTTGGTTTTGATTTTTGCGATGTAAGTATCTTAACCTGGACTCTGTTTTTTTAAATATTAGAAGATCTGAAGATATAATACAAATCATCTATGTATTTTACAAAATTGGAATCTGCCGAATCCCTAAGAATGAGCACCTTCCTTTCCAGTATGAATTTATGAAGTCCCAGTATTTGTCCGGAAAACAGATCTTGGTTTATTTAGGCAAGTACAAACATTTCATATAGAATATCTACAGTATTGTTTATTTCTAGTGTCCGACCGAAACACGATTCTTAGGCGAAACCGAAATCGAAACCGAATATTCGGTTTTTTTCTGATTTCGGCCGAAACCGAAACCGAAACCGAAATTTTTGAAGACGTATCACAATCAAACAAGATATTCAAAATTACTGTACAAATCGTAAGGAAAAGGTTATTGCAAGGATTTCTTATATGAGAACAGTTACTTTTTTTGCTAAACAAAATAAAAAAACTGCATGCATACTACTGTCGCTGGTCCCAGCTGGACCGGCCGCCTGTGCATTACCTATACCTACCCGGCCGTGCGTGCCCGAATTAAGCCGAGCGCTCCCGATGCGAGAGCCGCGAGAGGCCGCGAAGTAATTTCGGCCCGGCCGAAGGTTTCGGCCGAATTCTGGCCGAAACCGAAACTTCTGCCGAAATCACTTTTTTGGCCGAAATTGGCCGAAACCGAAACCGAAACTTCGGTCGGACACTATTTATTTCCTTTCATAAAATTGGGAAGACATGTTTTGTTTTGAACAACGCCTTATACATCCATCTATATATTGTCACAAACTGACGTATTTGTAACATTAATTGTAAGTAGGAATTAATAAATGAATTTAAGTTTTTTACTCATTGTTCTAGCTCGTTGATTTTTGACCTGAACTGGCACTAATAAATAATTCAGATTCAAGAGCTATTAGATACTAGTCAACGGGGTTACCTCGCACCCACGATAATGTCGGCAGTGTCTGATTGACGTATCTATTTTGCATTGTCCATGATTAATGTTCCGATTAAAGGTAAACGTGGAGTGTATAGCCCGTTGAGCTAAATATTTGATTTGACAAATTAACCGATCTATTCTTGTTTCAGTCACGTCGTCATTCCATCAATTTGTCCAATTAGAGAACATGCTATGTTGTAGCTGTGTAAATAATGTTGTTAAAATAAAAGTTTTATTATTATGAGAACTCCCAGCTGTTTTCTGAGAATCGGTTTTCATCGCCCATTTGACCCACACGGTGGTAATAAATCACAACTAATTAAAGGAAGATGTAAAGCTTAGGGAAGGCTTAAAAGAGTTTAATTCAACTGGGTATAAATGTATAGGTGTGTGGTTAACGTACCAAATCCGATAATTAATTGGAGATAGTTGCCCACATACCCAATACTAAATACTAAAAAAATTGTAGGAAGGTTCCCATTTAGTCTCTCTATCAAGGTTCTTAAGCCAAAATGGCAAAGATGGAATCCTTATTATTTCGCCATGTCCGTTTGTCTATCCGAGGCTTCGCTCAGAAACTTTTAGTACTTAGAAGACTGTAATATGACATGGGTGTACAGTCGAGGACATAAATATCGATATAGACATCATGTCAAATACCTATATGTGTCATCGGCCTCATTGTTTATGGCATAAAGGTTTATAGATGTTTTTAACGTATATTTTATGCCCTTGAGTGTTCAAAATAATCACGCAGACTAAGTGGCAGTCTGGCAAAATAAAATGAAAAAAAAAAACCGGCCAAGTGCGAGTCGGACTCGCGCACCGAGGGTTCCGTATCATTATTTATAAATATCTATAAACCAGTGTAAGCAGAGCCCTGCTCCAAAGCAAAATGTGTACGCAGTGTGGGGTCACTTAATATTGGTCACTGATATATACAGATATACATACATATTTACGACTTTCGCAATTATTCCTTAATCTGTGCTATAAGACCTACCTTCATACCGAATTTCAAGATTCTGCGTTCACGGGAAGTACCCTGTAGGTTTTGATTTCCTTGAGAGTTGCGGAAATTTGCGGCATAAACGGCTGTATCTTTTGATTGCGTTGGCTTAGAAGTTTGATTTTTTCACAGTGTTGGGGATCTGGTAGGTCGCTGCAGTCAGCCTCAGGTTTTTCTCTCCTTTCTCCTTTCTCTATATATTCCTGCCTATAGTAAGGGCTAGTGCAACGCAGGGCAGAATGACTCGTTATTATTTGATAATTTTAACTATGATTTTATTGTGTTCTGTACGATACAAAAAGTGGTAAGCGAATGCTTGTACCAAGAGAATGACTCTATATAAATACACATAAAAACTTAAAAACTAGTCGATAGGGGGCGGCACTCATGCTCTACGGCGCGGCGCAGTTTGTAGCGGCGCTTAGAGCTTTCTTAAACTACGCTCGATGTTATTTTCGACAGTTCGTGTGACTTCCGCTAGGTGGCGCCGCGGTGCGTTAACATGCCGCCGGCCTTGGAAGACTCGTCTTCCAACAGTCTCACATGCTGCTGGACACGTCGAGCGTAGTTTAAGAAAGCTCTAAGCGCCGCTACAAACTGCGCCGCGCCGTAGAGCATGAGTGCCGCCCCCTATCGACTAGTTTTTAAGTTTTTATGTGTATTTATATAGAGTCATTCTCTTGGTACAAGCATTCGCTTACCACTTTTTGTATCGTACAGAACACAATAAAATCATAGTTAAAATTATCAAATAATAACGAGTCATTCTGCCCTGCGTTGCACTAGCCCTTACTATAGGCAGGAATATATAGAGAAAGGAGAAAGGAGAGAAAAACCTGAGGCTGACTGCAGCGACCTACCAGATCCCCAACATTTGGTCCTTCGAACCGGACCACAATTGGACTCCGTCGCCGAAGAGAAGACTTCAGCGAGAAACGGTCAGACCTTCCGAATCCATCCTTATCCCATCCTAAAGTGCAGTAACTAATACAGTGTTGTGATTTCTAATTCCAGCAGCTTGTGCGGTGAGTCGATCGAGCGTTGCCTACCGTCCGCGACCGCGCGCTTCCTGCAACTTGGCGTAAACTTTCAGTAAGTGTTCCTGATTTCTATAGACCCCAGTATGAGTGACGATGAGTTTAGGCAAGCTTCCGGGTCCGCGAGTGATATTTCGAAATTAGAAGTGCCAAAATCTCCCAGTAAACGCGAACGTAGTTCAGACCGTCTGTCTACCCTCAAACGACAAAGAGGTGCAACTAAACTACGTATAACGTTATTTCAAAAGTATTTTAGTAGACTTTCAAATAACGCATTAAATGATACTGAATTGGCCGAGTTACGATTAAGAGTACAAGAATTAGAAGATTTGTTTAAAACTTTTAATACGATTCAGTGCGAGATTGAGGCTAAAATAGACGAAAAAGAATTATCGAGTCAGTTAGAATATCGCGAACAGTTTGAAGAACTTTATTTTAGCGTTTTAGCGACTGCTAAATGTAGATTGGTTGCTAAGAGTAGCGAAGTTAATTCCCAATGCACTGCGCATAGGTCAGTTTCAATTAAATTGCCAGATATTAAACTACCGTCCTTTAACGGCTCTTATGATCAGTGGCTAGAGTTTAAAAATTCGTATATTACCATGATTCATAAACGCGATGACCTGGACGCTATCCAAAAATTCCATTACCTAAGGTCGTCGTTGAGTGATACTGCCCTACAAGTAATTAGCAAATGTTGGGGATCTGGTAGGTCGCTGCAGTCAGCCTCAGGTTTTTCTCTCCTTTCTCCTTTCTCTATATATTCCTGCCTATAGTAAGGGCTAGTGCAACGCAGGGCAGAATGACTCGTTATTATTTGATAATTTTAACTATGATTTTATTGTGTTCTGTACGATACAAAAAGTGGTAAGCGAATGCTTGTACCAAGAGAATGACTCTATATAAATACACATAAAAACTTAAAAACTAGTCGATAGGGGGCGGCACTCATGCTCTACGGCGCGGCGCAGTTTGTAGCGGCGCTTAGAGCTTTCTTAAACTACGCTCGATGTTATTTTCGACAGTTCGTGTGACTTCCGCTAGGTGGCGCCGCGGTGCGTTAACACACAGCTCTAAGGGTGCAGCAGTGGACCTGAGTATTTGATATGAATTTCAGCTTGATACCTCTATGCGTTCCTGAGAAAAAGGGTCTTGACAGACGGACGGACGGACGGACAACAAAGTGATCCTATAAGGGTCCCGTTTTTTCCTTTTGAGGTACGGAACCCTAAAAACTTCAATTCTCCCCATAAAGGGACGATTTTTTTGTCTCCCTCATTGTGTGCGTATAGTTGTTACATAGGTAGGTCTTTACCAAATATGGGTAGGTAGTTGGTGAAACTTGTATTTCGATACAGGGATTCATTTGCAATATATTTTTCTCAAAGATGCAATGAAATGTTAACCTTACGTTCCAAATAATAAGCCGGGACGTATCACGTTGCGGGCGCGGTTAGACAAGTGGTATGTAATGGATTTTCATACAAAATTGCAGGCCTAGGCCTGCAAAGCGATCGTCTTTTGTTTTGTGGTGGTTGTCGCCGTCCGTTGCGCGGGCGCGGGGTGCGCTGCTGGGGGACACGCACGTGGAGGATATGCGCCTGCTGCTGCTCGGCCACTGCCTAATGCACGCGCTAGCGGCAACATTCTAAGGGGTTTTTTGGAGTTTTTTTTATTTATTTCATTGCATGTTTGAGAAAAGCACTATACAAGCCTCGGCGTGAAAGAACTTCCAGGCTTCGTACTCCTACCCGGCCTCGCAAAGCTCGGCCGTCTATATACGTTACCCAGCCTGCAAGCCTTTCTTTCCCGGCCTCTGCAGTAATGTACTATTTCACGCCACTGCTCGGAAATGTGGCAAAGGATGGTCTGTTCTTGGTCCCCAAAACAATCAATAGTTATACAGTAGAATGAGCAGGCCTTCTATGAATTTAAACTGGACAACAATAACATTGTTGGCCTGTTCCATTGAGCAAGTCGACCAATCACATCGGTCTGCTGATCACTGATTCGACCAATTAGAACACGACTTGTGCTGCATATGTAAAAATTGGCCAGTGAGAATTCATTTTATTTTTTTAATTGAATGACTGGGGCCACTAAGAACAGTATAGTTAAAAAAAAAAATGGCCTGAGAGCGTAAAAAAATATTATAAGTATTGATGTTTATTTCCTCGCAGTAGTCGTGAAAAGCACTGCGTTAAGAGTCGGCCGAAATTACAATACTTGAACTGATTCGTCCGTCTATCTATTGCTTACTTTCCGTCCACTATTTACAACAATGTACTATAAATTTTAAAATAAGTAGGTACTACTAACTTTTTGTATACGAGTAGTTGTGGCTACCGCGACCATGTCAGTGTGGCGCGTCTATAATGTTCGTTACCAGTCGTTGCTTCACACATAGACAGCTTGTGGCATATATACGAGTGCAGAAAGCAATCGGTGTCGGTGTCATTGTTTAATGTAATAAATTCAAAAAATGATAAGTATTTGTACCTGTGCAGTGCTTCTACTTCGATTTTTTTCTATAATATAGTTATGATATGACTGACGTCTAGTCATACAAAAAACGAAGATTGTCGAGAGACATTAAGAAAAATGAAGCACTGAATCCTTTTATTTAATCAGTTTATCCACTTTTTTTGTTTACCAAATCTATCTAATCTATACTCAAATGTAATTAATTTTTCTCGAGTAGATACTTGCACGCGATCATTTTATAAGTAGTGACAGATACATAATATGACTATCTATGTATGATCTGGTACTTTGGATTACAACAACATCTTCTGAAAAATAAAACGGTCACGAGATTGGACGCACGTGGTTACTAGTTTGTAACAAAAGCTAATTCGTATTTCGTATTTGGCACGTTACGTGAAGCTGTAATTACGTAAAATTATGACGTATACGCCAAAAATTTGTTATAACGTAATTTATGAGGACGTAACTAAATAATTCAAGGTTCGTGACTACCTTTCTGGGATCAAGGACGGATAAACGTCATACATAAAACATAATCTGAAGTAAACATACGCTGCTACCTGCTGATATCCGCTTTCGACTTGGTCGGCGCCGCGCCGTAGTAGACAAAGATAGTAAGTAATACATAATGTATAAACACATTAAACTTTAATTTTTATCGTTGCCATTTTATAATTAAAACGTAACACTCCCGGGATTTATCCCATAGAATAATTATGAATAATAATTAACAATTGGTAGTAATTAAGTCCCAAGTGTCAGTAATTAGGTATGTATGAGTGAAAGTCGTAACGTAAAGGTTAAAACATTATTCCTATTGCCATTTTAGTTTTTATTTTGTGTAAAAAAAGTGTAGTAAGGACAGATAGATCTTTCTATTTTGAAATTTTCGATTGCAAGTTACGTCACTTACTATTGCCTTATTCTATGGTAATACTTCCATATTATGTATACAATTATACATAAATAAAAACTAATTTCTGTTCGTTAGCTTCGCTAAAACTAGTTCGTTAATGGATAATGTTAGTTTTGAAATTTTTGCGAGAGCCCAAGGGAAAAGTAGGTATGCAAATTTAAAAAAAAATTAACGGCTACGTAGCTGTACATAGCCGCAGGCAATAGCTTACCTAATACAGTTCCGAGATCTCTAAGCAATCTTACACGTGCAAGCCCAGGGCTTCCGAAACAGGTCGGTCAAATTGGGGATGATGTTTCCCCGTACAGAAACAACGGTGCGTACCTACGAGGTCACAGTTAGTTTACTTTATTTATATGTGGGTGCTTGTATTGGGAATAATAAAACCATAATTTATTTATATTGAAATCCGCAAAGTTTAAGCAACTAAAACTAAATAATATTCAAAAATTTTGATTGAATTAAAAATTTCTGTGAAAAAATACTTTTCGTTAGGTATACAAGTTTTTTTAATGACTGTCCTTTTTTAAAAATCTATTTATAATTAGGGGCTTAAATTAGTTACACGATTATGCCAGCCCAATGGTACCTTATTCTAAAATCCTACATGCCTACTTATGGGACAGTGTTATACCGTTTTAGAAAATCTAATACAAATAAAAAAATCTCTTTAGCCTTTTCTGAGGTCGGTACAGCTAAGATGCTCTGGAATGCACCTATATCTAATCTATTTACCTTGAGGGTAGTTAGCAATACTTGTCTATGGTTTTCATTCCGTGTACATTCCATCAAAATATACCTATAATGACTGTGCTTGTGCTTGCATTATCATAGAATCTACAAAGGTAAATGTATACAAATTTTAAGGCAATTCGTACACATAAAATGGTCGTCATATTTTGAAGATAACTTGCATACGTACATTATAAACAATGCTAAGTGATAAATGCTTTATTTTTTTTTTATTGAAAAGAGGATGTCAAAGAGCAAGTGGGTCAGCTGACGATCGCGTAAAATACAATCACATGGGTTCTCCACGAGGGTTTTTTATAACTGAAATATCCATAGTATTATTAAAAGCAGTTTGTTTTCCGAAAATTATAGCTAGGTCTAGTATACCAACTATTTAGTGTTAGTTTCTGCCCGCGACTTCGTCTGCGTCGAATAATACACATAAACCTTCCTCTTGAGTGACTCTATCTATTAAAAAAAAACCGCATAAAAATCCATTGCGTAATTTTAAAGATCTAAGCATACATAGGCACAGATAGACAGATAGTGGAGAGTGACTTTGTTTAATACTATGTAGTGATAGTCAGAGCCCTTCTGTCAAGCCGTCATAGCAAAACAAAACCCTGATAAGGACCTTTGTTGGCCGTCCGTCTGTCACGCAACACCCCTTCATCATAGCAATGGTTGGGGTTTCCAGCAAATATAACGATACTCGTGTAAGTACGGCCTTAATATAAATAGTCTCGTAAAAAATAATTAAACTACTTATAAAAAATCCAGTACTTGGTAAAAACTATGTGGCTTTAAAACGCGTGACCTACCCAGTGACGCATACAAATGGAGCCTGATTAAATATGATTAAAGCCGTGAATTGAAGAGCTGGAACTTTGGAACAGTTTTTAGGAATTCAATATTTAAAAAATAATGATGAAGAGCCTAGTAATATAAAATATAAAATCTCAATATTCTGATATTTTTACATTAATAATAGGTTTTTAGTTTTATTACGTCTTGGTACAGAGTACAGACTAACATTATAATAACTCTTCGGTAAGTAGTTTTTTTTTATATATATAAGAGGGGGAAAACGAGCACACGGGTCACCTGATGGAAAGTAATCACCATCGCCCAGGGACACCTGCAAGACTTGGGGAATCACAGGTGCGTTGCCGGCCCTTTCAAGAACAGGAAAGCTCGCTTGAATTGTGAATTGTGTGTGTTGAGTTGTGAATTGGAACGAGTACAAATTTAAAAAAATAAACGAACTTTTCGCACGCACAACAGCCAAAAAAGGGCACTTTTGAGCAACTGTAATGAAAAAAGATTTGCCTTGCTACTCCGCTACTCACTGTACTCACTTCATAATACTTGACACATTAACGCAAACGCGGTCGAGGCGTATTTTGTGACCGAAAACTTACACTAAGCATACTAATTGGGAGTGTGTTTAGAGTAACAGCAGTGCGGCGAACACTAGATTCGAAACTGTCAAATTAATAGATGTTTTTAATACATGTCAAGGTCAAGTCAAGAGTACCCGAAACCGACGAGCATGTATGAAGAGATTGATGAATGTGGATGAAGCGAAAGAGGTATGTCAGGATCGTAGCAAGTGGAACAAAGTAGTCTCTGCCTACCCCTGTGGGAAAGAGGCGTGACGGTATGTATGTATGTATTTTTGTATGTGTACTCCTGGTTCAGCGCATTAATTATGACATGTCGTTCATATCACAATGGTTTTCGGAGCAATCAGTGTGTGCGGGCGTTTACCTGTTGAGAGCGGCGCGGCGTGGCTGGAATGCTAACTAGGTCCCGCCGGATGCCATTGTGCCCCGCTCGGCCGCTCATCAAATACGTGTAGGGCCAGGGGCTCTCAAAATCAATCAAATCATGCTCTTACTAGCTGTTGCCTGCGACTTCGTCTGCAAAGAATTCGTTTATCGCTATCCCGCGGGAATTTTCCAGGATAAAAAGCAGCCTATGTGCTATTCCTGACTTTTCTCTATCTATGTGCCGAATTTCATCCAGATTCATTGGGCCGTTCTGGCGTGATTGAGTAACAAACAAACATCCATCCATCCATACTTTCGCATTTATAATATTAGTTAGATTAGATAATAGGGGTCTTCCAAGCTGGTCTGGGAGCACAGAAAAACATAGAATGCACCAGTTGCTTCTTGTCCCGCGCATATGGTAAAAGCTCATCGTGGTCATTAACGGATGGTCTACATGTGGAGCGAAGTGATCAAATTTCTTGCATCGGGATCTGTCCATGGCGGCCCTGACGACTGAGCTGAACCACGGGGGTTAGTGTTATTGTTTGTTTGGTACTGATGAACGTATTTAACTCTTTTGATGCTTGGGGCTGCCGTGAGTACTACGAGAAGGAAAATCCGAACACTTACTGGCATCTCCTAGTTTCTGTACGGTGTCCTTAAGGGCTGACGGGCTGACGCGTCGTACTGTTTGAGAACCACTATATAGGCTTTATCCACACTTAACTGCACAAAATGGCCGTAAAGGCGGGACTGAGGGAGCTTATGAGACGTATGAGTAGACTATTCCGTACTATTATTTGACACAATCGCAGCTAACAGAGCCATTATTACATGTATCAGTTCCAAAACAAGTCATATATCGATTTATTCGTCACATGAAAGTGTGTGTAGCAAGTGGAACAAAGTAGTCTCTGCTTATCCCTGTGGGAAAGAAGCGTAACGGTATGTATGTATGTATGAAAGTGTACAACCACGCCCAGCGTCTTGTGGGTGGAGAAAGATGATTTTATAGTACTGTAAAATCTACGCGATGATAGTGTGTGGAATGTCATTTACTTTAAGTTGAAATAGGAAATGGTTTAAATGCCATTATTGGCTGCTCCCATTTTTTTACCGGGCAATGGGACATATGATTTAAGTTTTAAAATAGTATTTACACGACAAGACGCTCGTAAAATTGTTTTTCCATTGTTATGGGAAAATTGGCAGTTCAACCTAGCAGTACGTGTTGTCAACAAAACAATTAGTGTTGTAGTAGGTACTACTAACTTGACACTATAACGCAAACGAGTTCGAGAAGTTTGTTTTGACGGAAAACTTACACAAAATACCAAAATACTCTGTACAAAATTCGAGACAACTTAGACTCACATTCTGAAGGCGCGTGGCGCATTGCTCTGTGCCACAATAAATAATTCTTCACAATTCCCGCATGACCAAACACAATCCAGGTCACAGAATTTGTTTGCAAAATAAACGGGTTATTAATAATGCATACATTATTCTATTTCATTTTCATAGAATACTTTACCAGTAGATATTTAATGAATTCACACTGAACTAAAATTATGAAAATTAGAGGTACGTACCTACCATGTTCTCTTCATTAAATTACCTATTTACTCTAGCTTTGAGTTTGAAGATATGAAATTAAGTTAGATCAAATGAAATAGAAAGTATGAGTACCTACCTACCTACAGTAGAGTTACGCAGTTTGAAGGAAGAAAAAGGCAAATTAAAAAAACAAATGGTAAAAGTACCTACATCCTGAATGCATTGCTGTATGTGCCGCATAGTATTTGTCCATGTTTCAACACAGTACTTATTCTGGCCGTGTGTCCGCCCATTACAATGGAGTCGATGAGGCACATTCATTGATTGACCTAAATTGTCTTACAATAACGCTCCGGACTTCGTCAACCGATAACGGCGCCTGATTTGACTCGCAGTCTGCACGATCGGACCTGCTAGCACGCCATGTCTTTAGAGGATTGTCACTAGTGTGTCCTTAGTATTTTAAATAAGTTGCCCACTAGTTACTTAATACTTGGTCTTTTTCCGGTTGTATTTTATTATTATTGTATCGTTTTAGAGCTCCATGTATCAATTTTCAAGTCAATCCGACCATTGGAGGTGATTAAAAATTTGCTTAAAATAAGCAATAAGTTTCAAACGTTAAAAGTACTTATTGGACTTGACACCCTGGAATTGATAATGCTTCTAACATGCGACATAAATCAAGCAATAACCTGTCATCTTTCTCTGTCAAACAAAAGAACATGCATGACCCGGACACCTCCTGGGATATTGATTTCGGTAGGTACAGACCTTAAGACTCTGAAGGTAATTTTTGATCTCCTCTTGATTCTTATGGCGTGCCGTCGTCTCGCCAGGGCGGTGGCGCCCGGGAGCAGCGCGCCTTGGGCCTCGTCGGGCTCCTCCTCGCTGGAGTGGGGCACGGGGCCCGGGACCGGGGCCTTAGATCCGCCCCCGGAGCCCCTGCCCGTGCCCCACGACAGCATCGAGCTGCGCAGAGACCTGAGCGTCTCCGTTGTACAGGCCCGCTCACGCCACCATTCAACAACATATCGGCGCACCGATAATGTAACGCACAGGGATCACGCGCACTTCTCACCACCTTCACTTCAACATGCTATAGTCGGGTCGGAGTGATGTCGCGAGTTGCGCTTGCGAGCACGTGGCTGCGTCAGGAGTGCGCGGGGCCGTGCGCGCGCCGGGCTCTCCCGGCCCCATATCACTGTGCAAACAGCCGTATCTCGCGCGCGCGCATTAGCCGATCGCGGATGATGCGTCCGACCTACCTACTGATATCACCTGACTCAGCGCTTTATAACCTTGTTTTTTGATACCGATTGTAAACGATTATATGAAAATGACGTCAAATATAAAATAAAATATATGACGACAGATTACAGATGGCTCTATCTCGTTATCATACAGACCACAAACTTCAACAGCTTACCTAATACTACTAATCCACTGAAATAAGCATATTCTATTTTTCTAGCATCAATGAGGGTATTGTTAGAAAAAGACGTCAGTAACAAAATACATACAACGGCCGTCAAGGTGGACATCACTATTAAGAATTTCAAAACGGTTTTATTATAATCAGCATGTAAGGATACAGTTCGATGACTTGGGGCGATATTTATATACATTGACACTAAAAACATAGATACTAAAAACATTAATTCGACATGTATAATTATATCTTTTAATATTTTATGGAAACCTTTTTAATAAAAATTCCGAGTAAGGATTTGCGGTTAGATCGATGTTACCGTTTCCTGTGCTAATTTTATTCAATAATTGTCCTACCTGTATTACAAGGATTTGGATCCATTAAATTTCATGGAAGCGTAGAACTTCGGAACATGTACCTAAAGCTTAGTTTGTTAAATATAATATTTCGTATGGGATATGGATAACAAACTTAAGACTCGCTACAGAAATGCAGCGCTTTAGAATTTCAGTTTTCAATTTATTTTAAGTCCCAAACGTAAATAAAACACAAACCTGCGGCTGTTTTACGGCCATGACAAAAGGAGAAATCAAATAAAGAGAACTCTGTATTATGTGAGTCATGGTGGCCTTCACGAATGACTACAAAAGCATGTGAAATAATACCATTGCCCGACTTGTTCTCTTTACATATGAAATATTAAATTTATTATGAACAACGTATACTTTTTAATTGGCGCACTCAAGGTTCACAGAAAATTAGTCTGTGGCTATGAATCAATTATTTACGGAATATTGATATACGATGCCACTCTGTAGGCATAAAATGTGGACATAGAAACCTAATTGTAAAGGCAAGGCTAACTTACAAAATCATTTCACTAATACTGGCATTCCTTTGGTAAAACTATATAACCATTATGGGCATTGAATTCAAATTGTTTTCAACAATTTAGTAAATTAAATATTCTCTCTTCTTTTCATGATAATTTCGCTACTTAACTGACTATATATAATAGCTGAGTAATAAATACTAATAATTGATGGCTTTTCTGTTAATTTCCTAAGTTTTATGTACATTATAGAGAGTTACACATACCTACCTAGATAGATACCACTTGTACTACAATGATAAGTACTTAACCTAGCACGCCTATACCATTAAACACAACTTGTACGTAACTCTAATTGGAATCAAGGTTCTGCGGAACCGAAACTCGGCCATTTTTATCGACCTCGCCAGTTAACAAGGTAGCAAACTACTGATTAATTAAGTGACCTATCGTATCTGCGTTTTGTTTCATCGTCACTAATGAATAATTCCGAAATCATTACACTTTTTCGACGGGAACAACCACATGTAAAAAATAACCTCACTTTTTTTATGTCACATGGCGAAATTGCCGTCACTGCCACATTTTGTTTATACTTTTAATGGTTTACTTTAGAGTTTCGATTTTACGTGTTTGTTTCGATAAACACACGCGAGAACTAAAGAGTTGGGCTGCGCCGGCGCCGCGCGGTCACACCGACTAGCGTACACGACATTCGTGTCGCGCCGAAATAGAAATGCTTGCAATAGCACTCGCGTCTACACAAAGATACACACTTACTATCACCTTGAATTTGGTCTCGCTAGACCTGTCTTAAAAAGTTTAACAGTACACAGTTGCAGTACGTAACAGTTTACTAACTTATTATTATCAAGTCATCGTAACCACTATCTTTATATGCAATTCTCATCATCATGGTAAATCACATAGTTAACTATTTGTTTGCGTGTGACCAAGCGTATCGTTGCTAACCGTACAAGTACTTCAAAATCATGTTTTTTTTTTATGTGAATAGGAAGGCAAACGAGCAAGTGGTACCTGATGGTAAGCGATCACCACTGCCCATAGACACCCACAACCCCGGAGGGATTGCAGATGCGTTGCCAACCTAGAGGACTTAGATGAAATGCCTCTTGTGCCCGTAATTTCCCCGGCTGTCTTACTCTCCACACCGGAACACAGCAGTGCAAGCAGTGCAAGCACTGCTGCTTAGCGGCAGGATTAGCGAGTAAGATGGTGGTAGCGATCCGGACGGACCTTGCACAAGGCCCTACCACCCGCAAAGTGATACAGAATGCAAGTGTACAAATGTGATACAGAAAGTACAATTAATTTAGATAGGTATCACTAAATGCCATGTCACATGACACTCAAAATTTCCAACTATACTTCCGTATTATCGTGTGTTAGAAGCCAATGAGTACATAAACATACATCATAAATCACGTCTTTATCCTTTACGGGGTAGATAGAGCCTAAGGCAACAATACCTAAACAAACAGCCATATCTGCAACGAATATAGGTATAATATTCTTGACAGTTCATCAATAATTCAAGGTTTAGCTACTTCAGACAGCCTTTAGTCGCGCGGGCCCCGGCATGCCAATCTACCTGACAATTTGAGTGGTTTGTTTCTGTCTTTCGACTTGCAATTGCTAATGCCAAATTATCTCGTATATCAAGTTGCAACAATTTCATTGGTATGTATTTATGTTATGAATAGTAAATAAAAATTATAAATTCATAAGACTCAATGTTCTAATAATAAAATAACTTGAATACAATATTCAAGAAACAATGTCCTTAATTAGTACCTAATTAGAATGTATCCAGTTACGTGTGGTCATAAAGTTCTCAAAATATTAAATCACTACATGTTTTAAAACAAAGTCACTTTCCGCTGTCTGCCTGTCTGTCCCTATGTATACTGAGATCTTCAAAATTAAGCAACGGATTTTGATGCGGTTTTTTTTAACTAGATAGAGTGATTCAAGAAGAAGGTTTAAATTTAATGTATAATCTTACGCAGACGAAGTCGCGGGCATATATAATTTCAAGGCCACAGATAATCAGCATACCTAATAATATAGACTTACCCGCTCGACGCGACACATTGTCCGTTGCTCAATGTATCAAACATAAACATTCACTTTACAGATTCCATCTAGTTATAAATCCATATTTACTAATCGTTCACCACCTTGCCCAACGCATATCGTTTATTGAATTGAATTTTAACTATCCATGTTATAACTTGCAACAAGAATAATCTACTTGAAAGTTATTTACTGTGTTACAATTACACATGGTCATACCACAATTAAATGACGTTATTGAAGGGTGTTGGTAACCCATAGGGTAATGTTACTGTTACGTTGATAATTTTAAGTAAACTCGGGTAACTAATTGAATTGGCACTAACACTAGTCCGGGGAGACTGTCAAACAAATGTTTGTTAATTGGAATGAGCCCGAACCGAACTTCCTTGCGGGACGTCGTGCAAATGCCTCGTAATGTTGTAATGACGCAACACATCAGTTTCGCTAAGCTGCTATCTGCGTGTTTGTACGGCAATGCCACTGGATAATCCCTTCCAAATGTCATCCAATACAAGAACATTATTACTTATGCGCTAACTGTGTTTTTTCCTCAACATTCAACAGACATAAATAACTTCTCGTCAGTGCTGTCTAATGTGAACTAAATATTTTCAATAATTGCGTTTAAAATCGCATGGTTTACTTTAAATTACAGATTCTCTGATTCACTAATATAAATTTATACATTACTAGCGACCCGCCCCGGCTTCGCACGGTATATTATGCATGTATTATACATATAAACCTTCCTCTTGATTCACTCTATCTATTAAAAAAACCGCATCAAAATCCGTTGCGTAGTTTTAAAGATTTAAGCATACATAGGGACATAGGGACAGAGAAAGCGACTTTGTTTTATACTATGTAGTGATCCAACTAGAATGTCAATATATTTTAACACACACTTAGGTATATTAAACTAGCTCTTGCCCGTGACTTCGTCTGCGTGTATTTAGTATTTTGGGCAGTGGCTACCCCCCTTTTAGGGGATTTTTTCGACAGATCAGCAAAGCTTGCATCAAAGTCCGTTCAGCCGTTTTCACGTGATGCACGCGCAAATAAACAGACAAACAGATTAATAGAGCTCTGATGAAAAGTAATAAAAAAACCGGGCAAGTGAGAGTCGGACTCACGCACGAAGGGTTCCGTACCAGAAATACTCTGTTGTATGGGAGCCCCCCTTAATTATTATTATTATTTTGATTTTAGTATTTGTTGTGGCCACAATAAAAATACATAATCTGTGCAAATTTCAACTGTCTAGCTACTACGGTTCTTGAGATCTAGCTCGGCGAGTGGTAGCCATGAAAAAGGGCTAAAATATCACGTTTTTTGTATGGAGCCCCCCTTAATTATTATTATTATTTTGTTTTTAGTATTTGTTGTTATAGCGGCAACAGAAATACACAATCTGTGAAAATTTCAACTGTCTAGCTATTAGTTCTTGAAATACAGCCTGGTGACAGACGGACGGACGGACGGACGGACAGCGAAGTCTTAGTAATAGGGTCCCGTTTTTACCGTTTGGGTATGGAACCCTAAAAAGGGTGTATCAACTATGTACTTATTTTCCATGAATTAGTATCAACCAGTAACATACATTTTTACACTTTACACTTTTAGGCTGACATTGTCAATAATCAGGTACTCATTGAAGCTCGCCTCAGTAAAGCATTAATAGGTAATTAACTACAACTCTTTGTTATTGAATTACTGGATTTACTCAATACACATTACACTAATTCACAAATCAGCACAAGTAATTAGATTAAAAAACAAAGCAGCCAGTGATTAATTCCATACATTCATTAAAAGAAATGACAATCCATATTTTCGTGAGCGTCACGAAACCCGAACCCGACTGATCCTATCAATACCCTTTTTTTTAATGTGAATAGGAAGGCAAACGAGCAAGTGGGTCACCTGATGGTAAGCGATCACCACTGCCCATAGACGCCCGCAACCCCGGAGGGATTGCAGATGCGTTGCCAACCTAGAGGACTTAGATGAAATGCCTCTTGCGCCCGTAATTTCCCCGGCTGGGGTCTCTATCGTTTGCCCGAATTTCATTTGCCATAAATGTATTGTTTGCCATAATGATCATTTGCCATAACCCTTTTTTCTCTTTATTTGTTAATTATTCCGGATTGTTATGAAACAAACCTAACCTAACCTATACAGATCTACAGGATTGCCATTACAATGCTCCTGAAAAAAATTACAGTTTCAGAGAAAAAAAGGGTTATGGCAAATGATCATTATGGCAAACATTACAGTATGGCATATGAAATTCGGGCAAAAGAGGGGCTCCGCCCGCACCTATTACAAAATAACGTGAAAGTTTGTAAGTTTGATAGTCTGTTTCTTTGTTAGGTACTCAATCTTGTGTAATCATGTGAACAAAATGTTTGAAACTTTTGCACTTAGATCACAATCCAGCCAATCTTGGCAATATTTTTGCTAGGAAAACGCACAGTTTCCGCGAGAGAGCGATAAGCAAAATCTATCCTATCGAATTCGTGGGTAAGTAAATAAAGGATTTACTTTTTTAGTTGGTTAATAGATGCATTTATTTATTTTAGCTGCAAAATATTTATTTAAACCAGCTTATCTAAAGTTACAACTCATAAAATTATTCAATGAATATAGCAATTAATAGATTATCCATGAACTATCAATTTATTATCTTGCTACTCCGCGACTTCAGAGTAATTTCACAATGTTATCCATAACGCTCTAAGCTCTATACGCATCGTTTATTATTACAATAGAACGATAAAACAATGATAGTTAAATCGCAGGCAAGGAGATACGGAACACGTTCGCGTTCTAACCTAATTTGGAATCTTATCTTGTTCGCAATCAATTGGCTTTCAGGCGATTATCGGTTCCTGGCAATATCAAGGGACGACTAAGTAAGCATTTTATCCAATTACTCTTCGCATAGTTACTTTGTTTGCAGTTCAGGTTTTTTTTAGGGTTCCGTACCTCAAAAGGAAAAAACGGAACCCTTATAGGATCACTTTGTTGTCCGTCCGTCTCTCCGTCCGTCCGTCCGTCCGTCCGTCTGTCAAGTCCCTTTTTCTCAAGAACGCATGGAGGTATCAAGCTGAAATATATCAAATACTCACGTCTGCTGTCCCATAAATGATGATGTAAAATAAATAAATGACGTGCTTCTAACGTCTTCTTATTACGTGTTTTTAATGTATGTTTTTTTTTATTCCTGAATGCTGGCTGTAGTTTTGTTAACTGTTGATCAAATTCAACTCGCTAGATTGGATTGCACTCAAGTTCAGACACGGGACAGGTGAAACGAAATAAAAGTCTGTAAAAATGGTACCTAATAGAAGCCGGACTGCCTTCAAATTTCCAGGGTGGTTCATTAGGAACTAAAAACCAATTAATTACCTACCGCTTGGACGAGGCACGGTCGTGCTCTGGGTTTTGGGCTTTAATAAGAGTTCGTGCTCTTATTAGAGTTCGAAACGCGTCAGTGTTTAGTGTAAAAGTGGTGACGCTAGCTTAGTCTGTGTGATTTATCTATGCAAAAATGCATGGGTGTTTTTGTGGTCACAAATATTTTAAAATTGAAAAACAATAAGATTGTATCGAAAATTTGGTTCTCGATTTCTGTTTTTTGTTTTATTTCTAAAACTATATTTCTGTAGGATATTGAACACTAGAACAGATGAAAAAATCCAAACTGTAATGCCTTATGCACCAGTTATGGGTGATATAGCAGTAAAGCACGCAACACGCATGCGGATCCGGGTACGATTTCCGGTCCTTGCTTTACTTTTCGAATTTTTCATGTAGGTATTTTAGTTTTCAGTATTACTAGAAAGACTGCTAAAGAACAATTGAAAAATATTTTAAACCAAGACACTGTAAGCGCTCGCTACACTTAACTTAAGGTTACTAGTACAGCGCAATGACATAAAATTAACATTGGATGAAGCGCTAAGGCTCTCGGGTCACAACGGGGCTGATATATGTTTACACTAAGCCAGGAACAATACAACTTCTCTGCGATTCCCAGAGGCATAGGTAGGGGCAGTTCTGGATTAGAGAATGGTCGTCTTTCCTAGGATACCAGGTATAAATAAAATGTACTCGTATAGACTCATAGTTACGCGGTGTAACTGTGTGTTCTTCAGGATTTTTGAATCATATTCAGTCGACAAATGTTTACATAAATTGATCGTTATTCAAAGTGAAACCGCCCTTGGGCAGGACTAAATTTTGATTAAATATTTAAATGAAAAATCTATGTTGAGGTGTTCTGTCAAAGTAGGTACCTAACTCAATTCAAAATACTGAGAGACCTTGTATAGGGTAATTGACGCTTTGGCAGTGTGTTCAGATACAATTCAATTGTCTAGTGCCCATATCACAAGCTTTGCTTAATTTGGGACTAGGTCAATTGGTGTCAATTGTCCCAAGTAATTTATTTATTTATTTATTTAATTATTGCAGAAATTAAAGAGGAGAGACATTTCACTTAAAACCACATCACTCTAATCGTTTTAGGCTTTTGAAATAATTTAAGCAGTAATACAAACAACTTTTTTCTAAATTATGAAAAAAATGACCATATTTATCACGATTAAATTCGGTAAAATATTCACAGTAGATGTTTGTAAATCGTGTAATTACGAATTCGCTTATTAAATTAAACTAGAACCCCATTTATAGAACAAGTTGTCGTCTATTTCAAAGGGTAAAATGATAATATTTCGAATTGTGTCACTTCAATTCTGAAAGTGGGACTAGAAAGAACATCAGTATTAGAGATGCGTGAACGCTTTTCACATAATATATCTAAACACACATAAATTTACTACACACAATTTAAAAAATACGGAATAATGTGACGCAAAAAAATAACAACCTGAACAAAGGTACCTACATAAATTATACAGATTGGGATACTAACAAAACAGGAAAATGAACCGAGCAGTGCAAAATGCCGCTCACGGCATAGTATCAAACTAGCTTCACGTCAAAAGTAAATAAATCGATACCAGCGGGTTAACGCGTCAATCGTACATCTTAAAATAAACAGCAACAGAAGATAGCTACCGGCGCGGGCGCATGACATTTCGCATGGCGCGTATACACACGGCACGACAGGACAACTGCCAAGTGATAAACCTATATATAGAACATAGGTATGCGTAAGTCCAACCATTTCGGGCCACAAGTCTTATGTAAATATGTAAAAAATGCCGAAGATAGGCTGTCAAAATATTTTGTAATACCTTTACCTGTAAAAATAGGACATGTCACTAAATTTTATTCACAACACAAACCATAAAAGTGTTATTTCACGTAAAATTTGTACCTCTCATATTTGCAAATGCAAACTATTTTACATTGATGTCTCAGTTTCAAATGTGAGCGTTAAAGAGATTCACTGTGAAAAACAAAATCTAAGCGTTGTATACATTCATACTTTCATACCCACACATTCATGAATCACGTCCGTATCCCTTACGGGGTAAACAGAGCTCAAGGCAACAAGACCCAAAGCCACGTCTAGCATGATTGTGGGCATCTAGGTGGAAAGCGGAATCGTTTTATTTCAAATAAAAAGTTTAATAGTGGATGACCACATCTTTTACTTTTTTTTTTTTTACTTCTTGAAATAAAAATATACCTTAAAAATAAAAAGCTTAGTAAGAATAAATGGAGCTGTATTCAACAGAGCTGCATTACTGCAAATGCAAACGGTATAATAAGCGTTAGTTTCCTTTTCTAACCACGTTGCTTTTTTATGATGTATAGTAAATTCCTGTGGAGTTTTGACACCACACTACAAACAAATTGCTGTCTGTTAAAATATTATGAACTATTAAATTAATTAATAGACTACGTCTGTAAATAAAAGTGCTGCACAGAGGGAGCTCTATTCATTAGCCAGGAACATGGTAGCAAAATTAACTCGGCTCTGCTAAAATACGTTTTGGTTTATTGTTTAAGGCACTCACGGGTAATTTTTGGTATCATAAATTTTGGCGAGCACCTAAATATTTAATATTTAGCCGCGCCTCAGTGAGTACATGAGTTTACTTTTTACGTTCCGGAGTTTATGGATTATAAAATTGAAGAACGCAAGTTTAAGTCCACGTAAAGGCTTGAGCACCTGATAAAACATTGAACAGGAATGAACTGGGAAATACACGATACTTTTATATTTTTACTGTAGAAAATAAATGAGATCAGAATATAATAAGTATTGTACTCTTACTCTTTAACTTAATATCGTCACAATGTTGTATATTAGATACAATAAGCTCGTTTGTCGGCACAATGTACTAAAAATAGAACACTGTTTAGACTTCCAATGTCAAAGATAGATACTTATTAATAGACAAGCTCTCTGTCTGCACAATTTTATCAGGAGTAAATCTGTCGCCTATTAATTAAATCCAAGTGCTGTTGATTCTCGTTCATTTTAATGCCGGTCATAAGTCAAATTTAATTTGATTCCAAAGTTTTTAAGCGACTCGTGGGGTAATTTATTATAAGGACCATAAATCCGGCCAGCGACACCTCCCCAACACGACACTCATTAGCAACAGCTTTAGGGTCTAGCTTAATAAACATGGCGCCCATCTACTTTGTGCGAGTGATTTATCACCAGACAGCTACTTATCCTCACCCTCTATGCCCTTCACCGCAACAATGTAAAATTTCACAATTTGTTCGGACGAACGAGCCGCGGTTTAATTTAAGAAATGCGAGTTCTCAGGTTGGTTTCATTAGGCAATCCAACAATACCCATTGTTTAAAGTCATCTCTGCAAGAAACTTATCAAAAGAGCGCAATAATGCTAAGGGGAGCGAATCTTTGTTTATCTGGCAGTTTATAAAAGTGAAGCAAAAGTATACCTATATGACTTATAGTTACGTGGAAATAGTTGTAATATTAATTATTTTTTTATTTCTGTGTTAAAAAATAAGGGCTAAAGATAACTTTTGTTTAAACGCAAACAAAAAATTACATTCAAGCACTTTAAATTTTGGTAGCTTTGGCGTTAGCCTTTTTTATCAGCATTGCGATACAGCGCGGAAATCCTGCCTGCTATTACCAATTTAAATAAAACTGTTTTCTGTCGTTAACTTTGCAAATTACGGTATTTATGTAGGTATAACCTACAAACTCTTGTCAACGAGGGTCTCTAAATTAATGTCGTTCCTATTGAAACTCTGCATTTACCAATCCGTTTTATCTACTGTTTGTAGCTATATAACATGCAAATTTGATTTGAAGACGTGAATTGCCGAGTGAATAGGAAACGAGGGGTACGTTTACAAATTGAACTCACGCTTGTAAAGAAAAACAGTGAGTCTCTAGCTTTCGTATCCCTATTATTTATTAGATGGCAGGCTCGTTCCGAACGTGATGTTTATTGCAAGAGGCTACGGAACCGAAAGTACTCTCCATTCAGAGTTGAAAAGGTCTTCAATTTCAATTTGTTACGCTGTCGGCGTGATAAGACGCATCCTCGGTCTGAAACCGACCCCACATTTGAACGGCTCGACAACTTCAAGGTAGATACATTTACGCTGGATATAGCTAAGGGACCGATCCGATTTGTTGCTACCGCGTGTTAACTTCTTGTCACCTTGTTTGACATGCGGTAAAATAAGGAAATGGTAACGCCTATCCCTTTTTCATTAACCAGAAGTGTTTTTCAACGTTCTTGCAAATAGTTTTTTTTTTTTGTTAAAATGAAACCAGCGGAAAATAAACCGAACAACGAAAAAGAAAATGATTCCTTTTAGACTTATATATAATATGTATATTAGATACCTTAAGTCCAAAACGAAAGTACAACATGAAGGTAAGGTACTAAACTACTTTTGAATCGGAGTCAAACAATTATATACGAAAAACAAATGAAAAAGCTAAATATTGAAAGCGTAAATCTTTAACATATTTAATGAACGTACCGTAAATCGGGGTGAGAAGGGATTGTGGGGGGGAAAATTTTCAGGCTCAGTTTGGTCTAAAAGTATTTTAAGTAGGTATATTTTATATTATATCTCCTTTTTTGTGGTAATTTGTTGTCGTAATTTTTTTTATTTGTTCCTATCCCTTCTGATTATCCCACTACGGGGTGAGCTGGGATTTGCCTATATTTTAGTCTTTATTGTTTAAACTATGAAACAAAACAACAGGTAATTATTACATATTAAACTAAAATTCTTACCGTTGGAATATTTTTTATCTATAAAAATCAACTTGCCACATTTTAAAATATTTTTTATCGAGGTTTGAACTTCTATTTTGTCCCTACTAACCCCGTTTTACGGTCGGTCTTAGATTGATCAATCATCCTCTATTAACTACCCTTATTAGGAAAGTTTTTGTTTTCCAAATTTAAATAAGAGGAACTCTTAGTAAGTAGGTAGGTAAGTACCTACCTACTTACTTGGAAGTTCATACTTATCATTGATCTACCGACTCAACTACTAACCGTTATGTATGGAATTCTTTAAGAAAAGAATGTTAAGGTTCTTAAAGGGTCGGCAACACACATACGAGTCCACTGGATTTGTAAGAGTCCATAGGCTACGCTTACGCAGTAACCGCTTACTACCCGACGTACCGTAAGTTTCCGGTCAAAACGATCTCCGGAAGGTTAAAACTCAGTTGCAATCAGTATATAAACAAATATACCTATTAAAAGTATTCTCGTAAATAATAGCAGCACGAAGAAAAAAATATGTGCGACAAAAATTGGCGTTTTTACAAATTCATTTAACTATTTCAAAATTATAGATCTGGCCATGGCCAACGCTTTCAATTCAAGTTGTCTCAGTGAGCGTTTCTGAATAAACTTTACAGTATACGATTGGGAACCCTATCTTGTATATTTGGCAAGGAATAATTAAGTTTAAATTGATCGTTTCAGTAACTCAAAACCTAACTACCTTAATAACGGATACACTCGATATAATGGCTTCAAATTAACATCCAAATAATTACTCAAATTTTAAGTTAAACGGTAGGAACTTCAATAATAATGTTTCAATATTCTCTGACGTATTTCAATCCGAGCCGCATAACGAATTCCAGTTCACTTCGTTTTCGCTTTCTTTAAAAGTAATTTACTTTTTAATAAGATTTTTTCACGCAGGAGAGCATTTCTGTATTATGAGAGGCGAATTAGGAGCACAGGTAGCCGCCATTATTTCTGTGGTTCGGTACGGGGCGTACTCTTTGGTACCTATACCTACCTACATGTCACACGCACGACTCAGTATTCCACACGCCTTCAACCACGATATTATTGACGTTGCGTCTCCTGTGGCAATTTTACCGAACGCGTGATGCGATTTTGTTTTTATCAGAAATTGTTATGTCGCTAATAAAGCGGCGGCAGACAAAATAGACCACGAGGAAACGAGATAGAACTTGATTGAGACATCCATGCATATTGACCACTTAAAAAGTGCTTCTTTTTCTTTTCTCAGAGGTAAAAAAATATGTAAAATTGAGTTCTTTGACTATCGCACTTTAGTAACAAAGCAAAGTTTCCCGCTAATGTATTTAAATTTATTTCATTTGTTGCGCCAAGGAGTAATTGTACTGAGATCTTGCGCCGTGTAAAACCCGTACTTTTTTTGGAATAATACAAGACCTAAACTAAAGAACAAGTTTTTTTTTTTATTCCATATACGTTTTTTGAAATTCCTTCACTGACCAAATCCCAGGCGTAATGAACCGAATTAATTAATTGCCTTCATCGTTTATAAGCCTTTTCATTTTAAAAGCTAATTTCTAATTCTGGCTATCTTTTGCCAATTAGCAGATCAAGATCAATATATGTATAGGGAAAATGAATACGAGAATACATACGGGCTTGACCCTAAGATACTTTTGATGTGTGTAATGGGATCTATATAATAAAATCTTTCAGTAACCTAAATTCGTTAGTATTTTAATTTAACCATCATGTTACACATTTTGCCGCAATGTTTTACAATCTTGCACTTTCTTAATGGAAATAGTCGTAGGTTTTTAGTTTTGATACTCTGTTAACATGTCTAAAACTATCATAATTTACTTTACTTACACCATGAAGTTGTACTGAAATTATAATCTTAATGACAGAGTTTTTCAACGGTAGGTAGAGGTGCGTATTACGAAGACAATAGAAATGTTAAATAAATCTTCAAAATGTTCAAGGATACGATTTAGCCTCATGAATCAACAACCACTTTCAATTAAGTCATTATTCATAGTATTCATAATAACATAAAAACCCTATAAATATTCTGGGCGGGTTAACTCTGCCTCGCCTTCCAGTGATTTATGGATGTATATCCTCTTTATTGGAATATAAAATTATATCTGTTAACGTACATAGATACTGAAACATATACTAAACTTAACTTTCAACTGAACAACGACATTAGATTCAGTTTTTTACGTGCGCTGGAATTAAAATGGAATAGTGGCCTTACTAACCCTAGTTACTTACTCGTAACATTAAAGTAAAGTGCTACACTACGCTCATAGTTTCAATCTCAGTTCGGTATAAATTTTGTTGCGGCCCCATAAATTCTTCCGGATACCAAACTAATTTCCGATTTTCCGGCTGAGCCGGTTTAAGGGCGCAGTTAAAATAAAGTATGGACAGTGTGTATGCAATAAAATACGTTTAGAGATACATACAAAGTCACTAGCTTATGGGCCGCGCACACTACAGACGGAGTGCTCTTTCCTATTTCCTACTGTTTTACTTCTTTACGACACCTACTGAATCAATGACACAATAATGTCGTCGTAATAGTCGGAAACCGTCGACATTGGAGCTACGAACCACATCTAGGTACGTACTTATGTACATTCTAAGTTACAGTGAACTGGTTCAGTCAAACGAAAATTTGAGAGAAAAGTCTCTCTTATTCAGTCGACTGAATTTAGCGAGTCAGCTAGTGAGAATGTAAAAATCTACGAAGTGTGTAATACCGACTTGTAGAACATTCACGCCATCTCAAAAGCAAGATTCACATCAAAGAATAAAAGATAAATCGCATTACTTAGACACACTTATCTTTTCTATTGTTACTCTAAATCGATATCCGGTTTATACGAGTATCTGGGTTGATATTAAAGACGGGAATGGATACGAAACGATCCGGTTAGAATTCTATTTTATGCCGAGACTTTAAAATATATCCTACCTAGGGAGAGGTGTAAAGATATGGCTAACAGCGTTTTATTACATTTGTTAGACAAGTTTATCTTTGTCTTTACTAGGTAACACAAATGTCGCGATTTTAATTTACATTTTCAAAGCATTGGCGCAATGTCCTATTCTAAAGCAGGGACAATAGCAAAGTTAAACAAGTAAAAGAATGGGTCGAAGAATTCCAAATTCCTACAGAATTTAGTTTGCTGCCAGGTATCGTTGCTAAAAACCAATTCTGTTGACAATAACTTTCCGTAACGCCATTAGTTCATATGAACCCAATGAGAGTTCTTATCGTACCTCTGTAAATAGGACCCATTTAAGTTAAATTGTTTCAGCTTTCCGTGTCGTACCGGATAGGTTATTAAAGGAAAACGATCATTAGAAATGGTTATGCCCATACAAAGAGCTTTGCAGGTAGGGTCGTGAAATGGAAACGATTCACCTCTAGCCTTAGTTCTATATCTGTATTAATGGGTTTATGTAGTTTTAAAAGTAGTGGCGCTGTGCTCTAGACTTCGTAGGTAACCTTTATTTGTTTTTTAAATGGCTGCAATATGATATTTTTGTATGGTTTTAATAGACATTTTGAAATTTTGCAAATCGACGTAAAAACCGTTAAGAAATGCGACGTAGAACATACGAAAGCATTTTTGCCAAATCTGAAATGGAGATGCTTGCCGTACGTTCGTTCAATAAATACAAATCTGTAGCAGTATTTTTGAGTTGGTTGAAGTCGGTTTTACGTGTGAGGATCGCTAGAATTTTCTTTCTTAATTACTTAACCAGCACTTCACAACGACTTATGATACCTATTTTTAAAAGTCTGGCGCTCCAATGTTCTACTCAGGCAACTGTTGTGTTTTCTTACATTGTTAATGTGTTTAAACAAAGAGTTTTAAGTGTACTTAGTCTTAATTTCTTGAGTAGTTTGTACAATTTATAGTTCTATTGCTACAAATTAGTTCAAGTTATAATTTACTTAGAAAATGGGTACCTACCTACTATTAATTTTGACGAATTGCTTATTCCAAACTTGTATAGGCTGGGTTGATTAACGGTGGGGGATTTACGTGGTGAAAATTTAGACAAGGGTGTGTATTGTTAAATATATTTTAATCTGTGAAAAGTACGTAATTGTTAGTTAAAAAAAACTAACTTTAACGCAGTTGTAAGCAATCACAGGCTTTAGTATTGTAGAATAGGTACCTGATTAGTGTTCAGCTAAACCTTAGCTTAACTGGCACGTCCTAGCATTAGACTGCCGTCACTTCCATCTTTGCATAATTACCCACCTAGGTACTAAATTAGGTCACTCCGCCTAGGTCACGTATAAGCGCGCTAATAATCCTGGACCACTTAGTTCATACACACCATTTCCACCTGCTGACTGGTGGTCAGGTTTAAAGGTATCAAAAACCGAAGATACATATCATCGTGCGTAAAGTAATGGCCATTTAATTTTGATGATGTTTGTGACTACAACCGTTTAATGAACACTAAATATTTACCTTGCTACTCCGCGCTTACAACCGTTTCTAAAAAATGTACCTCCAGAACTCAATAAAGCAAGTGGAACATAGCCAGCCATTAAAACATCCCATAAAATACCTCACAAGTAAGTCCGAACAAAAAGTCAATGAATGCGCTCGGCTCACTGAATCGTCAATATAATCAATCGCGAGCATTGTTAACGAGCGCCGGCTGGTACGCTGCATACTTGTAAATCAACACTTATTAAATTTGGCCGTCGAGGTTTGATTGTTTTTCGTATGTTTGTTACAACTGTTCAAAACAGTCAAATCAAGACCCAAAAAGAAGGAACGATATTATGTTTAATAAATAAAATAAAAACAACTCAAAGCATTTTATTGTAACACCAATGCATGCAAGACTCACCTTGCTTCTGGTACTTCTTCAAGAACTGCAACCTCGGGCACCGGATAATGTGGTGCCGGCGGTGCTTGCGCAGAGGTCAGCGCTAGCGCCTTATACCGCGACTGTTCCGCGGTCGGCAACACAATATCCACCGAACGCGATCGGAGTCCCGTCCCGGGCACAGTTAACGAATCTCCCGCACCACTTAACTCTTCCGCTCTAGCACCACCCGAGACTTTAGAGAAACAGGAATCTACAGACGCGGCACGATCACGCTTCAACTCGGGCACAGCCAAATAGATGTCATGGACGAGGACGTCTTTCGCAGCACAAGCGCCTTCCTCAGAAGCGCGGACGTTTTCCAATGAGCTGCCGGTGGGCTCGACGAAGAAAGCTTCTTGTCTAGATATGGAGCGGCGTCGCTGCGGCAGGATCGGCGGTTCGTCGTTTGGGGGTTGAAGTTCGAAGGAGGGAGCGCCGGGTGACGGTGGTGGTGATTGCTGAGGCGGGGGGATGAAAGTTCGCGGCGGAGGCGGAGGCGCGAGCAGGACCCGCGGGGACTCCACTTCACTGTCATCGTCGTCGTCGTCGTCTTCTGCTGAGGAGGAGGCTGGCGGGCGCTCCGGAGTCGTGCGCTCCTCGCTGCGCCGCGCCAGCCACGTCTCCATGTGGCGACAGTGCACGCATGGCGGCGGAGTACCCTTCCCTGAACGCCGACGAGACCACAGCCGCGGTACCTGACAAATTTAGAAAACATTCTAAATCGCGCCTTTAAGATTTGATTGCCGTACAGTTATCAAACGAAATACATACTTCATAAGAAACATTAATCACTGTCCTATCTTCAATCAATTACGGCAAACCGTTTCTTAACATTGTGGAGTTGGTCATTCTTCTTACTGCTTAATGCAAAATAATTTATTGGACTTAATTTGATAAATAGACCTTCACTAATAAGCCTTTGAGTGATTTTATGAACAAATAGTCCCCTAATACCTCAACTAACACCCACCTCAATTGTATTAATACTTTGAATAAAATACTGTAGATTTTCCTAATATTTTTAATCAATTTGATCTGCAATTTTCGGCAACGTAATTGTGTTATTGACACTTCCCACAAAGTAACGGCTTAATTAAATTAGCACCAGGCTAATGGAGTCGGTGTATACTCGTAACGTAAACATTAATTACTGTTTCTTTGCATTAAGGAATTATCATCATTTAAGGCATTGCGTGCTCACAAAATAAGCTCATAATTACATCATTGTCACAATAATTTATTTGATCAACGGCAATTAAACACCGCAAATGACTTCCGAAGTAAATATGTGTTTACAAGTATAAATGAATTCAAAAATACAACAAAAGTATTAGAATACTCCACACGAGGGAAACTATCACAATAAGTGCCTTGCAGTTTACACAAACTTTTAATGTTTGTGTTATATGAAGTTAACAAGAATCTTCTCGTGTAGTTTCAAATTTCAAGTAAATATCGTTGTTATAAAATGTAAATATGCATCATTGAACAAACAGCCTGAAGTCTGAGCCGTATTTGTAGTTGATCACTAACAACAAAGTTACTCCGAAATTCGAAAGTCTACCTGTTAACTTTATGTCAATCGTGTGCATTGAATAAATTTAGTAACCCAAGGTCACCTTATCTAATGTACTATAAACTAAACAGAAGATGGCTTGCTATATACCGGTTAATACCCTCGGGTGAACATGATCTGTTTTATTATTTTAGTTCAACATTTTACAAAGTTCGCTCAGAAAACCGCGGGCGTTCGTAGAAACAAAACTGAAAATTGAACATTGAATTCTACGTTGTTCGTAGTTCGTTGTAGTTACAGGTTCAATTTAGACGAGTTAAATACAACTCGGACCGCGATACCCAAAAAAATATGAATAGGTACATTTAAATTCATAGGTCTGTACTTTTTATTTCTACCGAGTACATAATTATTTCATATAGGTAACAATAAAAAAGACACATGATAGAGCTTTTTGCGATCTATCTAATACATATCTCCAAATTTTTGATTTTGATTTGCTTTCACATTGACATAAGTAGTGGTTAGTGTAGTGGCCCTGACTATGCAGCCTGAGGCTCGACGTATATTCAGGTAGGTACTTATGTTTGTAACTTGAGAAGTATGTCACCATATATTTAGATTCATTGTAGAAGATTTCTTTCATTTGGAATTAGATTATTAGTTTTATTTGTATTATATATTACCTCTAAGTAGGTGCCTGAGTCGTCGGAGCCGGCGGAGTCGAAGGAGCGGCTGCGCGCGCCATGTTGCGGTACGGCGAGCAGCGCGCCGCCGCCTGCGCCGCGCGCCGCCTCCAGCTGGATCTCATCGAACGACGCCGACCGCACCTGACACACACCACCTTATCAACCATCATCATCAGCATGAAGACTTTCACTGTTGGACAAAGGCCTCCCCTGAGAACGCCAACAAATGACTACTTGCCTTCTGATGCATCCACTTGTTATCAGCCATAACAATGAACCCGCCTGGGTCCTTAAAAATGTAATCCAACGGATCCAACTTGTTTTGACTAATGTGTGTGAAAAAAAAATGGATGGAATATATGTAATATAATTTCTAAACGACACTGAAAATTAGAACACATAGAAAAATCGGAAAAGTAAAGCTATGGCCGGGAATCGAACCCGGGTCCTCGTCATTCCGTGACGCGTGCTATACCCCTACACCACCCATAGCAGGTAAATATGTAATACTTTGTTCATCAAGTCATTCTCGGAATAAAAATTGTACAGTCAGCGACATTTAGTTTGAAGCATCCAAGTCAACCAAATAATTGGTACACTAAAGAAATAGTATGAAGTGTCAAATTTTTGAGCACCTTGGGTCTCCATAATATCTAGAATGATTTTCTTCTGTTCTGTAAGCGATAATAGAAAAACCACCCCGAAAGAGCCAGTGCTTAGTACGTTATCAGTGACAAATCAGTGGATGCTCGTTGATAATACTAAGCGTAAACTTAATAGGTGGTGCAGCAGCTTTAGTGATATTTTAAATTGTGCCTGTTATTCGTAGCCTAAATTTAAATCTGTAGCGTTAATCGGGTTGCCAACAATATAGGCACATAAGCGCCGCATTCCGCGCGCATTGCAAGTTGTTGCAGTTACGGGAATAGTTGTCTAACCAATTAATTCTGGTTAAGCACTATGCCTGGAATCCCACAGCTTGTACCATGGGCGTCGGATTCTGAGTAGGGTTGCTAATGTACGAATAACTCCGAACTAAAGTTATAAGTAAAATAAACTCAAAATTGCACTCCGTAGGTAGCCGTTATAAATTACAGTGCCACTACCGAGTGAAAAATCGCAGACACAAATTTTATTTTCAGTCTCTAAACGACTTCCGCTCAAACAAAACACAGGTATTTACGGTAATAGTCGCCATAAAGCAAAGAAAAAAAAAACTGTTTCAGCGGTAAAACTCGGAATTGGCTTGAAACTAAGTTTAACCAATTTCCGTTTTTATCGTCCAACAGAATGGAAAATATACATTCCACACCCACATTTGCTTTGCTGCACTGGAGAGTTCGAGTTAGCGGCTCCAATGTTCGTGGAAGCGACGCTTTGCAAGACTCTTCACCCTAGATTGTTGATACGTAGGGATTCAAGTGTACGTAAGGCTCTAAACGACGGGATGAGGGCAACGCGTCAAGTGTAGTAGAGAGGGGCCACAGGTATACACATGTATAGATTAACGAGCGTTTGTGGAAACCATACCTTAGGATGCACCTGACAGGCCGATTTCCCTCGCTTCGGTAAGCTGTAAAAGCCGTCAGAGGCTAACAGATATTCGAAAAAAAAAAAACTGACAGGCCGAGCTTACAACCCATAACAATTTACAGACAAAGGAGTTTAATGTGAAATTTCTGCCTTTACTGAATACGCTTCGGAAATCGGTTTAATTGTTTTCTGATACGATTAATATTATGTAAAATTCGTCTCTGTTGAATGACTATAAGTCGCGTAGGTTTGCATCTCAAACCAGATGAAAGGTAAAGACCTAGATCTGAATCGATCTTATCTGTATTGTATACTTTGTTCTTTGTTTCTGTATTGTTTGTATTGATTTGTGGTGTTCAATAATAGTAGATTGTACAACAAGAGCATAAAACAAGCCATTTTACTCGAGACGTTGACGAGACACGTCGAGGGGAAAATGGGTTTTATGACAGAGTTATACACTCTGCTTTTCACTTAGATTGCGAAGAAACAAAACAAAAACATTGCAAAAAAGTTAATTAAAATTAAATGTGACATTGGAACAAATCGATATATTTAATGGTTTTTCCTGGCAAATTGACAGTGTTAGGAGTCAGTGCTATTTCCTCTTCACTTGACGAAATTATTGAATATTAATCGTAAAACAGTAACAAATTGCAACATAAATCCTACTAAGAGAAAATAGGACGTTCCCGCCTGAGTTACCGCCAATTAACTTTTTTTTTTTCTTTTTTTTTAAACGTGATACTGCGGTAAGGTTCGAGTAGACAGGTGTTGATTTATATTTTAAAAAGTTTTATTTTTCATGTAAGTACTTATTTGTTTCAATAATAACTTGTCAAATTATTGTTACCTAGTTTTAGGTACTAATTAAACAGTTTAATAGACCGCAGATTATAATTTAAAAAAAAAACTTAAAAAAATAAACAATATATGCTGTCGTAAAGTTTTAGTGATTGTTTGTGGCTGTTGGCACGCGATTGTCTTGGTCTTAGACGAAGATTTTACTTTATGCACAATAGCATAAAATGCCATTTTATGCGGCCTACATCCAGCATAAAGTCGATCTTTTTGAGCATGAGACGTGAAAAGAGTATTAATGTTATATGTATTTAAAAAAAAGTCAGGTCTGGTTTTATTTAAAGACACGGTGTTTAGCCTGGATACTCGGCGGCAAAAAATGTAGCCCTCATGTGTAATTAAATAAAGTAATTTTGTATGGAGACTGAGCCAAATTTTGTGCCGCTGAGTATTATCATGTATTATGTCCGTATGTCATCGTGTATTAGGAATGTAGGTACTGTACTGTGTTTACCTGTTTGGGCACCTCGAGGCTGCTTTGCGTCTTCATGTCGGCAGGCGTGGGAGTCTTGGAGCGCTTGAAGGTGGTGCGCAAGCGTTGCATGGCGGGCGGGGCGGGCTGCGCGCGCGCCTCTCATCTCGCGGGCCCGCCCCGCGCCCGCCCGCCGCACCCCCGCCGCGACGCGCGCTCACCACTACAACAACCTTGACAGTGTTAAAACCTGGGTTCCTAAATACATACATACACTAACACGTCTCTATCCCTTACGGGGTAGACAGAGCCTAAGACCTAAAGGCCACCTTTTATGTGGTTGTAGGCCGTATAGATGGAAAGGGGAATCAAAATAGAGATGGGTTGTAGCCGCATCGCCTATAACCTATAACATAATTCCTAAGGTTTTCGCCGCTGAGTTCCTAACCTGTGGGTAATTACCCCCTCGCGGGTAAAATTGGTTTTTCGGGGAGTTATGAGATGGTTGGCTGCATGACCCTGCCTTAAGCAATAAGCTCATATCTGTGAGGAGTGAATTCCGTGACCCAAGTTAGGTCTTAAGAGTAACGGAACTGATAAGGTTAGAAACCACTGTAATAGAGAATATTTATGGCCTTTTTAATTGCTTTGATAAAGGCACATTGAAATTGGATCAAATCATACTAAAATGTAGGTATAGGTACACACAAACAACATTGTCAAAAATCCACCCCCATATTGTCTAAGAAATTTATACGAGCCCACAATCACCTCCATCTCATTCCACCTTCATCCTACACCGTTTGATAGAAAGAAATGCCAAATCCGATTGTGATGCATGCGTTAGACAATATTAATTATACGATTAACACAATTTAAAAACCCCAACGTAATAATGGCTGAACAAATAACACATGCTTAAGTTTAAGAACCACCGCTGGAAATCCTTCATTTAAATAAATAAAAACGTAATTGAATCAATTCACTCGTTTAAGAGCTACGGTGCCACAGTCTGTCTGTGCGCACACGTGCAAACACACTTAGCGATCAAACTTAAAACACCCTTCTTTTTGGGTAAATATTTACCTATTTTCGATTGGTATAAAAGTATCAGACAATATAATACTTATATCGGTCTAATGAGTTAACTTGAAATGGGATTTAATTAATCTTAAACCTTTCATTAAGAGCAACAAGTCTCCTAAAGTAAAAAGATAACATGAAAAGTTTACAGAGAATTCAAATAAGGAATAAAAAGTGTTTATTCTTAACTAATTAGTACCTAATTGAGAAAAACAGCTGTGAAGGTGGACAAATGCTAAGGAAAGTATTTATAACTCGAAGGATTTATAAAGAAAATAAAACTTGTAACAGAACTTACGGACTCCTGAAACACTGTTACTTTGATATCCTTTGTTCCGTTTATTTTCCTTAAATGAATTGATAAACAAAATGACCTCCATTCGCTATTCCGTTTGCACCGATGTAGGCGATGTACCAATTCCGGCTTAATTAAGAGGCTGACAACACCTAATTTTGTTGAAATTGGTGTTATTTAAGCACTTTTTTAAGAAAAACTACACACAGTAAAAATCCAAAAAATATGTATGTTAATTTTCATCATATTACAATCACGCTGGACGAACTCGATACATAATTGAACAAAATCGGCTCGATAGAAAATAATTGCAAAGATTGGTCTTAAAATCATCATTAAACGGTTCTATATCTTTATTTTTTCGACGTATGGGTCTGCAATTAAAAACATGAAGTCAACATATTCATACCTACACAGCTTACGAGTCATATTTCACAAATAATCTATACTTTTTTTATTTCTTATTATTTGTGTCTTATTTGCAAGATTTTAGATGCGCGCCAAGCTGCCGAAATAGTTTCTTCTCTTTCACTAACAGGCATGCGATCCGTATGTGTGAAGAGTGGCGCTGCTCAAGGTCATTTGCTGTTGACAGCACCTTTAAATGACTTGCGCAACCAAAGGGGTAGTCCTTGAAATGTTCCAAATCCCCTAGAGCCCAATGAAACGGCTCTCAGGACCACAGCTCAAAACTAGTCAACTTTGTAACTATTTCGAAAACTTTATTACGCAAACCGCGAAAACTTAAATCGTAAAGGGTCTAAAATAATAAGATTAACCAGAGGGGAGAGGCTTGAAAAGCCAAATGTTACAACTTGTGTGACTCCTGTTAGACTTTTATTAACTAAAATTTTGCTAACTTTGTCATGCGAAAATATAATAAGACTAGCGGTTGCCCGCTACTCCGTCTGCGCGGAGTTTGTTTATCGCTATATCGCGGGAACTATGCGGTTTTCCGGGATAAAGACTATCCTATGTCCTTCCCCAGGACTAAAACTACCTCCGTGCCAAATTTCATTAAAATACGTTCAGTGGTTTAGGCGTGAAAGCGTAACAGGCAGACGGACCGACAGAGAGCTACGTTCGCTTTTATAATATTACATACATATATAATTCACGTCTTTATCCCTTACGGGGTAGACAGAGCATTTACCTTAGGCGTTAAATATAAATGCAATTTCTAAACGACACTGAAAATTAGAACACATAGAAAAATCCGAAAAGTAAAGCTATGGCCGGGAATCGAACCCGGGTCCTCGTCATTCCGTGACGCGTGCTATACCCCTACACCACCCATAGCAGGTGAGTAAGCGTTCGAATTTTTCTATCTATTACTAACTGTCACGTGACCTTGTTACTATGCGATTATTTGTCGCGAAGCGTCATCTATTTGAATGATGTGTCTGTACGACACAATTACAAACTCCCGTGGAACATGTACTGCTCACCAGGGACGAGAGATGGCGCTGTTTTTCAAATGATAGGAAATATCAAATGAATCAAGAAATTTTTATTTCTTAATTTTTATGTTTACTTTTACGGTTTTACCGTTAGAAATTTAATTTCTAAACGACACTGAAAATTAGAACACATAGAAAAATCCGAAAAGTAAAGCTATGGCCGGGAATCGAACCCGGGTCCTCGTCATTCCGTGACGCGTGCTATACCCCTACACCACCCATAGCAGGTGAGTAAGCGTTCGAATTTTTCTATCTATTACTAACTGTCACGTGACCTTGTTACTATGCGATTATTTGTCGCGAAGCGTCATCTATTTGAATGATGTGTCTGTACGACACAATTACAAACTCCCGTGGAACATGTACTGCTCACCAGGGACGAGAGATGGCGCTGTTTTTCAAATGATAGGAAATATCAAATGAATCAAGAAATTTTTATTTCTTAATTTTTATGTTTACTTTTACGGTTTTACCGTTAGAAATTTAATTTCTAAACGACACTGAAAATTAGAACACATAGAAAAATCCGAAAAGTAAAGCTATGGCCGGGAATCGAACCCGGGTCCTCGTCATTCCGTGACGCGTGCTATACCCCTACACCACCCATAGCAGGTGAGTAAGCGTTCGAATTTTTCTATCTATTACTAACTGTCACGTGACCTTGTTACTATGCGATTATTTGTCGCGAAGCGTCATCTATTTGAATGATGTGTCTGTACGACACAATTACAAACTCCCGTGGAACATGTACTGCTCACCAGGGACGAGAGATGGCGCTGTTTTTCAAATGATAGGAAATATCAAATGAATCAAGAAATTTTTATTTCTTAATTTTTATGTTTACTTTTACGGTTTTACCGTTAGAAATTTAATTTCTAAACGACACTGAAAATTAGAACACATAGAAAAATCCGAAAAGTAAAGCTATGGCCGGGAATCGAACCCGGGTCCTCGTCATTCCGTGACGCGTGCTATACCCCTACACCACCCATAGCAGGTGAGTAAGCGTTCGAATTTTTCTATCTATTACTAACTGTCACGTGACCTTGTTACTATGCGATTATTTGTCGCGAAGCGTCATCTATTTGAATGATGTGTCTGTACGACACAATTACAAACTCCCGTGGAACATGTACTGCTCACCAGGGACGAGAGATGGCGCTGTTTTTCAAATGATAGGAAATATCAAATGAATCAAGAAATTTTTATTTCTTAATTTTTATGTTTACTTTTACGGTTTTACCGTTAGAAATTTAATTTCTAAACGACACTGAAAATTAGAACACATAGAAAAATCCGAAAAGTAAAGCTATGGCCGGGAATCGAACCCGGGTCCTCGTCATTCCGTGACGCGTGCTATACCCCTACACCACCCATAGCAGGTGAGTAAGCGTTCGAATTTTTCTATCTATTACTAACTGTCACGTGACCTTGTTACTATGCGATTATTTGTCGCGAAGCGTCATCTATTTGAATGATGTGTCTGTACGACACAATTACAAACTCCCGTGGAACATGTACTGCTCACCAGGGACGAGAGATGGCGCTGTTTTTCAAATGATAGGAAATATCAAATGAATCAAGAAATTTTTATAAATGCAAGGTTAAATATAAAATATCCAACGTTATAATCTTGTGGTTACCGTTTCTCTTTTCGTTTCTATTTCCTTTTCAACCCTGTTCTATTTAAACGGCAACGAAAAATAAATTCCTTCATATCTATGAAAAGCTTTTCAAAGTTGAAAGCCACTGAGTCCAACTATCCATTATCTAAAAGCAGATTGCCGCAGGCGAAACCGTAAATCGAAAAATGACGTTAGTTTCTTTCTAATAACAGGGGCCAGCCACGTCTGCATTTCTCGGAGACCACGGTATTTATTTCTCTGAATGCACTATTTATACAGCTGTCGTTGTAATATCAATGTTAAAAGTGCACGCAAGTAGAAGTAGTACTAAAATAAACTCAATAAAATGCTCTTATTTTTACTTGTATTGGCCTTTCGAAGCATGTTTTAAAATAGAGAAGCTTCTGATTTTATTCTCTGTATTCTATGAAACTTTCTTTCCATCTGTCTCTGTCTGTTGCAATGTTTCCCCAGTCCGGCTGAAAAGACTCCAAATCGTCCTGAAGAAAGAGAAAGAGGAGGCCTTAGCCCAGCAGTGGGAGTGAGACACCAAATAGACTATACTATGAAACTCTGTTCCTTACCCCCTCCTTAAACTCTAAGCCAGATGAAGCAAAATGATTGGAAAGTCGTCGTCAGGTATGCCGTGCGTCAACTTTTATTAAGGCGAAAAATTGTCCTAAGCAAATTGCTATAGTTATAATTTTTCAAATAAAAAGTATGGTGCTATTTAGTACTGTTAGGTACCTCAGAATCTCATTATTCTGCATTCGTTAATAGTTACGCACATAATTTTGTTTTTTATCGGCTTATGCGATAAAAATATATTCATAGCGGGACAGCGACTGCTAGGCGCCATGAAACATTATTCTACTTAGTTTATTTGATCGTCAAAATTACAATGTGCCTTAGTTATGATATAAAACCACAGAAAACACAATTAAGTAAGTATTTAATTAAAGTGTACTAATTTGACGAAGTATAATTATGAGCAACTTTCTAACTATGATTAAAATAAGCCAAGAAATTGGTCAACTCTTAAAATTTATCCCCTGGGAAATTGTTTCAACGACACCGACGTCAGAAATCTTACGAACGTAACATTATTTACCTCGAGATAAACCTTTTTGCTGTAAAATTGCAACCGCTCTGACGGTAACTGCCTTTATCCTTATTCCCTTAAATGTAAAAACATTCTGTTTTATTATGGTACCATTTCACTGCCAGCTCTGCAACTGTAAGATAGTAAATACTGTTTGAAACTTGTTTAAGTTGCTGACAATTTGTTGAAAAACTATTTCGAAACAGATTTAGCACGCAGTCCGTTTATTATGCGGCGCTAAACAAATATGACGATAACTTAGGTCGCATACCTTAACACTTTGCTGTTTCAAAAACACGATTAGGTAAAATTGGGCCTCTAAAAATTACGCCTAAAAGAGCTCTCTTTTTTCCAACAGAAAATCTTCATTACATTTCCTAAAACCTACGCGAATTAAGTCACGAGAGCCGCCTTGTATATTATAATATTGATTGTGTCTTAGTTTGTTTCTTTGGTTTGGAAGTGAAATCGAAAATATCTATGTACATAATAAAGAGCAGGAAAAAGTAATATGATTAAACTGCGCATTTGTTTTAAGATGTTTATAATTTTGCGTACAGTCAGATGTAAAAAAAAACTAACACTTTAGTACCTTATGTTACCTTAACTAGTTTGGAACTTTTCAAACCGGCCCCGGCTATTTCTGAGACTGAATTAATATACTTACCAGGATTATTTTTATTTTATTCTGTCTAACGTTCATGGTCACGTGGATAATAACACCGATATTGCCAAAAACAACTAACTGGATCCGTGTTAATTGGCTCCGTGCTCGTTGTTGGCTTTATTAATATTTATGAACGCCTGAGCCAAAACTTGTAGCACACTTGTCACTGCGCAGAAAGCAAATTTTTTAAAACAGGCGCCAAAAATAAGCAAATCTACATAATTGCATAATTGCCTTTCTTAATTGAGTAGACAACTTTTAATATTAAACGAGCTTTCAATAAGCACGAGGCTAGTGAGTGCATTAGACTTTTAGCATAAAAAGTTATTTTAGTTTATTTAATATAAACTTTGTATTTGTGGCTTTTATACCTAGTATAAATTATATATGACGATTCCCTATCCCGAAGAAATTTCATAAAATCAACTCTCAGTACGCTATAACTATAAAAGAAATCTTCAAAACAAATTTCAGTTTTCTAGACTTAAATGTAGTTATTTTCGACTGCGCCATATTGTATCAGTCATGATCACAATTATATTCACAGTAATACAGTAATGGACTATTAGTAATATCTCGCATTTGCCAAAACAACGTTATTAATAATTAATTTGTAGTTGATTGTAGGTAGGTATACGTGTCAGCAATTAATCTGTGATGGCATTCCTGTTTGATTTAACAATGTTGTTTTGGTGAGCGGGTGAACGGGGAATATAAAATGTTTCTTTTTTTAAACACGATGATTTTCGATGATTTTGGTAAAAAAAAATTAAGGACCGTGCAACCTATCGTTGGACTAAGGGGCGGTTTTCAAAATCACACCCGCTAAATTGTGTAAGTACCTAATATTTTCGCTGAAAAAAAGGTAGTGTTCTACTACTTTACTCGTGTTAAACATTCAGCATAGTGTTTCACCACTTACAAATAGTATTTTCACAGGCGTGGTTTAAAAATCGACCTCTTGAGACCCTTAGATAGGTGGCTCTCGACGACACTTCGCCCGCCCTTTTTTCAGAAACCTTCAGCTAAAGTGATCAATTCACATTATTATCTCGTTTATCTTTCGGAAGGAAACGCGAAAAAATCTAGGGTAACTTATTTACTTGGAATTTACGAAAAGCAATCTAGGAGTATATTTTCATAATTCATCTCTAAATAGATTCTGAGAAAACAGACTGGACTGGCACATAATTGTTTATTAATCTTATTTACTGCGAAAGACAAAAAGGCTCGGATTATCTTATTACAATGTATGTATGAAATAATTAAAACGTCCGAGGAAAATGTCAAGGTAAGAACAAAGGAAAGATAAAAGGCAAAGTAGGTCAGAAGACACAGAGCATCTTGTAGCTTTGTTGTAAGAAAAAAAAGCCTACTAAAAATATGAAACAATATTAAACGCCTTAAATTACTGTTGGCGTGGAAAACACGAAGTGCTATAGAATACTACGGATTAATTTCACTCAAATTAACTAAGGAGGATAACAATGTTGAGGAAACTTGTTTTATAAACGTAAGAAATTATCTATACATATAATAAAGCTGAAGAGGGTCGAAAGTCTGTACATGGAAGATATTTAAAAAAAACCGGCCAAGTGCGAGTCGGACTCGCGCACGAAGGGTTCCATACCAGAAATAATATCGAGCAAAAAACGGTATAACGTTCAAACAGTTTTTAGAATTTTTGTCTGTTTAACCTGTTTATCCGTTTGTTTGTATATTTGTGCGCGCATCACTTGAAAACGGCTGAACTGATTTTGTTGAAACCTTTACTAATCTGTTGAGAAAATCACTGGCCAGGTTATAGGCTACTTTTTATCCCGTAAAATTGCATAGTTCCCGCGGGATAGCGATGAACATGTCGAAAATCGCAGCTGCCTAGAGTCGCAACGTATATAAATTTTGCTTCAGTAGTTATCATAGAGGTGCACTAAGGAGGGATTTTCAAAATTCCCACTGGATTTAATATCGCTTATTATTAAAAAAATATATTTTTACCAATTAAATGTCAGAATAGGGGTGTTAAGTGCCTGTTAAAATATGCATAGCAATATGTGACTTTTGTCAATACTTAAATGAAGTCTACGCGGACGAAGTCGCGGGCAAAAGCAAGTTTACATATAAAACAAGATCCTATCTTGATCTCAATATTTTTTATTCATCTGAAATTAAAAAGCGACATTAAAAATGAGAATTAGTGAACTTACTTTTAACTGACTTCAAGAAAGATAGAGTTCCTAAATTCGTCTCTATTTTTTCTGTATATTTTTTGTATTTTCACCGCATATGAATCGATTTCGAATATCAAATTATGTGTGATTGTGTATTACTCTTATATGGCCCATTATAAATTTTATTAAAACATATTTTTATTACTTAAATCACTTATAGACAATAGCTTTTCTTCCCGGCGTCCAATTTTGGCAATAGAAGGCCTATAGGCCTAAGGGTATGTTTGCTTCAGGCTAAATTTCTATGCGTGACGACATGAAAATCCGTTCGGCAGTTTCCAATACTACTGCGAACAAACAGACTTACAAAAATTCTAAAGACTGCTAAAATTTATTCTATCAACGAATTTCATGCCTCTCGGAGTAGTTTATCACAAATAGGTATCGTCAAAATTCACGCATTTTTCTGTCCATTGTTGTAATATTTTATATAGACGAATATAGACTGAAGATGAGATGATGATGATGTAGGAAAGTAAGCTATACTTACTTATTATTATGGGCACATAAGTGATTTAAGTATACATTTTTTTATTAGTATCCACCCGCTTTTAAATACTTAGGTAGGTAGGGGCAGCAAATCTATAGAACAGTGTTTGCGTCGCGACAAATATTTAACAAGGCTCATTCCAAAAGAATTCGCGCACGAAAATTGAAATACTAGTTCGCAGCCTTCGCTTAGCTGTGTTAGTGTCATGCATATTCATAAGATTTAAACAAATAAGCATCGCGCACGTTAAATATATAATAGCATGTAAGCTTAGTAGGTATGTACGTGCGTGTTAATACGCGATTAATATTTTTACGACTACTTTACGGCCTACATTTTATACGCGGCATGACATGTGATAAATTAACACGAGTGACACGAGTAGATATACCTAACCTGGTATACTATGTGTACACATTTTATGTTTTAATGAGTTTGTAAATGCACCTACTGGCCCGGCATTAAAATCCAATTAACAAGAATGTTATCTATTAATTATAGCGGAAACAGATCTATCTTATTATTTAATAGAATGGACTGACTGACTCATCAACACCCAGCCCAAACTTTTGCACGTAGAAGAAAGTCATTGAACTCAAATTACCTATTAAACGCTTAAATAATCGTATTGAATCAAAACGGAGACTTTAGACCAAATAATAATAATAATGGTATAGTAAATAACATCTAAACATTAAAATATGAAAAAAATCCTAAAAACAATCTCTGCCTGCTGCGGCGGGTGCTTTATTTCGCTGTTTATAGCAAACTGCTTATTAAAAAGAATGCATTCAAATAAGTTAATGTATAAACAGCTTTGTGCAGCCTCCGCCTTGCCCGTTATCACATGAACGAACAGAAGTGGGCTTCTGGTTGCTAGTGATGAGATTCAATGGACGACTATAGAAAATTGTCGATGATACATTGCTGGAAGCGTAATTGCAGAAAATCCTAGAAAAAGTACCTAGGAAATACCTCACATTATTGGCATGTATCCAGTTTTATTATCGACTATCGTTGCTATAGTTAGTATTTAAATAGGTTTAGTCCCAATCCATTTATTTGACTAATGAACGCATTTACTAGGCTGAATAAGGCGCTGTCAACCAAAAATAATGTTTTAAATATATTTATCTTGTTGTACCTTCTAAGTTCGACGATTCTTGCATACACCAATTTAGACAATGTTAGTAAATTTGGAAAGTTCGAAAACTATTACAAGTTATAATTTTTTGTAACGTTGACTAGGGTCGTCGACATTTTAATCGACTTTCAAATAATCAAATCGACTGTTGGCTATCGATACATTGCCCTCACTACATGTTACCTGCTATGATGCTGTAGCCACGCGAGCAAATCCAGCTTTTCACGACGTAAAATATTCATGACACCATAGCTTTACTGAAACATCCACTATACGTGTGTATTGCAAAGCAAGTCGCAAACGCTACAGGTGTTATGATGAATCTAAATCTGAAATGTTATATTTTACATTTGAATGTCTTTTATTAACGCAAATAACACAATGTAAGAAAACACGAGCTACGATGCGAGAATGATGCAACACGTTAGATTTAGAAACGATGTTTTATTTGGTAGCTAGTCGATTTAGTTCTTGCCTATAAGTCACTTATTTTCCTGTAAGTAAATAATCAATTGGAATTCAAGTCATATTAAATTGTCCGAACATCAGAGTTGAAATTTTGTTTCCATGCTAATATTTTGTTATCGTGCGTAATAAATAGTCTGCTTAAATATACGAATAGGTACGAGTATTACATAAGAAACGCCATTATTTATTTGGCCATTTATCGTCCACTCGACCCAGATATTTCACATACGAATATTTTCTGGGGACCAGTGCCAGTGATGCGACGAGGGTTTTTCGTCCGGATAAGCCTGATATCCGGCGTTTTTTGTCGCATCCGGTTAAAATGGATGAGTTCCGACTTCCGAGACTAAGCTGAGCTCACAAAGTATTTCGCGAATTCAGATAAAAAAAATTAATATCCACCAATAAGACCGCCTATTGTATACTTTGTTCCTCTGTATTGTTTTGTACTGATTTGTGGTGTTCAATAAAGAGTATTTGTATTGTATTGTATACACTATTATTTAGTTGTTCATGAAATGGTTTTGACGCAATGCTGAAATGGACGCATGAAATGGTAATGAAGCTATACCTAAAGGAGATTAATTTTAATGTGCCCACTATCGATGAATATATTATAAAGTAGTAGGTGGGCGTTTTCAAACAAAGTTGTTGAATCACTTGATGTTTCAGAATTTAAAAAATTTACATTGTTCCTACTCAGAATCGAGAGCTCTATAAATTCTAATAGGAGAAAAAAAAAACCCACAATTTTGTATAGATAAAATATTTCCATTAGATACGCTACCATCTACCAGTGGCGTAACGTCCATAGAACTGGATTCCCACCGGCTTGCCTATTTTAAGGCAGTCGGGCAATTTATTGTGCAGAATTAGAGGAAAAGGCTAGTTAAGTTCCCTTCGGCTTGCCTTTTGATATACTTGACGCCACGCCACTGCCATCTACATAAATTAATTGGGAGTGGTTGCGTAAGTGAATCGAAAAAAAAAGGGACACTTTTTTTCACCTATAAGAATGAATAGAGCTCTCAATTCTGAGTAGGAACAACGTAAAATGTTTAAATTCTGAAACATCGAGTGTTTCAACAACTTTGTTTGAAAACGCCCAGGTACCCACATAAAAAGCTTATGTATTGAAACGCGAGTGAGCGAGTCGATAAGTTAACTAATACTAAAAACAAGGGCCGGGGGTTACCATGACGTCTTAATGCGATTCAATTCCGATTCAGTTTAGGTTCTCTCGCTGTCCGATCCATACTAAAAGTGACAGCTAAAACCAGCCCCTGGTTTTTAAAAGCAATTGACAACATTTCATTTTTATAACACCTGAAAATGTATATGTGGTTCGAAAGCATTTTGCCTCCTGATCCCTGTAATATTTTTATATAATTTTAATATCGCTTATTATAAAAAATTAAAATTAAATAAAAATATCTCCTAATTTTACCAAAACTACCACAGGATAGGTGAAACGCCTTTGCTTTTTTCACAAGAAAAAATAAGCGATCATAATTTTGTATTTTTGACAACTTCAAAGTACAAGGGGGGCAACTCTGAAATTCTATTTTCGAAGTTCGTTGCATACCTTCTCTCTCACTCACAAAATAATGACTATTAGTATGAGCGGAACAGCATGAAGCGAACCTCGAAAATCGAATATCGGAGAATAGGGCCTGACATTGACAATTTGAAATTAACGTCAGTTTTTTTTTATATAGAGAAAAGACAAAAAGATAAGTGTTTATTCTGTGATAGTATCGGAGTTACGCCCTTTTAGAATAAGCACAAATTAATAAATTAATTATAAATTAAATACAAGCCCTAGCGAAAAAATTAAACTGTCAGCATGTTCATCTTTTCAAACAAAATTCACAGAACCATTAAAATTATAGGCTCAGAAATATGAAATGTTGTCAATTCAATCTAACCTACCATTCGCGAGTCGTAAAAATGTGTGTAGGTAGCAGTGGCGTGGCGGCCATAGAACTCGATTCCCACTGGCTTGCCTATTTTAAGGCAGTTGGGAAATTTATTGTGCAGAATTAGAGGAAAAGGCTAGTTAAGTTCCCTTCGGCTTGCCTTCTGATATACTTGACGCCACGCCACTGGTAGGTAGGTACACGTATTACAACAAAACTACACTCTAAACTACTCTACCTAACACTCTCTAACATACTTACCTTGTCATTTAGTCGGAACTATAAATTGGGCTGTAGTTTGGTTGTAATACGAAATTTTTATCAATATAATTTCAAAAACAGGCCTTTGCATGGTAACCCAGCTTGCTTGCTTGTAAAGCGGTATCCTTGTAATTACCATTTCTTTTACCTTCTCCAAACTTCGGAAGATTAAGTCCTTATTATTCACGAATACGTCCAACAGTAAATTGAGCGATATCTGTACAAACCCAAAAACTTGCTGAAAGAAGTATAAGGATAATACGAATATAATGCGTCAAGGCGTGAAAAATGAATTGTGAAGCGGCATAACTCCCACAAACTTTATGAATTTTCCGTCAACACGACGAAGTTATAGCCCAAAAGACTGTTTGATTTACTTCATAATATTACAAGAGCGGCTGCCAATAAACATACTATTATCGTTATTTTGAAACGTGAAAATGGCATGTATAAAATTAAACTTGTTAATTTTGGAATTACTTTGCTATAACGTTGTTTTGTTTCAAAAGTGATCGAACTCTTGTGATACAATAAAATTTGCGTACGGTCTTTGTTGTTTTTAATCAATGCCTAGAATCGTTTTCGCCCGGTTTTATTTTTGCTCGATATTTGGAGGAGAACTTGGGAATAAAATGGTTTCTTATTTTATTTTTTATCAAATAATAAAATAAACGAGCAAGTGGGTCTTCTGCTGGTAAACAAGCACCACAAATCATGGGCATCCGCAACACCAGAGTATTCTGCAGGCAGATGCGTTGCCATGCTAGAAATCTAAGAATAAAATAGGAATTACTTTTATTTACAGATAATCGATATGCTTAAGTCGGCTTCACTGATCTGGTCATTGTAAATAATCTGGCATTATTCTAGGTGCAGAAAATTTTAACGAGTTTACACAAGCGGAGCGGTTCCGAATCGAACACTACATACTTTTTTATACATATATATATGAACGCGGGTAAAAGAGCATGCGGGTCACCTGATGGAAAGCAATCACCGCCGCCCATTGATACTCGTAACAAAGTGCGTTAAGAGTGTGTTGACGGCCCTTTAGAAAAGAACAGGTTCGTTATTTGAAGATCCCTACGTTGTACCGCTCCAGAGAAATTGATGACACTAGGAAATCACTTCCAGAGATTAACCCTTAAAATAGTGTCGAACATTAGTTGGAATTCATGGAGATTCTTGTGATGAGTTCTGAGCGAGTCGTACAAAAAAAAAAAACAAAAGAATTTAAAACGTTAAAAGGCCCGAAATTTCGGGTCGAGATTAGATAAAGGCACAATACCCAACAGAAACGGTCTCATAGTTATTTTATTGTTTATTTATTCAAACGATAAGATGAAGTTTGCAGCTTAACTCGTTTTCGCTTTCCGAGTGGTGCATTTTTAATACCGTAGGCACTTGGTTGGCAGATCACGTTCTGCAAATCCACTGGGAGGCTGGAGAGCATTATGCTCTGGCGGGCACGGACTATACCCCCCCCTTTAACCATAAACAAGTGACCGTGACCGTCAACTATTATAATACTATTTTTTTTTCTCGCGTATCTCATAATGTCGAGTATCCTTGGATAGGTCTTTCATTAAGTTAAGTTTAATTTGTGTCTTGGTGTCGTCGTAGTAGACAAAAAGTTAATATTGATTATTTTTGTCGTAAGTGTATAATGGTTCGGAATACAGTGCAAGTGGCCCGACGCGCACCGACCGATTTTAAATAAAGACGATGTTTGGGTCAAACAGTTCGGCCTTAACCACAATTTCTTACGTCAGTTTAATGAAAACGATTTTCCGTCCGAAATTTTGTTACGAAAACGTTTTGAACTTATATTACCAAACCACAGTTTACGAGAGTTGTGTCGTAAGTCGTAATATTTACACCTTATAATGCGTACGTCCGTTTATTTGGAATTAATATTCGAGTGACAGTTGGCATAATAAAGTATTCTGGGTCCCTTTGAGCCGCGCATTAGCCAACGGTGGCGGTGAGTAACAAGTGGCTGCCACAAGTTAAGGGCGAAACCATGGAATCTAAGAAAAAGGTTGGTCCCTTTTATCTGATTTTTAACGGCACCATCATAGTTTACGGGTTAGACCAAAAAAACGTCAGTAGTGTATAATTGGGGGACCTGGATCAAACGAGATCCAGGATCCCCCAATCATACGTTATATTGATTACTGATCATGAATCAATACATTAATATATGTCAATCGAATTATCTGTTGAGCATATAATTACAGTACAATCCGATAATCAAATACTAGTTCAATCAAAAACTACTTCAATTAAATTCTAGTTCTAATACACTCTGAGCCAGAACCGCCACAAACACCATCGATCACAAATACTAGTCTTGTTTTATTTATGAACTTTGAATAGTGAAATAAAATGCACTGATATTATATTAATAACAAATACTCCGCATATCCTTTGAAATCTGGATAGTCAATATTTCCTTCACTCCGTGTTATGCCACAGTTTTTTCCTCATGCACAGCACCTGTTTTCGTTCTTCATCTGTTAACTTAGAATACGGGTACGGTGATTATATTAAACTATTTTGCGCATAATTTTCTGCAGCGAAGGCAAATTCCTTTATTATAAAATTATTCTCCTTCACCTTGAAGCCTTGCACGTCGACTATGTAAGTATTTGAATTCATGATACTTTCTTCGCAAACAAGAAGCAGTTCTACACAATAACGGTGGGGGATACTACTGATTGAAGCCTAGCGTATTGTTTGTATAAATAAATAAAGCACTAGCTAAACAACCAAGCTTTAGCTTACATTGTAAAACAGCGCTCCCCGTTTTCAATCACACAATGTTAATTACGTAAGTATTTGAATTCATATTAGTTTCTTCGAAAACAAGAAGCAGTTCTAGACTATGACGGTTGTGATACGACTGTTGAAGTCTAGCGTATTGTTCGTATAATAAACGATAATTATTATGCTCGAATTTCGCAGACGGTAATAAAATCAAATTATATCTTTAGGTTTATTCCTAACATTAGGAAGAAAGTAAACAAGGATTAAGTATTACATAATTTATTTATACAACATACATTTTTAAAGACACAAACATTATAATCAGATTGTTTATTATTATCCGCAGCGAATAAATAGAACACCATCATATCCTTCACAACACTACTATTTCTATACATAACATGCTCAGGTTTCTGTAACCACTCAGCGTAATGATTTAGAAACTTCCAATTAGATTGGTAGCAAGTCTATATAACATTTATCTATTTTAATTACTCGAGCTGCTACTCGTAATCCTGTGTAAAAGATTCGTGAACGTTTAGTTTTATAATAACTCTGAGTTATTAGCACACCAGAATAGTGCTCAGCGTTTAATATTTTGACATCATGACGACCATGAAGCTAACATTTATCAATGATAGCCTCGGCGATATCTCCTATGCTGATATTCATTTTGATTATATACTTATTATAAAGCTGTTACGTTGACAAATATTGGTATTACACAAATATATAATATGATTGTTAATTTATTTACATAAAAATATTATTATCTACACACCGCTTATTTAAACAAGATACATTTTTAAAAGCACATGTTTTGGATACGGTTAATACAATTATAAATGTCGGAAGAAATCAAATATTTCTCACTAAGTGTTTTTAAATTAGGACAATTAAAGTCTTCTAAATTGTATACATTGTCACTTTCTATTATCTTCTACCACTTTTTCAGTACCTTTTGTATAAATACGCTTATTTTTACAAAAGTTAAATATCAAACTCTTATAATTGAAGTATGACACATAGCCCTCATACCGTAATATTCCTCTGTTTCTCTCTATCCATGAGGCTTGCAACCGTTCTTTCTTAGTTAAATTATAAAATGGATAAGGCGGTTTAATCAACAACACAATGACACCTTTTTTGCAAATAATTGCTATTTCTTTAGGTATAAATGTATGAATCTGAATCTGAATCTGAATCTGATGGCATCAATCTATAGTAACAATTAAAACCCTGATCGATGATTAATACAGAAGCTTACCAGCATTTGGCAAACTTCGTCGTTGCTGCATGTAAAGAGTACAGAACCTGTACTCCCTCACGTTCGTAAGCAAGTACTGCTGATCTACAGGCTATTACGAAATTATTTTATTCATAATGTTAATCGTTCGAATTCATGTAACCAGCAGCTTAAGTCTTTTAACACAAAATATAGTATTGTATTTAAAAGCATACGAGATCCAGGACCCCTCCAATTATACATTATAATGATCACTGATCGTGAATCAATATATTTATACATGCCAATCGAATTATCTGTTGAGCATATAATTACAGTACAATCCGATAATCAAAAGCTAGTTCAATCAAAAACTACTTAACTTCAATTAAATTCTAGTTCTAATACACTCTGAGCCAGAACCGCCACAAACACCATCGATCACAAATACTAGTCTTGTTTTATTTATGAACTTTCAATATTGAAATAAAATGCTGCAATAATAATTAAAACCATTTATTTAACTATTAATAAGATTGTTATATTCTATGTATAACTGTCTAATACGCTTAAATTTTTTAAAGCATACCTTTTTTTTGTTTAATACATTTAATATACGGATTGCCGACATTATTAAACATTTTATGCAATTCTTCAAAATTAAATATAAGATCACAATCAGAAGAAATTAAGATGCGCCAATCATCATTCAAATTAGTATTCGTCATTCAATTTCTTTATTCGAGAGATCGTTCATACTAACAATCATCTATTCAAAACATGTATTCAACATTCAACTTCGTCGTTCGAAAGATCGCAGTACAGTATTTATAGAATACTTCGCCATTACAATAACGTATAACTATTATAGGAGTCCGCTGATAGAGACTCCTCAATTCTATTGATAATATTTCGCACAGTCTGGTAAGTATCATCCGTCAAGACGTTTTACCGAGTATTGAGCACACAATCCGACTTCGCACTTACAGATTTGATCACTGTGATCAAATTTATCAGCATCAAATATTTCTATTCTGATTATTTTAGTAGCGACACCCCGGTTTGGTTTTTTGATGTATGAGTAAAGCATAGAATTTCTGGTTTTCTTTTACGAGCTAATCCCATCATTCGTGGTTCGGCCGAATGTTCTCGCGGCTGACTCGATGGAATAAAATTGAAGAGATGATCTTCCGTATCGTGAAAACCCGAATAAGCAATAATATTAATGTGAGTTTTATGTATAAGAGAGTTTATGGTTCGATTAAGACGTAGAATACTTTTTATCTGGAAATTACATAGTTGGAGCCTTTAGTAATAATTATGACTAATATTTAATTGAGAAATGGAAATAATAATTATAGCTTATTCACTAGAAAAAGTTAAATTGTTTCACTTTACTTACCAACATTTTCAGTGATAGAGAACCGCTCGCTTAGAAAATAAGTTATGAATTATTTCAGTGAATTTTTTTATAATTTATATTAATCGGAATGCTGGTCGTCAGAGTTCAAAATCGCTAATTTATTTCAAAGAGAGCTAACATTCCTTATAAGAAAAAATAATTATGCTGCGTCGGCAGTAAGATAACGCCGACTGTGTTTACAACTATGCTGCAAAGATAATACTCGTCTGTCTGTACGACACATTAATGTTATTTTTTCCATACTTCTTGTGAGCCAGCAAACTCGCGAGTGAAGACTAGTTTTATGTAGTTTATTCTAATACGAAAAGATGGTAGCGGATATTGACCAATATGTATATGAAGCTAGAAGTTATTTTCCAGCATGCTATTAACGTTTATGTATACGATGCACAAATGAAAATTAGATAGTATTTTGTATACACACATGATTTGAACATTATTTAAAGCATAACTCAGAGTTCCTGTGACCCACGGTTTGGTTCCTGTTTCTGACTACCTCCTCCCCTCCGATACTCTTACCGAGTTCAGTACAGTTCTTGAGTATGAAATCATATAAGTATTCTTTAAAACTTTTTATTTTATACATAAGTTTCATGTAGAACCATACTCGGAACAATATTCGAATCCATGAATCAGTCAATCAATCCAACAATCAATCAATTAATCCGGGTCTGAGCCCGAATCGGCGATACCTCTTGAGACGCGCGAAAATAAAAAAAGCAAGCACGCAAGAAGCATCAAAACGTAAATGTTTAATTTAAATGATGTATAGTGTAACTTTAGAACTTAGCTCGATAGATTCCGAATAATATTCTATAAGTACTCACTTGTTATTGATCACATTGTTTTAAATGAAAAGTTTTCTAATAAATACTGAATGATTTCTATGCTGAAGGCGTATAATACAAACATGAAATCGGGTTGTATAAAAACCTACATCAATCCTATTTACCTACTTCAAAACCTATATCATCGGGTTCGAGTTCGAATTCACGACAGACCCATCCCTCAAAACCGGATCACATTACATAGACCTAAAAAATATATAAGAGCAGTGAGATTGAGAAGGTGTTACCGGTTAACAGATGGCGTCAATCTATAGTAACAATTAAAACCCCGATCGATGATTAATAGAGACGTTTGCCAGCATTTGGCAAGCTTCGTCATTGCTGCATGTAAAGAGTACAGAATCTGTATGTGTATTATGAATATTATTAACTATGTACTTCCTACTACTATTATAAAGGCGAAAGTTTGTAAGTATGGATGTATGGATGTATGGATGTTTGTTACTCTTTCACGCCAGTACGGCTTAACGGATCTGGATGAAATTTGGAACAGAGATAAATTATGGTCTGGAATAACACATAGGCTACTTTTTATCCTGGAAAATTGCGTAGTTCCCGCGGGATAGTGATAAACGAATTCTTTGCAGACGAAGTCGCGGGCATCAGCTAGTATTAAATAAAGCTATGCGTAAAGGTTATTACCCGCATTCGTTAGCAACTATCAACTATGTATGATTAGATCTTTAAAACTATGAAACGGATTTTGATGCTATTTCTTAATAGATAAGAGTCCTATTTTCAACAGATCTAACGCTTCCACAGTAGGCTGTTATGTTAAATGAGAAGATTACTACGCTTATAAAGCAGGAGTTACATAATTCTAGACATCATATATAATTTTCGATGACGATGGATCGAGGAACGTGTAAAACTTAAATGGGGATGTGTTATATTACAGACAAGAGCAATTGGAAACGAAAATAAGGTTTATGTGTGCATTATGCTCTCTATGATAAACCTGTCCATATTTATCATTCAGCACCGTCCAGCGCTGATCACGGGAGTGTATAACAAAGACAGACTATTAAACAGTGTAACGATGTCGTTTATATTTCCCATTAAGTGTTATATTAACAAGCGGTTAGATAGCTTGAAATTTAAAGACTTAAGAAAGTGTGAGGCTAACACTTATGGCAGACCGTGCCTCAATTACACCCAACTACGGAATAGGTATTGCGAGGAGCATCATCACCTGCTGAAATTAACCTGCGAGGCCTATCATTACATAGGCCGAGGGTATGAGGATATCTCGCAAAGTACTGTGGCATGGGTGGAGTTGAGTATGCGAAATGCATACGTTACTCGGTTCAACATCACCGCTGACTACGGACACAATCGATGGAAGGAGCATCTGACAGAGCTTGCTAGTCAGCAGCCGGAATATTCCGTATCGCATGAGGTTCTGGAAATGAGGAACTATTTCCTAGATGAAGTGTTTAAAGGCGATCCTGACCCGCAAGCTCGTGTATTTAGTGAATTAAACATTGACATTTGTGCTAGGATTAGGAACTATAGTATATCAGACTGGAGTGTAGACTATAATAACGAGCAACAAGCAGTTAATAGATATAATATTAATTTACACTATTTTAATACATGTATATTTAATCCGTTTAGTTCTATTACAAGATTTACACGACCAAAATCTTCTATCATATGATATGAAATGAAATGAAATATTTATTCGTAGTAAATGTTGTACAAAAAAAAATTTAAAATAAAAAATAGAACCGCCTTCAATTCGCTACTTTAAAAATGTCAAATTAAAATTATTTTTCGGTAAGTGCTACCTAATTATTTATATGTTGAAGTCGGTGCCTCAGTCCGCCCCACTGTTATATTTATGTGTGATAAGCTTGGCAGAAGTGGACCTAGTCTATCTGCCTATTATAGTACCTATAAGTATATTTTTTTAAGTTCTCAATCATAGTCATATAATTATAATTCATTCAAATTTGTGCTTTTAAATACGATACTATATTTTGTGTTAAAAGACTAAAGCTAGTGGTTACATGAATTCGGTAATGTAAAATGAACAAACAGCTCGCTGTTCATTTTAACGCAATCATGTTTCAATAATGCGGATTTAATAAGGTATAAAATATCACTTCGAATCCCGCATAGGAAAGTCTAGAGTGTAAGGCATTTGATTTCCTAGGAAGGTTTAAGCGATATGTAGCAATTCTGTTTCTAACTGTTGTGCCAATTATTTCAATATGTTTACAAGCGGTTTCCGATGAACAATTTGATTTGTGCAAATTTGTTCTTAAATGAAATCTGTATTTATTTATAGCCATCTCAATCTGACAATGATCACATCGCATAAAAACATTGCTGAATGAGTCGAGGTAAGTAGGCGGAGCTGTAAACAAAAATATGATTTTATTGATAGTATTTAGTCATAGATTTATCTAATACATAGTACAGCGTGGTAATGCTGCGAGGGTGAGGGGGCACCTTTGTGCTGGGTATGTCGCGGGATGGATTATTCGACAAATTGTTTTCTTTTTGTGTATTTTTTTTTTACATTGTTTTTGATACAATAAAATATTTTTTATTTTTGTCTTCTTTATTTTGCACAATAAAGAGTTTACATACATACATACATATTTTATACATAGTTAATAATAAAGGTATAAATTAATATTAACACTATGTTGGTAAACCCGCTCTATAATGCACTAATCATGAATAACATACCAATTTCGTGATCATTAAATACAATAAGAATAAAAAGAAAACATAAAAATAAAACATTAATAGTAGTTGCTAATAAATATCGGAGTACAAGTTCTATATTCCCTACGAGTCAATGTAATAAAGTCTGATAAGTGCTGCCAAGCTGTAGTATTATCATCCGTCTGAGTTTTTATATTAACTATGGCTTGTCGCCATCTATTAACAGGTAACATGTTTTGAATCTCGGAGCACTTGTAAACTTTTAGTTCAATAAAGTGCGAACCTGTTTTTGAATGATTCTCCTGTCGTGAAAACCCCTTGGCTAGTCTTCGTGTGATATAAGACCGTAATTTACTAGACGTGGGAATGATACTCGAGGATCGCTTCTCATCCTCGCTATCGCTTCCAAAAAGCTCCGTAGCAGTTGTGCGGTGTGGTTTCACAGCTACGGGATTAATTTTGACCTTCTTTTTTGAAGCACTTGAAGATGATTGTAGTGACTTTGCTTGGTTTTTCTTTTTTTCACTCGATTCAGTCGGTCTCGCAGCTTCATCTTCAGAGCTTGATGAAGAAACTACAGCTTTAGATGAATGTTTCAATCTGAAAAAATAAAAGTGATTGTTAAATTAAATCGAGCTAATAATATTTTTGCAGAGACTTAACTACACTAGCGGATATTCATTTAAAGGAATTAAAATATTGATTGGAACTGATTACATTTAAACGACATCATTCAATAATACAGAATAATCTTTAGTATCGACTCGAATCAAAAGATAAATTGAATACTTACGTTTTGCTATGCTTCCTCTTTCTTATCTCACGCGATTCGGTCTGCATTGTTGACTCGTCTTCCGATGGAAATAGTGTTTCGGCGTTGTTAAAGCGATACTTCGACCTGAAATAAATATTAAAACATTTTAACTATGGTATTTAAGTGGTCTATAATATTTGACCCTACTTATCGTTTTATAGTAAGTATTTAAATAAGGTAGAGGTATATTTAAAAAGCATCGTCATTCGTCTTGTTACATACAATTTACTAGCGCAAGCCTCCACGAAATTATAAAATTTTGCACTACTATAAGAATGACGCATAATAACACAACATCATTAAACTATTATTCTTTACCGCTATTCGAATGATCCATAATTTTATTGTTGATATTAATTTAAATTACTCTATTTAATAAACAGTATCATTTATATATTGAAACCTAGAATCGGTTAGCATAACTCTATCAAATTACAATATTTACACTACTATTCGAATGACGAATAATTTTATTGATAATATTAATTACTCCAATGTATAAAAAACAGCAACATTTAAATTATTAGACAACATAATTGAAGCTTCAAAGTAATTAACTCTTCTAGATTATCTATTCGAATAAATCAATAATAAATAAACATTCATCAGCTCAGAACCCACAACCTAGCTTCATAGGGTGGGTACTAACGAATCGACTATTCGATCGTAATGATGCTTACACAATTTAATAAGTACATTTGGTTAATAAGATAGACACTTACATTTTTTGATGATGATCCTTCAGCTTAGGAGATGAGGAGATGGTTGTAGACGAGATAAATGATGCACTAGATTCGCTAATCAACCGCTTAAGTACGCTCTAATCCTCATGAATATCTTCCCTATATGGAAAGTATTTACATGATTTTAAAATAGGTCTTACCATGTATCAGCAGTAACCCTTTTAAGCGGTGTAATCTTAAACTTCTGCGTTAACGCTTAGTCTTAAAGGCGAACGATGATTTTGCATAGTTTAATACTATTGTTTTGCTTGGCCAATACAGATTTACTAACTAATATTACTTCACGATTGGTTTTAGTTTGTAACCTATTGTACGAAATAAAATAAAAACGTTTATTAGTTTTCATATACGGGACCAACAAACAGACATACTTACTTACCTCCAAATTCAGTGTATGTGCATACAAATGCAAACATTGCAAAACATTGAGACTCATTTAGCATAGACATCTTTCATATATGGTTAGGACTCATATTAACGATCAAACGTTTTTACTAACCGATATTAAACCTTGTGGTTTCTTTTTCATACTTAAAAAATAATATAAATAACAAAAAATCGGGAACATTTAACGATTAGTATTCATGCAATACACTGGTAAGCAGTTCAGTAATGTCGGTGAGTGTTTATTTTATTATACTCGTTATTATTTAATAATAATCGATATCCATGCCGATGAGCGGACAGCTGAGTGGTTAGAGAATCAGGCTACAAAGATTGAGGTTCCAGGATTCGATCCCGTTGAGACAGATATTATGTATGAAAAATATGAAAGTTTGTTCTTGAGCTTTGGGTGTTTAATAAATATGTAAAGTGTTTAGTATTTAAGTAGGTATATATTGCAAGGCTCCGACGTCGTAGCCAGGTCTACTTCAACTTATTTTAAACTTCTAGGTTAATGCGTGAGTAAGCATGGGTTCTTGCGCTCTGATCCAACTTTATCTTTCTTATTACCAATAAAATATAATTTTAAGCTTTTATCCGTACATTCAAACTCATGAACTATCATCTAGCTACATCACTCAAGCCTTCGGAGACAGCTGTTCAGGTAATGTCCTAGAAACACTTTGTTTCTTTCAATTTTAAATCAAATTCTAAATCCAAATTAAGTACAAATATTAGCATTACCTACCAGCGAATAGATTTGTATATACAAACTTTTGTATATAAAAACTCAAGTTATCACAATATCTATCTATATAAGTATGTTTATCCGTCAGCTAGTAGCTGTAACGTAAGCTTAGCTTACTTTAGGCCTAGGTTAATCGGCATCAATTGTCTCTGATATTTATTTATATAGTAATAATCCAATGCAAGCTTTATTGTAATACTCGATTTTTAATGTTAATATCGTTTAGTCATGAATTATTTTGTTATCGATAAATTACGATTAATTGTTATCAGACATCGATTTTACTGACAATTATTTGGTTCAAAAATTTTGAATGTCTTTTCTTTACAGGATACAGAAGATTTCTTTAATTTTGTACCAGCGGATCAGCGTGCTACGCATGGAGCGGAACAAAGATCTACCACTCACGATGCCGCTTCTCGCGAGAGAACCAGAAGCGAACTACCATATTCTTCATACATAAAAAGAACTGTAAAACATGCGACAAAAATAATTAAAATTGAAATTTATGACGCCAAGAACCCACCGAAATCTGAACATTCAATATGTACTTGTGAAGCAGAAATCTGCGCCCAATATGTTGTGAAGGGTATATTATTTGATGACGTATATAGCGCAACTAAAGATATCATAAGTAAAATTCAGGATGATATGGATTTGAGAATAACTAAAATGTGCTAGTTAAGTATAATAATGTACTACTATATTGTCTACTTATTAAAAATAAAGCAGTTAATGTAATATGATATGTTTTATTTATAATAATTCAGATGGTTAACTATAACGTTAATAATCTTATATAATTACGAGTCTGAACGCTGAATAAATAAATTTAGACTTCAATTTAGAATTACGTAATTAAATTACTATTCAAGAATCAAATGAAATAAATAAGTTTCTGCGTAAGACACGTAATATAACATAGTCAGCATAGTAACTGGTAAGCAAGGTAGGTCTGTTGCATAGTGGTGTGCAGCAGATTCTGCTCTAGGGTAGGCTGGATACTTTTCTGATGGAGCTTTCAGTCCAAATTGAATACCTAGTAGAATGGACAACGGTTATTTAGTCTCATGAAATATGCCTCACTGATGTTACACAATAATTATAACATATTACCTATTTAATATCTTACCCGTTTCGTGCTTCAAAAGCAGCTTATTGAATTATATTAAGCAATTTATCGTGAAACATATCGAAACCTTTCATTAAGTATTCTCTTCTTACAATAAATATATAAACAAAAAATTATTGATTAAATAAAAAAAAATAACAAAATTGAATCCCTGTTTCATATTATAGCATCGCTAGTGAAAGATGACGGCTTAAAAACTCGGTCTCACCTGAGCCGTTGTTTATACTACGTCTCAATGATTCGTCAAACAACTCGCCATTATCACGAATGCACTAGCTTGCATTTTCTCTATTGCTAATAAAGAATTAATATCGTAAGTATTTGAATGATAAATATGATTGTATAAAAAAATGTTGACTTAATATATATGTTTGCTCCATAACCAAAGACATCAGAGTGTACCTATTAGAACTAAAATTTAATTGAAGTAGTTTTTGATTGAAGTAGTATTTGATTATCGGATTGTACTATAATTATATGCTCAACAGATAATTCGATTGGCATGTATAAATATATTGATTCATGATCAGTAATCATTATAACATATAATTGGGGGATCGATTTTAATTATAAATATCAGTGCATTTTATTTCACTATTCAAAGTTCGTAAATAAAGCAAGACTAGTATTTGTGATCGACGGTGTTTGTGGCGGTTCTGGCTCAGAGTGTATTAGAACTAGAATTTAATTGAAGTAGTTTTTGATTGAACTAGCACTTGATTATCGGATTGTACTGTAATTATATGCTCAACAGATAATTCGATTGACATGTATTAATGTATTGATTCATGATCAGTAATCAATATAACGTATGATTGGGGGATCCTGGATCTCGTTTGATCCAGGTACCCCAATTATACACTACTAACGTCAGGACAGAGTCCTGCTGTTTACGGCGGCATAACTAGGTCGGTTTAAACTACGTCACAACGTGTGCATATGTTGCACACACACAAAGCACAACTAGATTTTGAAAATAAAGCTTATTGAGACACGCACACGTGCTCGCGGAAAGGCGAACCTAAAGTTTAAATCAGCTATCATCAGCGATGGACTTTTATTTTCATATTAAACGAGATATAGTATTTTATCCCTTTAATACGAAAAAAAAGTCCATCACCATTAATAATTGCATTGGACACATTAATACACTAAAAACGAAGTGCACTACAGACGGATATTTGATACTTTCACTCAATTTCTGTGAAATAATCGGAAAAAATCACCAAAAATGCGACGTTGCGAGCTCAGCACGGATGGACCCTCTTCGGCTTTTCAAGTGGTTTTTATATCAAGAGTATAAATTCGTGGCAACCACAGGTTTTTTTTTAACAACTGGTAACTAAGTGGTGTAACAGCATATATAATAATATGAGGTGCGAAAGCATCTAAAATTATTCTTAAAAAAAATCTTAAATAGAACCGAACGCCAAGTCCGAATTACAATCTGTGGCAAAGGAATGGTCAGACCTGCCACACACTTGAGTCATCCACTCTGCGTATAACAGTTACGTAATTTATTCCGTATTTGTTCACAATCGAGATGCAAAGAGTAGTTTACTTTTCATCATAATCCTCATCATATCAGCCACAGGAATTCCGCGTTGGACTTAGGCCCCATAGACCTCCAGTGCTTCGGTTGAAAGCGGCTTGCATCCACCGTGAACCGGCGACTTTAACCAGGTCATTCGTCCTCAGGTCATTTTGTATTATGCTCTTATAATTGTGTGTCATGCAAAAAGGAATAAATGTCTTCTTATTCTTATTCTTATTCCAGCTCATTGGTGGACGTCCTACAGTTTACTGTTAACAAGTTCATATTTTCAGCGAAAATCGTTAGTAACTTAGTATACTTAAAGTCATCGGTAAAGATAATTACAACAAACCAGATAACTCACGTATAAAAAGCCGAAAGAATGCTCCGACAATTGTTTAGGACTAATCCGTAGTCCTTCATCAGAGAGCGCTCGCCCCGGCGGCAGCGAAACGAAGACTGCGCGCCAACGCTCATTATTATTATAGTTGAGTCTCACGGTAGTTTCATGTTGAAAGTCATCGGTAAAGTTTTACTGTAGATATGTCACAGAGTAGGTATGTGTACACTTTCCATCGAAGAGTTCTTCGAACATTAAGTATACTATCCCTATACCACAGAATATATAATAGTACCAACGTACAGAATGGCCACGCTCCGCCCCGCACCGATTCGAGTTACCCCACCCCTCAAGCGCAGTCTGCCGGAAAGCTGCTGGCAACTAGTGCACATGTTTTCTGAAATTATCGCGATTAATACATGAAATAACTACAGAATCATTCGCTTAAGTTTGATGTCGTACATCTATTGTAATTGAAAATAATAATGCTTAAATACACAGACAGACACATTTTAAGTAAGTTTAAATAAATAGATAACGATTAAGTACATTTATTTGCACACATCTAAGCCATATCTTCAGTATATTTATGTCATTGGTAGTACTTATAGTACTAGGTTTTTGCGATAGACAGCCCTGTGTATCTTACGCTCACATTGACGCGTGTACAGACGACGTCGTGCCTGTGTTCATTTCAGAACGCGGATTTTGTACGTCGTGGCCGCCGTGTGCCTATACTTAGCGAAAAACCTTTCAGATATATATTATATTTCCTTCTAATTTACGGTGAGCAGGTTTCAATCATTTCAACGATTTAATTATACAAACTGTATTTTCCGAATGAAATAAACAGTGCCGTGGGTATATTATTAGCCTACGGTCTGATTATAAATTCAGCGGTAGGTAATATTGACGTGTGACTGAAGTACAACATGCTATAGGTGTGTAGACTCCGCGGTTTTATCTTTATTTACCATAATAATATAGGTGGAGTATCTACAGGTATAGGTTGGTAATGATAATTCTAATTAAAATTTGATGAGCTTTGTTCAAGCTTTGTTTCATGCATTGGTGTTAATTTACAGCAGAGTGATCTATATAAAATTTTGGCTAGAAATAAATGTAGCGTCCTCTTCAATAAAACGATTTCTTCTAACGAAATATGATTTTATTTTATCCCACAACCCACAACCAAGTACTTATAACAGATTTTTACAAATATTTTTAAAGTAAGCGATCTCTTTAGGTTCATATCCGTCTTAGCATTCCTCCTCTTTTTCATTCAGTCTTCCCTCTCATTCCTTCGTTCGTTCAATTCTTGTACACAGTCATCATTCCTTCTGTCGGTCTATCATTCTGTAAACACATTCATTCCTACATAAATAGAAGTGGTTTGGACAGTATTTACCAAAGGAGTAAGAGGGTTTTCATCATAACATAAAGCTTTAACAACTCCTGAATCGGCAAAAAATAATTTTATTTATTTGAAATATTATTTAGTGCCTAGCTCGAGTTCAGTTAACAGGTATAAACTCGAGCTCAATTACTCAAGCCTTTCTTGTCAGATATACTTACCTAATTATCGGAGCCTACATATTTTTAAGTTATTCTGAACATAGTACAAACATTTTATAGGTTTCGCGTGATGCCTTTAGAAGTATTACCTAGAAAGATTTAATTCTACAAAATTATGCTTAAAACTTTCCATTATCTATTTACTGCCGACGCTTTATAAGCTTTTAGCAAAATGATTGCAGTATTTAAAGGGCGCTCCATTTGTAAATAACATTAGGGTTTAACGTTGGTTAAGCTTTAGAGCCCTCGCATACGAAGAATACTTAAATCAAAGTTAGTCTGTTATTATTACACAAATAAATACAGATAACACTACGTACGTACGTACAGTCACGTTTTTTAATTTAGGCCCCATTTCGCAAAATAATCCTTTAAATTGTCATACAAAGTAACAGTTATTTAACCTTAAGTGAGTCCTAAATTAAAAACGTGACCGTACTTATATCTATAAACTTCTACATAATAATAAAACGAGCAAGTGGGTCACCTGATGGTAAGCGATCACCACTACCCATAGACACCCGCAACCCCGGAGGGATTGCAAATGCGTTGCCAACCTAGAGGACATAGATAAAATGCCTCTTGTGACCGTAATTTCCCCGGCTGTCTTACTCTCCACACCGGAACACCGGGCTTAGCGGCTGGATTAGCAAGTAAGATGGTGGTAGCGATCCGGACGGACCTTGCACAAGGCCCTACCACCCGCACCCGCACCCGTAGTGAAGATTTTCTGATTCTCTTTTCCTCTTGATATCTGTCAGATAAATCTCGAGCGGTTGGTTGAATGAGCGCTGTAACATGCGTGAAACGAGCGATCGAGAAATATACGAAGTGGAACTTGACTTACTTATACACAATGTTACCTAGAAATTAGGCAATTTTGAACGTTCATACCTTATTTTGGAAGTAAGTGACGAAATATGTTTGAATATTTATTCTATATATATTATGGTTATTTTTGTGGCTTATCAAGTTCGCCGACTTTCGTTTGGCAGAGCAACATTTGCCATAATTTCATAGCGCTATTTGCTCGTTTCGTCAATAAGTCAGTGGGGAGAAAATCGGTCGATTATTCATCTTGTAATGATTACTGTAAGCAGTACTCATTCACTATTTATAGGTAACGTATTAAGATGCAAAAAGTTATTCGACTAAACAATATAAATTCATAACAAACCGTATACCACACCCGTACGGGTACGGTACCCGTGTACCGTATGTATTTTATTTTGATACCTACGTATGTAAGTACGACAACATCAAAAGATAACGCTGCTCTATTATTTGGTTTTATGTTAGAGTTCTGTTCAATTTTACAGTTTATTGTTTTAAGCGCCCTACTAAACAAACAAGGAAAGTTGTATTGCTCCAAGGAATCGAAATAAAGTTCGGTTTAATTAAAAACAGACACTAAAGGATTTAAAATTGCAATTGCCCTCGATAAAGTTAGTTGTTGTTCGTATAGGAAAGTCGTGCCGTGTACGGCCGGCTTAGTTGACACCGTTAATGGCGGGATTATTTGCGGAAAGCATTCTCTATAGCGGTTGCAAAGCGGGGCAAATATAATGGAAATCGATTGTACCTTTAAAACACCGTTTATTGTGTCTGAAGGGGTCTTTACTGAATCGCATAAAAAGTTCAAGCTGCTGCACAAATATCTATTAAAATATCCATGAATTTCGCCCTGGATTGTGACTTGATATAGAACTTTTTCTAAGAATAAAATAATTACGTACATACCCATTATAAGCTTTCAAGTTTACCTTTTTCGATAACTTGTTTTTTTTTAAAAGATACCTAACCTAAAGTTTTTTTTTTTCAAAATTAGTTAGCTTTATTACGGCTAACGGCCTGTTGATTTATAATAATTGATACCGATTAGCTTATTGATAATAAAAACAAATTGTGAGGCGCGCATAAAAACTACGCCGTATCTGCATAGTCATCCGCTTCAGCTTGATTATGAAAATCTACAGAAACAGTCTGAATGCAGACCATATTCAATGGATGTGCGGTGAGTGAATGAGTAGGTAATCAATCAATTAGCTACGTCGGTAACTTAATAAAATTGGAAGTGCTACTGGACAGTTGTCCTGTTGCTGTGGCACTGAATTATGAATGAGTAGAGCAGTGCAGGCATGACGGTCAACAAGACCCACGTAACTCACGCATTTTACGACAAGCGAGTATGCCCGCCTTCATTTGTTCACGTGAAAATGTGCTTTTTACATCTAAATACGCTGTCACGCTGACGTCGGCTTTGTCTCTAAATTGATCGTATCCAGGGATACAGAATAAAATACACACTCATCGCGTTTTATTTTTTGCCACTAATTGGAGCAGGCTTTTGTGTATTACGTATTTCAGTAGAATAATTTTCGTCGTCATCGAAAAGCCGTATTTTAATAACATTATTATCCGCATACTCGCTTCTGGTAGCTTATAGCAAATACTTATAGCATGCGATAGCATGGAGTTTGGGTTCGATACGCGGTTGCGGGCCATATTTATTATATTTTTGAAAAATAATACTGTTTATTCTCGAGTTAGTTTATATATTGAAATATGTATTTATCTATGCCAGTATGTTTATTCGTGGCCTGGTACCCGTGTAGCGCAAGCTTTTCTTGTTTGGGACCATTCTGAGTCAATTGTCCCATGATAAGTATTTGTTTAAAAAGCTGTAATCATAATTAAAAACCGAGACAGGTTGCGAAGCGAAGTCATCAGTAAAGTTGCTCGTATTCTATTTACCCGCCGTAGAAAGTTGTCGATGATGTTCCATTAAATATTAATTGAATACTCCAAGCTCAGCAGAAATATGAAAGTGTAGCCTTCAGTTGTATGTAGCTTTAGGTACAAGGAACATTTCATCTTTCATCGCTCTCTTGTGTCGTCTAATCTATATCTGTGGAGCCTTGGGAGCAAATAGTGGATACGGTATCGGAACGTGAAGCGGTATGCTTTTGTTGTGACGTAGATGCCATTGACGCCATTGTGTGCCACCAGCCACTATACTTCAACACCCCTAAAGCTTCTTCCAAGAATGGGAATATATTTCTAGCTAGATCATGGCAACGCCCACGTGATGGAGATTTACCTTTATAAAAGATCTATACTTAGCCGAAATAAACATGTTTGTCCTTCGTCTTTTTTTTACACGGAAATATTCCCAAGCCGTATCTCAGGGGTGTTTAAATGTAAATACCCTAATCCTTTTTAACGTAACGGCAGTGGACTTGTAATTCTTTAACTCCATATTATTATGAAAAATTAACTACGTCCTGGCCTGTTGTTATTACGATCATAGTAGAAGTAGAAGTATGTCACACACAAATTATTATTACCACATTATCATTATTTCCAGCCTATTTACATCTCACTACCTCGGCACCGTAATGAAAGAGCCTAGGTTGAAGTTTTTACACGGGCCCTGTGCAGATTGAGAAGTTCCCACGTAGGAATGAACTGCTCCTTAGATTAATGTACGCGATTTCCAAAGATGTTGTCATTCTCCCTTCCAACATGAAACTACCGTGAGACTCACACATAATTACAACACAACGGATAACTCACGTATAAAAGCCGAAGAATTGCTCCGACAATTGTTTCGGACTATTTCGAAGCCCTTCATCAATTCTTCAACAATTGTCGGAGCAATTCTTCGGCTTTTATACGTGAGTTATCCGTTGTGTTGTAATTATATTGTCATTCGCCAAAAACCTCGCGGTAAATGTCAATTTTAATTTCATAATTAAATTCTGAAAATCTCAGAGACGTAAACCAGGGTTCGATCCCACGATTTCCTGCTTGAAAAGCCATAAGCAAATTAATTCTATAGGTACAACATATCAAACGGACAGTGACCTTTGTATTTTATTTATTTAGTTTAGAAGTTTGTTTTTCTATCCACTTTACGGGTAACAATATTACATCTCATGAAATGTGACTGGTACATCACATAGACGAAGATAGATTGTATTACTTTGGAAGATCATGAACAAAAATGTAGGTATTCGCTCGAAAACTACAGACAATGTTTGCAGGAAATCAGTTCCAGTGTGTCAAGTACAGCTACATCATGTTCGTCGCGAGTGATTGCGACGAGAGCGTTTTATGATTCTAGAAGATCGCATTAGAATTACATTTTAGTTTATACCTAATTATGTGAGTGATAAAGATTTAATTTTGAATACTTACATGATAAAAGTAAATTTATGCTTAACATCAAAAAAGCTACTTTTGTTTACTGTAACGTACTTTTTGTTCACTGTACTTGCATTGCCAATCCAATCTAAATACTTGGGTACTTATATATCAAATTGCAAGTAAATAAGACCACTAAAAGTAGATCAACTTTGAGCACCTATCAAGATTTGGTCCGAAGACACATAAATACACACTGGAAGCTAAATAAGAGCTTGTTACCAACTCGCAATGAATTTCTTGTAGTATTAATAGGTTATACATTGTTTTAGTAAAACAAGTAAAACTTGATATTATTCAGATAAACGCTAAACGAGACTTTTCAAAGCACAATACATTTCTGCTTACTCACAAATTTAACCCGAGAGTCGTTCAATATTCAAGTTGAAAAAAAATGTTTATGTAGATTTTGCTTAGTAAGACGGTATCGGGCAGTAAGTTGGCAAGGGAAGAATCAAATCGCCGATGTCGCCGATGTGCCGATTGTCTGGCCATGAGCACCCTCGGGACCTCTTGTTTACTGTTTGAAGCCGATATTCAAACATCAAATAAAGCCCGATATATATAATGCTAACGTAGAGCCTTTTAGTCTCAGACGAAAGAGAGCATTAAGAACGTTATGTGTTTGCTTGCTGTTTTTCTCGTGTCCTGATGGGTTTAATGGCTTGTAAATTCGGTTTGTCAACTGCGAGCTGATCTATTGAATTGGTTTGATACATTTTTAAAGCGTGTGTATCTCGTATGCCTGATGTACGGTATGCCAAATTTCACAGCAATTGGATCAATGAAAGCGGGTCAAAAGTTGCAAGTGAAATTTGACCATTATAAACAATACAAATACATAAATCACGTCTTGCGGGGTAGACAGGACAATCATTAAGTAGTTGAAATAAAAGCTTGTATAAAGGCTTGCTTATTACAAAACACTGAGCGAGTTTTAAAAATATTATACATATAAATGTTTATAACTACCTATACAACCATGGAGGAAGAGGGTGACCGGTGAGGGGGAAACCTTTGCCTTCTACGTTGCATGACCACAGCGGCGCAAAACCGCAAAGGGAACATTTTCATTAATGAACATAAGCGTATGTTTTCTAAGTAGGTATCAGTGGCGTGGCGTCCATAGAACTCGATTCCCACCGGCTTGCCTATTTTAAGGCAGTTGGGCAATTTATTGTGCAGAATTAGAGGAAAAGGCTAGTTAAGTTCCCTTCGGCTTGCCTTCTGATATACTTGACGCCACGCCACTGGTAGGTACTGAACAATAGGTATCACAAACTAATCCCAACTCCTAAATATTAACTAACGTTAATGAGCTTTGTTATTGTTACGTCTTTTAAATAAGTTTCGAGGGTATGTCTGAAATATTCTCTTGTTTCTCAGAAATTGTTATTTATTTATGTTTAATTAATGAAATTATCGGGATGAAAACGGAGATGCGAGTCCCGTAAATTAGATAGAGTTTTAACGCGTCTAAACGTATAATAATTAGTGATGGTAATGGTTCAGGCCTGGCGATTTTCGTATTTACAGTCGAAGTGGTCGAAGGCTGTACAAAAAAACATATGCACTGCTCAGCGATTATGGTAGGTGCCGCAGAATATACGAATACCTACGTTCACAGACTGAGCCTCTCCTAGCCCAGATAATCCTGATTTGAGGGGCTACACGCTTATTTGCACAATGTTGAACTGTTTATTTTTGTTAGTGGTTATTATTTTGCTTGCGACTTTAGTCTGTGAAAAAATCGTATATATCGCTATAGCGCGGTAACTAAGTAAGTATTTTTTTGGAATAAAAAGTATCCTGTACGTTACAGTCTTACAATCTGATGAACAAACATACATACTCGTATAGATTAGAATGAATCTCTTCCCATTATAATCTACAAAGGTATGCGTGAGCATCGCGAGAGATTTGAACAGTGTATTCCTGAGGTCAGAAGGGTTAAGGCGCTGTCAACAGCAAATGACCTTGAGCAGCGCATACGCATACTTCACACATACGGTTCGCGTGCCTGTGAGTGAAAGAGAAGAAACTATTCCGGCACCTTGGCGCGCGTCTAAAATCTTGCAAATAAGACACAAATAAAAAAAAGTATGGATTATTTGTGAAATATGACTCGTTAGCCGTGTAGGTATGAATATGTTGACTTCATGTTTTTAATTGCAGACCCATACGTCGAAAAAATAAAGACATAGAACCGTTTAATGATAATTTTAAGACCAATCTTTGCAATTATGTTCTATCGAGCCGATTTTGTTCAATTATGTATCGAGTCCGTCTAGCGTGTTTGAAATATGATGAAAATTAACATTATATTTTTTTTGTATTTTTTTTTGTGTGTAGTTTTTCTTAAAAAGTGCTTAAATAACATAAATTTCAACAAAATTAGTTGTTGTCAGCCTCTTAACAAATGTTAAATGAACATAGGTCGAATTATGTAATGCGTTTTTTAATTTCATTTTGTATGGACACTGACAATATGTGAAGCGTATTAGCGCACCTACCCATAGAAAATGAATTTTAAAAACGCATAATTATGTAACATGTTTTACTATACTCCTTATGACCTCAGCAAAAACACTGTTCTAATCTCTCGCAATACTCACGCATACCTTAAATAAGTAAAGTGATCAATTATTTTTGTTCGTCAGTATTTAAATAATATGTATGTGACTTCATCTAAGTCCGTCCGCGTGAAAGAATCACAAGACACAAAAAAAAATGCTTTTACAATTTTGAATCAGAGGAATTTCATGCGTCGATACATGCCGTCTCTACAGTTAATAACAAGCCCGTTAATAACAGTAACACTAAAAATCTAAATAAGATACTTACGGCAAAAAATTGCCTTACTAAAATCAGATTCTTATTAGATTCCATCTTACGAACCTACTGAATTAATGTCGTTCGATAAGCAATAACCAAATTTGGTTACATGGATGAATTTCAAGTGTAAAGTGGCAGGTGGATTAAATGCTGCCGAAAGTGGCAAAACTTTTAATTAGTCGGGCCCGGCTTTGTGATTTTGAATTTCAAACGAAATTATAATCTGAAGATTCTCTTCCTGCCCTGACCTTCGCATATTCAAATATTAAATCGAATCTAAATGAAAACTAAGTCTCGCCGACACTCGATCCATAAATTTATTGGTACGGCTTTAAATGGGAGTGGACATTTGCCTCGAAATTAAACTTGTTAGTGTCCCTTTTGGGTATAAATTGCCACCTCGTTACGCTTTTAGTGGGCTATACTGATTAATGATTAAGGCCTTAATTTTATGTTTTTTAAACTATTCTAATTTAAAACATAATGACAACAAACCGGATAACCCACGTATAAAAGCCGAAGGAATGCTCCGACAATTGTTTCGGACTATGCCGTAGTCCTTCATCAGAGAGCGCTCGCCCCGGCGGCTGCGAAACGAACACGTGACGTACGACGAGACGTACGCACGTACGGACGGACGTACGTACGTGTTACGTGAGTTATCCGGTTTGTTGTAATTATGTGTGAGTCTCATGGTTGTTTCATGTTAAAAGTATTCTAATTGATAAAAAAATATTAATATAGACATGAATTTCAAATATAAAAATTTGCATTTTTACCGTTTTTTTGTAATGTCCCGCTATTTACCTGACTAAATAAATACATTACTTAATTTGTGTGAAAAGTAACCCACGGTTGCTCCCGATGCACACCTAAATTATTTTATTATTTGTGTAAATTATGACGTTGAAATATTTCAAATTTAACGTGTATATAAACAAAATAAAAGCCTTCTTATTTAGGCCGCTATTCGACTAAATAGCAGGCAAGCTATTAGTAGAAATCATGCATTCGATCTTTTCGACTTAAACCTCCGTTGACACTATTTAAATGGTAGCCCTGCGCGTTGCTCCCACAACCACGAAAGTTTATTAAACTAAGGGATAATCGGCTTTAAGTCAATAGTATACAAGGGCTTGGGCATGTGCCGCATTATGGTGGTTCTGCCATTTTAGTCTGTTATCTTAGATTGCTGTAATCAATAGCCCCCAGGGAGCTCAAAAGGCAGTAGCAGCACGAACGTCACGAGATTTTCTATTATATAAAGACAACGGGTAATTTTTTGACATAAAACTACCGTGAAGCAAAGACGTCTATAAAATAATTATGTGTATAAGTATAAACAAATGAATTGTTATTTGTTAGTCTCTCTAAAACTCGATGACAGCAGAACCAATTTGGTTAATTTTGGTTTTGAAATATTTGTGGAAGTCCAGGGAAGGTATAAACGTTAAAACAATATTGAGATTTAAAAGAAGAACAAAAAAATAGAACAGGAGCAAGCCGCGGGAAACAGCTAGCAATGCGGAAAACAGCTATTAATATAATAATGATGGAATTGCATATTTGTAGTCTAGTAAGTATTAAAAAATTAAGGTAGTTCCTAGAGCTAGAGAGTAGTCGCAGTTCTGGGTTTACTTTCCATTTCAGCTCACTTTGAGAAAGAACGACGGATTGATTCGAAACATGATGGGCCATAAAGGCCGGCGTACAGCGGCTGGTCACACGCGTGCGTAGCGTACAGGTGGCGACAAATAAGTAAAATGTGGAGGGGATATGCGCAGTATGAAAATGATGTTGTTTTTCATACTGCGCATATCCCCTCCACGTTTTACTTATTTGCCGCCACCTGTACGCCGCGCATCTGATCTGGCATCTATCTCATCTAATCTAACTAATATTATAAATGCGAAAGTATGGATGGATGGATGAATGGATAGATGGATGGATGGATGGATGGATGTTTGTTTGTTACTCAATCACGCCAGAACGGCCCAACGGATCTGGATGAAATTTGGCACATAGATAGAGAAAAGTCTGGAATAGCACATAGGCTACTTTTTATCCCGGAAAATTGCGTAGTTGCCGTGGGATAGCGACAAACGGATTCTTTGCAGACGAAGTCGCTGGCAACAGCTAGTAGTTTCATACATTACAGCGCAACACGCAGCACGCGTTTGGTGTGCACCGGCCTATGATACTTCGACTGCAAATAAGAGCCCGAGAAACCTATTTCTATAATTAGCGGGTCACACGTTAAATGAGAGTAAGCAGAGTTAAATTACCCCCAAATTTAAAATTTACGGAGAAATATTACTCCGATTAAAATGTAAAAAATCATCAAAAAAATAATAAGGCAATAATCTTATGCAAATGATAAATCATTTAAGCCATCACAAGTATATCTTACTTACCCATCTCCCCTTTCAGCTCAGTCGTTAATTCTTTTAATTCGGCAAACGACGAATTTCCTAATTTACTCTAACGTTAGATACGATGAAAGAGACTTCATAAATAGAAAGCTTTCAAAGACCTTGGCATAAAAAATGAACAGCCGATTTTGCATAATTAAATGACTTATAATATAATAATATTTTAAAAAGGTTTACTCTTTGTAAATAAATGTCCATCTCTGGAGGACCTACTTATAAATTTATTTGTAATACCCGGTCCTACCGTCATCAACTTCCTAAATTTGACGTTTGCGTTGATGAATAGCATCCCTAACTACGTATCGTTGGTCCCTAACTAAGTAGTAAGTAATATCGCTTCTAAATAATATATTTTTTGAAATTAACGCTGGGCGTTCGCCATAGCAGAAAAAGCTTCTCAATTTTGTCCTGTCTATATTTCCTTTATCTTGTTAATTGTTTGTGTGGAGATCAACGAAACATTTTTATATTTTGTGTTCGCAAATAATATGCCCCCCCTCCCCATAAACAATTAGCCATCTCACTCTGAGATGGGGGGTTCCGTAATTTACCAGAAACCAAAGACGTTTAGAGGATTGCATTATTTTATTTCATTCGATGAAAATTATAATGGACGCTATGAAATTCCTTTTGAACTTTCTTTGAAATAGAATTCATAATTTGTAACGGCTACAGAACCAGATTTTTTAGGGTACCGTCAATGTCAGAAGGTGTTTATCGTACCTTGTTACATTGACACGTTTGTTAATCAGGTATAACGTCAGGATGTCGAGCGTAAAGCGACAAAGTACGCATGTAAGTAAATCTTGTTGTGTTTCGCATATTTTTATCCAGTTAGTCTAATACGAGTGTTACAAGCAATCCGTGGATAGATCTGAACAGCAGTTGTTAAGATTGCGATGATGGACAAACAGCAGTTTTATCATGGGTAAGCTATTAATACAGAATTGGGTAACTCGAAGCATTGAGATGTTTTTTATGGTTGACCTGATGATAAATGGAGCAGCAATCCACAAACCCCCATGACACCAGAGTGTGTACCATGCGTTGCCGTTTGTTAACCTAGAAAGTTAAAATAGTAATTTAGTTATTTCATCGGTTGTATTTCACCAGCAGTGTAAACTGGCGACTGGCATAGTAAGTACTAGTTCCTACCGCACACCCCTATCAAAGTCCGTTTTCTTCATTGAATTATCAAATTACCACTGTGAACAAAAGAAGCAAGATTATACTTTTGTTTACTTTATAAGTAATAAAAAAAACCGTGAAACCACAGTCAACCCTTAAAAAATATGTGTCATACCTAGATACCTGCATAAAATAAAGCGTAAGTATCTATATAAAGCATACACCAGTGACTTGACACTAAGCTAAGTCTGATATAATTATCTCTACGCATTATTTTACTCCATATCTGCGTCTTGCGGCGAACGTGAGCTAAATTGAAAAAGCAAAAATATATAGAACAGAAACATAATTAGGCATACGGAGCATATATCTTTTAATACTTACCTAACGTTGTAAGTACTCATAAGCGCTTGTCTTTGAACATTTTGCTCTACAAATGCAAATAAGCTGGTAACTACCTACACTTATGAAGTTAAAGAAGTTCTTCCTATACGCAACTCTATCATTTATGATAGAGATCTTTTGTAGAGCGTTTTTAACTCTTTATCATTTTATATGGGACGAATCTAGTAAAAATTACAGTACTACATAAATGTTTATTTAAAAAGATAACAAATTTACTCAAAGGTTACCTTAATTTATTTTAACATAACAGTAGAAGAATCATAAAATGGTAGATTGAAAATAAAAATTAAATTAACTGCGGAGTACGTCGTTGGCTTGCGTTTTGTGATGGCGTTGTGCACAATGTTTGAAACGATATATATATCATTAATGATATATGAAATCAATTATTATATTTAATCTCTTTTAATAGGTAAAATTTAATATCTTCATTATTCTGGGTGAAGTTATGAAGTTAAAGAAGTTCTTCCTATACGCAACTCTATCATTTATGATAGAGATCTTTTGTAGAGCGTTTTTAACTCTTTATCATTTTATATGGGACGAATCTAGTAAAAATTACAGTACTACATAAATTTTTATTTAAAAAGATAACAAATCTACTCAAAGGTTACCTTAATTTATTTTAACACTAGCTGTTGCCCGCGACTTCGTCCGCGTGTGTTTTTTGTGATAGTCTAGAGCTATTCTCGATATCAAAATTGTTATTATTATACCCTTACAATAATATGTACTAATCCTTAAACAGGCACATTCAAATAGTTTTCTCGAATAGGTAGGTACTATGTACATTCAGATTTTAAGTATTTGTGAAAATTTTGTAAGCTAGCTTACCTTGAAGTGTTTAAGATACATATTGCGCTAAGGCCCAGCAGCGCAGCGTTATATATTCTTTGGCAGTGTGGTATTTAACCAAAACAATAAGAATCTTATAAAAAGTCTGAGGACAGAAACTTTTACAATTTCAGTAACCAACTTTTTCACAATAAAATTCTGACATGTTCGTAGCGCAGGCGTAAACGCGCCTTTGATTTTGCTTTTTTTAGGCAAAGGTACTGAGAGCATACAGCCAAGCGTTTCATTCACGCCGCCCTCATAATAATGTCAGCTTATTATTTATTATTTACTAATTTATTATTTATATTATAAGAGTGCGTTTGAAAACCAAACGCGTTGTGAATAATAGCGCAATAAATAAAAACAAAGTAACGGTATTGCATATTGAACTTTAGGTGTTAGGTAAAGAACACAATTTCGGACGCCAATTTAGGTTGGACAAAAATGTCTTCGTTGAAAAAATACCTGTGCAGAAAGTAATTATTTCATTAATGTTTTTTCACAATTGACACACTTTTCCGGCTTTATGTCCTATATACATTTTCTTCATACTATTATTGTATTTGTAATTATTACCAACTACTTATACCGAGGAAAGCAGATTTTTTGAGTTCCGCTATTTTGTGCGTAATCACCTTAAAAATCAAATTTCAAGAAAACTGAAAAATTATATTTACCTGTATTAGATTGGAAGTATATGTAGCAACTTTAAAAGGTTAAACTTCATTGGTTTTTATTTTATAGGTGTATGAAGTTCATTATTTTTTAACACAAAACCCTCTTTTTTGCGTCTCTGGGTGAGATAAAAAAAAATGCTGAAACAGGTATTTCTTTATTTTTATTACTGAGTATATATTCTGAGTTTCATGATTCTAGAACAATCTAATTTTTTTTTTCATACAAACTTTAACCCCCCTTTTCACCCCCTTTTTCTAATATTTTCCAAAATTTCTATAGCCTAGATCCTATTCTGAATGTATTTAAATAGATTTGTGAACATTTTAACAATATCCGTTCAGTAGTTTTTACGTGATGCTCAGTCAAACAAACAAACAAACAAACAAAAATTTTAAAAATGGTTTTAATATGTTCAGTTACTTATTTTAAGTCACCCTGGTCGGTTTTTTTTTTTAAATATTCAATGTACAGATTTTTTGGTCTCTACGATTTTATTATATAGACGCTTGAAAGGAGAAATGTCATAAGCGACATTTTTTGTGATATTGAGTTATATATATCGTTGAAATCAGCAGATTTTTCCGCGTCGAATGGGCTAGGTCTCGTGTGCGTATGACGACTTTCGTGTCGCTTATCCCATCGGTGATTTTTAGAGACACCGACCTATTTTTTTTACTAAACGACGTCTTTTTTTTTAAATTTCTGAATATTGGAGATTAGATAAAATGATTTTTTAGACAATGTACCTTATACGGTTTGGCTTTTTACGACTTTCCTTCCATTTGTCGGTTATATTTTTTTACCTCATCGTATAACGTATTTTTATTTACATTATATCATTTTACCAGTATCTACATAAAAACAAAAAATGGCTTAGATCAAATAACCTTAATGTTATTATCCGCACTATTGTAGGTTATCGCCTTTTAACTGATATTAGTTTCGATAATCATGTCGCTTATCCTCCTTTACTTGCAATAATTTTTAAACACTACTGTCGCTTATTCCTTTTTACCTGGATATAAATATAAACTAGGAGGTTGAGTAGATCGTTTTAAAAAACACATAATTTGTATTCGAGCTAGTTGTTAGATAACTTTTTCTATACATGTTTCTAAAACAGAACGTATTTATATCAATAGAGCGCATTCAAAAAAGTCTGTTATTACCCATCTAAAATATTTTAGGTGTTACATACGCACCGTCCGCCGAAACGTGTGTACCACACAAACGCCATCTACTTAAATAAATTCAGTACGCTTCGGGACGTGTAGGTAGGCATAATTGATCGAGCTGTACTACATCTTAAGTAATTTCACACATAAATGCTAATGATTTACGGTATAAATATTATTTACCAATGATTTCGTTGTGTATTATTCTTTTACTTTTAGGTGAATAATGCATAGAAAAATGCGAATTTTAGATAGTAGCCTTGAAAAGCGCCGGGATACGGATGCTGCATATGCGAACATGAAGAAAGTGAAGATCTCATATTATGAGTGTGATTAGGTCTGGAGTGATCAATTAAATTTGTGATTATGTTTGTGTCAAAAAATGTTTGTGGTCGACATACATACATATATAATGGATCTTTTTATGTGCAAACATATTGTTTGTCACAAAAAGATTCCACTCCAAACACACTTCAAGGATACTTTTCCCGACAGTGGTCCACAAGTTGTTTAATAATTAAGTATTATATTATTTATATTATTACAACTATATTTTGATCTCTGATGATTGTTTAGTAATTTTATTTTTTTGTATTTTCTTGGATAGGTGAAGTACATACCTACATCTAATTTTGTTTTCTTTTAATAAAAATTTAATTTCGTAACAGGCGTTACATTTACTTCTTTTATTAATGACTAAAATCAAATTCTGGTGGTGATTAATGTAGAAAAGAAATAAAATGAGAGGCAAATTTAAGGTTAGATCAAATATTTTGAAATTTAAAATTGTCGCTCATTGCAGTTAGATTATTTATCTTGATTAAATTTCTGGGCCATAGTGACTTTTGTATAATATAACCGTGATATTAAATTTGAAATGTTTGCGATTGGATAGTTTCTCTTAATTATCTTTCAAAACATTTTTCCGGTTAGACTCTTTTACTCGATTCATTTTTCGTCACATAATTTGGTTAAATCATTTTACCTCCTGCTGTTTTTGGGACCAATTTGCGTAAGCGACACAAAATCCTGATGTAATACTTTTTTGGGTAATGTATTAAACACATTATATAGAGAACACCACTATGATCATGTACAAAGTTGATTTTCTAAAATAAGTTAACAAATAGAATTATAATTAATTTTTTTCAAAAAATTGCGCGGTTTTTTGGCTCTCCTGTAAAATTACCATTGTGTCGCTTATGACATTTCTCCTTTCAAGCGTCGATATGTATAGATAACAGTAGAAGAATCATAAAATGGTAGATTGAAAATAAAAATTAAATTAACTGCGGAGTACGTCGTTGGCTTGCGTTTTGTGATGGCGTTGTGCACAATGTTTGAAACGATATATATATCATTAATGATATATGAAATCAATTATTATATTTAATCTCTTTTAATAGGTAAAATTTAATATCTTCATTATTCTGGGTGCTTTTCTTCCAGGTTCCGTTTGTCTTTTCATAACTGTACTTACATGACGCTGAATGTACCTATGTGCAATAAAATCCCTTATTTCTTTTCAGAGTCACACGACGCCACAGATTACTTAACAGTTACTTTTGTGCTTACAAGAGGTATCGTTAATGGAAACTTAAGCTAACTAAGGCTTCGTAATGAGACAAACGAGTGATAAATTTAAAGCACCGTTACAAAGTCCAGCATTGAATCAATTCCCAACAGTCGTTAATTATTGCGTCGGGCGGCCAACGGTCACTTCACTAAGTGAAATTATGGACCTGTTCCGACACAAAATTTAAATTCTAAACTATTTCACCCTCGTCTTTATACTGATATTCAGCTGGCTCGTGATAACCTATGTCGGAAAGTTAGAAAATGGGTCAATGTTTTCCATTCATTCTCTTCCATGCTTTGACAGTAGACAAGTTTGTTTTAGTTTTGTTCGGGAACGAGTAATGTCGGGGAATGTAAAGTTAAAAAACACAAGTCGCTTTAAATATCTGGCTATTGTTTCATTCATTAGAGTATTATAAAACTATGTTTTTCGTACAGAACAACTGGCCTAGTGGCAGTCGTTCCATGTCGTTGAGAATTCGATTCTAAAATGAAAAATTGCGGGTGGTAGGGCCTTGTGCAAGGTCCGTCCGGATCGCTACTACCATCTTACTCGCTAATCCTGCCGCTAAGCAGCAGTGCTTGCACTGCTCAGCTGCGTTCTGGTGTGGAGAGTAAGACAGCCGGGGAAATTACGGGCACAAGAGGCATTTCGTCTAAGTCCTCTAGGTTGGCAACGCATCTGCAATCCCTGGGATTGCGGGTGTCTATGGGCAGTGGTGATCGCTTACCATCAGGTGACCCACTTGCTCGTTTGCCTTCCAATTCGCATTAAAAAAAAAAAGCAAAAAAACCAGTTTGTAGTTCATTTATATGAAATCAAACTATTATTTGAGCTTGACGAAAACGACCGGTTCAATGAGACCTCCCACTTACATTTGATCAATCAAATTTTAACAACAAAGTTCCGGACTAGTGGTTCAATAGTATAATAATGTTTTGAAAATTATTAAGCTACAATCAAAAGGGCGACTTAACTTTTGCATTAACTCAAAAATAAAAAAGATTAATAGCAGAACAAACGAAACTTCTGCCGAGCCGGGTAAATAGTATCGTAATAAATTGCGCATTTGCTTGACTTTATTTTGTCGAATACGAATGGTAAATGGAATTGATGTAACAATTTCAACAAACTGCCTAACTTGTTCGCCCAACTGCTCCCCTCCTCAGTTACAGACTGTGGAAAGAGGTATCTTTTTAGTTCGGTTGTTCAAGTAACGACAAGAAAAAACCATTCCAGTACATTTTATTGAGTTGTCTTTCCGAAGTATTTTTTAGCTATCCTATTGATATGTACCTAACTAGTACCAATGATATGATGGATATCCGTATTCGCGGATATTGGAGATGAAAAAATAAACATTTTTCTTAACAGATCCTTGGGAGAGAATTTGATAAAATGTATCAATGATTATAACATCTCATACGTTATTTTATTTAAATTGTGTAAAATAAAATGAGTATTTACCACATTTGAAATGAAAACATGAAGCAAACAATCAGTCCGCTATCACATACGTATTACGAGTGCAAAGCAAGAAAGTGCTGGTCCTCGTAATTATAATATTAATTTCTATACTTTTTGATTCTTTTAGATACCTACGTCCGTATATTTTTTTAACGTAACGAATAAGCAAAGAAACAAACTTGCTTGAAAGAAACAAACCATTTCCTGATTTTGTAGCGAAGCGTTTTCTTAATTAATACGTGTTATGATAGAATTGCGATCTGTTAGCTTAAAAAGGGTTTCATTAAAAATTATAAAAGAAAGACTCAAAGTAAATAATGTTCAACGATTCGAAAGCAAGCCGACGCATTTTTAAAAGGAATGTTTTATTTTAAATTTCTCCTTTGTCCGTCTTTCTACATTTGTAAATAAGCTTCGCAAAATGAGGTAGAATAGAATATTTAAATTGCGATCTCATCATTCTTACATCTTCGATAATATTTTAGCCCGTAATTTAAATAAAGCTACTTCTTATCAAAAGTTTTTCGTAAATCAAGTAGTCGTTTCAGTTACAATAATCAATCGACTTGCAGTAATTTTTTCTACCTAAATTAACTTACAGGTTTTTTTATAGTTCAAAAAACATTTTTAATTAAGTCTACGTTAATTTTAATTCATAAAGCTAATGTAGACTGTATTAAAAAGTAATTAAGTAGCCAAAACTAAACTAAATCCAAATAAGGCCCTCGTGGCATGGTGCCAGATTATATCACGAACAGAGGGAAGTTTCGTAATCGAATTCTTCCTGAGGATGTGATTTAGAGAACCTATTTTGTTTAAAGACTTTCGAAGTTGCTCGTTAATGCGTGGCCGCAGAGAGGGAATACAAATAAGATGTTTAGGAACGTCACAAACTATCAATTCTGCGTCACACAAAACGCTCGACATTTTATTGTGAAAACTATAAACGACGTTCTCAGTTTTTTTACGATTTAACTGTTATAACTACAGTAAATTTATTTTTAACTTGAAATAATCGGTCACATTTTATGTATATTTTATCAACATTTCCAATCACTAGTTTGTCTATTATCACTTTTGATGTTACGTTTATTTACATGATAGGACACGTAAGGATGAATGGACCATAGGTAGCCAAAAGATTATGTAATCTTCAAACCAAATTCTTGGGATATCGTAGCTACAACAGAATTCTTCAAAACAACCGCAACCGCTACCAGGAGGAACCGTATGTAGCGGGACTAAAGCACACAATAGGTAATAGTACTCAGTACTAAAGCCCGGCCAGAGCGATGGGAAGGCAAACAAGTCGTTTACTCGTTTGTATCAGGCCCTGTTTGTACACTCATTAGACCGCCTTTTGGCACGAGCGGACTCGGCACGCTCTTCGGAACAATCACATAGGTACATACAGAGATACAACTAATACACACAATAGCCAGTAATCCTGCCTATGTTATCCGACAGGACGAATATGAATATTCTGCTTTGTTTGATATCCAATCATGTAGATGTCGGATATAATTGCCAAAGTTTGGGTAACGATTCTGTTATAGATCAAATCACAGGCGGTGGTTATTGTCACTGGTGACTGCGAATGTATTATGTATCTTTATCTTATGTAAACATTTTTTCATCATATTTTTAATGGAAAATTTTAATGTAACCCGTGCAATAATTTACTCCAATACTCCTGGTAAGATAAGAATCATTTCCGACATTCAAAACTCCATCTACATTTACCAATTTCTAACGTAATCAGATCCCCTTTTCGATATGCTCTTCATTTAGCTGAGCCGAATAATTAAACCAATGATTTAGAATTCCATTAACGTTGGAAATTTACTTAAAACAATACGAAATAGACTAACATCAGACATTGAAACCACAATCTTATTTCCCGATTTTTAATTGGATCATTATCACAATAATTGAGGCACGGTGGAGATAATGAAAGAATAGATATGTAACTGACGTCTGCGTGCATACTCGTGTAGCTTTATCGTCCAAATCACGCAAATCGATTGCATTGACATTAATGGCTCCACACTCATCGATAAAGCGTTTATCAAGAGATACGTGCTCGCTACTTCAAATAGCCATGGTTATTATTAGCCGAACGGTTTTAACAGGAACAATACGACGTATTGTTCACGTGAGTGACCTCAGTATGTTCAACCTGCGCCCAGTGAAATACCGCATTTATTTTCAAGTGACGGGAATGAATCACTGAACGCTCAGTTTTAAATTAGGCATATCCAAAATTATAGGCGGAAATAATGCTCTTAAGGGTCAGTTCACTCGTATACCGCAATTAGTGAAAAGGGCGGTCTTCTTCAGACTTTTCATTAAATTTCTGAGACAATCGTGGCCTTAACATGACGTCTTAATGCGATTCAGTTTAGGTTCGCTCGCTGACAGATTCATACTAAAAGTGACAGCTAAAACTAGATCTGAGTCGGAATTGACAACATTTCATATTTCTGAGCCTATAATATTAATGGTTCTCTGTATTTTGTTTGAAAAGATGAACATGCTGACAGTTTAATTTTTTCGCTAGGGCTTGTATTTAATTTATAATTAATTTATTAATTTGTGCTTATTCTAAAAGGGCGTAAGTCCGATACTATCACAGAATACACACTTATCCCTTTGGCTTTTCTCTATAGAAAAAAAACTGACGTTAATTTCAAATTGTCAATGTCAGGCCCTATTCTTCAATATTAGATTTTCGAGGTTCGCTTCGTGCTGTTCCGCTCATAGAAATAGTCATTATCTTGAGAGTGCGAGTGAAGGTATGCAACGAATTTCGAAAACAGAATTTCAGAGTTGCCCCCCTTGTACTTTGAAGTTGTCAAAAATACAAAATTATGATCGCTTATTTTTTCTCGTGAAAAAGGCAAAGGCGTTTCACCTATCCTGTGGTAGTTTTGGTAAAATTAGGACGTATTTTTAATTAATTTTTATTTTTTATAATAAGCGATATTAAAATTATATAAACATATTACAGTGATCAGGAGGCAAAATGCTTTCGAACCATATATACATTTTCAGGTATTATAAAAATGAAATGTTGTCAATTAGGACGTCATGGTAAGGCCCCTGGACTTAAATATAAATGCGTGTAATGACCAGGATATAGTGTACAACATTTTAAAGCTTCCTCTGCTTATCGTAATTATTTCATGTTAATCGGTAAGTCTGTAAAAAAAGACATATCGATTTGTTATCAAAATCATGATGATGCCCACGTACGTAATGTTATCTGGTACCATAGAGGAATTACCAACTAGAGTGGTAATGAGAGGTATAAAATTCTAGCAACACAATGACATGACTTAATAGTAGCACTTATTTTTCGCGATTGCTTTTCCTTTATTTTTTACACAGAGCAAAGTCATTTAAGTACTTAGTTAGAATTTTGATCATATATTTACTTTTTGGTTTTTACCAATAGGAATCAATCGAGTTTCACTCACTATGCTACACAACGACTAAACATTCTATCCATATCGATTATTATGGCTGCTGGCTCAACTCTAGTGGCCTGTTTGACCTTCTTCTGGCCAATCAGAATCCGGCATTCGCCAATTTCGACTTGGCTTAATTTTATCTCATACAAATCACGAGTACATTGTCATGGCATTTCCTCTCTATTATGTTGTTTACTCTGTTTGGTATTTACCTACCTATATTGTTTACGTAAAAGTTGAAACAAGAACTCGCCGCAATTACGAAGTCCATTCAGCGATCTAAACACGTGTCCAAGTTTTCAGGTAATTAAATTGTAAACAACGTCTTCTCTCATTAATAGACTAAGTATGAATTGGGGATCAAACCACTAAACCAATTCTTACTTCCAAAAATGTAGAATTAGACTGGATATAGGTGCAAAAAATACTGAAAAGCGGAGCTCTGTGTCTGAATCAGTGAGCGACCGAATGAACGATTATTGACTCTGACTAAGAAGCTATAGATACCCATACATAGGAACGTTGACCCACGCATGAAGCAGATGCATATGTTTCAAAATTGATCCAGAATAATTCAGCAGTTGATTGAGTAATGATACTTAATCAACTATATATGTATTTTACATTTTTTTAAGTGAAAACTTCTTTTGCGGCACTGAGCGCTTTTTTGGGATGGGTAAAAAATGATAATTTCGCGTCAGACGTAAGAGGGAGAGTTTAAGTGTACCAGGATATCAGGATACGCTAAGAGCTTATTTTGACATACGAATGAATCGCGTTCGATTTTTGAAGTGTTTTTTGTTGAGTCGTGCGTGGAGCAAAAGTACCTACTAGGGCAACAGCACAATTGTTAGTGGTCTGACAATATAAATAATAAGTACTTGCGTTTTTTTTTGTAAGCGGCCAGTACGGTAGTTACGCGTGTTGACTTTCATGGAGGTTACAACATTAAAATCTAATCTAAGCTGCGGTTTTCACTAATGCCGGCACTCCCGTCCCGTAACCTACCCGTCGCTTTTTTTTTATCGTGGTGGTCGTAATGTTTGTGTACATCAGTCGATGTTCAAGTTTGCGTTGTCAATGGGAAGACTTAAGAGGGCGCAACGGAATCTCGTCTTATTTTGCTAAAATTCATAAGTTTGGAAGTTGTTTTAGGTCCATATGGCAGATTCTTAGAATATACGAAAGGTTTTAGAAAGTAGTCTAAACAAAGCGCACCACAGAGTAAAAATTTGAGTTGGTATTCACGTTTTCTGACTCTACTCTACTTTTCTGATGCAAAATATAGTTGACAAGTGCACTACGGATGCCAAACGATGAAATTCTTGCAGTTTATTGAAAAAAACACAATATTCAAAAATGGGTAAAAATCATCAAATTCAATATATGTTTTTAAACAATTATCCCAGTACTTTTCTATGAAATATGTTTATATCAATAGTTATTTCCTAATATTAAAATATTTTTCGTCTCAATAATCCTTTGAGGCTTTGATTGGTATTTATACAAATTTTTGAAATCGAATATAAAACGAGAAACTCGAACAGCGATCATGAAAAGTAAGTAAATACTTTATTGTAAAAATTAAAAGAAACAAACACAATAAAAAATCACAAAAAAAGATCAGATACCTATTTCCAAAAACAACTGTAAAAAAAAAGTTTTAAAGTTTGACTTGTTACGAAAAGCTTAAACGCTCTTAATTTTGAATCCAGAATTTCGATGATAAAACCTTTACAGGGGGGTGTTTAATCAAACTTACTCAACCACTTACTGAAATATTCAGAAGCAATCCCTCTACTCACCTTGTAGATGAACATTTTATTTTTTGTATACTTGTCCGAGCCGTGATGGAGTAGTATCATCTAGTGCGCTTAGCACAAATATCTTGAGTCGCTTGAGACTGAGTGTGCAAAAATAAAATCCACCAGTAAGAAGACCTTTTTTTCCCAGTCTCGCTCAGCGCTGCTTTACTATTGGTGGATATTACGTTTTCTCGTATATCTCTAGCGAATACGCAACTTAATATAGGACTGTATAGAATGGTGTAGATTTGTCTCAAGATATTGATTAACTTGATTCCTGTTTATCTTTAATTTGCTTGTAAGGCGGTTATGTTAGGCGTACTATGGAGCCACCGGGGCTTTCCAAATATAAACAAGTCACAAAATTGCTTGTCTCGACTTCATTTGAATTATTCGCCAACTTCCTTATGTTCCATTCATGACAGTTCAAACAACATCGGGTAGGTATGTTGGTATGTGCCTTTTTAGATGATCGGACCCAAGACTGTATGCATAATTAAGTATAACTCCTAGTTCATTTATAAGGTTTACTTAAACGACAAAGGGGCGAATGTAAACTTGTATTCGCAATTTAATACGCTTATCGACATCTCAATTCAGGGTCTGATCCCAACCCAAAGGCTTTGGTTTTGAACCGTAGGAAGACACGGGGTCGTTCATACAACATGTAATATTCAAATGGAATTGTTAACTACTAACAGCAACTTTGCATACGCGTGCTTATAATGTATCACTGCCTAGCGCAGAATTGCTTTACATGCAGCTTTCTGGCTTATATTTTAAAAGTAAAGTTCGCAAAGTGAGGTGCGTTCCCGCGGGTGTACCTACCTTAACATACATAATGTATTGCCGCGCCGTTTTCGCATCCCGCAATGAGACGCAAAATATACGCAACGCAACACTTAGCCTACAATCACTGGCAAACCATAATAACATCAGTTTCAAACTTTTCGGAAAATATCTTCATGGTGTGGGCTTTCACAACGGAGTTGCAGGCCGCACCACACCGCCCTAGAAGTCCCAGTGGCTTAATTATAATCCTATCCTACTAATATTATAAATGCGAAGTTTGTGAGTGATGATGTGACGATGTGAGTGAGTGTGTATGTTTGTTCCTTCTTCACGCTAAAACTACTGAACGGATTTAGATAAAATTTAGAACGAAGATAGCTGGTACCCTAAATTAAAACATAGGCTACTTTTATCCTGGAAAATAGTATGGTTCCTGCGGGATAGCGATAAACAAATCAATTGCTAATTCTACGCGGACGAAGTCGCGGGCAGAAGCTAGTGGTGAGATAAACCGTTTAATTTTCAGTTTATTATACTCACGTCCCCACGTCTTGCAGGATTCCTTGGGCGATGGTGATCGCTTTTCATCGAGTGACCCGTCTGCTCGTTTGCCCCCTCTTATATAAAAAAAAACTAACTTCGCCCGCGTCAAATCAGCAAGTGACATGTTTATCGCTATCCCGCGGGAACTATGCGGTTTTCCGGGATGAAAAGTAGCCTATGACCTGAACCGTGATTTTCTCAACCGATAAGTAAAGTTTGCATCATAATTCGTTTAGACGCTTTCAGGTGACTCGCAAATATATACAGACATATAGACAAAAAATCTAATAAAAACTGTTGGAATATGTTCTGTTATTCTAACTAAATAATTCTAAGCATCCCTAGCCATTTTTTTCAAAATATTTATATTCCATGTACAGACTTTTGACCCACTTCAGCTTTATGATATTATGTACTTATTTTATAGATCAATGTCTCACAATTTTTTAAATAATACCTACTGTGTGCTGTGGTAGAATAGATACTACATACCTCAAAGGTATTTAGTTAGCGACTAATCCTGTGTACGGATTTTAGAGCAGGACTTGTATACTTCTGTCTGTTGCTATGATAGATGGATTTCATTCATAATTATATTTTAATCATTTCGAAATCCATCATTAATATCTCATCGGTAGAATTAATTGGGCGTGGAATGAAACGCGCGGCTGCTAACCCAGTGCAATCTTCCGTGTTCGGTTTTAAAGCAGACATTAGGCAAAATCAATATCGAAACTGGACAGAATAATGGTAAAAGTATCCCGTTTAAAGAGAGTCATGGCTAATTTTGAAAGAGTAAGCGTAATTTCTTTCATGACGACACTTTAAGCCACCTGCTACGCTTACGCACGCTCTCAAGGACTGCTATTATTTTGGAAACCTACAGAGAACAACTTTGTTTAGTGACACAATGAAAGTTGTAACGACGAAAGTCTTATTAATGTTAGGTAATAGAAGAAACAACTTCATTCAAATTCTCTGCAATTTCTTTTAACAATAAGCTGTATAAAATTACCTAGAAAGCGCGAACGTTCATAATTATAAATGAAAATAACATACAAGTTATAGTGGTATGTCTCTATTTTGGTTTTTGTACCTAGATTCATGGAATATCATTTACCTCTATCATTTAATTGAATTAAAATTAGATTGTTTTTTATAGATCAATCAAACATACTCGCCACCGCAACAAGAAAATAAAAACACCGTACGACCAAAACTATAATTTCCGTGAAAAACATTTACTTAGGTAGGCGTAGTAGTGAAAAATGCGACATAACCCGGCACACGGTAAGCACTATGATGATGAAAAATCAAAGTGTTGCCTCGAAGCTATCCGTCTATGTCGTGGAGGCATAAACGGCGTCACAGCTTACCTAACTATAGTAGGTATACACATAGTGGTTGTACAGTCGCCATCAGATATATCGTAGCGGGCGAGGTCCTCAAATAATTCGGAGCAGCCTTAAATTTCAATAAATTCGTTACACTATAAGGCTAATAACATCAGAACACGCAATTAGTCATAAATATAATAGCAGCGACTTTTCAATAAAATCGCGACGTCACAGATCGTCAAATTTATCGATGCAGACAGGCCGACCATAAAGATCGGAACATTTTTGGAAAATATACCTTAACTTTGTGACAAACAGTTCAAATTACAGTGTGTTTATAATAAAATTAGTTTTATAAAATAGAACTACATGCTTTGACTTATAACAGCAGAAGATGAAAAATTTTATTCGTAAAAAAAGTATATGGCAATTTAGTGGCCAGTAACAATTATACAACAAGAAAGGTTTTATGTTACTAACACAGTGAATTATGCATGCAGACGCGTACACTATATAGGTGACATATCTTTCATTTTGGCATGACGTTTGAGCCTTATTTGTATTTTGTTTAGAATTCGAATCTATTATTATATACGTAAGGTTTATTTTCCACATATGTTCCGATATTTGTGATCAGCCTGACTGCGTCGATACCTTTGACGATATGTGCTTGATTATATTTTTAGCTCATTGAACGTCCCGAATTTATTGAAAATTCGCTGCTCTTATGTTTATGACGGATTGCGTGTTCCGATGTTATTAACCATATCTAGTGTAACGAATTTATTGAAATTTAATGCTGCTCCGAAATATTTGAGGACCTCGCCCGCTACGATATATCTGATGGCGACTGTACCATAGAATAAGTAAGAACATAGTAGAACGGAATCTCCCGCTCCGGCCGGACTCAAGGTCACGATTTACAGTACTTGTTAAACGAGCGGCTCAGTTCACGCGCATTTGGCATTTTTGCGCGTTCCGTCCCGTAGGTACTCATCTAGTTTTACGTGAGCCTGTATGTATTTTATTTTATATTTGTCGGTAAGTAATACTTACTTAAATCATCTTAAATGGCTTCATTTGGTATGGCACTTGTAATAACTTCTTCCTTAATATAATATGTAGGTACGTACCTAATGATTTATAAATTTAATATTTTGTAAAACTAGAATAAAATAATGATTTCAAAGTAAATAAAAACTTAAATTTTAGCGATATATATTGCACCAAATAAACCTTTTCCTTTCTTTCTTTCTTTCTTTTATATTATCTTTAGACGTAAGTATAATATTTAACGGTAAGCAACCCTAGCAATACGCCTGGACGACAGAGGGGCGTAACGACTTGAAGGGGGAAGTAGGTATATAAATGGCGGCGTTTTGGGCGCGGTCAAAAGAGATTCCCTTCTACCCTGTTATTATCTATTCTATGGTTGTACTGTGCCAGTGTAATGCATGTTCGTTGTCGACCCTCGCTCGGCCATTTCTAAGCAAATACCTCGATCTGGCTAAATAAAATTAAAATTTCGAATAAAAGCTGCGTTAATGTTAAACCCTCACAGCGCCTTTTGTCTTTATCTTAAGCATTAGGTACAGGTACGTAAGATGGAGTGCTGTTTTGAATTTAGTATGGCAAAACATAGGTGTCTAATAATAGTATTAGCTGGACCTATTTTACTTATCGGTAGAACGGTAGGTAAGTTTAAACTATATTAGGATAATGTAAGTTGAAAAAATACATCTAGTCTAGTGTAGTAGTGTAGTATAGTCTGATTTGTGGTGTCCAATAAAGAGTATTTGTATTGTATTGTAAATAATATAAATGTTCCATAATATTAGGTTTCATTATAGGTATAGTTTTTGAGTTTGTGAGGTTGACTTTCATGTAGTCTGAGTTTTTCTAGTAAATACCTAGTCCAAAAGCTCCTATGGTCCAAATTTGACTCAAATAGTGTCGTACAGACACATCATTCAAACAGATGACGCTTAGCGACAAATATTCGCATAGTAATAAATTTAAGTATATTTCAATTTTGATAAACTATTTCATTACATTTAGTGCGCTTTCGATACATTCGCACCTGAAAGTAGTAACCAATTGCACAACAATAGTACTAAATCGCAGAACAGAAATAGGTAGCCATGGACGCGGCTATTAAATGTGCCTATTAATAAAATGTGTATTGTTTAGTGCCTTTGAAACACCAAAAGATCGTAAAGAGCGTGCGCAGGCGGCCGCGGCAATGCCGACAGCAATGTGGTGAGTCTTTACATTTCACTAAAAACTACTAAATTTACACAGCGTATGAATAAAAAGCTTGTATACCTAAGATGCAAATGAAGAATGTAAAGAAGTGACTTAGTAGGTACCGGATCAAATGACTTATTTATACGCTTCGAAATCGATAAGGCCGCCAAACTACCTATCTCCTACTAGATAGCCTAGTAGATAGGTACTTAATGAACTTCAAAAATAACATTGATAGGGTAATCAGGCTTCTTTGTCGCAGACAAGCTTGTTAAATCTCACAAATATACGAGTTCATTATTAGGTTAGTCAAGAAACTAAATCTTGAACACAACGTTTGGCTACAATTTTAAAGCAATTAGCCAGCTAATCCAAGGTTATTGAAATATAGCTTAGGCTCTTTTTACCCTGTAAAGGATAAAGAAGCGATTTATGTAAGTAAGTATGAAATATGAACAAAATACAACAGCTTATTTACATAAAGGTCGTAAAAAATCCGGCGTAAAAATAAATTGAAAACAGTTTAGGATAATGCGTACATTATCCCACGAATGCTTGAATTTTCCCGTACGTGCGTCTGGCGAGCGGCAGCGGTGCGTAACGCGGCACGCTCCGCGCGTTTCTTCCGGCTCCTCACAACATGGTACTCGGTACAGAATTACGTGAGCACCTGTGCTCCGAGTTTCCCGAGCACCCACGCCCCGCCGGCCATCCTCTCAACTTCCCAACTGTACGTAACACAACCCTTAACTTTTGCCAATTGATACGTGCAAGCACACTATCAACAAAAGGATCGACCAGTAACAACACTTGAAATTCTCCCCATTTTTAAAGGGTATTTGAGGGTGTTCAATTTCAAAGACATTGTTCTTGGTGAGGTAATGCGGAGCCGTCAAGAGATATGCGGAGGTGGCGGCTTAGGTGCCCTATTAAAAATGTATGTGTATTTTTTTGTTATATTTTTAGCGCGGGCTGCACTCAGCTGGGAGAGAGCCCACTACCTCACGTCGAATTGAGTCATAAAGCAACATTGACGTCAGTACATACTCGTACACTGCTCCTCCGTCGACTGCCATAGACGTTAGCGAAAGTATTTGCGAGATTAAAGAAGAATATCATCGGTCGTAACATGAAAATTTTAGTGAAATAGGTAGTATTACCATCTAAATGTAATAGTTTGCTATGAAGTTCTTAAGTCAATGTAGAAGCTGCTATCAATGGAGTCTTGAAATTATTACCATAAGAGTAGAAAGTAATATGCAAATGGAATGCAAAAACAACAACAGCTCTCTACATTGTGACAATTTGATAAACATACGCAAACGAGTACTCGCTGCTCAATTTTCTAAATTCTATGCTCATATAATTTATTTATTATTATTTATAAGCCTTTTTTTATTCCGAATTCGCTACAATTTCAGTAGGTAGGTACATGTTGTTGTTGTTGTTATTGTTGTTTATTTATTAAATTGTCGCGTAATTCGGCGTGCCTCATGGCATAGGCCTCCTCCGTGTATTGGAGGGTTTGGGCTATAGTTCCCACGCGCGCCCTGTGCGGATTGGGAACTTAACACACACCATTGAATTTCTTCGCAGATGTGTGCAGGTTTCCTCACGATGTTTTCCTTTACCGAAAAGCTCATGGCCAATTACAAATGTAATTTTCGCACATAAATTATATTGTAGATAGTGTTAATAAATCGTTTAGTTGTTAATCGATACTTTTCACTAATTCTTTAAATACTTACTGTTAAATGCACTTAATATTTATTCATTGATTGACCTAAACCATATGCAACGATATCTAACTAAAACCTGGATATATTATGAAAAGTTTGTTTACATAATTTTCAATTTCTGTAAAACCTTACATCGATCCCCGATTGTAGGCTAATGCTACCTCATGATATTTGATATTTATGGCAAAGCTAGAATAACCTATTGATTGTCATCGTAGGTAGGGCTAATATATAATGAAAGAGCTAATAAATTAAGCTTTTCGTACGTTACAGCTGAATGCCCACCACAAACAACAAACCAGGGTTCTGAAATTGTTTCTCGAACCAACGTGCTTATTTATATTTTACGTACGGTGCTGTTTCTATTTGTGTATGTTTACAATTCATTATACATCACAACGAAGTGATGTTTCGCGTTTCAATCGATCTCAAATCAATGTTGAAACAATTTCACTCCGCTTCCATCATTTGTTAATTAAACGTAGGTTTTGTGAATCGTATCGTATCACGTACCTAAGTACTTACGTCCGTATATTTTTGTTGGATACGCAGTCGGCCTTTTCAAGGAGCAGAAAGAAAAAGGAGATCGTTATTTGTTGAGGATCATTTGAGCGTCTCGTCCTATTTAATTTATTTATTTACCCGAAGTTCAGTTTCAGTAAATTAAGAAAATTAATGAAAAGAATAGTAATAAAGTTATGCGCCTTTAAATCATATAAATATTTCCTTAAGTGTAGGAGATTGTATTTTTGTGTTCTACTATGGCCGAAAAAGGGCAAAAACAGAACTCTTTTACTTAGTATCTTTGTTTGTCAGTCTATATATTAGTTAGTATTATTTCAGCCTATGTGTCAGTATTTTAAACCAGTGTCAGTCTGTTCCTGTATAATTATATATCTGTCTATCTGTATGTCAGTATGTTACAGGCATTTTACTCAGAAATTATAAAGGTTATGAATGTTTTAATAGAGGATGGCATAGAAAAAAAATGTTTTTTTTTTAATTAGTACCTACAGTTCGATAGCATTAGGACTTTAATAATACAATATCATACAATTCTTCAGCTTCGCATCACTGAAAGTATTTATCTACCTACAAAAAGTTTTGCTAAATCTGAAACTAAGTATAAATAGCGTTGTTTCAAATCAAATCAAGTTTCATATGTCTTATAACTTACAACTAAGTAAGACCCAAAAGCGTTTTCGTGTTCGCCTCAGCGCAAAGCTCGGTAAACTACAAACTGCCTACTCAACCAACCACTGCATAACTATAACAATAGAATTACTTATTCAATTTGGCAACATTTAGCAGCATTTGGCACCTCAGTCTTGCCATTTATTGGTTAACATAATTAACAGTCCCTTTGAACCTTTGGATCAATTTAATGATCTACATATTTGACACCAAGTTGTTAATGACAAGGTGAAGTGAAACGCTAAGTTAGGACGTCGATGAAGAAACATCTATTTGTTTTTCTTTGTATTTCGTATTTGAGTCTTATTCTGTAATTTTCTTTAAATCATTTTTCAGTTTTTTTTTTTACATAACTCGTGGACCTTAAGCAGAACCTTGTCGTAAAACGTCATTGATGTCAGAATATTATTGAAATTGTTTGTAAACATGGCGTTGATTCACTATGACAGTGTTCCATGTATGGTCAACAATTAAAGTCCTTAAGTGTACGGCCTCTTCTCAGATTTAGAAGAAATGCTTTTTTTTTTCCATGAACCCAGGTTCCCAGGAACAGTAAATAAGTAATATTAAAACCACTTCTCTAGATCATGTCAGTTCAATAATTTACCTACTGTCAACTCAACGATTTTACAGAACAAAATACTTTATTTTAACCGACGTATGTTTGTTTATCAAATATCAATATTCCGTAGTATGCCTAAGGAAATTGTGGGCACGTCATTTTAAAATATCCATTTTGTTAGAGAAATAAACGTGTCCATATCATATTTCATCTGTCAACTCGGTAGCTTTGTCGTTAAGGAAAGATAAATATACCTGCACCATGCCGGATACCAGATACGCTTGTAACAATCTGAAGATAGGGACATAGAATAGGATTATTTATGCTGATCCACGTAGGTATAACAAACCTACGTCAGTGTACTACGGGTATGTGTCTATTATAATGCGTAAAATTGACCAATTACATAGAAAGATTAATTATTTCGTTCCAATTTATTCATATATACTCGGGACCAAAAAACGGAGTAACTTACCAGGGGCGTAGCGTGCCTTGGTGGGGCCCCGTATAAAAAAATATTTGGGGGCCCTTATGAACGGTAAAGATTTCTCACATTTATCTTTGCTTACGCACGTCGGGGGCCCCCGTGGCCCGGGGGCCCCGTATAATTGATACGGCAGATACGGCGGTAGCTACGCCCCTGTAACTTACCCTAGAAAGTTGTATGAAACGTGAGGTTTCTTTGCTACCGAGTGTATTTTGGTTTCACTTAATTTGAAAATCCTATATGTAGGTATGTATATTCTGCCAATATAATAAATTTTACGTTGAAAACATAATAATATGTTTATGTTTATCTTTTTAAAAATCTAATACCTATAGCGGCAGTTTAAGTAAAAAAGAAAGTGAATATTTTTGTCTTCATTTCCTTATGATTCATAACCAAGTTATCTTTTCAAAATTGATAACAGCTTATATTTTTCTTGCGTAATAATTTCTTAATTAATTGCTTATATGATAGTCTATGATAGCAATTACATTTTCTAACTAAATTAAAGCTAACTGATAGTCTTTTGATATGAATAACGTATTGATAATGATATTGACATAGAAACAAGTTTATTAAAATGTCATTGGGACCTACTTTTCGTATCAGCTCTGATTGTACGAGTACTTATGGATATTCAGTACAGATGTAGTGTAAAATGATTTTCCATGACATTTCATTGAATGACAGTTGGTTTTCTAGTACGGCTCCCTGTCCTAACAAAAATCAGTTTTATGGTCCCATCCTGAAGAAAGCATGAAACTTGGCATGAATGTAGCTGTCATATATGTGCTTCAATGTCGATATGGAAGCACGTCGAGAAATTATTTTTTCCCAACACCCCCCCCCCCCTTTTTGTGTGCCAAACCGTGTTTTTTTATTATTTTTTATGAAAACGGGTACAGCTATCAGAAAACTGTCAAAGATCAATATGTTCCTTATTAAATTAGCTATAAAATGACACTTATTTCATAGTCGTAGAGGCATTACTTCTACAGTTACAGCTCACCGAGTCTGACTCAGGTACTCTTTTTTTTACCTTTTTACAATACCATCTTTCCGTATGCTGTTTAAGAGCACCGAGTGGTTTTGGGGTCCAGATGATAAGCCTAGTAACATAAAAAAATTGGTGCTGGTTTCCGGAAGAAAAATTTTTTTTTTCGTAATTCCAGACGCTGCGGCGTCGTCAAGTTTTTGACCATAACTTCGTCATTTTATATCCGAATTTCAAACTTTGAATTGTAATGTAAAGATTAATAATTTATTTTCATTATCGTAGTACATTATTTTAGTCTGGAGTCTTTAGTTTTGGTGCAAGAAATAAAAGTCCGTAATATTTTTCCGTCCGTAATAATTTCTCGACGTGCTTCCATATCGACACTGAAGCACATATGTGACAGCTACATTCATGCCAAGTTTCATGCTTTCTTCAGGATGGGACCGTATTTTAAGTTAAGGACCCGTACTATTCAGCTTTAACGACATTTGAATAGAGTTCTTATTTATAAAACGATTTAATCCGACAGCTGCATTGTATACACGACTTTAATAACATGTTCCTAAAGTTGAAAACCGGTTAAAATTCAACGAAATGTCATGGAGGTACTCGACAAACATTCTTAGTAAATTAATAAAAAAACTGCATAATGTATATAATTAAGTATATACATTATGTAGGGAATGTAATAGGTACCTAACTCTTTACTGATATACCTATAGACCATAGGTATACATGTCCAACAACTGGGCCCTATTTTATAAAATAGAGCCCTGGGCCCCGTTTCTCGAAGCTTATTAGACTAATAATATTAGTGTTTTGTCTCGTAAATTAAACGAAAGAATGAAACAAAACACTAATATTATTAGTCTAATAAGCTTCGAGAAACGGGGCCCTGGTGTCTATCGGTAAAATATGCAGACAGAATTTAGAATTGTGGCAGTGTGTATATCAATCCATTTAAAATAAGTTAATATTAGTTATGTACAAGACAATGTACCTATAATTTGCAACCTTAACGTAAAAGTAAACAATAAAGATACTCTTTCATATAGAAAGTTTTTCGTTTTGGGATTCGTGTTATTTATTTGATTTTTCATGTGATAGGCAAATGAGCACGTGGATTGCCTGGTGGAAAGCAATCACCGCGACCCATGGACACCCATAACATAGGAGGGTTACGGGTGCGTTGCCGGCCCTTTAGGAAAAGAGTAGACTCATCCTTCCAGATAAATTCGGCATTTCGGCATCAAACCGAAGTAATATCGCATAATTTTCATAATGTTGTGTATGGATAACCCTGGTAGATACACGAACATCCCATTTAAAAGCCTTTTTGTGTATGTATTGTGTGTGCTTTCATTACGTTACCTTATCTTAATTACCATATCTTTCGGACTTCGTCATTTAGGTTAAAAAACGTTTATTTATAAACGTGATACTATCATTATCAACCAGACGACACATACGGAAAAATCAGTGTACAGTCATCAGCATAAATAAATGATCACTTTTGTACCTTGTCACTTTAAAGTCATGTTTGAAAAACCATACGAAATCATGTAACGACTGAAAGCGACAAGGTACAAAAATGATCAGTTATTTATGCTGGTGACTGTACATATATTTTTGTACAACAAGGATGGCAAACGAGCAAGTAGGTTACGCTAGTAAGGGCTCGTCCAGAAATCATGTGATCCTATTTGGCCTACTTTTGTACCCCCTCCCCCTTCCCTTTGGTGATATTTGGTGTGGTGATTATAACGCATCAAAACGTCATGGTAAGGCTCCAGGTATGATTCAGGAACACAAAAAGGTAACTAAGTGATTAACAGCCTTATTCATAAAAAATCCTTAATTGAGGTTTGATCAATCTATTAGTTAACAGACTGATTAAGCTTATTTGACAGTTGTTAAAAAGTCATGCTTCATAAACGCTTGCTAGCAGTCTGTTAGCTAATGAGCTGCTGATGGATGGATTAGACGGGTTATGTTGTCACCTTGACAAATCATAGACCAAAAATGGCCTTTTATTTATTTATTTATAAGCCCTTTTATTCCGAATTCTCTACAATTTCAATAGGTAAGTACATGTTGTTGTTGTTGTTGTTAAAATGGCCTTTTAGTGAATTAAAAAAAAATGACAGCAGTGGCAGCGAATTAGCGGGAAACCGAAAACATGGCTTCAGCCTAACCCGACAGACGAGGCAGTGTGGATCTAGTTTCCTTTACCTTTCCCTGAGGGGATAAGCTTAAAACAAAAAAAACTGTCTTGCGTATGGTTTTGCTCTTGCCAAAATCAGCTGTTTACATTTGTGGCGGCCATTTTGTGAGTTAGCAGAGAGATAAAGTAGGGTCTACGGTACGCTAACTTTCGGAAGACTTAACAGACCCTTGATGAACTGATTAGCGCTAATTGACGTTTATGAATCATGTTTTTTTGCATCGGTCCTATAGCGAGCTTATAGCGAGCCTCTAACTTTTTATGAATAAGGCTGTAAATGTTTACACAAGATTTTTTTATCAGTAAATAACGTGTGCACAATAATTACTTGCAAGGCTGATTCATTGTACTGATCAGCAAAGGACAGGATGATATCAAGATGGCTAGCGTCATGCTAGCGTAGCGTTCGATGCGCGCCGCCGCCGCACCGTGGCTTAGCAACACACGCACTAGCTACTGGCAATTTGTTTTTCCTTTATCCCCACATGGAACACAGTAATGTTTACTCAACTTTTTTTCATAAAAAGAACAAGCTTATTTGCCGAACTCTAGTGGCCGGTTTCATCTTTGGTTATCCGATCAGAGTGCAAAAATCGCAGAGTGCTTTGGCGATTATTTTGAAACAAATTGTTGTACATTTTCACTTTATTAGTTCATTCTATAAAGACGAACTAGAGCCTTGATTCATGGTACGTAATTTTGTACGTTTATTTTTGTTGCTGATGACGATGTCTATAGATAAGTATCCTCAAGGAAATAAATATGACTTTTTGTGAGTCATTATCGGAAACAATCTCGATAAACACATTTCCTTGTACTGTAAATAATAATATCGGATGTTTATTCCAAGAAGTAAAATAAAATGTTCTTATCTAAGCTATCACTTTATCTTGCGGATATACCTATATCCCAAGATATAGTGATAGGTAGGTACCTACCTATCGTAAATGTCATTAAGTACTTGTATCTTATGACTGCCCGTAAATAGTGATATTTTATTTCTAAGAAATCTTTTGGAATCGATAGCAAAACGTGCAAGCCGGACGGTTCCGTACTAAATAAAAAAATATATACCTACTAGTTTTTGTCCGCGATTTTGATCGGTAAACTATTATGAATTTTAAAATGTAATCAATCATAATATTAGTTAGATTAACACTTACTTTCGTGATATTTTTATCTTTTATCTCCTATATTAAAAACACATTTATTTTCAAGCTTTTTATTTTTCATAGACAACAGGTGAGCTTTTTTCTCTATGCCACGCAATGACAAACCATTTTTTATATAGATCATAACATACGTTTGCGATATCTATTAGATAATTCCTCTATGTTATAAAGCTGCACGTTCTACCTACTTTAATCTATTATATTACCTTCTATGTAAGTGTTTCCCTGGAAGATATTTCCTGATCGGCTGTCTAATCTATCTATCTATTGCTTACCATGTAGCTTGCATTATATCCTTTTTGTATTGTTTATCATGTGATGTTCAATCACGTTCAATAAAGATTATGTTGTATCATAGTGCATTACCTACACACTATAATCTATCCAACAAAAGTCCCGTGTTTTTGTGATAGTCATTGCCTTGGCAGAGGCTGTAGTATTATAGTCTGCTCACCATTCATTTTCGTTCATTAAAAATCCATCTCGTCTTTCTTTATACATTATTCCAACGAGTGTTCCGTCACACATTTCATCTTGCCTTCATTTACACTGGATTCTGGAACGATAGGAAGTAATTGGAGATCAGTTGTTGCCCTTTTGAAGACTGATTTACGAAGCACAGAACTCGTATTCCAAACCAATTACCTTCTGCAATGTTTTCCAGAGTTCAGAGGAACGTCACAATATCGCGCTTCGCGCATATATTTGCAGATCACTTTTTTTGTGGCGTGAAACACAATTTCTAATAATATTTTCATTTTCTTTGTAAGTTATGAACCAAAATGCAAAATTTGACATGTTTTGATCGTCATGTTTATATCGTTACCATGGCGATATTTCCTCTAAATTGACAACATTTCATTTTTATAACACTTGAACAATGATATTTCCCAGTTTAATATGTAATATCATTGCACTTGAAAATGTATGTATGGTTCGAAAGCATTTTGCCTCCTGATCACTGCAATATGTTTACATAATTTTAATATCGCTTATTATAAAAAATAAAAATTAATTAAAAATATGTCCTAATGTTACCAATACTACCACAGGATAGGTGAAACGCCTTTGCCTTTTTCACGAGAAAAAATAAGCGATCATAATTTTGTATTTTTGACAACTTCAAAGTACAAGGGGGGCAACTCTGAAATTCTATTTTTGAAGTTCGTTGCATACCTTCTCTCTCACTCTCAAGATAATGACTATTAGTATGAGCGGAACAGCACGAAGCGAACCTCGAAAATCGAATATTGGAGAATAGGACCTGACATTGACAATTTGAAATTAACGTCAGTTTTTTTTTCTATAGAGAAAAGACAAAGGGATACGTGTATATTCTGTGATAGTACCGGAGTTACGCCCTTTTAGAATAAGAACAAATTAATAATTAATAAATTAAGTATAAATTAATTACGAGCCCTAGCGAAAAAATTAAACTGTCAGCATGTTCATCTTTTCACACAAAATACAGAGAACCATTAAAATTATAGGCTCAGAAATATGAAATGTTGTCAATTTTCACTCACCAGCAGATTTCATGAACAACCTTTCGCAAATTCACGCATTTGTCTTGGCCACTAACTCGAAATTTACTCATAATTCAAAATTTCATGTCATTCTCATTTCTTCGCCGCGATCGCGAACGGAGCTCGCCAAAAAGCTATAAAAGCGGGTGTTCCGGGAGCGATCGCCAGTCTTCACCTTAGTCTCAAACGAGAATCATCTAAAGGCCTTGTCCCGGGGTCGCTAAACCCCGGGACCCTGCAAAGCCTCCCTCTCGCTATACTTCGGCATAGTGTTATTTTCTCTAAAGTCATTAGCCTTGTGCTCAGTTCGTAACGCCGGGCTGGAATTACTGTTTTGGGTGCGTGCCACTTGCCGCACCCCAACCTCCTGTTCCTGCTGTATACCGCCGCTGTCTCCTGGGTGCGTGTCATTAGACGCACCCAACTTTCCATTCGTCTCGCCGCAATACTCGCTGCCTCTGCGGGTTCCATACTCGCCGAGTCATCACATTCCGGCCATCTGGACCCCTTGGGTGCGCGCTGATAGCCGCAGCCGCTTCACCGTACGTCTGAGCTCGGGTCAACTGAAGAATCCGCGCCATCCGTTTACCTTCGTGTTCCGTTCCGACCTTCTCAAACACTCTTCACCACTCACAACTGTTCACACACAACCCACCCCATGAGACATAAACACTCCTCATCTTTTATATGCTTTTATACTCATTGTAAATAAATCCTATCGTCTTTGTAATTTGTAAATAAATAATTATAAATATTTTTAATTTTCTTCATTTTATTTTATTCGTTTTTAGGTCTCGTTCTCTTTTAATTGTCGCTTCACGACAAGGCATAAAACTGATAGCTTGAAAAAGTTAAACTGCTCTAAAAAAGATATAAATGCGATAGTTTGAATGGATAGATGGATGGATGGATGGATGTTTGTTACTCTATCACGCCAGAATCTGGATGAAATTCGGCACATAGATATGACTTTTCTAGTCTGGAATACCATATAGGCTATACTTTTTGTCCCGGAAAATTCCCGCGGGATAGCGATAAACGAATTATTTACAAACGAATTCGCAGGCAACAGCTTGTACATTATAAGTGACAAATTACGTGATGCAGAATTGAATAGTCTGCACTAGCAGTATCGGTTAACTCCTCTTTGCTTTATAACGGCGCCGCAGCAAATCTGATCCCAGCGCTATTAAATTCCTCTTATTTTACGATGTTTCAATTAACGGCGGGGTAGTGTTTCCGTTCCCGTCCTGTAAAGTTTTTTTTTTTTTTTTATGCGAATAGGAAGGCAAACGAGCAAGTGGGTCACCTGATGGTAAGCGATCACCACTGCCCATAGACACCCGCAACCCCGGAGGGATTGCAGATGCGTTGCCAACCTAGAGGACTTAGATGAAATGCCTCTTGTGCCGATACTAAAGACTTGTTAAAACTAAATAGTTTTTTACATATATTATCGTACCCAGCTTTTACCCTACTTTGCTTCACTCGGGTGAACCTTAGATTCGACGTACCTAATAGGAGCTTAAATTTTTTTATAGAAATTCCCAATTTGTGCCATGCTGGTCTGGGAGTAAAGGAATAACAAAATTGTCAAAACATACCCGTTGCTTCACTTCCCGCGCAGATGGTAAAGGCCCAGGGAATGGGCGAAAATCTTAGGAATCATGGTTATAGGCGGTGCGGCTAGCAACCCATCACTATTTTGATTCGCCTTTCAACCCATACGCTCACAATCATGCTAAATGTGGCCTTTAGGTATATTTACCTTAGGCTCGGTCTGTCCGTAAGGTATAAAGACGTGATTTACCTATGTATGTTATGTATGTATGTATAGAAATTCCCAAAAAACCTGTGTCTGTGCTAACATGTCTCTGAACTTAGCAGTTCATTTTGGGATTTGAAATGTAAATCATTATCAATTATTTTTAAATTACTTTACATTTAATCAACTTTCTTAGTTTTAGTGTTCTTTATTGTTATTTAGTTCTTGACAGTTTGTGTTTTAATAAATTACCTTTCAGCAAAAAAAGGGAATATCGGCTACATGCCCACTTTCGTCGAAAACACTGCAACCGTTTTAGCGATAAAGTGTCTCAAACCTACAGACTGACATGCACACTCACAACGTAGAGCTTTTAATTAGTAGCAAAAATGCGTAAGTTTGTAAAACTCTATTCTACATATAAGCCTTGTGATGGGCATTGGAGTGGAGTTTATAAAGTTTGACTTTTAATTTAACGTCGGTACTTAGTTACAAATAGTTCGGTACATTTTGTAGCACGACAGACATTTTACCATATAGTGTGGTATTTACTATGAATAGTTTCTGTGTCACAGAGGAAAATTTTTAAGTGAGTCGATGTATGTGGCTCCAAGTATTTGAACTCTAACTCATTATTTTGTTCACACTTTGCTTGAAATACATATAGTATAGGTATGAAAAAGAACCAGAGGAAATTATTTAAATGCTGGTTTTTATGAAACTCGCATAAAACAGACTACTTTCCATTTATTTCAACTACCTCAGTCTTAAATTTTACCTACTACGCGTAATAATAATTTTGTGAAATCGTCAAAAAAAAATAATCATGAGACTTGGGAAAACTAAAAAAAAAAAACGTAGTTCTAAATAGCAGCCGAAAACGTTGTCAACTTCTGTCCGAACAAGTGATGGTTAGAAGTTTAGATTATCTGTGCAATGACGTCACTGTTGCAATAAAAGAAAAACAAACGAGCCCTTGCCAGTGACAGTTCAGATGACTGACGCAAAACATAATATAAGTGTATTTTTCGCGCAACTACCTAAGTATTGTCATTTTGTTTATTTACAAGTTTTATGACATCACATTCACGGGCCATTGGATGGCGGCGATGGGTGGATGGAAAATGAAGATGAATTTAGATATTTCAAAACATTTTTTTGTGATAAAGAGATGAGCACACAAATCATCTGGTAGAGAGCAATTACCGCCGGCCATAGACACCCCATAACATGGGAGGGTTACGGGTGCTTTGCCGATTCTTCTGAAGCCATCTTTTTTCCCTAAAATTCCTCAAGTCAAAATACTCACTGTAGGTATAAAACAAACATTTCTTCAAAAAGATTTGATATGAGTAAACTAGTAAATTTGGAATCACAAGATTATTTTCAATAATAAGCACTCAAGTTTCGAGATAAACCTCTTGAATTGATAACACAGATCATTTATTACATCGGGACACCTCACTTCAGTCAGAGCGGTAATAGTACAAGATTAGCGGATCAGGCTTTGGATAACATTTTCGTCTCATTTTACACAGGATCACGTAGCGAGCGACATCATAAAGAAACATTGTTTGAAGAATGTTTGGGATACATTAGTACGAGGCGAGTACTTGTTTTCTTTGATCTATTTCAAAAGCAATGTTCATTTTGCGTGAAATTAATCTGTACCTTATAACGAGTGTCCTAGTTTTTTCTACAGAAACAAAATTGTACAGCTTATTCAAAGCTTCCTTCAATGTACGCGAGGTGCCTTCAATGTACGCGAGGTTTCACCTCTAAGATCTATATAAGGAAGTCATCTTAAGGCGCACGAGGGTCTAACTAATTAGCAGTTGAAGCGATCGCCATGGCCGTTATCGGTTGGAAGGATCATGATCACTGGTGGGCACAAGCCTCCTCCGGAATATAAGCTACGAGTACCTATACTTCCCACGCAGGCCTACTACAGATTGGGAGCTTCAAGTACCAACATCGAACTGTTTCGCATTTACAGGCCAGATTTACAACTAGGGGCCCGATTTTTAAAACCACATCACGCGGAAGTACCATTAGAAAGTGGAAAAAATTCTACAAAACTACAGCTCAAAGTTTCAACTAGTTAACTAAATTAATTTGGGCTGTTATTTTCTTCTAAACTACTCCACTAAGCTAACCACTTTCGTGTAGTACCATCAGCCAAATATGTGGTCTACCACCCTAAGGCTAAAATTCCTTTGCACGTCACAATATATATCGCCGATAAGACAGGCTGTCAACTAGAAAGTTCGACTTTAGCGATATTTTCATTTGATAGGAATATGGATGAAAAGTGGTAGACCACTTATTTGGGCGACCGTACATTCAAGTATGTATATAAATGATTTCAAAAATGCCCCCTGAGGGCCTTACAGTCTAACGCGCGTGCGCTTGCAATCACTTTCACCATTGCTCTCTATCCTTATCCTAAACCTACCGTTTAGCAAAAAGAAATGCTGTAATAGCGTTTCGCGCGTTAGACAATTTGGCCTAAAAATGCCTGGTAATTTGGGTGAACACGGGCATATAATTGCTTCCACATCACAGTTTCTATTTCGGATGTCACGTACAGATCGTCCTCAATTAGGTTTTTATCCCCTAAATCTCGTATTGATCTCATGATGCCACCGCGAGCGTCAGCCGCATGTAGTCCTTTATAGTAAGCTGAAGTGCTTTTTATACTCCTGATAGTAAACTATACTTTATTTAAGAGGAGTTGTGCCATAAAAGTAATGCGGAGTAGTTGGAAAGCATATTCCCACTAGTCCGCACCATTTGCCTAGGCCCTAGGGGATAGAACTACTAGAAATGTAGTTCCCTTTCGTTCGCTATGCGGATAGCTAGGAAAAAAGCCAGTAGGTAGTTCACGGACCGATAACAACTGAGAATCCCTTCTTCTCTTTAGTTAAATGTTTTATGTAGTGCTATATCGAATCGTAATCATATCCGTATCCGCGGATACACCTAGAACTAGAAAAAAAAATGAAATCGGCCTCCGTATACGTTTTTTGTGGATCTTATAACTGATATTTTATGAACTATTTCATTAATTTCATCTTGGCTTATAAAGATCAGGTACTTACTTTTTACTTCCTAAAATCTGCATTTAAGCGAATTTTTGCGAACGCGTTTTCGTAAACATCTCAAATCATTATAAAAAAAATTTGCAGTGCCTCCTGTTCCTGTGCCTATGCAAATAACGGTAAGTAACGGTAGCAAAATAATCTCATTGTAGGCATTTGATACTTAAGCGCCAACGCGTTCGAGACGTTAGTAGCGACAAAAAACTTAGACTAACGTCACGGTCGTCACTTTCCACTATACGTAGCTTGTTGAAAACGCGCGTGGTTTCTTGTGGGTATGCCGGGCACCTTGGAAGAATCTAAGGCGAAGCGAGTAGGTACACACATTTTGCACACACTTCTGTTTACTTTTGTACACACTTCTGTTTACTTACTTACTTAAAAACTATGATTTAGTTTAGACTTAGTTTTAAACTATCATTTATTTTGTTTTCATTCAAAAAATAAGCGTAGCGGTAAATTACTAAGGAAAATTTAGCATTTTTATAAATTTATTTTACCTATACTCAGAAACCTTTTCACATTTCTCTGCTCGCGTACCCTTTAAATCCATACAAGTTTAAAACACATTACTAATGGAAGCAATAAAAGGGTGCTCGATCAATTTGTGATTCCGGGAACAACCAATGTCCTGATTTTAAATATCGAAGGTTTTTAAAAATTTTGCATCACACTTGCTCGTAAAGGGTGTTATAACACGCGTGCTTATAGAGCCGTAGTGGCAGATTTACCTCCCGCGGGAATTTCAAATATTTTACTCCCGAGGGTATTATTTTTGTATGGATTTTCATAATTCCCTCGGATGGAAAAGTTTAGTTTTAAAATTAAGAACTCATTGTACGCATTTCAGACTAAGGAGGTTTCAATTCAGCGAAAACTTTCAATTAGACTTCTGTTTACGATCCAAGATATCGGATGACATGTTGACACTATTGACACTAAAATGTTGATGGGTGTCATTTTCGAGTAATTTGGTGGCTCTGAGCCCGATTTTGGCATAATTTTTTGGATCAAAGATGGCGGATGATATTTTGACACCATTGACACTAAAATGTTGATGGGTATCGTTTTAGAGTAATTTGGTGATTCTGAGACCGATTTTGGCATATTTTTTTGGATCCGAGATGGTGGATGACATTTTGACACTATTGACACTAAAATGTTGATGGGTATCGTTTTCGAGTAATTTAAAGATTCTGAGACCGATTTTGGCATAATTTTTTGGATCCAAGATATACTATATTTAGACTATATTTTCACACTATTGGTACAAAAATGTTGATGAGTGTCTTTTTCGGGTAATTTTGTGGTGCTGAGTTTTTTGTTTTTTTTTATTTCCTCGCAAATTTAATGTGATGAAAAACATTGTGTGTATCACGGGCAGTAAGGGGATTACAAACTCGAGTCAATAAAATCCCTCCGCCTTCGGCGTCGGGCTTCTAATAGACTCTCGTTAGTATCCCCTTCTTACCGCCCTCAGTGCACAATGTACTATTGCTCGAATGTAAAAATTAAACTGGGCCTATTGACGTGGAATCTTATATTGATTTACATTTCATGAGATTTTAAAAAACACGCTGAAATGACTTAAATCACAATGCCTACCTACTACGCGGCACTGGGTCAATAACTAGGTACTAACAAGTATTGCAAGTCTATACCCGGATTAAAGTAGCTGCCTATTTTATTTCTTTATTAATAATTATAATGCATAATTCGCACATTGCAAAAAAAAAACAACAGACGAAAATTAATTATTTTCCGTTGTGGAATATACCAACCACAAACACGTCATAAATTTCACCATAATGCTCTGACGTAAAAGAAAAATAAATGAAAACAACTTGTACATTCTACTGATACCTTTTGCAAAGACTTTCATGGTGTACCCTTTACCCATTCAGCGAATATCAACGTCAATATACACAGAGGCGGGTTATAACAAAAGGCTTTTAAAATGAATGACAATGTGCTCACAGTACACATAAAAGCTTCTAGTCTATCTAATGAATATGTCAATCCTTTCACGGCAAAATGTAACGAGTGGCATTATCATGGAAGGCCTTTGCAAACGAATGCAATAGTGCGTCTCTATAGAGCACGTGTAAGAAGCGGAAATCCGACGCGGCCTTTAATAAGATTGTTCCAAGACGGTAGATATATTTATAGCATAGATATGTCAACATCAAAACATGAAGCACCCTGCGTGTACTTGTGTAGAAAAATGCGACCGGACTGCGTGGGCGGGCAAGGGTGAAAAACTAAACGGTTTACCCGTCGCCGAATTTTCGGAAGTCATTGTCATAGCTATTTGTCTATTTAGTAAGCCGTTAGTATATTAAAGACGCGTTGTACGCAATAAAACCCGTTTGAAAGTAAATGTTTATTTAATCAAAGCTATTCGTTTCCCCCGCGACTATGGAGTTATGTGCGCTGTATTCGGTTGAACAGGAATTTGCAAAATTATTAATGTAAACGTGCGTCACTCGCTCGAAAGTAAGTTGTTAAACATGGGGTCTACGTATTAAGGTGTTTTCGCTTGCGAAAAACGAGGGATGAAATGTTTATTAATGGGTGACATAAATCAGAGACGTGAAGAAAATGAATAATATAAAACATGAATTTTAGGACATCCATTTATAAACCTCCACCTTTGCGTGGTGTCTAATGATAGTGGTAATGGTCACTTTGTAATTATTTGCACAAAAGCTATGCAGATACAATATTACAAAGCTTTTATGCAGATAATTACTAATTTGACCTTATTGCCTAGCCATAAAAAGAGAAATGAGTGAGAGAGAGTTTAGACAATTAACAGAATTGGGTGATGAATCAAAGAGCTCTAGATCTAAAGTAACTCTTGTCTTTTTTTAATTGATGTATTATTCTGTTTAGTCACTTCTGTTATTAACTGTACTGAAACCTGACTGAATGCGAGCGTTTCCTTGCCATCATGTAACTATTAGTCACGGGGCTTACGTCCTGCTACTCACTGTTACGCGTCACGGCGTAACAAGTGGTTCCGCGGATGACGTCTACTTGTTATTTCTGTTATTTATTATACATGAAACATAACGAAAATGTAACGTTATTATTAGAATTAATGAAAACGGGTTGATTTCAACCAGCCATGCCATGTGGGTGACACGCTTTTGCGGCCCTTGACACGGACGATATGTGTAACATATTTTTTTAATAAAAACTTGGACACATGTACCTATAACGCCAATTTGCGTATTTAAAAAGTTATAAAAATTCCTATCCTTGTTTTTCTTTTAAAAGGCAATTAAAATTCAGCTTGGAGTTATTACTTTTATTTAAGATATGCGAAACAAATGTAGATGCTTACGCAATTTTACTAATTAACATGTTTCGTTTGTTTTGTTTTACTATTTATTTTGAGTTTCGCCCTCTCTGTAAATAGGCCCTTTTCTTTTGTTTGACTAACGCATTGAAGCGTTTTTGGTTTTACTAATTACGGCCCATTCAGTTGTTTTTGACGAGCTTCCTACATTATCTAGCGTAAGTTAAATATGTACATATTTTTTTATTTAATAAAACATTTTTTGACGTTATTTTACTTGCTTCTAGTTGTCTGTTGAAAACATTAATTAACATAAGTCTTTAAACCAAAAAATATAGATCCAAGTTTCTGAGAACTATATTCCTTAATTTACTCAATAAAAACCTTATTTCTTACTTCTTAGTTATTTCTATTCTATTATGTTAGATATTGTAGTATTTTTATTCCCTTTACTTAGTAGAATGAGAATATCGACTTGTTACGTTAACCAAATTAGCTTGTTGCCTTGTTATCAAAAGGGGATCCATAGATACTGGCGTAGAAGGGCTACGATGACACACTTCTACGTCTTTCGTAGCACTGCTACTAAGTGTGAATGTTCTTAATTAATACTTTATTTTTTAGGTTTATAGATTAAATAAGCGTCTTTTTGTGTTTAAAATAGAGCGCTCGTGACTTTATTACTTAATAAACACTTCTCTAATTTCATTTGTATTGTGACCGAACCGTTAAAGTTTAATTATCGAATGCCGACATAATCAAGGAGTTCCTTCGATGTTTTCAATAACAGTTAACCAAATAAATAACGTGTTAACGGCCTATTTTCCGAATGAAAGGCCTTATTTCACATGAAAGTCGTAAAGTCGTCTAAACCAACTAGAGTGCTTCACACCCGCATTAACCTGCCGAACCCCTATTTTATTAACCGAGGGGAAACTTGGCCTATAAACTATTCACCAAATTATAGCTGAATGAGTCCAACTCGAGCAACGTGAGGTAAAAAAGGAAATTAAATCTTACAACCATTAATATCAAAGTAGCAGTGTTTGACGCAATTAATTAAGGAGGAAAATTTAATGACACGATGTCGACTTTACTTTCAGTCCTCATGATTTGATCCAGTCGTGAACTCAAAATTAAATGCTTAATTGAGGGGGTAATTTATTAAGTACGATAATATTGTATAAAATAAGAAATTGAAGGTACTTACCAGTTAGCGTGGCGATGGTGTATTATGGTGCAGCGAAAGCGGTCAGCCGGCGGCGGCGGCCGCGTGGTCACCGCCACACATGACGACCGTTGCACAGGCACCTGGTTAAACTTTTAACACCCACTTAGAAAGTATCCTTAAACTTTCTGGCAATTGTTTGGATTATTTTGTGTCTGTTTGTTAAGTTGAGATACTTGAAAGTGTCGCGTGGGGAATGTTTATCGCGGGAGCGGCGCGTGTGTATGGGAACGGGCGTTCCCTTCGCGCGGCCGAGCGGCGACTGGCGCACGGCGGTTCCCGTGTTGCCGTGCCCGCGTGCCCGCGTGCCCGCGTACCAGCGTGCCTGTCGTGCCAGTTCGTGCCCGTCGTGCCCGCCCGGCCGCACTCGCTCCGCATGGCCGGAAAAATCGCCGCCCTCGCCTAGTTTCCTAATGCCTCCGATGCTTCGAATTCCGTCTCGCACTTTTGAGCGCAGTTAAGTGTTTATCGAGTCTCCGTGCGTGCGTACTCGTAGCGCTGTCTAATCGCACTTGTAAATACTCAGCCTCGTCTTCAGCCTTTTTTTGGTTGAGATATATTTCGGATGAATGCTTTTATAATAATCGTCTAAGCTTTAAAATGAAAGGTGAAAAATGTTTAGATTTTACATAGTAGGTCAATAGTTTAATGAGAGGTAAATCAGACACGTAAATCTTCCTGTTTGCGGTAGAATTATGATTGTAAGAAAATCGCAACAAGTAAAGTAGGTACCAATAGGTATACTTCAGTTTATTCCATTACTAGCTGTTGCCAGCGACTTCGTCTGCAAAGAATTCATTTATCGCTATCCCGCGGAAAATACGCAATTTTCCGGGATAAAATGTAGCCTATGTGCTATTCCAGACTTTTCTCTATCTATGTGCCAAATTTCATCCAGATCCGTTGGGCCGTTCTGGCGTGATTGAGTAACAAACAAACATCCATCCATCCATACGTTCGCATTTATAATATTAGTTAGATAGTTAGATAAATCTTGAAAAGGAGAGCAATAAAATCTTCTTTTTCTTTTAAGAGCGATTAAATAGTTCAAAGTGTATCGAAGTAAAAATTTTAATGAACTAAAATTAACGATTTAACCAGATTGTTTTTTTGGCGCAAGTGTTAATTTACGTCAGAAAAATCGCACATAGGTTACTATCAATAAAAATCAAACAGTTTATAATGACTATATTTATTCAAACACTAAAAAGGATAATAACAACACGATATTGGACACAAGACGAGACATGAAACGCAATAATAAAGGTCAACCGAAAGATAATCAAGATGTACACGTGGCACATAATTAGAGGGGCGCTACGTGCGACCGACCCGGTCAGGTAAATTAGTAAGTACGTACACTATACCGGTGTACCACGGTAGATATAGGGTAAAACACAGTAATACGGACCAGGGGCCTTACCATGACGTCTTAATACGATTCAGTAGATTCGCTCGCTGTCAGATCCATACTGAAAATGATAGGTAAAACCTGAACTGAGTCGGAATTAAGACGTCATGGTAAAGGCAAAACGCACAGCGACTGTAGACCTTAAACTACCAAGACAACGCTGCGCCCGCGTACAGGTAATTCTCAGTAACATTGCTGATGATTGTAATAATGCTGATATTTGTAAAATTCGTTCTGATGTGAAAACATTATGTGGTTAAGTTAGTTTTTAGAATAATTGAGTATTAAGTTTATTATTTACTAGCTGTTGCCAGCGACTTCGTCTGCAAAGAATTCGTTTATCGCTATCCCGCGGAAACTACGCAATTTTCCGGGATAAAAAGTAGCCTATGTGCTATTCCAGACTTTTCTCTACCTATGCGCCGAATTTTATCCAGATCCGTTGGGCCGTTCTGGCGTGATTGAGTAACAAACAAACATCCATCCATCCATCCATACTGTCGCATTTATAATATTAGTTAGATTTACATAACAATCACATAGGTACATCGATCATTACAGTGCTCAATACGATAGAGGGGTAGCAAATCTAGTAATTTCATTAAATTAGTTGAATGTTTATTAATATAATGTCATCTCACTATAAGCATGGTAAACTGTATGAAATTGCCTATTTGCCTACTTACCTTATCTGCTTAGATTGTATTCTCCGCGTCCACAGTCCACACTCAGGTTTTTGGTTACTGTAACGTGCAAGTTACGTTTACAGCTCGCAGGTGAGTACCCGGCTTTAGGCGTCCATCTTTTTGGTAATTTTGAAAGTATACATAAGTAGAATAGAGTCAGTTTAGTGAGGGCATTTTAAAAATCTAAATTGACAACATGTTCCACGCAAGTTTTTTGTAATGCCTCCGATATTTCAATTATATTTAAAAGACAGGTATTTATGCTAAACATAATAAAATATCTACCAAATAATAGGTAACTCTTCCAGCATACCCACGCAAAAGAAGCCACGTAGAGAGCTCACAGAAGGAAAACGGGAAAAACTTCGAACACTTAAGTATGTCTCTTATATTCTTCTCCAAAATTAATTTGAAACCTTGAATGTTTTCAGTTTCTTGCAAAAAAAAAACATAATCAATAAAAAAGAAGCCAAACTTTTTTAAAAAGTGGGTCATATTACCGAGTTTTACCCGAAACGCTCGGTTAGATATATATACCCCTGTATACCCCGTACCTACCACAGTTGGTCCACAATATACGGCCAGCACGAACGACATTTACATTGTTAAATAGACATAGACGTAGAGTCATTATTTTATTATTAAATAGCACGACGCCGAAACAAACACAGTACCTACTACTTATACAATATTGTATGTATGTATAACTCTCTCTCTCTCCAGCCTATATATGTCCCACTGCTGGGCACAGGCCTGCTCTCAGATCAGAATGAGAGGGCTTACTCTTTGTATGGGATAACTCTTTATTGCACATAAACAAGATGAATACAGGACAACATAAATGCACAAAAGCGAACTTATCCCTAACAGGGATTTCTTCCAGTTAACCTTTGAACGATTGACAGAATATATGTATTAAGCCACAATAGACACACAGAAAAAGGAAAAGAACCGATCTATACCTAAAATAATCCTAAATATTTGACTTTTCATATTTTTCCGTAATGACAATTCATTAAAATGTGTCATGTAAGCCAGACAAGCAACATTGGCAGTGTTGCTCATCATTCATGCGTGATTAAAATAATTATCTAAGTATACTTATCTTTCATAGGGTATGTTTTTAATTTATGACAAAAGAAATAAATATACTTATGCAATATCCGGATTTTCATATAATTACATTTAATTTGTAAAGTTAGAAGTGGTTGGAAGAAAATAAATTCCACGCATAATTACAAAACTCATTAGCAAGTCAATTGATCCCGAACAAGGCCAAACAATTTCTTAAAATAAGATTGGCAGGTACTGAAAGTTGTTCCATCCATTTTGTTTAGTATTCCACTCAGAGTTTATATAATTAAGCAATCTATTACAATCCGTTTAAGACAACGTTATGAAAAGGAAATACAAAATTTGTTTCGAAACAAAACGAGGTGAGTTCCAATTTACCGAGATGGCATGATTGATGCTCAACAAAAGAATTTTTATACAAATAAGGTGGCAAACGAGCAGGTGGGGCTACCCTTCCGTGCGGAAAGAGGCCGGGGGAGAGAGTCCCACATAACCATCTGGGCCTCCCCGGAAAAAAAAAAGGTGGGGTTACCTAATGGTAACTAATTACCACGGATAGCATGCATGGCCAGCCTAGAGGGTTATGATGGAATATCTCTTGCGCTAGTAATTTCACCGGCTGATTACTGTTCAGCAGCGCGGCAGGATTATTGACTATAGTCTGGCAGATAAATCACTGCAGCCAGGTGACACTTTCAGTGTTGTCAGTTTTTGGCGAATATTAAATAGTGATGTGACTTAGTGAGTGAGTGAAAGAATGAACGATATAATGAAATTCATTTTCGTCATTTATGTTGAAATAGTGAATTTTCAAAGCAAATTTTAATAAAATTATTTGTTCAATAAGGTTTTTTGTATATTTTCTAGTTAGTAGGTAGTAGTGTAAGAGCGCGATTTGGAAGCATGTCAAATCAGTTACCAGTTTTCAACTCATTCCCCATTTTGCCATAAATAAAACAACTATGATCTCATTAATATTTTTTTTCTATCTCTGTACTTTACATAAAAACTTAAATTATTCCGAATCAGTTTTGAGTTTGGTAGCAGTTCAGAGTGGAAGTGCAAAAGTCGTTTTTGTTCATTAATATGAACCTTGAACCCATCAAAATACATTCATAAAATATTTCGTTCTTTCAATAATCAAATCATTCATTACGTGACCTTAGTCGAGCACTAGTGAAATAAATGTGGTATCATTATTTCGTAAAATGACATTTGGAAGTGTCATCTGGCTGCAGTGGTTTAGCTGCCAGACTATAAGATGGTGATTGCGATCATGACGGCCCTTGCTCAGGATCCTACCCGCATTTTTTGTTACATGTGATAGTAAAGTTAAAGCACTTAAATCGCTAATTGCCATCTATTGTTTCATGCGCAAAGCATACGTAACTTACGTTTATACGAGACTTGCTGACCTAAAGTTATGTCGACATGTGTATGTTGGCGAGCGTGACGAAAATCCTAAGTTATGAATAATATCAACTCACAGTGGCTGAATACGTGCAACAGTCGGCTCTTAGGTCTAGTCTAGGTAGATTAATAATACCGTGATCAAGGTAATCTAACTAATATTATAAATGCGAAAGTATGGATGGATGGATTGATGTTTGTATTATTCACCCAGGATAGTCACCTAAGGACTAAATACAATATAGGGCTATTTAAGAAAGGTGTGTTAAATCTTGAAGGATCGGCCAGTTCAAGAGTTCCCTAGACTAGCGAGTTGCAAGCGTTCATGCATGTACCTACCTACCTCGGTAACCGCTTCGTCGTGGTATAATAATACATGTTAGAAAGTGTACCTATCTACGTAAATAGTAAACTAAAAATATATAGTTTCATTTTCTAAAAAAGTTAGGATTATTCATATTAATTATCTTTTTCTAAATTTTCTTGCGACATCTGTAACCTTGAACGATAAATTGACTTTATGATAATTAGATAATTTAAATCAGGGCATCAGATACCTAGTAGATAAAACAATATGTATTCAATATCAAGTAGGTGTTATAACACATACCTACATATTTTTATTGATGTTATCTTGATCTTATTAATTTTAATTAAATGCATTTATATCATATGATAAGAATGATTCAATTTGTTCGATGATACACGACAGCAGTGTATTTTAGTAAGTATTTTGCCTGCGACTTCGTTCGCATCCTGTTTAGTAATAAAAATCAACCATTATGGATCGCGTAGCGCTTGCCTCGTAGCGGTACAAAGGCTTTCTCTGCTACGGATTCGTAGCAAATATCAAACTGAGCTATAATACATGTTCGGCTAAAGGTGCTACGATACTCTTTATTACTGTTAAGTACTTTTTATGCGCTCTTTCTAACAGGTCTGAAATGAATGAGATGCATTTAACGATGAAATAATAATATCCCATCTGTGGCTATTCACAAAAAACTGTAACAGTGACTCTTCCATACAAAAAGGTGACAAGAACCTAATGTCATGCATATTAAAATCTCATTTGCCCTAGGCCACTCAGTAATATACAATTTTCAACGGTGACTCGGGGAAATATTGAATGGTTTCTTATCGAAACGCCCCGTAAACGCTGAAAATGTACCTTTGAGTGAGAAAATAAAATGTGATAATCCCCAATTGAGTGTGACAGCTGGGGAGGTGTGTTCGGAAACGTCGCCGGCGACATAACTGATTGATATACTCGTACACCTTTTTGTTATTTCCATACACGGAAGTAGGACTGAAGCCTGGAAGTCGTAGCTATCGTAAGGCGGTTTATCCGTATTTTATCTATTTGTAGGTAAGTACTACATGTACAATGATGTGGACACCGTTGTTGGTTCAAATTGTAAAATGAGTTTTTTACAAACCTGCCAAGTTTGAAATGTAGAGCAAAACATTAGTGAATTATATACGCAAAGTACCTCGATTTAGTTCGTTATTCAAATTTTATTAAAGATATTTTTTTCCTGACACTTTAAATTGCTACATTCAGGCTAATTACATACTGAATGCTTTTATGTTAAATATCGTAGAGGTAGTATTCTTTGGAATTGAGGAACAAAGTGTTAGTTAGACTGCCTGTGGCGCTATCGTAGAAGAAACTTAAGAAAGAGTTGAATACCTGCAATTAACTTTAAGTAGAAGGACGATTAAGTTTCTAGTATCAAGTGTCCGTAACGAAGTTTTAAAACAGTAGAATAAATAAAACAGTAGTGCGTTATAGTGACAAGAAATGTTTGAATTTAAAAATGTAGGCACAGTAATTTTTTAAAATGGATACTCACTAAGGATGTACAATATTAATTACGAGCCAATTAATACATATAAATATTATAAATACATGTCGAAGACAAAGGCTGGATAAACTGTCAGGTTGGTCGGTTAGAATTCAAACGAGCTTTATGCATAGCCGAGCTTAGGTCACCGTCTTGTCCATCTTCAAGGTACATTAATGAGATAGAAATAACAGCACACATCATGTTTCACTTGTACAGACAGTCTTTATTGAAATAGCGCTTACACAAAGGACTGTGGACTATTACACACTCTAATAATGAAACGCGGAGAGTTCAGTGCTTGCGCCCACGAACTACCCTATCAATGTTCTCAATACCGCTTAGCACCGAAATAAGGCTCGATACTTAGTGCAATCGCACTTAACAATCCGAATCACTAACAATTCACCATTAAACATAAAACGGTACGTCGAAGCAAACGGATCACTTTCGACGTCTGAACTCAGTCAAGTCACGATCAAGGAATGCCTCTCGCTTCCCACTCTCACCAGATGTCATTCTGTCATTCTAATTAACATTGCAGGTAGTTGCAACTGAGCCAAACACAGACCACCCCCAAGCGATACCGCAATACCGCTTGACGTTTCATAAAAGCAATAACTTACGAGGGTACATTCAACAAAGTACAATTAACGAATGTTCGCAACTACAAGGTACATAATCCTTAGCTATCCAAAGTCTAGTCATTGTGACGACGCTCCGACATACATATGAAAGAATCTTTCGCAGGAAAATTGTGCTTAATAAATTCTTTATCGCGTTAATTACGTCAATTATACATTCATATTATTTTGATATCATTATAATACATGTACGCGTGCATTAAGGGTCGGATCGGACAGTCTATATTATATATACATAATATATGTTCAGGTGTAATCATCTAATTATGTAAGTATCTATATTAATGTATTTGTGGCGTAGTATCCATAGAGTAAGCATATTTTCTACGGGATGTAGACCGTGATTACTTTCATCAGCATGCTAATTACGTAACTCGCTCGCGATCACCATCGTTTTTATTTTGACAGTTCATGTATGGGCTGACAATTGGCATCGGAATCAGCTAGCTGTCACATTCATACAAGAACTGTCAAAATGAATACGATGGCGATTGCGAGCGAGTTACGTAATAAGTCTGCTGACGCCGATGCAGTTGCATAGATCATGATCATGGTCAAATTGTCTGTTTCCTTGGAACATCATAATGAGAAAGGTTGGTTTGTCTAGTTGGAGTATTAACTCCATGATAACATCCAGTTGCGTGCCAAATGTAATAGTAAAGGGCCGTCTCCCTATCGCCTTCTCAACAGATAACAAATGGATAGACTCGGCGTTTCCCGACTCATCCCGAAACGTACGTAGAAATTACGTTTCGAAATATCAATGATTCTTATATTAATATCATTAATTTGCTATCTTATATGTCTGCCTACGCTCATTTTATCGTGCGAGCATTGATCTTCTATGTTAAGAATTAATTAAGAAGAGAAACAGGGTGCTTATTTCTTTGGAGAAAAAGATTTCCCTTAACGATATTTGGAAAATGATTTGGAATCAGTACATGATTTCTTGTTTCTGCGAGTTATATATCTAGACTAAAAGTCTTAAGCGAACTATAAACTAGAATTCTTCTTTATTTTATGAGGTTACTAGCTTCTGCCCGCGACTTCGTCCGCGTAGAATTACCAATTGACATGTTTATCGCTATCCCTCGGGAACTGTGCAATTTTCCGGGATAAAAAGTAGCCTACGTTTCAATCTAGGGTACCAGCTATCTTCGTTCCAAATTTTATTCAAATCCGTCCAGTCATTTTAGCGTGAAGAAGGAACAAACATACACACTCACTCACTCACATCGTCACAATCATCATCACATTGTCACATCGTCACATCGTCACAAACTTTCGCAATTATAATATTAGTAGGATAGGATAGGATGATGATGTACTTTTAGAGCATGACAAGTGAAAATACGTAAACTGCTGTTGACTGATGTTTAAATTTCATAGAATTGAAAATTCAGAGAATTAAAATGTAATGTGTGCCTCAACTTTTGGTTTTAGTCTTAGCTAGTTTCGGCGTTAAATTGGAGTGTCGGTTCAGTTTCGGTTTTGGCAGTAAATCTGTCGAAACTAGAACCAAAACTAAAACCGGATTTGTGAGCTTCCGTGCTAAGTGCAGAAGCATTGGCATCGTCGGGAGGCTAATTCCGCGTCAAATAGAATAGAATAGGAGGTAAGGTGTATTCGGGTAATTCCAGAAATCGGATAATTCCGAAAATCATTAAAATCGGCCATATTCTGTTGAAATAAGAGTCCCATTTCGGAAGTAATGGAGTATTATTATTTATAACGGAATATGAATGATTTTAATGAGTTTCGGAACTATCCGATATTCGGAATTATCCGTTTTTGGAATTATCCGATTTCCGGAATTACCCGAATACATATTAGGTAGGTTTTTTTTTTAGCTTAACTGAACGCTAGTAAAAAAATACTGGAAATCGCCCTTAAGTTTAAGTTCCGGCCGATACTGAAAGAGAAACCGAAATTTGGTTTCGGTTGTTGATACTAGTTTCGGCCCGGCTCTATTTAAGTCATTAAGTATTCGATACTCATTTGTCGACATTATACCTATCAATATTATGTATTGACGCAGTTTTTGTTACACGCTAGAAAAGGTGGACTTTTACAGAAAACGTGTTATTATTTTTCACTATACCTGTAGCTGGCTTAAGTTTCCGCTCAAAGATGGATTCTTAATCGAACCTTCTGGATTGTCACCTCAGCCACCTGATCCCTGGAATCTATTGTTATTGTATTATTCAAAGTCAGGTAAGTATTAGATATGAAACGATTTCTAACTAGTTTTATTTATCCGGGGACAGAAAAGATTTGAAAAAGATTTGAGCAAAAACTACAAATAAAACGATTTATTTAACTCACGATTACAAGTCGAGGACGCTTAATTTGCAATTTTTATAAATCATGTCTTACGAAAGTTATAATATTAAATAATGCTTTGAGTACCTACTTGTCCTTAATTAATAATGCGAAAAGCTCAGTTTCAAACTAAACAAGTAGTAGGCCCGAGTATACCGTCAATAGGTCTGAATTATACGTTCACTAAACACTTACCTCCATGCACATTGCCCTCTTAAAAATAGTTCGCACTACTTTAGTATACTGTGTTTCATACATACCAATGTCGCTTGAAGTGGTTGAATTGTAAACAAGGCTTGACTAAAATACATATGCAGTTAATTCCAATCTGAAAATGTCAACTTTTAGTGTTTGAAAATAAACAAGCCGTCAATCTGGAGGGTGATAGGTTTAGGATAAGTTTAAATATATGTATAGAACATTAAATTAAAATGTAGCAGTGTTGCTAGTGCTAAAGCACTACAAACACAGCAGCTGTGAATGCTTTAAAGTAGTAGCTTACCTTATCACTTAGATTGTCGCTGATTCCGGTTTATTATGATGAAATGTTGTCGCAATTACCTTTAAGTGGCGTGTAAATAAACCACGACAAGCTTTTCGAATATTTCCATAGTTACCTATGTATTTTCTAATTAGTACCTAATATTATGAAAGCAAAACATAATTTTGCCTAAATAGCTTTCCTGTAAACTCCTAAAACATATACTTCAGCAACAAATGACAATGACACATTAATATCCTATATTGTACTTAATTTATCAGCATAAAATGCCTAATAAACTCAAAGCATTGGTCATCGTCTATGACGGGTTTACAATTATCTATACGAATAGATAACAATAAATATTTTTCCATGTAAACAATTCATTGGAATATAAGTATACGTAATCAATGATGTTTAATAAGATACGGCAGGTTTCGGGTAAAATACGAATACGTACAAAAATAACTTGTAGTTAATTTAGTGTGCAGTTAATATTTGTATAAAAAGCGACCTGTTATTTTTCCACGTCACCATATATTATAATAATTGGCGATACATGGAAAAGAGCTGTATAATCGTGAATTACCTAGGGCAAGACAGGATATACCAAACCATTTTTCTTACAGACTATGATTAAGAAATATCAAATGAATCAAGAAATTTTTATTTCTTAATTTTTATGTTTACTTTTACGGTTTTACCGTTAGAAATTTAATTTCTAAACGACACTGAAAATTAGAACACATAGAAAAAACCGAAAAGTAAAGCTATGGCCGGGAATCGAACCCGGGTCCTCGTCATTCCGTGACGCGTGCTATACCCCTACACCACCCATAGCAGGTGAGTAAGCGTTCGAATTTTTCTATCTATTACTAACTGTCACGTGACCTTGTTACTATGCGATTATTTGTCGCGAAGCGTCATCTATTTGAATGATGTGTCTGTACGACACAATTACAAACTCCCGTGGAACATCTACTGCTCACCAGGGACGAGAGATGGCGCTGTTTTTCAAATGATAGGAAATATCAAATGAATCAAGAAATTTTTATTTCTTAATTTTTATGTTTACTTTTACGGTTTTACCGTTAGAAATTTAATTTCTAAACGACACTGAAAATTAGAACACATAGAAAAAACCGAAAAGTAAAGCTATGGCCGGGAATCGAACCCGGGTCCTCGTCATTCCGTGACGCGTGCTATACCCCTACACCACCCATAGCAGGTGAGTAAGCGTTCGAATTTTTCTATCTATTACTAACTGTCACGTGACCTTGTTACTATGCGATTATTTGTCGCGAAGCGTCATCTATTTGAATGATGTGTCTGTACGACACAATTACAAACTCCCGTGGAACATCTACTGCTCACCAGGGACGAGAGATGGCGCTGTTTTTCAAATGATAGGAAATATCAAATGAATCAAGAAATTTTTATTTCTTAATTTTTATGTTTACTTTTACGGTTTTACCGTTAGAAATTTAATTTCTAAACGACACTGAAAATTAGAACACATAGAAAAAACCGAAAAGTAAAGCTATGGCCGGGAATCGAACCCGGGTCCTCGTCATTCCGTGACGCGTGCTATACCCCTACACCACCCATAGCAGGTGAGTAAGCGTTCGAATTTTTCTATCTATTACTAACTGTCACGTGACCTTGTTACTATGCGATTATTTGTCGCGAAGCGTCATCTATTTGAATGATGTGTCTGTACGACACAATTACAAACTCCCGTGGAACATCTACTGCTCACCAGGGACGAGAGATGGCGCTGTTTTTCAAATGATAGGAAATATCAAATGAATCAAGAAATTTTTATTTCTTAATTTTTATGTTTACTTTTACGGTTTTACCGTTAGAAATTTAATTTCTAAACGACACTGAAAATTAGAACACATAGAAAAAACCGAAAAGTAAAGCTATGGCCGGGAATCGAACCCGGGTCCTCGTCATTCACAAGGTCACGTGACAGTTAGTAATAGATAGAAAAATTCGAACGCTTACTCACCTGCTATGGGTGGTGTAGGGGTATAGCACGCGTCACGGAATGACGAGGACCCGGGTTCGATTCCCGGCCATAGCTTTACTTTTCGGTTTTTTCTATGTGTTCTAATTTTCAGTGTCGTTTAGAAATTAAATTTCTAACGGTAAAACCGTAAAAGTAAACATAAAAATTAAGAAATAAAAATTTCTTGATTCATTTGATATTTCCTATCATTTGAAAAACAGCGCCATCTCTCGTCCCTGGTGAGCAGTAGATGTTCCACGGGAGTTTGTAATTGTGTCGTACAGACACATCATTCAAATAGATGACGCTTCGCGACAAATAATCGCATAGTAACAAGGTCACGTGACAGTTAGTAATAGATAGAAAAATTCGAACGCTTACTCACCTGCTATGGGTGGTGTAGGGGTATAGCACGCGTCTCGGAATGACGAGGACCCGGGTTCGATTCCCGGCCATAGCTTTACTTTTCGGTTTTTTCTATGTGTTCTAATTTTCAGTGTCGTTTAGAAATTAAATTTCTAACGGTAAAACCGTAAAAGTAAACATAAAAATTAAGAAATAAAAATTTCTTATTTGATATTTCCTATCATTTGAAAAACAGCGCCATCTCTCGTCCCTGGTGAGCAGTAGATGTTCCACGGGAGTTTGTAATTGTGTCGTACAGACACATCATTCAAATAGATGACGCTTCGCGACAAATAATCGCATAGTAACAAGGTCACGTGACAGTTAGTAATAGATAGAAAAATTCGAACGCTTACTCACCTGCTATGGGTGGTGTAGGGGTATAGCACGCGTCACGGAATGACGAGGACCCGGGTTCGATTCCCGGCCATAGCTTTACTTTTCGGTTTTTTCTATGTGTTCTAATTTTCAGTGTCGTTTAGAAATTAGACTATGATTAAGTATGTGTAAATATTAAGCGAACAAAACTGATTTTTCTTAGACACGCGCCGACAGCTGGCAATGTTTTTGGTATCGCCGCAGTTATTTCAGAGCCGATCCAATCTAACGTTAGTATATTCAAAACCAATAGCTAAGTATTACTTTGATGAACTAATATTTCGAGTCAGCTACACGTGATCATGATGCATACAACTATGTACTGACATATCGAGAGCTCATCAAAGGTAATCGGGAACCTGTTATACACGTGAATATAGTAAACAAATTTAACGTCACGAAACGGAAGGTCGCAAAGCCAGTTCGCCAACGGCGTTCAGTACCTCAGCCTCCAAAATAACCTGCATGCTGAAATTATTTGCACTAGCATAATATTGCTCGCGAATTCTGTTTGCTCACCACTTCACGACTGGGGGCTGTATTTTGTAGGTATGCCTCAAATCCTCGGGCTCGAGCTCGTAGTTACTTACCTGAAAGGAAAAAAGTTTATGAAAGTAATCATCGCGACCCATTTGCAGCCAGTTACTATTTAACGAGGTCATGTGTACAGTACAGTACACAGTGTGTTACTTGTTTAAAGAATATAACGATGAATGACTTTAAGCTCAGCAAAAGCATGCGTTACGTATCTTAAAAATAAATTACTTTTGATTAAGTGACTGAATCTATTTTGCAGAGGTCCATGTCCGTTAACTAAATACACTACTCCACAACCACTCATACGAGACAGCTAAGTCTGCTCGGCATATATACCTACATACAGCACAAGTCTAACTATTAATCAACATCACAAAAGACGCTTAAGCGACTCAAACTATTCGAATTCTTAAAGCTAAGCTACACCAAGCACGACCGTTTTTTAACAAAACAGATGACGTACTAATTAGTAAATATTCATAGGTACATATGTTATACGTAAAATTTCTATGTATGTATGTATGTATGTATAACTCTTTATTGTACATAAAACACATGAACACATGCACACACATAGCATATGCATGCACATGCATAGGTTATATCGAAATACCTACATATCTATACCGTAAAACAAATAGCATTTACTTTGTTCGCTTTTCTGTGATATTTCTTTGTAGAATAAAGCGGTAAGGTTGAACAAACATGTAAAAATAAGTAAACCTAATTCTAGTTATTTTTCATTGCTCCTTTCAAGTATAACATTATTATTTAATACTCTACAATCCCGTGGAAAATAATTTCTCGGCTCTCTGAAGAGTCTGAAGTTACTTTCCTTTTCGATAAATCATTATTATAAAATCATTATTATTACTTTCCAACAATACATGTTTACAAAAAAACTTGTTCTACATATAATTTCAACTCATAATAGTTACTAAGTAAAAACTAGCCAACACAATGTGTCCGTGCACATAATTTGATATTAACCTTTAAAAGCACCTCTGGTTCATATGCAGAAATTATGTTATGTTATTCGACTTTTTCCCTCTAAAGTAAAGCCTCCTACTGTTTTACGATGTCAATTGTTCGGAAACTGATATTATTCCTGAATAGTATGTACCAACATATTTGGATTATTATTATACCGCAGTTTAATCGTCCATAACTTTCTGGCCTCAAAATGGCAACAAAAAGTTTAATTTAAATCTGTTACGACCTATTCCCAGCGTAGCAAAATGAAGATTAAAAAAGAATATAAGCAAGTGAACTTGCTTCTGCTATTTCCTTATTAATTTTGCCTTTGCGACGTCCGTCAGAAATACTTTCATGTAATTTTTCCTGTCACAGCGGCTGACACTTCCTGTTTCTCCGCAACTCACCGTATCCGGCTTTCCTATCTTGCCACTCATTTCACTCATCACTCGTCAAGTCAGTGACGTCAACCTAAGTACCATAATATTACGAACACTCCCCTACTTGTAAAGATTAGGTACAAATGTACTTAAAATGATAACTTTAAACTGAACGTTTCACTTTGTAAACCGATTGCCCTGATTACGGTAGTATGCGGTACATAATTAGGTAAAAAAGAACATGAGATAAGGAAGGAAATCAAGGACATTGAAAATATGTCGATTGTTTCATTGAGTACTAGGTTTATTAGAATATTTACACAGGCCTAATGCTTATTGAAAACTTCACTGTTTCCCAGATGTGTGCAGCTCTAATTTGAAATTTAAGTGGATTATTGGAAAATTACCGCACTGATTCAATTGCGACGTAGGTACTCTATTATTAAAGTTAAGATCTATTTATAACACAATTACACGAATTCCACCTAATTAGAATTTGATATTGATGGCTGCGATTTCAAAAGTATAAGACTCCTTTACGAATAAGTGGTAAATAAACTACACACTATCGACACTACATACAACTAATAGTTATTGAAAACTTAAGTACCTATATATAATTAATTTACATATACACGGTATAACGGTTTCATTATTCTCGGTATGATGATGGTGTTTTGTTTATACTGCACACAAGATATTTGCTTGTGCGTGGAAAAAATGGAAGCCACTTACTAAGAATAATATGGCATACCAATGAAAGGAATATATGTGCGTTAGGTCAGTTTATGTTTATGCTCCGTAAAATATATGTCTACTCTAACTGACAGCTGTGTCTTTTCTTGAGAAAGTACGAAATATACGTGGAAATATTGACTGATTAAAAAACTAGTAGTTACTCCTACCGACCTATCCCTGTCACGTAAGCAAGTATGTGTACCTACCTATCTGTAATGACTAATGTCGCATTAAGTATATTAAGTACATACATAAATCACAAATACCTTAGTTACACGTACAGTCAATCAATTGTCTACCACAGAACTCAATCACATTTTAGGTAAGTATATCATTCGATAAAAAATGTTGAAGTCATAGACAAATCCAATTATATTATTATGATTAGGTTCTATGATGGCCCATGAGTCGAATTGGCTGTGTGCAGTGGCGTAGCTAGGTAACCAAGGGTCCTGGTGCAAATAAAAAAACCGGCCAAGTGCGAGTCGGACTCGCGCACCGAGGGTTCCGTGTCATTATCTATAAATATCTATAAACCAGTGTAAACAGAGCCCTGCTCCAAAGAAAACAGTACGCAATGTAGGGTCACTTTATATTGGTCATTGATATATGTTTTTGCAATTATTAATGTAAATAAACGGATAACTCACGTTTTATTACGTCGGAAAAGGTCGGACGTGAGTTATCCGTTTATTTACATTAATATGTCTGAGCCTCACGGTAGTTTTATATTAAAAAAAATCGAAATTATTCCTTAATCTGTGCTACAAGACCTACCTTCATACCAAATTTCAAGATTCTGAGTTCACAGAAAGTACCCTGTAGGTGTTGATTCCCTTGCGAGTTTCGAAAATTTACGGCATAAACGACTTTTTCTTTTGATTGCGTTGGCTTAGAAGTTTGATTTTTTCACAGCTCCAAGGGGCAGTAGACCTGAGAATCTAACTAATATTATAAATGCGAAAGTATGGATGGATGGATGGATGTTTGTTTGTTACTCAATCACGCCAGAACGGCCCAACGGATCTGGATGAAATTCGGCACATAGATAGAGAAAAGTCTGGAATAGCACATAGGCTACTTTTTATCCCGGAAAATTGCTTAGTTCCCGGGGGATAGCGATAAACGAATTCTTTGCAGGCGAAGTCGCTGGCAGCAGCTAGTTTGATATAAATTTCAGCTTGATACCTCCACGCGTTCTTGGGAAAATGGGTCTTGACATACGGACGGACGAACGGACGGACAACAAAGTGATCCTATAAGAGTTCCGTTTTTTCCTTTTGAAGGAAGGAAGAGGGGGGGATCACAAACCAAATAAAAAATTAAGACTGAGTTATGCAAACAGCTAAGTCAGACCGAAACTCTAGCTGTGTGCATGCACGCCAAGAGCAACCGAACTAAAGTTGAAGTTGGCTCTAGTTTATTATTCCGTGGAGAAACCAATCTTGCCAAGGAACTCATTATGAAATTCAAAGCTTTTTTTATAAATTTACATAGTGATACGTTGAGCAAGTTCTTTGAATAATTAGTAGATTCTGCTAACAAATACTGGACTTCAGTGAATGTTTCAGTATCCTTCGTACTTTTAATATTCAACAAGTACCTAATTAGGCAGGTTACTCCTTAGGCATTCAAACCCCCAGCCAAGTATCCGAAAACAGCAAACGCGGCCATTTACCTCACTATTTCGCAGAATAGCAATGCAAAGTTAAGTATATATTTAGTATATCTGGTTTTTGACCTTATACGACCATCGTACACAACAGGTAAAGGCAAAAAACATAAAAAACAATAAAGGTGGACAGCAAACAGGAAATGAAATAGGTAGCATCGTAACAATTTAATGATACTTATAACATTTTCTATTTCTCCGGTGCAGCTAGTAAAACAATTTATCTCTGTCGAATAACACTTGCTTAAAAGATATACGTTCTTTCCCATCACAATACCAACGTAAAGTATTTTTAACTTAGTTACTAAAATGTTAACCTACTTAGGTAGGTACTTAGAATATCTTAAATTTTACTGTCCTCAAAGTGAATGCTTTTTCGGTGTGATGTGTATGTCACCAATATGCATTCAGACCGCAACAAGCGTCATTCGCATCAAATTATCGCATCAGTCATCGCAAGAATAAGAAAAATGCATGAATGCCTTTAGGTATACTTACCTGCCTATAGGTACCTTTAAGGTGTTATAATCAATTTTTTTAACAATTTAGTATAGGCAGTAATAGGCACTTTTTTAAACACTGTATCAATTTAATGCTGGTTTCAGTTATGAATCAGAATAATCATCTGATTGATCTGGTAGGTATCTACGTAAAATAATTTTATCATCAATTATAGGAACCTAGTCATAACAACTAGTGCCTATAGGCGATTATAATTAATAAAACAAATTATAAAAAAAGCTTAAAGGTATATAGGTATATAGGTGGGTAGGGAGGTAGGTATTTAATGATTGAATAGTTACATAATATTATAATTGATTAATGTAAAACGAATTATTTAAGCATGGTTATCTTAATTTTATTAATTTTTGCTGCGACTGATTTTTGTATGCCTATCGGCAAAACATAGTGTAGCTTGCTAGACTTATCCACCACTGTAATCCAGTTGTACCTATGTTTACAAATAAATCACTTTGACTTTTAAAGGTATACATGATATAACCAATTAAAAGCACTCGTGCATTTTTCTTTATTTTTTGTGCATAAAAGCATCATTTACCGATATAAAGATTTAGCTAGACAGAAAATATCTAATTAAATAAAGTTATATTAACTGTCATGCCTGCCTTACGCATTCAATCCACATCTCTAACAGGTACGAGTATAACAATTACAAGCTAAAGTACCATCAAGTACCTACGGGACAACTGTGACGTTACAGGACTTCCACAGTTGTCGTGAGCAACAAAACAAACTAGGTGCGAAAGAGCAGGACTCACGTTTCTCGTATGACGTCACTCGGGAACCGAACACGGCAGCCCAGTTTGGGGTCAATGGCCAATCTACAAATAGAAAATTCCAATTCAAATTTGTTATCGCACTTTATTGTGCTAAAAGCATTCGATTATAAATAGAGGGCGTGTTCAGTTCATTGGCCAAATGTTGGTGGCGCGAGACTGTGAGATATTACTTCTAGGTTCTAATTAGCTGGGTACGCAACAATGGTTTTTTTCACTGCTTACCCCTCGTCCGGTTTCGGCTCTTCGACGGCAGCAACGTTGGCATCCTGCTCTTCGGCCACTCCATTACACGTTTCCACCACCACTTCAGGTACGTCACTCATCTCCAATGTCCACAAGTCCGCAGACCGACGCACGAAACACGCAACCGCGCCTCGACGAGACTTTACCGTGGACTGCCATACTACCCTTGGTAAAAGATTACTTCACTTCACATACTATTATTAAATTAAGCGAAGTTAACTTGCAGACAACATGAAGCATAAGCATGCGCCATCGATACCAAACGGGTCACGAACGCACAATTATGGCTTCAGCTGCGTACCTAATCCCTTTAAAGAGTAAAACGTGCTACATTCTACCTACATGAACAATCCTAGGATTGACATGGAAAATATTTATATTGTTTCTCATTCTGATTATTTCTCAAAATTTAAAATACATTATTTACATTACATACTAAGATATATTTCCGTTTTTTGGCCTAAGTACCTCGTGCCTAATCAATTGTGTCAAAAGGTAGTTTTCGGAATTCAGTAAAACTCTCAGGTTAGGTACGGTCCGAAAATCTTATTAGGCAAAATCTTAAAACCCGAACCCGAACTCTATGTTCGTTAAACGTTAGTTAATTTATCATTCGTTTGTACCTAAACCTTAATTACCTACATGTATAGGTCCATTGTGTCTCAATCCCAATTATGCGGTTAACCGATAAAAAAATTCGGTGGATAACTTTTACAATTATATCGCATTAACCACAAAATATTTCTTCCCAAGACTCTGTCATTTTTTTTAATCTTTAAAAGCCACCTTAGTAGGTATCGAAGAATCGATATAAACGCATAATTTCCCCTAAAAAATCACAAGGTACCTACAGACCCGATAAATGTGACATTAGGTATACTACCTAATACCTATATAATACCTACTAGTAAGCTTTAATAGAGACTACTAAAAGTTAAATCGGTTGTTATACCCTACAAATGGGCGAGCAAATATCTTTACGGGCCCCGTGAGACAGTGACCAAATAAAATGAGCCATTCAATCAATCTGATCGCCCTCCGGGCAACGTTTAATACATTACCTTCTATAGTGGCTGCACTTACTTGATTATTTACATGTCTAGTAGCTAGGTATACATATATTTAGACTAAATAAGGTAACCAATCGATGTATTAAAGAGGCACGACACTAATAATGTTATAAATGCGAAAGGTATATGCGTTAAGTGATAACTAGTTATGATACTACTTAGTAGGTACATAGGAACTTTGCAAAAAAGTTGATCGTGCTTGTCGATTACTATATTGAAATTGGTTAGCATACTTGGCTCTACAAACCTGCTTAAGTAGGTATCTACTTACTCGCATATGCATAAACAATTTTGTTGTATATGTAGGGTAAGCCTCACATTTCAGTCTCGCAATAAATAGTGTACTGACCGCACGTCTTTTATTTAGCAGTGGCGACGAGGATGAATGATGATTTATTATATGACTCAATATCATGTAGTTTCTCGTTGTATTAATGTATTATGCAAAAGGTGCCAAACAAACATTTTGTACCTATTCTTGCGTTGCGCAGTTTTTTCTAATTAATAATCTACTCTTACGTGCGAAAATTAAAGAGTCACTTTGCATAGAACTTTAAACGGAAAATGGCCCGTTATTCTTGATCGTATCATCGTATTTTTTTATCTGAGCTTGTAATCCTGCCGACTAAGAGTTTATTCTTTCTTTAGAACACAAATAAAGACTTAGAAATGGTTTGAGAGAAAAGTTCTTAATTCTGTTTAAGTATAAGGGACGTTCGTTTTTGCAGATGGAAATTTAATCTGGAGTATAGTTTATTACTTTAATAACTTAAACTTAAACTTCACATGCAAGGTAATTGTTCAAGAAAAGTTCTATGTACCTATTGCTTTAGATTAACTATAATCAACTTTCTTTCAAAACTTTGCGGTCAGATAAGATGCAAAATTTTAGACATAGTATTTGCCTAAATACTATCAACTCCAGAACGGATTGATGGTCACTCAAGTTGTTCGTACTCAACCCATGATAAAGACCGATGTGTCATTTGTACTTGAAAAGTGATACGAGTTCAGTACGCATGCACCCAGAAGGTAGGCGCGAGTATTCCTATTGGTATTCCTGTTTTTCTATTTAATTCTTGTTTGGAAAGTGTTTTGGTATTATTTTTATGGTTCCGTACCTGCCTTGAAGAAAAAACGGAACCTTTTATAGGATTACTTGCTTCATTGTCAGTCTGTACGTGCGTGTATCTGAATGGTAAGAGTATTTTATCAGAAACTTTTTTTTTATATTAATAGGAAGGAAAACGAGCAAGTGGGTCACCTGATGGTAAGTGATCACCACTGCCCATAGACACCTAGAGGGCTAAGATAAAATACCGTGTATGTGTGATAAATAACGTGTAGGATATTTTTTTTAATCACCAATCAATGTGTCCTATGCAACTGTTCGAAAAACCGTGACTTTTGCCTGACTATCCCTGCCCTTTTTTTTTAAATTCCCAAGCTATCTTTAACAAAGGAAATACGAGATAAGAGAAAAATAATTCTCTGATGAGTCAGGCTAATTAAAACAGTAAATTTATGACATCATTAAGCTAATACAACAATTACTCGTTCTCGGAAATATTGCACCCATATCCCTCTTGTGTTCTGTTAATCCACGGGCGGCCGTGGTTACTTTCCATCACGTGACCCGCGTGCTCGCTTGCCCCTATCACATAAAAAATCTAGTAAAAGCGTTTGAGGAATAACGAAAATTTCATTTATTTCCTAATTTTCTTAAGCTGACTTTCTTGATTGCCCTGACTTTTCCTAGCTTTAGTGTTTACTATGAACATCGACGTGTGGTATACGAGTGTGTACAGATACCCTGGCAAGAAAGCAATAAAACAGTAGGTATCAAGAAAAACGTACCTAATGTATTATATTTTTTTGTACTTACATTTGTTCAAAATGTACTTATATGATGATCCCGCAATACATAACAGTCGTAATGGGTGAACCTTATTGAGAAGTGACAAGGTGCACGAAAGTTAAATACCAGTTGGATGGTGGGTATTTACTCACGTAGGTACCTACCTACTCGTATATTGCCTTGCTTTATGCGGTGCTTATCTTAGCGTGAATAGTATTATTGACACAGACGGAAATGCAAATTAAACTGATATTTTTAATGGATTTGGTTAATGATAAATCATGTTTAAGTTTGGTTTATGACAGTAATTAATGGTTTAATACGACTTCATGAACAGGCGCATTAATGTTCAAGAGTGAATCTAAGTTTAGAATTTTCACTTGTGTCCTTGTGTCCTGATCCAACTTGAGCCTGTAACTAATGTAAGTTTTAGTTAAAATGTACCGTACCTACTTAATCGTAGTAGGTATTTTGATTTTGACATTTTAACCTGTATACGCGTTCGCAACTTCCTCTGCATTAAGTATATTCATTAGACAGACTGCAAAAAATTAAAGGAGACGAATATCTGTAAGTAATCTGTAATCTTACGCGTAATTTAATTAGGTAAGTACTTAAGACTTTTCTTTTATTTTCCATTAGCAACCCACGACAGTAATTAACGAGAATTAATGGATACCTACGAAAATTCAGGCAATACCTACATGAACAGAACAATTTTACCGATGTCAGTTTCTTGATTAAATATATATATGTACCTACGTAAGAAATTATTCCGGATTATCCTATAGTTTCAGATAGTTTCGGTGGGTTGGTTAGTTCGCTCAGTTTCGTTGGTTTACAACTCGGTAATCGCCTTAGAATTGGCAACACTGTTTGGAACTTAACATAAAGTGTCGCGCAAACGCTAACGATGAGTTCCGCGTTAACGTGTTCCCGTGTTCGAAGGTGAGCGCGTTCGCGAAAACTTAAGGTACCCACACATTATTAACACGCGACGCGACCCGATGCGACGCGACGCGTGTTGAGTCGAATCAAATTGTATTATTTTGTATGACCAGAACCACACTATTGAACATCCGACGCGACGCCATGCGCATACATTCGTTGCGTCGGGTCGCATCGCAGTCATTTTTGTGCAAACGTTCCGCTAGAGGCGCTGTTCACGTTTTCATAGTAATTGATATTTTAACGCAAACGCGTTCGAGACGTATTTTGTGACTGAAAACTTACACTGCATACAGTATACGTCAGCATGCGGTGACTCCCCGCAATAAGTCGACATTTCGGACGATATAAAGAGTGATGTGATTCCACGCAAGCATTAGGGTGCGACCAAACCGCCGCGTATACGCAGTGACGTGTCGTATGCGTCACGTTTTCTCACCGTTTCTTCATACATTTTGTTGCGATTCCGTAACGTCACCGTTTTTTAAGCGGCGATGTGGTCGCACCCTCATACCTAATGACTAGTGAAGTGAAATGAAACTACTAGTCCCATTATTTAACGGAAATCTCTCGTACCGCGCATGCGGGCCCTATCGACCAATGAAAACGGTTCCCCGGTCTTGACATACCACAGACAAACGGAAAACGAAGTGATCTTATAAGGGTTCCGTTTTTTTCCTTTAGACTTAAAGTTTAGAGTGTACAACGTGTCTTGTTTGGGCTCCGTCAATATCCGAAGTAATTATTTTTAGGGTTCCGTACCTACCTCAAAAGGAAAAAACGGAACCCTTATAGGATCACTTTGTTGTCCCTCCGTCTGTCAAGACCCTTTTGCTCAGGAACGCGTAGCGGTATCAAGCTGAAATTTATATCAAATACTCAGGTCTACTGTCCCTTGGAGCTGTACAGCCGTTTATGCCGCAAATTTTCGAAACTGGCAAGGGAATCAAAACCTACAGGGTACTTCCCGTGAACTCAGAATCTTGAATTTTGGTACGAAGCAACGTCTCATAGCACAGATAAAGGAAAAATTACGAAAACCGTAAATATAAAGTGACCCCACACTGCGTACATTTTGCTTTGGAGCAGGGTTCTGCTTACACTGGTTTATAAATATTTATAGATAATGGTACGGAACACTTCGTGCGCGAGTCCGACTCGCACTTAATTAGCTGGTTTTTTTATATCGGACTAGCTGTTGCCAGCGACTTCGTCTGCAAAGAATTCGTTTATCGCTATCCCGCGGGAACTACGCAATTTTCCGGGATAAAAAGTAGCCTATGTGCCATTCCAGACTTTTCTCTATCTATGTGCCAAATTTCATCCAGATCCGTTGGGCCATTCTGGCGTGATTGAGTAACAAACAAACAAACATCCATCCATACTTTCGCATTTATAATATTAGTTAGATTCAGTTACCTACCTACTACCTACATCAGTTAGATGGTTTCGGATTTTATTTTTATTTCGAACATCAGTTACGGTTGCCGAACAGCATAACATCTCTGGGGGGCAACTCCGAAATCCGATTTTCGAAGTTCGTATCACACCGTCCCTCTCACTTTCAAATTAATAACTATTAGTGAGAGCGGAACGGCACGAAACGAACTTCGAAAATCGAATTTCGGAGTATAAGGCCTGCTCCGCTTATTATTTACTTATACCCAGTTAAGATAATTGATTAGATTCATACTAAGTATATTTCGTAAATATTTCGCAATAGATAAATATAAATTTGCGTGAAATAAGAGTTAGCCGTAACTGTTTATCAACAGTAATCAAATAGATTACTATCAACCAACCCTTTTGTGATAAAAATAGTACATTACTGCAGAGGCCGTGAAGTAAGGGATTGCAGGACGAGATTGGGGTACACGGCCGAGTCGTAGACGAGGCCGGATAAAGCGAGTCCTGCAATCCCTGTTTCCGGCCGAGGATTGTACAGTGCTTTTCTCAAGCAATGCGAGGAAATCAAGTAAAAATTGTTTAATTAGCCGCTTTTTTAATTTTTGAAACATGCCATTTGAACAAACTATTGCTCGCGGAATGTTCCCCGCGCCCCCGCCGCCGCGCCGCACCGACCACGCCGCATTACTTCTTGGCCTAGGCCGTAAATGTTAAACTTCTTGGCTTCATTTCGCGACATTAACGCGTACATTTCCGAGCATGTTTGAGAAAAAGATGTAAGTATGCAATGGGTAAACAATATAGTGATGGGTTATGGGTTGCTGCTGCATCGCCTATAACATACTTCATCTTCTTTTATTAATATGGCCCCATCGATCGATGCGAAATGCGATGACTTCGCCAATGTGGAGGTAATAATGCTTACCTATTTCCTAGGATTTTTGCCCATTCCCTCAACTATTTTCAAACTTCTTCAGGGTAATTATATTTTCATACGAAAACCGTGAGAATAAAATGTTATTGTGAAACAAATGGATCACTCTTGGATCAAATTCAGGTACTGCTCGACAAGATGGACTGCATTCAGACTGCAACGTTACTGCCAACTGCTCATACATTTTCTATTGCAGTTCCATTGCATTCCTCACAACGCACGCTAACTGCGATTGAAATGTGTGGGCAGACGGCAGTTGCAGTTACGTTGCAGTCAGAATGCAGTCCGCACGTAATAGCCCCAAGGGCTCAGTTATCTAGTACAAGACTTAGCCACAGAGTATAGGTATAATAGGACTTAGCTAACTAGGTTTCGCGAGATACATGACCATGTAAATAGGCAACACAATAGGCTTTATTTACACTGTAGTGTCCCGCCCTCACGTGAATCCGCGGAGCAGCAGCATACTATGTAGGTTATAATTATGACTGTATAGCAATTTATATTATAAAGATACTTGAAATCAAACCAAATTATAATTTATTATAGACATACACATATACACAGATAATAATACATATAATATAAAATATCTATCTACTTACATACAAATATGAATAAATAAGTATCTGCATGAGCACAAACTACCATAAGCGAATACAAGACGAGTCATAATGTAAATGAAACAGGTATGAAAGTCAAATCAAATATGAGGCCGTTTGTTACGTCATATCCATATCCATAACATACCGAATGTTTGGCATCAATCAAAACTAGGTGGTTACCTAGGTAATTATATTTTATGTGAAGTAAGAGGAACACACAGACAGATCTTTGTCATTACCGCCATTGAAGCAATGCTCAGGAACTAAATTTAACCAGTATTTACTATCAATAAAAAATACATGTAATTAATATTCAATTTATTTTCTGAATATGTAACTACTTACTAATTACGTGTTTAAATCACCCAGATTATAATAAACGCGTAAGACCAAATACACGAGCACACAATTGACACTTACATTCCACACAGTAACTGCAATATACATTCATTAAATACGACCGATCAACTTTTGCTTAGACTCGTGCTAGACGAACTTAGTATAAATATTCCATTAAAATAACAAAGCACTGGAAAAACAAATACCAAAGCTTTGCCGTCGCTATATCCTCAGAACACAAAACCGAGGAAGGTATTTCGAATTTAGCCGTATTCTAACATTTGAATTCTGTCGCACTTGTAATAGTACATTACAGACCTAGGGCGGTGAATTCGTAATTGTCCCAGATCGCAGGTGTTTGTGACCCGAACCGAAGGTGAGGGGCATAAATATGCGATCTGGGGCGATCTGGGGCGATCTGGGGAAATACCGCCCGTGGTTTGTATAAAGTTTTACGTCTTGCCTCGGCCAGGAAGTAACATTTTCTGTCTGCGAAGCGGGCGTAAAATCCCAATTACGGCCAAGGGTGACGTAAAATAAATTATCGGCCTACATTAAGCATGTTACAATATAAATAAATATTGTCCATTGGTTGGAAAAACACAAAATCTGGTGCAAGCAAAGATTTAAATCTCTGGGTGAACGCAAAATAATTTATATTTATACGCAGGTTTATCTCCCACACTTAGAGAGTACAAATAGCAATCCTAAACTAGTTTAATGTACATTATTATATTGTAATGTACATCTATTCATTCTCTGAGTGTGGTAGTATATCAGTAATATGTGTCTTTGAGATCTGATGTTCCATATTTTATTTCATCTTTAAACAAACTAAGACCTGATAGATATATCAAAAACAAATTAAAAATTTATTTCAGTATTTTCCCAGTCAAATAACTTGATAACGGCGCTTATATTACAGTTGTTATATTACGAGTAGGTATTTAATTTTTGTAACGAAAAATATCCAAGAATTTGTGACCAAATTAAAAACAAGTAAAAGCATACAAATTATAAATTAATTACAAAAATAACGATTCTTTTTTACGTCTCATATACAGTAGCCTGATCAAACAATTCGTTTACCTGAGATATCGTCTTAGGAGTAAAATTTTATAAATAAATATAATAATCAACCACGAAACTCGGTAATCTACTAACTTTCTACCAGTAAAGTCTCAAGAAAACACTGTTGGATATCAGATAAGAACATAGGACTAAAAATTATGCAAATTAAAGTACTAAATAAAAAGCAATACTTTGTTCGATACAGAAAAAACGGTTGCGTACCAATTATAGAAAATAGTGTATCTCTTCATAACAATTACATTTGATCCGGTATGATCTTAATTTAGATACTAAATTCTTATTCATTAATTAATGTAGGTACAGTTTTAAATGACTAGTCTGATGCAGAACGGAAAAAAACTGTCATTCACCGTTGCATAGTTTAGTTATTATTACAAAATGAGATTTTTCTTCATGACGCAAATAAATACTGTGAGAAACAAAGGCGTAATGTTGCAAAATGCAAATTTACATACTATTAATTACCCAAGTGACACATTCTTACGTCGACATTATGAACAAAGATTTGTACTATTTCTCAGATTACTGGGCCTTTTATAAGGAACGTCTTGGCCCGAGCACTTTTTACTAATAGTTATAAGTACGACCTCACTCCCTAGCACGCCTTGGACATAACGATATATATGTAAAGTATACCTCTATGTAGTATACATTATTATATCGCTTGCCTCTAACCTCCACGCCTCGATGACGCGTGGTTGTACTTAGGTACTTATAATTTCGCTTAGTTTTCGTTAAGATTTCTGAAGGCGGTAAAGAAACAAAAATAGCGGAACCTCTCGGATCGAAAGCTAATCCCGAATTGTCACAGCAATTCACGGATTTATCTGCAATGTGCTCAGCTACCGAACCGTCACGTATAGCCCGAAGGTCATGAAGACTAATGAACAGCAATTCAGCAATTAGTGGCCTATGCCACTCAAGGCCTTTGCCACGCGCCAGAGTATTATAATATCTGACTAAATAATAAAGAACAGATCGCAACAACACCTTTCAGCACTATAAACTAAATTTTAATTCCAAAAATATGAATGCAGACAGTAACTTTCCAATTTACAATTTATTTAGAATATTGAAAACAATCAATATTGTATATGAAATCTTTTAATTCAATTTTTAAATAACCACCATGGAGATACAAATACATAAGTTAGATAATTTACAAAACTTATTATGATTATATTATAAATATTTATATCGTCATGGCTTCTCTTATTTATTAAACTATACCCAGAAATACAAACAATTCATCTAAATACAAAAAAATGGTGGAGCTATTCGAATGTACATTATTATTGAATGTTAAGTACATATTAAGTAAGTTTATAATACTTAGGTATAAAAGAGTTGAAAAGCCTTTTTTAAAAATACCTAACTAATCACCCAGATGTTAACCACCATTGCTTTTAATAGCAAATAGAAAAGTGCACTGCACAGTCTGAACACTTTCATGTAAAGATAATAAATTAAGTATCATAACATGGTTTTTATTTATTCTGTCACCTTCCTATAAAATGGAAACACACCCATGCCCTGTACACTTCACTATCATCATATTTATCACATATTAATTAGATTTCTATCCCTCTCCATTTTTTGTGCAGTAAAAGATGAGACTTGAAATTTTAATGGTGTATCAATATTTTGCTAAACTTTTAATGGCATAAATTAAGTTATATTAACATTACATAAGATCACTGATTTAACTTAACCATTACTTTATAAGGTAGTTATTTTTGCCAATTTAGTTTACTTATGTGGCAATTTTTTAATATTTTGTTCAGTAGAATATTTCACCAAAAAGATGCCAAAAAAGTATCAGTCAGTTGCTTAACAGAAAAATAATACATCATTTACTCAACATTTTTAATACCCCATTTATCAGTTTACACCAATCAGACTTGAGTTTAAGTGCTAATTGATTTCACTTAAGTATTTTGTGCACTTATCGCAGTAACAAAAATTAATAGTGATATGAAATACTGACATAAAAACAGAATCACACTGTCACTGGGACTTTAACTTCTTTGTTAACTACATAAAATTTGTGTTTTTTGCCCAAAACACCCCATATAACAGCAATATTCTCAATAACAACATTAAGTGGTATTGTTGCTAGGGCTCCAGCCGCAAACAAAATACACTTAATAGGCCCGTATCTATGCAAAGGGAAGGATTTGATAACACCAAAGATATACATGTAAATATTAACAGCACCTATAAACCCACATAGAAGGTTTAAGAAGTGAGGGCAGGGTATTGGACAGATGGCAGCTAACAAAACATTGCTAGTTGACAATGGCAGTGTAACCCAAGAGTAACATGATATGGCTAAAAAGATCTTATTAATTAATGGTATTTGCTTTGTATGTACCACTAACAGGATACCTTGAATCCATCTTTTTCTCTGCTGCATGAAGTCCCAAAGTGTAAAAGGTGACTTTTCCCACATTTCACCTTCCACAAAGTTAAATGAATACCCCTCCATGTATGCCTTCATGGCAAAGTAACAGTCCTCTGCAACTGATCCATCCAGGCCATTGTCAAATGACACTTTTTTCTCAGCAGCTACCTACAAATAAAACAATAAACATGTTAAATATAACTTTCTCAATAACTAACTCAAAGTAAACCCAGGGTCAAGATGTGTCAAAATGCATGGAAACTGCCCCAACCCAGGTTTAACCACTTCATTCTTAACCCTTCTTAGATTGTGCAAGTGGTGTTAGATTCCTCTTTGGATTAATTTAGCAAATGATATTTGAATTACCTTGGGTCTAATGAGTGTAGGCTTAACATTATGCAAGGACAAACATATTATTATGAGATTATTATGAACCATTACAAACTGCCAATATATCAAATGTCAGCATCAGCAATACATTACATACAATGAATGTTATAGAAAAATTAAATGTACATTTTGTAATTGTAATTACTAGGGTTTCCCTATTTTTTAATATGCAAATTTCAAGACAATAAGAAACAATTTTCTAGCTCCCGACCTAGGTGCAGCCAATTAGGGGTTTGTTGAGTTCAATTGTATTATTTTTATAATATTATATATTAAACAAAACAAAAAAAAGAGTGATGAACGACACATTAAAGTTTGGATTGCAGGTTCATACCTGTGTTACTACATAAGAGCCCTTCCAACTGAACAAGGGCTTGTGGAACCAATAAAACTGGAACCTGAGTTTGCCCATGTCATCCGCCACGCGGAAGCTGTCAGCCAGAGTAGTCAGCCAATTTACAATCTGCTCGTTGGCATACGTAATGAGCCCTTGCCCAAACTGATGCTGCCCATCTTGAACAAAGTTTAGAATACCACGAACAGAGTTTTCAGTCAATAATGTCTCTTCATCCAAATGCACAATCCAATCTGTATCTGTCAATATGTTGACACTGTCTTCTAAACAATACTGCAATGCCCGGGACTTAAACAATGCACCACTTTTTGTCTTGTACTCTGATGGCACCACCACTTCTCTCACTCTCCTGTGTTTAGGCAGATTTAATGCTTTGTCAGTGACCACTTCAATCATAAAGTTCTCCATGCCCACATCAATGCATGTATTCATATTTCTTGAGACATTAGTCTTCACCAGCTTTGGGAAATCACCTCTAGTGACAACTCTTATGCAAATAAATGGGGCCAGCAATGGGGATCCTTTTAGCTTCACCTTTCCAGGGAAAGTATTGAAAAACATCAACCCCGCAAAATTGCACAGCACCTGAGGTATTGTTAGCAAGGTAAGCAACCTTAGGATGTACAGAATTATTGTACCATATATTCCATAGGTCTCCCAGGGATCAGGAAAAACAATTTCTTCTTCATTCAAATTAATGGCACCAGCAAATACAAGGAACGAAAATATGAAGGAAAGATAAAGAATGCAGTGCAAACAGTGTTTTACTCTTCCTCTTAACATTCTGAAACAACAAAACGGCAAATCAGAACTGATTCATTTCACCGGGGAAATTTCTCATTGGACGATATTTTTAGGAAGCTCTTGGATTCATCAAAAGCATCAATTATGCATAGCGCTCCGATATGTGGGCAGGCTAATTCATAAATAGTGGACGAGGAAACTGAGAATGCTCTTGGGTTTTTTATGAGCATTATTATAAAACTCACCTTGATGCGTTCGTCCGAACACGCAAACAACTTAACTGTTGTAAAATCACTTGTACAGGACGTGAATATAAGATTATTTATTCACATAAGAAACACTATTCTAAGCTTTCACATCATATTTTTTACGAAATTCGGAGACACACTATTTTCTAATAATACTTGCTTAAATAAAACTAATATAACGACAACCTCTCCACCCAGCGCACACGCCCGTCTTTCTGACAAGTGACAAAACAAACTGACTGACTGTCAAGTCAATTGATTCACCTACTGCCGCACCGACAATTTTTTTTTTCAAATTCTTTCGCGATAGCGCTTATCGGTAAATAACGTTTGTAAAGACATAACTCATTGGCAGTCAAAAGAATATTCTGATTCCTAGGACTGCATTTTTTGTAAAGTGGAATAAAAGCAAGTGAATTCATATTATGAAATTCTACACTTTATGTTTGAAGTGCCAAAAAGTTACCTTTGGAGTAACTTTATTCTCATATTGAATGTTCTGAAGCTCAGGGAAATGAGAGTAATCAAATCAAGGAATCAATTCAAAGTTTCTATTCAAATGTCTTTGTTCCGAAGAGTGAAGTCAGTGAAGAATATTATAGAAGTAGAAAAGAAATGAGGGGATGGTGTGATTGATACAAACTGAAAATCGTATTTCGGAGTAGCCCTCAGTGTAAAACAAAGTGTAAAAAAATCGTCTCCTAGGTAGTGAAGCTGGAGATATATAGCTGACACTGACATATATGCATATATTACGTCGCTCTTTCTCTTACTGAGCTCCTAACTAATCTACCCTGCTTCAAGTATCAAGTGTAAAAAAATTACGTCTGGGTGAAGTAGGAGGGGGTGACTTTTTGGCACTTGAAACTGAAAGGGTACGTTGCCGATCTATTACTATCTTATATTATTAGCTTCTATCACCTACTTTAGTTTGACACGATTTAATTATGTCCATGTACCACCAAACCAAATCAAATCAACTGTCATTGTGATATGATATTTCGGTTAATGTGCGCACAGGCTTAAACAAACGTGTAGCGCTCTCTTTACATTGGATTATCGATTCCAGTCCAACTTCGGTCGGTACGGTATCTAACTGCACCCCTATTCTCACATCACACGGTACATCCCTATTGTAAAATGACGTATTGAATTGACGTATTGAAATCATTTACGTTTCGATTCGTCGCGTAAATATATAATTTAAAAGTAGAAATGTATAATAACTAGTTCAGTTTATAATAGCAGTCAGTAGTAAAATGGAAATGTGCTACTGCCAAAGTAATATGTGCAACAATATCTGATCAAGCATCAGTAAGATGCTGAAGAAAGCCATCATATTAGTGACTAGAAGAGAAAGTGTCTCATATAGTAAATAACGGGTCGATATGAATATGTCTGTCTCTGATTTATCAGTGGGATGTCGTTTTGCTGATTATTTTGTTATATGCGGTCTTGATTTCGATTCTGGCCTAGAACCTGACAGGCTTTGTGGTCAGTAGTTGAACACCATATGTTTTGATTGTTTTTATTGTCAGTGGTAACAGATGATGTCTTTGTTTTAGGCGATAACTTGCATGTGTCTCCTTTGGATCGGTCTTACAAAGGAAAAATACTAGCTCACTACCCTGACAATGTACAAAGCAATCCATTTGATGAACATGCTGTATGCATGGTAAGGTGCTAATTTAATTTATCTTTGTGTGTTTAAGATTTATCTGTAGCAAATCTTTGGAATATAAATGCTGTTATGTTCGTAAATAATATTGTTTTTTTTTATATAACAAGGAAGGCAAACGAGCAAGTGGGTCACCTGATGGTAAGCAAGCACCACCACCTATGGACACCCGCAACACTAGACAATATTGATATTAATGTGTCTTTTATTGTGATGGTGAATTTTTTGTCTATTTTTAATTAGCATGCCTTGTTTCTACTTTTGCAACAAAAAATCAGGCTCTGTAGCCTATTTCTTTTTACATCTTTTTTATTTTTTTTTATTTGATAGGGGGAATGAGCTGGCAGGTCACCTGATGGAAAACAACCACCACCTTTACCATTCCTGCCTTTGCTCTTTTCAATTGGTCTACAGCTAATAAATCTGCAGTGAGATACTGCAACTGTGAAAGTTTTTTTGTGGCCAATGAATTCACCGATTTTAAAAGTTACAAGTAACCCAGAGTTTGAAGTTTTTAAATGTTATCCTTTTTTAACTGAAACTGTGCTGACAAAAAGTTAATACTGTTCCAGCTCTGCTTACCTGCTGGCCTACAGTTTAGAACTCAGAAACTTTCACTGGAGGCAAAGTTTCACAGTTTTGTTGTGACCAGAGAAAATGCTTCCCGTTACTATGGGTTCAGTCTCATATTCTATGAAGAAGTTAGGAACCGGAACATCAGCAGCGCTATGCATACTTTACAGGTGTGTTTTTCTAATAAATTTGAAAATAATTAATTCAATTTTTTAAAAGAAATATGGCTATCGATACTGTGGATGATTCTGCCAATGTCGAGGTTGAAGACAGTGTTGTTATTTATTTAATCGTTATTCGGTGGCTTTGATGCATGGTAGCGGAACTCAGTTGAGAATCTGAAACAGACAACACATACATTGACTTTGTTAGACTACCTACAAGAATAAGAATAAGAATAATTTATTTGTTAATTTGTGAATAATTTGTTAATTTTAATAAATTTACATAATACTTTTAACTTTGAAAATAAACTAAAAAATTCCAATACAATCTATTTAAAAGTGATGTGGATTGTTAAACTGTTTTCATTCGCAATAAATATTGGGTGGCTGAGGTCTGTTCTTAGCAATAGTATTTTCTTTGGGCAGAAAATTAAATTTTTCGTTATTTTTCAGACGATGTATATTACTGAGTTATCCAGTGGCCAGACACCTCCTGGCCATAGAAAGAGCAATGGGAAGGAGAGCTCACGGTCCCTCCCGAGGTCATTTAAATTGGCTCCACACACCGGTGCCGCCCACACTTATTACGATGTAGCCAAAGATAAACTTTATGTAGCAAAAAGCATAGCTTTGATCTGTCAGTACCCTTATGTGAGGGTTGCGCAGTTGTTCTTAGAGAATTTGTATAGGTAAGTAGAAACTCCATTTTTTTTAAGTAGGTTTTGTTTTTGTTCTAAAAAATTTACGAGGCTTATGTGCACCTGTGTGACTATGCCAGCCTCATTGGATGTCCCTTGGTTAAGTAAGTTAAAGATGTGTATGTTGTGGTGATTGTAAACCTGCTGACCATTTTGACCGTCACTGTTCCGGAAAACCTTGATTTAGGAAAATAAAAGTTTATAATTATTTTTTTCATTCAATTTTAAAAATATAATAGAGCTATGCCCGCGACTTCGTCTGCAAAGAATTCGTTTATCGCTATCCCGCGCGAACTACACAACTTTCCGGGATAAAAAGGTAGCCTGCGTTATTCCAGACCATAATCTTTTTTTTTCCAAATTTCATCCAGATCCGTTTGGCGTGAAAGAGTAGTAAACATCCATACATTAGTAGGATAGATTTTATTTGGCTGTGGTGTGGCACTGCCATCATGTACCGCATAGTTTAAATGGGCAATGTCACCTAGTAATGATAAAATTAATGATACCAACATTTAACATTGAAGAAAAAAAAATTTTTAGGGGATGTAAAAATTTAATTTTTAAAATATTTTTCAGATCATTACCCAGGCAGCCAGGCCCAGGGCTTAGCCCTGAGTCCTATGTATACAACCTGCTTTATGAAGTACCAGTACCCTTGCCAGGTCAAGCCTTGCGCCTTTACGTGCCGCCCTCCGAACCTCACTTAGATCCAATACCAGTTGTAAGTATTTTTCCATATACCCCTAAACTCTAAAGCCAACGCGCAAAAACAAGAGTGGCTAACAAGCAATTGGGTCACCTGATAGTGGGTCAGCTACATCACAAAAAAAGAGTGGCTAACAAGCAATTGGATCATCTGATAATAGGTCAGCTACACCGCAAAAAAAGAGTGACTAACAAGCAATTGGGTCACCTGATAGTGGGTCAGCTACATCACAAAAAAAGAGTGGCTAACAAGCAATTGAGTCACCTGATAGTGGGTCAGCTACACCACAAAAAAAGAGCGGCTAACAAGCAATTGGGTCAGCTTCACCACAAAAAAAGAGTGGCTAACAAGCGATTGGGTCACCTGATAGTAGGTCAGCTACACCCCAAAAAAAGAGTGGCTAGCAAGCAATTGGGTCATCTGATAATAGGTCAGCTACACCGCAAAAAAAGAGAGGCTAATAAGCAATTGGGTCAACTGATAGTGGATCAGCTACACCACAAAAAAAGAGTGGCTAACAAGCAATTAGGTCACTTGATCACCAACTAAAAAGATCAGCACCACCAGAGGCTTGCAGATGTGTTGCCAGCCTAGAAGCATAAAGATAGAATACCTCATGTATGCATGTGCCAGTAATTTCACCAGCTATCTTAACCTCCACATGTGAACGCAGCAGCGTAATCACTGCTACTTGGTGGTAGGGTTGATAAGGATTAGATTAGAACTTACAACAATCTACTGTTAACTCTGCCATTACATAATCTTAGTCGTTACACTGTGCTTGCCGTGCAGAACAAATTGTATCCAGGATGTAGGCTAAACAACTCAATCAATGGCACTTAAAGTCTATTCATTGCAATTTATTGTTCTCTTAACTCATGGAAATGATATTTATTGAGGCAATATATAATATATATTATGTAAGGTAACCAACATCCATACTGGCCTTTCGTTTGTTTGAAATTGTATTTATCTATTTACTTAAATAAAATAAAGTGAGTAGCAAAATGTATTTCTAAACTCGAAAACGACGGATGCATTTTTTTTTCTTGAGTATTCAATTCATTGAAGTCCATGGATGGTCCTTATGAAATAAATCCCCTTGCAATAAAAACGGGCACCCATTGTTTTTGTATTTTATGTGCATAAAAGCTTACTTTCTAAGCTTTAATGCCAAAAAATTTGGAATACCATAGGTGCACGATTTTTTTGCAAGGGGTTGCATAACTGAAAAATCGCGATAAAAGCTAGTGTTCAATAAATAATATCTACATATAAGTCCACATTATGCTGTGAATTTGGGCATTCTGGTATCAACTGCGAATATTAATGAGGGTTTGGAAATATAAACGGTCCGAGAAAAGGTAGGTAGTGTAGTGGCAGCTGCACTACCGTGCCCCCAGATACACACGAACGTAAATTAACTTTAACTATGTATGCCTACATCTAAGAATTGGCCAATTGAACACGATTGTTCTCTTTTGACAATACAGTTGATTTAATTTAATCTACTAAGGTCTTTTCATTCTTAACTGTCCTATTTGGTAAACAAAATTCTAACCTCAAAACGTCTCATTTTTGTTATTTTTTTAACTATTTCATCTGTTTCATAAAGGAACAGAACTGGAGATAAAATATCAGCAAAATTATGTACAAAATATTGCCTCAGGCTTATTTCATAACAATACACCTTATTCTTTACAAAAATTTGTACATTGAGGTTAGAATTTTGTTTACCATATAGGACAGTAAAAATGAAAAGACCTTACTTCAGCTGTGTACAAATAATAACAAATTAAAACTAAATTTACTGTTAATAGTTCAAGCCTGACTCATAACAAAAGCCATTGTATCACAGGTGATACGAATGCCAAATGCACCCGAAGAATTGCCGCTACTCGACTTCCCGCTGCGAGTAATGTTCTCTACGCTGGGCGTCGAATGTGTTGTTCAACTATTTACTTGTGTTTTGTTGGAGCATCAAGTACTTCTCAGATCAAGTGGTAAGTGGAAATTAGCAGCATTCTCATAGGGGACAAGTTGCAACGATACCTGCTAAAGATTTATACTAGTTATTAATTAGCCGGTTGTTCGGTAGTCTGAATGAAGACAATAAAAAAAAAATACAAATTTGATGTTTTGACTCGGTAGTAATATGCCTACTCGTATATTGAAATGTTCAAAACTGTGTAAGGACAAAAATTATCCCTATACATTTTTGATGAGTGTATATACACAGAAAGAGCCTGTAACTAAATGTATAGCGCATCAACCAATCGGCATGTTATACTCTACCGAGAAAGGTCATTGTGAAAGAACCCTCTATTATCAGCAAATTGTATAGTATGAATCTTCCCAGGTGAATTTTTCGCTTTAAGCCCTAATCTTTCAAACAGAGGCCATTGTCTCTATTATCGCAAAGCCGCAAGCTACCGAGTTAGCACGTGCCACTACAACATTCATATTGAAAAACAAAAGGTATCGTCATAGTATTAAGGTTCAAATTTAATGTAACATCTAGAATATCAGTGACATTTTTGAACCTTAATACTATGGCGATACCGTTTGTTTTTCAATATGAATGTTGTACTGGCACGTGCGTACCGTAGCTTGCGGTTTTGCGATAATAGAGATAATGTCATTTGTTTGAAAAATTAGGGCTTTAAGCGAAAGATTCACCTGGGAAGATTCATACTTACTATACTCTATTGTTTGTAACTTCCAGACTTTAGCAAGTTGATGCTAGTAGCGGAGTGCATAGTGTCGTTGCTGCTTCCATTTACGTGGGCCCACGTCTACGTGCCAATACTGCCAGCGCCCTTGTACCACTTCTTAGACGCGCCGGTGCCTTTTGTCATGGGTACAGTACAATGGATTACGCAATTATATTGTTTTGTAAATAAATGTCTTCGTGATTGAGAACTGTGAGGTGACCATTATTTTGATAGTGAGCTTGAAGAGGTTTGGCGAGTCCTTGGCCAATTTGTTGTATGGTTACCATAAGGTTAATAGGCAGTCTTGCAATGGGACCAGCCCTGGTCCCCTGGTCGTAATTTTTTGTAAATTTTCAATTACAGTACCTATTAGGTACAGTGCGAAATTACATTTGAAATTTACCATGAGCTTTTCGGTGAAGGAAAACATCGTTAGGAAACCGGACCAATCGCAATAAGGCTTAGTTACCCTTCTGGGTTGGAAGGTCAGATGGCAGTCGCTTCCGTAAAAACTAGTGCCTACGCCAAATTTTGGGATTAGGTTGTCAACGCGGGCCCCAGGCTTCTAAGAACTTATTTTGAAATACGAATGAAGCTTAGAGTCGCATTCGATTTTTGAAGTGTTCGTTAATTTCGTTGCTTTAACGTATGTCCGTTTAGCCTAGTGGTATAAGGTGTGGAATAACAGTGCGTTCTCTCGAGTAACCGCAGTTCGAATCTCGTGTAGAAAAAGTTTTTTTTTTTCTTTTTCTATTTGCGCGAGTGTAGTCTCCACTTCTGCCGGCACTCCCGGAGTGCTACCCTGTGTTTTTTAATAGCCAAATGCTATAATCAGGATACTTATATGCTGGCTTTGTAAACAGGTTTGCACGCGGATAGCGCGGCCATGAGCAATGGCGCGCGTCTCGCGCTTGGCTCGGAGGCGGCTCTATGCTTGGTCGACATAGACAAGCCAGATATACAGTTGCCCGAGGAACTGCCGATCTTCCCCCATCGGACACCATTCATTGAAGAACTGAACCACATATTGGATAAACATCAGGTCAGTTTCTCCAGCCGTCGCGCTTCCATAAAGCCGAATTTATATGCAACTAATTTCGTGCCACTAGCATTACATTGCTCGGCCGATAATCTAACGCTTCAAAAGTGATTAATCAAACGCCGCAGTGTAATGCTAGTTGCACGAAATTAGTTGCATAATGTAAATTCGGTTTTACTTGCGAACAGTGAGACTTGTGCTCGGATTGCTGCAACAGTCGTCGTGTATACTCGCCTTTATGGTTTCAAATAATACTGGCCAGATGGAAAAATTATGCCTAGTAATTAGATGAAAATATCACTTATAGGACAGATTAGACCGCTTAGTCTTATACCAAGCAAAAAAGTTCAAGTCTGTATTGTTTTTATTGAGTCACTGGCGATATTTTGTGTTGCGCGCGTGCGTTCACAATCGCTATCATCATTCATTTTTCACCATCTTATACCGTTTTAAAAAGAAGAAATTATAAATGCTGATTGCTAGATTCCGCGCATTTGTTAATTAGCCTACTTGTTGAATCCAGCCGGTATATACTATTACGGATGATGATGTCTACTAGGGCCTTTGACCATGATAAATTAATTTTCTTCCTTAATTGTTTTATTCGGGTCGCCGTAATAAGGACGTTAATTAAACTCGCTAGAGCTCTGAGAAAGAGTTAACTCCAATTAAGCCGGTTAATTTGTGTCGATTTCTTACGTAAGAATTAATTCACTGAGTGATGGGTACCTATTAAAAGTAAAACGGTGTAAGCTAGCTATGTGAAATGTATTTTGTTTTTTACTCTGTTAGCTTAGTGTAAGTTTTCGATAACGCAAAATACGTCTCGATCACGTTTGCGTTAAACTGTCAAATACTATGAGAACAGTTTGTTGCCGTTTCGATCCGCAAGTGGCGCTTGCTAATTATTGCATAGTAATTGAACGTGTTCGAGACTTTTTTGTATGAGAAAACTTACACTAGAGGCTCTGTTATCAAAGTATTCAACTGTCCGTATTTCGAATGCTTGTACCATTAAAACGTGAAATTAAGCAATGAAAACTTATTCAATTTATCTTGTTTTACAGTACGTACCTACAAGAATTATATTTTAACTAACCAGCTACTATTTATTTTATTTGCAGATATTGAGACCGGAAACTGAGCCGACAAAACTCAGCGTGCCAATAAATGGAACTTCGTACAAACATATGAACGAGAACATGAGTAGCAGCTGTACCTTGCCATCAGGTAATGCATCATTATTATTACTCAGATTGGTCTGTGACATTTTGTTTTCTCCAAAAAAAAAATAGATAGATAATTTACTCGACATGTTATGTAAAAAAGAATCATAACCTCATCAACAACGCATATCGTTATTTTTCACTTCAATTAAGGTTATAAAGCACTCTGGTCTCATCTGAATGGTGGAGAATATAGGTACCTTAATATGTTTTATCTGGTTTATAGGCGGTCTCCGTCGCAAACATTCGTTCCACGACGTGCTAGAGTGGGACGAGAGTCGGCCGCTGAACGCGTCCCCGCCGGGCTCGCCGACGCGCCGCGCGCCGCGACGGCTCGACGCGTTGCAGCGGATAGTCGACATCGTCAAACGGACAGGTTTATTACTTACTTTATTGTGTCTAGTTGGTTTGATTTCAATGTCATTTTGTCTTCCACTAAAGTTTCGAGCGACGTCTACAATGTATATTTTTTTAAACATAAAAAGTTGCCGTCATGGTTGACGGCTTTCACTAAATATTCTCTCAATCACTATACGCCATACATTGTAGCCAAGAAAAGCAAAAAAAAAAGTAAGTAGTTCCACTGGCAGACCTTTAATAACCGTTATTTTTGCATAACGCTATTTTTGTTAACAACGTTATATTACCGAATAGCGTTTTTTAATATAACGTTTTGCATAACGCTATTTTTCATAACGTTACATTACCGAATAGCGTTTTTCAATATAACGTTTTGCATAACGCTATTTTTTATAACGTTATATTTTATAGCGGCAGGCGCACTACCGGCCGGCACTTATCTCGGTCCCCGTTGTCGTCCTACCCCGCGCCCGTGTACCCGTGCGCGTAGTTCATAACGTTATTATAACGCTATTTCATAACGTTATGGTTTTCTTTCCGTTATGATATGATATGATATAACGTTATGAAGGAATATAGAATTTGTTCGAAATAAATTTTAAACACAAACGACATACTTAGGCATACCGTTTAACTTTTTCGTTTAATTTACGACACAAAACACTTATATTATTAGTCTAATAAGCTTCGTGAAACGGGGCCCTGGTATTACTCATGGCTTCGCAACTATACCAAGTTTACGAATTAACCTTAATTTCCAGGTGTTAACATAGACGAAGTAGACGCGGACGCGGTGATGCCGGCCATGAAGAAGAAACCACTGAACGACGAGGAGCAGTACAACGAAGACATCCGCTTCAACGTCGCCGTCCGGGAAACGTTCCTCAACAGATTCGTGCATATGTTCCTTATGTACGAGAACTTCGTCATTATGCCCGATCAGGTATTTAGAACAAATATAAAGCTATTGTAATAACTACACTAACGAAAATCATTTGTCCACTTACCACCTTATTCATAAACGCTCTATCGGCTTCTACTAACTTAGCAATCGTTTGTCCTTATCTGTGAAAAAATCATTAAACAGTTCTATGTCTTTATTTTTTCGACGTATGGGTCTACAATTAAAAACATGAAGTCAACATATGCATGCCTAAACCGCTAACGAGTCATATTTCACAAATAATCCATACTTTTTTTATTTCTTATTATTTGTGTCTTATTTGCAAGATTTTAGACGCGCGCCACGCTGCTGGAATTGTTTCTTCTCTTTCACTAACAGGCACGCGAACCGTATGTGTGAAGAGTGGCGCTGCTCAAGATCTTTTGCTGTTGATAGCGATATAAATATAAATCTTTGTCACCAGGATCGAGAAACGTGGCTGTCATCTCGCGAGTCTATGGTCAACTTTGACAAGGCCTCGTTCCTCTCCGACCAGCCGCAGAGGCACCGGCCCTTCCTGTCTCGGTTCCTTGAGACGCAGATGTTCGCGACGTTCATAGACAACAGGATTATGTCGATTTGGGGGGAGTACGACGCCAACTTGCAAGTGTTCGAACATCGAATCAAGACCACCAGGTTAGTTGGAGTTGTTTATGCATGAAATGGAATGCGGCGTGGTCACAAATAGTCGAAAGTTACAAGCGTTTGGATATACTTAGGAAAAAAAACAGTACAATACAATTACTCTTTATTGAACACCACAAATCAGTACAAAACAATAGAGAAACAAAGAACAAAGTATCCAATACTACACTACAGCGGAACTATAGCATAACTTCGTTCGCGTGGACTTAATCCCTACTAATATTATAAATGCGAAAGTAATTCTGTCTTGTCTGTCTGTTACCTTTTCACGCTTGAAACCGCTAAAACGATTTATTTAAAATTTGTTATTCAGATAGTTTGAGTCCCGGGAAAGGACATAGGATAGTTTTTATGCCGAAAAAAATGAATAGTTGTTCCCGCGGGATAGCGATTCTTCGCAGACGGAGTCGTGGGCAATAGCTAGTTGTAAATAATGATAAAAATATTAATTGTCATCCTGCCATTTCATTTTTATAAAACTTTAAACAAAACCTGAAATGTTACTCAAGGATAAGCTTTAGCTACATGTGAAAAACCAATCTATTCAGGAGGTCCTAAGATTAGCTTGAACACAGGGAAAGACAGACGAAAGACTATAACTACACTAAACTTATTTACAACTTTTGTTTGTGTCAATGATGTATTGTGACTTTGACTCTTTCTGACTACGCTGCTGGATGCTAGTAATTTTGCACTAATCATAATCGTGGGTTCTTGTACGAAACAACGCATAAGACGAGTGACGGTAGATAATGCACTTTGAGTTGACCAATAACATTGCATTAAAGTTAATAAACCAGTGTGCATTGATTGCTTGCTCGAAGCATCTACTAACCTATTAACAATTGGCGATTAGATTGATCACGTCTAGCACCACATGGTAATTCTCGCAAGGTTATCATATTTTTTTCTGTACAGAGGAAATAGTCGATTGTAGACGTCAAACAAATTGCAGTCTATCAAATATTTTTAAATGTTGTCTAAAATGTTAATTCGATAAAATGGACATTCCAAAGTGGGGGTCGGGTATTGACTTTAAGTGTGTAGGGAAATGCCTCAAGCGACGTCATCGTATCTGTCATATTAAAGGAGAGAGTGAGAGACGAAGTTATGCGTGAAAGGGAGACGGAATTACCACCTACCTGTGTTTGGGCAGTATATGCAGTGTTATCAGCGCGAACATAGTATTACTTATTTGAATTAATTTACGGATCAGATCGTATTGGTTGTGGTTTACCGAAGTACTTAATCATGTTCCTAGCGTTTGTCCCGGCATTTGCCACGGCTCAGGGAGCCTGGGGTCCGCAACCTAATCCCAAGAACAGAAGCGACTGCCATTTGACCTTCCAACCCAGAAGGGTAAATAAGCCTTACTAAGGGTACCTAAGTACTTAATAATTATACAATATCGATGTTCATTTTCAGTGTCACGCAGATTGCGCATTTTCTGCCGACTAATAGTTTGGTCCCGGTTTTTTATTCGATATTCGGAATCGAATTGCTGACTGAAAGAGGTTTGTGTCGATTATTGACACTCCTATCCGATGTGTCAAATTGTGTCGCAATGTGCTCATCGCGTTGCCGTGATATGCTGCTATAGGTATATGGTATATTGCAGCCGCACACGATTCTTTCCTGTCTTTCTTTTCCAGTTATGACGAAAGATATAGAACACGAAAGAAAGAGAGAGAGCGACAAGCTTGACGTACCAGAAAATGAGTGGTTTAAGTTAGCCACGTTACGTTTCTGCCTCCTTTCTTCGCCACTTCTCATGCCACTCCTCAAGTGAGTTGCGCAGGCATTCCGCACGGGTCTAATTGACTATCGTTTTCATAATTTTCGTCGGTCATAAAGCGTTCTTTTTCTAAAACAGTATTTTTACAATATTTCATTTAACTTTTAATGCTCGTATGTAATGTTAATGTAAGTAGTTTTCAAACTATTTATCGATCAAGTAGGATTTAATTAAAGTCTACAAAACCTCCAATCAGCAAAAAAGGCATTAAAAACTTCCGTAACCTAATCTCCGTATTCTATGTATGAGACGATAAGTTAGAAAAGCCTGAAAACCGTAGTTTCACATCTTTTATGACTACCTGTTTAAATTTAAAAAAAAAACTATGATTAAACTAGCTGTCGCCCGCGACTCCTACGTAGAATTCGCTTGTCGTTATTCCGCGGGATCTTTACGATTGTCCGGGATAAAAATGATGTCCATCCCCGGACCTGAAACTATATACCTTTCATTTAAATCGGTTCATTCAGGCGTAGCGTAACAGACAGTCGCTTTCGCATTTACAATATTAGTAGGGATCCGATTCCGCATAGCTCCGTCGCTCAGGCTCACCGACAGCGGGCTCAGGCAAGGTGTTGTTCCAGACGTCGCTTAGGAGAGGGGGGCATCGCGACGCGCGGGTACAGCGTGTTCGCGGGCGCTGTGGCCGCCGGCGGCGCGGGCGCCGAGCTGGAGGTGGCTCTGCCGGGCGAGCGCCTGCCGCACCGCGCCGCCTACTACCGCGCCTTCCCCGCGCGCCTCGACGCGCACGCGCTCGCGCCGCAGCCCAACGGCGACCGCAGGTCCGAAACGCCGCCCGCTTACACCCCGGCGACCGGGAATCCGACGATACCGTTACGCCCACCGAATTTGCCAAGCTTATATGAACGCGTACTGCACGACTAGCGCGCGAGAGCTGTATCGCGCGCGAGTCAGACTTCCCGTCTATTTCTAGAAAGAACAGTGAGAAAAAGATGGGTGGTCTGTCTGGCGCGTGACGTAACTTTCGCGCGAACTCGCGCTAGCCGTGTTGAGAGAACCGAGATTGTAGCTTAATATTTCGCTTTGGTGCACTATAGTTATCATAGATTTAGGATCCCTGATATAACTGAGACAAGATCGAAACCATTGACAGCTGTTGATGCATGTGCAAGAGAAATAACCTCAATTCCTTTCGTTTAAGATCCTTGACGTACGCCTGTTATATTCATTTTTCTCTTGCATCGTCTATCTAAATCTATGATAGTCATATATATATTCTTTTAATCAAGCCCATTCCACAGTCGATTTCGAATTTGTAGAATCTCGTATTACTCTATGATAACACTTTGGAATTATAGTACAACCGCGTTGACCACTGGAGACAAGTTTCATTTCAATTTACGGTACACGGATAGTGATGTACCGCTTTTAAATTTGTAATTCTTAACATACCGGTTTAAGATGCAAGTGTGCGTAGTTACTAAAGCTGAACATGACAGATTTTGCAAAGTTCCAAAAATCGGAATCACTACAAGCAACAAGTGAAGTAATTCTATCCGTCTATGCCTTAATTTGCTGCTCGCCCAGTGAAATAAATAAACCGCGTTGCTGACGTTGCCTTGATTAGATTAAAGTTAAATTGTTGTCTTCTTATATATACACATTGTCTATGTCTATTTTTCTAAGAATGAATCTTGTACTTCATCCCACAAACATTAAGCTAATTCGAATAAAAATTTGGCTAGCTTTTGCATTACTATGAACACGAGGGCTGTAAGGGTAGCCTTCGGATTCCCGCTCGCGAATCGTCGATTAAAATTAGCATCGGTTGTCCACTACTGCATGCCTATACCGCAGCACACCGAGATACCTACAATCCAACTATTTTGTGAATAGAATGTCAATTAGTACTAATTAATTAACCCACAGTTAAGCAATAATAAATACTCACCACCCTTCAGGGTGACATTTGATATTATTAAAAAAAAAGTTAAGATTGTTAACTCGGTGAGCAATTTTTAAATTTATTTGTACTCATTGATCTCTAAAAGTCGTTTGTGTTCGACAAAGGAGTATTATTATATGAATCAAACGCCCGCTTTCCTTGGTAGCATGTGATCCATTATGCTCATTATTCCGATTTTTGCGCTCTGTCTAATTAACGCGTCTCCATTTGCGCGTCGCGCTAATTAGATGACGCACAAATCTGGAGAATGAGCGATAAACGTTTGTTGTGGTTAGTGATTTTTTTATTAGTGTAATTTAATTGGCACTACCGTGTAGTGTATAAATGTAGAAACAATTCATGTTTCCAAAAAATAAAATGTATTTATTAAGCTGTTGAATCTCCTAATTTTTTTCTTTACATTACTTTGTAATAAGCAGACTTATTCTTATTAAGTACCTCTAAGGTATGTGTATTGATTAAAAATCTTCCATGCTGTTGTGAGAAGTAATATTTGCTTGTATTTATAGTTTTAATAAACATGCGGGAAGTACTTGAATCAGCATGTTATGCCTTGACTTGCATGTAGCGGCTACATATATCACTTAAAACACCTGGCAACTAAATATTGCGCTTATGTTTACTTTTGATTCTGACGTCTCTTAGAATTTGTTATGTTGAAGGCCTCTAACTATTAAGTGACATTTGTATAATTATAAGCCGTAATGGTGACTCGTTGATCGCAAATGCACGTATTATAATACATATAACTGCATTAATTCTCGCTCATTTAGATATATTTTTCAGCTCAGATTTATACGAATTGTTATCAATATAGAAACTCAATGAATTTATTTAAAAATATTCGAATTTACAATTATTACTATTTTAATGGATGCTTTACCGTTTGATATTTATATTATTCTAGTTATTTTTATATTGGTTAATGTGGTGTGATAATTTATTCATTGATGTCTGTATCTGCTCATTCTGCTGCAAGCATGTGTTGTGTAGACATTGACGTGTATCATTGTGATTTTATAGTGATGTCCATTCCATTTGTTTTATGTGCAATCATGGTAACTATATTTTTGTTCATCTTAGTATTTGGGTACAATTTATTTATTTATACTAGATAGAGAATTTTCTGAGACTCATAAATGATTATATTATAATAAGTTTAAATAAAGTCGATGATAGCATTATAGTAATTCTGTGAAGCATAATAATAACATTGGTTTGTCTAAGCTGTTTGCAAATTTTGGTTTGTGTACTTACAGTATAAAATAAATGTTGTTGAACAATTTTTTGTGTATTTCAGTACTTTATATACCTGTTCCTTTGTAGTCACATCACACCCTTGCCATGCGATAGTACTCGCCTCTCTCAGAGACGTCAATTGACTGATCTCAAATCTTTTTTTTTTAACAGATTATATTTACTAGTTCCTGTATTATAATATCAATCATCGGCTCTGAGTGTGACTGTACTCGACGCAAATACACGGCGGAGTTGCTTAGTGCTTTGTGTGCTTGTTTGAAAGAGGTGGTTAGTTTGTGAAAATACTAAAACAAAAGACCGACTTTACATTCCAGAACAAATAGTTTGAAGCGCATTAAGAACGCTAAGTGGCAAGCGAAGGATTGTGCACCCGAATTATTGCTTGGGGACATCGGTAGGAGACTGTCCACTGAGGTCACCACTGCTGCTATATCTCAGAATCATCGAGCCTTCGTGGAGAAACTATTAAAGGTATGCATTGAAGCATAGCCTTCTCTATTGTCTTTTACAAGCCATGCTATAGGTTTGACAACGTCGCATTTTTACACTTAGGTTCACAAGCGACGTTGCCAAACCGCTATGACATGGTTTAGCGGTTTGGCAACGTCGCTTGTGGACCTAAGCGTAAAAATGCGACGTCAATCCTAATAGCACGGCTTGTAGAAGACAATAGAGAAGGCTATAATCGAAGCTTAGGGTACGTTGTTTCCAACAGTCGAGTTGAGTGTTTTTACAGTCGGGTTTTTTATTTGCTTTGCATTAGTCGGGTAAAAATCTCCCTTGCGTAGCACTGAATTTAAAACTTTGTCGCAGCAATCAACAATACTGCGGCTGATTGAAATGATAAGTTTGTAAAAGTTTCAACTGTTGTTTTAAATGTTTGCAATAGTACGGTGATTGATTTATTTTTAAATACTGTTATATAACCGTTTATGATTTGTCCTAACTTTAAACAACACTGTTTGCCAGGGTGTCCATTTTATGGAAATTCACTTTGTTTTGTATTAATGGACAATAATTATGTTTACTGATTTTAAGAAAACGCTTGGTTAAATGATGGTCTGCTTTTTTATGTTCTAATGAATTTCTACTGGACACCTTATTTACTTAATTGCCACTGTCTTAACTATAGCTGTATCGTTTTAAATAGGAATGCAAAAGCAAGACAAAGCGTATGCTATTAGAGAAAATGGGCACTGAGGAGACTGACCTCGGCCTGGGATGCGAAGTGTCAATAACTGGTGTCGAGGAAAGCACCATGATTGCTTCTCTATGCGACTTGCTGGAGAGACTGTGGTCTCACGGTGTCCAGCATAAAATGGGCAAGTCAGCACTTTGGATGCACCTCACCAATTATCAGGAATTGGAGCAATGCAGCAAATCGACGAAACCTATAGACCCGAATTATCTTACGCCTGGTATGTTTGCTAAATTTACGTTTTATGTTATAAAATACACTAGCTTCTGCGCGCGACTTCTGCGTAGAATTGGGAATGGATGATTATTTTAAAAGTGCTTGGTGATTTTTCTATTGATAGGAATAACCATCCTTAGCTACGGAAAAAAGTTTCAGATTTTTCCGTCGAGCCATATATTTTATAAAAATAAAAACATTTTACTCGGTCACTCGGCGGCCCCTATACGGCATTATCAAATTAAAAAAACAACAATGACATTTGTCACTGACGTTGATAGCACTAAGCTAAAACAAGCAACGGCTAAGTGGCGCCGTCTGTAGATTGTTGGAGGTACTAAACCACCTATTTGGGATTTCATTAAAATTACCATTAATTTCTGATGTAACTTTCAGTAGTGTTTTTGATTCGGAGTAGAAATAACCCAATAATTCCAAAATCTGAGAAAAAAAAAATATTATGGTAATTTTTATTGAAATTCCCCATGTATGGTTTAGTAACACGAACAATCTACAGACGGCGCCACTTAGCCGTTGCTTCTTTTAGCTACAAATGCCATCGTGTACCACATTTCAAGCAGCATTTTTTTTTTAAATTTGATATGTCATTGGCGTACTGCTTACTGCCGTATAGAGGCCGCCGAGTGACTGAGTAAAATGTTTTTATTTTTATAAAATATATGGCTCGACGGAAAAATCTGAAACTTTTTTCCGTAGCTAAGGATGGTTATTCCTATCAATAGAAAAATCACCAAGCACTTTTAAAATAATCATCCATTCCCAATTATACATATGAACCTGCATCTTGAATCACTATCTATTTATTAAAAAAACCGCATCGAAATCCATTGCGTAGTATTAAATTAAAGATCTAAATATACCTATTTATATTTAGATCTTTAATACTACGCAACGGATTTCGATGCGGTATTTTTACGGTCTGTCCCTATGGACAGACAGCGGAAAGAGACTTTGTTTTATATTATGTAGTGACTATACTATGACGTAAAGCCTCAAAGAAGTATATAATTCCTGACGAAAGAAGAAAATCGAAGAAATGTAGGAGTGTTCATACTACTGCTGGGCTCAGACCTGTAGATGGCTCGAACTGTAGTTTAGTTACTCACACAGACCCACTTCACACATACCATTGAACTGCTTTGCATGTGTGCACATCTGTGTAAATCTTTGTTCACGATGTTTTCCTTTAAATTTTAAATGTGATTTCACACACACATTTCGAAAAACTGATGTGCAGCAGGCACGGATTCAAAGTTACTATCCTTTGCTTGAGATTATATAGGTCAAACCACTATGCTACCGCGGCTAAGAGGAGACGTTGTAAATTAATTCAATTCAAACCCTGTAAAACCGAGTCCTTACCCTTGTTTACATTTTCGCTTATAGGGGACTGGCTGTCAAATTATTTAGCTGTTCGTGGTACGATATTAATAAAACGTTTGTATAATATGTTGTGTAAGTAACATTTTTCGTCATTTTTAAACATGCAGCTTTGGCCTGGTGTGTGTTACGGAAACGGCTCGATTGTAAGTAGAAATTTGTAAACGGCTTTTACGTCGGAATCCTAACTCAAATCCAGAGGAATACATAAACTACTCTAAAAGGGACACCGCTTGCAGACAGCACTGCTTTGTAAATTGCAATTCATAAGCGCTTAACCCAAATCAGTATGTAAGCTATAGACCAACCGATTAACTGAGTCCTGGCCCGCGCGGGTACAGGGCGCAGAGTAGGACGACAGGGAACCGAGAGCGGTGCGGGCGGATAGTGCGCCTGCCGCCCGCACCTCTCTCGGCCCCCTTTGTCGCCTACCCTGCGCCCCTGTGCCGCGCGGCTGAGGACCCAGTTAAGCGATCGATCTATAAACTGAACCTTGAAGCACACTTCTTATTTAAAGTTCACTTCGTAAGATTATAGATCAGTGGTGGGCAAACTACGGCCCGCGGGCCCACTCCGGCCCGCGAAAGAATTTAATGCGGCCCGCCGGCGTTCCTTCGAATTGGAGTGTTATGGCACAGGATGACGATATTTAGACGGTATACTGCTGTATAAAATAGAATAATAGATGCGAAGGCAAAGGAGCCAGCTAGACTAGCCACGTAGTTCATGCGTCATGTGTCAAAAAAATTGCATTTTAGTATAATTTTGGCCCTTCTTTGAAATATCTGTGATTTTCTGGCCCGCCATGAAAAAAGTTTGCCCTCCACTGTTATAGATTATTCCTTACGATTTTTTTTTAAATAGTGATGCCATAAACGAAATTAGAGACACTTTGAACACATTAAACACATCCATCGGGTTCAACGAAGTATTATAAGCGAGAACTTGGCTTAGTTAACTCCACATTCCAGACTTGTCTTCTGTCGGTGCGGAGGTCGAAGCGCAACAAAGCTCGAGTAGCAGCAGCCGTTCGCGTGACAGTTCGCGGGGCGGTTCGCGGGACAGCTCGCGCGACAGACTCAGCAACTCTGGCACGCTAGAGCGCCGCCCGTCCCAGCCTAACCCGCTGCGCCCGCTGCCCGAGAGTCTGACCTTCGACATGAGGTGAGCCGCAGGGCGAATATTCTACGTTTTTTCGTCATTATCGTCTCAGCATATACCATTAAAAGAGATGATGCTGAGACTTTTAATGACAACGAAACACTATCGATGCTGCATAGCTTATCCAAAGTTGTTGCGGCTTGTCCTTCTGTTAGGATAATAATTGACAACATTTCATTTTTATAACACCTGAAAATGTATATAATGGTTCGAAAGCATTTTGTCTCCTGATCACTGCAATATGTTTTTATAATTTTAATATCGCTTATTATAAAAAATAAAAAATAATTAAAAATATGTCCTAATTTTACCAAAACTACCACAGGATAGGTGAAACGCCTTTGCTTTTTTCAGGAGAAAAAATAAGCGATCATAATTTTGTATTTTTGACAACTTCAAAGTACAAGGGGGCAAGTCTGAAATTCTATTTTCGAAGTTCGCTGCATACCTTCTCTCTGACTCTCAAGATAATGACTATTAGTATGAGCGGAACAGCACGAAGCGAACCTCGAAAGTCGAATATTGGAGAATAGGGCCTGACATTGTCAATTTGAAATTAACGTCAGTTTTTTTCTATAGAGAAAAGACAAAGGGATAAGTGTTATTCTGTGATAGTATCGGAGTTACGCCCTTTTAGAATAAGCACAAATTAATAAATTAATTATAAATTAAATACAAGCCCTAGCGAAAAAATTAAACTGTCAGCATGTTCATCTTTTCAAACAAAATACAGAAAACCATTAAAATTATAGGCTCAGAAATATGAAATGTTGTCAATTGTGGGACGACAATGACGCAAGAACCGAGCGGTCTAAACGCTGAATATTGGCCCCGCAACCGTTCGTAGCACAGTGCAGTTCGCCCTTTAAACTTTGAACAACCAGGGCCGTTTTTATCCTGTCCTGGGGCACACCGACCTTGGAGCCATATTCAAGATTGAAAAAAAAAAATATCAGACTTTAGGGGCCCCTGCAGACCATGATTCCTAGGCATGCAATAGAGTAACGCGCTGATTACGCGTGACCAAGTGAGACCAATAATTCGTAACCGTTTTTAATAATTCGCGGTTAATTACATTACACTGCACTAGACATATTCCACTGCGAAAGGTAATCGCACCTCGTAGAAAATATTATTAGTCCATCTTCTAGGTCATCTTATCTAGGGACCGGTTTTTGAAATTAATTGGTGTCAATGACCGAAACCGAAATGGATTGCGGTTTACAGTTTAGTTACCGGTTATTAATGAAACCGGTTTTCACACCAATTCAGATTTTGAGCGAAATTAACCAGTCAACTTGGGTTAAAATTAAAACGTCATCTCTTGTCATCTCTCTTCAAGCATTCTTTGTAGTCAACGCATGCAGGAAAGAGATAGAAAGAGCATCGCTCGGCGCGTGTGGTGCGGTCGGGACGGCGTTGCCTTGAGTAAAACCGGTTTCGTATCGGTGAGCGCGAGCTCCATAATTTCGTTCTTCGTTTTAATATTAACCGATCACCGGAATTATTTTAGTACTTTTAATTTAGTTCCCTCCGTTAACCGGTTAATTTAATGTACTTAATTATACCGGTTTTCGGTATTTCAAAACCGGTTCCGATACCTGACCTTATCATTCATTATCGAGTCTGTGATCGCGGCCCTTAACAATGGGCTGGTGTTTTTGCTTCCATCTTTGTATTAATCCTCTCTGCGGCGTTAATCCGATTAGCCTTTTTTCCGTCGCTTGCTTTCATTTATTTAAATCCATGTTCAACATGAAACTACCGTGAGAATCAATCATAATTACAAAAACGGATAACTCACGTATAAAAGCCGTGTAATGCTCGACATGTTTCGGACTAATCCGTAGTCCTTCATGGAGCGCTCGCCCCGGCGGCAGCGAAACGAACACTGCGCGCCAACGCTCTGGAACCTATTTCATAAAGCTACAAGTTACAATTTACAAGCGGAAGTCTCTATCTAACACATAGGGTCTAAAAGAGACTTTCGCTTGTAAATTGTCACTTGTAGCTTTATGAAATAGGGTCCTGCTCGCGCGGCTACTCGACGCAGCTGACAGCGGCAATTATTTCTTAATTTAATTTTACAGGAACATCCAAGCAATGACAGACATCAAGACAGAGATAGGCTACGCTCGCGCCTGGGTCCGCCTCTCATTAGAAAAGAAACTCCTTTCGAAGCACTTACGCGAACTGTTGGCCGATACAACACTGTTGCGGTCCCAGTACAAGAAAACTGCCTTTTTGCGATGCGAGGAGGAAAGGGAACAGTTCCTGTATCACTTGCTCACTTTGAACGCTGTTGATTATTACTGCTTCACCAATACTTATCCCACCACAAGTAAGTTCTTTTTTTTTAATACTGCGAAATACTGAACCGTAGAATAGAAAATAGCGTAATACATAAGTAAGGGGGCGTTCAAGTATTACGTAAGCGCCTGAAGGAGGCGGAGGGGGGGCGGTCTTTGCTTTGCTTATTTTTGATAACATGGTGGGTGGGTGGTTTCGTAATTACGTCAGCAGTTATTATTTACTTTTTTACCCAAATGGCAACCCACAAATTTATAAAAAACAGAATACTTACATTAAAAGAAAAATGCATATAGGTACCAATGATTACGTAAGCATGTGAGGGGGGAAGAGGTTTGCTTACTTTTGCTGACAAGGGAAGGGGGGGAAGTAAATAATTATAAAAAATATGCTTATGGAATACTTGAATGGCCCCTAATACACTCAAGGAACCATTACAATATTTGTTTGAATTTATAATATTTCTAACTAGCTATAGCCCGCGGGCCGCGACTCCGACTGCGCTTTCGCTTATTCGCCACAGGAACTATGCAATTTTACGGGATACAAACTAACCCACTTCCTTTCCCGGGACTGGAATTATCTCTGTACCAAATTGGTTCAGCAGTTTAAGCACGAAAAGTTAGCAGACAGATACACTTGCATTTATAATATTAGTATGGATATACAAAAAACAAACATTTTAGCCAAAATCACTTTTTTACGAAAACCTGTATAACTTAAATCCTAATGACAAAAGACTGTTTGACAGTGGCGTAACTATAGGGTGGAAGGGCTGGTAAAATGCGGCCCTGGTGTGCGTTCAGGTCTTATACTGTGAAATTCGATTTTCGAAGTTCGTTTGGTGGCGTTCCGCTCATACTAATAGACATTCATTTGAGAGTGAGAGGGATGGTATGACACGAACTTCGAAAATCGAATTTCGGAGTAGCCCCCCAGTTCGGACGCCCGACGACGCCCGACGACGCACTGGCCCGTTCAGTAACTCGGTGCGATCGTCGGGCGATCACACCAAGTCGTTCAGTAACATCGTCGGGCGTCGTCGGGCGATCGCACCGGTCACCCCGTAAAATAGATGGGTAAAAAACGCCCAGACGTCACTTTGACAGTTGTCTTAAGTATTACACTTTACATGCACTTTACTTTTTTACTTACTTTATAATAAACTTATAATTACGAAAACGAAATCGCATGCCATCGACATACAATACGATAACTCTTTATTGAACACCACATAAAATAAATTTAAATTAAATTTGAAATTTAAATTTCGATTCTGAATTCTTTCACTAAGTTTTGATTTGAATATTGGAATTGACACTTTTGACAGATGAACGCCCCAACTCGTTCAGTTCAGGGGGTTTGACAATGATCGGACTATTTTCATCCGATAATCACACTGACACTTTAGTTACTGAACGTAGCCCTGCGGTTCTACGGGGCCCCGAGTTGGCTTGGCCTAAAGCACAGAAGGGAAGATGATGCACTTCTTTATAGTGAGGAAGGGCCCCTTCTGATGAATTTGCCGCGGGCCCCTGACGTTGTAGTTACGCCACTGGTGTTTGAGTAAAACGAAGTTTTTTTTTATGTCTATATGTTTGTCTTCAGAGCTGCCATATCGGGTGTTGATTGCACCGTCCAGAAAGGCGAGTCAAACGACAGCCAACTGCTGGATCGCTATTTCCGGCGTGAATGGAGACTCTACACCAAAGATACCTATACCTCGCAACACCAACGAATTCGTGTTTCACGTAAGAATTTTTAATTATATTTCGATTATTGTTTCTTAGTCGATTCCAGTAAAGCCTGTAATTTATTTATGACCAGTTCTATGTGCTGTGCTAAAGCGTAACTGACTTTGACTGTTTTCAAAAATGAGATACAGTAAGGTCTCATTGGATTCGTTTTCGCAGCAAGTCTCGTAGACTAATTTTATCTATCCAAATTAAACTAACTAACAATTCTATTCTGTTTATTTGGCAAATTATAACATTTAAGTTTATAATTCAGTGCTACAACCATTGTCCGTCCACTGCTGGACGTAGGCCTCCTTCATATTGCGCCAACTTTCGCGATCCTTCGTTAAATATTTCGGAAATGACATACCTATGCGGAAGAGCGCACGAATCTATGGCGAGGACTTTAATAATCCATTCTGACGCTTTTTTAATATATTAGTATTATTCGGGCTTCGATTGTTTCAGCACAAAAACTTGGGTGTTATATCAACGTTGCGGATCGGACACGATAATTCTGGACTGTCGCCGCGCTGGTTGCTTGATCAAGTGTATGTCAGAAACGAAGTAACGGGACATACTTATACGTAAGTTTCTTTATGTTATATAACTAGCCAAGACTAGCAGCCTTATTCATAAAAAGTTAGAGGCTCGCTATAAGCTCGCTATAGGATCGATGCAAAAAAACATGATTCATAAACGTCAATTAGCGCTAATCAGTCCATCAAGGGTCTGTTAAGTCTTCCGAAAGTTAGCGGACCGTAGATCCTACTTTATCTCTCTGCTAACTCACAAAATGGCTGCCACACATGTGAACAGCTGATTTTGGCAAGAGCAAAACCACACGCAAGACAGTTTTTTTTGTTTTAAGTTTTTGTTCCCACCGGGAAAGGTAAAGGAAACTAGATCCACACTGCTTAGTCTGTCGTGTTAATTCGCTAGTTTCCCGCTAATTCGCTGCCACTGCTGTCAATATTTTTAATTCACTAAAAGGCCATTTTTGGTCTATGATTTGTCAAGGTGACAACATAACGCGTCTAATCCATCCATCAGCAGCTCATTAGTTAACAGACTGCTAGCAAGCGTTTATGAATCATACTTTTTAACAACTGTCAAATAAGCTTAATCAGTCTGTTAACTAATCGACTGATCAAACCTCAATTAAGGATTTTTTATAATAATAATAATATATATTTATTTTAGACCAACATATGGATAAGGCTTTATGAATAAGGCTGTAGTTCTTTATCCTGTGGGAGTTTCAACCCCCCCCCCCCCCCCCCTCCATAAACGATCACACAATTTGTGGACGAGCCGTTTGCTGTGTGCACCAGGTTCCCATGCAACCGTTGGCTGGGCTCGGGCGTGGACGACGGCTCGACGGAGCGGCTGCTGGTGGCGGCGCGCATGCGCGGGGAGCGCACGCCGCGCACGCCCGCGCCCGCGCCGCCCACGCCCACGTCCACGCATCTCTCCACGCCCACCATACAGCACATGATCGGTCAGTAACAAAATAAATTAATACATGTTATCTACACCTGTATCATAACTTCCCTATAATATGTTCAGGAACGATTAGCAAATGGCCTACATTGAGCGACCTGTACCTGTGATTTTATTATAATGTTTACTTTTGAATATCAATATCGATACTCTAATGTGTGGCAGTACTATACCTAATGTTTACATTAGAGTATCAATATGGTTATGACAGTACAGGTTTAGCGCTCATTCTCGCTGCACGCTTGGCCGTAAATGAGGCCCTCTTCCTTTTATTGAGCACATTTACTTATGATATGTGTACGCAACTGTACATAGCTAAGCCTTCATAAGGACCCTCAATATGCAACGGTTGCTTAAAATACTATTAGACAATTAGTGGTAAGAAATCGAGGTGAACGTGAGCAGCTTTATGAAACGAGCGTTGGCGAGTTTCATAATGAGATCATACGGGAGCTGTGAGGCCTTATGTAAAGCTGGATACAATATTTATCTGCACACATATGTAAGTACTCTAAGTTGGATTTGGAAGCGGAAAAAACTTCAACTTCATAATGATATCGATTTCGGAATCGTTATGGTGCAATAATATCACTGCTCTGAGGAGAAATTGTAATCTATGTGTGTAGATAAATATAAATGAACTTAATAAATAAAAATCAGTGAAACATAACTTAAAAGTAACAAATAAGTGCTGAATGCTGCTACCAAAAAAAGCTGGATTCAACATGATGCTACGCCTTTTTGACGCCAGTCGACTCATTCCAAAACTAAGCAGAAGCTTGTCCAACGTTGAGGACTTGAGGAAATGGAAACAAAAAGCTGCGCTGAGCGAGGCTAGGAAAATTAAGTAGGTGAAATTATCCACCAATAAGATAACCTGATTTTCCTGGTGTCATTTAACGCTGCTTTGCCTTGCATTGGTGGATTTTTCCTAGCACATCTCTTTGCTACCTCGCTCAGAGTTGCAATATGCAGAGCTACTATAGGCTAAAATGCACCATAACATTTTTTTTTATTCAAACGCAGTACCTATGTTTTGTTTTAACCATTTTTTTTTTTTATTTTTTGTAATAAGTAGGCACATAGTAATACTTATTAGTAATAATACTTTTTATTTATTACTTCTATTTTTTGCAAAGTATAACATTTAACAACTTATTTTTTTACAACGCATGTTTTTTTGCATGGTTCAGTTTCACCCGAGTAAGGAGCCGCCTTCGACAAAAAGCAAATACTGACATGATAAAATATACAATATCGTAAATGCGATATATAAAATGTGTAAGTACTATATCTGGGATCAACTGGTGGCGGTTATTCGTATTCACTGTTGCTTTGGCAAGCTTTAGACTTGCACTATTTGTATGTAAAATAAGTTGGCAGATTAAAATTTGCTAGCCATTATTGATATACATACATATTACGTAGATGGGACGATAATGCAAGTAAAGTCACAAAAAAGCTAGTATTCAAAATTTAATTTGTAACAATAACTTATAAGTTTTGGATACTGACCCACGAATCAATGTTACACTTGACTTGCCTAACAATCTGCTAAAATATTCCAGAACAATTTTATAACACCATGTGTAAAGAAAGTATTGAAGTTAACGAATTCGCTACCACCATCTTACTCGCTAATCCTGCCGCTAAGCAGCAGTGCTTGCACTACTGTGTTCCGGTGTGGAGAGTAAGACAGCCGGGGAAATTACGGGCACAAGAGGCATTTCATCTAAGTCCTCTAGGTTGGCAACGCATCTGCAATCCCTCCGGGGTTGCGGGTGTCTATGGGCAGTGGTGATCGCTTACCATCAGGTGACCCATTTGCTCGTTTGCCTTCCTATTCACATAAAAAAAAAAAAAAAAAACAATCTACAATATCAAACCACCATGGGACTCGGAAACAATACATCGATATTAATTTATAGATAGGAATTAATTTTAAGGAATTTCTTAAATAGTGGCACATCTGAGCATTTTTCTGAAATGAAATCCACTCACCCTTTTTTCTTGAATAACACAACATAACACAACTTCGATGGCAAATCTGCTCAGAATAACGAGCACTAAGATTATAGTACGTACAAGGCAAAAACAGTCCTAAAATTTTAATATATTATAAATAATTGAATAATTGTCTACGGAGAAGTACCAAAACAGGAATGAAAAAATAGGACACTTTTTACCTTATACTAAAATCAATAGTGCTCGTGATTCTGAGCAGTAGGCTTATTGTCTAACTCGCTCGCAATCGCCATCGTGTTTATTTTGACAGTTCATGTATGGGCTGAGAATTGGCATTGGAATCAGCTAACTGTCACATTCATACAAGAACTGTCAAAACGAACACGATGGCGATTGCGAGCGAGTTAGATAATAAGCCTACTGAACTGACATCGATTTTCATGATTATTTCAGAAAAATGCCCATCTAGACCATATATAGTTTAGTTTAGTTTATTATTCATACAAAAAATACGTTACATACATTTTTTTGTTTGATGTAACGAAAATATTATCTGAACTTACAGGTGATTGCGTCAACGCTATAGTAAAATGGCACTATCAGTCAAAGCGGGATAAGGATGCTAACTCGCTCAGCGTACTACTTTGCGGGGAAAACGGGCTGGTCAAATGTCTGGAACAAGCGTTCCTCTGCGGATTCAAGTCTAGCCGGCTATTTGGCAAAAACTTCTTCATATGGGACTACTTTGGTGAGCAATCTGAGCCTTTAGTGTAAGTTTTTGACACGAAAAACATATCGAACGCGTTTGCGTAAACGTCTCAATTACTATGGGATAATAGACAGCGCCGCTAGCGCGACGAAACGGCAACAAACAGTTCTCATAATATTTGACAGTTTAACGCAAACGTTATCGAGAGTATTTTGCGTTATCGAAAACTTACACTAAGCATACTGATCCTAGTTAGGAGACTTTACACCATAAATAGTAGATTGATAAACTAGGGTTGAAATATACCCATTTCACCTGAGATATTTCTGGCACCCGAACGAAGTGAGGGTGCCAATGGTTCGAGGGTGAAATGGGTAATTTCATCCGAGTTGAACACTCTACTTTTCATTTCGAATATGAGGAAATTAAAATTTCACTAACCTCGCATGGTCGCATTTAATATTTGTTACGTTTGTCATTCTCTTCCCGCTCTTTTTTCTATTGCGCGATTTGCGCGCATTGCGCATTTCTTCTGCGCACCAATGGCGGCCGGCTAGTTTTTTTTTAAACTTGCAGACACGGAGGTCGCTATCAATTAATTGTCGACTTAAATATTTCAAGCTAAAAAAATTACCGAACGTAATAATTTCTACTAATTCTCGTTGTAATACGCTTGCATAAGCTTATATATAGCGGGAATGTTATTTTAAGATTATTTTGCCTTTTACAATTAAAAAGGAACTATTAGAATAGATTATTATTTTAAACATAGATTACATGGCTGTATACGTATTTCCATTGCTATGTACCTCATTTGGATTAGCTAGAAAAAAAAATTACTTTCAACCTAAGGGTCGCGATGAGTCCCTTTCAACCCTATATCCAGATAATCAATGACCTACTTTCAGAGTATGAGAGATGAAAATATAATTTACAATACAAAAGTCGCATGATACATACACAAAAATACATCGAGAGAATTTGCAAAGTGAGCAATATCTCCCAAGTAACCTTGACAATGGAGAGAAGAAAAGAACAAATTAAAGCTGGTGCTTTTTTTAAACAATGTGTAAAATTCGAAATATTATAAACGGGATATGAACCGCGATTACCTTTATTGAGCACCCGATATTTCGACGCAGTTGCATGCATCATGATCACGGGCTCTTAATGTGTAAAATAATCACATACACTTACAAAATACTCAGATACATAATAATATTAATAATACTTGTGTTGTGAACGTGCTGACTATAGTCTGGCAGCTAAACCACTGCAGCCAGATGACACTTCCAAATGTCATTTTACGAAATAATGATACCACATTAATTTACTAGTGCTCGACTAAGGTCACGTAATGAATGATTTGATTATCGAATGAACGAAATATTTTATGAATGTCACATTCGTAGTTTAGTATATTTTAAAATAAGCGCGATACTTTTGAGGCATTCAAGGTTCATATTAACGTAGTAGATAAAATGTGCGATGACTTTGTAATAAACGTAAATAGTGACAGCAGCAATGAAACTGATTCGGAATAATTTAAGTTTTTAAGTAAAAGTACAAAGGTAGAAAAAAATATTAATGTGATAATTGTTGTTTTATTTATGGCAAAATGGGGAATGAGTTGAAAACTGTTAACTGATTTGACATGCTTCCGCACATTTCCAAATCGCGCTCTTACACTACTAACTAGAAAATATCCAAAAAAACCTTATTGAACAAACCATTTTATTAAAATACGCTATGAAAATTCTCATTTATGACGCAAATTAATTTCATTACATCGTTCATTCTTTCATTCACTCACTAAGTCACATCACTATTTAATATTTGCCAAAAACTGACAACACTGAAAGTGTCATCTGGCTGCAGTGGTTTATCTGCCAGACTATATAAAATTACCATTATATTAATCCCACACTCCACAGCTAAAGTAAAGGACGAATTCAAGATGAGCTTATGCGACGAGCCTACAGCGCAAGCCAGCAAGAGCTGTGGCGTGGCTTACAACTGTAGGCAGGATCAGGAGCATAGAGCCATATGGCGCTGCTACTGCCATCTGATGGACGAAATAAACTCTGTCGGCCGGACGTTAGGCAAGGATGGGAAATTCCAGCTGTTCATTTGTTTAAGTTTAAGGTTTGTACCGATTGTTTATGTTAGCAATATACTGAAAATTAGAACACATAGAGAAATCCAAAGCAAAGCTATGGCCGGGAATCGAACCCGGATCCTCGTCATTCCGTCCTACCTACCTACCTTGGTAGGTTAAAACCTGCTATGGGTGGTGTTAGGGGTAAAGCACGCGTCACGGAATGACGAGGATCCGGGTTCGATTCCCGGCCATAGCTTTACTTTTCGGATTTTTCTATGTGTTCTTATTTTCAGTGTCATTTAGAAATTAAATTTCTAACCGTGAAACCGTAAAAGTAAAACATAGAAAATCAAGAAGTTTAATTCTTGATTCATTTGGGTTTCATTTTTTTTTATTCACCTTTTTTGTCGTACAGAGAGCACTGGCTGCACAGAATGCTGGTTCCGATGTCACTGACTCGCGTCACCGCCGAAATGTACGAAGAACAGAGTTTCATCCGCAAACGTGGCCTCCTCACCTTCCTCCGACAAATACTGGAACCCCTGGACGAATTCGACATAGTTCTAGAAAATTCTCTCACACAAGGTATTTAATGACGTTCGAAAACTTCAATTGTTTATCGATATGTTTCGTTTTGCGCAATCACTGATCGAGAGTGCTTACAAACGCACAACAAAGCACAAAATTATAATCATGTTGCTAGAGGACGTTCAGAAACTCTTGACTTGGTATATGTATGTTTTTATTTAGATATACATATAGGGTATTTGAGTCCGGGATATGTGCGGGTTCTTGCTGTTTATAAAATTTAAAAAATGTGTTAAGTGACTCGATCTTAATGTAAGCCATTTTATTCTCATTTTAATTATAGATCATACACTCAAACACCCTATAGAATTTTTTAAATTATATTTTATTTATTAATCAAGCGACACAAAATACTCAAGTAATTATGAATTTGATATTACGTTTAGTTATTATTTTCCTAATAGATTTAAAGTAATTTAATATTTTTATGTCTTGCCAGTTAAACCCAAAGATTATTTTTTTACTATGGTGCTTATGAAAGTTAAGTTTTAATTATTTTAGGTGTATCTCCATTTATAAATATAAATAAATAATATTGTGCTTGTATAATACGTGATTGACTATTAAGGAACAAGATGACATCTTCGTGTCGGTCTTAGACATAGTCTCTATTGTCTTCTACAAGCCGTGCTGTTAGGTTTGGCAACATCGCATTTTACGCTTAGGTTCACGAGCGACGTTCCAAATCGCTATAGCCATGTCGTAGCCAAACCCTACGAGGCTATAGCGATTTGGAACGTCGCTCATGACCCTAAGCGTAAAATGCGACGTTGCCAAACCTAATAGTACGGCTTGTAAAAGACAATAGTGAAGGCAGTCTTAGATCAACTAGGTATACATTTGTAAATACCTGTTGCTGAAGTCTGGCTTTACGATATAACTGTCAACTTTTTCTTTGTAGAATGTGACAATAATGTCAATTTGTGGCATGTGCAAAATTTACAAAGAAGGGTCTACCTATCCTTTTATGAAACAAGCAAATGTTTTAATCGAATTAACTTTTGACTATAAAATTTCAACGTACGAAGAAGGTATTGTTCCTCTTTTTTCAAGTAATTAAAAATTGGTGTTCGTATGTATTTAAAATTGTATCCTCATGTGTAATTTTGACGTGTTTTTCGATCTGATTTACGAATCTACAAAAATATTTTTTAAAGATAATGTAAATGCCTATTTTGGATAATCCAGTGTCTATCTAACTCTTTGATCTCAAAGTTGTCATAGTTGCTCACGACCTACGTAATATTCTTTGAAGAGATTGGTACATTTCGTTGACGTATTTAGTTCATTACATCTTACTGCGCTGTCTTAAATTAGTATTTAAGCTCTGTCGTGTATTTTATCAATAATAATTTGGTAGGCGTGTCAATTTCTAGTTCAGTACGTTATTCTAATACTCGGTTAGGCGATGTAACACAAGGAATTTCAAGTTCCAAATCAACTGAACTGTATTAAGAATTCTGAGATTCTTTTACGGTTCCTAGCATTGTATTAAATCTCACATTGGATTTTAATAGTAATAGCCCTCTATTTGTAATGTCCATTCGAATAGTTTTGTTATAGGTGTTGCATCTCACTTTTAATCGTGACGGATTCATTATCATATAGGGTAAACCAGGGAGTTATTGCCTACTGACAATGATTGTCCACTTTAAGCAAAGCATTTATGTTAGCTTTGTATCATTCTAGTTGGATAAGAATTAGTAGGTAATTAATTAATATTACTATCGATTTCAAATTGACGATTGGCAACACTTAAAAAAAACAGTAATAGTGCAATTTGCCTACATGGGGGTTAATGTGTTTTAAGTCCTTAAATGGGCAATAGCTATATGGTTTACCCTACGTTGCGCTAATGTGTCTTTATTGGAAGAGACGTCTTTGACACAATCATGCGACGAGCTCTCGTCGGTTGCAACAAATATACAGGCTATCTCATGCCATTAACTATAGCTTTTCATTAATTTAGTTGAAGCCAACATGTTACAGGAAGCGTTCATAATAGCTAGGTAACTTAGTGTTTAATCATAATCAGGGAATGTTATGTTACTTATTGTAAGTTAATTTAATCGATAAGATTTCCTTATGAGTTTATCTTTAATTGGTTTTAAACCTTATACATTCTTATCATCATTTGTGTAATTTATAGATATTTCGCTTAGGTAAGCCAATATTTCATATTTTCACATAATTCTGCGTCCACCATTATGACCTAATATTTGTCAAAAAGTTTATTTTCTCGATGATATCTGGAACCTATTTCATAAAGCTACAAATTACAATTTACAAGCGGAAGTCTCTATCTAACACATAGGGTCAAAAAGAGACTAAATTGTAGCTTTATGAAATAGGGTCCAGCTAGCTTATTACGTAATTCGCTCGCGATCGCCATCGTGTTCATTTTGACAGTTCTTGTATGAATGTGACCGCTAGCTGATTCCGATGCCAATTGTCAGCCCATACATGAACTGTCAAAATGAACACGGTTACGATCGCGAGCGAGTTACGTAATAAGCCTACGGTCATAACTAAACAAAATTTTAACATTATTCATTAAAAAGTAGCATTTTGCGTGAAGTGGTATGCTTATTTGCTAGGGCAGCTGTTATCGAGAGTATAGTAGGTTGGATAGAAAACACCAGCACATTTCTCACTCTCATATAGTGTGACAAACTGGCCGTTTATTAGACTAAGGGTCTGTTTCACCACTGTTGAATTCCAGTTACCTTAAGTGTCAACTGTCAGTTATCTACGATTCCGTCTCTATTTATTACTACGAAACAGACAGAGACGTCATCATAGATAACTGACACTTAAGATAACTGGAACTTAACAGAGACTGGTGAAACAGGCCCTAAAAATGGCTGCTTATGCAGCTACCTTATTTCAATATTTTGGTTGTGTTTTTATCTGAAAGATTGATTCCGATTTCAAGATGAGCTGATGTCGTACGTATGGTTTTCTTACTCTGACGTAATATGACGGTATGTATAGTCAACTTCAATGTAATAAATTTATTATTTAACCTTTGATTGGCATTCAGTTTCGGCTAAGCCGTATAGCGTAACCCCTATTTATTTTTAGTGAAACTGTTGTTTGTGTCTTGCCGTCCTTGTTGTTGTTTTAAAAAAATGTTATCCACAGTACATTGGAGCTGTGTATTATAGTAGGTATTGACTATACGATGGTGAATATCATTATTAAACATTGACTCCGATGCTCATATGTATTTGAAGGCGACTCTATGCTTGAGTTTATATCGGTAATTAGGCTTTTGTCTCTTTCCTGTATACTAGTGGTAGAAAGTATTTGAAAGAGAAATGAGTATTATATCAGCCACAAACCCTAGGGTCACTGACACTGATACACACTCGTATTATGCAATAGTCCTAAGCGGTTTATGAAATAGTTACATAGATATTATTTAGCTCTCTAAGAGGTCGGTTTTGTCGAAGCCCAGTAGCTCATAAACGTCCTTCATAATAAGTGTAGATCATTTTGTATTTCAAGTAATTTATCAAAATGTGAAATTTGTGAATGTCAGTTTTTAACGACAGTATGGAGCGTCGACTGTCAATATAACGATTTACTGATACTCTTATTTTATTGGGCGCTACAAAATTGTATAAAGACCGCTAAATCTGATAAACAATTTATCAACATGTTTAAATTCCACTAATTAGATTAAAAAATCGCATTAATCGCAATGGTGGAAACCAATCAGATCAATCAATCAGGGAACTTGCATAAGTCCCATCAACGAGATTAGCAATCTTCCTAATGTATTTATTTTGTTAAAGCCTATCTAATGAATGGACGACGCGCCATAATGTCAAAATAACCCTACCATTCGTGCCAAATATTTGTAATGCAGGAAAAGTAAACTTAGGTAGGTATGTTATGAAGGAGCCAAACTTTAGGGCGATCTCAAAAAATTACATGCCCTTAAATCGAGGAATGTGTTCAAGATATTGGCGTCGAGCATGTCAGATTTCTAAAATCTACGCCAGTGGTACAATAAAAGCACCCGATCGTTGTTCAGAGCTGTTGTGTCGAAGGTTCAAGTGGCCGTAATGATCGCCAACCTTCGATAGAAGATGGCACCAGAAGAAGAAGATGTCAGATTTAAACTTGTTATTTGCTATAACCTAACAGGATACAAAATTAAAGTAAAACTTGATTAGTATCTAATACTTAGATCTTCAAACTTACATTTGCGGTACCTTTGTAGTTAATTAAGTACCAAAGATATTCTATTGAATTCAGGAAGCGTTCGATCGAAACTGAAAGTTTAGTAATAGAACATAGATTAAGAATGTTGTACGGAAAACTCTTTCAAAAAACCCCTCTACGATTGGACAGCAATCAAACGTGATTGCATAAAAATATAAGTACCCTGTTTGTTGTCAAGTGTAAAATCTCATTTTTTTCTCCTTGATTGGGTGTCCAAATTCTATATCTGGGCCTAAGTTTAACCAAACTCCTAGTAAGCCCTACATACTATGTGGTAATGAAAAATGTAAGCTATGTGTAAGCTACAATCTAATACGTTTAATACGTTTGATTTGACTTATGCAAAAATAATTTTAAAAATTGTGACAAATTTAATGTTGGCGCTTCAAAATTGAATTTACCTATATATTGTTCACTCAACAGACTTAAATCTCAATATAAAAATGTTGAATGTGTTTGTGTACATTACTGAGTGTTAATATACATTTTATTTGCCGTCCAGCTGACGATAAAAATAAATGTGTAAAGTAATTGTGGTCGCCCCTCAAATAGCTGCTGCAATCCCAACATAATTATCTATTACATAACACACTTATAATAAAATAGTGGAAAGAAAAATTATGCACGTCAGGGACCCGATTTTTGAAAGCACATGTGTGAAAATACCACTCGAAATACGAGTAGCTTAGAAGACAATCACAGCTCTCATTAATCTTTTGAACTAGACTAGTCAAAACTGAATATAGCTGTAGTTTTGGAGATTTATACCACTTTCGAATGGTACTTTTGAATGATGTGCTTTCAAAAATTGGACCCCTGATCTGTTTTTATTTTTAGAATAGTTATTTACTTTGGTCTTTGTTGTACTTAAAATGAAAACATTGACAGAAAATTATCATTGCTTTTTAAATACCCATAATTTTAGTCCACAATCTGGTTTAAATGTGTCACATTACACTCAGCCTAATACAATACACTTATTTCCCATTTATGTAATGTAAAGGTTAATGAATAATGGAATGAAAAATTGTAAGGTGTTTTCAATCATAACGGCAGTCATTTATTTCCTTTAGTTTTCCAAGTCTTCCTATTAAAATAAAACTATACTGGTACCAAAGATTTGTGAGATGCCCTTGTTTTGCGAATTACTTAGACTTAATAGATAAATGTCCAATAAAAGAAAGAATCATAAAAGCTTGTTTAATTTACCCAAATCTGATCCCGTATTTATCCATCACACATTCACTGCCAGCCCAGCAGCGGCCCGCGTATGATAGCAGGCAGTGAATGCGATACTCCCTTCTCACAGGAAATCGAAGTCCGAAATTCTAATCTTACCAGATTTCATTTTCATAATACACTTATGGCCCAAGTTGTAGGTACTTATGTATGTTAGACTTATTAACCGTCCTTGTCCTAACATCTAGTTCGAGAGTGCGAACAAAATAAAGTACTCCCCGGCACGAAAGTCTAGCGCTAACGTTGACTGTAGAGGGGGTTCTGCGCATGTGTACAGTCGCACACGCCTCATTGTTTTTACGAAATGTACGATATTTAATTATTTTTGAGCCAGCTGTAAAAAAGAAATACAAATGACTGTTACTAGTTAATTTTTTTGTTTATTGGAGGAGTAACTCATTCATACATAGTTTGTTTCAAAACTTTAGTCATACCGACACTACAAAAAATAATCGAACGAAACGAATACGACTGTACGTAAGAGGTTTGCGGGGCGTTGTATCGGTGCGGGAAGCAGGGAGCCAATCGGCGCTTTCAAGGTCAGCACTAGAATTAATAGGTAAGTAGGTATTTTTACCTGCCTATTCTGAGCTGAAAGCTTTGCAAACAGAAATTCTGAAAACTGCATCGCTAGATGCGGATGAAATTTGGTACACGTTTAAATCGCTTGATCTCTGGTCCGTGCACTTGCACGGGTTCTTTTCATTCATTTACCTACCTAACATAAAAATGAGGACCCCGATCTATACTTATTCATTGAATGTTTGTATACATTAGTAAAAGCTCAAAATCTCAAATCTAAGATCTTATAATGGCTAATGCGAACAAACAAAGCCATTAATTTGCTGGGCATTAATCTAAAATTCTAAACAAACCCGTTTAAAAAGAGCGCTCTCATGGCAAACCTCATGTAACGCAATAGTCCGATAGGGTCCAGCCACTGGCAGGGTTGCCAGATGTCAGCTAACTCAATTCGCCTAATTTTGACTACCGAGTAGCCTAAATCGCCTTATATGTTTTTTTTTTTCAAGTAGCCTAATTCGCCTAACATTTTGAGCTAAGCAGCCTAGCCAGGTAAAGAAGAAACGTAAAAAAATACAAGGTAATGCAATCAATCAAAAAGATTCTGTGAAAGCAAGAATGCAAAAAATTTCGTATCCAAAAAAAGTCGTAACTTTTCTATATTTTTGCTGGTTTGTTGTCTTTAAAATTCATTCCGCAAGGGAATTAGCGAAGGTTTTGCACCATACAGCCATTTTATTTTATATGCATAATTACGTTTCGTTACAAGCATTTTTGGAATTATGAAGGAATGATTCTATAAATTTGGGTAATCCTGAAATAGCCTAAATAGCCCATAAATGTTTTCCTAGGTAGCCTAAATGGCTACTGGTAGCCGATCGAATTTTTTGGTCGCCATTTGACCCCCTAAGGTAGCCTAAATGGCGATAAGTCGCCTAATCTGGCACCAATGGCCACTGGTCACCTTTACCAGGGTTACTCTTACTCACATGCGTGTAAACATTCAAACATTGTAGGATGTTTGCACGCATGAGAAAAAGACCCGTCCCGTACAGGAATTCGTTTGCCAACCAATGAATGAAGGCCTACTGAAGTTTGTTGTAAGTACTTGTTGCATTGAGTTTGTTGCACAAATCCGAAGATATGCGTAAAAAAATCGACACAACCTCAAAAAAACGTAAATCACTTAAGAATACTTGTCTTTTAGTGGTCTTGTTGCGCCATGGCCTGCTACTGTAGCGCACACAAACAAAGAAAATGTTCCAGTTGTAAGTTTCGGCTTGTTATGTTTATATTTTATGTAACCTTGATTGTGTGTGTTGGCAGTACCAAATAATCGTTTTATCTATCTATCTGTCTGTCTATTATTCGTTGTTATGTACGAATGTGAATTCCCGCCTCTGTAATCTGATAATCACAACCAATGAATCACTTTCATAAAGGCAGGTTCACACTACTTACCTGATGTGAATACTTCACATAGCGAATCCGCTAAAATATTTAAGTGAGCGAAAGAGTTTATCGTTCATGACGTGAATGACCGAGATGCCAATAGCCCAACCCGAATATGCAACACTATGTGAAATACCAGCAGAACGTCAACAATTTTTGTACGTAAAAAAATGTGAGCCAAATCTACCAACATAATAAATTAAATATAAAAAAACAGTAATAAATTAATTCACAGCTTTATAATGACTTCAAATGATTAAATGATAAGAAGTGTATAAGAATTTAAGAAAATGGGATTCACAATATGTGTATTGATTACTTCATGGTTTCAATACTCTTTATTTTTACCTGCAGATACTATACTAAACGCAGAAACGAGCGGAAGTGGCGCCAATACAATTTGTTTTTTAAAAATATTGATTTGCAATTCAAACTTGCAATCTAATCGTTTTCATGTATTTGACTGGGTACAAATTTAACCTTTGTATACTATTAGTACAATTTTATTGCGTAAATTATTAAAAGTGAAATAATCTATCAGTATAATCACTGTATTCAGTATAACTTTTGTTCCTTTCTTGAGGTTATGTTATAGATGGCGCTGCCTGGCTTGTTGTGCTGTGCTGTGCGGTCGTTCGACGTTCGTATGTTCGTTCACAAGTAAAATGGCGGCGATTAATGTGAAAGGCGAAACGTTGTCTTATTTCTAGTTGTAAATAAAGTAATTGGTAATCTGAAACGTTGTTACTGTTATATAAAAGGAGGATGATTAGTTGCAAAGTGTAATTTACAAAGTGAACAGTTGTAAGCATTGAAAAATCCAAGTGGCTTTACACAATAGATCAAAACCCGTCGCAACGAGCACTCGAGGCCATATTTATGATGTTATCTGTTGTGTGAGCGTCCTCCGAAAGCACATTGATAAATGCTTACTGGAAATTAAGGCGATGGTAGGTTTCTTTAGTCATATGCACACTCATTCATGCCCATTTGTAAAAACCCTTCTCTATTGTTCCTACATATTGACGCTTCCGCGGCGTAGCGGCGGATTATTTTTATTTCACAACTCGTTGAGAGTTCTTGGTTCTTCAATGTCCAGAATTTAATTCAACACAAATAGTGATTCCTCTATACTCAACATGATTAACCTAGTTATTCCAATATATGTTACATAGATAACTAGTTAATTAATATTCTTTGAATGCAAATGTTTTTTATTTTTATTTTCAGGGGTTTTGTTTATGTGAAGATTGAATAGACATCATGACTTCAAGTGCTCCGATTTAGTGGTAGTAAGAATACATTAGATGTGCATTACAAACTATGGATGAAAGTGTGGACTTCTACTGACATATTGCATACATTGACACAAACATAACAACACGGAGGTGGTAATGGATCCAGTAGGACCATGGTCAGCATATGCTTCCTACAATCGACTAGCAGGGGTTCAGGCCGGTGCTGCAAGTGGGGACTTTCATCACCACCTCGCAAGTGGAGGTTCAGGACTTGGTGGTCAGTCAGTGCCCTCCACAACCAGCCAACTGTTGTTACAAGCGGCGCACACCACAGCGTCACTGGCTGGGCAATTGGGTTCGTCGACTGCTTCACCCTTTAATCCTGGAGGATTTCTTTCTCCCCCGGCAGTTGGGTATGATGCAGTGTTTTCTCCACTGTTTCATCATGCGAACCCAAAACCTGCACACTATAGTTCTTCCCTCCAAGCTCAGCATCGGCAAGTGATTGCTCAAGCTCAGGCTGCAGTTGCATCAAAACAATCTTCAGTTGAAACAGAACTTTCCTCATTAAGAGAGAATTATTCTCATCAAACACTAGCAGCACAAGGAACAGCATCATTTTTTGATCAACCTACAACGCCTGGTGGAGCTGGTGGACTTAATTGGCAAGGAAACAACCAACTTCCAAGCCCCTTTGGAATACTACCCCATGAAAGTGTTGTGCCCTCATCGCCAAGTCCTGCTACAACGAAGGCCTCAACAACTTATGATAATTTTAATGCACATTTTGCTGCTGCGCAGACTCTTAATAACCACCTTAACTCACAGATTTCCAGTGCTGGTAAACAAAGTAATAGGTCAGGGTCACCAGCCACTGCGTCCAAGCAACCGGCTTCCTCAACATCATCATCAACATTTTTTCAATCTCCTTCAACGTTTGGAAATCAGACTGATAATTCATACAGTTCGAGCAGTGCAAAGAGTGGACAACTTTCGTCTCAGGACTATGCTGGAAGTAAGTCTTATTCAGGTTCTGCAAGTTCAGCTGCCCATTCACAACAATCGTGTATTGTGTCAACTCCAGCAGTGATCACATCCTCATCCTCACCCGGCAAAGATTTCCGATCCTCTTCCAGCACAACTTCCCGATCTTCTTCCATTTACAATTCCCAGTCTCCCAAGAACACCACCAGTGAAAAATCTCCACGCCAATCTTCCACCAGCACAAGCAGCTTTCTTTCCCCTACCACCAAGCCCCCTCAAGTACAGACTAAAGCACAAAGTAAGATATACCCAGAGATAAGTACAGAACAAAGAAAGAGTTGTGAATCCAGTGATAAACTTCAGCCTCAGTCATCCCCTATAAGTTACTCCATTATGGATGCACCAGGTAGACTCAGTTACAACAGTAGTACTGGATCAGCCCCTTCAAAATCAAACAGAATTGGTGGCTCTCAATATTCATCAAATCAAACCTCTAGTTTTAGGCATTATCAAAGTGGCAACAATGTTGAATCAGATTATCATGTTAGAGCTAAGAGTAGTTCTAGTACAGACACTGGCTACTCGAGTAGCAGTTCACAAAATGGGCCAGACTGTAATGTGGTGGCTCCTAGGAGACCCAGTCCTCTACAGGCACCTGCACAAACTTCTCCCCTCGGTCATGTGTCTAGTCCTGCATATCCTATGTATCATAGCCCAATGAACTCCATGAACTCGCCTCAGCAGCATGGTGATCATTACAGCAAAGTAAATGCGGCTGCGCCGCGTTCACCCTTAGACGCGTCTGTATCGCGACCTCCATCTCAAAATAGTCAGGTAGCTTATCCCTCAGTCATAACTAGAGCACTAGGCATTGAACAAAGTAAAACATACTCTGAAAATCGCTATGAGCGTACTCAAAACCAAACCACCACTCAAGGACAAAGTTGTTGGGAAGGTGACCGCCAGGCAGCGAGAAAGTATTCAAGTAGTAGTAACAGTAATAATTATAGTAATAATGGCTTATCTGAAAGTAATACTCATAATGATGAATCTGTATCTCAGCCCCAAAATACAAGTCAGAGATCTTTAAGTTTATCTGATAATAAACATACTTATTTTGATAGTACTAATGTAGCTTTACAAGATTTATCCAGTTGCCGTGGTGACCCTATGAGCATAGTAAAAAATTTGCAAAGCTTACAACAAAGTTGTCAATTACAAGACATTAAGTCTAGTAAAAATCCAACACCCATTTCGACAACCCCTGCTAAAATTACACCTCGCAGAAAAAGTACAGAAAAACCAGTGTCTCATAATATGAATGAGATATCAAATGCAGTAATGGCAGATTATTTGGCCAACAGGATTCCTCCACCTGCCCATAGTAGTACTAGTAGTCAACAGCAGAATGGTACCTACTTTGATTTTGAAAGGTGGAACCTTCCACCACCTCCCCCAAAAATGTTTCCTGGTACTTCTGCATTTGGTTCGCAAGCATCGCTGCACGCCACTAACTTTAACCAACACCAAGCACTCGCCATGCAGCACGGACACGCACTCACTTACTTCCCGCCTTTCCACTTAGGACCCCATCCTGATTTCCAGTCCTCTGTGGAGTTAACACCATTATCGTCATTTAGTGAGACTCCACCTTCGGCTTCCTCGTCATCTTTTTCAACACCTGAAACTCGTGAAGAGGAACAGCCTAAGGTGGTAGTGCCTAATATAGAAGAAGAACTTGGTTTCCTTGCAGAACAACGGGCAAATGCGTCTTCGGTAGCACCCTCTTCACAGCAGCAGAACCTTAACAGCACTTCACAAGACGCTACTTCAAAAATAATGGAAAAAAAATTCAATGTGCCGGTCACTGGCCCTGGGTCAGGTTTCATGGCTTCTTATTTAAAATTCTTACAAGGAGAGCGTGACACCTCTCCCCCGCCGGCCGGCAGAGGCGCAAGAAAGTCGACTTGGTCTCGAACTAACACCAATAGCAATACGAACAATAAATTATATCCTCATAATGACCACCCCAAAAGTCAATGTGACGGAAACCCCACGCAGAGTGCCAATGGCGCGATGTCTGCGAACGTAATAAACTCGGGGATGTCGCTGACGAACTCTGCAATGAGTTCCGCACCGAGTATGAGCTCGGCAGCCTTAATGGGTGCTAACCAGATACAAGGCGCGTCATCGAATCTGCTCAGCTCGCAAGCGAAAGGCGTAGAGTTGGACGATCCGCGGTACTATATGAATAAGGACAGAAAACGTAAATATGACGGTGGTGAGGAGACCAGTTACGACGCGGAGGAGGAAGCGAGAAGGTTAAATAAACCGGTGCTGAACGTGCCCAGTACGCCCTTGAACGACAAGGGCAAGAAGGGGCGGACCGCGATGAACAAGCCGACGCCGTCCGCGGCGGTGGCGCCTCAGCCGGCCGCGCCTAAGAAGCCACGAGCCCCTGCGCCGCCGCCGGCGTCGCTGCAGGCGGCGCCGCAGCACCAGTACTATTACCAGCACCAGCCCGACGAAGGTGCGTTCAATTTACTAGATTTCCACTTGAGAAGTAGAGCGCGATGGTGAAGAGCTAGCCCTGAAGCTTGTATGACAGGAGCAAGCTAACTGCCGTATGGCGGGAGGTCGTGAAAACTTGTTACATTTTAACTGTGATACATTCTGTACATTTTATTAGATAAAAATCTATGATTATTAAAATTGTAAATAATTTCTATAAAGCGATTGCGTGTATCTTAGTAGAGTCGATATTTTTAGGGTTAGTCTGTAACAAGATTTCACTCGAATTGTTATTTAATGACACATTATTAGTGCCATTTTCTTGTAAATTGTAGAATTTGTGACTCTTGTCATACTCGCTACTGAAGGGGTGCTACCATTAATAATTCCAAAATCGTCGTATATTTTTTTATGGAATTAATACCAGTGGGTGTCTGTTGTATATATTATATTAAACAATGTATTGTATTTTAAAGTATTTGACTTTAGTTGGTACTTACAACTAGTGTACGCATATTCTTTGCTGTTAGCTGAAAGTGATTTTATTATAAGAATGAAATGAATTGCATAATAGATTGACAGCTAAAAATAAGTGCAAGATAATGTATTAGAAAGGCCATGCCCTGAACTAAGTTTTTGTATTTCTATTTAATTGTTATTTGTTTATGCACAATTCTCAATTATTATGTAAATACTTTTGTATAATAGGAGAAAACATAAAATAAACACGAGTATAATGCTACGATGTGTTAAATAATTTTAGTGTATAATTATTCCTGGTAGCACCCCTCTCTTCGCCAAATAGGGATAACATGTACATATCTAACTTATGTAATGTAGGATAACACTTGATTATGTTTAAATTTCTAAGTTATTTGAACTATTTGCTGGTCACTCTGCCAGTCGATGTACATGTTATCACTACGATGATACTGCTCATCTTGGCAATCCCCTCCTACCCTTCCTACCTTTATTAGACAACCAATTAGACAACACGCAAAACAACTGAGATGGATCAATTTAATTCAGTTTTATTGCACTAGCAATAGTTGCAATTGAGTGGAAGTCCATTTAGTACTTATTCGATATCGCAAGGTAAAGCATCTATTTATTTTAAAATTTAATATCTAGTGCAGTATGAAAATTAAAATCAATTCAAAATTTTAGTGGCACATGGCGCAAGTTTGGGTTATGGAAGCTATGGGGCAGCAGACAATGACAGCAATTCGAGCAGGAAATTACATCACATTAAATCGCATCAACAAATCAACACCGGTCAACTTGACAATTCTAGGCCGATTGAGGAAATGCCCTATCAGGTATGATTGTACTATGTTGCACACTATCATTATTAATTTTAATTTGAGTAAAATTTTTGTTGGACACACTGATATAAAGCACCTACCTGGGAGACCGAGCAAAGGTTACATAGTTTGCTAACATCGGAAAAACGCGTCTTCCCAGAAATGCGGCCTAGCTAGAACGGTTGTACGCCTCCAAAAAGCTATTTATATAGCCTTCTAAGCCCCATCATCATCATCTCCAGCCTATGTACGTCCCCACTGCTGGGCACAGGCCTCCTCTCAGAATGAGAGGGCTTGGGCTATAGCCCAGTGCGGATTGAGATTGCACACACACCATTGAATTGTTTCGCAAATGTGTGCGGGTTTCCTCACGATGTTTTCCTTCACCGAAAAGCTCTGGTAAATTTCAAATGTAAAATCGTACGTAAATTCCGAAAAACTCAGAGGTGCGAGCCTGGGCTCGAACCCACGACCCTCTGATTGTGAGGTCACAGGTCAAACCACTAGGTTACCACGGCTTTCCCCTCCTTTCGGCTTTTCTAAGCCCCGACTTTTTATAAATCGCGTAGTTCTTAAGACCGCGCCGCAAAGTCTCGTGATTTTAGGTTTAATTTCAGCATATTAAAAAAAAAATCATTTAATAATTTGTACCATTCTACATTCAGCACTTATTCTTGCTATTAATTAGTACTTCAGAAAGTACGCGAGCGCTTACGAGGATAGTATGAAGTCGTTGGAGCAGTTTCCTAGATCTCAGATAAAAAAAAAATAACGATTTTCATGAAATTTTGTACGCAGGGGGTTTCGGGGGCGATAAATAGACAGTTCTAGCTATGTTTCATTTATAACTTACCAAGAAAAAATACCATCCAGTCATCTAGGTAGGTACTATCCGTATTAATTATATATGCTAATCGCAAAGTTACAATTACATTTGATATTTGCCATGAGCTTATCGGTGAAGGAAAACATCGCGAGGAAATCCAATGGTGTGTGTTAAGTTCCCAATCCGCACTGGGCGCGCGTGGGAACTATAGCCCAAACCCTCCCATACACGGAAGAGGCCTATGCCATGAGGCACGCTGAATTACGCGACAAACAACAACATGTATACTTACTGAAATTGTAGCGAATTCGGAATAAAAAAGGCTATATTATATTATTATATTGATCGCATAGCTGCTGGCATAAATAAACTCGATAAAAATAATCCCGTAAACAATAATAAACAAATTAGGTCTTATACTCCGAAATTTTAAAGTTTTTGTCTTGCCTCTCTTTCACTCACACTAATGAATAAGAAACGGGAAGTTAAATCTTACTGGTGCTAATGCTGTAACTGTCAGGGTGATGAACGTTTTCTTTTGTTTAGTCTGGAGAGTTCGTTGCGATAAAAAGTGAGTTAACAGAAATGTGGCCGGCTATTTGGAGGGTAGACGGCAAGACACTGTTACAAAAGTACGAGCCATTTGATGACAATGGTAAAGTCTTATATCGGAATATCTCAACAGTAAGTATTATCTAAGTATCACTGGTAATGTTCAAGCTAAGGTATTTTCATTCTTAGCTGTCCTATTTGGTAAACAAAATTCTAACCTCAATGTGCAAATTTTTGTAAAGAATAAGGTGTATTATGTTATCAAATAAACCTGAGGTAATATTTTGTACATAATTTTGCTGATATTTTATCTACAGTTCCTTTATTTACGATGAAATAGTTAAGACGTTTTGAGGTTAGAATTTTGTTTACCAAATAGGACAGAAAAGGATGAAAATACTATAATAAATAGTAAAGATCGGAAATAAAAAAAAACAAAATTTTTTCAGTATGCCGCGTGGAATCCTGAAAACAAAAAGTTGTACACGCAAGTACCAGTTAAAGTCAGGTCTCAATCTCATTTGGAGACGATAGTTGAGTTAGTAAGAAGTGAGCTGCCTTTTGACGACTGCAATTTCATCGAGAAAAGGATGCTGGAAACGCAAATGTACCAGGAGAATTTTGAAGTGTACATACAGACTTTGATATCCCACGCGCTAGATCCGAACTTTTTAACGGAAATATTTCAGGAACAAGGTAAATATTGTAATGTGTGGTCGAACATTTCAGATTTTAGCACTATTACTTTTAGGCTTTGGTTATCCTGCTTGACGCTATGTGCGCCCTATAATCAAATGTTAAGAACGGTAGCACTTATTACTTAGTATTTACATTCCCTTTACCATCTATACGCCCACAATCATGCTAAACGTGGCCTTTAGGTCTCGAAAAATCATCAAAACTTTATTATTTGAAATTAAAAAATCAATTCAATTCAAATTTAGGAAAAGTGATTACCCTAGCAATGCAGAATCATCAAAAAGTAGATGGAGCCACTGTTCCTAGGTTGGGAACCCCTGTAGGCTTATTGTCTAACTCGCTCGCAATCGCCATCGTGTTCATTTTGACAATTCACGTATGGGCTGACAGTTGGTATCGGAATCAGCTAGCTGTCACATTCATACAAGAACTGTCAAAATGAACACGATGGCGATTGCGAGCGAGTTAGACAATAAGCCGGCTGGACCCGATTTTATAAAGCTACAAGTTATAATTTATAATTTACAAGCGGAAGTTTTTTTCTGACCATATGTGTTAGATAGATACTTCTGGTTGTAAATTGTAACTTGTAGCTTTATAAAATAGGGCCCTGGACTAATCCATCTGAGTACTGTGGCAGCTACCAAATCGCATCTTATCATCATCCGCAGACGAATACTTCCTGTCCAACGTGAAGACGGTCGACGAGGTTACGGAAACGATGCGAGCGCGCGTGTTCAGCGGCGGCGGCGGCGGCGGCGCGCGCGCGCTCGACTCGGCCGTGGCCCTGTGGCCCGGCCTCAGCGTGACCGGCGGCGCGGGCTCCTGCCGCGCGTGCTCGCGGCCCGCCGTCGCGCGCCTGCTGCTGTACGGGCAGCCCTATAACCCCGGCACGCTGGAACCCGTCCAGCCCGACGCTAGACTTGCCTATGAGAAGGTGAGATCTTTACAGCGTTTTCACATATCGGTCCCCCGGTATCGATCCCCGAACCGAAATCGGGGCAAGTCAAATGTATAACAGACTAGCTGTTGCCAGCGACTTCGTCGGCAAAGAATTTGTTTATCGCTATCCCGTGGGAACTACGCAATTTTCCGAGATAAAAAGTAGCCTATGTGCTATTCCAGACTTTTCTCTATCTATGCACCGAATTTTATCCAGATCCGTTGGGCCGTTCTGGCGTGATTGAGTAACAAACAAACATCCATTCATCCATCCATCCATCCATACTTTCGCATTTATAATATTATAGTTAGACTAGAAACGGACCGCTTAACCGAGTCCTCGCCCGCGCGGGGCGAAAGGGAACCGAGAGCGGTGCGGGCGGGTGGTGCGCCTGCCGCCCGCACCTCTCTCGGCCCGCTTTGTCGCCTACCCTGTGACGAAGACTCAGTTAAGCGGTCGCCCGGTCGGTCTATAGCCTGTTGCCCGTAACTTCGTCTGCAAAGAATTCGTTTGTCGCAATCTCACGGGAACGCAGTTTTCCGGGATAAAAAGCCTATATTATATTATACACTACATATAATGCAAGGTGCTACAAAACTACCCGTAAAGCCGAAAGGAGGTTAAATGTGACCTTATAACAAGTCCATTTACAATATTTAACAACTCCGGTATGGTTTCCTGAGATGACAGTTTACTAGGGTTGTCAATATTTTTGCCATTGATATTTTAGGGGGTATTTTGTATAAAACGTTGTGTATATGTATACGCATATCTAACTAATATTATAAATTCGAAAGTATGGATGGATGGATAGATGGATGGATGGATGGATGTTTGTTTGTTACTCAATCACGCCAGAACGGCCCAACGGATCTGGATGAAATTCGGCACATAGATAGAGAAAAGTCTGGAATAGCACATAGGCTACTATTTATCCCGGAAAATTGCGTAGTTCCCGCGGGATAGCGATAAACGAATTCCTTGCAGACGAAGTCGCTGGCAACAGCTAGTAAGTAATATATCCAGGGCCACTATATTGCACAAAAATTCGCAAAGTACCTACCTACCGATCATTGTGATTATTAAACAGGCAAATGCTAATTAAAAATTAGAATTGATTGACCACACTAACTTGCCACCTAACAACAAATGTTATCAATGCCTTTTCAGAATTGTGGGTAATTTTTTCTTCATTGAATGATATTTTCGCCCTACGGACTTGTACATAAAGTCTGTTAAGAATGACATTGAAGACACCTCTCATAGTCCTTGTACCGGTTAAATATATCCGAAATAACTGAAAATTAACATGAATATAAATAGCGCTTATGATAGGGTTTTCGCTCTAACTAAATTACATATCCACATAAATTCGTCACCAAGAAGAAATATTTAAGTGTTTTAGTTCACAAATTTGTGAGACCCTTATATGTCATTTCATTTTCAGGGTTCCGTACCCAAAGGGAAAAACGGAAAACCTGTTCATGAGGCTCCGCTGTCAGTCTGTCCGTCCGTCTGTCACCAAGCTGTATCTCATAAACCGTGATAGCTAGACAATTGAAATTTTCACAGATGATGTATTGCTGTTGTCGCTATAACAACAAATACTAAAAACAAAATAATATTTAAGGGAGGCTCCCATACCACAAACGTGTTTTTTGCATTTTTTGCTCGATATTAATAAAGGCAACAGGTAGACGCTTGTAATATTCACAGATGATATTGTAATTCTGTTGCTGCTTTAACAATAAATATTAAAAACCAGAATAATGTATGTGACTGTATATATCAAGTGACCAATATAAAGTGACCCTTCACTGCGTACATTTTGCTTTGGAGCAGCGCTGGTTTATAGATATTTATAAATAATAGTACGGAACCCTTCGTGCGCGAGTCCGACTCGCACATGGCCGGTTTTTGAAACTTACTTTACTTTCTTTAAGCAATCAATTCCTCCTTTCTAGGAATTCCTAGTGTGCGCGACATGTTGCGGACGGGTGCAGCTGTACTCTAGGATATCGCATCAGAAGTACCTTATGTACGTGGAGTGCAATAAGCGGGTTACCGGCAAGCGCGCCCAGAACCCCGGCAAGGACACCACCCTTATCCTCAACGAGCTGCTGGCCGACGAAGTTTGGTTATCACAGGTATGTTGACAGTTTTTAAGTTTCTTCCAAAGCCTGGTTTCAACGTGCATAAATCCTGCAAGTCGCATTACATTGCGGCACTTGGTCGACGACTTCTGACCAGGGGCCCGATTTTTGAAAGCACATATTGTGTGAAAATACCACTCGAAAGTGGTGAAAAATTGTGCTGAATTTGAAATACGAGTAGCTTAGAAGATACTTATGGCTCTCATTAATCATGTGGACTAGTCAAAAATTTGATTAGAGCTGTAGTTTTGAAGGTATAAACAGATTTATACCACTTTCGAGTGGTACTTTCGAGCCATGTGCTTTCAAAAAACGGTACCCCTGTTCGCATTACAGACTGGCAATGTAAAGAAACTTGCAGAAAATTTTCTTACCGGTCTAAACTGGGCTTAAAGGTGCGACCACACCGCCGCTTAAAAAACGGTGACGTTACGAAATCGCAACAAAATGTATGAAGAAACGGTAAGAAAACGTGACGCATACGGCACGTCACTGCGTATACGCGGCGGTGTGATCGCACCTTAAAGGCGGCAGATAAATCAATGACAAAGAGGTAATTTACTTATTTGTTTGTTATTTTGAAACGACTGAATCTATTCAAAAAATTCTTTTACTTTTAGGATGCTTACACTATCTGATTAATATAAGTAAAAGCCTAAAATGTATCCTGGGAAAGACCAAAATTCCTATGGAGCCCAGGCAACAATTGACAACATTTCATTTTTATAACACCTGAAAATGTATATATGGTTCGAAAGCATTTTGCCTCCTGATCACTGCAATATGTTTATATAATTTTAATATCGCTTATTATAAAAAATAAAAATTAATTAAAAATATGTCCCAATTTTACCAAAACTACCACAGGATAGGTGAAACGCCTTTGCTTTTTTCAGGAGAAAAAATAAGCGATCATAATTTTGTATTTTTGACAACTTCAAAGTACAAGGCGGGCAACTCTGAAATTCTATTTTCGAAGTTTGTTGCATACCTTCACTCTCACTCTCAAGATAATGACTATTTGTATGAGCAGAACAGCACGAAGCGACCCTCGAAAATCGAATATTGGAGAATAGGGCCTGACATTGACAATTTGAAATTGACGTCAGTTTTTTTTCTATAGAGAAAAGACAAAGGGATAAGTGTTTATTCTGTGATAGTATCGGACTTACGCCCTTTTAGAATAAGCACAAATTAATAAATTAATTATTAATTAAATACAAGCCCTAGCGAAAAAATTAAAGTGTCAGCGTGTTCTTCTTTTCAAACAAAATACAGAGAACAATTAATATTATAGGCTCAGAAATATGAAATGTTGTCAATTAGTATTAAATAAAAATACCTTTTTGAATCTAAACAACAATGTGAAGATGTTTTTCTTCTAATTTCCAGCTGTTTCGTGACGTGCGGCATTCCTGGGCCGAGGCGGAGTCCTGGGAGCGCAAAATGCGGCACGCGATGTCCCGGCAGATGATTTAACGTTAGCAATAATACTTGTACAGTGTCCACCGTCGCGCGTCAACCTTACTGTCCTATCAAGGTTCTATCTACACCTGTCAGATACGTATTGAGCGCGTGTAAGGTCTTTTCATTCTTAACTATCCTATTTGGTAAATAAAATTCTAACCTCAAAACGTCTCATTTCTAATATTTTTTAACTATTTCATCGTATAAAGGAACTGGAGATAAAATATCAGCAAAATTATATACAAAATATTGCTTCAGGTTTCTTTGATAACATAAATACACCTTATTCTTTACCAAAATTAGTACATTGAGGTTAGAATTTTGTTTACCAAATAGGACAGTTAAGAATGAAAAGACCTTATGTAATTTTATGTTTACTCCTTTTAGCATTTAACTCACTTGGCTGGGGCAGGATCTACAGTGTTTTTATACATCACATAGGTTTAGTTGTATTACGGGAATTCTCTGCTATTTTTATTGGCTGTTACTTAGTACGTATCAGTTTTGAATGCTCCGGTGCCATGTTTTATGCGATATTAATATTTTTTCATTGTTAGCTATTCTATTCGATACATTTAAGGCCTAAATCGTGATTATATAAACAGTTGGCAGTCAAGCAATTCAGTTACCAATGCAGCCTTATCGATGTTGTGAATGTTTACCGCGAAACGTACTTTCATGCGGGCAAATAACCACACTGGACAATTAATGCATTTATGATTATTAACGTTTTCGACGCCGACGACACATATCAGCACCGTAGGTTCAACGCCAACGACCTTTGCATAAGTCTATAACTTCAATGCAAAAGCAACCTTGGTGCATCGCAATAAAGAAGTCTGGCGTATTGGTGACCTATCTTGTATTTGATGTGGCGGCGAAAAAAGTGCTTGTAATAGTTTCCATAGATAGCACTGCACGTCAATAAGGCGTTTGCTAGGGAGAAGACTTGCTCGGAGCAGTTGGCTGGTAGCACATTGGTGTAATTGACAAAAGCAACAACGTGAGCCTAACGATGTGAATTCAAACCCGGCAAGCGCATCCGAGAAACATACATTTAAAAAAAAAACATGAAATTTAATTAAAATAGTACACGTGACTTTGGCACATTACGTTCGACAAATTCTGTGATACTATTGAAACTCCTAAACATCTATTTCTAAGCTATCAAATTTTGTCTGTCTACGGTGCTTATTTTTACAAACTTATTAAATTTGCCGTGTTATAGTATTTTATGTGTGGGTCAAATCTTACAAGTCAAATTAGACCTGTCATTTCCTAGTGGTCGGTTTGACTTGAAATTTGCAAGTAGGAAGTAACAAGAAGTACAGTCAGCAAAAAGTTTATATTCTTATTACAAATTCACAACAATGTTCCTCTGTTATGTCATGTCAGACTACTTACCAGATTTACAATTCGACGCTAGTGCCAAATTCTTGGACGCTGAAATAGTTTTAAGGTTCGCGATAACCCAAAGGCTTCGTCCCGATAATTTACGAGACTCGGAGAAAGTCTGGTGCAATATTTAGTGTTGCAAAGACGGACCTGTTTATTAGTGGATGACGTCAGTCAACATACATTTTTTCCAAATTGAGTTTACCTAAGCCTCTAAAGCTTCTGAGCCTCTAAATTAAATTTAATGGAGGAGAAAATGGTGATTTCTTTAATTTGAGTAATTTAAATGCAGGTGGTGAGACAGATATGTGCCGATGACGAATTCAAAAATGGACACGCTCGGTTCACATAATTTTACCGTTAATATAGGTTCGTAGATGCAGAGCGAGGTTACATGTAAATTAGCAATAAACTGCGTAACTGAGTAAAGCATATTGCAAGAGAAATATCTTGAGATATTTTTTGTATGTCAAAGTGTACTATTGTTTGTACGACTTGAAACCGTTCAGTATTGTCCATTGTGTTTATTTGTACAAACTGGTTTTCGAACCGCTTAAGTACACCAGGCCTTTTATAAAATACGTACCGTACACTATTTTAAATTCCATGTAAATAACTTAGATAACTACAGGAACAATAGTAGATGAGTATAGTTTTGGTATAAAAAAATGGTGTTGATTATTTATTATGTGGTCCTTGTGGAATTTTATAACGACCAACTCAACCTACCAATGAATGTTACTGTTTGAATCAACAAAGCTGACAGATCAAATTTAATAGCAAATAAGTATACTATTTATAAGTTTGATTGATTTCCAGTAACAAAACCAATCGTTTTGGTTCAGGCGCAAGGTATTCTGTAAACATCACGGCTAGTATGAGTAACCGGGACTGGTTTTGACTTTATGCAAGTTCCTTAATAAGTGTATGAGGACTATTGAGGACATTCACAGAGCAATAAATCAGAAAGGTCGTCTTGTACGCTCCGAAATAGATTAATAAACGAATATGTTGTAGGAATGGGATGCGCATACGATGTCAATAACAATCAAGCTAATCGCGGTCACTTGTGCTAGATGCGAAGTGCTTTTCGCAAACTAGAGTTGCGTACTGAACCCGTGGGACACACGTTAATGCTTAGGCTGAACGAATAAGGGTTGTAATCTTTGCATAAATGCCAATGCTAACGTCTAAACCCGCAAACCAGAATCCAAATTATTAGACGAACAACTCTTTATTTTGACACTGTTTTGCTCTTAAATTTAAATTAATGTTTTTTAAACTTCATATTTTTGGAAAAGCAGAGTGCTAAACATTGGTTTTTTCGCAACCTTTTATTTGTATTGCATCTACAGGGTGTATCAGACACCCCCTAACAATAATCCACTGGGGTGTATAACCATAGCTATAGAAGCAAAAAAAATATTTAGAAAAAAATTGGAGTAATTTTTTTTTTACTTTCTATAGGAATGGTAGTATTAACTGTAATCATTCCTATAGAAAATATTAAAAAAAAATACTCCAATTTTTGTATCTGATACACCCTGTATATTCGAGTCAAGCTTGCAAGTGAAATTCCACTATCTTCTAATGGTCGGATTGACTTAAATTTCACGCACAGTCAACAAAAATAACTGCCAGTAAAAAAGCTTGTATTTTCCCTTGCAAAAACTTTGTTAATTTGAAATTCTTCATATGTGAATAGCAATGTGAATTAAAAAAAAAACAACCTCCTCCAAATCAAACAATCTCCTGCAAATGCTAAGTTGACATGTTGAGTTGAAAATTACGTGTATAGATTTGGGTCTTGAACGTTTTAACCGACAGGACATTATAATAATAATAAGAGCGACGATGGAACTCAAAAGCTCACAGTTTGAATTGCGGATTGACTTAGGCATTTGGTTCCCACTATACTCAAATACAGGGGGGCTACTCTGAAATTCGATTTTCGAAGTTCGTATCACGCCATCCCTCTCACTCTCAAAATAATAACTATAAGTGAGAACAGAACGGCACGAAACGAACTTCGAAAATCGAATTTCAGAGTATAAGGCCAGCCCACAAATTTATTTCCTCGTATCGTGGTTTTTTAAAGCAGAAAGTGCAGCTAAATACAAGCTATACTTCATTTAATTTAGAATGAGAAACCACAATAACATTATATTGCGGCTGGTCAACTATTTCTTACCTAGCAAACAGTACAGTGCAATAGTTTGGCAGCCGCAAAATAAAATTGTTTTAATGCCACTTTATTTGCGTGTCGTCAATTCTTACTCTAGTACAAATTGCAAAGAGATTACAGTTCACGAGCCGCAACATAACATTATTGTGGTTTCTCATCCTAAATTAAATGAAGTATAATAGCTACAAGGAGACTAGTATTCTTAAAATTATTTTATTACATTCCGGAAGCGGCCTTTGTCGTAATGGTAGTCTCAATTCGGAGTTGTAAAGTGTTGAATAACGTTATAAAACACATGTTTTGTAACTTTATACAACACTATAAATCCGTTGTGGGAGCACCATAATAGTGGAGTAGCTTTAAAAAGGGTGATGCTTTGTTGTATAAACTGCTGTTTGAGATTGAGAATCATTTTAATTCCGACTATGAAGCTTAAACATTTGATTGGTACTCGCCGGCTTGATTCTTGATTTGGTTGGGGATTGATTAATGATTTTCAGATATTTTTAATGGTTGTAAGACCCGACATTGGAACAATTTTTAAAATTGATAAAGACTTTTCGATAATTTTGATATTTTTAATATTTTTTTACTTCATTGTGGTAGTGCATTCTTAAAATAATCTACAAGGTAATATGTTTTAGCTCTCTAGTTTTTTCTCTTAATTCAATCAGTGCTGTACCTAGTTCAACCAATGTTTTTTTACCAACATACTTTTAAAATTGTAACAAATCGTGTCCGCAATTTTTTTTAATTGACGATTTCAACCAACCAGATCATTCTTTTTTTTAACACGCTTTTATTACTTCGACCTGTCTTCAATTTATTTCAATTTATTGTATTGATTGAAACTATGTGTGGCACTGTGTAATGTGTTATGATATAGCAAAACATCAAGTACATGTACTAAACTCGTTAATTTTTCAAAATATAATAAATAAGTCGCGTCAAATACGCCAAATGTTAATGCTTCCTACGATCAATAATAAGTAGAAAAATTCAAAAAATAATCGAAGAGATTTTGACAAGTTTCGAAGAGCGCCCAATTTACTAAAAATCACTCCACTTTGATGTCCCAGTGATTAATAAGGATTGTATTTATTTTATGAATTTTGGAACGCTTAAATTTGCCCTTATTTATTTATACGTGAACAAAATATGACGATATTATATTTCTACTTACGAATAAGTACACTATGAAAAGATATTTTGTATAATTGCATTAGGTTGTATAGGTTAATATAACACAGATATAGATACAGGTAGGTAGTAAATAGTGAATAGAATTGTATAAATTACAGTTTCTGTCAGTATAAAGTTGGAGAGAACTTTATTTATTTGCTTAGAATGGACATGATCACAGGTCTAGGTCGTTTTGATTTATCATCATTCTTATACATAAGACATCCTCAATAAATGGCAATTTTAAGAAAACTTTCTTTTATTTTCTATAATTGACCGAGAGTTGACTAAGACAGCATATCTATAGATGGTGGCGGGGTATCCACTAAGACATGGGTTTATCAAAATTAATAAACAATTTGACAATGTAGCATTAAAAACCAAAGTGGGCATCAACCTGAATGGCACCTTCCTACTATAGTAGAAATGCGCCAAGTTGCGTAGCTAAGGATGTAATTATCCTTATTAGACGGAGGGACGGTATAATACGAACTTTTGTAGTAAACCCGCAGTTTAAATTTCGGGGAATCCCCGTACTGTGAAAAAAACTGCGTTGGATATGCCTCTAGTGTAAGTTTTTTTGTACGTATTTTCTGACCGATAACCTACACTACACTAAGCATACAGTACATGCCGTTTAGAGCTCGTGTGCGCCGTTTTTACTCGAGTCGAGAGAGAGAGAGATCTTTTTCTTCCACCTGTCCCATTGTCTTGGAAGTGTATTTTGTCGTGATAGGTTTGCTTTGGAAAAGCTGTTTTAAACTGGCCTCATAAAGACAGTTGTTGCCCGCGACTTCGTCTGCAAATAATTCGTTTATCGCTATCCCGCGGGAACTATGCAATTTTCCGGGATAGAAAGTAGATAGCCTGTTTTAATCTAGGGTACCAGCTATCTTCGTTCCAAATCTTTCCAGTTGTGTCAGCGTGATAAAGGAACTAACAAACTCACAAACATTTGGATTTATAATATACTAGCGACCCGCCCCGGCTTCGCACGGTATATTTATGCATGTATTATACATATAAACCTTCCTCTTGATTCACTCTATCTATTAAAAAAACGGGATCAAAATCCGTTGCGTAGTTTTAAAGATTTAAGTATACAGGGACAGAGAAAGAGACTTTGTTTTATACTATGTAGTGAAGCAACTCTTCAACCCCCTAAGTACCTGCTGCTCCCTCAGAGCTCACGGCACACAATTTGTTTTAAACTGTATATTTTTCTGATACATGTCAAGCATCACTCGAATTTTATACGTGAGTTGTCCGTTTGTGTAACTATGATAGTCTCACGGTAGTTTCATGTTGAAATAGCAATGTGACTAATACAAGAGCTATTTTAGCATACAGACACAAATCACATGTCTCTTACGAGGTTAGCCTAAAGCACAGAATAAGTAATAGTACTAAAGCCTAAAGTAACAAGACTAAAGGCAATGTTTCAAAATAGTGGTACGTCGCTTATTTTCGCCCATGTATGATTGATATGATTTTAGCATGTTTTTTAAAATAAATCAAACAAATATTAATTCATAGAATACTTTTAATTTGCTTGCACACAGCCTCTATTGAGAACAATGTTAAATAAAATAAAATTGGAGGCTTGAATCAAAAGAACCATTCAGCAACAAATCTTATTTCACTTTTACAGGTTTGTTTTTCAAGTATTGCAGTCTGACCTGTTTACTAAAATGACAAGAAGTTAATCAAATATGAAATACACTTCAAACTATAAATAAGCAATAATGCTGCTTATTAACATTTAGAATTCCAAAAAACGCTCAAAAACACCGTGTTACAGCAACATCATAATTGAAATTATGATTTATGACCGACATAAAATAATTCGGTACAGGAAAACGAACAGGTCTAACATTTCAACACATGTAATTAATAATAATTATAGCTGTATGAAAAGTACAAAGATCAATGAGATTTGGATAAGGTCCCGGTAATGCAAGTCGAGTGGCGTGTTCCTGCACTGAGTATCACGAGAGCGCAGGCGCGAAGCGGCCGCCAGCGCCGCGTGACATAACCTATATAAGAATCTAGAATTACGTAACTTATTATAATTGCATATATCATACATCTAAATTCAAGTAACTTATTTTTATTCAGTTTCATGTTTCATTATTTTACTTTTTTTTTATTGTTTTTTAATTATTTTTTTTTATACCATAATCTCTGTTTGTTGTTACCACAGCGCGTTGTTGCCGGTGAAATCTGCCTTCCACAAACGATTTAGTCCATCATAGAGTAATTATTTATGTTTTATATGGCGACGCCACAGACGAGGCGACGGATCGTCGGTCGCGCGAGTTATTCGACGTTGTCCTGTTTGTTGCGGCTGTAGTTGGCGGGGCGCGGCGCGCGCGGCGCGGGCCGGGGGGCGCCGCGGGGCCCGCCCCGGCCGCGCGACTTGAACCCGCCCTGGTAGTTCTGGCTGTCGGCGTAGCGCTCGCGGGTGCCGTTCTCGTGCTGGTCGCCCGCGTCGCCGTTGCCGTAGTAGCTGTCGCCGCCGCGGCCGTGGTAGTCCTTGCCGTGCCGCGGGTAGCTGTCGCCGTACTGCCGGCCCTGGTAGCCGTCCTTGTTGTTGCGCTGGTACTCGCCGTGCCGGGAGCCGTAGCCGTCGCTCTGCCGGAAGCCGCCGCGGCCGCGGTAGCCGTTGGGCGCGCCCCGGCCGCCGCCGCCGCCGCGGCCGTAGCGCCGGAACCTGTTCTGTCCGTCCCCCTGGCCCTGCGTCTTGCGCTCGCCGGCGTCCTCCCGCTCGGGGCTCTGCTTCCAGTCGTCGTCGTTCTTGTCCTCGGGCGGCGCGGGCGCGGCGGGGTCCGCGGGCCGCGGCTCGGGCTCGGGCTGCTGCGGCGGCTCGGGCGGCGAGGCCGGCAGCGCGACGCGCGCGGGCGGCAGCGCGGCGGCCAGCGGGACGGGCGCGAAGCCGTGCTCGGGGAGCGGGAAGTGCGGCGGCAGCGGAAGCGCGCCCGGCGAGGGCACGCGCACGAAGTGCTGGTTCGTGAAGGTCTGCGTGGGGATGGGGCCCGGCGGCGACGGCTGCGCCAGCATCGGCGGCTGCGGCGTGCTCGCGGGGCTGTCGATCTCGGAGTCCTGGAGGAAGAAGAAGTTCTGGGAGCCGATCACCTCGGAGATGGGCCTCTGCTGCGGGTACTGCTGGGCGAAGTAGGCGTGCTCGACCTCCTGCAGCGTGATGGGCGGCAGCGGGCGCAGCGGGAAGGCGGGCGCGGGCGGCGCGGGCAGCGCTGGCGCGAACACCACGTGCGGATCGCACGGCACCTCCACGGGCTCCGCGGGCTCGGCCGCCTCCTCCTGCACCACTATCGCTTCCTCCTCCACCTCTTCGGGTACGACGGCGTCGTTCAATGTTTTGTCGAAGTAGCCGCAGCCGTGTACGGTTGTGATTATCTCTTTGACATGAGCGTAGGTCGTGCCCAGAACTTCCTTTGGCTTGCCGTCGATGATGGCGTAGAGATGCTCGGCCGCTTTTGTTGTGTGAGCGGGGAATCCAGATTGGCCTTCCTCATTCACCTCGTGTTTTGGGGTCACCTCGGGATACCTTAAAAGTACAAATTGAAATAGTTTATAATAGCGAATTCATTTATTCATTTTGACAGGCTGAAATTGGAGTGTGGTTTTAAATAAGATGGGTTAATTCTGAAGATATGCAAATATAGACTTGTCATACAAATTCACCAAGAAAAAACAAGTTGGACCTGCACAAAAATTATAGCATAATGCCGATCGGTCATTATTCATTATGGTTCTTTCAAACAATACAATAAAACTTACAAATCATCAAGGATTTTGAGATCTTCTTCCGTCAATTTTGCTGCACCATTGGTTCCATTGAGGAAGTCTTCTCTGGCATCAGAGTTGCCCATTTGAGTCAGGCAGTCCAGGATTAGAAGAACCTCGCGGATTTTGTTGGTATCAGCTGCATAGCGGATCCAGGTTTCCTGAGTTCATACAGATATTAATAGAGGGCAGGTACAGCAAACTTTTAAAGGTCCGACCACACCGCCGCGTAATGCAGTGACGTGTCGTAGGCGTCAACGTTTTCTCACCGTTTCTTCATACATTTTGTTGCGATTCCGTAACGTCACCGTTTTTTAAGCGGTGGTGTGGTCGCACCTTTAACCTTCATCACAAGTAGACAACCAGTAAATTGAAAGATATGACTAAATTGCAAATATTGATTTTCTTAAAACCTCTGGTTGTTTCCTAAACCTGATATCTGTAACGGTAATGGGTCTTTCTTACTAAACAGTACAGGTTCCAACTAGCCACTTTGAATTGAACTGGCAGCAATTTCATAGATGGAAAAATATCTTATGAATTAAATAGTTCCATCAAATTTTAAATAACGGTTTTGAACTGAATAGAACTGTAATGTAATATTATTCTTTTAATATTTCTTTTGTGTATAAAACTCAAGCATGCTCCTAACTGGTTTAATTTCATTAATTAGACACTATTTCTAAACCTTAAAAAAATTTTGAATGCCATAATTTTAATTTAAACAACAAAATATGTAAACAAACGGATAACTCACGTTTTATTACGTCGGAAAAGGTCCGACAGTTTCAAATCGATACGCGATTCTTAATCATGGTGCGACGGGGGCCAAGGCGCATTAATATGTCTGAGCCTCACGGTAGTTATATATATTTAAAAAAAATGTAATACATACCTTTTTTGCTTGCTTTTTAGCTTCCCTCTCTGTTGAGATAGCAATGGACGTAATTTGCTTAGAGAGGTCTCGAGCAAACTCCAATGTTTGGGCCACCTCATCATATTTGGCCACTGCTATCTTCTGATCAGCATTTAGTTCTTTGCCAGACTTTTGTAAGTCTCTATATGATGTCAACTTACTCTAAAAAAAAAAAAGTAAATTACCAAAGTAGTTAAGTGCTCATTTTCTTTTCATATAAATGGCACCAATTTTTGGCAAGCCATATTTCAAATGATGGCAAGAACAGATGAACAAAGCAAATTATTGAAATCTTGTCCCAAATAATGAAGTAAAATCATAATAATCTTAATGTTAGGGATTGTCAACCAACACACAGGATCTTTTGTGTATGAAAAACAGAACTGACATAGGAATATTTGCATAGACTTACTAGACACATAGAATGGCAATACCAATCATTTACACATGCTTAAAACAATTTCCCATAAAATTAAACATGATAGATTTGTGATTATTTATAATGCCGATATAATGATGGGTGGTTCTGAGATAAGTATGGATGGACAGCCAAATCAAAACCAAAGCTATCACTTTTCATCCCACTTCCTATCAAATCAATGTCACTAAGTCAGTAGGTATATCAAGTTGAGTCACATCTTATTGACATTATATTTTGGGATGTGCTAAGGATTTTCAACCACATACTATTTGGCTGATGTTACAGACACATGTTAATTAGTTTTATACTTAAAACTAGCTTTTTCCCGCGACTTCGTCCGCGTAGACTTCATTTATTGACAAATAGCTTTTGCCCGCGTGTACCAGGAGTATTTAAATCCCGTTTTTTCCCGTTCCCTTAAGAATTTCGGGAAATGATCTTTTATTGCTCCCTACACTCCCCAAGGAACCCACTTGACAAATTTTAGCTTTCTACGACCAGTAAAACGAAAAAACCCGTTTTTCCCGTTCCCGTGGGAATTTTGGAGATTCCTCTCTTAATGCTCCTCTACACTCTCCAAACAACCTAACTGCCGAATTTAAGCGTTGTACAACCAGTAAAACGAAAAGTCGCGTTTTCCCGTTCCCGTGGGAATTTTGGAATATTATCTTTTATAGCTTCTTTGCACTCATCAAGCAACCTACATGCCAAATTTCAGCTTTCTACGACCAGTAAAACAAATCCCGTTATTTCCCGTTCCCGTAGGAATTTTAGAAAGTCCTCTCTAAATGTTTCTCTACACTCCCCAAGCAACCTACATGTCAAATTTCAGCTTTCTATAACCAGTAAAACGAAAAGTCCCGTTTTTCCCGTTCCCGTGGGAATTTCGGAAAATTGTCTCTTAATGCTTCCTTACACTTGCCAAGCAACCTACATGCCAAATTTCAACTTTCTATGACCTGCAGTATATAACAAAAAATCCCGTTTTTTCCCGTTCATTTCCGTCAAAATTTTGGGAAATCCTTTTGTAGCGCTCCCCCATACTCCCCAAGGAACCTGAAGGCCAAATTTCAGTTTTCTACGGTCATAAAAACGGAAAATCGATCCCGTAGAACTGAATATAAATCCCGTTTTTTCCTTATCCCGTTGGAATTTTCGAAAATCCTAAAACCTTAAAACTGTTTTTTACTATTACACTCACCTACTTCTATGCCAAATTTGAAGTCTAGTAATTATAATTCATAGGATTTCGTTGAACTGAATATATAAATCCCGTTTTTTCCTTATCCCGTGAGAATTTCCAAAAATCCTGAAATTATTTTCTTAGTTTTGTAATCATCTATTTGTGTACGAAATTTGAAGAGTCTATATTTATTAAGTATAGTTACCTATTGAGATAGGGTCACTCGGAATGGAATAATATAAATCCCGTTTTTTCCCGTTCCCTGGAAATAAGTGTATGTGTGTGTGTGTGTGTGTGTGTGTGTGTGTGTGTGTGTGTGTGTGTGTGTGTCAGGTAGGTATGTGTGTTGTTGTTTTCTTAATCAGCGAACCGATAAACAGTACAAACAATACTACCCACTATAATATAATAATATTAATAACCACGTTGATTTTCAGACTTTGTCACCCCCTATCCCCTTTTAGGGGTTGAATTTTCAAAAAACCTGAAACAGGTGTTTACTCATTTATCGTTAGGAATACTCCCGTGAAGTTTCGAATAAAATAGTTTAACTAATCTTGTTTCCCCATACAAACTTTGGACCCCCATTTAACCCCTTTAGAGGTCGAATTTTGAAAAATCCTTTCTTAGTGCACCCCTTGACCTTATAAGGAACCAACGTGCCAAATTTGGAATCTCTAGAACCAGCGGTTTGGGCTGTGCGTTGATATGTCAGTCAGTCAGTCAGTCAGTCAGTTTCTTCTTTTATATATATAGATATAATAAACATACCCTATATTTCATTTTTAGCTACAGAAAGCATAGGAGTATATTATATATTATGTCCACTCAAAGAAACATGGTCAAATCTGTTATTACTGGTTAATTGAGCTAGATATGCATAATAATGCATAGCAAATAGGTAAATACTTATCAAAATTTTTGACCGGATACAGATGATGATCATAAATTGTAACAATGTGTAGGTAATATTATAATTATGATAGAAAAAAACTTGTAGTTCATTACATGCAAAGAACTGATAATTTGGTAAATTACTAAGGAAAATCTAACCTGTATACATCTCAATAAAATACCAGTAAGACACTAGATAAAAAATACCACATAGGTAAATAGGTACCTATGTATTACATTTGTGGTTTTTGAAGTTGCTATCACTTAATTTTTTTTGTGTAGTGTAAAAAGGGGAAGTGATGATAAGATTGCACTTAATCAGTGATTATAATTAAGCTTGATGTTTTTATAACACAAAATTGTTGAAATCATGACAAGTTAAACATTAGCTTTGCATGATTTGGGGGATTACCCATTAATTAAAAAAACATGGCTTTTGTTTTAGCCATATGATGAAATTTAAAGCTTTCCTCACTTTAATACTAAAAGACCATTATTAATTTCATGTACTGTGTGAATTAGTGACTCACACTATTGATAAACTTGTTTTTACATGTTGAATTCTGGAGAAACAAAGACACACCAACACAACACCCGGTTTCTAGACCTTTATGATAATGGTGCAATCATCAATATCAACATCACGTTAATAACAACTAAAACCATTAAGTAGAATAGTAGCATTCAATATAAAAAACATATGAGATATATAGCACGTGTTACTTTAATAATGTGCCGGTTCATTAGAGACTCCCCGTGTTTAAGGACTCGTTACGTTTCTCTTTTGTATCGTCAACACTGAGCACATGTAAAAATGGCGTCAGCGATTCATGGAAACTTATCCGCTTGATTTGAGGTCTAAATTACGAAGAATTACTCAATTATAATTATCATGGATATAAAGAGATACATAAACAGGAAAACTAGGAAGTAGTTTACAAATTGTATACAAATGCGAGAGGGTGTCGGTATTCTGAAGCAAATTAGCAGTATACATACCTTTCTTTTCTCCAAATTACGAATTTTATGTTCAATAATCGTCATGACTTGTCGTACTGGTGAATTATCCGTGGCCTCCGAAGAGGCCGGCTTTTCGGACTTGGGATTCGCAGCTGAAGGCATCCTTCACAGGCAACAACTTTTCCAGGATTGGGTATGGTGGTGGTTTTTGGAGTTATAACTTTACTATCTATAGATAGGTATAACCACAAACACAACTGTCAACGGACCAACGAATGAAAGAGGAAGCGAAACGACGCACCTATATTTTTCCAACTTGCAACATTATCTATAGGCCAATTTCACATACACAACCACTGCTAATGAACTATTAATTTGCTAGCTCTTTGCTAGATATATTGCAGGATATCATTTAACGTTTTTAACTACAATAGTAATAAAATAGAAATACTCTGATAATTTAAACTAGATAAATATTGAGTAGGCGTGGCGTTGATGCCCAAAAATACAAAGTAGGCGCCTTGCAATGTAGACCTTTAAAGTGATTGGAATCAAAAACACTACACCTCCATTAGTTCATTTGACCCGGAAGTGTTAAGATTTTTAAGATTATTTTTTTGTAACCATTGCTGATAATGTGCATCTTGGTTTATTATTTTTATCTGTCAAATTTAAAAAACTTAGTTGTTCATTGTTTGTGGTATGTCAGTGTCATTGCAAGCACAAAATATCAGAAACGCTAGCAGTGCTGCCAGTATAATTACTTTGTCGCTAGAAATGGCTACTAATAGATCTTAGCGTCAAAAAAAAATTGTGACAAAAATTATCCTTGAAGTGAGTGAAGTGACACAATAATTGATCAATTTTCAAATGTGGCAATTAAAAAGTAAATTATAATACTATGGCAAAAATATTGGTGCCTTTGATTAACGGTTCTACATCCCCCCACCCTTTCCCATGGCTCTTTTTTAAACTATTAGAGCCCCAATTTAGCAACTTTTTAGCTCTTTTGACATTAATTTTAGAGACTTGAATATTTTGAAGTTCGGTTAGTTGGCAATACAGAAAAATAATTGCAAAAAAAAAACGACCAGTTACAGTTACTCTATGATCACAAATCACAACAAGTTTACTTAAAACAACTGTTTACCGGAATAAATTTCACGTTCAGGGTTTCATTAAAAATAATCTTCATAAAGTGTCTATTAATTTCATTATGTTTCGCCTTCCGAGGGTGAGTACCTTTGCAATGCACCATTTTGTTGTTCCAGTTAGGTTAACCGCAAATTTATTTGTTCACCGGCAAACACTTAGTAATCGTGAAGTTTTAAAACAATATTTTTATTCATTTTGCGCTAATACCACTTGTTCTTGTTTCGGCTTATGTGTTTTTCTCACTAATAATATTGCAAGGTAAGCTTCAGCTTGATGAATTCCTCCTTACTTTGATGTTATAGGTTATGCTAACGTGAAAAAGCGCATTTTTCGGGTAGGTAAGTACTGAAATAATCTACCTAATTACTTATTTTATATTTTAGATTATAGGCGCCACACGTCAATCCATCAGTGTCAAATGTTCGGCAGTTCATACAACAGCAATAAGCTTTGAATCACAAAAAACAGAAAAAAGTGAGTATGTTTTGCTCTTCTCAAAAGGACACAATTAAACATATTTTCAAAGACTCACTTTGTTAATCCCTTCTTGTTTCCATAGCCATAAATCAAGTAACTCTGCTGGGAAGAGTTGGAGCTGATCCCCAGAAAAGGGGAACCGAAGAGCGCCCAGTTATAAATTTTCCGCTTGCAACTCATTTCAACTACAAATATGAGTCTGGCGACATGTTGCACAGAACAGATTGGCACAGAGTAAGCATATTCAAGCCTGGTCTAAGAGACACGGTCTATAAATATCTTAAGAAAGGCCAAAGAGTGTATGTAACTGGTAAACTATCCTATGGTGAAATTAAAACTGATGACGGCCAAGTTAGAACAGCTTCCACTGTTATTGCCGATGACATCATATTTTTCCAAGGCCAGTTAACAGATGTTGAAACATAAGTAATCTAAGAATATTATTTAGTATCTAAGCACTAATTACTGATATCAGTTGATTCAATAAAATTATGCCATATTTTTGTCTTTTATTTTTCCTTTATCATAAGTATTCTAAGTATACAAATATCGCCAAAAGACATAAAAATGATGATGTGCCAAAAGGCTCCCCTCTCGCCCTGTCCTAAAGTTTAGACTAGACAATAGAGGGTTGATAAAAAATAAGCTAGTTCTGAAGATGGTTTCCACATGCAAAACTTGCAATACAATTATTCAGCTTGTCATACTAAAGTAACTTTTTAAAATAATTATTGAGAGTTGCCCAGTGTTGAACTTTAACTGCAATCTTTTTTACTTTCACTAAAATTACCCTATGTCACTATGAAAACCTAGACCAAAGGTTCCGACCGAACCCGGGGGGTAGTTACCCCCGCGGGAGTAAATCAGCTTTTTGTGGGGGTAACAAAGAACCTAATAAAAGCAACACCAACTATCATGCTAACTATTTTTGTTTAGTTCATCATTTAAATATATAAAATACTTGAAAATTGTAAGGCTGATGTACAATTTGTCTTTGCTTGTATTGTTTGTATTAATAACAATTTAAAATCGGGGTAAAATCGGTTTTCCTAATAGGTCATAGGGGTAAAAACATTGAAAAGGTTAAGAACCACTGACCTAGACAAATCTAATGACGACTAATACTTAGGAATAGCTTAAAAGCTGAAGCATGTCAAAAGAAATAGACTTGCAAACATCTCATCATCATCATTTTATTTATTTTCTTATTGTCGTGTCTACTCTAGTTCTTAATGTCCCATGAATCGGTCAAAGGGTAAGTAGAAGAGATCTGTTTCAAACAATAAGTTCTCATTTGATGCATGAACGTTTTGTTTTGTCCTGCAACTTGTAAATAGGTAGCAAACAGCATTGTTCATAGTTTCGCTACTCAACAAGAGATGGCGGTAGTATACATTAATTTTGTTTAACAGCGTCACATTTAGGTTGTAAGGCTCAAAACAATTGTGCACTGTTTTGAGTTCTTGATCTGAGTAGATTTATATTTATTTTGTGATACCGAATCATTTGAGGGCTCACCACAAAACTCAAAAGATATTTTAGACAACCATAAAATTATTAAACTTGTCTCAAGACACGTCTTAAGTTTTTGTGGTAACACGGCTAAACTTTAATTTAGGTTTCGACTAGAGTGGATCTGGTTACTCAGTTTTGTTACAGACAGGATAGACAGTGTATCCTTTTAAATTTTTACTCAACGATCAAGTGACGCATTTTTACAAAAAGTTTTATTTATTCTACTTTCGGGTTCCTGTAAGTAACTGAATTAGTCATCCATCAGTAGGTACTTTTAGTACTTTACTTACAAGTTTTTTGAATAGGCGGTTTTCTCTGGTTTATGTTGCAGAAAGATCTTTTTACTTTATCTCATGTCCGCTAGCCGGTTCACGAGCCTCGCGAGGCAGCATTCTGAATTTGTTTGACAGAAGGGTCAAAATTGGACCAAAAATGGCTGCTTCACGAAGCGAATAGCTCAGTTGACACCCGGCTACTGTCAAGCTTAGCTTAGCTTTCTTTAATTGAACTAAATGAAGTAGGTACGAGGTAGGCACCTAATCCAGATTTCTGTTAAGTATAAAATATAGTTTCACTTGCTGTTGCCAGCGACTTCGTCTGCAAAGAATTCGTTTATCGCTATCCCGCGGGAATTTTCCGGGATAAAAAGCAGCCTGTGTGCTATTCCAGACTTTTTTTCTATCTATGTGCCGAATTTCATCCAGATCCGTTGGGCCGTTCTGGCGTGATTGAGTAACAAACAAACATCCATCCATCCATCCATCCATCCATCCATACTTTCGCATTTATAATATTAGTTAGAAATTAGATTACATTAGGTCAAGGTCGACGAAGGAAAATAATTCTTAGATTCTGTTAACATTATCTTCATTTATTTTTACGTAATAATAAATCCGACACAATATTTTCAAATGAAACACATGCTTATATTGTGTACAACAAGTTGGAAAATCATGGCAAGTACATGCCCATGTAGAAATAATTGTAAAAATACAAACTCGTTTCTGTTGTAATCGTAGTACATACAGAATGTACTGTTATACTAGGTAATTTGATAAAGCTCCACTTTTTGTTTTACAAATCATATACATACATTCTCTTTACAGTCAGTTTCTTAGTCCTAATTACTTTATTTCTTACCTAATATTTACAGGATATTTTTATCTTTACTCTTTATGACATTTACCTATAATGATAAAAGAGATCACAGAAAATTGTAGCTGGAAATCTTTGAGTATAAGTAAGCCCTAGAATTTCTACACGTCTACCACTTTACATTTTATCACAGTGGAAGTTTTAATGATTTCAAGGCATTTTAGGTAATTGTTGTCTGTTATTGTCAATTTTGTAAATATTTTCTCAATGACATCATACTTTACAAGAGAACATTGTTAAACGATAAGGGAAGCTGCCATTTATTTATGTAGTAGGCTTTTACAATTGATTCACATGCTACAATATAATAGTTTTGCCAAAAATAATCAATGGAAGACGATAATGGTATCTTTGAACAAATTCTACTGGTTTACGTTCCGGAGTTAGATACGTTTTCTTTTTAGCAGTAGGTAGAATACATAAAAAGAATAAACATGCATACAACTAAATTAAATTACAAAATGCATCAACAAGCGCGTAAGAATTTACGCACGCGTCATTGACTTTTGGCAACAATGTTTTCTGCAACTGCTTGTTTCTGAAGCAGCTGATTATCCATTGCACAAAGTATTAAAACAGTCTCTATTATGTTAACACAAATAAACTCTTGTCCTTTTTGCTAACTACTTATAATTAATTGACACTAAATATAAAAAGAAATCACTTGGCACAAAGGCTTTTAAGGTCCATACCCTGCTTATAACTCCAAATACCATCTTAAATCTGTCAAAGTACTCTCAGCGATTTGTGTCGTTGACCAGCCGTTGCAATCTCACCAAACATTTTATAGGAAGACTTCAATTAAATCCTATCTGAGAGGATTTTGACTAGAATTTTAGTGGGTGGAGCTGTTTGCGCACAATCATGCATTGTATATCTATCACGCGTTGCACTATTAGTGTCCGGCATGTATTTTCGACGATCATTGTTCACATTTTTCACTTTTGAGGTTTAAGGCATAATGTTCAGGAGTGTAATCGGGTTCTCGTTTCATCAGCATATTCTCTCCGATTAGGGCACTGATACGATGTTTTTCATGAGGCGTGGGCGCTGAGACTGGATCCGAGCGCGCACGTTTGCGCCAGGGCTCTGACGCAGCCATACTCAAGTCGGTTGGCATGTCTTCGTCCACGGCATCTTCTTCGCAACGCTCTTCCTTCATCTCTGTCTTGACAACAGGCTGCGGAGCCACACGCGTTGGGCTCATTTGTTGCCGCAAAAGAGAGATGTTTTTGATGTTTTTCAGTTCAATTGGATTTCTTAAAAACCTGTTGAAATAATAAAAGCCCATTAATATCACGTAATAAATTATCGGCATTAAAAAAAAATAGTTAACAAGAAGAAAGCTCTACTTACTGGTAACAGTGTCTTTCGCCTTGCACTTTTCGCAATATATTCACACGGTAGTAGTATCTCAACGCACGCGACATCTTGTCATAGTTCATTGAAAGATGGTTCTTTTGAATACCCCATAACTTTGCTAAGCCCGCAGGGTCGACGATTTTAAATACACCTGTGTCTCGGTTCTTCCATGCGATGTAATTTGTGTATCGCTGTGTTGGATCATTCAGCAGTTGTTGAAGGAAATCCCATAATAGTCTTCCGTCTGAAAAATAATAAAACACTTACAACTTTGTTCGTATAATCAATAATAATTAGTCCAATAGTCTAAATGTATTTTGATAACTTACTCGTATTCGATTCTGGCATGTCACTAGGGAAGAATTCTCTATGTTGAGTTCGGTAGTGAGAGTGCTGTTGCGTTTGATGGTTTTGTGAAGCAGAATTCGTCATCGGGATATCCTTTGGTGAGCGTGGCTGTGGTGTAAATTGAGCCTCTTCATCGGAATCCGAATGGTTGCTGCCAGAGCTAGTAGTCTGCACCACAGCGGGCGTTGAGGGTGCGTACGAAGGTGCATAGCCCATTGATTCTGCTCTCTGAGGACTACCCGAACTGTCGACGGATGGTGCTGGGCTTAATGTTACAGAATTAGGTTGGGCAGCAGCTGCAGCCGCGCTGTGGAAGTGGTGGAAGCCGTCGACTGCCCATGTAGGAGTTGGGGGATGAGAATGGGGAGACGGCGGGTAGGGTGCGGCGCGTGCCGTCGGTGTCACTGGTGAAGATGGCATTCTGCCTAGGAGAGCAGCATCACGCACCAACATTTGTAAAACGTTGTGTAAAACGTCACCAGCACCCGGGCAACGTTCGCCTAAATCCGTTTTGGTCAAGAGGCATAGCGCTTTTCCTATAAGAAAACAAATAATATCGTGAGATAAGATCTCAATTTCCATGTTATCAAAGTCAATCGTTTATTTCGATTATTTTCTTACCGTTCATTTGAAAGAGGTCCATATCGAAGTTCGGTAAATCGAATTCTCTTTCGCACCACTTCAAGAAAACGGAGACATCTTCTCTGGTCCAAAGACGGGGTTCTGGAGGGAGGCCAGCGGGAAGCTGTGCCTTTGCGTCACCAAGAGGTGAAGGCGGCGGCGGCGCCCAGGGTAGCGGGTACCGCCACAGAAGCTCAGTTGGGCTAAATGGAAGCGGTAGCCGCTCCATACTTGGCCCGGAAGGCAGTTGTAAACTGACCACTTTCATCACGATAATCTGCAACAATGGTAAACAATATTTGGGTACTGATTCAGCTTTTCAATTCGTTTGTCTTTTCGTCTAGTATACCTATTTATCTAATAGGATATCTGAAATATCTTGAACCAAATGTAATCTATGGAATATTATGTAATACGTTATGATATCTAGTTTCCTAGTATCCGCTTCTAGTTCGAGATTTTGGATATAATTTACATGAACTTTATCGTTTCCCTACACATCATAAATAATTTTACGACTGTGTTTCACTATATTTTCTTGTGCAAGTGGTTTATACAATTTATGAGCGAATAATATTATCGCGACATTTGGCACTTTATGTGATAAGTTTCTTGATTGTGGATGACAGTGCCTGAAGTTATTTGTAGTTGTAAGTAAGTAATAATAATATTACACAGAACGAAGTTATGTTCATATCGCAAGTACCGCAACACTAGTATACATATGTACCTACATAGCAACATTCTGTTAATTTTATTGTGTTCAGTCAAAATTACTTTTCGACAAAACGAAGTTACAGGTTATAGGTTCTAATTTTTGTATTCTATTTAATCAATTCGGTAAATGATTAATTAAATATTAAACATGATTATATTATTGCTTAGTTCCTTCTAGTTACCGGCTTGTTAGTTGATTAGTTTATTTACTGTCCATGTTTATGGTTACCTTTTTTGGTTATTTGTATTGTATAGATTTCTAAATATGTTTTCATTAGACTGATGTAAGAACTACTTAGTTAATGTTGAACTATAATTGTCCTTAAACTATTTATGGCGATATCTTAAAAATAAGTCAAACTTGCTCCTTAGGATTCAAAATTCGCCTTTTTTTTCGCATGCGGTGGGGGCGTAGACCCAGTCGCTATGGCATAATGCGCTGTGATATATTTAGGGTTGTCACCTGCTCGGGCGCAATTTTTATAGGGATCAATGAGGGCTTTGTTACATTGTAGGGGTGCGTATTATTATTTTGGATCCCCTGATCTCATGGGACAGACTACGAGGAGCAGAAAGTAAGGGTGCGTGTACGGTAGTGGTGTTAATTTAGGGATCTAAGTTAGTTTTACTGTCAGATTGTTTTGTAGTTCAGTTTTTCCAATGTTGTAGGTACAAAAAAATTAACAACCAAGTGTATGTGTTCGCTAGATCATTTGAACTAGGTACCTAATTTTAAAGACTTAGTTAGTTCATGCTTCGTTGCCGCATCCAAACTTCATATCATTAGGCACAGCATAGCGGCCTTATCGGGCGCGGTCGGAAATGCGTGAGTCCGCGATAGCGTGGTTCGTGATAAGCCCGATAGTTAGTTACTCACCGGCTAAGCTGATCCGGAACCGGCTGTGTTAAAAATCCTAGAATTAGTCGTTGACTGGATAACTTCAGCACACTTGCATCATAGTTCACAACACTAATAGCACAGTATCCAGTGTTCATAGAGCACCAGGCACACGCGTTGATGCGTCAGTCCCTCCAAACGTGTCGTGTTACGGCTCGCCGTAAACCAGCAGCGTATCTGAGGGATTAGACTCGCGGACGAGCGTTGCGGGCGGCTCTCCGGCGCGGACTGATGATGCGGTGCGGTGGCGGCGCGGGCGGACGAGCTCACCCGCCGCTTCCCCGCACACCCCTCTCCTCTCCTTGCTGAGCACACACATTGCCTGCTGAGATAAAACTTGGGGAACAAGACGACTAATTTTTGAGTAGAACCGCGAATACGAGTGATGCTTCCGCAAAATGTTATCGCGATTCGCCGCCGATGACGAATTACGACGTTTGACTGTATAATTTTTACCTAACAAGTAGTCTTAATAGCTTTTATGAAATGCTATTAAGTACAAACTTCCTGCATTTCTTAAATATCATAATTTGTTATACATGAGGATTTGATGACTTTTCCAATTAAGAATTATTGGTTCAGCTAAATTACGCGTTCTGCCTGTAGTGGAATAAGGCTAGGTAGGGCATGCGGAAGTGCTTAGTGGCAGAGTAGGCATTACGTCAGCACAACAGTTTTAATAACTTTCAATATTTCCTTGTTCTGCACAGTCGTTAATTATTGTGACATGACTGGCTTTAATGCTTTTTGCATGCAAAATTTGTTTGCACAAGCTTAGTAGTTTATGTAGTTTTACTGTTTATCAGTTGGGCTTGTTTAGATATTTGAAAATCCCTACAATGTTATAACGGGCGTCATCAATTCGGAGAGGCACGCGTGTGTCGTGGCAGCGTTGAGACAAAGCACAGGAAATGTCTGAGCGGTCGGGCGGCGGTTTCCTGGTGCAGAGTGAGACAATATGAGTGCCAACCGGTTTCAGCTGAGCTCATTCGACCCAGCTACATCTTATAGGTATGTTCGACACCAACTTAAGTAGGCAGCTATTATTTTATACGAGATACGAGTAAGTCAAGTGTGATAACTCGGTATGTCAAATCAGTCGATTCTTAATCACATTCTGGGAAGTCCTATGTAGGTAGGTGTTAGATCTCATATTTTAGTGCATTATTCTGACGCATCAATATTCGGATATTGCTCACTTAATAAAAATAATTAATACTTAGCGGGAATTTTAACAAAGGGCAATTATTATCAATCACGATTTCGACACAATACGTCGATACGAACGACCCGTTACATTAAATTTAAATTACAGTAAATTTAGTTCCGAGTAAACCATGAGAATTAGGTACGCAATAACAATTAGCTAATGCCAAATGCTTTTTATTATTAATTGCTGAGTACCTATATCAAAGGCGTTATCTGGATCAGACGAGCGCTCAGCCAACGTTCGGCTTGTGTTGGTGAATATGTGCATGTTTAAATTAAACTTGTGTGTGCCCTGGCCGTCGTCCCACTACCGGTTCGAGACAGAAATATTCGGCAGCCAAGACGGAAGTGGCCTCGGAATCTTTACCTGTTGCTCCCTTCGCCCACCCCGCCTCGCCGCTCGCCCCATCTCGCTTCTACACTAGCTGGACGCCGTCGCGCGCTGGCGGCACGCAGGCGTCTATCACGAAACTCATGGGAGTTGTAAGCAGTAATTTGGAGTATAAAAGACAGTCTTGTGTAGCCGCACTAACTTCACTGCGTGACCGTGACCTCAGGCATTTTGTAAACGTGATAACTTTGCGAAAAGATCAACTTGACGCGGCGAAACGTCTCATTTCTCGATTTTAAATTAAGTGGGTAATATTCAGTTAATTATCTAAAAGGAAGGATAGGATTTGGCGTTGTAACAGACTGCGGAAGTTCCTGTTCCTATGTGTAGTACATACCTACATACATTTTCGTATCCGATACCTCCGTTTCGTAGCGTAAGCGTAGATTAAATTTGAATTATGTTTGTACTCAAGTTTTTACGGGGTTATTAAAATATAATTTAAAGTCAACGCGTGTTAGATTGCGGCGGTCTACAATGAAACTTTCCACTTGATCTAAATTTAGATTCAGTGGGACCAAAAGCGATGGACCTAATAATAATATGTATGCTTACGTACTTAGAATACCAAAATTAATTACTAAAAGAAAATATGCTATCATCATCAATCATAATTTCAAAATTTTCAATCCTTTTATTTTTATATAATAGGTAGGTAATCAATACCTTTCGTGGCTAGAACAAAAGCGCATCGTTTTCGTATCTTGTCGGAACGTATTTTTACAGTAGTTACAGCTGCCACTTGTACTAGCGTCAAATACATCAAAGCAGCAAAAGTGTCTAAAATATATATCGGAACGACGCTTTATATCAAGGGTTTATGAGCGTGTCCCGGTGTATTTGGCTAGGTAGCTACTTTGGCTTTGGTCGCTGCGATATATCTGACGCTGACTCGGATCAGTGTAGGTAGCAATATTGATCTCGAAAACAAATACGAGAATAGTTAAGCCGGAAATTAATATAGGTACGCGGGAAGAGGAAATTAGACAGCGACGGCCGTCAGGCACCGGAAGCATGGGGGTTATACAGGGAGGGACGCGCGAATCTCTGCTCAACTTCCGGTGATGGCCGCGGCCCGGAAAAGGAACGGGGCCACGTAGCGGAAGCGTGGACCCGTCGACTCGCGTCCGCTAGATCTATTTCTACTTTGTAACTATGATATCTAACTGGAGAAGGTACCTAATAAGTATTTAAGAAATCAACATAGGTCTCGTATATAGCATCGCTGTCAGACCATCATTTTAATAAACCTTTTTGATAAATAGTGAAAAAGTACTCATTTTATTTCTTGGCTTGAAATACCTATATGATATCGGGCCTCTAACTAGACAGGGGACGTCACGGCGCGGTCGTCTTATATCCCTGATGAGCATAAGCAATTTGTCTAAAAAGTTGAAAATTATCAAATGATAATTGATTGGAATCTTCCATTCCAATGTGTTTAAGCCTGTGGATATTTGTTTTTAAATACATAGTTACTAAAGCGTATTGTTAATAAGTTTGTCGGTTAGTAGGTCAGCGGTGTTGTACCCGTCCGCTGTCTTAAAATTCAAGAAGCATCCAACGGTTGCAATGAATCACGATATCGCAGTGTTGCAACGGCTTCGTTTCACGCACTTCCGAGAGCGTGGTCTGTAGTCCGCGGCCCCGATTCACGCGTTTTTGTTTCTGGTTACATAATCGGGTGCCACTCGACTCCGAACTAGGCAATGATGTCACACCGCAACATTGCGCCACTTACTGCTTGTAGACCAAAGAGGCTCTATCAGGTAATGTTATGTTAGGTAAGAGTAGGCCGTGGCACAGCTTCGGATAACAATGACTTCGAAATCTTCAGCTCACGAAAACGATGCTCTATTGCTGTAGTTTTAAATCTGAATCTGTTCTCGATCCCTATGCATTTATGTGCTCTTAATGCAGCTATAATTTACTCCAAAAGTTGATTCCAAATTAATACGAACGGTATCTCACTATTTAATTGCGACTGGTTGTTTTCGAAGCCGTTTTCGTTATGAAATATTAGTAAGATGCCACGACATCCTAAGTACCTATATCTTATAGTTTTTTTTGCCTGTCGGTGTATACTTAAATGCGTACACACAGGAAATAATTAAGTACCTATTGGAGTGAATTGTAATTAATAAATTACTACTCATTGCATACTTAATGGTAAATCGAGGTGTATTTGCCTACAATGGACGGAAGTGAATTCAAAATTATGAAATCCTACGTCAAGTGTGAAACGATATATATATTTAAGAAGCATCTTTCTCAGATATACCTAATAAACGGTGAAAGTGGAAAATTTAAGAGTTTAACCGTATTGTTCTAATCTTATTCAGAAAATTACTAAGTCTATATTCGAGTATAAATATTAGCTTTGCAAATATTTAATTTGTCTGCCGGAATAAGGTTCGTGACTAATGGCTGTATTATTTTTTCTACATTAATTTGAGGACACGCGGTTTCTTCCTGCAGCCCCCTATAATGGTCGTTAAGAAATCGTCCACTTCCGTTGGCCTCTGTCGACTCCAACTCGACACTCGTGGTCACGCGATGAGAACACACAATTTTATTCAGTTCTTTATATCTGTTGTAATATTTTATCACACAATAACCCACTTTTATAGGTAGCGAGAACTCTGTTTCAGCCATGGTTGCAATTTGGTTTCTTTCTTGTACAAGTTATATCCCTCCCTAAATGTCAATTGCCTTGATTAAGATTTTCTACAAGCAAATATTAAACGACTTAGAATGTATCGCAAAAAAAAATTAATGAAACCAAAAAGAAAACCACGGTACCTACCAACAAGTAGGTAAGACTGGTGGAGCAAAATATTTGGTTTATATCCGAGTACCTTACCTATACATTATATTATACCTATGTAGTTTAACGTTCGCCTATGCAATTAATCCACATTTTAACGAGTAACCCCCAGGGAGCAGATTCTATGCGCACAAGTGTCTCATGACATGACAAAGCGACCCCCTTCATGCATTTGGGATCAACGTGTTAAAAAAAACCGGATCGGGAATGCACCCGTATGATGAAGGGCACAAGTTGCTGCGTATTGTGTGTGGTGCAACTCACTAACTTGCTCGTCCGGATCAATATTATAAATAGAGTGCTGCGTTTGTTTGTAATTCTAATATAAATAGTACATTATCGATAAAATGGAGCTTTTTGTTAAAAACCTATTTGCAAAGAAAATTAAACTCGGACTGTTTAATTTTTGATATGGTTTGTTGACTTAAGTAATTCAGTGTTCTACAGGTTTATCATTGTTTTAAAAGCAACAAAACAATTGTTTGATGTTAACTGCAAACAAAATATTAAAACAGTAACTTATTCCAATTCAGTTCAGAATTGAGAAGAGACAAGGTTCAGAAAATTATTCCAATTCATACGAAACCATTTAAATTTAGTTTGTCTTTGTAAGATGAATGCAAACTTATTTTTTACGTAACTTATGCGCCATATTTGGAGGGAGTTTACACATGCGGCTTGCGACAAATAATTGTAATAATCAGTGTCGTAAAAGTATCGTCTGGGGGCTCGCTTGGCTATTTCCCAATCGGGGCCATGTGCGCGCGCTCCCACGCGTAGTTGACGCACAAGTGTGCGAGACGAGAGCGCCACATAACAAACCAACCTACTTGTTCGTATCGCTTCGCCCATGTGTGAGTACCAAGCTGCTACTTCCTGGTACAACGTACGAGACGCTTTATTTAAATTGTCCCTTTGTGTGTGTACGCAATATTATTTATATTCACCTACATCTATCGGCGCTGTAGCTATAGGTGGACGAATATTATTACTTAAATGACACATGTGTGTGTCAATTCTCTTTTAATCTCCATTGTACTTCCTGATTACGTACTAGTGTGCGTGAGCCACTTGTTTGAATGCTAGCTAGGGCGACTTTATCTCAGTGAGGGACAGAGTGCAGTGTCCTATCCTATTACCATAGCGTCGTTGCAAAAATGATGTAGATTATCGATATTGTAACAAATATTCTCTATTTGTGTTGATGCCTACTCGTACCGTACACACAACACCGTACCGTAAGCATAACGCTTGTGAATTTACGGAATCGTTGCTCATTTTTTCCTTACACTTTTTAACAGAGTTAACCGCTTATCTATTTAACTTTTAAACACCAACGGGCTGGGACGCCATTTCACTGCAAGGAGGTAGATTATAGCAAACAAAGACCTAATGTTTACATTCTCATTGGAAACAGGAAGCATAAAGTCCGTTGGAATATGTCTCAAGCACACATGGTTCTCGGTACAAAACAATACCAGTTCCGCTGTTGTTTGCAAACCGTGCCAGTTTCAGGAAGTGCTTACACTCGTTCGTTTTGGCCGATAAGTTTTTTTAACCTCGTTGTTTTGATTAAGTACTTACTTGCTATTGCAACCTACCCTCATTTCTTTCTGATTAGTTACGGGTTTATGAGAGACACTAGGTGCATGTGATCTTCCAAAAACAATCGATGTCGATGAAATGTATTTCTACCCTATATTGCATCCAGGAAAACGAGTGAACAGATGTGGTACAGCGAGCAGTTTGCACAATTCGGAGGGTCGTTCGGATTTACAGAGGGAGATCCTCACATTTTCACCGCCAAACCCTCCTGTCGCTCACATCTGTCACCTCCATACGAGTTCAGATTAGACACAACGTCATTAATTGATTTCGGTGAAAGCGAAGGGTTAGGGATTACTTATGAATGTGTTATGTGATCTGCACATGGTGCTCTCAAGTCGACTGAATGAAATATCCGCTTTAGGTTATGGTTTGTCGCCTTCGATGGATATCCTTGACGATGTATTTAAATATCTATGCCGGGGTTATATTTTTAGCGTTTTATTTTAGCTGTTTATTTAATACCATTGGTTGATGAGGTTGTCTGATCTCGTTCACCGGTTGCTATGTCACAATTTATGAATTTACTTATTCCAAGTTCCAAACGGCGCTGAAAATGCTGAAAACGAAGTTTGCATGCACGCAATACCATTATATAGTAGTAGCGCAGTGCTGTAATGCAATTACCTACATTATTTACGCATGCATATCGTGTTCTCGAAGAAGCGGTATGCAACAAGGGCACTTGCTGTGGGGTTTGCTCAGTGAGAATTGGCGCATTTTTGAAGCTTAAAGTAATCTTCGCGTGTCGTGTCGATTTTTAACATTTTATGATTTTCTATGTTCTTTGAATGTGTTAGATAGAAATACTAACTTGACTTCCTATTAGATAACATTAACATGCGTGGAAAAACATTATTACCTACTTTGACATCTGAATCTGAATCGAGTAGAATAATAATTGCAAAACGCTTGAAAGCATTCTGAACAGTTCACCGAGATGCTTTTGTCGAAATAAACATACATATAAAAATAGAAGGGTTGTCGGGACTCAGGTGTTAACCTTTATTCTCGAATTCATCTCATCTGGGTCGGCATTCCAATGATAATCTCTATAGTACGTCACCTTCTTATGTATATCATGCTGCATTATATATATTATATCTAACTAGTCTAATAGTAATAGAATGCAGGACTCCTCAAGCCTGAGGACATTTGACTTATGTACCTATTTTTAAATTATTTCTGCCTAGTGGTCGGGCATGAGTTAAGCTTATCTTTTGCAAATAAAAAAAACTAAAGTATAGAACACACTACACCCGCAGGCAGGCGAGACAGCATAATTGTACAGCACATGTTTAAAAATTCTCGCTACAAAACTCCTATAAATAGAAACTTAACCTATATTTATTATGTTACATGTAATTTGCATAATAACAAAAGTGGCTGCGTAACTAGTGTAACGAGTAATTTCGTCGATGCCACTTGTATCTCTGAAGTGGACACCTTGCAGGGAGCGTGAGAAGACTCACAACCCTTTCTCAAGACCGGCTCACAGGTGTCTATATTATTCTGAGTCACGCCCTGCGACCCTTGCCTCTACAGGTAGTCAATTCCATTCTTTCTCAACTACGGCAATACTAGAAAATGGGTTATGCTTTTTCACTTGAATTTTTTAACCTGTATCATATAGGGGTAGGAGTACCTAATCCTAAGCAATGAAACATTTAAGTATTATGTGACTTCACTTAATAACAAAACTACATACACTTCCATGTTTTATTTTTAATATGATAAACTGTAAGCAATGACTTTGTAGAAGCTTTGTAGTAATTGTCATCCGCTTGCCATTTAAATCTTTAATGTTTATAACTAACAACACTTTTTAAAGTGCTGTCCTTTTTGTTGATTCATTCACACTATGGCGGCTTCCTTACTCCTGCCCCCGCCAAAGGCACGTTGCGTTGCGGTGTGCGCACACGCACCGCAACTAACATCCTTACTGTTACAGCAATACTGCTTGTTTGTCAGTGATGCAACTATTATGTCAGTTCATAAATTATTCAAGCAAAGCTTACTTGGTTTTAAAATGCTTATGCTACATGCCTAAACCAAGTTCAGTTAAGTAATTTTAGGAATTATCGATCTGTACCTACTGGAGTAATTCACACTTAAGTAGTCTATTTTCGGGTTTGCTTTTGCTGCCAGGATTTCACTCTAAAGGAAAGCAAGTGAATGAATGGGGAACTAGGTATTTCAAGATAGAATTGCTGCCATATTCAAGCACTAGTTGATTGCAGCCGCTTCGTCCGCTTTCAGTTTCACTTTTTACAGATAATTTAAAATTTGAAACCGAGTCGAATGCTGTTTTTTAGAAGACATTATTATATAGTAGTTTCGAAAATTAGAGTAAACAAAAATATAGACAAAAATATATGAAAGTATTTTCTTCCTATTCTGTTATCATCTCCTTACAATATCTGCTAAAATATATTTAATGGGACGATTTGGTAAAGCTACGGGTAATGATCGGTCCAGCACCTCCAGCAGGACAGGACATTAATTAAATAATAGCCTTGCCACAGACAGAGACCGGTGGAAAGAGAAAGGGGAGGCCTTTGCCCAGCAGTGGGAAACCAAATACCAATAAACCAAAATCTATTTTAATTTCTACTATTGTATACAAAGTCAGGCTATCGATGATACTAATGTGATCTCTGGAGCTTTTTTTTAATAATTGGTAATTGGTGGCTAAGACTCTAGTAGTACTGTACAACAGTAACTACAGTAGTGTTCAATTTACTGTCATTAATCCAACTAAATACATATATGTATATAATTTAAATTGAACATCGAGCAGCAGCTGCGGCTATTTAAATTGCACCTCATGTACCTAAATAGTACCATAAGTTAATTTACTTTACTTATTATTTTGTTTGAACTAGCTTTATAAACGACTAGCTTACTGTAGTTTCCCTTTAGTAGCTACCTACCATTGGCATTAACTTGGTTTAAGATCATACTATACTTAGGTACTCAATAATCCCATTATGCATAACAACACAACTAAACTTATTACGTCTGCAGGCCAACTTTAATTACCAAAACAATTAAAAATGTATTAATATTGTTAATGTGTGCCACTATTGCTTTGATACTAGTAGAACCATTTAACACTGTTTCCGGTTTATTTCGTCAGAATTTAATAGCACATTTAACGATATAGGAAACTAGGTACGTAACGACTGTGATAAGTACTAATGTTTGGGTAACAACCCTTTAATTTGTTTCCTTTAAAGTCACACAAATACCTACTTGTTCAATACCTGCTTAGGCATTGACAATCAGTTTCACGATACAATAATGATAAAAGTATGCATCGCACTTACAATAAAGTATTTTAATTTCATACCAGTTCACTGATGCAAATTTTTTGAACTTGGGCACGTTACTCGTGAAAATTTTCATGAAAAAATGTCACAACTTACAATACCAAGAATATTTTCCTCTGAAAGATTTTTTTTTCTATTTACGAATACTTCACAATAAAAACTCATTTCGGCTGGCATTAACAAAGAACGATGCTGTGAATACGTGTCACATCACCCGGAAAACCCCGGCTTTGTCCGAAGTGTGAAAGGGTGCACTCATTAGGAAGATTGCGGGCGAACCACGCTGCAAAACATTGTCTATGCCTGCGCCGTTGCCGCGTTACGTTGACACAACACATTGTCTTTTCCTAGCATGTTAGTGTTGCCACCATTATCCTGTACGTATACGTTCAGGAAGTTTACATTTTCACAGACAAAAGATATGAGGCTGTAACAAAGAAAGTGCATTCGGGGTTAGGTTTTGCCGCTCGAAACAAGTCGGGATGCTTTAACTTCAGATGATGAACAGCATAATGTTTCTTTACGGTTTTATGTCACTTACATTAATGGTTTTTTTTTTCTTTCTTCTTAAACTTAAGAGCTGGGCTCTTGTCGGTGGAGCAATTTCCATGTGGTCCTTTGCAGGGCCTTTTCTTCGACTTCCTGATACGACGCGACTTCTACTCTCTTTCACCTGGTCCATAGATGTTCTTCTTAGCCTTCCTCTCTTTCGCTTCCCTTCAACCTTTCATTCAATTGTAATCTTAATTATTCATCGTGGTCGTACAGGTGGCGGCACGGAGTCTAACGTGGAGTACGCCCGCCCGCGGCCCCTGCACTCCCCCGCGGTACCTTATTTTCGACTACTGCGCATCAACGGTCATCGCTAGACTTAAATGCCGGCACTTGTATCAGGTGTCCCAACATCTTTCCTCTTCTGTTCTCGATTATCTTCAACAGGCACCGCTTTTCATTCCCTCGGTCAAGCACTTCTTCATTCGCCACTTTCTTGGGTCCAGCTAATCCTCTCCATCCGCCGCCAACACCATATTTAAAACGTTCTCTATCCCGTTGCGTCATTGTCATTGTTTTTTTCCTGTAATTTGCGTTAATTTCTTGGAGGTTTGGAAAAGACTTGTAGGTAAGTAGGTAATTACCTAATTTTTCACAAGAATCATGTTCGACTGTATGTTTTTTTTTTTTTGAAACATTGATTTGTCACTTCATTTCTGTCTTGGTGTTGTTATGTATTTGGGTGAGGACCAAAGAGTTACACACCGCAAAAGTTGCGTTAAAATTTCCACTAATTTTTTCCATTGTGACAGGAAAGTTATCCATACAAATGTATTGACTAATCAAAAAGTTAGTGGAAATTTTAACGCAACTTTAACGATGTGTAAGTTTTTGGTCCTCACGCATTTATAATCACTTTCTTTTGACTAATGAAAACTTCATTTAAAACTGACACTGGTATGACTGTATGATGTTATAATCTGGCACGTCATGCTAGGAGATCTTTTGAAACATTGATTTTGATCACTTACTTTTGACGTTAACTGTACCACTAACTACTTGCTTACTTAATGCAAATCTCGACGGTATTAGTCGTAGCTTCAGAATTCTGTATTTTTGTAAACCTGAGTAGGTAGGTACCTATGTAGTAATAAGTAAGACTAAGAACAATCACGACGATTTAAATTACCACAACTTCCGTATTTTTTGTCGCATCGCATTTTGCCTAAGGTCACGTGACGGGCATGATTATGTCGTGTGTATTTTTCCGTGCAAATACCTACGCCGACTTGTTTGTTTAATGTAATCGCAATCTTCTTTTATGTAAGAGGAATATCAGGACAGTTTTTATTTTATTTTCAAAGACCTCCTTGCAATAAAAATCCTGCCCTGCTATCCACGCTTTTTTACCATAACGGCTAGCTCGCGTATTATGATCTTACGCCGAGTTCATCTCTAACCTGCAAGTAAAATTAAAATTAAAAGGAAAAATGTAGCTGTATATTGGGTATGGTTACCACACTTTGCTCTATCTCATGGGGATGTGATAAAGTAAATTCCTAAGTTCCGAATAACTGAAAGGCGACAATTCAAATGTATGTATACCTTCAGTAAAATACCGTATCTTCTAAAATTTTGCACAGTAAACAAATGTCTATTGCTTCAGGATTTGTTTTAGGAAATAGCGGAGTAACGTGACTTATTCTTTCGGAACTAACGTAGGCTTAGTTTTAAGTCCCAAGTACGTAAGTAACGCATCCCGGTACAAAAATACTTGATATATTCCTTTAAAATTCTCGTTGTGTAGTAGGAAACAATTAAAAATCAAGGGCAATTTAATGTTGAACTAGGCATTTAAATTTTAACATATTCAAGATTTTAAAAATGCGTGTTGCGAAACAGTGATATTACTCCGCCTGAGACGCAAATATTTGTTTCTTGATGATGCTATGCTTAATTAAAAGCTGTAGCTTGTTATTTGTTATCTCAGCGCTCGTATTACTTAACTATTTCAAATCTCTTAACGAACTCGTTCATTAGGGTCACGTGGACAAATGTATCGTATGGCGTGGCGCCGGCGATCGACGCGGGTTGAGACGAGCCAAGATGGCGTCGATCAGGAAGTGATGTCGTGTAGGAAGACGTTCTAGCGTCCTCCAAGGTCACCGGTGTATCCAGTACACACGTTACGCAGCGCCGCCTCGCCTCATTCCTACGCTGACGATACTATTGTTTTACAATTCGTAACGTCTCGCTCAGATCGGTCCCCCACTCTGTCAGACCTGTAAGATAACTAAGCGTCCGAATTTATTCCCATGCCAATAGGTATGTTATTTTATTTAATGGTACGTCTGTGACATTAGCATTTTTATTTGAACATTGTTTTAAATCTGATCATCATTTACTTTGTAGTCCAAAATGGGAAATTAAGAAGATTTGTCATTTTTCTATGCTTTGCCATTTAGGCATGCACCCATAAAGATGAGATTTTCCCGATAAAGGCGAATTATAGTTGGTTATCGACGTCTCTCTGAAAGCCAAATTGCTTGTTACTGAACGGACGAGTTATTTGTTTGCTGTTTACGTTATAAATCCCTTAATATTTAAGTAAAAATATTTTGAAAAATAAATACTTAAGTATTATACAGTAGTTATTCAAAAGCCCGTTTCCAATGAAGTCTTTTATGCGACGGCGTTTGCAGCAGCACTATCTGCACATAGTTCTCCTTTTTTGCTCCGATCAATTACGATGTCCAGCCCACTTATAAAGGTTCTTTGGAATATTTTACATTATACGCACGTATCTGATCCGTTCGCGGGTATTTGCACTATTTATGATGTTCTTCGCATAATAAGTGTGCAATCCGCACACTTATTCTTTTCAATGGCAGGTAACGTTTGTGGAAATACAATGGATACGAAATTCGTTCGGCTAAAATATTAACTTTGGTACAATGGAATACATTATATTTCCAAGTATAAGCAGTTCTTCACTTCCGAACAATAGTTTGAATGGGAAACGAAGTGGTAAACAGTGGTTCCTTTACCGATCCAGGATGGTGCGAGGTGGCCGGCATTGTTTGGCCGGGAACCCGGGACTTGGGTGCGGCCATATCGTCTCCGATGAGGGCGGGAACTCGCAGTAGGGTTGCCAGCTTTGCGTGTTTGTCTTGAATGCTGTGGGAGTGCTCGTCTTGCAACTGATAGGTGTATCAAATTTGTTTTTTAAAATGGTTCATCTAATTTGCAGTCTTCGGCTTTTATTTTCATAATTTTTGTTCTTCTAAACTAGTTTCAGAATAAAGCACATGGGTCAGTAGATAACTACAGTTGGGCTTCAAAATATGTTATGTAATATTTTACATACATTTTATTTTTATTTCCAAGCTGGTCTGGGAGCGAAGAAAAAACATAGAATGTACCAGTTGCTTCTCTTCCCGCGCAGACGGTAAAAGCCTATCGAGGGAATCAGCAAGTCATAGGAATATGTTAAAGGCGATGCGGCTAGCAACCCATCACTATTTTGATTCTCCTTTCCAGCTATACGACCACAATCATGAAAATCGTGACCCAAGAGCCCAAGCCCGAGGTGACAAGACCTAAAGGCCACGTTTAGCATGTCTCTCTCCAGCCTATATACGTCCCACTGCTGGGCACAGGCCTCCTCTCAGAATGAGAGGGCTTGGGCTACAGTTCCCACGCGGGCCCAGTGCGGATTGGGAACTTCACACACACCATTGAATTGCTTTGCAGTTGTGTGCAGGTTTCCTCACGATGTTTTCCTTCACCGAAAAGCTCATGATAAATTTCAAATGAGATATCGCACATAAATTCCGAAAAACTCAGAGGTGCGAAGCCCGGGATTCGAACCCGCGACCCTCTGCTTGAGAGGCCACAGGTCAAACCACTAGGCTACCACGGCTTTTTTTTTTCGTTTACGTTTAGCATGATTGTGTTGTAATTGTAAATATTGTAGTATACATACATACATACATAAATCACGTCTTTATCTCTTACGGGGTAGACAGAGCCCAAGGTAACAAGACCTAAAGGCCACGTTTAGCATGATTGTGGACATAATTATATCTGGAAAGGAGTGACAAACAACTATTTATTAGAGAGAGAGAAACATTCATTTACACACATTCGATACACGTAGACTTAAAAATATGAAGAAATACAATATACTTAAGAATAGTACCGATATGGTGTAAAATGGGCCCCACTCAGCATAATGTTGCGGAAAACCGCAACGCTGTTTTTCAGTGGGACCCAGATAAAGTTAAAAACTAAACACAAAAAAAAAACACACACTGTGGCGACACGAACGCCAGTGGAAAACACTTCACAAACAAGCTGCCAAATATACGGAACTATGTATGGCAGCACTCGATCAGTTCAATCGCATTAAACCAATTTAACCGAAAACAAGTCACGCCAAAGGTTGATTTGGCTATTGCAGTGAATTAATTATCAATTTCAATAGTTTTGATATTGTAATGGGAACGTATTTGAATATCGAAATTTAAAATATCTAACGTTAAAAAGTCGACGGTCAAAATATCGAAAATTAAAATATCGAACGATCTAAATATCTACTATCATAATATCGACGTCTGAAATACCTAAAATTCAAATACCGAACGGCTAAAATATCGAAAGTTCAAAATATCTACAATCGAATGCTCCATATATGTTAAAATCGAAACACAAAAGATCGACCATCAAAAACCCAACGTATAAAATATCGAAAATTGAAATAGCGAACGATCTTAACATCTACTGCTATTATATTGTCGTCTCACAGTCCTACAGCTCGAATGCCGAATGGTTAAAATAGTTTAGCGCCGATAAACCGAAGCTTGAGATATCTATTTTCAAAATCTGCAAGAAAGCGCAGGCAATTGTAGGTTAGGTTAGGTTAGTATTGCTTCAAGGCGCGAAGCGCCTGAACTAGGCGGAATAGGAGCTCCGCGAAGCGGAGCTCCGTCGACTTTTCCTCGTAGCTATTCAATTCACATGCGACTAAATGTTTCGTATGACAAAGTAAAATGTGTGATTAACAAAAATAACTTTGAATAGCTACGAGAAAATACGACGGAGCTCCTATTCCGGCTAGTTGAGGCGCTTCGCGCCTTGACGCAATACTAACCTAACCTAACCTATGTTGCCTGTGCATCAGATATATTCGATAATATAATTTCGATATTTTGAATTTCGACCTTATGATCGTTCGACACTCTGATTTTCGATATTTAAGCATTCGATAATTGTACCATTCGATAATATACACTTTCGAGATTATGAATTTCGACTTTATGATCGTTCGATATTCTGATTTTCGATAATTTAGCTATCGATATTCAGATTTTCGAAATTTAAGCATTCGATAATTGTACCATTCGAGAATATATACTTTCGACATTTTGAATTTCGACCTTATGATCGTTCAACATTCTGTTTTTCGATATTTTGACCGTCGACTTTTTAACTTTCGATATTTTAATTTTCGATATTCAAATACGTGCCCGATTTTAATGTATCACATAACCCTCGATAAACCATAAAACAAACCAAAAGCAACAAAAAACTTTCCAATGACCAGTAGTCGGGTGGGAACACAGCCCGGCCCATAGGTACCGCCATTAGATATAGTATTAGTAAAATACTAATCCCAGCAAACTTTTTGGCGCCCCTTACTGATATTGTAACTAAACTGCGCGATAACAACAAAAAATCTACGAAATCGAAATAGATCGGTCCTTTTAAAAAGTAGTTCCATTCCGAAGTGATTACAATGCGCTGTTCCCAAGAGGGTGAGCATAGTTTTGCCCTTTTTTATTATGAAAGTTTAGTTTTTGTCGAAAAGGTAGTCTGTGCTATCGAAAGTTCATACGAGCGCCTTTATTGCATTCCTAAGGTGAAAAACGCGTTGTCTTCTAGCCCAAATAAATTGATGAGTCGGCAAGTGGTCCTCAAATATTTGTGCATTAATTATCTCTTTATATCTGAAATAATATAATATACTCTACATATTATGTAGAGCAAAAATAACAGGTACCTAATTAATGTTAGCTTGTTAGCTTATTAGTGTACAATATTATAAGTGTTAAAGTAACTGTCTCTTTGTCTATCTGTTTGCTACTTCTTTACGGGTATTGATCCTGATGAAATTTGTTAAAAATATAGTTTGAGCGTCGAGGAATATAATGTATAGGCTACTTTGACAGCATCCAAGGCAAAAAAAAATTATAAGTACTTAACAGATTTTCTATCATTTTATCCGTTTTTTTAAGTATGCCGAAAACCTCTTTTTGCTATCTGAATTTCTTCATCTCTCTTGAGCATTGCATAATTGAGAACTACCTAGATCGATTTTGTTTTTTTTTTCAGTTACTAATTTGGTTGTGTTCATATATCCTTTTCAAACAAGGACGTAACGCCGGCGTCTTCCGAGATATTGTTCCGTTAAGGATTTACCATTCCATCACCAGTCCTTTATGTTTCGACAAATAATAAAATTCCCTTTAAGCTTTTGAAGCTTTATATCTCGTTTAGCCGCAGCTCTTTTAAATACCTATGTATTTGAACATCCTTTTGTGGCTTAAGATTCTTTTCTTTAAACTAATGGTGTTGTTTGGTTACGGTTTTGAGGTAACGTGGCATTAAATTATTTTGATACAATGTTATTTTTCGGTGTTGACTATTATTATTGTAATAACGATAGTTTTCTTATTTGTAGGAACGCTAGGACTGTTGGTGATGAGACATATTTGAGCTGTGGTATAATAGATACACAAGTTGGTATACCACGACACTATGTGACATTTACCTGCCAACAGAATAAAGGCGTGGTTAGCAGCTATTACCGTAGATCAGATACGCGACTGTGTATCGTATGCCGACGTATTGTCTGCTCGCTCCACCACATCCCAAAGGATTCCTGATCATTATAATTCCGGCGAGCATTTCCATAAAAATCATTCCTGATCGTTATCTCCGTGAACAGGTCGGATTCTTTTTTTTAAAGTGCATCATTTATTATCTGTAAGGGTACAAAAACGTTAGGCCCTCTAAAGCGCCGCGGCGTCCCAGCCCTTCCAGGAAGCGCTCTCGTATTTGTTTGACACCGGCCCGTGAGATATAGAGCGACCAGTGGACAGGGATCGGGTAGGTACTTCGTCGAACCTCAACTTGGTCGGCACCTACGATAACAATGAGGTGTGAATTTACAGGTTTCGCATGCGTCGATCGCTGATAAGAGCTATTAAGATTCTGCTACATGATAATAAAATGACACAGCGTTGAGAATTTGGGAACCTTATCGCATAAACATATAGCTATATATAGGCAAGACAATTGAAAGTAGACATTTTCACTTCACGCTAAACTACACATAACTAGGTAGGTAGCTGTACATTTACGTACATTGGCGTGAACGTCATCTAAGCTTAGATAAGATAGCATAATACCATTTCTATTTACCTCTTCACTTCTTCCGATCTCCATTTTGGTAGCTATTTCAGTAGTTATTATTCTTCGGTATATGAAGGGTACTTAATTTACTTTTTTGAACGACTACCTCAGCCGTCATCCTAGCTTATCTTTTTACGACCACTTTTATCGTTCACGGTGAAGGCTGCATTGTCAACAACAAACGTTGCTCAGAATCCCGTAACTAACTGTATTCTTTATTGCGGATTACTTTAGCAGTATGTGTACAATAGTTTTAAAGGGTTGTATTAAAGCCTTAATTTTGAGTTAACGAAGCATTTTTAACGCGATACGGCCTTCGATAAAATGACGGTTCAGGAGCTTCCTAAGAGTAACCGTCGTTGCGCAATTCCCACAGGGTATCAAAAGCAAATACCTTCTTTTGAATCAGGACACAATGGCAGGGCAAGAGTCAGGTAGAGCGCCTCACGCTGCGGGGGTCTATCGCAGAAGTTTTATATTTCCGCTTCTTTGTGATGTCCCTAGGGCCAATTAATAATTTCTCTGGATGACCGGACTCATTGTCGCCCTCGCCGCCCTCGCGCCCGCGCGCCTGTTGCACGCTCTGCGCGAAGATTGATGAACTCCCTGCAATTGTTGCACGTTTATAGACTGTTTTTTTTCTTAGTAATTCTCCAAATGGCGTTACGACTTTGTTCTCCATTGTGGTTACGCTTCTCAAAGAACTTTGAGTGACAGTAAAATTTTATTCATAAACAGTCCCAAGTTTACAATGCTTGTTGTAATTAGTCATAAGTCAGTGCTTGTTGTATTTTTATAGATTAAGGGCCAAAGTTCGGTTTTAGGCGCCATAAAGTTATCTATTTATTTTTACATGGACATCATGGACCCCCGCAAAGTAACGCCTGAATCTATACTGTAATATATTCATTAAAACATTGCCCTAGATATCATCCATTTATTGGAATAATTGAAAGAATACGTCAAAGCTGAACTTGACAATCTGTCATAGAGAAAAATATATAACATATACACTTTTTATTATAAATGTAATTCTGCATAATTAACTTATGACATGATTTCTAGGGTGAGGTGCTAAAGCTCCGTTGGTTGTCTGTCCGTCCGTCCGTCAATCCGTTACAGAGTTGCATCTTTAGAATCCTAACATGGTATGTAATATGTAGTATCAGTGAAAGGTAAATGTCAAAGTGGCAGATAAGGACAAACGATTGTTAAGTTAGCAGAAGCCTAGAGCGTTTATGAATAAGGGTGTTAGTATTTTCACTGAGGTGTGTATTGCAGTAGACGGCCGTTATAATAAGAGAAAAATGAAAAGAACGAATTATCCTGAATTCCCCTTACATAAATGAGTTTTTTTTGGGCGAGTTTTACTTACTCTGTCTGATCAATGGTAATCGTATACATACCTAGAAGAACCCTTCGCGTACGAAGCCAACTTGCGATTGGATTTTTTTTATCAATAACTCAGGCTAAATTCATAATTGTAGAAAATAACTATACAACATAAACACACAGAGGTGGTCCTCTTTATTTTAAAACAAGACAGGAAATTATAACACGTACCTACCTAGCTAAATATGAGAAATCGAATAATTATCACAACTTTATTTTACTATTACAATTCTTCACTATAAAGACATAAAATCAGTAGGTATCTATTTAACCAGCAGTTGCTATACGTATCTCATGTCGTTTAATGGACCAGCTCAAGTGGAGATGTTTTCCGCATTATTGTATGAATTGCCGCTTTTGTCTTTTTGCTAAGCGCTTGTCCGAGCGGTGTCTTGGTATTTCCTGTTCGCAAAATTAAATTCAAATATATGCATACTTTTTGTCGACCGTCCGCGGGGCAGTCGTCAGTGTCGTAAGCAGTAATAATAGTACTTGGTTGCCATAAGACTTGTTTAACCATCAATAACAGCTTTGTGCTTCTGATAAGTAGGTAAAGCAATGTTAGATAGAATCAAATTACAAATTAATATTCTTGTAGTTAGCTACTGGGTAACTAATCGCCTATATTCAGATGTTGGCTGCATCAACTTATTTTTTATGAATCTTCTTATCTTCCAATATTGAAAACGTCCGTGCGCGGCGCTGGCTTAGCGTTGGTTTGGTATTTCAACTATACCAACTGTTGCTAATAAATAATAACGTCACTTCTCAATCACTTCTACTGATTAATATTTTTCGTGTTCTTTACTGCTTTAATTTCGTTATAATATTGCTATCCTCCAGTCTCATTACAAATCTATGTATGTAACAATATAATAATGAATACGTGTGTAAAATAAATTAAATTGATATAATCAGATGGGCAGCTAAGAAAACGCAAATGCAATATAAATTGCCTATGACGAATCGCCGCGATTCTAGGTAAGGTCGATTATCAGCTCCCATGCTCCATTCACCTAGAGATCGTCAAATGGACTCGTCCGACTTGCCAGGTTAGGGTTGGTTAGGGTCTAGTGACTGCAATGGTCATGGAACGCGTTCCTCTCTAGCCTGCTTCGCAAGTGTCACCCGGTGTAGCGGGTCCACTTGCACTCTACTTGTGCTTTTAATTGCATTTACAAGTAGCCGAGCTAACGGTATCGAAATTATAACTGATCGTAATGACATTTAATTAAAGTTTTCTACTCATAAATAAGCACTGTGGGCTATTTACTAACTTGTTTAATTGTTTATTGTTTGCTCCGAAGTATTTGACAGCCACCGTCAATTGTTTTTATATTAGGTAATAATGTATTTTTAGATATCAGTAAAAGATGACTACTAAACGAAATTACAAAGACGTATTTGTGAGCTTAAAAGAGCTACATAAAGAACTACAATAAGCACTAGAGAACTACAAATGTAACACGAGAAGTTAACAGAAGTTATAGCGTCCTGTCTGCTTGCTGTCGTGATTACCTAATCTCAAAAATGACTGCACAGTTGTGTTGGTCTTAGTTAAGACAGTAAGACTGTCTATGCGACTTAAAACAGGACGCTTATTATAAATGTAGCTGGTCTGGCCTCGGATGTTTTCAGCTTTTTCTGTGAACCCAAGTGTTCCATATAACATCACGTAGGTGGGCGACAGTTAGTGCGTTTTTCCAGCTGTTGCTCGTACGGTGCGCCGGCGCCGGTGAGCGGATCCGGGTCACGCGCGTCACGTAACGGGCTGGCTGATAACGGGAGGCCTAGGCTAGGTCGCGCAGCGGGATGACGCGGAAGTGGGATCGCGGACGACGATTAAACTGCAAGAGCACCACATTGCCGCCAAGTGCATGGCAGATTACTCGGGTTTAATGACTCCTCGACTCATTCTATTAAATGCAGATGTAGATAGGTACCCGGGGCGGAAACGACTCGTCGCTGTAACGTGTATGATGTGCTAACTAAGCAACATATGCACAGTTAGCATCACAAAGAAGGGCCAAGGGTAACAATTTCCTGAAGCCGCTTCAGTGCACTGTTGCGCAAGAGCTCGTAGTTACGTAACAACTCGCCGTACAACATCACGTCATCTGTAAGTAAGTAAACTTTTCCCTATTTTAAACATGCTATAATCATGATGTTATATGGGTTCGATTCCCGGCCATAGCTTTACTTTTCGGATTTTTCTATTCTAATTTTCAGTGTCGTTTAGAAATTTTATGCTATACTTAATCATTTTTATTTTTATCAAAACGGGATTCAACTTTGCCAAATTCTCAAGTCTGTAATTTATTTTCTGATATCTGTGACCGTGGAGGTCTCGAATAGGTAATTTGATGTCAACGATTAGCCATGGTTCACGGTTGGGCGAGCGACCCGCGCAGGCGCCGCGAAGAAAGCAAGTTCACTGCCACGGCCGTGCGACTACCTCCACGCAGCCTTGCCTCTGCCTATTTAACCGGGCTTGCCTATCAACCTACCAAACACGGTAATTTGCACTTATGCATCATTCATAACATGCAAAATTATTTCGCTAAATCACATAATAATGCAAAATGATGTCCTTTATTTACGGACTTGCTTCCAACACTGATATGAATACAAGCTTATTGTTGTGATGACTAATATTGGATTTTCTTAGTAAAGTCATACACACATTTAAAGATAACTAATTGATTACGTTGTTAATACATTTATCTAGCGCATTGCTGATGATTACCGTTTTTCAGTTGAATAGGTTGTGAGTAGAAACCGTATTTCTCTACAGCTGTGTTATTTCCGATTAGGTATGTGTCGCAGATAACGAATTTGTGATAATTATCATTAATTTTATTTCAAAACGAACATTCGTTATATGCGGTAAGTATAAGCAAACTCACAAAAAATCTTTTAAAATTTAGGTCTCTACGATTAGCGGTTTAGGCTGTGCATTGATCCGTCAGTCAGTCAGTCATTCAGGACAAAGCATTTTATATGTATAGAAGAAGATAGATGTTATTATGAATTATGACGTTGTCGTGGTTTTGTGCTAGCCGTTCACAGTAATAAGGATTCTACAAAAGTAATGGAAATACAAAGCTTCCTAACCTAATGCGTTTAAAATTTATTAATGTACCTATTTATATCTTAGTCTTAATACCCACTTAGATGGTGGTTTAATATTGAAAACTTGTCTTTAATTTTGTTGAATGTGTTAGTGAAAAAATTAGGTAATGTTCATTAATTTTCATCCCATTAACAATAAAATAACGCGAATTATGCTGATAGGGTTAGGTATGTACCTACCTAACTTTATTGTACAAAAATAAAGCATTAAGAACAAAATATTATGTACCTACTATGTAATACGAAATTTCCCTTCAAGGGATCTCTACCAGACGGCCTTTGAATGAATATTTTGTATTTAGGTAGGTACTTCTCGGATCGGAACACTTATTCCTATCATCGTTTTTTTATTCCTTGATTATAACAATATCACAATCAGTACCTATAAATAATTACTCATACGCGTACCTAGTAATTCATGTCACTAGTGAAATGTTATCAAACTAAAGCATGTAATTGCCCACTTGCTCGTTTGCCTTCCTATTCATATAAAAAGAAATTACAAAATCGTATTTAATTTATACGTAATTATGTTTTAATTTTTGCTGTTCAACTTTTTGCATTCTCAGTTATACTTTCAACATCTCTATAATTGACCTAGAGAACATCATTATTACAGGTACATATCTATGTACTTACATGGCTCTTATCTTAGGTGCCTGTTACCTCCGGCAGTCCGGTAAAATCCGATCAAGCGCAAGTGGGTTTCGCACACAGTGTTCCATAGTTTGTAGGATGTAAATAGTTCGGCAAGTGAATATAAAAATGTAGGGTTAGCAAAGCTACCTACTTCATACCCATTTTCAAGCTGCTGTACCCCACCCACAGCAATTTTTGTATGAAAACACCGTTTATAATGTCTGTGCCTTTTGATTGCGGAAATGCGGACTTAGACGTTGGATTTTTTTCAATACACCAAGGGGTAGTAGCAGTCTTGAGTATTTTTATTAATTTCTGATTGATATCCCTATGCGTTCCTGAGGAAAATGGTCTTGACAGACAGCCGGACGAATAGACTACAAGTGATCTTATGAGAGTTCGGTTCTAGCTGATTTAGGTACAGGTCTTATACTCCGAAATCCGATTTTCGAAGTTCGTTTCGTGCCATTTCACTCTCACTAATAGTTCAAGCCGTGGTAGCCTAGTGGTTTGACCTGTGGCCTCTCAAGCAGAGCGTCGTGGGTTCTGACCTCTGAGTTTTTCGGAATTTATGTGCGCAAATTACATTTGTAATTTGCCATGAGCTTTTCGGTGAAGGAAAACATCGTGAGGAAACCTGCGCACATCTGCGAAGAAATTCAATGGTGTGTGTTAAGTTCCCAATCCGCACTGGGCGCGCGTGGGAACTATAGCCCAAACCCTCCAATACACGGAGGAGGCCTATGCCATGAGGCACGCCGAATTACGCGACAATTTAATAAATAATAAAAAAAAACGACAATAACAACAACAACAACTTGTACTTACTTACTGAAATTGTAGCGAATTCGGAATAAAAAGGCTTATAAAAAAAAAATATAGTTATTAATTTGAGAGTGAGAGGGACGGTGTGATACGAACTTCGAAAATCGGATTTCGGAGTTGCCCCCCAGAACCCTAAAAACTAAATAGAAGGTTCCAATTGGTTTCATATACGTTATCAAGGCGTACGTTTAGAGATTATGAGCCCGGATCACTTGATTATCAGATATATTTGTTTAATGGCGAACCAGATTAAATTTTTATGTTGGTAATAATAAATGCGGTGGGTGTTTGTGCCAGACAGCGAATTCCAAAACGTCGTAGTCTGAGGACACATACTGTTGCGTAAGCCTGAATCACAGTCCAGAAATGCAGTGAGCAAGCCCGACTCAGCCGCCATCATATGTGAATCAGCGCGACCGGAAACGTCGCCATGTTGGCTTGCCGCCGCCATGTTTATCGGCGCTCCGGAAGTTGCGCGCACGCCGTCGTCTTTAACTCTTTCTTTACATACCTATTTTCCACGAGTCGAGCAGTCCGAGTCGGAAATATTCAGCGTCTATTTCGGGTCGACGACGCTTTTCCGCTTCATGGAGACATTTGGCGATTTAATCATCTCTGCTAGACGGAGCCCAGGTTATTTTTAGAGAAAATTGGTCTGAGTTGTATTTAGAAGCTGATCTGGAATGCCGCTTGTGGCAGGGAAAGCGGGTGTTGCTTCCGCGCTGTTGCTGGGATTATGTCATGATGTTTTTGTAACGATTGCTTTGCTCCTCTTATTAAAACTATGTTCTTACTGACTGTTGTGATCTACTTTAAACATATTGTTATTGTATACACTAAAATGACAGTTATATTTAAATTCTTATTGTTGAAGCGATGTTTGTGATTTCAGTTTACGAAGTGAAACATGTCTCAGAAACCAGTCGCGCAACTCAAAATCTGTCCCAAGAATAACACTTCGCCTCCTCTAGTCTCATTTTATGACGTAAAACGTGATAATATAACCAAACCAAGTTTTGACCGACGTAGGTAATCCTATTTAACCAATTAGATCGCTAATATATTTTTATCAAATAAGTACCTCCCTAATCAACTTGCCATATTTTTCAAACCAACCGCCGTTCTTAGGAACATAAATTACCTAACTTTTTTACTCGACTGTGACGCAGCCAAAAAAGAGGCTATTTCAAAAGGAATGATTTAAGATTACTGTAGTGGCTCTGTAAATAAAGCGTCCAGTAGTGTTCTTGACGTCAAGTTGACCGAAGCGTGAGGCTAGGGTGCGCGGGCGCTCGGAGGCTCCAAAGGAATGCGGTCGGGACGAGCGCAGAGGGGAGAGGCTGGGAGGGACAAAGGCTGGAACTGGTTATGCTTCCTGTACGTGTCGGATGTCCTGCGGCTTCCGCCCCCGCGGCCCCGCGCCGCGCTCCAACGGGTTACAGGCAGGGTTGTCTGAGACTGTAACATTACAACTCCATGGGCCGTACCATGACGTCTTAATGCGTTTCAGTTTAGGTCCGCTCGCTGTCAGATTCATACTAAAAGTGACAGCTAAAACTTGAACTGCGTCGGAATTAGGACGTCATGGTAAGGCCCCTGAGAGCTAAGACCTTGGCGCAGCGTTTATCCTGGATTATTTCGCACCATCCGTTGTTATATTGTAAGACGTAGGTTAACGTAGAGGTAAACGAATACACTGGCCACTTTGATTAAATATGTAGCTACAATTTACAAGCGGAAGTCTCTTTCTGACCCTATGTATTAAATAGAGACTTCCGCTTGTAAATTGTAACTTGTAGGTTTATAAAATAGGGCCCTGGTGATGTGCCAGATCTTTAAAAGTCATCGGATACGAGTAGGGATACCGAACCGACTTTAACTGTCTTAGGTACTCAGTGCCAATACCCAGGGCCTTACTATGACGTCTTAATACGATTCAGTTTAGGTTCGCTCGCTGTCAGATCCATACGTGTTCCACATGTGTTTCGATGGTTTATTAATACCAAATAAGATCCTCGTTAAATACTTACTTACATTTTTCGATCAAACAAAAAACATTAAGTAAAGTATATTAGTTAGGTGCTTTTAAATCATTGGCGGTTTGGTTGGTTATTCTTAAGTCGATGCTTTTTCGTATTAGCATACAGTTTACTATAAGTATGAAATAAAGCTTGGTTTATATTTGGCTTTAACAAAGGGATAGTTTATACACAGTCATGTATTTTGTTAACTCACATTTGCATTATAAGTAGGTATGTATGTACATGTATTCTAAGTGATTAAAGCCTCGTTTTGTTCGTTGGATGCAATAAGACAGACAACTGTTATGAACTATTACACGTGCTAACTGTGATGAAAAGGAAGTTAAAGACACATGATGATGTCAATTGAAATATAATTTATAATTTATCGGACTTTCTTGAAACGTCATCTTGCTAAACAATTCATATAATATCATTGAGATTCATCACTGGCCACATATAATGATAATACGGAAAATAGATCTTTTCCTTATTTAATGTCTCAAAGGTGTTTACGTTATATACAATGGGAAATACCCGAATACACCTGTTAATTTTATTGCTCAACCGCTTTATTACCTGTCACGTCGGAAATGCATGTACTTACCTATGTAACGTAATTACCTAAACTAAAGACGTTTTAACATAATTACTGATTGTTCTTGTAGTGTAGCGACGAATAAAATATTACATCGCTCTTCTTTTGCAGTAAATACAAATCTTTATGAAACCTTGACCTTCATTCTCCATTCGTAGAAACTAGGAAGATTTAGTGCCTGTTGTTACTGGTTAAGAAAATATATTTTAATTTAGGTAAATTAACATAATTTACCTAATAACCCACATTTAGTTACCTACAACATAATTTACCTACCTTTTTCAAATTTTGGGAAGAATCCTCCATTCATTACTGTGTCAAAAGGTCATTATTCTTAGCGAGATATTTCACGTAGATAAGTTTTACTAATACATAATACATACCTACTAGCTTGATGGCCGCGGTCCATTCGTTATAGTTACCTACCTATAGAACTTATCCCGTTCGAATTTAGCGGAATCCATGTTTATCCCTTGAATGTCCGACATCATAAAGGGAACCCCTATGTTGAATTTAAGCTTTTTAGGTCCAAAGTTAAGTCATCCAGGATAATCAAATTATGGTTTTTCTCTTTGTCTATCGTAAAACGTTTTTAATATGAGATAATTAGAGCGACCAGTATGTGCCTTCGTGGCACCCGCCCGGCTTTGATGATGGATCTGCCCTACCACACTTTGACTGACAGACTGACTTGACAGCTTTTTTTTAATAAATAATTTACCTATTCGCCTAATTGTTACATTATTACTTCTGTATAGGTACTTTCTTTCTGCTTTAATTGTTATATGTGATGTTCTGATGTTTTTTAAAATGAGATACAATATTAATTGATTTATTAGCGTATAAAATGAGAGACTGGGTGTAAGAGCTGCGAGATTAGAGTGGCAGCCCTGCCCGGGAAGGCAGGACACGCACGTACGATTGAGGACATTCTCTCGATTTGTTTTTGTTGCGCTGCGGTCACCGTAATGCTACACGCGCGGTCGCTGCCTCCGGGACGCAGGGTAACACCATACCTTCACTCGCGTAAAATGATCAGGGATCTTTTTTGTGTTTCGGATGGTTCCAGCTGAATTTCACAGAACCTTGCGCGTCTTTCAGGATTTGGAGAGCTTAATTAACTAGCTAAGAACTACTTAGAAACTGACATTGTTAAATTTCTTTTGTCCAAAATAAGATGCTAAAATTATTGAATATGATCGAGTTTATTTATTGGTAGTTTCGATTCAAAGTATTCAAACAACTACCCATATATCCCGTAATATTAATATCCCCACATTCCCGACTTTGCTATACCAACATGAATGAGTGCCAAGTACAGATAGTTTAAGGTACTTTACCTATTATCGAATTCACAGACAACTTAAGTCCTACTAGTATAGTTTTAAGGTAATTTTTTTCAAGTGATCGGATATCACAGAATTTGAAAAGAGACAAAGCAAGATAAACAAAGTTGTAGGTAGTTGTTTAAGAATTTACAAATATTATAACGAATATAACACTGCGTCCGGCAAATTGGGTCGAAGTTATGCCAATATATTGTTGCTTCAATGTTGTTTAATCTGTTAGTATTCCTTTGCTGACATTATTATTATTATATTCTTAGCATTATTGCTGACCGGATAGCATAGTCAGTTTCTTTGACCACTACCGCTAAGTACCTACTTAGTTAGAGACTTGTGGTGTCGGGTTCGATCCTCGTTCGGGACAGCGATAGGTATAAGTTATATTTAGTAGGTACAAATGTTACACTAGGAATATTATTATTAACACTAGGTATATGTTTATTTATTACTAGCTGTTTCCCGCGACTCCGTCTGCGATGAATTCGCTTATCGCTATCCCGCGGGAACTATGCGATATTCCGGGATAAAAACCATCCTATGCACTTTCCCGGAACCAGTAACTATCACTACTTATACCTCTACCAAATTTCAATAAAATCGGTTTAGCCGTTTTGCCATGAAAGAGCAACAAAAATCCAAACTTACACACTTTCGCCTTTATAATACCTACTAGCTGCTGCCAGCGACTTCGTCTGCAAAGAATTCGTTTATCGCTATCCCGCGGGAACTACGAAATTTTCCTGGGTAAAATGTAGCCTATGTGCTGTTCCAGACTTTTCTCTATCTATGTGCCAAATTTCATCCAGATCCGTTGGGTCGTCCTGGCGTGATTGAGTAACAAACAAACATCCATCTATCCATCCATCCATCCATAATTCCATACTTTCGCATTTATAATATTAGTTAGGTAGATTAGATTAGTAAGAGTAAGATATCAGTTGCCCAGTACCGGGAATAGAGGTAAGCTTTGCTTCGTTTTGGATTGGGTCAATTGGTGTCAAATTAACCGGTGATGTTATTATTATTTTGACTGAACATACTCAGCAAAACTATTTAATTTAATTGATTTGGTTAATATTACCTAATAAACTTTTAAATTTCAAAGCAAACTAGCCCGTAACCTCAATCTTGTTCGCGAAAACACGTGAGCTAACATCTCGATTGCCGGTGAATTACAGTCATACGAGACCACAAGTCATTGGACGGTTACCTCATCTCCCCCCTCCGCTAAAACAATACAAGACAAGACTTCCGCGTCGTCAGCGGCGCTTTCCATGAGCAAGGCTATTGTCAAGGTCTCGGCTTTCATCCATCGCATCCATGCCCAGAATTAACAAGTACTTGATAATTTGATAGGATCACAGAGTTGACACCAGTGATGATAACAAAGCTCTGCTGCATAATATTTACAAAAAAACTAATGTTATTCGATTAGGAGAACGTTTGTTAGGTAGGTACTTAAATATTCTTCAGTTAAAATAGATAGGTATTATGAAGATTTGACAGATTTATTCGAGCTAAATCTGCATCGATCAGCAAATAAGTAAATGCTCTTGTTGGTATGGAAGATGAAGCGTGTTTTGTTTACACGTTTCGGAAGTCCTATTCATCCATGCTCAGAATTAACAAGCACTTGATAATTTTATAGGATCACAGGTTGACTCTAGTGATGATAACAAAGTTCTGCTGAATAATATTTACAAGAAACTAATATTATTCGATTAGCTAAATGTTTGTTAGGTATAAGTACCTACCTACTTAAATATTCTTCTGAGTTTAAAGTAGTTACATATTATGAGATTTGACAGATTTATTCGAGCTAAACCTGCATCGATCAGCAAGAGTTCTAGTTGTGAGATCCTATAATTGGCTTCATTGGTACTATAGAAGTAATCTATTCTGTAATTTATAGCTGTTGGTTCTCCGAGAATAAATAAATAAATAAAATAATGTTCTTGTTTTGTTGGTGTTGGTAGGGAAGCTAAAGCGTGTTTTGATTAGATGTTTCGGAAGTCCTAAATATTAAGTACCTATCTCCACTTACGTATTTCTGTTTATGGGAATTGTTTGATAAAGTTTTTGATTGCGTTAAAGAATTTATTTTACACTACTCTACAGTAAATGTTTATGGTCGACGCGTTATATTTATCTGAGTTACATTATAATGATACCGGTTTAGTCGCTACGCCGTTGCGGTTAATGAACAAACGCAATAATTATATTGGTAAGAACTGAGAACATCCGCGATTGCGTCACGCAAGATGAGAAAAACTAGCAAGCAAATGAAAATGAATGGGCAGAAGCCGGACATTGCGGCTCCCACGATTAACGCTGCAGGGCGATTGTTTCCATCTAGAATAACGCGCGTTTCCTCCTCAGACAGGATATTGGATTCCAAACCAGAAACAAGATTTACATTGTCATTATTTAGCTAGATGGTTATGGAGACATGTTTCCATTTGATTCTAAGTCTTGAGCAAATTTCAAATATGGTCATTTTTATTGAATTTCCCCATGTGTGGTAATACTGGTAATATTGGTAATAGTAACACCAATTATTTACAGACGGCGCCACTTAGCCGTTGCTTTTTTTAGCTTCCGAGGGAGCTGTGCCATCAACGTCAGTGACAAAATGTCATTGTGTACCACAGATTCAAGCAGCCATTTTTTTTAAATTTGTGGCGTTATGGACGTACTTCTTATCAGCCGTTATGGGACCGACAAGAGACTGAGTGAAATGTTTTTTATTTTTATAAAATATACCTATGGATCAACAGAAAATCTGTAAAAAAAAAATCTGTAGCTAAGGATGAGGTTATTCTTATCAAAAAAAAACATCAAGTACTTTTAAAATAATCATCCATTCCCAATTCTATTAAGGTATTGATTTTTAGTTTTTATAAACATTTAAAACCTCTAAGTTCCATTATAAAACAGATTTGTCACCGAAAGTGTCTTAGATGCTTAGGTTAGGCTATGCATCAATTAGCTAACGAAAATAATGGCCAACCATATGTGGAACCAGCTTTCGATACTTACTATATCAATTTCGTTTCTTGTTATCACTTGTGGATAAGATTTCTGTCCTTAACTAGACCCAAATAATCTTTTGTTTTTTGGCTACTAACGATGACTTCCAAATGTTGATGTTTCCGTCATTATTCATATCTACGGTTGGGATTTTCGCGAGCTTTTGCACCAAATAATCGATCACCTTGAGTTAATTGTAATCAATAGATAATATAGGTAGAAGTACCTAGTATTAATCCACTTAAAACAATATCTAATCTATCGCATTATATAGATATTCGCACATGAGAAAATAGCCAATGACGTCAGCAATTCGCCATATATTTCAGGCCCGAAGTTTTGTATATACTCAAAATTATTTTACCCGAGCTAATTAAGCTTTAAACTTACTATCTCTCTTGCTTAAGTAGTAATGGCGATGATCAGATTCGTTGCCAACGATGTTGCAAAGGTCCAGTAGAAATTGGACAAAGCATCTTACACCATCTTAGTATGGGTATTCCAGTGAACTAAGAGCTACATAATATTTTCGGGTAAAGACAGAATATCTACTTGCTAGGATTACATTTACATAAGTATACATAGCTACTTGATATTCTTGTTTTTTATGGTGTGGAAAATGATTCCCCCAGTACGGGGTTACCGGGGGTATGTGGGGCTCTCCCGCGACGGCAGGCATAGTTACCTACCCAGTAAAAACCACACGGATTCCCTATTCGGTCCTATGTGACGGGAGCACTCGGTGTCACCGCGGCGCCCCACGACCATCCACTTGTCTAGAGACTTCTCTCAACTGAGATGGCATATTTTGCGTGATATAAACTGCGCACGCGTCTACTTTTTGTCGGACATAAAGTGATGAAATGACTTTGTACCTCTCGCACAGAAGAGAGTGACAACTTGCGTGCCCGCCAGTCGACGCCCCTGCGTTTCTCCCGAGTGCATTGCGCGTGACCAATAGGCAATAAGCCTTGCAACGGATCGAGATGTTATAATTACCCACTCATGATAACGTAAATAACGTTACGATTAATTATTAGTCAACTTTTTGAGCGTGAATTTGTCTAGACCATTACTGCAATGTAGCCGCGGTAAAATGACAATGAATTGTCTATATTTCATTCGTATGAGGGCCCGCTATACATCAAACTCTTTAAGTCACCTAATTCTAGAAATCGTAATCTCAATTTAATTATGGTTCAATGATATGGGCCGCAGCAATGCAGTTAAGCGCAGTTTAGACTTACAAGAAAAGTCCTGCAAGTTTCAATAAATTGCCAGGCTGTGATGCGAACGGGTTAGTAGTGGTCCGCTCAACACATCAATGCAATGGGACTTGCAGATTTTTTTCTCGCATGTCTAGACTGGGCTTATAATCCGATTTGTCGGCGTAAAAATATTTTTAAAATTACCTTGATATTTTAGCCACAATACAGCGGCCGTGGCCGTGGTCATAAGTCGACTGAAGTCTAGCACTGGTATCACGTTTGTTTAGCCGCGCATTTCGTTGGGTTTCAGAATATTTTCACGAGATTAAGTCCCGGGTGTCGAATTATGAGTAAAAATTCCGGCAGCTTAAAACATTAAATTATCCAAAGATTTTTACCGAAATTGTTATTTGTCGAATGGACATAACCTGAAGTAGGTACCCACATATTAAACATGAAAAAAATAAATGAAGGTATTGCGTCATAATATTTTGAAACCGGGAAAATTGCTTAAGATTAGGTATAGCCACATAGCGCCACGTTTTTCCCATTTAGATTGTAAGGTAATTAAAAAGATTTTACAATTGATGTTCCTTTAATAGATAAGTAGACAGATATAACATTCGGTGAAGGCATCAATTGAGATTATAGACAGTTCGATAAGATATTTTAATATTATGCAGCTAAAACACTGTTATTAAGTAGATATAAGACAATTTTATGTGTAAAATAATTAAAAATAATGTACTTATATCTGTTGTTTTACTTTCCTTTAGGTATAGGTAAGTAGTGTGAAGAATTTATAAAGCTAAATAGGTAGGTACTTATTTAGATTTTACCTTTCTAAAGAACATGTTGAGAGACCTTTTATCCTGTTTTACTTAGACTCTTGTCGGTCCCATAACGGCTGATAAGAAGTATAATAGGCGGCAAATAAGTAAAACGACATCATTTTCATACTGCGCATATCCCCTCCACTTTTTACTTATTTGCCGCCACCTTTACGTCCATAACCATAACGTCAAAAATTTAAAAAAATTACTGCTTGAATCTGTGGTACACAATGACGTTTGTGATGTTATGGACGTGCCTCTTATCAGCCGTTATGGGGCCGACCAGAGACTGAGTAAAATGTTTTTTTTTTTAAATATATTTCTCAACGAAAAAATCTGTAACTTTTTCTGTAGCTAAGGATGGTTAAATTACTATCAATAGAAAAAACATCAAGAACTTTTAAAATAATCATCTCTTCCCAATTATTAATTAGCGGCGAAGTCCCGGCAGAAACTGGCAATTTTCAGTTCTTTTCGAAGGCACCAAATTTGGTAAGGAAACAAATTCAAATCTCCAGGGGCCCTACCATAACTTTTTAATGCGACTCAGTTCAGGTTTTGCTGTCATTTTTAGTATGGATCTGACGGCAAGCGAACCTAAACTGAATCGGAATTGAATGAATAACCTCCAGGGTTAAAACAGAACCGCAAACAATCTTGGAAGCACCTGTCACTCAGCGTGCGAAGTAAGTACATCGATAACAGTGTAGCGTGTCGTGTCGTGGCTCCACAAACAGCGTGATATATCGATCATCCACCTCGCCCCGACTGATAACGCTATCATCACGTCCGCGACCATGCGACCTGTCCCGGAAACAAGCAGTATCGCTATTACGTCACCCGCTTAAAATATAGAAATTAAATGAAGCAGGATGTTTTGGGGCTGCGAGATAAACTCGGTGGCTCCCGTTTTAGAATCCGCGGCCGTGAACCTCGTCAGATAAAAATTTTAGGGAAGAACCTGCATTGTAGTTAATTTGCCACGTGATAGGCCTTGATTTGGAGAAAATTATATTTTGCGGGGAGGAACGAAATCCGCGAACACGGATTTTTTATTGCCCTTCTGATTTTGATTTAATTGATTGAAGCAGGTTTTACTTTTCGGAGGTAGGTACTTACAACTGCAAATACGTGAGTGTATATGAGGGTGTGTGGCTTTTGAAGTTAGTATTTTTTTATACTTCTTATTTTGAAAAAATAATAAACAAAAATCGGTCAAGTTTTGGAAAAAAAAGTTGTCCAATAAGAGAGCAAAATAATGTACTGTCCCTTTGGTCCGAAATATTATAAACGGGATGTGAACCGCGATTACCTTTATTGAGCTCCCGATATTTCGATACAGTTGCATGTATCATGATCACGGGTAGACCCCCCCCCCTGTGTCCCTTTGGTGTTAGGAAGTGGAAGGTGTGAAATGAAATGAAATGAAATGAGTTTATTTTGCTGGAACATACACGGGTGTTACTTATTTATACATGTCAGTTGGATACAGTTACATGAATGCATGCTCCGCCACAATATGGCACGCAAAAGTCTTAAGTAATCTAAATAATTAATTATAATATTAAATGGTGAAAAAATGCTAAAATGTCAAAATGTCTACAGATGTAGCTTCGTAGGTACTAATAGTAAAATCCTAGCTATAGTAAGTAAGTATGCTTCTCATAGCGAGAAAAATACGATCGGGAAATACAAATTGAAAATTACAACCATTTAAAACATTTTAGGTATTACCTACTGCAGTGCAAAGGCGTTTAATCTCTTAACTACTTGTTTACATGTAATATACTTAATAATTATAACTTTATCAAACTTAACTACAAGTGGCCAGATAAGTCTATCAATACATCAACACACTTGCTTCGGTTTATCCTTTTTAACACCAAGGAAAACTTCAGAAACCATCTTTGCAATAACTGTTAAGCATTCAATCATTATTAACAATAATCATTACTGTAGATCGACTGTCGATTGACAACACAAAACCGACCATCTTGGAGATCCTTGGGGGAAGGTTTATTATGTTCAGCAGTAGACGAGCGTTTTTCAAAAAAAGTGTACACGTGACGAAACGGAGAAGTATTTTTTCTCGACCCCAATTTTGAAATTTGTCTGCTTATTCGATTAATTATAAGTTAAGGCATACTAACTGAGAAAATGACACAAAAATATTGAGTAGTTTAAAAAATATCGACATTATTAGGTGACATTGAGGTGAACCTAGTTCCATTTCGTCACAAAATATAAAATTTATTATCAATTGAATGGATTGTTATATGGACCATTTAGAGTTTATAAATTGAAAAGAAATATAATAACTTCTTAAATCAAGCTTAGATTATAAACTGAATGAATCACATAATCACTGAGGATAAAATATGTACGTCTGAAGACGTCTAGAGTCTGGCAAACGAAAGCGTGACCTGAGAAAACGCGGCAAATTAAAAAAAAATTACATGTGGTATTATTAACTGTTTTTCATTTCGCAGATTCCTTGAATATCCTCAAGATTCTCATCAACGGTATCATCATCATCATAATTATGGTCAATATATCAAATAATCAGCCAACAAGGATTAAGATTAGGTACATAGTCATAGGTACTAACCTAAAAAATCCGACATCGCATCTAAATATTGTTGTTTCTCTTGGAAAACAACTTCTTTCTTCTCTCGTTTTTGCTTGAACTTACTGATCATGGTATGTAGCAGCTTTCGCACATTACTTTTTATTGTTTTACCCATATATTACGGCAATTATAAATGAAAAATAATTGAGTTCACAAAATCAAAACAACTCTAACCAAAGACTTTGACTTGCCTTTGACAGAGTAATAATGTTGCCATATTAAAACTTAAAAAAAACCAGGTCACGCTTTCGTTTGCCTGACTACCATCTGATAATAATAATTATGACAATGATGAAAGTAAACATAGAGGACAAGTGGAAACCCGTAAGCACTTACTGTGGCGATTGGAGTCAGTCAAATCTTAAGTAAACGACCTGTTGTATGTAGTGGTGTACTGAACTGATATGGGACTTAGGTAAGTCAATTTTCTAATTTGGAACATCAATTTGTCATTTACTTAAGTTTCACCTATAACAGTATTGAACTCTAAATACTTGCCGCTTAAAAACAAATGAAAACGACTCTATTAAGTACATTATTAAGGCGTTAAGTGCTAGTCAGGAATCTTCTAGAAGCACGTAGCAAGCGGACTAACCCGAGCACGAGACGTACCATTTAGTTGAACCGCCAGATAACAAGCGTTAGATCTCGAAAGCGGAAGGGTGACCGGCGACCGCAACCAATTGAAGCAATTGTTGCTGTTGCGAAAAGAAATCAAGCCTAATGTGTGCGCTAGTTGAGCCCGCTCCTGATGGACAGCCACTTAAATAAATTGGACCAAATTAAACCGTTCTGTGTAGTTATCTTCTATACAATATATTATCAAGACAGCAGTGTGCAAAGCTAAGTTCGGACAAAAGGTGCATTGAAGTGCATGCATACTTAGTGTGGATGACATGTGTAAGCAAATAATTTAATTTGAGCATTTCTCAAAAAAAATGCCCCTTTTTTATATTCTCACACTTTAATGTAATTCCTACTCAGAATCACGAGCTCTTTGCGTCCCTGTAGGAGAGAAAAAATTACCCGAAATTGTCATACATTTTTAATGTTCTTTCGTTTCGTTACGCCATACAAAGTGTATGGAAAATAGTAACAAAACTTAGGGAAATTTTTGTCATATTAAAATTAAAAGAGCACGTGGTTCTGAGTAGGAAAATAACATAAAATTGTTAGAGAATACAAAAAAAATAAGTGGCTTTTTTTTTGAGAAATGCTCATTTAAAAAATTAAAGGGAATTCGTGTAAGTAGGTACTTAAATATTTTGCATTTTTTCCCTATAAATTTTCCAGAGTTAAATGTTTCCAACTGTTTTTATTAATATGAGATAGTAATTCTGGCTAACGAACGAAACATCTTGCAATCACGAGGAAAATGGAAACCAAAAAACTTCATAACAATTTTTGTTATGAGAAAGATACCGTTTGTAATGAATGACTCGTGCCAAAATGTTAACTGTAGCAACTGTGTTGCGTCTGTTCAGGTAGTTAAATGTTTATAAAATAGGAAATGAAAAATCAAAGCGATATACGTCGCAGATGTCTTGTAGATATTAAAGTAAATTAGAAAGGTACCTATGCTTTATTTAGCTCCAAGTAAGGATCGACTTGATTTCCGGATGAGGAGTTCCGTTTCCTATTCCGGTATTTCCGTTTCCGGAATTGAATCTTGCTTGTGATTTACGAGCCCATAATTTTATGATTCAATCGCAATTCTGCTATTTCCGTGCCTGTTTTATTGGTCAAAATAAGCGAGGATTCCGCAGACGAAGAACTAGTTAAATAAAAAGAAAACTTCTCACGTCATTTGCTTATTAGAACATAATTAAATTTACATAGTATTAGTTAGATATGAAAAAAGGGATTGTAAAGGGAGTAGCAAGATAATTTGGTTTTTGTTCCCCAAAGTTTTTAACGCCTTCCTTCCCTGCGGTCCTTCTCATTAAACAGACAGTCAGCATGCCTAGCAGACTATAGCAACACAGGACGTTTTGCTCTCAGTACGACCTGCTCGGAATTGAATTACATATTTATTGATTAGTTACAGTAAAATTTAAGTCTCTTTAATATTGTCTAAATATTATTCATCCTCACTAAAAGGAGCGATAGGTGCAGTTTTTTCGAGCGCTTCGAGGTAAAAGCGCTTGTTAAATTTCTTCTTACCCTTACTTATTTGAAACATAATATTTTGGTACCTACTAGGTACGGAAATGCCTATCACCTGGACGGTACGCATTACTACCTACTGTACGTACACGTAAACCTGTTTTATGGCTGTTATTTACTACTTATTACTAAAGTGGATGCGCAGTAATTATGGATTGTTTATAAGCTCTTTACATTTGTTGGCACTTGAAATGAGTGTAGTCAAGTCATGTAGTGCAGTTTTACCGCCTTATTCATAAACGCACTATAGGCCTCTGCTAAGTTAGTAATCGTTTGTCCTTGTCTGTGAAAGGTAAATGTCAAAGTGACAGATAAGGACAAACGATTACTAAGTTAACAGAGGCCTATAGTGCGTTTATGAATAAGGGGGTAAGTCTTTTCAAAGGTGATTTATGTGCATCATGTGGACGTTTCTCGGCAAACTTAGCCTGCACTGTCCACACACAAACACTTACATTGCTCTCTGTCTCATCTTCTTCTGCTGTAGGTGCTCACTGCCATTCCACATAGTGTTCAGCTGTCACATGGTTCTTCTTTAAACTAAATAACTACACTGACGAGCAAAAATAACGGGTCACTTTTTATACAAAGTTCTATGAAAAGCAACCCGTTATTTTTGCTCTTGAGTATAGATAGGCGTGTTTTGATTTGAGTTACAAAATCAATTGATGTCTTGCTCTAAGACGAATACATGGCGGTGATGATGCAATGCAAGTTAGATCTTTATTTTCCTCCAGGCTTGAGGCTGTTCGCCTTCTCTCCAGCTGTTGTGTAAAAACTAGGTAGGTAACTAAAGTTAGCAATAATTCAGATCCGTTAGAGAATATAAAAGGTGTAAAGCTTTGAACATTCATAACTTATGCCAAGAGCTGGGCTCAGTACTGCACATCTAGCACGACAGCGCACAAGAGTCGCGTCGCGCGCGATATAGATTGCCCGTCTTTTTCTTAGTGTTCGTTCTAGAAAGAGACGGGTAATCTATCTCGCGCGCGACGCGACTCTTGTGCGCTGTCGTGCTAGCCGGGCTGTCTAGGTATGGCCATTACTTCTTATATTTAACGTGATTTTTCAAAAGACTCAATTTTTTGTTATGTTACTCATTCAGTAACAGCCTGAATAAACATTGACTCTGCACAACTGTATACCTAATATTGGTGCAAGTGGACATCAATATGCAAATCACTATATTGACGTGTTGGTTAACCACACATCCGTTTTTAATTCTGCATAACATGTTCGAAGAGGCAGCCGGAAAACAAGAACTAAGTAACTATTTCTGCTTCGGAATTCAAACAGGAAATCCAAAATATCTAGTCATCTTTTCAATATTATGTATTCACATTTTGAAAGCAAATTTGAATTTTTTATATTATGTATGATTGTTGTTTCTGTTTATTTAATAAAATTTGGAAACAATTGAAAACACAACGTAGGTAATATTTTTTAAGAGAAAAAAAAATCTTTTTTTAAGTACTTATCTGTTCAAAGAAAATGACCTGTTATTTTTACTCGGCAGTGTATGTATAGGTATTTTCCTGAAAAGGTAGGGTATTTACTCATATATTTTTCATTTTTTACCAAATAAATTTTAAACCAAAGCATGGATATCGCTATGGAAAGTCTGTCTACATACCAGACTGGCCTAGTATTGAGCATCTACATTCTACAATCATCAAAACATAACTACCTATTTGTTATAAAAACTTGACAGTTTTTAATTGAAATAAAGTCAAAACAAGTGTTAATATTATGTAAACCATATTTACATCAGGTCAAAAAGTAAACATACCCCGGTCAAAGCTAACAGCAGATGTTCGAGAAGTGACGTCACGCGGCGAGTTGCGGAGATGAAAGCGGAAGGGTGGCAGCTCCGTCAATTGGCACAATTGCCAGTAATTGTGGACGGCATGTCCGGGCGACGAACGCCAGACGATAGGGATGGGATGGTTTGGTGACCGAAATGTGGTGTTAAAGCTAAATTGGAAAAAAATACTACTTAAGTAATATTAGGCTGAGTGCTCAATATTATAGGTAAGTAGTGTAGCTGTTGACTATAAAATCGTTTATTTCTCGTGGTAACTATGCAATAAATTATATTAGGTTCTATGTATGTGCAATAACTGAAACTAAGGCGACGCCCTGCACTAAACCCGTTCATTTTTAAGTTATTTTAGGTCAATGACCTAAAATTTTCCTTTTTCAACTTTTTAAAAATCTACTGCTGACGAACGATTGACCCACATTTCGCCTGAAATAAAATTAATTAAATGCTATTTGTGGTGGCGGCTTTTAATAAAAATAATGTTCTTTAGTATGAATCATCAGTCTAGTGACATGCATAAAACACGTCGATACCGAAACATTTGTAGATATATTGATAAGTCATAGTTAAGTTAGATACTTAATGTTTATTAAAAACAAAAAATATTTACCTAACTTAGGTAGGTACCTACTTATATCCCGTTTTTTTTTCGTAGCTTCGAGGAAGACATATAAAATACGATTTTACAGGCTAGGCTAGCAATAATGGCAACAGCTGTCGGGGTTACTGTGCGATGCTAACCTACTTGCCAGTCCATGTGATTGGTATAAGTCAATATTTACTTGGACTCAAACTCGCTTCCACCGTTTCTTTCTGTCAAACGATAAAAGATAAGAGCAGAAAGAGATGGTGCGATTTTAAGCTCTTGCGTGGTTGATACTAACGTTTCAGTACTTGTACGGAGCGTAATGTTGGCCGATGCGTAATATGTGCCCAAGTAAAATCAAATGTCTAAACTGATATCGATACCAGAAATTGGTAACTGTAGAAGCTTGAACAACTCTATTGTAATATTGTACTGCTTCACAACACAACTCACATGATATCACGCTCATTTAGGTGTTTTATGCGTCTAATTGGCTCTGTGCTGTGCTGTGATGACGCTTAGACCATACGACAAATATTTTCAAGTAAAAATAAAAATACAGGAACCATTTTTGTTGTAAATTTAAAATGTAAGTATTATGTAAATTCAACAGTTGATACTCACAACTATGACCTAGTTACCTATCTATTGTAGCTTGGGCTAGAAAAGATTTTATTAGTTCGGTGCAATTCATAACTTACAAATATTTTCTAAACGAATGAAAATTTTATATAGTCATCCATTGCACATCAGGACGCTCGATTTTTTAAGAGATTAAATTGTGTATAGATGGTCGTTATTTCTGCCGTACTTAAGCTAAAAAAGGGTTAAGCCTCATTTGGTCAGTTTTGAGTTAATGATGCCAAATTAAGAAGCGCAAAATTGCCTACATTTTGTTCTAAGAAACATATCTCTATCATTCTTCGTTCCGGAGATACAAACTGTCGTGAAACAGTTAAGTGACACTTTTTTTAAGACTTACTTAATTAAATACCAGTTAAGCCACAATATTTGTCTATAAGAGGGCAAAAGGCTCTTAACTTCATAAAATCTACTTGTTTTTTCAATAATTTGTTTAGTTAAAACAAAGTTAACCATTTTTCCTAGCCTAAAATTAAGTCAAGGTCCTTTAACTCTGTTAAAAGCTAGCTACCTCCTTATAAAATCTTCTGTTAAAAACAATTGAAAATCAGTTAAGATCCTTTAACCCTCTTTAACCTAAGTAAAACTTTTTTTTTTGACCAATCACATGTTCTTTTAAACGAAGACAAGTAAGTATTTTGTTAGTAATCCTTCGGTAAAATAAAGTTAAGCCACATTGCTAGGTTAGAAGTAAGTTATCTGCAGTTCGCATTCCGCGACGCGGATTTCACGATTGGTCAAATCAGTTCTGTTGGCCGGGAGCCGGGGAACGGTGCGGACACAAAGGTACGAGTAAGACATTAATTCTGTACTATTGAGTTTTAGTTAATTATTCACATGATTATAATTTTACTTCCTTAGCATCAAAATCAGTTCCCTCTATCTGTAAACTAAAAACTACCAAACCGATTTCCTGTGATTTTCACCAATAAATAGAGTAACTCTAGAACAAGGTTTGTATTATTTGTATGTATTGTAAGGAATTTCATTTCAAGCCCATTTTGTTGAAATGTTATTTGTTTGTTGGTTGACACGTTAAAGCGAGGCCGTACTCTGTAGTAGTAGGTAGTAGTGATAGTTTTCTTCTACGATATTGAACCGTTGGTGGGTTGGAAATTAAATTCCACGACTGCACATATACCTACTACCTTCGTAATTGACTAAAAGAATGATTGCACTTGTTGAACGCGAAGAACAGACCCAGACATAGGGCTGGACATAGGCCCTCCCTAAGGCTCTCCACTCAGACCGGTCTTGTGCTTTCCGCATCCACCGCGATCCCGCGATCTTAATCAGGTCGTCGTTCCATCTTGTTGAAGGCCTACCGACAGCAAGTCTTCCGGTTCGCGAACGCCACCTGAGAACCTTCTGACCCATTGTCCATGTTCATTTTCAAGCCAGCTCGGTCGAAATCTCTGCTGAGGTCAGCGAGCATAGCACTGAGGTCCTTCATGGTCTCAGCCATGACCACAATATCGTAGGCTAATCGAAGGTGAGTGAAGTACTCGCCGTCAATGTTGATGCATTGCATCGTCCTTTCCAGTTCATAACCTTAAAAGCATCCTCCAATGCAGCCTTGAACAGTTTCGGAGAGATCACATCTGCTTGTCTGACTCCCCGCTGCAGAGGAATAGGCTTCGTGATCTGGTCCTGTAGTCGGACGGACATAGTACCTAGCGTTTTTGTACAGACACTTCAACTTATACTCTTCGGTCTTCCGTATAACCTGCAGCAACGCATGTATGTTGTATACGGTACTATAGCCTTTTCGAAAGCTGGCTTATTCGGGAGGCTAGATAACACGTCAAACCTGCGTGCGAGATGATTAGTGATGACCCTGAAAAACAGCTTGTATTCATGGCTCAGAAGATATGGGTCTATAGTTCTTCAGCAAGGTATTACCACACTTCTGTTCCATGCTTTTGGCTTTCTCCATTGGTGGAGGACGGAACTAATCAGCGCCTGTAGGCCCCTAAGGACTGGTTTACAACCCGCATCCAGGAGTCGGTCGTGCCGTCGTCGGTCTTCAACTTCATCAACCGGCTTTGACCTAAAGACATACCTATCCCTGGTAAACACCTTAGAGCCCCTGTTGCGCTCAATAGCTTCTTCAATACTATTAGTATTAAATCAGCCAGCGTACAGTCACCAGCATAAATATGTGATCATTTTTGTACCTTGTCGCTTTCAGTCTTTACATGATTTCGTATGGTTTTTCAAACATGACTTTAAAGTGACAAGGTACAAAAGTGATCACTTATTTATGCTGGTGACTGTACAATCGCGCTTCAAAGACTTTGAAATCTGCCTATTGAGCTGCCGATAGGGACAAGTGTCACCAGAGGACTGCAGAATCATCTCACGCTTCACCTCCATGAGCCTAAAGGTCCGAGAGCTTGTTTAGTTTGGGACTAGATTAATTTTGTATTAGATTAGTAGATTAATTTGGTATTCGAAAAACTCGATTACTGAATTTAGGCGAATATTGCATGCCCTGATCAACTCACGCCACGATTTAGCAATCGTGGAAAAGTTTGACTTGTCATGAGTAGCTTAAACGCTTTTAAGTGCTATTTTGTTTTACAGTAAACAATTAATACGGCGGCGTAACGTTTTTTTTTTCGTCAATTTACCATTAATTCATCCTAAGCTATAACAGGGTTAACTACAAGTGATACTTTCTTAACCCATATTAAGCTAAGTAATGTTACATTAATTCATAACTTAAAAAAATATATTTGAAGTTTTCTTAGTTAAATAAAGGTTAAAATTCCTTTGCCATTTTATTATCTAGTATCGTAATTCGTAATGCTGTTTTCCATATCATACTTGGTTACAGAACAGTTAAGCAGCTTAACTTGTTTATACATAAGCAATGCTTAATAACTTAATGATAGTTTTTTTAGTAGTGACAGTAATACGAAATTACTAAGCTAAAAGTAAGTTACGGTATGGTTAGCCCTGTTTTAGTGTCATAATTATTCTAACGTTAGAAATAAAATGCTTAGCTTAATTGAAAAAACAGGATTTTAGGTATTATATTGATAATCATTTTCAATAGAAATTAGTCCACGTGATAGGTGAGAAAATTAGCTAATTTTCTGTCTCAAAAAGTTCACTCTATCTTACACAGTTTTTTAGAGACATCAATTCCCGCTTTTTTTGATGATATCTCAAAATCGACTAGTCGGGGTTAACCCTCTTTTAGCTTAAGTACGGCAGATTTAAACACCTAATAAAGCATAAATGTGATCGCTCTGTAGTTCTGTAGAACCCAAAAAATCGACACAAACTCGCTTTTATTCTCTTGAGAATAGAATCGTGGCCTTTTTGCGTCCTCCAGAAAAATATCTTCTTAGTACATACAAGTCCTTAAAAAAATTGCAATCGGGGCGCTCTCTAATAATAAGTATCGTTAATTTTTAAGCGAATGAAGACCCAAGACCAATTTTTAATGAACTAGTGAGAATTGCCGAAATGTGCCATATGCAGTGTTGACAATAATAAGATCATCACTTCAAATAACATGATTTGGTTAATAATACTAGTAACAGTGCTAAGAGCCGGTCCACTCGCAGTCACGAGCCGCACGCGCAGTGCGACGCGGAAGTCACACACTTCCGCATGCCGCCATCTTGGCTCACACCTTGCGCTCGCGTCTGATTTAGCCGTATTAATTAATAGGATCATTGCGCCAACGATTATTTCATATGTGTACGTTTTTCTAAGGTAACCGGCTGTTAAGTCTCTGATACATTGTTATTAGAACAGAATTTCAATCGCAATCTCTGGTGCATTTTTTTTGTGCACGGTTTAAGAGCCCAGGCTGATTTTTGAGATCATTTAATTCGATACTACATTCGAAAGTGGTAAAAATTCGTGAATTGCAAAAAAATTAAAGCTTAACTAAAATTTTCGACTAGATGAAAAGAGTTCCAATTTTCTTCTACTACTTCACTCTGCAGGTCTGCTACCTATCTAATTCAGCTCAATTTTATACCAAGGTGATGTTAGCTACTTCTGAGTTATCTGCTTCAGGAAATCGGGACCTCTGGCTCTATTAGTAAATCTATGCAGTCTGTATATACGAGTATCTATCTGTGCAACTATAGCTTATATTTTTCTGAACTCTACTTTTTTAATTTTCGTTATTTTTACATGGGAATATTTTTATTCCACACTTTCACGCAGGTCTGGAAGATAAGAAAAAACATAGAATGTACCAGGTGCTTCTTATCCCGCTCAGATGGTAAAAGCGAATCACGGAAATCGCCGACAATTTTTTTTATAGGCGACGCTGTTAGCAACCCATCACTATTTTGATTCCCTTTTCCACCTATACGCCCACAATCATGCTAAACGTGGGCTTTAGATCTCCTTACGGCTCTGTTTACCCCGTAAGGGGTAGAGACTTGATTTATGTGTGTACAATACAATAACTCTTTATTGAACACCACATATAAACAATCAAAGCGGAAAAAGGTATACAGAAGTAATAAGGTAACAATCTAACAATAGGTATATTGTATGTATGTGTTTGTAATATTTTTATTTACCTACCCTAGACATTTCGTGTTTGCAAGTACTTATTTGCCTTGGTTTAGGTTTTTTAACTTGACAAAGCACCCTTTTCAGTATTTACAATAGTCACAGTAGGTAGAGTCGTTTATTTAGTTTCCTAAAACCGATGAGAACATTCAGTTATTTAAATTTTCACGCAACCGAATTGCAGCATATGCAATGCACGCTCGACTCGCAGTCAAGAATCTTCACCCCTCTCTTTCTAATTACGGAATAACGCAGTGGAACAAAAAGAGATGACCCACATTCAGGACCGGGCGTGCGAGATCGGGTGCGCACCGTTGCACAATTACGTGTTAGAAGATGGGGTTATGCACTCTGAATATAACGGAACATAGTGATGTGAATTTTCTCGCCCTAATATCGTTTTTGCGTGCTTTTTCCGATTCTGTAATGTACGGCACTTGTGCAACTGTTGTCACGGCTTGCCGTATTAGGTAGGCAAGCTACAAGTCGGCGGGAATTATTTGTTCGAAGTAGATTGAAACTTATCACTAGGCGGTCGGTATATTAATTGTATGTATTTTCATTCTTACCTGTCCTATTTGGTAAACAAAATTCTAACCTCAATGTGCAAATTTTTGTGAAGAATAAGGTGTATTATGTTATCTAATAAACCTGTGGTAATATTTTGTACATAATTTTGTTGATATTTTTTCTCCAGTTCATTTATTTACGATGAAATAGTTAAAAAATAACAAAAATGAGACGTTTTGAGGTTAGAATTATGTTTACCAAATAGGACAGGTAAGAATGAAAATACCTTAGAACTGGCTGATGTTTCCTTGTTTTTACAGGATAAAATGAGCATCTGTGTATAATTTACACGGCTATATAAAAAAATAACTGTCGATTCTACAAGTAAATTCTTGAACATGCACTTTTTCACAAGACTTAAGTATACCTAATCTACTGACGAGGAAAAATAATGGGGAATTTTCCAAACAAAGTTGGTGTAAAAGGTGATCCATTTTTTGTTCGCATTCATTTATTTTATTTACATATTTTCACATACAAAATAAGTTTGCGTTTGACCACAATCAAGGTCCTGAACGTCTAGCACGACAGCGCACAAGAGTCGCGTCGCGCGCGAGATAGATTGCCCGTCTTTTTCTTACTGTTCGTTCTGGAAAGAGACGGATAATCTATCTCGCGCGCGACGCGACTCTTGTGCGCTGTCGTGCTAGACGGGCTGAATAAATTTAGTAAATGCCTATCACCCTAGATTTGAAGTTTGTAACGTTTAGACTTTAGGGAATACAGACGTTGACGGCAGGAAATTTCCATCCTTAGCAGTGCGGATGATAAAGGATCAGCGAAAGCGGTATATCATAGACGGGGTGTATACCTGTGTACCTGTGAGTACCTGTGCAATAAATAAATAAATTAATTAAATTAATTAGCAGACTAGTGGCTGCAGTTTTTCAAACTAACTAGCTACTACATGGGTGTCTTCAAAAGGCGAGTGTATGTGCCGTTTTTTTCACGACCGGCAATGAACCAGCTGGTCCAATGTAAGTAGAGCTGTAAGTGTCCATTGGCGGCGGTGATCACTTAACATCACCTCATGCCCGTTTATCGAATTAAATGTATGTATGTATGTATGTAAACTCTTTATTGTGCAAAATCAACATAAAAAAAATGTCGCCAGGAAGTCTATTTTTATACTCACAAAATATGCCATGACCATTTGAAATTGGTAAGAATTTTGTGTATTGCTACAAATTTTCCGCTCGAATAAGATTTTTCTCATAGTTGACAAAATTTATTAAGGAGAGCTATAATTTTCGCCTAACCTACTCGTAAATATTTCACATTTCTTACAAGTTTTCACCATTTTTCAAATGGTTTAAGGTGTAAAAAGGACTCGGAAAGATCACTTTGTGTCAACCGAAATATCTTAACTTTTGTTAAGTAGGTAGTTGTTCGACAAAAATGGATGAACTTACCATAGTTCTGCCTATGTTTATCCTACTATATGTCTATAATAAGAACTCATTATGCAAATTAACAGCGTCTTAAGCATACATAACAAAATGGAATGCATCGAGTCGGTAGATATGTATCTTAGTGAGTTAAATTTCATAACACCCATGCGGTATGCTACAGCGTTAAGCAAGCTTCAGGATTAGGTAACTGAGCATAGTTCCGAGGGAGATTAAACATCCTGCTTTATGGACGAAGGCAAGTTTCTGTTTCAACAGCCACATTCTCTTTCTAGATTACAAAATCTATCGTCGCAGGTCTCGGGCACAGTATAAACCCGGTATGAGATCTGCAAACAACGCGCCGAATTTACATTTGCACGCGCTGTACGCACGCAGTCACTACATAAATCACACACGGTCACCCAAGACACCAGGCGAGACGCATTGCGCGAGTGCAAATTCTGTACGTTGTTTGTGGACATTTTGTAGATCACCTACTTGGTTTATACTGCTATCTTGTCTCGAGAGCATATCAGGGTGTCTAGAAGACTCAACGTTTTATCAAGAACTTCACATCCTACATAGTTGTAAATAATTGCTTCCGTCGGACTTACTTGTATATCTGAAGTGTTAAGTCATTGATTGATATTGTAATCGCACTCAGTAATATCGTTGGTCTTGCATTAAGTAGGAACATGATAGTTATGTAGACAGCTCGAGTCTGTTTATGTATCTACTCTACTAGCTTCGCCCCACGGCTTCGTCCCAGTCACAGAAATCACCTCACCTATTCCGTGGGTTTTTAAAATCCGTCTTTATATTATATCTCGCCTGCATCGCAAATGGCCCAAAAGTTCCGGAACATATGGAAACATTTGTCAACCATAATAAAAAAATAATGAAAGCATATAATAATATTATGCACCTCACCTGTACCTGGAGCTTGTTCAGTCAAACTAACCTATCCACCTGCCGTATTAATTTTAAGACGCATTGTATAATTGTATGTATTTAGACACTTAAAATAACCTAATTACTTACTGAGGGATAACCGATGTGTTGCCGAAAAAACCCGGTCATTTTTCGATAACCCTTGTTAATGTTTGTTGCGACAAGGCAAACCATCAACTCAGTCATCTTCTGGCAATTGATCATCGCCGCTGTCCAGACATTTCGAGATAAATTTTTTGGCGCACCAAGGATATTCTACGCAGGCGACACCGGCGCGGGCGCTACGTAATCCCGCCGCAACAGCACTTCCTGAAGGTGGCGCAACTCGGCGCAAGCGCGAATGTCGGCCGAGCATTTCGCGCCACTTTCGTAATGCATTGCGTTGCGCGACCGGCCCAGGCGCCCGCAGGAAGTAAAAGTTCGAAGGTAAGAAAGTAGGTCTCTGTAATTGGCAACTCGCCTGCATACTAGGATATAGGTTGCGAAAGCACCTGCGGCAGGATGCGGAGATAAAATCGTGATCGCTACGCTGAACGAGGAGACTGCGGAATGCTGTAGTAGTTAATTATTATTTTATCAGATAAAAGTTTCGCGTCACATCCTTCTAATTGCTTTAAATAGCTTGCTAATCAATTTTGTTGACAACCACTTGTACCTATATCGCTGGCAGAATAAATGACACAATTAGTTGATAAGTTTTGACGGCCTCGCTGTGGTTGTTTTGTAATATACGGAAGACTAAGTTACAGCTAACTAGAGTAAGCCCTTACCATTATTGTATTTACTTAATGGTTATTAATATGTGACATAACTTGGAAGGGAATGGCTTATTAGACGAGGGGCATCCGACGTTGACCCAATCCGCGTGCTCTATGATGTAACTAATAGCCGCTGCGTCGACGCAACGCAACGCACGCCCCGCCGGTGTTGCCAACCCTATGAGACTGAAACATACACGAATTTACCATAATAAAGCATGAAAATATAGATTTTACATCTTTAGATATATTTTGTTCTTCAATCCTTAATTTACTTTTGTTTAGCGTCTCTCGGTTTTTTTTTTCTCGCGGAAATAGGATTAGTTAGACAGCTGTCGGTTTTTTCGGATTTAATTTGTATTTAGGCACTTCTTTAATCGTTCTTTGTTGTAGTAATTATGTTGTTATAGTCCAGTTTTTATTATAATGAATGACTTAATTGAAAATGAAAACCTATTTTGATTACCGTGGTGCTAAGTAAAAAAAACTGTTAGACAGTTAAATTAATGAAACGATATCAATTATATTGTTTAAACAATAATGTTGGTAACACTGCGCAGCGCCGAACTGGGCCGAGTTTTGAGCAAGATGCGCCGAAACTAATCAAATTGCATAATAGCACGGTGATCTCAACGGTTTTATTGTTGAGTTGACTCTCAATTGACCATACAATGTGGAAGGAATCAATTATGGTTTGTGACGAAAAAAACATATTATTTATTTGAAGTTATAGGTATATAGCTACGTATTAGATTATGCTCGATTGGTTTTGTTTAAATGTGGAATGAAGTTTTTTAATTTTTTTCCTCAAAAAAGAGATATTCGCGTGCTAACGAAGCGCAATATTCTTTATAAACAGGTACTAAAATAACTGTAACTACTTAGATATCTGCAACCATATTGCAACTTCATTGCGTCAAAATCACACAGATATTTGCTAAATAACCGCAAGCACGGTTGGTTACATCAGTTGCCCAGGAAATACAGTCGCAACATCCACGACGAGCGTCATAAAAATAGGGAGGACACCGCGACGAAGGAACATCACTTCTTCTGTCTAATACTTTCGCACACGAGCTTATAGGACTTATAATAATCAAATGTGACAAATGTGATTTAAGAATTTGTCAATATCAATGACCACCATCGTGACACCTGACCCCGTATAACGCGAATGGGTCAATTTAAGATTGTGATTCGAGCGCAGAAATGAACCCGTGGATGACAATACCTAGTTTAGAGAAGAAGTAGTTATCGGTCTTAAAACAATGGCCTCGACATCCAGTGGTTTCTTTTTAATCAAAATACAGAGGTGAACAGTATGCACTCCTATCAATTGGTAGCTAGGCAAGTGGCGCAAATGTAGAAATTGCTTTTTGCGTTTCCGTAACCGAGGAAGCGCAGTTGTGAAACACCGGTGACGGCTAGGCTGATTAGGAATGTTCCAGTGAAATTTGTGAAATACGATGTTGCACGCTAATGGAGTTCGTCATTTTTAAGGGAGTTTCAAACGGCTATGGTAAAAGGTCGATTACATTATGTTATGACTAGTGATTCGACATCATTGTTGAAAAGATGATGAGTCGCTTCGCTAGAACAAAAGTTGTATAATTGTTATTGTATTTACCCTGATCTCTTTTTAAACAACCGGATAGCTTTATGGTTAGCGACCAACTATAAAAGTAGAGGTCGCGGATTTGATTCCCGGTAGGGCGGCAAGCACTGGATAATATACAAATGTTTAAACCCGAGTCATATTGGTTTCTATTTTGGTACTTTACCTTTGTAACCTGCGGTGGTAATTTCAATGCTTCCATATTTTTTTAAATTTCGTAATATAGGTACTTAAAACTTTGCCATAAAAGTTCAGCAAAGCTCAAACAAACCAGTTCAGAGCGTCTTCGTTACGTACAGAACTAGATAGGTATTGAGTAACTGCAATTTCAGAAGAGTTATTAGTCCGTTTACTGAACTGTGAAGTAATTTCTAAAAGGAGTAGAAGTCGTGGAAACTTCGATGGACCTCAAAGGCGGGCGGAAACCGGAAACGTGGTAAGGGTTAAAGCGGAGACGACGCCCGTTTCCGGCGGAAGAGCGGCGCCAGGAAGGTAGCTAGAGACAAGATAAATAAAGCATCGCCATATTGGCAAAAGCCAATCGATAAATCCGTTTCGTTTTGCATGTTCGTTACATACGACTTCCGTATCCTGTTTACCTACTAAGCTCGAGCTATATATAACGCTAGTTGAATACATGTACAATGGGGTAAAATTTTTCGTGAAAGCCGCTGAAATGTGGCACTATTGCGGGTATTTCGCTTCATGCTTCCTTGCTGGTACTAACCTTTCAATAAGGATTTAACCGCAACATTGGGGTGAGAGTCAAGATTCAGATAACTTCCTCGTTTGCTCGAGCGTTATACCTATCTACTTTCCCTCCTCCTTAAGGGTGAAAGAGTGGTATGTGAGGTGGTACAACCTTGGCTGACATATTTTTAAATTGTATTTTACTCGATATGGGCGAAACACATTCTTTGACTCCAAGCTATCTCAACAATGTCGATAGACTATTGGCTGATTGAGAAAATATCTCAGGTAAATTGCTTTAAGCTTCGCTTCCACCAAGATCAGAACTGTCCGAAGTAGATATGCGGTGTGCGAAGAAGCATCCCACCAACAGAAAAGCAAGGCTAGGAAAGTAATCCCGCGCATGAGAAAGACTACGGATTAGTTTGTATTTGTAATAAGTTGGGCGTAGTTCGACAATCGACTTAAGAGTGATTTGTGTATTTAATTTTGGTAATCAGATCCGTCCGTGTTACCTGCGTATACCTACGTCAAGCTAACCAAACCACATTATTTATCCCAAGTCATGTTGTGTATATAGAGCCTAAATTATACCACAAATCGACGAGGAAGGAAACATATTATTGGTATTTGGCGACGTATGCCCGACCGGTTCCGCAAGTGTTATTCCGAAAACGAGATGAGTGGACTTTCCGAGTCACGTTATTGTGTTCACTTCTTGTCCCGCTCATATGTGGGTATAGGTACCTACACGGGACCGAAACAGCTTTTTAGGATTCCGCTCTTTGAGTCGTAAAAGTCATCGTGCGACCGTTAAAGAAAATTACGTTCTCACAAGCCAATTCGTACGCGTAATTCTTTCCTAACTGCACGCAGGCTTAACGAAGTCGGAATTTGGAACGGAGATGTAGTTTCACGTCTTTCATGAGTTGCAAATGTTGGCAATTACTAGTGCGGTCAATTTCGTAGCTCTCGATATATCGCGAACATGAGATACAGTATCATATTTGATTGATATGATATCCCACCACTTTTAATGATGGAAATACTGTGTAAAAGGTTCATTCTTTATTTTTGTAGCAAAATTGTGATGCTTAAACAAGTACTTATGTTTCATTGAAACTCTGTTTATTTCAAGAAGTAACATGATTATAACCCGAAGTGAAACTTTTCCAATAAGCTGTTATTTTTTATAACTTATACCTCCTTGAACCATTATAATATTAGAATGACTATCTAATGACCTCAAAAATGTCATATTTAAGGCATAAGTACCTACATAAAGAACCTCAAAAACTTTCAATAATTTACACTTGTCCGTTTTTTATCTCTGGGTAATGGTGAAGGTCAAACAGAACTTGCGTCTAGACTCAACATTTTATCGGTTTTGTATTCGGGATGAATGCAAAATGTACGGTAATTGATGCTAATTACTAACTGCGAGAAATGTATGGGAAGACTGGTAGTTGACTTTGACGTACAGAGTAAATATGTGTAGGTGTGGGTTACAAGCGGCTCTGTAAGCTTCCGTAATTGGTTCCGAAAAATACTTATAGGTATCTACGAGCAATTGTGTCTTCGTAAACAAAATAAAAAGTTTCGTTGTCAAGGAACGATACGTCGCAATCGGCAAGGGTGAATTATAATTTATTTATGTAAGAATAAGAACTTCGTTTGGCTACCGATGAATCCGTTTCATTTTATTGAAAGATAGTACGTATACATCTACCTTACGTATATAACACTTATTTTGATAAGTAAGTAGTTAATTGCTTTAGTTGGAATGTTTTTAGTGAATGGAACCTTGAAAGTTCAATTTCCGACATTCAATTACAAGAAAATCATGAGTAGGCGCGGCTGAAAAACGAACAACTTTTTGCAATTTTCTAATTGAACCAGGAAATTTAAGTACGTACTTAGCAAAACTACCTTTCGATGAAACTTATGTTCCTAATTATTCGACAAGCTGATATTAATTTATCAATAGTCACAAATAAAAGTTATGGCCCTTAATTTTCTCGATAAGTAAATGAAGAACTTAGACATTGATTAGGTACTAAAAAATATTTAAAAATCCTAAAATCTGAATTTTAAATTAAATGTATAAAATACGAATGAAGGCTAAGTACCTCGTAACTCTTTTTACAACTCGATAAAAAAAAATTGGTATGTGGACTGAACCTCACTAAGCTTCTGTTTGATAAAGACTTATGATATAGGTGCGTATTACCTAGTTAAAGACTTGTTGGTATACCTATACTTACCTACCTAAGGGACTACACAAATATCTACATAGAAGGTATACCTATGTCATGGTTGATTGTAACCTCTTTGATTAATTTATTGATTTCTCCTGAGGTTCCTAAACCTTATCATCACTTCAAACAGCCCGAACGTTTCATTAACACCCAAAGGAACAAGTGGCGGGATAGGATGTCGTCTTATTTTCATCTTCACCTTCATTAATATGCAGATGAAGCCGCTATGAATACTATGAATATGTATGCTCAGAGAGAGGCCTCCACGACCGCTCTAGAGGTCAATGTCAGCTGAACACGACCAATTTAATAAAGACCTTTAACACACCGCTTGGTTTCCTTTTCTCTCGTTTCTCTCGATCTAGCGGCAAGGGGCACGGGAGCTCAAGTTAAATAAGCTGCTTTATTGACAGTAGACTACCGGTTCCGCTTGGTGAATGTTTGTAATATTTAGGTATATTCGGTAGGTTGTTAAACGTGCCCTTTTCAATGTTATGATTATCATATTGAAGGCCTTTTCTAAGAATTCTTATCGACAATGTTATCGGAGATTGGATGTAAACGAATACTTTTTTTTAAGAATATCTATATACAAAGCAACGGATAAATACAATGTATTGTAGATCAATACTTAAGTACTAAAAACATACTAAACTCTAACAAACACCTAACTCATCACACACATCTACCCCGACCAAGGATTCGTAGTCAAGTTTTCCAACGTCTGCGCTATCCGTTCTTCAAATACAGCGTCATATTGTAAGAAGCGTGGCTTCTATTCAAATAATAGTAGATTGTACACCAAGGGGATAAAGCACTGTATTATGTCACGGGCGCGATATTGAATCCTGAGCGCAGCGAAGGACTCTAAATTTAACTCCCGAGCGAAGCGAGGGTGTTATGAGTTAATTCCTGAGCGTAGCGAGGGAATTAAGATGAGTCCTGAGAGGAGCGAAGAATTTAAGCGCACCCAAGACATAAACAGTTTTATCCCCGAGGAGTATACTCTACTTTTCTCACCTTTTGCGAGACAATAAAAACCAAGGCAACTAGAAAAAGAATTTAATTAAAACGACAGTAAAACAGAATTACAAGTATACCTACCTAAAATTATTTTTGAGACATTGGTCCAGTTTTAATATTTTTATTTGGAATCTTAGCAGTTCTAATGCGTCACTATATCACAGCGTCAGCAAACACTCGCGGCTTTTGTTTTATTCGTTTGAAAATCGAACGCCGCCGCTTGCCGTGGCATGGCCATCTCGATTTTCGGAGCCATGCGATTTTTACGAAATTAGACTGTAAGAGTATAGCAATAAGAACTATGAGAAGTTAGATTCATATAATGAAATCCAGTACAATATTACTACCCGGCTAAAACTAAGGGCTGTAATGAGTTACTTTGAGTAAGGTTTACATGATATATAATTAGCCATTGTCGAGCAAGTGGTGTGAAAACAAACATAAAGAAGGGAGTCATGACTGTAAAAAGAGCTTTAATATTTCTATGATAAGAGCATCTGCCTTTAATAGGTTGGGTTTGTTTATTTTGCCATGCTTAGGCGCTCTTATAGGCGCTCCTTTTGGTTCTACCTTGGTTGCAGTACTTCATCAAGCTTTTAAACACTTTAACTCCATGTAAGTCCTCGCTCCAGTACTTACTTATTATATGTAGGTTCGTCGTAATGGGCAAGGCAAGTGCGAGCAGCGTGACAGCTATTCGTCCAATTGGTCGAGATTGCGGGCTTCCGCCACGGCTTCCGGTGATGGCGATAACAGAAAGAACGCCAGGAGCGGTCAACGGACTGCTACTCCGATATATGAGTGTAACGAGGTACAGCGAACATGTAACTCGAGAAACGATTTGAGAGCACTTGTTCTCGTCCACTGGAGAGGGCTTTTGTGCAAATTTCTCAAGAAATTATAATTGAAATTGTCAAGAGGTTACGGGATATCTGCGGATTTATAATAATTTGTAACTGTACCTACTGTATTTGCATTAAATCGAGAAATTGCTCATTCCCTTAGCTATAGGTTTAGTTTAGTTAGCATACAATCATGTAGATCTAATTTGAGGCATACACCGGTTTTACGTACATTTCGTTGCTTGTTAGTATTTTTATTTTTACAAATTCTATCAACATTAGCTAATAATGAATATAAGTAAGTAACCCATGAAAAAGTAACGATCTCTTTCTTATCTCTTTCTTAAATTTGTTTTGACGCATTTCGAACAAAAATTTTGCTCTAGTCTTTGAAACCCTATTTGGGATAGGATAGAATTTATACCTAAATGTATCAGTTTATGGTTATCATGCCTTCTCCGAATACTTTTTGCTCTAGGGACAAGACTGTTGCTGGCTAACTGATCTGTGTCTTTGTATGCAAAATGAGATGTTTATCGCTATTGCAGCGATAGGTGTCAATGACATGGTTCAGCGTTATCGTCTACGCTTCATTGTATGTGTACTCGTAGTCTCGTAGACATAGAGGTACGTTTCACTGTAGTTTCACCAACGAACACTGGATCATTGTTTGACAAACACTTCATTAGACAGCCTTTTTTTAAACCAATAATTCAAAGCTAACCTAGCCTGAGCCTTGAATAAGTAAATACCCAAGGTAGTCTGGGATTTTGAGATGTTCACATTATTTGATTGCGCCTAAAATATGCACCTATGCCGTATACATACTAGCAGGTATTAAGAGTCAGAATGAAGAGAATGTATACCTACTACTTTTACTTCCTACTTCAATTTCTGCTACTTACTAGCTTTTACTGTGTTAAGAATTAGCATTCGCACCTCTGGTTGGAAGATAGATGGGAGAAATAACACGATCCTAAAGACATTATTCTTTAATTCAAATCTAGTAGACAATGACGGGGTAAAACCATGGATCATTATTAGAAGTTTCGTTAATCTTTGGATAATTTATTGCATATCCCGTTATCATTGGGTAGGAAGGGTGAGGGATAACAAGTAGGTACTTGAAAAGACAAAAGTACCTAAAGCAGGTAGAATGCAGGCAAAAAATTCTAGCTTATTTTTACTTAACAGCAGAATCAGTTCTCTCACTCTCAAAAACCCTTTTATATGTAGAAAATTTAATCAAAACAGTAATATAGTGCCGTTTTCGAGATTTAAAACTCGCATATCACTCATTTAATAGTCCAGTATGCTTAGGATATACGTAAGTACCTACAAAATTCATTCTATTATATTACGTAAGTAGGTACTTACCTATATTGCTGATGCAGTAAGATTTCCAAGCCATTTAAGTCAACTCATGGGAATTGGAATTGCCACAAAGTGACTCAGGGTAGCAATTTAAATGCCTTTATGGTTTCTATATGAGATATAATACTTAGCAAAGCTGAAATCGTAATCTCGTGGCAGTAATAACACAAAAGACAACGAACAAACGCTAGCATATTAGATAGGAATGAAATGAAAAACAATGGACAAGCAAATGAAACGAACCATTCATTCACTTTATAGCGGTGATAATTAATTACATTTATCTTTGTAACACTCAAACCGCTAAGTGTAAGAGGATATCACGTCCGTAAATATTTTACGAGCGGACTTACTTCGCCTCTTTGACATTGCAAAAGCAATTACAGCCAGCTTCTCACAAATAACAACTGTACCTCGCATTATAAATATTGCAAAAGATTACAGCGAAGTGGACATTACAACATGGTCCTGTTGTGCAACTCGCTAAGACGGCCCGTTAATAAACGTAGTGGAACCAAACGTTCTCGCTTCAACGGAAATGGTAATCGACATTAATGTAGGTAACTTAGCTAATTATGTGCACAGCTAGTCTGTCTTTGTGGGTGGAAACAACACAGTGGAGTTTTTTTTTAGCTAGGTACCAAAAATATGACGTGACTATCTTATAAAAAAGCCGTGGTAGTCCAGTGGTTTGACCTGTGGCCTCTCAAGCAGAGCGTCGTGGGTTCAAATTCCGGGCTCGCACTCTGAGTTTTTCGGAATTTATGTGCGAAAATTACATTGGTAATTTGCCATGAGCTTATCGATGAAGGAAAACATCGTGAGGAAACCTGCTGCACACATCTGCGAAGAAATTCAATGGTTTGTGTTAAGTTCCCAATCCGCAATGGGCGCGCGTGGGAATTAATAGCCCAAACCCTCCAATACACGGAGGAAGCCGAATATGTACTTACTGAAGTTGTAGCGAATTCGAAATAAAAAGGCTTATAAATAAATAAATAAAATCTTATTAACAGTTAAAATAGACAGCAAACGGTGTTGTTTTAATAAAATATTTATTGAAGTTTTAATTCTCTTTTTATAGCAAGCAATTCAACCGTTAAAATTTGTAAATAATGTGTTATTACTACATTACACGACATTAGTTATTAGACACGTGGTAGACATAGAAAGATTATAGTCGATACAGGAAACCGGATGTCCGGCAAAGAAGTAGACCGAATGAGCGGATACACGACAACAACAACACGGTCGACTATAATATTCTGTACAAAAGTACAAAAGCAAAATCATTTCAAATAGTACTAGAAATAAAAGGCATCTAGGAACGTCGTACCTATCAGCAAACATAAAATGAGTTACTGTATGAAAGAAATATAATTAAAAGTAACTACATTTTTGTAAACAAAATAAGTTTCATAGTTGCTCCTCTCATCTACTCAAAGGTTAACTGGTAGAGATCCCTTATAGGGATAAGTTCGCCGTTGTGCATATATTATTGTTATTTGTATTATTATGTGAATTGTATCTGTTTCTTTATATTTGTACAATAAAGCATTACTTACTTACATTGAAAAAATTATGCAACCGTATGCTTTTTACCTAATAAAGAAAACGGAAAAGCTACCTAGAGAAAATTCCAAGGGTTAAAGCCTATATAATATTCCATCTTAAGTACTTGCAGCCCGTAATCGAGGTCACCCTACGTAAAGGAAATAGCTCAAGAGTGGCTCGGCGCGCGCGAGCGGAAGTGCCGGCCGTTCCCACGGACATTCATCCGTTACTTCACCTCGTCCCTCCGCGAGCTTCGAGGAATGCTCGGGTTTACTGGTTTTCAGTACTTGCGTACTTTAGAGGTACATATATTATAATGGTGGTGTGTGGCTTTTTGAGACCAGTTGTAAGTACTTTACGTCAAATGAGCACGCCACGCCAAGGCCCTATTTTATAAAGCTACAAGATACAATTTACAAGCGGAAGTCTCTGTTTGACCCTATGTGTTAGATAGAGACTTCCGCTTGTAAATTGTAACTTGTAGTTTTATAAAATAAGGCCCAGATAAGACATGATGATGAAATAGTCTTATTTAATATTTTCCGGCCATACTCTAACAAACTCCATTGTAGAAAGCTCGAAAGCGTAAGACTGTAGAGTTCTTGTTTTCGTTGGATGATATATAAAGTACGTAATGTTAGCGACACCTACGCGAGCAAATCCATAAAGGAGAGTAATTGGGAGATTAGAAATACCTATGTTATACAACAACTAAGCTCAGACAATAATAGACAATCTTTATTTTGAGTAAGCCTAATACTAATATGGCTAATGTATTTCTAACCAGACAGCTTACAAGTCTAGTAAAATATTCATCGCACGGTTTTTCCTTTCCACGCCGATTTTCTTTGATCTTTTCTTACACCTCCCACCCATTAGAGTCTCGAGATTCTTTCTTAATTACGAAGCGACTTAATTAAGTCACGATGACAAATTTAATACAAGCTTTATGCCAAAGTCCGCAACCAGATTTGTTAACCCGTAGGTGCCACTCAATCAGCACTCAACATCAAGACCGCTTTTCATGGCCGCTTTACGACTTTTATTTCTGGCATTTTTCTTGTTGACCAGTTGAATCAATGTCATTGTTCAGAAAGTAGGCGACGTTTACACGAGACCCGCAATAGGACCAGGGCTGATCTCATTGTTTAGTCTACACGTCAACTTCGCCTAAATAATTCCTAACAGAATCTGATTGCACAGCTAATTTGTGATTGTTCGCTGTGAGATTTATTAGTGGTTCAGTGGCGATGGAACGCGTTATGATATCGGGTGAACTGGCTGGCTATTAAATGTTACAATTTGTGAGTGAGTACTACTAGTACTTACTCGGTAAAACAAATCTAGGTTTAAAGGATAACAGTTCCTTAAATTTTGAAAACCCTAAATCGAGACTTAACTTATTCCAGCAAGATGGCCTTTGCGTTGGAAGTTAAAGCAAAGTAGGTACTTCAAAAACTTGCAACAAAGAACAATGGAGGCTAGGTTTTGTCACGGACATAAAACTATTATCCCTTACTAATCAACTCGTGTTTGTAAGGGATGGATCCTTAAGTCCACGATAAACGCTAGTTTGTTAAGATCTCGGGGACAAATAAAGTTAAGCCCGGTTGACCAGACGTTGTTTAATATTGATTTTCCAATTAAGTAAATGGTAAAGTACTTTTAGTTAAAAAACATGACTCCGAACCTCGCGTCGTGTTTGATCCCCAGATATAGGACAAATACAGATACTTTCATACATTATGTATGTAGGTTGTACCTATATGAAAAATATAGGCTGGCTCGAGACCTGAATATTTGTTTAGGTATATTGTTGTATTAAATCTGTTTTAGTGCAATGCAGTGTTCAATACCAAAGTAGTCCTTTGCTTGGATTGAGATTAGGGCGTTTGTTCTCAAATTGCCCTATAATATTTACTTATTTTTGTTGTTGGTATTTCAATTAAATTTGTAGGGCGATACAAAAAGCAGCCGTTACAGTGGCTACGCTCGCGCAAGTTGGCCGGATCTCCGGCGCTTGCGTCGCGGCGGAACCGCGCAAGACTTCCGCTCCCTCGGGACGAGCGTCACGCACCGTCGCTGGCGCAGCGTGCCGTACCGAACTTTCACGAAAACAACCGACGGTCAACAAACGATCCGAGCGATGTGCTGTGCGAAATGTATACTTAACTTAGTACTATCCTTTGTCATGCCGAGCACTGAGCCGACATTTAAAGATGGAGTTACTTAGAAATGGATGCTAGATGAGATTTAAATTAATTGAAAACAACCTGACTGCGAAAACTTTAACTGAACAGAAGAAAAATAAGTCCTGGATAGGTATTCAATTAAGCTTTTTATATCACGTATGAGGCGTGTATTTGATGTGCTAAGCTTTTTACGTATATTTTTGAAAATTTTGATATGGTCATTGTATTATTATGTTGTCTTATAAATTATTTATTTAACAAAACTCCTAAAATACAACTTAAATATAAATAACAAGATAAACTAATTTAACTAAAACTAAAATAAATCTAAAAACGTACTCATGTTTTTTGAAAATAAGGTGAATCATTAATCCTCCTTGATAGAAGTCTGCCCTAGACAAGGTTAAGGTGTCATTTTCTGATACCTATGTCATCCACATGCCATAAGAAAATATGTGTAACGTATTCAGCATGCATAGTGTAATAAAGTTCGTATTCAACGACGACGAGATATAATTAGGTCCTTATATGAAATGAGTCGAGCATCTCCAGTTTTAGATAGTACCGACGATGTTGGGTACGCACTTCCTACCATGATTTGCGTCAATCCAAGAGACAAAATTCTACCAACACAGGTAAGTAGGTACTCATTTACGTCATTTACGTTTCAATTTTTTAAATACACATATACTCCCTAATGATCACCTGGTAAACAAATAAAGTGGCTGTCTTTGCTGCAGATACCCGTCGAGGAGTTAATTAAAAACCGCAAAGAAAAACAAGACAAAAATGCTCTCTTGGTGTGGGAGCCCAGTCCTGGGCCACTGAGCCTGCCTTACCCTCGCCATTCATTAAGCATAGCGTGGGCCCCACCGAGTCTATGCTTTGACCTTTATGATGATAAAGTTGTCCAGCAATTGACGTAAGTAAGATAAACAAATATCGAATGTACCTAATGCGTTTATTTGAGATCACAATCTGATGGAGCATAACATTACCACGGAAGACGCAGCGTCAGAAGGCCCTCCACAAGATGGACGGATGACCTGGAGAAGGTCACGGGAGTCCTCGATGTGGGCTCCGCAATACTGGTTTTTATGGCGCTTTGTGTGGGAGGCTATGTTCTGCAGTGCAGTGTGTCTTTTGGCTGGGGATGATCAACCTCACCATTATTCATTATTATACTTTTAGTGTATGGAACAGTGCCACGCACTCAATCTACGTGCAATGCTGTGGGCTGTGGGATGATACAGCCAAGCTCGGTGCTGGTTGGAAGAGCTATCCTCGCACGAGGTTCCTCTTAGCTCCAGGACTTGTGGCAAACATCACCGTTAGCGCTAAACCACGCGAGTACCCATCACCTGTTCCTTTGGCATATGTTGGCCTGCAGCTGGCAGCTTCGCATACTAGGGATATCGTCACTGGCTATTTTGTAGTACCAATACAAGTTAAATTTAAAAATTACGTTCCGCCACCTCCGGGTGAAGGTTGAAGAGTTGTATTTGTATATGTACTTCGAATTAGGAATTAGCAACTTATTTTGCATTAAAACTTTTGTTACACTTAATTAATCATTCTCGACTACTTACCTACTAAGTAAAAGCCCATCGAGGGAACGGGCGAAAATCTTAGGAATTATTGTTATAGGCGATGCGGCTAGCAACCCATACTGTTTTAGTTCCCCTTTCTTTTCTACCTATACGCCCACAATTATGCTAAACGTGGCCTTTAGGTCTTGTAACCTAAGGCTCTGTTTACCCCGTAAGGGATATAGGCGTGATAATAATATGTGTATGTATGTACATACATAGGTATAGGCTACATTACTTGTCTTTAGAGCTGGATTATACGACATAACTGCAAATTGTGGAATTGACAATATTTCAATTTTTTAAGAGCTACTTTTTATTGTCTGGCTGGAAAGAGCGCACAAATTTAAGACACCCATATTTTTTATATTCGTGAAAATCTTGTATTTTCGTGGAAAAATCCATTTAAATCGTGGCTCAAGCAGAAAGGACGTAAGTAACAAACGTCAAGTATTAGCGAAATGACGTCACTGTTTTGTTTCGTACACTTAAAAAAACGTTGAAATAATTACATTAATTGACCGCCAAAACCTGTGCTTAAATACTTTGACAGTGAATGCAGTTGTCACTGTCGATGAACGTCAAAACGAGCTGACAAACTCAAACAGAATATAGTTCACAAAAAATATGATTTTAAATGAAAACTTGCAAAAATATTATCATTATTGCCCGGCAAACAGTTATCTAGTGTTTCCGATGGCAACAAAGCCGAGCGGTGTGCGAATGAATTTACCGTCAGCTGTCAGTAGTGTTTGTGTTGTGAAAGTTGTAAATGTCAAAGGGAAACCCGGAAGACAAGGTTTTTTATAATGGCAGTATTGGACCGGCCGCTGGACGTCATTTCCTGTTTTACATATTTTGCTCATTTTTCCAAAAAATACTGAACGAAAAAATCCAAAAATATTTTTTTTGTGTTCTACAAGTGTTTCTCTCGAAATTGTTTTTGATTTAAGAATATAAAGAAATTTGAAATATTGTCAATTCTGGAATGCCGATCAATAACCGCGTACAGAAACGTGTCGAACAATAATCGAGTTTGATATTGTAATAAACAGAATTTTTAAGTTAAGTATCATCATAAGAGAACATGAAATAGCAATTTCGGAAAGCGGGAATGCACATTGCACATGATGTTCGTTGCTAAAACATTTTTACCAAAACTTTTTCTTGATACCTACGGGAATCAGCCTTGACAACAATGTGTATGGGGAGTAAAACAAGATTAGTACAGGGTCGGAACGTCGTACAATACACGACGATACGCAGAATTATTATGGTTACGTTTGCAATATTTACTCAGCTTCGTTAAAGTCATTAGTGTGTATCTTTTGTTTCTCGGTAGCGCCGATGTTCAATAAGATGCTTTGTTTATTACGTCATTGGATCTGAAGCTCCGAGGAGGTGCGGCTCGGAAATAGCAATCAAGATGGATCGAGCATCATCGCTCGCACCGTACCTACTTCGTGTTGGCGCGAATGAGAGTATTACTTAGGGGAACAATCCTGTCGATGACTCATAGGCATCGGCCTGCCGCCTTTGTCAGTATGCTAATGACACAAAACTTACAAGTGCCGGCACGTAAGTCTAGCGATGACCGTTGATGTTGATGATGAGTAGTTGAAAATAAGGTATCGCGGGGGAGTGTAGGGGACGCGGGCGGGCGTACTCCACGTTAGACTTACGTGCCGCCACCTGTACATGTAGAGGTACATAAGATTTAGATTTTAAATAGTGACTAGAAAGGGAAGATATTAAGGCGCCTTTCGATTCGTTTCAATTGAACGTAAGTTAGATTGCATTCAATTGCGTCAAACGACACCGGTTATTTCAAGTGTTTTGATGCGATTGCTCAAATTCTTACATCACATTGTTATTGAATTTAATAATTTATGTTGCCACGTACGTTTGCAGATCTTAAACAAAAATAAATCTCGGTTCCTTTTTGTAATATACAGTGGCAATGGCGCGAGAAATAGATTTTACGAGTGCGTGCCGCGGGCCGGGCGGCGATATTTACGCGTGTTTACACTTCAGACGACTTTATAGGCGCAACGACATCACCACGCCATAATAACACACATATAAGGAACAGTTCGCAGCTCACATGCTCCTAGTTACGGCCGCGAACGCGCTCTTATTTTTATAGAAACATTGAGTAATCGTTATTAAAATAGTCACAATAAAAAACAAGCATTTATTTTCTGTCTTAATTTTAGAAGTTCTTAAGTCATGTTTTTCTTATTAGGTGCGTAAAAAGGTTCGTGATTCGTTTGAATTCTTTTACATAGCTGTGAAAAGAGGTAGAGTACCTATTAAGTTACAAAACACGGTCAATAAGGAACGTAGCAAGTCACTTGAATGTTTTTAATTAGACGCTGCGCACTGAATGTGCCGTTAACAACTAAGCAAAACTGGTTGCTACCGAGGTTACTTCCTGGAGGGTAAAGCCTCTTGACTTGAGTAAGGTAACTACCCATATCTAAGCTTAGTTGCCTGACCTACTTTTGAGATGAATTCTTGGAATAGGAACAAGGAAGTTCCGCTGCCTGAGCTGGATCTTATACTTCGTAATAATTTCTAAGTAAATATTTTGTTTAGTTGTCTCTATGTACTATGAACCAACTGAATTAAATAGAGCGTTACTCTTTTTATTCTTGATGTATGCTGAACATATGAACCAGTATAACTTGTAGGTAGGTATAAGCGTTTAGGCATTTATGATGCTCCCTTATTGACTAGTCATATAATCATTTTTGATATTTCAAATCTGAGTTAAGGAAGTCACAAACGAATATTGTAATACGTATAAATGTAGTACGAATAACTAATACGAGTTTATCTACTAGTTTGTCTAATAAACCGTGTAGCTTGGACATGTTACAGTAAGTAATAGCAAAAGAGGACGCCACTGATAATGAGTTGGTCCATGATACGGCTTCCGGGCAACAGATTGCGCGCAATTGATTCTAGCCCCCATTATCACAACTTGTTGCCATGCCCGCCTGCTCGGCACTTCTAAGTAGTCGCTAGAGCTTTGCAAGGATTCAGCCATAAATTGAAACAGCTTTACAAAATAAGTTTATTTACGGTGCCTACTGCCTAAAGAAGAAACCGACAGTGAAAGAAAAATAATTTATAACAAATTATTTAATGCTCCAATTTTTGACAACCACAGGGCCATAATGACTTTCTGTCTAACAGCGAAGTAAAATGTTTCGCTTCTGCACCTTTTCCCTTTGAAAAATCGACATAATCATTATTAAACGCCGCGCTCAAAGGGACGTTTCTTTATTAATAACATAAAAATGTCTTCAACAATTTAATTTCACCGTTCCTTAAGATGTTCTATTCGGGACACAAATTATCGACTCGGTTTGATCCCACGCCCGAAATAAAATATCATATTTCCTGTCAGAGGAGCAAGCTTCAGCATTCGAGTGGCTTTTTTCTACATTTTTTTCAGAGCAACAAGTTTTTTAAGGAACTGCGTCGCACATGTTTGCTCAACATACGCATCGTCTTTCGAACTTGTGTATGTAGGTAGCTGTTTTTTTAGTGTCTGCCCTAAATGCAATGAAACTTGAAATAGCTGTCAGCTCCGTGAATTCCGTCATTAGAGCTGCGTGTCGTATGACGGAGCAACGCTCGCCCGGGCTGGGGTTAGGTAATTTGTATAGGAAGTGAGGCCGGTGGGCGATCAGCGGTTAGAGCATTGTCTATAGCCGTTAGACTAGTTCCAGAACGAGATCGTGTGCACTTAAGTGTGCAGACACATTACGGATAGGGTTACCAAATCAATTAGGTAAGTTCCTTCAAACCGTATTCGAGTTTCGTTAGAGTTCAATGGACATTTAACGAACCAAATGAATAAACAGTGATCCACCGTGATAACTTGTCACAGAAAATGTCATAACGACAACGTATGGCCTAGGAAATTCACTGTGACACTTTTATTGTAAAAACGTCCGACCCACGGCTGGGCAAAGGCCTCCTCTTAGAATCACAAGCGCGTTAGCTGTATCAGTAAAGATCCCACTCAGGCTCAGTGCAGATTGGCAATTCCATACGCACCATTAAACTGCTTTGTCACAGCAGATTTATTTTCAGCTATTTCCTTTCTAATTCACCATGTGTCGCTTCACTGAAAGCTTACGGTTATTTTTATGTAATTTTGTATTTATTGGCGCATACGACTCGACTCCACTAACATCTGCTTGAGAGGCCATAAGTCAAACCTCTAGGTTACCCCAGATTTTCTATTTCATAAATAATAAGTATAATTTATCTATTTTGTCCTATATTAAGCGAGCAATTAATGAAATTTGACATCTCGAAAGGGATAAGGGATTTTGGAGCCAAAAAATAGATCTAGCTAAGTCTTCTCTGACAAATTATTTTAATAGATAAGTAAGTAAGTAGATATTCAAACATTGATTGGGTTATCCCTGCTAGTGGCGAGTGGAGAGGCTGAACCAAATCGAAAGATACCGATCAGAAGCTCGATTTTTGACAGTAAATTACTCGAATGTACCATTTGAAAATTATGAAAAATGTATTGAAATTGATAATAAGAGCAGGTAGAGCAGAAAGAAACCGTTTGTAGGTAATACATTTTCTCAATATGTGCTGTAGTTTCTTAGCAACACCTAGGTAGGTACCAGTGGCGTGGCGTCAAGTATATCAGAAGGCAAGCCGAAGGGAACTTAACCAGCCCTTTCCTCTAATTCTGCATAATAAATTGCCCAACTGCCTTAAAATAGGCAAACCGGTGGGGATCGAGTTCTATGGACGCCACGCCACTGGTAGGTACACAGATTTTTATTAATTTCGAAAAGTTTCGAGTGATGTGCTTTATAAAATCGGTCCCAAACCCAAGTTAAGCAAAGTTAACAAACATATTCAACAAAGGATGTTGTATAACATTCACAATGTTGTTAAAATGATTAAAATTGCAGCAACATAGTTAGAGTTCATTGCGCTCGTAACACGTATTAATTGTAATCAGACTCTAAGCACTGTTTGCATCTGATACGCTCATTATCTCACGAAATATGTGCTGAAAAACTATCTTGGTAACCCTAATGACGGGTGTTGCGCCGTTTCTCACGGCGTCGCTTGCATAAGCGGCGCGAGCGCACGTAACTTGCCGTAACGCATTATGCATGTGGGGCGCATGTCTGTCGCATCCACACCGTGCGCTCTACACTTAAGGCACAGAAAACGTGTCGCTAAAGACAAAGCTTACAGAGCTGCGAGAGATTTGAAAAGGCCTCAATGATAATATAGTTCAAAGAAATCTTGCAATTTGCTTAAGAGCTCGGGACCACAAGAGCCATCTACTTTTGTAAACAATCAGAATATATTTAAAAGAACGTAAGTACTTAATTGACTCGGTGCATGGCTGTTATGAAAAAAGCCGTGGTAGCCTATTGGTTTGACCTGTGGCCTATGAAGCCGAGGGTCGTGGACTCAAATCCGGGATCGCACCTCTGAGTTTTTCGGAATTTATGTGCGAAAATTACATTTGTAATTTGCCACGAGCTTTTCGGTGAAGGAAAACATCGTGAGGAAACCTGCACACATCTGCGAAGAAATTCAATGGTGTGTGTTAAGTTCCCAATCCGCACTGGTGCGAACTATAGCCCAAGCCCTCTCATTGTGAGAGGAGGCCTGTGCCCAGCAGTGGGACGTATGTAGGCTGGAGATGATGATGATGATGACGATGATGGCTGTTATATCTACACTGTATTCCTTTACCAGTATTAACAATACAATACAATCTTCTAAATATATAAAAGAAGAAACTGACTGACTGACTGACATATCAGCGCACAGCCCAAACCGCTGGTTCTAGAGATTCCAAATTTGGCACGTAGGTTTCTTATAAGGTCTAACGGTGCACTAAGAAAGGATTTTTCAAAATTCAACCTCTAAAGGGGTTAAATGGAGGTCCAAAGTATGTATGGGGAAACAAGATTAGTTAGACTATTTTATTCGAAACTTCACAGGAGTATTCCTAACGATAAATGAGTAAACACCTGTTTCAGGTTTTTTGAAAATTCAACCCCTAAAAGGGGATAGGGGGTGACAAAGTCTGAAAATCAACGTGGGTATTATTATTATTATATTATAGTGGGTAGTATTGTTTGTACGGTTTATCGGGTCGCTGATTACGAAAACAACAACACACATACCAACCTGACACGCACACACATTTCCACGGGAACGGGAAAAAAACGGGATTGAAATACTCCTGGTACACGCGAGCGAAGCCGCGGGCAAAAGCTATTTGTCAATAAATGAAGTCTACGCGGACGAAGTCGCGGGAAAAAGCTAGTACAATACAATACATAACTCTTTATTGAACACCACATATAACAATCAAAACAGAAAAAGGTATACAGAAGTAATAAGGTCTGTAACACTAACAACAGGTAAGGTAGCGTTTGGTACACATTCTGAAATTCCTTTCATTGGTAGGAATACCGGGAATACACCGCTGTCCACCAGGAATGTTTCAAGTGCCCGAATGCGCTTTGTTCGATTCGATCAACTGAAAAACCTCGCTAATAGGTAAGTGGAAGTAAGAAGAACCGCACATGTGCGTCAAATGTACTAAACGCGTTACTTGCTTTTATTGTATCTCCACATCTTAAGTGGTTTTTTTCGATGGTGTCATGTTGACACGAAAACCTTGAAGCTGTGTCCGAGTTGCACACATTTAAGTACTTTCCGTTCACCCAAATTTAAAATCTTAAGCTGATACCTGTCACAGATTAAGGAACGCATCTCACCCTGTCTCAGTTGCAGATTCCGGGCACATGCTTGTCTTTTGTGCTGCTACCACAAAAGCGTGTCCGTCTAACGTTACACATGAGGATGACATGCGCACGAGACATCGAAGATTGTCTTCCACAGATAAATGCCCAAATCTCGCCTCCATCAACAAAAGATCGTATTCCGCGTCTGGAATTAAATCCGCACTAACGTACGGAAGCGGCAGGCGCCGGCAGCCGGCGAAGTATCAAATACCAGTCAGATAATAAAGGATTCCTTAATGCGAAATGCGATAAGTGAGCGGAGACAGAATGTTTTTACGCTAAATCAGCCCCAGACAGAGGGCCTTTGAAGCGCGTATCTTGAACCGATTTAACTCAAATGAACGAGAGTTTAGCCTTAATGGTCCGATACTCTTGCTTGAGGAATTTGAACGTAGAATTATACGCAACGAGGAATAATAACTACAACCCAAAGTTTATGTTTAATAACTAACGACAGACTTTTTATGTAATCAGAGATTTAATTAAAACAGTCGTTGGGTGGATTTTTGACGTTGTAATTTGTGTGCCATGCTAAACGTATTGCACACAAATTACAACGTCAAAAATTCACCCCGTTACCGATTTAATCTACATCAGTGATGGGCAAACTACGGCCCGCGGGCCAACTCCGGCCCGCGAAAGAATTTAATGCGGCCCGCCGGCGTTCCTTCGAATTGGAGTGTTATGGCACAGGATGACGATATTTAGACGGTGCCGCTGTATAAAATAGAATAATAGATGCGAAGGCAAAGGAGCCAGCTAGACTAGCCACGTAGTTCATGCGTCATGTGTCAAAAAAATTGCATTTTAGTATAATTTTGGCCCTTCTTTGAAATATCTGTGATTTTCTGGCCCGCCATGAAAAAAGTTTGCCCACCACTGACTACATCATACTTCTGCCGTTTTCACTGGCAAACTAATAATACCTAATGGCTTATTTAAGGCAATCCAGTAACCTTTACAAAAGATTAAACCAAACTTTACATCTATGCTATTAATGGAAGTAAACTGGAAAACGTTTTGTGTGGCATCCTTCCTCAAAGGTGATCTATTCAGCCTCGCATGTCATCGGAGAAACCCGAGACAACCAAGAGATAATGCAAAACGATCTTACTCTATGGATCGCTTTATAATAAAAGATATCATCACCTGTACTGGTGGTTGTAAGTGAACACGCCCATATCTAAAAAGCTCCCTTGCCCTCAATCTATCGTAGTCGTAGCCTTAGATGATTCTAATCTAAGCTACATTCAAATTTTGGAATGAAATACATTATACCGATAAAATACTTTATTGAATCAGGCGTTACTTTGCGGAGCTCCATTTCAATGAACACAAAATATTTACATTAAGTACCTTATTTAAGTTGCGGAGTAGCAAGGTAAATATTTTGTGTTCATCGATAAAATACTGTTGTGTGCGTAAAATCGTATCTTAGCACGATATGAAGATTCTATGTTCAAAAAGGAAACTAAAGAACATCCCATTGAAAACATGCCACTGAGGTTGTTGTTGCTGTCTATTAACCGTCACTCACTCTTTGAGGTACTATACATGGAGCCGTGAGCCTCTGCATATACTGCTCACATCTATACTAACCAATGTTCTAAGGGCGCTAATTGACGTTGTTACACTCGGTTTCAATAAGGAAGGGTTGTATGTGACATTAACATTGACAAATCTAGAGGTGAGGCTTCTTTGTGACACCTTTCACATAAAACGATTATCGATTATATCTTAATTGATTGGTATCGTGTAGTGAGTATGAAAGAATGTAAAATACTTACTTCATATTTTTGTAGATTGTCTTTGGATTTTCGTTTACACGCGATTTTAACCGATTACCCAATTATACATAGTCACCTCTCTTAGTTTTAATGACCATAGAACGAAACCTAGCAACGTCTCGTCAATAGTGACATGAATTGAAAATTTGTACGTGAAAATTATGTAAACGAAAAAAACATCGCAGTGATTCTTTTTAGAACGTTATTAATGCTCAGTACCAAGTATTGATTTATTTCTAAGTAATTCAATAAAATTTAGTATCTATTTTGCTGTCAAAACTTTCATGAACGCAAACAGTTACATTCTATGGATCTGTCACACAACCCTTCCTTATTGAAACAGACCGTAATAACTTAACATTTTGTATTATCTAAATACCATGTAAATATAATATTTGCTTACCTACCTAATGTATTTTCCGTCTTGTCATAATCATAAGTTGGGCGCGGGACGGATATCCTGTGACCGGATATGACGGGGTGGGAAGCGGGGCGGCCGGGGGGGCTTCCGGCAACGTCCTCGCCCTTCCGGGATTTCACTTTCTGTTTTCTATCAGTAAAATGGACTGTAAAAATATTCACACCACTGCACTGATTCACTTTTTTAATTGCTGAAAACATTATTGTACCTAAGCATTTAGGGTTACCATAAGGACGCTATCAGTGGGCCGATTTTAGAAATCATATCGAAAATACCATTCGAAAAAGGTAAAATTATGTGCTGCTACGAAACTATAGCTCAAATGGAATATTTGATAAGCAAAGTAAATAAAATCTAACTAATATTATAAATGCGAAAGTATGGATGGATGGATAGATGGATGGATGGATGGATGTTTGTTTGTTACTCAATCACGCCAGAACGTCCCAACGGATCTGGATGAAATTCGGCACATAGATAGAGAAACGTCTGGAATAGCACATAGGCTACTTTTTATCCCGGAAAATTGCGTAGTTCCCGCGGGATAGCGATAAACGAATTCTTTGCAGACGAAGTCGCTGGCAACAGCTAGTATTTTAAATAAATGTGTCGTCGTATGTACATAAAATAAAATTAACACTTTCGAGGGGTGTAAGTACGGTAAAAATGTGGTCCTCGGCAAACTTACGTACTTATTTACCAATATACATAATGTATGTATTATGCCGATTCATGAAGTCTACGGCGTAGCACAATAAAGTTGTAATATTTTCGTAGCACTGAAAAGGTATGTAAAAGTGTGTACCTAATAAGTAATTTGGTCCTCCGCACATCCATCTCGCAAACTCTAGCTAGACATACAAAGAATTAATCGACTACTCAAAAAAAATACTTTAGTTTCATTGGTAAAATTTAATATGATAGGTATAATAAAAAAATGGTGTTTTTATCTGAACAAGCAAGAGTGTTTTGTGGGGATATAGCGGTAATTGTATTGTGTTAATAAAATTTCTCCTATTTTCTTTTGTGTAGTTTACAATGTAGTTTAACCTTATTTTTTTTTAATAATGTACCTAACCTTTTGGTAAGTTACTCTCAACTTAAATACCTATGCGAAAATTCGACACGTGAATTCTGAAATGTAGCAACGATGTTAAGTAAGTCGTTACCACTGCCAGGTAACGTACCGTCCAGCTATACGGACGGTAGAGTATATACATACTTAGTAGAGCAGCCAATGTAATACTTATACTTAGGTACTCGTATACTTATGTGTATACCTATTACATAACATCTGCACCTCCCGGGGTGAGCGGCGCTTACGCCGCGTGAGGTCATCCGCGCAGCCATAACACGAGTCCAACCCTATTGAATTTTTTTGGGAAAAAAAAAATATAGGTACCCATTTTTTGATGATATGTACATTCGCCATCAGATATATCGTAGCAGGCGAGGTCCTCAAATATTTCGGAGCAGCATTAAATTTCAATAACTTCGTTACACTAGATACGGTTAATAACATCGGAACACGCAATCCGTCATAAATATAAGAGCAGCGACTTTTCAATAAATTCGGGACGTTCAATGAGCTAAAAATATCAGGAAGCACATATCGTCAAAGGTATCGACGCAGTCAATGTGATCATAAATATCGGAACACATGTGAAAAATAAACCTTACGTATAATATAACAATAGATTCGAATTTCAAACAAAATACAAATAACGCTCAAACTTCATGCCAAAATGAAAGATATGTCACCTATATAGTGTACGCGTCTGCATGCATAATTCACTGTGTTAGTAGCATAAAACCTTTTTCGTTGTATAAAGTGTAAATTGTAACGGGCCACTAAATTACCAAATATACTTTTTTTACGAATAATTTTTTTCTTCTTCTGCTGTTATAAGTCAAAGCATGTAGGTAGTTCTATTTTATAAAACTAATTTTATTATAAACACACTGTAATTTAAACTGTTTGTCACAAAGTTAAGGTATATTTTCCAAAAATGTTCCGATCTTTATGGTCAGCCTGTCTGCATCGATACCTTTGACGATGTGTGACGTCCCGATTTTATTGAAAAGTCGCTGCTATTATATTTTTGACTAATTGCGTGTTCTGATGTTATTAACCTTATCAGTGTAACGAATTTATTGAAATTTAAGGCTGCTCCGAATTATTTGAGGACCTCGCCCGCTACGATATATCTGATGGCGACTGTACTTACTTAATTATAGCAAAGTCACAGGATCTCTTTGTACAGTCGCCATCAGATATATCGTAGCGGGCGAGGTCCTCAAATATTTCGGAGCAGCATTAAATTTCAATAAATTCGTTACACTAGATATAGTTAATAACATCGGAACACGCAATCCGTCATAAACATAAGAACAGCGATTTTTCAATAAATTCGAGACGTTCAATGAGCTAAAAATATCAGGAAGCACATATCGTCAAAGGTATCGACACAGTCAGGCTGATCACAAATATCGGAACATATGTGGAAAATAAACCTTACGTATATAATAATAGATTCTAATTCCAAACAAAATACAAATAAGGCTCAAACGTCATGCCAAAATGAAAGATAAATAGTGTACGCGTCTGCATACATAATTCACTGTGTTAGTAACATAAAACCTTTTTTTGTTGTATAAAGTGTAAATTGTTACTGGCCACTAAATTGCCATATACTTTTTTTACGAATAAAATTTGTCCTCTTCTGCTGTTATTAAGTCAAAGCATGTAGTTCTATTTTATAAAACTAATTTTATTATAAACACACTGTAATTTAAACTGTTTGTCACAAAGTTAAGGTATATTTTCCAAAAATGTTCCGATCTTTATGGTCAGCCTGTCTGCATCGATACCTTTGACGATCTGTGACGTCACGATTTTATTGAAAAGTCGCTGCTACTTTATTTATGACTAATTGCGTGTTCTGATGTTATTAACCTTACAGTGTAACGAATTTATTGAAATTTAAGGCTGTTCCGAATTATTTGAGGACCTCGCCCGCTACGATATATCTGATGGCGACTGTACATGTACCTAACCAAATTTCAAGTCAATCCGACCGTTGAAAATGAGTAAAAATCGAACTGCAAAACTTCATTAGGTATAAGCTTCATTAGATCCTTACTTCTCTACTAATTTTATTAATGCGAAAGTAACCCTGTCTGTCTGTCTATTACGCTTTCACGCCTAAACCACAGAACAGATTTTAATGAAATTTGGTACAGAGATAGTTTTAGTCCCGGGAAGGACGTAGGATAGTTTTTATCCCGGAAAGTCGCATAGTTCCCGCGGGATTGCGATAAGCGAATTCTATGCAGACGGAGTCGCGGGCAACCGCTAGTAAGTTACAAATATGAATAATGTTACATATGAGACGGCTAGACATTATGCTTGCGTATGAGTTCGTGTTTAACGTTGCTGCTAGTCAATTACCTCACAAACGAATATGTCAGTGGTTGTTTATGGCTGTGGTTTGGGTAGTACTTTGGATTTTCACACTGATTTTCACTAACTTGGATTGTATGTCAGTCATGTATAGTCAGTAAATGTTTAAGGATTTTGAGATTCGTTTTGAGGACCCGGTTCTTTAAGCATTGGTATAAATAAAGACTAATAGTGCCACCTCCTGCCTACAGGTTGTCATATTTTGTCAAATGGTTTTAAGAAAGAAAGAAAAAATGTGTCTGGAAATAATAATTTAAATATTAAGAAATAGTGTTTGTGACTTACGAGTTACGATACATACGCATACTTACAATGTGTCACTTGCGTGAAATCGCGACGATTTTACACGCTGTAACTTTTCACACGATGAGAGATTTATTTCTTCTAGACTACAAAATATACAAATAGGGTAGTGGAACCAAAAGATGAACAACACCTAGAAGTTGAACGTTTGGCCTAAAAACCGTAATAATTAAATCGTAGCACATTTGAGACGCTTGGGAATATTTTTTCATAATGCGACAACACTTCACCGAGGTGAAAAATATAATTCCATGTCAATTGCGTCACGAATGCGAACGTGAACGGTCGCCGCGTCTCGGCTTCCCGGCAAAAGTGCCGGTTATATGGAATCCTTCTTAAAATAAGACCTTCACATTTTAAGCTTTTAATTGCATATAAAATTGAATAATGCATTGATTAACATTTTTATGCTTGGTATGTATTCATGACTATGTCTCTAATATTTACGTAAATAAATAACTTTGTTTTTTATATTATTTAATGATAAAATCGCTGTTCAAGTAATGGTTCCAAAATCAGAGGTATGAGCTAATAGTTGAACGGTCTTCAACTATTGGGCAAAGTGGTATTTTTTCAAATGCATTTATAAAATCTCATAAAAATGATAGACACACCGTTTATGACTCAAATTAATTGGATACCTATCGCAGATTTTTTAACCAAAAGTTGAACAAATTATTTTGTTCCTAAGGCGAAGATTTTTGATATTTTTGTTGTATGGGAATCGCTACTGTTCAACTATTATTTCATGCCCAAAACTTGAACCAAGAAATGTTACTAGTTCAACTTTTGGTTTCTATTTCAGTACATGAACCTTGAATTGATTTAATTGGTTCATCTTATAGATTTCTTGCCCAAAACTTGAACTAACAACATTCATGTTTGGGGTAGGGTATCCAAGTGAACATTGTTATTTTTTATTTATTTTCATTTGTTTCAGAAATACACATAACTACACGTATATTCGTGTATATTTGTTTAGTGGGCAATGTTCAATTACGGGAAAAGTTGACCACCTATCCACTATTACTTTACTATCAATATATTAGTTCATCTTTTGGGGTCAATTCGTTCATAAATAGGGCACATCGTTCAACTTTGGGGCAATTTGCCTTATTTTGGCAAAAATATTTTTTTTTGTATACATCCGTTTGTAATATAAGGGTTTGAAGTCGTGAAATGCAAAGTCGACTATGTGCTTGGTGTTACAGAAAAAAATCACTATCATACATGGCTTACAACACTTCGAAAAAAAGGTTCAAAGGAGAGGTAGTCGCTTAATCGTTCAATTTTTGGTGACTTTACCCTAGATCGTATGAGTATAGGTATAAGTCGTATTGACCAAAATACAGATAAAAAAAAGGGTGTAAAAATCTAATTGCTGCCCGTGACTTAGCCCGCGTTCCACTACATTTTTTTCCAATTTTGTTTTATTCTGTTTTGTCCTGACAATAAGAAACAAACACAAAAAGTAATTATGCAACTTACATACCTACATGGATACATTTCAACGAATCATTTTTATTTAAATCGAAACAGGTAGATTGCAAATATTTTTCAAAATAAAGTTATGCTTTAAGCAGTTGTATAGGTACTTATGTCGTGAACCTTGATGAACATAATTCATTGAACAAGAACAAACGGCTCACAATCTGTTGACTTTAGTACCTAGTTCGTGAAATTACGAAACGTACGATACGAAACCAAACGATTTTACACTGATAATAAATTTTTAATATTTATTAGCACCATCCATAGATAAGTACGCAATCATTTTTTATAACTCTGCACTTAGACAGCCGAACTATGAAAAAACGAGCTCGAGAACTAACGTGTTCCGTCCATGTACATCGTTCGAGATGGTTTTAGTATATTGTCGAGTGTAGAGACCGCGGGAGAGCGTGGCTTTATTAATATTATTAGGCGGGGTTATTACAGCGTTACGACGCCCAAACGCGGTATTACGCGTTACGTCCGATATTTACGTTCGTTGTACGGCTTAATTAAACGTTCGACTAGATTGTGTTGTGATGTTTTGAATAATTAACGGAGTTACTATTACTATATGAATCAAGAACTTCTTGATTTTTTGTATTTATTATAACAGTTTTACCCGTTAGAAATTAAATTTCTAAATCTAAACGACACTGAAAATTAGAGCACATAGAAAAAAGGTAGGTAACTTGGTACAATACAATACAATACAATACAAATACTCTTTATTGAACACCACAAATCAGTACAAAACAATACAGAAACAAGGAACAAAGTATACAATAGGCGGTCTTATCGCTTAATAGCGATCTCTACCAGACAACCATTAAGATAGAGAAATAAGTTGGAGACAGTTTAAGTAGGTGGCGGAAAGAAATAGACAGGAGAAACGCAGGGATAATAAAACAATTCTAACATAAATATAATACATAGCTAAATAATAGTACATTATGATACAAGTGTGCTATGTTGATCATTACACACGAGGCATGATTGTACGCGCGAGCGGAGCGAGTGCGTTAATAGTGCCGAGTGTGGTAACGATCAATGCACACGCGTTTCATACGACGTTTTTCAACACATTTGCGAGGAAAAATAAATAAATTCTTAATAAGTAAGTATAAAAGAACTTTACTTTACCTTTGTTGCCAAACATTGCTTAACTGGAGGCTTTAGAACTTTTCTTTGTCATATGGCAATTAACACCTTGGATTTCTTACTGACATAACCTGTCCGAACATATTTTAGTATTTCCGGCGACGGACACTATTTACATTTAGTTTTTCTTTATTATTTCAACTCGTAATTTTTAAACTAATAACAAGGTAAAATAATCAACAAAATCTGTAAGTGTGAAAGATGGCGGCAGATATCATTTCTCCGCGCCAATCCGCGCGCAGCCCTCGCGCATGCGCGCTGTGCACTTTGCATTGCACGCGCGCGATTAGGCACTGACAAGACTGCTAAACAGCCTAATATTAAAATTGTAATAAATAAATTAATCAATGTCTTAAATATGCAAATAATGGTCACTTTTTAAATAAACATGAATACTTTGTCTAAATTAAATGGTTATTCATCATCTTTAACCCAAAATAGTTTAATATTCACGAAAATATTCCTTGTTCCTATATAACTGAACTATTTGCTGAGATTAAAAAAAAGTTTATATTACCGCACTCGTGCGGTAATATTATTACAGCACTAGTGCGTAATAAGCTGAATTATGAGCTTAAATTCAGTGCAATAAGACTCAATTTACGAGCAACTGTGTTGAAAATAAAATAATACATATACACACATACCATTATTGTATAATAATACTTAAGATAATTATATTTTGTACCATGAGAATGTAATAACGAAAAGTATAATAAGGCCATATAACAGAAAAGGAATTGATCAGAAGCAAAATGAAAAGAAATAGGACTAAAGACAGGAAGTGGATTCAATTGACAACATTTCATATTTCTGAGCCTATAATTTTAATGGTTCTCTGTATTTTGTTTGAAAAGATGAACATGCTGACAGTTTAATTTTTTCGCTAGGGCTTGTATTTAATGTATAATTAATTTATTAATTTGTGCTTATTCTAAAAGGGCGTAACTCCGATACTATCACAGAATACACACATCCCTTTGTCTTTTCTCTATAGAAAAAAAAAACTGACGTTAATTTCAAATTGTCAATGTCAGGCCCTATTCTCCAATATTTGATTTTCGAGGTTCGCTTCGTGCTGTTCCGCTCATACTAATAGTCATTACCTTGAGAGTGAGAGAGAAGGTATGCAACGAACTTCGAAAATAGAATTTCAGAGTTGCCCCCCTTGTACTTTGAAGTTGACAAAAATACAAAATTATGATCGCTTATTTATTCTCGTGAAAAAAGCAAAGGCGTTACACCTATCCTGTGGTAGTTTTGGTAAAATTAGGACATATTTAAAATAATTTTTATTTTTATAATAAGCGATATTAAAATTATATAAACATATTACAGAGATCAGGAGGCAAAATGCTTTCGAACCACATATCGACGCTTGAAAGGAGAAATGTCATAAGCGACATTTTTTGTGATATTGAGTTATATATATCGTTGAAATCAGCAGATTTCTCCGCGTCGAATGGGCTAGGTCTCGTGTGCGTATGACGACTTTCGTGTCGCTTATCCCATCGGTGATTTTTAGAGACACCGACCTATTTTTTTTACTAAACGACGTCTTTTTTTTTAAATTTCTGAATATTGGAGATTAGATAAAATGATTTTTTAGACAATGTACCTTAGACGGTTTGGCTTTTTACGACTTTCCTTCCATTTGTCGGTTATATTTTTTTACCTCATCGTATACCGTATTTTTATTTACATTATATCATTTTACCTATATCTACATAAAAACAAAAAATAGCTTAGATCAAATAACCTAAATATTATTATCCGCACTATTGTAGGTTATCACCTTTTAACTGATATTAGTTTCGATAATCATGTCGCTTTTCCTTCTTTACTTGCAATAATTTTTAAACACTACTGTCGCTTGTTCCTTTTTACCTGGATATAAATATAAACTAGGAGGTTGAGTAGATAGTTTTAAAAAACAAATAATTTATATTCGAGCTAGTTGTTGGATAACTTTTTCTATACATGTTTCTAAAACAGAACGTATTTATATCAATAGAGCGCATTTAAAAAGTCTGTTATTACCCATCTAAAATATTTTAGGTGTTGCATACGCACCTCCGCCGAAACGTGTGTATCACACAAACGCCATTTAAATAAAATTCAGTACGCTTCAGGACGTGTAGGTAGGCATAATTGATCGAGCTGTACTACATCTTAAGTAATTTCACACATAAATGCTAATGATTTACGGTATTAATATTTTGTACCAATGATTTCGTTGTGTATTATTGTAAACTCTTTTACTTTTAGATGAATAATGCATTGAAAAATGCGAATTTTAGATAGTGGCCTTGAAAAGCGCCGGGATACGGATACTGCATATGCGAACACTAAGAAAGTGAAGATCTCATTATTATGAGTGGGATTAGGTCTGGAGTGACCAATTTAATTTGTGATTATGTTTGTGACAAAAAATGTTTGTGGTCGACATACATACACATACATACATACATATCGTCACGCCTCTTTCCCACAGAAGTAGGCAGATACTACTTTGTTCCACTTTCTACGATCCTGACATACCTCTTTCGCTTCATCCACATTCATCAATTCCTTCATACATGCTCGTCGGTTTCGGGTACTCTTGAACTGGCCTTTTTCCAAAACGTCCCCAATTTGATCACGGAACGTCCGTCTAGGCCTTCCCCTCCCAATGCACCCATTCGCACTCCTCGTATAAATCTGTTTAGTTAATCTTCTTTCATCCATCCTCTCTACGTGACCAAACCAACTAAGCATACTTTTTTCTATCCTAGTCACTATATCTTCTTTCACACCAGCACATTCCCTTATCACACTATTCCGCATTCTATCTTTCAGTGATACACCTTCCATATTTCTTAATGCTCTCATTTCTACTGCATTTATTCTACTTTCATGGTTCTTTTGCCAGACCCAACTTTCGCTACCGTACATTAGTGTTGGAACGAGCACCCCTCTGAACAGCCAGACGCGCCTTCTTTGACACCTTCTCACTGCTCACAAACCATGTTTCCTGCATTCACTCTTCTTTCAATATCTCTTTCACACTTTCCATCTGTCGTAAAAGCCGAGCCCAGATATACAAACTCTTTTACCTGTTCTACTTTCTCACCCGCAATCATAATCTCACATTCTGTCATGCTATCGTTTTTTTCGAATACCATAGCTTTCGTCTTGCTCACATTAACTTTCATACCTTTCCTTTCCAATGCCCCACATAAAATGTAAGCTATTCATGGATACCTGCCTTAATGATTTGAAGGATGGCATCCTTCGCAACTCCTCCTCCGACGATGCTTACAACACTTGGTCGTCGGCGTCCAAAGACACTTCAAGCGTTTGATGGTTAACTCGTTCATCCTTAGTCCACAGTCATTCTCTTTCAAATCATTAAGGCAGGTATCCATGAATAGGTTGAACAGCCACGGTGACGCAACACATCCTTGTCTAACACCTTTTTTGATGCTAAACCATTCAGTGTACGCCCCGTTTATCCTCACACAAGCACTAGAATCCTCATAGAGAGATTTTAGTGCTTGTATCAGATTACTGTTCACCCCATGCATGGCTAACGCTGACCACAACTCATTCCTCATCACCCTGTCATAAGCCTTCTCCAAGTCGACGAATAAGCAGTATATTTTCTGGCCTTTGGCTATATACTTTTCGGTTATACGCCGACACTTGATCCGTGCATCCCAATCCCTTTCTAAAACCCGCTTGTTTATCCCATATTTTCTCATCGGTATCTCTTATAACTCTTTCAATCAATACCTTTGCATACAGTTTGCCGACGACGCTGAGAAGGCTTATTCTGCGGTAATTTTTGCAGTCTAGTTGTGACCCCTTTCCCTTGTACAGCGGCACAATCATGGCCGTGCACCAATCCTCCGGTACCCAACCGTTCGTCCAACACAAGTTGAAAAAGTGGCACAACTGACTAACTACCACGCCTAGCCACGCCTGGTAGTTAATGTGGTTTCATCATTTCATACCTATCTCATTTTCCTCACTACTTTCACTCTTCTCTCTGGCATAAGCCGGTACTTGCACTGCTTCTTCTGCTCTGTCAAACAAACTTTCAAAATATTCCTTCCATCTTTTTAGCACACACTCTTCTTCTTTTATAACACTCCCATCCTGGCTTCTGATTTCACTCAGCTCCGAGGCTGTGTTTTTGCCACGGGCTGTCTTTATAGACTTCCAGAACATCTTAATATTTGTCCGGAAGTCATCAGAAAGCCTCCTATCAAAACTATCCTTATATTCTCCCCTCTTTCTGTCACAAGTCATCTTTACTAATCCTCCTCCTCCTCCTACCCTCTCCTTGTCCCTCTCCTTGTTGTCTTGTGTCTCCTTGTCCTTTCACTCTTTTGTATACATCTTTCGCTTTACATACTTCTTCATCCGTCACCTTTTGTGTTCTTCGATTAGCCTTTTTCGCTAACCAATCCAACCATGCCTTCTTCTTTTCTCGCACCACCTGTTGTATTTCAGCATCCATCCATACGTTCCTCTTCTTTCTTCCTTTTCCCCTTTTGCACAACCCACACACCTCAGTAGCAACATTCATAACTCCTTCCTTAAATGCCGTCCACAACTTTTTTTATCTCACATACCTCATCTACATCACAAAATCGACTTTTTAATTCATCCTTGTACTTTTCTCTTACATTCTTGTCTTGCAGATTCTCTATTTTTATTCGCTCTAGGACACTAGTGGGTTCTTTGACCCGGTGCCGCCATCGCTTAAACAGACCACTAATTTGGCATATCACCAGGTTGTGGTCTGTATGGATGCCGACTCCGCGATATGCACGAGTGTCCCTGACTTTAACCCTCAATCTTTCATCCACGATCACAAAATCAATCATACTCTTCGCACTTCCTTCTTCCCTGGTGTATATATGGATCTTTTTATGTGCAAACATTGTGCTTGTCACACAAAGATTCCACTCCAAACACACTTCAAGCATTCTTTTCCCGACAGTGGTCGACAAGTTGTTTAATTATTAAGTATTATATTATTTATATTATTATAACTATATTTTGATCTCTGATGATTGCGTAGTAATTTTATTTGTTTGTATTTTCATGGATAGGTGAAGTACTTACCTACATCTAATTTTGTTTTCTTTTATTAAAAATTTTATTTCGTAACAGGCGTTACATTTAATTCTTTTATTAATGACTAAAATAAAATTCTGGTGGTGATTAAAATAGAAAAGAAATAAAATGAGAGGCAAATTTAAGGTTAGATCAAATATTTTGAAATTTAAAATTGCCGCTCATTGCAGTTAGATTATTTATCTTGATTAAATTGCTGGGCCATAGTGACTTTTGTATAATATAACCTTGATATTAAATTTGAAATGTTTGCGATTGGATAGTTTCTCTTAATTATCTTTCAAAACATTTTTCCGGTTAGACTCTTTTACTCGATTCATTTTTCGTCACATAATTTGGTTAGATCATTTTACCTCCTGCTGTTTTTGGGACCAATTTGCGTAAGCGACACTAAATCCTAATATATAATTCTTTTTTCGGTAATGTATTAAACACATTATATAGAGAACACCACTATGATCATGTACAAAGTTGATTTTCTAAAATAAGTTAGCAAATAGAATTATAATGATTTTTTTTCAAAAAATTGCGCGGTTTTTTGGCTCTCCTGTAAAGTTACCATCGTGTCGCTTATGACATTTCTCCTTTCAAGCGTCGATATACATTTTCAGGTGTTATAAAAATGAAATGTTGTCAATTAGTGACAAATAGTGAGATTTGAGCTGGTTCTTAAAGATAGGTAAAGTTTTGGTAAGTTTTGTTTAGGTATTTTGCTACGCCAGCTTACTCACCGGAGCGGTGCTACAAAATACCGAGCATAACTGTTAGAGCACGAAACAATCAATCTCTTTTACATCCCGATTAAATTTAGAATAGGTTCAGACGTAGATAGGTAATATAAACAAACCTGGAGAGGTAATTTGTTCTAATTCTCCCTCGCTATATCGGGAGTCAGCCGTGAAAATGTTTTTTAGTTTATAAATACCTGATCGGTAAGTTAAAAATATGTCGGAGCGTCGTCACAATGACTAGACTTTTGATAGCTAAGGAGATGTGCCTTGTAGAAAGTTGCGAACATTCGTTAATTGTACTTTGTTGAATGTACCCTCATAAGTTATTGCTTTTATGAAACGTCAAGTGGTATTGCGATATCGCTTGGGGGTGGTCTGTGCTTGGCTCAGTTGCAACTACCTGCAATGTTAGTTGGAATGACAGAATGACATCTGGTGAGAGTGAGAAGCGAGAGGCATTCCTTGATCGTGACTTGACTGAGTTCAGACGTCGAAAGTGATCCGTTTGCTTCGACGTACCGTTTTATGTTTAATGGTGAATTGTTAGTGATTCGGATTGTTAAGTGCGATTGCACTAAGTATCGAGCCTTATTTCGGTGCTAAGCGGTATTGAGAACATTGATAGGGTAGTTCGTGGGCGCAAGCACTGAACTCTCCGCGTTTCATTATTAGAGTGTGTAATAGTCCACAGTTCTTTTGTATGGACAAGACGGTGACCTAAGCTCGGCTATGCATAAAGCTCGTTTGAATTCTAACCGACCAACCTGACAGTTTATCCAGCCTTTGTCTTCGACAAATATAATAATTCATGACTACAGGTTCACGACCACAGCGTATATTTTGTTTTCATTTTCGGAGTATTCGCTATTAACATCAATCAGTGTGCTTAGTGTAAGTTCTCGGCCACAAAATACGTCTCGACCGCGTTTGCGTTAAAATGTCAAATACTATGAGAAATTTTCGTTGTCGTTTTGTTCCGCTTGTGGCGCTGTTCATTTTCCCATAGTAATTGAAACGTTAACGCGAACGTGTTCGAGATGTTTGTCGTACCTAAAACTTACACTAGAGGCTCAGCTGTCAAACATTCACTTATTTTTTTACGCGATTCCCTTTTGCTTATACTATGTTTACGTTATTCCAAATTAACTATAGGTAACTATCATGGCGGCTTGAAATGAGATAAAGCAATCATTTATTTACCTTAGCAACACTGAAATTCAACACGCAGCAAACGCGACATTGTCTCACAAACTGTAAGTACGTATACATAATATGGTCGGAAATAAAATGCAGACTAAACATAACCATAGTCCACACGTGCGCCGTCGATCAAGACAAGTGTACCAACACTGGCAACACCAAAACTACATGCAAAGCGGTTCAATTCTCGGAATCGGGTTAATTCAGTCTGTGACGTCATCCGCCGCACCCGCCACGCTTCCTTGTCCGATGGAATAACTGGCGTTATTAATTTATTTAGTTCCTCACTTGGCACTTGTTGAGCTGAAGCCCGAGTATGTTAGCGTTTATCGCGGATATAAAGCCCATCCTTTTGGTAGATGTGTGGTCAGAAAGGGATATTTGGCTTTATGTTCGGGATAAAACTAAGCGTGCTAGGAATCTGGAGTCGCAATACTAGTTATTCGTCAGTATACAATTCTAGTTTCAGACTTGGGAACCATTTCGTACTTCTGCCTCGTTTTAATTAATTAAGTATGGTTTCATCAGGAACACTTGCTACGTGTGCCGTCGAAGCATTTTAAACGTAACAATTTCGCAGTAAATGTCATAATAATTTTCTTGGTCCGGCATTGCTATTCGTTGTGAAGTCCTTCAGTGGATCAGAAGCCATATTGCCTGACGTGTGCGCAATGATAACATAATTTTCTTTCTTTCGCCACAGATCGTATCGTTGATAGAAACAAACAGAATTGGTGATTTAGGTTAATTGGCGGAGGCGACCGAGCTCGCCTAAAGAACAAGCCTACAGGGTGGTTACCATGACAACTTAATGAAATTCAATTCCGATTCAGTATATAGGCTCACCCGCTGTCAGATCCATATTAAAAATGACAGCTAAAACCTGAACTGAGTCGGAATTTAATCTCATTAAGACGCCATGGTAAGGCTCCAGGATTCAAATATTTAATTTTGAGTATTATAATAATATTGTAGCAGCGGTAGAGCGGTGAGTTAATGATTACTTATTTATTTATTTATTTATTTATTCATTCATTGCAAAGTCAAGTACATATTTAAAAGATGTTATATGAGATTAGTAGGCAAGTACATGACGCCCTGCAAGGGCACACAATAGTAATTTATCACTAAAGTCAAAAATTTTTAATTAACAATGTCAAAAATATAATAAAATTAGATGTCATGCCTTATAAAATATTGATTAAATCTGTGAATTATAAAATAAAGTTAAAGATTTGTACTTCGCCGCAGACTACTCGGTAATTTAATGTCAAAATATGAGAATAACACGTATGTATGTTATGTATTATCTTAGCAATAATGGCGATATTAATGATTATCGTCTCGCCCACAAGATGATCTAATCAATTTGACCGCTATATATACCTACATGCATATATTATTCATTCACAACAGATGCACACGTGCTGTTGACAAAAACTTGCGAATATGGGAGGGTAGAGTCATCTTTTGTTGATTAATTCGGCTTAGTAAAGAAGTTTTTTTCTGTGCGTATTTAAGAGCCTCACTGCTAAGAGACGTAAACATACTTATAAATCTTAACCAAATATTATGATCATGGAATTCCACTATTTTTCTGGCTATTTCCAATTAGCGGGACGAATATTAGAATTGCTAAGTAATGCCAATGCTATTCAGGAAATCAATTGACACCTGAATTAAAAAAAAACTGCAAGTTAACCGGAAACTGTGAAGGCTAGCGCTATTTTGAAAGTCTAACATAATATATGACTATAATTATAGACATTAACCACGGAAAGAGGAACTTAGTTCTGTGGCATTAACGGTAGTCGAGCTACTAAGTATAGATGATTAAGTCGGTGCATTTTGACGACAGATGTCGGGACGAGGGTGCCTGCCGCGCTGCGGGACACCAAAGTCCGTAGTTGATTGAAGCCCTGCGTCCGCGCAATTGGCACTCATTCACATTATTTTGGTAGCTAACCCTTACGTTTGCGTAGGGCGCGATAAAGCATTGTTAATGGATTCATTAAGCCATTGAAAACGCAGCTGATCACCATAACTTTCAATTATAACTGTTGTTCACGCAAAATAAGTAAAATAAACTCGAATACACTCACTACCGTAACAAATACTTACCGAAGTTATTTGAAGCTGGTCATATTGTAAGGCTTCCAGTGTTGTTCATCGGCAGAAAAAATTAAAAGCCTCGACTATCTGTGATTGGAACCACATGACGCCGCGGAACGACGAAATAAATTAAAAAACAATCACCAGATCATTTGAGTAAACAGAAAAAGTTTTAAGCCTCACTAAGGCAGAGACATTTGCTCCCGAAAACAACAACGCTAGTTTATAAGATGATTTAAGCGTGCTCCGGGTTTACTGTGAGTTTGAGAGAAAAATCTGGTGGAGTAGAAACGTTAACGTCGACGTTTTTGCCCCGAGGGCTGGAGACGTAGCGTGGGAACTCTCGAGGTCAGGTGGCGGCACATGTGGTACACTTCTGTTTAAAACTTTTTAAAATAATATTCAACACACTAATGTAGGTGGCAGAGATTAGAGCGTCTACGCGGGGGAGACGTAGGCTCGTCTATCTCGTGCCTGGCTGGTGGTCCATAAACAATAACAACGCGTTATTTATCTTAGTTATGATTATGCGCGGTTTACGATGAGGATCGCTGAACAGTTCAGGTTACTTTAATACTTAAGTTTAATGAAATAACCGCGAAATAAAATAATTACGATACACTTTTCGAGATGATCAGGGTTTTGCGGCGAATCATATTTTTATCGTGTAAAATAAAACGCTTCTATGTTTTTTTGTACAAGGAAGGATGTTAAGTGGCTAAGCTTCGTTTTTTACTGTTGATATTATATCTGTTTGCCCATGCTATGTAGTCAGCAAACATATCTTCATTGGTCATACATGATCGGATGCGAAGAATTACTCTGGCATAAAAACTAAATCTTTGCGACAGAGTACCGCCCAGCATAGGCTTCTGTTTGTCACACGAGCCCGTGGGATTGCAGCGATAATGGTCAGGAATTCACGACGTGGGTGTCCGTCTTACGCTCGCATTATGAAGCACTTTTTATACCTCCCTTTTACATCCGAAGGCCTAATGTGCATCGGTGCGCAATCGCCCACACTCTCTGAATGGAACACACCCAGTGATTCCTATTTGCGCTGATAAAAGGCACCAGAAATTCTAAATATCAAAGCAGCCTTTAAGGTTCTCTTGAATCTACAAAAAATAATCTCGCTTCGGTTGTTATGGTATGTGTAAGTTGGTATAAACATGGCCGGCGGAATACTTATTTGTGCAATTCCGTAACGAAACGGCTTGCTCGTCGCGTCCACTCGGCGAGTCATTGTCGGACGTCAAATACATTATTTAGCGGGTTGAGTCGGTAGTGGGTGCGAGTTGCGAGGCTGTGCCGGCCGGCAGTGCTCGAGAGTAAGACGGAAGCTAACGTACGAACGCCCACACAGTGAGCGCTTGCGTCAGAATCGAATCTTAACCTCTAATTATCACTTCCTATTGTACTGGAAGCCTCACTACACGGACATAATAATTCGTACGATAATTTCCCAGACAAATAACAGCCTCCTTTTCAGACTCTACATTTGTACGCGCGTTATATTTGTCATGATCTAAGTATATCATGGTTGTGAAGCATTTACAAATTAAGACTGACGGCTTGTTTTTAAAATTTCTGCTTAGTTGCTAAGGGACTGTGTTTAAATCATAAAACACAGTTTTCTCTGAATATGAAGTTGGAGATGGAGTTTTACTGTAAAAAATATATATATGACGAGAACTGAGCCTCTATTATAATATACTAGCAACCCGCCCCGGCTTCACACGGGTGCAATCAGTGTTTCTCTACTATATTATACGTTATAAACATACCTCTTGTATCACTTTATCTATAAAAAAAAACCATCAAACTCCGTTGCGTACTTAGTTTTAAAGATCTAAGCATGCATAGGGACAGACAGTCAGAGGAAAGCGACTTTGTTTTATATTATGTAGTGGTTTTCACACAGTAAAAATGTCTCGAACGCGTTCACGTAAACACGTCTCAATTATATAGATAGGTACTTTGGAAAAATTGGCAGCGCTACTTGTGGATCGAAACATCAACACGCTGTTCTCACAGTACTTGACTTTTTAACGCGAACGCGTCCATGACGTATTTTGTGACCAAAAACTTACACTAAGCATATACCATAGTGTATTGTAGACACACGTACTTAGCTATGTACAAAACAAGAAGTGACAAAAAAGTCTTTGACGTATCAAGGAAGGTCACACGGCAAGCCTAACGAACAGAAATAAAGGACATTTAGATGATAAAGTGTCTATTACGTAGCAGTCTTACTTAATCCAGGAATTGCGGTTCAATATGACCAAGTGCATCGGATGACAGCCACTTCCCGGTTCAACGCTCGTCGGCGGCAATGAACACTCGCCGACTCACAAACTTATACTAACTAATGCAAGCGATGTTCATTCGGCTGCAGCTTATAAAGTCCTTTTGTTACGTCTACAGACTTAATCGGATTGAAAGGATCGTTATTTATTACTTGCGCGTAGTTGTTGAGTTAAAGATAGGCCGTTAGATCTTTCCTCAATTTACTTGAAGTTATAATATTAGTTGCGTCGTAATTTTAAAAATATCTTGAGCTAAATTTAGTACGGAAGACACAAATTCAGAGAGCTTAGATCATTGTGTTGCCTACACATTCGTCGTAATCATTATAATTATATCGGTGGCTTCTGCGTGTGGTTGGGGAAGCGAAGCTGTCACACACGACTGACTCCGCATCAGATCAATTTATTTTTTTCTCTCCACTCTCGGACAAGTTAAGTGATTTGTTACGTCATAGCCTTGAGAATTGTCTACCAGTCTCTCATTTCCGGAAAAGTCCCATAGTACATAATACAAGAGACTAGATTTGGCCTAGCTTGCAACCTAGGCGAACTATTACAATTCAACAGTTTACTTTTATTTCTTCCAGTGTTTATTACGATTATAAGCATTTGTCCCTCTTGTACGCGCATATTGGATAGGAATAGAAAGAAAAATTAGCTTTAGGTTCGCGACGAAACCTGCCGTCTAGCTCCTCATGAATAAAGTAATTTCAATAAGTAAATTTTCCGCAGATTGAAACTCAGTTCTTTATTGTCCGTGCTAACAACTGAGATAATCGTAATAAAATCACATACTTACCTATTGTTATCATTTTAACTTCATCACTATCACGAAAACTGTGGAGAAAATAATCTTAAATACTTATTTTTACTACAGATTTAATTGATTTTCTCGTGATACCGTGACTAATGTAATACTTTTATGATGCACTTATAAATAATTAACCATTATTACATAAGTAAGACTGCAATAGTTTTATAGGTTGAGTGGAAGAAGCACGAAAGAAGTCGGGAAAATCTTTCGAATATGGTGAAAATTTGTGTTAAGGAAGACACGAGTAGAGAAACAGAAAATTACAGACAAGAATTATTGTTTTAGTTTGTCAAAGACATGTTCAACTGATTGATCTCAATAATTATAAACGCGTTCCAATAGATTCTGCATAAGTTTAATGTGACACTTCCCTTGAGTTGATACCTATACATACACATAATTAAAATAGTAAAATTGTATCTACATTTTCAAACTACTTACAAAATTAGACAAGCAATCATTCCGCTCCTTAGAGCGTGTTATTCCGGATTGTTTACAAACGTGCACCATCGTCATTAGGCGTCAGTAAAGTTGACACAAGCAAAGTTTTACCGAAAACTGTTTTCTACATGACTCCCTCACTCTTTCCAGAAACAGGCGAGAGGCAACTTTTAAACGATAACCATTTTTTGCGATATCATCTGTTGATGCGTTGATGCAGCTTTGCTTTTGATTTGAGCCTTTTAGTAAGTGTAACACTGTGTAAGTTTTTGTCGTAATTATAATTTCGAATGCATTCTCGTTAAAGTATCAAACACAAGCCGCGAATAATATATAGCCGACTACTTACCTGTTCCCGCGACTCCTATCTGCGCAAATTAAATTATGTTATAAGTAAATTAACTGTTTGTTAATGTGATTCTGGCCACTAGAAATGGGTCAAATATGACTTGCAAGTTCAACCCACAAAAACATAATAACTAATAGGCAAGACAAGTTCAAAAATAAAAGCTTCTATGAAACTGGCACAAATAATTTGTTTCCATTAGGTAATGAGAACAAAAAGACAAAAACGGATCGTTGTTTACTATTATATCTTAGACAATACGGAAACTGTGCTACAGACACCATAGAGTGGGTCAAGACCGACCAGTGGCCACCATCGTACATTTTAGAGCCTTTGACGTAACCGCGCAGAGTTATGTAATGCAAGTAATCGGTTTAGTCGATACGTTGAAACAATATTTAATCGGTGTTTGTATAAAATCTTATCATTTCGTAATCTCGTTACGATAGAAGCAACCAGGCAAGTATATGTACGTCTGGTACATATCTAGAGACACGCAACTGTGTCAGACTGGCTTTGCTGGATGGGATTAATGCCGCTAGTTTTTTGTATAACATGCTACTCATGGGAAAACAGGAACCACTTAAGTTTCATTGGTAAATGATAAATATAAATTCATTATGTGTGTTTCTAAATATTTTTATTTAAAGAAGATTTACTATTTAATAATACATCACAAACATACCAAATAGGTACGTAGGTACTCTTAATTTTATGTCATGCGACAGGTTATCACATAAACATTTAAGTTGAAATTTTTGATTTTTTTTTACTGGTGCCGGTGAAGCCCTGAGACCCTCATTTTCTTTTGAGTCGTACCTACCTAAGTAAACATTATCTATATCAAATCAAGCTTTATCTATCTCAAATCAAGCTTAAAAAAATGAGGTTCAAGGTGTTAAGCTCGCTGGTGTTATTAAATAGTTTTAGGAAAAAGAGCTCGCGTCCCAGATATAAGTAACTACTCTCAATTCAGCTGACAGCCACCAAATCAGGTCTGAAACTGGTCGCAAAACAAAATTCCAATTACGTCAGCTTAGTAATGATTATACAAGAGCCGAGCGTGCAACGCTAGATCGTGGAGAAAGCATCGGCCTTGGCAGTGAGGCGCAGCCGGGCGCGTCGTCGCGCGCGCAGAGGCAATGTTGCCAACCCTTTGAGACTGTAAACCAGCCATTTAACCTATTCAACTACAATGACGGATAATGGAAAATTGAATTGATTCGAGGGAATGGGCAAAAATCGTAGGAATCATGGTATAAGCGATGCGGCTAGCAACTATTTCGATTCCCCTTTCCTTCCCACAATCATGCTAAACGTGATCTTAGACGTGATTTATGTATGTATGTGTGATGGATAATATCCTTCACTACGTAAATTCAAAATATAACGTAAACAAGTACATTGGTTGTAGGTAGGCATATTTGATATGGCGTTGAAGAAGTTAACAATTCAAACTTAAATGTAAGAATATTACAAGAATTTCCTAAAACACAAACTAATTTTTGACTGTCAATGTCAAGTGTATAATTTCATCAGTTGCTTTATTTTCAACATTTTCCGAATGTTTTGTTTTGATCACTTTTTAAAATCAGTAAAAATACGGAGCAAGATGGAAAACGGATGTCAATGAAAAAAACAGCAAATCTACTCTATTAAAGTAGTAGGGTGGTAACACTGCGCGGCGGCAAGCGGCAACGACCGCGTCTTCTAATTGGCGCGAGTTTTCACGCATGCGCAACACACTTTCGTTGTCAATGAACTTGGAAAGCGAAGATGCTATGTCATTGTCAATCGCTACAATACCTGAGAATGCGCTCTCGCTGCGTAACATGCACGGCGGTGCAGGCACGGTGGGTGTAATGATGCAATCAATACAGTTTCTATTGCAGATCATTGCGCGTCTGAAACAATTGAATATCCCGAAGAGAAACTTTAGAGATGTATAGATTCTAGTCTGAATATCTTAATTCCATTTTAAGTATCATTGACAAAAATTGGAGAACAATGATCAAAGAAATGAATAGGTACTTAAATTTTACCACAGTTAAAGTTCGTTGTCACAGGTTAAGCATGTATTAATTAATTCTAGAAAAGGATAGGTGTACGGCTCCAAAAAGCGACTTTACGAGAATCATAAGGTATGACCGAACACAGGAAACTTGAGTTGGGTCGTCTTATTCCTCCGAGATTGGATCGAATGGATTTTCATCGTTTTTCCACTCAACTCTTCTTTTATCATTTTTTACGAGCTGAGGTTATTAATGATCTAAAAGGCCGGGTGTATGTTTTCCTTCTTATCTGACTTTAAGTAAATACTTACATAACTTACACAATAATGAGTCGTGCGGATTACCTGAAATGAGGATGCAAAGCAGGAAAAATAAACTAACATAAAAATGTCATTTTAGCTACAAGCTTTTTGCTGACTCTACTTTTTGTTAACTGTACTTGCATTGTCATCCGTCCTACATATATGTGAACCAAATTTCAAATCAATCAGGCCAACCGTTGAAGAGTTCCCTCCTGTGGAGACGGTCCTGGATAGACCATCAGAATTCTACATACCAGATTATTGTATTGTCATCTAACTTACACAAGTATGCAAAATTTTAGCTCAATCTGATGAAGATATCTGCTTCAAAATTGATTCGCAAGATTTCACCCTGACAAACATCATATATACGTTGCAAGTTAATTAGTTGCTTGTAATAAATAACTTGTAAAAAAACCTTTCTGCCTTAATCATTCGCATCCCCATATCTTAGGCTTTGTGCCTAAGCAGGTACTAACTGAGAATTCTATGCCTGGTTTGCTATTAGGCATCACTGTGTTAATAAGAAGGTAGAGCTGAGGAAAACCAGAGATTTCATTAAAAATCCTAATAGTTAAAACCAAAACAACATCCAGTTTTCGCTCGGTAGGTATTTTACAAACGACATCAATCATAAAGCCCAACCAGCTCACCGGAGGAAATTACGATCGGAAACTCGATTAAGAAACAAATGGGCAAGCATTTTCTAAACAGATTGATCAACATTGCGTGACTTAATTAGTCGCTAATAAGGCTTCGGGTGACGGGCGGGGGATGCCGGTGGGAAAGTGTGGGCGTCGGACTGTGCCGCTTCGGCGGCCACGAAAACAGCCTACGGCACAAAGGATGCGCGGAGACGCGGTTTTTGCTTTTATTTCAGGGTATTTTATTTCAATTGGCTTCGCTTGTGACGAAAGTCTTCTAACTCTTGTTTCTTAATGTTATTGTAAACGCACGTGATTGGTAAACCAATAGGAAGTGTTGCTTCTTGGCGTCCTTGGCACAGAATAGTCCGTGGTGTGTTTTAAATCTGTGGTTCCCTGCTTTAAATATTTAACCCGGACTGTAAAAAGTTACCTCATATTTTGTTATTCTACGTTTACAAAATTGTCAACCTGCTGAATGGCTACCATAGAAGGTAGTCTAATGACCATCATTGCGAATCAGACTAAGAAGCCCCAGCTCTATTAGAATAACATCAAGAAAACAATACAATTCAATCCAGACATAGTTTCATATAATTCGTTTCCGTTTTCCGTAAGCAGCAGACTTCCTTGGCGGATCCATATTAGTTGTTGCTGCTCATTATCTTACAATGACGTTACATTCGCATAAGATAATGTAACGCTGGGCACTTATAGTCGTTTGCAAGAGAATATAATTACACTTCCAAGGTTATACAAGTTAGAAAAATATTACAAAAGTTCAACAACTTTAGGAAGCTTCCACTTTAAAGGTTATTTAGTGACTTTCAAGTTTCAATTAAGCTAGTTAATAATGTCGTTACACCACAGAACCATAGAAAGACACTTTTTAGCGGGTAGGATCTTGTCATCTTACTCGCTAATAATGCCGCCAAGTAGCAGTGCTTGCGTTGGTATTTTCTGGTATGCAGAGTAGGTAAAACAGCCGATAAAGAAAAATAAAATATATTCGCATTATTGACCTGAACTGAACCTTTTGTGAAAAATAGGGACCAACTTTTTCTCTGCTCTATTTTCAAAAACAAAACAAAGCTGTCGTCTCCATAGCTTCCGCTGTTCAAAAATCACAGCACATAATAAGAAAGGCTGAGGGGAACCGCGCTCCATTGGCGCCGCGTTACGCGTTGCGCCAGACCCTTGCCCGGTCTCGGCCCATCTGACACAAGTGTCACCGCCGCGGTCACCCCTGTATGGGACAATGGGCTTCATAAAAGGCTTTCGATAATAAGGAATATGAAAAACAAGTGGGATTATATCGCGATCTTGAAATTATTTGAAGGATACATTATAGGCGTAGGCCTTTGTTTCTACAGACACTATGCGTATCAATTCCGAAGTTAATACATAAATAGTAATTAGGTACTCTACCTACTTGGACTAGTAAGTACATAATTCACTTGAGTGAGACGGTCGCTACCCAAGTTATGTTACTCACATTTTCAAATTAGTAACATCACAGTTATACCAAACAAACAAACAAAGTTAGCTGAGTGACTAACTAAAATGACTGTCTGACAGATTGACTGTCAGACCTAATCACGAGAGCTAGAGACTTGAAATTCCTACGGGATAGGGAATTAAGTACTAACCTGATGGCAAAGCTAGTAGGGTAGGTAGGGTAGGTCAAATACCTATTAGGTTGAACTTGGTATGATTGTCAACCTTGTCTTTGAATACGTAGATATTAATGTATTAAACTAGCTAGTGAACAAAAAATGTAAAAGATGTGGTCCACTGGATTTCAATTTGAAATTTGATATGATTCCTCTCACTTCGGTAAGTTGTAAATACGGATAGCGAGAAATAGCGAGTTTGCAAAGTGTTTCGCTTGTAAAAGGTTTTAAGTTAGTTAGCGAGGATACCGTTAAAACTTTAACCTTTTCCTCCACTCTTTGTTACGTCCTCTGACATCTTATAAGTGATAAATATCCATGGCGCCCGTGTATGTATTTATTACTACGAAACGGGTGGACTTTGACGTTGTAATTTGTGTGCCATACTTTAAAGTACGGCACACAAATTACAACGTCGAAAATCCAGAAATCCACCCAAACACAGACACATCTATCATAACATCAAACATCATAGATATCTGTCTTTTTTTTAAATAGGGTGGCAAACGAGCAAGTGGAGCACCTGATGGTGGGACACCCGCATCACTAGAGTACCTACCTATATCAGATGTGTTGTCATTGTCATCCTAGATAGCTATTATGGGATACCTCAAAAAAAAGAAGACCGCATTAATTTATTAAAGATAATATCAGGAAGTTAGCGGAAAGTCGCGGTACTGGCACAGATAGTGAAATAGGGTACCAACAAGACTGTTTTAGTTAGAATATTGAAATCACAGGCTAGCAGAGTCACCGATATAGCCGGTAATGGCAGCGAGGAAGTGAGCGCGCGGCCTTGACATTTCGCACGTACCAGCCTTCACTAGGAAGTCGGAGCACCCTGTGACTGCGGCTGTGGAACTGTAGGGCTACCTCCATTATGTTTAACCGACTTCGATATAGAACTGTTCTGTGTTTGACCTGTTGTAACTAGATTTTGTTGGTGGGTAGACACGATGTCCGCTCGAAGAAAATGGCTTATGACAAATGTACAGTCTGAGGGTCTTCTCCCAAATTCGAAAATTGTGAATTCGTATGATACTCTCCTTCTCACGCTCACTCTGCTATTAAACACTAAGAGTAGGACAGCACTTTTTTTTCAGAGCGAATCACTTCAAGGACGGGATTCATTTAAAAACTCTGCAGTTCCACTAAAACCAAGTACTTATAGGTTTAACAGAAACGTAGGCTTTATCCAATCAACAGCAGCAACCGATCAACAAATATCTGACTCATTTTAGGCTACTAATTTTATTCATTTACAGACCTACTTGTTTACATACGTATATTTGTCGATTTAACTCCGATTTGCGGTAAAGAACCTTAGTGGATGAGGCAAATGATTCATTGCCATATTACTTACATTCACACACGTTATTCAATGATGTGTTGTGTGACCGCTATCCAATAGAAAAGTTTTTTTTAAACCTTAGTTATTTTATTGATTTAGAGAGCTCTACCGTTATTAGATTAGCTAGAACTGAGACGAGATAAAAAATACAGCTGTCGGTGCATGTTTACTTTCGTTTATATTTTCATTAAGTAAATGCAGGTTAGCGATAAAAAAAATGGCGTCGTTCTCTCTCGCTATAGTATACGCGTAGACGCGCACTAAGTATATCACTCTTTCTCTAAGATCGCTACTGTTTACGAAAGTTATTCATCTATGGTTAAAAGCGAGACATTAAACTCCGAAATTTTCGAAGTTCGTTTCACGCCCACACTAATAGTGACTAATTTGAGAGTGAGACGGACGGTAAGATACGAACTTAAAAAATCTAATTTCAGAGTAGCCCCTGAGGTAACCCTACGAACGCGTACGGCATATCGCAGCGGCAGCGACTGAGATGGTGGCAGAGTATCCGGCTGTTCAAGGTTGGGAGGAATTTTAACGAGTTTGCAGTTTACGCAGACGTGTTTGTTGTTACCACGCAAATACGCTCGAATATGAAAGAGTTTGAAATACCAACCGCTTGACTATAACCGTTAGGTACAAGTTTGGATACAGATCCGTTTAAACATACGTTTCAATGGCAAGTGACGATAGTTTTAAAGTCTGTAATGATTTCCATTCTGGGTGTCAAAATACTGACATTACTGACCAGGGTACCGATTTTTGAAAGCACTTCACTCGATGGTACCACTAGGAAGTGGTGAAAAATTACCCTGAATTTGAAATGTGAAGAGTGCGAAGACCCCTCGAGTACCTAGAGGAAAATGCACTAAATGAACTAGTAAACTAATTTAAAATTGAATTTGAGCCGCTGCTTTGACCTAATACCTAATATGATAATATCCATCTTTTTACACCAACTGTTCAGTCATCTGTAGTAAAACCTGGGTGAATAGTAGCAGGCTAACTCTAGCTTATATCGTGGATGTTTTAGCTTAACTTTTATAATACATATATTTCCTATCTCTTTCTAGCTTATATAAAGGTATATGTCGGTAAGGGACTAATCTATGTACCTACGTGATACCTACACATTAATTTAAGCACTAGAGTTGAGCCTTATATTTAAAATCGGTCGTAGAGTGAAAGGTGGTTGTCTATAGACAAAACAAAAAGTCAAGTCTGTCCCTTATTGGGGTGCATTGAAGCGGAGTGAAGGACAATGCACCCGCAGCCTGCAGCCACTCGAACCTGCAGTGAAGCGCTTCAAAACCCCTTTGTGATTGGACGAGAGAGTAATAAACAGGTGGACGGGATTCGTTGTTCATTACAGTCTTATGGTGTATTGTGGAGGTGGTGAAGTATGTGGACGGATGCCTCGAAAATTAAGATGCCTTCGCCCCGGTTACAGTATTGTTTTTTTTAAATAATCTTTCATAAGCCTTCTCCTGATAATAACCAACCCAACAAAAAAGAATTAGCGAAATCGGTCCAGCCGTTCGTCACGTTGTGATGCGGTGACCATAGGGAAGCAGGGTTTTATACACCTATATTATATTATTTAATAATTTAGCCAGGATAGCTACTACTCTATGCGCTTGGGTGCCTGTAAATCCTGTAATCCCTCCCCACATTGAGAATGAATGAAACAACTCGAATAATGTGTGTGTAGATTGTGTACTACCTCAGAATAGAGGTCTACAACCAAGAACTGATATCTTCTTCCCTACACATTCCCCACGAAGACACCCGTGCTATCCCTGCTGCAACCCCATGCTTTAGGACCTTTCCCAGTAAGTACGTTGATGAACATATATTATGATATCTAGGATACCACGGAGTGACTAGTTAGGCCTCTTCTCCTAACACCTACATGCAGCATTCAGAGAGACACGACTCCTAGTGACCATATGCATATTGAAGACACCAAGGACCCCAAGATTAATTTAGACAATCTACAGACTATAATGAACCAGTAACACAATAGATGGAAAGTCTGTATCGGTATTTTGTGCAGATTAATTGCGAGCAATCTGGACCATTAATATAAAGCTAGCTAGAATTAAATAGCATTTGTGCCTACTATTATAGTGTCATCCAGTGAACCAGCTAAATCTAAGTGAATGAGCTGTTTCACCACATTCCAACTCCAACTCACAGTCCGACAAATAGTTTTTTTTTTCGTGTAAACTTGTTCCTAGTCTATTTGCAGCTATTATAGGACGCCTAAATTAGGAACCTAAAAGGCCACCAGTGACGCCGCGCGCATAGCAATGATGCCGATAGGTATGTCATTATGTAGCACCTGACTCGAATAATAATGAACTATTTTGGTCTACGCGTTTACTTTGTACCGTGGGAATGTTATAATATTAAAGTTATTAGGTATCGAAAAAAAGTGGTAGAGTACCCATTTCTTTTGACACCCATCTGCTTGCTGAAATCTAAATAAATATACTTAGGCCTTTAATAAATATTTATTTAAGTCGACGTACTTATGTGTAGTTCTTTTCACCTGATGGTAAGTGAGCTCTACCTCCCATGAACACTGTCAACATCGAAGGATTGTAGATGGGTTACCAATACCATACAGCCTAAAGGCAGATGGAATACCTTTAGTACTTAATTTCAACGGCTGTCGTAATCTCCACGCCGTAAACACCAGTGTAAGCACTGCTGCTGGGTGGCAGGAATAGCGAGTAACAAGTTGGTGGTAGTAATCCAGACGGATCTAGCACAAGATCCTTACCACTCGCAGAAGCACAAAAGATGTTTCTTTCTTCAAACATCTCCCCAAAGTTGATAGTAGGTTTCTTCTAATGAACGCCAATCCATACGGTACGAGCGTGTGCCTTTCGCATCCACTTTGGATGAAAAAGAGACTAATAAATGTTTCATCAAAAATTGTTGCCATATTCAAGCATTTTCAGATTGCGCCGTCGGGTAAAAAAAGGACGCATCTGAAATAAATTACAAGCACACAACGCCATCTAGTGTCAAGTAGACATTACCTTGTGTTCTATCAACGAACTAAAGATGTCGCGCATATTACAAATTTTAACTAATTGAAACAACGAAACTATTATAGGTTAAAACTTAAGTAAATTATATTGTTGTATGTGTGAGTAATGTGTGCGAATAGACAAATTGACGTTCCAAATTAGAAAAATGACTTAAGTCTCATATCAGTTCTCTACTCGAAATATTATAGACGGGATATGAATCGCGATTACCTTTATTGTTTTTTTTCTGTCCTACTACATACTACATACAACAGGTCATTTACTTAAGTTTTTCACCTATAACAAATTTGAACAATACCTACCTCCTTGCTTGATTTGTAACACCTACTATGGTATTGATTTTAAACCCACAAAACATTAAAATACGACAACAGATAGGTACATGTGTCCATTTTCCAAAGAAATACGTGACCGGAAGCAATTACAATAATATTCAAAGTTCTGAGTATCAATTGATGCCATTATTTATTACGAATTTCACATGAGGTACGTACGTGATGTCATGCAGGGGTATTAATATTGCTACCTTATACATTCACTACGGATCCCGCTTTAAAGTTTACTTCAACGCCTAGTTGGCTTTTTGTTTGACCGCCAAATATTGTAATTCGTATTCCCTATACACAACTAAGTAGGTACGTGGCAGGTGCGCGGTATGTACCTAAGGTGTGCTTACAATCTTCAGCTGGATTTTCTGTTTATTGTTAGACATCATATTATTATTCATATTCAATCAAAGGCATTGAATGTTTCATAATAAGTGTTGTTTGGCTAGGGAGGGATACCTTCTGCCGGGACCAGTTTGGATGTACTTACTGAACTAACTCGTTTCAACGGATTTCCATCCATGTCAAGTTATAGTATTCATTCAACATATGGGGCAAGAACATATAACTAGTAGCTATTAGATTAGAAAACATGTGATTGGATCATGTTGGATAACTAGCTTTTACTGTTGCTTAGCCCCAACTCGTATATATGACGAGACCATAGACAATTTAAAATATGTGGACGGGACTTTACGTCTCACTGCCTTGGTATGTGGTATAGTGGTATGAGACTCGACCCACAAACTGTCTGACGGACTCATGTTCGAATTTGTCACACAGGAGCACGCTATACTTCCAATCAATATTATGAATGATGCCATAGAGCAGAGGTTTAATTTAGCAATCACAGTTTCGGAACAATTATTAAATTTATTACCCTTCTGTCACACGCAAAATTAAGTTCTACTCGCCTGTTGTTAAAAATTGTTATGTATTGACATGGTTTTGTACTGGAGCATAATAGTATGCCACGAGCCGTGCTTAGTGCAATGCAAATTTATTTTATTAAGCATGCATTATCTTTTCTATATCTATTAAAACCACTCTGAGAACGGATATAGCGTTAGTCATTCACATTCCTTTTTTAATAGTATATTGAACTGCTTGTATTGTTTTTAAACATTGTTTTTTTGCATTCATTCCTTATATGACGAACTGGGATATTCATATTATCCATGCAAATTAAATTTGAATATTTGAATCGCAAATGGATTTGAGTAGGTAAGTAAGTATATACTTAGCTGGCTGGGTGCTGATAGGGACGACTACAGAAAGCTTAAGAATTGAAGAGGAAAAAAGGTATAAATAATTTAATTATGCCTTATTTACTTTCAATTAGATAAGGAAATCGATATTGCAAAAATATACTTACTTATACACATAATTATGCACATTCATTACGATTTAGTTTCAGACACTTCTTAGGTAGGTTGGTAGGTAGGTATCTACTCATTATGGGCATATGAGGTACTTATTTATCAATAAAATTTTACGATAAGCATTACAGCAAAACAAAAATGTAAAACAGCAAAACCAATGCACTGTAAAATTCAATCATATCTATATTAATAATTTCGTGACCGGTTACGGTAGACTCGATCGAAACGTTGCCCGAATGATAGAACGTGAAAAAATAAAAATTTCGAGTCGACAACATGTATCCGCAAAATTCGGATTGTCGAGTATTTTGTAAAATTCTAACGGTGCCGATGGACAAATCGCAGTCGCCATATTGGACACCACAGACTAGCGCGAAACTGACGTTCCGTTTCATGCTAGCGCACATACGCCGTGCTATTTTTCTTAAACCTGAGATTGGCCAACATAACCATAGAAAAAATAGAATAATTGGAAATGGATGATTATTTTAAAAGTGCTTGGTGATTTTTCTTTTGATAGGAATAACCATCCTCAGCTACGGAAAAAAGTTTCCGATTTTTTCCGTCGAGCCATATATTTTATAAAAATAAAAAACATTTTATTCAGTCACTCGGCGGTAGTGATGTAACGAATGTCATATTTTCGACATTAGCGAATGCAAATGCGAATATTCAGTTATTGTTAAAATTTGGCACCATTTGTCTATGGCTTGGTGACTTTGGTGGCAGTCCCGTACAAACGAAGTACGTTCCGTTTGTTTTTTGTTCCTAGAATAGCCGAGTTGAGACGAACGAACGCATCTGATTGAAATGTCATTCCACTCTATGTTGCCAGATGGGCTATTTAATTTAGCGCCAAGCCAATGGGGCTATCTCGCTTACCGGGCGGCGAAAATTATATAATTAAACAACTACTAGATACCCTCATTTTTTTTTTATATTCGCATAACATTCGCAGTAATTTTGCGAATGGGAATGCGAATGCGAATATTCCAGATATATGGGAATATTCGCGAACGCGAATGCGAATGCGAATATTAGTTACATCACTACTCGGCCCTTATACGGCAGTTAAGCAGTACGCCAATGCATATCAAATTAAAAAAAAAACTGCTTGAATCTGTAGTAGAAATGTCATCACATTTCTAGCTAAAAGAAGCAACGGCTAAGTGGCGCCGTCTGTAGATTGTTCGTGTTACTAAACCACTATGGTAATTTTTATTGAAATTGGCATTGTTCATTTTTTTTAAGCTGTGCTTTTAACACCTTTATTTGATAGAATGGACTTTTTTAAGAAACTAACTTGAATATTATGCTTCTACGTATCTTTGTTTATTAATAATAAATATAAATATTTTTCGCTGTTTGATAATTTGTTAATTTTGGCAGGATCCCAATCGCCTTCGTACAGAAATATAAAAAAAGGTTTTGTCTATATGTCAACGTCATAGGTCTGTAGATGTGTGTGAATTTAACGGCAAACTCACGTTTAATGTCAACAATGTTCGCGTGTTCGAAATTATTTCCGTTCGTTGGCGTTGTTATTGTTTTCCGTGCTGTTTTTGCTTTTTCGTTTCACCCCTGCACATCTTTCCTGACTTCTACTTACATTAAAATGGTCTTCGCAACAATGCATCGTGTAAACTTTGAAATATTCCACATTAGCTTGCGTACACCATTTCTTCTGCAAACCTTCTCGATTTTCACAATGATTTTGTTGGGGCTATAGTTCGAGTCATTGTTGCATCCCGGCAGTTTTTTTTTTTTTTTTATAAATATCCATTGTTTGTTACAGTTTTATACTTTGAATTTGCTTTTATTTCTAATGTTTGTAGGTTAAGTCAGAATGTAATGTTATGATGTAGACGTGACAGTGATAGCGTGACAGATACCGTAGCTAAACTTTTTTTTTTCATTTATGTGGCAAACATTTAATGGCCGATTCTTACATAAAACATAAAACCCGGTCGTTAGATCAAACAAAGGTCAAAACTTACTACGTACTTTTACAAAAATATCTGCAATCGTAAAGTATTTTTGAAATCGGACAAGATAAATCGGTTATTTGATGGTTTTCCTCCAAATGGTTTTCGAATTGGATTGGAGCATACTAAAAAAAATGACCAATGTCAATTCCCCATGTATGGTAGTAACACAAACAATCTACAGGCGGCGCCACTTAGCCGTTGCTTTTTTTAGCTACAAATGTCATCGTTTACCACAGATTCAAGCAGCAATTTAAAAAAAAATGATATGTCATTGGCGTAGTGCTTATCAGCCGTATAGAGGCCGCCGAGTGACTGAGTAAAATGTTTTTATTTTTATAAAATATATGGCTCGACGGAAAAATAAATAATAATAAACAAATAAATATCATGGGACAAATTACACCAACTGACCCAGTCCCCAACTAAGCAAAGCTTTGTGCTATGGGTACCAAGCAACGGATAAGAATACTTATATAATTTAGATAAATACATGCTTAAATACATACAACATCCATGACTCGGGCACAAACATTCGTATTCATCATACAAATGTCTGCCCCTACCGGGATTCGAACCCGGGACCTCTAGCTTCATAGTCAGGGTCACTAACCACTAGACTATCCGGTCGTCAAATCTGAAACTTTTTTCCGTAGCTAAGGATGGTTATTCGTATCAATAGAAAAATCACCAAACACACTTTTAAAATAATCATGCATTCCCAATTCAAAATAAAAACGGATTTTCAAACTTTAAAATGGCCGCCCTGTAAAATTTCCATTTTGGACTCATCAAGTTGTTCACGCCATGCACGGATATATTCTTGCAGATAATTTCAGTTAATGTGAATGCTATCACATCTACCTATTTTTGTATTAAAATAATAAACAGTGATTCGAAATAATGGCTACACATTCTACCTACATTTTGTACCTACAAGTGTATTATGATTTAAATTTCACCCGAGCGAAGCCGGGTTTTCATCTAGTACAGTAATAAACTACTGTTAAACCACTGTTAGGTACCTACTGGGGCCTTACTATGACGTCTTAATGCGATTCAGTTTAAGTTCGCTCACTGTCAGATTCATACTAAAAGTGGCAGCTAAAACTTGAACTGAGTCGGAATTAGGACGTCATGGTAAGGCCCCTGTTTTGTAGAGTCTGTCTAACCAAAGCTGAATCTGTAAAAGCGCGGCAATTTCAAAAAATCATGACCGGGTAACACAGGATCACTCACACAGCTGCAATTTTCTTAGAGAAATGTCAATTTGACATACAACATGACACCTCATATAGACACACTTAAAGACAAAATGTTGCCAATCAAGTAACTACTGGGTTCAGCTTTGGTTAGACAGACTCTACTGATTTGTGGGGTTCAATGATTATAAAGACCAACCAACAACCATAATGAAAATACAACCACCACCACCACCACGCGCTCACCCACAACCTAGTTACCAGCACCTTCGATCTCCATGCTGGCGACGCATCTGCAATCATCTGGTGTTGCGGGCACCCATTATCAGTGCTGATCATTGCACTTACCATTGGGTGACACTAGCTCATTTGCTACCCTATTTCGTAAATTAAAAAAATCATAACCCCCCTTGGCTTTGTCGTAGTCGGGTAAAAACAAGGAATAGTTAGGTTTAGGCCTGGCCTTATACTCTGAAATTCGATTTTCGAAGTTCGTTTCGTTCCGTTCCTTTCTCACTAATAGTTATTAATTTGAGAGTGAGAGGGACGGTGTGATACGAACTTCGAAAATCGGATTTCGGAGTTGCCCCCCTGAATGGGTCTATGCGATTTTCAATTAAACGCACATTGCAAAATAATACACATGTCAAAAGTTTCGTTAACACTACGAAGAAATGTAAAAATACTTTTACGAGTACCAGCAGCGCATTTGAATTCAATCGTTAAACGAGGATACAATATAAATGCTTGGGCAGTGCGTGTCGCATGTGGTTCCTTACATACATAGTTATTATTCACATTTGGCACAACGAGAAGTAAGTCATCGACCCCGTAGGGCTTTGCGTCAAATGGGGAAATCCAGTTTACTGCTTAGAGAAGAAATCGCAGAAACAGGGACTTACTTGATGACAAAGTAAGTAGATTATGTAGTCTATAAAACCTTAAGCGTTCATTATTAATGAGATTGCACACAAAAAAGGAACGTAAAAAGCATCCATCAAAGATAATTGTTATAGTGACAACTGACGCCATGATACCTAACACTGAACTAAGCCTTCACCCAGACCTAGATTTCATCTATCAGATAGGTAATACGATACATTTCAAGGACTTCTGGACCCTAAATGAATAAATTACAATTAAGAGATTTATATTATCTGACTACTGTTTTGATTGTAAGATTTTCCGCTCAGTCTATACTTACCTATCATTCAAGGAAAAATGCAGATAGGAAACCGTATCAGCGAAAAACCAAAGTTGCGGGAATACCCCGATTTGTTTTAGTTACCACAAGATCCCCAAGACAAATTAGTGCCTGTAATATGCCTATCACGCGTTCTACGTCTACATCATGACAATGTTCGAACTTCTGCTACCTAGGTATTGATTGACAACGGAAATAATTGAGACCAAGAAGTTTTGAGTTGGGCATCTCTGTGTGAGAAGTCTGCAATCGGCGTCATAGCATCTCATCGCATGATTTGTGAACAATTTTCTTTATTGCTGAGCGTCTATTAGGTAATTAACTTTTATCTTCAATAGAGAATGTTTCAGTACTTATTGCAAAATAAATATTCTTAAAAAGCAAAAAAAAATAGCAATAATAACAGCGAGGAAAGCAACTTCTATTCAGTTCGATTCAATATTTTATCAAGTACGATTCAAAATAACCGATGTCTTTGCAGAATGCGATTAGTCTTGCCTGTAAGTGCGTTGAGTCGCAATGTCGCTTCAAACTAAGCTACACACATCAAAAAAGCCTTGGGATAATCATTATCCCTAGATCAATTTGATGTTTTGACTCGGTAGTAATATATATGCCTATATTGAAATGTTCAAAACTGTCAAGGGATAAAAAATATAAGTGTAGTACCTAGTTAGTCTTTATTTTTATGGGTTTGCGTTAAAGTTAAGCTTAGTAAAAAGTTAATCTGTGTAAGTAGAATGGTAACTTGGTAAGTTCTAACTTACTCTGTGTTCGTATTATACAATTAAATTACCATAGCGACTGCGGGAACGCGGCCAGCAGGAAGCGCCGCCGCTGCCGCATACAGATACGATTTGTCGCTTTGAGTAATCGCGACTTAGGGTAACCAGTATGCTAGTGTAAGTTTTCGGTCACAAAATACGTCTCGAACAAATGTAAAATACATACTATGAAAAAAGGTTTTTTTTTTTTTTTTTTTTTTTAATTGAATAGGAAGGCAAACGAGCAAGTTTGTTGCCCTTTCGATCCGCAAGTGGCGCTGCCAATTTTTTCTTACTAGAGACGTTTACCTAGTTACACCTAGTGTGTGTGTGTGTGTGTGTGTGTGTGTGTGTGTGTGTGTGTAGTAGATCAGATGTCAAAAATATTTAAATATATACTTGTGGCTATTCAAACTGCGACAGGTTTAAGGTTTAGTTAGGTACGTTTAGTGGCTGTGTCATTTTGTGTAAGCATTAATAGGCAATCCGAGAAGTGGGTCACAGTGCGGGTTGCAATTTCCTCTGGGAGAATAATTTGCTTAGACGCCGTTAATTTGACTCCTTGTAATTAAGCTGGTAACGAACGACTTGTTGATATTTCCACGCGGTGCCTGTGGTTTGTTGATTCGTTCCTTTCTTAATCGTTGCTTGACTTTAAGCTCCAGAAAAAAAAACCGTTTCGGCAAAAAAAAAAAAACATGCAACGGTTAGCTGGGACTTAACATACATACGAATTAGTAGTTAAGTTAAGCTGAATACTTATACCGATAATATTTGTATGCACCACTTAATTAAAATAATAAACAAGTAAGTATCTATTTTTTAATTGCATATTCGAATTTAAAATTGGCATTTCATATTTCATACTCTACCACAGTATAATATAACAGTAGGTACATACATACATACATTAGTTAGTAGTAGTTTATAAGTGTATTACAATAAGAAAGTAGGCACTTACCTTCCCGAATGAGTTTAATAATACACACGAACGGAATAAGTATGCTATTCTTTCGTGGAACTGTTAAGGGACGCTCATGAATACGACAATGACAAAAAAAATTACAATCGTTAACAGGTACTCGAATAGTGTCAACATGAATAATAGTTTCGCGCCATTCTTGTTAGTTGGGAACCCCGAGACTAGAGAATAATGTAAGTTCAGAAGCGTCATTTGTTTCGTCTTGGATTCCGGCAAATTAACAATGAAATAAGGGGTGATCACTGGAACTGATCATAGCGCTGAAACCTTTACCTATATACGTGTACTTTTGGATACTTACTTAGGTCCAACCTTTTTCGCTGCTATTCATAATTACTGCGATTTGACATTGTTTATCCACGCAGAGTTGGATTTAGTAGGCATTAAAATGATCATTGTTTATAGGTACTTACCTACAGACCTGTGTCTAGAGTCCTATTCTACAATATCTTATTTATAATAATAAAAAAAAATCTTCTGCTATACTTAAATATTAGGATCTAGGTAGTTAATCTACTCAATTTATGTCGCTACCTTTACCTTAAGGTACCTTTGATTCAAAAAATCATGTCAATTTGCAAGCACCTAGTTATTCGTAAAATGCCTCACATATTTCTTGGCATCACATGCATTTAAAATTTTAAAAAACCATAAGTTTCATCTCATTCTTTCTCAATTCGTGACAATTTTAAAGAACTATTCACTTCTACACGTCTTTTATTCTCATGGCGTGGCCTTATGAGAATACAAAGCCGACGCTCTCCTTATGCAAGGCGCCTGCGCCGCGGTCAGCGACTCCCGGACCCCAGGGGGGCAACTCCGAAATCCGATTTTCGAAGTTCGTATCACACCGTCCCTCTCACTCTCAAATTAATAACTATTAGTGAGAGCGGAACGGCACGAAACGAACTTCGAAAATCAGATTTCGGAGTATAAGGCCAGACCACGTGCGCGCGCGCTTACTGCGAATATCGACATTTCCACGAAGCTACCGGAACTTGGGTACATTTTTCTTCGAGTCGACGCTTCAATGTCGGTAGGTGTTAATAAGCGGAAGACGTGTAGGCAGTGCAAGATGATTATATAGTTATAGATAGCTGTACCTAACCTATCTAGGTGATTAGGTACGTTATATTTCTTAGTGAACTTATCAGTTAGGTACATTAGGATCGGAAGACTACCGACCAATTAGATGTGCTTTATAGATAGGCGTTAAGTTATAATTTATTTTATAGTCTGTAAAACCGAGTGAGTATGTGTAATAGCGATAAACGGTTCCTTTCTCTCGCCAACTACCGCCTTTTTGAAATCAGTTGTTAAATGTCCGAACCCGAGCTCTAGTCCACTTGGATTTGGAGCTACTGAGACGGGGCAAGAAAGTGCGTAATAGAACGCAGAGTTTGCCGGTCGTTTGCGGGATCGAGGAGTTGTCTCTGGCTCCGTTGGGTAACCGTGGCGCAAGGCGTTTGATGTAACCTCAAGTACCGCAACCTTTCCGCTGACGCAACATCCAGCTGCTCCCGCCGACGCACTAAATACTGTCAGCCCGGCAGCCCAGTCGATGCGGAAATAATTAAATTACTACACCATTACGTGGTCTCAAACGCGAACAAACGCCTGTTTAACGTACGCATGCATCATAAACCTCACAAACGACTCCGGTTTATTTTTAATCTCTAATATATTACCCGCGAACTCTGACGCGTCGGGAAACGTATAAATTAGATTTTGTTGCAGCAAAATGTTTACTAACAAAGATGTTTCGGGCCGTTCCTGTTAATAATGTTGGACTGTCACAACAGGTTCACCCTTGGAAAAATAAATACACTTCAACAGTTCACTGTCCAATTTTCAAAGTTCAGAAATTACATAAGGGCAATGTGAATGTAGGCACTTAATATCTAACATACAAAAGAACAATGGAATAAGCTCTGCCTTTACATAAACGGAACTTAAAATGCTGAAAGCACGCCGCTTCCCTCCGCCGTGCCAATGCCTGATGCGCGCGACGTGGATCATTATTTAAAAACAAAACACACTCGTTGACATAATCGCGCCTCCATATTGGGCAAAAATACATTGTTTGGTATGTTCCCGAACAATAGAGTAACAGTATAGCTGCTTCTTATTCCGCTCGGACACGGAGCCTCCGCGGAGGGACCGGCTGGAGTCGGTAAATTCCGTACATTGTAATTCAGATTGGATGTCGCAACGCACGGCTCGGCATGCGACAATGCGGATGCTACGACTCGGTTTAACGCACCTCGAACTTTGACAGCTTTGCTTACGAGCATAAAGACCAGACCAACCGCGCAAACCCAACCGTAGCATGGGGCAACTTTGTCGCCCCAGTTCACGCCTGACTACAAAAAAATAGTCTATATTGAACAGCTCTATAAAAACAATTACTGTTTTTATAGAGGTTCTTATTATAAGGAAAAGATGGAAACTCAATTTCCGGCACTGTGAATTTTTTAACAACAAATCAGCTTATTCTGTTTAATGAGTGATGAGAAATACTTAGTTACTTGGTTTTAAAATTCTGCGTTCTATTCTAGCATACCAAATAAAATTGATCGTTTTTCGAGTTCTAAGTAGAAATAAAATAGATCTCAATATACCGTTTCAAAAAGCTCACCGTATAGAAAAGCTCGGGCTTCTAGGAAGCGCCATCGTTTCTTCCGCGTCTCCACCCACTTTATTAATCAGTAAATGTCTGGCGGCTAATAAAAATGCGGCATTTATAGACTGGCCGTCTAAAACACATAAATCTGAGGCAAAAGAATGGCCCGATCCCTGTCCGACATCAGAGGAGCGGATTTCTTAAGACATCGTTTTTCATTCAGTCCATAAACTCAGGTGTTTATGGGAGAAGTCATATTTTTTTGGCTTATTTTTTATTAAAAATTAACCGTCGGAGATTAACGAAGAAATGTGGATTTTTGATTTAATTAAGTGCCTACATGGTTTGATGTCAACTTTTACTGTAATTGAATACAAAGACTACATGGTATACATTTTTGCACCTTAATAGTACCTACCTTACCTAACAGTCAGTGCAATAATAAAATGGTGCAAAATATGTATAATATTTCAAGTATGTTACTTTTATTATGTGAATTAGTAACCTGTGGCAACTGTGTTGGTTGATCATTAGTTTAAATAATTATAATAATATACCTATAAGTTGTGTTGTACCGTTTATGCCCGAATAAACATTAAAACATATTTTTATACGCATTTTTGTAAGTACACGACTGTAGGGGCTCTCTGTAGTACCTACCTACGTCCTTCCTTTCTAACATAATAAAGTAGACATTCTTATTTTAATAAGAACATTTACATTTCGGTAACATTTTTACGCTCTTTTTTTGTATTGCAAAGGTATTTTAATTTAAAATTTCAAAGGCCTGAATATTTCGAATATTTTTAATGATTTCCGACTTGTCAACCAAACAACTTCGCAACTTTTGAAATTGGATCCCGAAAAAGAGCATGATTCGTGTTTCACACACAGCGCGGCGACTGCATTGTTTGACAACACAATCACAACATTTTTATTTCCATCAATCGACATTATTGTACAAGTGCCGGATCTATAGTTTTTCTATCAAACAATCAAAACAGACTCGAGTTGCCTTTGACTACAAACGGCTGCCGAACTTTTGTCAGAGCTTTTGTGGAAGCTTTTGTGACATGCCGACGATACTGAAAAAAGTTTTACGCTTATGACACAACATTTATCTTCTGTGAGAAACCGCTTTTTACGCTATTTCCTATATACGGTTCTGTTTGTTATATTTTTTTATAAAATCGGATTATCGTTTGCGTAAAAAATCTATTGTGCAAATTTTTATACGTACCATTTTGTGTTTAATTTTATATTTTGAGCGGCGTTGTTGGTTCAGATTGTATTTGTAGGTATTAAGTCACTTCAAGCAGAGATGCAATTTATTTGAAATACTTCTATTTAAAATGCAAATACAAAATGCAAAATACCTATTTTGTATTTTGCATTTGAATACCTTTTAGTAAAAAGCATTTTGTATTTTATTTGAAATACCTTTTGAGACGTATTTTGCATTTTTAATATTCATTTCAAAATGCAAAATACTTTTTGATTAAGTTTAGCCAACATTACCAGTCAAACAAAATTAAATGAACGACTCACTAACGTTTGACTTAAAAATTATTGTCAAAATGATCATTTGACAAACTTTAAATATCCTGATAAGCCAACCTTTTTAAAAACTTATAAAATAAACCTAACCAAACCTAAAGTGGGCCACGCATAAAGGTTTTTCGATATTTTAAAAAGTTCACAGTTTATCAGATATAAATTTTTTGTCAAATGTGAAATGTAAAATGTGATGCTTTTGTCAATAATTTTTAGGTCAAATGGAAGGACACCGAAATGAACGAATGAATGACGCTTGTATTCCTGAATTTGACCGATAGAGGCGCCTGGTAGCCATGCGTGCCCATTTTTAGGGTTCCGTAGCCAAATGGAAAAAACGGAACCCTTATAGATTTCGTCATGTCCGTCTGTCTGTCTGTCCCTCCGTATGTCACAGCCAATTTTTTCCGAAACTATAGAACCTATACTGTTGAAACTTGGTAAGTCGATGTATTTTGTGAACTGCATTAAGATTATCACACAAAAATAGAAAAAAAAACCGGCCAAGTGCGAGTCGGACTCGCGCACCGAGGGTTCCGTACAAATTCGCCAAGTTATATAAATATTATGATTAGTTATTATTATATTGAGTATGAGTAAAATCCGGTGTTAGCAGAGCCCTGCTCTTAAGCAAAATGTAGGCACAACAATAAATTTTGGGGGTTCCCCATACTTAGAACTGAAATATCAAGACACTTCCAAAGTGGTAAAATGTGTCCCCCCCCCCCCCTGTAACTTCTAAAATAAGAGAATGATAAAACTAAAAAAAATATATGATGTAGATTACCATGCAAACTTCCACCAAAAATTGGTTTGAACGAGATCTAGTAAGTAGTTCTTTTTTTAAATAATTTCTGTCTGTCTGTTTAAGTAACCAATATAAAATGACCTCACACTGCCTACACTTTGCTTAAGAGCAGGGCTCTGCTAACACCGGATTTTTTAATAACTTGGCGAATTTGTACGGAACCCTCGGTGCGCGGGTCTGACTCGCACTTGGCCGGTTTTTTTTCTTCTTTGGTCAGAGTGCGCGCCTTATGTCTGACTAGTGAGGTGCCATTTGGCTCGGCATTGTATCTCTATTCTATTTCTCATGATAAATACCTAAAATAAATATAAATCATTCGATTTGGTAAAAAGGTATTTTATTTTGAAAAAGTATTTTGAAAATACCTATTTTGCATTTAGCATTTGAAATACAAAACGCAAAACTATTTAGTATTTTGCATTTGAAATAGTAAATCTGAAAAGTATTTAGCATTTTGTATTTAAATGCTTTTTCAAAACCATTTTGTACATCTCTGACTTCAAGTAATCTAGATCCTACACTTACTTTAGAGCCTGCCACTTGGCTTCACCCAAAGAATTCAATTGATTAAAAATTTGTGAATAATTTTATTCTTGGGGTCTCAAAGATCAAGGCGTGTTTCTGACTTAAGGCTGAAAACTAGAGTATTTTACAGGTAGCGGCACGAAAGTAAAACGTGGAGGGGAGATGCGCAGTATGAAAAACAACATCATTTTCATACTGCGCGTATCCCCTCCACGTTTTACTTACGTGCCGCCACCTGTACTATAGTGCTAAACTTTATATGTTTATAATAGAGTGGTAAACAAAAATTAAACAATTTTATTGTTCATGCTTTATTATCACCTATAACGACATCTGTTGTTGAATTGCAACACTACACTATACCGCTCTATAGCGACATCTAGTGCTGCGTAGCATAACTATAAAATACTTGGAAGACACTCGACCGGACGGTTATTTTGAAAATTTATTAGATACAGATAAAAAATAATCGTTATTTCAAGCCAATTAAAAATTAATTGACTTTAATTACACCTATTTAAGTAAAAATATTAATGCTGATGTTGAGATGATATATCTAAGTAAATGAGATAAAGTCCGCTTGGGTGGGATCGTCTGCAGTTTTTTGACGCAAACAAATGTCACCTGTCAAATGGTTGCTTGCTCGGACATAATGCCTGCAACTTTTAATTAAATTAAATTGCGGCCGTAAATGTATCAAAATTGGATTCTTCCTACAGAGAAAATGCAAACCACCATCAAGGAGCTCTTGGATGCTCTTGGGTACGACGGCCATTTTACATTCTGACGATTAGTTTCACACATTGGGTTGTCGTTTGGTAATCGTTTGTTATTTGTTTACAGATGTAGTTTGGACGCTGATTCGGTGCTTGACTACATACAGAATGACCCTAACTATGGCAACAGTAATCTATCTTCCAAACAAGTTAACGAATACGCTCAGAGATTGGCGCTGAAAGCATCCAACTCTAAGACCTTTATCAAGAAGTATGAGGAGCTAAAAAGTCGAAAGTGAGAGCTCTTGACTTTGTTTACATGCTTCTAACGTTATAATTTGTCATTTTAATTTTCAAATATTTAAATAAATTAAGTTTGCCATTTTAAGTGGTTTCTAAAAATTTCAGCACAGACAACTTGCCAGATATCATCCTGCTTTTCTACAAACTAGTCTTTGATGAGAAGCGGACTAAATCTTCGAAACCCAAAGTGGCTCCAAAGCCTGTATTAGGAGACAATAAACACCAGATTACCAAAGAAGATCTCCCACAGGTAGTATTATTGTCACCATTAAGTCATCGAAAATAAAACAGATTTATTGCTGTTGCATGGCTGGGACAACATGTATTTTGTCGTGTTGGAGTTTGAAATTTTTCATATCATTTGGTTTATTTATATAAGTAATTTAAGTGATGAATGAGGATGTTCCTTTTTTATTAATTTTTAACTTCATGTTTGAGGGTCCATCAGCCCCAAGCCGCAGTGAACATATTAAAATCAATCTGTTCTTTCAGTGTGGAATTATCAAATTTCTTATTAATATTTGTGCACAATTTTTTTTTTAATCTAAATTCTTAAGTGCACCTGTGTGACTATGCCAGCCTCATTGGATGTCTCTTGGGTCAGATTCATCAACTAAGCAACACTTAATATTGGATACTCCACCTTTATCTATTATATTTACAGATCAAAGATAAACTCTTAAAAGCAGTAGATGAAAGTAAGAAATATGTCATGAAGTCCTTCGAGGAGAAAGAAGCCAGACTACGCCCAAATTGGTACAGTAGCCTGGACCTGCCGATGTGGCAGAAGGACCATCCTGCCATGTCTTGGGATTTCCCTAAAGAGGCTGTGCCTATCGTTGCTTCCCTGGGTAAGTTTGTTTTAACTAATTAGAAAAAGTTACAATGGAGTTAATATGATAATTCAAATTTGTATTGTTTTTTATTTGACTTTTTTATGACCTTTTATATTTGTTTGTTTGGTTATTTATTTATTTGTATAATTAACTGGAAAAAACACATGCTTACTTGAAATTTAGTGTGTCTAGCTGCAATGGTTTTCAGTATTTGGGCTTATATACACATGGTAAAATTAAATTTGAGGGGAGCTTCTATACATTTTTTAGGGTTCCGTACCTCAAAAGGATCCCTTATAGGATCACTTTATTGTCCGTCAGTCTGACTGTCAAGACCCTTTTTGACCCTTGGCCGGTTTTTTATTGGTGATTTGGGTTGATAAAACTAAAATGCAAACTAATAAATAAGTAATTCATAATCAGATTATCCAAACATTAGCCTATATGGTTGTCTCAATCGAATAAGTGTTATTCTTATAATTTTCAGCTAATGTCCCTCTAGTTTCTCAGGAAAATATAATCATAGATGATCTCTTGTATTTATTCTCCGGAGTGCCGGGCAACTACATAGTACATCAGCAAACGAAAGACACATACGAGGCTCGTAGCTTTACCATATCTGAAGACTTGGATGACGCATTGAAGCAGATAGTTCAGCAAATGTTGCCGCTCGCTTCAAACTACTCGATTGTGAGGAGGTTCATTGAACACTGCGACATGTGGTCCGGTCAGGTGCTTCACGCATTGGTTGCCGCTATTGAAATTTTGTTGAAGGATTATTATGTAAGTATCTAGTAATAGGGATCATGTTATAGGCGATGCTAGCAACCCATCACTATTTTGATTCCCCTTTCTTATACGCCTGCAATCATGTTAGATGTGGCCTCAAGGCTTTGTTACCTTAGGCTCTTACCCCGTAATTACGATTAAGACGTGATGTATTCATGTGTTTCTAGTAACGAAACATGCTTAAGTACTTTAGTTGAATTAGTGATAGTTGACAGTAATAGTCTGATCGGTTTATTTTAAGTTTACAAATAATTTCGCATTGGACAATTTACAGAAAATAAAAAATTGTTTTATGATCTTGTATTGATTTTAAATGTAGCAATATAAGTTATTGGTTTCTTTATCTTACAATGAGATGATATCCTTTAGGGGGTATACTAAATTTGACCCAGTATGATCATGTTGTATGACATGATATAATTCTAACACTGTAAATATGAAGGTTTGTGAGTGTGTGTTTGAGTTATGTTAGTTCCTTACGCTAAGCTGCAAGGATTGGGATTAATATTGAATCAAGGTAGCTTATTCTGTAAATTAATACATAGGCTGCCTTTTGTTTTGAGATAAAATCTTTCGCATATTAGGTAGTGGTTCTACATAGACAAAATCACAAGCAGAAGCTATTGTATAATGTTTTTTATGATTTTCATGTTCTACTTTCAGTAACTGTAGGTACATTTGATATTTTCAGACAATGATAGCTCAACTAGAGACCGAGCATATTTCCGGGGAGTTGACTCTACAGAAACTCTGGTACTTCGTTTTGCCGACCATGCACACCATGCAAGTCCTTGCTGCTATTGTCACGCACATAGGACAGGTAAGTTATTCCAATATATATGTACGTATTATTTATATTGACAGACCGCTAACAATGTGCTAATGCCCTAGTACTTTTGCTCCATGACTCAACAAAAAAACACTTCAAAAATCGAACGCGATTCATTCGTATTTCAAAATAAGCTCTTAGAGCAGGGGTTCCCAAACTTATTTTGTCTACTGCCCACTTTGAGAATAAATTATTTTTTAGCGCCCCCATTTTTTCACCTACTTCTCTCTACACAACGCCCCCATTTTTTTTCTGAGTCTCTTACCGCCCCCTTTTAGGCCTGCAGCGCCCACAAGGGGGCGTTATTGCCCACTTTGGGAAAGGCTGTCTTAGAGGATCTGATAGCCTGGTACTTAAACTCTCCCTCCGTCGTACGCCTGACGCGAGTTTAACATTTTTTACCCATCCCAAAAGAAGTTTTCACTTCAAAAATATAACTATGATTGCAGTCATTTGAGAGCTTCCTGAAGGGCATTCTGTAAAGTTTCTTTGGTACTTTGCTTGACAAATCTGATATTGGCTAACATAATGTTTTGTTCTAATTAAAAGGGGTAAAGTTGCAAATTGACGTCAAGGAATAGACGAAACTACAACCTGGCAAAAAGAGTAGAAATTAAAAAGTGGCAATACTGTAGTGTCGTCCCGTTTTCTTATACCTATAGATTAGAAAGGGACAACACTACAGTATTGCCACTTTTTAATTTCTCCTCTTTTTTGCCAGGCTGTACAAAGTTACAAAGCCATTTTTATATTTTTTTTCTTGCAACTCACTTATGTTCATTTTAGTAAATTTAGATATAGCCAATCTTTTTTAATATTACTTAACAGTCAGTTCGGGGTTACGTAGAGTTAGGGGCTTAGTTCATGTTATTTTCATATTTTGCTTATATTGTAACGCTACTGAAGTACCGACATGTTTAGTTTTGTGACCCATAAAAATTTGTACAAATGAATGTAAAAATTCCAGAGTGAGCTCAGAGGGGGCAGCGTACTGACAGCTCTTCATGACAAGACCAACAAGTTGCTGGGCGACACGAGAGCGCAAGAGATCTCCCTTTTCCTCACCGAACGCGCCTGTAAACCATTCTTCTCTATTCTGGACCAGTGGATACACAAAGGCATCATTGTTGATCCGTTTCAGGTAAATAAAAAATAAGTTTACTCTTTTTTTTCACATCAGAAAAAGGTAAACCTTGAAAAGTTTTTTTATTGAAAAAACACGTTTTAAATATTGGTTACTACAACATAATAAAACCTTATTAAAACGAATTACAATATTTCAGGGGTTTTAAATTGTAACTTGCTGTTATTTACTTATTCTTAAAGTGTTTGTTAATAAAAAGATTGTTTATTTTTTTTCTAATTTGAAATAAATATAGCCAACAAAAAATTAAAGCCACCTTGTTCAATGAAGATTCAACAGCTTTGAAACAAATATTGACATTGGAAAATTTCTAAGTATGTTTTAAAACTATACATAACTATACAGTCTAATAAGGAATATATTAATACTAGCTTCTGCCCGCGACTTCGCCTGCGTAGAATTATACATATAAACCTTCCTCTTGAATCACTATCTATAAAAAAAAAACGCATCAAAATCCGTTGCGTAGTTTTAAAGATCTAAACATACATGGGGAAAAACAGACAGCGGCAAGCGACTTTGTTTTATTTTATATTATGTAGTGATTAACCCTCTAAAACCCACCATGATGCTCTATCATCATCAGCCTATGTTCGTCCACTGCTGAACATGGGCCTCTCCCATGGCATGCCACTGAGCACGATCCTCGGCCACTCTCATCCAGCTCTCGCCAGCCGCTTTGCGAAGATCCTCGCTCCACCGAGTACGTATGAAGCTCGACTAATTAAGCTTTATTTTACCCTGCAGGAGTTTATGATTGAAGATAACGAGCTTGTGAATAAAGAAGAGCTGCCGGTAGATTATTCAGCAGATTACTGGGAGAAGCGGTATAGCATACAAAAGGACAGGGTTCCGAAGTTTCTTGAAAAATACACAGACATAATACTCAGGACTGGGAAATATTTAAACGTCATCAGCCAATGCGGTAAGGTGCAATTCCAGTCATGAATAATATTTAAATAATAGCAGACGTCATAAACTATCAAGATGATGCATGTTGAGTAATTAACACCATAACAGTCCAGTGCCCCACATGTGGGTCACGACGAGCTAGCTCAACAAGTCCGTGCTCCACATATGAGTCACTAAGAAACGATCAGGTAGGCACTCAAATTAGTGCATACTGAGCAGGACCCATGTAATTTTCTGAGACTATTAAATGCTTAAGACTAACCCCCTTATTCATAAACGCTATGTAGGCTTCTGCTAACTTAGCAATCGTTTGTCCTAATCTGTCACTTTGACATTTACCTTTAACAGAAAAGGACAAACGATTGCTAAGTTAGCAGAAGCCTATAGAGCGTTTATGAATAAGGGGGTGATTATGTAGGTTAACACATACTTAATTATAATTTAATTTTAGGCAACGCAATAATGAAAACAAACATAGAGGAGATCAAGTACTCGCTCATCGAACAAAACTACAGCGGTGTCGTTCAGAAGGCATTCGCTTTCGCCAGCAAATCGCTTCTAGAGCTGCTCCTTAAGGAGTACGATCTCATGGGGCGACTCAAGTCCGTCAAGAACTACTTTTTCATGTGCCAAGGAGATTTTATTGTACAGTTCATGGATGCGACGGAACAGGAGCTGTCCAAAAAAATTGACGACATTGTGCCATCCAAATTGGAGTCGTTATTGGGACTCTGTTTGAGGTTAGTTACAGCCTTTCCCCAAGGTTCCTAACGATATGTGTTCTCTTACCCCCTTATTCATAAACGTTCTATAGGCTTCTGCTAACTTAGTATTCGTTTGTCCTTATTTCTCACTTTGACATTTACCTTTCACAGATAAGGTCAAACGATTGCTAAGTTAGCAGAGCGTTTATGAATAAGGGGGTTAATCTTTAATTGGCCGAAGTATGTTCGGGTGTTGTCTGCTTACGTTATAAGAGCACGTAAACAGCTCATGTCTCTGATGGCGTCTGTCAATGGCTGTCTTTGTTATTAACACTTTAACTGTCCGTGCATTCATATGAAATGCACTGAAGACTGCTTGATACGTCCGTACATTACAGGTAATGCACAAATGTACAGAATCCATTTCTTATGTCACATAGGTAGACGTGGCTAGTTTGACGGTGCATCACATATGATGCATGGACAGTTAAAGTGTTAAAGCGTGTGTTTATATTAAATTTGTTTCAGACTTTCTGCTGCTAGTCACGATCCTTATAACGAGGATATGAGGGTGGAGCTACTTCCTTACGATTTGCAGTTCCAGATGTTCAAGATATTGTACATAGAAACAGAGGATGAAAAAGGTATACAAAATTATTAAATATTAAATTTATGCTGCCTCAAAAGCTTCATCCTCGCCTTATACATTGCGGGGTTGGAAAGATTGCGACCGGATAATTTTTATGTCCACAAATCAATGTACTCCTAACCAGATTTGGTTCGCAAAGAGTGGATAGAGGACGTGGAAGACTTGGCCGTCGCTATAGCGTCACGCTTGCGACGTCAGCATGCTTCATATTTAAACTCGAAATTGAGACGTTAACGTGAAGTCGTATGAGACGTTTTCGGTGTCAAAAACTTACACTAGACGCCCTGGCATTTAGACATCGGTGGGAGCTGCCTTAAGTATAGTGTTTAGCCGGAGACCGAAGCGATTTATCTTGCTAATGCATGTAGCCTGTGACTGTTTTAAAGTATTTTATTGAATCAGGCGTTACTTTGCGGAGGTCCATTTCAACATTTACCTCGCTACTCCTTGCTATTAGTAACGGAGTAGCAAAGTAAATGTCTTTTGTTTATTGTCTGTTTTAAATTGTCATTATACCTTTTTTCACAGAGTACAAGCAAAACAAGGACAGTCCGCCATTGACCGGTATTGAAACGTTCACATTCGGTTTAGAAGTGAAATGGCCGGTGTCCCTTATTCTCAACCACAAAGCGATTGCCTGTTACCAGATGATATTCAGACATCTCTTCTATTGTAAACACGTTGAGAGGTTACTTTGCAAGTGAGTAAAACCATTATTATGTGGTTCAGATTAAATTAACGCCCGCGCATTAGACAATGATCAGCCCATATTGTCCAATGCGCGGGCGCTCGTAACCACATTCATCATCTCTTTCTCTTTGTATAAATTTTGAAAGAAATCGTGGCGCGATTGTGGTTCCGAATGTACTATCATCAGCTACTAGGTATCTATCTACTACTATCTGTGTAATATGTCTATGTACTTTGAACTTTGTTTTTTTGTTACGCTTTCACATCTTGTTTGTTTATTATGCCAAAGCATGTAGACAGTTTGAGACCCTCCAAAGGGGCCGTCCATAAAGTACGTCACATCAATTTCATGATTTCTAGAGATCATGTTCACACGGTTTACTATGAAGACTGAAATTATTTTGTTCGTGTGTCACAAATCCCCCCAAAAATGTGTGACGTATGTTACGGATGACCCTAAAGGACAGGATAGTTTTCATCCCGGAAAATTGTATAGGTACCGCTAGCGCGCGGTAAACGACTCCTCCGCAGACTACCCCCTTATTCATAAAATCTCTACAGGCTTCTGCTAACTTAACAATCGTATGTCCTTATCTATGAAAGGTGTCAAAGTGACAGATTAGGACAAACGATTGCTAAGTTAGCAGAAGCCTACAGAGCGTTTATGAATAAGAGGGTAGGTCATGGGCAATACATTTTTTTAGCTGGTATTTAAACAAGTATTTTTTTCAGAGTGTGGCTATACAACAAGGTAGTGAAACGTTTCTCCGAAGCCCGCCTCTACGCGGATGCGTTTGCGCTGCGTCAACGGATGCTGAGTTGCATACAGCATCTGCAGTACTACATGTGCGTGGAGGTCATCGAACCCTCCTGGTGCCAGCTTATACAGAGTCTTGAGAAGGTCAGTGTCGTTTGTTCTTCTAGAAAAAGCATCTTCGAATAGCCCCGCTGTCAACAGACTTGCAGTAACGAACCCCTTTATTCATAAACGCTCTATAGGCTTCTACTTACTTAGACATCGTTTGTCCTTATCTGTCACTTTGACATTTACCTTTCACAGATAAGGACAAACGATTGTTAAGTTAGCAGAAGCATATAGAGCGTTTATGAATAAGGGGGTTAGACTCTTTAGCAGGTCAGTGTTATTTATTTTGTGGTAACAGGGAACTCCATATAGCCCCGTCGATAGTCCGACTTGCTGTAGCTAAGAATTAATATTGTAATTATAAACTACTAGCGGTTGCGCGCGACTCCGTCTGCGCAGAATTTGCTTATCGCTATCCCGCGGAAATTATGTGATTTTCCGGGATAAAAACTATCCCATGTCCTTCCCTGGGACTAAAATTATCTCTGTAACAAGTATCTCTCTCTCTGTTACTCTCTCTCTCTTTAGTGATTCATTATTCGTATCATATCTACTAGGTACTATCTAGTTCTAAAGGGATGATATGTTTCAATAACAGTCTTGTTAAGATAATTTATTTTAAATAAAGATTTCACAGTTATGGAAGGCAGTATAAAATATGAGATTCTTATGATTACACTATCAATTAATAGAATGTTTATAAAAAAATAATATAAATGCTATGCTTAGCTATAAATACTTGTTCTCTGCTCTAGAATATAATACTACCTCATGATACTAAAATATCTCCGAAACTTAAATATATTAGTGTTACAGCTAAAACTAATGTTAAAACATAATATTTAATACTTTCGGCGAGGCAAATAACTATTGACGTATCTGAAGTGATTCTTTCAGCAATTTATGTAGCTCATCTATTCTAGCTTTTAGTTCATCTATTTCCGATACATTCGTTTTCTTACTGATAACAATTTTAGCGTTCTTCACAATTTGCCTGTCTAGTCTGTAATTCTGACATCTTTCGAAACAGCACCCACCGCCTTCAATGTCTTCGTAGTCGTCCCCGAACTTACCAGTGGGCTCTGCGTGCGGAATCTCTATCACGTTATCCTTGTTCGGTTTCACCAATATCCTGTATTTTGGTAAGAAGTGCGGGAACAAGGATATGCGTTTGGCTAATGGTTTCATGCACAACGTTTTCGGTTTTATTATGTTGAGATCGTGAAACCAGTTGGGGAGCCATGCGAAGCAAACTGAAGGCTTTAAGTTGCTTTTGGTATTGCCGATGAGAACGCTTTCGAAATATGATATTAGCCTCACTCTAGAGATGTGTCCAACCAGCTCGGCATTCGCTCTGATCTCTTGTGTATCGCTTACAGCCAAGCCGTTCAATAAATTGAACAGAACAATTGGAATCATAAATACGAAAACAATAAATATTATATGACTCGTTACTGGGAATGTACTGAACTTGATGGATCCGGCGTCGAATTCACCGGTCAACATAACTATCGTCTTGAACAACGACCGTGCTGGATCTTCGAAGAAATCTTCTTCTTCTTCTTCACCTTCCTTGCCGGTGTTATTTGGATCTGGAGCCGTCTTACCATCATCTACAATCTCCTTTCTGAATAGCGTGAAGAAGCTTAAGGCAAACGCAATAATCAAAATGCAATACCATAGTAAAAACTTGAAGAAATTCCAAGAAACAGTTTTTAGCATGACGATGTTTGTTGACAGAGTTGGGAACTGTCCAATTAGAAGAACCAATTCGGCAGATGATAATAAAATGGCTACTGCTGACAGTTGTTGCTTTGTTGATTCTGCTGCTGAGTCATAGCACACGATCCAGGCCGTAACAAATATGAGAAATATCTCCATCCAATTCTCTATACTTTGCAAATATCTGGTCGGTGATACTAGCAATTGAAATAATTCTCGTATTATCAAAAGAATCAACCCAATGGCGGCACCGGTATGCGTTACAACATTTAATGCCTCAATGGAAGAATTGGAAGTGAATTCTTTCTTTTCTGTACCATATCCGAGTATAATGTAAAGAATCAGACACAACCATAACAGGGAATAAAATGTTATGTTTGCATAGAATAAACAGCTTATTCTTTGCCATTTCAAATAAAGAAAACTGGTTATCACCGGATGTTTCAAAAGCGGTCTGAGCTCTTCGTTTCTTGTCATGTATAGAAGAGCGTCAGTTTCTGGAGCTAGAATGGCGTCACATTCTTTAACGTTATTGTTTGAAGTATCGATTAGAGGAACTTTGCACACTTCATTTTCTACCGAATTATTAGGATAAACCAGGAAACTGTATTTCATGTGAATTTCATAATCGTCGTCGCTGGCTCGTTCGCCGTTTGTTGTGATGCATTCGTCCAAGTATGTTTCCAGTGTTTTTGCATTAATATCAGCAAGCGGCGGTTCGTTGAATCCATTACGTAAACCTACGCAAGCTCCATTCCTTAACAATTCCAAAACTGTTTCATTATCCCCATTTCTAGCGGCGTAATGTAGAGCAGTGTTATTCTTAATATCTGGATGGTTTACATTGATGTTGATTTTAGGATGCTTTAATAACAATTCCAAACATCCTTTATAGTCTGCGTTGGCATTGTTTCCATACGATCTCATACCTTTTACAGTGGTTTGTATCAAAGATTCACCGTTGACGGGTTCAAATAATGTAGACTCGTTTTCGACGAACATTTTTAAGATCTTGCAATATCCATTCTTGCAAGCGAGTACTACTGGCCTGCTTGTCTCACCCGAACACGTTGCATTGGGATCGGCACCGGCATTTAGTAACGTAGCCACAACCCTTTCCAAACCTTTCTCTGATGCAAACTGTAACATTGTGAACATTCCATTGTTCGCAGCTAATACTTGGCGATGGTCGTTTTTCTTTACCAGTTTAGTAAAATCACGAATGAAATTGTTTTCGTCATGCCGGCTGAGATATGAAAACAATTTGTCACTGTTGATAACCTCTTCTGTTTGTGCTGAAGAGTCGAATTTTTCCACCAAATGAGGAAATGCCTCTTTTAAGAAATAGCGAGCGGTTTTCCCTCTTCTATCTTTGTAAGTATCAATGTCCACCGGGTTTCTTGAGTAGTCTAGGATAAATGTTATAACTCTTTCAAGACCTTGCTTTGCTGCGGAGTAAACTGGCGTTATTCCTTTAAGATCAGGCGAATTGGCATCACACTCCGCTTTCAGCAGAAGCTCAATCATATCTTCGTAGATGGTGAGCTCTCGTTCGCGGTCATCTTCTAAATCTTCTATTTTCTTTATTGCCATTAATAGAGCCGTGTTTCCTTTACTCTTAACGTTAACATCTATCCTGTCATCCTCTAAAAGAGCTTTCAACGCTTCAATATTACCATTTTCTACAGCAAAGTGTATGGGAGCACAAGCAAATGTTTCGTTTACTTTGTTGACTTGTACTTCATGTTGTAGTAAGAGTTTTACAAATTCATGTTTATTCGGCTCGCATATTGCTAGCTCGAGGCATGTTTTGTGGTCCGGGTACGGGTTGACGTATTCTAGATCGACGGCGCCGTAGCTGACTAGTTTCTTGAACGTTGTGAAGTCGTTGGTGCGTAGGGCGGTTCTTAGTTGCACTTGAGGATCAGTGCCGAAGAGGGAGCTTCCCCGGGACAGCTGCCGGGAGTTCATCTCGTAAGTGTCGCGAGTCATGGCTCACAACACACTGGCATCTGTAAAAACAAAATAAAACTTAAATAATATTGATCGAACAATTATCTCGTTGGACCAAATTGTTTTGATACGTTGTGTAATACTGCAACCGGTCGTTACGCCGATTGTTTAATTGAATTTAATTTGCCACCACATCTGGTACACTTTCTCATGAACCGTGTTACTATATTTAGTCTTTACTCGAGTCTCGTTAATTTCATAAGTCAACGAGGTTTTTAATGGAAATGCTAAAAGATTGTGCAAATATGCGTGTGAAGCGTCCGTGATGAATAAAGGCGGCGCGTTAGTTGTCTATAATCTTTTGTAGAATGTGTTAACGATGCTCGCACACCAAATATTAACACTGCCAGTTCGACAAAATGTTCTTTGCTTTAATTATAACCACTAGCTCGTGATTTGCTTAAACTTCAGTATAAACACAGTTTTATATATGTGGAGAATATGCTTTGAGTTTTATTAACAAATTGCTAACAAATTGGAAAATTGCTAGTTTTTAAAATTGTGCTGGGAGTACTATTTCAAGTTATGAACAATTACAATTATTCATCTCCTGTCTATGTCATATCTATTTATGCTGAGTAGGTACCTACATCATGGTGTCGATTTAAATGAAAAGAAACATGGACAACATCTTTTACAATTGTATTGTTTTCGCTTATTTTTAGATACGTTGGAAAATATTGTAATTTTGACAATACAAAAGTAACTTAAAGACGATTGGGTTTCAAGCGGGCAGAATAAGCCTCTACGTAATGAACCGAACGTAAAGCCCAATAATTTATCTTTTAACGACACGTGTACAGTACACAAATCGAATTACTTCCACTAAATTAACGCATGTTTTATCCTCGAACCGGTCTATCAATTAATCAATGGCTAGTATAAAAGTCCGTCTGACTATGAGCAGGTGGAACCTCCGCACACAATGGTAGATCTCTCCGGTTTCTATCAGGAGAGCATTGAATTGAAATATAATTGCACAAACATATGTATAAACTGTTAATGTATATGTTGTCATAGGTTTATAGCAGCTGTTGTTTGATCTGATGAAGAGGATGCTTTAGAAATTAGTTTTATTTTACTTGAGACTTATACTTAAGATTTGTTGGTTTCGATATACGACAATGACTGTAGGTACAGATTACTTGCGTTAGCGACTTACCGACCATTCCTTGTTATTAAATATTGTTAAGTAAACGAACAGACTTTGTCAATCTGAATTGGCATTGTTCATTTTTTTTAGTATGCTCTAATTCGAAAACCATTTGGAGGAAAACCATCAAATAACCGATTTATCTTGTCCGATTTCAAAAATACTTTACGATTGCAGATATGTTTGTAAAAGTACTTTTGACCTTTGTTTGATCTAACGACCGGGTTTTTAGTCAGAATCGGGCATTAAATGTTTGCCACAAAAATGAAAAAAAAAAAGGTTTATCTACGCCACTACGGTATCTGTCATGCTGTCACTGCCACATCTAACTTAACCTGGAAACATTACAAATAAAAGCAAATTCAAAGTATAAAACTGTAACAAACAATGGATATTTATAAAAAAATGTTTTGTTCCGGGATGCAACAATGACTCGAACTATAGCCCCAACAAAATCATTGTGAAAATCAGGGAAATTTGCGGAACGAATGGTGTATGCAAGCTAATGTGGAATATTTCAATGTTTACACGATGTATTGTTGCGAAGACCACTTTAATGTAAGTAGAAGTCAGGAAAGATGTGCAGGGGTGAAACCATAAAGCAAAAACAGCACGGAAAACAATAATAACACCAACGAACGGAAATAAATCGAACACGCGAACATTGTTATTGTTTTTGACGTTAAATTCACACACACATTCACATATCTATGACGTTGACAATGTTGACATTTAGACAAATCCATAGACAAAACTGTTTTTTTTTTATATTTCTGTACGAAGGCGATTGGGATCCTGTCTAAATTAACAAATTATCAAACAGCGAAAAAATATTTATTATTAATAAACAAAGCTACGTAGAAGCATAATATTCAAATTAGTTCCTTGAAATAGTCCATTCTATCAAATAAAGGTGTTAAAAGCACAGCTTAAAAAAAATGAACAATGCCAATTCGGCAACATGAATAGCTTTTCTCATGTATTTAGTTTCTGGTCCGTCTTTTCTAACTTCAATTAAAATAATTAATTACTTCTTTAGACAAAACTATTAGAAGCAACAATAACAACAACAAAGTAGAAAGTCACGACTTTTTAAAAAATACTGTCAAGTAGGAAGCATTGATGTTTTAAAAACGTTTTCCGAAACTGGTAGTATGTTGGCATTTGGCAGCGTACGAATACAATTCAAACATGTGGAGTATCTCATTGCGTTCCGATGACCGAGCACTTGTATTGTTAGCGGCGAGCACTTTATGCCTCTTTGAACTTTTCATTTTCATCTTTATTTTGGAACTGCGTGGCGTGTCGGGGCAAGAATTACAAGTGGAGTTTAGTTACTTTAGTTAAAGGTTATTTGCTGCTGACTGACTGCAAAGTTTTTACATTCATACATAAATTACGTCTTTATCTCTTACGGGTTAAACAGAGCCTAAGGTAATAAGACCTAAAGGCCACGTTTAGCATGATAGTGATAGAATAATTAATAAGGAATAAGTTTTTAGACACATTTATAAAATGATTCTTTCTCTAGACTCTGGCCTAACTTTATAAAATCTTTTACTATAGAAAGCTACACCATCAGAGAAAATGCAAAGTTTCCAATGGACGCCGAACAAGTTACAGGGAATAGTTATATAGTGTTTAGTAAAGAGGAAAACTTCATTTTTAAATGTCAGTCAGCCTACTAATCGTAGTTCCATATTTGACCAGCGACGTAATCCATAAGCAAGGGTTAGTCATAGGCTTACTGTCTGGTTACATAAAATAGCAGAACGCAAGACAAATATTTTTCCAACAAAGCCGGCAAGCGTAGCAAATTAAGCACCATGAACTAATTGAAGATTATTCTAAACATTTCAAGGAATCTTTTAGATTTAGACGTAGGTATAACGCGGTTTTGACTTCTGTTAGTCATCCAACTATTTAAAATGTAGAAGTGGGTTTTAATTTTAATTAATTTGAAAGTCGGAGTTATCGTACATAACATATTCTTAAGTTTTAGGTACATGTTTTGTATGTGTCAAAATATGTAGTTACTTATTTAAGTACTTAGCTTGTTTTATTGTTTGTAGGTATTTTGCTATCTAGCACTATCAAGCAAAAGAGCAAAACTGACAAGTATCGTTCCATGATCATCGTTCATTTACACACACATACACATATTACTCGTACACATATTTGACCAGCTCCCGATAATATTTCGACGCAGCTTCATGCATCGCGAATCGCGATCACGGGTACCTAACACTGAAAATGCGTCGAAATATCAAACATGTCTAAAGAATTTAATATTTGTTATTATGAAATAGATATACCAACTCGAATGTAAGTACATAAGCGATCGGTGCCGATGAAAGTTTATGAAGTTTTACAACAGCACATACGGGTGCTTAGTATGCAAATTGCATTACAAAGCATACAGACTGTATTTCATCGATTCATCAACGCTTCACTAGCAACAATTATGCAGTAATAAAATCATGTCCAAATTAACCGCTGTAAAACGTTCAAGCGAAAATTAGCTGCTACGAACCAACTTTAAGACCCTAAAGCTCATTTTTGACTGTGGTTTGTAGTGATAGTTAAAAATAATTTAATGCGGTGCGTAAATCGGTCCAATTACTTGTTTCTGGCAAGTGAGAGAGGCTAGCACGCGTGTAGCATTAATTTAATGGTGGAGGTGAAATTTGGAACAATTGCTCTGCTATTATGGCTCCCTACGCAGCCAGCCACTGGTCACGGTAATTTCAAGCTGTCGAAGGCTTAATTGAATAAACATTAGCTTCCCTTGAGGATTTATCGTATTTCGAAGCTACTTACATACATTACAGTAGCCTAGGCTTAATAACAGCGGAAATACTCTTGCATGCCTACAATTGCCTTAAATCTTATAATTTTATTCGCTCGAGAACAGAAAAAAATCGTCGCGTGATTAAAATTTTCACTATGATCAGATAGCGACTTTGAAAATGATGAAAATTCGAATACGGTTGTAAAGGAATTGGTACCTAGCAATTTAATCATTTTGGAATACTATGATGAACCCTCTCAAAAATTTACTTCCTGCATATCGAGTCTATAATACTGTTATTCCAGATACAAAATAACAAAAGAATCGCATAAATAGAAGCTCAGTAGTTCCTCAAATATCTTATCACAGTGTTTAAACAACCTTTTCACCGTTGCTTAACCAAATGGTAATGCATTGATACAATAAGCAGAATACATTATCAGCACATTATGACGTGCGAGCCGAGATAGCCGATAACAATACGCTAATAGGATTTGTTAGAGCCAACTTGAGCCTAATATCACTTCATCTTAGGAAATAAAAATACAACCGAATTGAGAACCTCCTTTTTTTGATGTTGGTTAAAAATAAATGGCCACCATCAAATATATATTGGCCTTAGTCCCATAACATGAACACTAAAGTAAATGTAGATTTACATCTTCCTTGCTAATTTGCTTCTATCTGTAATTGCTTTTCTGTAAAATAAAAAAAAAAACACTGCACTAAGGATCGGGAAAGGAGGGAGAGGAAGGATTATCATCAGCAGTTTTGTATTCAAGAAAATGGAAAAATATACTGAGAGTCCTATGCCCCCTGATCAGGGATTACAGGATGAAATGAGGGTGACGATGATGGTAGTACTAGATCAGTGGTGGGCAAACTTTTTTCATGGCGGGCCAGAAAATCACAGATATTTCAAAGAAGGGCCAAAATTACACTAAAATGCAATTTTTTTGACACATGACGCATGAACTACGTGGCTAGTCTAGCTGGCTCCTTTGCCTTCGCATCTATTATTCTATTTTATACAGCAGCACCGTCTAAATATCGTCATCCTGTGCCATAACACTCCAATTCGAAGGAACGCCGGCGGGCCGCATTAAATTCTTTCGCGGGCCGGAGTTGGCCCGCGGGCCGTAGTTTGCCCATCACTGTACTAGATAGTATCATTGTTACTTATGATATTACTATAATGGTCACAGCAAGACTTTGTTGGCATTTTAGTGCCCTTCAATTATAGCGCCATGTATTTTAAGTTTCAAAACTTGACCTTTTTCTTGAATTGATTCGTTTATTCAAATTGGTAATCGAATAATCTGATTGTAAAATATTAATATTAACATTAAGAAATAATTGATGGAATCGGTCGTTACTTTGCAGTGGTCCTTAATAAAATACAAAAATATTTGCCTTGCCTTGCTGGTACTGAACTGAGGGATAACTCTGCTTCTGCGTTAAATTGATAAATATTTAACATACGAGTATTGCTGAATCGAATTGTGAGTTATGTGTACCTACTTTTAAAGTTTGTATTGCTTGAGGAGTCTTATTGTTTTTTTCTATGCCTTCGCATATTTATCTGTCAGTAGCTTCCAACACTTTAATTTGCATATAGAATTGTGTTTATACCACACGTCCGATATTTGATATATACTCTAAACATTCCCGATCATGAGCTACTTTTGCGATTTTTAATAAAATTCGACTTTTAATCTTATTGTCAGCCATTTTTTTTCGTACATCCAAAATTAGCAAATTTTGTCAACGACTGATGCCTACACAATTATGTAGTCAAATACACATCGACAACATTGCCAATCCTAAGCATTAGCTTTTAAAAACAACGACGTGCAATATATTTTCCTACCTAACTATTGAAGGGCTGTGCTTTTGAAACTTTTTTCTTTATTATGTTTAGAAATATTCTCTAATGGTCAGCGCAATTAGCCCCTTCCGTTGTTTCTCAATGATATCGGTAAGCGGGCTTTATCTCCGCGCTACCGCTCGTACGCTACGCCCTAATTGCTGAGCACGCCTCCAACAGACCTGCTTCTTTATGAATTAACAAAAAACACGTACCGTCAACATAAAGCATGAAAGCGATCAGATAATCAACGAAATCTTGAGTACGGCAAAATGCGTTGAGCTAGGAGAGATATTTTATGTTGAGAATTGCTCTAAAGTCCCAGTTGTAATAGTTTTGAGTATTAAAAAAACTATCTGTAGGTACGTCTGGCGGGTTTCTGTAACATACAGTTATGATATGTTATAAGACCATATTGCCACTGAGGAAGTGAAAGCGGTTTCATATTAACATAATGAGCTTATTCGCGCACGTTTTGTTCAAATTGAATTAGAAACGTGATTCAATATACTGTAGTAATTTAATGGTAGTGTTTTGTTTCAATTTTATAATTGAATCATGCGTATATTTCGGATTTCTGCGGGAAGTTTCCTCTCTAATAAGCCCGTGGTGTTGGTTGTTACGTATTCCGAATTCCGAATCAGTTAGTCCATTTGTTGACTGCTGTTTAATGACCGTGACCACGCCTTACTTTACCAGTAGCTTATACATTGATTATATTATGAACAGTTCAGTACGTTTGTCTGTCAACATGCCGTACAAATCACACAATGATTCAACTTTGACGTTTGAACATAATCTGCTAATTGTTTGATTTGGATATGTGACGGTCTGTGACTCACGCGTGGGTGTACTGGATTTGAGTACCTAAGTGTGCATAAAATACTGTGCACTGAGTCAACCTGCTTGCATCTCGGTTGCCTTGACCAACCGTGCTATCAGGCTTGCAAAAGGCAATAAGATCATCAATGTTAAGCTTGTTCCTTTGTACAATGTCGGTCTTAAAATTGCCTTTGAAATTATGTAATTATATTAATGCCTATATACGAATATACGAATTGACAAAACAAATTTAAGGAAAATGGTTAATTTAGTCAATGCGTGTCACTGTCGTGTCATGTATTCAATATTTTAACTTACTTTATAACATTTATAATTACATATAGGTAACCAAAATAATATGCTTATTCAAAGACATTTTATATCTAACTAATATTATAAATGCGAAAGTATGGATGGATGGATGGAGGGATGGATGTTTGTTTGTTACTCAATCACGCCTGAACGGCCCAACGGATCTGGATGAAATTCGGCACATAGATAGAGAAAAGTCTGGAATAGCACATAGGCTACTTTTTATCCTGGAAAATTGCGTAGTTCCTGCGGTATAGCGATAAACGAATTCTTTGCAGACGAAGTCGCTGGCAACAGCTATAGTAATGGTATAATTAAAAACCTATTTATTAATCTACTTATGAGTTTAATGTAAACCAAGTACTTAGTTATATAAACATCCTTAATTTTGCTTACAGAACTTTACCCTCGTTTCCTAAGGTAAATAAATCATTTAGATTAATGAAGCTTGACTTTTATGCTACCAAATGCCACGTACTGCTTTTCCGCGCGTAATTTACCTGACATGTAATGCGTAAAGAAGATTGCCTTTATGGTTATGGCTAAATCGTGATATAATTTGCCATAAGACCAAAATTATAAAGTAACATTTGTATACAGGCGCTATATCGGATTACTAGATAGATATATCGAAGTCGGAGCTATCTAAGTACCTAACGTAATTTTTGTTCAGATATTATTGAGCATCTCCTTGTAGAGATCTCCGATGAAGGTAGATCTTAAGGCGATTGTGCCAGCTTATACCTATATAGTAGAGATACATAATGTACGTCGAATTAACCGTAGAAAATAGGCGTTGCTGGGGCAAGTACACGTTTCAATACATCCGGTGCTTGACCAACTAAACAGAAAAAGCCTTCCGTTCCACACACGACATTGTCGACATTTCAATTTCAACACGCGTGCTCAGCCTCGAATGGTCGTCGGGGCTTTTTGTAAACTTCGTGCTTAATTTGCTCTGCCGTTAAAAAGAGAGTCGACATAACTATGTGCCCAATTTTCTTAGAAGTCGTCAAACAAACTCTCAAGAAACCTCCGTTAGCTTTCAGCGAATTAGCATCCGTTGTGATCTGATGAGATGAGTTGTTGATAAATAAACAACTTGCATGTTTCAATCTGGCAATGAAGATATGGCGTGTTGGAGTGTTTATTTCGAGACGTGTGCATTAAAAGTGCGACCGGAAAGCTTGTATTAATGACGTTATTCCAAATCAACTCGCCGTACCAAGTGCTTAATAGCCCATAAAGATCGAGCAATCTACCCGGTCATTTACGACACCCTGAACTGAAGTAGGTACTCGCAAGAGAGAGCGTTTAAACTCTTTGAGCTATTTCGAATCGCTGGACCGGCGCGCTCTCGCGGGTACTTGTGATTAACAGTTTTTGCTCTGATCTTTGCTGGTTTTATTCTTATTTATAATCTTGAGTACTTTTAGATAGTTGTTACGCACGTCGGAAATTCGTATATTTAATTTTGTTTCTCGCATTGTTGCATTGAAATCAATATCCAAATGTCTTTGCCGGTATCATTTCTTCGTAGATAGTAACTAGCGGGTGGTAGGGGGCCTTGTGCAAGGTCCGTCCGGATAGCTACCACCTTCTTACTCGCTAATCCTGCCGTAAAGCAGCAGTGCTTGCACTGCTGTGTTCCGGTGTGGAGAGTAAGACAGCCGGAGAAATTACGGGCACAAGAGGCATTTCATCTAAGTCCTCTAGGTTGGCAACGCATCTACAATCCCTCCGGGGTTGCGGGTGTCTATGGGCAGTGCTGATCGCTTACCATCAGGTGACCCACTTGCTCGTTTGCCTTCCTATTCACATAAAAAAAAAAACTTTTTTGCGGAGCAAAGTATGAAAACTCAGAAATAACTAATTGAAAATTGAAACTGATTATCTTTTTTTTAGCCGACATAGTTATGTTTGCGGTCCGTATAATGTAATGTATCATTATGTCATTACACCATGATTACTTGGTAGCTCCTTCAAATTACTTTATTCGATTCATTTGCCGTCAACGGCTCCGCATGATTTACAGTTTGTTTCCACTACATTTCACACATCCAAAATAACGAAACGTATTGTGAAGTTACAAAATGTCACAATGGCGATAAGTAATTTCTGCCAAATTATGTCCGTATTCGAGGAACCGTTTACCGGGTGTATATGGTAGTCGATAATATATTTAAGGACGAGTGTGAATACATTAAGTCCAAGAAACAGCCGGAGGTCCCTATTTGGTGTAACTGTGCCGGGACGTGTAGGCGAATGTCGTCATCTTTTGTCAACATTTGCACCAATGTTTGTGTGTTTGAGTTCGCTACCGTCGACTATTGAATTATGGAAATATGCTGATAATATGATAGCATTTCCTTCCACCGGTAATGTAATCCGATGCAAAAACCAGACAAGACTTGTGTGGTTAAGTTGAAATACAGTACTTACTGGCAACAAAAACTGACGAGTTATATGAAAAACTACACGTTAAGCCAAACAAATTTTAGGTATTCGTTACGCATAACTAAATAGTTGTTTCACACATAATTCTCCATTTTAACTCTACAAACAGGGTCCGCTGTTTGACCAGTTTTTTAAAGAGCGCGTTAGATAACCGTATTTGAGGTTGCATAGTAAACGGGTATGTGGATGATTAAACTGATTTTTATTGATGACTGTTCAATAAAGGCTATGAGGTCGTCGCGGGTCACCTCGTGTCCGTCAAGTTTAGGATTTCAAGATTTTTTATCTGTCGATTTGACCATCAATCTGGCTAGACATCAAGTGTAATATAGGATGACCTCGGCGACGTTCACCTTAATTATTTATTTATATACAACTAAACATAAACCACAGTTTTCACTCGGTTATGATATTATTTTCGTATGGTACCGACTATATTTAAATACTATCCTTTATCCGACTCCAAACTACAAACTCTACATCATTTCATTAAAACTGTGTCTGCAAATTTCTAGTTGTACCTATAGTGTTACTGTTGCATTGCGTAAAGCAATTGTTAGAACAGAATTAGGAATTAAAAAGATCAAACACTTTGTTTCTTTTTCAAATGTCGACGTTCGTCTATTGTCGATTTCACGGGTGTAATCTTAAGACAAGATTCTGCAGTACAGGCGATTCACTTGCAAACCCGTTCCCTTGAGCCCTGCCCCGGCACCTGTCTAACCGCACTCTTGCATTGCTAAACACACATTTGCAATGAAACGGCTCGAGTTCATTGTGTTTGAAAATATATTTAAACCTTCACCGGATATGCGCCTGCCCGTTACAATATTGTGGCAATTTATCAATTACTCTCATCATGACACAACTTCCCGTGGTCTGTCTATACACTAGTCTGTATCCAGCATCATAAGTGACGTCATCGTGACCTTGTATGAGGGCTTGACTGTCCACACATGTGATGATCTCCTTTATGTTTACACCCACATTATGTTTTGTGTTTTGATTGCTTTTTGAAGATACGCTCAGACACATCGTATGACGAGACAAGGCTGAAGCACACTTTTACTGAAGTGTGTTTATAAAAACTACTTGTTTTATGCTTGTTTTGCTGTGATCGTAATAACATTGTAAAATAGTTTGGAGGATATTTTGTACCAGTGACGTGTTTCTCCGCTTGTGTCGTATCAACTGTTTTGAAATGTTTATACTTCATACCAGAATTGAAATTGAGATCTAACCATGTGCTTTACAAAATATACAAAGGCCACAAAAGCGGACGCTTCTGGAAAGTCACTGGATATGTACCTGAGGTGATAAACGGTAGCGCGGGTTTCAAATTGCGACGTACTTACAACAATGTCTTATGATAGTCCAACAATGCACTCACTATATTTTATTGCGATAACTTTTTTTTTATATTCATAACCTACCTGAAATTGATTTTTCACTGTGAAACACTGGCTACAATCACTTGGTCACTGCTCACTTGGCTCGCATGGCGACGGTGCGCCTGCGTCGCTGGGATTCGTCGGAGTGAGCGCGAGTGGGCGCTCGGATCCTGCCACCGCCAATTACCAGCCATGCTGCATTAATGACCGTCTGATAGCTAATGGTGGGCTTTACTTGTTCAACAAAATAGTTTGTTTTGGTTGTTACTAGTAGCTGCATATTGTAGAGTTTAAATTACACATTGTTTTAATGTGTTTGCCAATGTAATCAGGAAGTTATAATTTCAATCGTGTGCAGACAAAACTGAAAGACATAAACTTCCGAACTGTTAAGGAATTGCCCTCAAAAATAAACATGTTTTAATATTAATTGCAATGCGAAAGTTGTAAGATGTCAAGAAGTTTTTGTACCCGTATTGTATTGTACTGAAACCTTAGGTCAGCCATGTTCTATATATTTTTTGTAAAACCTTAAAGTTTTTGCAGTGGGCGGAGCGAGTTGTTAATTCGTAGGCGGTGCTAGCTCACGCGGTACAAGGTTGGATTACTCATTGCACTGCTTAATTTAATTCTAATACTTAACTTGCATAAACAAAGAATCTTTGTAGCAGTGTCTGCTCTGTAGTAATTTCGCTTGATGATCAAAAGCAAGTTTGTTTTGAGTATCAAGTACAATTCTAGTATAGTTATAGCGTATTTTAGATCTAAAAATACTTTACTCGTGACTAAGAAAGCCCGAATTTTGACACATCGCTCGAAAGCAATGAAAAAATTGATTTTCTGCAACTAGTTGAAAAATTTCATCAACAAATAGTCATCAACATCAATTGCAAGAAACCACTGCCGAATAGATTGGCCTAAGGCAGGCGTCCTGTTGTCATATAATATAATAATCTGCGTCTGCGCAGAATTAAATATAGCCTATGCCACTCACAAAATAATGTGGCTTTCTATTGGTAAAAAAAAACAGTTTAGTAGATGCAGACATTAACCTCTACAACTTCACAAACTCCCAAACTTTACCTTGCCCTTTAATAATATTAGTATAGATATATAGATAGCGACTAATGCCTAGAAAGGTAGCAACGCGTTTACTATTATTCGGTGTTGCGTTTATCCAAGAGTGGTAGTATGTATGTAAACTCTTTATTGCACATAAAATTTAAAAATTCAGAAATACACAAAAAATAGTACAAAGGTGAACTTATCCCTAAGAAGGGATCTCTTCCACCTAACCTGGTACAGAAAGGAGCAGTTTACAAAAAAGGCAAGCAGTCATATTATGCGCAAATGTCAAGTGAAAGTATTAATAATAAATTAACAACTAAAGTATATATACTTAAAACCATAATAAAATAATATATAAATAACGGAATAAAATTTGAACAATATCATGTATAAACTTACATAGACGCTATCGAATATCAAATAGTTAACATAAATACTTAAACTAAAATACAACATGGAAAGGCAAATACCGCCTCAGGTGCCAGTGCTTAGCCACAACTTCCTCAGCCCACCCCTGAACACCGCCACAGACTGAGATTCCCTCAACGTCAGGGGCAACTCGTTCCACAGCTTGACCGAGCGGATCGTGAAAGATTACATTAGATTAGGTAGTCTACCTACCATCAATGCTTCAGTGTACAATACATTAGTACAAGTGTCGCAATGGTTTATGAGTGGTGACCTTGAATGCGCAGAATTCATTCTTTGGGTCTCTTTGGCGGGGGAATAGAGGCGCGACGCGGGGAGGATAGCGCGCCACGTGGCGCGAATGCATTCTATTGGTTCGTTCAATCGCTTCACACCCCCACAACTTTTGCCGAGCTCTCATAAACAGTGGTGACACTAATAAATAGTTTTCTTCTTTATTTCTAGGTAAACAATGTCGACGAGGTCTTGGAGCGTCACAGCGACTTCCTGGAACAGTGTTTGGGCGACTGTATGCTCACCAGTCCGCAGCTTCTGAAAGCTGTCACCACGCTGTGCCAAGTCTGCGTGCAGTTCTGTGCTTTTATACAGGTACGATGCGCGTAAATAACGTATTACGTGAATGAGACGAATGTGATGAATACGTGTAAACTGCTGATTTCCAATATAGTTATAGGCAAAAAATTCGCTCGGACATAATACAGTCAACTGGGGTGACTTTGATTTACGGGGTGACTTTAAAAAGTAGTTTTAATGAGAAAACCATTATTTTTTATTTGCGTTTACTGCTTCCAATCTATGTCTTCGTCGATCGCCTTTGCGTCTACATGCCAAACATTCACCGGATATGGATAATATCGATTTTATAGCAATTTTAAAACGATCAAAGTAGCCCCAAAATTACCAAAGTCACCCCAGTTGACGTATGGAAATATAGTATAGGTAATTTCGTATGGAGTCTGGGTCAAATTGCCGCTGAGTATATTTGTGTGACTGTAGACTTGAAGCTTAAATGAGTCTTCGACCGCTCGGTGCAGGGGCGCGAGGCCGAGAGAGGTGCGGGCGGCAGGCGCACTACCCGCCCGCAGCTCTCTCGGTCCCCTTTGTCGTCCTACCCAGCGCCTCTGTGCCGCGCGGGCGAGGACCTTATTTAAGCGATAAAGACCACAACTTTGATTTGAGGAAACTACTCGTACCTAGACAGCGGGCGTTGAATTATTGGATTGGAAAGCAACGAGTTGTCCGAAAGGCGAAGGGTTAGATGATTTTTGACTGTTATAAACAGTAGTCTGTTAGTGCTAGAGCTTATCCATTACACTTAGAGGCTACGTACTCGTATACAGAAACCATTATAGGTACGTATAAACAAAAGAAATAGTCAAATTTGAGAATTTTATTCTATTTCGTAGTCGGTTATAAAAATCTGCTTCAATTTAGTGTCGACCTCAAAGTAGAGAAGATTCTTTCAGGGATGCAACTTAGGAAACGCTACAATCGTGTTAAGCACTTACCGCATTTCGCATTTCATGTTTGAAAGGTTAATGTACGTAATACAATGAAAAGCACTTAGCAATAAATATATCAGATTTAAGACACGGCTGTTGAAAGACTGTGCTTTTTCTGTTTAATGAGAACCACATGAGCACTGTAAATGATCCGAACCACGTAGTCATTAGCTTTGCTTGGAAATGAATGTAAAGCCCATTGCTCACGGTCCAAGATGGTGTATGCTATAATCCTCGCTTTTGACAAGGACAAGCCTATGCGGAAGAGTGAGAAATGCATTTTAGTGTCGTTCTTTTTCGAATTTGCACCATGGTTGTTGTACCACGGCGCTTGAAAATGTCATGCTGAGCGTATTTATTTATCAAGATAATTTTGGTGTATATTGTATGTATTGTTTTAATTAACTGTCGTTTCTTTGTAAATTGCAGTATGGTGAAGGTTCTCTGATTTACTTTCTTTACAAGTAGATGTTCTGTACCTGTTCAAATATTTTTCTAATGCAACTCCTTAATCTTCTTTATTTTATTAATTCATCTATGTCAAGAGAACACGAGTGGTATTCGCGTTTATATTTCCGCATTTTTTTTGTAATTTATTGAAAAATCTGTGTAATAATTTTCTAGTTGCTTGTGTTCACTAAACAGTAGGTACGCAAAAAGATTAAAAATACATATTTTAAAATGTACTATTTACAAACAAGTATAAAGGTGTCACTTTACTGTGATATTTTTTCGTCTTCTCGCGTGCCGATGCTGCAGTTTCTAACGTGAATTTATTTTGTTTTTCTTTTAACGCTACCTACACGTTAATTGGCAAGGAGATGCACAAGTACTTCGTGGACGCAGAGCTTAACAGTATGCTCGGATCTACGTATGACTGTACAGACTATAGCGAGGTATCAAAATCATTAGCACTCGAGTTTTGCGAACGCACCATACTCGTTTAGTGTCAGTTTCGTGTGGCATCATTGTATCATTCTATCATGGAATTGTAATGTGAACGCAGCTTTATGTTTATTGGTTTTGGTGTGAAATATTGAATAGGTTCGAACACAACGTTTTGTGATGATACTCGTAAAGATGGCCGCCAAATAATTAAAGGGGATAGAAAGATTTTGACGTTTCTAACATTGAAACGAGTCTACATTATGAAAAGAGAATCCAAAGTACAGACAGCATTCTGCGAACGGTAAAGTGAGGCTGAGTAAAACTACGCTTCTTGGCGCTGTTTGGTTGCACATGCGTGTCGTGCGTATGTGAAACTGGACACACGGCGAGGCGTAGTTTTACAGCCTCACTTTTCATTTTTGAGCTTGTGAATACCAGCTGCATCCGTTGCTAACTGATGCAATGGAAACGACAGAGAGTCGCTCTTTTATTAAATAAAACCAAGATATCGCGAGACAATGCATACAATAAATCACGCCTTTATTCCTTACGGGGTAGACAGAGTCTAGAGCAACAAGACCCAAATGCCACCAAGAGAATATAGTCTATAACTTATTATCTTGGGAGAAATAGGTTAACCTGTTGTTTTAAATAATAATAGTTCAGTAATTTACACCGAAAAAACAGGCTGTGTTCACATGTAATTGTTAGAGCTCTGTCACGTGTATTGCTTCCATGTAGTATTTGTGATGACAAATTCATTAATGTGCGCTTTTTACTATTCTTTCATGACTCTTCTGTTTTAGAGTACCGTGGTAAGTATGGTTTCTATTTCAGATTTAAATGAACATCCATATTAACTTTCATATCGTAGAAAGTTTAAACACCTTATGGAATGGTTGACTTGAAATTAATATTATCATTATATTATACATACTTAGCTCATTTCGTTATTATACAGTAAGTCCTAAACTACATTTAGAACTCAATTAGAGATAACTGTATTATTATATTTTATTTTCAAAGCAATGAAAATTGTGTGTATATATAATAACTCCTTCAAGTAAGAGTGTAAATAGGTTAAATCCATACAAAATAATGATATTACAAGTTTTTTCAACTCAACACTATGTAAAAGTGAAATAAATGTACCTGTAACGCCTAAAACAAAACGCTGAAGTGGAGAATCAGTTAAGTACCTTATCTCCCTCATGGCCGTTAGGGACGTCTCTTAGGTACCTATAAACGATTAAGTCCATGCAGTCAGTGCATCGGAAAAATGATATACATTTTCGTATTTCTGACATAGCCATTCATAATATAAAAAAAACTATGTGAATGGTTGGTGGTTTATACATACATGCCACTAGTGACGTTACCAAAGTGCCTATATATATACTCATGAGCAAAAATACCGCATCACTTTTCACACAACTTTGTATGGGAAGTGGGAAGTGATGCAGTATTTTTGCTCGTGGGAATAGTAGATGGTTATGCGGAAATAATGTTAGGTTATTTTTGTCAAAACTTACATTGGAGGATCTGAAGGTGCGTCTACGCTAGGCGAGCCGAGCACGAGCGGAGCTTATTACGAACTCGCTCGCAATGACGTGTTCATTTTGACAGTTCTTGTATGAATGTGACAGCTAGCTGATTTCGATGCCAATTGTCAGCCCATACATGAACTGCCAAAATGAAGACGATGCTGATCGCGAGCGAGTTACGTAATAAGCTTGCTGTTCTCGGCGCGGCGTCAAGTGAAGTTCGAGGCTTGTAAGTAGGTCCACTCCACACTAGACGAATTTGAGTTTGGCTCGTGCTCCGCTCGTGTTCGGCTCGCTTAGACGCGGCTTGAGTTTCTAAGGGTGTTCTGCCTTTTCGCCGTATTTTATTTGATCGAATTTCATTTGGCAACCCACATTTCACCGAATGTTCGCTTTGACAATTGGCAAATTTTTGTATGCCAACCTCACATTTGGCCGAATTTTCATGAAGACGAATATCATTTTGATTTTAAACTTTTGGAATATCTTTCACATGGCAAATGTTACACTAGGCCGAAAAACTTAATTAATTTATGGATTAATTTAGGTTTAGGTGCGGCGAACATGTTTGTTTTAATTTATAAACAGTCTTTATTTTACCTTAGAATGTCTTATTTTTTATTAATGGTTATGTAGTACCATTTGGCTATATAAAAAATTACATTTTAATAAGTGTCCATGTAAAAAACAAACAAACGTTGGGTTGGCAATCGTGAGGTTGGAAAATGAAACTAATCAGTTTAACAAGTTGCCATAATGATGATTCGGCAAAATGAAATTCGGCTAAACGTTGGTTGGGAAGTGAAATTCGGCAATAAAATTTTCGGCAAATCAATAGAGAACCGTTTCTAAGCCAAAGAAGTTATCCAACATGTCTGCGTCACAGGAGCCGGGGTGCGGCGGGCCGGCGTCCGGCGGCGGTTCCGCGGACTCCTTCTCCCGCTCTGTGTCGCGGTACGCGCTCCGGTTCACGGCAGCGCTGCTGTCTGTACTCGCCATCACCGACCAAATGGTTCGCGACAGCAACGCCAACAAGCTGCTCAACATATCATCCAGGTAAGTCGTTCTTGTCTACACTTTTGTACAAGTCACACTGGACTGGATGAAGGTGTGATACGAGTGTTAGCTAAAGTCTATTTTATTTCGGATACTAAAATGTAGACATGGGGGTTAAATAACGTCACGGTGACAAAGTCACCGTGACTCGCCTTCAAAACGTGTCACTGTGACTTTTCACAAAATAACAACGTTACAAAATCACATACGTTCCTTACTGTTCCTTCCTAGCGCCTAGCGCAAGCAGTGACGAGACGCGATGCAGTGACAGTGACTGACTGTGACGTGACTCGGCTCTAATCGGGCTTAGTCGGGAGTGTTCGGATTCGGAACTTCGTGGCGAACATCGGATGATGCCTGCTGGCTGAGAGCGAGTGAGACAGCGATAAAATTATGAATGCTTGCACACTCATCCGTGTCAAAGAGTTGTTTTAATGAAGCATACTCGTAGAAAAGGATGTATGTTATGTATGTATAACTCTTTATTGTACCTACATAAAACACATGAAAAAGATGAACACCGTCCATAATGATGATGATGATGGTTATGACGATGGTGATGATGATTATGACGATGATGATTATGATGATGATAATGGCTATGATGATGATGATGATGATGATGATGACATGATGATGATTGTGATGATGATTATGATGATGCTGACATGATGATGATTGTGATGATGATGATGCTGATGACATGATGATGATTGTGATGATTATGATGATGATGATGATGATGACATGATGATGATTGTGATGATTGCTATGATGATGATTATGATGATGATTATGATGACATGATGATGATTGTGATGATTATGATGACTATAAACTAATTTCCCAAATGTATTTATTTTTTACTTATAATGTGCGACAGTTCTAAGCCTGTAAAAGTGTAGGTAAAGGTTATTTTGGATCAACTACTTGTGTGATAACGGTGTGACAAAATCACGTCATAATAGCACTGCGACAATATCATATGGTGATATGAGTAACCGGCGTGACAAAATCACGATGAAATAACAGTGTGACAAAAATAACGTTGACACAAATATCATGCAGTGACACGAGTAACAGGCGTGACAAAGTCACGGTGACTTTTCACGGTGACTTTTTTGGAACGGGATCGTCAGTCACTGATATCAAAATGTAACGCTTTTCCCCATGTCTACTAAAATGACATTACCTGTGTTGCCTGTTTTTTGCAATTCAAAAATAGTGATGTGCCACCACACCACTATCGAAAGTTAAAAAAATTAAGTTATCCTATAAAACGTGTAAATACTAATTTTAATTTAAATACCTACAAATTTTTTGGTACAGTCAGCGTCAAATAGTTCGTGACACCCAAAGTAACCAAATAGTTCGCAACACGTCATTGTTACAGTTGAAATAAGGTCGTGTTACTAACTTTTTGGCCACTTTGGGTATCACGAACTACATCGTCTTTCAGTCTCAATATTTACTGATAATATCAGATTATATTTTAACTGCTTCTAGATTGAACTTTAACACATACTACGCGAAGCAGTTAGAGAAGTTCTGCAGCGACGACAAAATGATGGACAGCGGTGACAGAAAAACCGGCTCCTAGCATCGGGCCGTGCGTTCGCACAGCAAACTCATCACACCGGTGTGAGCGAACTGTCGTTGGGCTGTTTGAGCTGTTGAGATTAATGCCGGGTACGCAATGGCCATATTTTAAACACGTTTTTTTATAAATAAAACGTGAACCGACTTCAAATGTGAATGAAGTTATTGCTGTACAGGTTACGATATAAATTATTATGAGTTTCCCCTTTTCCAATAAAAACCACACACCCAGGGACATATTTAGCGGAACACAAAAAAAAGTTAGCAAAACGCATAGTACTTAATGCTTGACCAGAAAAAAATAAAAATAGTTACCTACACTTTTTTTGGGTTCCGCTAAATATGTCCCCGAGTGTATTTCAGTTCATAAACAAGTAACCGAACATCTACATGTATTAAAAAGGTACACAGAATGAGCCAAATTAAAAACTTAGGTATACTTCTTGAAGTTGGTTAAAAACTAGCTATAAATTGTTCGAATATTGCATTATTTAAAAAAAAAGTATATAAACAGAGGTTATTGCATTAACTTTGAAACATACCAATCGTGTACATTTATTCGTAAATAAGTATTGCGAACCCGACATTATCTACAAAAAGCTACTTACCTTATTGTGATCTCTATCAGCCCTGATAAAGTGACGTCATCGTGGCATTTATGGAGTTGCCATGTAATAATGAACACTGCACGTTAAAATTAATTGTAGTTATAGTGATAAATCAAACAAATAGTGTACCATTGAAGTTTTAAGTACCTACCTTACCTATGACACAATTCCGTTCTATGATACAAAAATTATAGTTATCTGAAAACGTAGATAAGTAATTGGCAAATGAATCCAGTGCATTTACTAAAAGAGTAAGTTCTAGGCCTATAATTCGTATTGGTGAAACTAGAATGCTATAACTTATAGCCTATAAGTATTTATGAAATCTTTTGTGAAAAACCTCAAAAGTGTGTTTAAAATTAAGTGATTCACTCCATTGAGCATGATCAAAATATTTTTGGGAAGTACAAGTAATCTTAACAGAATCAACGCCATTGTTAAAATTATATTTTATAATGTTGATATATGTAAACACGCAAATGGTAAAATAATATTTCGAGCAATTTGTAAAACATAAAAAGCATGATCTGATGACGATAATCTCACAGTATTTTTGATAAAAGCTCATTCTACACTACTTTTAGTAATAACTAAAGAAGCATAACAGAGGTCACAAATAGCTTGTTATTTTTAGCATTGAATTACTTACTCTACCAACCATGACATTAGGCTAGCAAAAATTAAAGGTTATTGCATCGATCGTCTATATCAGGATATAACATCAGCCGATCAAAAGTGTGCCAGCAAAACAATTCTCAAAGTAATTTTGGCAGTTTTTACAACGCAATCGTGCGCGGACCACCGATGCGAAACGAGGTCTCAAAATATATATTTTTTAGGTTATGTTGTACCTAAAGTATAATGATTTGTAACTAGTAATGATCGAAGACTTCTTGTATCAATGTGTTGTGAAATAATACTTCCTGTTTCTCTGTTCGGTGTATAAGTATTGTAGAAGTTTCTGCAATTTATTGCTAAAGGTCACATAAATAATGAAGTCGCAAGAGCGTTATCCAAAAATGAGGCGTTCTGTCGCTCGCTAAAATTGTTAAAATAAGACCTTTTTAGTCTCATTATTTTTAATTTAACATATCCCACGGCAAATAGTATGCCGTTAAGTACATTTTAAAAATATTTACCAATAATTATTATAATTGCTAGATTAAATAATTAGTTGAAATATACTAGTTAATGGTTGCCATAGAAAATATTAGCCCACCCAGAATGTGTCATTGATCAGTTATGTTGGCGTATAAGTTTGGGGTTTGAATACGAGTAGTAGGTAGTGTGGTTGATTGTTATCTATTTTTCCAACATTTTTTGTCGGTATGTTCATTATCTATCACGCATGGCAATATTGTTAATTACACTTCTGTAATACTCGAATCAAGTATGTGCAAGTCTTGATCACAATGAATTTTATAATTGCTTTTTTATAACAAATAATTTGTATTCATCGATATTGTAAGCGGGTGTAAATACCTTAATTTTGAATTCCAATAAACCAAACTAACTGACTATTTTGCTGTTTCCTTTACTGATATTTTGTAAATAAAAAACGCGTAGACCTTGAAATTGCTCTATTTTAATATATAACAGATTTTAAATACAATTTAACTTCTGAAACATTCAATTGGTTATAGGTAATGAAGCAAGTCACTCATTTTGTCTAACAATAAATACATTGGAATACTGGCTACGCTACGATCAAGTAAAACAAATAAATTACAAATCTTGTAGACATGACACCAAATGACTCAACCTTGATGAGGGCAACAAAGCATGCGCGATTATCACTTAAAATTTACAAACAAGGAACTCACTTTCGAAAATACAAAACATCGTCGCCGCTCGAATAAAAACATGCGACTATTTCATTTGCTAAACTAACCCTGTACGCGAAAACAATTACAACAATAATTTTAAAATAATCTATTAAATGTAGAATGAGACTAAAACGGGTTTGAAAAGTTTATCTCTCATACACAATTAGTAAAACTTGCAATAAAATTCACAATCGTCCAGCCCTAAGAATAATTATCAATACATACCGCGTAAATTATGAGTACATCTAGTACATAATATCACTGCTCTAATATAACATTGTAGTAATGAGTAAACTACATACAATTGGTAGCTAACCTACTAAATGTGCACATGTTTAAAACAAAACTTGGTAACTGAGGATGTGATTGATTTTGTGCAATTAACATGCATGCATTCGACTAGCTTTTTCAAAAGAAGCGAGAACACGATATTCTATAGCTAGAATTTCAAAAAGGGTTGTCTCAAGGATATATCATAAACATAAGTATTTAAAGTGAAGGCGGTGTAAACGAAATAACAACTTTTCGTCACAATACTATTGATTCAATCAATGTTAACAAGTCATTGGTTAAATACCTCAGTCATCAGAAGGCCTAGTGTTTTCTTAGTTAAAATATTATTTTTCACCCAGCCTGATGTAGAACCGAGCAAATAAAACCTTTTAAACTGCATTGGCACGATATTGCATAAGGCCGCTACACACTACAACGATTATCGCGATTAACTCTGGTGATATCGATGTGTAAATCCATCCAGGTGGAGAATAAATAAGATATTTCATTGTCACAAATCGGCACAAGTTGTTAGTAGTAACACTAACGATAATCGCTTCACAGTGTAGCGGGCTTTGGACCTTCTTACAATATAAACATATAAAATATTCACACAATAGGTTCTACGTAAATTCATCTGAAATACCTGCACCATATCAAATAACCAACAATACTCTACGACGTTTTTTCAACAAATCATAAGCGCTCGGTCACATCTCAGTGCTACATTCAATAAGTGCACAAAAACGGTTAACATGCATTTGCTTCCACGAAATACGGTTGGGACGTTTTGGAAACCGTAAAACCGTAAAAAGTCGTCGAAATAGCGTCACTATACAATACTTAAGTCTTAGCGAAGAGAGCTACAAAAATTGTGATCGTAGTAAAAGCAAATGTATGAAACAGTTGTAAGTATTTAAGCCTGATCCACGTCTTTACCTATGCTAAGACTATGTACAGAGCTCGGGGCTCATTTCACTAATTCACAGACTAGAGTCCTCTCCGTCGGCCATCCATCACCACATGTGCGTTTCTCGTATTTCGCTTATGATCTGACCAGCTCGCTGCAAAGCCTGAAAAAAAATTAATAATTGAAACAAGTGTTAGCATTTTCAATGAAAGAAAATAAATAGTCATATTAGCTGGTGCCCGTGGTTACGCGTGAAACGATTTTTTTTTGCAACTGTAAGTACTTTTTTTAACTGTACTTGCAATGTCATCTATCCTACATTATGTACAACAAATTTCAAGTCCATCTCACAAATCGTTGACGAGTTTCCTCCTGCGATAACGACCTAGATCCTGGCCGACCCATCAGAATTTCACTTCCGGATTATCGTATTGTCACCAGACTTGTATATTGAAGCCAAATTTCACGAGAAACCGACCACAGGAAGTGGTTTGAAATATTATAGACGGGACATGAACCGCGATTACCTGACTGACAGTCTACCCGTGATCATGATGCATGCAACTGTGTCGAAATATCGGGAGCTCAATAAAGGTAATCGCGGTTCATATCCCGTCTATAATATTTCGAATGAACTTAGCCGTGAATCACAGAAAGTGGGTCACAATTCACTCAGATTTAAGTCCAAAATACAAAAATTTCAAGTAAATAAAACAAGTACATACTCGGAGCATGTCAGCAGCCTCCTTTCTCCGCTGCGCGATGTGCTCAGATTCGTTGAGCAGCGAATCCGCTTGGTCCGATTTATAAAGATGCGTGACCAGTTCAGACTGCAGGTTGTCCTTTACGTAGTTCACCAGGAAATGCATCACAGCCTTGGGTACAGAGTCCTGGATCGACTTGCGAACGATGTAGAAGTATGACTTGATCAAACGTTCTGGAGAGAGACATGTTTAAAGTTAAGGTACTGGTGCGGATGTGATGAGAAGTGGTGTTATTTGGGCTGCATTGCATATTAACCCTTTATAAGGCAGAGGCGATTTAGCGACCTCATGCATTGTGTTGGAATTTTAACCTTATTGACTTCAATATACGTCACAATTTCCATTGTAATTATTGGAAACACGACTAGCTTTGAAAATATCCTTTGTCAGGTATGCATTCGATAGCTGCTTTTGAATCTGTGGTAGTATGCTCCAATAAATGGGGCCTTATAAAGGGTTAAAGTAGTTATCAAATAGGCTATGGATTGCTTTTCGCAAGTGTTATCAGTTTTTACATTATGAAGGCTTGCTGTGCAGAAGGTAGCAAGAAGAGGGATTTACAACATATTATTATGCGGTCAATTTAAGTTTGATAGCTGTAGTCTCGTGTAACAAGATGATAATAATAATAAGTAATAACATATAAGATCACGGCACGAATAATGATGAGCAAATGGCAACTGTGGCACGCACTGTCGTTCAAAGACTTCATTCACCGCGCCAGCTCATAAAATATTACTCTACTAAGGGCCTGGTCTAACCACTCCTTGACTGTCATTTATCTATGATTCCGTCTCTATTTATTACTACGAAACAGACAGAGACGTCATCATAGATAACTGACAGTTAAGGAGTGGTGAGACAGGCCCTAATTCTATTCACACATGCATTTCACCTACTAGTAAATCAAGTTATCATGCCTAATAAAATTAGCAAAGACCAAACAAATTAAAGTAAAACATGTAAAGCTAGATGAAATACAATTTAAGATAATGAGGCACGAACTGAACTCATGTTTTGTTCACATATTGTAAAATACAACACTAACGGCCAGCTAGCTTATAACGTAACTCGCTCGCAATCGCCATCGTGTTCATTTTGACAATTCTTGTATGAATGTGACAGCTAGCTGATTCCGATGCCAATTGTCAGCCCATACATGAACTGTCAAAATGAAGACGATGGTGATTGCGAGCGAGTTACGTAATAAGCCTGCTGTTTCTCCACTCTCTGTGAAGTTGCCGATATCTTAAGTGTCTCTGTCTATTTCTTACTACGAAACATACAGAGACATCATAGATAAGCGACTAGTAAAATATCAGGTTTATAACTGAGAGTGGCGAAACAGGCCCTAAGTGTAATGCCTAACCCCCTTATTCATAAACTCGTTTGTCTTTATCTGTCACTTTGACATTTAACTTTCACAGATAAGAAAAAGGGGGGGGGGGGATGCGACTCGGGTTATCTCCTCGTGTGGTCAAGAGCTGCGGTTCGTTTTTGGATCCGTTCGAGGGGAAGAGCAGTGCTTGGTCCGGTGCACCCTAGGCATCGGTTAATGATTTCCTGGCGGTCTTCGAGGGATATAATTATCGATTGGCTAAGAGCCCAACAGGGAGCGGGGGTCTTTTTACCGTGTTCCACCGTACAACGTTGCCGACATTTTTGTCATAAGATTTTTGAATACTGTATTTATTACTTCGACATCGATCGATGGGGCCATATAATAAAAGAAGACCGACAAGGACAAACGATTGCTAAGTTATCAGAAGGCTACAGAGCGTTTATGAATACCTAAGGGTCGCGAGTGTCCAGCAGAGACTCTGTGCAGCGTCCACTCAGGGCGGTCACATTCACCTAGTGTTTAACATGCACGCTGGCCTTATACCCCGAAATTCGATTTTCGAAGTTCGTTTCGTGTCGTTCCGCTCTCAATAATAGGTATTAATTTGAGAGTGAGAGGGACGGTATGGTACGAACTTCGAAAATCGAATTTCGGAGTTGCCCCCCTGCACGCCCCGCTCCGCTGCACACTACGCTTAAGCGTCCACTCAACTAAGATCGAGGCGGGCATGTAGCGTAAACTTATAAACTTTGAACACCAGACAAAATCCTTCAGATTCTTAAATACGATTACAGTCAGCGTCAAATAGTTCGTGACACCCAAAGTGGCCAAAAAGTTAGCGACACTACCTTATTTCAACTGTAACAATGACGTGTTGCGAACTATTTGGCTACTTTGGATGTCACGAACAAAGATCCTGAGGTCCGATTTTTGCCAGTACTCAAAACTACCACTCGAGTGATAAAGAAATGGAGCTGTATTTGAAACATGAGTAGAGTATTTAGAATCTTGTCAACTAGTCAAAAAATATTTAAAAATACGTGGATTTTTACCACTTCCCGAGTGGTATTTGAAAGTGGTAAATGAATAATAGATCCCCTTTAAATGGGGCAAATACAAAAAGCTGGCATCGTATTAGATTTATATGAAAAAGTGCACACAGAAACCTAAATAAACGTGGTACGTTATAAAGCTTACAAGTTAATACTTAAGAAGTTATATCAACACCTCAATAGCAATAAATAATAATATAAAGACGGAAGAAAAGAAAATATTTTGTTCAGAAAACTATGGTTCAGATTCTAACACATTAAACCTAGGACAATAGCAAAAAGCACATAAACAGATGGCAGGTGGTCGGAAATCTAACAGTGAATAATGAGAAAAGCCGATGCCTTGTTGTGAAACAACAATTGCTTTCGTCGAATTTGCCCCCCGACAAGCGACAAAGTCGTGGATCATTCATACTTAAATTACAACATCAGCCGCTTGAAAGTGTACGGGTAAAACTAAACAATTCTCAGAGTTGTTTTCAGAAATGGGTTTCAACGGAGTCGTGCCTTGACCACCACTGCAAAACGATGTCTCAAAATACTTATTCAAAAACCATAAACTCGTATGCAATGATTATTGCATTCAGACTCTAGATTCTAGCTTTCAGGGCCGCTAACGCACCCGTAACCCTCCTACTTACGTCCATGGTAGTCGCTTTCCATCAGATGATCCGCAAGCTCATTGTCCCCCTTATCACATAAAAAAGCTAGACTATAAATGACCGAAGGGCAAAGTCCACGACAGCAATTGGTGCAACGGATGAAGGCGTAATTTTGCAAATAGCACTATTGCTATCCTCACCAACTAAATCACCCATTGAGTTCAAATGCATCATGCTGATGCCTTCAACCATTTTTAACTTAGCAATATCGTTCGTGGTTCTGTCGCTCCGTCCACCTGTCACCGTGAAACAAAACAACAGCTGGTGAACAAATTCACATGTTAGTTGTTTATGGTTTTACTAATGATTTTAAGGCTAAGTTCACACTGCGCAATTTTTACCGTATACCGTATACGAGATTTTATCGAATATCGTAGTGACAACAAAATTTGTATGGCAACTTTGAAAATCGTTCACACGGCATCTATGCGGGAAAATCTCGTATTCGAGACATATTTTTTACCGTATACCGTAAGGTCTACCGGGAATGCGAGTCTCGAAACGATTTTATCGAATGCGACGCTCAGTGGCGCTTGTGTATACGTTGTTTCGTTCACACGGACAAGCTGGTTTCTCGTAGAAGAGACGCACGCGGGGCGGGACGCATACGTGAAAAAAAAACCGAATGGACCTCGCACCGTGTGAACGGCCGTCTCGTATACGGTAAAACCACCATCGAATAGTCGCTGCGTGAACCTAGCCTAATGGTGTCTTTCACATTTTTTAGTATGCAAAAGTTAAATAGCTCGACGGCACGAGTTATTGCTTCGGATTTCAATCTAATCACAAAAATGTAATGACGACTTGCAGAGCACATAGAGCAGTCGTAAAATTTAATGTGAGAATCGCATTTCTCCAATAGGTTCTAGTTAAGAATAGCTGTAAGAATAGCAGTGAAGATCTTGCCACCAGTTTTTTATGATGAATGACTTGACTGTCTTGGTGCAAGGTTCCTCACGATGTTGAGTTTAAATAATAGCTTAAAATTTAAAACATTATTATATGTATTATTGACTCCAAGGAATGTACGAGACAGTAGAAAAAAAAAACTAAACAATATGTGCCAGTTAGAATACATGACCTAATTCTCAGCTAGAGTTTGTTGGAATGCGTTCATATTTAACTCTCATTTATGATCTAACAAGTGGATTTGACATTTACAAACATAAAACAGCTATTAACACTGAAATTTAATATAACAAAAACTCTTGTAAGAAAGAAGTAAAACGAAATCTGGCAAATTGTGAGCGTGGAAAGCCAATTAACCACAAAATAGTTCATGATATAAACAAGATGATTAGATGAAACGCGAAATATTTTTTTAACCACAAGACATCAAAATTTGTAAAAGTAAGGAAAATTGGACACAACTACTCTTCCACAGCAATGCAAACGTGCGCTCGAACTAAGGACCGGAAAACCCTATCTTTTTAATGTCCAAAAAGTCCATGGACCCTGTCAAAGTTTATTATAGAAAAAAAAACAAAGCTTAATATGTATTAAAAAATAACTTTAAGTACATATGTAAAGGGTTAACCGAGTTGCTGCGGACCCCTGGAATACAATGTTACGCACTCCACTTTAAGAAACCCAGACTTAGTATTATCCTATTTCAGTTTAATTCGGAAATGCAAGATAGATCAAACGGATTGCGCGTAGACACTAAAAATAGCTTTACCGTATTCAAAACACACTTCAAAATTTGACCCTGTTACGAAGTACCCTATTTTGGTGTCAGTAAGTTTACTTGAATTACGCCTGTATTAATTTATTTAGCATGGAACAATTTCTGGTCTATAGTTCGACATAGCAGATGCATCAATGTAAAAACAGGTTCTAGACCCCAGAATCAATAGACATAAAATTGCTTACCAATGACGTCACAATCGTGCTGCTCACGATCCGAGAGTTTACGCGACGTATGACTCGGTACTTCAGGTAGCAAGTTCACAGGTTTCTGAGGCGTCAAGGCAGGTGGAGTACCTCCATTTACCTGTAAAATTAAATATTATTACAATCTGAAACTAACGAATTGCATCAAAATCTCTATCAGTATTGCTGTTGATGCAGGAATTGGTTCTTTTGAACACTACAGTAACTACGAAGGCCAGCGTGGAAGGGTATCATTCGCTGTGGTTTCTTTATCTGTAAAAACAATCACCACTACGCCAAATATGTTTGGAGTGAAATATAAATAAAAAGCAAGCTCAGATCGTCAAACACACACGGAGAAGCAGAAACAGAATGATAATTTATCCATACTTGCAAAATGTATACAATAATAGTTTTCTTTTAATTACTTCGGTGGAATTAGAAATATGTTTCCCTAATCATTATTAGGGCCTAGTGAAAGGTTAGGCAGTAATGAAATAAATAATTTTAAACGAGATTTGAAATAGTCATGTTTTGTTTTGTCATTAGAGAATCAAAAGAGTTAGTCTAATACAAATCAGTCCCAATTTTTACCTGGGGTGTGGTTGGAGATTCACTGTTACTATTGTGTACCGGAGTTTTGTTCTCATGCCCGTCTGTGATTGCCGGGACGTGCTGAAAACGCATATTTGTACCATAAATACCGATGCGTTAACTGAATTTTAGGTTTGTGTTGGGTCAATTTAAAATGAAAACGTCAGTTTTTTTGTGCTGTTCGGTTTCGGATTGGAAAAAAGAATAGTAAGTAGCTTTTTCTTACGTAAGATAATAAATTTATCAAATACTTCGTCTAGGAAGAATTAATTCTTCATTGTTATCTAACGGGAAAGGGTTGCAAAAATCTTTACATACATACATCAATCTTTCCTGACAAATTTTCGAATTTAAATTTATAATGTTGTAATTTTTTATTTTGATTTATTTAAAACGTGTAATTAAAATTAACATCACAGCACAGTTAAAAAAATACAACATCTATGAAAAATCCACTGCAAATTCGTTGCAACCTATAATGGTTTATAGGATTTTCTGTTGTGCTTTAGTTTTCCTACGGGATCTATACCTAGCGATGATTTTTCCAAAAGCTATACAGATCACTTCTGACGTTTTCATAAAAAATACCCTTACCGCGGCATTACGAAGGCACATGCATTTAATGACAAGTTATGAGACTTCTAATGAAATATTAGCAAAGACATGGTTGAAAGAGAGCCCACATAGTATCGATTAAACAAGCTGCGCATGAATCTTGTTTTTGTATGAGAATGTTACTATAATGTATGAGTTTGCGATCGGTTTCCTAGCTCACACCCAATGAACGCGATATCCAGTTTACCTGATAGTATGCGTCCCAGATATTCATCATGAATACTAGGACGGACCCTCTTTCGCCCATTTGACGTAGTAGCAGCTACAAACAATTGGCAAGAGTTACTCAATAAAATGAAACAACTGGCAGAACATTCCAGAAACATGTTGATAAGATAATAGATCAAAATTTGTATACTCGATAAAAACATTCATTCGCTCAAAATACTCGTCGCATAAAAATAATACTGATTTTGTTTAGTGAGAAAGTATTAGAAACATTGCAGCAAACACAAGACATAGCAAAGTTAATTGCGTAGAAACCATGAAGGCCACAAAAATAAAACTTTTAGGGCCACTTGCACGGACCAGGGTTAACAACTTAACCTCGTGTTAGATGCTAACTCAGGGCTAAGTAGTGTCAAAATGTATGGAAGTATCAAATCTAACCCCGAGTTGGCGATTTATTTTTTTACTCTGGATTGAGCAAGTGGGCCTTATAAGGCTACACATCCACCAGAGAAAAAAATCCACCAATAGGATTGCTTCATTTTTCTAGTGTCGCTCAGAGCTGCTTTCCTAATGGTGGTTTTTTTCCTCGTCCACCGCTCCGCCGTCTCGTACATCATTGGTGGATGCGAAACCTAACACCAAGGGTTGCAAGCACTAATTTGTTGAGCAATCATTACTACACTACTAACAAAAATAGTCAAACAATAGCCTCGTGAGACCTACGTCAAACTTAGGTTATTTGAATTTCAAATCCATTATCTCTCATCAAAAACTGGGTGCGTCCCACAAGATATAACTACAAAATATCTAATTTCATAATAATAACGTTCACAAGATATAATGAACGTTAGCTATAACAGCAAAAAGTATAATTTTTTAACGTATAAGGCTTAAATTATATAACGTTATTTTTATATAACTTCAATTTGTATAAAATTTATATGGCCTAATTTCTTTTAACATAACAAACATTTAACCTAACTGAAACAGCTGCAAGACATTGTTTAATTTTCGGCGAGCGAGCGAAGCGAGCGAGCAAGACGGTACGGAGCGGAAGCGACTCGGATAGGTTAGGTGTTAGTTTTTTTTTTATAACCACCTAGAAAACCCCCTAACCACATAACAAATTCAATAAACAACTGTGCATTATGCTTTTTGATGTTAGCTGTTATGAACATTATATGCTTTGATCGTTATTTCAATTGATATTATATATAAACAACGTTATATCTTACAAAATTAGATATTTTAAGATTATAATTTTCGTTCATTATATCCAGTAAACGTTATACTAAACGAGTTTATATAAAGTGAGCGTATATATATATTATGAACATTAGATAATAAGTTGTTATATCTCGTATTACTTACCCTCAAAAACTTCATGTTACCTTGGTATCATCTCTTTAAGGCGACTAGTGCCTTCAAAATGTTCTTTGTCTTTTTCTTTACGTGTGAGGAGTAAAGAATATGACACATTTTTGCAAATTTTCGGTGTTTTGTTGTTATTCGTGATGAGAAAGTCTATTGATTTACAAATGCTATGCTGTGTTTAAAGTACATCGGATTCTTTATTTTTCAACATTTAAATATTTTCATGAGTTGCTACCGTTTAGGAGCAGTAGGGAATGCAAGCCAAAAACACCATTTGGTTGAACTTTATTTAAGTACCGAACTTTTGCTGATACCTAAACAACCTACGCTACGTTGCAAATGTATAAGAGTTGATAATTCATATATATTTTTTTCAAATTTTTTGGCTCAGCCGTTTAAGAAGAGTAGGCTTTAGAAAGTATCTAATTTACAGTATTTGAAGGCACTAGTCGCCTTAATTATTAGACGTTAGGTTTTACTAGGCTTGACACAAAACAAAGCGATCGTCGCAATTTAGTTCGTAACGAAGACAGTTACTATACTGTTAGTAACTTACTTACTCTACGTTAGTCATTCAGGTCATAATGCAAAAAAAGGCAATATCTACTTTGAATAGGGTGGATACCGGCGAGGGGGTGGCTCGGGACTTCTGTCGGTACATCGGGCTGTCCTCTATGATTGTATCCGTGCTCTGCAGAAGGCCCGAGACCAGGGCGGCCTCGCGGTGGAAGTCTGGATGCTTGGTGTTGATGTACGCCAGTTCAATTGCTACTAGGTTTTCCACCTGCGGACAATTTTGTTCCTTTAACAGAGCCAGTGCCGGATTTATATTTTTTATGAGTGTAGGCCACTTTTTTCCGCCGCCCCATGTACATACTTTTCTAAAATAATAATTTTCCTACTCTGAAAATATGCCGCCCTAGGCCGCGGCCTATACGGCCCAGTTATAAATCCAGGACTGAACAGAGCCACACCTTTACCTGACGTGATGTATCAAAATAGTAGACCTTTATACTATACTTAACAGTGTTTACCACGGAGTTAGCTAAAGTGAGATGGAATTACCACGTTGGCTAGAATGAGATAAGCCATAAGGTAACCATGACATCAGTTAGTGAGATTAGGTAACCATGGCGTTTTCTAGAGCCAGATAAATTTACTACATAAAGTGTTGGCAAGCGTTAGATAAGGTTACCATGATTTTGTTTAAAATGAGTTAAGGTCATGGCGTTGGTTAATGTGAGGTAAGATTACCATGGCGTCGGTTAAAGTGAGGTAAGATTACCATGGCGTTGGCTGAAGTGAGATAAGATTACCATGGGGTTGGTTATAGTGAGGTAAGATTACCATGGCATTGGTTGAAGTGAGGTAAGATTACCATGAAGTTACAGTGAGATAAGATTACCATGGGGTTGGTTATAGTGAGGTAAAATTACCATGGCGTTGGTTGAAGTGAGGTAAGATTACCATGGGGTTGGTTATAGTAAGGTAAGATTACCATTGCGTTGGCCGAAGTGAGGTAAGATTACCATGGGGTTGGTTATAGTGAGGTAAGATTACCATGGCGTTGCTTAGAATGTGATAAGGTAACCATGGTGTTGGTTAGAGTGAGGTAAGATTACCATGGTGTTGGCTGAAGTGAGGTAAGATTACCATGGTGTTGGTTAGAGTGAGGCAAGATTACCATGGCGTTGGTGGCGGGCAGGCGCGTGCGCAGCAGCTGCGTGACGACGTCCACGATGCGTTGGTGCAGACGGGGGAAACGCAGCATCTCTTGCTGCACCTCAGTGCCGCAGTGCTGCACTATACGCTGCATCTCTTCATGCACCTGACCAATGTCACATTGTTCAAGAAAACCATTTAAAGTGTTGCCTGTTAATTTAATCTAGAGATTGTTAAACCCAGTTTATACATCCAAGAAAATTCGTGCAAATTGCACTGCATTAGGACCGCAGTGCTACTGAATGTGATTCCCGACATGCGTTTTTACTTTTCTTTTTATTTAATTTGCCATGTATTGTTCGAGTGGAATCTTGCAACTCAATTTTGAAACAGATATCTTCAACCGATTGAGCTGAAATTTTGCATACTTGTTTAAGTCTGATGACAATACAATAACCTGGTAGTAGAATTCTGGTGGCCTGTTCGGAATCTTCTCCACAGGAGGGAAATCTTAAATGGTTGGTCTAATCGACTTGAAATATGGCACACATACTGTAGGACGGATGACAATGCAAGTAGTCAGCAAAAAAAGTTTGCATTAAAAAAAAAACAAAAATTATTTACAAGTGTACCAATGCATAGATTCTTCTTTCTTCTTCTTTTCTAAATATGGCCCCATCAAACGATGCGATGATTTCGCCTATGTCAAAGTAATAAATAAATACAGTAATCAAAAATCTTGTGACAAAAATGACCGCAACGTTGTACGGTAGAACACGGTCAAACGACACCCTCCCCCCTGTCAGGCTCTTAGCCAGCGGATAATGAGACCGCCAGGAAATCATTAACCGACGTCCAGGGTGCATCGGAACAAGCACTGCTCTTCCCCCCGGACTGATCCAAAAACAAACCGCAGCTCTAGGAGGTAACCCGACTCGCACCCCAATGCATACATTGGTTAAATTAATAAATATGATAGTATACCAATTCAACGCAGCGCTGCGACGGCTCCTCGAGCCGGCGTATCTGTCGCTTCACGAGCAACTCGAACGACACCTCCGGCACGAACAGCGCGGGCCGCGGCCCGGTCGCGTTACGTATCGCCGTCAGTATGTCCATGCGCGTTAAACCTGCAGCACAACGCGACAGATATGGTAGGAGGGGTCTACTTAGCTTGGATGCTGCATTGGAATGTGATTCAGATGTAAAAAAAACAAAATGAGGTGGATTTAACACACACACAAATCACGTCGTTATCCCTTACGGGGTGGACAGAGCCTAAGGTGACAAGATCACGGCCACGTTTAGCAAGATTGTGGGCGTATAGATGGAAAATGGAATCAAAATAGTGAAGGGTTGCTAGCTGGCGCCTATAACATGATTCCTATGATTTTCGCCCAATCCCTCGATGGGCTTTTTACCATCTGCGCGGGAAGAGAAGCAACTGGTACATTCTGTTTTTTTTTTGCTCCCAGACCAGCATGGTGTAGATTTAAAATGGCTACTAAATCGAATTTACGTTAGCTAAAACGAGACAGCCAGACGTTGAGTTATCAAGACGGCATTTTTTATGATTTTTTACCGTTTACAATACAATAACACTTTATGGAGCACTACATATAACAATCAAAACAGAAAAAAGGTATACAGAAGTTTACCATTAATTACACAAAAAAACACACTTAAACTCACCTACTAGCGGATGGATAGAATCCAGAGTTCTACCAAATGTCTCGTGAAATATATAGCATATCCGAGCTCCTCCACAAAGCTCAGTTGTCTCAATGTTGCGAGCGGTACCCTCAATGGTAGAACAGTACGCGCTCGCGAACTTCGTGATGATTTGCAACAGGGTTTGGTATTTGTCCGACACGTCTTCCCCGTATGAGTTGAGCAAAGATTGGAATTGAGATATCATTACGTTGACTCGCACCTGATAAAGAACACGACGTTAAAGTTACAGCAAGTCTTAGTTCAGTGTTACTGAATCTAATCATGAGCCACTAAGGCCCACTTGCACAGTCCAGAGTTAAAAAAATAAATTGCTAACTCGGGGTTAGGTTTGACAGTTCCATACATTTTGACACTACTTAGCCTCGGGTGCTCATCTAACACGGGGTTAAGTAGTTAACCCTGGTCCGTGCAAGTGGTGCAAGCTTACAAATTAAATTTCGTAATAATATGCCAATGCCTGAAAAGGGTGTCCATCAGTGGCGTGGCGTCAAGTATATCAGAAAGCAAGCCGAAGGAAACTTAACGAGCCTTATCATCTAATTCTGCACAATAAATTGCCCAACTGCCTTAAAATAGGCAAGCCGGTGGGATTCGAGTTCTATGGACGCCACGCCACTGGTGTCCATGACAGTTAGTGAAAATTACACAGTAGCTTAAAAATTTATAAGCATAAGCAGTTTAATCCGTAAATTGACGCCTTTTTTTTTCGAACAGACTTTTGCTAATAGCCTCAGACGGCTTTTACAGCTTACCGGAGAGAGGGCGAGCCGCCAGACGGGCAGTTCAGCAAAGGGTAGTTTTACTTAGCTGCTAAAGGGTGCTCCAATTGAGCCGACCTCGGACTTTGGACGCTAAGGAAGAGTCATGCTAGCAATCGGATTTTTTATGCTACCATAGTTTCGGAAAGACTACGTTAAGCCTGACTGAGAAGAAACGACAAGAATAAATTGACGGCATTCAACTTTCTTGTTCATACAATCCTCATCAACGTTACAAATGAACAAAATGCCGCTCACCTTGAGTTCCGGTAAACAGTCTCTTATATGGTGCATAAGAAGCCTGTTCAAGGTTTTAGCCAAGTACGGTGTCCCGTTTCTAGTTGCGATCGTAGGATACTTCCTCTGCAGATACGTCGCCTCATCTTTCAGAGAGTCCTGTTAACACAAATTATTTGAGCAAACAATTGATAAGTGAATGATTGCATATTTACTATAATGTTTATTTTACCGAAATCGATTTCTTATCAATAATATCTTGCTGCGATCTATTGACGACACCAATGATTCCTAGCTTAACGGGGATCACACGCCCGCATAGGATATCTATCGCATCAGTGCCTGAAACAGAGAAAAATTATTCTCTTAAAAGTTCTTTAACTTAAAGGACCATCTGTAGTTCTGAACTTGATATTAAAACAGATGATTGGTGATACAGAAACCCAGTGGCATGTGTCAGTATTAGCAGTCGACCGGTTTATAAAGACTTGAATGATCCTAAAAATATGTATCCAATGCGCGGATGTTTATTATTATAAACATAACATACGCTTAGCATCCAGTGACGTAAATTACGGATATTAATTACAGTTTCCTTGAAATTACAATACAGTTCAAAGGATAAATAACACACACGTAATTGACTTTCCATTTTAAAGCCTGTGATAAAAATGACAAAGCAAAATCAACTTGCTGTTGTAAAACACAAGCTCTGATCATAAACTAATTTGTTATCGCATTATTCCTTAGTCATACTCATAAGTCATAAGTCACAACACAAGTGGCCCCAACGGAAGACCAGACCTAGCTCGCTGGCTGTAAGGCCAGCAAAATGCTGAGTTGGGACCATTTTGCGACAATTATTTGTAGATTTTTTTATTATTATTTTGTTGTTTCTTATCAATTGTGTTTGTCATAAATAAACTTTTTCTTTCTTTCTTTTTAAATACATTACTTATGCACATTTACACTTATTCCTTTGTCCCGACTGAAATAAAAACGCACAGTCAAAACTACCAAGTGTAAAAAGTTGACTTTGGGAGTGAAGGTTCCTTTCATAGTGTAAGTAAACACATACTTTTAAAATTCCCAATGATAGGGAACTAGGAACTAACAAACAAGTCTCTTCAAGAGACCTTTTTAAATTATTAGCCAATGCAATTTAATATCATATCCCCTAAGAGCCAAACTATACGCTTCTTTAGGCCATAAATATGTCAATACATACCTGCATCCATGAGATCAAGTTTAGTGACCACAGCCAAAGTTCTCCTTCCGTCAGGATCGACATCCTTCGCCATTTTGATAGCCTCGCTGGTGGCCATGTCTGTGTTAGCCGCAGTCAAAGCCAGAATGATCGAGTTTGGATTAGCTACATACTTAATTATAAGGCTTCTGATTTGGTTTTCTATATCTTCTGGCTGGTCACCGATAGGTACCTAAAGGGAAAACAGGCAAATATAGCAATTCAACTTAATATAGCAATAACATTATTAGCATACCTTTTGCATTGCCTAATATCTTCAACACTAGCAGTGATTTTTGCAAGTAAAGATTCGAACAAAATTACTTTCACATATTTATCTAATCGAACTAATATTATAAATGCGCAAGTATGGATGGATGGATGGATGTTTGATTGTTACTAATTCACACCAGAACGGCACAACGAATCTGGATGAAATTCGGCACATAGATAGAGAAAAGTCTGGAATAGCACATAGGCTACTTTTTATCCCGGAAAATTCCCGCGGAATAATGATAAACGAATTCTTTGTAGACGAGGCAACAGCTAGTAATATTATAATAAGTGCTGTACCTTTGTGATTCCAGGAAGATCCACAAGTGTAAGGTTGACAACTCTGGTTGAGAAAATCTTGAGATTGATGGGTTCTGGACATATGCCCTTGTTGCTGCCAGCCATGCGGTCTGTCTCTTTCTCTATCTCCTCTCTGATCTGTTCGAAGTCTGAATAGACCTTGTCTTTTGTGTGAAGGAATTTTCCCCATTCTTCCAAGTTTACAGTACCTGTAACAATAGAAAGTATTATTAAAGTTTTTTATGGTTAGATACTTATGTATTTTATATGACTTTAGGACAATAAGCAGTCAGTTTGTTTTTCTTTGATAGTTCCTTTTGTTCAACTTTAAATATAGAGTTATAGTCTCGGACAAATTATAAGGTAAAGACAAAATTCTCCAAAAATCAAATTTAAGTTAAAGCATAACTTTAAGCCTCTGCTCTTCCACCCCACCTCAACCAGTTCTACAATTCTAATTTTCCATTTCCAATTATTATGTCTTTGTTCATAACTTCGTTTTGATCTCAGGTAGCAGCTATCAAATTGAGTATGTGTGGTATGACGATGACGCAAATGTCAAGAAACATGTACTAGTTGCAAGGATGGAATGCTGACTATATTGAGAACGAAGAGTAAGAATAAAAAATGCAGCAGGGTGACGAAAACATAGAAATGTATGTTTACATAGGAATGAAAAAAAAAAACTGACATGGCGCTTCAATAGATTATTATTTATCTTTAGAATGACATGACAAAACAACACTTTACGGAATGTTGCGAATTAAATTAAGTTAGAAAAATTATAATAACAAATGACACTGTAAGCCTGTATACCATATTCAAATTAGTTTCAATACCAACCTGGTGCAAATAAAGAATTTGATAGCTGTGATATGGGGTTCCATGAAGCTGCTACTGTTGTCTGCTGTCTTAGGGCTATATATAGATATTATATGAGTAAATTCTGCACCATATCACAGTGATTCCTAGTATAAACCCACAAAGATAAAGATTTATGGAGTCAAACAACTGATTAACACAAAAATCTTGAATTTAAATGCTTTAAACAGGTTGGTAAAGTCAAAGTAGCAGGCTAAACTCCCCATGTTATAGGTACAAGCATTGTTGCACTAAAGCTCTGACTTTTCTCTGTACTTAACTTATCTACATAGTGAGTATGGTTGGCTTTGAGCTATAACAGTTAAACTCATAAGGACAATTATCAGTTAACAAACTACAATAGTATTTCTCTCTACTGATGAGATGACAGATATGGCATCTTGTTATGAATTAAAAGAGTACAAAAGCCTTTATTCTTTGTCAAGTTGGAATTTGTGTACATGCATCAAATTAATACCTAATAATATTTCACATGATTTAAAGTAAAAACAAGAAGACTGTATTTTAACATTATGATTGAAATGAGTGCAGTATGATATGCAGTCTGGGATGGAAGACTATCAGGTTATTAAATACAGACTATGTATTCAGAGTCCTGCCTTGACCACACCCATGGAAATTATGAAATTGAATCTTGTCTAGAGGTACACTCAATGTTTTACAGTTTAAACTTCTTTGTCATTAAATACCTGATTTAGATGTCTTAGCAGAAGTAATACACAGTGACAAATGGTGACTTTGTATTCATATGCTGACTTTATAGCCTAGATTGATGTCAACGAATAGCAAGCACCTATTGAGATGATAAAAAACAATAGCCCAATTAATGCATCATTATGTGCTGGCATTGAAGCATCACAAAGGCACAATAAAAACCAATCTTGTGTGATAAAAAACGTAAACATACTTTGTAATGCAGAAGTATCATTTGCATAATCGGCATACCTACATAAATTGATTCAACAAAAGGGTTAAAATGTTACATGTAAAAAACAAATTAGATCATTAAAAATATTCTTTCGTAAGACAACAACAGCCAGAAAACCAGTGCATGTACTCTTGTCAATAGTTTAGTAAGATAAACATTTAATGGTGATGAAAATCATACCTTCTTCAGCAGATCGGTGTTCCTTGCTGTCTTTGGGGCTGTACACTAGCTGTAGGATGAGCGGCCGCCGAGTAACGATCCCAGTACCACGGGGCAGAAAAGAGCGACCAACGAGACTCTCGATCACGGAACTCTTGCCTGAACTCTATCATTGAATAAAAATAACTCGGTTATTAAATTACTAACTAGAATTACAGTATCGATAGAATGTAAAGAAAGTACGGTTTCGCATGCAGCGCTAGTAACGATGCCCACTAACGAGGCTGGACAATGGTCAATGACAGTAGTAACCAAGTTCACTGAAATGAAATGGGGACAAAGAACTTTACGTGACATAACAATCAATTTCTTAGAGGCCACGGCACATGGCTCTTTTATATCAATTATTCAATTAAGTATCATTCATATAGTTACGCAACAACAAGAATAATATCTACCTGTGTTCCTAAAACTATGATTTGAGGTAACTGGATGGCATCTGCTCCGACCGTATTAAATACGTCTTGTAATTTATTAATAACAGGTATAAGTGCTTCCATAATTAGCTAAAGGATTTAATACACACAGGAAATGCGATTACGTTGTAATTTTAAGTTCAATATAGATCGAAAATATTATTTCAACGAACTTTTAGCAAAACACAATAACACGACCGGTAAAAATCGGCCATATTGAAATTGATTTCAGTAATTTGACACGGGGTTGCTGTTATGAAAAATATTTACGTCTACTGTTATTTACAATTTGTATACACGAGACGTCAATTTTTACAGACCAAGTTTACTACTACACACTGATTACACAGTTTGGAAAATTTCTGGTGTGGTGGACCTGCCCACATAGTACTTATTATATATACTGACCTGCCTTGCAGCTTTTAGTCCTTTGAAATAAGTTTGAAATCTTAAGCGGTGCCATTAGTGACAGCTTAAACAACATCAAAGCTTTCTTATAAACGTAATCAAGCCTACATTGAGATTGTGTAGCTCATGTACAGCTTGCATTATGTCGCTGTCACTGTCTTCGTTGCTGTCAAAGTCATTGTCATTGTCAGTCAGCGTCAGCGCAGCGATGTCATGTCAGCCAGCTTGCTTTGCTTCCTTCTTTTACCGATCTTATTAAACTAATCCAGTTGTCTTAATATTTTTCTATAGATCTAATTCAATGTCTACGGTCATGCTTACTTTAGAGGTTTGTGGTGTTTAATTAATACGTAGTGTTTGAATGCTTCAGAAAGTTTATTAATTACCAGCAAAATTCGTGTTACAGGAGACGAGCATCGACGCTAGGCGGTATCCCAGTAATTTAAACTCGATAGAGTTCGGTCCGTGGCATATATCCTACGATATGAGCTGTATCCTGCCCAGCATGTGTTCGACGAAAGTTGTTTGCGAGAGGGACGATGATCAATTTTGCCAATTTTGTATGTAGGTATCACTTGTCTTGCAGTTATGTTACATTGACATGTACCTAGTAAATATTTCATTTACACCAAACATATAAGTATAAGTTTAGTTTATTATACTTTGCTTGGTGATAAAAACAATATTCATGAATTTCCAAGCAAGGAAGAAACATATCACCATAGAGAGCACTAGTTTTATTTAAGCTCTCTTTAGGCATTCCTTTATATCTTATTAGATATGTACAGGGGTGTACCGTGAGTTTGTGGGCCCTGGGCTAGTACTTTTCTTATTTCTTTTGTTCTCTTCCTATTTATCTCTTATACATATTCTATTTGTATGTGTAGTGGTAACAAATATGTAGGTACTGTTTTGTTTTTCAGTTATTGCAAAGAACTGGGCATCCCACATTTTCCTGACATGGTTTTTCCCAAGAATATTTTGTCATTGACACACAAAAATGGTGCTAAAATCAGTTTTAACCCTTTGGATGCTCTGAAACTGGTAGCTTGTACTGTGGAGGCTATTGAGGTGTCTTGTGCTGAAGTGTGGCAAGAGGCTAGGTAAATGGCTTTTTATTTGTTAGGAGTATTTATTTATATCACTATAAAACTTAAAAGTCAATTGACTTTGGATTTCAATTGGAAATCACAAATAGTTTTTGAAGTTAACCCCATTAAGGGCGATTTTTCAACCGTCAGATAGGCCCTACTCAACGAACAACTCTGTGGGTATCTGTCAGTTAAGTGCTTATCTAAGTATTGAAAAATCGGTTGTAAGATGACCATGTTTAATATGATTTTCTGAAACACCTAGTCATGCCAGTTTTTGAATTTTTTATTATGCAGTCTTTAAACATAACATGCATTTTATAAATTAAGCTATTACTTCTCGTCCTTTTTATGTTTAGACCAGATGCAACCAAGAAGAAAAAGTCTTTTGATTGGACTTTTTCTACAAACTACCAAGGAACCTTGTCTGATAATATCATTGTAGAACCCAGTGAGGAGGGTATTAATTTTGAATTGTTAAAACAAAAAGACCAGATATTATTTTACCATGATCTTACATTGTTTGAGGATGAGCTGCATGATCATGGAATATCGAAATTGTCTGTCAAAATTGTAAGTATTTTGTTTCTCTTAAATAGATTATATGTGTGACAATGCAAAAAACTAAACTCTATGTTAAGTCAAATTAGAACATGTGTTATGTCTGTATATTCTGACACAACATCCAGCATTAAAGGCTACATATTAGATTTATATACAGTCATCCACTTTTAAATAAAGAAAAGTTATGGATCGATAAGTGACACTAAAGAATTAATGCAATGATCTCTAGTCATTATTACGCATAATTGAATATAATAACAAAATATTATTTTTGTTTTACAGAGGGTAATGCCATCACATTGGTTTGTTCTTCTAAGATACTTCCTAAGAGTTGATGATGTTTTGGTGCGTTCTATTGAAACAAGGATGTTTCATATGGTGAACTCCAACTATGTTATAAGAGAACATACTGTAAAAGAAGCTAAAGCTGCAGATTTAAAGGTAAGAAAGTGCTCACCTATTTACAAAGTAAAATTTACTGAGCTATCCCAGCTTACATTATCCCCTAGCATCTAGAAAATGAAAAATGCAAACAGCAGGCAAATAATAAAAAAAAGCTATGCTTTAGAATGTGGAAAATAACTGTCTGATTTATCTATTTGTCATATTTACTGATTAATTTGTCAGCATTAGATATTCCTTTAATGTGCTCTAAAAAGTGCTTAAAGGTTATATAATTTTCTATGATATAGTATAGTTGATTTCATACAATACAATACAATAACTCTTTATTGAACACCACATATAACAATCAAGACAGAAAAAAGACGACAACAATATTCATAGATAAGGTATTTGGGAGCAAAATAACAGGCACTGGTTTTCGGTGGAAACAAAAGTATAATCAAACCAAGTCATCTTAAAAAACCGAACCATATGACGGCTATCAGGGCGTGTGCAAGAAAAAATGTTTTATTCCTTTTGTGTGACTATTTCGCTCTAACATACGCATATTATACATGTAGCTCTTTCACTTGCGTATCAAATCTATTATAATGATCTAACTAAATCCATTGTCAAAACAAACACTATTCCATTCTAATCACAGGCTGATTAGAACAATTTTTAATATCAAATGTTTACATTTCAGATCCCTACAACACAAATGAAGGAGGCAGATGACGTCATTCCATTCTTGCCTGTGAAAGAAAAAGTAGTTCACAAACTAATAGTAAATTCAGAGTCGAATTCTAGTTCATAGCGAGTCCTGTAGTGAAATAGCATTCATCAATAATAAGAATTTAAATTTTATAAGCTGTAAATAAATTGTCTATGTCTTCTACATATAAAGAGGTTTTAATCATATTTTACTAATAAGATTACTAACCTGCTAACTGCCTGTTCTCTTCACTTAAGCAATAAAACATTAGGTACCTATGCACATAATTAAAATATTTAGTGGTAAAGAAGTAATATTGAAGTAATATTTTTTTGCTTCATTGGAGGTGGTAAAGTTAGTTATTAGTATCCACCGTAGAACTGTATCGTGACAGCCCTAGTTACATTGTATCTTATCTATTTTAAAGTTATTCGTTATATACCAGTTCAATCTGGTTGCTAAATATACCTACGATATAGCCATTTAGGAATATGAAACTTATTTCAATAATAATTAAGTATACTACAGTTGTGTGCTTTAGGATATCTCCATTAGTAGCTACTTTACATAGATTGAAAGATAAAAATGATTTTCCATGATAATATTGGTACTTATCAAGTAATTTATCAATTTGCTAAAAGGATTCTTTCAAAGATATATGTGACGAAGTTTGAAGAGATTCACAACAATGTAAGTTGCTTTTTGCGTACATAACTAATTAGGTTGTTTCGGCATGTGTTTTCAAAGGTGAGCCAGCACTTGTCACTCACTATTTTGACAAACAACCCTTAAGCTGCATTAGAGATATGTTGTACAGTTATGTTGATTCTTAGAGATCTTTGGTCCATTTTTGATCCCATTTGATCTTTGAGCCAGTCATTTTGATTAATAGGGTAGCTATCACCAAAAATTGTAGTAAAATCCGATTTTATCCCGAATGGCTATTAAAGTATAAATTACTTGCTAATAGAATGGGTATCAACTAAACACACAAATGTCCGGGTTTTACTCCAGCCGGACAACCCCGGACGCCGGTCGCCAAAATATGAAATATCCGAGAAAACCCAGACGGATGACAACCCTAGTACAGACAGACACATCAGATTTTCTTCTAGCATGCAAATGATTTTAACTGATTAGATACATACAATTATTATTAATCTAATCGCTGCATCATAATTGGCCGTGATAGATGTCAATACGTTTCTGGATCGTTTTACCAGAACGTCTAATTTTGCCGACATGTTGTGACAAGTGAATTAAGTTAATATTTTATTTTGAAATTATATTGAACATGAAATCAAGATTAATACTACTAGCAATTGCTTTGTGCGGTTAGTAAAAACATTGTGTAAATATTTTTAAAAAAGTGTAGAATGTTACATTAATTTTAATGAATTAAGTAGGTACGACTACAGTATTGTTAATTGAAAGCTGTTTAGTTGTCTGTGGATATCGTCAGTCCCATATTATACTTTTACAAATAACAACTAGGCCTTTAGGTCTTGGTACCTTAGGCTCTGTTTATCCCGTAAGGTATAGTCTACCCCATAAGGGATGATGAAGACTTGATTTATGTAAGTATGTATGTACATACAACCATAAGAGCTTCTTCCTCCGGTGACTACCACTTTGTTACCAGTAAGTACTAACAAAGAGATAAAAAGTGAATGTTCACTTATTTTGATTTACAGCTGCTGCTTTTACAGGTGCTGTATTAAAAAAAATGTGTGAAAAATATAATATAACTATCTGTTGCCAGCGACTTCGTCTGCAAAGAATTCGTTTATCGCTATCCCGCGGGAACTATGCAATTTTCCGGGATAAAAAGTAGCCTATGTGCTATTCCAGACTTTTCTCTATCTATGTGCCGAATTTCATCCAGATCCGTTGGGCCGTTCTGGCGTGATTGAGTGACAAACAAACATCCATCCATCCATCCTTACTTTCGCATTTATAATATTAGTTAGATGCTACCCTGAGACTTTAGACATAATGATGACGTAGTTTCCGTGATACTGATATTTTAAATGAAAGTGCCCGGCGACTAAATATCACAGGCCGAGCACGTTTCCATGCGTGTGCGTCGTAACATCCTACTAATATTATAAATGCGAAAGTTTGTGAGAATGTATGGATGTTTGTTACTCTTTTACGCCAGCACGGCTTAACGGATCTGGATGAAATTTGGAACAAAGATAGATTATAGTCTGGAATAACACATAGGCTACTTTTTATCCCGGAAAATTGCGTAGTTCCCGTGGGATAGTGATAAACGAATTCTTTGAAGACGGAAGTCGTGGGCAACAGCTAGTCATAAATAATTACCTATCTACTCGTTCTATACATATATCTACTTGGGAATAAAACATCCCCTTGGTAACAAAGTGGTTATAATAGTTGCTACCATACCACGGCGAATTAACTACTAAAGCGGCCGTTGCGCTATAAAAATCATGATAATGATTTTTAAAAACAAAATAAGTTGCTCTTGTGCTGTGACGAGTACAACGAAAAGCTTTTGGCAAAATTAACCCCTCGAATGCTTAAGACACAGATCTGTGCCAATTTTAAGACTATCTTTTTGTATTTTATATTTCGATTAGCAGAATTTGTTAATATGCACAAATTCTGCTAACTAAATAAACAGCTGAGTCTAGAATGCGGTACTTTTTTTAGCACCGACATACGAGGGGTTAAAAAATAAACGAAAAATCTCAAACACTATATTAGTTATCTTTTTCAGTTGTAACCATTCAAAATGCTGTCGCGGTGGACGTGTACCCTATCCACCCTAACAGCCTCCTGCAATTGCAGCAAGGGCTGGGGTTGCCACATTCTTTAAAGGTAGCTGTGGGCCATGAAGCGCTTTTGAGGCTGCGCCGAGACCTGCCCGGACAGCCGCAGTGTACTCTCACAACACCTATGGGAGTTACTTTCAACGTTCAATCGCCTCCTAACAACAGGTAAGACCTGTAGGCTTATTGTCTAACTCGCTCGCAATCGCCATTGTGTTCATTTTGACAGTTCTTGTATGAATGTGACAGCTAGCTGATTCCGATGCCAATTGTCAGCCCATACATGAACTGTGAAAATGAACACGATGGCGATTGCGAGCGAGTTAGACAATAAGCGTACTGGTAAGGGCTTTTACCGATGGGCTGTATTCTGACTGCAACGTAATTGCAACTGCCGTCTGCATTTCAATTGCAGTTAGCGTGCAGTTGTGACTGCAATGGGAACTGTGAGGACAGTTGGCAGTTATGTTGCAGTCGGAATGTGCTTATTTCTGTAATGACCCTAAGATTTTTGACGCATTCTAGGAATCGCGGGAATGTGTTCTTGCTGCGCGCATGGACTTCTGTTTTGGGAGAATACTTTTTTTTTAATTTAACGACGGTCTGTTTTTTATGGTATCTAATTTTGGCAAGCCATGCTGTTTTTATGTCGTTCATAATGCTTTTTCTCTATCATTATTGATTATGAATGTACCTATAGTGATTATGTATTTATTAATAGAAGTCTAGTCAACAATGTTCCTATTGCATACCTCGTATACCATGTCTACATATCTAAGTTATAGTAGGCGGCAAATAAGTAGAACTTGGAGGGGATAAGCGCAGTATGAAAAACAACATCATTTTCATATTGCGCTTATCCCCTCCAATTTTTACTTATTTGCCGCCTACTATAAGAGGTGAACTTTGGTTGTGTGTGATGTCTAATAGTACGTTGGACTATTCACTAATTAATATAGGCTACTTTTTATCGTTGAATACAATACATACATAAATTACGTCTATATCCCTTACGGAGTAGACAGAACCTAAGGTAACAAGACCTCAAGGCCACGTTTAGTATGATTGTGAAAGTATAGGTGGAAAGGGGAATCAAAATAAATAATATCCTGGAAAAGTGTAAATTACCTGAAATTTCTACTCTACTAAGCTTACCACGGTTTTTATTATCAAAGCGTTTTTTTTTCTAAGATATGAAAGCTGGGGCGATGGCTGTGGTGTGCGTGTCAATAATATAGGGCTGGCTGATGAGGGTCGGTGGAGGCTGACGTCCACTAGTGGCACCGTGTCTATAACGGGATGGGTCGAGGTCTATGTTGAAGGTATGTAACTTACTTGAAATTCGGTTTTCGAAATTTGTTTCGTGCCGCCACGCTCACGCTAATAGTATTTAATTTGAGAGTGAGAGGGACGATATTTTACGAACTTTGAAAATCGACTTTCGGAATAGCCCCCCAGTTGAAACATTACCGATGAAACTTTTATGAGACCATTGCGATAATGTCGACGAATGTATAAACCGTATAATATAAACGATTAAGAAAGTGCTTTACCATTTTTGAATATAGTTACATCAGAACAAAGGTTGATTGTCATGTCATGTAATTGAAATTAGTCTTTGGGCTTGTCCAGAAATCATGTGATCATTAATGGGGGGTCAGCAAATTATCACGAATGATCACTATGGGAGAGGGGGTGTCCGAGAACACATGACGTGTAATTTTTTTACAGCAGGAATGTAAAAGAAATAACGAAATTACGAGCGTGACATGGCTTAAATAAAAAATCAAGTTAATGCTGTTTTTTTAATAAACTAATTTAATTCATACTAAGTCTGAAAAATCAATCACCAAATATCACCAAGGAGGGGGGGGGGGGAAGGGGGTTGTCAAAAGTAGACCTAAAATATGATCACATGATATCTGGACGAGCCCTTTAGAGCGGTAATAGTTATTTGTTATGCAAGGCTGCAAAGTGTTTGTTTGGCGCGAGTGCCTGAATTGAAACCGGAGCAAGCGAAGGATTCTATGATTGAACCGCGAGCGAAGCGAGAGGTTCAAAAGAAGAATCCTGAGCGTCGCGACGGTTTCAAGGCACGAGACTAAACAACTTTGCTGCCGAGCGAAACACACAATTTTTCACTTCAATACAGCGAGAAAAATGGTGGATGGAAGAAAAAGAAAAATAAATAAAATAGTAATTATTTAGGTATTTCACTTTTGTACATACATAAATATTTACCTTGCACTACATACTATACGTACAAAACTGAGTTTTATACAGAATTTTAGTTTATAAAAGAACTTTAGTTTACCTTTGTTACCACCCTACATTATTTAACTGGAACTGCTTCAGAACTTATTTACTTTGTTATTTGGTAATTAACACCTTTGATTTACTGATATAACTGTCCGAGCATATTTTATAGTATTTCCGTCGACGAACACTACATTTAGTTTTTCTTTATTACTTGAACTCGTAATTTTTAAAGTAATAACAAAGTCTTCGAATCAACAAAATATCTGTGAAAGATGCAATTTCTCCGCGCCAATCCGCGCGCAGCACTCGCGCATGCGCGATATTTTGACTTTATGCGCGCGCTAAGAAGTAGCTGCTAAACGGCCTAATGCATATTAAAATTATAATTAACTAATTGATCAATGTCTTAAATAAGCAAATTATAGTCACTTTGTAAATGAAAATTAATAATTTGTCGAAATGAAATTTTTATTTATCATCTTTGACCTAAAATAGTTTCATGTTCACAAAACAAACGATAGATAAAGGATCGCGTTTCTGAATGTGGTTATGTTTTTTTTAAAATTAAATGAAACATTTAGGGGGTCTGATAAAAAGATCTACATTTGAATTTCGTATTATTCCGCCCCTCTCATTCACCTATTAAGTACTATTCGTGTAAGCGGGCCGACAATATACGAAGTTCAGAGTCCTAATTTCTAAGTATATGAGTAGGTGGACAATGGTGGTCAGCGCCACGTTCGAATTTCAAAAACCTTTTCCACGCTAGAGGGGAAAAAGCGTTTTTCCACGCAGATTTTGAAGGCGAAAGACAGCCCTTTCGAGCAAGTGAGGTGAAAAGAAATTTCTTGGCCGACTATAGATACAAGAAATACAGTAGTCGAGTTGAAAACCAATGAGACCGACCATCAATTATTCAGTTATCTACAATGAGCTGCTTATCAAAGTATGGTTTTGATTTTAATCTGTGAAATTTTATCACATTTACTTCCTTTAACTTCTCATTTTCTTGGACAGCATCGGCGACAGGTGTTAATGTTCTGATAAAAGCTTAACGTGATACGATTCACGTTATATTTTGCATAGAGGGGCTGGGGCTATATTTCTCACGCAGGTTCAGCTGCAGATTGGGAACTTAAAACACCATTGGACGACTTCTATGTTGGCCATTAACTTGATGAATTAATGACATACTGAGTTTTGTAATTGATAGAAGGGTAAGGCCGTGAAGAGTCTCAAACGCCGCATCCTGTGTGTTACGAAAATAGTCTTGAGTTTTGCATAACTCTAAGTACGTATTCCGCGAGCATGTGTGTGGTCGCGAGTAGCAGGGTTGGTCTCACTTCATAGACACATTTGCCTATTTTCGTAACACACAGGATGTGGCGTTCGAGACGCTTCACGACCTTACCCAAAATACGCATATTTTACCATTTTATTTAATTCTTTGCAGTAAAAAAGGAATGTAATTTTAAAATTAAGCGTAGTGTGCTGTGCACTCAAAATTATAAGTGTTGTGACATATCATATCACAGCTGATTTAAGAGTCTCGTACATAAGAGTTATCTCACTAACTCTTAAACCAGGACCCTATTTCATAAAGCTACAAGTTAAAATTTACAAGCGGAAGTCTCTTTTTGACCCTATGTGTTAGATAGAGACTTCCGCTTGTAAATTGTAGCTTGTAGCTTTATGAAATAGGGTCCAGCTGTGATATTTTCTAAGTATACCTCGGATTGAGCAGATATTGCAAAAATTGAATCTGCTATATCTTGGAAACGAGAAAATGCGAACGTGCCGCCGGTGCGTCTAAACCTGACTATACCTAAGTACCTATTTCCTCTGAGCTATCTTATCGAGCGCTTTACCTTATCTTTCTTAATCATTTTGACCTTCAGCATTGCACTTGTCTCTTGAATCTTATTTTATTAAATCAGGCGTTACTATGCGGAGGTCCATTTCAATGAACAAAAAATATTTACCATACTTCTCCGCTCCTTACGTGCAAGATAACCAAGCCTGTGCGAAACATATTATGTTTTTCACGCAATCCCTCCCTCCACTACTGCCACATAAAACATATTAATCCCACAAACTTAACTATATATACAGGGTGTTACAAAACTACCTGTAAAGCCGAAAGGAGGTTAAATGTGACCTTATAACAAGTCCATTTACGATATTTACGAACCCCAGTATGGTTTCCTGAGATGACAGTTTACTAGGGTCGACAATATTTTTGACTTTGATATTTTACGGGGTATTTTGTAACACGTTGTATACCTATAGCAGCTTTCGATATCAGTACAGAATTTTGACTTCTGTTAAAGTTTCTACTAAAGTCATAGCAAACAAGTTAAACCTAACAACCCAATTTGATTTCAGATGACACTAATACCTACACGGCTCCTCCTATCATCCTGCAAGATGGAACGAACCACGCGAACGTAGAACTGACCACTCTTGAGAATTCTTATTGCATGGTGGCTCAGCCTTTCTCTGAGAGTACACTCATCCCCGGGCATTGCCAGGTGACATTGGATCACACGACCAGAGCAGTACAGGGTAACTGGGACGTTCTACTGGGTTTACCCGGGAAGGTTGAAGAGTTGCATTTGCAAAGGCATGTTACTGTTAACGGTAAGTTTATCTATACTAATACTAGCTTTTTCCCGCGACTTCGTCCGCGTAGACTTCATTTATTGACAAATAGCTTTTGCCCGCGTGTACCAGGAGTATTTAAATGCCGTTTTTTCCCGTTCCCTTAAGAATTTCGGGAAATGATCTTTTAATGCTCCCTACACTCCCCAAGGAACCCACTTGACAAATTTCAGTTTTCTACGACCAGTAAAATGAAAAAAACCCGTTTTTCCCGTTCCCGTGGGAATTTTGGAGATTCCTCTCTTAATGCTCCTCTACACTCTCCAAACAACCTAACTGCCGAATTTAAGCGTACAACCAGTAAAACGAAAAGTCGCGTTTTCCCGTTCCCGTGGGAATTTTGGAAAATTATCTTTTATAGCTTCTTTGCACTCATCAAGCAACCTACATGCCAAATTTCAGCTTTCTACGACCAGTAAAACAAATCCCGTTATTTCCCGTTCCCGTGGGAATTTTGGAAAATTGTCTCTTAATGCTTCCTTACATTCGCCAAGCAACCTACATGCCAAATTTCAGCTTTCTACAACCAGTAAAACGAAAAGTCCCGTTTTTCCCGTTCCCGTGGGAATTTCGGAAAATTGTCTCTTAATGCTTCCTTACATTCGCCAAGCAACCTACATGCCAAATTTCAACTTTCTACGACCTGCAGTATATAACAAAAAGTCCCGTTTTTTCCCGTTCATTTCCGTCAAAATTTTGGGAAATCCTTTTGTAGTGCTCCCCTATACTCCCCAAGGAACCTGAAGGCCAAATTTCAGTTTTCTACGATCATTAAAACGAAAAATCGATCCCGTAGAACTGAATAATACATCCCGTTTTTTCCTTATCCCGTTGGAATTTTCGAAAATCCTTAACCTTAAAACTGTTTTTTACTATTACACTCACTTACTTCTATGCCAAATTTGAAGTCTAGTAATTATAATTCATAGGATTTCTTTGTACTGAATATATAAATCCCGTTTTTTCCTTATCCCGTGAGAATCAGTTTTATAATCATCTATTTGTGTACGAAATTTGAAGAGTCTATATTTATTAAGTATAGTTACCTACTGAGATAGGGTCACGCGGAATCGAATAATATAAATCCCGTTTTTTCCCGTTCCCCTGGAAATTAGTGTATGTGTGTGTGTGTGTCAGGTAGGTATGTGTGTTGTTGTTTTCTTAATCTGCGACCCGATAAACCGTACAAACAATACTACCCACTATAATATAATAATAATAATACCCACGTTGATTTTCAGACTTTGTCATCCCCTATCCCCTTTTAGGGGTTGAATTTTCAAAAAACCTGAAACAGGTGTTTACTCATTTATCGTTAGGAATACTCCTGTGAAGTTTCGAATAAAATAGTTTAACTAATCTTGTTTCCCCATACAAACTTTGGACCCCCATTTAACCCCTTTAGAGGTCGAATTTTGAAAAATCCTTTCTTAGTGCACCCCTAGACCTTATAAGGAACCTACGTGCCAAATTTGGAATCTCTAGAACCAGCGGTTTGGGCTGTGCGTTGATATGTCAGTCAGTCAGTCAGTCAGTCAGTCAGTCAATCAGTCAGTCAGTCAGTCAGTCAGTCAGTTTCTTCTTTTATATATATAGATTTTATTGAATCAGGCGTTACTTTGCGGAGGTCCATTTCAATGAACACAAAATATCTACCTTGCTACTCCGCTACTTACGTGCAAGATAACCAAGCTTGTGCGAAATATATACGTTTTGCATGCAAGCCCTGCCACCACTACTGCCACACAAAACGCACACAAATCCCACAAACTTAATTAATCCTATCACCACACAAACACTGACGCGCGTTTCGATCGAAGCTTGGTTATCTTGCACGTAAGTAGCGGAGTAGCAAGGTAGATATTTTGTGTTCATTTATATTTACAAGTAAGTCAGGGCGAGATAGAGAGAGGAGATCGTTTTGCGTGAGACTCATAAGTGAAAGAAGTTAACTAATTCTTCTTTTTCATTGATACGCTGCGACAGCTGTCAAATATTTCCGGTCTCGTCTCAGATATTTCAGCGCCGATCCAATCTAACGTATTTACTAAATAATACTATGTTCTATGGAATGTCATAGACGAGATCAAAAGCTTTTCTTTGGAAAAAATCGACAACACTCTTAGGGTGTCACCACACCGATCGATCGGTCGCCGATCGATACCATCGAGCGATGGTAGAATGGAACAGTCGACGTCGACGTGACGACGTGACGTGACGTTGACGTCGGTGTCGTTACTTACGTCGACCGATAGTTTCTATTAGACCAACGCTACCACACCAATCGATCGATATCGATCGATGGTATCGAACAACGTCAATCGATTGGTTTATCCGTCGATCAGCCAAAGCTACCACACTAATAGATCGTAATCGATCGATGGTCGATCGATTGCTGATATACACACCCAAAGAGTTACAAAAAAACATAAGAAACACAAAAACCCGAACCGTTTTCATTGCTGTTGTTTATAAATTTTAATAGTTGCGCAGAAACGTAGGAATAACTTGATGATTTTTTTAGCGGAACGCCTGGAAGTTGGCTACGTGCATAACGCGAACAACAACAAAATTCATTTGTACTGTAACATCTTGCATACGGCCAAGAATGTCACTTTCTGTCGATTCCAGAAAACGACAAGTGCCGCGGGTTACAATATCATGGATGGATTGAGCGATGGACGTCACAGGTATGCGTTTCTATCAAACAAAATAATAATAATACCAACTTTTTTTGCTGACTACTTGCAATGTCATCTATCATACATTATTGTGGTCTATACTAAAATATCAAATCAATTGGACCAACTTTAGAACAATTTCTTCCTGCTAGTGATGGTCCTTGCCGGGTCACCAGAATTTAATTATCACTATTATCAGATTATTGTATTTTCACCTGACTTACTTAAGTATACCAAATTTCACTTCGAGCCGACACTAGACGTGGGTCAAATTTATTTAAGTCATACAAATAAAGCCTTAAAAAATACAACTGAATTGAGAACTGCAACACAGCCCTGTAATTTGGCGAAATCCCAGCGAGAATCGAAGGTGGGACAGACTGGAGCCTGCGAATCAAGTAGCTCTAGGGTTTAGGGAGATGCGGTCATACCCCGCACCATACGTGCCGGCACGTAAGTCTAGCGATGACGAGTCACGTGGAGGGGATCTGCGCACCCACGGATACCGTATTTTATACTCCTGCGCATACAAGGTCATCGCTAGACTTACGTGCCGGCACTTATACACCGTATAGATACCGTCTAAAGGGCCGAGTTACATCGCCACGTGTTTACCACTAGATTTTTGAAGTGAAAACTTTGGCCGCGTTAAGTGCTTTTTGGGATGGGTAAGAAATGTTAAACTCGCTTCAAGCGTAAGACGGAGGGAGAGTTCAAGTACCAGGATAACAGGATCCTCTAAGAGCTTATTTTGAAATACGACTGAAGCTAGAGTCGCGTTCGATTTTTGAAGCGTACGTTAATTTCGTCGCTTTAAGGTATGTGCGTTTGGCCTAGTGGTCAGTATAAGGTGTGGAATAACAGTGCGTTCTCTCAGATTCAAGTCTCGTGTAGAAAAAGCTTTTTTTCCTTTTTTTTTCTTTTTGCGCGAGTGTGCGTGTGTGTAGTTTTCACTTCTGTGTTTTTTTACATAGACGATTTTTCATTATCATTATCAACGAATGACGTTAGTAATCTATTGTTGTAGTTATTACGGGCTAGGGTTCGACAATCGGCAGTGCGGCATGACTATAGAACAGCCCACACCGCAGGACTATGGTACTTGGCGATGTTCTGTGGGGGTACAGATGTGGGTGGGAACCACTATCACGCCGCAGACCCCGATGCAGGCCTTAATTAGTGTTAGCCCTGACACACGAAGTAAGTATACAACGGAACTAAGTAATAATAAGGGGATCAATGCAATGATAAGGAATATCACTCATACTACTCACTCACTTCACTCACTCACCCACTTCACACTCACTTCACTTCTCACTTGTTTTTTAGGATCTATAAATAGAGACCTGGACGCAGGAGAGGATGTAAGGACGGTGTTCACTCAACTTAACATGGAGTTCAGTATAATGTGCCACGCCGACGTTTCCCTGAGGTATTGCTGGTTCCAACATCCAAACGGGTCGCAATTCACGCCGCAGCCGCTCTCTAGTGAAGAACAGAATTTTTGGTAAGATATTTATTTTCTGCACATCAACATTATATTGCGGCTCGTGAACTGTAAACTCTTTACAATTTGTACTAGAGTAACAATTAACGATACGCAAATAAAGTGCATTAAAACAATTTTTTTTTGCGGCTCCCAGACTATTGTGCTGTACTATTTGCTAGGTAAGAAATAGTTGACCAGACGCAATATAATGTTATTGTGGTTTCTCATTCTAAATTCAATGGAGTATAGAGACAGAGATGTGTGAGGAAAATGCCACCAATAGGATTACTTCATTTTCTAAGCTTCGCTCAACGCTGCGTTACTATTGGGGGATTTTTGTCTTGCACACCGCTTCGATTCCACATCATTGATTGATTGGGCCTTTGCGATGTAAGTATTCGATTGTTTAAACTCGAGATTTAATAATCAGCTGCTCGAAATTCAGCAGGTGTTTTCTGCGAAACGATGTCACATTTTTTTTTAATTACTGTTGTAGGCTATTTTGTATCAAGTTCATAAAATGATCGAAGATGTGAGTAGGTATTTAGTGGTTTCATAATCTTAATTTATGAATACTTAATCTTGATTATAGTCGTCATTGATAAATTGATTGATTATAATTGAGTACTAAGAAGTATATGCGTTTTATTTATGCTAGATTGAGCTTTTATCAATGTTCCAAGGCGTTGTCACGTGAATATATTACTGGTTCACAACAAATAAATTTTAGAACGAGGTATAGAGATATGATATGAGTATGAGTTTGTCAAAATACCTTCAGCATTTTTTTACATATCTACTGACGACAAGACGAGCACTTTTTTATTACTTTAGACGTTTTGAAACAAACACTACATACTGAAAATACGTTCAGTACCTAGTTTTTAAGATTAAGAGTAACTACAAGATGGTTGTTAATTGATATACAGCCATACAGGCAAAATATTACAAAAACCTTTGAAATGTGCTCTGTCAACGTTTCTAATCAACTGTCCGAGTGGTTTTACTGTCTTTAATCATCATTATCATCATCATCAGCTTGAAGACGTCCACTGTTGAACAAAGGCCTCCCCCTTAGCACACCAAAATGAACGACAAGTCTCGACCTGCATCCACCTGTTTCCCGCAACTTTTACGATGTCGCCAGTCCACCTAGTGGGAGGCCTGCCAACACTGCGTCTTCCGGTTCGCGGTCGCCACTCGAGAACTTTTCTCCCCCAACGGTTGTCTGTTCTACGAGCGATGTGGCCTGCCCGTTGCCACTTCAACGTACATACTCTTCGTCTTCGAGCTATATCGGTGACCCTAGTTCTTCGGCGAATCTCTAATGTCTTTAATGGACATACATATTTTTCTACTGTTCCGTTATACTTACGTATACTTGTAGATAAATTTGTTGTTTATGCAACAGGTACACAGGTGAAAGCTTGCAAGTTGGCGACTGTGGTATAACATTCGCAAAGGCTACGGAAGATGACGGTGGCACATGGACCTGTCACATGGGCCCGGACAACCAAGTAGGCCTGGAATTCATAGACAACTTCAACGTGCGAGTCACAGGGCCTTTGGCGGCCAACATCAAAGATATACACACGAGGATCGGTGAAGCGACCACCTTGTACTGCCATACAGCCAATGGGATGAGACCTCTGGATTACTGCCGGTTCAGGACTCCCGGGGCGGTTGGAATGAGCATTGATGCTAGAGTCACGGAAGATAAGTAAGTATCCTACTAATATAAGTGCCGGCACGTAAGTCTAGCGATGACCTTGTATGCGCAGAAGTATAAAATACGGTATCCGTGGGTGCGCAGATCCCCTCCACGTGACTCGTCATCGCTAGACATACGTGCCGGCACGTATATATAATAAATTGATGTGCCCTTACAGGGTAAATGTTTGGAACTTTATACACCTTAACATCTTTGTCACAATATTTTTATGCAATAATATAGAGTTTGAGTTTGAGTTATATTATAAATGCGAAAGTTTGTGACGATGTGACGATGTGAGTGAGTGAGTGTGTATGTTTGTTATTTCTTCACGCGCAAACGGCTGGACGGATTTGGATCAAATTTGGAACGGAGATAGCTGGTACCCTAGATTAAAATATAGGCTACTTTTATCCCGAAAAATTGCATAGTTCCCGCGGAATAGCGATAAACATGTCAAAGGTCGTAGTTGCCTAGAGTCGCAACATTAATTATTGCAGAATATAACTATCAACATTCAGTTTTGAAATCTAATTCTACGCGGACGAAGTCGCGGGCAGAAGCTAGTTGGAAATATTAATCTAACTAATATTATAAATGCGAAAGTATGGATGGATAGATGTTTGTTTGTTACTCAATCACGCCAGAACGGTCCAATGGATCTGGATGAAATTCGGCACACAGATAAAGAAAAGTCTGGAATAGCACATAGGCTACTTTTTCTCCCGGATAATTCCCGCGGGATAGCGTTAAACGCATTCTTGGCAGACGAAGTTGCGGGCAACAGCTAGTAACTAATAATTGACAACATTTCATTTTTATAACACCTGAAAATGTATATATGGTTCGAAAGCATTTTGCCTCCTGATCACTGCAATATGTTGATATAATTTTAATATCGCATATTATAAAAAATAAAAATTAATTAAAAATATGTCCTAATTTTACCAAAACTACCACAGGATAGGTGAAACACCTTTGCCTTTTTCACGAGAAAAAATAAGCGACCATAATTTTGTATATGACAACTTCAAAGTACAAGGGGGGCAACTCTGAAATTCTATTTTTGAAGTTCGTTGCATACCTTCTCTCTCACTCTAAAGTTAATGACTATATTAGTATGAGCGGAACAGCACGAAGGAACCTCGAAAATCGAATATCGGAGAATAAGGCCTGACATTGGCAATTTGAAATTGACGTCAGATTTTTTTCTATACAGAAAAGACAAAAGGATAAGTGTCTATTCTGTGATAGTATCGGAGTTACGCCCTTTTAGAATAAGCAAAAATTAATAAATTAATTATAAATTAAATACAAACCCTAGCAAAAAATTAAACTGTCAGCATATTCATCTTTTCAAACAAAATACAGAGAACCATTAAAATTATAGGCTCAGAAATATGAAATGTTGTCAATTGTAACTTTACTTTGCTATCTTCGCGATATAGTGAAGTCAAGTAATGGAAAACAGTTCAGTCTGTGGGGAGAGTCCACAATACAGTGTCTTTCAGTGGCGTGGCGTCCATAGAACTCGATTCCCACTGGCTTGCCTATTTTAAGGCAGTTGGGCAATTTATTGTGCAGAATTAGAGGAAAAGGCTAGTTGAGTTCCCTACGGCTTGCCTTCTGATATACTTGACGCCACGCCACTGGTGTCTTTAAAATTAATCTGGAATACTTTAGCAGGCGTTTGGGTCATTTTTAATGAATAGTGATCACACTCAAAAGTATGACTTTATTTTGAACCAAAAATTACGATGGAAACTCTCAACAGGAGTTTTCAATCAAAAAACAACCGCCTGATAAAATATTACAGAATAGTTTTGATACGCTTTGTCGATAATTATATTCCAAAAAGCAACTGATAAAGTTTGGGTTTTCCCCACCTTTTAGCAATCTTATCTTACTAATATTATAAAGGCGGATGTTTGTAAGTTTGGATGTTTTGATGTTTGTTGCTCTTTCAAACGGCTAATCCAGTTTTATTGAAATTTAGTATAGTGATAGATACATTCCCGGGAAAAGACACAGGATAGTTTTTATCCCGGAATATCACATAGTTCCCGCGGGATAGCGATAAGCGAATTCATCGCAGACGGAGTCGCAGGCAACAGCTAGTAGTAAATATGGATAATTCGCCGTCTTACGAAGTTAGGACAGTTTAAGGTTGCCACCGGTAGACAGATTGATAGATAAAATATTTATCTATAGTTTTATTCGGGTTTTATCTTATCTTTGTTTATTAACCGACTAGTAGGCATAATATAAATAAAATTGTTTTTATTTGTGTCTGTCGCCGTGTAGACACAACAGACTTTGTATTGTTATAAAATGGCACTTAAATAATTTCACTGCAATCTGTTTTATTCCTTTGGAAAATCAAACGTAATGCTATCCTATCCTACTAATATTATAAATGTGAAAGTTTGTGACGATGTGACGATTTGACGATGTGAGTGAGTGAGTGTGTATGTTTGTTCCTTCTTCACGCTAAAACGACTGGACGGATTTCAATAAAATTTGGTAAGAAGATAGCTGGTACCCTAGATTAAAACATAGGCTATTTTTTATCCTGTAAAGTTTCATAGTTCCTGCGGGATAGCGATGCACGTGTCAAAGGTCGTAGCTGCCTAGAGACGCAACGTAATATCAACATCAATTAGTAAGTCTAATCTACACAGACGATGTCGCGGGCAGAAGCTAGCTAATAACATTATAAATTCAGAGACGTTGAGCTTGTGACCTGTTTTTGTGATCTGTTTTTTATGATCAATTCTTAATTTCAGTGCAATACTCAATCGCTACTACTTTACGCCTGGTCGAGATCTGGACTATGGGGACTGTTCGTTGACGATACGTTCCGTTCAACAAGAGGACATTGGTGTTTGGACATGCGCGGCCCTGGTCGACCAAGATACCGCTGAAGCGAGTGATACCATAACCGTTACTCTTGGAGGTAAGTGCCAACCTGGCCCTAGGCACAGTACATATAAGCACAAGCAGTAGGGAATCTTCGAACAAATCGGTCGAAACGAACGCACACATAAACACGCGCTTTTACACGGCCCCTAAGCAGATCTCGCGGTGCCGTCAGTCGCGCGTGGCGCATTGAGACGAGCGGCCGTGTTCGTTTTAAACATGCCAAGAGCGTATTGCGCAGTGTACGACTGCTTGAACTCGGCTTCTTCAAAACCGGAGCTTTCGTTTTTTAAACTCCCTGCTGATGTTGAAAGGTAAGAATGATACTATATTATTATGAAATAAAATGTATAATATTATTTTTATAACGAGAAATGTCAGATGTCACTTCTCCGACAAATGCTTTTTCTGTTAAATAAAACGTTTGGCTGTTTAGATGATAAGTAAGTAGTTGCCGTATATTATAGACCGTGTTTTTGGTGAAAAAAATTTCTACGGACTTTCATTGTTATCATCTTGATCTATAGTGTATGTACTAATATATTATAGAAAACTACACTTGAAGGATAACTTGTCAAATACCTATAGGTAGGGCAAACCTTGGTTAAAAAAAACTATTCAATTTAACAAAATTTAAATCGACAACCCTAACGCTTTATTGGAGCGTAGGTACTTATTTCAAAAAGTAGGCCTATCTTCCCTACTGCTTTAGCTTATATATATACTGTGCCCTAGGGTAGAGGAGCAAGCGATCGCATTAGGCGCCAGCATGTCTAGCACGAGAGCGCACAAGAGTCACGCTGCGCGCGAGATAGATTGCCTGCCTTTTTCTTACTGTTCGATCTAGAAAGAGACGGGTAGTCTATTATCTTGCGCGCGACGCGACTCTTGCGCGCTGCCGTGCTAGCTGGTAGATGGTAAGGGACGACAAAATCAGGCGGCACCGGGAGCGAAAAGCACTTGGCGAGGGTGTAGCAACCGCCGAAAGACAACTTCAGTCTACTCTGATTAAGAGCTAAGCAGGAGCTAAGGCGTTAAGTGTTATTGAACTTGTAGGGAAGAGGAGCAAAGTAATTTGGACTTTTTATGCGTGTTTGATCACATTCACGCTTGATGGTAAAAGACGATGACACGTAATCTATATAAATAAGAATTAATCGTCGAAATGTACGCGCATAACTTCAGAATAACTGCACCAAATTGGTCATTTATTTTTTAGTTTTGTCTGTTATTGTCTGGACAAGGTTTGTATAAATACAACTTTGAGAAATACTCGAACGGGGGAGAAGCCGCGGGTAGCAGCTAGTCTAAGATAGGTTTAAGATATCATTTGAACGTGATATCATTTTTTGACTTTTGCTCCTCGAAATAAAAATGAAAATATGATTAAGAAAAACTGTTGAAATTGAGACTATACTTTACCTACATTAATTAGGATTAGTAGTCGCATAAGAAATCCCTTACCTGTGCAATTTAAGTAGGTACAAATAAATATGTGGTCAAAGCCTAAATATTTCTTATTGGTTTTAATTCGGAATCGGTCACACAGACATGAAATAGTAGATTGATAAACTAGGGTTGAAATATACCCATTTCACCTGAGATATTTCTGGCACCCGAACGAAGTGAGGGTGCCAATAGTTCGAGAGTGAAATGGGTAATTTCATCCGAGTTGAACACTCTACTTTTCATTTCGAATATGAGGAAATTAAAATTTCACTAACGTCGCATGGTCGCATTTAATATTTGTTACGTTTGTCATTCTCTTCCCGCTCTTTTTTCTATTGCGCGATTTGCGCGCATTGCGCATTTCTTCTGCGTACCAATGGCGGCCGGCTAGTTTTTTTTTAAACTTGCAGACACGGAGGTTGCTATCAATTAATTGTCGCCTTAAATATTTCAAGCTAAAAAAATTACCGTACGTAATAATTTCTACTAATTCTCGTTGTATACGCTTGCATAACCTTATATATAGCGGGAATGTTATTTTTAGATTATTTTGCCTTTTACAATTAAAAAGGAACTATTAGTATAGATTATTATTTTAAACATAGATTACATGGCTGTATACGTATTTCCATTGCTATATACCTCATTTGGATTAGCTAGAAAAAAAAATTACTTTCAACCCAAGGGTCGCGATGAGTCACTTTCAACCCTATATCCAGATAATCAATGACCTACTTTCAGAGTATGAGAGATGAAAAACTATATCTCGATAGCTGGTATTCAGATATTACTTTTTTCTCAGGTACGTCATCCGGCACACGAAGGCTCTCTCAAGCTGGGATAGCAGGAATGGTTATAGGTCTGATCGGTCTTCTGGGCGTTTTGGCTGGGGTCGTATGGTTCCAAAGACATAAGTTCTTCCCCGTGAGAACTACAAGCAACATCGCGTTTACTCCACGTACTATGTCAACTGATGGCAGTATTGGTTCTAACGACAGTAGTAACACTGACTTTGAGGTTCAGATTCGCAACATGGGCCCCTCGCCACCAAGTTAAAACTAATGTATACTTTATTTGTCATAATCGTCCTATCCGCTTTCGCTGTGATGAGGAACATTAAATTGGGAATGGATGATTATTTTAAAAGTGCTTAGTGATTTTTCTATTGATAGGAATAACCATCCTTAGCTACGGAAAAAAGTTTCAGATTTTTCCATCGAGCCATATATTTTATAAAAATAAAAACATTTTACTCAGTTACTCAGCGGCCGTTATGCGGCAGTTAAGCAGTAAGCCAACGCATATCAAATTAAAAAAAAAAAAATCTGCTTGAATCTGTGGTACACGATGACATTTGTAGCTAAAAGAAGCAACGGCTAAGTGGCGCTGTCTGTAGATTGTTCGTGTTACTAAACCATACATGGGGAATTTCAATAAAAATGACCATAATATTTTTTTTTCTCAGATTTTGGAATTTCTCAGAATTTGGTTATTTCTACTACGAATCAACAACACTACTGAATGTTATATGAGAAATTAATGGTAATTTTAATGAAATCCCAAATAGGTGGTTTAGTACCACCAACAATCTACAGACGGCGCCACTTAGCCGTTGCTTGTTTTAGCTTCCGAGAGTGCGGTGCTATCAACGTCAGTGACAAATGTCATTGTGTACCACAGATTCAAGCAGCAATATTTTTTTTTATTTGATATGCCGTATAGGGGCCGCCGAGTGACTGAGTAAAATGTTTTTATTTTTATAAAATATATGGCTCGACGGAAAAATCTGAAACTTTTTTCCGTAGCTAAGGATGGTTATTCCTGTCAATAGAAAAATCACCAAGCACTTTTAAAATAATCATCCATTTCCTATTGTGCATGAGTACATGTGACGATAAAAAATAATTCACTTTTTGGGCGCCGCCGCAGTTGGGTAAAAATATAAATATTCGGACGATAAGAAAGACATGAGAAATATTACAAATAAATATTATACTCAATAGAATCAACACTTTTATTAATGTTCTCAACGCTTTTATCGTAAAAATGTACAAAGATTATTCTATAAAATCAAGAAACAACAGTAGAGTTTGTGCCTAATACATTATGATTACCTATCTACTTTAATGAGTTGCTCCAATCACACTTAAAGTGATCGGCGTTCATAATCGCTAGTCCGGTAACAATGCAGATGTTGAAAGTTGATTTCGCAAAATTTGTAAAAAAATTAAATGGGCTACGTTGTAAAAGAAAATCTGAATTCACAGGTAACAAAATATCGGTCCAAAAGTAAAAGTATGCCAGTAGTACTACTGTATCTACAGTGCATCTATATTCTTAATATCTCTCTGCTCTGCAAACTTCGTTATTCAATACGACATATTACGGAACTAAAGAAACACGAAGTTTGCCGAGAGACATTAAGAAACCGTGTTTAATTTAGAGTAGAAAATGGATAAAAGAACTAAAAAAGCTCAAATAAATTTTACTTCAAAAAAAGTGAGTTACAAGGAAAGTGGCGCCTCCAACCAATTTCTACTCTTTAATGTCGCTCTCTTGTATTCAGATTTTTTTAAACTTATCTCTCTATCTTCTCAGCTTTAGATAATTTTATTCGAAAATACAACTAATTCAGACCTCTTTTAAAGTCATAATTTTACTACGTAAATTATTGATATCTACCTAAACCAAGTTAATGTTAGTAAGTGGTAACCTTTGTTAACAGCACCAATTGCCCAATTACCGAAAGCGCATCACTTGGAAATATCATTGGAAAGTAGTAAAAAAATTTCGACCACTTGACAAGTTTAATTAGAGCTGCCATTTGCTACTCTACTCGCATTTCAAAGTTAGGCACAATTTTTAACCACTTTTGAAGAACATTTTCAAGTGATGTGCTTTCAAAATTAGGACTAAAGGAAAGCAAAAAAAAACGAGTAAGCAAGTACTAGCTAGGCCAGTTTCAGAATTTTTTCCGAAATATTTCAGCAGACGGTTGGATTAGTTCGACTAAAAACTCCTACGAAACGAAGATTTTTCATTAAAATTTTCGATTCAAAATTTAGTCCCACGCAGTTCACTTTGAACATCGATCAATGTGTGGAAATTTTTTGTCAACTATGATTCAAAAATTCTGAAAAACATTTACATGGCTATTTAGTTAAACTAACCCAGCCACCTGCTGCAATATTTATTATAAAAGACCCTGTATATTTCACTTCGGAAATTCGACCTTAAAGTCTCATAGGGTGGAAAGAAAATATTCTTATATCTGTCTGATCTCGCCATACATGCGCTTTTACAACGTTCTTTATCTTGCATCGCTACCTATCCTAAATGTGTAGTTAAACCTAATTTTACAGTAAGTCACTATTCTGTCGTTTGATAGACCGATTCATTTCTGTATGAACAAGGGCTAATATTAATAAATAGGTCACTTTATCAATGCTTATTTTAACAACGATTTAGTTAACCGGTTTGTATCCAATTACGATCTGGTCGATGGTGACTTTGTTGAAGAATTTGTTGATGGCCTTGACACATGTGCGTACGATTTGTTTGATTACCGGAGGTGCAAGGTCGTCCATCAGCTGCTGCCAGTTCTGGTTTGCGAACTCGTGAGTAACGTCAGCTGTAACAATGATGGTAACTTCAGTAGGTACTCGTGCTAAACAAAGATGGTAACTCTTAACTTCACCACACGTAGCTACAAAGATCGTTACTCTTAACTTCACTATATGTATATGTAAAACCTCGGTTTGAGCGCATAATGTCCCAATCGCAAAACGTCCCTCTACTAAAATTACGTCCCATTCGCAAAACGTCTTCTCGGCAAATGGTCCCTTATGTAAAATACCCCTTTCGCAAAACGTCCCGTCTGCGAAATGACCCAGGTCAGGAAAAAGCTTTTTTCAGTAGAGACTAAGAGTCTTCTCATGGGATAAGGATCGTTTTGCAAACGGGCCATTTTGCAGAAGGGTTGTTTTGCGTATGGGGCATTAAGGAAATGGACATTTCGCGAAAGGGACAAAGGGACATTATGCGAGTGGGACGTTATGCGCCTAAACCACAAACTCCACTACAATGCACCTGCAACTATGATATGGGTGTTCATGGGCGGCGGTGCTTGCTTACCATCAGGCAACTCACGTGCTCGTATGCCTCCCACTTCATAAAAAAAACGTACAAAAATGGTTACTCTAATTTCGCTACGGGTACAAAGAGTTAAGTAACTAATAGTCGACCAAGGAATTCCTTTACCACCTTGCATGAACCGGGCAAGGGAGAGTCAGAATTTCACTCCTTTTAATTTAGTAGGTAATGTTTTGCTGAGTCCAATTAACTTTGTTTTTTATAGAAATACAGTATTTCATTGAAACACAAAACAGGAATGTATACCTAGATGGATTCAGCTTTTTCCTTTTCATGTACCTACGGTATTCCAAAAAAAGAAGTTACGTTGTTAACCCTGTTAACTACAAAAGGGTAAACCGGAAAAGAGTTCACGATATCCATTTCTTGGGCCAGCGTACGCTTCGGCATCCTAAAGACATGTAAATGATGATTGCCTTGATCGCGCAATTATGTTTTTGTGTCGTTAACTGGCAATATTTACTATACTATATAAATTATCGGCCCTTTGCTAGGTTAGGAAAGGGCTGGATAATTTATACAGTGTGATTTATAATATGATAATAATTAGATCACGGGATAGCTAATGTTAGCGATGCTGATAAATTATTATTTTATACTCTAAAGAACAGTCGTCGAAAAAGCCGTGGTAGCCTAGTGGTTTGACCTGTGGCCTCTCAAGCAGAGGGTCGAGGGTTCGAATCCCGGGCTCGCACCTCTGAGTTTGTCGGAATTTATGTGCGAAATTACATTTGAAATTTACCATGAGCTTTTCAGTGAAGGAAAACATCGTGAGGAAACCTGCATACATTTGCGAAGCAATTTAATGGTGTGTGTCAAGTTCCCAATCCGCACTGGGCCCGCGTGGGAACTATAGCCCAAGCCCTTCCGTTCTGAAAGGAGGCCTGTGCCCAGCAGTGGGACGTATATAGGCTGGAGATGATGAAGAACAGTAGGTATAAATTAGGTACAATAGGGTGGCAAAACAATTTCTTCTGACGTATGTACCTACGGACTAACGGGCTTCCCATATGATGCTATGCTTGCTTACATGTAGGTACCTACTTGTATGAGCTTAATTTTTATTCAGCACTTGAATGCATGAGTATGGCATGAGCTCATCGTATCGATATTATTGTCAATCTGAATTTGTCGAAACGCGTTTGAAATAATTTAAGCGGCTTCCTGATTTTGTTTAGCGTATTGCAAGGTTAAAATATTTCATTAAAGGTATAGTAACGGTATAGTAGGTTCCTACTTATAGAATACAGGATACGATGTCTTTGTATCAAACTACAATAACATCTGACTAAGTTAGTTTACGATTGTCCGTGTATTGTTGTTCGTATTCTGTTCTACGTAATAGTAGATGAACAATGCTATTAGTTCACAATAAATCTATAATTATAGTAATTCAGTAAAAATAGCTCAAAACGTGGCAAAATATATGGAGAACATTTATCTATTGGGATGGATACCTTATGGGGTGAAGTCAAAATTTATCAACTCTCCCCCCTCCTCCGGGGTGCGCGTCCCCCCCCCCAGGCCCCCGAAATGTCCCGAAACGCGGTTTTTTGAACTTTTTGAGAAAACTGTTCGCGATACAGAAAAAGTGTGTAGGAATGAAATAATGCACAATAAATTTACTATAAATCTACCATACACATAAAAGCGGTATCTCTTATGGTTTTGACGCAAGAAGGCGCAGAAAATCATAATTTTTTGTTTTTTTACAATAAATTTTATTAAAACTTCAGTTTTCTCAGAAAATACTCATTTTACACCTAAAAAATGTATCACTTAAATAAACAATGGAATATTCCCTTTAAAAAGAGGTATAATTTATTTATATATTAGTTAAATTGACCATTTTATGATAGTTTAAATATTTAATTTGTCATGAACAATTTTTTTTACTTGAATTTTAGGTATGTTTAAAATGTTTTTTATATAGTTTAGAGTTAATTATAAACCACGCTAGTGTAATTATGTTTATTTTTTTTCAGTTATCCGCAAATAATAAGTATATTCATTCATTTCCAAAACGGTACTAAGATGTTTATTTAATATAATCAACTATTTATTTAAATATACACTTTTATTTAAGTAACTTACATTGAAATTGAAGAGAGACATTGAAATAAACAATTGTTAACACTCTTATTATCTGCTAAGATATTAGCTAAGATAGCCAAGTGAAGCGCAAGAAGGGCACTAGTTACCTTTTCTCGAACCGCTTTGTCGTTATTATGTACCCTCATAACTTGGTTTTGGATTGTATGAGATAATTAAAACTCTCGGGATATGATGTGAATAGTAGACTTATTACAAGTGTAAAGTTTCAATTGCATAGCTCTTATATTTAAAATTTTATTGATATCTAAAAAACTAGTGGTCGTCACTAGTGATCATCATATTAAATTCCTAGAATGCTCAAATTTGGTTTGTAAGCTAGATTAGTATACAATCAACAGCAAAAATCTAAAATTTGGAACTTTAACTTTTCCTTCAATCGGTCAAACAAACTAGCGAATAGATATTTTGTACGAAACTTCGCAAATTTTGATGCCCAGCGGTCTGAAAATTGATAAAGAGAGTTGTTAAAAATAATAATTTGTATATTTCAGAATTTTCAGTAAATTAAACTGAATTAGTGGATGAAATTTAGCGCGTGCAAATGTGGTGTTTTCTGAAGGCACTTGTCATAAGCAACAACTTACAAACTTTTTACGTTCTAACTCTACAAGTGTTTAAGAGTTTGTGAAGTCTACAATTTAGTAAAAATAATGTCGCTGGCCGTTTTGCTACCGTCATATAGGCGTAGTAAAATAATAAGTATAATAATACTTTATTTACTTTATTTGTAATATGTGATCGTTTCTCTGCCGCCGGGGCAAGCGGTCCAGGAATAAAGACTACGAACTAGTCTAGAATATGTCGAGCATCACTCGATTTTTATACGTGAGTTATTCGTTTGTGTGATTATAATTATCATTACAATAGTTCTTATAGTTACGAATTTCAACTTTATAGGACGTAAATTTGTTGACCACCAGTGAGTGAGTCAGTGACGAAATCAGAGTTTTTTAGATATCTATAAAATTTAAAATATAAGAGCTTGTAATAAATCCACTATTCACATCATATCCCGAGAATTTTAGTTATCTGGTACAGTCCAAAACCAAGTTATGAGAGTACAAAATAACGACAAAGCGGTTCGAGGAAAGGTAACTAGTGCACTTCTTGCGCTTCACTTGGCTATCTTAGCTGGGGCACTACCGTGCCCCCAGATAATAAGAGTGTTAACATTGTTTATTTTAGTGTAAGTACTTAAATAAAAGGGTATACTTAAATAAATAGTTGATTATATTAAATAAACATCTTAGTACCTTTTTGGAAATGAATGAATTTATTCACACTAATTATTTGCGGATAACTGAGAATAAATAAACAAAATTACACTAGCATGGTTTATAATTAACTCTAAACTATATAAAAAACATTTTAAACATACCTAATCTTCAAGTAAAAAAAATTGTTCATGACAAATTAAATATTTAAACTATCATAAAATGGTAAATTTAACTAATATATAAATAAATTATACCTCTTTTTAAAGGGAATATTCCATTGTTTATTTAAGTGATACATTTTTTAGGTGTAAAATGAGTATTTTCTGAGAAAACTGAAGTTTTAATAAAATTTATTGTAAAAAAACAAAAAATTATGATTTTCTGCGTCTTCTTGCGTCAAAATCATAAGAGATACCGCTTTTATGTGTATGGTAGATTTATAGTAAATTTATTGTATATTATTTCATTCCTACACACTTTTTCTGTATTGCAAACAGTTTTCTCAAAAACTTCAAAAAACCGTGTTTCGGGAGATTTCGGGGGGCGTGGTGGGGGGACGCGCCCCCCGGAGGAGGGGGGAGAGTTGATAAATTTTGACTTCACCCCATAAGGTATCCATCCCAATAGATAAATGTTCTCCATATATTTTGCCAGATTTCCCATACAATGGATTCTTATTTGCTTGAGCTATAGGTGAACTTACACAACTGTTTGTTTCCATTGAACAGGTTCTTGAAAGTAAACGTCGTCTTCTCGATCTTGTAGTTGTAGTTAGGTGTGACTAGTTTGAAATGATCGCCTTTGGAGCCCTTAACGTGAGTCAGCTTGCTTTGGATTTCCACTCGGATATTATCTGAAAGGTGATAGGGAAAACAGATTAATATGAGCGTTTGAATCATGGCACAACATACCTTCAGGTAATGTGTATCTTTTTATAGCTATTATTTCCACGGCACGACAAGTTTTCTTTAAAATAAAAACAAATCTTTGAGGAATTTGAGATGTTGGCAAGTGTACGTAGTCTGAGAATTGTTTCTCGATTTAATAGGAGCCAATTTTTGTTGACACTGAGAACTTATAAAAAATCGTAAGTTCCGTCAGATAAGTATTTACCAATCTACTTCTGATGCTTATTGCTTAGTGGTCGAGACGTCCGAAAATATTTGCATTACGTGAGTCTAGTACACTAGTACTCAGCATTTTTATCAGTTGGCAAAACCCACGACGTTTTCTTCATTTGCATGGTAATTCAACTTTATAAAAGTTTTTTATCAATTTGTTATAGTGTCTACAAGTACAAGTGTTGTTCAAACTTTGGTTTAAGTAACTAGTTATATACCATTTTCATTCTTACCTGTCCTATTTGGTAAACAAATTTCTAACCTCAAAACGTCTAATTTTTGTTATTTTTTAACTATTTTATCGTAAATAAAGGAACTGGAGATAAAATATCAGCAAAATTATGTACAAAATATTACCTCAGGTTTATTTGATAACATAATACACCTTATTCTTTACAAAAATTTGCACATTGAGGTTAGAATTTTGTTTACCAAATAGGACAGGTAAGAATGAAAATGGTATAGTTATTTATTATGCAAGGCTGCAAAGTTTTTGTTTCGCGCGAGTGCCTGTATTGAAACCCGAGCAAGCGAAGGATTCTATGATTAAACCACGAGCGAAGCGAGTGGTTCAAAAGAAGAATTCTGAGCGTCGTGAGGGTTTCAAGGCACGAGACACTAAACAAACTTTGCACACAATTTTTCACCTCACTACAGCGAGAAAAATAGTGGATGGAAGAATTTAAAATTTCTAATTATTACTTGAGTATATGAGTAGGTGGTGGTGGTCGTGGTGGTCGTGGTGGAATGGTGGTCAGCGCGGCGTTCGAATTTCAAAAACCTTTTCTACCCAAGAGGGTAAAAAGCACTTTTCCACGCAGATTTTTAAGGAGAATGACAGCCCTTTTGAGCAAGTGAGGTGAAAAATAAATTATAAGGAGGGACACGTTGTTGATCTCTAGAGCTCATAGCTCTTCATATTATGTTAATTTAAAATAAAGCCAACAAGTGCTTCAATTGCGGTACCTATCTTTAACACCAAAATCGACGAATCTGTCTATGAACTAACATTTGGTTCTCCGTGACAGATGTGCGTACCTTAGTGCTCTTCTTGGCAAGTTTATTATAAGTTCACGTATAATATTCGACCATTTTGACGACGAATAAGATACCGCGGCTTTTTATCGTTGTACCAAAAATTTGCTACAAACAAAAACTCTATCACTTGAAAGTCTCTGGAATGATACCTCACCCAATATCTGCCGTATTTGGCATACTTAGGTATTGGTTTTTTATATGATTATTTAGTTTAGGTATCAATGATTTTGCATAAAATATAGCGTGAGACTATTTAAAGATTTACTTACCACATTTGATAGTGCTATCTCCGTTTCCTTGGACAGGTAGAATCAATATCCGTCCGTCGATATTGTATTGCCCAGTGACGCTCATATTTGCTAGAAATGTAAGCGCAAACTTCTCTTCTGCTATTTCCACTCTGAAACAATTGCATAAACGTTAACAATATTTCCACATGTTGAATTAGTAACATATCAAGTAGATCGAGATAAATGATACAGCTCAATGTAGGTTACTATAGGCACCACAGTCATCCATAATGTTTGGCGAATTTTCGAGGCAAATTAGGTAAGAAGTCATTGAGCAAATTGAAAGACAAATATTTAGGTAAAATATTATGATGGAATTCAGACTTCCTAGTCTATTAGGCTTAGTTATTTTAGGAGTTGCGATGTAAATTGTTTTTCTAAAACCCTACATTTATTTATTTCGTAACTTCACAATTTACAGTAATTGCAAAGCCAAAATGTCAAGGTGCTCAAAGATGTTGCAACACGCAATACGTGAGCTAAAAATCAAGAGGCATACTCTGGTTATAAGTCGGGAAGGACCCGATTAGTTTCGGTCTATCTTGAAAAACCTTCCTCAGGGGTGACGCTGACGGGTGAATGCGTCCGAGAGCTAACCGTATAATTTTTACCTAGTTGACATAAATTAAGTCTCACGGAAGTTTAAATGATACTTATACTTATCTATAACTACCTATCTAACTAATATTTAACGCTGTTGGCATTGAGTTTATTAGTGCACGTATTGAGCACGTCTTGTGCTTCAGTGCTACCTATCAACTAAGTGGATGGACCACAACCTAGGAATTGAATAATTCAAATGTCCGCTGACTTAACTTTATAATAGTCTAGCCACACCTGTGTTGGGATCTTGATTTTTCGGATGTGAATGACATTACAAAAAAAAACATGATTAAGCCTTTGGTATTCAATTTACCTTAACATCGTGAAAGTAACTGAAACGAAAACCATACGGTTTATTAATTAAATGTAGTATATGTACTACATAGAAAACATATCATGTAGTACCTAATTGAGACACGTTTTTCTCTACTGCTAAAGCTAGTCCTGCGTCTTACAGAAAAAGATTTTTTTACGACAAAATAACGCCACTTCAACGTCTGAACTGTAAGTGCGAGTAGGTACGGGTACAGAAATATGCAAATATGCAAAATCTTCCACAGGGTCACATTAGTCAGAGATCAGGGTATATACGAGCTTCACATTTATAGGAAATCATAATATTGCAGAGCAATTATTTGCACACAATGTGTGCATTTACTAGGCGCTTAACAATACCTTTATGATTAACTGGTAGTACTGGGTAATCGACTAATCGTACAGTTGAGTTCTCCAATACCTATACAGCGAATTGTACTACAGAAATATCTAAACACGCGACTTATGTAACTGAAAATAAGGTCTATTCGTAGATATTTTTGAACGGTTGGTTGTATATTAGAGAACTCGACTATAGCGATGGGCGACTTCGACTAATTTGCTGATTCGAATGATTATTCATTACTAATATCGTAATTCGAATTGGAAATTAGTAATATACTAATGCCGATAATCGAATAACGACTACTAATATTAGTAACTAATCGGCGGCTGGACGAGTGCTCGGACCGAATCGGGAATCTTCGTGTCGACTCGGCGCGATGCTCGGACCGAATCGGGAATCTTCGTGTCGACTCGGCGCGGTGCTCGCGTTAGTTGTTAGCTTGTTAGTTATATCAACGTCAACTCGACTGGACCGAATGGAGTGGATTTTGAGTACTACTAATATTCGAATGATTTTCAAATTAGTTGACTAAGTCGAATGATTACAATAATCGACTAATCGAATTAGTATTATTCAAAGTCGCCCATCATTACTCGACTATACTATTGGTTTGGTACACATAAGCAACCTCTAATACCTCTATCGTTATGAATCAATTATCGATTATCAAGAGTTTTATTGCGTCTTGCCTTTTATCTCGAAAAAAATAACAAAATACTGAAAATAATGAATGATTTGAGTAGGTATAAACAGATCATGTATGTATACAACAAGGTATCAAAAAAAAATGCTTTTTACTGAATATTAACAGGCTCCAAAACTTCTACGTACCTATTGGACCATCTCTGAGATATTCACTATCGAACCAAACGATTATTTTATCATCGATATCGATTTACAGGGCGGTTTGAAGGTAAATATGGAAAAAACGAGTAAAGTTGAATTGCTCTTGCTTTTTGTTGTGTAAACAAATCACAAAGAGGTTGACCGACTGTAATGGAAACCGAAGAGCTGGCAGCAGAGCTCGGGACCCTATTACTAAGACTGCTATCCGTCTGTCTATCTGTTCATCTGTCTGTCTATCACCAGGCTGTATCTCAGGAACAACAACTAGACAGTCGAAATTAACACGTAAACATTTTCTGTATAATTTGCATAATATTCCTTTACTCCCATTATTGCATTACGAATGTAATGATGGAATGATAAGGCACCTTTGACCGTTCATTATGAAGATGCGCCTAATAATGACATAGATCATGAATAAAGGAATTATCGTACAATACTTAATTATCTACAATTTCAGCTCATTTAATTTTATTACAATGTTGTACATATACATATACGTGCTCAATAAAATTCTAAGGTGCGCATGTTTTGAGTGAGAGCAAAACACAGGCGCGCAGACTAGTGTACCTAAGCATGTAGGTAACGCCACTAGCATCAAAATAATCTCATTAGTACTTGAGACTTCAACATGAACGTGCGTTTGAGACGTGCGACACAAAATTTACACTAAGTGTGAGTTGCCCTAAGTTAACTTTAGCAATTAACTTCCACAACTGACGGTTTTCACGTACTTTTGACAGAAAACCTTTCAAATACATATTTTAACGTCAGAATCGTCGGTTAAATAGGTCTAATAGACATTATATGAGAGTGAGAGGGATGGTATGTATGTAAGTATGTAAACTCTATTGTGCAAAATAAACAAGACAAATACAATTGACAAATACTACTAATTATATTATTTAATTTTATTATTTATTATTTGGTATAATACGAACCAACTTCAAATTTCTAAGTCGTCTCCCTCTACGTCCACAACACAACGTGCGTACCTACATAGATAGGTTGTTGCCATGTCAGACGGCTGGGTTACCTCGTTATTACACATTTACTGCTACAATGTAGATAAATACCAGATAAGGAAAAATTGGATTAAGTATCTACCTACCTATCAATTTCTTTCAGAATATGAAATCCTACTTTCAGTGTCCGCGGTACATTTACGCACCGCATACAAGAAAATTTAGCAAATTAAGAGTCAACTGATTTATCTGTGCCAAGGTCCACAGTTACAGGTTGTTGTAATAATTTCTCAATTCTTAATTTCTCTAGGGTACTTGACACATGTCACTGTAGATATCGCAATTATGCCTACTTAACTAAATTTCTGCATTATGTACTTAAATGATTATGTTCAAGATCGACTCCTTTCGCAACTAACTTGTTATGGCTTACAGAAAAAACAATGAATGTTCTGGCTTCTTAGATAGGTTAGGAACAAAGTAGGCAGGCATGCTCTACCGCCCTCCATAGAATTCATGTTCGACACATTCACTTCTTTTGACTAACCTTTATGAAATGCAAATCCATGTTTTGTATAGGTACCTACTTTCAAATACTTTGACCATATTTTTTATGCAACCTGTTTGCAATATATTTAGAAACACTTACATCTTTGATATAAAATATCCGGTTATTTGATCGGTGAAGGTCACCCTTCTACGGATTCTCGATGTAAAGTTAATGCTTAATGCCACACTAAAAGAAAGACCCAAGCCCTCCTACACCTATATCTACAACTTACGAGGCCAATTCTATATCACATCAATTAAGATAGAGTTTTTAATTAAGACCAAGTTTGGTCTAGCCCTAGCGAGTTTTTTTTTACCATTTTTTGTCAAGGAGTTAGCTATGAGGAAAGCCGTACCTAACTCTCACTTTTTTGATGTAGGTAGGTTGATGGAGTTAATGCATAATTTTTATGAATATTTTCACTTCCCCTGGAATCTATTGTCGTTGTCCCTAATACTTACTAGTTTTAGTCGAAATCTATTAGTTTTTTTTTTTTTTTGTTTATTTATTGTTTGTTATTTATTTGATTGTATTTTTTTTTGACGTATTTGTTATTATGAATAAATTCAATTTACCTTTTTTTTTTTAAAGTTAATTTACTTTAATTTACTTTGAAACTGACTGAGAAATTCAAGGATGGTTTTATTAAAATTTCGTCGAGCTCAGAGAAGACGACAAGTAATTATACCGGAAATGTTCACGTGGAACTCGTGGAAGCCGATTTGTAATGACCCATATTACTAATGGGAAAATGTTGATCAAAATAAATACCTACCTATTGTTATTATTGAGATGGGTAACAGATATGTATAATTACTAATTGCATAAGATTACTGTGGAATAAAAAGATGATAGACAATAAGGAATTCCTTTGAAACAAAAATAATCTGTAACGCGGTGGACCGTTGGCATCATCCCGAAAAGTAATGAATGCCGCGAAGCATTTTAACCGCTGTTATCATCTTGCGTTTCCAAAATCAAATGAACTAGAAACAACCCTGCTACGGCCTAGTGGTTAGGGGACCTAACTAGCTACGAAGTTTGATGTCATGAATTTTTGCTCCATAGAGTTCTGATTGTATTTAACCGTATTTATCCGTTGTGGTACCCATAGTACAAGCTTCCTATGGTATTTATTTCTTTACTCCACTGCAGGTGTATGTCGTTGTCTTCGTAGCAAGATAATCATGGTTTTAGTCTGTGTTGAAACGCGTCGCGGCCTTAAGGACCAACTACACCACCGCATATAGGTACGCAGTGACGTGTCGTAGCGTCACGTTTTCTCACCATTTCTTCGTACAAAATTTTGTTGCGTAAACGCACCATCAACGTCTTTTATGCACCGGTGTGGTCGGTCCTTTTGCACTTACAGCCAACTTACAGGTACAAGGTAAGCGTGAGCAAGAGGGATCTATTGTTTTTCTGCTCTCTTGTGGTTGCGACACTTCGGATGCCGTATTTGTAACAATGAAGTGCCACTTATTAATTATTCCGAACTCGTATTTTCCTTTGTGGTTTTTCAACCATCGAGCGAATCACACCAAGGAAACAATCATTGTTTATCTTCATTTTTTTATTGAGAATGTTTTTATTATTGTATAAGTATTTGATCTATTGCACGCAAACAGTGAATATATTACGGACACATCGCACAGGGTGCTAGCCGCGTTCCCACTATGCTAAGAAACCGCCGTCAAAGACAATAGTGAGCAAGAGCTCTAACCCAATATATAAATATTCTTTACTCAAATAATATTCTTAGCTCAACTCAGTACAGGGAAATCGCAAGAACAAAAAGGCAAGATAGACTACAGTGGGTAGATTACCCGAAACCGACGAGCATGTATGAAAAGACTGATGAATGTGGATGAAGCGAAAGAGGTATGTCAGGATCGTATAGCAAGTGGAACAAAGTAGTCTCTGCCTACCCCTGTGGGAAAGAGGCGTGACGGCATGTATGTAGAGTCGCCACATAAATAATTATTGGAGAATATAACTATCAACATTTCTTCAATATAATTCTACGCGGACGAAGTCGCGAGCAGAAGCTAGTCATTAATAACTTACTTGAGATCCTGGACATCTACGTCACCGATGCCATGTAGCTGAGCGTTATTTAATGACAGCTTCAGTCCGTTTCCATCTACGACGATGTCATCCAAGTTGACGGGGTCTAACGATGGGACGCCCAGCTCCGGAATACCTTTTGTGAAGTAGGGGAGACTCGCTACCATCTGTTCCTTGACGCATTTCGTGAAGGTATCGTCGAATTGGCACGGTTTGATGTATGAAGCTGAAATAAAAAAGCGTATCAATTCAATGAAATTTTTGGTATGCTCTATCTATGCTATCGATGATCCTGCCAATTTCAAGGGCTGAAATAAGTACTTAATTGAGATGAGACTCTGCGCGTGTCAAAAAAAAGCATTACTCCTTTCAATTAAGAGGGTACTCTCAAGCTCACAGCGTATAAGAAAAATGGTCTCGTCTCATTGTGGAAATGTAACTAAGATAGAGCTGCAGAATGGCAAAAGGAGATATTTTCTAGAAGTACCTACACCGATATTAAATATAATTAAAATGGTTGCGCACCTTGAGCCTTGAGCTCTGTTAACATAATGATGGATTTTTGAAACTTTCGGTGTCCTTGATTTTGATATTTTAATCATAATTTGTAATATGGTGTTAGGATCTTCTAAATTCTGTTTTTAGGGACACAGCGTTGTAATAACTAACATTTCTTCAGTGAATAAGTGAGAATGATATTCTCCCTTAAACGATACATCTTTGTCTATTAACTTTTGGGAGTACAATTTTACGTACATAATAAGTATAATTAACAAATTAGATATTAAATCGAATACTTAATAGACCATATAAACAATGATAGCTGGTATTATGCTCTCTTAGCAAGCGCTTGCCAAGAAATAATTACTCATTAAGCAGTGTTATGAGTTATTACCTATTCTTAACAAGTTTGTTTTTTTATCAACGCGGAATGATAAAAAAACCATTAAAATATTGACAATTCCTATTGAAATAAAAGACTTCTGAACAATGAGATCAGAATTATGTAAAATATCAACGGTACTTAGCGTGGTATAGAATTTCGTGGGTACCATTTAAGTAATTAATTCTATTGAGAGGTGCCATCACAGCTCCTTTGAGATTTCAGTCTAATAGCTAAATTAATAAGGGAATAAACTAAAAGACTTTAATCTAAAAGCAATTTATCACCGTTAATCGTGAGAACCAATGATAGATTTACTTATCCAAGTCATACATCATCGCTAGGTAATTTTTTATCCCGTTCTGAAGTTGATTTACGCCTTTGACTTCTGTAAATAGTCCAATATTATTGTCCTTGTTTTTCGTTACGTAGATACTCTTGATACTTTTGATTATCGGGGAAAATTGAACAGCTTCCAAGGAAATAAGGAAAAACCAATTCCTCGTGTAAGAAGAGCGTGAATGTGAGCGTCATTCTATCGGTTTTTGTAAACGAAGCGCACTAAGTAGCTGGCAAAAAACGGTCTGCAGATGTTCTTGGAATTTTTCAAGTTTATTAGACATCTAACTAATATTATAAATGCGAAAGTATGGATGGATGGATGGATGGATGGATGGATGGATGTTTGTTTGTTTGTTACTCAATCACGCCAGAACGGCCCAACGGATCTAGATGAAATTCGGCACATAGATAGAGAAAAGTCTGGAATAGCACATAGGCTACTTTTTATCCCGGAAAAATGCGTAGTTCCCGCGGGATAGCGATAAACGAATTCCTTGCAGACGAAGTCGCTGGCAACAGCTAGTAGTTTTATATGCAAAGTCAATTTTACTATCAGAAAGCTAAGTAGCTGCTCTCTAAGCTATCACAATCTTAATTTTTGAAGTGAAAAATTCTTTAGCGGCCTTAAGCACTTTTTGGGATAGGTAAAAATGTTAAACTCGCGTCAGGTGTAAGACGGTGGGAGAGTTTAAGTAGGTACCAGGATATCAGGATCCTCTAAGAGCTTATTTTGAAATACGAATGAAGGTAGAGTCGCGTTCGATTTTTGAAGCGTACATTAATTTCGTCGCTTTAACGTCTGTTCGTTTGGCCTAGAGCGCGAGTGTGCGTGTGTGTGTTTTCGCTTCTGCCCTCCCGGAGTGCTACCCGGTGTTGTTTTTTTATCGCCACTCGAATAGAAGAGTAAATTTAAAGGAACCACTATACTATGGACATCTTACTAGTCATCATTAAAAAAGTACGTAGATAAGCAAGCGATTTGTGATAACCACTTTGTGTCTGGTCTATTCTAAGAAATCTTATTTTCCTTGATGTGAGATTTAACACCTTCTCACTAATAAATCTAACAATAGAGGTTTTTTTCTTTTCCTCGCAATAAAACTGTTGGTATGACATTTACTTTTGTAATTTTTCTTCTATAAATGTTTTTTTTATGTGAATAGGAAGGCAAACGAGCAAGTGGGTCACCTGATGGTAAGCGATCACCACTGCCCATAGAAACCCGGAACCCCGGAGGTATTGCAGATGCGTTGCCAACCTGGAGGACTTAGATGAAATGCCTCTTGTGCCAGTAATTTCCCCGGCTGTCTTTCTCTCCACACCGGAACACAGCAGTGCAAGCACAAAAATGTTATGTTACGTTATATTACCTACTTAGTACAGTCGAGTTCTCCGATATCTATACAGCCATCCGTTCAAAAATATCTACACTAGACCTTATTTTCAGTTACATAAGAAACGTATTTAGATATTTTTGAACAGTTGGCTGCATTGTTATCGAAGAACTGGACTGGGGGGCTACTCCGAAATTCGATTTTCGAAGTTCGTATCACACCGTCCCTCTCACTCTCAAATTAATAACTATTAGTGAGAGCGGAACGGCACGAAACGAACTTCGAAAATCGGATTTCGGAGTATAAGGCCTGTACCTATCGTAATTAACATCTCATAAATCAACTGTGACCGTTGAGGATAATTGATTCTTATTCAGTTTTGCAACTAATTGCCAAGTCTCATGTCATAAAGAATAATAAAAATATAATTATCTTGGGACAATTTACACCAATTGACTTAGCGCTAAACTGTGCAAAGTTTACACTATGGTAGACAACGAACATCCATACGTATTTATATGTACAAGATATCTTAAAATCAGTGCTTAGGTAAAATAAATCCTACAGGTTGTTCTAGACTCTAGAGCAACGTTCTAGTATAACCGATCGAAGTTTTTAAGTACCTAATTACTCTTCTATTACTTTGATTTTAAAAAGTAAACTTATTAAATTAAAAAACTTTGTAAGTATAAAATTAAGTTAAACCTAACTAAACTTTCGGCCAATTTAAATAATACTTACTTACTTACCGATTTATTTTGAAGTTTAAATGAAAAGGTGAAAAAGCACTTCCATAATATTCTTAATTAAATTCGTTTTCTTTAATTGAGCAATATGTAATATAGTACCTATGCTTAGTTCTACGAAAATTGAGTGCAAGAATAACTTACGCACGTCCTCTCCGTTCCCGCTGCAGAATACCGCAACTAGAAACACGAAACTGACGGCAATCATCTTGATACTTGACTCGTATTGAACTACACACAGGAAAAACAATGCTACGACACGCTCCACACCCGAACGACAACTGTGTCGCAACGACTAAGAAGCTACCTTTATGTATGGGATTTTTGTGCAGTGCTGACGTCTCGAGTGTCTTGGCGGAAACAGGTAGGGTAAGATGTTCAAATGAGGTCGAGTTGGGGACAATGCAACAAAAGAATTTATTTTTGCAAAATCTTATTGTTTATTTACCACAAAAAAGATTGTTTTTAGGTTTTTTTATGTTCGAAATAACATTAATGTTACTGATACATGGAAATAAGGTAGGTAAGTATGTTAGTTTTCTGAGATCATAAAATATATTAAGTATAATAAATAAAAAATATTTAAATGTTATATGTATCAAGATTTTTTTCAAGTAGGTATGCTTACCACGTGTCCGTGTACAGTAGATAACACATTTTTGAACCCGATTCGTTTTTTTTTTGGGTTAGCATCAGAGTCAAAGAGGTCGGTTGCTGAGCATTGTACCCTACAACCGACTTATAAAAGCCTAGTAAAAGGCAAATACTCTTTAAAGTTGGAATGACTCGAAAGTCACCGTACCTATTATATTAGTACCGCATTTTGAAGTTTTCTGAACTAATCTAATCTATACTTAATCTATTCTTACTTTGAAATGGTCCTATCTCCGTAACTATTATTACCTACTAGAATCTTTAAACTTGGCATAGGTACCAAGAGGTAATTATGATATCTGAATGTCCGAAAACTGATTTCTATGTTTTGCAAAATTCCCCTGGGATAAGAAATAAAAAGGACCATTAAGTAATATGTATACAGGGTGTATCAGACACCCCCTAACAATAATCCATTGGGTATATAACCATAGCTATAGAAGCTTAAAAAAAAAATATTAGGAATGATTACAGTTAATACTAATAGAAAATACCATTCCTATAGAAAATATAAAAAAAAATACTCCAATTTTTTTCAAAACAATTTTTTTTAGCTTCTATAGCTATGGTTATATACCCCAGTGGATTATTGTTAGGGGGTGTCTGATACATCCTGTATATGATTAGGATCTTTGGTATTTGGCAGACATGTTCCTTGAGGATCAAAAAGGAGCATTTAGAAGGGATTTTGCAAATTTCTCATGAGATTAAAGGACGGAATAGGAAATAATGACTTAATATTTGAAGAAATGATTGGATGAAGTTGGCATGTCATTTTGACGATACCTGCGCGGACGAAGTCGTGGGCAAAAGCTAGTCATGAACAATCATGATAATTATTCACTAAGAAGATGTTTGGTAATTACTAATAGTGTGGGGATAGAGAAAGAGGAACAATGGAAAAATAAAGTACTTATGAAATTGACTAACTGACGGAGCTTTATTCAAGAGTCTTTTTTTCGACCACAGTTTATTCGCATCACAAAAGATCACGGAGACGTAAAAGCTAGCAATAACTTTACAAAAACTTCTAATAAAAACTAAAAAAGATCTTGAGTTGGTAAATAGTGACTGGTTTTTTGATAAGGTGACGTATTCACGTGCATAATAAAATTATACCTACTCGAGACATGAAAATGTTTAGTTAGTTTACTGACAAGTACAGTTTCTTTGGTAAAACAAAATAAATTTTAGATCTGCAATTACGGAGTTTAAGGTTGTGATGACGGTGGTAGATCTCGCAAAGTAAGGACATACTAATCATAGTTGTATCTCATACAATGGAAAAATTACATTTAATATGCATAATTCGAAACAAGTTGCTGACCGTAAGAAATTGGCGGAGAAATAAGAGACTTTGCCTTTGTCTGTCTTTTAACCGAGGTCCCGGGGGGTAATTGCCCAGTTGTCTACTTAGAATTCGATAGTCACTACGTTAGAAGTATGTAATTTTCCGCGATAAAAAATCAACTCTAAATCCGTGCAGCCGTTTACGCATCATTTAATCACAAACACTGAAAAATCAATGAACTTTTACATTTTTATACTTCGATTAGTAAAAAAATTAAGATAAAAAATTAGCTGCTGAAAATGTACCGGCAAAAAGTACTATACTGACCGGGGGACATATTTATGTGAAAATGCCACTCAAAAGTAGTGAAAAATTATGCCGAATTTAAAATAGCAACTAGATAAAAAAAGTCAAATATTCAAAAATCCAATTTGTGCTGTAGTTTTGTAGCAATATTGCATAGATTTATAAAACTTTGCAGTAGTACTTTTGAGTGTGATGTGCTTTCAAAAATCGGGCCCCTGACCACATTTTACTGTAGAGTTGAAAAATCTGATCCTCGATACATGAATATGCGTCTGGCGGCTACTCAAATTGCAAATGAAAGTTTGCAATTTATAGTATGATATTTACTTGGTCAACTCAGCCAAAATGTTTAAGCACACTGTTCAACAGCAAATATATGAGTTGTTTTAAAAAAAATTACATACCTAGTTAAGGGCTTTAATTAACACAAAAGTTAATTGATTCCTTTATGTAACGACATTTTCATCCTTAATGCATCCTTATTTTCTTTTCTTTTTATGTTGGGGGTTTATTATAATCTACTTTAAATTTAATTTTTCATTATGTAGATATTATAGTGGCTAACATTCACAATGACGCCCACCGTGGTTCTTACTAATAAATTATTTGCAGAAGGACTTAAAGGTGAATTTGGATAAATCCACGCATTTCCGTAGATAGACCTGTCTCTGTAGGTACCTAGCAAAGTTTGTAGCTGTAACAGTAACAGGTTGAAATACTGATTCAAGTAGACAGGTATAGATATTCTAACCAACCAAATTAATTAACATAATGTGGAATATGCGTTCAATGAAGTATTAATCAAACTTTATTTACTCCGACTATCTTTCCAAAGATGATGTCATATTTCGGTCGTTTGAGCATCGAATTAAAAAAACAATGACCTTTATTCATAAGCTTGTTAAGCTAAACATTCATTTGTGTTTATTTATTTGTCAGACGGACAAAGTACCTATAATTTTGGTGCAACAGATTCGTAACTTTTTCGTTAATAGGGCAACACGTCCTAAACTTAACAATTGACTCGTGTTAAGCAGGTTTCAACTATTTTACCTATTGAAATTTCACAAACTATTTGTTTTCAACCTTATTATCTGCTTATTTGTCATCAATTCAAGAAATCTTCAAGTCAAATGGTTAGGTTAGTTTTGAAATTATTTTCTGTACTTAGGTACATAACATGTTATTAGTAAATAATAAAGGTTTGCCAAACTACGTGTGTGTTTTCAAATTTTTCAATTTTTTCAAATTGTTGTGTACAAAACTGATCGAAGTACCTGCACTGTGTTTTGAATAAGTTATAAAGCAAATTGCGGTTTAGTATCTAAGCTCCTCAGGTAAGAACCGTAACTTTACTAGTCTTCTTGTTAAATAAAAGCATTACTTACCTACTGAAAACACCTGGGCCCTATTTTATAAAGCTACAATTGACAAGCGGAAGTCTCTATCTAACACATAGAGTCAGAAAGAGATCTGATCCAGGGTTGATTTGACTTGACATCTTCAATGGTCATAATCAAGTCATAATGTTTGACTGAAAATATTTGTGCAATCCTATGTCTTAGGACTTTTTTTTCACTACAGAAAAATCAAGCATAAGTCGTTTCGTTGCGTGACCCGGTGAAGTAAATTTTGAATAATCTGTGGCGTGACTCTAATGGCGCGTGTCACGCGTTGTGACATTGACAGTGGAATTAAAAACTGGTGAGAGAGCTGTTCAGAGCCTAGTGTAACTTTTTGACACAATATCCACAATATACTTATCTAGCACGTGTTCGCTCACGTTGAGGTCTAAATATACCTATCGGTAAAATTATAGGAATTCGAGCCTTGTGTCAAATGAAATCATGCCTCATGCTGGTACCTTGCGGATGGCTCTCGCATAGTCGGAACCCGAGTAGGTACCCATGAATAATGACTATGAACAATTTGGCAGCGCCTCGAGCGGCTTTTATCAGCAACAAACTGTTCTTAATATCTACTTTGTATTATTTAATTTCAAATACGGGTTTGGATACGCTTAGCTCCTTACATACTTACTGAACTAGTACGATTTGGAATGTACCTACTACATAGTTTGGTTTATACCTATCTATTTTAAACGTCACGATGTTATTAAGAATGCGTACGCCCTTTCAGCCTGGAGTACCTAAGGTATTTTCATTCTTAAGTAACTGTCTTATTTGGTACCTAAACAAAATTCTAACCCCAATGTACAATTTTTTGTAAATAATGAGGTGTATTATGTTATCAAATAAACCCGAGGCAATATTTTGTAGGTAATTTTGCTGATATGTATTTTATCTCTAGTTTCTTTATTCACGATGAAATAGTTAAAAAATAACAAAAACGAGACGTTTTGAAGTTAGAATTATGTTTACCAAATAGGACAGTTAAGAATGAAAAGACCTTACCTATGACGTCAAAAAACATAGGGTATATGATATCAATAATATTCATTGTTAAGTATACTCGTACCTAACTTATATTATGTCAATGGTGGGACGTGCTAACACACGACTGTAAGGGTTGTGATAAAAAAGTATCCCTTTTCCCTGTTGTATGCAAATAAATTGTTTTTTTTTTATGGAGGGCTGCGGCTGTAACGTTTCGAACTTGGTGAATATGTTTGGGGATGAAATAGTAATTTAATTTTTACGAGTATTTAAGCTACATAACATGTTTATATCTAACTTCCATTCCGCCGGAAAGGAAGGTTATTTATCCATTTAAACTTACACGCATTTACACACTCTTGACTTATGCTGATGTTTTAATGCTTATACTACTTTTGGTAGTTTGGCGTTAAAAAAAAGAGTGGCTCGGTTTGCAGCTGTCTACAGGTTGCATTTCAGAGAGTGCGTCAGACCTGCATAATTATTCTTCCAGTCCTTTCTTTCAGAAGTCGCCCAGAAAAAGGCGGGGTCTTTACAATGTTGTGAAAATTAACTTAAGTTCGTTTTTGTTTTTAAATCTATTCAATAATTTTTACGGTATAGTAACTCTAGACTCGTCAGCCAACATATTAATTTTACGACGAAAATAATCTTCTGTAGCCTTTATAATTTCATTGCTTGCTTGCGTGTTGGCTATTGATTTTCCTACCCAATCCCAAGCACAAAATACAAGCAAATTATTTAATCGTCTATTTCATCGGTGCGTTGTAGCAGGCGTTACGTGATAGAACTAATTAATGCGCGTAATGAAGCAAATTCGTCACTTTGTATACTTAATAATTTTTCTCATATCAAGATGTTATCTGTAGGTATAATTAATATGAATTGTTTTATTTCTAACTGATCATTTGTCATAATTACAAGCGGGCTGAAAATTATGAAACTCAATGAATTATCGAGGTTTTCCAATATTATCTATTCTAATCAAGTTCCAACTAGGTACAGTACAGTCAATTACAAAACTATAGGCACATTCGCATTTAAAGGAAATGTGGAGGTAACGAGCATTTTTATAGTCTCCGTGTGTGAGCAGGCTTGCTTGACATTGACATTATCGTGTATTTTGAGCTGGCGTTCAGTCAGTGGTTAAGTAAGGGTGCGACCACACCGCCGTTAAAAAACGGTGACGTTACGAAATCGCAACAAAATGTATGAAGAAACGGTGAGAAAACGTGATGGATACGACACGTCACTGCGTATACGCGGCGGTTTGGACGCACCCAAACAGGTTTTTTTTTGTTTTCGTAGTAATATTTTTAGCATTGAAGATGGAATCGAGAGATGAAATAAGTAAATGATTAGAGAGAATAAATCAAATGAAAATATACTTACCTTGGGGTCGATGCCTGTGGCGGAATATTTTGACGACGTATTTACCTTATAGTTTTAGTTAGTTTAAAAAAAATGTTGTTTTGTTTTAATTAAGTAGTCAATGTCCCTTCATTTATTGAGTTTTTAATAAAATAAAATCTTACCTAAGTATCTGGGCTAATTTTTCTAGTCATATAAAGTAAACATTATAAGTACCTACTTAAAAAGAGAAATAAAAATGTGTTAGTCTCTGGTTATCACGTAAGTACTTAACCTACAGTCTCATCATAATTTTAGGCATTACAGTGTCCGTATACATTCAGTAATTATAGGTAGGTAAGTATCAAAAAAGCAGCAACCTCGAATAACGCGGAAAACGAAAAATGAGGAACTCCTAATAAGTAAGTAAGTGGATCTTTTAAAGACAGTCCTTTTATTTTGATCTTATCCGACAATTTATTCGAGATGCACGTTGATAAAAACGATTGGCATAATCGACTGGCATTTAACTTTAATACCTACTCGAGGGCAGTGTAGGTCATTGCCCCGATAGTCAGTCGACAATCAATTTTATTGTTTCAACGTTCAACGGTCAAGGCTAGATGTTGGAATATGGAATTGCAAAAAAACCGGTCGAGTACGAGTCGGACTCGCGCACCGAGGGTTCCTTACAAATTCGGTAAGCAATTATTAAATCCAGTGTAAACAGAGCCCTGCCTCTTACGCAAAATGTAGGCAGTGGGAGTTCATTTTATATTATTTACTTACAAAACGGACAGACGTAAAAACATTCTGTTTTTATTATTTATATAGACGCAACAGAAATACATCATCTGTGAAAATTTAAACTGTCTTATAATTTATCTAATCATGGTTCTTGAGATAAAGCCTGGTGACAAACGGACAGACAGACCGGACAGTGGAGTCTTAGCATTCCTGGATTAAGCTAGCGAGAGACCTGTAGCAAACTCTGTCAAAGGGCCTTTCAGCTTCGCGTTTAAGGCATGCAAGATATTTTACGCTCCTATCTAAGTTTTTTTTTTTTTATTATGGTCAGACAGGCGTTTGAGCGCGGGGCCTCCAAATTTGCAGGGCCTGTAGCATTTGCTACTCTTGATACGTGGCTAATCCGGCACTGAGTCTTAGTAATAGAGTCCCGTTTTTACCCTTTGGGTACGGAGCCTCAAAAACTTACTAGTGTAGACCGTAACTTACCTATCTATGTTATGTAATGTATATAGGTATCTCTGTAATCTTAGAAGCAAATTCAAGAGCAAATGGGTTATCTTTTTGAAACCGCCTTGAAACCGCCTTTAACTAGTTTCTATAGCGACCGATGGGATATAACTAAGTAGGTAGTAACCTATATAATAATGCCGACGGATCGTATATTTCGGTCATGTTAATAGGGGCGGAAATGGGACGGCAATATCCTTGATTACCTGAGTTTGTGCCTGGTTATGATGATAAAGATAATGAATGACTGTTTCTCTACCTATATATACACATAATAAAGCTGAAGAGGGTCGAAAGTCTGTACATGGAAGATATTTAAAAAAAATAAGCTGGGGATACATACTTTAGAATCGATAACTGAACACGTTCCAACAGTTTTTAGAATTTTTGTCTGTTTATCTGTATATTTGTGCGCGGATCACGTGAAAACGGCTGAACGGATTTCGTTGGAAACTTTACTAATCTGTTGAGAAAATCACCGGCTAGGTTATAGGCGGGATAGCGATGAATATGTCGAAAATCGCAGCTGCCTAGAATCACAACGTATATAAATATTGCCTCAGTGTCATAGAGGTGCACTAAGGAGGGATTTTCAAAATTCCCACGGGATTTAATATCGTTTATTATGTAAAAAAAATTACCAATTAAATGTCAGAATAGGGATGTTAAGTGCCTGTTCAAATATGCATAGCAATAAGTGACTTTTGTTTATAAATGAAGTCTACGCGGACGAAGTCGCGGGCAAAAGCTAGTTCAAAATATTTGAGAGTGGAATTTCTTATGATTCTACGGGTTAGTTTGACCCACATCCCTGTAAATGCTTTCAGCATTAACATCATCAACACAGGGTATCCTAGCACAGGGCCCTTATTGTATAGTTCTGTAATTTATTTTTGGAATAAACACATTTTCATTTTTTATTTTCATTAGTCGATGTGCAAACTTGCAAAACCCCCAACCCACCTGCTCAAATATTATAAGCTTACTATTGTTGCAGCTGGTATTTGATCACTCACTAATATTAGTAGGTATATCACGCTCAAATACTACGTAAAGCCTATCCATAAAAGAAAATGGTGGGTCCTAATTTTCAGGATCGGCTAACCGGATAATAGCAGATATTACTTCGAATGTCAGATGATTTTCAGACAGTTTTATTATCCTTTGAATATGCTTTAGAATAAGGGAAAGAAATTTATCGCCGATGTTATTCTACGGACAGATGTAATCTGGCAATAACAAAAAATATCTTGTTACATAATGATGAGTTAAATCCTCTTTTTATGATCTTTTAGTTACTTAACACTTTTATAACTTTCTTATGTTTTTTTATTTATTTAATTAAAAGTTACGATCCAATTAAATATTATTATATGCCAGCTTTAACAGGCCTTTACAATAATCACAAAAAGGACAAACATTTTATAGGTTTTTAATCATCTAAAATTTTCTAACCTAAAAAAATTTGCTATATGCGAAAGGAAGGTCATCAAACCGTGGCCATAGGCTAATTGTTACCATAGGCTCTGTCTACCACGTAAGAGATATAGACGTGATATGTGTATACCTACCTATATGTAGGTACAAAAACTTATTTGGTCAGTGTTACTGTTTACATGTTCGTGTTAAATATTGCAAGTCAGATTGGTCAGATGGGGGAGGCATGTCCAGCAGTGGACGTCTTTCGGCTGATATGATGATGATATTTAGCACATATTTTACATAAGTACTTATGCAATTGTCAATTTGATTTCTTATGAACTGGCATTTCGAGAACTACAAGTTTTTCATAATAAGTAAATTACCTAATAAAAAACCTTTCAGGTAAACATTTTAAATTGCCAAAAAGGTCGGAATATTTTTTGTTTCCCTAGTAAATGTATCCCTAGGGATTTATGTATATGTGCTCGTTAGCATTAATTTATTTTAATGAGTAATTTATCCTTCCAATGTATGAACGTTTGAATAAATGGTAAGTATTTCCAAGCAGGTATGATAACAGCGGGTACCTATTAATGATGTTACTTAACTTGGTTTCGTTTCGGTCATGGTTTCTATGTCGTTTCCCTACACGCTGTGGTAGATTCATTAGCAAATCTAAATACAAATAGGTATAAGTCTATACCTACTCCATATCCTGTGGTCTATACTGATGTCTGTCTATTATATTTTCTATTTATCTATGACGAAGCTGTCATTGAAGAAAAACATGTGGTTCAAAGTTTATTTTCATTAAATTGATAAAAGAAATATTTTTTGACAGTATTTTCCGTAACAATTTTCTGCTGACGAAACTAAATTCAACTAAATTCAACCGTTGAAAAGAACAATGTTGAATTATGAAGATTCGTAACAGTATAGTAACTACTAGCGTTTCGTCTGCAAATTATTCGTTTATCGCTATCCCGCGGGATAAAAGTATCCTAACTGTTATTCCTTACTAATCTATCTATGTTCCGAATTTCATCCAGATCTCTCCAGCCGTTCTGGCCTAAAAGAGTAACAAACGTCCACACTTACATCTTCACAAACTTTCGCATTTGTAATATTACTTAGTAGGATTATATTTATCTCCAAGTAGAGATTTTTGCGCACAATTCCCATTAATTTAATTTTAATGGGTTATTAATCGCTTTGACACCCCAACAGTAATTAAATATGCCCCAAATTCCAGGACCCCTTTTAACAACCATTATAACGTGAAAACATCAAATTAATTTTAAGTTTAAAATGATTTGACAAAGCTCCAGTTTTAATAAACAAATTTGACTTCAACTCGAAGCAGGTCATGTCAGTCACTGTGTGACAGTTTTATTTATTTTTAACCAGTTTAACATACAATTATATTTGTTGTTCCTCGTTACAGGGCGTGAGACACAGAATTATCTAGAAAAGTATCTACTAATGCTAGTCCATACGAATACAATAAAAAAGTCAAATTTGTTTCTTTGTTTTTTAGAATTATCTTTAACTATAGAGCCAATTCTAAAAGTTATTTCAGTAATTTTGGCTACAATATTCCATCAACATAGGCTATTTTATTTTCATGATAAAGATAAGTTTTAGCGGCACTAAGACAAAGTTGCGAATAACAGCTACAGTAGTAAAATAGCAAACCATCTTATTCTTAAGACCCTGCGGGATCCTTCCAAGCAATCACTCACGCTTCTGCACACGCTATTTCATATTCATAAAGTAATTACAAGGCGTTTGAATATTTAAAGAACGGTAACAAATTGACTTATTTTGAAACATTTGGCAAAAAAAATCACAGGAACGAGGATAAAATCGATAAAATTTAGCAACTACTCATTATTTACTTTCAAAAATTGACTAATAACTATTAGGTAGGTACGTAAGCACTGTAAAATAGAATCATTACATTTATGTACCTAACCACGAAAGTTATTTTTGGAACAATAATACATACATACATATAAAATATCACGTCTTTATCTCTTGCGGGGTAGACAGAGCCTAAGGTAACAAAACCTTAGGCTACGTTTACAATGATTGTGGGCGTATAGAAAGGGGAATCAAAATGGAAACATTAAATAAAAGTGTTATAAATTACAATGGAACACCTTAATTAAAAAGAAAGAAAGAAAGAGACAGAGAAACATTTAATTAACAGCACGCCATTGACGCGTTACCCTTTGAACCGATAATGCTAAGTAATACTTAGAAACATTTTTGTCAAATTCAATAAAAATAAAAATCTGATCAACATTACGAGGGTGTTCTGTTGAAATATTCCCGACTAACCCTTTAAGGGCCTGTCTGACCACTCCTTAACTGTCAGTTATCTATGATGACGTCTCTGTCTGTTTCGTAGTAATAAATAGAGACGGAATCATAGAAACTGACAGTTATGGAGTGGTGAGACAGGCCCTAAGTCTTGTAACATTCTGTATAATACAAAATCTTAGTGAATAAGTGTTAAATCGGACCATTCATAATTAATTATATCTGTTATTAAAAATAGCCTATCGGTTCAGTAGCTCCAGTGATTACCCCCTACAACCCCACAAACACAAACTTTACCTTTCTTTCGCCCCGCCCCTCTATACCCTGAGCTTAGGCTTAGGCAAATGTACAAATTTGAATTTGAATTTGGCTCGAATTTCAACCAATATGATGGGGTTTTTCACTTCACCGCTCCGTTTCTATGAAAGCGTTTGTGATCAAAAGAACCTCTTGAATTCGTTATCTATTACAGCGTTTATTACAGTTACAATCATGTAGGTAAGCACACGAGAGATTGAAATACTTTTATCTTAACATTCATATTTCGCCAATAAACTACCAGTGGCACCAATTCAATTTAACATTACAAAACTCACTTAGCATTTAAAGCTCTCGTATCATCACGAATTCTACGTGCAGTTGAGTCATCCGTAAACAGTAACTTTTCAGCAAAAGCTGACTGTAATCAGTTTCAGTTCTTTGCGAACCACGAAGGCGGATGCATGTTTCTTGCGTAACGTCGCGCCAACTTTTCGAATAGCCCTCGTAAAGGACTAGGTGGAGTTAGTTCATAGTAAATTTCAACAGCTAAGCGGTTTTGTGGTTTTGTTTTCTTGTGTTATTTAAGTTGCAGTGGATTGCGGATATAAATTAAAATTATTTTGGAAAATTTGAGGTAAGTAATTTTGCTTTACAGTGTTAATAAAGAGCAGGCTTTAAAGGAGTTTAACTAGTTTTTTGATTAACTGCTCCTTTTGTTAATTCGATTGATTGCTTTTTGTTAAAATGGATTAGGATTTCTTGCTTCAATTTCTAGAGACGATACGACAGTGAGATTATTGACTGGTTATATTTGATAGTTTGCGGTAAACTGAGCGTGTTGAATAGGGACGAAAACAATATTTCAGGAAAAACCTAGTTAACACTATCCTAATTCAACAATTTTTTTGTCAGTGGCAATGAACACTGTCTAAATTAATTTATTCAACGAGATAGCAATCTATCGTTGTGCTAGCTAGATAGATCACTTTGTTACTCTGATATTCACTAATAATGTATGAAACATTTCCCATATATATTATTTCCTTTCTGTAACTATAAATACTTGAATCATTTTCCTCGTAAGCACAACAAGAGGCCTAATTACAGTTTGTCTGGAAAGTTGCCATAAGACTTATTCGGCTGTCCAGACTTGAGGTCAGAGTCCTCATTGTGTTTGTTACATAAGTCTTCGCCATTGCAGATTATTTTTTTATCTAGCTTACCGCATGGCGCCTAAAACTTGAAATCAGGTCGCTTGTATGCATAAACGGTATAAGACAGAGTTGATTCAAACCAATTTAGATTAAATCAGTTTTCCATGAATTCGTAATACGTGAACTTAGTCTGCTACTAAATCTTTATTATGTAGATTACTTAGACGGAAACGCCAGATACATTTTCAGAAGGCAATTCTTGCAAATTTTTCTTAAACTTATACATAGGTTTAAATACATACAAACTAGTAGCGTATTAAACGAACTAACAAGATTAATCCAATTGAAAGAAGTAGGAACACTACAGACGATTATTCCAATTGAAATTTAAGTGCTGCGCGTGATAGAAAACACTGCAGAGTTGTTCTAACTAGATGAATAGATGCTCAGTTATTTATTTTTAGGTGTGTTCGAGGTCAGATATAAAACACTTAACTTTGAAAATAAATATTTTGAAATATATTATTACATCCCGTTTTAAAATAATTGTCTTAAAATAGCTAGGTACCTAATTAAAAGGCTGAATACACATGAAATTTTAGTGTTTGGATTAGATTTGATAACATTATGTAGTATAAAGTGGTGCTGAATCTTTACTAGATTTGCTAGTAATTTAAAAAGCAAAGCCAACACTAAGGGGTAATGAAAAAAGTTGCCGTAGCGCGTGATGTGAGTGGGTAATGGTAGCACGCAGCCACGCACTCCCACCAACTTCCCACAAAGCCAGCCTACGCCAATGTCCGATAAAATCATTAAACTTTTTATTACGAACATGCTCCTGTTAAATTGGATTTATCGCTTTTAAAATGATTGTGACAATAGCGCAAACGCTTATCCAATTTCATAATTAACTGTTGTGATTAACCTTAAAAGGTTGGCCGTAAAATCGCTTATGAGAAATAAATGGCCGCCGGCGATTTATGAGTCGCCGCGCTGGAAAATGCAACTGAAACATAACACCGTAACTATGACGAAGGGTGGATAAATCTGTCGACTTGTTGTACAACTTTTAAAATAATACAAGTCATAAATTTTGCTTACATCTCTGAAAGTTTTTCCAAATGGACCTTAAAATGTTGAGAGTGAGCTTAAAATTTACGGATTTAATTATAAACTTTCGGCTCCATACGCTCTAACTTTATTTGTAATTGTAACCAACTCTTAACTTCATTTGCTGTGCCACAAACCGAAACGATGTCCGCTGTGTACGAATAGAAGGGACGTAATCTAATAAATTCCGGGAGAACATTGATCGATGTTGAATTTCTTGATAAACTTTTAGATCTTCCTAATTTGTTCATTATTTTGACTTTAAGTAAAGAAATTTATTCAACTAACATTAAATAATAAAATCCTCATCAAAAATATTGGATTAGTTCATTAGTATGGCTCAATTACCATGATAATTCATATCCAGAGGTCTAATTTTAGAAAGTACGTAGTTACTCATAAGTAGCACCAAATTGACATGAATTTGAAACACGAGTATAAGAAAATTATAGCTAAAAGCGCCTTACGACAACAATGTGAGTACCTAATGTGACAGTACGAAACATGTGGCGCCCTTATATAATTTCTACTCTATTATCATTATCACACTATAGTGAGTTTTTATCCCAAAAAACCTACTAAAAGGATTAATGTAAACTTCTATTTAAATTCATCTGTTTGTTGTTTGTTTGGGACAAATCTTGTGAGTCAAATCTGACCCACTTCTAGTGGTCAGATTGCCCCAAAACTTTCACCTATGTAGGACCGATGCCAATGCAAGTAAAGTCAGCAAATAAGCTTAAATTATTAACAATAACTCATATTTACAGATGAAACTGGCCCACTCATTGCTCGGACACCAATGACATTACAACAATGCTAGTGCTCGTGCAAGTAAGGACTACGTGACAAACACAATGTGCAAAGCCGTGAACGGCGTGACATGGGAGACGGAGTCGCTGATGGGCATCCCTAAGCCATCACCATGGAGCCGTCTTTGTCCGAGAGCTGCCATGTCCCATGTCGGCTTGTTCGTGGCGCTTATGCTTTACACCGCTGGAGGAGGATTGGTAAGACAGTAGTACTCTACTCTACTTTTTTCTGTTTTGTTTATGTGTGGTGTTCAATGAAGAGTTATTGTATTGTTGTATTGTATTGATGGTCCATTCATCCTTACGCGTCTTATCATGTAAACAAACGTAACATCAAAAGTGATAATAGACAATGACTAGTGATTGGAAATAATGTTGATAAAATATACAAAAGGGTGCGACCACACCGTCGCTTAAAAAACGGTGGCGTTATGGAATCGCAACAAAATGTATGAAGAAACGATGAGAAAACGTGACATACGACACGTCACTGCGTATACGCGGCGGTTTGGTCGCACCCTTTTTTTTTTTTTCTTTAACGTAGTGAAAACTCCTTACGAGTACCCCAACGTGACCGATTATTTACTATACTATACAGAGCTTACATGAATAGAAATTTCCCCTTTAGGTATAGTCAATGGCATAAATATATGTACATTAAATATAGGCATCAAGAACTTCGAAGCACCTTTATTTTATGCCACAAACAATAAGATCGGTGACATATTTATATATTTGACAAGATGGCGGTAGCGGTATCGATATTTATGAACTCGACTGTACTTATTGCTTAAACAAACTTTTACATAAACGAGCATAATATGGACAGTTCCGGACATACAAGTATAGTAAACAAACTTATAAGCTTAAGCTTATTCGAGGGTGCTTTTCATCGGTCTCATTAATCATTCCATTTCAAAGCTTTTACAATTTAGAAAATGGGACCAGACGTGAAGAACGCTTTATTCAGATTCAAATTCCGTAAAAAAAAGCTTCGTCTTTAGTACTCAATTCGTTTAATTTAGTTTAAAATTGCGTACTGTCTGAGATAAGCAATAATTTGGATTTACTCGTAAATAGTAGAAAAATAAAGGGATTTGAAGCACTGTTCTTAAGTCAGCGACTTGATGTGTGTTTAACTATAGTTACTATGTTATTCAATAATATAAAGAAGAGCGAGGAAAATACATGTGTAGAGATATGAATGAAACTTAATTAATAATTGATGTTTTGGTGAATTTAGCAAATTACAACCTATTACATTACCTACTTTTTGCCATTATTTGGTTACATACTTACATAATTTTATTATTCAGACGAAAAAAAAGTAAAGATAAGGTTCGGCGAATTGCAAAGTGAAGTTGACAAAATTAAGCCTCGCCGTATGATTACAGTCGCATAGCATACCCACACGCCCGACAAAACTCCGACGCAGTGTTGCCACAACTGAGTTCCCAAAAGGTACAAATCCAGCGCTGAAAAGGTACATTTTGGGAAAAAAAGTACATACTGAGTTTTTTACTCAACTCATAACACAGCTTCTATCGCTCTCAGTGTTGCCACAATTGTTTGGTGGCGGATTATAAAATGTTACACATAATTTTGGATGACCACAAAAGGTACGTAAACTGGACCCCATTACACATAACACATTGGAGGCTAAAAAAGTACGTCAAATGTGTAAAATGTACGCTAACGGCAACACTGCTCCGACGAGCAAACGTTGAGTAAGAGTACGAAGCGAGGCGCAGTTTTACCCAGGCCTCATTTTGTTAGCAGAATTCAGTTTTTACTTTTCTTTTGGTCTGACCTTTGGTCATGTTATCTTTTTACAATTTACGACACAAATAAAGTTAAAACAACGGGTGCCTACGTTAAAAAGTAATAAATGAGATCAAGTAGGTTAAAGACATTTCTGGAAGTTAAGTTTGTCGTGCCAAAACAACCAAAAATAAAAATTTACAATATTGGCACTGATCCTTCCCGGGTCGTTATCCCGTGCAGTGGGCGTGAAAAAACGAAGCTCGGATACAAAATTAAACCGAATTTCCTTCTGTATGAAGACGTGATTGACTCAGTCCTGAAAGAATGTCTGATATACATATAAGACTCTGATATACATGAAATATTTTAGTGCTGATGACATTTAAAAAACTTATTTTGTCAATCTCAAGTAAAAGCATAGAATTACTAAAAGCATTAGAATACACTTCGCTCCAACTCTTGCGTTTCCAATTAATTAAGTACTACAATCTTAATGTATAATAGTTGTAAGTAAAACTTTATAATTGCTTGCATTGTGCTATCTTCGTAATAACATGTCCAAGTTTTTTTTGTGTCACTTATTATTTTGTGTCCCTATAATTTTCGGGGCTACGGGTCAAAATACATAAAATTTTAAATGCATATTAGGTCAAAATAAGGGTCTATATCGGATGGTCGAATTATAATTTGGACGTATCTTAATACGTATTAAAACCCATTTTCCGCTCTGTGTTCTCGTCTGGAGAAACAATACGGAATTTAGATCTGGTTTAAAGTTAGGCGCAATGCGGCGCTCTAGCTGCCAATGCGTGCAAGACGAAAGGTGACGGCCGCGACATAGTGAAAAATAATCAATTCTTATTTCTTCAGGGACACGCCTGACCTCACAGTAAGAGGAATACACACAAATAGCTCGTAATTGCTCTAATACAGGCTATCCAACCCTGCAATACATTAGAGATTTGTAAAAAAACGACACGAGTATAAGATGCCATAATTTATATAAATCATGTCTGCCACAGCTTGTATTTCCAAGCCGTGTTCTTGCAGCGTTCATATTTACACAGACAGAGTGACGCGAGGTTCCCTATGCCATAAACTATTTGAATAAACATCCTGGACGACTGAAAAAATAAAAACGCTTTTATAAAAATAACGTATAATATTGCTTATGCAGGGCGGATATTGACGAAGTTATTTGAAATAAATTATAGGTATGAACCACAGAATATTCGTATCGTATCGTAGAAGTTGTCGTATCTAATAGAAATTCTACTGAACGTAAAACTTAATCATTTCTTAAAAACTAAACTAAATTATATTCTACTATAGGACTGGTTATTTCAACCTTCATTAGACAATGACTTTTATGTGTATTTATTAAAAATCCTGAAATTCCTCTTCGAACAAGCAAACGGGGCTTTCCTTAATTTTTTCTTCATCAAACATTTCGAAGTTGGAAGTGTCTCCCGGCGAGCGGACCTTCGGGATGAAAGGAGGACGCACCCTGCTGTTCAGTAGACTGTCCCAGTCGAGCTCTCTAAACCACTTGTGATTCTTGAAGTCCATGATTCCGTCTTTGAGATTCCCGTACCGTCTGGTGACGTCTACCTGAAGCAGATGCGTGAGCAAATCTTTAAGCTCCGGCGAAAAATGAGGAGGACACCTGTATTTTCCAGCCACAATCTTTTCGTAAATCCTCATGGGATCAGATGAGTAAAATGGTGGATGCCCGGCACTCATTTCGTACAGCAAAATTCCAAGCGACCACCAGTCCACTGACATGCCATAGCCCTTACTCATAATAATCTCCGGAGCCAGGTACTCTGGGGTACCGCATAGCGTCCAAGTTCTACCACGTATAAGCTTGCAAAATCCAAAATCTGTAATTTTGATGTAGCCAGTTCTATCAATGAGAATATTCTCTGGTTTTAAATCACGATATACCAAATCGCATGCATGCAGATATTCCAATGCTAGAACCACTTGAGCGCCGTAAAATGTTGATGAAGTTTCTTCAAATCGACCCATTTTGCGCAAGTGAGAAAACATCTCACCCCCCGCTATAAATGGCAGTACGTAATACAGATACACGTTGTCCTTAAAGAAATATTTCATGTAAACCACAAAAGGAAAATTCATGCCGCAAAGGATTTTCTTCTCGTAGAAACTGTGTTCAATCTGTTTCAATTTCACTATTTTCTCCTTTTCTAACAACTTCATGGCGTAATATTTTTGCGATACGTTATGTTTTACGAGGTAGACTACACCAAATGCGCCAGTACCGAGGACCTTTATTTTATCGAATTCACTTGGTTTTGCATTGGAGTCGGTCTTTTCATTCCACGAGTCAGTGAAGTCCTGGTGCAGCTTGCGAAGATATTGTGAGTACTGATCCTGCTTGGCCTGGGAGTACCCCCCTCCTCCTTGCCGCGGCGAGAATGCACGCCGCTTTGGGTCGTCGGACGCCATTATATTAATATTCTTTTCAGAAATCAGTTTGGTTATTTGAAAAATACTAATAAAGGATTATTTTTCGCAAAAAAATCTGGTCTCTCCTCTCCGGTTATCATGAAATCACTTTGGCAGCATGAATAATTCTTTGACAAATCTCTATTCTGACACATGACATAAAAAATCTGTCTTTTGTTTCTTGATCGTGCTATTGCAAAGTGTTTTCTAGTATTTTTATAAGCGATGCAAAATTACTTAATTTATCAAACAAACGAGTAAGTGAATAATTTAAAAACGTAATTGGTGTAGTGAATATAAACTAAGCAGTTACGCATTAACTTTCGGAATGTCTCCAATGAATATTTCCAAAGTCGGTGATTTGAGGTGATTGCATTGTTATCATCCACATAGCCTTTATGTTTTATATCGATTAAGTTAGTGATGAAGTCAAGATCTCTGAGTTAACAACTAATTTAATTTTTTAATATAACCTGCTCGTCAAGTTTGTATACTTTGCGTTTTGATTTGAAATCTGCCATAATCATGTTTGATCTTTCATATGCTTTTATTTATTTGTTTTCAACGTCTCAAAACTAAACGTAACGAAATTGTCAAAACAATGTCATTGTGATAAGGTGGGTTTGTTGTTCAGATTTTTTAAATGGGATATTTAATTTCACAGGGAGGGTATGGCTAAATCATACAGCCAACAGAATCACCAAGATCATAGAAGATATTTGGAAATGTTGAAAGAAGATTTTCTAAAAAAGTTTTCAGAGCCTCCCAGATACGATAAATCTGCCGCTGATTACGACACAGTAAAAGCGATCGGTAACGGTGCTTATGGAGAAGTGTATTTAGTGAGAGACAAAAGTTCTTTCATGTACCACGCCATGAAAGTTGTTGATAAAGGAGTAGTAGTTGAAAGAAAACACGTTAAACATTTATTACTGGAAAAGAAAATTCAAGAGAGTATTCAATTTCCTTTTGTAGTTACGTTGGATCTTGCATTTAAAGATAACTTATACCTTTATTTCATACTACCTTTTATATCAGGAGGAGAATTATTCACCTACATACAGAAATATGGTAACTTCTCAGATCATTTATGTAAATTTTACGCTGCTCAAGTTGTTCTCGCGTTAGAATACTTGCACTATTGCGACATTGTTCACAGGGATATAAAACCAGAGAACGTGTTAGTGGACAGTAATGGTTATTTGAAGATTTGTGACTATGGATTTTGTAAAGTGTTGAAGAAGAAGACGTGGACGTTATGTGGCACGCCGGAGTACCTCGCGCCGGAGGTGATTATGTCCAAAGGATACTCTTTCCCAGTCGATTGGTGGGCTTTAGGCGTGCTCATATTCGAGATGACCGCTGGTCACCCCCCGTTCTTCGCCTCAGAGCCGGGTAAACTGTACGAGAAAATATTAGAAGGTCAATATAAAAGTCCCGATACGATGGATCCAGACTGCAAACAATTAGTTAAGGGCTTACTTCAAGTTGATCCCACGAAACGAACGGGATCACATAAATCAGGCACATACGATATAAAAAGCCATAACTGGTTCTATGAAATCAACTGGCAATCATTGCTGCATCAAAAAGATCCTGCTCCGTTTGTGCCAATCACTGCGTCACCGGGAGACACTAGCAACTTCCCTGACGTCCCTCAAACTAAACTGAAGAAGTGTTCGACATGCCAATATGAGAAGGAGTTTGAAGATTTTTGATTACGCTTTTACAATGTATATTTGGTTATTTGATATTGAATACGTAGGTACCTGAGGCTCGTGGCAGTTTGATCCGACGATCCATGCTCTATAGTAGAATGTTGCGTATCATTAATACAATATTAATTTATATCAGTTCCCTTTTTTACTTAACTTGTACCACAATATGTTACGACAAGGCTATAAAGCTCTGTGCCATTAAATCTGTTGTCAGACCGAGGGTGGTATGTATACAACGACTATTTTTATCGACCCTTGCTATAAGTAATAAGTAGAATCAGTGCAGCGTTGAGATAACGGCCCTTAATATATACTCGCAACCGACTAGCCTTTATAGAAATACATAGTTCATTTCTATGATGAAAGGTCTGAACCATTTTCCAATTTATTATTGTGCATACTTTTTTTACTGGTCTGGGAGTAACGAAAAAACATAGAATGTACCAGTTGCTTCTCTTCCCGCGCAGATGGTAAAAGCCCATCGACGAAATGAACGAAAATCTTTGGAATCATAATATATGTTATAGGCGATGCGGCTACCCATCACTATTTTCATTCCCCTTCCCACCTATATGCCCACAATCATGCTAAACGTGGCCATTAGGGCTGCTTACCTTAGGCTCTGTCTACCCCGTAACGGATAAAGATGCAATTTGTGTATGTATGTAGGTATGTACTTTTGATTATCAGGGAGCATGTGCTTTCAAACCAGAGATATTGCGTCACAATCGTCACATCGGTAAATTACGTGGGAGTGGTGCGAGACGCAGATTTCAACTAAAACGATTGATCAAATTATGCACCAGTCAATAAGTCGTATGACCTACTTCTTTGTTTGGGTGTTTTACACAGCGACATTTTCAGAGTATTATGAATGATAGTGCATTTTTAAAACACAGACCGGGTTTATATTTGTATGAATATTACTCACTTAATGCCGATGCAAGTTCCAAAGTGGAAAGTAGCCTATGTTAATCAGATATAGTGTTATTGTTTTTTATCAGTGAAATAATTTTCGGAATATATTCATTAGATCTATAGATTAATTACAAACAAATAAACATTATTAAGCTAGACTTTCGAGCAAAGTGGCTCTGGGTCTGTCGCTGTGTCAATGACGTCAGAGCCGCTTTGCTCGGAACTCTAGCTTTTTATACGAACGAGTAAATTTAAAAGAAGCTGGAAAAATTAAAGAAGATGCCAAACTCCCTTACGTGCTATGTATTTTGACAGCTGTGGCTGTATTATTCTGAGCTTGTGGGCAAAGGTTAATTTAAAACCAAACTTTAAAACATGCCGAACGTCACTCACGTCAAAATAAAAGCAGTAAGAAAAGTATCAATTTATAGTTTATTTGTTCGGCCGCCTTTAAGGGAGAGTAATAATAATAATAATAGTTTATTTATTATTTAAAAAGTGAAATGTACCGATGATTATTGTGTATTTGGAATTATTTTTAAGGAATAGGTACATTCTAATAACCTCTGCTCTGATATGACTTTCGACAAAGAAGACAATAAAGTATCTCCAAGTTATACTTACGAATTGCAACATAGACACAAACAATATCTGGACTCGTTAAAAGCAGCCTTCTATAAAATTTACTCAAATCCATTCAAGTATGACAAACCAATTACTGATTTTGATTTTCTGAGAATCCTGGGGAATGGTGCGTATGGAACCGTGCTCTTAGTTCGCGACAAAAACTCATTCGTTTACGATGCTATGAAAGTTATCGACAAAAGTGAAGTAGTCAAGAAGAAGAACGTTAAACAATTGTTTAACGAAAAGAACATTTTGCAAAGCGCACGTTTTGAATTCCTCCTATCACTAGACTATTGTTGTAAAGACAATGTTTATTTGTATTTCGTTTTGCCTTACGAAACTGGAGGTGAATTATATACTTTGATCAAGAGATTTGGAGTGTTGTCAGAAGTGCTAGCACAATTTTACGCGGCGCAGGTGGTGATGGCTATTGAGTATCTGCACCACTGTTCTGTTATGCACAGAGACATTAAGCCTGAAAATATTTTGATTTGTGAGTCAGGTTATATCAGACTAGGAGACTTTGGTTTTTGTAAAGTAATAAAGTCCAGGACATGGACACTGTGTGGAACGCCAGAATATTTAGCCCCAGAGCTCATTACCTCTAAAGGATATTCGTACGCAGCTGATTGGTGGTCAGTAGGGATACTCGTATTTGAAATGAATGCTGGATACCCACCGTTTTATAGCTCCGATCCGATCAAACTCTACGAAAAAATCCTTGTTGGTAAATACAAAACTCCAGAGGCGATGTCATCTCACTGCAAATCGTTAGTGAAAAGCTTTTTGCAGGTAGATCCCACTAAACGATTTGGGGCGCTTAAAGCGGGAGTATTCGATATAAAGAGCCATGGATGGTTTCTTGGCCTAGATTGGAATATGTTACTGCATCAAAGACTGAAACCACCCTTCGTACCCGTTTCTCGATTCGTTGGAGAGTCTATGAAACATTTTGCGGACGAAACTGATATTAAACTGCAAACGTCGCCCAATTGTCTTTATGAAAACCAGTTTGCAGACTTTTAAAAGTGAAAACATTGTCGTGTGATTATAGTTAAATACAGAAACAGTGAGCCTTCACAATCCCTCTTTTTCTTACTTATTAGGGTTTCGTTACTGATATGGCAAAGAACCCTTATCGTCCTTCTTCCTGAATATCTCTGTGCCTGTCTATCCGTATGTTATAGTTTTTTACGCGAAAACTAATTAACTGACCTGAAAACTATGACTGTAATATTGTCTGATATATCATTTGATAGGTCTTTGAAAATTATTAAGAGTTTTTTGTAACTTTTACATGTAACACTGAATATTTGAGGAACTCCAAAAATGTATGAATTGCATTCAATCGCGACTACACTGAAAACAGTTCTGATTGCGATTTTTGAGAACTAGTTTTACGGACACACTTTTGAGCGTCTAATTTATAGCCAAAAATGTTTTGAACCAATCCGTGATTCTATTTCAAGGTGAGTTCGAGTAGTTAGCCAAACGAGAACTGCATTTCACTTTAACGGTAGTTTTAAATAAAATGTTCAAGAAAAATCCTGAGCGTGTTTTTTTTTAAATACTTTTTGTTTTTGTTTACGTGATTAAGTTCCGTTTTATTATATAATAATGTGTTTTTTTTCTAAGGTATTCCAAGCATTGGAGTACCCAGCTGAGCTAGCCAAGCAAGAGTTCCACAGGGAGCGCCTCTTCACGGAGCGATGGAACCTCATACAGTTCGTGTCGGAAGCTCAGAGCAACTGGACCGATGACCTATTAAAAGACGCAATAAGCGGGCAACTAGCTATTTACGAAAAAGTAAGTTTTTACTTTTTAAACATGAAAATACTTGTAGTTTCTGACAAATTGTACTGGACTGGAAAATCTACAGAGAGATAAATGAAACCGATAGTGACATCATCTGAAAATACCTATGCAAGTTTAGTGACAGTTATATTCTGTTATTACCTACTTAAAATTAATGATTTGACATTGTAGTGTTAAAACCATGAGTTTGGTTTGTGAGCGTTATGTGCCGCTAGGCGATGCCATATTTTCCAAAGTACTCGAGCCAAAAAACTTAAGTAAGCACTCTGCATCCAAAAATGGTCAATACATCTGTAATCTGTATCAGTAGATTCGGGGTCACGATACTTGTAGAGATGTCTCTAGCAAGCTTGCGCCTGTTACTTTGTACCCGTGTTAGAATTAAAAATAAGCTATTTCCTTATCCTGAGGCATTTTTGTAATCTCCACTATGTCCACCATTACGTTACCTACTCAAAGTATATTTCTACCAAATTTCAAGACTAGCTGCATTGCTTACCGGGAGTTGCACCAAGTTATTATAACGATAGCAATAACTATAACCATGCTCATGCAGCTTTTCTGCCAAATGTACAACAACATCGTTCGTTTTGGTTATAGTAACTTTTTGCAAACACTTACACTGTGTCCTGTCAATCAGATAGTTGGTTAGTCAGTATTGGTATTGTTACCTCTGTAACAATAAGTTAAAATACCTGAAAAGTCAATCTATACCTCTGTATAGATTGACTTTTCAGAGTATTTTAACTGTTTGTCTCTTTTAGGTATTAGAAGAAGCGTCATCAAGTGGTTTGGCGCTTGAAGTAGATAAAAATTTCCCAGCAGCAGAAGAGAAGTGGAGTATCTTGCAAGCGGTCTTCTTTTCTTCGACTGTGCTCACCACTATAGGTGTGTACGAACATGTAAGCATACTGTACTGTGGATCGAATTTTGTATTTAGAAAATCTTAATGACATAATATATTATGTTGTTGGCGTAAGCTCCTGAAAAAATCATTACTTTACTACACTTTTTTAAACTTTATTTAACTGCAAAAACTTTTTGTAAATTGGTATTTTTTTTAATTTATTGCTTATTCATCTGGCAAACCTGACTCCTGATAACAAAGACGAAATTCGCAAATAAAATAAAAAAATTGTCGTTTTTTAAGAGCGCTTATGAATCTTGCTCCTATACTACTTAAGCCTCGTGTGTAACGCTGCTAAAACTAGGTTTTTTTTAACGTATTTGAAGGGTTCTATTATTAAAAAAAACGAAAACCTGAAAGTACAGTTTTGGTGTGTATTTAATAAAAACCAACAAAAGATTTAGAATGGAAAAAGATCGCTAGAGCTCAGTCGTAAGTGTTTATATTACACAGTGAACGCGTAAACTTTCTAATGTGTACAATTTTTCTTCTAGGGTACGGCAACATAGTTCCCGTAACATTTTGGGGTCGACTTTTCTGCATTTTTTATGCCCTCATCGGGATACCATTGACGCTGACTGTTATTGCTGATTTGGGCAGAGTTTTTGCCACTGTAGTATCTGTTATTGCTAAGCATTTGCCTGCTATGCCTAGTAAGTAATAATTTTAACTGGTTAGAGATTTTAGGGCAAGGCCACGAAGCGTTTTAACTGAGTTTGACATTATATTTGGAAGCGCCATCTTTTGCCAAGTACCTAAATTACATTAATAATAGCTACTCAATAACGGATGGCGGTGCTTTACACCGTGTAGTAGAAATAAATTCGAAAGATACTGAATCTAGCCCCTCGTATGTGGGAACTGAAAAAAGTGCTGCATTCTAGGTCTCATCTGTTTTAATATGCGCAAATTCTGCTGATTTAAATAAAAATACAAAAATATAACCTTAAAACTGATCAGTGTTTTAAAAATTTGAAGGGCTAGTCGATCGCCCTGGTACATTACATACAATCATTGCCAAGTGGTTCTAACTTTGTTAGGTCGTAAGACGTTTATCGATCAAAATTTAAAAGTAAGAACTTGTGATAATAGGTGATTTGTTTTTTAGGGTGTTGCAGTAGAGTATCAGAAGCTAATCCAGCGAGCCAAAGATCGTTGTACGCCTTTTGGGCAGTGGGCTTCTTGTTTATATATTTATCAGCTGGTGCTGGTTTGTTCAAGATGTGGGAAGATGACTGGAGTTTCTATGATGGTTTCTACTTCTGCTTCATAACAATGACTACGATTGGTTTCGGAGACCTAGTGCCAAGTAAGAAGTTTTCAGCTTACCTTTTATAGTCGAACCAGACATCGTGAGTTGACATAGTAAAAGGTCGTAATGTTTTGCGATTTTGTGTCGTGATTTAACTTTAGGTACTGGTTCAATGAAACCTACTATGAAAACTTCTGCTAAAATGCAATGTACATCTCACGGCTAATTTCTTGAGCCAGGGTGACGTGAAAGGGGTAAGTTTAAAGAAGACGTTAAATTCGCTTCTGCACATTCAAGGTCAGGCTCAAGATGTTTGCCGGGAACTGGCTACTAGTGGACTGGCCTTACCTAATCATGATGATTGTGGATGGAAAGGCTGAATAGAATTAAGGTAGAAGATTGCGATGGAAACTTATAAGCGAACAATTCCTAATTAAACACCGAAGAAGCTAGGTAAATGTAGGTAAACTTCAGCCTTGTGAAAGAAAGAAAGAAAGAAAGAAAGAAAGAAAAAAGTTTATTTATGACAATCACATATTAAATAAATAAACACATTATACATTCAGATACATAAATTGTCACAAAATGGTCCCAACTCAGCATGTGCTGGCCTTGCAGCCAGCGCTGGTCTTCCGTTGGGACCATAGGGTGATACATACATAAATACATTGAAAATAATGATTAATTACAAATAATAATGATTAATTACAAATAATTGTGGTGTTTAGAAGCGTGTGTAATATATCCAAAGTAGACGATATTTATCTGTGTCGAGAGCCAATTGAATGTGTCATACAAATGAATACATATGAGACACGTTTATGAAATTACAAGGCTTAAGTAGTTAAGTAGTTTGTCTACAGATGTTTCAAGATAGAAGTAAACTTCAATTGTAGGTCCACTTCCACAGTCCATTGTCATTGCAGGTAGCCAATGACAACGGTAATATAGGCAAGCCTAGGAAGGAGTCCTTAGATAAGTCAACGATCCTTCGACTCACCCCTCTACGTTCTCTAGCATTCATACCCTATATGTGAGAGTGTACCTACTGGGTGCGGGAAGCTTAAGCTAGTATTCAATTCAGTCAATTTTGTTGTTTGCGCGCACAGCAAATTTATTGTGAAATGCATTAAATGCTTGTATTATACCTATTACGCGTACGCTACATCCCTCTCTCCTCTAAAATGTGTCTGATACACAGAAGTTATAGAGTGCATGGCGCCTCTGTTTGGCTTAATGTTCTAAGGAGTCTATGTAAGATCTCAGCTTACCCCAAAATAAACTATGCGTAAGTTTAAGTATAAGTATGCTTTGGCCTATCTATCTCGACGTGGCCGTGACCGCGACCGCCTTCTGCAGAGTCAATAAATTGTCTCGTCTATCCGGTCTATTTTATGCCAGATCACGTTAAATTGCTAGAGTTATGTAATGTTAATGTAAGAATAAATGTTTGGTTTATTACGCGTAGCATAACAATGTCTTAAAGACTATCGTGGTTACATAATTCGTCTCGTATTTTCAAGGTTTTCTATATCCTGAATTGATTATTCCACTTTGTTTACAGTACAGACAATTTAGAAGCAGACTTCTATAAGTTTAGAAACTTCTGAGCCTTGTTCACTGATACTCGTAGCATTAAACAGCCGTAACCGTCATTAAACTCTGTACTTACGGCGGTTTCTTAGTGACAAGCGAACAAATACCATTTTTGTTAACCAGGCCGATAGTTTCCGGATATGTTTAAGAGACGTTTTCTTCTTATTACATGAAGTTAGTATTAATCAGGAACTTAGGACAAAATCACCGCCACCTAGAACATAATCATTATCATTATCATAAAATAATCTTTGAAGACACGGATTGAGATGGGTCCATAAATACCAACTATACCTATACCTACATACATTATACTTGTGCGACTGACGTTACGTAACGTGTGTATATTTTACGTAGGGCGCTTTTGTATTTTGCACGAAAGTTGTCCTGGGTCCTTACCATGACGTTTTAATGCGATTCAGTTCAGAACCTATTCACTCGCTGTCAGATTCATAATAAAAATGACAGCTAAGACCTGAACGGAGACAGAATTAAAACGTCGTGGTAAGGCCCCTGATAATGATTGCGGCTTCATAAAATCTCACATTTTCACTTTCCCTTTGAGTCACTGACAGTCGACCGTACAGACAACATACATATACGTAACAGCCCTAATCTAATTACTCTTCACTGTTTCTACATATTGCTTTTCTTTATTGGTATTTTCGTCGCTGAACTGAAGGTCGTGTATTGTCTGAAAGATGCACTGTGTTTCACCGTGTTGTTCTGTTTTGGCAGTCTTTAGTGCTTCAGCAATAGATAGGCCACTGAGAGTAGGTTACATCTACCTACATATAAAATCGCTCAATCGTGAATCGTGTTATAGGCGATGCGGCTAGCAACCCATCACTATTTTGATTCCCCTTTTCACCAATTTATACGCTCACAATCACGCTAAACACGGCCTTTAGATTGGTTACCCTAGCTATAGTCTACCCCGTAAGAGATAAAAACTAGATAAATATGTATAAAATTGCTCATTATGTATATAGATTATGCATCTTAACATCTTTCTCCTTTCAGAGAGACCTAAATACATGCTTCTGTGTACGCTGTACATCCTGATCGGTCTGGCGCTCACGTCCACCATCATTGAGCTGGTGCGACGGCAGTACGCCAGGTCCTGGCAACAGTTGCGAGCGCTGTCAGGCCCTCTGGCAGACACCCTCAGGAGGCTTGGAGACGCAGGCCGAGGAGTTGACGTCTCCGCCTTGCACAATGACTTGAGGAAGGTGCTGACTGTGGTGAGTGATGTGGACATATGAAATGAAATTTGTTAGCTGTGGGTTCATTATCAAGTCCTGTAGGCTTAATTTGAATGTTATTACGGGTTTGTGTGTTGTTTTGAACTGAAGTTACTATCGAATCCAACAACCGACTGGAATTGTTATTGTTACTTTACTTCACATTTAAAATGTTTACCATACTAATCAGGCAAATTATTTACCTAAAAAAATCCGAGCACAGTAAAAGCTATATTAATATTACACTGTAGGCACGGCGTGGCGTTCTAGAAGTATGCGCTCCGTACTAACGAATGCTAGTATAATGGATTTCATACATTCATCTGTGGTTCAAAAAGATTCATTCCGTTTAATCAGCTCAGGGATTTAATATGATCATTGGACCCACATATCTTGCTAACAACCTTTTTAATCTTGTTACTGTTTGGGCTGGGCATTAATCTCAGCCTAACCCATGCCACAGGATGTGAAAAATAAAAAGGAAATGCTTTCAGAGCTATTTTTTCACATACCAGTTTTTTTCTAACAGAAACCCGAGAACGGTACAACTGTAAGTAATTTTCTCGGTCAGTGTATTTTATTACTGTAGTCAGCTGAAAAAACATTTCGGCTAGAAATATTTTATTTAAATGCAGCAAATGCTAGTCTAAACTCGCTTTAGCTGCCTCCGACACAATTATTAGACTAACGCTTACAGCATTATTATTACAGTTTCGCTATTGAGATAATTGAAAACTTAGCGTGAATGACATAACGATTAATGTGCCTATACATTATTATTTACATATAAGAAACTTCCCAGGGTTTTTCTCTTACTTATCTTGCTTGTGCCTAATTGCTTATTCATTCATTTCGTTATGAAGATTAGGCAAGACCATTAAAAAAAAGGAGATAGGTAAGCTTATAATTACTTCTTTACGCACATAGATAAGGTTCTATTTAGAAAGACGCTATTGCTTGTATCAATTCTAAATATTTTTAAAGCCTGATTGTTGTTATATTCAAAACTAATTTCACTTTCACTTCAATATCTATTTAACATGTCGACATTTTGAGATTAAAGAAAAACACGACTGAAAAAGGGTCATCTAACTGTATCGATGTAAAATAAGTTGCAAAATTCAAAGAAGCTCGTTGACTGATCGGCAGATCTGTCGGCAGATGCTGCTTTACTCGATAAACAGATCTCCGGACTTGTCGACTGATCTCCTTTAGATCTAAACGTGATTGATGGAGCCGTCCGGATGAGGCTTGTGTTTCTAATGTAAACAATTGACATTATATGCCGGGGAGAGTCAGCTGTTTAAAGAAAACTGTTACTCACGTGTGTATTTTTAGGACACCACGAGTATCAAAGAAGGGCTTCGCCTTAACTATAGCCTTTTAGTTTTATGTTGAACGAGCTCTTACATTTTATTTGGCTATAAAAAAACTAATGTAGAGATCGCGTTCTTTGAAAATCTACCTGTATCTAATATCGGATCTGACGTAAGCGCATAATACTGAACTTTATTTTTTCCATGTTAGCTTGAACAAACAAACAATTTTCGAACGTTCTCTATTTAGTCAGACTGTATTTTAGTTCTTGTTCGATCGGGCCGAACCTATTTACTTCTCCAGTCAATTCCAAAGGCTTGACCTAAATAGTCAGCTGCAAACTCGATAAAAGTAACGTATTGATCTTTATGTTATTACTTATTAGTCGAAAACTTGTACATATTAACGGAGGCATCTGGCAATCTTTTGTAACGTTTCCAACTAGGAACGTGACCATTTTCCTTATGACAAATAATGACTCATTTTTTCCCTCTGGTTTTGTTTAATATTACGCTAGTGGGCCACAATGTGTTACACGTTCACGGGGCACAGCAACGCATATTAAAAATTGTATATTACCTTAGCCGAAGAATGTTTAAGGAATAAAATACAGAATTTAATTATTTTAGTTCCAGCTACTACTATGTACTCGTTTTGTCATGCAAAGACAGATAAAGAACTTACGACACGCAGTTTGTCTGGAATTTCTGCCTTTTTCATTTTGACAGAACTTTTCCAGCGAACGCTGCCATATAATTAATAGAAATGATAAACAATAGTAAATTACTATTTGCGTAGTAATTAAATGCAAAATCATATCCGATGGCAAAAAGCATCACGACGTACCAAATGTAATACCGACTTAGTATTAAAATTCGCACTAAAGTCTTCATCAATCCGAACTATTGTGCACATTCTAATTATAACAATGTGAGAATGTGCACAATTTAAAATTTGACTGTACCTAAGCTAGTGCCTAAGTTGCTGGTCGTGCTATAGTTACTATACTAGGGTATACTATAGCATATGTATAAATGGTTACTTCATGAGATAAAAATATATCATTTTTCTCCTAACTTAAATCTTCTACACAGACAGCCTCGCACCGACAGTAAATAAGATTTCTCGTGAACTCGGCTTCTACCCCAGTTCTACTTTACGGCAACAACCTGTGAGCGTTGCCAAATATTATGGAGTCTTGGATGAATATTCAATTTTATAATGATAACATGTCAGCACGCCGTTTTGAGGGATAGTTATGTTTGTTTCTGCGAATGAATGTCTTTGTTCCATGCTAGTCAAATATAAAAAAATGTTGTACGCTCATGGTCAATTCTTGCTGAATTTGATTTGAAAAATTTAAAGCGGGATTAATTCTAATTAATTCGTGGGAGCGAGATAGCATAAAATACTATTTCGTTATTGCACACCACTCAGGCTTTTACCTTTGGGTCACCTCAGTGCAGAAAATAAATGAGACATTTATATGCGTTATGGTAATGTCCACGCTATGCCCTGTTGCATTTGAAACATACCTAACTGCTGTCGTATTTCAAACGAATAATGCAGCGCTTTGAAGAGAATATTATAACTAAAGCCAAATTATATAGCAGATATAGAGGATTGACCAACAGAGTTAGTAGGTAATACGGGCCATCCAATGTGATTTTGTCAACAATACTTAGCACTAGTTTACACGCTAGAGTTTTTCCGTCAACGTCTCATCGTTCCTAACATGTTTTTTTTTTCATAAAAACAAGCGAGTGTTTCTCACTCTGCCATTCGTTGACTAGATGTACATTTTAGATAGTAAGTAATATCAGTTTGCCCAACACTTTAATTATGATACCTGCAGCCAATCAAGTGCTTCTACGGTTTTTGTATTAGGTATTAACTCTATTGGCTAACCGTGGGCTAACCCTTCTATGATTGCAGAAAACTTCTAGCTACCAGCAATGCGGCAAAATTATTTCAAGTGTTCATAAATAATCTTAGTTTTTCATACGAGCAACCACATATCACTTGTACATTATGGAGTCCCGATCGAGGTCGCAACATTTTCCAATGTCGCAACGGCCAACCTTTTAGTTTTACTGCCTAATAAAATTCGTCGAGCGCGTCAGTAATGCTAACTTTATTTGCTTATGCTTAAACGCATACAGAGGATGTATAGACCTATGCTTTAATTGAGGCCTTTTACCATTCCTTCAATCGAAATGACTTTATTTTTAAATTCCATGTTTAGTTGACTATCTGAATGTGACGAGCGTAATTTTTTGAGTTATGAGTCGCGTAATTTCAGCTACATAATATTATGGTTTTTAATACAAAACTCCTGTTTCGTTCACTGGATTTTTGTATGCAGCAAAAATTACGTGACCTCAGCCATACGTTAAGAGTAATAATAACATTGACTACATAACAGTCGACGATCTTTATGTAATGTTTCATAGGTTTTCTGTCAAATATACGTCGAAATAATCGGTTATGGTTAATGTTATTGTTAAAATAACTTGCTGCAACTCACAATGAAACTCGAAATGACTGTTAGTAGTAGGGTTAGTACGATTACTAAAAGAAATGCCGTAACGTAATAATAAAGTGCTCTTTCAGAGGGAATGCAATGGGCAGTTGCTTCATTTAACGGTTCCCACTAACGAGTACTTCCCCGTTCTTTCAAATAAAATAGAGCAGAATGCTCTTTTGATTCGCGTACAAATCGTTTTATTTTCACTTGCTGGTCCCGTATAACCACTCTGGAATAAAGTGACTGGTAAAAATAGATTTACGTTTTACAGTGGATATTTTATAATGTAAGTACTTTTATGTGATTCCTATCTAGTGGTCATAAAATTGATCTGACATGAAAGGCATACGCATTTTCTTGGCCTTCAATACAATAACAGAATGTTATACTTACCTACTCGTTTTCGACTTCCAGAAATCTATAACGACGGCTTAAAAAATAAAAAGTATATTTTATTGAATCAGGTGTTACTTTGCGGAGGTCCATTTCAATGAACACAAAATATTTACCTTGCTACTCCGCTACGCGTAAGTAGCGGAGTAGCAAGGTAAATGTTTTGTGTTTTAAAAAGTATATTATAATTATTATGATTTTAAAAGACGTTTCACCAAAGTATTCGGGCGTACATACCTGTTAAGGGTCAGGCTGAGGCTATCCCCCTTATTCATAAACGCTCTATAGGCTCCTACTAAGCAATCGTTTGTCCTTATCTGTCACATTGACATTTACCTTTCACAGACAAGGACAAACAATTGCTAAGTTAGTAGAAGCCTATAGTGCGTTTATGAATACGGGGGTATTTATTTAGTCGCTATCTTAACACGTGAATAATTTACAAATACGTATACCAAAACATTTGTGACATATTTTTGTGATGATGCAGGTTAAATATGCAATTATTAAGCGTCCATTTTGTATCGATACAAATCGCGTGTCGGGTCAATGTCTTTTTAATGTGTTTGATATTTTACAGAAATGGCTGTTCATTTCCTTTTATGAGTGTTATCATAGGTAGGTATATGGAGAAATTGGTTTTCGATCACGTAAGCATATTGAAGCCAAGATCATCATTAATCATAATTTACTTAACATTTTAGCGATACATTTCCGGGGCCATTTATTAAGTAGATACCTATTTTGCGAGAGCTTGCTAAAAGCGCCAACTAAAGCAACACGCAAAACATAAATTAGCAAAATATTGTTGGTGGCATCGTTATTCACAGCCGGTTTTGCTTCGTATTAAAACTTCAGCGATTTTAATATTCTGGACATTAAAACTTCGAGTAAAATAACAGTAATTTCCTTTGCTCCAGCACCGAGTAAAAAGGTCACTCTATCTTAAGACTTGTCGGAATTTACCTCATTGCGAACTGAAATAAACACAGTAAGTAACAGAATGTGAATGATATTTTTACTCCAACAATACACCTACACAAATATTTTCATTAGTTACCTAATGGGTTAAGCCACGAAGTGTTTCAGCCGCCGTATCTTTTGCGGTACCAAAATCAACGAGCATGTCCATGATTTATAACAATAGTTTAATTATATGAACTAAAATCAGATACTTAGCTACTCCGCACCCACAACGCAGACTCACCACGCGGAGTATCAAGGTGCCTTTAGTTTAGTTCGTTGCTACTAAAACGGTTGTATTTTTATACATAATATAAAAAGGGTGGCAAACGAGCTAGAGATTCACTTGATTGTATTTAGGTAATTGATCACGACCATACCCATGGCTACACGCAACACCAAAGAATTGCAGGTGCGTTGCCAGCCTAGAGGGCTAAGATGGAGATTATGTGCCAGTAACTTCACCGGCTGTACTCTCCTAGCAGGAACACATCAGCACAAGCGCTGCTGCTTGGCGGCAGGATTAGGAAGTAAGACTTTATAATTATTGTGTATACTCGTTTAGAATTTGAATTTGACACAAACTTCGAATTTCGAACTTTGTAGTAGACTTCTATATCACGGCGTAGCAAGGACCTAGTAGAGTAGCTAGGTAATCGGTTTCAGTTCGTGGACTATTCATCGATATTGTAGCTCATCATTGTTGGTAGCACAGAATATACAACGGTTGAAACTAGACATGGGGAAAAGCGTTACATTTTGATATCAGTGACTGACGATCCCGTTCCAAAAAAGTCACAGTGAAAAGTCACCGTGACTTTGTCACGCCTGTTACTCGTGTCACTGCATGATATTTGTGTCAACGTTATTTTTGTCACACTGTTATTTCATCGTGATTTTGTCACTCCGGTTACTCATATCATCATATGATATTGTCGCAGTGCTATTATGACGTGATTTTGTCACACCGTTATCACACAAGTAATTGATCCAAAATAACCTTTACACTTTTATAGAACTGTCGCACATTATAAGTAAAAAATAAATACATTTGGGAAATTAGTTCATAGTCATCATAATCATCACAATCATCATCATCGCCATCATCATCATCATAATCATCATCGTCATAATCATCATCATCATAACCATCATCATCATCATCATCATCATTATGAACGGTGTTCATCTTTTTCATGTGTTTTATGTACAATAAAGAGTTATACATACATACATACATACATACAGCCTTTTCTACGATTATGCTTTATTAAAACAACTCCTTGACACGGATGAGTGAGCAAGCATTCATAATTTTATCGCTGTCTCACTCGCTCTCAGGCAGCAGGCATCATCCGATGTTCCCCACGAAGTTCCGAATCCGAACACTCCCGACTAAGCCCGATTAGAGCCGAGCAGAGCCGAGTCACGTCACAGTTAGTCACTGTCACTGCATCGCGTCTCGTCACTGCTTGCGCAAGGCGCTAGGAAGGAACAGTAAGGAACGTATGTGATTTTGTAACGTTGTTATTTTGTGAAAAGTCACGGTGACACGTTTTGAAGGCGAGTCACCGTGACTTTGTCACCGTGACGTTATTTAACCCCCATGTCTAGTTGAAACGCTTCGTGGTCTTACCCTAATCACTCGAGAAACGTGTTAGAAGAATAATGCAGGTTTTTCTTAGGTCAGGTGTATAGCTATAATTATATTAAACGATCTTTCTCTCACGCAATGTTGTGCGTCTCAAGATTTATTTTTTATGTCATAAGAGTGACGATGGATCACTTGCAGCCGGTAAGGAAATTCTGATGTGAGCCACCACGGGTTCAGGATTTGTTTTCCTTTATCGTATGCCAGTCACGAGTCTCATTTTTTGGTTTCTCCAAGGCACTCGCATTTTTTCTCATCTTGTTTATAAATGTTAGCGAACTTGTTAATATGAAGGATAGTAAAATTAACGAAATGTTTCTTTGTAGAATGTATACCTATAGGTACTTACTCGTCGCGGTAGATGCGGGTGTTAATAGCAAAGACCCGAAAACGAACTGTTTAGTTTTTATTGTTAGAGCCCATTGGGAAAGCAATAATTCTGTCGTCAAAGTCCACGATGAGAATGAGTTATGACTACGTAAATTTGAACTCTTTGCCAACTTTGTGCCAAAGTAATAATTCATAATCGTCTCTTGTCACGTTTTGTTGGCTTATGATTAACTGAAATTGAAAATGGAAATATATACCTGCCTTTTATCGTATCATGACATTTCTTTGACTCTCTTTGTTCCTTAATTTCACCATTAACCTGCGCTTTATTTGACTTTTGTACGCAAACATCAAAATGCTTGGCTTCTATTGGCATTTGAATACCTTCTTTATTTTGGCGGAAAAGAAAATGACAACAAAGGGAAACAAAGAAACCCTGGCATTGGCGTCACGAGCTATTTCTTTTAATGCCGATTAGGCGCGGATATTACACCCACCAACTTCAGTGGCTGGTTCTTCGCATTGTTATTTATTTATTTATTTGAACGATAAAATGCCACGGTCTAAATATGCATAGGTAGCGACACCAGTACTTTCTCTTTTCCATTTTCATCAGTTATACCAATTTATTCAGTCTGCTATCAGCCCGCTAAGCATTTTTACGCCAGTGAGTTTTAACTCTTACAAAGAGCCCAAAGTAAAACACTTCTGTACGCTCTAATGCAGAGTTTTTGTTACAGGTAACAATGCCTAGGTTTAGCGGTAAAGATGGCCTCACAGACAAACGCCAACTAGAGTGGGAAGCTGCAGTGGAAGCCGTCATCAGGGACATCACTGCCCCCATACCGAGTCAACAAAAACCCCCCATTGTTCAGATTGTCATATACGAATCGTCTGTTTAGTGACTCATTAATTATATAAGAATCACGGGAAATGAGGTATTATTGTCCGCCGTTTGACGCGTTTTGTTATGTTTGCGAGAATAATGCACGGAAGGGTTGTTCCTACGTGACATCTTGACGGACATTAATTGAGGTTTAATAACCTCATCATAATTCATCATAATTGATGCGAACTTCACTGTAACCTGTAAATAAATACTCTGCCATTTTTATAAGTCCTTTTTTTATACTGTAAGGGTCGCTCGAATGGTAATGATATTCAGTGAAGTCGCCTATTAGAGCTTTTAAAAATGAATTCGGACTCTTACTAATTTTCAAACAAATTTTAGTATTTGTGTTGAACACTAGCAATTTTAATTAAAGTGGCCTGAAATCATTTCTACCACACATTAATATAATCCTCACTACCAAATTAGCAAGTAAAACAAATGAGAAAAAAATGCTTTTAAAATATGTCAAATCCATTTCAGTACCTACCTAGGTAAAACTTCGAAAACAAAAGATTGTTGCTGAAAAATGTACACAAATTAATTAATATGAAATGATTATTAAATATATCCAGTCAAAATAAAGACGCTAAGAAATAGAACAGATATCCCATCGTCATTGGCATTGAATTATTATTCGACCCTACGGCGCTTGACATAATTAACACTGGCCCGAATGTTCAAGGTCGGTTGGTCTTTAGTTTCGTCAAATGCAAGTGGCTAAAAATAAATGTATAAAAATACATTCCTAACAGTTGCAATGACTTTTTTTCCGCTAAAGGTACAGATACAGATTCGAAGACGAAATCAAATGAATTAGAGAAAAGGAGAAAATATAGTTATAATGAGTACGCTCATTACGATACCAATTTTCATGGAGTTAGGTGACTTTGATATGCATGCGTCAACGCGTCAACGCATAGTTAGCCAGAACAGAAACTTTCAGTTGCTTATTAAATATATTATAACTGTTGACGATTAATACAGTGTCAGAAAATTGCCACTTGCGTGCGTGACAACGTGCTAAAACGCAAAGTGACGCGGTTCTTTGAACGTTATACCTAAATGACCTGTTGTATGTGTGCGAATAGACAAATTGACGTTCCAAATTAGAAAAATGACTCAAGACCCATATCAGTTCAGTACACTACCTACTAATACAACAAGCCATTTAAGTACTTAAGTTTTTCATTTATAATATCATTGTTTTGTTTGGTTATCTGATTGAAGATATTTTAAAAGTTTTTAATGATTCACGGTTAAGTTCATGCATGTAATCGCGGTTCACATCCCGTTTATAATATTTCGAATGAAGATATTTTGTTTGGCAGCAAATTATAAATTGTGTCATGGCATGCGCTATAGTGGCTACAATTTTAAATAAAATAGTTTTAGATTCCAGACATAAAAAAACGAACCTGTTTTTGGCTAATGCGACATGTTCGACCTTTATCAATTAAGTATGGTAATTAAGGAGGAAAAAGATCGCGATTATATTTTAGGTCTTGAGGATCGAAACCTTTGCTTAAAAGGCAAATACCTGCGAATTGATATCTAATAAAAAGACGATTCAAATGCATTTCATTAAAAATAGACAGATGAAATCTGTAATTTATGTATATATTTATGAATATTCTTCGCTTTAATAGATATGAGGTAGGTAATCAAACACACTGTAGGCTTATATTTCTCATCTTTGATCTCGTCTCACAAACCATGTCTAAATTATCGGGGTCGTAGCTCATAGCGGATTACCTTCGAGAGCTTTAAACCCAGGAGGTTTACCCAGCAAACATGAGAGTTTGTTATATGCAAATCGAGAATATAAATCGTTACGTTAATGCTCTGTGGATCAAACTTTACAACTGCCTCATGTATAATGATAATGATCAATATTTTGCGGTCACATATTTATAGTTCAGACTTCAACAACAAACTTACTGGGTGACATTATGATTGTATACCAAAATTATATCCCTTAAATCTGATATTGAAAAGCTAACTGAGAGTCATTTTTCGTAGTCAAAAAAAAAGGATAGGTAAATGTATAGGTATAATAATATCAACTTCATTGGTATTTTTTTGGTACGCATTCCAATCTTAAGTGTTAGTTTATTTCTGATCCGTCTTCATTAAGTGTGTGCTTTTGGCCAGTATGTAAGTCGACTGTACATAAGACGTTACTTCACATGTCTTGTTCATCGTGTAAAGCATTGTTATCTCAATTTGAATTATAAATCATTAATTACAGTAGCTATGCATTGTAAAATATAAACTTCTGTTTACGGCCCGCCCACCACTAAGAGCGACTGGTATTACGTACGGTTGCAGCGAACATGTCACCCGTGCAATGAACAATTAAACAACGCTCGCCGATCGCGCGTAGTCGTGGCTGGGTCGTTAGAAAAGCTAAATCCACCTTGTCATAGTACAATTCGTATTTTACGGCTTTAAAAAAATTGCCTACCTGTATTTTCGTATTATCAAAGACAAAGTTTAATGGTAAGAAACAAACGCAATATTCATAATTATGGATTACTTATCAAAAAAATGCAATCAGCTGCGTGTAAAAATAATTTTTCAATAAAAAATGTTTTCTAATGTGTTGTTTTAGTTTCAGTAATACCTAAGTCTCTGGTTACCTTTAGTTATGAAAAGATTAAATTTTACCGTGTTTTATGAAATTTGGCTGAAGGAAAAACAAAAGCTATTCAAAATGTATCCCCATTTTCAGTGCTGTAATTTATTGTACGCTGTTTTATAGCGTAATGTACTGAAGTAACATCGGAAATAAATTTTAAGACTGTCAGACAGGACGGTTACATTGTGGTGCAAAAGCTTTTCGATATAAATTGTCCAACCCGACAGCACCTAAGGTTCTCCTTCCATTAGTCAACTCCAGATAAAAGCTATCAGCACAACGCCGCAACGGATAAACGGACATGGCACTCAGGAGTCTAGAATCCGCTGAGTAACTCATTGAATCACATTACTCAAGAAACAGCTAGGATCATCATTCCCAGTATTACTCGAGTCGAGGCACTCCAGCGCCATCAAAATCAATCGCCAGAAACAAAACAATAACTCAATTTGAAAATAAATAATGCGCCGATACATTTTGTTATTTTCTAGGAACATATTGTGGTAATGCTACGCACTGTTCCTTGTATTTAGATTTTATAGAGCAATAAAATATATCTCGATGTTTGTGTAATATCATAATTTATTGTGTAAACGCTACCAGCCGGCTCGAGCGCTTGAGTGGCGAAACTGACGAGTATAAAACATTGTTGAAGAAACAAATGAGCTTGTTAATAATTCAACTAAACAGAATGGGTACTTAAGCATTGATATGTTAACGATAACACCAGTGATTTTTTATTAAAATAGTAAAAAAAGTAATTACAACACGCTGAGTCAAAATAGAGATACAAATAAAAGATCAACTTTGCAGGCAGGTATATCGTATGATATACAAATTAACAGAATAACTTGTCGCTTTTAACCATTGTTTTTTAGGTTTTTAAGATTGTAATACTAACATTCTATGGACTTTTTGTTGTCTGATAATAAATAATTTTTATTTTTATTTTTATTTTATTTATTATTTTGCTAATTGCGATTTTTTATTATAAGTAACAAAGTAGATAATAGGTACTGAAGAAATCAATTATTTTTGTCATTTTTGACATTGGTTGTACCTACCTGCCAACAATTACTCCCATCAAGTATGTTACTACGTAGCCTGACGTTTCGAGTGAAGCGGGTAAACATATCACGCTTAGACTGGCTGACAGAATGTTATGGTATCCATAGAACACGTGTCGACATCGATTTATATGTACTTCTTTAAACTCCATTATTATTATAATAAGATCTGTAGTCGGAATACCCTACTTGTGACTTTAATAATTATGAGGAAGACTTAGTTAGAAGAAGAGAATAGTTCGTCTCCGCAGTTGGCCGCGCCGTGTAACCGATCTGCGAGGGCGCTGGCGCGAACTAGCTTATCTTTCTGTTGAAGCTCACCCTGAAAAAAAAAACTACACATTGATCCGAAACTTGTCGGAAATATATTGACTACAAATGCACGAGAGACCCGTGTATCTTATTTTTATACTATGTTTGGTAAAGTCAGTTGGTTCAAATAAAATAATAGGTCAGTGAAAGAAGAATTCTGAAGCTCGGAGCGCCAATTCGCACTACACTCATGTGGAAATTAAAACGCCAGCCAGGTGTGCCTATGGGACAATTTAGCCTGAATTATTTTGCAGTATTATACACTAAACTTAAATGCTGTTGATGCTGGCTGTACGTACAGGTAGGTATCCTTCAGTTGTTATTCTATTTCAAGAAGATGCTGCTGTGATGTGTTCGTGTCAGTGAGTCATTTCCTGTTTGAGGTTTCAGTCAAGTCAGCTTCCAATTACCACTAGAATGTCAGCAATGACGCGCTTTACTATAAATACGTCAAAAATAAACGAAGTAGTGTTGATAAATAAATAAAAGATGTGGGATGTGACCGGATACGACGATTCATTGGTACGTAGGCCGAGAAAAATTGAAGCTACGTATTTAATTTAACATGTCGGTAGTCCGACACACAAGCGCCCCTGTAGTACAGCACAGTCCATTTCTGCCCACTTGTTCACCCCTATCGACGTTCGCCATAAAGATAGAGGTCCACCAATCAAAGAGAGACTAACATTTCACTCAGTAACAAGACTAAAAATAAATGGGAATTATAATATTCGTTAATATAATAACAGTGGTCGGCTTGAATTGCATGCTTCCAAGCGTACCGTCTCAAAGTCGAAAAAACGCCCGATATTTCTCTTGTGAGTTTATACTTAAAATACATAAATCACGTCTTTTTCCCTTACGGGGTAGACAAGAGATTAAAGCAACAAGACCTAAAGGCCACGTTTAGCAAGATTGTGAGCATATACATCGTATAGGTGGAAAGTGCAATCAAAATAGTGATGGGTAGCTAGCCGCATCGCCTATAACATGTGCTTATAATGACAACAATTCAGCACTTATTTCATAGTATTGAAATTTCATATTTTGTGTTGTTTCTAGAATTTGATTAAAAAAGAGAGTAACTCTCAAAACAGTCACAGCAGTCACTCTAACCCTGACGCCTAAAGGAGTGTGATGCTGACTGAATATTTAAAACAGAATTTAGAAAATGCTTCTATGATTTCTAAAAGATTCCAACGTAATTTCGTCGTACAAGCGTTCGACCTCCCTCTGAAACCCCCGTCATATTTACACTACCTTTACTTACCTACACATTTTATTATTAAATTTTTCAACGATCAGATCATTACTAGACAACTTTGGAGTTCAACAAACTTGCAGTGTCATCGAAATAGACTACACAAATTGATAGCCTGTAAGCGGTAGGGCAAGATAATATTGATGGGCGTGCCCATGCATGATTCGTACTTATGTTATCGTTCACTGTAATGAACAGCTTGAAACGTAGCTAACTCTGCTGGGTCACGAACTTCGATACTGTTGCCGAAAGTGCATGTGGATAAGCTACACATAAGTTAACTTCTGTATAGGTATTTAGATAACATAATGGTTTACTCTACGAAACTATTCAGGAGAGGTTGCAAATTTATCATCTTTGCACATACAGTTTGAAAAATTCTTCAATGTAAGTACGTAATTTTAGTATAAAAGAATCAGAGAAGGAGTCAATACGTTATACAAAGTTTATATTCAAAGTGAGATTGTATCGATTTTTTTGAGTGCACCCTAGTATTTATCTAAAGAACAAAATAAGATGTCTGCTAACTTTCAAGTCTCGGTACTATTTTATAGCTGTAGATATCTAACTTAGTTACTAGTAGTAGTACTATGCTGAAAAATGTTTGCCTTTACTAAGACCCGCATAAATTATGCACGATCGCGATATCGGTGGCGTATAATTTAATCCCCGTGCCTGCAAGCTACAAAGCAAAGGTGTAATCAGTATGCCATACTCATACTCAACGCTAATGTTTTCTCCTTACGTAGCTACTGCGATCGTGGCAACCAAAGAACGTCCTAATGGATATTACGATGCTGACTTTTGGGAACACGAGGGTGACGATTTGTCAAAGCCACGGCATTCAGATTTAATGCCGTGGCCGGTGACACGCCCGCGTAATTCGGCAAGCTTTCGACCCAATTTGTAAGTATGTCAATTGGTACGTGGCGATGCATATGCTAAGGCAGGGATTCCATGGCAATTAGCTACTCTGAACCCTTTTGCAAGCGCTATTACAAGGAACCAATCATCTGCAAGCATATTTAACTCATTGCTCACCAATCGAGAGGATTTTCGATCGGAACGGAATCCCCAGTGATCCCCAGAACTCACTTTAGAAACAGAGTACTAGTCAGTACTTTCTCTTCTCTTCTCGAAATGGACGACGTGGGAAGTCTAGAATAGGTAGGTAAGCATAGGTGGTATAAGGAGAAGCGGTTACATATTTGAGAGTGGAGTGGTATTTTTTTTAAGATAAGGAAGAAAAAAGAGCAAGTGGGTCACCTGCGAGACATGAACATTAACTTGTTTCTAAAACATTTGTCAGGGTTTGCTTTGCTCCGATATGTTACTTGTTAGGTAGCTTAAATGCCACAACGTTACTGTACCAATAATGTTTATCCAGTCATTTACTGTGAGTTAACATTTTTGCGTTCCTCATAATTCTGTTCGACCCTATTCCTTAGTACTCACGTCTAAATTCAGAACGAACAATTCTGGCATGTAAACTTATGCCGCGTTTACACGTGCTTAGTGACTAATGCTTATCTACACTCTCTTATTTACTATGAGCAAGCTCAGAGTCACCAAGCGTGCTGTCTTAGAGTTATCGGTAAACCAGCAAGTGCGAGTGACAAACAGATCCTATTTGCAAATCGACAGAGGCCAGCATTATGATTAGACATTAAATATACCTACACACTTTAAGGGCCGCTTTTACGATTAATTGTTAAAAATTCAATCGTTAAATCTGGGTTAAGGGCAGTTCCAAAAATTTCGACACTTCTTAATCTTGGGTTATCAGTTATTTATATAGGTTAAGTACCTCTAATATAATCTAACGCTCGTTAACAGCTACTTGTTAATGTCTAAGCATTAACACTAATAACAAACACTAAGCTTGTATAAACCCGGCATTTAATGTTACGTTGCGTCTAGAGGTATTCCAACGACACTCTTTGCTCAGAATAAATAGCTCTCAAAATTGTTTTCGTCGGTGATTGATGATTTGCTTTTAAATAGAACAACTCCATTTTACAAGATTTAGTTTAACATCTTCGCCGCGTAGGGCTTATTTTTCAATCTCTCTCTTATTATCTTTCGGATAGTATTATGGCTGATCTGGTTACTGACCTTTGCATCTTTGGAACAATGATGTACTTCTATTTTTAACCACTTTCCGGGTGCTTTCCGGCACCGCTAGCACAAGCACGCACAAGAATTGTGTCGCGCACGAGAGAGACACCCGTCTTTTTCTTACTGTTCGTTCTAAAAAGAGACAGGTAGTTTATCTCGCGCGCTTTGGTGCTAGCCATGAAGAGAGATAAAAAAAAATAGTTTTCTTCAAGTATTAAAATTATAAGGTAATCCTAATAAATCCAGCAGTACTTCGACGTAAAAATAAAAAACGGTTAAGTGAACTTCAAAACAAACGATCAACACAATTCGTGTGAGCAATAACAAAGCAAGATTAATGGCATATGCTATGCCAAATAAACGCTCAGCATTAAAGCAGGTGCAAATAGAGTGTATGTGTATTGCGCTAACTACAGCGGATACTATATGTTACCCACACAACTAAAATCTAGACCATTATATTTACGTAAAAGAAAAGAGAGAAAATCTGAATGTTAAAGATACTTGACAAAAATTACTCTGGGGTTAGTAATTGGAATCGTTGACACTATATAATTCAACGGTTTTTAGAGTTTTTGTTTGTGTATGCATGTATTTTTATGCTAATCTTGGAATCAGCAGAACGGATTTCCGTAGTGCAACGTTACATATAGATATAAGCTTGGCTTTATCTGGCATAAAACAGTGAAATATTTCCCCTTTAATATTTGTGTTTCCGTACCTTATTACAATATCTTCCCTACATCCGACTCGTACCTGATTACAACACCTTCCCGAAATCCAATTTTGATAAAACATAAAGCTTAGGTACTAATATGAACCAACAGTCTAAAAACCATTGAAATTTATTCTATCAACATTTTTAATATAATCTGAATATCTTTATTACACAGATCTTTTCTGATGTTTGTTTGAATTTAGTCTCACCTTTGAGGGTGCAACCACACCGCCGCTTAAAAAACGGTGACGTTACGGAATCGCAACAAAATGTATGAAGAAACGGTGAGAAAACGTGACGCATACGACACGTCACTGCGTTTACGCGGCGGTTTGGTCGCACCCTGATGCGGTGTTTACTTTGAACAGTTTGAACATCGATCAAAATATGGATTTGGATCAAAGTATGATCCAAAAATCGTAAAAACATTAAATAATAATAATAATAAATTGTTTATTCAGGCAATAATCCCATTCAGTAATTAGACATTCAAATTAAAATTACATTACATTAAATAAAATTGAAATAAAATACAATAGGATAAATTAATTAGATTATAAATTAAATTAAATAACAATTCAGATGTCAAATACAAGTTAAATTTAATGGTCATAGTATAGGACACACCACCGAGATAGCACGTCCACACACACACACACACACACACACACACGATTACAGGGCTCTTAAGTCAAACTAACTTAACCTACCTCCTGAAATATTCTGGAACAATATTAAGAAACCTTGTATAAGCAGGTAAGTATGTGTTAACAGTTACACACCATAAAGGTACTAGAAACACATAGGAATTGTTAAATTGGTATGGATAAGGTGGATTATCTCGCGTTCCAGGCTTACCGAACCGGGATTTATCAAGATATACGGTCATCTCCCGTTTCCTGCCATGCATCATAGCGATAAGGTAGGAATTATAGAGGTTACTTACTCGGGAGCTCGTAGTGAAAGTATTTTACAATTTGGATTTAAGTACACGAAAAAAAATATTTTGTCTGATGCCTATTCGAATATTTACAATTCAAAGTTACAAAACATCTTTACAATACTCGAAATAAATATTATAAGCGGAATATGAACCGCGAAATTACCTTTTTTGAGCTCCCGATGTTCAACCCCACTTATCCGTGAATCATTGAAAACTCTTATCTTTACAATAGTCATTTAAATAACATAACACAGAATTATTCTCAATAAAAAAAATATTAGGAATAGGATAGGAGTCAATCGCCACTATCGACATTTATAATTTAAAGAATATAACTTTAAAAAGATTATGATGGGATCAGGAAAAAAGTACACAATATCCGATTTGCTTTTATAGAATTTATCATATTTACGAAATTTTACCGTAGGTACTACCTACTCCAAATTTAACTCCAAAGTTTGATATTACATCTCATCCATTCTTTTTCTAAGAATCCTTTCATACCGTCTTATTCCACATTGCTGATTCAACGTAACCGTGGCCCTCAAGCTAAGTCAAAAAGCTGATACTACATCGGATTTTCTTCTTATTTGTAAAGAATGGGCTACTCAAGGGACCAACAAATCCGTTGAGTGAATGAGTCTTGGTCGCCGCATCTCGAGCTTTATCGTTATTAGAAATGAAAATTCATTATGCATGCATTAATAATCAAGTATTTGAAAAGGCTAGTTACTTCCGTAGGATTCTTTTATTCAGGTTATTTTTGGTTTTCATTAAATAGCAAGTCTTGTGCGGTATAATGAAAATCTCATGAAAATCTATTTTCGATTCACTTCACACGCGATTAATGCAATGAATTTTCGAAGACAATGTTGATGAAGAATGTTCGAGATAATTGGTCGTAAATGTGGGAAAAACATTTGTTATGTCACTTATGCCTGAGACTGGCTTTATGTTTCTGTTGGTTTCTATGAAAACTGAAAAATAATTATAATTTTAATAACGTTTAAGGTGGGTGTAAGTTGGAAACAAATCAAGAGTTACTAAACAGTCTAAACACTAAACTTAATTATTGGTTAATGTTAGTTGCTGCTTCGTAATTATACAAATATTAATTGGTATCTGTAAGTCAGTCTAGTACAATATAGTTATGTAGGTATACTAATTACTTAATTGTAATGCCTTATAATCGAGTTTCAGTACACATTTACATTTCGAATGGAAACATCACTCAATTCACTATTAAAATGGGATCCCGCGAACTAGCGTTGTTTGATGCTCATTTAGAGAAGGCAAATAAAGTACTAAGATACATAGGTTTGCAAACCGCTGATGAGGAAAGCAATCAAAGTTTCATGGAGCGAGTAATGAGCAAGAAGTTCTTTTGGTTTTTCAATATCATGTTATATTCCGAACTGTTGGGTGAGCTGGCATGGTTCGTGGAAAGAGGAATCAAGGGAAGCACCTTCATTGAAGCCACATACACGCTACCCTGCGCCACGTTATGCTTTCTTGGCTCTGCTAAAACTTACTACAGAATAAAATACGGTGACCACATCAATGAATTGATATATGCGCTACGAAAACTGCAAGGCACTGAATCCGAATCTGGCATATACAGCGATCCAATCGCGTACGAAGCTATTCGTAAAATTGTGAAAACATTGGGCCTAGCGATTAAAGCTTTAACCATTTTCAACACTTGCGGCCTGATTGCATTTTTATTAGGTCCACTTGCCATAATGGGATTTATATACAAAACTACGGGAATCATGAAGTTGAGATTTCCTTTTCTTATTTTGTATCCATTCAATCCGTTTGATTTAAGACTGTATCCCTTTGTATATTTCCATCAAATGATTGGAGGTGGGTACCAAAAATTAGTAATGTGCTAATAACTACTTTTCGTGCTTCCAGTGAATCCTTAATTATTCTTAATTACAGGCGTGTTTGCCGTTTATACGATATTTGGCCCAGACTGTCTCTACTATCTATTCTGTACTTTTGTTCAAGTACAGTTTTGTTCTCTCAAATATGATTTGGAGAGAATTGTGCCGGACCGTTCCCGTTTACGACTGAAAGCGGATAAAGATGCTTATAGAAAGAAGTTTCTGGCATGCGTTACACGTCACATGGAGCTAATAAGGTTTGCCTATAGGCTTTTCATTCATTAAAATACACTGTAGAACATGATAATGTTTCAAATTATTTTTGTTAATCTAGAATTGCTCATCGCAAAAGAATCGCAACATGGTAGGTAATAGAACAATAACTATCATAGAAATGCAACTAAAAAAGGTCAAATTTTATTTACGAAAATAAATTGTTAGGGTGATCCTACCTTAGTTACGCTATTAAGACTCTATTTAATCTGGTTTTATGTCGGTAGTATCTGTGTTTGCGATGACTTGTCCGAGCTATGCTCTTCAATTCGGTAGACTTTGTTATAATCTATTTATTTTACAGATGTGTTAATCTAATTGAACTAATCTTTTGCAAGTCCGCGTTGTTCAATTTTATGTCAAGCTCCCTGCTGTTATGCCTTGCTGGGTTTAACATCGTGGTGAGAATATTTTCAGCAGCTTAAACCAACAAAAATCACCCACTAGTTAAAGGATATAGCGTATTAGCAGAACCTCTAAAAACACGTTACATTCAGCTTTTCCCTGCAGTTTAAGCTTTGTCTGTTTAAAGCGCACTTAATTGGCTTCAGTTAAGTAAGTATAAGCAGTGAAGTTATTACGTTTTTCCAGGCTTACAACGACGTAGCCATGCTCAGTAATTTCCTCAGTTTTCTCGTCATGTGTTTGCTACAAATATACTTGATATGTTACTACGGGGATAATGTCTCTCGAGCTGTAAGTTTAGTCATAGTGCAGAGTTTAATTTTATGGTAACGAGAACATATAGAAAATATGGTAAAATTTTAATCGTTTTGTAATACATGATATGATATATACGCACAATAGAAGATGTGTCAGTGTCAGAACTTTGAGTTTAGTTTGAAGCTTTTATTTATCCGTACGCCTCTCAGTCAATAACAAAATTTTTACTAAATTTCAGAGTGTCGAAGTTAGTCATGCCGTGTACAGTAGCCACTGGTACAATCTTGACGCAAAGACGGCAAAAGATTTGCGCATGGTTTTAATCAGGTAAACCACACCCTACTCCAGAGTTGGACTAGATGATACCAGATAAAATTTAGAAGTTATTTCTTTTTTGCTTTCAGGTCTCAAAAAGCGTGTAAGCTGACCGCTTATACTTATACCGAAATAAATCTCAACACTTTTACTAGGGTATTTTGTTCTTCTTACCTATTTCATAATTCGGTTATTTTGCGAGCCCGGTAAAATGAATAAATATTGTGAGCAGACTGCGCACGGTATTATTTAATGATTCGCGTGTGGAAACGTACCTGACTTTTGTATATTTAATGAGGAACTGTAGCGTACCCAGGCATTGCTGAATAGTTTTCAGAATTGGCAAACTCAATACTTTTAATGAAATCATAAGTAAACACAATAGCTATTTTCAACGACTCCTGGATTTTATTTTAATTCATGTTTGAAGCTCATATAGATCTATGTATGCTTTGTAAATAAATACTGTCATGGTTGTAGATACTGTAATAATTTAATGACAGCAAGTATCTAATGAGATTCTAAAGTTTTGTTCTTAATATTTATAATTCTTTCAGATTTTAAGCACTTCGTGGTCTTACTTCGCTTTGCTGCAATCAGTATACAACCGGAAATAGATCCCGTAGAAAACAAACTTAATCACTCAAACAACTTGATTCTTAAAAATATTCACTTTTAGAAATATTATGCGATGATTTTAAAGAAGATTTTGTAATCAATAAATCAGTAGTTCAGAATAAAATGGCTTTTATTTTAACAAGTATTATAGGTAGGTGCAAATTAAAAAGCAGCAAATGAATGAGCAGGCGTCAGTTTAAACAATTTTTTTACTATAAGTACCTGTGTTTACGAATAATAAAGATTTTCTGTTTGAAAAGAATAACGTTCAAATAAATCGATACCACTTACCTTATTGCGTTCTAAGGAAAACGATTAAGATTATCGACATTATCTTTTTGCAGTTTCACGAAATAGAAGTGTAGAATCTATTGAAAGATTTTGTTTTAATTTTGTCTGTGCCTCTTGTACTATCGCATGTAGAGCGCCATGCTTAAGATGGTTTAATGAAAGAAACAATAACAATGCCTGATTAAATCAATTATGCGATGATTTGCCCAGCCAAGTATCTAACTAATATTATAAATGCGAAAGTATGGATGGATGGATGTTTGTTTGTTACTCAATCACGCCAGAACGGCCCAACGAATCTGGACGAAATTCGGCACATAGATAGAGAAAAGTCTAGAATAGCACATAGGCTACTTTTTATCCCGAAAAATTCCCGCGGGATAGCGATAAACGAATTCTTTGCAGACGAAGTCGCTGGCTGGCAACAGCTAGTATGGGAATAAATACATTGTGTCTACCTTATCATAATGACCAAGTTTAAATGACAATTTAAGGTAGAGAAAGTGTGTTTATTTAGTATAAAAATACAGGCTTTCAGGAGACACTTAATTATTGGTTGAATGTAAATATACGTGTGGTATTAGCTCTACGGGAAGTACAATGTAATTACACTAATTACTTAATTAACGTTAAGTACTTTACGATGGTAACATCACGTTTACGTTTTAGAATACATTTAAGTTTCGAATTGGAAGCTTCGCTCAAGTGACAAATTAAAATGAAATCTCGCGAATTAGCGTTGTTTGAAGCAAATTTAGAGAAGGCGAATAAAGTATTAAAATTTATAGGTTTGCAAACCGATGATGATGAAAGTGTTCAAAGTTTTATGGAGCGGCTACGGAGTAAAAAGTTCTATTGGTTTTTCAATCTCATGTTATATTTTGAAGTATTGGGTGAAGTTGCGTGGTTCGTAGAGAAAGGGGTGATAGAGAACCATTTCATAGAAGCCACGTACACGCTCCCTTGTGCCACAATATGCTTTCTTGGTTCAGCTAAAACCTACTACAGAATAAAATACGGTAACCACATCAATGATTTGATACATTCGTTGCGGAAACTGCAAAGCTCCGAAACAGAATCTGGCATATACGCCGACCCAATCGCATACGAAACTATACGCAAAATCGTGAGGAAATTGGGCTTGGCAATTAAGACTCTAACTATTTTCAACACCTGCGTGCTGATTGCATTTTTGTTAGGTCCCATTGCCATAATGTTCTTTATATATTTAACTACGGGAGTCATAGAGTTGAGGTTTCCTTTCCTTATTTTATATCCATTTAACGCGTTTGATTTAAGAATCTACCCATTTATATACATGCATCAGATGGTTGGAGGTGAGAAAGCACAAACGGATAATTTAGTAAAACTACTGGTTTCACTTCAAAGTTCAATCGATTAAATAAAAGTTTTTGTTTGTAGGTATGTTTGCCCTCTGCACAATCTTTGGCCCCGACTGCCTGTATTATGTTGTGTGCACTTTTGTTCATGCTCAGTTCTGTTCCCTTAAATATGATATGGAGAGAATAGTACCAGTGAACTCATGTTTGCAACTTCAACCAGAGACTGAGGCCTACCGGAAAAAGTTGAGGGCTTATATTACGCGTCACAGGGAGCTGATACGGTTTGTAATAAGCTTTTCTTTAGTAACAAAGACAGACAATTCGATGACGTTTGAGCCTTTCCAATCCACCTCTCTGATTGGTCTTCTGCTAATCACCGCTAGAATGTGACTGGTGATGATATTTTATTTGCGTTGCTAATTACATTATCGCCTTGTTGCCAGTTGCTTGTTGTAAGTGGCAGATACTGATTTTGTTCTAAGTTATCTATCCAACTGAAACTATACAAAAGAGAGTAGCGAATGAGCGTTTCAAATATATATATATATATATACTTATATCAATTCGTAACGTTTTTTCAGATGTGTAAATTTAATTGAAACCATCTATTGCAAGTCTACGTTGATCAACTTTATGTCGAGCTCCCTGCTGATATGTCTTGCTGGGTTTAATATAGTGGTAAGGTCATCTTTACACAATAATTTACGTAATAGTCAAATAAGAGAGCATTAGCAGAATTAAACTTTAGTTTCCAGCTTAAATGTTATCCCTTCGTTTAGCAAATTCGAGTAAAGTTATTGCATTTTTCCAGGCTTATGAGGACGTGGCCATGCTTGGTAATTTCCTCAGTTTTCTCGTAATGTGTTTGCTGCAAATATACTTGATTTGTTATTATGGAGATAACGTCTCTCGGGCTGTAAGTATAATAATTTACTTATTACAGTTAATCCGTATTACTTTGGTTGTCGACGCAAAAGAGGTTTTATAAGTTTGATGTGAAACTTTAGTCTGGTAATGATACTCGTATAGGTATGTTTTTGGGAAATTTATTTCAAATCATACATACATACATACATACATAAATCACGTCTTTATCCCTTACGGGGTAGAAAGAGCCTAAGATACAAGACTATTTCAACCACTTCTAGTAGTTGGACCGACTTGAAATGATGGTAATTGTCACTTAGATTATCCGCTTTTGCAAGTAAGATTAAAATAACACGAAATATTTTACAAATACAACTTTCGGTTGTCTACTCTTAACTTTATGTTAAATTAAAATATATGCTCTAAAGGTACTTATTTAACAATTGATTGTGATTTTTTTATTATTATTTCAGAGTGTTGAAATAAATCATGCCGTATATAACAGTCTATGGTACAAACTCGAAGCAAAATCGGCAAAAGATTTGTACATGGTTTTAATGAGGTCAGTGGGTTTTTCATTCTGAATTTACTAATTCGATTTCTTGAGGATTACCTCTACACCCTCAAACGGACAACAAGGAACCCTTGATCACTTCGTAGTCCGTTTGTTTGTCGTCCGTTTTTCACAACATACTTAATAGTGATCCGCAAAAAATATCTTTGTTTTTCATAGAAATACTGTGAAGTAGGTAGTTTGTGCTGGCTTATAAGCAAATTTACACAGAACTCTCGCTCTTGATCGGCTTTTTGTTTTCAGGTCTCAAAAAGCGTGTAAACTGACCGCTTATACTTTCACCGAAATAAATCTCACCGCCTTTACTCGGGTAATTTTCTTTTCTCTTTACTTTTACCTACAATCTAACTTCCTTCACTTACGGTTTTGTCTCCTTGGAAGAATTCCCTACCCCGTGGGAATTTTAAATAATGTATTTATTCTAAGATCCTAAGGGAATCTCTGTGTACGATTTCAGCTTTCTCTTTTTCCGTCCAAGGGTTTGGACTGGGCGTCGATGAGTCCATCCATCAATTGTCGCTTTTCTTTAAGCGTGTTTTGAGAAAAAATAATAATTTTTAATTGCTCGTGACTTTGCCCGCGTAGAATAAAATTTAGCCTATGATACTCACAATCACAAATAATGAAGCTTTCTATTGGTAAAATATTTATTTACAAACTCACAAACTTCACCTTTGTAATATGTATTAGTATTAGAGTAAAGATTAGTAGGTACCTACAGTCATATAATATATTAATCTAAGCATCTGTATAATTTTAGGCATTGCATTCTTAAGACTAATGAAATCACGCGCTGAGTGTTAAATTAAACGTCTTATCGTCTCTTGTTCAAACAGAGGTTAGCGCTATTCGTGTTTAGCATTTCAAAACGAACTTCATGCTCCGTGTTTAAATAGAATTAGTATTTCCAGTGAAATGTCGCAAATATTATTAAAGGAAATTGCGTTATTTTCAAGTTAACTTTGATTAATCCTATGTTAATTTTATGTTATCTTAATTTAGTATTAATTTCGAATACATCGCAGGCTACATTTACACTTCCTTCACACTTATTCCATAGCTTTTATCATCCTTAGTGCATTAAAATCTGTTTTGTCCTATAATCCGTTATCTTCATGTTTTTTTATGTACAATCTAACTAATATTAAATGCGAAAGTTTGGATGGATGAATGGAATGTTTGTTTGTTACTCAATCACGCCAGAACGGCTCATCGAATCTGAGTGAAATTCGGCACATAGATAGAGAAAAGTCTGGAATAGCACATATGCTACTTTTATCCCGGAAAATTCCCGCGGGATAGCGATAAACGAATTCTTTGCAGACGAAGTCGTGGGCAACAGCTAGTAAATACATCTCCTGGTTTGGGGTTTCTGTTGCAGAAGAGTTTTATTCTTAATCTGGCAAGATAATCACATTCTCGCATTAAGTGTTCCATTGCTTCAACCTCTTCGCCATATATTTCTACAGTCTTCAATGTTCTATAGTCTCATCTAGTGTTAATATTGTTTACAGTGAAAACTTGCTAAGTTACATTAAATATTTTTTCAGATATTAAGCACTTCGTGGTCCTACTTTGCTCTGCTGCAGTCCGTTTACAGAAAATAGAACCTAACAAATCAAGTTTAATGAACTCGCATAACGTTAAAACAAACGGTTTATATAATATTTACTTACTTACTGATTTTGGTGTTTAAAATATAAGTGGATATCCATTATTAAATTTTCATTGTAATTAGTCTTATTAAGAAAGTCCCAAGCAACTATGAATGAGATACGTTATGCTTTTTCCGCATGCCAAACTGCTTCTGGCGGCGCCAAAACATTAATAACTTCATAACTTACATAACACAACACATACCTACCTACATAACACAACACAACACTACACAATGTGTGTATATGGAGTGTGATAGTTGAGCCAGGAGGTGAGAGTTAAGTACACATACGTACATAAGTACATACATACCTAATAACACAACACTACACAACACAATGTGTGTATATAAATAGTGTGTTGTGGTGTGATAGTTATCATTATTGTTCTGCTTTTGGTGGTGGCGGTATGGCCGCCGTGGTCATGCACATTCCACAGTTGGCTTCATAGACAAACACTGAGTTCTAAATTCGAAATTAGTATCATAACCATCTCTTTCACCGTCAAAACAAACCCGAAATATCACTCGTATCGTCAAGAAATTACGCTTGGACGCGTGTCATAGAGGAATTAACTAATAGAGTGGAAATGTCACATCATTGGTTTGGAAAAGAATAATCAAACTATAGGTGACGCTATATTATTATTGATCGGCTCTAGGTCATGCATGGCACCTGAATTGGGCAAGCAGATATTATGCTCACTACCGATAGAAATAATGAATGAACTCACTTGTCTGGTTTCTTATTATAAAAAATAAGTGTTTAACACTCGTTTAACATCAAAAACCGTCGCGAAAAACTAGCACTAAGACGGTTTTAGTTCACAAATCACTAATGTGTAACAGAGTTAGATAACCCCGTATACTTGGTTCTCTATTAGGTACTTGGTTCTTCTATGATGCGTGCCGACTAGGGATAACAAAATCCAGACGGTACAACAATAAAATAATCCAAATGACTATCGCTACTCGTAAAATCGCCTGATTTACACCACATTCTCAACAGATGTCTAACAAATGTCGTTAAACTATTTGACGAAATAATATCTCTCAGCCAAATGTGTCTGTTGACAATAAATGTAGGGCTATGGAGTATTATGACTGCCTATGTTTAACGATCAAAGAAAATAGACATTGAAACGGAATAGAAATGCGGCTGTAAATTGCGCTATTTAGTAGACCACGCTTTTAGTATGTAATTCGGTCCATTAGGTACACGACTGACAATATACTGGATATAATATTAGTAGCGATTATTTAAGTCCTGCGTGACTATGATTGCAGATTATCGTTTGTAGCTCTGACTGCTGAAATTCACAGTGCAATCAAAAAAACTCTTGTTCTAGCATTTAACCAAACAAACAAGGCGTCAAAAATCAATCTATGCTTTAGTAAACAGCAAGTGTGGTAGGCGTGCCACTTAATTAACGGGTGTGCCTAAATTGGTGTAATTAAAACGTGTGTTGGTGCCATAGACAAATTGAACAATAGAGTGGATATTGGTAATACGGGCTATCTAATTATCAAGAAATCAGTGGTTTGTCATTTATACCGTACCAGCAGTCCAGCACTGCTTGCAATAGTTTTTCCTTTCCCGGTACAAAGGTATTTAAGTTATTAAAATTATAATTTTGTAAAAAAAGTTAGTTTTAACTTTTCCACACAATAACTAAATGTTTACTATTGATAGATCGTAAAATAGATAATATGTATTTTATGCTTTCCAAACATGTTCTGTTGACCTAGGACCGGTCAATCAGAGTATAACAATGGTGGCTGTGGTTTTAAACGATTTCCTCTTTTAAATAACTTATATGACGTTTCCACTCTACTGCTCCATTCTTCTATGGTTGGTACACACAGTGATGCGGACACCCGGCATTTATTTCTAAGGGTTTAAGCACTTGTTTAATGATAGTTTGTAGTTAATTAAAGTTAAGTGATGTTACGTGGAAATATTTTCTGATAGGTAATTTGGAAAAAATAAGGATTAAACAAGCTAAAGCTAAATTTGTATTTAAATATAATATGCGTTTGTTTTGTTTTAAATATATAATTTATGTTTCTGCAGTAAATATAAATATAATATAATATTGTAACTAGCGACTCGCCCCGGCATCACATGGATACGATAGGCACTGCCACAATTTATCGTCATTAATTATATACCTTAAAAGTCATTTTACGGGTGGTAGGGGCTTGTGCAAGGTCCGCCCGGATTGCTACCACCATCTTACTCGCTAATCCTGCCGCTAAGCAGCAGTGCTTACACTGCTGTGATCCGGTGTGGAGAGTAAGATAGCCGGGGAAATTATGGGCACAAGAGGAATTTTATCTTAGTCCTCTAGGTTGGCAACGCATTTGCAATCCCTCCGGGGTTGCGGGTGTCTATGGGCAGTGGTGATCACTTACCATCAGGTGACCCACTTGCTCGTTTGCCTTCCTATTCATATAAAAAAAAATAAAGATACCGACCTAAATATGTACTATATTTATGAACGTTACCAAGACGTCAAAAATATCGCTAGATACACCTTTTATGCCACAAACAATAAGGTCGGTGACACAAATATTTGACATGATGGCTGTATCGATATTTATGCCCTCGACTGTAAATAGGTATCTACTGTACTTTTTGTTAACAACCTTGTTCGTTCATATAACTCTTATAACATTTATTATGAAAGCGACTCTTATCAGGCTAGACCGTCCAATCTAGAAAATGTCAAGCGGCGTTTATTACTTCATCCACCGTGTTATCCTTAATAATGACAGAACACGCACACTAAAAACTTCTTAGAATTTTAGGTCGTTTTAAAAATCGGTAAGTAACTGAAACATACAAAACCACAACAAAACAAATCACGTTATTTCAGGGGTTTACAATTGTAGCTTGCTGTTTTTTTTTTTAAGTGTTTTTCAATAAAAAGAGATGTCAAGATTGTTTACCTTTTTTAAAATGTCAAAACCTAATAGAACGGCAACGTAAGACAAAGACCGATATAATACGCATTATGTCAGGGCTTCGCAATGTTTTTTTTTTACTTTGACACGCGATTTTCAATTTTATTTTAAAATTGGCATGTGAGTGCCTCCCCTCGTGGCTCAACCTCTAGCCTCAGCCACTAGCCCCTCACCTCCTGGCTCAACTTCTAGCCTCAGCCACTTAACTCTCACCTCCTGGCTCAACCTCTAGCCTGAGCCACTTAACTCTCACCTCCTGGCTCAACCTCTAGCCTGAGCCACTTAACTCTCACCTCCTGGCTCAACCTCTAGCCTGAGCCACTTAACTCTCACCTCCTGGCTCAACCTCTAGCCTCAGCCACTTAACTCTCACCTCCTGGTTCAACCTCTAGCCTCAGCCACTTAACTCTCACCTCCTGGCTCAACCTCTAGCCTTAGCCATTTAACTCCCACCTCCTGGCTCAACCTCTAGCCTCAGCCACTTAACTCTCACCTTCTGGCTCAACCGCTAGCCTTAGATAACAAAACCTAGTCTCGGTCAAAAATGGCTCAATAATCATTTTAGATTGTGTCACAGAATATATAATAGTACTAACGTACAGAATGGCCACGCTCCGCCCCGCACCTATTCGAGTTACCCCACCCCTCAAGCGCAGTCTGCCGGAAAGCTGCTGGCAACTAGTAGGGCTCGCGACGCGATGTATGTCGGCCGCACGTCACAAGTTCGGGAACCTATCCTACCTACTTCATTTCACAAAACATTAGAAAATTAAATGCTTTCTGAAATTATCGCGATTAATACATGAAATAACTACAGAATCATTCGCTTAAGTTTGTTGTCGTACATCTATTGTAATTGAAAATAATAATGCTTAAATACACAGACAGACACATTTTAAGTAAGTTTAAATAAATAGATAACGATTAAGTACATTTATTTGCACACATCTAAGCCATATCTTTAGTATATTTATGTCATTGGTAGTACTTATAGTACTAGGTTTTTGCGATAGACAGCCCTGTGTATCTTACGCACACATTGACGCGTGTACAGACGACGTCGTGCCTGTATTCATTTCAGAACGCGGATTTTGTACGTCGTGGCCGCCGTGTGATTGTGTAGAAAAATTATCTATACATGTGAGTTGGTTGCGTTGTGTCGGTACAATGGTCGAATCGCACACATCCTAGAAAACATCGTAACGAGTGACGTCATCTTATGTGATCTATGAAAGTAGCTCAGGGTCTCTCGAAATACTCCTATTAAACGTCGGATGTGATATACTTAAAGCTTAACAAGCCCTCACCCGTATAATGAGGTTGTTACAAGTAATATGGGGCTTATTATTCAACCGGAGAATTTAGTCAAGGATTTTATTTAATTTATTATTAATTTGCGAACACATCAAACGTAATAGGTCTATAAGCATATTGATTGATCCCAAACGAAGCGGAATCTACAAAAGCTTGCATAATATATATATTGTATGCTACGTTGGTACCTACATCAACATCACTTAGTGTATTTAAGACATTTAGATTAGTTTAACTCATACTTTTACTAAACTTGCTATTCTTAAAAATAAGTAAAGTTAACTTAACCAATCAAAAGATAACTTGTTTATCTCTAGAGTTTTTGAAGATTATCAATATTATTTTTATATTCATCACAGCCAGTTAGATGTCCATGGAAGAACCTGCACTTTACATATTTGTGAAAAACATGTCTAAGTGTGTATAAGAAACTTAATTCTTATCGTCATCATCACTATTATAGGCAGTATAAAATAAAGTCGCTTTCCGCTGTCTGTCCGTCCCTATAATTATGCTAGATCTTTAAAACTACGCAACGGATTTTGATGCGGTTCTTTTAATAGATATGTATGTAGGGGTCCCTTTTTGTCCCATAATTTTTTTACTCCGAATTTCGCAAGTCAGAATTTGATGGTCATATTATTTATGCACATAAGTATCAATAGTCATAAAAGTTGAAGTTCATACCGCTCATTAATTCTAATAATGGTGGTGTATAATTTGGAATATCATACACGATGAAAGTCATAAAATTGACATCTATAATATTAAAATACATATCGATACATGTTCAGAAATACTTTAGGGCATATATCTTAAAGTCATAACTGTTTTTAGTAATATTCATCCATTGAATAACGTTTACTGGGTACTTTAAATTAATATTCATAACATCTGAAGGCATATCGATACATATTCAAAAATATTTTTAGACATATATTGTGACGTAATAATCTTAGATGTTCATAATTTGTAACAGCATAATTAATTTTAGTGAGCGAGCGAAGCGAGCGAGCAAGATGGACCAGAGAAAAAGCGAGTCGGATAGGTTAGGTTCAGAAGGCTAAGGCGGTAGCGAAGCGGAGCGTAGCTACCGCCTTAGCCTTCGATGTTAGGTTTTTTTTTCATCATTGTTATGCATATTTTTTCACTAAATAAATAAAGACAACTACCTTCCTACTACTCCTTGAAGTACCCACTCGGGTTTTTAACTCGGGTACCCTATTTTAGAAATTTAAATTGGTAAATATGTTAGTGTTACGATAGTATGTTATTACGAACAAATTTTATGACTAACAATAATTTATGACGTTCAATAATTATAATATGTGATTTTATTACCAGTAATATTATGATAAATCATACAATCATATCATTGAATGTTATTACCAACAAATGTTGTGACTAACAATAATTATGCACTGCGATAAAAGCCTTACCAATAATTATTATAAATGATAATATGACATTAATTATTATGAAATGTGATACAAGTAATACATTGATTGTTATGTTAATAAACATTATGTCTCAGAATAATTATGACCAATGATAATAGTAACTTCACTTTATGACGTAATATTTTATGACTATCAATATTATGACCAACAATATTTATGACAAAAAACGTTATGGATTTCAAAATTATGACCAAAAATTTTATGGGACAAATTATGGACCCATGTATGTAATATGTATGTATAATTCTACGCAAACGAAGTCGCGGGCAGAAGCTAGTTAAGAAGATAAAGAACCATTTTAAATTCGTCACTCTGCTAAACGGAAGTCTATGGCGCTAACTAATGTTCAAAATGGGTGTTACGAAAACTAATAACTACCTAACAGCCTGGCAAAAAAAAATAGAAATTAAAAAGTGGCAATACAGTAGTATCGTCCCGTTTTCTTATACCTATAAAATAGAAAGGGACGACACTACAGTATGGCCACTTTTTAGTTTCTACTCTTTTTTGCCAGGCTCTACTCCTACAATTGCAAGTTCGCATAGGTACTTAAAAACAATATGTTTTAACATTGCCAATAAATATGCAACGAAAACGTAAAAGCGATTGTTTACTGAAGCATTTCAAACATCGCAATGTACACAGCCAGATGATATTAAGCAGAATTGCTCCGAATTTGATATCCGTTAGGAACTATTGGTATCTTGTGTCCATGGACATTTATAGAATGCGTGTCAAGGATGGTATAAGCTGACGTAAAATATGATACCTATTTTTGTTTATAGCCCGTATATGTATTTGTTATCGGACTTAGCGCAAAATGGAGGAAGGAAATGAGATTCCTGATATTTATTGGCGCGCTCAGAAAACATTTGTTTTAGACAAAAACGACGGACGATGTTATAAAATTTCCTGTCTAAGCATTTATGTAAACAAATACATAAATATATTCTGCGTACGATGGATTTCAGAGTAATCAGCCAAATTGGTGGTTTAATACATTTTGTGCCAAAAGGAATTGTTATTTGAAATGTAAATCATCGAATGTGGCTGTCTGAATAAAACATTACTTTTCAAAGTTCAGAATTGCTATAGAATGTTCTCTTTCCACAGCTGGGCACAGACTTCCTCTCAGAATGTGAGGGCTTGGGTAACAGTTTCCACAAAGGCCCGGATATATAATTTCGGATCCGGATATGGATATGGATATTGGTAAAATATAATATCGGTTTCGGTTACGGTTATGGATATTAAATTATTTCGGATTATCCGATAGTTTCGGTCGAGTTGTAGTATTTAGTTAGACTCCGCTCTATCCGAAACTATCCAAAACTTTTATTTCGGATTCGGTTACGGTTACGGATATGGATATCCATAACAACATTGGTACCTATAGCGAATTCCACGCACGCTCCAAAACGCTCCTGTTAAATTTCAAATATTATTTTGCACATAACTCCGCAAAACTCAAAGATGAGATCTTGGGTCTGTTTCAGTTATACCTACACCTTTGTGCCATAAACAATAAGGCCGGTGAGGTCACACATATATTTGACATGAAGGCTGTATCGATATTTATGCCCTCGACTGTACATACCTTAAGTATTCCATATTTTTCTGCATTTTCTCGTTAAGAATCATAATAATATTTAAGTTGGCTAAATTCGATTCTTAGTTCGTAAGAGGGTATAAAAACGAGATTTTAAATAGGACTTCTCAAGAACTCATTACTGGTCTTAAAAGTTTAGTCATTAATTTAGTAGTTAAAGTAGCTGCTCAGCTGCTTGAGCTAGGGTCAACTCAAAACATAATCAGGGTTTAGTGACGACGTCCCGGCAACTTCGTACTTATCTCGTTGAAACTTTCACAAAAAGCTCCCGCCCGTTGACTTGGGTTGATTATACTTTACTCTTACACATAAACACTGCTCTCTGGATCCAGTATTTTATTATTCTAAGAAAAAAATCATATTACTGACACTTTCCCAAGCTTTTCACGTTTTCCAGAAACCGTTTTCACTTTACTGCAAACTTTTCCAGCTTCAAGAATTTTTATTTATCCGCTGACGGTTCAATCTTAATGAAATGTGAAAACTGTGAAACTCGCTTAAATTAAATAAAACTGGAACAACACGAATGAGAAAAACATAGAAATTTGCATTGGAAAAACATTAACTCAGCAATCAGAAGCTTTGTCAGGGGAAATGAAAAGAATAAAAAAGTGTATTTTCCTTGCTGGCCAATCAAAGACTCAGAGTAAACAAACCACATTCACTTCGTCAGCAGTGGTATTATTCAAACTGATACGACGCCATCTCTAACAGTCTTCCGGTCATAAATTACATTTGAAACGATGGGCTACGGAATTAACAATAAATAGAGTGATTTAGTTCGAAATAATTCACCCACAATCCACGACTACCTACTGAATGGAAACATACAAACCAGTCAGAAATACAATGTTATAGTACTACAGAGATGTCTTTTTAGTAGCCAAATGCGTATAAAGTGTCTCCCTATTTTGTCCCAGGAGAGGTGTACTGTATACTGTATTAACGTAGAAGATGAATTTTGTTGGTTGGTTTTAATATTTAAATTATTTCATGTCTCAATAGAGTTAATATGACGTCAATGCGATTCACTATTCAGTTTCACCAGTGTTGTTGTGTAGGTGTATTATTATTATTTTAGTGCTTTATTAGTTTAGGTTTAAATTAGGGTCATTGCTCTTCTAGCTTTCTAGTATGTCTACTCTCTATACTCTGGTTTCTGTTGTCCTGTCAATCGTTCGAAGGTTAACTGGAAGAGATAAGTTTAAGGGATAAGTTCGACTTTGTACGTCTATATGTCTCATTATCTGTAAATATAATGTGTTTTATGTACAACTAGCGACCCGCCCCGGCTTCGCACGGTATATTATGCATGTATTATACATATAAACCTGTCTCTTGATTCACTCTATCTATTAAAAAAACCGCATCAAAATCCGTTGCGTAGTTTTAAAGACTTAAGCATACATAGGGACATAGGGACAGAGAAAGCGACTTTGTTTTATACTATGTAGTGATAAAGAGTTATACATACATACATACAGTTTAGGTTCGCTCGCTGTCAGATCCATACTAAAAATTACTGCTAAAACCCTGAACTGAGTCTGAATTGAATCACACTCAGATGGCATGAAAAGGCCCCTGAAAGTACAAAACTTTGTTGAGATAGTTTGATGAACTCTATTTTTTACGTTCTACAAAGAAACTTACGATTGCGACCCTGCAAAGAAATCTAATGAAGAACCTAATCCTAGACACAGTTTACTCCTAGTCTAATCTAACTAATATTATAAATGCGAAAGTATGGATGGATGGATGGATGTTTGTTTGTTACTCAATCACGCCAGAACGGCCCAACGGATCTGGATGAAATTCGGCACATAGATAGACAAAAGTCTGGAATAGCACATAGGCTACTTTTTATCCCGGAAAATTGCGTAGTTCCCGCGGGATAGCGATAAACGAATTCTTTGCAGACGAAGTCGCTGGCAACAGCTAGTTTTAAATATATGTACTTCTAACTAGGTAACTATACGTTTAACCAGGTAATAATAAAAATATGGAAATATTTTAAACTTCTTTCTTTTCATTGTTACTTACTTACTCTTCTTTTTTTAAAGATGACGATACATTAGACAATAATGGAATGAGAATTATGATAATGGCTAATACACTTGTTATTATAAGCGTAGAGTTACGTATCTAACGAAATATATTGCCCTTCGCAAAGTCTCCAAAGCCATAACGTTATTCGTGCAAAGCCGACAACATTATCATAATGTTCTTTAATGTCTACAGCCGATGACTGCGCGACATTTTTATTACGGTATCAATGTGATAGGGGAAAAATGGTTAGGTACTTGAGGCACCGTTTAGGAATATTTGCATCCACTCAACGTTTCTTGACGAGCGTTTGATATTTTCCTACTTCAGAAAACGCAGGTGATTCTCGCACTACTAATTTTATTCGGAGCTTAGTAATTAATATTTAATGCAAGAGTTGAAGAAATTTTTGCTTCGTTAATTTTGATTGTGTTACTAAAAGTTAATGCAAACTATGCCAACTAAGTTCAGCCTCACAAGCACAAAGTTTTGCCGTATGTACATTTGGCATAACGTCTAAACTTTATCACAACGTACCAAAATTATCTTTGTATTTGACCCCAGTTACTAGACCGAACGGAACATGTTTGTGTCACATTTATGCGTAGGTATGTAAGTCGTTTATACGAGTGTAAGTGTTCAACCTGGGATGAGCTTTCTTGGGTTTTCACTAACGGCGGTAGGTATACATTTTTTAAAGTAAAGCACTGTATTACTCAATTACTATGACGGATAATCAGCCAACAGTTCTCTAAACTTTTCCAGACTCTTCTTTTTTTGTTCGCCCGTGATGCACACATCAAGATTTAGAATAGCTTTATAGTTGCACATGTCCAAGTCCTACGGCAAGATTCTATTTAAAACCGATATTGTTACTTCAGCACTTAAACTTAGTTAATTTAACTATTTACTTACGCAATTTTGGTGCAATGGCATACCAGTAAGGTTCAAAAGTTCCTGGCCGTATATATTTAAAAGAAGAAAACAAGAAACAAATGAATGTCATTTTATTTGTCATTTATTCAGCTATTGTGTGGATAATTTCGTGGTTTGTAACTTTCGTTTTCATAAAATTTTCTTTGATTTAAATATAAAAAGCGGTGTAATTTGTACAATGTTCAAATTGGAGTATCGATCAGTGATAAAATTTCTGACAAAGGAAGGCATAAGTCCAACTATAATCAAAGAAAGGTTAGATAACGTGTACGGGAATTCCTCCCCTTCGTTTTCGACTGTTAAGGATTGGTGTAAGCAGTTTCGTTTAGGGCGTGAGTCCATCGATGACGAACCCCGACCAGGCCGCCCTGTTGAGGTTCTTACGCAAGATAACGTCGATTTAGTCGAACAAGAGGTACTGAAGGACAGAAGACTAAAGACGAAGGAAATAGCGTCAAGAACGGGACTTACGAAAATAACAGTCCTTAGGATTCTACACGACCATCTAAACATGAATAAGGTTAGTGCAAGATGGGTCCCGAAACTTCTCTCGAGTGCTCAGCGAGCTGAACGAGTGGCGTGCTCCAAGGAACTTTTAGAGGAGTTCAAGTCATGTGAGAGTGAATTTATCCAGTCCATTGTTACCGGAGACGAAACTATGGTCTTATACTATGATCCTCTTTCGAAAAGAGAGTCGATGGAGTGGCGTCGTTCTGGGGAAGCACCCCCTCGAAAGGCAAAGGTGTGCCAATCTACCAAAAAGATAATGGCCACAATATTTTGGGATTGCGAAGGGATATTGCTTATAGATATCAAAGAACGCAATCAGACAGTAAACGGCAGTTACTATGCTTGCCTTATAGACCAGTTGCGAGAAGCAATAAAGCTTAAACGTCGAGGAAAACTCAGCAGGGGTGTCCGTCTTCTTCATGACAATGCGCCTGTCCACACGGCTGCAGTTGTAAAGGCGGCTATATCTAAATGTGGATTTAAAACAATCCGTCACCCACCTTACAGCCCTGATCTAGCCCCAAGCGACTATTTTTTATTTTCTAAACTTAAATCGGACTTAAGGGGGAGAAAATTTTCGTCCGATGATGAGGTCGCTGCTGCAGTTTTCGAGCATTTCGAAGACAAAACTTCCGAATATTATTTTAAAGGCATAGAAATGTTAATCAAACGATCTGAAAAATGTATAACAATAGGAGGAGACTACATTGAAAAATAAAAATATTTTTTTTAACCTAAACGTTAATTTTCATTATTAGGCCGGAAACTTTTGAACCTTACCACGTAAATATTCCTGTGTTTTTGCCAGAAACTTCAACCAATGGCCCTGAGCGTTGGACGTTATGAGTCAACGTTCCAAAGTTGTGACTGGGAGACTGGGACATATATGATAGTTTTCGAAGCTTGGACTCCGGAACTATAATATTGTCTTATATCACATCGATTTTGCTGGCGTGTAGCCAAAAGGATGTCGGAGGCTAATGTTAATTTAAACCGGGTGTAATAAATAACTCAGCAGTGCTGTGCTAGAGTAAAGAGATATTTTAGGGCTAATTGTATGAATTAATTGATTATTTGTACGAATTAAACACTTACAGTTATAGGGTTCTCTCACAAACTTGCTTGGCTGAATTTAAATGTTGTTTCATAGTTAGAATTAAGTAGTTTCTAACCTCAGGGCCCCAAATACTTAAGTAGTTTAGGGAATATTGTAAATCACACCACAGCGGGGTCTGGCAGACTCTTAATCTAACTAATCTAACTAATATTATAAATGCGAAAGTATGGATGGATGGATAGATGGATGGATGGATGGACGGATGTTTGTTTGTTTGTTACTCAATCACGCCAGAACGGGCCAACGGATCTGGATGAAATTTGGCACATAGATAGAGAGATGTCTGGAATAGCATATAGGCTACTTTTTATCCCGGAAAATTGCATAGTTCCCGCGGGACAGCGATAAACGAATTCTTTGCAGACGAAGTCGCTGGCAGCAGCTAGTCTATGAATAAAGAAAATAACGTCCTGTTTCTAACGTAAGCATAAATTGTACAAAAAAAAAACAGAAAATTAGGAAATAAACCAATGTAACATGTATGAGCAGAGCAGATATACGATATTATATGTACCTATAAGATAGTAACCGACGTGTTATAATAAAATTTAAAGCGGTAAAAGTTAGGTCCATTACCAAGCAAATGTAGTCAAAGTTTAGCCTCGTTATGAGTCCCAAATGGCGCTCAAATTAGCCAGTTTCATATAAAAGTACGCATAACAAAACCGCACATGCAAACTACACTCATTTGTAAAAATCACGCAAAAGAAATTAAACATAAGCTGGTTGATTTATAAAACTCTTTTCATCTTTAAATACAATTCTTTTTTAACACGAAATGACCTTGCTAAGCTTTCATAAATTATGTTAATTGTCACGTCACATATATGTGTAAAAGTTGTAAACAGCCCAATGTTTTTGTTGTGTAGAAACTTTTGAACTTATTTTAATTATTTTTAGGGTTCTGTAGTTAACATGGCAAAAACACTTCCTCCGAGTGACAAATGTGTTGTAGTACAAGAAATGTGTTTAACTATGTAACAGGTAGTTCAAGACAAGATAACTTTACTGGATTTCAAACAAATTGTGGAGTTTCATTGCTTATTCTTCAAGTTAATCAAACTCCTTCTCGATATAAAATATCAAAAGTAGCCAATAACATTTTATATACATGTTATAGAATTCCGTAAAACTTTCAACGACCATAAAACTTGGTCTTCATATTTCTTTTTTTACGTGGGATCTGACCAATAAATATATAGTTTGTAAGTAACCATGCAATAAACTCACCTATTATTAAGTTAACATGGACTTTCGACGCAAATCTCGTGACATAGGACCATTAATCTCCTGCCCTGCAGGGAGCAAGTCACAGGACTATTATTGGAGTAACGCTTTATGTCACTTAAATTGTATTGTTCCGTTCTGTACGGATAGCGACCTATATTTCTGTTACAGGCTTGTCCTTTTGGGTGCGGTCCCTAAATGCATTTAGGCTTTAGCGATATCGACGTCGTCCTGCCTAAGACCAGTAGGCTTATTGTCTAACTCGCTCGCAATCGCTATCGTGTTCATTTTGACAGTTCTTGTATGAATGTGACAGCTAGCTGATTCCGATGCCAATTGTCAGCCCATACAGAGCTGTCAAAATGAACACGATAGCGATTGCGAGTGAGTTAGACAATAAGCTTATAGGTGAAACACCCGGTGTACATCACATTTCTGGGCACAGGCCTCCTCTGACTGCGACTTTTGTTTTCATGCAGACCTAATGCGGATTAGGAACTTCACACAAAACATTGAACAGATTCGCAGGTGTAACCAGGTATTTCTTCATCAAAGATATCATGGTACTTAAATTTTAATTTGAGTCACGCGCATAAACTTCTAAAAACTCTGTGCGATTATAATGTATCTACTTGAGAGGCCATAGGTGGTAGGTAAAATAATGAAAAAAAATATAGTATAATAGCATTAGGACTCACAGTTGTATAAATAAGTGTAACGGAAAGCATTGCATGACAAACTTAGAGAAAGAAAAATACAATTGCAGATAAGCAGTGAATAAAAAGTGTGCTAAAAAGTAAATTGCATTGTTAGGATTTGGAGCAAGCATTTCTTGAATGAAAACAACGTTGGCTTGTGGCATGTCGTATCGCCACACGTGATGCAAGATTAATAGGCGACGTTGATGGTCGCGGCCGCCGATACATGCCACCCGCACGCCACTCGGAACGGTGACCTCTCGGAACATAGCTAGTCTATTAAGGCAATGCAGCCTGCCATAAAAGACACAAGACTATATCCACGGGTTACATCAAGAATTCACTCTTATACACCATAACTTTAAATTTTGAGAAATAGAGTGATTAGGTTGTTACTGACCATCTGAATTTTCGACCAAGGGTCCCGATTTTTGAAAGCACATCACTCAAAAACACCACTCGAAAGTGATATTAAATCTGTTTATATCTTCAAAACTACAAACAGGTCTAATTAAATTTTTGACAAGTTTTTTTACAGTCTTAGAACAGTGTTCGGCTTTTCTAAGATGTGTTTCATTTTTTTGTAGGTAAGTAGGGTAAGCTTAATAAGGGCGAAAGTATTTGAGTCAAGAGATAAGATTTAAGTACCTACCTTGAGTTTTTTTTATTATTTACATAATAAACTTAATTCGTTTCTGAATAGTATTCTATTTAAGACGATTCATGATACCGTTTGTTGTTACTTTAACAAACTAAACCACATTAAAATAGAGCTTTACGCATTAAATTAATCGACCTTACAATAATCAGCTCTCTTTCAGACGGACAAAGTAGTTCCTTATTAGAATAGAATAGAATAGAATAGTCATTTATTTGTGATACATGGGTGATGTACATCACATTGTTCGCGTTTAGCCTCAGGAGGTCAAAATGTATAGACTTTTGTCTGTGAGCGTCTATTGAAAAAGTTATTAATAGTTTATCCATGATTTGCCCGTTTTTCTGACACGTTCATCTTTATTGGCGCAATTTAAATCGTCAATTTGACACATGTCATTAATCTTTGTGCTTTTATAATGGGAACGATGAAAATTCTACACAATTAAAAGTTAGGCTGAAATTTTAATACACAGAGAACAAGGAAATATGCCACTCTCTGCAAATTTTCGACGGGGTTAGTTGAACTTTGATTTCATTTATAGTAGCCTAATCTGATTCCCATCATTAAGTATATTGAAGAAAAGTGGAAGTTGACTTGGTCGAGCCAAATTACACTTATTTCTTACATAGCAAAATTAACCATTCAGTTGAAAATTGAGTAAGAAGGTATCTTCCAAAGTGCGCGAAAATAAATTTAAATTGTTTCAATTTCAGAAATGTTATCAGCAATTAGAAACGCAAAGAAGAAGAAACGTGAAGAAGAACAATCTCCAGAAGACCAGTCTCCAGACGAGCAGACCTCAGAGAGTGTTGATACTGAGGAGGTAGTCAAATCAAACTCCAAAGCCCACGCTAAACCTGTCAGCTCCAATCGCAGTCTTCACATCAGCACTGGACAAAGTCACGGCTATTCCAAGTCAGATAAGCCCAGGCCAAAATGAAGCTTTGTCCCCTTTTGTTTCTTCTAACATACTACGGTAAAATAGTCTGCTTCTTCACGCCAGCTTGCATGCTGAAAACACGCTCACTCGCTCCCAAGAAAATTAATTAATTTATTAATAAAACAAAATTTAATAATGTGGCTTGTTCTGCTTTTAAAAGTTAGGTTTTTCATAAGTAAATTATTTCAACTTGGTTAAATATTTAGCTAGGTACTTACATTGTGATACATACTTACACAATGACACGTAAGTTGGTTAGTACCTACCTACCTACCTAGCGAAATTTTTAATCTTAGTAAAATAATTTCCAAAGAAGTAGGTAAACAAGTAAATGTAAAAAGTGGTCTTGTAATTATCTACTAATATAGATTACATTCAACCAATTAACCTGTCTTTAAACTCATACGGAACTAAAATGTTGTCTTAATTGCTCGTAACTATTTTTTTCTCCCATAAATGTATAATAAATTGTTCCTGTGTTATTCCGCCGCAGGATTGATTTCCACGTTATTTCCTGTGTACGTATTTATTTATCTAGCGATCTTGAAGGCTGCTTGAACTTGAGAACGGGGATGGATTTGAGAATTGATCGCGACGCTACGGCGGGTTGGCGCCTTGCCAGTCCCGCACACGTCGTAAAGATTAAGTTGAAAACACACTGAAATAGTTTCCTTTCTAAGTTTGAATAGTCATGTGTTCTTGTTAGTTCAAATTCCTTGAATTCGGAGAGAGAAAAATACTAGATCATTTCATAGTGGTAATAATCTGTGTTCAGTTACTCAATTATACACCTGACAAGATTAATTGGCTTTCAAACATCGTTCTTCCTAATAAGCCGTGGTAGCCTAGTGGTTTGACCTGTGTCCTCTCAAGCAGAGTGTCGTGGGTTCAAATCCCGGGCTTCGCACCTCTGAGTTTTTCGGAATTTATGTGCGAAAATTACATTTGAAATTTGCCATGAGCTTTTAGCTTTTGAGCGGTGAAGGAAAACATCGTGAGGAAACCTGCACACATCTGCGAAGAAATTCAATGGTGTGTGTTAAGTTCCCAATCCGCACTGGGCGCGCGTGAGAACTGTAGCCCAAACCCTCCAATACACGGAGGAGGCCTATGCCATGAGGCACGCCGAATTACGCGACAATTAACAACAACAACAACAATGTACTTACTGAAATTGTAGCGAATTCGGAATAAAAAGGTTATATTATATTATTATATTATAATAAGAATATAGCTAAATTCGAATTTTCGCAATTATTTTGTGTTATGACGCTACGTATTATGTTTAACAATTTCTTAAATGTTTTTTTTTTCATAATGCATTTATGCCTTAGCCTACTACCTACAGTATTTCTCTTGGTTCTCTAACGTATCTTGATTGTGCAAAACACGAATTAAATGTCCCTAACATTTCTGTTGGATTGTTATTTCTACGTTTGAGACAAATTGCGTCTTTGACGTTATTGCGTAAGTTAAGAAGTACCTACCCGAAGTTTTACCGGATTTTACCTAACACATTTTTTTCCTAAACGCCTTTGATTGCGGCTGCCAGTAAAGTCTTACCTGACATTAATTTTCCTTGAGGGATGGAAACGTGATGGAAAACAATTTTTGTTTTTAAGTTAGACAAATGACGGTTTTCCGAAAATTCCGCCGCAATCACATCTGAATTTGATTATTTGGAAGCACACATAAAAATATATTTCAACTGCTTTTATAGCTGTCCGTCTAAGCCATGCCTTCACATCGTAAATAAACTTGAAACTTATGACTTTCATTTGGGAACGCATAAAACGTCTCGCGCGAGAAAGCAATGCAAAGAATTTTCTTAATCAGACGAATCCCTGTATTTAGCAGTCAATGTTGACGTTGCAAACCCGGGTTGTTCGCGCAAGTCTGATTTATCGAAGCACATTTGAATGTAGATGGACCCTGCCATCCGCGCTCAAGAGGATTGCGTGAAGGATCGGAGCAATTAAGCCTTAACGATTGGCAAGTTATTTCGACTAAGTTCGAGTAATTTTACACCGCCTGAATACAAATTGTCCACAGCATCATCAGCATTATCGTCATTATCTCTAGCCTACCTACTTATACTTACTACAAGCGGGCCCAATGTGGTTTGGGAACTTCAGTCATTCTTACTGAACTGTTTCGAGTCTAGTGCAGTAATTGTTTATTGTACATAACCAAATAAACTAAATACAATATTGACAGAGAATAGTACAAAGGCGAACGACGAAGTTATTTCTCAGAAAGGGATCTCTTTCAGTTAACCTGGCGTATTACATGGCGTCAATATACAAAATATAGTGTCACTTAATGGAGCGAAACTTAGCAAAGATATACAAGCAGGCGTAAAAAAACTAATAGATAGATTAAGAACACACTGCTGGATAGATTGGTAGGTAGGTACCTATAATGCATGAGAAAGTGTACATTATATTGGTCGAGATTGATTGACCTTTTCTGAAACGTTATGTATGTATGAAGCTAGTGATTTTCTTGTTTCGTCTCAGTTTGAGATCGTCTGAGTCTGTATTAGGTCGAAAAGTTTGGCTCGCCTTATTATACGTTCGCAGTGCGACGGCATTGTTACCCGGACCGGGAACTAGTTCCCTCGGGATATAATTTCGCTGCAACATTGACTGCGCTAGTAAAATTTAACAAGGCCTATGCGAAAGTAACGAGATGTCCGCAGCTCTTTGTTATCATTTTATTTGTAGGGGTTTTCGCAACCATGTTTTTTCATAAGTGCCTACAGGAAATAATATAGCAATGCGTAGGTTTCATGTTTGGAGCTAAATGAAGGTTTGATAATCAACTTGCCGTGTTTATTTTACTGAACTGTCACGCCGTTGACACGTCGTAATCACAACATGATATCGTCAAATTTGACAGCACGAAGCACTTTGACAGTGAATCGTTCGAAGAAATAATTTCTACATTTTGGAGACCTTTTTATTTCAGACAGAGTAAAATTATAAATCAAAATAATCGTCATGGCTTCAGAATCCCAAATTCTTAAGAAGCGGCAGCTTCCTAAGCTCATGGCTTGCATGACAAAAACAAGTTTGGAAAATATGAGGAACAAGGCTCTGTTCTGCCTGGACGTCCTTGATGCCAAGGGAATACGAAGGTAAAGCTGTACAAAATAAGTACTTAGCTAGCTAAGTATAGTAAAGCGTCTAATTTGACTGCCACTAATTTTCTAAGGCTTTTAATTTCCTGTAGTTTCAAAGATAATGAACGGAACTATGAACATATAATTTATGCGTACATAAAACAAGCATCAGGCAACTCTTTTTGACTAGTAGGTGAATGTGAAAGACAATGTATGCGTGCATTACATTCACAATAGACTAGCGTGTTATGGTCTTTACAGGCAACCTTCTTTTATTTCTTCTTCAACGTAATAAGCGCCTATAACTTTTAACATCGTTTTAATTTCAGACGTAAACAACCGCTCCACGAGTGCCTTATTCTAGAGATGCGAGAGGCAGGCTTTTCAGAGTCTTCAGATTATTTACAAGATATTCTTTACGATAATTTGCAGTTAGTCAATGAAGATGAAATCGGTATTGTGGTGGATCTGAGAAATAGGGAAGATTATTTAGAGCATATCGGTGCTATTCTTGTGAAGGCTGAAAAGCTGAGGGACAAAGGTACTTGCTTTAACACTTTGCTTTAGGTTTAGTATAACGTAATGAGGAGATCAACCCATGGCAAATTGGAGACGAGGTGAGATGTGAATTTCAGATTTCGGATGTTGTGGGTTCGATCAATTTTGTATTCGCGCTTATTGTCCCTAAATATGTAAGTACATTAGACTAAGGACACACAAGAGTTGCTACAAAAAATAAAAAAATATATTGCAGGTGAAATAAAGCTGGAGAGTATCTGCTTATTGAACCTTGCTCTGGAGTTCGCTGAAAAAGGAAAAGGAATATTATGGCTCGCTGAAAAATTTTACATGGCAGCTATAGCTGTCGCTAGTCAGTTCCTGATCGATGGCGGGCGCCAGAAAGGATGCTGCAAATACCATTATGCTAAATTCCTGTTAGATAAATGTGAGTTCCTTTCATTACTGTCTGCTACTTGAAATTGCTATCGGCAGGTGATAGGATCGTGTGCAGAATCCGTCCGGATCCCTTCGCTTCGCTAACTGAAGTAGCTTCCTTGCACGTGCGCTTGCGAAGTAATTTTTTAAGGTTTATTGTATGGACCACTGCAAAATAACGCCTGATTTAACTTACCATCACGATATAAAAATGATTAATTTAACAGCTAACATAGTAATGAGATAATAGGTACGTACTTATACCTGATTTTAGAACCTTTTATAAATCTATACTTAAGAGTTCGTTGGTCGTATTAAAAATCCAAATATAAACTTTGGTAAAAGTATTTTTGTTACCTGGTTACCTTCACCGATCGTGGTATCAAAGATCGGAGAAAATAATATTGTTGCTTAATTTTTTCCAGAAAAATACAATTTATTTACCCCCTTCCGCCTTTATAACAATATTATTATGTTTCAGTTCCAGGAGCCGACACAGAAGAGCCGTTTCAGATATTGACCGAAGTTAGGGATACTGCCATCGGAAAGGTAACATTACTTCATTATGCCTTGCCTATTACACACTCGGGATTCGAAAAGGTAGCAATCACGTTTCTCAAATGTAATACTACGAATTGCTTCGACGGAATTTAGTTTGCGGCGCGTAGCGGTCTACAAAGACGTCTTAGCCAGTACCACCATTTATTGTATAGATTGAGTCGATACTTTCCCCCTTATTCATAAACGCTCTATAGGCTTCTGCTAACTTAGCAATCGTTTGTCCTTATCTGTTAAAGGTAACTGTCAAAGTGACAGATAAGGACAAACGATTGCTAAGTTAGCAGAAGCCTACAGAGCGTTTATAAATAAGGGGGTTTGTATATAGAGGTGTTAAACTTATTAGTAACGCCTGATTAAATTATTATTTTATAGTCTCACTGGCGCAGTTTATTACTGGACAAAGTTACCTACTTAATTGACGTTTCTTTGTACGAAAGTTTATTGGCTTCTGTTTAATAAAACATTTTTCATCTCCTGTTACTAGCGAGAGATGAAAAACTGCTCCCAAAGGATATTGTATCTGAACCTAATCAATTTTCTGAGCGGCCGATTATTTCGCCCGCAGTCATTTGCTCAGGGGACAAGTAACACGTACGCTGTGTGATCACACGAAATGGCTCATCAAATAATAAATCGTTAGGTATGATGAATCATATCTATTGTGTGGCATAACGGATTTGATACGTGCGTTAATAGTAATCAGAGTAGCTGATATTGTTGTGGAAATGATATTTGAATCTAAAAAGTAAGTCGTGGCAGTTGGACTCCTTGAAAGAAAAGTTATCGTCTCTTTCTTTCTATTTCTTTCGTGCTTTCACTTCATGAAGAGATGTATTGTGTCATCATAGGGCCAAGGACACCAAAGATCACCATAGTTTCGGGCAATTCAAGTTTATTTATTAATTTTCCTATAGCAACACAAATGAATGACATAAGACATAGTCCCCAAAATAAATCTTTAAAAATATGCTTTAGTCTTTATCAGTAATAAATAGGAACAGTATTACTACACACCTATTACTGTTACAACCAGATATTATTATGTAAAAGATTAAAAAAATAACTTGATTCGCAACATTCCCCTTATAACTTCAAAGTCTGTAGACTCGCTTCAATATGTATGCTAAATATCTATCTAGTGAAGGTAGCGCAAATATTTATGAAATCTCCTTGCCACGACATCATAGCGCCTTATAGTCAGGGTTTCGCAAGGATCCTCATTATAATTCAACGAAGGAACCTTCGTAACACTTTTCTATACCTACGCCCCACTCAACCAAAATCGCCTAAAGTCATAAATCCATTCAAAATTTAATAAACTGAAATGTTCATACACGGTCCAGTAATTTCATGATGTAATGCTGCTGTAATAAATGCAAGCAAGCATTGTTTTATGCTACGCTAGACTTTTAAATCAATCCAATTAATGTCAGTATTTATAATTTTACTTGATGTTGCTTACCTGTTGACTTTATCTGCAATTAATTTATTTATCGCTATCCCGTGGATACTACACAATTTTCTAGTATCTATCCATCCATCTTGGCATATTTTTGCGTTTTACAATACCTCTATTAGTTTCGATCACTGGCTTGCGCGAATTAACGTCTTACTTATTTAACCTTTTGTCAGGCAGAACTGGTACATTAAATTTACTGTGACTCTTTAATGGGAGGAAACATTAACAGCACCAAATCGATTCAACGTTCTATGATCCGTAAAAAGTTCTGCCTAGTGACTGAACGTATTTAAAGTGGCTATTTTGTTACGATACCTTTATGTAGGTACATAATATACTCGTACCTACCCCATTATTTATGTTACCTATAAAAAATTGGTTGCCTGTAAAGTCGGTATACGGGCGAAAGTTTTACGTGACAACGACTTTGAGTGGTAAAATAATTTTAATGTGAATATTCATTCGTATAGTAGGAAGAAGGACGTGTAAACTTGTATGCAGGCGCCTAAGCGAAATAGAAGCGCAAGACATGAACCGGTGTGTATGCCTATCTCTCTCACTCTCTCTCTCTCGCTCTGTCTCTCTCGCTCTTAGGCGGGCTAACTGTGCTCGAGTGGAAGGGACGCGTGCCTTTCACTTTTTATGTCTGTCTCTCTCGCTCTTAGGCGGGCTAACCATGCCCGCGTGCCTCTCACTCGCTCTCATTGTGAGCGCATAACGTGAGCGGAGCGTAACGCAGTTTCTTGAAGTGTCACCCGGCAAACCAATTTATAAGACGTTGTCACGTCAAAAAAGTTATGCTATCCGTGTCTTACAAAAGCAAATATCAAAGTGACAGAACAAGACAAAAGAACGTGAAGTTAATAGAAGCTCATAATCTTCTTTGAGAGTAAAGTTACTTATGGTTAAGTTTAAGCACCATAATATTTGTTTTTCGTTAAATTTACTTTAAATTAACGTTACTTTCCTAAGAGTTGGCCATTATACGAGGCTTCTGAAGATAATCCGAACGAAGTAGTGCCAGCAGACACATTATTTCAAGCTACAGCAATCCAGCTGCACCGAGTTCTGATCAGTCAAGCGCGGCAAATTCGCACCAAGGACCCTGGAAAGGCTGAAAGGCTCAGTCGGTTAGCAGAGAGGCGTGCGAAGGACGGCAAGTACTAAATTGTATTTAAGCCTACCTAAATTCGGGAGTTCAGGATATAACGCGACATTAAGAGTAATTGTTACTGAGTACGCATAGGTCAGCGGAGAGAGTCCTTTTCTATCGCAATAATTTAAAGTTCCGTTTAGTATCTCGCATTAGTTTTGAAGAATTTGTAGGTAGTTTGTTTGTTGGGGTAAATCAGCTGTTATGACATTCTCACTTTAGAAATATGACGCGTTATGACGTACTAATAAAATTTTTCCTGTATTTGGAGACTTCGGCCATTACCTACATAGTGCCGCGGCCGTGACCACGTAAATTTCGCGATCGTATCGTTTTGTGATAAAAATCTTTAATATTATGACCTTCCGACGTAGGTACCTATACCGACAGATGCCATCTGATATATCGGAGCTGCCTTGCTGCCTATATAGGATATCCTCAAAAATATCTAAACATGACTGCCAATTGCGTAAGTAAGAACGTGTTCAGGTGTTTTTGAGCATCATTTGAGTTTTTAACGACTGCATCGACGCGACGACAATGTAGATAATAATACCTAGGTACTTTTCGTATAACTCCAGCTCTTGTTCACTCTTGGTAAATCTTCCCAAAACATTTTAATAAACATTTGTACACATCTTAGCATAGAATCAGATCTGAGACCGACTTTGTACAAAAGCAGCAGCTTAATTAATTTACAAGAATCTTTATGCTAATTTTTTGTAATATAATATTATTTAAGTTTATAAATATGCCAGTAATGAATATAAAATATACTTAACTGAGTGTTCGTGAATAAAATTTAGATATTGGTTTTATCATAGTCACTAAAACTTTGTAATTTCCAGCTGATGAAACGGATAAAGTAGCCGAGGCGATAATCGAAATCGGAATCTGTCAGCTAGACATGAACAATTTGAACAATGCTCAAAAGACATTCGAAAGGGCGTTTAAAATACATTCTGACAGCAATAACATCGAGGGCTTGTGTGACACAAGAATGCACTTGGCAGCCGTTATGCAAAAGTATGTACAATGATCATCCAATACTTAAAGTGTACATATTCAAGAGGACCTCAATCAAGAGATTCTCAATAGACATGGGGGTTAAATAACATCACGGTGACAAAGTCACCGTGACTCGCCTTCAAAACGTGTCACTGTGACTTTTCAAAAAATAACAACGTTACAAAATCACATACGTTCCTTACTGTTCCTTCCTAGCGCCTAGCGCAAGCAGTGACGAGACGCGATGCAGTGACAGTGACTGACTGTGACGTGACTCGGCTCTAATCGGGCTTAGTCGGGAGTGTTCGGATTCGGAACTTCGTGGCGAACATCGGATGATGCCTGCTGGCTGAGAGCGAGTGAGACAGCGATAAAATTATGAATGCTTGCACACTCATCCGTGTCAAAGAGTTGTTTTAATGAAGCATACTCGTAGAAAAGGATGTATGTTATGTATGTATGTATGTATAACTCTTTATTGTACCTACATAAAACACATGAAAAAGATGAACACCGTCCATAATGATGATGATGATGGTTATGACGATGGTGATGATGATTATGACGATGATAATGGCTATGATGATGATGATGATGATGATGATGATGATGATGACATGATGATGATTGTGATGATGATTATGATGACGATGACATGATGATGATTGTGATGATGATGATGGCTATGATGATGATGATGCTGATGACATGATGATGATTGTGATGATGATTATGATGATGATGATTGCTATGATGATGATTATGATGATGATGATGATGACATGATGATGATTGTGATGATTATGATGACTATAAACTAATTTCCCAAATGTATTTATTTTTTACTTATAATGTGCGACAGTTCTAAGCCTGTAAAAGTGTAAAGGTTATTTTGGATCAACTACTTGTGTGATAACGGTGTGACAAAATCACGTCATAATAGCACTCCGACAATATCATATGGTGATATGAGTAACCGGCGTGACAAAATCACGATGAAATAACAGTGTGACAAAAATAACGTTGACACAAATATCATGCAGTGACACGAGTAACAGGCGTGACAAAGTCACGGTGACTTTTCACGGTGACTTTTTTGGAACGGGATCGTCAGTCACTGATATCAAAATGTTACGCTTTTCCCCATGTCTAATTCTCAATTTGTAATACCTAGTTATACCTAGGTATTTTGCGTATGTTGATCGATATTTTTTCCCGATAATTATTGATTATTGAAGTACCTAAACAATAATTTGTATTTAGATTTGAAAATTGAAAAGTCAGTTAGGTACTTACCTACGTAATGTATCTGTTTTGAGAAGAAAAAGTAAACATCAAATTTAATAGATCACATAATTAGGGTAAATGCCTGTTGTTGTCGCCTTTTGCTCTTCCTCTGCACGTCATACTTATTTAATTATTACCCGAATGACGGCTGGACTTAATGTTGTTACATTATAAATTATTTCGTATTTAAATAACTATGAAGTACATAGTTTATTACAAAATATTACTAACTGTGATATTAAACACTGTTACTTAACCGTCAGGCCGCGCCAAACTGCCTGTTCAGGGTTATAGACTGTTAAATGAGTCCTCGCTTTAAAAATCTTAGGTCTAGTCATCATTTGTGCATTCGCGGACCGCGTAGTACCCTCCGTACCTTTTTAGGGTTCCGTACCCAAAGGGTAAAAACGGGACCCTATTACTAAGACTTCGCTGTCCGTCCGTCCGTCCGTCCGTCCGACTGTCACCAGGCTGTATCTCAAGAACCGTAATAGCTAGACAGTTGAAATTTTCACAGATTGCGTATTTCTGTTGCCGCTATAAAAACAAATAATACTAAAAACAAAATAATAATAATAATTAAGGGGGGCTCCTATACAAAAACGTGATATTTTAGCCCTTTTTCATGGCTACCACTCGCCGAGCTAGATCTCAAGAACCGTGATAGCTAGACAGTTGAAATTTGCACAGATTATGTATTTTTATTGTGGCTACAACAACAAATACTAAAATCAAGATAATAACAATAATTGAGTGATTCCCATCTTCCAACCTAGCAATCCCACCCAGGTTGGATATTGGGAAATCACAGTGCCATCTTCCAACCTGCCTCGGGTTGGATAGTGGGAACAAAATTTGTTATTATTTTCTCTTCCCATCTTCCAACCTGTACATAAGTACAGTCACAAACCAAAAAAAAAATAAAAAAGTGCTTACATTATAATTAAGGGAGGCTCCCATACAACAGAGTATTTCTGGTACGGAACCCTTCGTGCGCGAGTCCGACTCGCACTTGGCCGGTTTTAAGTTACTATACCACCTACCATTTTTGATGATCGTTACAGAATGGGGGATCACGAGGCCGCAGCTCAGTTGTTGACAGAGATGGGCGCAATGGCGATGGAGTACGGTCTGAGGCAGCACTTGGGCCGAGCGTTGCATCTGCTGGGAGAGCTGCACCTCAGAAGAGAGCGACCTGAACTAGGAACCCAGCATTTGCAGGAAGCTTTCTTCTGTTTCATGGGATCAACACGTACTTGGCAAGACGTTAGTATTCCCATGTTTGTGGGTGGTACAACTTTTCTTCTTGTCACTCGTTGCTTTGGTTGCGGTCTCCTCGGTCACTGTTTAAACCGTACGTTTAAAATTCGCCAAACATGTATTGTAGTTTCAGTATCGTCTGATTGATCATCTACATCTACCTACCAAGCACGGTATGAGACACACAATTTTTACTAACAAGCTTTACGCTGATGGGACAGATTAACAACAAGAAATAGTTGACCTACACAATTGACAACATTTCATATTTCTGAGTCTATAATTTTAATGGTTCTCTGTATTTTGTTTGAAAAGATGAACATGCTGACAGTTTAATTTTTTCGCTAGGGCTTGTATTTAATTTATAATTAATTTATTAATTTTTGCTTATTCTAAAAGGGCGTAACTCCGATACTATCACAGAATACACACTTATCCCTTTGTCTTTTCTCTATAGAAAAAAAACTGACGTCAATTTCAAATTGACAATGTCAGGCCCTATTCTCCAATATTCGATTTTCGAGGTTCGCTTCGTGCTGTTCCGCTCATACTAATAGTCATTATCTTGAGAGTGAGAGAGAAGGTATGCAACGAACTTCGAAAATATAATTTCAGAGTTGCCACCCTTGTACTTTGAAGTTGTCAAAAATACAAAATTATGGTCGCTTATTTTTTCTCGTGAAAAAAGCAAAGGCGTTTCACCCATCCTGTGGTAGTTTTGGTAAAATTAGGACATATCTTTAATTAATTTTTATTTTTTATAATAAGCGATATTAAAATTATATAAACATATTGCAGTGATCAGGAGGCAAAATGCTTTCAAACCATATATACATTTTCAGGTGTTATAAAAATGAAATGTTGTCAATTATATGTATTATCTTGTTTTTTTATAATAAAGGGTGGAAAACTAGGTCACTAGTCACCTGTTGGTAAGTAACCACCACCAAAGGATAGCAGGTGCGTTGCCAGCCTAGTGGGCTAAGGTGGAATGCCTACTTCATGTGCCAGTAATTTCACCGGTTGTCTTACTCTTCACGCCGGAACACAACAGCGCAAGCAGTTCTGCTTGGCGGCAAGATTGACGAGTATCAAGCCCAAACTAGGAATATCGCGGCTGGTATATTGTTTCTTATTGCTCGCAAGTGTTTTGTAAATCACGGAGAATTTATAATAAAGCAGTATGACTTGATGCTTTTATTATTCAGATAGTTGACAGCGACTTTAAGAAACCATTCTTTTGCTTAGTATTTTTCGGGTAATAGTTTTACACACGGGCGGTAGCCAGGGGAGGGTCTTGGGGGTTCAGATCTTCAGATATTAACATTCATAGATAATATCCTATTAACTACCTACATTAAAGAACCCCCCCTCCCCCGCGCCTCCGATACTAAAACCTGGCTACGCCCGTTTACAAGTTTCGGTAATTTATGTTTTTTAATTTTTACAGCGTCCTACAGCAGAAGAAGCTAAATCTCAAGCAATGTCGGCGCTAGATGTTATCTATAAAGGGGACAAGAAGGAAGTGTATGAAGAAGAAGCTGAACAGGCTAGGCTTATGATGGCTATATCTGCTGGTGATTACCATATAATATTAATTTAATTTTAATTATGCTTTAATAATAAAATAAAAATAAAAAATATTTGTTATCAGACTACAAAAAGTCCATAGAAATAGAATGTTAATATTAAGATCTTAAAAACCTATGTTAGTACTGCACAAAAGTTTTGCTTTTGCTCGAACTGGTAAAATTTAGTCACTAAAAATACTTAAACGGCGATTGTAAGTTGTGAACGACTCGAGAAAGATCTTCCTCAGGGTTGAGTGTGTTCACGATGGAGGCGCACGGCGCACGAAACTAGTCGGACAAGCCCAAGTTATAACCATGAGGTATACGTCTTATATTTTGTTAATACTAGCTGTTGCTGTTGCTCGCGGTTCCGTTAGTTTTTTTGTTTCAAAATGTTGTTTAGTAATAATCTTTCCCTGATAATAATAATCATAATAAAAAAAGAGTTATGGAAATCGTTTCAATCGTGGCCATGACCTAGAGGAATAGGGAAACATTGTTATAACTATATTCGATATAAATTACATAACATAATAGGTACATACCTGCAATGTAAATTTGTTTAAATAAATGCATAACCTTACGGTACTTTTCCAATGTATTGTAGGCATCACAATTTTCATACTGGTACGCTTAGGTATTAGGTACACAAACGTGCATCCATAAATACGAATTATAATGTTTTTTAGCAGGAGGTTTAATAATAAGATTACTTCTAATTATCAATTGTATTTGAATGACTTGCAATAATAGTGTGTAATTATTTGTTATTGTCGTCACTACGTATCTATATTAGGCGGCTCTTACTTTGAAAGAGGCCCAACCCAGTACCTTGTTATTTGCCAAGGGCTATATCATTAACAATTTAAATGTTTCGTTTAAAATACTTTCGTTTTTTTTCATTCGGAGAGAAGTCATCGATTTTCATAGAGCATTTGAGTGACATTTATCGATTTTATAACTTTTTTCTAGGACAAGAACGTATGGCTTCCTTTTTCGATTTGTTAAGAGAATCGGGAACGTGCTCAGTAGCACAAATAAAGTGCATAGAATGGAAACTATCCAAGTCTCCGTGGTGGATCAAAAGGAACCATCACGATTTTTTGCCATGCATGTGTCCGGTTCATAATCGTACCCCGCTCGATGTTTTGAGGTAAATATCTCTTTTATCTACTTTCATTTTATTTAAGAGACCGTATATGAAATTGTATTATATTATAGCCTATGCCTAGTCACTCCGAATTACGCGATAATTTATGAAAAAAGAAAAAAAAAAGACTTAGGTATTTATTTCGTATTTATTTTGTATTTTTTTTGTATTTTCGTATTATCTTATTTAATTTGGCATTTATTTTGAATTTTCGTATTCGGAATAAAAGGGATATATTATTATTATATGAAATTGTAAGGAGGGTAAATAGGCATTGGCGAGCACAGTATACAAGAGTATAAACTTTATGTCGCAAGTGTGCGTAAGTCTGGAGGTTTTGATCCTTTAATATTTTTTACGAGTATTTTACTGTCATGGATTTGTTAATTAAAATAAAATGTCTGGATAAATAAAATAAAATAAATATTATCGTGCTTAATAACTAACGTAACCATGATAAAACCCCTACTGGAGAATAAATTGTAGGCCAATCTCACTTCTGCAACTATATTGTATAAGTGAGGTCACATCCAGTAGTAATTATGTTTATTCTTGTTAACCTTGAATCTTTTTAAACTATTGACAGAATAAATGTTAGTTAAATAACAACATTTTCAGATAAATTAAGTACCCAATTAACTAGTTAAAGCAGTCAACTGGTTTTGTTCGTTTTTTTAAATCTGTTTTATTTATTATAGTTACTGATATAATTTATATTTAATTAAATTTATAATAACTTTTTCTTTGATGATTTATTTAAATGTTTAAGCATAAATTGTTTATTAAATCACATATTGAAAGTAATAAAAAGTATCTAAACCTCTCGCATTGCGCTATACTCTTTTACTACGCTTATAATACGGCGCGCACGCAACGTCAGCAAAGAGTGTTAAGTGTAGCTAAATTTACCAAAGTTACTTGACGCATTTTCTTAAAAAAAAACGAGTTTAATATGTTTTTACTCAATTATTTTTATATACAACAGTGTATACAACACTTTTAGTACTGTATATTTTTTTGGATTGATTAGAGGCCAAAACAATCCGCTGGTAGTGGATATCTAAGCCTCTTACAGCAAATATATACCTAATCACTTTTCAGTCGCGGGTTGCGGTCAATAAGTATAGTTCAGAAATAAATAATCTATTCATTGAATCATTATTAAAATGATATTTCATATTATGCGTTTAATCTTTTAGAAAAATGTTTTTTAAATAATTGTAAAATAACGTTAAATGGCGTAAATTAGTGAAGTCGGCAAAATTTCATATACGAACTCTTAAACTTTTCTCACATGTAGACTTCTAGGATAATATAAACTTTCGATGCTTTCAGAACAAAACTAGAAATGAAGAACAGGGAAGCAATGAATAAACAAAGCTTTGAATCCGATGTCTCGCTTACGAGAATAGGCACCACGGAAGATATCCAGAAACTCCGAAGTAGCTATCCTCGTATGTAAAACTATAAACATTGTAATGGTAAATAACACAATTGAACTTCTTTGCCAATTTTTATTGGTTCATCATAAAAAGATAATAATTTGCTATTTACAAAAAAAATCATTAACCATGTAATTTGAGCACACGACACAACCTGATACGATTGGAGCAAATTACGCGTCCTTGCACCGTCGTCGGTTCCATTTGTATTCTGTGAAGAATTCTACCACCATTTGATTCGTGGTCCTTAACATAATATTAACAATAATTTAGTCAGTACTGGTATCACAAGCTCAATATAATTCTAAGAACTGCAAAAATGTAAACATTTATTACAGATTACAGAACCTACTTACTAACAATTCATTAAATCGTTTTAGTAATAATTTTAAGTCCATTAATTAGCATGCCTTAGCGAACTTCTTGCGCGGCTGCAGCTTGACTTTGAAGCCCTCAGCGCGTTTAAGGATAATGTCAGCCTGCAGTTTGAAGTCAGATTCCTTGAGGTCCGATTGTACGCGGAAATTCCTTAGGATGGTGGAAAGGATGATCTTCAGCTTGAGCATAGCGTATTTACGTCCTGTAGATAATAATAACAAATATTAACTCAGACCCTCAGACCCTGGTCGACTATTTATTCACGCATATTACAAAGTGTGATGACTTACCGACGCAACTCCTAGGGCCTGCAGAGAAAGGCACGAAAGCGTAGTAGTGACGGTTTGCAGAGCGTTCAGGCAGGAAGTTGTCAGGGTCGAATTTGTCAGGGTTGGGGTATACATCGGCACGACGGTGCAGCTTGTATGTTGTGATAACCACGGTGGCACCAGCTGGTACCTTCTTGCCATTGGATGCTGCAAATATAGAAAACCATTAGGTAATTGCTTAAGCTAAACGCACCAAAAATACAGCCTCAAACTGGCTACACAACTAAAACGATTAAGTTTGTTTATACTTACGCAGAGTGATATCTTGCTTAATATGACGAGCAATAATTGGCACAGGTGGGTACATCCTGAGGGTTTCCATCAGACACCTTTCGAGGTATTTCATCTCAAGGGTGTCCTGGAAGGTGGCAGGGCGGTCGGAATCTCCGAAGATCTGGTCGATCTCCTCAATAACTTTGTCTTGGATGTCCTGGTGGACGCCCATCATGGACAAGAAGAAGCTGCTGCCAGCCGCAGTGGTGTCGTGACCCTAAACCAAAATACACTTATTAGTATCCATTAAATAAATATAAAGTGAGGAAACATATAAAAAAAATATACCTCGAACATAATAGTGTCAACTTGTTCTTTGATTTCCTCATCGGAGATTACAATTCCGCTCTGAGAGCTCTCCAAAAGCAGGTCAAGGAAAGCAAGACGCTTCTTCTGTCCAACATCATTGTCTTCTACGTCCAAGTCGTCTTTCAGGCCAGCGGCTTGGCCGAAGGACAGACCCTCAACAGAAGTGTCCTTCACTGGGGCTTCCGACGACGATGAGCCTTCGGTGTACTCTTCCAAGATGGTGGTTTTTTTGCCAGATTTGAACTCTTCCTTCTTCCTTTTAATGACCTGAGACAATATTTTTTATAAAGTTAGTACTTTTTAATTACTTAATTAGTTATTGAAGAATTAAAGATTTTAAATGATTGGTAGTTATAATCATACCTTCTTAGTAAGTCCGTGGATGGTGTCGAGGAGCTTAGTCTGAGCCTTGGCGTATTGGGTGAAGTTGAACAAGAATTCGGGTCTCAGCCATATCTTAGTGTGTCTCAAGTGGAGGATATCGCACATCTTCATAACAGCCATGGCGTATTCGAAGCCACTTTGGTCTTGGGTGCTCTTGCTTACTCCCATAGCGGTTTCTGCAGCAAATATTAATGTTTATTACCTCTCGAAGTGAAAAGAGCTATTAACCTTCAAAGGATTAGACGTGTTGCTTAACGAGGATCGTAATGGAGGCTTGAAACAGCCAACGCCGCTGATGGCGAAAACTGCCCATTAGGCGTTGCGACGTGCGAACGTGGGGGGTCGCCAAACTTGCGGTTCACCTTCTACGTACGTTTCCTCTTACACCGTCATAAAATAACAAATGCAGGATTCTTGGTACTATTATCTCCTCTTTAGACATATTATTATAAGGAAGTTGTTCTGTATAATTTATGTAATTACCTACAGTTGTTTACAACGTCCGAAGGTAACACAGTGCACACTATGCTCTAGTTATGCTGTTCCAATAAAATGCAGGTAATATTATCTTCTGAGAATATAACCTACGTCTTATTCGCGTGACAGCTGAATTATTTAATACAAAACTAGATTTCCATTTGAAATCATTTTTTATCACAAGGGTCCATGCATCAGATTGTTGCAAGTATTAGGTACTATTGAATGCCTCTGACGTTATTTGTAAGAAGCATCATGGAAAGCTCGCGAACTTTACAACATCCGATACAAACGTGTTTATTATTTAAATGAGTTTGAACACAAACTGGATTTATTGACGTCACTAGACTAAACGTGTCGTCATAATTGTTGTAAACTTAATTTTTATAATGTTCGCAATATTCCTATCTGCGCAATTTAATTTAAGAATATGTATGAATTAATTATTTGACGTTTTGATACATGTGTATGGAGATTGAAACTTAGACGCTTAATGTATTAGTTTCGTCGATTTCGCAAATGGTTGAACATTTGCGAGCAATTTGCGCAAAGATCACGAACCGCGAATGTGGACGATGCCTGTGTTGTCACCGTGTGGACAGCTACGTGACGAGAGATTGAAATAGCTTTTTATTTCGACTGTAAAATACGTGGACACTGACAAAAAATTAGGACATTTTATTGACAAATTACTATGTACATACAACCCCTTGTAAAAAAAATTGGGCATTTTTCACATTTTTAGGCATTAAAGCTTAGAAAGTAACACAAAACACGAAAGTATGCACATAAAATACAAAAACTATGGGTGCCCGTTTTTTCGCAAGGGGAAATTTATATTGGTTACCTCCAGAACGAAAAAGAATGAAAAAGTTTTATGTTTTTGCTCTGTCTTTTTGCAATCCAATATGCAGATTTCCCAGACTGCTATCTAACCACGTCGCAACTTTGAACTATTCACTGATTTGAATAAAATTGGCATTAGCACGCCCCAGGTCAGTTGAATGACAAAATCTTAATTTAATTCCACAAGAAATGCTTATGTTGCTTTACTTTTGATGTTTTAAGATTTTGTAGGTGTAAGGTAGGTAGCAATGCATGGTAAAATATACAACTACAATTTAAATAATAACACTCAGTCAATATTCGTTCGGACGGAAACGTAGGACGAGAACAGCATCATTAAACTTCAGAACAACTATAAGATAAATACATTTACTAGGCAAATTATCATTGAACAATTTAATTAATGGGTTCTTGATTAGATTTTCAATTTAACTTATGACGTTGTTATCCCGCAAGACGTACGAGATGTACATTTTAATGTCTTGGTGGCGAATCAATGAATTTTAATGTGATTTGACTTCTAATCATCATTGCACTTTTTATTGACGCTGTAGGTATGAAGTTCCCTAGTACGTTATTATAAGAAAACGGGACTTAATCACGTAAACAAAAAGTATTTTTGTAAATACCTCTGAGACCGCCTCCGAGTCTCCGTCTCTGAGTCTTCCTTTTTGAGGTATTTACAAAAATACTTTTTGTTTACGTGATTAAGTCCCGTTTTCTTATAATAATGTGTGAAAATCGCGAAAGTTTGAATGGATACTTCCCTAGTACGAGCAGTAATTATATATTTTAGTTCTTATATTTTACGTTTGTTACTTACCAAGCAGGATTTCAACAGTGCACTCGCTCATGTAGTCATGGCAATCGAAGTCAGCGCTCTCCTTCTTCAGTTTTTCAACTACAGTCCTGGAGTTAGCGTTGAATAGGTCGATGAAACTTTTCAGCACGTTCAAGTGGAAAGTTGGAGCGATCAGTTTGCGGTGAGAACGCCACTTTTGACCTGAGACAAAAGATAAATAAGTATAAGAATTGTTTAGACATACCTACCTATTTAAACGGGTACCCGATTCATGTCAATGTACTCACCAGTACTGATGAGAAGACCGTTTCCAAGCCAGGGCTTGAAGAATCTGTAGTCGTCAGCCTTGTCAATGAGAACGTGACTGCTAAGAATCAGTTCAACGTCCCGTGGGTCGTAAAGGAACACCATCAGCCTGGGGCCGATCCACAGCTTTACCATGCCCTGCTTGTCGTACGGCATGCTCTTGTTGACGAGGTTCTTGAAGATGTCTGTTAACAGAGGTACGTGATTCTGATTAGATTTTGTATCTTTGAATCTTTTGTATCTTTGACGACCGGATAGCCCAGTGGTTAGTGCCCCTGACTATGAAGCTAGAGGTCCCGGGTTCGAATTCAGGTAGAGGCAGACATTTGTATGATGAATACGAATGTTTGTGCTCGAGTCATGGATCTTGTATGTATTTAAGTATTTATTTACGTACATTATATAAGTATGTTTATCCGCTCCCTGGTACACATAGCACAAGCTCTGCTTAGTTTGGGACTGGGTCAATTGGTGTAATTTGTCCCAAGATAATTATTTATTTTATTTTATTTATTTTATATTGCGAACTGCTAAGGAGTGGAATACGCTTCCGTCGTTTGTCATTCCGGATAAGTACACCTTGGACTATTCAAATCCAGAGTGAACAAGCTGTTACTGAACCAGTGAGCTACATCTTCGGCTTCATCTGCACTTACCATCAGGTGAGATATAGGTCAATCGCTGGTCAGTTTATAATAAAAATAAAAAGAAACAATTTCGATTCACTTTTGTTTTATGCCAATTTTCCTTGTATCGAATTACTTAGTAATTTACATAAGGGCCTAAGACCAAAAAGGAAGTAAAGATAGAATTCTGAGAACAACAAAGGGAAGTCAGGCATGTGCGTATCTCAACCAGTTTGCTTGCTTCGTCGTACACGGCGAAGCTTACTTTTGACTTCAATTTACCGTTCGCAAAACTCGGGTTATTTCCCTTTATTATAAATGTAAAGCACATGTAAAGTGTTGCTTTTGCTTACCGTCGGAGCCACCGGTAAATTCTAGCGCGTTTCCGATGAGTGGTAGGCCAGGGGGTCCTTCGATTTTCTCTGCCAGTTCATACATATGCCTCCTGGACATTCTCCAGTAAGCGTACCATAAGATCAGGGCTGGTACTAGAAGCATGTAGAACAAGCTGGTTGCCGCCCACGTGCTGCTAGCGACAACACTCTCTGCCGCTGCGTAACTCATCTTGGAAAGATTTTACGTCTGTAAAAAAAGTAAATGTTTATTCAAGCATGTTCGTTAATTGATATATCCGTGGAAAATCCCGTGTTTGTTATACATTCGAGTTTTGGAATATGGCTCGCAGTCACGTAGCATACAATTTTTTTAGGGTTCCGAAGTGAAAAATAAAACGAATTTCATAAGATTCGCCATGTTGTTTGTTCGGCTGTGTATCAAGACTATTTTCTCAGGAACGGGGTAGAGGATAAAAGTTAAAAGTAATATTAAGCTATGTAGCCGTAAATAAATCATGTTTCTAATCTTCGCGATCACAATATGAAACCTTTTGAACGTAGGTACATTTTCACTCAGATCTGTAGGGCACTTCCCGTTGACGTAAAATAATTCAATTTGGAATAAATTCGAAGCCTAACTGCTTACACGAGAAAAAAAACTCTGAGAATCACTAATTGCCATTTCAAACGAGAAGAACGGGTCATTTATGCAGATACCATTAATTATTTTGTTTTTATAATTTGTATGAAACCCTTTTTGCGCGAGTCATCCTCGAACTTGGTCGGTTTTTTAAATTGTTTAACCGGTTTTTATATATGTATAAAACTAATAAATTACGAATCCTGTGCTTGGACCTCTACAAATATTATAACACAAGTACCTACCCGAAAAACTTCAAACCACTGGAACAGGTTAGAATATGTACTCGATTATGACGGCAATGAAACTGGTCTGATACGCAAATTTTATAGCTCTTAATATTACTGAATTGTACTAAGAAAATATTTGAAAGGATTATGATTATGAATTGTCGTGTAAGGTTTAAGACAAATGAAAAGTAAACCTATAGTACCCTACCCCCTTAGGGGTAGGGGTAGGGTGGTAGGGATAGGGGTACCCCTAGTACCCCTAGTAGTAGTAGTAGTAGCCTTTTAAACTACGCCTTGCTTGTGCATACAGCTGTTAGCACATACATGCAAATGCAAACTTATTCCACCAAACCACTACAAGAATTAGTTGAATTACGGCCTCACTTTGTTGTTCGCAGAATACTGTCTTTACTTTTTATTTGGTCTCAGTTTTATGGATAAAAGTAACATGTTATCACTTTTAAAATTAGTATGATGAGGTTCTATGGCGGCCCAAGAATGTAATTGGTTGACCTACTATGAACTGAAGTTTGTTACGAAACCTCTTAAAGGTTGGAATTGTTCAGTGTTAGTAGGTACCTAACCTAATGCAATAAACCTATGTTGTTTACGTATTGCATTAAGATAAATGCAGTTAATTATTGGTATAGCCTTAATCAAGGTGCGGATAACTGGTTTTGCATCTAAAGGCCCCTCGCACTAACATGCTAATTTTAAAATCGCTGGTGTCATGAGTTTCTGCAGCCATACGTGTACCTAATACAAGTGTATTGCAGTTCTATTGCAGTCGTTCCTACTGCTATACGAACTATCACCACCACACAAGGCGCTAGCGCGTTTCATATTCTATACGAGTTTGTTCTCAAAGCTACGAGTTTCAAGGATAAATTCAACATATTATATGTACTCGGTGTTATGTACTTTACATACATATATAATGTACGTAGACATATATTATGTCGCACACATATTCAGTCAAAAATCGGACAAGAGTGCAACGGGCCACGCGGAATCTAGGGTTCTGTACTAAATATCGCAAAATAGGTACATATTCAAGTGTAAGTAAACTATTAACTCGTCAATATGCAAAACCTAATATTTGTGTAAAAGTTAAAATTAGACCTTTAATGCTTTAATTTTTGCAATCTGGGGCCTTATCATAACGTCTTAATGCGTTTCAGTTTAGGTTAGCTTGCTGTCAGATTCATACTAAAAGTGGCAACTAAAACTTGAACTGAGTCGGAATTAGGACGTCATGTTAGGGCCCCTGATTATACACCAACCAAATTAATTATACAATTCATGGAAGCAAGGCGTAAGTCTTAAATTATATCTTAACCGGACGTACCTAAGTCTTTCTTTTACGAATGGTGCAAATTATGACATCGGCATTTTGTTCAAAAAGTAAAAAAACAAATACTATATTTATATTTTTTGCAACTGGCACAATTTTGTACCTGTGCAAGTAATAATTCGCCTCAACTCTAGTTCCGTTGCCTCTGCCTTATAGATTTTTCGTCTGATAACGGCTTTTAAATTATTTTATAACGCATAAAACAATTTACATTGCAGTATTTTTAAGCCCTGACGAGTTGACCCCAAGAATATTTTGATTTTTTACCTACCGACCTAGATAAAATTACAAAATATCTGGTGTATGTTGTGACATATTTTCTTGGAACGTCGACCAGCCATTAAAATTGGCAGTAAACAAAATTGACCTTCGTGTATCTGAGCAAATCTATAATTTAGTTTCTTTCGCAAAGGTTTACGAAATGGTCACATTAGTTATGCCGATAAATATATTTTTGTATGTTATTTGTTAAATATACGCTTGGCTTAGTAATTATACGTAATAATAATATATTATACCTTGAGGAACAATTTTTTAGACTAGAATAGAATATAATATATTTATTTGCAAAGAATAAGTAGGTAGATATAACAATGTCATTGGGTGGCACAGAGACTTATTCTGCTATTTGTACAATTTTATCATACTAGCATGCAAATTTATTATTTTTTTTGGATTGCTTACATTATACAAAGTTATCTTGCAAGAGGAAATCATTTACACTATTGTAGTTTTTTTCTATCAGTATCTGCATTAACCTATTTTTAAATATATTTAGGGGTAGCTCCTTTATGTACTTTGGTAGCTTGTTAAAAAAATTTAGACACATAGCAGCGCAATGTTTCCTATATAATGCGGTATTTATTTATTTATTTACTTAAGGAGAACCAACAGCTTACAACACAATATAAGAAATGACAATAGCGACACAGAGCCAATTATAGAATCTCACAGATAATGGCAATGTACATGTTTAAGCTTAACTTAAACGAGATAACGCGCACTATATCAAACAACACAAATTATAAAATTGTAAGTAGGTACTTATTTCTCATTAATTAATAATAATACTAGCTTCTGCCCGCGACCTCGCCTGCGTAGATTATAAATTATAAACCTTTCTCTTGAATCGCTCTATCTATAGGCATCAGAATCCGTTGCGTAGTTTTAAAGATCTAAGCATACACAAGACAGTGGAAAGCAACTCTGTTTTATACTATGTAGTGGTTTTACTTTTATTATTACAGGCCGCAATAATTTTGTAACGGTTTTGGCAATGAGATAAATAGCAAAACGAATAGAAAATTAAAACACAGATAGCTTGATTAATTTCTCATTTGTTTATGACGAAGTTATGGATAGTTTATTAGATTTCGGGCATAAAGGGCCCAATCGTAATCGAATGGGGCATCGACCAATCCTACTAATATTATAAATGCGGATGTTTGTGACGATGTGACGTTGTGAGTGAGTGTGTATGTTTGTTCCTTCTTCACACTAAAACGACTGGTCGGATTTGGATACAATTTGGAATGTAGATAGCTGGCACCTAAGATTGAAACATAGGCTACTTTTTATCACGGAAAATTGCACAGTTCCCGCGGGTTAGCGATAAACATGTCAAAGGTCGTAGCTGCCTAGAGTCGCGACGTAAATAATTATTGCAGAATATAACTATCAACATCAGTTCTTCAATCTAATTCTACGCGGACGAAGTCGCGGGTAGAAGCTAGTATAAAATGTTCAAGATCAGGCGATCGAAAGTGTTCAGCAAAACAGTTCTCAAAGTCGCTTTGAGAGGCTTTCTCCAAAGCAGTCAGATATGTAAAATATTAAAAATAATAAAATTGGGGACAATCTTGTATTTAGATTTAAGTAGAGTAAATATGAGTGTATTTATGTATTGGAAAAGGTAATGGCAACGTGATAAATGCTAAATTATATACAAATTCTTGTAATCTTCAATATAATCTTGTTTTTTTTTTTCTTCTTATTTAGATGGGATTTTTGAAAAATTTTACATTCTCTGATATTCTTACACTGTCTTGTCAGATGCGCAGCATATAGTTGCGTGTGTGCATTTTTATTTCCGTAGCTCACTATTTCCATAATATCAGTTATATTATATTTATTCGTATGTTTAATTATGTCTAAGTTTATAACACTTACTTTTATTATACAAATACAATTTTATCAAGTTACGGTAAGACAATTAAGTAAGTTTTTAAAATTAACCATTTATTTTCATTCCAAATTTTGAACAAATAAAAGAACAATAAACACACAAACAAACTCACAGAAAAATTTGTTATTATAATTTTGATTCCAAATCTGGCACAGAAATGAAAACTATTTAAATTTAAAATGTCACTCGCACACAATACTGATTTATTATAAACTCAAATTTCCCTACCTTTATTTTCGAATACACCCTTTCGTCCGGTCAACACTTAATTAATCACTAGCACGATAGCCCCAAAGGACGACGCCGTCGATGTCTCACGTGAGACTATTTACGAAACTCCTGCGCACCCATCTAATATACACGCTCGTGGCGTCACTAGCGGACACAACAGTGTACCCTAAAGTCGTACATAACCGATACATATTAGATATGCAAAAGTTAAATGTATCGGTTTGGCGTAAATAATTGTAATTCGACGTGATAATAACAATTAAAAATCACAGTTCCAATGTGCCCATTGGGCCCTGTGAATAGAAATAAACTTTTAGGGAAAGTTATGGAACTGCGCAACTGCGCTGTGTTTTGTTTTTACAAGTTACAAGATTTAGTATATTAACTTGCAACGTATGTATGTACCTATGTGGTTGTCGGGGTGGAATCTTGGAACTCAATTTTGGAGCAGATATAAAATAAATACAATTTTGCAGACTTGTATAAGCCAGATGACAATATAATAATCTGGTAGTGGAATTCTGGTGGTCCAGCCAGGATCGTCTCAGGAGGGAACTCTTCAACGGTTTGTCCGTTTCACTTGAAATTTGGTTCACATACGTAGGATGGATTACAATGCAAGTTACAGTCAAAATATTTTTTTAGGTTATATATTATTCTTGTGTACAGTCGCCATCAGATATATCGTAGCGGGCGAGGTCCTCAAATATTTCGGAGCAGCATTAAATTTCAATTAATTCGTTACACTAAATATGGTTAATAACATCGGAACACGCAATCCGTCATAAATATAAGAGCAGCGACTTTTCAATAAATTCGGGACGTTCAATGAGCTAAAAATATCAGGAAGTCCATATCGTCAAAGGTATCGACGCAGTCAGGCTGATCATAAATATCGGAACATATGTGGAAAATAAACCTTACGTACATAATAATAGATTTGAATTCCAAACAAAATACAAATAAGGCTCAAACGTCATGCCAAAATGAAAGACAATGTCACCTAAATAGTGTACGCGTCTGCATGCATAATTCACCGTGTTAGTAACATAAAACCTTTTTTGTTGTATAAAGATTAAATTGTTACTGGCCACTAAATTGCCAAACATACTTTGTTACGAATATTTTTTTCTTCTTCTGCTGTTATATAAGTCAAAGCATGTAGTTCTATTTTATAAAACCAATTTTATTATAACACACTGTAATTTAAACTGTTTGTCACAAAGTTAAGGTACATTTTCCAAAAATGTTCCGATCTTTATGGTCAGTCTGTCTGCATCGATACCTTTGACGATCTGTGATGTCCCGATTTTGATCAACCTTACAGTGTATCGAATTTATTGAAATTTAAGGCTGCTCCGAATTATTTGAGGGCCTCGCCCGCTACCATATATCTGATGGCGACTGTACTCGAATTTATTTGTTGACACTTACGATCCACATAATAAGTTTCTTATTGTTCTATATTCTTTAATATTATGTTACAACACAAAAAGGCAGTTTAGCACTTCATTTAAAATTATATCTACCATTTTTTTTTAAATCTGCATAACTTGGGATTTCCTTTTTAAAAAAGTGTATTTTTTGTGACTATATACAGAGTTGTGTGACATTTTTGAACTACGTTCAATGAAAATACCCTTTGGTTTACAATTAAATATCTGAGTAACGTGTGCCCTAAGAATCTAACTTAAACTCTATCTCTATTATACCCGCTATACCCATGATTTATAAGTTTTATAGCGTTTACGTACCTGTGTAATAACTGTGTGTGTAGTTTTTGACCAAAAATGATCGATAATGGGAGTGGACTGTATAGAATAGACGAAAGCTCGGAAGCGACAAAAAAGGAAAATGAGGGTAAAAATTAAAGAGAGGTGAAGCAGGAATATTACCGGAAAGTCTGGAGTAGATACGAAATAAAATTGATCTAGTGCAAATGAATGAAAGGCTGCCGCCAAAAGCTCTCTCCTGAACTTTGTGCGTCTGCGGCTCAGCAGAACCCGGGGGCGTCAGTAGCGGCACCGTTGGTCGGAGTCTTCAGTTCTTCGGAATTACCGTCAACTCTTACCTCAAATGCTGCACTTAGCCTTTGGGTTTGTAGCCAGATGACACGCAGGGAGAGCAGCGGCACAGAATTTACACGTAAACTATTTCTTTTAAAGGAGGAATTTAAAAGGTTGAACGTTGCAACTGGCAGCGTAACGACTTTTATTTAAATCTAAGGATAGCTGCGTAATAATCACACACAGTTATTACACATTTATTTTTGTTTTAATTTTATTTTAAAAACTAATAGATTTGTCGTCGCGCTCCACCACGTGCCGTCTTGGTAGAGGTTAACCTTTGGCTAGTTCCGTCCTCGTAATGGAAATGTCTATTAAATTAACTACCAATATAAAGTCTTGGAGATAAACCACCTTCTCATATAAAGTAAAACAATCAATGCTACAGCAAATCAACTTGGATTCATAATTAATCTTACTTCTTATTGATAGAATAACGGGCTAGTCGGAAACACGAGAATTATGTGTAGGCACAAAATTTTAGTTTTTCTATGAAACTCTACCTACCTACCTACCTACTATACCTATTGAGCAAAAACAAAAATGACACGGTTTAAACTGTCAAATTTGTTTACCTCTAGGCGTTATGTAAGTTATGTTTTTGCTTAACGAATGGTCCACGTTTTGCTTAAGTAGGTTATGTCGTCTGTCACTATATCATATAGGTACCATTGTATGTGAATTACGTACTGAATAAAAATACCTACATGAACATCTTGTACAAACAGAGATAAATATATAGCTCTAAGGGCTGGGGACCTCTTCTAGCTTTTGAAAAGCACGGCAGAATGAAGTAGGTAGTTGCTCTAAGTGGGGATTTTAATTCGAAATACTACCAAAATAAAGTGTCAGTGTTAAAAAATAGCCAAGTTAATATAAATCCAGTGTTAGCAGAGCCCTGCTCCTAAGCAAAATGTATCTATGCAGTGTAAGATCATTTTATATTGGTTATTTGTATAAGTAGACAGATAGACATAAAAAATATATTTTTTTAATAGGTATTTGTTGTTATAGCGGCAACAGAAATACATCATCTGTGAAAATTTCAACTGTCTACTAGACAGTGTCTAGATATCACGGTTCATGAGTTACAGCCTGGTAACAGACGGTCTGACAAACGGAGGGACAGTGAAGTCTTAGTAATAGGGTCCCCTTTTTAACCCTAAAAACGGCCACTAAAGTGTCGCTAGCATTCTGTCATCAGTTTTCCCTAAAATTGTTATTGCTTTCTTTAATTATCTTAATACTAGCTGTTGCCAGCGACTTCGTCTGCAAAGAATTCGTTTATGGCTATCCCGCGGGAACTACGCAATTTTCCGGGATAAAAAGTAGCCTATGTGCTATTCCAGACTTTTCTCTATCTATGTGCCGAATTTCATCCAGATCCGTTGGGCCATTCTGGCGTGATTGAGTAACAAACAAACATCCATCCATCCATCCATCCATACTTTCGCATTCATAATATTAGTTAGATTATAAGTAGCTGCATTCTACATCATCGTATGGTTTAGCGATTATTATCTTTCCAATAGCCACGCTACAGCTATTAAAAATGGCATAATGAATAGGCATATTAACATTTAATTAACTTGGTCATTAGTGTAATGACCCTTAAAATCTAATTTTAATTGCATAAACTGTAAGTTGTATTTTATAGAATCAGGCGTTACTTTGCGGAGGTCCATTTCAATGAACACAAAATATTTACCTTGCTACTCCGCTACTTACGTGCAAGATAACCAAGCTTGTGCGAAATATGTACGTTTTGCATGCAAGCCCTCCCACCACTACTACCACACAAAACGCACACAAATCCCACAAACTTAATTAATCCTAACACCACACAAACACTGACGCGCGTTTCGATCCCTCTACGGGATCATTCTCAAAGTTAGAGCACAACCGATGCACATGCGAACCAACGTCGTACTAATTTGTAAAACTATAAATAAACTAAATGCACCCACATTCGTATATTATCAAACTACCCTCTTATTTATAATTTTAATTAGCCATCAACAACTACCTTCATAAATTTTTCCGACTACAACAAAAACAAAGAGGGTTATGTATTTAACAAAACAATTTTACTATTCATCAAAATGGACACGCAACAAAGGTGACGACACCAAGTTCACCTGTTCGTTAATTATTGGAGCACTATTGTTGTACCTAATTATTTCCAACTGCTCTAAAACATCCAACCGTAAACCCTTTTCACAAAAATGCAAAACATCAAATGCTGACATCAGCATTTCATTCAGCATTTGATGTTTTGCATTTTTGTGAAAAGGGTTTACAGTTGGATGTTTTAGAGCAGTTGGAAATAATTAGGTACAACAATAGTGCTTCAATAATTAACGAACAGGTGAACTTGGTGTCGTCACCTTTGTTGCGTGTCCATTTTGATGAATAGTAAAATTGTTTTGTTAAATACATAACCCTCTTTGTTTTTGTTGTAGTCGGAAAAATTTATGAAGGTAGTTGTTGATGGCTAATTAAAATTATAAATAAGAGGGTAGTTTGATAATATACGAATGTGGGTGCATTTAGTTTATTTATAGTTTTACAAATTAGTACGACGTTGGTTCGCATGTGCATTGGTTGTGCTCTAACTTTGAGAATGATCCCGTAGAGGGATCGAAACGCGCGTCAGTGTTTGTGTGGTGTTAGGATTAATTAAGTTTGTGGGATTTGTGTGCGTTTTGTGTGGTAGTAGTGGTGGGAGGGCTTGCATGCAGAACGTACATATTTCGCACAAGCTTGGTTATCTTGCACGTAAGTAGCGGAGTAGCAAGGTAAATATTTTGTGTTCATTGTAAGTTGTAGTGTACAGGCTATTCGATTTATTATAAATCAGAGCACTGACACAAATAATGTGCTTTAATATTAATATTATTAGAACCTTATTATTATCTAAACATATTAAAACGGCTGTCATGCCAATCCACTCCCAAACACGGTCAGTTCTAACTGATCCAATCGGCAGCGTCAAGCCGATTGGACAATAGGAAGGATGGGATGGTATGGCCAACATTAGCCAACGGTTTAAAGATATTCCTCAGAATCTGCCAAGAAATCACTAACCCGTGGGGTGCACCGGACCAAACAATGCTTTTCCCCACGGACTGTTCCAAAAATGAACCGCAGCTCTTGACCACACACGGAGGCACACCTTAGGTATGCACACTTGATAAACTTCTGTAAAAGTGTTAACTTAAAATTCGTTTAGGTACCTATTTACACAGTCAAAATATGCTTTTTCTAAAAGTGGTCTTTGTGATTTGTTAAGATTTGGGTATTAGTTTATTTTATTAAGGGCCGATTTTTCAATCCTCAGATAAGCACTTAACTGACAGATACACATAGAGTTGTTCATCGAATCGGGCCTGCTACGATTGAAAAATAGGACCTAAAACTGAAATCACAGTTTAAAAGCCAATGTGTATCAAATAGTCTTACAAACAGATACAATTGCTTTCACATACAGTATTAGTATTATGAATTGCTCTTAGTCACGTAGGTATGTAGGAATCGAAATACGTGCTCCAAGCTACTTAATACCTTTAATAATGAACTGTAAAGGCAAAAACTAAAATTATTAGGATACGAGAATAAAATAATATATCATTGACGCCGCTAGGCAGTCGTGCATTATTATTATTTTTATTTTCTTATTTATTATTTTTTTGTATTTGAATTTTTTTAATTATCCTACCTACTAATACCACTTCTTATTATTTTTGTATGTACCTAACTAACCTCTATGGATTCTGTCCGAAATAAATGGTTTTTATTATTTTATTATTATTATGAAACTGATATACAGGAGGTCCTGTAAGTACTAGATACGACAAACTTAAGTGAGAGATACGTGGGTAGGTTAGCTTAGTAAAAGTCTCACTGCTTTCGTTAATTTTTCCTCTTTTATAGAACTTTGTTTTGCTAACGTATTTTTTCTATATTTGGTAGATGACCTGCCTTTCTATCTCCCCCTTAAGTTTGTCGTATTACTTATGGGACAGCCTGTATATATTTCGATCATCGAAGTAATAGTACGGTTCTTGTCTGCTAATAATGTTAAAAGGGAACCTTTAGCCTTTCCTCTCGGGAAATTAGCTCAAGGGAATTCACTCAGATGAAACGAATTCAATTTTCTCCCGGCAGTTGTCAACGACTAACTGGATACCTAACTCGGACCTTATAAAATTTACTTAAAAATAGAATTTGGAAAAATAGAATCCCAGATTTTTTTTCTCCTTCGCTTTATTTTGATCGTTCAAAGCATAGAAGTCGAAATTTAAAAAAAAAAATGTCTATTGAAAAAGCAAAGCGCGTAAAAAAGTAATGTGGCATCTGGGATCTTTTTACTAACGCAAAAAATCTAAAACATCTTAGACAAGACATAAATGTAAATTTTCTGTAAACTGACATGTTATGAACACCATGTTCATTTATGTGTGTTCTATTTAATTTTGAAGGTTCATCAGAATCAGATGTCGAGAAAATATATTGCCCGCTAGAATTTAAAAACACATCATTACTAAAAGTGATATCCACGCTTAACTAAAGAAAAAAAGTAGAATGTACCAGCTGCTTCTCTTCCCGCGCAGATGTTAAAAGCCCATCGAGGGAATGGGCAAAAATCTTAGGAATAATAGGTTATGCGGCTAGCAACCCGTCACTATTTTGATTCCCCTTTCCACTTCCACGTATCCGCCCATAATCATGCTAAGCGTGGCCTTTAGGTCTTGTTACCTTTGGCTCTGTCTACACCGTAAGGGATAAAGACGTGATTTATATATGTATGTATATGTATATCCATGCAAATGAAATCACGATCGCTAGTTAGCTATAAAATTACAAATTAGATGTGTTATTTTAAAAACAAACCAACCGTAGAAAGAAACCAATATATTTTTGACGGGTGATTGTCTTAATTATTTATTTCCAGAGGCGTCATTATAAGTCAAAGGCCATGGCTAATTAATGAAATTTTCGTGATTCAATTGTCCCAAACTGATAATGACAGGTAACGACGCCTAGAGCAACCGAAGCGTAGGTATAGGTTCGCCATTTAAATTAAATCTACATAAAATATGCTCCTTCTATACGTTCGTTACTCACCACTAATATACCTATGTAGTTTTAAAATAAGGTAGGTAATTGACAAGTAGTTAAGAAACGGTGAAGCCAGGCCACTATTTCATCACCTTGACAATTGTCGGTGACAAGTGACAATTCGAATGCAACGCCTATAGTCTATTTATTTTAGCTAGATACTAAAATGACATTACCGCCTACCGGTGTTGCCTGTTTTTTGCAATTCAAAAATAGTGATGTGCCACTAATACTATCGAAATTTAACGATAAATAAAATTTAGTTTAGATTTTTGTATGTATAAGCTATTGTGATAAACTAATAAACCTTTGAATTGGCTTGATTATGATAGAATCGTATTTTTTTCTTAAAATATAACATGACCAAACCTCTTGTATTCAGACCACAATCATTGTCGATGGTTTCGAGTACACCTACACCACTAAACAATAAAAGCTGGTATCATTATTTCACAATTTGACATTTGCAATTGTCAATTTAGTATCTAGTTAAAATAAATAGACTTTATTCAATATGAAACCAACCGGCGTAGATTCTTTTCAACTTTGTAATTTAAACAGAACTGTCACTTATCGCTGACAATTGTCGCATTGGTCAAATAAGGGCCATATTGATGACGTCTGATGTTAAGAGTACTTAATGCAGTAGCGTTCTTTATTGTTCGCTACGAGCTCTGAACTTCAGAGGGGCTACTCCGAAATTCAATATTCGAAGTCGTACCGTCTCTTTCACTCACCAATTAATAACTAATAATATGAGTGGAATGGCACCAAACGAACTTCAAAAATCGAATTTCACACTATGAGCACAGCACTGCGGTGTGGCAGCATACAATTTTCCCAAGAAAGTCATCACTAAGATCCAGATCGTCAAACGACGACCGTTTCGCATTTGTTACCGTTACCAACGTCATAGCCTTATGATAATGATAACTATTCCAATGACATAACGGCACGTTAAGAAATATATACTTACTGCTACTGCCTCACTGTAGTATTCCGAGAGCTGGTAGACATTTTAGAGTAGGTATTTGAGACAGCCGAAAAACTTATGGTAGTTACTTAAGTTACTTAACATAAAAAACTGACCTGACTTAATCGACCCTTTAATTACATCAAACGTTCACTTTACCTATTCTATAGGCTTATTAAATATACTCCTTTTCTGTTACTTACTAATAAAAATCTGTTCTAATCTTAACCTTCCACTAATGTTTTTTTTTGTATCACCAACAATGGTATCACTTTACAACATCTGGTTACGAGTAAGTTGTATAACTGACTTAATATATAATTGTCTGACTTATTTATTTTATCACTCTTCAGATGTTAAATGCTTAATGTTAAATGTTTGCGCAAAAAAATGCATCATGATTGTGTCAACAATCTGTTAAGCCTAATCTCTTAAGTCAGTGTTTTGTATTTAAGTAGATGTTATATAAAGAAAGTATACCAAATTACAGGTTTTTACACGCTGCCTCAAACATCTATTCTAAAAATGTCTATCAGCTCTCAGACTAAGATTTGCTGATGCAAGTAAGTCATCAGACTTTATAGTTTGTCACATAACAACGCATATTGTGTAGGTACTTGTGGATAGGGTTACCAGGTGAGAAATAATAAGTCCAGAAATACACAGATTTTTTGGACATCGGTATTTTTGATGGAAAATTTAATGAGAGAGACGTAAAGAGTTCGTATTTTGCTTTTTGCCTAAACAAGGTGATCCCTAAAAAAAGAGCAACAAGAAGAAAAATTAATGGCGGTCTCATGTTTTTGTCTACACTACAAAATTCTGTAATTAGGTATCATTAAACTATCTAAGTTAGTTGATTTGATCTCCCAGTTGACAGCTAAAATAATTTTAGCAATACGCTCGTCGTAATTCTCTCTGTTTGTTATTGTATTTTTTATCACTTCATGTGAATTAAAAGTTTGTATTAATACAAACCAGTTACAAAGGTTTTGCATAATTGTAAAACACAAACTAATTCAAGGTAGGTAAAATGTTCTATAAAATGGTCTATAGCCATTATAAACTTAGTATAGCTGTCGCGTTCATAACATAAAAGCTAATAAATATATATGTCCTTATCTAACCAGTAGGCGAACGTGAAAGAGATGGATATTTTTTGTTACTTAACTCCGTTACTTATATCCGAAATATTATTTGGGTAAGTTTTCTAGGACATCAACATAGGCACACTAGAATACAAAATGGCGGACGTCAGCTTAGGTAATACAATTATAGAATAGAACATTGTGTAACATTAATGATTTGCTAATTTAAAGTGTATTTTTATAACATGAAGGTCAAAACAAGAGCTAGATGACCGACTATTTTGAATTTAATTTAATTTTTGAGTAAAGGCGTACGGAGTTCCGGTTTATGTAATGAGTTTCCTGCGATGATGTCCCAAGTCCTATCGCTACTTACTCTTTAGAAATATTGGTAGTCTTTTAAGCATTTCAAGGCAACATTTCGTTACGATGATACAAATCGTCACTACATTGAAAAAATCTCGTATCTCGGAATTCCTAATCTCACGAAGCGAACTTTATTGACTGTGCTTTAAGGTTTAGTTTTGTTTGAATATTAATTTAAGATACGATTTTGTTTCAAAGTAGTGACGAAATGTCGTACACCACCATCTACAGAGACAGAGTGGAACTTTTTTATATGAATTGTACATCTAGACAATATGATGATTACATGGCGCCCGCTTCATACCGCACTTTAATTGATTCCCGAAATTTTTTTACTGCACATTCAAGGCCATTTTCCATTCTTCAATTTATGTATCGGCACCGAATTCAAGTGCTCCGTAACCTGAGTCCGTAACCTATTGTAATTTTATTTTCTTGTATGTATGGAAAATTTATGCTGGATACAAGATTAAATATTTTGTCGGGTCTGAATATCGAAAAATCTGGTTGTATCAAACTTCGCATGCGAACGCCCTATTAATCGGCAATTTGTTGTGGAATCCTTTATCCGTGTGAGTATTACGTAGGTAGCGTTGACGTAAACATTCGGATAACCTGTTCGAGAGGTAAATTATTTCGTTTTTTTTTCTTATTTTTTTTATATTTAAAAGTATGTTGTATCCCAAAACCAGATTGTTTTTTTATGTCGATGATACAATCAGCAATTGATGTAGGTAGCTTAACGTGCAACGACTATTTGCCAAGAGAGTAAAAAATTTCTAAACGACACTGAAAATTAGAACACATAGAAAAATCCGAAAAGTAAAGCTATGGCCGGGAATCGAACCCGGGTCCTCGTCATTCCGTGACGCGTGCTATACCCCTACACCACCCATAGTAGGTAAATCAAGTAAGAGAGTAAAAGCTCATGAAATAGTTCTGCTTAAGTACTTTATATCTGCTGCTGACGGTATATACATTTATTTATTCATTTGTATGAAATAGAGTGGCAAGTGAGCTTGGGCCTTCTGGGCCTCATTTTATAAAGCTATAAGTTACAATTTACAAGCGGAAGTCTCTTTTTTTTCTATTTTATGTATAGGCATGATTAACAGTTTTATTTAACATAATCCTGAAAAAAGCCGTGGTAGCCGAGTTGGTTCGAATCCCGGGCTCGCACCTCGGAGTTTTCGGAATTTGTGTGTGAAATTACATTACATTTGAAATTTACCACGAGCTTTTCGGTGAAGGAAAACATCGTTAGGAAACCTTCACATATCTGCGATTCAATGCTCAGTTTGTGCGAACTTATTATTACTTGGGAAGTTAAAAAAAAATAGGTACCACATTTTATTTCCCACAATTTGAAAATATTGCGTTTTTTCTGATCATCAACGAGATATAAAAAAGAGCCCTCAATTTTACATAGTAATTTTCGCTTTCGACTTTGTTTCCTCCATACACCTCATCACCATCATGTCAGCCGAAAGACGTCCACTGCTGGACATAAGCATCCCCCAAGGCTCTCCCAAGCCAAGGCTCATACATATCTACTACATGTATGCAAAGTAATAAAACTCACCTGAGTACACATTTTTTTCTCGTATAAGAATGACTATAGTGTTATTGATTCTGAGAAGAAATACCAAAATAAAAAAATTCAAAATCTGAGAAAAAAATACTGCAATTTTTAAAAATTAATTTGAGTAAAGAATTGACCAGTGGACGGACGTAACCGCGCTCATGTAATGAATACTTATCTTATTAGATATTACCCGAGGCTATTGCCCGTCTTTAGTATGAAATCATCAATGACACCGGCGCGCGTTTTATTTATTTACAATTAACAAAAGCTATCTGAACAAGTTATCGTAAATAGCTTCAGCGCTTTATTTTACTACTTAGAAGTAAGCTATTTAATCATTTACAAGCTACAGAATTGCATGCATATTAGGACAATGAACGATGACACGTGTACGTGATATGTCCTATGACATACAAGTAGGAACGTTTTATTGAGTGGTCATAACAAGGTCTTAGGTTGCAGAACAGGTTGCGCCAACGGTCATGCGATCTTGAATTTATAAATGGGAATTGATAGTTAACAGAGCAAAACAACGGAGAATGATGTCTGAAAAATAACAGAAAAGCAAATATTTCTTTATTTTTTTAAATTCAGAACACAAAGTCATCCACCCACTACTGGCACATAATAATCCATCTTAGTCCTCTAACGCAGCTCACGCAATCATGTGGGTTTTTATGTCAGGGTTTTTTTTTCAATTGATTTAGATTATTTAGATCTCAAAGGCTTAGGCTGGCAACGCATCTGCAATCCTCTGGAATTGGTGATGGGGTTTAAGGTTCTTATTTATAAAACAATTTATTATATACACAACATACTACACCAGGGGCCTTACCATGACGTCCTAATTCCGACTCAGTTCAAGTTTTAGCTGTCACTTTTAGTATGTATTTGACAGCGAGCGAACCTAAACAGAATCGCACTAAGACGCCATGGTAAGGCCCCTGTAATCGTTCGAAACCAAAACAAAGTTGTTGAGAAGCACCATGCAACCTACTTGAACACTTTGACATCTACTGTGGCTTTATGATTCTGTGACCTAAACATTTCTTAAACACTATGGCTCTTTCTATGCACTATGGCATAGAAACGTCAAACACTCGTCAACAACTTAGATTTTTTACATGTGAAAAATTATCGTACCTAATTAGTGAAATTCGAAATGAAGAAGCAGAATCTTAATTCGACGACATCACCAACAACAAAAAGGGCACAACCTGTGCCTTCGTCCAAAACAAACGCAACCCTCCATAATTTGGAAAAGGAAGCCAAAGTACCCGTAGATGCGAAAGACTCTAAAGCAGATTACGTAGCAAGTGCAGCCTTCAAATCAGAAATTGAAAGGTTTATCGAAATTTCAAAATACTTTTCCAGCCCTTTAAGAAAAACAGCTTCGTATATTTGCGAAAATCAACTAGTCACGTACCCAAACCCATGCAGAATCGAATACAAGCGAGGCGGTGTTACGACAGAGCATATCAAGTTTTCAAACATCACATTAGAACCGGTTTACATTAAACTTTATAAAGTGACCCCTGACTTGGAGCAACTTAAGTTTATTAATTTGTCCTTATCGAGGTGCATGAGGGTCCCTCCTGGCTTGTCCTATAATCTCGGTTTTGTGTACGATGACGTCAACGAGAAGCCATCGTGCAACGCGACGATGATATTCGTCGCGTCGAGAAAAAGTAGCACTCCATGTTATCACATATGCGAGATTGATCTGCAAATTGACCAGCAAAAAGTGAGATTGGCTACATTAAAGTCATAGTGAATCAATATCCTTTGCTGAAATTAAATAGAACTTGGTACTGTAAAAAAACCACTAGGTGTGGTGTTTTCTTAATAAATATCGATGAACAAATTCTCGCCGCACCTAATCAGTGTTTGGTTATGAAAAATAATACGGTAATGTTGTTTTTTCTTTACTGCATTTAGAACTCTATGGAAAGTGCTGTTAACAATATTGTTGTTTATTAGATTGTCCTGTTTATATTTTGTATAATTTTCGAACACATACAAATTCTTAGTAACACTATTATAATAGTTTATTATTCAAGAAACCCGTTCATCTCGTATCCATTGACGCATAAAATGCAGGCTTTTAAGTTGATGATAAAACCGGTAGTTGCAATTAATATACAAATGCAAACCTGTCCCTGTATTGGCTAATATTCATATAGTCCTTCTCATCGACTTCGATGGCAAATTACTTAAATAATCCCCAGTCCCGGTCCCTTTGACCGCCAGAGTCATCCAGTCGTGACAGCCAATGGAATGCCTCACACGCCACAGTCATCAATACATGACCAACACTAGTCGAAACAAAACCTTCTACAATGAAAATAAAATCCTTATTTCTCTACTAGACGGTTTGTTCCGTGGCATACCATACAGAGCCCGTCACTTCATTCGTAGTGTGGCCATAGTGTGGCAGTCAAGAGGTTAAATCAATCGCAGGGGATGTAATAGAGCTATTTCCTTGTCTTTTCTGGAGTTGGAACTGCAATCAAAACTGGTGAAGTAAAGTATTTGGTAGATAGTACAGTCGTGTACATTTATAGATTTTGCCCTTTATTTGACAACATTTCATATTTCTGAGCCTATAATTTTAATAGTTCTCTCTATTTTGTTTGAAAAGATGAACATGCTGACAGTTTAATTTTTTCGCTAGGATGTGTACTTAATTTATAATTAATTTATTAATTTTTGCTTATTCTAAAAGGGCGTAACTCCGATACTATCGCAGAATAGACACTTATTTTTGTCTTTTCTTTATAGAAAAAAAACTGACGTCAATTTCCGTTCAATTTTAAATTGTCAATGTCAGGCCTTATTCTCCGATATTCGATTTTCGAGGTTCGCTTCGTGCTGTTCCGCTCATACTAATATAGTCATTAACTTGAGAGTGAGAGAGAAGGTATGCAACGAACTTCAAAAATAGAATTTCAGAGTTGCCCCCCTTGTACTTACTTTGAAGTTGTCAAATACAAAATTATGGTCGCTTATTTTTTCTCGTGAAAAAGGCAAAGGCATTTCACCTATCCTGTGGTAGAATTGGTAAAATTAAGACATGTTATTAATTAATTTTTATTTTCTATAATAAGCAATATTAAAATTATATATAAACATATTGCAGTGATCAAGAGGCAAAATGCTTTGGAACACATACATTTTCATGTGTTATAGAAATGAAATGTTGTCATGTTCCAAAACGTTACACCGTGTAGTTAATACAATATTAAGTAAAACTTTAAACTGGATAAACTGCTTCATCTCATCTCATTTTAATGAAGGTTAAAATGCTGGTCAGCGTAAGTTTTTTTTGTTACTTGTTTTACAGATCTATTCATTATATTCTATACTATCTAAGTATACTTATTATCTGTGGTCATATTATTTGAAAAGTTAACGCAAACGCGGTCCCTTGATCGTTTTTGCGTTTATTGCGTAAAACTTACGCTTGAGTCTCAGAAGCCTGATTTTTGAAAGTACTCGATAGTACAATTTAATAGTGATAAAAGTCTATGCATTGCTATAAACTATGCAGCTATAGGTCAAAATTGTTCCTCATGCAGTGTTCAGTATCATAATCCGCAAGCTCAAAGGAGGTAAACAAGTTTAGTGTCGTCGAAATATTCCACGATGCATCTATTTTTAGATGCGAGAATGATTATTTATTTTTAAATGTTAACGATACTAAATTTAAAATAGAACGATCTCTGCCGTATCCGCTTTCAACTTTTAAGTTGTTCCTGTTTGGTCCGGTACTCGTATCTCATTATCATCTCAATCGTCTCAACCGTAACTGTTGCAGGAAGGTTGCAGGCTTTACAATAGTCAAAAACCTTACTGTGAACGTTACAGTGCAGATGATACCCGTATTTTAAAGGCCCAAGTTACTCAAGGTTCCTATTGATTGAGCGTATACACTTGATAGTTTACAGAAACGGTTCTTGTGATAAGTATACATTATTTTGCATGAAATCTTTCTAATGAGCCTAGTAGACATGCATGCATTGCATTTTTACCGTCATTTTGTAACCAAAAAGTGGCATTGTTATTGATAAATTTACCTTAATTGTTAACGCATCCTTGAATAAGATCTTCCGGTCAGATCATCATAATTCCGTAAAATTTAAGGTTGATTGTTACATGCATCTTTTAGGTGAAAATAGCGTTGTGATTGAACATAATATACGAATTTATTCAACAAGATAACTCGTACCAAGATTGGGTACGAAAAACTCTTCAAGATTTTAGGATGCCCTTCTTCTACCGCACAATAAATCGGTCTAATCTTGGAACTTTGCGACGTCGGATGGATTGCGGTGCGATCTCGAACTACAAAATGGAATGTCCTTGGGTAACGAAACCATCTTGTTTCTCAAAATGCCAACAGAGTAGCGATAATATTGCGTTTTTTTATGGTTAGGGTAAAGTGTAGAAATCAGGCCGCTATTTCTCCAACTCGACAATAATTGTCGGTGGCTATTGACAATTCGAAATGCAATGCGTATTCAATTTGAAGCCAACTGGGCCCTATTTTATAAAGCTACAAATTACAATTTACAAGCGCAAGTCTCTATCTAACACATAGGGTCAGAAAGAGACTTCCGCTTGTAAATTGTCACTTGTAGCTTTATAAAATAGGGCCCTGGCGTAGATTTTCTTTGAGTTTGTAATGTAAAGAGAATTGTCACTTGTTGTCATCGACAATTGTCGTATCTGTGAAATATGGGCCTGACATAATAAATCCTACTAATATTATAAATGCGAAAGTTTGTGACGATGTGGCGATGTGACGATGTGAGTGAGTGAGTGTGTATGTTTGTTCCTTCTTCACGCTAAATCGAATGGACGGATTTGAATAAAATTTGGAATGTAGGTAGCCGGCACCCTATATTGAAACTTTGGCTACTTTTTATCCCGGAAAATTGCATAGTTCCTGCGGGATAGCGATAAACATGTCATCAGTTCTACGCGGACGAAGTCGCGCGCAGAAGCTAGTATATTATAAATGCGTCATAAATATGTGTGATACTGCATTTTATTATCAACAGGATAAAGACCGCAAACCTTTAACGAGCTCCAGATATTTCGACGCAGATGCAGCACGCATTATGATCACGGGTAGACAAACAAAATTGCAGTCTAAAATCTTTCTGCAACGCAAGTATTATCTTAGGCATAATAGTTGATTTTCCAATCTTGTTAAAATAAAATCGGGCTCGATTCATACCCTCAATATTGGACCGGTAGATTGGATATACACGTATACATATATGTGGAAGTATGGATGTAGCCACGTCGTGGACACCGGTCACGTCAATGTCATTCGATGTTAATTCCTAGTGGTTACACTGGGTTGTACTCAACTCTACTCTAATAGGGATTATATAGCAAGAATAGGAAAATGTTAGAAAAAACATTTTTATTGTGACAAATCATTTATACAGTCAAAATAAAACGTATCTGATCCAGTTTATTAGTAATCATAATTATGTACATGTAAATAAGATCGGGTGTAACCTTACGGTGGCGCAATTAAATCAAGATAATTTCTAGTTGTGGATATAATGTACTGTACTTATCTGTGCCACCTGTGCTGCAAAAGTTAAGCTACTGCATTTTTTTTTTTTTAATTTTATTACCTAACCTATATGAGAATAATAAAAGTTTAAGGTAAAATTGTAGCAACATTTTAAGCTTTGCAAAATGCTTCTCCTTTTTTTTAATTCAACGTGCAGTGTGTTATATAAAAGTCGCTTAATTTTCAAGTAAATATGCTTTAGTCGAAATTACATTGTTTTTTATATTGGACTGTTTATTTGAGTACCTACAGTCACAAATAAGTACATCAACTTCGTATGGCTTCAAAAAAGCGTTGTGACTGATAGAAAGCGGAATGACCCCTCGGACGTCGGAGTCGATTTTCGTGTTTCAAATACTAATAAAGAAGTGACGTGTTCACACCAAGTTAAACGCAACACGTTTTACAGCAAATAAAACTTAATCTACCACATCATACGGACTGTTTTAGTTCAGTATAGCGCCGTAATTTTAGGCTATCACACTTGAAATTCGTTATGTGGATGATTCCTTATGGAAAAGTCGGAAGCTAACTAGAGTGGAGTCTGAATTAATTAAGGACATTTTCACAGGTCTTCATTTACTTAAGTAGGTAGGTACCTAGGTACTTAACTTGCTTTGTCTGCATTTCAAACTCAAACTCAACCATTTATTTGCTTTCATACAAGATACAAGATCAAACCCTGTAAGGGCACTGCAAATATTACTTTTATTTTTGACAATGCTTACATTTATGATGATGATGATGATGATTTTTGATGTTTATTTGCACCAAATAAACCTTTTTCTTTCTTTCTTTTCTTTTCTTTATTTGGTTTGGGAATTAAGTTTAACTCTTGAAAATCGAGTCCCACTTGCATCGAGTGGTTTTATTGACTTGAAAAGTAGAAATTAGGTAAATTGGATGAAGGAATGCAATTACCTACCGTCAGCAAGAATACAAGAAAAATAGCAAAAAACCTCTTCTAAAACTTTCAACTAGGTATTAAGTCTTCTTCTTCTTCTTCTTCCTCAACCACAATCCACCCAATGCTGAGTGTAGGTCTCTTCTAATGCACGCAACTCTTACTATTAAGTAAGAGTTATAAATTATTAAGTGCTTTAAGAATTTAGAAATACTCTCAAAGATCTTGAAACTCTGTCAACGTACATACACAAATCACGTCTTTATCTCTTATGGCGTAGACAGGGCCTAGGGTAACAATAACATGATCCAAAGGCCACGTTAAACATGATTGTGGGCACATAGGTGGAAAGGTGAATGAAAATAATGATGGGTTGCTAGCCGCATTGCCTAATAACATGATTCCTAAGATCCGTTCCCTCGATGGGCTTTTACCATAACGAGCCACTTATAAAATACCACTGGAAAGTGGTAAAAAATTGTGCTGAATTTGAAATACAAGTAGCAAAAGACAATTACAGCTCCCATTATACTTGTAAACTAGTTAAAAATTTGATTCGAGCTGTACTGGTTGAGGACCCCTGATTTAGGCGACGCGGCTAGCAACCTATCACTATTTTGAATCCCCTTTCCACCTATACGCCCACAATCATGCTGAACGTGGTCTTTTAGGTCTTGTTGTACTTTAGAATTAAAGACACATAGTTGAACGACAACTCAACTACATTACAACAATAAAGCTAGCCATACACGTACGGATTGGTGCGTCGGATCTGCCTAACAGATGTGTCTGGCGGGTGTCTGGCGGACACATCCGTCAATATATGGCGAGAAATAGACACAGATTTGTCCGCTGACCGTGCTCAAAAGCAACGGTTGTGCTCGCCAGACACCCACCAGACACATCTGTCAGACATATCCGTACGTGTATTGCTAGCTTTACTGTTGTAATATAGTTGAGCTGTCGTTCAACTATGTTTCTTTAATTTTAAAGCACAACAATTATTTATCATTAATGGTAACGAACTAGATGGGCCATAATTAAATGTATTGTTCAAATAAACGAATAGGTACCTAATTAGTTTCTAGACGTCTGGCCAGGCTATTTATGTCTGTATAATTGCTAAGTACAGTCACCAGCATAAATAAGTGATCACTTTTGTACCTTGTCACTTTAAAGTCATGTTTGAAAAACCATACGAAATCACGTAACGACTGAAAGCGACAAGGTACAAAAATTATCACTTATTTATGCTGGTGACTGTACTTACTTAATTTTACACAGTATGTTTCACACATAAATAAATATCTATTTAAATGCATTAACATACGACTTTTTACTCCGTATGCACAAAATGCAATCAATTAACACAAGAACCATAAAAAAAAATCAATCGGTCTCCAGGTCTGGTACCATAATATAGGTTTTTTAACTCATTAAGTACCTAGGTAGGTACCCTATTTAGAGTCACGAACTCAAATCACCCTCAGTTAATAAGTTACAAGGTAAGTTAATAAGTTAAACAAACTGTAAAATAATAAGAAGGTAAAGATATGTACTACCGCGCCCGAGTTGAAGATTCATAAATGACCCAATTGTAATGAACACAAAATATTTGCCTTGCTACTCCGCTACTTAAATAGCGGAGTAGCAAGGTAAATATTTTGTGTTCATTGAAATGGACCTCCGCAAAGTAACGCCTGATTCAATAAAATATTTGACCCAATTGTCTCATGTCGCAATCAGTTTACCTCAAACAAGCCCTTATGAGTAGTCCGTGACAGTCAATGTGACAGTTGACAGAGCGAACGTTTTCAAACGCAATTTACTTGGAACGTAACATTATATTATACTTACTATGAAATATCATTGGAAGGTAAATAGTTATGTAAACTGGATGGAAATAAAAGCTTTTTTTGTTTGGCTAATTGTATTATCATGATTTTATTTAAGCGGCGCCCTCTTTCATTAAATTTTGAATTAGAACTCGGTGACTGGACGACGTGATCATCAGTCACTGACGCACGTCACCTATAAAATTAAAATCGGTGGATTATTAATTAGTTTGGATTTTGGACCTTGGAATTGTTTGCGAGGAACTGGATTCGTAGCATGCTGTTGTCATGTTTGTAAGACAGATTGGTTTATATAAATACGAAAGCTTGATTCTCGTTAATTTGCAAATAAGTGTCTGTACTTTTTTGTAAGACATATTTGTACAGTCACCAGCATAAATAAGTGATCATTTTTGTACCTTGTCGCTTTCAGTCATTATGATTTCGTATGGTTTTTCAAACATGACTCTAAAGTGACATAGTACAAAAGTGATCACTTATTTATGCTGGTGACTGTACCTATACGAAGAAAATTTGCTGTCGTTTTTATTAACTAAAAAAAAAATACACATTAAACTAGAAGCACTGTACTAGTTTCTTTACGATTAGTTATTTTCCGTTATAAAATAACTAACTATACATATTATATGTGACTGATGTATATTTTTGACTACCAAGGGCCCGATTTTTGAAAGCACAAGTGTGAAAATACCACTCGAAAGTGGTGAAAAACGGAGCCTTTCGTTTGCCCCAATTTCATATGCCATAATGTAATGTTTGCCATAATTATCATTTGCCATAACTCTATTTTTCTCTGAAACCGTAAATTTTCAGGAGCATTGAAATGGCAATCCTGTAGAACTCTATAGGTTAGGTTAGGTTTGTTTCATAACAATCCTGAACAATTAACAGTTAAAGAGAAAAAAGAGTTATGGCAAATGATCATTATGGCAAACAATACATTTGTGGCATATGAAATTTGGGCAAACGATAGAGAACCACAGATTTATACCACTTTCGGGTGGTGTGCTTTCAAAAATCGGGGCCCAATATCGTTAATAATAACTGCTTGCCCTACTCCAGTATCGAGCTAGACCTAGGGTGGGCTAACCAGAATACCCATAGGAATCGCCCCAGTAGTTTGCTAGTTTTTCTTTAACAATTTAGTAATTGTCTTCGTTAAAGTACTTTGTAGGCCAAAGTATAGAAACGCTACATCTTTGTTTAAAAACAAATACAAAAATACGTTTTGCCTATGTCCTCAAATGCAACTATCGAAGTGACAGACGAAGGTAAAGAAATGTTGTGTTAAAAGAAACTTGATAAAAATTGCTTCGATCTACAAATGCTACGACTTACAAACAATTGAAAACAATGATTAATTGATCCCTATGTATCTGATAGTGTCCGACCGAAACACGATTTTTAGCCGAAACCGAAACCGAATATTCGGTTTTTTTCTGATTTTGGCCGAAACCGAAACCGAAACCGGAATTTTTGAAGACGTATCATATCAAACAAAATATTCAAAATTACTGTACAAATCGTAAGGAAAAGGTTATTGCAAGGATTTCTTATATGAGAACAGTTACTTTTTTAGCTAAACAAAATAAAAAACTGCATGCATACTACTGTCGCTGGTCCCAGCTGGGCCGGCCGCCTGTGCATTACCTATACCTACCCGGCCGAGCGTGCCCGAATTAAGCCGAGCGCTCCCGATGCGCGAGCCGCGAGAGGCCGCGACGTAATTTCAGCTCCGGCCTTCAGAATCCGGCCGAAACCGAAACTTCGGCCGAAATCACTTTTTTGGCCGAAATTGCCCGAAACCGAAACCGAAACTTCGGTCGGACACTAGTATCTGATTGATAATTCTCATACACAAATCACGTCTATATCCCTTACGGGGTAGACAGACAATAAGAACTAAAGACCACGTTTAGCATAATGATAATTCTCGAGATTTGTTAATACTCAAAAAAACATTATCATCCCATTTTGACTCTACATCGATACCTTATATCTTTAGTGCAGTGCCCCCAGATGTACCTAAGCAGATATATACCTACTTATAACTTATAAATCTAACTAATATTATAAATGCGAAAGTATGGATGGATGGATGGATGGATGGATGTTTGTTTGTTACTCAATCACGCCAGAACGGCCCAACGGATCTGGATGAAATTCGGCACACAGATAGAGAAAAGTCTGGAATAGCACATAGGCTACTGTATATCCCGGAAAATTGCGTAGTTCCTGCGGGATAGCGATAAACAAATTCTTTGCAGACGAAGTTGCTGGCAGCAGCTAGTAACTTATAATTTTATTACTAACTGTTGCTCGCTACTCAGTCTGCGCAGAATTCGCTTATCCCTATCCCGCGTGAACTATGCAATTTTCCGGGATATAAACTGTCTTATGTCATTCCCGGGACTCAAACCATCTGTATACCAAATTTAAGCTAAATCGAACCAGCAGTTTAAGCGTGAAAAGGTAAGAGACAGACAGGCATAGTTACTTTCGCATTTATAATATTAGTAGAGACGTAGGGTGTGGTGAGATACTTTCGTAACTATTACTAACTAACTGAGACACTTTTATCTATTTACCTGTCGTGTTTTATTTTGTATGTAAATGGAAACTTGTTTGTCAATTCATGTTTACTTCCTTTCCTCATCGCATCGTGGAATATTCTGCGCAATGAAAATTTCAACAAGATCAACAACAAGGTTAACAAGATAGCGCCATCTAGAGGAAAAGTTGACCATTTTTAAGACACCTCGCTGCCATACAGCTGTAGTGTTCGTCCTGTGATCCAAGCTTAGCTCACTTAAACCACAAAGCAGTTTCATTGCGTTGAACTAGATGGCTCTAAAAATAAAACAAGTTCGAGTAGACCGAAACTGTAGAAAATATTTAAAGCGTGCTTTACATGAAATAATGCCTTCGCCATATTTAATTTGCATACTTTTTGCTCTATCACGTGTAAATTATAAACGCCTTGTGTTGCGTGGTCAAATTGTTGTGACAAATTATTGCTAAAAGTTTTGTTCAGGCGTTTTGGTTAAACATTTGCTTTGCACTTGCAGTGTGTGGTGGTGAATTTAGGACTAGAAAGTCTTGTTTTTTTTTAACTCCTTAACGAATATTTTCTATGAAATACTTTGAATGGCAAACATCTAAGTGAGTCGCTAATGATAGGGGAGTGAATTGCGAATACCAGAGAGAGGATTGTAGCTACGTCGCCGGAGGGGCTAAGATAGAGTACCTATTACATCATTTGGGAGCGTTCAAGTATTACGTAACGCAATTTGGGGGGGCGGAGGGGTCTCGTAAAACGTTACGATGCGTTACAGGGGCGGGAGGGGGTCTTTCTTACAACACGTTACGTAACATTATTTCTTTTTTTATAAACTCTCTTAACATGAATAAGTGAAAATTCACTTATTGCAAGTGAAAACCGAACCAAACGGTTATTAAAAATGATCACTTGAGAGTTACGTAACGTTTAGAATTACAGAAAAACGTTACGGAGCGTTACAGTGGGGGGAGGGGGGGGTCAAAAATCTTCAAAAATTGCGTTACGTAATACTTGAAAGCTCCCTTTGCCAGTAATTTCACCGGCTGTCATACTCTCCAGGCTTAAACGCTGCTTAGCGGCAGGATCAGGGAATAAGATGTTGGTAGCTTCCCAGGCGGATTTTTAAAAGCACATCACTCGAAAGTGAGTAAGTAGGTACTTAAATTAAATGCTTTATTGTTTATTGTACAAATTTATACTCGTAAAGGAACAGACACAATTCACAAAAGAAAAACATTAAATAGGTATATGCACAAAAGCGAACTTATTCCTATAAGGGATCTCTACCAGTTAACCTTAGAGTAGACGTGAAGAGCATTAAATGAGGAAAACAGGAAAAGGGAAACGGGATTGAAAGAGGTAAAAATCTGCTTATTTATATCTTCAAAACTAGAGCTCGAATTAATTTTTTTACTAGTTCACAAGATTAATGAGAGCTGTAATTTTCTTTTAAGCTAGGTTACTTGTATTTCAAATTCAGCACGTTTTTCACCACTTTCCAGTGGATTTTCATTTCACAGTGTGCTATAAAAGCTTCATCCTACCACCCGCAATCCTTCTAGGTAGTTCAAACATTTGTCAATTGATGGCGCCACATATACGAATCGTAAAATCTATTTAATATAAATACTGTTAGTATTTAACCTTAACCGACGACTTTGACATATATATAATATATCATAGTTAAAAACAATTAAATAAACAAAGCAATATTTTAAAACAGACTAAAACTAAAACTACTTCTAATTATAAAACTATAAAGTAAATATGTCGTCAATATTTTCCGCCTCAGGCATCGAGCCCAAGACGCTGGCCGCATTGCCTCTCTGAACTGCTATTCCTAGCCTTTGAGAGAGGTAAGCGCCAGCCCTAGGGTCACCTGTGGCCAGCACTAAACGTGATATTATAAAAAAATTCATTGGTTTTCTGCCAAATATATGTCAAAATCGTTGAAGCCTTTCTGACATCTTAAAACATACATGCTTACTATTATACTTTATGTAATTTGTATTAATTTAGCTTTAAAAAAACATAATGTAAAATGTAGCATCTGCTTCTCTTTCCGCGCAGTTGGTAATAGTCCATCGAGGGAAAGGGCGAAAATTGTAGGAAAAGTAGGAATCATGTTATAGGCGATGCGGCTAGCAACCCATCAATATTTTGATTCCCCTTTCCACCTATACACCTACAATCCAGCTAAATGTGGCCAGGTCTTGTTACTTTAGGCTCTATCTACCCCGTATGGGATAAAGACGTGATTTATGTATGTATGTAGGTATGTAGATGTATGTATTAATTTACATATATTATTTGCTCGTGTAATAGTTAGGACTGGGGGGCAACTCCGAAATCCGATTTTCGAAATTCGTATCACACCGTCCCTCTCACTCTCAAATTAATAACTATTAGTGAGAGCGGAACGGCACGAAACGAACTTCGAAAAACGGATTTCGGAGTATAAGGCCAGGGTGCAGCGTAGACTTCCACAAAGTAATGCCATCGTTTTAACCGATTTCAAAAAAAAGAGGAGGTTCTCAATTTGGTTGTGTATGTTTTTTAATGTCTGTATTTTCATACCAAGCAAAACTTCAGGCCGAACGGGCCTAAAAATACTTTTTTTTATCAGCTCGTGCCATTGCCGTTTAAAAAACGATGCACTTTACTTACCTTTTTAAGTAAAAGGGTAATAAAACTCATTTTATACGCTGCTGTCTTCGTAACAGGTTAATTAGCGAAATATTTTGTGGCCCCCGTGTTGTTTTGCTCAGGACCTGCCTGTACCGTTACTGCTAAGTAGGACACAGTCACAGCTCAACGTGAAAGGATCGAGATGGCTTACCTAGTGACGTAATTCGCATCTATGCTTAGAGTAAGTTCTTCACAAAATACGTATCGAACGCGATAAAATGTCAAATAGTAATATTATGGGAAGTTTGTTGTTGAAACGCTCTGCTAGAGGGCGGTGTCAATAAAATTGCGCGTAGCGATTAAGTTGAGACGTAAATGCAAACGCGTTCGAGACGGTTTTGTGTAAAAACTAACACCAGAAGCAATAGCTGTTGGTTCTGTAACAAGTTCAGTAGTGACTGTACCTACTTACTTTTTGTAATTTTGTTTCGTGCTACTTACTAATTTTCTTCCGTGTCAAGGACTATAATTTTCTAGAAGTCTAGATGAACAATCTAAAAAAGTGTATTATCATTAATTATCATTTGAAGAGGTAATGGTTTAGATTTAAAACGAGGAGCTGAAAATTTAGTTTTAAAAAAATGTCAACGTTTGCTATAGGTACCTACGCAGTTTACTTTACAAATAGCCAACCTTTAAGCACTGTATCTCCCTCTCTCCATTGTCCGGAAGTTTCTCTAGGTACGTTAGGTAAGTACGAATTCTTAGGGCCACTTGCAAGGACCAGGGTAAACGACTCAACCCCGTGTTAGATGCTGACCCGGGGCTAAGTAGTGTCAAAATGTATGGAACTCTCAAATATAACCCCGAGTTAGCAATTTAATTTTTTAACTCTGGACTATGCAAGTGGGCCTTAGTTGTTTTATTTATTTTGTTCTTTGTTTCTCGAACACAGTTTTCTCCAGGGTCAGCAGGTTACAATATTTTTATTTGGTCAGAGCTTACAAGGATGTCACCTCACTCATAAACTAGAAGCTGTGGCCTCTACTATGACTAAGCCTGCAAATCGCGTGTCATTTGTTTCTGTCGGAATGGGGGCCATCTCGGGGACAATCCTATGAGTCATTGTTGCATGATCGCTGACGCTGCTAACGGGAGCTTTCCATCTCTGCAACAGTCCAGCAGGATAACGGGATCGCTCCCTTCGATTTCAGTTTCGAATGCCTTTCGATTTCGTGGCCCGTGTCGCCGTTACCCGACCTCCAGCCCGGCTTGCGTCACCTCCGTGTAATCGGGCTTTAGAAAATGAAATTCAGTACGTTCGTGTCCTTCTATACATGGCGAAGTTATGCTCTTTTGAGCCTCCGTCCCATTTGTGGTTGCCATTGTGTTCGCTGCGACAGTCTGGGCCGAGATGGTTTTAATCACGTTGCTGAGAGTTATATCACCATGCGTTTTCTTATTTTATAAATCATTAATTTTACGGTTAAACTTGCCTTGTTATCCGGAGAACTTTTTAAAACTATTCAACGTGAAGTAATAGAGGAAGTGGATGTAAAAACTATCCTATCGCATTTTTAATAACGTGTTCGACGAGTTACCTGATATACACGTTCATTCAATATTCATACGATAAAAATAAATTCTACAAGATCGTAGAAAATAACGGTAAACCGTACCTTTAAAAACCTCATTGTCACTCGCGAGCTTGCCTCGGCATCTGCGCCATTTTCCGAACGCACAGTGCGAAAATATTCCGGGAGTGAGGGAGAGAGGGAGTTTGGTATGTTTAAGTGGGAGAGAGAGGTGAGATGCTATGCTAGGTTGCCGCGGAGGTCAGGGAACCGCAAGTGGGTCGGCTTCATCCTTCCTACCACGTCTGTGGCTGCGCGGGCGCGGCGGTGGCTGTTGAACTTGGACGCGTTCGCGCGCAAACACGGTTTTTGAATATAGAACGACGTTTGAATTGTTTTTTTTTTATTTAAAGTAATGAGTTGCTAATGTCATTGTGACGCTTCGCAAAAACGACGTTCTTTGTTGTAACCTGGTATTATGAAAAGTCCTTTGACATAAATGCGATGCTCACTTGTTTTGACTTTTAAGACTTCGTGTTATTTAGAGAGGGCTAACTACTTAATAAAAGTAATAAAATATAATTAAGTATATATACTTACTCAGCGGTACAAAATTTTAATACCATGTCATATACTCAGCGGCATATTTAGCGGAACACAAAAAAAGTTAGAAAAACGCATAGGGTAATATTACCTTATTGCTTGACCAGAAAAAAATAAAAACAATAAAAATAGTTACCCACAATTTTTTTGTGTTCCGCTAAATATGCCGCTGAGTGTAACTAGATCTTTGTGTTGTATAATTATTTTGCTAACTAGGTACTTACTTTCATTTTTTTGAACTAATAACGTTTACGGATTGCTGTATAAACTATTTCAATTAAATTCTGCTTCCCCGCTTTAGTATAAGTACATAAATACACATAATATACCAAAATCAAAAACAATATAATGTCTCTCCCTTTTTGATATAAGTAAGTAATTGAAACACAGAGCACACTCACTGTACCTACTCCCGTACCTTGGAAGTAACAAACTTGGAATTCAAAAGTGGGTAAGTATTGAATGACGCAAGAAACGCCAAAATGGTCATCGCCGGTCATTTCTCTTTGGCCAACTTACAAAGTACACAGAGTTCTGTCCCTTTCTCGCTTTTACGTTCCTATGTGCAAGAGAAGGATAGAAAGTTAAACATTCGTCGTGGTTGAGAATTTAACACGTAATTGTTATATTGCTCTGGGAAAAAGTAATACTTATGCGGGAAAGTACAGACTAAATTGAAATTTTCACGTGAGTTAATTAGTAATTAGGTAGAGATAACTACCAGAATAGAAGCTCACTTTTTAATTGAAACTTGTTTAACAATTTCCGAAAAACAAAACAAGTATATTATATACGCGTCTCTTTGAAGTCATCTGCGAATTATGTAACTTTTGTACATATCTATGATAAACCTTAAGTCGTGGCTCACATTAGGTTAGGTTAGGTTTGTTTAATATTTTTTCCAAAAAGTCAATGTGTTAGTAGAAAACAATAGATTGACAAATAAATTGTTTGTCAAACAATGCAGTTGTCAATTATTTTTTGGTCAAACATTAGTGAACCAGAAAAAATATTACGTAACTATGCGCAAAAAACGGGGGGGCAGCCGCTCCAGTCATTTTGCACCTATCACTACATAGTATAAAACAAAGTCGCTTTCTCTGTCCCTATTTCCCTATGTCCCTATGTCCCTATGTATGATTAAATCTTTAAAACTACGCAACGGATTTTGATGCGGTTTTTTTTTAATAGTGTTATAATCGTAGATGACTATTGAGACAAGCATTTGGTTTGGATATAGATTTAATAATGTTTTATCAAGACAAATTACAAAATCATGTTATTTATACGTTACGAGGCTAGCTGTCAATATATAGTTCGCAGGAACGCCGCCTGAGGGCGCTGCGTTTCCATGCACGCAGACTACGTTCTAACATCTTCCTTTTTTTTACAAAAACAAAGCTAGACATAAAATAATTATCATTAATTAAAACATTAAGACATTCCATAATAAATAAGACCTATTATAAAAAACAACCATTATTCACATTAATTATAAGTCAAATAAACACATTCAAATTATATTAAATTGCAGTAGCTTTGTCAGACATAAAAAACATTAAATTAGATACAGAAAAGTCAAGTCATTATCATAATCATTACATTACATTATTATACATTACTAGACATTATTATTACATTATTATTACATTACACTACATTAGTCAATTTCGAAATCTACATTGAATCTTACCGGTGGTTTGACTCGTCTACCAGATCTAGTTGTCCTAATAATTGAACGAGTACCAGAATCCGAATGATGTGAGCTGTTATGCGCGTTTTCTGCAGGCAAAGTAACACTTCCAGTTGCCTGTGTTGTGCTAGACTGACTCTGATCACATTCTTCTCTCTGACCTTGTCCTGTCTCCCTTTCCTGTTCTATTTCACTTTCCGTTATTATTATATTTGATCTTTCCTTACTTTTCCTTTCCTTCTGCACTGGTATAGTCTGTGGTGCCGACATGGGAGTAGCTGCTGTTGCTGCTTGCGTTATTTTATTTTTAAGCAGATGCTGACGGTTTCTTCTATAACGGACTCCTTCGGTAGACTCCACTATGTAAGATCTTGGCTCTCTACATTTGTCTACTATTTTTCCAGGAAGCCATTTTTCTTCAGGTTTCTTCTTAAACCATATAAAGTCTCCGATATTTAACTCTGGTAGCTTACGAACCTTCTTGTCATAATAAAATTTCTGTTGTTGTTTACTTTTTGTTTTATTTTCCACATAATTTCTGTAACTGTATACCTTTGGCTGTAGATGTTTCAAGTGTGTAGGTATCTGTGTCCTTAATGTTCTTGACATCAGTAACTGAGCTGGTGATGGTAAATTACCTCTTGCAGTTGTTCTATACTGTAACATAGCTAAATAAGGATCACTTCCAGATTCACCACACTTTGTAAGTATTTTCTTTACAATTTTGACTCCAGATTCAATTAAACCATTTGACTTTGCCATGTAGGGACTTGTAGTATTGTGTTCAATTCCCCATTCTTTTACAAATTTCATAAATTCTGTGGAATTAAAAGGTGGACCGTTGTCACTTATGATTTCAACCGGTATGCCAAAACGACAAAATATTGATTTCAAAATTGTTATTAATTCTCTGGCGTTAGTGCTATTGACATGAGCTATTTCAATAAAATTAGAATAATAGTCTTCTATTACAACAATACTCTGTCTTTTGTACATCAAATAATCAATACCAACTTTTTGCCATGGAAATTCACATATTTTGTGTGGCATGAGAGGTTCTGACGGATTTGAACTCCTGTTTGACATACAAGTAGTACAACTTTCTACTATATTCTGTATATCATGTGACATTAAAGGCCAAAATACTATGCCTCTTGCAAAGTTTTTAGATTTTTCTATACCTTGGTGACCACTGTGAATCATTTTTAATATGTCTGGTCGCAGTTTTGTAGGTATAATCAGACTATTGCCTTTTAGTAGAAGCTCTCCTATGACATGTATTTCATCACGATAATTCCAGTATGGTATGACTAAATGATTAGCTTGAGACTTGCTTGTAGGCCATCCTTTCATGTAATACTCTTTAAGTAACTTCATAGTTTCATCCTCAATTGTTGCTTTTTCTAACCATTCCAATTTTTCTTTGGATATTGGTAGATTACTTTTAAGTAAGTTGACATGTACGGTTAAATTTTCATCAAGTTCATCTTCACTACTCTCTGGTAGCGGTGCGCGTGACAATGAATCAGCTATGTACATTTTAGAGCCTGGTTTGTACTCTACTCTTAAATCATATACTTGTATTTTAAGCATTAGTCGTTGTAATCTAGTAGGTACTTCTGCCAATGGTTTTTTAAATAGTGTTATTAAAGGACGATGATCTGTTTCAACACTCACCACTTGACCATAAATATATTGATGGAATCGTAGACATCCAAAGACTATGGCATATAATTCCTTTTCGATTTGAGCCATACGCTGTTGACACGACGTCATTGTTTTTGAAGCGTAGCAAATCGGGTGACCATCTTGTAGTAGCACAGCTCCGACTGCTGACTGGCTTGCGTCTACTGACAAGACAATAGGTTTCCTAATATTAAAATGTGCTAAGACTGGACTTTGACAGATAATCTGTTTTAAACGATTAAATGTAGCTTCATGATTAGCATTCCATTGCCAATCGCTTGACTTTTTTAGCAGATCTCTTAATATTTCAGTTTCTTGTGCCATGTTTTTAATGAAACTTCCTAAATAATTCAATATGCCCAGGAACCTTTGTAGATCCTTGACAGACGACGGCGACGGCATATCCTTTATTGCTCGTACTTTTTCTGGATCAGGTGACACTCCTTCCTTTGAATAGACATGACCAACGTATTTTACTTGCGTAGCGCCAAAGACACATTTAGACTTATTAAATCTTAAATTGACTTCTATGGCTTTATCAAAAACTCTTTGTAAATTGACATTATGTTCAGCCTGTGTAGCTCCATACACCAAAATATCATCAGCATAGACTATGACTCCTGGCAGTACACCAAAATACTCTGTCATTATTCTATGAAAAATTTCAGGTGCACAATTTATTCCGTAGGGTAGACGTTTAAATCGATACCTTCCAAAAGGTGTATTGAAAGTACATAGAAACGAACTTTCCTCATCAAGCTTACACATCCAAAAACCACTATTAGCATCTAATGTTGAAAAATATGCTGCTCCTTGTAGCTTAGATCGTATATAGTCATTAGTAGGTATAGGATAGTGAGACCTTTTTATGGCTTGATTAAGATTTCGTGGATCTAGACAAACACGCAGTTTTCCGTTTCTCTTTTCAACTAAGACAAGTGAACTCACCCATGATGATGGTTCTGTGACCTTGGTTATGACTTCTTGTTGCTCCATGTTGTCAAGTTCATTCTTGAGTCTGTCGTGCAATGAAAATGGTACTTTACGTGCTGCATCGATTTTAGGCATCACACCTGGATCTGTATCAAGGTGTATTTCACCTGGTAGACAACCCAAACCCCTGAAGATTGAGTCATATTTCGTCAAAATATTCTGTAAATTTAAACAATTATTAGACATTTTCATATTAAATATTCTCTTAACAAGACCAAGTTCAGAACAAGTATGTTTTCCTAAGACTGTAGGCGATTTGACATCAGCAATAATAAACAAAATATTTTTTATTACATTATGACCATTGTGACTATATTGACAATTAATATATTGTTGACCCACTATATTGACAGAATTTCCTGAGTATGATGTAACTTTTTCATTACAATGTGACATTTTATTTGACAATTTTAATGATTTATAGACATCATAAGACATAACATTAGCATCACTGCCTGTATCTAAAATACATTCAAAATTAACATCATTGACATGTAAGACAATAGTCCAATGAGAACTATTAAATGAGTTGAGATTTCCTATAAAAAAATTCTCACCTTCATTTTCATAATTATTTGTTACCTCCACATAATTTGTCATCTTATTTTTACAAAATGCTTCATAATGACCTATCTTGAAACATTTTCTGCACTTCGCATTAGTCGCCGGACACTTATGACGATGGATCTGACCACATTTTTGACATCCACTTCTTGACTGACTTGCTGACCGATGATAATTATGTGACTGTGACTGACGATCTCTTGACCTTGACTGATGATTACTTATATTGTTTGATGATTGACTCTTGTAATTGTGATTCTGTGGGTATTGCTTTCTTGACTGACTTCTGTTCTGACTTGCTTCTCTTATTCTTGACTTGTTTTCTTGATAATTATATAAGACCTGTTTTTCTTTATTAAGTTCAGCTGCCTGTGACTGTGTTGTAATTAGCGTTTTAGCTAGATGTAGTGCCTTTGTCATTGTTAAGTCGGTTTCCAATAGTAATTTTTCTCGAACATGTTGGTAGTTTTCATTTAAGTTGCATATAAAAATATCCGTTATTAATCTTTCTTTAAGCGTGCCAAATTCACAAGTTTTGCTTAAATTAACTAAATCTGTCATAAAGTCATCTATCGATTCATTTTGAACTTGTTTTCTCGTAAAAAATTTGAATGACTCGTATGTAACGTTCGTTTTCGGTACAAAATATTGTTCGAATTTCTGGACTAGGTCGCTCAATTTAATAGTATCTTCGTCCACTCCGAAAGAATTAAATATATCTAGCGAATCCTGTCCAATCATATGCAAAAATACGGCTACTTTTCGTTTTTCGCTTTCTTCTGACAGTTCACTTGCGGTCATGTATAATTTAAAACTTTGGTACCATTTCTTCCAATTAACGGCTAAATTTCCTTGCAACGAAAGTGTTTCTAGTTGACTATTTATTGTTATTTTTCGCCTTGAGCCATTATTATTCTGCATTTTTAATTTCTGACTTCGTTTCGTTGGAATTTGAATTTTAATATGGATGGACTGACTGACCTGGAACCGTTGACTTGACTTCTTCTTTAAATGTTTCTTTTTCTTCTGACTTTTTTATTTATTTATTATTTCTTGTTCACTTCTGACACCATGTTATAATCGTAGATGACTATTGAGACAAGCATTTGGTTTGGATATAGATTTAATAATGTTTTATCAAGACAAATTACAAAATCATGTTATTTATACGTTACGAGGCTAGCTGTCAATATATAGTTCGCAGGAACGCCGCCTGAGGGCGCTGCGTTTCCATGCACGCAGACTACGTTCTAACAAATAGATAGAGTGAATCAAGAGGAAGGTTTATATGTATAATACATGCATAATATGCCGTGCGAAGCCGAGGCGGGTCGCTAGTATATTATAAAACCAATATAGTTACGTTAAGTTTGTACCATTTTCTCAAAAACATACTGTTTTACCTCTTTACGGCAGCTCTCAAAGCCCGAGCATCCCATTTTAGTAGCATGTAAACCGTCTAAACAAAGCTTTATTGTGAGCATCAAAAGCCGATGGCTCATACAACTAACACCAATAAATTATTTCTTTAGAAATAGAAAGTAGGGTCGAAGCGAAAGTATTGTTTTGGAATATTTCCTTGGTATTTCTATTGCACCCTTTTAAAATGGATACCACGAAAAGCATAACAACTTTCCGTTTTAAACCTAAAATTCCGTTAGTCTTGCGGCCTTTCAAAAAAGCACTATTTTTTTTGTTGATAAAAACAAGTAGCTACGAAAAATACTGTGCTTCTAGAACAAAATAAATGTTCGGGACAAAATAAATGTTCCAAATATTCGTGTTAACATAAAAAGCTGACCACATAGGTACATTAATAGCAGAGTTACATATCGCTATTATTACATATTTTATAAACGTTGGCATTGCGACACACTATAAACCATAAGTGGTCATCTGTAATATAAATTAATTAATTACAATAATTCAATTAATATAAAGTATTGCAAAAAGGGGCGGGATCGGGCATAACTTAAAATTTGTAAAATGGCAGTGCAAATTTTTTTCATGAAAGTATTATTGAAATAAGTGACAAAAATGCAATCTTTCCACCTCCTTTTAACCTCCTTAATGTTACGATAAAATTACACAAGCATACATTGACCTATCCCGAACCTACTGCCTAATGTCACTAAGGACAAGCTAAGGACGCTCTCAATGTCACTCTATAAGTCACCGCTCGCTGCATATTTACCGCAAATATGCATATAATATTATTCTACGCGCAAAAATGAGTACAGTTAAACTGTAGAATACATTAACACCGCAAGCAAGTACTCGCAGATAAAAACAAATGTGAAGGCGATTTGCCTCATTAACAATAAGTAGGTACCTAGACGAACGCTCGGTATTTTTTTTGGTACGTTTTATCATGGAAATCGATGGAGCCGTTTCTGAGATTCAAATTATATAATATTATACAAGAATTGCTTGTTTAAAGGTATTGGATAGATAGATAGATAGCCTCATCTCTACATTCTCTACAACAACTTCAAAATCTCTGCAAAAACGTATAATTCTGAAGCATTATCCATCTGACTATCCGCTTAGCTTTTTATTCAGACACATCACGCCTATTTACTCTATTTATAATTTTATTATCGCTTACGAAACGTTGACTATCTATTTCTGCATTGCAAAAAGTGAGCATTAATGGGGTCACAGTATGTTGAAGAGGTGGTCACGCGGCAGGGTCCGCGGCCAGAAGTTGCCGGCTATCACGTTGCCTGCTTGTTAGGTTCCCGTGTCTAGGCACGTGTCGCCTTGAGCTGGTTGCCCAGTTCTACATTCATGTATTCCTTTCTTTCACGGCTAGGCTTTGAGAGCGACCTGATTGGTGGGACGCTGTCGCCAATCAATGGTAATGCTATGTTGAGCACACTTGCCCTTTCCACTGGGAATTGTGTTACATCTGTCAGCTTATCTAAGGTCCGTTTATGGCAATGTGTTAAGTTGCTGTCAGATTTAACTAGGTATACTTTTGATAAGTTAATTTTGAGATTACTATTACATAGTTGATTATTTAGTTGCCGCCGCCGTTTTGATTCCTGTTGTTCTGATATTGTTTATTTAATAGTCATTAATAAAAATGGTCTGTAACTAAATAACGATGACAATAAGTGGTAAAAAATAGGATAAAATACTTATTATACAGTATAGAGCGTTTTGAACATGTGCGTCTAGACATTTCGATTTTGACACAAAAACGTTTCGAACGCGTCCACGTTTGCTTCTCAATTACTATTTACAAATTAGCACAGACATCGACAACAAACTATTCCCGTAGTATTAAAAAATTTAACACGAACGCGTTCAAACGTTTGCTACAACAAAAAGCTCAGGACATCTATCTCACTAAAGAGAAATTAATGCAATATACCTCATCTACCTACTACCCCATCAGAGAAAAGGACGTAAGTATATAAACCAAATAGAAATTGTAAATTTCCATAGACTGCGCTAGTTCTCATATACCTAATAGTATACTGCAACTGCACCACACTCATAGATTTTGAATGCCACAAGTTTTCCAACACGTGAAGCAGGCAGCTATATTTCTCACGTTTCCTCAATGAATTCAGCTCACGCCTTACGCTTCGAATGCCAGGACGAGACAATGCCGAATCGATAAGTAACTGTTTGCATTGCCAAATATTGGCGACTCAAGTTCGTGAATGATTCGTGAGAGGTACAATGGTGTTGCTTTTAGGGACTTGGACCGTAAAGGACTGGCTGTAAGTGGAGATGCGTGTTTTCGATGCGGGATGCGGAACGAAAATTAATGACTTTTTTTATTTAATAAACTTGAACGAGATTTATATGCTCGTAAACAATCTATTTACGTACTCAGGAAGACAAAGGTATCTGGAAGCAATTAAGTAACAAATTTGATTTAATGAAAGCTCCTACAATTGCGACTACTTAAGTATAATTTAGCACTGGGACCGCGCGTGGGAACTATGGTCATAGTTATGCCACTTAATAATAATAATAAATAATAATAAGTAAGTGACACATTAAATACGTAGAATTGTTTAATTTTGTTCCTATATGCCAAAACTCTATCTACCGATGAAATTCTATTTACAGAAAATGTTTGAGTTTTTGGTATTCAAGTTCAGAAGATAAACGATTTTCCTTAACACGATGTGCCTGTGTAACCAATTAGCTGTTTAATTCAAGTAACACCACTTTGTAATCAAACCTCTAAGGCTCCAGCCACAGAGGAATAGATAACGCGTAAGTAGAACCGAAAATAGCACGAAACGTTTACTCCTGCGTGTTTTATCCAAGTGTGCTGTTGTTAATTAGTGGTAAATAATTATTTTTCTAAGGGCCTGTTTCACCCCATTAAATTTCTGATATCTTATGTGTTAAATCCTTGTTTATTTACACACATACATACATTCATACATACATATCGTCACGCCTCTTTCCCACAGGAGTACCTAGGCAGAGACTACTTTGTTCCACTTGCTACGATCCTGGTCTTATACTCCGAAATTCGATTTTCGAAGTTCGTTTCGTGCCGTTCCGCTCCCACTAATAGTCATTCATTTTAGAGTGAGAAGGACGGTATGATACGAACTTCGAAAATCGAATTTCGGAGTAGCCCCCCTGACATACCTCTTTCGCTTCATCCACATTCATCAATCTCTTCATACATGCTCGTCGGTTTCGGGTACTCTTTGTTGTTTATTTTGTTGCAATAAATGCTTTATTATATGTCTGTCACTTAAATATTAGGAACTGAACAGACTTCAGAGAAAGGTGAAACGGGGGGTCAATTAAACTTAATAGAAAGCAAGCACAGCTACATGGCGGCAGAACTAGTGAGTAGGAAACGGCAGCGATCCAAACGCAACTTGCATTAGGTCCTACGACCCTTAGAAATAGTAATCAACGGCTGCAGTGGCATATTTATTTATAAATCGTTTGAATCGACCAATAATCGAGTAGGTAAGGATAATTATTTCTGTCCCTGGCTATCTCGTCTAAAACACATTTATTACATGGTCCAGTTGCAGCTTGCAGTATCAGAATTAACTGTACAGTGACGACCAGCCCATAAAACTGGCAAAGTAATGGTGTACCGTCATGTAAGTTTTGCAATCTGACTTCATCGGGATCGTCTAGTGGACTAATGTAACTCGTTAACCATGCAGATTAGGAACGGGATGCATTACTGTTAAGTGTTTTAATTGGCATTTAAGTAGATGTGGACTGGTTAACTTGTCGCCTAAATCGTGCAAAGGTCTCTGGAACAACAAGCTGTGGACGTTTAGTTATCGTATTGCTATAACCGTCCCAGAAAAACAAAGAATGATCAGGGGTACGCTGCAATGCTAAGCGTAAAAAGTGGTAGGTATTTCAAGAAAAATCTTAAATTTTCAAAATAATATGGCATTAAGAGCATTCTTTCAATTATTATGACAAAGACAGTGTTTGATGCCAGCCAGTGTTACAAACCATGACATCATTTCACTGGCCTTATTAAAACAAAAATGGAGTATTAAAAAGCCGTCTCTTTGGTCCGTAAAAGCGGTCTTGTAATTGGACGGTATCCTCAAGTACAAGGTAGGTACAACAAATCCGCGATCATTATTCATGCAACCCACACATTGTGTGTCCGTCCGTACATAATGCGACTTCGTGAACGTCCTTATGTACAAGACGCGTACAAAAAACAGACTTCAATAGATCGCCGTTCCCATTTAAAACCGCTCAGATCTTCAACAACTGCAGATACCAATTGTAAGCAGTCAAGATTATGTTGAATACTCAATCAATCTTACTTATTCTTAGTAAGATCTTTCGTTGAAATGTGTAAAAAATAGAGTTAAAATTGTCGTTAAAATTATGTGACGTCGAGTGAAGATCAAAACAAGAAAAGCGAAAAGTAGTTAGTCCTAGCATTAGTAAGTATCTACATCAAACAAACATGTAAACAACAACCCTTAGGGACTCGATGCATTCCTTACGAAAAGAGCCCGACGTTAAGTAATAACTAGTACCTACCTACGATGGAAAAATAACATCATAAACTTAAACACTTGGACTTTTAGTTATACATTATAAGTACTTGGCAAAAAATACGTATACCTAAATTTGTTTTTTATTGTTTCGCACAAATCATACCTTATGAATCAACCCTTTTTCTATTAACAATTGTTTTACGGTACGATACTCGTGAACTGCGGTGAGAACACATCAGCTATGAATCTAATTGATGTCAATTGCTCGCAACAAAACGTTATGTTTTGTGAGGATCATTGTTCCCCAGTTGTGGAAGTATTGAGTCAAATAAATCACCTTTATTCTTGGGAAGTTGATTCATAATACATTGTACAGTTCCACACTATAGCGGCAAATGAATAGTTACTTATCACAAGTTATTGTATTTACTCAATAAAGTATAGTAGGTACCTGGCTATCATAGGGTTTTTTATCAGCAAGGTTAAAATAACATTTTTAATTATTTGGAGAGGTTTAAATATCTACAAAAAGTTATGAGTTTTGTGTATTTATTAAATTTCGACGAAATTTGGTATGAGAGTAACGACTAACGAGGTTGACAGGGTTTTTTTTTTCTTTCCATTACTTACTTGAACTTGGCATAATTATTATTAAAATTTAATGACTACTTGTTTTTTATTGTTATGGTGTTTTGATTGGTCTTACTTTTAAAGTTTAATTTCGCATCTATCCTAGCTTTACACTTATTGAGAGTATAAGAACCAAACCGGTGTTTTTTTGCTAGAAGATTAATGTAAAGATAAATTATATTACGTCTCTTCCACGAGCCCCAGGACAATAAAAACCTTATCAATATCATTTATCATGGTCATAATATTTTGATCAGGTTTGTCTGCTCTACATAAAGTTTATATAATAATAAAAAATGTGTCTGCTAAAAAACCTTTAGTAAAACAACCAGAAATAACCGACTCGTTAATCATTTCTCACTACAATTTAGTTAATTTGTAGTTCGGTTATATGCCGCAGTTTTGCTGCTTCTCTTGGATAGATTATGTAAAAAACCTATCAAGGGCGTGGTAGACTTGTACATGAAGGGTTCAGTTTTATCATACTGAACGTTTATCTATGGTCCAAAAAGTATTTTATTTGTATAGTCTGTTGTTATAGCAGCCGTTGTTTTACACACATACTATTCAAAAGCTGTAGCTTAGCTCAGTGACAGACGGACGAACGGATGATATACGGACAAACGGAAGGTCAGAAGGACTGACTGACGGATGGACTGCGTAGGCTTAGTATAGGTTTCCTTTCACCCTGCTGAACCCTAAAAAATGATGAAATTTAAAACTATGTGACATGTTCATACTTTTAATAGTTTTAATTCTCAGCAATCTATAGTACAGTAAGCCGCAAGAGGAAAAGTAACCTTTTCTAGCGGAGATTTAATTGATGCTTACTCATACACAAGTTTGTACAACGTATACACATTATTATTTACCTACTTCATCAACAGTCATTCTGTTAAGATAAAAATAACGCCGAGAATGTAATCTGCTATGCATGCACATTCGTCTTTCTTTAGGCGTGTTCGCTATGTTCCTCGTAATCTCTGATTGGCAGTACCGCTGGCCGGCAAGCTGCGCCCACGCATCCCGCGAAGCATGGAGTGATTAACTATTAGCTCTGATACACGTGACAAGAAAAATACACTTCATTCTGATTCACTCATATATCACTTATTTATCAGACTAAGAGCCTATTTTTCACACGGTTTCACTTGAAATTTGGTATATAGTTACTTACTACTATCACAATGCAGTACCTACCTAATCAAAATACTGTCAGCAAAAAGTTTTAATTTTTTAGAAAAAAAAAATCTTTCCTCACCTCATAATTATAACCTAAAATAGGCTCTAAGTAGGTTCTTAAACTACTATAATTGCTCTTAAGTATACTAAATAGTATAAATGTCAATTTCTGTTCGCTCTCTAGGGTTCCGTACATGCGTTAAGCAAAAAAAAAAACCCTAATCGGATCACTTGTGCGTCTGTCTACCTGCCTGTCTATTACATAGGCAATTTACGAGACTGGATATGTTAAAGTCTAGTACAAAATTTCTGTGACGCAAATAAATGAATCTTGAAACGACGGATACAGGTGCCGGCACGTAAGTCTAACGCGGAGTACGCCCGCCCGCGTCCCCTGCACTCCCCCACGATACCTTATTCATCGTTAGACTTACGTATATTACATCCGTTGACGCAGAAATTTTATTGTGACTTACGTTGCAACTCCGGACGTCTAAAAAACTAGACGCGAACGTGGTGACTTATTTGACGTAACGTTGAAAAGGTTAATGGGATATCACGAATTTAAATTCAAACATATCTTTATTGATGATGTTCCACTTGCAGGCCGGTGGTTTATATTTAGTTTACTGCCTACTTAGATCCTTACATGTCTATCAGATCGCAATTATACTGTGTTTAAACATAATTTTCTATTGTCATAATTCTACAACTACAAAATAACACTACACCTCGCTATCATGGAATAATGACGAATAAATACATACTTACATTATGTAGGTACCTATACATATACACGCAAACGAACGACATAGTAGCCTGATCAGTTACTTCTACCCTCACGATTTCATATACGATCTCAATTTACTTTTACAAATTATAAAAAAAACCGGCCAAGTGCGAGTCGGACTCGCGCACCGAAGGTTCCGTACAAATTCGGCAAGTTGTTACAAATCCAGTGTTAGCAGAGCTCTGCTCTTGAGCAAAATGCATGCAATGTGAGGTAATTTTATGTTGGGTACTGAAATAGACATTGTAGGTGGTTTGTAGTTGTAGACGCAACAGAAATACATAATCTGTGAAAATTTCAACTTTCTAGTTACCACGATTCATGAGATACAGCATGGTGACAGGCGAACAGACAGACAGACGGACGGACAGCGATGTCTTAATAATAGGGTCCCATATTTAGCCTTTGGGTACGGAACCCTAAAAAAAAAAAATTTATCAGGAGGTCATTAGCTTAAAGGTAAAGTCTATTGATAAACATTGTAGTCGGGTAAAAAGTTGACCTTACTTTGATGGTAAGACATCGAACGGTACCATCGGCTTCGTCGTTAAACACGCGCTAGGCCAAGGCCGAGTGACATAACACGTTATGTGTCGCCGTTACTTGCGCAGACGCCGCTACACACACAAATACCATGATAACAACACACTTGCTGTATCTCTTATTGCCACCGACACAGAGTCCAATTTCCAGTAACTTTTTGATTCGTGATCTTTGTTTCACTGTACACTGTTACCGACTTACGTGTACCGGTGGTTAACTTATGAAGTCGACCAGTTGGTAGAGTTGTTGTATCCATTACTTGACAGTGACGCCATTATTTGACGGTAAATATAAGTTTGTAGCACGAAGATGCGCCGGTAAAGCTGTTATATTGTAAACAAACAATCTGTTCATTATTGTTTAGAATATTTGCAAGTTTTAACTCATTCGGACGTCTTTATTAGACATTTATTAGAAGCTATTTATATGCATTGGTAACAGCACCGCATGCGCCATAATTCCTAATAATACCCATGAAGTAAGTTAAAAAAGATAATTCCACAATAAGCATGACTGAATGAAACACAAAAGGACAAGTAAATACTTACCTACATTACGTCGTCGGTAATACTATAACCAGTTGCTAGCGAAAGCACGACTCTCCCACAAATATAGAAAGATAATTTTAAAGCTAACATGACGCCTTCATTAAGTATTTTTTGCCTATAGTAGACCAGGCTTTGAGAGGGCTTTACCTAATATAAGTTGGCTTCTTTAGATTCGGTGAATCGGTGACCGACGGGGCTCGTCGACGACAGGTAGTATTTGGTGAATATTTGCCTTCAGAGCCTTCACCAAAATATAAGAGTAGGTTGCCTGTTAGTATTCCATAGGCTACATTCGATGAAGGTACTCTGGAATCTTCTTCTTCTTATGGTGCCTCTTCAACTAGTGAAGGTTGGCAGTCAACTCCGCATACTTCACTCGGTCTCTGGCCAGGTTGAAAAGGTGGTAACTACAAAATATCTAATTTCATAATAATAACGTTCACAAGATATAATGAACGTTAGCTATAACAGCAAAAAGTATAATTTTTTAACGTATAAGGCTTAAATTATATAACGTTATTTTTATATAACTTCAATTTGTATAAGATTTATATGGACTAATTTCTTTTAACATAACAAACATTTAACCTAACTGAAACAGCTGCAAGACATTGTTTAAATTTCGGCGAGCGAGCGAAGCGAGCGAGCAAGACGGTACGGAGCGGAAGCGACTCGGATAGGTTAGGTTCAAAGGCTAATGCGGGAGCGTAGCGCAGTGAAACTCACGCATTAGCCTTTGGTGTTAATTATTTTTTTTATAACCACCTAGAAAACCCCCTAACCACATAGCAAATTCAATAAACAACTGTGCCTTATGCTTTTTGATGTTAGCTGTTATGAACATTATATGCTTTGATCGTTATTTCAATTGACATTATATATAAACAACGTTATACCTTACAAAATTAGATATTTTAAGATTATAATTTTCGTTCATTATATCCAGTAAACGAGTATACTAAACGAGTTTATATAAAGTGAGCGTATATATTATGAACATTAGATAATAAGTTGTTATATCTCGTACTTATTACTTACCCGAAAAGCTGCGCTGCACTTGTGATTCCAGTCCATTCCCGGATATTTCGCAGCCAGGATTTCTTCCTGCGCCCAACAGCTCTTCTTCCAGCCACTCTGGAATAGTACGACCTTATGCCACTGGCTCTTTTTAATTAACAGATCGACCAGAGGTACCTAAATAGAGTCTTTAATAAGGTAAAATTTTGTAATTTAAATTTTTATCTTTCATTTTTTTGTATTTTTTGCCGTCATATAAGCCACTAGCTTTTGCCCGCGACTTCGTCCGCGTAGACTTCATTTATTTTCAAATAGCTTTTGCCCGCGGCTTCTCTCGCTTGTAGGTTGGTACCTATTTCAATCCCGTTTTTTTCCCGTTTCCGTAAGAATTTCGGTAAATACTCTCTTAATGCTACCCTACACACCCCAAGCAACCCACTTGCCAAATTTCAGCTATCTACGACCTGTAAAACGAAAAATCCCGTTTTTTCCCGTTCCCGTGGGAATTTCGGAAAGTCGTCTCTTAATGCTCCACTACACTCTCCAAGCAATCTTCATGCCGAATTTTAGTTTTCTATAACCAGTAAAACGAAAAGTCCCGTTTTTCCCGTTCCCGTAAGAATTTCGGGAAATGCTCTCTTAATGCTCCTCTACATTCATCAAGCAATCTACATGCCGAATTTCAGCTTTCCACAAACAGTAAAACGAATAGTCCCGTTTTTCCGTTTCGGGAAATTGTATCTTAATGCTTCCCTACACTGATCAAGCAACCTACATGCTAAATTTCAACTTTCTAAGACCAGTGTAATTAAAAATCCCGTTTTTTCCCGTTCGTTTCCTTCAGAATTTTGGGAAATCCTTTAGTAGTGTCTGTAATACTTCTGTAATTTCAGTTTTCTACGACGAGATCCTGTAGAACTGTATATAAATCCCGTTTTTTCCTTATCCCGTGGAAATTACTTTCTTAGTTATGTAATCACCTACTTGTGTACGAAATTTGAAGAGTCTATTTCTTTATTATAGTTACGTAGATAGGGTCACACGAAATCGAATATATATATCCCGTTTCTTCCCGTTTCCGTGAAAATTTCCAAAAATAGGTACGTGTGTTTTTGTTTTCGTAATCAGTGACCCGATAAACCGTAAAATTATATACCCATTTTGATTTTCAGACTTTGTCACCACATTTCCCCCTTTTAGGGGTTGAATTTTCAAAAAACCTGAAAGAGGTGTTTACACATTTATCGTCAGGAATACTCCTGCGAAGTTTCGAATAAAATAGTCTAATCTTGTTTCCCCATACAAACTTTGGACACCCATTTAACCCCTTTAGGTGTCGAATTTTGAAAAATGCTTTCTTAGTGTCTTTTGAATGTCTAGAACCAGCGGTTTAGGCTGTGCGTTGATATGTCAGTCAGTCGTTTCTTCTTTAATATATTTAGATTTTTAGAAACAGCCCCGTAGTTGAATGCACTTATTCTGTTGGAAATTCGCATTTTCCCGGAGAACATGTTTTAGTGCTACAATCATCTACAGGTGTGCCAAAATTGAAGCGTCTAGTTATTACAGTTATGTACTGAGAAATATATAAATCTCATTTAATTCCTAACTCGTGGGGATTTCAAAAAATCCCTTCTTAGTGCTCCTTTGGGTTGGGATAATCAAGATATACGTCTGCCAAATTTCAAGTTCCTAGGTCCAGTGGTTTAGGCTGTGAGTTGTCTGTCAGTCACTCTGAATGTAACATATAAATCTCTTTTTTTTCTTATCCCGTGGGAATATCAAAAAATCCTGAAATTAGTTTTTTAGTGTTATAATCATCTACATGTGTGCCGAATTTGAAGAGTCTAGTTATTACTGTTACTGAGAAATATATGAGCCTCATTTATTCCCTATCCCGTAGGAATTTCAAAAAAAATCCTTCTTAGCGCTCCTTTGGGATACTCAAGATATACGTCTGCCAAATTTCAAGTTCCTAGGTCCAGCAGTTTAGGCTGTGCGTTGTCAATCAGTCACTCTGAATCGAACATATAAATCCCATTTTTTCCTTCTCCCGTGGGAATATCAAAAAATCCTGAAATTAGTTTCTTAGTGTTACGATCATCTACATGTGTGTTGAATTTGAACAGTCCAGCTATTACAGTTTTACTGAAAAATATATAAGCCTCATTTATTCCCTATCCCGTGGGAATTTCGAAAAATCCCTTCTTAGTGCTCCTCTGGGATACTCAAGGTATATGTGTGCCAAATTTCAAGTTTCTAAGTCCAGTGGTTTAGGCTGTGCGTTGTCTGTCAGTCACTTAGTAACGGAACAGTTTTATATATACAGATGAAGAGATAGTTGAATGTCGATGAAGCGAAAGAGGTATGTCAGGAACGTAGCAAGTGGAACAAAGTAGTCTCTGCCTACCCCTATGGGAAAGAGGCGTGACGGTATGTATGTATATATATAAGCCATTTTTCCTCGATCATCTCAGTGACGGTGTTCGAAAATGGCAGGTCAAGGCATGTATCTGCTTCCTACTGTAACTTTGACTACATAGTAACTATTAAGTCTGTGCTTTGCTTTGACATGACATCTGACATCTGTTCCAAAAATTTAATTGACAATATTTTAAATTTCTTTATATTCATAAATCAAAAACCATTTCGAGAGAAACGCTTGTAGAACACAAGAAAAATATTTTTGGATTTTTTCGTACAGTATTTTTTGGAAAAATGAGCAAAATATGTAAAACGGGAAATGACGTCCAGTGGCCGGTCCAATACTGCCATTATAAAAAACCTTGTCTTCCGGGTTTCCCTTTGACATTTACAACTTTCACAACACAACACTACAGACAGCTGATGGTTAATTCATTCGCACACCACTCGACTTTGTTGCCATCGGGAACACTAGATAATTGTTTGCCGGGCAATAATGATAATGTTTTTGCAAGTTTTCATTTAAAATCGTATTTTTTGTGAAAGTATTTTGTTTGAGTTTGTCAGCTCGTTTTGACGTTCATCGTCATTGACTACTGCATTCACTGTCAGATTATTTAAGCACAGGTTTTGTCGGTCAATTAATGTAATTGTTTCAACGTTTTTTTAAGTGTACGAAACAAAGCAGTGACGTCATTTCGCTAATACTTGACGTTTGTTACTTACGTCCATTCTTCTTGAGCAACGATTTAAACGAGTTTTCCACGAAAATATAAAATTTTCACGAATATAAAAAATATGGGTGTCTTAAAATTGTGCGCTCTTTCTAGCCAGACAATAAAAAGTAGCACTTAAAAAATTGAAATATTGTCAATTGAATTGACATCTGACATCTGTGCTTTGAGGTGAGCTTCGATAAATGCAGCAATTATGCTATCTTGCATGTCTAAGTAGGCACTTTACGAGCAAAGGTCGAAACAGGACTAAGATAAAGACCGATAAAGTCAATTACTAGTTTATCTAAGGAGCTGACTGATGCGACTGGGCCCGTTTATTCACAGCAAATAAATACGAAAACAGAGGAACTGGTTTTCAATGCCAACTTTGTCGAAGTAGTAGGTACCTAAACTAAACCATGAAAAATCTTAACTGTAAATTTTGCTTCAATGAAAATTACCAGCTAGTCAATAAAATTGAAATTATATGTAAGCGAAAATAGGTAGTATTTCATGAATATAGGTCTGTAGGTCCGTCGAATAGGAAATAATTATGCATTAAAAATCATCATCACTACATGGTATAAAACAAAGTCGCTTTCTCTGTCCCTATTTCCCTATGTTTTTTTTTATGCGAATAGGAAGGCAAACGAGCAAATCCCTACGTATGCTGAAATCTTTAAAACTACGCAACGGATTTTTTTTAATAGATAGAGTGAATCAAGAGGAAGGTTTATAATGTATAATACATGCATAATATACCGTGCGAAGCCGGGGCGGGTCGCTAGTTTCTCAACAAACTATATGAAAATATCGTAAAAGAGATGACAAAAAATGAAATTAAAAGTAATATCGGTCAAGAAATACGGAAAGTATAACAGTTTTAAACTAATAATTAGCCAGCGATTAGAAAGAGAGATCCATCATAAATTAAAATTATGTTTTTCTAGAAAAATACAGACACAAATCTTTGATGGGTTAATGTCTCGATGAAATATTTTTTAAAGTTAAGTAGGTACATATTTGAAAAAAAATATGTTTAGTACATAAATGAGCTTTTACTGAAAGCCATGAAAAAAACATGAATATTTTCTATTGAGAAACTCCTTTTTTTAAGTCAGTTAGGGAAGCAATTTTTTTCCACTGTTTAACAAAGCCCTTCGAATAATTAAGACTTGTAACGGTCCCTCTCTACAAATTACAATTACCACAATTGTGAAAAGTATTCATCAGAGATTAGGTAAATGTATGTATTTAGTATTGCCTATGTCTTAGTTGAACGTCCTCTGCACTATTTGAATCTTACGCAATGGTAGGACGAAAAGGTTACGCAGGTAGATTTTCTGGAGGTGAATTTTAAATCCACTATGAATATTTTATATATCAAATATATGATTCAGTATCTATAAAATATAGTCGGCGGCAAAAAAATTGGCCCAGTCTCTATACAAAATTACCTATATTGCATACATATTATTATGAGGGCCACATTTTTTGCCGCTCAGTATATAATCAATTTCTGAATATCTCGTCCCGTATAGCAGCGGAAACGCAATCAGGTGAAGTTAATAAAGGATCTGTGTGAGGTAGCGGTCTAGTAAATTACTAGCCTCGGTGAGAACTTTATAGGTACTTACGAGTATATCAAGATATATATTTACAGCGTATAACGAGCTCTACTAATTAGACTCAGGAAGCGTACCTACATGAAATTAAAACGGTTAGCGCCAATAGACCCATGTTAAAAATACGAGTAGGTTCTTGGTTAACGTAAATTTAGTTCTGAATAGATAAATCACTGTATTCTGTGAAAACATCTTGCTTTATGGATATATTCAAACATGTTTTTAAATCGTTAGAGAAAATTTCCAGATCATTCTGTAAAATAAAGAAAACACCGAAAATCCAAGCATCGAAGTCATTGCCCGTCGCGTTGTTGTGAATAAAAACTCTTTTGTTATATAATGTCATTGAAATTCAATCTTGTCTTGTCTTATATTTGCATTAATAAAATTAAAAGTGGAGAAAACAACACCTTTACATTAGTGAACATGAAATCATTGAGAATGTTTTGTATGGTTACGAAATGAAGGAAAACGAGAGGCGATTTGATTTAATTTGTAAACGACAATGACTTCAGTTTTATGAATTATTAAGAGACGTTTTGTAAACAGGTAACTTAAACATTCAAAAATTATGCAGACGTAAATTGTGAAGTAATCGATGAATTTGAATTAGCTACTGTTCTACTCAACATAAAAGTGCTAATTCTAGTTCAAACTTGGAGGTATGGATTACTACACTACACAGTACACACCCATTACACATCGCAAGGAAGAAGGCTCCAAATGCCTTTTGCATCATCTAAATTATTCCAGGTTACGTGGAACATTAAAAAATATACATTTTTTTTGCGTTGTTGAACCCTGCGCTCGATGGTCGAATATTCACAGCATGACACCAAAATAGGAAAACAACTTAGATTAGAATGCTTTATCCAAATAAGAAACATTTTTGACATAAATGACTGCAAATTTGAGTTCTTCACCATATTAATTAAGATCCATTATTCCTACACCAGCTTTTGTAGTTGCGCCTTTTTTGTCGTAAATGAAAATATGCACAGAAAAACAGCAACCCGTCAATAATTTTGTGTATAAACATCAATTTAGTTACATTGTACGCTTACTCAAGCCGAGTGACCTTTAATACCTTACTTTACATGAGTAATGCGCTCCTCAAAGGTAATCTTTGCTTTTATTTGCAAGCTTTTGTGCATCAAAATTCTTTGTGCTGCAACTTGTTTTAATTTTATTTGTGCAATACAAATTTTTGTAAGAAGAAGCCGAGTTTATAGCTACGCCAGCTACATAAAGAGGTACAAGTTTGCACCAAAATGTAGTGCGTGTGCCCAAAATGTAGTCATGTAGGTACCCGAAACCGACGAGCATGTATGAAGAGATTGATGAATGTGGATGATGCGAAAGAGGTAAGTCAGGATCGTAGCAAGTGGAACAAAGTACTCTCTGCCTACCCCTATGGGAAAGAGGCGTGGTGGTACGTATGTATGTATGTATGTAGTGCGTCTGGCGACTACATGTTTGCCCATTCGGAGTAAAATTCTTTGAGGGCGACCTATGTTCAGCGGATGTTATAGGACGAAGTGCGATCGAATTTAATTTTGGGAAGCGTGCGGAACCAATTTCACTGTGCCGAAAACACGTACCTGTAGCTAAGCTACCCTAACATACTTCTTTCATAACTCGGCGTACATTTTAGACTTCAATTCAATCCACAGCAAATTGGCAATCCTTGACTTTTGCACCGAGCTTGACGGCTCCTCTCCTTTACGTTTGTTTTCTTGACATAGTTGTTTGTTCTCTGCGTTTACCGGTGACAGATGGAAAAGCCTTCGTCATCAGTCTCGCATAGTAAGGATGCAGGTGGCTTTTCCTCGTCACAAGACACGTGCATCCGTGCTGCGTAATTAAATGATAACTCACGGAATTAAGTAATGCTTTAATGGCAATATTACGAATTTACGAGTGTCAGTGGCATTCATTTCATTTCAGTGACAAAGGTGAATGTGATAATACTTTTGTAGTAGGTAGTACTTATACAGTACTACCGTCATGCGCTTATTTAGGGATATCTCGCAAAAAATCCTTGTTTGCATTCGGGACCCTTACACACTTTAACGATTTGTCCAGTGAATTTTCAGCGATTTACTCGCTGTGAGATCGCGGCGTGCACGCGGCGAGGAAATCTATATATTTCAAGACTATTATACTTATTTATTTGTGGGAGATAGGGTAATTTTTAACGATATTTGTTTGAATTTTAACGGTTTCAATCGAGTTCGTAAACAAGTTGGTCGCTCACCGCTCCCACCGGCCGTGGCGTCATTTGTTTGTGTAAGTTAATAAAAAGGCGCTGCCGCCTATCGATGGTTCAGAAGTTGTTCAGTTGCGAACACGGTACGATCTGTGCTCTGAGCTGTCTACGAATCCCAGGTAACGCTATTTTTGTAAACTACTGTTGTTACTGTGCCTATTATGCTGTGTTTATTTAATTTATTTAATTATGTTAATAAAGGGTGTCACCTCTGTCTATAACGGTAAGATCTCTGTGAATTAACGCCAATATGATTTATTCTGCCTTGCTTACTTACTATGCTTAATTTCAAGGCTAATTAGTGGATATTTATATTCGTTCATTGTGCTTTCCACGCAGCTTTGCCTATGGTTATTTATTATAAAATAAATATGTGTTGATTTAAATGCTGTTTACCTGGTATTTTCCCTATATCTCCCACATCAGAGATGGGATATCGTTACCCTTTCTACGCCTACAAAATTATGTTCCAGGTGTGAATCAGCAATGAGCAGCGTTCCCGGGGGCGACGGCCCCCCAGACGAGCCACCTGTACGAGCCGAGCCTGGCGCCCCGCCGTCACCAATCATCGGGCAAGGGCCTGCACGAGCAGAACCCGGCAGCTCGACGGCAACCAGCAACGCCACAAGGACAGGTTTCGTTCCAGTTGATTTTATGCAAAATATGATGCAGGAAATGATGGCTAAACTCATCCAAACGATTGCTAGTGCATTTGGAACAGCCAACGCTAATAAGGCTGTTCCAAGAGTACGAAACCTTGAACATGTTTATGTCCCAGCATTCGACCCCGATGATAGGACTGATACCATACAAGTATGGTGTCGTAATTTAGACGACCTTAAATCTGAATGCGAATTGACTGACAGGGAAATCCTTAATTTGTCCCGAAAACATTTACGCGGACGTGCCGCCGAGTGGGCACGGCGCAACTACAGCACCTTGACTACCTGGCCGGAACTTAAAACCCGGATCATTGAAACATTTGCAGATGAAGCGCGGTACTATGATGACCTCATGCTCTTCATGGAGTACACCAGCGACCAGGCGGGCAGCCTGGCGGAGTACGCCACCCGCAAATGGGAGCTGGCGAAGAAGGCGGTTGGAGTGGCGGTAACTGAGGAGCGACTTGTTGAAGCTGTCATTTCCGGTATGTCAGATTTTCGTATACGTTCTGATTTGTTGCGATTGACGCCCAAAACTTTGCCACAGTTAATTCAAAGTCTCAACTCCTATAAACGAAAAAGGCCACTTAAAGACACTGATCACAATACAAATAAACGGGTCAAGCTAAACCCTACCGAAAATTCAAAGCAAGTAAAAAGTTGCCATAAGTGTCACAAGCTAGGTCACTTACAAAAAGATTGTCGTTCGGTTGTAGGTAGTCAGACCAGTCAGGTAACTAAACCCCTACCCTCAACATCTAATGAAACCAAATCATCTATTGCATCATGCACTTTTTGTAGTAAAAAGGGTCATACATTTGAAAACTGCTTTCAACGTATTAATAAGAAGAACAAAGATGAAAAATCAGTGAACGTCAATACATCGGAATTAAATAACAACAGATGTAGTGTAGTTCAAATTGACGGGCGTGATTTTTCATGTTTGTTGGATAGTGGTGCCGAATGCTCACTCATGCGTGATAGTGTAGGTGATTCTGTCAAAGGCAAGATATTATACGATACGGTATTTTTGCGAGGAATTGGTGATAACGCATTTTGTACTACCCGCAAAAAACTTTGCGCGGTTTGTGTTAATGGTTTAAACATTAAATTGGAGTTTGTTCTGGTACCCGATAGGTACATTCATTATGACATGTTGCTCGGTCAGGATTTATTTGAAATTCCTGGAATTCAAGTAACTTTCATGAAAGATAATACAACAATCACTCGTGATTGCTTAAATGTAAAAACCGTTAACCCGTTGGATATTAACTTAGATTGTCTTAACGTCAATAAAAACTTAGACCTCGAGCACAAAAATCAGCTTTACGATATGCTTAATTCCCGGTCGGAGATGTTTACATCTGGCAATTCGGTATCACAGGTGACTACCGGTGAATTGACAATTCGCTTAAAAAAACCCAGATAAAATCGTGCAACGACGGCCCTATCGGTTGGCTCCATCTGAGCGAGAACATGTCAAAGGTCTCATTAAAGACCTAAAAGAAAATAATATAATACGTGATAGTAATTCCCCAAGTCTTGCAGGTGTCCATGGGCGATGGTGATTACTTTCCATCAGGTGACCCGTCTGCTCGTTTGCCCCCTCTTATATAAAAAAAAAAAAAAAAAAAAGTCTAAATATACACAATGTTACAAATTACAGTGACTGGCTAGAAGTTGGGCAAAATAACGATTCTGAAACCAAGACCATCATCGAATCTATAGCTAATGGTACTATTAATAAGGACATAGCTTCTAGTTATGAATTACGCAACGGATTATTATATCGAATTTTTACCACAAAAGACAAAAAAATTAAAAAGTGTCTTTTTGTCCCCAAAAGTTTCCGTTGGCAAATAATTCAAACTTATCATGAGTCACTTAAACATTTTGGCTGGGAAAAGACCCTGGAAAAGATTCGTGAGCGGTTTTGGTTTCCGAACATGTCCAAGTGTACCCGCAAATACGTAGAAAATTGTCTAACGTGTAAAGTTAATAAAAGCCAATCAGGATCTCAACAAATATCACTTCATCCGATTGACAAACCCCCGGTGCCTTTTCATACAGTCCACATGGACACTACTGGTAAATTAAGTGGCAGTAAACCAACTAAGCAGTATGCAGTAGTGTTCGTCGATGCATTCACGAAATTTTGCTTTATGAAACTCGTTTCCAACCTTACGGCAACAGCTACTGTCAATTGCTTGAAAGAGTTTATTTACAACTTCGGCACACCTAAACGTATCGTATGTGATCAGGCGGCGTCTTACACTGGCAAAGAGTTGCGTGCGTTTTGCGATCAGTTGTCCATAGAGTTGCATTTTATTGCGAGCGGCGTTAGTAGGGCAAACGGACAAGTCGAACGTATGATGAAAGTTTTGACCAACTGCTTCACTGTAGTCGAAAATACCTCTAAGAGAAGTTGGAAGGACTCTGTTGGCGAGGTGCAGTTGGCAATTAATAGTACTTTTAATAAAAGCACCGGCCGTACACCGTTCCAGCTTCTCATTGGTTGCGATCAGTCGCCACCAGCCATTTCAGCCTTGATAGATAATGTTGAGCGCTTGGACCTAGATGCTTGTCGCTTAGAGTCTAAGGATAAGATGGATAAGCGAGCTGCAGAACAAAAAGAAAAATTTGACAAAACTAAAGCCAAAATTGTTCCCTTTAAAACTGGAGACATTGTCTTGGTTAAGCAGAACCTACGGGCTATCAATAAACTAGATAGCAAGTATAGAGGTCCATGCGTCATCACGCAGATAAATGATAATGACAGATATACCGTCCGAGTCCATGAAACCGGAAAAGAATTGTATGTTTCGCATGATAACTTGCGTCTCGTCTCTCCTGAAATGGGAAACGAACTGGCAGATTCATTGAATGATGATTAGAGAAGAGGCAAATTCTGTCTACTTAATTGTTAACACTTACGATAAACTGGTAATTTTTTTAATGTGTGATTGTTTGTGTAATGTGTCCTGTTTATTGTGTGATTATTCGATGTACTTAGCGGTTGCCTGGCCAGCATTTCGTGGTACATGGGATCATCATATTTGTAAACGAGACTCGGTCATGTGATTTGACCATTGTCATGTGATTTGACATTTACCTGCGGTCATGTGATTTGACCATTGTCATGTGATTTGACATTTACCTGCGGTCATGTGATTTGACCATTGTCATGTGATTTGACATTTACCTGCGGTCATGTGATTTGACCATTGTCATGTGATTTGACATTTACCTGCGGTCATGTGATTTGACCATTTTCATGTGATTTGACACTTAACTCCGGTCATGTGATTTGACCCGGTCATGTGATTTAACCATTGCATAGTTGTTATTAAGATCGTAGCTATAAGATTGTGGTTAAGTTCTTACGATGTGATTTTGTGGTAATCATAGAGACATTATGTAGGTATGATAAAAATAATTGTCGCTAGCCGAGTCGGCTGCTCGTCAGTATGGCCGTGTGGGAGATAGGGTAATTTTTAACGATATTTGTTTGAATTTTAACGGTTTCAATCGAGTTCGTAAACAAGTTGGTCGCTCACCGCTCCCACCGGCCGTGGCGTCATTTGTTTGTGTAAGTTAATAAAAAGGCGCTGCCGCCTATCGATGGTTCAGAAGTTGTTCAGTTGCGAACACGGTACGATCTGTGCTCTGAGCTGTCTACGAATCCCAGGTAACGCTATTTTTGTAAACTACTGTTGTTACTGTGCCTATTATGCTGTGTTTATTTAATTTATTTAATTATGTTAATAAAGGGTGTCACCTCTGTCTATAACGGTAAGATCTCTGTGAATTAACGCCAATATGATTTATTCTGCCTTGCTTACTTACTATGCTTAATTTCAAGGCTAATTAGTGGATATTTATATTCGTTCATTGTGCTTTCCACGCAGCTTTGCCTATGGTTATTTATTATAAAATAAATATGTGTTGATTTAAATGCTGTTTACCTGGTATTTTCCCTATATCTCCCACATATTTTATTCTAATTTCATATCTTATTTGTTGGCTGTAAAAGTTACTTTCATTCTACTTTTGTTTCTCTTAAAATATCTAATCGTGAGCTATTTTACAGAGATGTTTCATACTTATTTATCTAGCTGGCTTAAAATAAACTTTGCGTCACTGAATAAGTACAAAACTAAAATTGTCTTTAAATCATGAAGTCCCACAGAGTTAAAAGAAGGTCAAAAGGCGGAGAATCAGCATGTCAGTCGTTTACCTTCGTGACATATGTATATTAATACATATGACCGACTCAAACAAACTAAACAAAAATATTTCAATCATAAACTATGAATTATTTACTTATGTGTGTGAAGCCGATGAAAAAAGGTAAAATTGTGATGTTTGTTAGAAGTCGGGCTTCATTTCGTGACCAAACTCCTCAGTTTTCACTAGCAAGTTAAATTTTTTTTAAACAGACCTTTTTCGTTGTGTTTATGTCAATAGGTCATAATAAAAAACCCTTTGGGTATGGCACGATGAAAACAGTATTGTTATAAAATATATTTCCTTGTGTATTTTATTTCCTGTGTTCAACTGTCCATTCTGTGTAATAAAATCATAATCATAATAAACCGCCCATTACCTTCTTAAACTGCAATTCCTTATATAATGGTCGTATATAACAGTAAACAGACATGCGATGAGATTCGTTTCCCGCAGCTAATGCAGACCTTGACCGTGACTGCAGCGCTCCACTCTTGCGCATCCCCCACTCGCGGCACATGGTCAAAGAATAAACAAAGTATATATTTTACCTACAGTCTGTGAGCTCTAAGAATGCCGTTCGGGTTTCGGGTAACATCGGCCGAATCAAACATCAATCCCATAAGAGTGAGTAAGACAGCTAGACTAACCCGAATGTCATTTTAAGAGCTCACAAACTGTACGTTTACCTTGTGTCTGTTTTTATTTTAAATTTGAAGACGGGTGTTTCTGTTTACTCAAGCTCACAATACGCCTAACAAAATTTCGTGACAATTGTTTCTTATCCGTTTAGAGGTATTAAACTGAATTCGGCAATTATTTTAACGTTAATTTCAAATGGAAAGAAGATCAATAAATAGGTAAATGAAACGTATGTAGGTAATGTATAAATATAGATAATGCTACTGCCCGTATAACATAACACAGGGACTGCTGGTCCACTCTAATCAAATGAGAAAATTATATTACAAATATGCCTATTTACGTAATAAAGCGGTAGTTAAAGGACTTTTTTTATAGTCTACAGTAATAACAATTATAATGTCGTAAACAGGTGCACAGTCTGAAGACATAATCTTTGAGTATTGGCTGTTCTAGACAAGTTAGCGTGAGTAATTCGGTGCAATCTCATCATTACGGTGTCTCGTGCGCTGTTCAATTACTGTAGCGAATATGTTCACATTCTGGAGACATAATCTTTGACTGCGCAAGCGCAAGCTGTTGCCCACGTCACGTTCGCTTGTGTAATACGGTGCAATTTTATTATTACGCTTCGTCACTATTCACGGAGTGTAGCGAAAATCACATCCTCGGTATGTTATTACACACGATATTCGCAAGAAGTCTTTGGATTAAAATATTTATTTATGTCACAAGGGAGCAAAATGATGTATTTACGGCGAGGGCGCTACATTGAATGCAGAGCGTAATGAGGGATTCAAGTGTTTAACGCCCAAAATGAAAATAATTTTGCTCACGAGTGGCTCATACAACTTTTCACACGGAACATTAAAATACTTGAAAAAGAATTCTAAATATAATTAAAGAGCTACCAGCATAGAAAATGGCGTGGTTTTACAATTATCAAAAATATCAACTTCAAAAAATTGCATTTGGAAAAAAAACACTTGAACAGAAAAGTTGCACTTTGATCCCTCTCGATAGGGAGCAAAGCTTACTTTTCTGAATGAGAGGTGTGAAAAAAGCATTGCGTAATAAATATTCACAGTTCAATACACTGTCTTAGAATATCTTAGGATAAATTTTGAATACTGCAGTAGAGATGGTATTTAGGTTAGTTTCAGTGAACATCCCTTCTAAATGTATGTTACAGGATTTCTTTACTATGATTGAAAAAAAAAACTATATATTGGTCGATCTTCAAAATGTACGGCATCAAATGGGTGGCTTAGTTTTGAATCAAAAATTACGATAAAATTCCAGATCAATTCTAATACCTATACGTTGTACATGTAAAATGTAAACAAACGGTAAAAGATAGGTACCATCCTCTAGCTATCCCTAAATTGAATATTGCATCGGCTTACAACCAAACCACCAAACCTACAAACATACAACTCAGTACCTGCATAATAATTGCGGTTTCCAGACTACCTTTCAATTAAGGAAGGCATATTTTCATAATGATTTCCGTTGCGGATGTCTGTGCGTCATGTCTCTATTAAATTTACCAAGAAAAGAATCTAACGTGGTCTGCGGTTCTTTTGGCCTGCTAATAATTTGTTTTGTTTTCCATCTAGGTCTCATAATACTAAAACGTAGTCTCTTAAACAAGGACACGGGTTAATTAGATGATTGTATACGTAGGTACTTTGTTCAAGCTAGCTACGCAGCAGGAGTCTGTTCATTAGACGTCTTCACGGGCATGTAGGTACTAATACATCGACATAACATCAGTAACACCGTACAGGGACGCACGAGGATGTCAGCGATTAGGGTTCCCAGGTGAAGAACCTAATGTAAAGGATATGGCATTAAATAAATATTATATATACCCATAATGAATCAAATTGTATGACTTTGAGTAGGTACTTTGCTAAGTTGAGTAGCGGGTCTTGAGTTTTTTTTAACCATCGAAACTTCAAATTTATACAACACTAGCTGTTGTCTGCGACTTCGTCTGCAAAGAATTCTTATATCGCTATCCCGCAGGAACTACGTAATTTTTCGGGATAAAAAGTAGCCAGTAGTAACTAGTAGTAGTGTTCCAAATTTCATCCAGATCTGTTAAGCCGTTCTGGCGTGAAAGAGTAACAAACATCCATCCTCACAAACTTTCGCATTATAATATTAGTAGGACATCAAGTACCTACAAAAAATTTAATAAATATTACCTACTTAAGTATATTCAGAAAACATCTTACATCAACATTTTAAACACTTTCGAGAAAGAACTCGGCGTCGAATCAAAATTCACAAAGTCAAATTAAAATTTATTGTAATTTTATTTTGGAAAATATTTAGATAATCATGGAATAATTCTGTTTCAATGATGACGTCCTTGTATATTTACACCAACGTCAATTCCTAGGCATTTTATAACACGACTAAAATGCTAATTTCATTGAATGATTTACCGTCAAGCTTTTGCATTCGGTTTCATTGTGCCAAATATATCATTGATCAGTACCCATTTTAAATATAAGAAACATACAGAATTTATACAACTAACAACTTTCGTACGTAGTAAGTATTAGCGTGCTATTCTTACACAAATAGCGGAATTGGCTAAGTAAAGTTTTTGGAAGAGGTGCAAATTATATTTTTATTCGACAGTCCACGTCTTAATAACCGAGGACCTGCAGCTCTTTTATTTTTATTCCCTCTTGTTAATTTGAAAAAGTGACAGTTGACGTACGGTTGACGTAGTTTTTTCAGTCAAAAGTGACAGTTGACGTACGGTTGACGTAGTTTTTTTTTATTACAAGCTAGTTCTAGGCACGCGTAGCTGGTCATCCATTAAATTTCACAAATCGATACCTTTAGGTTCAATTGGCGTAAAGGACAAAATGCCGAAAATGAGTTAAATATACAGTTTTGTTCAGAATTTTAAGCTCTATCGAACTGTATACTTAAAATTTTGATATCTCGTAAAATTTGACCTTTACGCCCCATATTTTTGGATCACTTATCACCAAAATGTGCTTTTTTTGTGGGTGTAAGTAACAAACCTGAAATCACATGGAACGTAAAGGAAATCATGAAGTTATAAACAACGACGTATAAACCTAAATTTACCATATTGTCCTTTAAGACCTACTTTTATAGGACTGAATTTACTTATTTGTCCTTTACGACCTTTACTTCTATACATTATACTTTAATACCAAATCAAAACTACGGCGTAAAGGACGTATATACAAAAAGATATTTATTTCTTGGATTATACGACCTGATTAAGACACAAACATAAATCCTTTGGTCTAATTTTGATGAGAAAGTAAGTGTATCTCTATAAATTCGACACTTTAAGGTTCAATAAAATTGGTGTAAAGGACAAAAATGCTACTTTTCAGGAGAAGTAAAATATTTTTTTTTAAGCTAAATATTTTTTTTATTTGGGGACCTATATCTTCGATGTATATGACAAAATTCTTAGAATTCTTCTCCCTACGCAGTAGAATGGTAACCACAACGAAAAATAGCATATTTTAGAAGTTAAGTGTCCTTTACACCCCGGAAAAAAGCGTCAATAGTCCCTTACGCCCCGACCTTTTTAAAGAATTCAAAAGTTTTGAGGTTGTAAAGGTCAGTTTTTTATAAAATTATACAATTTTCGGGTGTATAGTTCACTGTAACTTACTAAATAGTTCTTAAATAACTGTAATTGCTGATTCCCCCTTCCATCTATACCCACAATTATGCTGAACATGGCCTTTAGGTCTTGTTACCTTATAGGCTCTGTCTACGCTGTAAGGGATAAAACGTGAATTATGTATGTTATATTATATGTATTGTTCTTTATAATTATAAGTATTTATACGTGTCGTATAGATTAGCTAAAGTTAAACGTTAGCAATCGTTATCTTAATAATATGTATGTTATTAGTTATGTAGCATTGAAATTTCATTTAACATACATATTTCAAACAGTTTAGTTAGGTATATTTATAAACGATTATTTATGTAATAAAACATGTAGATTTACCCAGGGTAAGACTATGTGTAGTAAATGAAAGCACAATAGTCATAATTGTAACAAAATGTCCAAATATTATAAATATTAAATCAAGTATCTAAGAGCTCACAAATATTAAGCACGTCACTTATTAATTACTGGCTGTCACTAGCGACTTCGTCTGCAAAGAATTCGTTTATCGCTATCCCGCGGGAACTACGCAATTTTCCGGGATAAAAAGTAGCCTATGTGCTATTCCAGACATTTTTCTATGTATGTGCCAAATTTCATCCAGATCCGTTTGACCGTTCTGGCGTGATTGAGTAACAAACAAACATCCATCCATCTATCCATCCATCCATTCATCCATACTTTCGCATTTATAATATTAGTCAATCCAATAGTCAATCCAACTAAGTGTCATTGGAAGATTTCATGTACAATTAGTCATTAGTTATTGCTCACATAAACTGAAATGATTAATTGCCAACAAGTATAAACATAGGTATACCTTATCAGACAGATTTTGAAAGCAATATTCGTTTTTTAGCAATATTTAACAAAAAACACCAAAATACATAATCTCTAGGTACCTAAATGATACAAAATTTAACTTATAACGATTTCGTTTTGTGTATGGTTGCGTTAAATGATAAATAGAAGTGACGTACTTAAAGTTTATGATACCTGATTTTTTAATACTTATAACGATCAAACATTTTGTTACAATTATTATAATTCGTGCTTTCATTTACAATATTCTTTTCTTTCTTCTTTTCTTCTTCTTTCTCAATGACTATGAGCAGTGCCACTGTTCACACATATGGTTCGAGTGCCTGTTAGTGATAGAGAAGAAACTATTTTGGCAGCGTAGCGTGCGTCTAAAGTCTTTGCAAATAAGACACAAATGATTGTCAGCCTCTTAATGACATTTGAATGCTACATTACCAATAAAATAAAAATATAATAATTCCCAAAGGTACATTTTAGCAAATAGTAAAATATTTTGCGTCATTGATACCTTTAATTACGGTTATGTAAGGAAAATAACATAAAACGTCTAAATTATAGTGAGCTATACACCCGAAAATTGTATAATTTTATAAAAAACTGACCTTTACAACCTCAAAACTTTTGAATTCTTTAAAAAGGTCGGGGCGTAAGGGACTATCGACGCTTTTTTCCGGGGTGTAAAGGACACTTAACTTCTAAAGTATGCTATTTATCGTTGTGGTTACCATTCTACTGCGTAGAGAGAAGAATTCTAAGCACTTTTGTCACATGCATCGAAGAAATAAGTCCACAAATAAAAAAAATACAAAGGTTTTAAAAATAAAAAAAACGTTTTTTGCTTCTCCTGAAAAGTAGCATTTTGTCCTTTACGCCAATTGAACCTAAAGGTATCGAAATGACAAATCGACCACTTAAAAAAATATTTCTAATTAACAAGAGGGAATAAAAATAAAAGAGCGGTCCTCGGTTATTAAGACGTGGACTGTCGAATAAAAATATAATTTGCACCTCTTCCAAAAACTTTACTTAGCCAATTAAGTGTTTCTTCATTTGATAATGTAAAAGTACCTACTAATAATCAAAAATATCTTCAACACAATTCAAACCAATTTAAACAACAATTTAACCTGAAAAATGAGCCTGTCGCTGAATATAATCGAAAATTGAGGTACGTTGATGTCATGTAGGTACAGTAAGCTTATTGTCTAACTCGCTCGCAATCGCCATCGTGTTCATTTTGACAGTTCATGTATGGGCTGACAATTGGCATAGGAATCTGCTACCTGTCACGTTCATACAAGAACTGTCAAAATGAACACGATGGCAATTGCCAGCGAGTTACGTAATAAGGCTCGCAGTGCTATTTTCAGGCGAAAACTCTTATGATTTTACACACATGTTTTATTTTTATACGTTTATATTTGTAAGGGAACCCTTTGTAAAGCTACAATGTGTACTTATCTCGTGTTTTTGTCCATGTAAGCTGCGGGAGACCGGTTCCCATCCTGTTGCCGATGGCAGGAACTAGTAGCGCAGCATTGTTGATTCGCAATAAGCACATGAAATGCCAACTTGATGCATTGACCAAAGCGAGTTCACATTTGAGGCGAGGAAACTGATAAAAACTGTACGCTATCATTATAGCGTTTGAAGCTGAGGACATAGGACGGAGAATGAAAGGCATAAAGTCACTAAATTAATTTTTATCAGGAGCCTTACCTTGATGTCTTCATGCGATCAATTCCTTTAGCTGTCATTTTGGACACTTCTAGTATGGATCTGACAGCGATCGATCCAACTTTAGTTCGGAATTGAATCAAGACGTCATGTAAGTAACTAATTAATGATTAAATAAATAATAAAAATAATTCATAGAGTTAATCAATATATTAAAAAGCATGACAACAAATTTTATTGTATTCTGACATTTTAATTTTTAATTTTAGACTTTTAGTGATAAATTGAATATCAAATTAGCATAATTCACGATTATTAGTCTCGGATTGTGAGCATTTTATCTACTTATAATAAATATAATCGCCCAATAAAATAATAATAATATAATGATTGTATGTGCCCTTGCAGGGCGTCATGTACTTACATACTATTGTCTTATAACATCTTTTTTACAATGTACAATGACTTTGCAATGAATAAATGAAATAAATGAAATAAGTCAGTTAATGCACGCATCACACAATTATGAGAGACACTGTTGGATTTCCAGCACCCATTATATTTGTCAATTGTTTTCTGTGTATATGAAAGGCTGCTTATTTCTTTAACCATTTCTGCTTTGGAAGCAGAGAACGAATATGTTCGTTCGCTGTTTGGAAGATATAAAAGTGTCTGAGAGCAGTGAGACTGTGTATATTTCGTGATTAATTACAATACTAGAAGAAAATGGTCAAAGGTCAAATTCAGTAGTGAAAAAGTGTCATTATGCAGAAATATAAACCCAAAGGTACATGAACTTTAACATCGCAACGCAACTAGATACTCAAAAAAAAAGGATTTTTAAAAACACATTACTCACAACCGCGAGTAAATGACGCCCATCCAATGGTAACAGTCGTTGTGGTTACAAATACAGAAATGTAACGCTCTAATGAAAAAGCAAAGCGAACGGAGGGTCTACAACCTCTACGTCACGACAAACGACACAAAAACGTGCTAAATTTGTCGAAGCAGCCAACTAGACGTGACGGACTACTGTGAAATTGTTTGGTACTGCCCTCAACTCGAAAACGCGAGGTGAAAACTGTTTGCCACCACATAATTATAATGCAAAGACAAACAATGAAACTGCAACAATCTGAATATTGAAAACTGCGCGTTTGTGTTCGTCACTAACTGACTTAGATACTAATATTTTATTGAATCAGGCGTTACTTTGCGGAGGTCCATTTTAATGAACAAAAATATTTACCTTGCTACTCCGCTGTAACCCGCGTCCACGTTTAAGTAGCGGAGTAGCAAGATAAATATTTTTTGTTCATTTGGTACAACACAAATTAGAACTTTTTTGTGCAACTGAAGATTTATTCTGATAAAAAAGTGTGCACTACGAATCAGATCCACTGCGTAGGTTTCGTCAGGTGAATATTATAATTTTTCGCAACAAATTTCGTCTTGCTTTTCTTAATAACACCAAAGTTTAATCAGTCTAACAAAAAGCTGAATTACACGTTAAATTACTTCAATTAACAATCAGTAGAAATTTGCATTCAAATTGAATAGAAACATCATCGTCGGTGCAACGCGGACGCAATTTGAAGTAGCCTTAAATGACACATCTTAGACACAGTTTTCCATGAACTGACGCATTATGTTAACACGATGTTCAATGGTTGTCTAAGTTATCGTTAGTACTTAAACACAGTAAAACTTTTTGACAGAGATTTTTTAGAATACTCAAAACGGGACAATGATTATTTGGTACCAGAAAAACACTACTCAAGCCTAACATTGTGTTAATCAGTGCAATTGCATTTTGGATACTAAGCAAACCACTCGATTTTTTTCTACTTGGTTACTTTTTGGGCTTTTAAATCTTTGTTTTACATTTAGAACACATTTAAAACTCGTTACAAACTCTTGTTTAATTTTATACGAAGCGAGTTCAGGTCAATACTCCTGGCAAAGTGGGTCAGAGCCGCCGGCCCTGCCGATCCTTGCTCATTGCTGCGCCATGAATTAATAAAATATGCGTCTGCGCACAAGTTGAACAGACGTACTCCTACGACAGGGAAAAAAGTACCTAATGATAAAGTCGCGTTAAGAAATTTTATGGAAGACGACCAAAATGTTCAGCAACTAAATGTGCTCAAAGGGTAGCAGTCATTTTCTCGGAGGGAAAAGAGAAGATTTCAGTAGAATAGTGCAGCCTAGTTATTTTTTCAGTTTACTCCTGTAGTGTTATATGTAAGTTTTTCGGGATTTACTTTTTAGTAACGGCGAATCCATTTGAGTGCCTAAAATATCCAAATGTTTAAACAGTATTCAGGATTTTTGTTTGACGCATCCAAACTCGTATTCCAAAATAAACTTATTAGCAAAACATAACATGAAATAATCAATCATTGCACGAATATAATTTGAAATGGCGGAGACGGGACTCCATTCAAAAATATAAACCAAGGGACGAAATACAACCATAGGTACACAACAGTGTATAAATAGGGGATGGTGGACACTAAAAAGTAGAAAAAAGCATCTTATATTTTTCCTGACATAGACGGGGTTGGACCATGCAAAACGTGGACAAACATTGAAACAGAGTACACAAGATAAAGATAGAGATTTTTTTGTCGTTAAGATATTATGTACTTAATCTGTAATGAAGTGACAGAGCGAATGCGGAGGTCAATACTCCGGCAGTAGGTCAGCAAAGAGCCCGAAAGCCCCAGAGACCAGCACCTTGCTGGTTTGGTTAGTACACTTACTATGCCTGTAGATAGAAATAAATTACTAACTTTGCTTGCTTGGTCGTTGTAATTTAAAAAGACTTCAATTTCAGCTTGGCACCCACGTCCCACGTTTATATATTGTGATCCACACCCTATATCTAGAGGTTAAAATTAAACTAGCACACCCATAAAAACAAAGTTTAACTAACATATTCTGCAAGTATTTATATATGTAGTTTATCTAATAGATTAAATATTCACGCCGAAGGTTGGAATAACCATATATTATGCGATAATATTCAAAATACCACCAATAAACAATTTATGGGTTCTTTGGCCTGAATCCATAAGGGGCAGGATGACGAAATAATATTGAAAAACATAATAGCTTTAGATTGGTGGTTAATTTTAACCTTCAGTGGTTTATAATTAAAATTAAAAATTGTTTTGTTTACTAAACAAAAACGTAATAGAATTTGATAGTGTTTAAAAATAGCAAAATGTTAAACAGTGCCCTCAAACATTTACGCTATTTACGAATGTACCTACCTATGCATATTCATGAATGTAATGCTATTTTGTTAACGACTCATGTCATCATGGCTAAAACCATACAGTTTTCCAATAGGTAATTATTAAAGTACGCCTCACACACGTGCTGGCCAAATACACTCATCAAAAATGTCTAGTGGTATTTTTTATCCCTAGACAGTTTTGAACATTTCAATATATATAGGCTTACTACCGAGTCAAAACATCAAATTTTTCTAGTGATAATGATTATATACCCCAAGGCTGTATATGGCCACATGAAATTGACCTTCATCTAAGCCTGCAGGACACTCGCCGCGAATAGCCAGCGTGTGGTACAATATCTAACTAATATTATAAATGCGAAAGTATGGATGGATGGATGTTTGTTTGTTACTCAATCACGCCAGAACGGCCCAACGGATCTGGATGAAATTCGACACATAGATAGAAAAAAGTCTGGAATAGCACATAGGATACTTTTTATCCCGGAAAATTGCGTAGTTCCCGCAGGATAGCGATAAACGAACTCTTTGCAGACGAAGTCGCTGGCAACAGCTAGTAAAAACATATAGCTGCAATTGGTCATTACCAATAACGTGGACAATATAGAGAGGAAGGGAAGGAAAGAATCAAGGCAGTGAAACATCCACGAGTATACCGGCATTGCCTCGCGTAGCTGTTTTGTCTGGGTGCTGATAGAGACGAGTACAAGAAGCTGACGTCCAACCTTCAAGATTAAAAGGCACTAGACGAAGATAACTCGCATATTGCCCAGCAGCAGATCCTTGGCGTTGTACTTAACCTACCTGCACGAGTCTAAGTAGTAGATTTGAAACTTAAAGATGAGCTCATCGGTAGTGAAACATGTTAAAGTTTAAATTATATTTTTTTAGCAAATAGCATTACATTAGCAACAGTGTCTTTTATAATCGCCAAAACGCGTTGTTTTATGGATATTTTGAAAGTTTTTTGAAGACGATTGGAAGGAACGAAGGTTTGTTATTACAGTTTGATTCACTTTTTATTTCTAAAGATACTCAATAAACGTTCTAGTAGGTCACCGGTGATAATATGGAATAGAAGAAAGCACTCAAAACACTTAATGTAACTATTAAAATTGTGTATGGCCGATAAAGAGTATCAGAATAGATAGACAGATACCTAGACTACAAATAAATAAGTCTTAAAAAAATTAAGTTACTTTTATTCAGTTTCAAATAGATGTAGAAATAGAAAGATACGAAGCCACATTGCAAATTTAACCACTGAAACCAAACCCCAAATCAAAGACGTAATAAGTGAAGAGCCAACTTCAGAGATATTGTGGAGGACAAGAGAGGTCATTCACCCCGTGCTACGAACGTTAGAACATTGTAGACACTCACATTTTATTCCATTTTAAAACACAGTAACCAAGGATAATTACCCAATTTGTGAATGTAGTGGTTAAGGTTTAACTTGTATATAAAATTTTACGATGTTAGACAAAAAGTGGATTTTTGAAAGCGTTATTTTTATTTACAGTTAGGTATTGCTTGTTACTTTGTATATGATGGATGTTTTAATGGATATTCCTGTTATACTTTTAAAACTTTTTTTTTTAAATCTTATGTCTAATTCTTCAGATGAAAATTACTTGAGCAGATAATACCGTTTTAAATCATTTTCCACCAAAGTAATTGCTATAAAAGTACAATTTATTAATACAAAATTAATTTTATTTCAAAAAACAGTTTTTTTAGGTTTGGGGGTCTCCGATAGAGCTTACATCATTCTACCAAATCTATTCTAAATATCTATTATACGAAAATCTAAATACATCTGTATAATACTGGGTGATTGAAAAATATCTAATTATGGAATTATCATCAAGACATCGTCAAAATGACTGGATTGGTCAAAAAGAGTTCAGAACTCGAAAGGGGATTGTTTAATGCTAAATCCAGCTTATGTGTATAGTACAGGAACATGTTCAAATCAAATATCTATTATTCTAACTAAATAAAATATCTATGGCATGTCCATACTGCAGCGAACACGACTAGGAATAACTACCAGTCCACCTGTTAAAAATATGCATTACTAAATAAAATAATATCTAAATTTGGACCCTTTGATAGCGTGCTCATCACGCAGGCAGCATTCTCACGCTGTATGGCTACAGCAAGCACTTGTTATATTGATCTGTTGTTCCAACCAAATAAAATCTCCATGGCTTGTCCATACTAAAGTTAACGTGACTAGGAGCACTAGTCCACCTGCAAAGGACGGCACTAACTCACGGAAATTGTACGACAAAAAAAACATCATCAAGCGCAGAACTCAATTGATTTGGATGATCATTGCGAAAAAGATTAATTTGCTAATCTTACGGTGCTGTACGATAGAGTATCTTAATTACTTGTGCTAAGGATGACTTTTCGGAAATAGAAGGTCAGTAGCAGTCATTTGTTACTTTTGCCAAACTGCGCGTTGTAATAATTCGCGCGAACGTTCTAATTGTTGATTTTAATATAGTTTTTTTAATGATTTGACTTCTAACATATTATTGTAACGGCAAAAGTGGCGTCCTGGTACCTCAGGAAGATCTCTAATAGCAATGTTAATTTAGCAAGGTTAAGTAAGGTTATTTACTCAACAGTAGCCAAACTCAGATGAATCACTCAAAGAGTGATTTTCACAATTTCTTGTCTGTTTGCCTGTACCTATTTATTTAGTCCATGGGCACGTTTTTGACTGAGCAAAATTACTTTCGTATGACCGTCTGTAGGCATGCTCTCCTCTGCTGATCACATGTCTCAACCGATTGTCGTGCAACAATGTGAGGCGGTTCAATAATTATATGAAACTTTTCACTGATTCACTTTTTCGAAAATTTTCAAAACGTAAAAACGACAAATTTCAGCCATTTCAAAAAATGTTCAAAAAACATAACTGCGAGAGCGACAGTTCACAAAGCCGCCATTATAAATTAGTTGTGAACATTATTTAATGCATAATAGACCTCCTGTATAAGCAAATAAGTCAGAGACCGCCGTCGAGCTCAAACATTTCGCAATCGCAACGTGGTCCGGTGATGAGTGTTTGTCCAGTAATTAAGGCTGAGTACACATTTTATCGGTCTTTCAACTTGACGTAAGTTGTACTTCAATATAATTATCGAAGCAGACGTATTATAATAGATGATGTTTAAATTATGGCTTAAAATGTTGGGCTGTTAGGCAGTTCTTTGTAACTAACCTGCTGATACCGAAGAGTAGAAAAAGTATTGTGACAATTTAAATTCTTAGAACACCCTTTTTGCTGGAAGCACTTGATTATTGCATTGTTATTGCTTGAAATCGTCACAAAAATATACAATTTTATAGCTGCTAAGTATAACAAAAATGTATTGATAGGTAAATACAAAAACTTTTTTTTTCCTCGATTCTAATAATGACAGTTGCACAAACGATAGTAGTAGTAGAATACTTAGTTTGCGGTTTCGACTCGCACTTGGACAGTTTTTTTAATCCAATCTAAGATCTAAGTAATTCAAGATCAAGTGTAACATTACTACCTCCAAGAATATCAATCAAAACATTCGGATATTAATCTAAACCTATTCATAACTTAGTTAAAAAATAACAGCTGCTTCCACTTCAAACAATAATTAAACTAAACTGTAGCAAATGTCCTTTAACAAAGTCCTTACAAAATAACATCTTGCGTTTGGTTGTATCTGCATAAATAATGATTGATGGTTGCGAACACATTTTACTTGCGTTATGAATTGCGGTTATTGTTAATATAAATATACGCAATGTGTCCACGTCTGTTTGAATCTTCTAACCGCTGTTCAGTAATGACATTTGCAAACGCACCTTGAGACTCGCCGGCAGATTTTGTGATACAACCAATTTCAAAGGCATCTCAGTTAACGTTGAATATGATACGCTACTTATACCTGCACCTGTGAAGTCATGGTGTGTCAAACCACAGTCCAAGCTTGTCATTCTGAGAGAAGACCTGTGTCCAGTATTAGGACGTACATAGGTTGGAGATGCTGATGAAACGTAGCAAAATGTATCTAGTTTTGTTTTAAGCTCGGTTTATTTGTGTCTCAAACTTTTCGCTGCGAGGGCTACCTATACAACATAATTTTTCCTACTATTATAATGTTTGGTTTGTAGCTTCAAAAAAGTGCCAAGTTTTATACGTATACATATATCTAAAGATTTTTGCATACCTAATCTAAGTAAGCAATGGGACTTCTTCCGTCATTTTTTTTAAATACTGTTAAAAATCTTCGTTTGTAACTGTTATGTACTTATGTGTACTTAGTTGTGTTGATGGTTTTGTATGTGTGCGTCTCTTGTATTGTAACCTAACAACAGTAAGTCATTTGTTCAGCATATTACGCTAAATCGTAAGAGTACTATAGCTAAGACAACAAAGAAAGCTAACGGGTGAAATTTCTACTCCAAACCAAAAGCAAGCTGCCAAAATACGTTGTCATTCTTGAAAATCATCCAAAAACACCTTCCACGATGTTGTATAGAACACCCTTCCACACAAACCGACGGGCTCATCTGTCGACCACAATGACGAAGAAAGCAATTGTGCCCAATCTGCGCAATCTGCGCTGCGGTCGCGTAATGCACTCGTCATGTGGACGACGGCCTTTACGGATTTGCCAAAGGGTTGCGTTTCATCTACTTAGCGCCGACAACCTTGTACCGTACCGGCTTTTATACCAAATAACTAGCAACCTTCCCCGGCTTCGCACGGTATATTATGCATGTATTATACATATAAAGCTTCCTCTTGATTCACTCTATCTATTAAAAAAAACCGCATCAAAATCCGTTGCGTAGTTTTAAAGATTTAAGCATATATAGGGACATAGGGACAGAGAAAGCGACTTTGTTTTATACTATGTAGTGAAGAGTCAAGACAGAGTCGTAAAAACAGCGAAGTGAGGCTGGTTTACACTATGCCTTAGCGTGTGCAGTTTCATGCACACAAGCACAAGCAAACAACGCACATACATAACACACCATGCGTGGCTGAGACTGAGGCAAGACGTAGTTTAAGCCGGCGTAACTTTGTCGGTCGCAGAAGTTCGTCTTGACTTTTTACTTAATCTGAGTCCTGGGGCCTTACCATGACGTCCTAATTCCAACTCAGTTCAAGTTTTAGCTGTCACTTTTAGTACGAGGTAAGGCTCCAGGTTTTTTTGAAGCACTATGGAATGGTGGTCGTAGTCAGTGGCGTTCAGTGAGGTGTCGCCATAGTAGTAGATAGAGGTAGGCAGTACTAATGTAAATTCAGTGATAAGTTACAGAAGGAATAAACCACCAGCGTTATTGTTTGGTGGCGGCTTTTTTGCACACATTGCATCGGCCAGATTGTAATAGCAGGAACATGGCGGTTTTTACACGGCATATGATATTTCAATGATGACTTTGACAGTCTCGATTATGTCAGTAATATTAACCTTTCGTATATAATGACGGATCCGGAATAAGATTGAATGCTAAATCTTTTTGTTTTTTTTTGAAATCTCTAAAATTAGTAATTTGAGACAATTAAGACTAGAATGCAGGTTTTTTTTAAATTTCGAAATACGAAAGGTTGTTTTTTTTTTGTGAGAAAAAAAAAATAAACTTATTTACGCGATAATTTAAGCGCTACTCTACAATTAAGATATGAGTAATTCAAGCTGAGATCGGAATTTGAGCACATTCTAAATTCAACTGTACTTATTCTAAAAAATTGCTTCTAACATCTACAAAACGATACTCGAGTGCTTTTTTGTCAAAATCAGATTCAAATATTAACTATTCAATATCCCCAATAGCTCATCAATTTTAATGCTGGAAAAGTTTGAAAATAAATAACGAGCGTTAAAAATGGCATACAATCTCGAGTTCTCGAGTACCTAAATAATATTTATTGAATCCATAATGTTCATTACCTAAATAATATTCAAAAAATATTGAATCACGGCAATGCACGTGGCAAGTATTGGTCTCAGATAGTGGTTAAGTGTTTAATATAAGCGATCTCATTACCATGCGTGACAACCGACACTTAGCAGATGCATATTTCGGAACTGGTTACAAAATTGCGCAACTTGTTCCTGCAATTTAACTTCTTTTTTTATGCGATCAGGAATAATAACTTTACAAGAAAACCCTATGTAGAGTCTCCGATGTAAGTTCTCTGTCAACACAACAGAAAATCAGTCAGTTTAAAAAAAATACAACAGCAATAATTAAGTTGGTGGGTGTCAAATTCGGGTACGTATTAAAATCCATAAAGTTTAAAATGTATAATGGGTTGAAATATATAATAGTTCAAAATATATAAAGCGATTTACTCAGAAAATTGCAAATTAACAGAATTGCTATAAACTAAACCTAACCTAACCTAAACCAATATATAGAGCACCTAATAGTTTCACAGAAAATGGCATTATAATTTTGAACCATTATGCATTTTAACCCATTATACATTTTAAAATTTATATATTCTGATCCGCTCCCGTCAAATTCATAAAAATATGACACTGAATTTATGAAAAGTAAACAACCATAATGTACGCCACTCAGGTTAGAGTGACTCGACTACGCTACAGTAGCTACTACAAACAACATAAACATTGAACTTGATGAACCTTCATATGTTTTTGTCATAACTAGTCATATTTACGATTATCACGGAAAGCTCGGAAAGCTTTACAACGTTAACGCGTTGATGTCTTTCTCATAAACGCCGCACGCGCCGATAATAAGCTTCGGTTGCACGCGAAAAACAATTTTTAACTTAATGAAAGCTGTTTATATCAAAGTCAAGTAAAAAACGCGATATAAAAGACAGTAATCGTAATGAATGCAGCATGTTACTGTCGTTACCAAAATCATTACCTTTTTTTATAGGTACCGAGTTACTTACGGAGTTATTTAAAATATGAGGCATTTATACATAATACATATATTATCTATAATATTTTTGTAGAATACAAACTGCTGTCACCTACTCGGTAGCTACTAGTGGCGTGGCGTCAAGTATATCAGAAGGCAAGTGAAGGGAACTTAACTAGCCTTTTCCTCTAATTCTGCACAATAAATTGCCCAACTGCCTTAAAATAGGCAAGCCGGTGGGAATCGAGTTCTATGGAGGCCACGCCACTGGTAGCTACTTCAGGTATCTTACTGTTCTAGTCTACTCTTTGCGTTTGTGATTGTCAAAAATCGTACTTCGTGGGTACTTTTTTTTAGCTTCAAATTAATCAACATTATCTTCCCACAACTTATTAATTTAATAGTTATAGGACTAGTTATAGATAATAACTGCCGATAGATTGGATCGACGCTGAAATTTCTAAGACAAGACCGATTTTGACAGCTGTCGTCGTTTGTCAAAGAAAAACAAGCTTTTCTCCTTTCATTTATGAGTGTCGCTAGGCCTCAGGCCCACAGCGTGTAAGAAAGTGGTCTCATCTGTCTATATCAACTCGAATTAGACGTATTACATCGCTCTTTCTCTTGTTTAAATTAATTGTTAAATTAATTGTTTAATTGTGGTAATCTATGATTAATTTTACAAGGCATACTGGTGTCCGTTAGCATAAAAAGCCGATGAACCTAAAGTTCAATATCGGTTTCCTGTAAGTCTAACAAAAGGATTGACCTGATTACATCGAGGGTGCGCGGGCGCAGGTATGGGCAATCCTTTCGTGGGAACCGCGGCAGATGCGCCTAGACGGAGCAAGGCGTTTTTTTCTGTAGGTTTACCATCAATAAGGAGAAAATATCTAAGGAAGAATTCATAAGTTACCTATGTTATTATTTTGGTACTTAATTGTATTTTATAGATGGATAACAACAAATTATCTACTAACATGTTTTCCTTTATTAAGGTAACAGTCTTATAGGTAGTAAATAGGAAGTCTATGTTTGCTTATCTTCATAAAATTTATACAGAGATGAAAAATAACTTGTACGATTTTCTACTTAACTACTCATAATAGGTAATTAAATTATTAATATAAAAAGCGTAATTGAAATGCAATTATGGATTAAGCAATTGTGTTAACGTCTAACTTACATAATAGAATATTTTTATGTGCCTGACTCGTATATAATTTTTTTACCACTAGGTAAATTGAATTATCATATCACACAAAACTTGGTGTTTCTGATCACCTACCAAAATAAATACATGCTCAGTGCGCTTTTACAAATCAGGAAGTGAGACGCTATTACTTTATCCTTACCAAACAAGAAGCACTGTCACCCCACGCCGTACACCGTCAATGAGACAGGAAACACCAAATTTGATAGTTTCTCAAAAACCGAGTTTCTGTCTCAAATTATTTATAGTATTTTTTCGCAAGGGTTGCGTTTCCGGTGGCTGTGAGATTCGCACGTTTAGCGGATTCGCAGAGCGAGCAATTAGGTTCAACGCTCTTTGCACAGGATGTAACGATTCCCATGCTGTTATTGTAAATATAATTATAACAAGAATAAATACATACTTATGCACTTTCAGCTGAGCTTACCGAGCTGATGTTTTTTCAGTAACACATTGTTCCATTCAAATTCTGTCATTAAAGCAGTTTTACAAGTTGTTTGATTAACACTCTAACTTAACTTTAGTTAAATCCATTTGTACAATTTTTGACGACGATACAGTCCAGCGTGTTATTTTTTTTAATTTGAGATCCTATTTTTTACTCTGAATTCTTACACGTATGTTTATCTGAAAACATACTTTTCCCATTAAGAATCCGTTTATCATACCACGCAATGACAGCATTAAACTCGACTACACTTTTAAGTTGCCGAATTTAATGCATTTGAAATAAGTTTATCACCTATATTCGAAACGCACGGCTGAAACCATCTATCGCACAAGCCTTTTAGCGAACAAGTAAATATTTTCTTATCTTATTGATCAACAGTGAAAGAAGGCGGGAACTTTGATGTTAACTCTTTTGTATAGTAAAATATTGACAATGGCTTACCGATGTTTTTAATTGTCTGTTACGGTGGTTACGGTAAACACAAAGTTTACTTAAAAGAGCAATTGAGATGTTGAATTGGTGCAAGACGCCAATATTTGGATGTCTAAAGAACGTTGGCCTAAATGTGCTAATGGTGTAGCATAAATATTCAGCTCTTCGATGTAGTAAAGGTACGAACAATTGAAACATCAATCGTAGATAAAGATAATAAATACTTATACGGAATTACAAGTAGACAAACAAACCTTTTCTTCTTTGACGGCTTATTTTACCTACTTAAAGATCAAGACAAATGATCAACCTTATGTCAGATTTGGAAATCAAACAAACAAAGAACATGCCTATATAAATGAATATCGCAAAAAGTGACGAATAATATAACAACGTCAAACAAGGTTCCGCTCAGCATGAGGCTTTGCCCAAGAGCTTTAATTCAGTTTTTTTGCGACTTGAAAAAGGGTAACCTTAACCTCCTCATATCGTTGGCACCTAATAACATGCAATCATGTAGTTACCATTGTCTTTAAATTAGTTGTAATCATTTCGTTGTTAAATCACACGATCGATTCATTGACTCAAAGACTTCCGGTGAAATCTGGTCAAAAAAACGAATTCAAACAAATACATGGCCGGGATAAAGGCAGATGGCGCCTCGAAGGAGCGGAAATCGAAAGGGATTTTTTTCTAAACTTTTTGCGTTTATTCAATAGAACAAAAAACCTGTGGGAACATAATTTTTTTCATAAAAACAGTGAAAGCTGGTATCCGTTTTAGTTATCCCAAGTTGGTTTACATATTCATAATCAAGGATGACTTTTTTGTAGTTATGAATGACGGCGCAAACAAGATGAAAAAGTTAATAGGTATAACATTATGGTGTGTTGAACCGTAATCAAATCAGGTAATACTAATAAATAGAAAAATAGGCATTATTTCAGCAATTTGGTCTCATTATCCAATGGCATGTTAAAAAATTATGTTTTTTCTTGGAGAATTTATTAGGTTTCCACACATCACAAGTCCAACTCGCACGTAACCGTGTTTTTACCATAATCAAATTAACCATTTATGGTGAAAAACTTACAGTACTTACAGAAATTTATCGCAAAATTCAAAGTGTAGGCTTATTTTTCGTAAATTACACCGTAATAAATTAAACGCTCCAGATTCCACTGATCTCTTACCTGCATCTTGAGATGATCAATAAATTCAAATTCAAGATGCTTTCAATATGAATTTTTGACGTTGATTGCGACAGAATATAAATCGAGAAGATTATGCGTTCGTGTTAAAACATGGCTGGCGGTCCCGCATTATTAGTGGTAGGTAGCGATCGAGATTCGAATCTTTACAACCTAATGGTCCCCGCATACTCAATGATACATTCGAAAGAAGAATTTTTGACATCAAAATGTGAACGCATCTTTACCTAAGATGTAAATACACTAAAGTTTTAAAGCGTTTACATTCTTACAACTTCTTAAAGACCATATGCATGAAAGTTATTAAATATTTTTGGTGTGTGTTTTCATTTCATGGTTATTTTTGTACGGGTTTTGTTTTATATTGCACCAAATAAACCTTTTTCTTTCTTTCTTCTTACTTTCTATTTAATCAAAACAAATTTGAACGGGGTTTAGCCAAAAATCATTCTCACGCGTACACCTACCTTATACAATTTGTTAGTAAAAAGAGGTAAATGACATACACCGTCATATTTTAGACTGTATCTCACGACATTTCCAACGTGTTCACATTTCAAAAATTTCATACGCATTTTTAAACTGCGCAAAAAAAGTAGCGGTTATAACTTACGTAGTACTTTGATTTTGAGACTACGTTAACGACATTAAATCAGGTAAATAAAAAGCCAAGCTGATTCTAAACGTTTTTGGTTTACTGCCTATGGAAAGGCAATGTTTTTTTAATAAATAAGTATATTTTCAGTACGTTATTTATTTTCATCAAAAATGTTTAAAATTCAGTTAATTCATCGTACAACCTTCCACTGGGACGTAAGATCCGCCATTTAATATTGCTCACAATATTATCGCTTTATTAAAACGTACGCCTTCCGTCTGATTCGGGAACATTATCTAAAGTATTTCAATCAGTTAACTGTTAACTAATAATTATTTAATTTTTAATACAAAACTTATTAAAATTTACATTTACGTAAGTACTTAGCCAATTTTCGTGCTTTAAAAGTTACACCATACTACATACTACAATATGTAGGTACAGCACTTTCAATGCGATTTAGATACTTAGTTATAACAATGACTTTACATGACTAAAATTTAAACAAAATGTGTAGTCGTATACGAGTACACATTTTATTTCAACGCCATCCCATATCAAAATTCAACTTTAATTCATTGCATTAAGAATTACTATTCCCTTACATGCCGATCTAATACGCGTAAGAAACGCGACTCCACAGCTTTTAGATTACGCGGCCGGAATTACGCGACGAGGCGTCGAGCAAATCCTCTGTCCATTGCGCAGTCGTGATGTTCACCGCGTCGCAATTCATTAGCAACAAGCCCAATGTATTAGAAAATCACTCGGTTCACCGCCAGTCGCGAATACTCGTGGCCGGGCCGTTAGGGTATATGTACACACATGGATAGCTCACGATCGTGGGAGTTTGCCGCAGGTGTACGCAACACGCTTCCTATACCGCAGACGAAGGCTGGTGTTAGTACTATTGACATGAATGTGCTAAAATTTTGTGTGATTTTACTGCATGCTATTATCAAACTCACGATTCAATGTGTACCTACAATCTTGGATGTTGTATATCTGTATAGTAAATTTTAAATAATTCGAAAGTACAATGTCAATATTCTTTAGCATTCCGTTTGTTAGGTACGTGGTTTGATAAATAAAGTTGTTTTGGTAGAAGAGAGTCATGAAGGGATATTTATATTTGATTTTAAGATATTGTTAAGTTATCCTAAAAAGCATGAGATGAACAGGTTTTGTCATTTTTCTTATGAACATTACCTGATATAGTTCAAAAAGATATAGGTACCTACTACCTACTAACGATCACGACAAATTCGATAAACCTTGTGTTCTCTGTTAATGAGTAAATGACATAAAATGGTAATACCTACACTTAACTTAATGACAGGTTAATTGATACATGTAAATTCAGAACTGATTTTAATAAACAGAAAAAAAAGAAAGTATAATTTGTCACAAACGATACATAGGTATATTTATGAGCAAAATAATGGAAATGCTCAGTTCCATGGAACGAATTGCTTCGCAATGCGAAACGCTGATATTTTGCCAGAGCCTTGAGGACTAAACTAAACTAAATTAATAATAATTTCAGTAAAACCAATTAGGTACCAGATCTATTGAAAATCCCGGTCTAAAACACATTAGTTTTTGCTGCACATCTCACCACTTCAGATCAGACATCGTTAGTGTTTTTACGGTTTATGCTGTAGATAAGTGCTAAGTCATTTTCTTTGATAAGACCTGAAAAAACGCTATATTTTATATCATTTTTGATTGCAGCTTCCACTTTGTTAGAAGCAGTATCCATCTCCTAAATTTTCCGAATCGAATACTTTATTGCCGCTTGAGTTCTAAAGACTCAATAATACAATTAAAATTCGCCTTACAACTTTATAACAAACATAAAAATTTACGATTTCGCCGCTAAATCTGATTCACAGTAAGTACTAAAATGGTACTAAAGCCAACAACAATAATGACGCTACAAAAAATATTAACGCTGAAGAATTAAATACCGGTGTAAATTTTATTTAAACCGACAACCTGCCAACATACATGTAAGAAAAGAGCCCGGGTTGCCGGTAAGTATCTCTCTTAATTCAAAGTATTCAAACGCCAAAAAGCAAATGAAATAGAAATCAGCGAAACCCTTCTCTACACCTGTTGAATCAAGTTTTTCAATAAGCCCCTTTTTTCGTCCCTACAGCACAAGGTGCAAAACTTTGAGATACCGAACACCTTATTAGTATACTACCCCCGGCTATCCCCTCAACGGAACCCAAAAACAAAACAAATCACTATCAGATAATCGCATTCAAAATTATGGCCTTCGTAACCCATTCCTGACCTACCGTCAGCTGCCTTTCCTCAACCCATATGCTACAAATATAGGTCAATTAGAATTTATATTGTTGATCGAATACTTGCCTTAGAAATGAACACGTTAGAATCTTTTTCTCTTGTAGACCATTAAAGGATGCCTGAAATGCTTAGGATGAAATTGGACAGTGGTAATGAATCTTCTAAAACATGGCATCTGATTAGTATTATTTAGTGGTAGAAAATTGGTGACAGCTGCAGGTGTTTGCAAGTGGTCATTTGTTAAAAGGGGATTGGGATGGACATTGAGTTATTATTTTTGATGATAAAAAATATATTTGTTTCTCGTGACTGTGTGTGTTCTTTTTCCCGCTACTGTTCTTTTTTAATTACATTTATTTGGGCCCTAATATAGCAATCGCCAAGATGTTTTTATGCTTAGATAGGTAAATTATAGGTGTGAATAATTCCACCGGACCTAAGCCAATTAGAAATATTTTTAAAATTATACAAAATTTTGTGCATACGTATTTCCTTTGTTACTTATGCAAAAGCCGGTACTAAAGCAATTTTCGCATGACAATGAAGAATAAACACGTACAAAGTCGTACGTAATTAACAATTTAAGAGAATGCTAGTTACCCACGAGCGGTGTAGTTAAAAGCAGGAACAATGGTGGTTCCCACATCATAACAGTCGTAATAGCAGATTCTTCCAGATAATATTGCTCGTGATATCATTAGGGCAAGTGTAATTTTAATTTTAGAAGAAGGTTCCGCCGCTCACGTTATTCTTAAATAGGTATCTACCTAACTCATGTTAGACCATGTGAAAAAGTGTGTGGCTTTATGAGAATGAGAAAAAGAAACTGATGGTGCATTTTTTTTACTTGAAATATATCGTTAATTATGTGGCATAATGAATCAAGGAAAATAATGAATCATCTAATCTGTCACTCCAAAATAGCGGTTGCTGCTGGTCGTGGTTGCTAACTATTTAATTGCCATCGTTTGATTAAACTATAACATAGACCTGATCCATATGTAATACTCCTTTCATACACTCATAGGTTGACTGGAAGAGATCCCTTAAAGGGATAAGTCCGCCTTTGTGCATGTATCTCAGTGTTTGTAAATTGTATTTGTCTTGTTTATTTTGCACAATAAAGAGTTTACATACATACATACATAATGTAGTACCTATCCAAACAGAATAACAAAAACTCAAACCGTATTCTTTTATGCGGAAGTCGTAGTACCTACGTAAAAAATCGTCATGAAAGTGTAATTTTAGTTTATAAATAGGTAGTTGTGTAAGGGAAGGCGATTAGGCTTTATTAGTAGGTCCTAAACATTGCACTGAGCGTTGATTTAAAAGTCAGCCAGGACTTTTATTTTTGTAAACATAGGTAATTAATAAGTTATCTTCCTTACTAAGTTGACAGAGTCGCCCGTGCGATTAAATGTAAAAGCGTCCATTGGATAGCTTATTTTCCCGAAAAAAAAAATGGTTACCGTGTCTGCATACCCCTGGCACATTTTTCTTATCGCGGATATTATTATCAACGGATGGGACTGAACATCGCCCGAGAGCGAATCTAACGCCGATGTGAACCGTTTAGAATGCACATTAGCGCTGTTTTTATCTCCATATTCGGTATGTCGTGCGATTTTCTATGTCTGCGATTACTGGGAACTCGCTACTGAGAGCCAGTTGTTTTTACAATTTAAAAAAAGACACTGAAGTTCTTAGTAAAACAGGTGAGCTTGAAGGCATTACTGCTAATACTGTTTTCGGAACGTTTAGTTTTAGATACTCGGGGGCTACTGCGAGATTCGATTTTCGAAGTTCGTATCATACCGTCCCTCTTACTCTATATGACTATTAGTGGGAGCGGAACGGCACGAAACGAACTTCGAAAATCGAATTTCGGAGTATAAGACCTGATTTTTTTAAACTTTGAGCGACGGCTAGATCTGAAACTAGACATTTTCTTTTTTCAGCCAAAAGCGGCATCAAACCGAAAACAATTCCCGAATCCTATGTCTACAAGTTCTACAACCATTCTCAAACATGAGAAAGCTTTATCAGCTCTTACAAAATGAAACAGTTTTTTTTTTATAAATAGAATTGATTAATCAGCATTGAAATGAAAATGAGTCTTAAATTTTAAATCTACAACCGTCCTCGAACATTAGGGTAGCTGTTAACAGCTTGTATAATAGTTACAGTATCCGCATAACACTGCGCAGGCGACAACGTAACCGCGCGGTAATGGCGGCGCGCAATCTTCCGTGATAGTGAACTTGTGTTTTTTCCGTTACCGTTAGCCTGCGCTACATTCCGCGGTTGCCGCGGCCGCCGGCAGACGGAGCCACCGCAACCGTGTGATCTCTAGTGTAATACAATTTTATATTTATTGCCAACGTTCTAGATAAAGGCCACTTCCTGTTAACTTGTTGCTTTGGTGGGAATTGTGAAGGCTTCGCCAGTTTTTTGATTGTAATTTAGAACGGACTCTGCGGAACATAAAAAACTTAGTCTGACCTTAGGTACTACCCGTTTTATAAATTTTATCTGCTTCGAAATTTTTCATCTAAAACTTTTTTTTGATCAGCCGTTCAAGGTCGATATAGGTAGGTATAGTAGGACGTACCTACTACGTCAGCTACAATGGCGATTAGAAATACAAAAATATGTATTGTTATTTTTTCTGTGGAAAATAATCTTATCAGAAGTGTAATCTAATGAAAAATTGTTGCCAGAACTCTTTTCATAGAAATTTATGTTATCGTAGCTGAACTGGATTAACAGTTACCAAGTAGGTAAACCTCAGTGGTCTGGTTTAAACATTAAATAAAGTCAATATATTTTAAGAAAACACGAAAATGAGGGCACAAAGAGTGCAAGCTCAAGTACGCTAAGTGGAGCATACACAGACGCAAAGTCTCAAGTAACGAATCGATAGCCGCAAGTAGCGCATGAATACCTCTCATTCGACTAAAGAAGTTTTTTAACATGCATTTGTTTTAACGTAAAACATAAAGTTAAAGTTTCATAATTCTCACCATCCGACACAGCTCTTAAAGTAATACAAAGAAACACGACGGAAATAACTACCTCTCTAAGAATTCTAAGCTTTGAAGGCTGCCCGCGCGCCAGTTCAATGACCTGCCATTGCCAATGTCAGCCATCTTGAGTTCCGCAGTCGCTTACGTTCTTCACGTAAGAGGCTGTAACCCGTTGTTTGTGTGAGTAGGTAATGCTTGTTTTTCTATGCCAATGCGCGTGTGTGAGTTGTTAGAAGTGAATGTGTACCTGTATTGGTACTCGTACTAACATACTTGTAGGTTTGCGTGGGGTGTAACTAGATGGCGCGGTATAAACGAATTTATGTAGATGAAGGCATATTCAAATGTATACTTTTAATGTGTTTTAGAGGATGCAAGAAGCTAAAAATTGTTATTTGAATTAGCTTTACAATTTCAAAGTTAACTTTATTTCAAAGACTCTACATATGGTCATTTACGTTAATTTTAGTGTAGTTTATAATAGTTACCAACTTAGAGAAGAAAATTTGTATTTTTGTTTACTGCGTAAGTTCTTGAAGTATGTTTTGATACAGGGTGAGCACATAGCTATTATATTTTAGGTTGAAATTGCTGCCATTATAATAAAACTACAATTTTCTACGGTTCATGGTCACGTCAACATTATAATGACAGAAATTTTCTTAGATCATCGGCACTTTTCGTTCTGTGTTTTTATTGTTAGGTATTTTTATAATATCATGTAATAGGAATTATGTTCTGCACGTTTTTAATTATTATTAGAGATCAATTGCTTAGGTACTTACCTTTTTAGTTATAGTAAGTGGATAAGTATAACAGATGTGCTTATTTTATAATCCTAATAAATTTTGTGGTATTTTAATTACCTACCTTTATTATAGATGAATAAATTAACATTATAACACCGATAATAATACCGTATTGTGAGAAATCGAATAACACCTTGGTAAGGACTTTAAACTTTATAACTTTTATCCTTCATTCGCTCCATTATCGCTAAAGAACAAAGAAATTATATAGAGCACGTACCAATGGCAATTTCGCACCTGTCATTACGTCTATAAATAATAGCACCTTGAGATCGGGATAAATTGTTAATTTACACAGCGAGTAGACTCGAAAAACTTCTTATTTTGTCGACGCATTTGGCAACTGAGTGTAGGCGGCTTTGTAGTATAAGTTCAATAATTTAGTAGCATCCAAATTCAAAAACATGAAAGCAAGCGCTAAATACGAAGTTTAAAACTAATATAAAAATCTAAGCACCTTTCTAATGTGGCGGATGTCCATGGTGGCTCGTTTCCCTTCCTTGTAGTATAAAAAATATCTATTAAACTATTTTCTTACCTTTCAGCGCCTGAATTTAGAGACTTCAGTTATTTAGAGTGAAGATTTCCGTTTCGGGCACTGAACTCTTCTTCTGAACTCTGAAAATTAAAAAAATATGAATGTACTGAAATGCTTGTCAACATTCGTTAGCTAGAAGGTCATTATTGTAACCAATGGCGTGAAAACTAATGGGTAATAACTATAAGAGAACGTAAAATATTCTGTGGAATATCGCTAATTTTCTCGAGATTTGAAATCCAAAGGATTACTAAGAAAACATAAGTAGGTAGCAGTGGCGTGGCGTCCATAGAACTCGATTCCCACCGGCTTGCCTATTTTAAGGCAGTTGGGCAATTTATTGTGCAGAATTAGAGGAAAAGGCTAGTTAAGTTCCCTTCAACTTGCCTTCTGATATACTTGACGCCACGCCACTGGTAGGTAGTTAAAACGATGGGAAAGACGATTGCCTATGTCTGGTTATACAAACAGTACTTATTGTAAAACGCTCTCGTTCCTTTCCACTATTATTAAATAATAATGAATAAAAGCGAAATTAATGATTGAATAGTCCCAGTTATGGTTTAGTGCGAACAGTTAGTCGGCTGCCACCATAAAAGCAATGCGTGGGATATCTCGTTCTTTGCTACAATTAATCTACGTTAATAGGTTCCTATTATTGTTACTATCTCGCTAATAGCACGCCTGTTAACAACTGGTATTATCAGATAATTGTTTTATAATTCGGCTTGAGTTGCGTGAATACTAAATAGTAACAGATGGCTAAATCTAGAAAAGTAGAGTACTTTATTTTCCAAAATTCCAGCAAATTGCACACCCTAAGTGGCTGTGGGCGACGCACGTTTGCTTGCAAAACTGATGCCCGCTGGGGCCGTAAGATTCTAGAATGGCGAGGTGACCGCGTACCAGAAGGCGAAATGTTGGCAGGCCGCCCGCAAGGAGGACGGATGATCTGGTAAAGATCGTGGGAAGCCATTAGCTGTAGGTAGCACAAATCCAATCGTGGACACCCTTGAAGAAAGCCTATATTCAGCAGCGGACGTTTCCCGACTGATATGATGATGAAAAGTCCAGTTTAAGAGGCTGACAACACCTAATTTTGTTGAAATTGATGTTATTTAAGCACTTTTTTAAGAAAAACTACACGCAAAAAAAATACAAAAAAAATATAATTTTAATTTTCATCATATTTCAAACACGCTAGACGAACTCGATACATAATTGAACAAAATCGGCTCGATAGAAAATAATTGCAAAGATTGGTCTTAAAATCATCATTAAACGGTTCTATGTCTTTATTTTTTCGACGTATGGGTCTGCAATTAAACACATGAAGTCAACATATTCATACCTACACGGGTAACGAGTCATATTTCACAAATAATCCATACTTTTTTTTATTTCTTCTTATTATGTGTCTTATTTGCAAGATTTTAGACGCGCGCCAAGCTGCCGGAATAGTTTCTTCTCTTTCACTCACAGGGATGCGAACCGTATGTGTGAAGAGTGGCGCTGCTCAAGGTCATTTGCTGTTGACAGCGCCTTAAGACTTATTTTTGGGGCAAAAGTTAGTTAAAATGGCAAAAATGGAAACCTTTTTTGTTTTCTGTTTGAAGGAACCATGATTTACTCTGAGGACTTATAATATAAATATGTAGCCTAACGGCACTCGGTTTAATTACGCAGCAATTAAAACACGGACCTATAAGTAAAGTAAATAACGTAGGTACAGTAAAATTTATATTATGAAGACCATGCGTGTCAACTTTTGAACATGACATCGGATGATTTCAATCCAAAATTACGTTATGTGCAATTAAATTAAGATTGTTTATTATCATTATCACTATTGAACTAAAAATTTAATTTAAAAAAAAGTAAATAACGACTTGATACTGAAACAGTTTTGACAACTAAAAGGTCGTTATTTGCAACTGTTTCTATTTTGGCAACGTCACTCGAAAGTGGTAAAAATCTGTGTACCTATTTCTACAAAACTACAGTTGAAATAAATTTTTTGACTTGTTCACTATATTAAATAGAGCCGTAATTTTCTTCCTCTCTACTCGTAATTCACTTTCAGCATAATTAACCATTACTTTTAAATGGAATTTTTGATGCGCCTTCAAAAATTGAGCTAGCTACTGACAGGCCGGTTTAGTAAAACCCATTTGACAAAAGGTCAAAGTTAGGGGATGTTTACGACACACAATATAACTCGACTTACGTTATCTACTTAAATACAACAGGTCTATGTGTTAAACCTACGCATGTCATCTTATGGTCAGATCTCGAGCTGTCAAGCGCCATACATAATTATCTTTGAAGTCTTAACATTAATTAATGATTTATTTGTAACGATGGAACGTAACCTTCCTTGTTGTTTAGCGAACGTCTAATTACGAAATAGCCTCTAAGCTCAATCAACGAACTAATTGGCACAGTTTAAAGGCAATGTTTTAGACAGAAATGTTGCGCTTAATTAATACATGTATGGATAAATGTCGTGCTTGTGTGTTATGAGCTAATTTGATCGATCAAGTGCGTTTTGCTCTCGGTGTTTATAGGGTTATGATTTGTTATTCACTTTTGTAAGTGTATGGTTTACTGTAATATAACAAAAAAAAATGTTTTGTAGTGTTAGGTAAAATTAAGATATCAGTCCGTCAGTGTTCGTTCCAGTTTTACTATAATTATTTCCTCATTATAGCCTAGTTACACCGGCCATTGGCCTGCTTGACTGAATTAATTGTAATGTAAATAATTGTAATTGTAATGTAAATAATTGTAATTGTAATGTAATAATTTATAGTAACATTCATATTTTAATTTATTTCAATTTATTGTTTAATAATAATGAAAACTGTAAAATGTGCTAAGTATTTCAAATTTCAAACTACATACAAAAACCACTTTAGAAAATAAGATAATGTTTGCATGCCAATTTATTTGGTTAGACGTGTCGCTGGACATTAATACTAAATACTTACTAGACCACTTTTTTACCATGTCTAAAGCAAAATAAATCATTTCATTTCATTTCATTTCATTAAAAACAGTGCGTGGTTAAACCGTGGACTTCTCTTCTAAAAACTTTAAAAGTTTATAGCTACTTATCATAAGAGCTCATAAAACTAACTATAAAAGTCTAATAGCCCCAAAACTTTTATGACAGTGTGTATGACTCATGTAGTAAATATTTTCAATGGTGAGATGGGACAGTTAAGCTCAAATGTCAATGGGGCCTAGGACAGAGATGGCGGGTCGCAGCCATAAAGCTGCTATGAAAGGAGATGACAAAATACAATTTCTCTGTCAAAAAATATGACACGCAACGACCTGATGGATTTTGGTTACTTTAGTAACAAGAAAAGATTTTGTAAAACGGTAAAAACTGAAAAATAGTTTCAAACTAGCTGTTGCCAGCGACTTCGTCTGCAAAGAATTCGTTTATCGCTATCCCACGGGAACTACGCAATTTTCCGGGATAAAAAGTAGCCTATGTGCTATTCCAGACTTTTCTCTATCTATGTGCCGAATTTCATCCAGATCCGTTGGGCCGTTCTGGTGTGATTGAGTAACAAACAAACATCCATCCATTCATCCATCCATCCATACATCCATCCATCCATACTTTCGCATTTATAATATTAGTTAGAAGTTAGATGGTGCACACAGATAAGCGCATAGACGTTCACCATAAAGAATGTGCCTACAAAATAAGTAAAATGTGTTGCCTTCACAATTCAACACGACCGCATTTGGTCATGGGTTGAGGTTAGTTGTTTGCGCACGTGCGTAGCACTTTTGGAAGGACCTTCATGATCCATTCGACCGATCCATCCATCGGAGCGTCAGCAACCGCTAACGATGTCTCAAAAAGAGGTGAAACACGTGTCCGTACAATTTTTTATGGTGTTGGTGATTTAATTTTAATGTTAGAGAAGCCAGCAGACAAACGAACTAGTCGGAAAGTCTTATCACCCGCAAAAAGGTATTGCAACTCCCAAAAGCTTAAAGGCAGCTCTCATCCTAATTCTTTGCGTGGTCCTTGCACGATAGAACTAAACGCTTACAGCCAATGCCATGCCATTATCATACGTGACGCCCACTGAGATGACATTCGAAAACAATAGAGTGGCTAATATTATGTTATTATCCAAATTAACAAGGTGATTGTGTGAGAGACAGTATATTATTGTATTCCTCAATCTATTGTGGCTTAATTTATTTATAATTCAATGAAATATTCGCAATTAAATTTTATTATAGGTAAAATATTTAATTTATTCAGACATTTTTTGTTTTTTTATTCTTTCAATGTATGATATTTTATTTAATTTGACATTTCTTATTTTTCTGTTATTATGATTAATTTAATTTCAATTACCTGATATATTCTAATTTTATTCTGATATTTTTTGACGATTGTAATTTTGTATTGAGCAGATTGAGCTCATTATTATTATCAAGCCAAATTATTTGTATGCCTATGGGCGAAACATAGTGATACCAAATATCTTAATAACACCTTTTGTATACTATATAGTCAACCTATGTTTACAAATAAAGATACTTTGACTTTGACTTTGACTTTGACAGTATGTGTATTTCATCAAATCTGGGCACGTTTGTATGTACTTCATAAGAAGTTTAGTAAGCATGAGGCTCTCTCCTAAGTGCTTATCTGCGAGCTGTTACTGCAAATGTTGCACAGTAATCTAAAACCCTAGTGTGGAAATGGCGTTCCGCTGTAACATTCAACAGTTGTTATGGTTACAGGTCGCAGGTGGGTACCCGGCTCTATTTTGTGAACAACTTCATTATTAGTATAAATTATTGTGTATATTTTTTAGTATATCACGATCATGAAAATATGTCAGAAACATGGTGAAATATTATTCTCAATTCCAACAACACGTTTGACAAATTCAACTATAGTAATGGGGGGGGAACTGACCAAATTAATCTTATGGTAAAGGTTACTCAACAAATTATGATCTTGTTTGGTTTAATCATAGCTATCTTTGAACTGTCGATTCCATAATTGAAATATGGCGGCTACATACTGCCTGGGATTATACGCCTGGTACGGCGATAAATTTAAAATTACATGAAATATAGCTTAAGGCTCACGATGTCTTGAACTCCGTACCCGTACAGTACGACCCGCTCACCTTTCTTCTGAAATTACTTACATTAAAATCAAAGTGTTTTATAGATTTTGTATGTCAAGCTTAATTGGAAGTTATTTGTAATTTGACATCAATCTTGCGTTAATTTTGTATTCTTATGTCATTTTGTTATGTAAGAAAGGGAAGACTCCACAAGAGATGGGAGGACGAAACAACAAAGACGGCGGGTCCAAATTGGTTACAATTGCCACAATCGAGAGAGGATTGGATAGCTTCGAAGGGGTTCTTGCAGAATAATAGTAATTCTACTTATTAAAAAAAACTTAATTGTTATTAAACTATAGTGCAAATTGTTACTGTAAACCGAAAAACTGTGAGAAATATAGACTTTTTTATTTTATTTTATTTTATTTATTTATGTAATTTTGTGTTTACCTACAAGTCAAGGATACGTTTTCCCGTGTATTTCTATAATGATAGCCTTAGTGGATACATAAATAACTTAAACAGTAAAAAATAATGAAAATAACTCTGTTAATTTTCAAAGCATATTCGCTAGTAGTTTTTTTAAGTACCTAGTAAAAACTAGTAGTTTCACAACATTAATAACAGAGTATCAAGCTTATTCATTTTAAAGTTGACACTAGGTGACTTCTCTCAAAACTCGAGTTGGTAAAAACGTAGTTAAATAAAATTAAAAGTAGAAATAGCGAAACAAAAAGAGCTCTGACCTCGGATCTAGGGACCTTCACCGAAATGTTACTGCAGTTCGCCGACCCCGGCATTGTTCCATGCGAATTATTCCCATTATATATCAACCACGATCGCCTTCATGATTTCCGCGTCATGACAATCGCAATTTAATAAATAAATTAAGCTTTATGATACATGGGAACTTGCCATGTCCGGATGCTGGCGAAAATGTAAAGAATTTCGTTAATTTGCATCTTATTTTATAATAACAGCTAACTGCTTCAAGTACCGGTTTCGGAAGCTACATGGTAACGATATTATTTATCTAACCAACGCTACAAGGAACACATAAAATAAACTGTTTCAGGCTTGAATTAAGAATTTTTCAATTAAAATTAGAGGATAATTACAACTGATTTAAATTGGACAGTTCCATACATTTTGACGCTACTAAACCGAGCTTTAACCTAAAATTTGATTATTTTCTTGCTGCAAACAGGTTAAGTTCGTTAGAGTAAAATTAAATAGGCTTACGTAGGCTACGTGCCCACGTTAGGAAGCAACCATTATTTTTTAAGCAAAGGTACAAAATTGCACTACACGATTTGAAAAGCTTTGAGAAGACTAATTTCAAGTTTTACAAGTGCATACCGCTACACAGTTGTGTATATCACCAATGTTTAAATGAATACTTTAACCTCTAAAATGACAAGAAAACCCAAAATATGTGGTAATGCCACGAGTTCAAAGGTGTAAGCATCCAATCCAACGTATATAATTACATTTAAATTAAAACATGATATGTTATTTAGAAATAGGAACATTACAGATGCCGTAAGACATAAGTATAAGTATCAGAACTGGAATTGCTTAACAGGAATTTTTCCGCAATCATACTTCATCATGGCCTCTTTCTTTTCCCAAAAATTAAAGACTCGCTATTCTACCTATACTTAGTACATACTTAGTCAAACCAAAAACTTGATTTTATAACTATTACTTTCAATACTAAGAGACACGCCGCTTTAATTACTAATTACTAACATAAAATCTGGGACCTAATAATCAGTAGCTTAAGGCAAACTCCAAAACAATATTTATGTAGAAAATTAAATGTCCTAATGAATCAACGAAAACAAAAGTTGACACGCAGAGACTTAACGGTCAAAACCGAACCCAAGTCATCAATACAACTTATAACGTACACAACGGTCGTAACGTAAATTAATACAAACTTCAACTACCTGCTCACCCTCAACCTTCAAACCTTTGTGAATCACGGGGGTGGTACACAATGGAGCCATAATAAGTCGGTCGTGGGAACGCGCTGTATGAATGGGTGAAGAAGCCACCTGTAGAGGCGATGTTTGTAATTATGTAATAAAAATTTCATGTATTAAACAGTTAATAATCGGGAGAGCACGTGGTGATGTTTGGGATGAAACTAAAGATATTTTTAATATAAATAGAAGTCTTTCCGAAAGTGTAAGGCCTATTTGCAAAATAAGCTTTTGATTATTATTAAATAAAAAAATAACTATTTATTTCTTTAAAAATGACAAAACATGCCATTACAATACATAAACACTAATTCCTTTTTTGTGGGATTGTTGCAGTTACGGAGCTGCTGGAGCTGGAACATAATTATGATTTTCTGATTGCATATTATAATTGCTGATTTTTGAACGAATTGTTTGAAGAAACCCCCTTTTATTTATCATCAAAGTAGTTACATATTCAAAAAAAAAAAGAAATTCGTACTTTACCTTTAAACTACATATTTGAATAGTTTGCGTGCTCGATGTTTTGCAATATGCCTTTATATTCTGTTCTAAATAAAGTCATGTTCGCCAAGTTTTTGTGTACAATACAAGCAATGTGTTTACATAACATTACTGTACCTTGCGTGGATCTGTTTGTTCTTGATAACGGCAATTTTAGTATTAGCCGTTGCTTTGCTTTTGCTTTGCAGTCATGCTAAACGTGGCCTTAAAGTCTTGTTACCTTAGGCTCTGTCTATCCTGTAAGGTATAATGACGTGATTTGTGATTTTAATTTTTGCTTTGAAGTCTATCTTACATTAAAATTACATTACGATCAGGAAGAATACGTATTTATTTCTACAGGCTTTCATTTAACTTTGCGATTTCTTTTTGTTTTTTTTTTAGGTTTTAGGTTAGAATTTACATGAAGTTTGGTAAACATAGGGTACGTAATACGTCGGCAAAAAAATGGCATGAAATGTAATTTTTTTAACGAAAACCAATTACATTTTGATTACAAAGTAGTAAGGTCTGTCGAAAAGATTTCGTTATTCTTCTAAACAAATATCGGAAACTCTGCGAACTATAACTATTAGCATAAAATATGCAAATAATCACAAGTGAAACGGTACACGAGGAGCTGTCAAACTGAAGATCACAACACTTATCAAAATGAGAACGTATGTTAATTTCTAGTTGCCATCGCATTTGACTTTTTATTTCAAAAGCATAAAACTTGCACAGGGGCCCTATCTGTGAAATCACATCACTCGAAGATACCACTCGAAAGCGGTATAAATCTGCGTACTGCTACAAAACTACAGCTTAATTTAAATTTTCGACTAGTTAACTGGATTAGAGCTGTCATTTTCTTCTAATCCACTGGTATTTTAAATTTTTCACCACTTTCGAGCAGCATTTTCACATGTGCGCTTTCAAAAATCGAGCCCCAGGCTTCGTCTAAATCAAATCCACTGATTTATTAAATTCATCACAATTTTCACCACTTTTGAGCAACATTTTCACATGTGTGCTTTCAAAAATCGGGCCCCAGGGCTAAAGTAGGGTAACATAAACCAGAATACTGATTCAGTTACGCAAGATGTCGCCTGAAAATTGCGGTTACGCGTGTCTTTACCAAGTCAAATAATAACCTTAAATTATTAGTGACCGCTAAACTCATTATTTGGAATCTTAGGAAACCGACTCTATGTAACTAGGAGAATGTAGAACCTAGGACTTCATAATAATTATGAATTATAAAATTATAATTGATATATACTATTCCATATGAGGGATTCATATGGGGAGTGTGAATAGATGCGTTGGGAGGGGAAGGCCTAGACGGTCGTCCCGTGATCATATTGGGGACGTTTTGGAAAAAGGTCAGGTCAAGAGTACCCGTGACCGTCGAGCATGTATGAAGAGATTGATGAATGTGGATGAAGCGAAAGAGGTATGTCAGGATCGCAGCAAAACAAAGTAGTCTCTGCCTACCTCTGTGGGAAAGAGGCGTGCCGAGTGCGAGGCGTATGTATGTGTGTATACTAATCCAGTTGTTGAGTAGAAACCAAAATTGATTTGAAATCTAACTAATATTATAAATGCGAAAGTATGGATGGATCGATGGATGGATGGATGGATGGATGGATGTTTGTTTGATACTCAATCACGCCAGAGCGGCCCAACGAATCTGGATGAAATTCGGCACATTGATAAAAAAAAGTCTGGAATAGCACATAGGCTACTTTTTATCCCGGAAAATTGCGTAGTTCCCGCGGGATAGCGATAAACGAATTCTTTGCAGACGAAGTCGCTGGCAACAGCTAGTAGTTAATAAGGGTGAAATAAAACCATAGAGATTGCTACAGCTTTGAGGATACACCATCTAACTTCAGGTTACCATACGTCCGGTTTTTTTCGGATATTTCCGAATTTATGTCCATTCATTGGAACTTTGTCTGGTTTTATCATCTTTCATTATTATTCATCATCATTATTATCTTTTTTTTTAAGTTTAGGTTTATTTTAAAGTCCATGTTACCGATTAATGTAAAGTACCTAAAGTGTAAGTAAGTAAATGCTTTATTTTATAAATATAAAGAAACAGACATCAATCACAAAAAAGAATTAAAATATACCCATAAAGGCGAACTTATCCCCGTAAGGGATCTCTACCAAAGCCTAATCTAACTTACCATTCCTATCGCAAAGTAGCAGTGCCCGTCACTGTTGTTCCGACGTAAAACCAAAGATAACCGAAGAAGTTACAAGACAAGACAATACAAGACAGGCACTTCATCTCAATTTTTGGGGTGCCTAAACATCAATCCCTCTGACGTCACGGATAGGCATCAGAAATCCATAACCACAGGACGATTTAGGCCTCCGTTGTTTAAAAATAATACATTATTAACGTCCCTCACGCATTCTCTCCATTTCATTTCATTTCATTTAAAACCTTGACTTATTTACACAAACTTTGCACTTGTTCAATTTAGCCCAAAACCTAAATAGTGTTGACAACCCGCGAAGTGAACATTTTACGTGTAACTTTCGATTGCTAGGTATAGATACCAAATATGGTTCGTGCGTGGCATAGCGAGAGAAGACAAAAGTGTTCTACTTCAAGTACATATATATACTTTTACTACTTTTTATACTTTTACTAACTATCTAACTAATATTATAAATGCGAAAGTATGGATGGATGGATGGATGTATGTTTGTTTGTTACTCAATCACGCCAGAACGGCCCAACGGATCTGGATGGAATTTGGCACATAGATAGAGAAAAGTCTGGAATAGCACATAGGCTACTTTTTATCCCGGAAAATTGCGTAGTTCCCGCGGGATAGCAATAAACGATTTCTTTGCAGACGAAGTCGCTGGCAACAGCTAGTAATATTATAAATGCGAAAGTATGAATTAACGGATGGATGGATGGATGGATGGATGGATGTTTGTTTGTTACTCAATCACGCCAGAACGGCCCAACGGATCTGGATGAAATTCGGCACATAGATAGAAAAAAGTCTGGAATAGCACATAGGCTACTTTTTATCCCGGAAAAGTGCGTAGGTAGTTCCCGCGGGATAGCGATAAACGAATTCTTTGCAGACGAAGTCGCTGGCAACAGCTAGTTATAAATAAATATTTTTAATGAATGCAAACCAGACACGTAAGTCTGTATCGATCAGTGGCGTGGCGTCCATAGAACTCGATTCCCACTGGCTTGCCTATTTTAAGGCAGTTGGGCAATTTATTGTGCAAAATTAGAGGAAAAGGCTAGTAAAGTTCCCTTCGGCTTGCCTTCTGATATGATATACTTGACGCCACGCCACTGGTATCGATAAAATATAGATAAATTAATATAAAGGATTTTCCCCTAAATTACTAAGTAGTATTTTTTACTTTTTTATTTCCAGGTAAGGTCATTTCATGGATAGCAGAGCGGCATAAGGAATCAGAGCTTGCAAGACTGGAAATATGGTCCCAGCTTTCCAAATAACTCCTGATTATATGTTTGCAGATTTTTTGCGATAGAGTACCATAAAATGGGGTGAGAAGCGATTGGGGGGGTCAATAATAATATTTTGTGTTTTCACTTGCTACTTAAAAATTTTGACTCAGCTTGCTCCTTTTCTCTGGTAATTTGTTATCGTCATTTTTTTATTTGTTCCTATCCCTTCTGACCCCACTGCGGGTGACCTGGGATTGCCTATATTGTAGTGTTTATTGTTTAAACTATGAAACTAAACGACAGGTAATGATTATTAACTAAAATTCATACCGCCGGAACATTTTTTATCCATAAAAATCAACTTGTCCTTGTCACATATGAAAGTATTGTTTGTCGAGGTTTGAACTTCAATTTTGTCCCTACTCATCCCGTTTTATAGAATAAAAAATGTTTTTTTTTTAAGTAACCATGTTTTTAGTTTTTGTGTCATATCACGGTACCCTAAATTATAAAATAACCAAATTAGACGAAATCTTAACGCAAGCGCTATGCATATTTCATTGAATAATTTAAGTAAATATTTTCAGTCGATTTCGTGGCGATTACGTCTATCACACGATTAATTTTAACTCATTATAATTAGATAGGTACACGTGATGATATGTTTATACTGCACACACATCAATCCATACTATTATAAATGCAAAAGTTTGCATGTCTCTCTGTTACTTCTTCACACTTAAACAGCTGAACCGTTTAGTTGGAATTCAGTCCTTGAGCAGGACAGTTTTTTTCCCGAAAAAACGCATAGGTACCTAGTTCCCGCGGGATACAATAAGCGGATTCGCCAACGCGAGTCGCGGCCAACCGCTAAAATACCTACTTTGTAACAAGTCGCTCCATAGCGTCTGTATTATATTTAGTAACGCTTAGATCTTTTATGCTACCTACGCAACAGATTTTTAATATGGTTTTCATCAATAGACAGTGATTCCAGAGGAAGGTTTGTTATATAGTTTATTAACCAATACGAAGCGGGGGCGGATCGCTAGTATTCAATAATACCTCTAATATTGTAGCAGCCTATAAAATCTAGCAAAGCCAGAACCCACTTGCTTGTTTGCCTTCCTATTCACATAAAAAAACAAAATATAAAAAATATAAAAAAAAGTTTTGTTACTTAATAGCGGTAATGGATAACAAAACGTAGTAACGCAGTCTTATAGAGCTTAAATTATATCCAATTTGCTGAAGTCACCATACTAACCATGCTAATTGCAAAATCGATATTTATTCGGGGCCTGATTTTTGAAAGCACATAAATGTGAATTTGAAATGCAAGTAGCTTGGAAGAAAATTATAGCTCTCAAAAACTTTCAAAATTTTACTCTAGCTGTAGTTTTGAAGATATAAACTGATTAAGTACCACTTTCAAGTGTTGAGCTTTAAAAATCGTGTTGAAAGTTTTTTCACTTCGGTATTTACAGAGAAAAATAACATGATATAAAAAAAGGGTTATGCAATGCTCCCGAATTGCATCATGGATGAAGTAAGTTTTATTTTGGAACCAATTCATGCATCTCATCTTTAATTCCAAGCGGCCACACCAGAATGAACACAAATCAGATACATGTTTTGGGTCGCGCTTCCAGAATATTTCACATTTGAAATGAAAACCTTATTACTTTATTTCTCATACGCTTAAACACTTCACTATTATATCTCCACATTTTTTCAAAGTCCAACATTATACCAAAAACGAAAGAAACAGAATTCAAAATCACAACAACATTGATTTATAATAGACGAATTGATTAAAGCTTCGACTTTTTACACAAAACAGAAACCTTAACTTCATGAAAACGCTCAATTGACTTTTAACCTTAGATTGCTGCTACAGGGTTTAAAGTTCTTGGAATTGTTTGTGTATTTAGGTCGTTTTGAGCCTTGTAAACTGGTATTGCGCGTAGAATATTGCGCAGAGGCCGCTGAGGGTCGATGGCTCCGCGGAGACACGTGATCAGTACCGTTAGCTCGCATACAGGCCTCCAATACACGGAAAGGAAAATCTGTGTAACAGTAACGTTGGCAAAATAATGGGAAAATATTCGCTTGAAAATTGTTAGTTTGTCGAAGAGGAGGTATGTATTAACCCCCTTATTCATAAACGCACTATAGGCCTCTGCTAGTTAGTAATCGTTTGTCCTTATCTGTGAAAGGTAAATGTCAAAGTGACAGATAAGGACAAACGATTACTAAGTTAACAGAGGCCTATAGTGCGTTTATGAATAAGGGGGTAATAATATGGCGCTATGATGTGATGTGACGTGGCATTTCATTGAATGAGTACTGTGTTTCTTACTTTACTGAAGGCCGTATAGCAAGCTCTCTCAAACTATATTTAGTAAGTAAGTATCTTAGGCGAAATAAAGCCACTTGCTATATATGTAATTTTTAAAAAAGTGCACTTAATTGGACTGTTTTGTGGGGATTTTTAAAATGTTAACGAATGTGGTAAACTTCAGTTATTGCTAACCGTACGCAAAACAAATTACACTACTAAATTACGATTCTATAACACGGTAAATAAGATTCAAAATTATATAAAGCACACTTTTGCTTGTACGCGTGCTGTGTACGCAGACACGCGCGTTACGTATGCTTATGAAATAATGTGTAATAATGTAGGTGTATGTATATGTGTGCTGTATATGTCCTAGTACGACCGAGATATGTTTTGTGGGGGTTTGTGCCGAATAAAATTAAGAAACATGCACATGTGCTTAAATAAGGAGGACAGCATGAATAAATTCACAAAATAAGTGACAACAATTGGAAACAGAACTAGAAATATATTTATATTTTTAAATCATTTGTAGAGTTTTTAATTGTCAAAAAGTGTAGGCTAGAATCTAAGTAAGAGTTTGAAGTAGGCATTATCAACAGGTTAAAGATTAAAGATTATTGATGAGTTAAAAAAATATCTTAACTGATAAGATAGAAATTAATAATTAATTAGGTAACAAGTTTAACTCCAAACGCAGAAAACAATGTTTTATTTCTCGTTTAAGTTACTCGAAGACAAATTCTCAGCAATAACATTATGGATATATTTATACTATACATATCTTATGAATTAAAAAAAACGATCACAACAACATGACATAAATATGTCATAATTGGAAGAGTGTCTGGAATAGGTGATTTTCTTTTTATTTCGTAAGCTTGATGTTTTTGTCAATCTGTATTCATTATTTATTTATGGGGTACAGAACTTTGTATCGTATTGGTGATTATTGTACAGTTATAATTTTCTGGATATTATTAATTTACTAGCTTCTGCCCGCGACTTCGTCCGCGTAGAATTAGTAATTGACATGTTTTTCGCTATCCCGCGGGAACTATGCAATTCTCCGGGATAAAAAGTAGCCTATGTTTTAATCTAGGGTAATCCAGGTTTAATCCAGCTATCTTATTTCCAAATTTTATCCAAATCCGTTCAGTCGTTTTAGCGTGAAGAAGGAACAAACATACACACTCACTCACTCACATCGTCACATCGTCACAAACTTTCGCATTTATAATATTAGTAGGATTGTTGTACATATACAGTTGTACAGATGTTGATAACCCGACACTGTCAGCAGTGCCTCTTGCCACGACAACGTCTGCTTCGGTTGAGTGCTTTTCACCATTGGTACACGTATTCGTATACACAACATAATGAAAAGTTCATTTCGCAAATAGTCAGCAAAACACTTTCGGAAAGATCATAAATGGCCATCATTGCCAAGAAGAATGCACCGTAAAAACTGTTAGAAATATGTATGTAGGCTAATACTTGATTCATAATATTGTCTATGATTATTTTTTAATAACAAAAGAATGATGTCTTGTCAGGTACTCTCTCAAGAGTTGTGTCAAAGGAAAAAACATACTGTTTTTATTTATTTTTCATTTATTGTATTTTGTGTTCGTATATATATTAAAGTTTGTGTATTCTGTTACCGGTGTATCTCTGCTTAGGCTTTATCAACATAAATATATCAAAAACTTATCAGTGTTTTTTTTAACTGCATAGCCATTAACAACACAACTAAAACTAAATGTAACAAGAATTATAAGGTAAATCAATCACTTGAGGATCAATTAAGGATATAAATAATTCCAAGGTATTAAAAATAACATCTTCACTTACTGAATAGCTTAGAAACTTACATTTAGCAGCACGACTTTTTTATTTTTGTAACGTCAGTGTAAATTACGGATTTGTATTTAAGTGTGCGAAACTTATCTTGCGTGTAACAAATTTTTGTTTTATTTAGCAAAGTAAAATATTTCTAAACCAATCGGCGTTGCTACGCTTGTTGCCATGTGTTTTTTTATATTTAACAGAAGTGAACATTCTTCGAAATTGTATGAAATTATTACAAAATAGGACAAAATATTTCCGAATGAAAAAAACAAAAGTGAGTTAATTAAGCTCTCTACTATTGTCAGTTACGTGTAGACACCGAAAACAATAATTTGACTAACGACATAATTCAACCTGTATATCCGTGGTAAATTGGCAGTATCGGGTTCTAAAAACGACAATTACATTTTAAAATACCTAAACACCCGTTGATGTCTTTTCTTAGGAATATAAGTATAAATGTACTTATAAGTATTAATCTTACTAATATTATAAATGCGAAAGTATGGATGGATGGATGTATGGATGGATGGATTAATGGATGTATGTTTGTTTGTTACTCAATCACGCCAGAACGGCCCAACAGATCTGGATGAAATTCGGCACATAGATAGAGAAAAGTGTGGAATAGCACATAGGCTACTTTTTATCCCGGAAAATTGCGTAGTTCCCGCGGGATAGCGATAAACGAATTCTTTGCAGACGAAGTCCCTGGCAACAGCTAGTGTACTTATAATTTGTTATTCTTTTTCGTATTTAATAAATGAACTTAATCCATTTTAATCTTATCAATAATGTTAACCAAGGAATGCGGTAATATTGACGTCTATGAATTTGTCAGCTTATCTATAAGGACTGAGGATACTTCCCTTATTTTCGAAGGAGCGTGCGCCCAGTGAGACACTTTTATTGTCAATAATCTTAGTTAAAAGTGTGTTCACATAGAAACAGATGCCTAAAGCGGGCTACACACGGACAGGCGTGAACCGCTGGTACAAGTGCCGGCACGTAAGTCTAGCGATGACCGTTGATGCGCAGTAGTCGAAAATAAGGTATCGCGGGGGAGTGCGGGTGTCGCGGGCGGGCGTACACCACGTTAGACTTACGTGCCGCCACCTGTATGGGCAGAAAGCCTTGTCCAGCCAAATCGCAAGCGTAGCACAAAATATCGCTTCCTTCTCGCATTCGAGCCTTAGGAAAGATTTGGCTAAATAGGGAGGTCGCCCGTGTATAACCCGTTTTAAACATATTTATGAGGTAACTTGGACTGGCCTGTCATAGGCTGAATTAATCAGTCCATTTCCATGTTCCCAATATGCACTGTTTACGTCCGCTTGCTAAGGTCATCGCACACCGGAGTGATTCGGTGGATTTGGAGCACCGCACGCATGCGTAAGAGAACAGACTCACGCGCCACTTCGGGTAATAATTTGGAACGGAAAATATGGAAAGATCTACCACGAATTTATCTGGGGGATTCACTTTGACGAATATACGAGGAAATTCAAGTATTATACTTCATTTAATTTAGAATGAGAAACCACAATAACATTATATTGCGTCTGGTCAACTATTTCTTACCTAGCAAATAGTACAGTACCTACAATAGTCTGGCAGCCGCAAAATAAAATTGTTTAATGTCACTTTATTTGCATGTCGTTAATTGTTACTCTATTACAAATTGTAAAGAGAGTACAGTTCACGAGCCGCAATATAATGTTGTTGTGGTTTCTCATTCTAAATTAAATGAAGTATAATAATGCACGGCGTTGACATAGACATAGACATAACTTTATTCGACATCAAAAATACACAGACTCTTAAACTAATACATGCGTAATACATGTGTGTCAATGCGTTGTTATCATTATTAATATTATCTGTGGTTATTAGTGCTCGTCGAAAGCAAAGAAAAAACTTAATGTATGTACCAGCAGCTGCTTCTCTTCCCGCGCAAATCGTAAAATCGAGGGAATGGGTGAAAATCATGAAAATTATTATATAGGCGATACGGCTAGCAACCCTTGCTTGGTTTTGTCTTAATGCTATAACTCTAATCACACTTCCCAGACTCATTGATAATTTACGGTGACAATGACAAGGGTAGATTATGTTGCTCACCGCCTATTTAGATTATACAAACATATACACTTATATTAATTATAATGTCTTTACTAGCTTTTGCCCGCGACTTCGTCCGCGTAAAATTAGCAATTGACATGTTTATCGCTATGCCGCGGTAACTATGCAATTTTCCGGGATATTAAATAGCCTATGTTTCAATCTAGAGTACCAGCTATCTCGGTTCCAAATTTTATCCAAATCCGTTCAGTCGTTACAGCGTGAAGAAGGAACAAACATACACACTCACATCGTCACATCGGCACTCACAAACTTTCGCATTTATAATATTAGTAGGATTTTTTACGAGGTAGACAGAGTTTAAGGTAACAAGTGCTAAAGACCATGTTTCGCGTGATTGTGGGCGTAGTAAAGGTTGAAAGGGGAATCGAAATGGTGATGGATTGCTAGCCGTATCACCTATCAGCCTTAGAGATAACGTTTGCCATTGCTAAAAAAAGTGTTTCCATTTATTTGTATAGAGTGTTGATATGGAAACAATGATGCGGAAATAGTGAAACGAATATGGAAATAACTAATAAAACGGGCACACGTTTTGTCCTACGCTTACACTGTAAACAATGAATAATTCAATATTTCGTACTGAACTTGTTGTTCACTCTTGCAATACATGGACAGATATATTTTTAATATTTAATAGCATCCCAATATTTTGACACCAATATAATGTAACTTTTAACCGTGAATAGGTATAGAAGAAATATCATTTCAGTAGGTAATTTGTAAAACCACTAATGCGGCGATTGCTGCACTCTACTTGGTCAGCCCTAGACCAGGAGTAACACTAGAATTGGACATATAGATATGTACATTACCGATAGTAATACTTAATGTTCAGTATTTGCGTGGTACACGGTGTATACATAACATTTAGTTGTTTTTTACAAAATATTTATGAAATATACCTACTCGTAATTATCATAATTTTCAAAGCTAAAATAAATGATTGTGATCCAAGAAGGAGATGAATTGACTTAAAAACTTGTGCTATTTAGTTAAGTGATGTATCACTAATGAGTTTTGGAATTGGATGGCCTTTTACGACTCTATAAATATTTTTTTCTATAGAAAAATCATACTGCAGCCCTAACGTCAACATCCATGTACAAAACATATTTATTTTATTCGAAATAAGATAATTACATTACAATGATTTGTTTTAAGTTTTAAAACAAGAGAGGTTTTCCATCCATATTAAATTTATGGTGATCGTACGTTGAAAACATGTTACATAATGAAATAACAATTTTCATTAAAATATGCGTAAGACGAAATTTTGCATTTCGAATGACGTAACGCCATAAACTTAACATACCTTTAAATAAAACAAAATCTTAATATTTAAGGTAAAGGGCAAGGGTAAGGGTAAGGGGTTTAGGGTAAGGGGTGTAGGGTAAGGTAAGGTAGTTAGGTTCCGTTTTCGCCGAAATTCTCACATCCTCATCCTTCTCTACGGCATTCTTTTTAATCCTGCAACTCCTCGTTACCTCAAAGAGCGATTTAGTTACGTCACCTCTATAAGATGCTCTCAAAATTTTCTCCTTACTGTACCTCTTTCTAATTCCAAATTCTATGTCTATTCTTATACTGTTCAGGCTATACTGTTGTGGAATTCTTTGCCTATAAGCATAAGGTGCGCTAAATCTTTGCCCTTATTTAAAGCTATGTTGAAGGAGCACTATCTGTCGTCCTGTCCATGATTTCTTATATGTAGCTGGTTTTCTTTTTAGGCATGTGTGTATGTGTCTATTTATATCTCCATTTATTATAAATGTGTTTCATGTATAATGTATTATGTATTGTATGTGTATTAGTATGTATGTATTTTCACTACTTAGGTATATTAATATGTACTAAATTGCACCACCTGCTCAGATCTGTTCTTTTCTCCGGTCCGTTATGGTTGCCTGGTAGAGATCGCTCTGTAGCGATAAGGCCGCCTATTGTTACCTTATTACTTCTGTATACCTTTTTCTGTTTTGATTGTTATATGTGGTGTTCAATAAAGAGTTATTGTATTGTATTGTATTGTAAATTAGAATTATTCAATGTTAATTTGTCCCATGTTCCTACTAGAACAATCGTAGGTAACCGCTGGGATAATCGACCAGTAATTTCATTGTTTTTCTCACGCTGATTCATAAGCCGACTAAAATAAGTGAGCCACTCTCCGTGTCCTCATTTTTTGCCATAAACAACTTTGGAGGGCATTACCCTTTCACTCGAGAATGGAAAACACCTAGCCCGACTTCGGGGCGGCCAAAAGTATGGTATGAGCTAAACATTCACTTTGATTTAAAATCGCTCGGATGAGTTCAACTGATTTGTCGGGCATCAAGTATTTTTGTTTCCATTTGTCATTTGCCCCAACAGCCGATAAAATCGAATGAGGAAACTTACATAATACCGACACTTAAATCGCTTTATATTTATTAAGTTTTTATTTGTAAATGTTACGGAAATTCCGTAATAAATATGAAACATCCATGGTAATTCACGCAAACATTTTTATTCGTTAAAAATTTGCATCGAACAAAATGCCAGAAGTCACCGCGAAGAGATTTATAAATGCAGTCAATTATTTTGATTGCCGGGCGGCCAAAAAATTACGCAACCTCTTTTCTCAAAAGTCGAATAAAAAGCCGAAGTGTGTCGAATCCGCCCACGGAAACGAACGAATCAAGAGTCGCATTCTACTTCGGGTCCGAGGACCTTAGCCTAGACATTGGTAACGCTGTAAGGTTGTCGTCGGTCATCGGCCCTCCCCCCCCACTTCCGCGACCTCTTTTCGCGCAACCAACAACTTTATAACGCCAACGCTCGCCAACGCCGGCCGGCTTACCAGCTGCCATCGCGCAATGGTAGGCTTATCTAATACGAGGAGAATGTACGGCTTTGGTATTCAAATGCTCATTGTGACTTGCTCACGTATTTAGACATTCCGCTTCCAGCATTTAATTGTAGCCCTCCTCGAAAAAAATACTTTGAAGCACATCATCTACGGCCGAAGAGTTTAGTGGACGTATAATTTCACTCATGTAACGAATTTTTGTCTATATTCGCTCGTACGTCATAAACCAAAAAACTGAAGTCAGACTTATAATTATAGCACTTCAGATTGCATTATCACCTTATTTATATGATATTGGTCGCTGTCCGCCACTTTGTCAGCGTCGGATAGTGTAGCTTCTTATCATTGAAGATCATCCCACAAACACAGAAAGAATTAAAGTTTACCTCTTTATTATTATTTGTATAGAAGGAATCTCGTCACCGGGTTAAGAATAGTTTACCTACCTTCTCTCATTAGTTTTTATGTTCTTCCCGTCTCGCTAAACCGCAACCAGCCCGAGGATCTCGCACGATATTGATATCGGATATCGCATATTGCACAACTCGTCTTAATTGCAGTCCACAATTAACTCGCCGTCCGATTCGCTCCAGTTGTTACCGATTAAGCGTTTTTACAATCTGCGGCCTAACTTGTGTTTACAGTTACTTCACGGATTGTTGCTAGCCATGGGGAGTTAAAAGTAAATTAAATTGTAAAATTGATTACGGCAAGGCGGAAATTATCACTAATTTTATGAGGCATGTTGGTAACTTCGTTTAACAACGTCGTTTCGTCGGGTCGTTGAGTGCAGCAATTGACTTGAGGACCGCCAACATAGATTATTTTATCACGGCCAAGGTGCTCAAAAACACAAGATTTTTTTAAACTGACTATTTATAATAGACTTAATGCGTCATTCTTTATTTGAAAATCATAATATTTTTCCTTTTTCGACGGCAGAAACGTTTTACACCTACACTAAACGTAGATATTTATTTTCTTAATTATTCTAAAGACACGAGATATTTTGTGTTACTAAATTTAGGAATAAGAAACCTCATAGCTACATCACTGTTTAAAAAAGATGAAATATGTTTCCCGTACCATTTAATTAGTACCTAGGCATCTTTATACTTTTATGTCAGTATTCTAAGTTGATTTTGAAATAGTTTACAATTGAATATTTTGAATCATCCGAGTATGTACACGCCTCTATTTACCGTTAGGTTTTTGGCAACCATTGTGCAATAATTTCAGATTCAACCGCGTACAGTTTTAAGAGGGATTAGGCTTAATTTAGAGGACATGAAACCTGTAAACAAGATTATGGTAATTTGCTATGGCTGTCTGAAATTCTTATTCTTGTATATTTATACTGGTATTAAAAAATAGAATGTTAACTTTCCATATTTTCCTTTTATTTTTTGGTTTCCGTAATTCTGAAGAGAAAATTGAATAATTAAAGTATCGCTTCGTTAGATTTAGAGTTACTTGAAATTTGATATACTTAGGTACTCATTCATTTCTGCGAATGCAAGAGACCCTTGGATACCTTTATCAACTGAGTAGCCTGATACACATATTAGGAATGAGAGTAATATGAAGTGAGCGACTGGTCTTTTGATTAAAGTTCTATTAAAGTCAAAAAACCGACTATTAGATTGTCGGGATCCAAATCATGTACGCGTGGGTAAGTTATGCATCTAGCAGTGGACATCTAGCGGTGACATGGTGATGAATAGAAACAAAACACAAACGAAATCATGTATTTCATCGCATATAATGTAAATTGCTGAATGTTTTTAGTAGAAGTCCATCAATGGAATGAGCGAAAATCTCAAGAATCGTATTATAGAGAGGTGAAACATGTGTTCGGGATATTTTATGTGGTGGTGGTGGTTTTGATTGTCATTTCGGTTACTTTTTCGTTGATTATTGTTACTGTTGTTTTATCTAGAACATTGACTGTATGAACGTCAACGACAGCGTGGCTGTTTTGCATAACACTATATCGCGGAGCAAATTAAAGTTATCCGTTTACTTTAGTTATTTTATCAACCCTTCATTATTTTGATTTCCTTTTCCACCTATACCCCCAAAATCACGCTAAAAGTGGCCTATATGTCTTGTCTTTCAGCTCTGTCTTCCCCGTAAGGGATAAAGATGTCATCTATGTATCTATATGTATGTTATTAGTAAAGTGGAAGTACCTTATCTATTCCATCCACTGCGACTGGCGAACAAAGTATCAAAGAACGCGATTTAAATGCGTGTCACGCACTTACCTAGTTCGGTCGTTTGCCATATTATCTGCGTTACTTCCGTCCGTGTGGGCGCCCGCATTGCTATTTTAAACGAATATACTAATTATTTGTTACTTTAAACGTTTTTGTTGCACATGATTTATAATTTTAACATAACACTAAAGTTTGAAACTGAGACTTCATGGCGACGGCACCAGGGCCCTATTTTATAAAGCTGTAAGTTACAATTTACAAGCGGAAGTCTCTATCTAACACATAGGGTCAGAAAGAGACTTCCGCTTGTAAATTGTAACTTGTAGCCTTATAAATTGGGGCCCAGCTATCATTTCCAACCATACACACAAACCGACAGACAGGCAAACATACACTCTCACAAACGCAGAGTAGCAAAGTAAGGTGTTTTTTATTCATTAATGTAAATCTCCGTAAGGTAACATTAACATTCATAATTATTATTTACTAGCTTCTGCCAGCGACTTCGTCCGCGTAGAATTAGCAATTGATATGTTTATCGCTACACAATTAACCAATATTGAACTATACAATTTTCCGGGATAAAAAGTAGCTTATGTTTTAATCTAGGGTACCAGTTTTCTTTATTCCAAATTTTATCCAAATCCGTTTAGTCATTTTAGCGTGAAGAAGGAACAAACATACACACTCACTCACATCGTCACTCACAAACTTTCGCATTTATAATATTAGTAGGATAATATGACTTGGTAGGATTCCGTAGGATTCTCCCACAAGAATTAAAAATATCTTAGCACAAAGATATTTTTATCTTTTCCGAAAACATTGTCTGCATTTGCAGATGTCTGGTTCCAGTGAATCAGCATTACAATAAAGTCTGGGGTCAAAGTTGCTACACTATCTGCTGCACCGATTACATTAAAAGATTTGTATTCTGCGACTCAGAAACATCCTGTATGCGATGTGATCTTCCTGTGACCTTTGACCTTTGAACCAGGCTTCTGAAAATAAAATAAATAAATCTGAATAAAAAAAAATACGTTTTATCGGCACACATTGTCCTGTTGAAAATGCTTATTCATTTGTATATGTTTTACGGTCATCTGAATCTAAAATATCCTTCAAACTTTTGACTTAAAAAATATGTAAGTAGTAGTAGGTACTCTACTACTAACAGGCTGCTATAAATAGCTGAAAAATATGTAATACCTACAGGCGTCCAAAGATAGCAAAATATTTAAATACTTACCCCCTTATTCATAAACGCACTATAGGCCTCTGTTAACTTAGTAATCGTTTGTCCTTATCTGTCACTTTGACATTTACCTTTCACAGATAAGGACAAACGATTACTAACTTAGCAGAGGCCTATAGTGCGTTTATGAATAAGGGGGTTAGTATCAAACAAAGTCGCTCCACGCCGCGCCGTCTTTCCCCCTTATGCATAAACGCTCTACAGGCTTCTGCTAACTTAGCGATCGTTTGTCCTTATCTGTGAAAGGTAAATGTCAAAGTGACAGATAAGGACAAACGATTGATAAGTTAGCAGAAGCTTACAAAGCGATTATGAATAAGGGCCTGTAAGTACGCTTTTAAATCTTTTAAAATACGCCACGGATATTACCTAATGCGGTAGAGGAGACAAGAGGAAGGTTTATACAAACATTAACAACCTGCCTATTTATTTATTACATTTGTAATTTGCCATGAGTTTCTCGGTGAAGGAAAACATCGTGACGAAACCTGCACACATCTGCGAAGAAATTCAATGGTGTGTGTTAAGTTCCCAATCCGCACTGGGCGCGCGTGGGAACTATAGCCCAAACCCTCCAATACACGGAGTAGGCCTATGCCACGAGGCACGACGAATTACGCGACAATTTAATAAATAAAGTACAATAACAACAACATGTACTTACTGAAATTGTAGCGAATTCGGAATAAAAAGGCTTATAAATAAATAAATAAATAAACAACCTGTCTGAAGCTAGGGCGGAACCCACCTGTTAAGTATATAAAAGCGATATAAGGTTCAGTGTGTAGCCGGTTGAAACCATTAGACCATTTCTTATTTGGCCGGCTGTAAACCCGACAATGATGAACTCTCAAAGGTCACAGATGTAATTATAACAGGAAAGTATAAAAACAATAGTGATTAATGGTGAATAATTTATGTTACGTAGGGAAATGCCCGGTTCGGGTGACCGGACGGCTGCCGGCGCTTCCGCCCCTTTTGTGCGCACGTGCTGTGATCTATATCGCGGATTTTATAACACTAAATAAGCTATCCTTTTTACATTGGATCAGTTAGAAAAAGATGGGTTTATATTTGCACTATGGTCCCTAAATCAGCATAAAAGGCCTTTTCGAAAATGAGGTGGAGGATGGGGACGACTGTGATCATTAATCCTGATTTTTTACTATACCTATGTCAGTCTCATTCTACTTTGTAAGCGGATAAACTAAATCCATGCCAACGTGTTCCGAAATAGTACCAAAGGCACAAATAAAAGCTAATACTAATATTTGCTTACTTTATATATTTTCCAAATGATAAAATTTCGTAGAAACACAGTTACATCACTCATTACCACCAGCTGCTAATGTTAATTCTAGGACGCGAATGTTAATATCCAGGAATATACATTGTAACCGGTACCGGCACATGTCTTACCCTTATACTCCAAGATCATAATGCAAACCATTAAGTAAAGAACCTTTATAAACATTGTGGAATATCAAGTTCGCCTTGTCCACAAGCAGATGTTTTTCTCATCAAGCGTATTTGCGTAATTAACAGTCATTGAATATTCGTGATCTCAACATTCCGTCATTTCATCTAAGTACTTACCGGACGTAATAGCGCGTTGATCTCGCATATAACGTCATCATAATAAATTGGCAGAGCATTTCCCGTGGCCATTCAGTTCATGCTGGGGTCAACGACACCGTTGCCAATGGCCTAGAGTTGAGAAAGAACCGCGAGGTGGTTTGATGGGTCTATTATTTATGAATTACTTTCTTCGTGCATGAGTCTAAAGTAATGTTCTTTAAATTCGGATTTTCGTTCGTGTTTATTTGTGTGGCATTGGTGTCGATATAGTTATTGACTAGTGTTTATAATAGATACCTACGTGTAGGTACATAAAAAAAAACTATCTCCTCTTACCACGTCTCCATGATCCAGCCTTCATGATTCTTGAAATGATCAACGACCAAAAAAGTGTTAGGTAGTCGACCAAGTACCTAAAGCACTTTATAAAATTTGACAGTTCATACACCAGAAAAAAGTCTGTTTTTCGCGTTGGCATTTTGAGCCGTAGGTATTAATGCAACTAAAATTTAGGGTGGCAAAGGTACGCAATTTTTTTTATCATCATAGCCTGAATTCGTGACAATTCATTTAAACAAGGACAGGAAAGAAAAATCAACCGATAAATAATCAAACCATGGACAGCAAAATTGACATACCCAAAATTTTCTTACAATCATAGGCAGATTGGTATGACAAGTCATGACAAGAACCAGAATTCAAGTATATTGAACTCTATTAGTCTTGAGTGGAGCAATGCTCAGACAGTTCAAGGTATACGGTCATCCACCCGCACATAATAGGGTGTCAACTAAGAAGGTAATTGACTGGCCAGACTTATTTCAAAACGATTGCATTATACTTAAAAATACAATGAAACAAACAATGCTGATTGTATGCAATATGCAGCAAGTACGTTATAAGATTTACATGAATTAATGTGAATAAACTTCACGATGCAGATTCCGAATTTAAATACATAAGTACATAGAGAGAGGCGAATAGACTAACCCCCATATTCACAAAAAAATTGCTGATTTGGTAAAGCCATCTCTGTGGTCCTAGTGAAACAGGGATCGAGCTAAAATTGTTACGACGAAAATTTAGAATTGTCCCCTTTTTCATTAGAAGGTACACTAAAATTATGTATTGTCATGTTTAATGTGTAGTAAACGCAAAAGTAAAGTTAACGGAAGTTTTACTAGCACCTATGACTAAGAGGTAAATAGGTGCGGGTAAACAAAGTTACATAAGTCCCAATAATTTAAATTATGAAGATCGAAGGTACAGATTGCTTTAATCAATATAAAGACCTGTCTGTTTGGGTTCCATGCGTGTGCCGGAGCAGAGGCAGACCAAAAAGGAGATGGCGGGACGATTTGCAGCTTTTTGAACCGGACTTGAGAAGCCTCGCAAAAGACAAAAACGGGTGGGAAGAGGAAGAGCAGGCATTATATTGCGTCTGGTCAACTACTTCTTACCTAGCAAATATTATAATACAATAGTCTGGGAGCCGCAAAATAAAATTGTTTTAATGACACTTTATTTGCGTGTCGTTAGCTGTTCATCTCCAGCCTATATACGTCCCACTGCTGGGCACAGGCCTCCTCTCAGAATGAGAGGGCTTGGGCTATAGTTCCCTCGCGGGCCCAGTGCGGATTGGGAACTTCACACACACCATTGAATTGCTTCGCAGTTGTGTGCAGGTTTCCTCACGATGTTTTTCCTTCACAGAAAAGCTCATGGTAAATTTCAAATGAGATATCGCACATAAATTCCGAAAAACTCAGAGGTGCGAGCCCGGGATTCGAACCCACGACCCTCTGCTTGAGAGGCCACAGATCAAACCACTAGGCTACCACGGCTTTTTAGCTGTTACTCTAGTACAAATGGTAAAGAGATTACAGTTCACGAGCCGCAACATATAATATTGTTGTGATTTCTCGTTCTAAATTAAATGAAGTATACATAAAAAAGCAGTCTGCCAGAAACATTTCTTAGTGTTCATCTCTACATTCTCTACACAAAACACAAGCAAATCTTCTCGTTAAATTGTTATTTATACTAATTCACCACTGTTTCATGATAAATGACAGATGTATGTGATTATTCAATGAATAAATAAAGGGATCACTTCTAAAGATACATCATACGAGTATTTATGTAAAACAAATAAGGTGCTTATTGCATAAATACTGTACTGACACATTCTGATGTGAACACAAAACCTTGCTACTCCGCTACCACATACGGTATTAATATGAACCTCTGCAAAGTAAATTCCTGGTTCAATGAGTAATATTCAGGCATGAATGCCTTTGGATTGCAAAGGTACACAGGTTCATCTGTCAGTGTACCACTAACCGCACTCATTGAGTTCAAAGCGATAAGTACGGAGTGACGTCAGAGCCCATTGTCAATGGAGCACTAAATACTAACGGCCTAAATAACAAGTGAACGCGAGCATGTTTCAAAAAGTGAACGTACGCGGTTTGAGCAAATTATTGACTAATTTACCCTTAGATGTTTACTTAAGAGTAAATAAGTCGATAACTTTACAAATGCCTTGAATTATTCATTTTATTTGTCAATTATTGAATTTAAATTATTTACATAAATGACTTCCATTAAATACAACAAAATTAGATACATAAATTACAAATTAATTCCTTACAACGATTACATTAATCCCTTACCTCAATGAAAATAATTACCAACTTTATTTATATTTATTACTTACTAGCTGCTGCCAGCGACTTCGTCTGCAAAGAATTAGTTTATCGCTATCCCCCGGGAACTACGCAATTTTCCGGGATAAAAAGTAGCCTATGTGTTATTCCAGACTTTTTTCTATCTATGTGGACCCGTTGGGCCGTTCTGGCGTGATTGAGTAACAAACAAACATCCATCCATCCATCCATCCATCCATCCATACTTTCGCATTTATAATATTAAGTTAGATTACCTACTAACTTTAAATACATATTTGAATTAGTCACTTCCATACACAACTTACCCGACTAACTAAACAACCCACCCCGCATCAAACCGGGCGCAGAGGTAATTAGGTAGATAATTTGCTTAAAGAGTATATAGATTTTTGTATCCAAAAAGTGCACAATGGGAGTCTATCACTAAGCCCTCTGTGTATCTATATGTATGCGCGTCCTAGCCAATAAAGGTTGGAATCATGGATTTAGGAAAAACTCGGTCGCCTGGTCGTTTTTAGGGTTCCGTACCTCAAAAGGAAAAAACGGAACCCTTATAGGATCACTTTGTTGTCCGTCCGTCCGTGCGTCCGTCTGTCAAGACCCTTTTTCTTAGAAACGCGTGGAGGTATCAAGCTGAAATTTATATCAAATAGTCAGGTCTACTGCTTCTTGAAGCTGTGAAAAAATCAAACTTCTAAGCCAACGCAATTAAAAGATACCGTTTATGCCGCAAATTTCCGCAAATTTTCGACTCTCAAGGGAATCAAAACCTACAGGGTACTTCCCGTGAACGCAGAATCTTGATATTTGTTATGAAGGTAGGTCTTATAACACCGATTAAGGAAAAATTGCGAAAACCGTAAATATGTATGTATGTCTGTATATATCAGTGACCAATATAAAGTGACCCCACACTGCGTACATTTTGCTTTGGAGCAGGGCTCTGCTTACACTGGTTTATAGATATTTCTAGATAATGGTACGGAACCCTCGGTGCGCAAGTCCGATTCGCACTTGGCCGGTTTTTTTTAATATTTAGTTATCATGCTGGTCTGGGAGTAAAAAAAAAACATACAATATAACCAGCTGCTTTTCTTCCCGCGCTGATGGTAAAAGTCCATCGAAGGTATGGGCGTAAATCTTAGGAATCATGTTATATGCGATGCAATTAGCAACCCATCACTATTTTGATTCTCCTTTCCACCTTTACGCCTTATAGGCGACGCGCCTATTTAAGTAGAGCTAGGCATTATAAACTTTTTATAAAATATGGTATTTTAGCACTGGCCGCTAATAAACCTAATTGCACGCAGCGCTGACAGAAAGAAAAACAAAAGAAGTTCAGTTGTGTCATTGCTCTTGTCAGCGCTGCGTGTTGAATTTTCAGTACAATTTAAGTTGTTTTATTTAATTAATTACAGTCTGCACGCCTCATGCTAAACGTGGCTTTTAGGTCTTGTTACCTTAAGCTCTGTCTACCACGTAAGGGATAAAGACGTGATTTATGTAGTTATTTATGTTTAGTTTAATAGCCGCGTCAAAATGTTTTCAGAAGTACAGGTGATTGGTGGATGTTGTTCTCAGGTACATCGACAAATTAGCGTGGTGAATGCGCCGACGCCGAAACCGTGTCACCTGCGGCGCAACACTACGATACGTTTACAATGCATCCGAGTACAGAAAAGCAAAATTGTAAATAAATAATTTATTTTTACTTTTGATTTATTTTACATAACTATTCTACCATTACGGATACTTATACGATAGAATTAGCGCATAGTATAAAACTGTCTGTCTGATTTTGATGCGATTTTTTTAATAGATAGAGTGATTCAAGAGGAAAGTTTATACCTATGTATAATTTTAAGCAAACGAAATCCCGGGCAGAAGCTAGTACTGAATAGCAGAAGACAACTCCAACACATAATGGGGGCGTTTACAGATCACTTCGGAACTAAATATTTATTAGCAAAGATTGGACTGCAGGACAATAACGACAACGATTGTAGAATATGTGGCGAAGAGGTTGAAACGATGGAACACATTATGTGTGAATGTGATGCCCTCGCCAGACTAAGAATGAAACTCCTCGGCAGCGGATACCCGGAACCAGGAGATTTCAAGGCACTACCACTGCGCCAAATCACCCAACTCATGAATGAGGTGGTAAAAGCAATGGAATAGAGCGAAGGAGGGGTAATTACACAAAAGATCCACAAATGGGTCGAAGTGTATCCGTAAGGGCCCCTAGTTAGTAAGATAAGATAAGATAGTACTGAATAGATAAAATTAAACATAATTTAAACCCCCGGAAACAAGACTAGTAGGCTTATTGTCTAACTCACTCGCAATCGCCGTCGTGTTCATTTTGACAGTTCATGTATGGGCTGACAATTGGCATTGTAATCAGCTAGCTGCAAGCGTTGCAAATAACAAGACGAACAAGAAACAAAAGTTTGTCAATCAAAATAAAATCAATTTGGTAAGCACTTGGGAAGTGACACTTGTTTAAATTATATTACTGGTTTTATTTTAAAGCGCAGGGTTAACACAATCGCTTAATGCGTGCCAAGTTCTAAGGTGGACACAGTTATAAATGCAGCCATATAGCTCTGTCCCTTATGCTAAATAGAAATTGGCAACCCCCCAGTAATGCGTAATTGAAAATGTATTGCAAATAATTATTTCGTGAAGCCAAAGGCTATCCAAAACGTAATTATAAGAACTAGAACAGCAAGCTGCAGCAGGCTGAACTGCGGCCAAGTTCTGTTGATTTGTTAAACTTTTTGAACCAATTTTAGACTCAACACTAATAAATCATTATAATAGCTGAGTTTGCTGCAAATACGAGTAACGTATGCCGATCTCAATCACTGAGAATGTTAGAACAGCGTGTTTTTAAACAAAAAAAATATTTTATAAAAATTAAGGTCTAGTCAGCCTACAGGTTTTAATTCTATTGTCAATTAAAATATCTACTGAGCCATTTCATTTCCAAATAAATAAACTACGTAACAACAACACTCGACATGTGTTTATACACACGCATTTTCACATAAAAAGGTATGCAGTGTGAGTGTAGAGTCTGTGACATTAGTTCGTGTAAAGAGGTCGCGGCTCGCATGAATATGCATACCCTCTTTGTCACAGCCAACTATCTTGAACTCTTAATACATTCATTTGGTACTACACAAGTGGAAAAATGAGCGGGCAACTAGATACATGTCACAGTTTTTTTGGCATCATTTTTTTTCAGTACTCATTCGGTACGTAACATCACTACTGGCTATGTACGGCAGTTACGTTGGGGTATTTAACAGTACCAATGAAGGACTTACTTTTTAAGAGCTGTCGAAAGGCTACTCCCATTAATTTTATATGGCAAAAGCAATAAAAGACGTCACTTCTATGCTCGCTCAATTAACTACACATTGGCTATTTATATACAACAGTAGAACGGCTTTTAGGGCTAAAATGGTTTTTAACTTTACACGGATCTCGCCTAAAGAACACGTATGTTCAAAACGGATAGATTTCGCGGATATATTAGTTATTTTTGATTAACTGAGAGATGATTATTTATTACAGATTATAAACGGAATCGCTTGTCTGCAACAATAAATTATAGGTAAAGTTGTTAGGTAAGTTATTTTCATTGAGGCCCGTATGTTTTGAAAAGGTTCTAAATATAGTACTTGCTGCAAATAACTTGCATCACTTGAAACAAACACAGGACGAATAAAAATTCTACTTATTAGCTACTTCATTTTACAATTTTATGAGATTTAATAAAATTTAATACTCATAAGAAAATATTGTACAGGTTGCTTATCTTCCCCGTTACGAGTATTAGAGGTATATTGTGACCTCAAACTACCATTAATATAGCAATATCTTTAAGAGCAATCCGCCATCCGGTCATATAAGCGTAATAAGCCAGCACACTTTGGTTTTATAGTACAGTAAGTAATAGTAGTTATCAAACATTACAAGTTATGATTCAAATAAAATAAGTATTTAAAAACGCCTTATGGAATATTGTGTAGCACCTCCGTAGTTTATTTTGCTGTCTGTTAATTTTTCTTAGAATCGTAAAGGTCTTTTAATGGCATTTTAAAAACATCATAATCAAATTTACGCTAATATCATTCACGTTAAAATGTTGATTTGTTAGTAAGCACCAGAACTGTAAATTGTAACTAATAATAGTGTGTCCAACTTTACGTAAAACCTAAAAATAGAAACAGTCAATGAATACAAACATAATATATTAATATTAATCAGGTTAGCCCTAACATATAGCATGTATGAAGAGATTGATGAATGTGGATGAAACGAAAGAGGTATGTCAGGATTGCAAGTGGAACAAAGTAGTCTCTGCCTACCCCTGTGGGAAAGAGGCGTGACGGTATGTATGTATGTAGCCCTAACAGGGTAAACAAAGCCCAGAGTGTCAAGAGCTGAAGTCCACGTTTAGCGTGATTGCAGGCGTAGGTATAGGTGATGAATAAACTTTTTTAATTATTCACGGTTCACTGTCTTAATTGCATTTTCTACGGGCTATAAACCATCATTTCTCTTCATGAACCCCCGATATTTTAACGCAGTTGCATGTATCATGTTCAAGGATATAGAGCGAGATTTCGACGGGTCGCAACGAAACATCAGGACCTCTTCAAAGGTAATCACAGTCTTAGAAAATATATCTGATAGATGAACTTGTTTTTAAAATTGCAAAAACAACTGAAACAAATATTGAGTCGAGGCAAAATTGATTGAGTGACATGATAATCACGAGGCTTGAGACGCGATAATAATATCGACCTTTACTAGATGAAAAGCACTGTTAATCTATTGTTTTGAAATGCTAATCGGAAAGCTTCATTTGTTTTGCAAATTAATTGTAATACTAACCTAATTTAGCATCGCTATCGTTAGTATTAACCATGGTCAAATCAAATCGCGGGAGTCATCCGTCGCCATTTTTGGTTAAAATACCTAATCCATCCTAAAATCACTCTGTTTGGGCTAACATCGGACACTCTGATATAAACCACGCTTTATTTACAGGGTAATATAAAATTTAATTAACACTGAACTGACATTTCTCAAAAGGTGTGCCCGTAATTTGTCACAACACATTGCATTTTAATTTACAACCGTTCTATATCTAATCAAATAATGCCTTGTATACGTAAAGCGAAGACCTCGCGAATGCAGGCAGGTGAAAGATTTTTAATTTGAGGTTCTCGATCATTAGCAATCTGCGATCAAATACTGGCAGGCAACGAGCCAGTTTTGAAATCAGAACACCTGCATGTAACTACATTTGCAGGCATGATATGATACTATGTATTGTATAATGATATGTCAGTACTTATAAAATAAAATTAGGGGAAGAAATCAAGGCTTTGCTTTTGTTTTGCGATTTAACGAAAGAAAGAAAGAAAGAAATAAGAAATTTATTCACTTTTGAAAGACACAATTATTACAGAAATAAACCCAAATAAAACACAGTCATGAAAATAGTGTCTTCGCAAAAGTGAAACGGTCGCTGGCTCAGCATTATGCTGAGGCGTTAGACACCTGCAGCACTGATTTTCTTCCACAACCGTCTGTGACTTTTTGTTGAAATTTGGAACGGAAATAGCTAGTAGGTACCTTAGATTAACACATAGGCTACTTTTTATCCCGGAAAATTGCATAGTTCCCGCGGGATAGTGATAAATATGTCAAAGGTCGTAGCCGCCTAGACTCGCAACGTAAATATTTATTGCAGAATATAACTATCAACATCAGTTCTTAAATCTAATTCTACGCGGACGAAATCGCGTGCAGAAGCTAGTATTAAATATATCAGTAACCTATACATAAATAAATTAACAAATAGATAGAACACGACGTATGTTAAGTAAAAAATAAATTAAGGATGAAATTAAATAATTTACAATAAACAAACAATAAAAAGAAGGGAAATATCACTGTGCAAGTGCTGGCCTATTGAAAGGGTTTTTGGAACGTCAATAAGTGATCCTTCGAAAGTGTACCCACTAGACGCTTCTTGGATAAGGGGAGGAATATCATTCCAGCACTTGGACGCTGCAAACTTGAAACTGCCTCGGAATGCCGCAGTCCAGTGCTTAGGCACGAGAACCATTGCGCTTCTGCACTCACTCCGACCAAACCATCTTATTAAAGAGGTATAACGGGGTCTCGTGACGTCTCACACCAAAGGAGGAATTAGTTTTGATTTTATCGAAGTACATAATTACCTATAGAAAACAACTCACGATATTTTGAAGACTATCTATTATGTATTCTCAGTTTTCTTAGGTTGCTAAAATAAAAGTATGAAATTTCTGACGCGAACTACCTAGCCCCACCATCACCATGTCGTAATTATTAAAATTGTACGTTTTCAACTTATAACATCAATTTCAGGGTGCTATTATGCGTACATCTTAAGCAAATATGTAATTTAGATAACAACTCCGTACTCATAATCCTGCATGAACAGAACACAGGCATTATTTCATCCACCCACTGAGATTGCGGACCAAAATCAATTGAGCAGAAATTTATTTTTAGCCTGCCCTCATTTAAGCACGGAATACTAATTTTAATTTAGTTCCAGTTAATAAACTTGTTTCAAAACCTTCCATAAGCTAAAAGAGTTACAATCAATTGGACTTCAGTTTACAACGTGTTTTAATTTTAATTCCACGCGAGCGAATGGTTCTATCTAAAAGTTAGAATAATAATGAAGCTTAATCCTCCAGAAAGCGAGAAAAGTTTTAAAATACAAACACCGGACGAGGAATCTCAACGAGTACAGAAACGAGTTCCGAAGTGATAGGAAATTTCGTAACATTTCGCCTCCGCGGTGTGTCGTGGTCAGGGCCAAGCGCGAGCCAACGGGAGAGAGGGGGTAGGGTGAGTCAGGGACGGGGGGAGGGGGGCGCCGGCGCACACCGGAACGCTAGATCGTGCTGCACCGCCAAGCGCGACCGCCAAAGTCGCGTCTCTTGCATTGCAACACTGCCTTGCTCATACCTAGTTTATTGTACTCTGTAAAAGCTGTTCAACCACTCTGGACTTTTGTTTGAAACTGTTAAAGAACTTTCTTCATTTCTGTTATTGATAAAGTAATAAATATAACGTAACATAGTAAGTAATAAAGTAAGCTCGTAGGTTTCTTCAGATGACAGAGCAAAAGTCATAATTATCCCAGTTTAATTTGATTTGTTACCCACTCGCTCTGTTAAATAGAGGTGCGTTGTGTAGACTATACCCACGCGTGCTGCAAAAAGTAAGATAACTTTGTAATACTCTAGCAATTAAACTATCAACACAGGATGTGCAGACTTCTTCCTCTGTCTTACTTTTATGTCTTACTTTACTGTTATGCAGAGATATAAAACTGTATTAGCAGTAAAAGTAGTCCTGCGCGCACGTAATCGCTTGTAACGTTAGCGTAATGTTACTGCACTGATGTAAGCGTCGTCACCACGCTGCGCGGCCATTCCGCTGCAACACTTATAACAACGTCTCTTTACGACGCTTGCTTAGCTGCTTTATTGCACACTACACTAGCTGGTGCCTGTGATTATGCCCTTAAAAAGTCTTAACCCGTGGAAATTTTGAAAAGCTCACGGCAAATGTCAAATGCAAATGCGCACATATATTCTGAAAAACTCAGGGGCTAGCCCAGATTTGAATCCACGATCTTCTGTTTGAGAAGTTATATGTCACATCACTATGCTACCACGGCTCCTATTATCATTTAGGCTCCTATAGGGTTTTAGAAATCGTTTTGATTAACAGAACTCTGGTGTAGCTGCTTACTCAGAAAGGCATTTCATGTTCCGCTGGTATAAAATAGTACGCCATATTCTTAAGTTGCTGTGCCTGCACTTAGTTTACAAATACAGCGTTAAGTGTACCCGGAAAAAACAATCTCTCAAGTCGAAAACATAAATCAGCTTATCTCCCATTAGCTCCTAAGATTCCCATCAAAACACATCCACGGTCCATCAATTAAATTATCGGACCGGACTCATTGGCGTTATAAAATTTTAATTAATTATAAACACCAGAAATATCAGTCAAGTGAGGCAAGAAAAGTAATTTCCATAAGTCAAACGGCGAACGGGGGTCGTCGCTCTGGCTCGGACCAGTGGGACCGGATCTCGGAGGAAACTTTTTATGTGACCAGCGACCGAGCGGTTACATATTTACCCAAGAACACGACCGGCATTACTGCTGACCATACCTACGTATATTTGTGTCGCAATATTAGTATACTTAAGTATTCCGTCTGCCTGAGAAACCTGAATTAATAAGGACGGCCGTCAAATGCAGCTTGGTACGCAAATTCGCACTTGCATTTTGGATGAGCGTATGCACGCGGTCAGTATTTTATGCAATTAAGCTTATAAGCATACAAACTGTAATGGTCTTTTGAAACCGGTCTGGAATTTTGACATCGAAAGATACCTTTTTAAATCCATGGCAAGTATCAAACTAAAGAACGACATTAATTTTAAGAGAGATTGTATTATTTGGTAGTGTTTTTGAGAAGCTCTTCTGGTTGCAATGGTTCTACATAGATGCATTTACGTAAAGCTTAGAATACAGAAAAGTTGCAGCGCCCCTTGCAGCTTGGTACCGGAAGGGAAGATAAGGCGTGGGCAGGACCCCACAAGGTGGACAGAATAGATTATCTTAGGATTCTTAGGATAGCAAAAGTACCATTTAAGTATAATAAAAAACCTGAAAGACTTTTTTCGATTTTGTTAATTTACTAGGGTTAATATAATAACATACTATTTATAAATTATTGTGTATGTTAAACACTTTTTTTAATATACTTAGAAGTCGGAGGAACGTTCTTATACCTACATACATGGAGGTGAAGGTAGTTATATTTAAAAACACTTCCTTTTCCATTAATTCATTATTCGAATACATACTCATTAAAGAGTGAACATTCGGTACGGGAAGAGATACAAACAAAGACATAAGACGCGATGTATAACTTACTTCTTAGTAATATTTCTCACCAAAACAGTGTTCCTCATGTGTCTTGTTTCTAACTCGTAAAGCATGCATATCGTCAGTTCCTCCTCGAGTTTTGGCCAATTATCGTCTGAGAACAAAGTTGTTATAATCGCAATGTTTACTTGCCGGGTACCGGTTCGGTAATTTGACTGTTTATTGTGTACACTCATTGTTGGAAATGTTTAAACTATGAATGCGAAAAACGGGTGTTTGCGGGCTTGGTTGCGTACTTAAAAGGTAATTTGCTGTCAGTTGAAGTTTATTTTGGCATTTAGTTTTTGTTGACTGTACTTGCATTGTAAAAATGTACCAAGTTTCAAGTCAACCCGTCCAATTGGAAGTGGGTCTGACTTGCAAATTTTGCAGACAACTAAACTTAGGTACGTAGTAACATGAGCATTGCAAGCTAAATAAAAGCTCGTAAATCAGGTTTATATTAGTAAAATAGAAGAAAAAATACATAAGACTTCATTTTATGATTGTATCTTTACGTTAGATAGCAGACGGATAAATTGTTAAATAAACGACTAAATATTCTCCTCTAATGAGATATGCTATTAACTTAGTCCAAATAACAGAAATATTTACCTACTCGTAAACAGAGTATTGCAAATAAAGAATGTACTTTAATTGCTTTCTTGTTATATCTCTTACAACGGGGCGATATCAATTTTATCTATTTATAAGACATTAAAGCAATGATTGTACCTAATCACATGATTTTCTAAGACAAACAGAGATATTAATTTGCAGCGTGATAACTGGCGTCTGCTTACTGTTTATTTTTTATTTTTAGCAACATCAAATAATAATATCATTTCCGATACAGTGTTTAATCAGATAATCACCGAAATTATCAGACTCCCTTTCGATATAATTTCACTCGCTAAACTCAGTAAATCCCGCTACATGACCCATACGCATTAGGGCAGTGTGTGTTGATGCCCGCTCCGCTATAGCTAGCTATATAACCGCTCGAACGTCTGCATTATGCGCTAGCAGTAGCTCAAATCGTATACGGCATTCCTGGGCCTTGCAGAGCGAGCCGGCAGACCGTGGCATCGTGCCATCCCTCTCCGCTCGCAATCCTTTCCTTTCTACCTGTTGCGCTGTTACAAAAACCCGGTCCTTAGGGCCGCTACCTTACGTGCAGTGAATAGGAATTGCGGGAGACTACAGCTCGGCCCATATATAGATAGGGCAAGGTCTATTATGTAGGCACATACATGGCGACGAGGCGAAGCTCACCAGTATTTACCGTGGGGATGTGGCCGGAAAAAAACGAACGTATTTGTTCGATTGCATAATAGCCGCTCGTTTGGGGAACGGTGTGAATAAGGGAGCGTGATTGGGTACACCCAAGTATGTAGCTTCGTACTCTGATTGAACGTCAATAGGTACTTTATAAAACGCGTGAAAAGTGTACACTTCTTAAATAAATATGAAATGGTTAATTCTTAATTCGTACCATGGTAAGTAGGAAGCCTGTATGGTATTGGTTTTAGTACAAGTGTTTGAGGTTTGCAGCGAGCAGACTCAACTAAAAAGTTGTAGAGCTCTGAATGATACGCATATGCACGACTCTATCGCCTAGAGGGTGTGTAAATCTGTTTCAGCTCTGCAACTGTTTTATCTACTTCTATTACTGACTTTACCTACTGCAAAAATCTTGAATTTTTTGGTGATATGAGCAAAATTGGTTCATCGCTCTTTATATCTACTCCATACTAGACTCACGCTGTGTTATTATGTAGGTATCTTTATAAGCCCACAATCAAAAAATTAGGCAACGCGCAACAAAATCAGTTATTTATTTACCTCAGAACAACAGTTCCAGCTTTTTATAAAATCGATTTGAACTTCAAAAGAGCTTTTGAAACGCGTTTCGTGATAACGATTCATGGGTTAAAAAATCAATTCAAGCCCATCGTGCCTTTAGCTATGAGCTTGTAGCTCGATCTCGTTACATTCCATCTGTATTGAAGCGATCGGATCGCAAAGCTCGACGTGACGTGGCTGACATTCGCCGCGCGGGCCGTGATCTTGGCAATGGTGGCTGCGCCCGCGCCGACAACATCGCGGTCGCTGTACCCTGCGCCTAGGGTTGCCGACAGCCTGAAATCATCCTTCTTATTACACGTGCGAAAGTTTCAAACTAAGTTTGTGTATTTGGTACTCTGTGTAAGTAGCTGGATCGCTGAAATAACATAAAGGTTACTTTTATTCTGAAATTCTCACGGACCCTTAGCAGAGCATAATATACAAAATTTGGGAATCGCAACCGCTTATTCGGGAGCCATGAGATTTGTACGTGTGTATGCAAAGTTAATATAGATCTTGATTAGTTTTTTTATCTCTGTGAAATTTTTGTAAACGCCACTACAATGGCAGTCGCTAGGACCTTCTGCTAGGTCCACCGGATCACTGCCATCATCTTATACGCTTATTCTGCCGCCGAGAACTATTACCGCTGCTTGCGTTGCAGTATCCCAGCATGGAGAGTAACTAAAACGAAATGCAACTATCTACGTAGTGTTAGTCTCCTGGTATTATAATAGAAATAAACAATGATTAGAATAATTTAAATTGACATTAAGTACCGCTTCCTTTGTATTTGAAGCCATGTTGAGCCAGATGAAAACCTGCATCATGGAGATGCCTTGTGTTGTGAATTGGCTCCACTCAGTTGCTATCCATTATTAAATACACCGACTAAGGAAACAAAGAGACAAAGAGACAGCCTAGCTGCTTTTGGTAGGGTTTTGTACACCCCCAGACCCAGCAACTATTTTCTCTTCACTCGATTTCGTGTTAAATAGGGTCCAAGTACCTACTATAGAAAAAAATAAAATAAATACTGTTAATATGACTTGGCAACCCTATGTCCCCCCTTCTTGCCCCCGCGCCGCTCCGCACCACAGCCTTTTGACAACCGGTATACGTGGTTGTAGCCGCTTGAGAATTTTCTGATGTTTTATTCACGTAACAGCGTATTCTTGAGAGCTAATAATTGAAATCTTAATACGGAACGCATGTTAAGACCGGTGCTTGGTGAAATATTACTGGTCTGTAAATGACTATACTAATAATGAAGTTCCCTTACAATTTTGTGACTTGAGTTTCTCGAGCTTAGATTGGTCAACTTCAGACATGGAACCGCACGTTTACGTTAGGTACTTACTTCATTTAATATTGATTACCTCCGTACATGAATAATGCTCTGAGATGCATTTGGAGGTAAGAAAACAATTCTTATTAAAAAATATCACAGCCTTTGAACATAAATTGAATGGCAATTGATTTAATCGTACGACTTTTACGTTGAACTAAAACAAATGCAAGTTTTCGTTACTTATGTTTGTTTTCCTTAACTAGTGTAAGTACGGGGAAAGGACATACAAGCGTTTTCAAATCAGTAACATACACATGAATACCTGTGTGTAATAACAATAGTACATTGGTAATCGGTGGGTGCTTAACAATGTTTCGTTTGTGAACTTTATAACACGAACACCACCGTATTAGCCTCGTTGCTTCCGTACGGGTGATAATGCGATAAGACCTGCGACGACAACCGTAATTAGCACTCAGCGAACTTTACTTTATGACTGGATATTTAGAACAAAGAATCACGGAATTTACTACATAAGAAACGTTATGTCACCGGGTGGTACGGTATGCCCACGTACTTGTTGGTTTACTAAAATTTACCGCCAAGTTAGGACTATGCAATTAAGTAGATGCTGCCGCCAACTAGATTTAGTAGGTAAAATAATACTTTAACAAGTTACAAAACTATAGGTACCTAATATTCACTGTGGAAATTATATCTAAAGTATGAATAAAAGTAAACGAAGCCCTTAACACTGTACATTTTTACCAACTGATAACGCCCGTATATTAAAGTTCTTTATAAAATGAGGACTTTCCTATCGATTTACGAAATGTCATTTCCATGTTTATCAACGCAGCTCGCAGTTGAAATGTTTTAAACTCACTTTCAAGTTACTGGTTATATTAAATTATAACGTTACCTATTGCTTTATAAAGTGGAATAAATGTAACGCTAGTTGGTAATATGGAAGGCTCGTGCGGTCAATTGAATAATATGACTGTCCAGTAAAGGGGTAATCATCGGACCGGTTCAAGCATTAATACTGCGATTTAAGTCCGCCTGCAAACGATCGATTTAAAAACGCAGCACAAGACATTTTTTTTTTATTATTAGGTACTTAACATCTATAGATCGAAGATCTGGAACCAACTTCCTGCTGCAACATTCCCTGAGCGGTACAATTTAGGGTGCTTTAAAAAGCGAGCCTTCCTGTTCTTGAAAGAGTCGGCAACGCACCTGTGATTCCCCAAGTCTTGCAGGTGTCCATGGGCGATGGTGATTACTTTCCATCAGGTGAACCGTCTGCTCGTTTGCCCCCTCTTACATAAAAAAAAAATGATCACTTAGGCATCTGTTCTGATCTTTACTACCTATGTAATCGAGACTCGAAATTTTTTTGAACGTGTTGGTTGAAAATGGTTTAAATCTTCTCTTCTCTCCACAACAACATAATTTTTTACCACTTGTTTTTGTTTACCTATTGGTAACAGATGTGACTTCAAAAATCGTCTCCCAGGTAGCCTATTGCCTGTTGATTCTGTCGCACAGATCTGATAGTTTGCGGCGGTCGAGAAAATCGCAAATCGCGATATAGTTGCACGTTCGATGCAATCATCGGGAATGCACATAAGTGTACCGTTGCCGCTCGATCTGTATCAACTCTTGATGCATTGGAGCAGGCAGTCGCCTTAATTAAACGAGGTTATCACGGCTGGACATTTAAATTTAAGTCGTGTATTTTTTATGCCGAGAAAAAAAGTGACAGCGGCCTTTTTGAGACGTCGGCAGGGACGTATCTACTTTGCAAATTCGTGTGATTTTATTAGTTAGAGCTTTATTTTTGAGCTTTTTTTTTATTCTTCTGGATAACAGTTACACAATTTCATTTGTCGATTAGGTTAAAAAAGTTAAAAATACCTAACTATGGTCTCAGTAAAGAAGACAATAAGAAATAATTACTAAGAATTAAATGCATTGGATTCACCATAAAAAGAGTCAGTAATTATCAATAAATATGACTATACGACGGACGAAACTTGTAGAAAGAAAATTAATATTCGTACAGCTTCATCTTATAATTAAAGCCGTGCCGAAACAGTCTCAGACAGGATTAACGATTGAAGATAGGCATATCTTTGCCTTAGGTCAGTGTCAGATTTGTCATTTTACATGATATTAGTGTCAGTGCTCGCCTTAATATGATGCCGAAGTCCTAGGGCACCTAGCGCAGCCAGTGCAGCATCGAATTCTAGACTTGTTCTCGATCTTATCAAACAGTTAGGTTATTTTATTGTCTATCTTGCCAACTTTTGAAAAAACTCTCCTACCCACGGTTGCAATTGCATAGCCATTTTGTTCAGGATACAAAGTAAGTTCACTATCCTTTTCTTCGAGCATCTCCGTCTTATATTTTGAATTTATTTTATGCTTTGAATGTATTGCCGGTACCGCCTAGGTATTTATCATTGTATCACAAGTTATATATAAGTTATATGAATCCTGAATTAATAAATATGAAGTTATTCGGGTTTGCTAATTTGATGGAGGCGCTTTTATCCATAGAAATTAGTTTCACTTCAACTTCAAAAGTCAAAGACCTTCGACAACTTCACTGTTTGAATGGAATTTCATAAAAGTATCAAGAACTGCTACATTTTTTCGCGAAAAACCCGTGAAATTAAATCGGCTAGCGTAGCAGACGTCGAATCGCTTTGTTTCTATTAATTGCTATTTGATACCCGTTCCGGATGACAGAATCGGCTGTAGATACATCATTTTGATGCTCTGAGATAAAACATGAAACATGATAAGACCTATACTATAAATTTTCGAAGTTCTACACAGGGCAAATTGCAATATGTAACTTTGTTGTTGTTGTTGTTGTAAGACACAGTTTAAACCGACATCGCTTTGTCATATGCAGAACTCTGTCGTGACTTTTTATTTGGTCTGATTTATCTACATCATACACTTGGTCATTGTTGTACATACACACATACAACAATGTTTACCGCAAATCGATAAAAGAGAGAGATATATACATATACTAACTTTTGCCTGCGACTTCGTCTGCAAAGAATTCGTTTATCGCTATACCGCGGGATTTTCTGGGATAAAAAGTAGCCTATGTGCTATTCCAAACTTTTCTCTATCTATGTGCCGCATTTCATCCAGATTCGTTGGGCCTTTCTGGCATGATTTAGTAACAAACAAACATCCATCCATCCATACTTTCGCATTTATAATATTAGTTAGATATATAGAGAGAGAGAGAAAAAGGTAGAGAGATAAATTATGATAGTAAAGTGTTAAAAATAGGTCTCGTATAACTCGTACTGCATTGAAATAAATATTGTTGGATTATGAGTACCTAAATAAAACAAATTGAACTAACTAAAAACTAAACTAAAACTAATCTTAAAATAAGATACTTACTTATAAAGAAGAGGCCCCGTGGCATACCACCGCAGATGCTGGCAGCATTTCCCCTTTGGACAGCGATAGTATAGTAATACGCTATCCAAGGAAGCTGCCAGCTCTGCGGTCACCCGTGGCGTCTATTAGCCTCTTCGAATAGCGCTAGGACCCCATCAAGACCAATAAAGGTCTCAACACTGAAAGGAACAAAGTTGTATTCGGCGCAGTTGTATTAATTTACAATCAATCACACGAACATAGTATGCTAGCGGACAGCGAAGTTCCTTAGCAAAGTCAATCTAGCAACTCGGCGTTGTGGCATCATAAAATTGCCTGCTAATGGTCATTTTATAAAACTTCAAGTTGGCTCCAACGTTGGTACAAAATACAGGTCTGTGGTTAAACTTGATTGAGGTTAACGTTGCCGAGAACTTGAGGCGAGCCGGCGGCGTGGAACCGCGCTGCGCCGGCGCATTGCGCAACGCGCAGCGGATATAAGAGGCAAATAAGGAAATGCAATACGGTATTTTTTTTATCTCCGCTCTGAAGGGGACAATTTGCTTGTTTTATTTTAATGGGGAATAATTAGCGATGTGCTGTGGGAATGCCATTCTAAGTAGAAGAGCCAAAGAGTTAGATCTATGATTTTTAGGGTTCCGTACTTCAAAAGGAAAAAACGGAACCCTTATAGGATCACTTTGTTGTCCGTCCGCCCGTCCATCTGTCAAGACCCTTTTTCTCAGGATCGCGTGGAGGTATCAAGCTGAAATTTATATCAAATATTCAGGTCTACTGCCCCTTGGAGCTGTGAAAAATCAAACTTCTAAGCCAACGCAATCAAAAGGTACAGCCGTTTATGCCGCTAATTTCCGCAATTCAACAGACAACAAAGTGATCCTATACGGGTTCCGTTTTTTCCTTTTAAGGTACGGAACCCTAAAAATAAGATTAACTACATAGGAAATATATTTAAAATTACACACTCCAAAAAGATCTGTGTACTTTTTATTTAATTTTAGCTTGGTTACAAAACGATGTCGTGAATTATTCACTATTATAGTTGTTGACTAAAAAAAGTTTTTAAAAGCAATAGGTACACGTGTTTCCGAACATTGCAACAACTTTTATAAAATTTAAAGCAATTAACAGCGTTACGATAAGTGCTCTCAATTTTAGCCGCCATTCATTTAATACTGGCGATTTATAAAAATAATTAGATATTGCGTGCAAAGAGAAATAAATTAGACGCGGTTGAAGTTCAATAAACTTCACATTTCTAGCTTCATGGTCAGTTGATGGCTGTAGTTGCATGATGATCACGATGTTCAGACACGTGCAGCGAAGATTTTGGGTCGTATAGTATCGAATAGTCACGGTCATCTTGACATATTGCTACATTATACAAAATAAGTATTTAAGCTTTTGAAGACAGACAGATACATTGCGTATTTATCACGAAAAAAGGTTTAGAGGCGACAAGATAAAGTCCAGTGATGTTGATATTAATTATTTCTCTTTGTCATTCATGTTCGTGTACATCGATGATTTTTTTCTACGATTGTCTAACTTTACGTCGCATCGCCTTATTTTACGAAGCTCATTTATTTCATTCAGAGATGGAATATCACCGAAATATAATAAATTAATTTCGATATTTTCACCCTTATTAACGATTTTAAAAGGTTAATCTTATTTTGGTAAGCGTAGTTGTAGGTGCGTAATTTCTTTAATAACCACGTGGTAACTAACAACGTAAACCTATACGAATCAATAAGAGTTTTTAATGATTCACGGTTAAGTTCATTCGAAATATCCCAATCCGCAATTTCTTCAGTCTACCCGTGATCATGATACATGCAACTGTATCGAAATATCGGGAGCTCAATAAAGGTAATCGCGGTTCACATCCCGTTTATAATATTTCGAATGAACTATACGAATCAACTGTTGCCGCACCACGCCAGGAGTTCTTAATTCGCATTCAAGTTGTAGCAACCAAAAATTGGACCAACAATTTTAATTGGAGTGTTCGGTTTGTCCAAGTGAACTGGGTAAGGACCGCCTTAAAAAACAACTCTGCGCTCACGCAAAAACGCGTTTCCATTTTTTACCAAACTTAAAAAAGTAAACAGAACCAATTCGGTAGCACATTACGGTTTTGTTTTATTTGCGTTACCAAAACAACCTCTTGCCACTTTATGGAGTCGTTAGTTGCATTTTTACATAAAAATGATTTATGACCCCGCACGGGAGATTTATTTCGCCATAAGTTTGAACGTTGATTTAAGTTCAAAATATATCAAAAGTAAAGTTAATTACGAAGTCTGCTTGGTTTTTTTTTTTCGTTGTTAAAGGTCACGTTTAAGTAATGTCGTAAATGTCGTTAGTATAACCCACTCAATGTTGACCACTAAGTTTTTTTTTTTTTATGAGAACTAATTGCTGATTTCATAATTGTAAATTTAATCTTGAGACAAGAAAAATCATCAACATCCTTTTTAATTTAGGTAGGTATTACAAGTGAAACTTTTTTAGACACTAGCCACACTAAAGCTGTAAATTAAGAATCAAAATTAAAAAAAACCTGGGCAGACCACGGTTTCAACGGAATTCGTCGTCTAACGTTAAATCCCAAGTTAAAGTTAACGGAGTGTGAAAACCCTTACAGATTAGTGTGGGTTTAATACTCAAATCCTACATTTCGTGTTTACCAGCAAAAAAAACTAAAAACCGTTTGAGTTTTCGATTGTTTACAAGAAAAAAGTTTGCAACAAAACCAACAAACAGTGCATAGACATCGACATTGTATCATTCGGCAAATAATTTCACAGCTCGTTTGTTAAAACTCTTTGAAGATTTTCGTATTAATAATGTATTTAAGTTCTTCAAAACGACGGCATTTTTTTTAACGAATATTGCGTTTCCGGAAAGTCATCAATACTGCCGGAAGAACACTTACTTGTAGAGAATTTTGAACAGTTGGGTCAGCTCTATTAGAATAAAAAGGGTCGAATAAAGAGACAAGTGTCGAGCATCTAATCTCATCCTTGGATCTCCATTTCAAGGAATTTAATACGCGGCATCATTTGCCGTTTCAGTGAAAAGATTCTTGGCTATTGACATTGATATTGGTGGAAATGCCGCGGGCATGGCGTCACCACGGCCATGTGATGTATCTGCCTCTCGTAACAAAGACACCGCCTCTTCCACTGCAATGAACTAAACAAAAAGATTATAATTTCAACGTCAAAACTCTAAACTGACAATGCTGGTTGTAAAATTTATTGTTGCTTTACAGCCGTAATACTGTTTCCTTTTCCAAAATACTTTTCACTGATTGCAACCCCGTGTCTGGGGTTCCATTGTTTTGTTAAACTTACCGTTGATTGAAAGGAAGCCGACGACGATCCCTGTGCGGTCCTTACCTGAAACGCGACGAGGCTTTACGAAATAACAACCAATGAATATTCACGAGATTATCCTCCGCCAAGTCATTTATTTTTTAAATTCCTTTTTTTAATGCTTCAAATACCATATTTAGCTGCAGGCAGTTTACAATCTCATCACAATGCTTAAATTTATATTTCTCAGTTACTCATTTTAAATCTTATTGAGTAACGCCACGAGGATTTGGGTTCGGGTGATTCATTGATGACTCCAATGGCACAGATTTTAATATCGCCGATTTTCCATATTGCAAATCTCAGACGCATTCTAGGAAAAAAATTGCAAGCAAACCAAATTGACCACTATCGAAAATTAAACTTACCTGTAGCTAATTGTTTACATAAATCCAAAACACTCATAAAAGCCAGGTCAGTGCTGACTGCTGTGGATGAATAAAATGGTGAAAAAAAATTCAAACAAGGCATTGTTATTGTCGACAGGATAACGTCTTAACACAAAACAGCACTTTTACTGTTGTGTAAGTAGCGAGCGGTGCCGGGACGGCTTACGGCGCGGTGTTGCGGCCGTCCGGCGCGGGCGCAGGGGCGGCGCCGGCGCGGGGCGCGGGCGGGGGCGGACCTGTTCGGGCAACGGTGTCGCGGGCACCGCACGCACTGGCGCTCGCTCAGTCCTCTAGCAACGGCCAACGGTACTGAACGTGCGCCGCCAGCGCCAGCTGCGACGCACCAAATAAACAAACGCCAGGAACCTACCCGTGCAGTGTGATACGATGCTAGCAAGTGTTGATCCGATCTGGACGGGGTGAACTTACAAACTTAGTGATAAAGACGTATTTAAGGATTGAGTGCAGTGATTAACAAAGCGTCAAGATGCCGAAGATATTCCTCATTAAGAAGCGGATGCATGACCAGCAACTGGGGTTGCAGGAAGGTCAGGAGCTGCTCACGAGCAAGGCGGACACGCTCTGCCCGGGCTCCCCGCTGGACGACGGCCCCATCGCGCTCCTCTCCAAAAAGGACAACGATTGCGCTGGTAAGTCTCCACAGCCCGATCCCGCCGCCCACAATGCGTCCATTCATCGCTTTGGACTGTCTGCGTGTAATCCGCTGCCTGTTCAATAATTCATTTCTTATTACATCTTGATTCTATTTCCTGGCTTCACTGTTGTTACTTTATCATATTTGACACTGACCTCATCTTTCTGCCTATTGTATTCAAATTATTTTACTGTCTCCATTGAAATGCTTTCTTGTGATTTCATACTAACCAATGTCTCGCAATGGAATCTCGGCTATCAAAAACGGACTGTCTGTGCCTGTGGTTTTTTCAAAACTACCTGAGAGGACGGAATTAGCGCGATCCTAATCTACGGTATTGTCGTTTCACGTGGGATGCTTTGGTATTTAACTGTTTGGGAGTTTTTAAGGATTCTTCGAAAGGTTACCACTAGGTATGATGTCACAATATTTGGAAATCTTATGGCATACATTTCTCAGAATAACAATTTCTAAACCTGTCAACTTACGTACATTAAGGAAGGAAAGAGTCTTGTGTTGTCGTGTTTTTTTGCTGTTTTATTATACGGTTTCAATATATAAATTGACGTATGATCAACAGTCGCGCCTCCGCGTCGGTAACGGTCCAGGTAGCGTGATTCACTCTTAACTGTCACGTTATTTCGCATTTCAACGGCATGTTTATTCTCGATGACATGTTAAAATTCGAATCCATCGTTTGCACTCAATTTAGCACTATGGTGATCTATTCGTTCGATGCTATATTCCATGTCATTGAAATTACCTTCAGAACTGGAATACCAAATACCTAGTCACACTCATTTTTTAAATCAATAACTTCATTAACAATGTCGGTGTTTTTTCTAATATAGGTAGATGTTACAGAGAACCCTTCCATTTCTTAATTACTCTTATGTCATCGATTACCTTCTTGAACTTATGCCTACTTTGTAACCAATAATATAATTACCACTAGCTTTGGTTTAATATGATGAGCTGTTAAAAAGCCCTTTGATAAGATTTTTCTTATCTTTAAGTAGAATACTAATTACTACAAAGATAGAGCTTAGGCGATAAAGGGATAAAAGCTTTTAGTGTAAGCAATCCTTTAAATCGTTTGAAGTTACTTTTACTTTACTTTTTTCATTACCATTACGTTATTTATCTACCTGTACTTAGCCTTCGTAGACAATTATTATTGTTCCTGAAAAAAGAATATAAGTACACATACCTACCTAAGATAGGGTTGCATCATTTGTTTTATTAACTTTGTTGAAATTGTACGCCTTGACTATTAAATGTTGTATTGACTAGGTATAACATAACACGCTGAAGTGTGTTCAACCCAGTATAGATGGATGTCTAAAACTTGTGGTCACTTTAATGTCGACAAAATCACAGCGCTCAAAGTTAACCCTAAAATATTCATTGACAATCATCAAACTCGTACGAGACAGGAATTGACCGGATGATGTCGGAGGTGTCAATGATTGCAGGACAATGGCGCTGCTTCCGGTGCACTCGCTTTGTATTTGGGTTAGTCACTATCCCTGCCATTTTAATCTAATTAACTTCATACACGTACGACAGTTTGTATTTATTGGTTAGGTGTCTAATAGGGCATTTCATTCGTGCATCCAAAATTGACTCAGCCTAGTTCTACATCGTCCTCCATCAATAAGGAATTACGATTTGTGAAAATTAAACGGCAGAGTTGCAAAAGACGAAGACAGGGTAAAATGGTGTGCTTTGGGGAAGCCTAGGTCCTAGGTAGGTGGACTGCTTTTATAGGCTGAAGATAGATTGATAATATTCGATTGGGAATAGTAAGATACATAAGATACAAATGGAAGCTATAACAAAGACAAAATGGCTATTGAATATTTATCACACCTCTTATAGCCATATAATATACTAGATACACATTTTAATCGATAACGGAACTTTACATATACCTATATCGCGTCTAATTAAGTAGTATCACAATTTGTATGTACAGCAGTGGCGAGTCGACCTAACAACTCGATTCCCACCGAGCTTCTTTATAAAACTCCGCTCCCTCATTCTTTCTTCATGGAAGGATACGGTAGGAAGAATATAGGTAAATTCTTGTGTTTTTTTGCTTCGGGTTGTCTATTGTACACTTTCACGTAACGCCACTGATGTACAGGGGCTTTACCATGTCTTAATGAGATTCAATCCCGATTCAGTTTATGCGCTCGCTGTCAGATCCATACTAAAAATGACAGCTACAACCTAAACTGAATCTGATTAATCACATTAAGACGTCATGGTAAGGCCCCAGATATCGTGAGGAGTAGAAACACACTTGTAGTAGATATACCTACTGAACATCGTAAAGTTGTCATCACTGTCACTGAAATTGCTTAATATGACGACATTATCACCTGTAATAAATACATAGTTAAATGTAATTATTTAGTTTATAAAAGACACCAAAAACCATACACGTGTGAATGACAACAAAAAACTGCATCTGCGTGGCATTATAAGCAGGCGACCTCAGTATTAAAGGGCGTAAAGGGGATGAAATTTATTTATCGCGCAATTAAAGGTGAAAAAGCACCTGTAACCTTAAGGGCGGTAAGAAGGGCACTGCAAGTAGCAAGGTAAGAAGGGCACTGCAAGTACATAGGTAAGGTAAGGGGACCGGAATAAGGGGAGCTTTAAATTAAAAACCCAAATAGAACGAAGTCAATATCGGGGTTATTAGAGGTCATTGGTGACTATTGCCGCTACTTTTGTTATAATAATAAGTTATATGCTTAAAAAAACACAAGTAGGTACACATAAAAAGGAATGTCTGACGGACCCATTATGCTTATTTTGATGTCAATTTTTTTATATCAAAGACGCAATCTTTCAACTTTACTCAAAAAAGTACAATGTGACGTAATTATGAATTAAAAGGATTGAATTAACAAATGATCGAATTAAAATTTTAAATGTACTTTGGATATTGGAGTTATCTAATTCGTTCCGAAAACAGTACATAACGTCTGCACATTTCTCAAACAAATTTATACAGATGGTATACCTAGCTATATTTATTTTTGGCTGCAAATTAATAAGACGGCCTTGACGTTTAATGTGCGTTAATTATAATTATCGTTTAACCGATTAACCGGTGTTAGTACAAAAGACTTCAACGGGTTACGGTACAAATAGAATCCTGGGGATTTCCTAAATTGGCCCGTAATGATTAACTATAGTTTATTGTTATAGATCATGCTAAGCTTAAAGAGCATCTCTTCTATATTTATAATCGTAAAATTATATTATAGGTAATACAATTATAAAACGCGTTAATCCGGTTCCCAGCGTTTATGACAGATTTAATTCAAGTACTGGTTATAATATAACTTATAATTGCGGCGTTCCTTAATATTTTTGCAAATAGCAGTTCAATTATATACCTAATAAGGTACAATAAACAATGAAATGATTGCAATTTAATTAAGTTGTATCGATTAAATATTTAATTTTCAAATATCGGGTCCAGTATGTATAATTACCAATTTCGATGCAGTTTTTAACGATGTTACGAGAAATACGTCTAACTGGTTATACCTTGTTGCCATGCACACAACATAGCTATTCAAGAAGGTCTTTTGGTACTTGAAATCCCATTCCAAATTTAATTTTATATTCTACTTGATGAGGTCTAAAATTAAGAAGTCTCTTGATTTACATTACGTTAATTGGGGAGTGACTTGTTTTGGATGCATTTTGCGTATTTTGTGGCCAAGGGGGCTTGGAATGCGAACTCATTTTTTCGTTAGACAACAACAGTTAACTTAATTTCCTACTAGCGTCTGCCCACGACTTTATCCGCGGTAGAATTAGTAGATCGAAGAACTAATGTTGATAGTTATATTCTGTAATCGTTATTTACGTTGCGACTCTAGGCAGCTACGACCTTTGACATGTTTATTACTATCCCGCGGGAAGTATCCAATTTTCCGGGATAAAAAGTATCTCAGTTTCCAAATTTTATCCACATCCATCCATCCGTTTGCTTGCGCGTGAAGAATTATTAACAACACACACACACACACACTTACAAACTTTAGCATTTGAGGCAAAATCATTAGCGAAGGAACTCCTTCGTTGCATTATGTTTTGAAGTAATTAATAGTGCAATCGATTACATAATGAAGTAGTACTTAGAACAGTAGGTAAAATTTTAATAGGTTACATTGCCTGATACCTAACCTAGCCTGTTTTAAAGCAAGCCTCCTACTATGACAATGCAAAGAGATGTAAAGTTAAACCATTTGAAAAGTCCCCATTATTACATACGACAGACAACAAACAAGTTTAACCGCAACATACCCTACTTCGTTTATTTGATAACAAACAATGCCACGACATGAAACTGAAATAAACGACGTTATAACAACTGGCAACATTTCTTATCGAAGCCATGTTGCTGGCCATTTACGAACAGTAAAAATCTGCATCTCCAAAAAAAAACAATTCCACCATGTGGCAGTCTGCGCTATTGTATCCTGCGCCCATTGTATTGCTACCTTTTTTATTTTTTACTTTTCCACGATTGCAGATTGACCAAAAAACGAACGCGTGTAGATCGAGCCCGGCGTAAAAAACCAAATTTAATTTAAGTCACAAACACTTTTCGATTCAAAAATAGCATGAAATTAACCGTCAATTCAGTAAGAACGTTTAGCCAACTGGTTTTGAGGAAGGCAACATTGCTTCTTTTTCATGTTTTCGTATAATAATGGTTGGCAATTCTAAGTGATTTGCTCTCAATTAATTTTAATTACTTTGCTCAAAACGGTGGGAAAGAGCCTCAGATCCGGAGTACACGTCCAGCGGTATTTGAAGTATAAAAATTAAGTTTTTTTGCCAACTATAAATCTTCGCGTGTACTTAGCATGTTTGCGATACTTGTGTAAATTCTATTACGACATGATCACGTCGCATTTTTAGAGTTTAACTTTAAACTATGAGAAAAAACTCGATTGGCGGATTGACTTAACTTTTACAACAGGAAATTTACTTTGAAGAGTCAACATCCGATCTTGGTTCACTCGCGTGGATTGCGTGCCGACGCCGTTTCGTTTTTGCAATGTAAAGTTCTGTATTCTAGGAACCCGTAGCGCATGCGCCGAGATGCGGGACGCACCCGCCCTTAATTACCTACCCAGCGAACAAACATCTGCTTATTACTGACCTGTCCTTTGAAAATTGCTAAAGTAATTACTACATAAAAATGACATGGAATTAAAAGAGCTATTAAAAGCTAAGTCACGTTCGCTACACTATAGTCGTTACATACGGAAGCGTAGATCTTAAAAAAATCGCCAGACTTGATAGCAAGCATGACTGAAAATAATGGTCTGTAGACGTCACGACTCATAAATAATACTTAGCCATTATTTCATAATCTGCGCGCCATCTTCGGCCGAGTTGCTATAGCTCATCGATTAGCCAGTCTCAAAAGGTACAATGCTTGTTGCTTAAGTGCTCTAAAGTCACACAATCGCGTCCATCAACCGGAATAATCACCGTACAAGTATCTTAATACAGTTGTCATTACTGACGTATCAACTATGGGGCAGTCTTGGTCAGGAGGGGCCTGTAGCCAATCGTTAATTTGCGGAAACAATAAAACACTACGTTCGCGTGATTGATATTTTAAAATCATCATCAACGCCGTACTCAACTCGTATCAATATAGCTTGGTATACTGACATTAACGAGGTACGTTTAGATGTGTTTAACTTTACTGGCCAAATAAATATGCAGTCTAATCATAAAAGCTGAATATCATGACAATAACTAACCCGCCCGTGGAATCTACTATAAATTATGTAAGTACAACTTGTTAACATTGATTGATTTCCGTCGAAATCTCCTTCTACATGAAAACAACTTAATCATTGAACTAAACGTCATCTTAACGGCAATTTTTACGCAGATTAGTTGAACGTCAACATGACAAGGCACGTGTATGCAACAAAGCAATTCGGTAAACTGTTGAACGCGTGCGAATTATAGGGTCGTTTCGCCAGTTTGCCGACCGTCGCCACTTTTCGACTTTTTTATCGACATGTTTGACTAATCGGTATAAAATAGCAATACTAACAAGATTAGAAACTTAACAAAAATATCGTGGTAAACCCAAATAGTTCGGTTATACGCACACATAGACAAAATGCACGTTTGTAAACAGCGTACGGAACAAAAAAACAAATCAATCTAGGTTCGCAACGAACACCTAACGACGCGTACTTCGTTGCGAAAAAATTTGTGAGGAGCCTCACAGTTCATGTTATGTTTTTAAATGTAATTTTATGTTTATTAATTTGTTTGTTATTTGTATTGATAGACAATGAGTCTTATTATTTATTTAAAATAAGTATTATTTTAGATTTCTTTGGAAAATGTATAAAATTTAATAGTCGGTAACTGGTTAACTCGTTTTCGTAAACACCTACTTCTCGACCGTTGCGGTCGAAAACTGGCGCCGCAGAGTCCAGTAAGTTTGCATCTTTTTTGACATATTATTGAAGAAACTACTAAACCTAATTTTTTAATTTGAATCTTATTAACACCAGAATTGTGTCAGCCAGTTTTCGACCGGATTATTTCAAATGTCTTAAACATTCCGCGTGTCGTAAACATTTGGTCGAAATCGGGATTTGTAATAACTGTATGCCATATTCCGACTACTATATTCGAAAATTTACAGTTTTTAAATTAAAATTATATCTTTTTTGAACAACACACACACGTCACATATATCACATAACACGACACGTACACTGTCCCGAAATCTATATTTTAGCTGATAAAATAGACAAAATACGAACGATTTTTAATATCCAGTAAATCCGTAATTAGAAAACTAAATAAATCCAAGATTGATCTTAGTTACACGTTTCATTTTGTTGTCATAATGTTGTATATGATTTTTATTTTAAGAAAATGCGGGTTTTTATATTTAAAACATATTTTGTGCTTCATGTATTTGTCATCACACCATAGTCGAAAACTGGCGAATATACAGTCGGAAATTGGAAATTTCGGTCGAAAACTGGTAAAACTGGCATTTTCGGCTTTATTGATTATTATTTAATTATTTCTAGGTCTGACTTGAAAATAAACGGCATTCAATGATAGTAGACTATATTCACTATGTGCATTATTTTTCTCGTTTATTTGTTCATATTAATTCAATTTTTTTTTTCATTCTGAATTTGCCAACTCCACTAATCGGTCGAAAACTGGCGAACTGACCCTATTATATTACGCTTAAAGTGAGACCAATCAGCTATAATAATGAGAAGTTCTTAACAACTTTCGTATTAAGCCGTGGAGTTATCGGGCTTTAGTTTCGGAATACGTGGACTGGTAATGGTATCTCCGATTATTGATATTTGTCTTGGTGGCCGTAGCCTTTGTTATCGAATCCCATTAGGGACCACCAAACAACGACGTCTTATCTCCTCAAATGAACACTACTTAAACCAGCTTTCTTTTCGAAATTATCTTCCCGGAAAACATTGCCCTCGTACATACAGTATTGTTGAATTTAAATCAGACTCAATAAACTGCGAAATGTTAAATAAAATTAAATAAAATAGAGCCGTGCATGCTTACACGTCTCGCGCTTAAGGTCATCCTCCGCCATTGTTGCGTCGTGCAGTAATAAAAGATAATCATTTCGTGTATTTTGGACAAATCTGGGTACCAACAGCAACCTTAAAAGAGACCGCCCACGGGTACGTTTGAGGATATCTGTAGTGCGGCCAATTACGCTAGGACCTCGGGAAATCTCTTGACAATCTTTAGCAACATCCGGGTCGACCACGGCTGCTCTTAGATATTAGATTATTTAAAAACCAGGTACCTACTTACTCCTAATCAACGTGTCATTGGAAGTAAGAAGGTATCATCCGGATTAGACGGGCGTTTTAAGGTAATCCTTGTTATTGTCACTCTACATTCTAAAGCTTTTAAGGCTCTAATTATACATATTTCCATAAAGCTCTCATCCCAATCCCAACCCTTTATCGCTCCTCATACCAAAAATTTAAATAACGGTAACGGTCTTAACGGATAAAGCCGTAATAAAATTCAAGTTTCCTCCATGGATCGGTCGAGTGATCGAAAACAAGCTGTCGCGGAAGGCCTCCTAAAAGGCGGCGGGTTTTTTTCCTATTGACTATCTGAATTACTCGGCGGCATTAGCCTTGAGCGTTCGCTAAACATATTTGGGTCATTAACCCTGGCCAAATCTGGTTGTGATTCACGTCGTGAACAAAATAATAATAAAGGTGTTGAACAGTTTTTGTGACCGTTCATTTAAAGAGACGTAGGTATTAGAATTAGAACCGGCGTTTTTTACCACGCAGAAGCTCTTGTAATTGCGCTTTGTAGGCGTCGCGGGCGTAGGCAGCGCGGACTCGACTCATGGCTGGCTAACGCATGCGTGAACGGTCTTTAAGCAATTTTGTTGCAAATTTGAAAAGCCTTTTGTTCTTTCAATGTCAGACATTCTTGGTACCGCATAAATTATAGTTAAGGAAACACACATAATTTTCCGCTGAGGCTCATACATGTAACTGTAAAAACGCCTCAACTACGATATTATGTTGCTTACACAATATTCTCGCACAGGCAATTTCACATTATAGCGGTCTACCCGACACGTGTGTGCCAACTACATCTGGTTAAAACAGTCTCCACATGTGACCGAGACCAAGATTAACAATTCACTACAAAAAATGTCCTTCGGATCGACCTTTTGAGTTTGGAGCGAGCCTCGACGGACGCGCTGCCGGCGTACCGTGTGCTATCGGTACTTAACTTACGCTTATGGAAAAAAAGGCTTCAACGGAATTTTATGTGCCGGCCGTCCGAAGCGGGTCTTCATAGCTGTTTTATGTTTTATTTAATGCGTTAAATGCTAACAGCGTCCGATAACCTCGACCGCAAGGACATGCTAGTCCGCCCGCCGCCGGCTCGCGCTCCTCGCCGGCTCGGCGGGCTCGCTAGTTCAAACGAGTATACAGCCCGGGGCAAGTTTTATTGCCGGCTCTCTGATCATGCCATGCCCATCTATAAACCGAATAAAAAATAACAATATCGTTTCTGAATCAGGACGTGAGCCTATGGCAGAGTAGTCGTTTTATATCAGTGAGACAAAAACTATTTTGGTAAACAACCGTTGGACAATCGATCGTTCCTATAAACGTGACAACCCTGAAGGTTTTGGTCAAGAGCGTCGGCTTTGTGTGCTGCATTTTAATTGTAACATTGCAGCCTTTCTGTGCGGACAGACAGATCATAATTAATCACTTTGACGTAACGATTAGAATAACATTTTGTTAGTGATTAATGTTTGGATAATTACAAGGAACGCGAACACCTTAACTTCAATGTAATGTAATGGTGTAAGCATTAGCATGATTTAAGGCTACAGTATCTAATGTCTCAGTTGGCGGTCAAAGCCGGTCCGCGATGCACATGACGAAATTATTGTTTAGTCAATCATTAATTCCATTTAATTAATAAAATAATAAAATTTTTGATTATGCTGTCTTACAATACTAACGTCAAACAAAAATGTTATTATTCATGAGCCTGTTGCTGTGCGATTTTTGCAAAATTCAGCAAAGCTATTCAGAGCTCTGAATTAGTGCTAATTTATAGCGAATCTATATGGTTCTCTATTCGTCGAACGGACTGAGATGCACTAATTATTGCCGAAATTGTTACGGAGAAGGCTGTCTTTAATGGCCAAATAATGAGTACTCCGCCAAGGTTGGTCTGTTCCTCTACAGGAAACAGCTCTGAATAGATATGGTCATGGTAATTACGAGGCCTTGACTTACCGTTTTGGAATAAAAACCGCACACCTTTTAAATAGATTAAAGGCATTTAAGAACGAATCGTACGCGTAACGCTACGCCATACTGAGAGCGATTAACAAAGAAGTTAGGAATTGTTGTGCTAATAACGACCTAAGATGGCGTGTATTTACTGTCTTTATAGCAGAATGCAGGATGACGGCAATTTATCTTAGTTTACCGTATTATAAAAGTTCCGTGAATAAAAATAAACTTAACTAATGAGTTGCTTTTTGTAACGGTATTAGACGTAAGCGCCTATCGCATTATGATAAAATCGTTGCCTTAACAAAACTAATAATAAATTGGTATGACGTAGGAGTGCGCGCGCAATGTCGCCACGCTTGTGACGCAGGCGCTGTGGTAACGGTGACGAACCGGGGACGAACAACTGTAACCGCCTTAGGGTTGCCAGTTTTTCCTAATATTCACCCATAACTACCAAGTATTTCTATATTTCCTACCTGGAAAAAACATTTTTTTTTTTACTCAAAAGGTGGCGCTAGGTAACAAATAGTGACTCTGTGACGCCATCGCCATCAGCCTAGCACGAGGCAAGCGAATTTGATGCATACAAATGTATGATAACACACGTTGAATACGTAATGCGAAAGGATGATGAAAAAAAAAACACTTCTCATGCTTATAAAGTTCGTATTTATGTTGGATTGGTTACATAAAATGACTTTTTATGCTCTAGCAAATAAAGAAAAAATTCGTCTAAGGCCAAGGCAATCGGGCGTCAACAGACACAAACACTAGAACTTATAGAAAAAAGTTTATCACTCTTTTTATATAATAAAACTAGCTGTTTACCCCGGCTTCGCCGTTGTTGATCCATTTAAAAAAAAAACCATAAAAGCATTTCATGGAACTTCAGGAACAAATGAAAAAATGAATTAGTCGAATTGATCCAGCCATTCTTGTGTATTGCGGTTAGCAACATTCATTTTTATTTATATAGATAATATACTTTAAATTATAATCAAATTGACACAATTTTACTTTTTAACATTTAGTTGAAGTGAAAAACAATTTTTAATTCTCCTACCCATTTTACTCTCGGACTTACCCAACTATGCACCATCGGTTGCAGCTCGAGTGGATAAACGGCTCAGATAAAATGGCGCGTTATATAATAATATGCGCTTGTTGTACAAACTACTGTATTTGCAACATGTGACCTTAGAGTAACGGAACAAAACGGGTAAAATACCGCGCAATACACGCCCTTGATTGGCTAGACATAACGAAGCATTGTTCATGATAATCCCACAATTTTAAATCAATTTTCTATTTGTACGACCAGAAGTCTCCTTGGGGTGTAATGTCATTTATTAGTCATGACTGTTTGTTGATATTCGTAAATTTTTACGAAAGTTAGGCTTTGTTTTTGTGGCAACACACAAGAATTAGTTAGATATAATTGATATTATTATAGTCAAAATTTAAAAAACAAAACACAAACAAAGTTACGCTAAAATTGATTAGACTTCATAGTTGTTTTTTTTCTGTAACAAATGGAGTTAACTCTTTATTCTTTTATATTTCTACGTTCAAGGTAAATATAAAGTAGAGGGCATATTACAAAGAAATAATATACAAATTAACCATTTATCTATAACCAAAAAGTGTTAGCGATAATGATCGCCACGCCGCAAATACATATTTATCATATCAAGTTTGGTGCTAACGACTGAGTGTTGTGGCCAGTAATGACCGGCAATTTACCAACTTTTTGCCTCCAGTTTGCAGGAACATTTTCTTAATAAAATATATCTGTTACAGAAAGAAAAAAAGAAAAGCCCCATCAAAAAAACACTGTCTTAACTAATAAATGTTACTTCATTAACTCGCAAATCCCAAATCCTGTGAAACAAATCAGACTGAATTGCCTTCAAAAAAAGGTTTCACATTTATCTAACTCTGCGTATAATGTCCCCATTTATGCTGATGCTCATAAACAATATTTGGTTGATGTTCGTAAACAAATACCGCATTCCTGGCCTTTTAAAGTGAATATTATTTCAAACCAAACCAGTCCTCAGACAGGAGGATTTTACTGCCAACCTAAGTATATTTATAAACCTAGCTGTTATAGCAGTATATTTATGCATATTACTTTATAAGCAAGGGTTTTTTTTTTAAACCCTTGGGACCTAAGTATTAAGATTACTTGTCTTTCAATTATTGATAGCTTACTGCGCTCCACCTATCCAGCAACTACTATACATATAGCAATAGGGCAACTTTCTTCGAAACTGCCTTATTCCGTTCCTTTTAAAATTATGGCAACAACTTTGTAAGAAAGCCTTATAGATCCTCGTTTGTTCATTTTCAACTCTTTCTCGTGCCCCGATTAATCAAAGAACTATTGACAAAAATGTGCTGTTGCTGTTACTTAAATATAGTGACAGGTCAGTATCCTTTTTAAACAATACTCAACTTGTCCTGTTTTGTTGATCCACGGCCGTCGTCTTTCCAAGAACAGATCGTCCATTCGTTCGCAGTTGGAAGAACATAAAATTTAAAAAACCCAACATATAGGTACCTATTTACGCGCGTTTACGAGTCGCGAGGCTCTAGACTTGCTATAAACCAACCAGGCCTGGCCAACAAAGCGTTCCTTTAGTAAGGAAGAATGATCGCGCAACAAAAATGGTACAGTATGAGTCCCTCCGACTCGGTCACGCCTCGCTGCATAGACGCATACAATTACGGGCTACGCACAAAAAATAGTCCCAACAATGCAGGCTTCGTCCTTGATTCAACAAAAGCCGAGAAAGGGCAAGGGAACTCGTTTAAGCCAACCTTGGGACTTTCACTGGGTATCTACCTACGGCCATATTTCGCTACACAAATCTTTTTTATAATTATGTTTAGCTTAATTAACACTTGTTACACTTCATCTTCGTTGCCAATAATCACTTTTGCAATTATTTAATTGATATTTAAATGTATGCAGGTTTCATTAAAATACGATGATTTTGGACTAGGTACCTAGACAAAGTTAATTATATTTTGATGTTCGATTCTACTTTGCAATATAGGGCATCCGTTTTTTGTGCGTATGTATTATGAGATATATTATAATCATGTAGATTGTCACATATGCACAAAATATAAAATGTATGACAGGAAGTAGCGACATTACCTGAATGGCCAACGCTGGCGTCAATTTTTAACAGATTTGGGTCGAGATTGGATTTGTCACTGGCGCGCCAATTACAATATTGTGACACGCACACACACAAACAACTACAGTGCGGTGGGTGTGTATGCGGAGGCGAATGTTACCGTTATGGAGGCACATACCAGTGACGTCAACGAGGCCTCATACCTTTAACGCCACATGCATACTCACTAATATTCATGTAGGAACATAAACTTGACATCAATCATTTGTTTTCGATTCTAAGTAAAATCTAATAGCTTGTACCTCGTAATTTACTCGTAACTCATATTCGTGTCGTGTTTACGTTTACGTCATTTATAACATATTTTATTTTTCATTTCAGATCGTGATGTTTTTGGGGAAAGAAGTACACTCGAGCGCGGCAAAAAAGAGCCTCGAAAATTTGTATCATCTATACTTGGTGGTGACATCCCATATGGAAGCCATAGAAGTCACGTTCTCACACAAGCAGAAAGAAAACAGTATTCCCCTGTTGTCGTCGAAGAAAAGAAAAAAGATGACAAACCGTTAATCAAAGAAGAAAAGGATCCACTGGAATGCCAATACGTTGTTCTTCCTTCCAGAAGCTCACCGTCTCCTGAAACTTCTCCATCTCCCGGTATTGATAACAATGTTACATGTCAAAAAGTATCAGTCATTCAAAGAACACCATCTCAATCACAATTCCGTGATGGCAAAAAAGATTTGGCTGACGTTAGTATTCCCACAACACTCCCTACAACAGAACCAGAACAAGATCAGCCTATCGATTATGCCATCGCAAAAAAGCGTGGTGAAACGGAAGACGAAGAGACGGAAAAGAAAATTAGAGAACAAAGACGAACTAGTAGTTCTAAAATAGCCAATGGAATACTGGCAAGGCCAACATTAATTCTAAGAAATCGTCCAGCTAATAAACTTCCGGGAATCATCAGTGCTGCTGCGGGCCATGGCCGGTCCACTGGCGGTGGGGGATCTAACGGCGGTTCTCAAAACAGTGGCGGTTCAACTAATTTCGGCTCAGGTGGTGGCAGTACAGCGCCCTCTTCCGGGGGTGGTGGTGCCATCGGAGGTGGCTCAGGAAGCGGAGGCAATGGCCGCGATGGACGATCTAACTATGGACCCAACAGTCCACCCACTGGCAGCCTCCCACCATTTTACGAAACGCTCGGGCCATCTACGAAAAGCGGACAAAATTCTTACAATGCCAATGGAACCTTCTCAAATGAATTCAACATGATAAATGGCTTTAATATGGACTGCGAGAGTAATGAAAACACAACAAATTTTCCTGAACAAAGCAAACAGTATTCATTAATGCAAAACGCAAATTACGGACTAGCTTTAAAAGATGAAGAAATCGACTATGAAAACAAGATGGAGAACTTGGGTGGAATTGGAAACTATAATAATAATTTTGATGATTCTATGGTTGTAGATATGGGAGTTGACTTCACTAACACGTTAACATTCCCCGGCTCAAATGAAGGAATTTTAGGCCATTTATCGGACTCCACGGAAGATTTTGAAAACTTGTTAAATACTCATGTAGAATCGATCACAGACTCTGACTTACGAGAATCTTCATCGATTTCTCCGGATTCCGTACACAATCCTGTAGACATAGAATCGCTAAATGAACAAGTTGCTTTAAGTAGACAGTATTATTCGGCATTCGCCAATCAAGAGCCAGGTTCATCGTATAGCTTCGCTAAAGATCGTCCGGATTTACTGATGCAGCTAAACCCTGCGCTTCTTCAGCACGGTGAAGGACAAATGCAGCAACTGCAGATACACGTTCAACTACAACAAAGACAGCAGATCATGTCGCCGGGCTTCCCGTTCACTAGTCACCCACTGGAGTTGGACTCCCCCACAGGCGTGTCGCTGCCATCTCCTGGCGGGAACAACTCTCTGGACAGCAGTAGCCTCGTTGAAAGCTCCGCCCTCAGCCCTGCCGCTGCTGTAAGTCTCAAGAAAGGCTCTGGCGCCGATACCAAAGTTCAAATCTTGCAACACAGGGTAAGCATTACTTGATTTTAAGGCGAAGCTTTGATTCGTTTCTCTCCTTCAATGTCGTTCTTATAATTGAAATAAAAAGACGACATCGAAGTTTGATGATGAAAACCATTGTCGTATAACGCTGAGCCTGAATCAACTTATGCTAACTTTAGTATTGCCTTTTTTATAATATATGGACAGCTACTGTTGATTTAGCTCAGCCTTGTATTGAATGAGATAAAAGTTCCTCTTAACTTCTATAATGCCTACCAAGTATTGTTTGATTTGAAATTTATTTAGCAGCTGTACTTATAAGAATAAAACAGTAACAGATCTTTTTGCCTTTATTCCAGTTAGGACTGCCGTCAGAACTTCCTTTAGAGTTCATTAACGGTGGACACGGCGTGAAGAATCCACTGGCCACCGAAGCTAACGCCAGGCAGAGGGAAGAAGAGAAGAACAAACAAGTATTAGTCAGCGAGGACGACCCGACGAAATTTGTGTGCAGAGTTTGCTCAAAGAACTTCAGCTTACAGAGGCTCTTGAACCGACATATGAAGTGCCACTCTGACGTCAAGAGATACCTCTGCACGTTCTGCGGAAAAGGCTTCAACGACACATTTGACCTGAAGCGTCACACGAGGACGCATACCGGAGTTAGACCGTACAAATGTAATCTCTGCGAGAAATCGTTTACCCAAAGATGTTCACTAGAATCTCACTGCCTGAAGGTTCATGGAGTCCAGCACACATATGCGTACAAGGAACGAAGAACAAAGGTGTGTATTCTAATATACTAATATGCTAATATTCTTTACAAGCTTTTCTTTGTTCACTCTATTTGCATTATTATCCATTCTACATAACATTCTGTATACCTAACTTCAAGCTAATCCAATTACTAGAAATGGGTCAAATTTAAGTTCCAAGATGGAACCTTTACAAATATCCAAAAAAAGATTGTTAGTAAATACCCGCTTTGATTTTTTGTCTTTAAAAACTGTCTTTAAATGTTAATGTATTCTATACAGGGTGTCATAAAACCCTTCAACTATTTGCTTGGTTACGCTAGTCGGTCTGAACATGCCTGTATATAAGTACGAAGAACATTTTAAAATTATGAAGGCATAATAATTCGATGACTCCTTCTCCTAGTGCCAAGTAAATAATTTATTATTTAAATATATCGTTTGTGTATTACAGATGTACGTTTGCGAGGAATGCGGCCACACCACTTCGGAGCCCGAGGAGCACTACATGCACCTCAAGAAGCAGCACCCCTACTCGCCGGCTCTGCTCAAGTTCTATGACAAAAGGCACTTTAAGTTCACGAATGCTACTTTCGCCAACCAACTCTTAGGACAGCTTCCAATGCCAGTCCACAATTAAAAACACGTGCTAAGACACGTTTATCACAAATAACATCTTATTATTACGCCTGTAGCAAAGGGTATTTAAAATCAGCGTGTTCCAGTATAACTATACCATTCGAGTTATCTTTACGACTGAAAGGTATCTGTCCTGATGTAATGAATTTAATCCGTCCCTTTTTAGCTAAATTCAATTCAATTTTCATTTCTTTCTTTACGATTGACTTCCCAGATTTCGTTTAGCTCAATTGACTTTTTTGTGTGTGAAAGGACAACATACATGCAGACGGGTCGCCTGATGGGAAGCAGTCTCCGTCGCATATAGGGACTGCACTCCAGGAGACCACCGATGCGTTGCCGAGCGTGTTGTTCTTACCTCTCTTTTAATCTTATTTTTAGATTTGAAAATTACCCCTAAGAGTACAATACTACTTAATCATGGTCGTCTTCCAAACATTCCGCATTTTTACTCCAGCGTTTACTATAATTCTTACTTCCGGGAAACGAAATTCAAATTCTGCTCCCATAAAAATACCTTAATTTTTTAACAGTCAGTGTGAACGCCACTAGCCCAGGCATGACTGCAATTAAAAAATTTAAGTATCGGGTATTATGTGCAATCTTTGGTGATGGTACGGGATTAGGTTAAGTTTACCTGTAATGTAGTCTAAATAGTAGTTTAACTCTAGACTTTACGAATTTTATATGAAAAATTGTTTTGTAAGTTTCATTTCAAATCAGCCATGATGAGTTTAAGGGAGGATATTGTATGGTGCTAGATGCAGATGAGACGCTGGCTTGAAATGAAGCGAGTATGGATCGGATGACATTTCTTGTCCGATTCATGGATAAAATCGGAGCCGTAAAAGGCTTGCGATGAAAATAATTCCACAATAGGGAATCTCTTTCCTTGTTTTAGTGATACTAGCTTCTAATTGTCTTTGAAAACATTAACACAAATTATGTCACAAGTTTTATGAGTATGCAAGTACCTATGAAGTGTTATGTTTGTTCTTTGTACTTATAATAGATAGACGTCGAAATTTTTGATTCGATAGTGACTCTTTGGGAGCACACTACGTCGTACCAAGTATAATTGCATTTCTAGAAAATATTTATGTTATTTAAATTAAAATTATTGATTGGTTACAGTTTGTGCTGTGAGTGTGTTTGAGAGAGAATTTATCTATTGTGATTGTGTAACTGAGTTATTTAATGTGTCGATTGTTATATTGCTAAGTTTAGGTCGTTATATCGAGGACTCGAAGAAGCGCTTCCGACTTATAGAATACGATGCTCAATTGATACATGATTGCGCTTTCACAGCGAAGCTTGTGGGACCATTGTAAATATGTCTAAATTTATAAATATTAGTTACAAAATTTAAATCATAATGACGTACTTAATTTCGTAGTACCTACTTAGCGTTTATGAGATTTTTAATGATAATGAAATTCATAGTATTTTGAACGATTTTGTAGGTTTTGATAGATCTGAAATTTGAAATTGGCTTATCAATAAATGATGAATGCATGATTGTGATAGCGCAATGCCTCTGTTATACTTGTCTGTTGCATTTACTAGCATTTTTAATCCATCGTCAATTTGTGGTTTCTTTTTTAAGAAACTTACTCTTTGTTACTCTATATTGATAAGCAATATATAAAGATTAAAATATCTACTTTTTGTTTTTTTTATTCCTTTCTGAATACTGTCCAAGTCGACTAAAGTATGATAAATCAATAAAGTCATTTAAACCGATAGGCCCGTAAACAATTAAATAAAATAAAAATAAATATCTTGGGACAAATTACACCAATTGACCCAGTCCTGTGTTACATGTAACGACGGTTTGTATTTCAAAATACAAACCGTCGTTAAATGTAACAAAATATCTTTTAAGTCCTCTATTTAAGCACATCAAAGACGTGCATCGTATAGACAACATGTATATACTCGTATCAGCAAAATCGGTAGAAAAGATGTCCCGAGAAATAATTTACACTGCGTCAAAATCATCTTTCATATTCATCTACTTTTCGATAGATGGCGCTGTATATCCAAGCCTAATACTATCTAACATTATTAGTGTTACTTAAAGTCTTTTTTTCTTTTATTCTCTTTCATTCGAACGCATAACTGTTAGCAGTAAGCTGGAAGAGCGAGGCTTCCTGACACAGGTAAAATATACCTAATAGGAAGTCTCGACCATTATTGTATCTACCACCTAAGTTTCGATGAAATAAATCATTATTATTATTATTATTATTATTAATACTCCGAAGTTCATTTCGTGCGTGTCGTTCCGCACACACTAATAGTCATTAATTTACGCATTTTGTTATTTGTTTTACGGGATGCTGTACATAATACATATACCTATACAATGCAGTGCCTGGACAATCGAGCGTTTCTCGGCTTTCCTCAAAAGATGGCGCCACTCGTCACACATGTCTATTTAGAATGCGTTACCCGATATAGGATTTAGCTACCGATTTTTCGCCCCCGAAAACCCCTGCAGCAACTTTCATTAAAACTGTTACAACCATTTTCGAGACCTCAAAACATACCATTTATGTACGTGTGTAAAAATAGCTCATATTACATAGTTCAAGGCATGATTGGAGAACCTGTGGAAAATCTAATAATAAACTGCATACAGACATACACACACACTTACAGGGTAGACAGAGCCAAGGATAACAAGACCAAAGGCCACGCTTAGCATGATCGTTAGGCGCAGGCGCATAGGTGGAAGTGGAAAGGGGAATCAAAATAGTGATGGGTTGCTAGCCGCATCACCTATAACATGATAGATAGGTACCTAAGATTTCCACCCATTCCCTCGATTGGTTTTTACCATCTGCGCGGGAAGAGAAGCAGGTACCAGCTGCCAGCAGATTCTATGTTTTTTCTTAGCTCCCAGACCCATGGAAGAAATAATAGTGATTGTCAAAAACTTCGAGTTTTTATTTAGCCGTGGTAGCCTAGTGGTTTGACCTAGGGCCTCTCAAGCAGATTATTGTGGGTTCGAACCCGGGAAATGCCATTGCGCGAAATCCCATTCGAAATTTATCATGAACAAGGAAAACATCGTGTAGGTACGGAAAGTGTGTGTGAGTGTGAGTACCAGTCTCGTGGGAACTATAGGTACAGTCCAAGTCCTCTCATAACAAGATCAGCTAGCTTATTACGTAACTCGCTCGCGATCGCCATCGTGTTCATTTTGACAGTTCTTGTATGAATGTGACAGCTATACTGTATTTTTTTGGTCCGTGGAATTCTGACAGCTGTCATAATTAGACGTTTCAGGGGTCTCCAACATTTTTTCCGGCTGGACAAATAATTGTCAGTTTAAGCTTTTGTTATTTTAACTAATAAATCACAGAAGAAAAAGTACAGAAGCTAAATAAGGTTATTGTACAGAAATACTTAAATTTTTTGATTAAAGTAAACGAAGAAGCCATGGTATTTCTTAATAATTTGTATATTTTCCGGCAAGTATATACAGTTTTATTTTGAAGACAATTGGCTAATCAGAGTACTGAACTTTTAAGTTAAAAACTTTACAAGTCACCTTTATTATTAGGAAATCATTTTACGAAATAAATTATTATAATCGTAGACCGAAGGTTTGATATATGTGACAATCATCAAAGTAATACCCAAAACAATTTTTTTTCTCCCTATAAAAAAATATGATTATTAATTATGTCTAAATTATGCGATTTAAAATTAAACCAAGTATGTGTTAATTACTAATATGTAGAAATGATTGTTAATTTAAGTATTTCAACTTCAACATTATGTTCTACATTTATTTATTTTTTGCATTTCTCACCACAGATTTAAGGAACGTTTTTTTGACTGGTAATACCAAGAAATGTCAGAATTCCACGGAGCAAAAAAATATACTATAGCTGATTCCGATGCCAATTGTCAGCCCATACATGAACTGTCAAAATGAATACGGTTACGATCGCGAGCGAGTTAAGTAATAAGCCTACGGGCCTGTGTCCTCACTTAGTTATTCCAACTAAAAAATAGCTAGCGAAGAAACGCATTCACTGCCACCGACGCATATATGCGTTTTCGCAACTTTCGCTCGGTGCCGCCTGTCATAATTTTACAGGCAATTGAATGCACATGTGCATCAGTGGCACCTGAAGAAGTCTCGGGTTTGGCAGGTGGCAGCGATCATGCGTTAAAAAAATGGTTTTTGTACTTTGAAAACTACTTCTAGAACAAAATTACCTATCTAAAGCATATTTTTATTCAATGTAAGTGTGCACAAGTGTTAGATTCCTAACAATATAAAGACAAATATGATTTCGTTTACATGATGTTGTGTTTTTTTGCCCAATTGTTAATATTAAGAATTCTTTGACAGTTGATTTAGTGCCACGTAACGTGTATTTGAATTGAAATGTTTGCTTAGATTCTTGGTTTTTCTGTGGATACTTATTTCTGTATTTTATTTTACGTTAAATACCTACCTAAATGATAGTGTAGGTATTGAGTTATCACGAATTATAAAATAAATAAATACGGCATGTTTCATTTCAAAAGTGGCACAAAAGTAAATTAAATAAAAAATGTAAACTAATCTACTGAATAATTTAGTACTTATTAACTACTAATACCTACACTAGGGATTAATTATTACGTCGTCGTTTTCATGAATCTATTTTTTAAGGAAGGTCAACAAGTAACTTGGTCAATTTGTTACATATTGTTGTAATTATCTGATAACGAAATGTACAATATAGCTCCTTGGGGCATAATTATAGGCACTTTTGTGGATAATTGCGCAAGTTATTGTCGTTCTTCACTATAAATACATGGGCCCAGATCATTGTTAATATTTTACTGCAAGCGCGTAGATAAATATTTAAAACATGGATCTAAATATAAAAACGCATCTTTTAAACGAGTATGTACAAAAAATTAAATTATTTTACATGCCACTTCTTAAATTTGGCGCTTGTAATAGATTTGACATCAAAGATGACCAAATTGTCAGTATATCCAAGTTGTCACTAGTCTATTCAATCATAACAATACTAATCGTTGATATTTGTGCATACTTTTTGATACTAGAAACCTCAATAAATAACAAATATTTAATATTACCTGAATATATATCATTAATAGAGTTTTCGATTCTTAACAACACAATGCTGCTGAACATCAACTTTGCCAACCGTCATTCTGGAGCCGAACTTGTAAGAAACTTCATTGAAATCGACACATTTTTGGGAATCGAGCAAACAAAATTTATGAGAAGAATTTCGTTTAAGGACGTTATTATGTGGTGTAGCTTCATAGCATCTTTTGAAGTATCATTGGCATTCGTACTGATTTTAACATTTAGATTGCCGATATCAGTTTATATAATTGGGGCCATGTACTTCACTCTAATTTTATGTGTGTGCTATGACCATGTGTTTCACTTAGTCTCCTACAAATTTCTGTGTATGAGAGTACATTTCTTGAACGTAGCACTAATCAAAAGGGCTAAATTGTACAAGGAATACTTAAAAGACCAACTGCTGGTGTATCCTTTATTTTGGAAAAGAGAATACGATGATTTCGTGAATTCACGTATTGGTTTGGATCCGACATATTTCACAGATGCCTTCAAAATGATATTTGACCAGCTACAACGGATAACAAATTGCTATAGGTTTTTGGTGCGTATCTATTATTAAACCAGTGAATAGATGCAAAACTTTCTGACCTTCGTAATACCTACGTAGCGTCTAGGGTAATTTTGTGACAATTTATTTATTTATCTGCTGTTTAATGTGTTTATTTATTTGATGTGTTGTGATTGTCATAAATAAACTTTTTTCTTTATTTTCTTTCTTTAATAATAATATTAATAATTCTCCTACTATTATTAATTATCCAACACCATGGCACTTGGCAAACTTTTTGAATATATTACTTACTAGCTGTTGCCAGCGACTTCGTCTGCAAAGAATTTGTTTATCGCTATCCCGCGGGAACTACGCAATGTTCCGGGATAAAAAGTAGCCTATGTGCTATTCCAGACTTTTCTCTATCTTCGGGCCGAATTTCATCCAGATTCGTTGGGCCGTTCTGGCGTGATTGAGTAACAAACAAACAAACATCCATCCATCCATCCATCCATCTATCCTTCCATCCATACTTTCGCATTTATAATATTAGTTAGACTAGCTGTTGCCAGCGACTTCGTCTGCAAAGAATTCGTTTATCGCTATCCCCCGGGAACTACGCAATTTTCCGGGATAAAAAGTAGCCTATGTGCTATTCCAGACTTTTCTCTATCTATGTGCCGAATTTCATCTAGATCCGTTGGGCCGTTCTGGCGTGATAATATTAGTTAGATAGATTAAGTATGATTGTAACGCTGTAGAACACCTCAATAAATAAATAAATAAATAAATTATACCTAAGAAAAAAAAACTCATAAGGCCGAACATAGAAGCTCCTCTGTTTTGTAGTCAGTTAATAAGATTCAATCATGGTACTTGGTCAATAATAACTCTACTTTCCTGACAAACCTGGTTGTAACAAAATTGTAATAAATTAATATTTCAGATATTTTGCTGCATATTATCACTAGTCCTAGGAACGTTTTTGGCTGTTCAATCTATCATAATATTTATTAAAAATCCGGTAAGTTCAAATTTTTTAGATAGGCACTTAAATTACTATTAAGTTAGGTTTTTACAAAGATCACGCATGTCTTCATCTACACTGAGAATTTGATCTAATCCAAAAATGTTGTTTTTTTTTTATTTGTGATATTTTTGTTTGACGTTGAATTTTTGACTACTTACCCCGTTTGATGCCAATTTGTTCCGCAATGAAAAATTATATGCTTACATTTATTTTTATATTCCACGAATACGAAATTGCGACTGTTATTTATAATTCATGCGGCATTTTTAAATATTTACACTGAGCCGTAGCGTAGCTACACCTATAGTAGAATTTAAACAATTGTTAAATCGCAGCTTAAGTTGAAACGCGTATATAGTCTACGGCAACACCACATATACCGGTACCACATACATGATTCTTATAACCGTTCTAATGTTTTTTTTTTTTTCATGTTAGTTGCATCACTTAATTTTGTTTTACTACCTGTAGTTAAGTAAATGAAAATCTTTAAATGTTTGTAGTTGTAATTTCTTTGTCTACATTTTTCCTAAGAAATTAGCTCTTTGAATATACCTATCAAGTAAACAGAAGATACTTCATAATTTTTAAATTTTATCTGTACCTACTTACTTACAGATGTATTACACTTAGGTGTTGTATTACAGATGGTGAATAGACAAATGATTATAATACTTGTTCTGGCAAAAACTGAATCATTTTTCTGCAATATTAATATGTTCATTTCAATGCGTAGGTAGGTATACTTGTTATTTTTCTTTTAACCGCTATCAGTGCCATAAATCGAACGTGGGACAGTGGGACCCTTGTGAGTCCGATTTTGATCACTATTTCACTGTGTGCTTAACTATAGGTCATTAGCGGTTAAAATAAATAAAAGATTTAGGAACTAATAAGTGTTTCCTATAATTTCGCTATTAAAGGATGTTCCCGTGATAAGAACGTTTGCCCTAACGGGATGGTTCTTCGTAAGCTGGACAATATTCATCGGGATAACGCAGCAAACTGAAAAGTTTCACATTCAAATACAACGCACCAAACTTATATGCACTTACATACAATTGAAACCAAATTACACCGGTAAGAGTTTAGGTTAAGTACTTCAAATTTCAACATTGATGTTCCTGAAGTTAATATTTTAGTTGGAGTTAGTATTTAATTTACTCTATTTAAAGCAGTCCACTAATAACAGGTTTATATTTTCAGATGAAATATTCGAGTTATCAAGGAGAATTCTAGATATTCTGAGCGTCAACGATTACAGATATTCTATCTATGATCTTTTTTATTTCAACGGGAGATTGTTAATTTCGATTACGAGCTCAGTCTTCATCTACATAATAATGCAACTGCAGATCGCTTTTCCTAAACGAAATGACCACAACAATTAAAATACTTCGCTTACAAAATTTAGGAATGATAAACCATTGTAAAATATTTAGAATTGACTTTTCACTAAACGACTGTCTTTTATTCTTTTAAGCTTTAACTTTTTGTTTACTAAATAATAACTATAAAATAATGTTGGTAGGAGATGTTTCAACCTAAGAAAAATGTACGCTTGTCTGGTTAATACCCATTCACTCCTGAAGTAAAGACAGCTAAATTGGCAAATCATTGAATTGAAATCAGCGAAAATAGACCTGGGGCCTTACCATGACGTCTTCATGACGATTCATACTAAAAGTGACAGCTAAAACTTGAACTTAGTCGGAATTAGGACGTCATGGTAAGGCCCCTGTAGGCTTATTGTCTAACTCGCTCGCAATCGCCATCGTCTTCATTTTGACAGTTCATGTATGGGCTGACAATTGGCATCGGAATCAGCTAGCTGTCACATTCATACAAGAACTGTCAAAACGAACACGATGGCGATCGCGAGCGAGTTAGACAATAAGCCTACTGTTTGAAATTGAAAACTGGAAAGCAAGTTTCATTTCTTAGCGCAGCTGTTGGAATAACAAAAGACGAAATAAATAGCTTGGAGATGTCGATTTTAGCTAAGTGTTATTGGTTCGTGAATGAAAGGAGTATATACGATTAGATCTGACATTAGGCAGGGCAATTTTTCATGAAGGACCCAAGCCCAAGCCAAGCTCTTTTCGTAGTGGTACTAGAAAATAGAGTGGCAATGGAATCGGCACACTATAAAAAGTACCTACGAGCCGAGCTTTTCCTTTTCTAAATGTTACCAAACGTTATAAGAGTTATAAGATAACGTTGTAAGAGGGTTTTTTCCATTAACCCTTAAGTACAAGTGCCGGCACGTAAGTCTAGCGATGACCGTTGATGCGCAGTAGTCGAAAATAAGGTATCGTATCGCGGGGGAGTGCAGGTGACTCGGGCGGGCGTACTCCAGGTTAGACTTACGTGCCGCCACCTGTACTGATGTTTTCCATTTTTATTTCGATTACAGACACTTTTATGCTCATTCTTCACGTCAAAGTACCTAAAATTGGTTAATTTACCAGGATTTTTTCACCATGTGCTTATTAAGACAAACATTGGATTGAGGGCTCTGAGGATAAACGGTAGTACCGATAAATCTCGATTTAACACGATTTTGTGACTGCCTGCTTTGTATTGTTCTTGAATAAAATACTTACTTACTTACTTGACTAAGAACTTTTAGAGTACGGGAGTCAACACTCAGAATATAGACTTAAATTACTTTCAATTGCCTGGCATGAACATGAATATGTGTAATAGGTATAAATAATTAACAGCGAATCAGTTAAAACTTTGACAACTACTTTGCAAGTAAGCTTCAATTAATTACGGAAGAGTTTGCTAACGAAAAAAATATTTCTAACTTAGTAAATACTTATCAAGTTATAGTCCCAAAGATAGTACAAAATATGACATACTTTTGTCAAACTGCGAAAGTGCCTCATTGTTTGGTTTTGGGTCTTACGACTCAAGCCTGCCAATAACATTAAGGAAACCTCAAAATGAAAAGAAAATAGTTATTTGTTATACAAGGGGGGAAAATTGTATTTTACCTGCGAGTGTTTCAACACACGAGACGTAAAATAACTTTTTACCCGTGTATAACATAAAACTTTTCACCTCACTACAGCGAGGAAAATAAGAAAATGGGTTTGTACTATCAATTATTATTTATTTACCTCTTTGTCAATGCAATAATTTTGAAGTATACATAGAAATATTGGTAAAATCAAAAATAATGCAAAATAGCCTAAGCATAACAAGTCTTTATGGAAGTACTCCCCTTTTGACTTAAGTTTTTTTTTTAATTATTTCTGATGCGTTTTGTTCGCACGTCGACTTACAGAACATTTTATTCGTTTTCACAACAAGAATGAAGGTTAATGTTGAATGCGGATATTTATGAATTAATTAATAAAGTTGTAAGACTGTATTTAGTGTTTTTTACTCGATGCAATTCATTAATTGTGATGTTAAAAATTCAGCACATTTAACGTTTTACGTTTTGTTAGCTGTCAAATATCACTTAGCCTTTATTGGCCTTTTTAGACTTCTTCCTATTCGGTATCACTCTTGACAGAGTGGTCGTGGTCATCACTTCAGGTATTGGTGGCAAGCTTCACGACACGCCGCCACTCCTCTCTGATGGCCGCCTTCCTCGTGCATTGTGTACCAAAGATGACAAACGCTGCTTGATGCCGAGTTCTCGAAGTATAGACTCATTGGTACGGAATTCAGTCCACGATACTCCGAGCATTCTCCTCCAGCACCACATCTCTAGGGCGTCTATCTTCTTCTTCTCCACTTCCCGCAGGGTCCACGTTTCTGCAGCGTACAAGAATATGGGGAATACAAGTGCCCGAACTAGCCGGATTTTTGTGGCTCTATATATGTTGCGATTCCTCCATATTTTCCTCAACTTGTCCATTGCAGACCTGGAAATTGCCATACACCTCTTCACTTCGTCGATACATCCACCATTGTTCGAAATTAAGGCTCCCAGATAAATGTATGATTGCACCACATCACAATTAGCAATTTGTGTAATTTCTGGAGAATTGTTATTCATGCGGTCGACAATCATCATTTTTGTTTTGTTCCGGTTTATCTTAAGTCCGAACTCAAGGCTAACGCGTTCCATCCTGCCGAGAAGTTCTTCCATGCGCTGGGTACTGGTGGCACACGGCGGCCACGACGTACAAAATCCGCGTTCTGAAATGAAAACAGGCACGACGTTGTCTGTACACGCGTCAATGTGTGCGTAAGATACACAGGGCTGTCTATCGCAAAAACCTAGTACTATAAGTACTACCAATGACATAAATATACTAAAGATATGGCTTAGATGTGTGCAAATAAATGTACTTAATCGTTATCTATTTATTTAAACTTACTTAAAATGTGTCTGTCTGTGTATTTAAGCATTATTATTTTCAATTACAATAGATGTACGACAACCAACTTAAGCGAATGATTCTGTAGTCATTTCATGTATTAATCGCGATAATTTGAGAAAGCATTAATTTTCTAATGTTTTATAAAATGAAGTAGGTAGGATAGGTTCCCGAACTTGTGACGTGCGGGCGACATACATCGCGTCGCGAGCCCTACTAGTTGCCAGCAGCTTTCCGGCAGACTGCGCTTGAGGGGTGGGGTAACTCGAATAGGTGCGGGGCGGAGCGTGGCCATTCTGTACGTTAGTACTATTATATATTCTGTGCTGGTGGCGAACAAAGTGGTATCGTCTGCATATCGTAGGTTGGAGATCCTAAAGCCTCCGATCGAGATGCCATCTGTCCAGTCTTCAAGTACAGTCCTCATTATGAGCTCTGTGTATACATTGAAGAGTAGTGGCGAAATAATGCATCCCTGACGGACTCCGGCGCTGGGATGGAAGTGGTTCGATCGAACCTCGTCTGCGCGCACTGAGGCTGTGCCGTCCTCATATAGTCTACGCAAAAGGTGTACCAGGTGTTTTGGAACACCCATCGCAGTCAGCGTTTCCCAGAGTTTAGGCCACTTGACAGAGTCGAACGCCTTAGAGAAGTCCACAAAGCATATGTAGGCGGGCTTGTTGAATTCTCTGGCTTTCTCTATAATTTGTCGAACTGTCAAAATTTGCTCTCGGGTTCCCCTCCCCTTAACAAAACCAGCCTGCTCAGGAGCAATTTCTTTGTTCAAGTAGGACTTTAGACGCTAGTTCAGTACGTGCAGCAAAATCTTGCTTGCGTGGGAGATGAGAGCAATGAGTCGGTAATTACTGCACGTCTTGGTGGAACCCTTCTTGTGTAAGGGGACAAAAACAGTGTGAGCCCATTCTTTCGGCCATTGCCCCGTGAGCCATATCTTATTGCACAGGGTGTGGAAGATTTGGACACCATATTCGCCCGATGCCTTGATCGTCTCGATCGGTATGGCATCTGCCCCTGTGGCTTTACCGTTCTTCAGATGTTTAATAGCGGCTCGTATTTCATCTTTCAGAATATTGGGCTCAAGATCTTCGTTCCCAGGTTCCGTAGGGGCGTAACACTCTGATTGCGGGTCTTGAAAGAGGGACTGGCAGTATTGTCTCCACGTTTCAGCTATTTAGACTACCAATACTAAAAATAATGATAACGAAGACTTGGCTGTATGGTTCTAGAGGAAAGAATTGAAAAAACAACATTAAACCGCCTTCAAATGTCAAAACTCTTTCTTCACATGTGGATAAAAAGCGATTTTCTCAATAGATTTCAAACAAACAAAAAGGGCTTTCCGAGCTAGTGAGGTGAAAACATAATTTTCATTTGATTCACATCCCTGGGGCCCGATTTTTCAAAGCACATGTGTGGAAATACCACTCGAAATTGGTGAAAAATTTTGCTGAACTTGAAATAAGAGTAGCTTAGAAGATAGTTACGGCTCTCATTAATCATGTAAACTAGTCAAAAATTTAATTAGAGCTGTAATTTTGAAGATAGATTTATACCACTTTCGAGTGGTACTTTCGAGTGATGTGCTTTCAAAAATCGGGGTCCTGGGCCCTATTTTATAAAGCTACAAGTTTCAATTTACAAGCGGAAGTCTCTATTTAACACATAGGGTCAGAAAGAGACTTCCACTTGTAAATTGTAACTTATTAGCTTTATAAAATAGGGCCCAGTAGGCTTATTGTCTAACTCGCTCGCAATCGCCATCGTGTTCGTTTTGACAGTTCTTGTATGAATGTGACAGCTAGTTGATTCCGATGCCAATTGTCAGCCCATACATGAACTGTCAAAATGAACATGATGGCGATTGCGAGCGAGTTAGACAATAAGCCTACAGGAGAAACATCGTTTACTTAATTGAATCTAAATTTGATAGCATTTTGTGATCACCAGATTACCGTACAATTTCCCTTGTGTATAATGAAAATAGAAGCACTGATAGCCACTATATCGCTATAAATACATGATTCCACCCACAAACAGTACCATTACAAATAAAAGTTTATAGGTAAAAATATGGCTCCGACTGCTAAATCATATCTGGTAAAAGAGTACATAAAAAAACTGAAATGGTTTTACATGCCGCTTCTCAAACCCGGCGCAAGTAATCGATTTGATATCAGAGATGGAAAAATCGTCAGCATAACAAAGTCGTCAATAATCTATTCAATTATAGTAATCCTGATGATGGATTATTGTGGATACGTTATAATACGAGAAATTGTTGTGATCGACAATTTTCTAATATGGCCTGAATATGTTACAATCATTTTATTTATGATCTTATACAACGCAATGGTGCTGAACATAAATTTCGCAAATCGCGATTCCGGAGCTGAACTTGTTAGAACATTTATTGATATCGATATTTTTTTGGGCATTGAAGAAACCAAATTTATAAGAAACATTTCGTATAAAGATTTTTTAATTTGGTGTAGCTTTATAGCATTTTTTTTTGTTTCTTTGGTACTCATGATTGTCTTAACATTTCGTTGTCCGAAATATGTCTTCGTCATACTCGGTGTTTTCTTCTACCTCTTATTTTGCATGGGTTACGACTACATATTTCAATTAGTCTCTTTTAAGTTTCTGTGCATGAGGGTTCATTACATGAACATTGCATTGATTAAAACTGCAAACTTGTACAAGGAATATTTAATAGACCAACTGCTAGTGTATCCATTTCTTTGGAAAAGAGGATACAATGACTTCGTGGGTCCACGATCGAGTTCGGATTTTAAATATTTCACTGCGGGTCTCAACATGATATTCGACCAGTTGCAACTGTTAACGAAGTGCTTTAGATTTTTGGTACGTATTCAGAGATATTATTTACTTTATACAATTTGCACTAAACAAATTGAAGGGAAATCATCTATGTATATTTTTATTAGTAGGTATTATTATAGATACATGCTACAAACAGTAGATTTTATAATGTTCCAGGTATTAGGCTGCACAACGACACTGGTTATTGATACATTTCTGACTGTTCAAGCTGTCATCATATCCATAAAAGATCCGGTACGAAGGAAATATCATTACTTTTTTTTTTTGTGTGTACATGCTCTTATATTTGTGTCTTGCAAAATGAATAAATGTCTTCTTTCTTTCTTTCTTCTTCATTCTTTTATTTTACTAAATTATACTTTGCAAGATGCTGTTTGTTATTATGTTGAAGGAAAGCTTAAGCCGTTACCAAATGTCCTAAATGGACTTTATTCTTTGCAGGAATTTCCAATAGCAAGAACTTTTACTTTGGGCTCTTGGTTCTGCGTTGGCTGGACGATATTCACAGGGATAACGAACCAAACAGACAAGTTTTACGTGCAAATACAGCGCACCAAACTTATATGCACTTACATACTACTGAAACAAAATAATGCTGGTATGAGTTTAAGGCTGCAATAGATTATTAATCACATTCCATTAAAATCCGACAAGTAATTGTCGTTATTTTAATTGCAGATGAATTGTATGAACTATCAACCAATATTCTTGAAATACTGAGCGTCAGGGACCACAGGTATTCCATCTATGAAATGTTTTATTTTGATAGGAGATTAATGATCTCGATTGCAACTTCAGTCTTCATCTACATTACAATGCAACTGCAAATTGCTTTTCCTAAACGAATTGAGCAAAATAAAAGTAATAATGTGACGTTCGGTTTTTATTAGAAATGAATAAACTATATTATAAATTTGACTTATTTTAATCGACCCCCTCATTCCCATAGCCCTCTCATTATGAGAGGAGGCCTTTGCCCAGCAGTGGGACGTATATAGGCTGGAGATGATTACAAATTTGACTTATTTTAATCGACAGCTGCTTATTTCTGTACTTATTGGAATTTCAAACCTAAGTAAAATTTTACTACTATAAACCTAAAGAACCCTATTATGATTTTTCTAATGATCATAGTAAAGCAAAATTTAGTAGATAGTCCAATTAAAAATAAGCCAGGTTAGATGATGAATATTATGCTTTACGCAGCCGTGCCTTCTCAAACTATTAACAAATGTAGATCTTATATCATTTATAAGAGTCCTTTTTCTGATAAGAAATTCATAAAGACAAATCAAATCAAATACAAGACTTAAAGTATTTTGAAAAATAATTAAAGTTACACAAACAAAATCACTTGTTCTCTCCGCAAGCGTATCCTGCTACAATCGCAAGAACCATTATCTCGAACCTCTTCCACGATCTACCTAAAATACGACAAGACAATATCAAAACAATGGAGGGCAGTATGTCGATTTTAACATATGTGGCACTGATATAGCTGTCTATCATGTGAGGTCGTGGAAGTAGGAAGGGTAAAACTACTGTTTTAAGTTGATTATAAGCAGTTTTGAAGAAAAGTACATTGGAGTTCTTTTAAGCTACAAACCTACATCAAGGAATCGATTACGTATATAATTTCATACACGTTTGATCCTTAGACACTTAGTCTTTTGAGCAGTATGTACATACGAGTATAGTTCAAAAATCAATTTGATCGGTAGTTTTGTTATAATATGATGCAACTTCTGGATGACATTTTCGATTGACGTGATATGAAAATTGGTTAGGCCTTTTTAGATAACATTGATAGGTACGCAAGTGGAAAATCACTTCTAATTTTGATTCATAAAATAAATATCCCAGGAGACACATTAAGGCATCGTTCGACATAGTTTACGCAATCCTCATTTTTATATTTGTGATCATCAGAGTAGTAAATGATCTCCCTTAGGTATAATCGCAATACTTACACTGATTGCTATTACATCGTTGTAAATACATGGTTCCATCCACAAACAGTAGCATTACAGATAAAAGTTCCGGTTCAAATATGGCTCCAACGACTAAATCGTATCTAGTAAAAGAGTACTTGAAGAAACTGAAATGGTTCTACATGCCGCTTTTTAAACCTGGCGCATGTAATCGATTTGATATTAGAGATGGAAAAATCATCGGCAAATCAAAGCCGTCAATAATCTATTCAATTATAATGATATTATTAGTGGACATTTGTGGCTACATCATGATAATGGAAGCTGTTGTCAACAACAATTACTTAATATGGCCTGAAACCATAGCTCTCATTACATGTATTATTTTATACGACGCAATCGTGCTGAACATTAATATTGCAAATCGCCATTCCGGAGCTGAACTCGTCAGAAACATTATTGAGATCGATAATTTTTTGGGAATTGAAGAGACCAAATTTATAAGAAACATTTCTTATAAAGACTACTTAATCTGGTGTTGCTTCATAGGATCTTTTTTTGTTTTTGTTACCGTAATTTTGTTCTCAACATTTCGTTGTGTACAGTTACATGTCTACATCATTTCCAGTGTTTTCTTCGGCCTCATATTTTCTATAGGTTACGACTACATATTTCAACTAGTCTCCTTTAAATTTATTTGCATGAGAGTTCATTACTTAAATATCGCATTGGTGAAAACTGCCAACTTGTACAGGGAGTATTTGATAGACCAACTGCTGGTGTATCCATTTCTTTGGAAAAGAGGATACAATGACTTCGTGAGTCCGCGATCTAGTGCGGATTCTAAATATTTCACTGCGGGTCTCAACATGATATTCGACCAGTTGGAACTGATAGCTAAGTGCTATAGATTTTTGGTATTGTGTCAAACTATCTACAGTTGACAACATTTCATATTTCTGAGCCTATAATTTTAATTGTTCTCTGTATTTGGTTTGAAAAGATGAACATACTGACTTGTATTTAATTTATTAATTTGTGCTCATTCTAAAAGGGCGTAACTCCGGTACTATTACAGAATAAACACTTATCCCCTTTGTCTTTTCTCTATAGAAAAAAAAACTGACGTTAATTTCAAATTGTCAATGTCCCTATTCTCCAATATTCGATTTTCGAGGTTCGCTTCGTGCTGTTCCGCTCATACTATAATAGTCATTATCTTGAGAGTGAGGAGAATGTATGCAACGAACTTCGAAAATAGAATTTCAGATTTACCCCCCTTGTAGTTTGAAGTTGTCAAAAATACAAAATTATGATCGCTTATTTTTTCTCGTGAAAAAAGCAAAGACGTTTCTCCTATCCTGTGGTAGTATTGGTAAAATTAGGACATATTTTTAATTATATATTATTTTTTATAATTAGCGATATTAAAATTATATAAACATGATTGCAGTTATCAGGAGGCAAAATGCTTTCGAACCATATATACATTTACATTCAGGTGTTATAAAAATGAAATGTTGTCAATTATTACTATTATTATATGTACGTGCATACAGTTTATTTTATTTGTGCTTCAAATATCGATGTTCCAGGTATTAAGCTGCATATCGGCATTGGTTATTGATACATTTCTGGCAGTTCAAAGTGTCATTATGTTCATAAAAGATCCGGTAGGAACAGCCTGTTCATTAGATTTTATTATTCTAAATTATGCTTGGTGTTTATTCGTACCTAAGAGCAAAACATGCCATGCCATTGTAATTTTGATGAAACAAAGCAGAAGCCATTAAGAAAAGATCCTAAATTAACTATGTTCTTTCTCTAGGAATTGCCCATAACAAGAACTTTTGTTTTGGGCGGATGGTTCTGCGTCGGCTGGACGACATTGGCTGAGATAACGAACCAAACAGACAAATTCTACGTACAAGTACGGCGCACCAAACTTATATGCGCGTACATACAATTGAAACCGAACAACACTGGTAAGAAATTTAAGAAGGAATTAAGTATTATTCTTACTTCACTCACACACAACAATTGTTCCACATATCGTTAATCGTTAATATTGATCATTTGTTTATTTTCAGACGAAATTTACAAACTATCAAGCAAAGTTCTTGAAACACTCAGCGTAAGGGACCACAGATATTCTATCTACGATATGTTCTATTTCGACAGAAGTCTTATGGTCTCAATTGCGACCTCGGTTTTCGTCTACATTACTATGCAACTGCAAATCGCTTTTCCTAAACGAATTAATCAATCTTAAGCCCTACACTGGATTTTTTTTACAATAAATAAACTTCATTAAGTACAAAAACTGAGTTTTCAATCGACAACTGGTTTTTTTTCATACCATCTATATTTTCGGTAAATCATTATAGGTTGACTTTTTTTTTGTTAAAACATTTATAAATGCTAACTGAAAGCTACGCACACCGAAGCGCCACCGCGGTCAATGAACTAAGATCATTCGTTGCGTTCTTAATTTTATTATTTTACCGGTTTAAGAATTTTAAAATCATCGAAACACAAAAACTTGTGCTGTTGTGTGTAATAGAAATCGAACTCGTAGTAATGAAATTTGCGTAAAAACCGGAATAACGCACAACGAACTTAGATACGTCGCGCGACGATGCGCAGGCGTCATCGGCTTGGCTGAAATCGCGATCGCGGCGACGTCACGCTACTATCTCGCTGCTATCCTTCTTCAGAGCGCAGGAACCTTAGAGTAACACTCTAAGGCAGGAACCCTCTACTGATGAATGGATTATTATTATGAGAATTGTATTCTGAAAATTTACCTTCCTATTTTTTTCACAAAGGGAATCTTTGAAACAAAGTGGAACAAAGTAGTCTCTGCCTACCCTGTGAGAAAGAACCGTGACGGTATGTAGGTATGTATGTATGTCTTACTACAACAATAAGAAAGAGCTCCAAAACAAAACAAATTTTCAATTTAGTATAAATAATTATTGATGTACATTTCATGGAAAATGCCAAAAATTGCTTAGTATTTTTTTGAAGTGTGGTAAGTATTAAGTTTTTGAATATTTAAATTTGGAACGTCAACTTTATACTTCTGTTTTTGTACTCTTGTTTGCTTGTCTTGTCATCCTTCAAAAAACATCAAACCAAAACTAGCTCCGTTTATTTTTCGTATTTAGCTCTAAAGTAATCATAAGTTTCTAGTCTAGACTTCTGGAGTGTAATGTAAAACTTATAAAAGAAGTTTGTTTGTTATTGTATAGGTCTGTGTTATTGTCAGTTTTTTCTTTTTTTTTTTTCTTAACCAGAGCCAAAAATTATTTACTTTTTATAAAATTCATCCCTTGTGGGATAAGTAAAGGAACCACTGTCTATTCAGCCATATCAAAGATGTAATGCAGGTTCACTATTTTTGAATTTATATAATATATTTTAATATGTGCTTTCAGTAGCACTTGATGGTCCCATCGGAAGACCAGCGCTGGCTGCAAGGCCAGCATTATGCTGAGATGGGACCATTTCATGATGCATGTTTTTATGTTTTTTTTTTTGCTTCTTTTCTTCTTTTGTCTGTAATGGTATCATGAATAAATGTTTTCTTTCTTTCTTTCTTTCTTTCTTTCATAAGTATATACAATACTAGCTTTTTCCCGCGACTTCGTACGCGTAGACTTCATTTATTGACAGATAGCTTTTGCCCGCGGCTTCGCTCGCGTGTAGTATTTCAATCCCGTTTTTTTCCCGTTCCCGTAAGAATTTCGGGAAATGATCTCTTAATGCTCCCTACACTCTTCAAGCAACCTACATACCAAATTTCAGCTTTCTACGACCTGTAAAACAAAAATCCCGTTTTTTCCCGTTCCCGTGGGAATTTTGGAAAGTAATCTCTAAATGCTTCTCTACACAGTTTTTTACTATTATAATCACCTACTTCCATGCCAAATTTGAAGTCTAGTAATTATAGTTCAGGATTTCATTGAACTGAATAAATAAATTCCGTTTTTTCCTTATCCCGTGAGAATTTCCAAAAATTCTGAAATTATTTTCTTAGTTTTGTAATCATCTACTTGTGTACGAAATTTGAAGAGTATATTTATTAAGTATAGTTACTGAGATAGGGTCACTCGGAATCGAATATAATAAATCCCGTTTTTTCCCGTTCCCGTGGAAATTTGTGTATGTGTGTGTGTGTGTGTGTCAGGTAGATATGTGTGTTATTAGTAGCGTGAGTGACGTCGCCGCGATCGCGATTTCAGCCAAGCCGATGACGCCTTGCGCATCGTCGCGCGACGTACCTAAGTTCGTTGTGCGTTATTCCGGTTTTTACGCAAATTTCATTATTACGAGTTCGATGTCTATTACACACAACAGCACAAGTTGTGTTTCGATGATTTTAAAATTCTTAAACCGGTAAAATAATAAAATTAAGAACGCAACGAATGATCTTAGTTCATTGACCGCGGTGGCGCTTCGGTGTGCGTAGCTTTCAGTTAGCATTTCTTCTTCTTCTTTTAATAATATGGCCCCATCGATCGATGCGATGATTTCGCCAATGTCAAAGTAAAAAATACAGTATTCAAAAATCTTGTGACATAAAAATGTCAAACACGGTCAAACGACCCCCTCCCCCCCTGTCGGGCTCTTAGCCAACGGACAATGATATCCCACGGAGACCGCCAGGAAATCATTAACCGAAGCCCAGGGTGCACCGGACCAAGCACTGCTCTTCCCCTCGGACGGATCCAAAAACGAACCGCAGCTCTTGACCACACGCGAAGGTAACCCGACTCGCACCCCAGTTAGCATTTATAAATGTTTTAACAAAAAAAAAGTCAACCTATAATGATTTACCGAAAAGATAGATGGTATGAAAAAAAACCAGTTGTCGATTGAAAACTCAGTTTTTGTACTTAATGAAGTTTATTTATTGTTAAAAAATCCAGTGTAGCGCTTAAGATTGATTAATTCGTTTAGGAAAAGCGATTTGCAGTTGCATAGTAATGTAGACGAAAACCGAGGTCGCTATTGAGATCATAAGACTCCTGTCGAAATAGAACATATCGTAGATGGAATATCTGTGGTCCCTTACGCTGAGTGTTTCAAGAACTTTGCTTGATAGTTTGTAAATTTCGTCTGAAAATAATCAAATGATCTATATTAACGATTAACGATATGTGGAACAATTGTTGTGTGTGAGTGAAGTAAGAATAATACTTAATTCCTTCTTAAATTTCTTACCAGTGTTGTTCGGTTTCAATTGTATGTACGCGCATATAAGTTTGGTGCGCCGTACTTGTACGTAGAATTTGTCTGTTTGGTTCGTTATCTCAGCGAATATCGTCCAGCCGACGCAGAACCATGCGCCCAAAACAAAAGTTCTTGTTATGGGCAATTCCTATAGAAAAAACACAGTTAATTTAGGATCTTTTCTTAATGGCTTCTGCTTTGTTTCATCAAAATTACAATGGCATGTTACGAATAAACACCAAGCATAATTTATAATAACAAAAACTAATAAACAGGCTATTCCTACCGGATCTTTTATGAATATAATGACAGTTTGAACTGCCAGAAATGTATCAATAACCAATGTCGATGTGCAGCTTAATACCTGGAACATCGATGTTTTGAAGCACAAATAAAATAAACTGTATGCACGTACATATAATAATAGTAATAATTGTAGATAGTTAGATACAATACCGAAAATCTATAGCACTTCGCTATCAGTTCCAACTGTTCGAATATCATGTTGAGACCCGCAGTGAAATATTTTGAATCCGCACTAGATCGCGGACTCACGAAGTCATTGTATCCTCTTTTCCAAAGAAATGGATACACCAGCAGTTGGTCTATCAAATACTCCTTGTACAAGTTAGCAGTTTTCACCAATGCGATATTTAAGTAATGAACTCTCATGCAAATAAATTTAAAGGAGACTAGTTGAAATATGTAGTCGTAACCTATAGAAAATATGAGGACGAAGAAAACACAGGCAATGATGAGGACATGTAACTGTAGACAACGAAATGTTGAGATCAAAATTACTAACACAAAAACTAGAAAAAATATTATGAAGCAACACCAGATTAAGTAGTCTTTATAAGAAATGTTTCTTATAAATTTGGTCTCTTCGATTCCCAAAAAATTATCGATCTCAATAAATTTTCTAACGAGTTCAGCTCCGGAATGGCGATTTGCAATGTTAATGTTCAGCACGATTGCGACGTATAAAATAATACATATTATGAGAGCTATGGTTTCAGGCCATATTAAGTAATTGTTGTTGACAACAGCTTCCATTATCATGATGTAGCCACAAATGTCCACTAATAATATCATTATAATTGAATAGATTATTGACGGCTTTGATTTGCCGATGATTTTTCCATCTCTAATATCAAATCGATTACATGCGCCAGGTTTAAGAAGCGGCATGTAGAACCATTTCAGTTTCTTCAAGTACTCTTTTACTAGATAGGATTTAGTCGTTGGAGCCATATTTGAACCTGAACTTTTATCTGTAATGCTACTGTTTATGGATGAACCATGTATTTATAGCGATGTAATAGCAATCAGTGTAAGTATTGCGATTATACCTAAGGGAGATCATTTACTACTCTGATGATCACAAAATAATATAAAAATGAGGATTGCGTAAACTATGTCGAACGATGCCTTAATGCGTCTCCTGGGATATTTATTTTATGAATCAAAATTAGAAGTGATTTTCCACTTGCGTACCTATCAATGTTATCTAAAAAGGCCTAACCAATTTTCATATCACGTCAATCGAAAATGTCATCCAGAAGTTGCATCATATTATAACAAAACTACCGATCAAATTGATTTTTAAACTATACTCGTATGTACACACAGCAAAGCTATTCGGTAAGCAGGTTTAAAGCGGCGCGTGCATGCAAAGGTGCTTACCGAATAGCTTTGCTGTGTGTACATACTGCTCAAAAGACTAAGTGTCTAAGGATCAAACGTGTATGAAATTATATACGTAATCGATTCCTTGATGTAGGTTTGTAGCTTAAAAGAACTCCAATGTACTTTTCTTCAAAACTGCTTATAATCAACTTAAAACAGTAGTTTTACCCTTCCTACTTCCACGACCTCACATGATAGACAGCTATATCAGTGCCACATATGTTAAAATCGACATACTGCCCTCCATTGTTTTCATATTGTCTTGTCGTATTTTAGGTAGATCGTGGAAGAGGTTCGAGATAATGGTTCTTGCGATTGTAGCAGGATACGCTTGCGGAGAGAACAAGTGATTTTGTTTGTGTAACTTTCATTACTGAAGCAGCTGAAAAGGAAATTTTAAAGAAATGAACACTTAAAAACAGAATATAAGAAAGTTATACACGAATACCTAGAATTACGACACATGAAAAAGGCTGCAAAAGAAGAGGAAAATGAAGTTTTGTTCCTAGCTCATCATGCTGTCATAAGAGACGATAAGGATACTTCCAAGCTGCGTGTAGATTTCGACGCATCAGCAAAGGGCTCAAACGGATACTCCTTAAACAGCAGCATGATGATAGGACCTACTATACAACCAGATCTCCGTAATCTGATAATACGTTGGAGGTCGCACAAATTCTGTGTTGTTGGTGACATTGTAAAAATGTATCGCCAAGTGAAAATGACGGACAAACACACAGATTTGCAACGGATACTGTGGCGTGATGACGCGTCGGATGCTATTGAAAGCTACAAATTATTCACCGTGACTTTTGGGACAGCAGCTGCACCATATCTGGCGGTGCGAATTCTGCATCGATTGGCGGACGATGAAGAACATCGCTGCCCTCGAGGAGCAGCTGCGGTGAGAAATTCGTTTTATATGGACGACCTTATGACCGGTCATGATGACCTCAATGAACTGCAGAGCATATGCTATAAAATCAAAACATTGCTGAATGCAGGAGGTTACCAGATGCAAAAATGGTCCAGTAACTCGGAAGAACTGTTGAAAGAACTGCAACACGGCACGAAGAGCACGGAACCTGTAAAAGATAAAAAAGAGATTAAATTAGATAAAGTAATAAAAATATTGGGACTTACCTGGGATAGAAAAGATGACACCTTTCATGTTTCCGTCCACTTACCCGACAAGAGGAGGTCTGCAACAAAAAGAACAATATTATCAGAAGTAGCAAGTCTATTTGATCCTTTTGGATGGCTCTCACCAGTTGTTATAACAGCCAAGATTATGATTCAGAAGTTGTGGCTGTGCAGTCTTGGCTGGGACGATGAACTGCCTCCGGAGATGGTTGAAGAGTGGGAGACTTACAGAGACGAGCTTCATGAATTGCAGACTGTTGAAATCCCACGCTGGATAAAAACTACATCTCGCTTCAAAGATATTCAGCTTCATGGGTTTTCCGACGCCTCATCTTTAGCACTGGCAGCAGTAGTTTATGCTTCGGTTGTTGATGAATACGAGGAATTTCATGTCACCATGTTAGCTTCAAAAACAAGAGTAGCACCTCTAAAACAATTAACGATCCTCAGACTGGAACTGTGTGCCGCAGTGCTGCTAGCAAAGTTATTGCCCGATTTATCTGATTTATTGAAGATTCCAATGGATAGGATCTACGCCTGGACCGATTCAATGGTTGTTTTATCTTGGCTGCAATCCCAGCCAAGCCGATGGCAAGTCTTTGTTGGCAAATGTGTGTCCGACATCACTCAGCAGATTGATAATGACAGATGGAGGCACGTTATGTCCACTGATAATCCAGCGGACCTCGCATCAATTAAATCAAGGCAAGCGAGCTAGCGGAGAATAAATTATGGTGGACTGGACCTGATTGGCTCCAACTTAAGAGCACAGAGTTCACCAGGATTCCACTAATTCCTCACACAGAATTAGAAACCAAGAAATCTTTTCAAGCGCATCATACGGCTTTACAAGACACGCCAATTTGGGAAAGATTTTCGTCGATAGGTAAAATGAGGAGGGTGCTAGCCTACTGCAAGAGATTTTTGGATTATAAAAACAAGCACAAACGCGAAGGAATTCTGACGGTAACAGAGATGAATGAAATAGAAGAAAAATGTATCAAACATTATCAAAATTTAGTTTACAGCGAAGAAGTAGAAGATCTGAAGAAGAATGGAAGAGTTAAAAAGAGAAGCCCAATTATCAGTCTTACACCATACCTGGATCAGTACGGCCTGTTGAGAGTAGGAGGGCGGTTAACTGAAGCAGACTTACCAGAGGATGCTAAACATCCAATTATCATCCCTAGTATGCTCAGCTCAGCATATCACGAGGCTGTTAGTAACCGAAGCTCATACAAAAACCTTTCACGGGACGATTCTTCAGACAATGACGTATTTTCAAAGCAAGCACTGGATCATTGCGCTTAGATAGAGCGGCTGTTAAGAATATTGCGAGATTTGCGAGTAAATGCACCGTATGTATAAAGCATAAGGCAACCACTAAACAGCAACTGATGGGTCACTTACCTGCATCGAGAGTCACTCCACATCGAGCATTCTACAACAGCGGGGTTGACTATGCGGGACCCGTATATTTGAGGACATCAAAGGGTCGAAGTCACACTTCTACTAAGGGCTATATCTGCCTGTTCGTGTGTATGTCCACGCGAGCAATTCACTTAGAAGCTGTGACGGATCTTACAGCTCAAGCGTTTATAGCTGCCTTCAGGAGATTTGTCGCACGAAGAGGCCACTGTGCGCACCTATGGAGCGACAATGGTACAAACTTTATTGGTGCAGATAAGGAGCTCAAATACCTATATAAGAAAAGTACAAATAATGTAGCCAAGGAAATAGCTGTCCAGTTAGCAAATGATGGCTCTACCTGGCTCTTTATCCCGCCCAGGACTCCAAACTTCGGTGGTCTATGGGAGTCAGGTGTCCGTGGGGCTAAGCGTCACCTCATAAGAGCTAACGGCAGCACCAGGGTGACTTATGAAGAGATGGCCACAATGTTAGCTCAGGTAGAAGCCTGCCTAAACTCACGTCCCCTTTGTCAGTTGGATGAGACCGTCGACACGCTGAGCCAACTGACTCCCGGACATTTCCTTATTGGTGAGCCGCTAATTGACAACATTTCATTTTTATAACACCTGAAAATGTATATGTGGTTCGAAAGCATTTTGCCTCCTGATCACTGTAATATGTTTATATAATTTTAATATCGCTTATTATAAAAAATAAAAATTAATTAAAAATATCTCCTAATTTTACCAAAACTACCACAGGACAGGATAGGTGAAACGCCTTTGCGTTTTTCACGAGAAAAAATAAGCGATCATAATTTTGTATTTTTGACAACTTCAAAGTACAAGGGCGGCAACTCTGGAATTCTGTTTTCGAAGTTCGTTGCATACCTTCTCTCTCACTCTCAAGATAATGACTATTAGTATGAGCGGAACAGCACGAAGCGAACCTCGAAAATCGAATATTGGAGAATAGGACCTGACATTGACAAATTGAAATTAACGTCAGTTTTTTTTTCTATAGAGAAAATACAAAGGGATAAGTGTGTATTCTGTGATAGTATCGGAGTTACGCCCTTTTAGAATAAGCACAAATTAATAAATTAATTATAAATTAAATACAAGCCCTAGCGAAAAAATTAAACTGTCAGCATGTTCATCTTTTCAAACAAAATACAGGGAACCATTAAAATTATAGGCTCAGAAATATGAAATGTTGTCAATTAGCATTCCAGATGATAGTTACAATCAAAAGGGTATAAGTCAACTAAGTCGCTGGCAACTTATACAAAGGCAAACCCAAAAGTATTGGAAAATATGGCAGTTGGAATACCTCAACACACTGCAACAAAGGCATAAGTGGCAAGATGTTGTACAAGCACCCTGCGTTGGAGATGTGGTCATCATAAAGGAAGAAGACTTGCCGCCAGCTAAATGGCTTCTTGGAAGAATCAAATCTTTACACCCCGGCCCTGACAACTTAGTACGCGTTGTATCAGTACAGTGCAAGGGCGATAATATCCTAAAGAGACCATTATCAAAATTAATTTTGCTTCCTAAAAACCCAGATGAGTAAACTGAGTTCGCTCTGTTCTTCTCTTTCTATATATTACTTATGGTGGGCGGTTGGTTTCATATTGTTATGTTATATGCCAAGTAAAAATTGCCTACGAACGAACTGTTCCTTTGAAACGTAAAAATTTTAAATATTTATCTATAGCAAAATTAGTTGTACTCTATTCTATCTACTTGTAGAGTACAAAAATATTAGTTTTTTTTTATTTTCATGGGATTGTCATCTTTAAATAGTTACGTAAATGAAACGGTTAAATGCGGTGTTATGTTAAGTACATTTTAATCTTACAACCCAATGATGAAGTTATTCCTTAAAGTTTGAATACTTATTTAACTTCGTTACGTCACCTTACTATTAATGTTTATTTATAGGTACCCTATGTGCCATACATCAAGTTTATTATTTTAGTTCTTTAGTACGTATTATTTTGTATGTGCCTTTGCATTTTGTAATTAACAAAGGGCCTATTAGTTTAATGTTATAAAAACAAAAACAAATTAATTATACGTCATGTATCATGTTATTGCATTCAACGATTTAAACTTACTTGATTATGTTAAACAAGTAGGTATAGAATATTTTTAATCAATATTATTACAGTCCATTTAAAGTCAAAGTCGTAAGAAAGTTTACTTATTTTCATTGAACGTTATAACATTTTAGGATAAGGTTCATAATAAAGAGTTGCGTCACCCGGCACAAGTCAGTCTACCGCGTTTTTCCATTTATTATGACGACGCGGGTAGATAATTATTTTGCTCTTGTTAGACTTAGAATTGTTATTTCATAAAACGTAGTATAGACGCTTGCGCCGAATCTTATTGTTACGATTACGATGGCGATCGTTAGTATTTTGTTTATTAATTGTTTAGTTCAATTCAATAGTTTTTGTTTAGTGTTAAATGATTGATTGTACTTGATGCAAAAGTCTAAGTGTGCATGAAGGTGTTGTGCTATAATGTGCATTGGATGCTTGCCAACCATGTAAGTTAAATTAAATACATGTAAACTTTTAACCTTTATGCTTTAAGCTAAGTATTCTTTCTAGTTTATAAGTAAGTACGTATTCAAAAACAGATGTTTTGGTGGGCGGAATGTTTAGTACCTACCTCCGTGTTTCTAAGTTTATATTTTTTTTTAAGTCAGTTAGTTGCAATAAATTCCTCAAAGTAAACAACCGCGTTTTTAGTACCCATCACCTGCACGCGAAACTCAACCTTAACCCCATATAAACAACTGGTAATACCGAGAAATGTCAGAATTCTACGGGCCAAAAAAATACAGTATAATATAGTTTCTTGGTATTTGGCAGACATTCCTTGATAGTCAAAGAGGTATGTATGTATGTATGTAAACTCTTTATTGCACATGAAAATAAGAGGAAATAAAAAAAAAATAAGAATAAGAGGAAAAGAAGAAAAGAATAAGAAGAAATAAAAAAAGAATAAGAGGGAATAAGAGGTGCACTACAAAGGAATTTTCCAATTTTCCCAAGGGATAAAAGGACCGTATCTATACATATAATAAAGCTGAAGAGGGTCGAAAGTCTGTATACATGGAAGATATTTAAAAAAAATAAGCTGGGGATACTTGGAATCGAACACGTTCCAACAGTTTTCAGAATTTTTGTCTGTTTATCTGTTTATCTCTTTATCTGTTAAATAAATATATATAATAAAAATAAAAATACCAATTAAATGTCAGAACAGGGGTGTTAAGTACCTGTTCAAATAGGCATAGCAATATGTGACTGTTGTTAATAAATGAAGTCTACGCGGACCAAGTCGCGGGCAGAAGCTAGTCTTTTATATATTTAGATATATATTGAGTAACATCGAATTAAGGGCCCAGGGGATAAACAGTCATAATGTTTCCTGAAATCTAAATTGGACGAGATTTAGAAATTGCCTGATACATCGCTCTAATAAAGAGTCCCTGGGGCACAATCAGAGCTCTTTTAGTAATAATTTTTTATCGCTATAAATAAATCTTACTCACTAGGATGTAGTATCATTACAATAGAAAAGTTCAGATAAAAACATGAATATTAATGCTAAAAAGCATCTCATAAACGAGTACGTAAAAAAAATATAACTGTTTTATATGCCTCTTCTCAAATTTGGCGCTTTAAACCGATTTGACATCAAAGACGGTCAAATCCTCAGTAAATCGAAGTATTCACTATTCTATTCAGCTATAATAGTACTGGTGGATGATGTATTTGCTTACTTAATTTTTCGAGAAACTACTGCCGACAATAAGTATGTAATGATGCCTGAATACGTATCATTAATACCATTTACGATACTAAGCAACCTCAACGTGTGCAATGTGAATTTTTCAAATCGTCATTCCGGAGCCGAGCTAATGAGAATTTTTATTGAAATCGACGCTTTCTTAGGAATCGAGGAAACAAGATTTATAAGACTTATAATTCATAAAGATATCATGATGTGTAGCTTCGTAGGTTGTTTTCAAATGTCGTTAGTAATATTACTAGCATCAACATTTCCGGTGACCATATTTATTTTCATTGTCGGTCTTATGTACTTTTGTATGTTGTTTTGTATGGTTTAAGATTTATTTATTTATTTATCTTTATATATATAACATGACAGTTGACACCATAGCGTTACATTAGATACTTAAAATTAGATAACTATACGCTAAACCTAAACCTAAACTAAATACCTACTAGTGACATACATCTCCTATACATCCTGCATTCTCTCTAGCACTCTCTTCCATTCCATCTCCAGCCTCGCTATCTTGGTCGCAATGATAATTTGTTTCATGTAGTCTATTAATGTCTATGCATGAGACTTCATTTCTTGAACGTGACATTACTGAAAACCGCTAAGTTGAACAAAAAGTACTTAACAGAACAAATGCTGGCGTATCCCTTACTTCGGAAAAAAGGAATACGACGATTAGTTCAGTGTCGATCGACTGCGGATTCAAAATATTTCACAGATAACCTCAAAATGATATTTGACGAGCTACAACGGATAATGAAATGCTATAGATTTGTGGTGCGTATCCAATTAAAAATAAATAAATAAATAAATATCTTGGGACGATTGACACCAATTGATCTAGTCCCAAACTAAGCAAAGCTTGTAATATGGGCACTAGACAACGGATAAACATACTTATATAGATAAATACATATTAAACATCCAAGACTCGAGAACAAACATTCGTATTTTTCATACAAATATCTGCCCCGACCGGGGATCGAACCCGGGACCTCGAGCTTCATAGTCAGGTTCTCTAACCACTAGGCCATTCGGTCGTCAAAAGTCAAGTAGCAAAAATTATAAAGTTTTGAAAATAAGTAGTTGCTTTTTGCCTTAAGCACATTAAAATAGTTCAAACAAGCAGCAGCAACAGACATTAACGTTTACAATAAATATTACAGATATTTACCTACACGGTCTGTTTAGTCGTCAGTACCTTTGTAGCTGTACAAGGTATCATCATTTTCATTAAAAATCCGGTAAGGTTTATGTTATAATGTTATAATTCAGGTACTTAGTGCTTTCAGCATGCTTATTACATAACTCGCTCGCGAACACCATCGTCTTCATTTTGGAAGTTCATATTATGGGCTGACAATTGGCATCGGAATCAGCTAGCTGTCACATTAATACAAGAACTGTCAAAATGAACACGATGGCGATTGCGAGCGAGTTACGTAATAAGCTAGCAGCTAGGTATATTATTTATTATCAACAACTTGTGGTGTTATTTTTGTGTTTATGTTTGTCCATTTAAGGGCGCATTGTCATAAAACAGTTTTTATTTGGCCATGTAGCCCACAATGTGAAGAAAATGCCACTTAATTAGTTGCATTTGTCATTTCGTAAATCCGGCCAAATACATTTATGGTAAATGTATACTTGGCCGCATTTTTTTTAACTATGTTAAATGTGTTAATTCTGATTTATTCTTATAGGAGCTTCCGGTGATACGAACTATCTCCTTAACATCATGGTTCTTTGTGGGTTGGACGATATTCGAAGGGATAACACAACAAATTGTCAAATTTTATGTACAAATACAGCGCACCAAACTTATATGCACCTACATACAACTAAAGCCAAATAAAACCGGCAAGAGTCTTAAATAAAGCTTTAAAAAAATAATTGTCTTCGAAATCATTATTATTGTTTTATATGGATTTCTGATATGATTATTCTTAATAACGAAATGTCTGAAATCGACTATCAACATCTTAAACGTAATGAATCAAAATAAATAGGTACGTAATTACAACAAACCGGATAACTCACGTATAAGAGCCGAAGGAATGGGTGTTCGTTCCGCTGCCGTGGGGGCGAGAGCTCTCTGATGAAGGACTACGGAATAGTCCGAAACAATCGTCGAAGCATTCCTTCGGCTTTTATACGTGAGTTATCCGGTTTGTTGAAATTATGTTTGAGTCTACGGTACTTACGGTAGTTTCATGTTGAAATAGGTACGTAACAAATATAATTAATAACAAATAAATTTAATTTCACATTTCTAAACTAGTGTTATTAATACAATTTATTATGAAATCTATAGACGGGTTTAGGCTACATTTGAGAGCGGTTCTATTTTATTATATATTTTTTGTTATTAAAGGTTAGAAAGATATTATGCACAAAATATTATTAAACAGATAAAACATGTATATCATAATCATACACGTATATCTTTATAGATCATCCGCTAGTTTTACCTAGCCAACGATTTTCCCTAATAGTCAACGGATGGGCTCTGGTTAAGGTATATAAATTATCATAAACTTTTTCAGATGAAATCTACGAGTTATCAAGCAACATTCTAAACATACTGAGTGTTAGCGTTCACAGATATTCCATCTACGACATGTTCTATTACGACGGAAGACTCATGATCTCGATTGCGACCTCGGTGTTCGTTTACATTACCATGCAACTGCAGATCGCTTTTCCCAAACGATTTGACCAAAAAGAAAATGTTACACATGCCGTTTTTACGTATAAATAAATTATAGAAAGGTTTGTGTTTTTTTTTTATATGAATTAATATACCTCAGTTACCTACCTCAGGCTCTATCTATCCCGTAAGGGATGCAGACGTAATTTGTGTATGTGTATGTAATTAATATAAATAGGAAAAGTTATTATTTATTAATTTGCTTAGGTAGGTACCTAATATATAAATCATCACCGTAACTTAAAGTACTTAACGTTAAATGCATAATGTTGGTGAACGTAAGCTTAAAAGAGTCATACTGTGAATACCTATCTGATGCAGTAATGTCAGATATATATATACCTATTCAGAGATTCAATAAGAAAAAATTGCTATATTTGAACTACAAAATAAGTCCAAAATTTAAGATGATTTGAGCTGTAATTATAGCGATACATAGATTTTTATCACTTTCAAATGGTAGATGTTTTCAAATGATGATAAATTTCATAAATCAGTCAACTTTGGAAGCAATATAATAAAATAGAATAATATTAAATAATAATGATAATAATTTAAAAAAAACCGGCCAAGTGCGAGTCGGACTCGCGCACGAAGGGTTCCGTACCAGAAAAAAGGCTAAAAGCTGGTGCCATTAAACACTTGTAATTATTTCTAGCGTCTCCGTGTAGCCATTATTAATATCGAGCAAAAACGGTAAAAAAAATACTTTTGTTGTATGGAAGCCCCCCTTAAATATTATTTTTATTATTATATTTAGTATTTTTTATTATTGTGGCAATAAAAATACAACATCTGTGAAAATTTTAATCTCCTTGCTATTACGGTTCATGAGATATTTACAGCAAAAAACGCCAACAACTACTCTGTTGTATGGGAGCCCCCCTTTATTATTATTATTATTTTGATTTTAGTATTTGTAGTGTTATCCACAATAAAAATACATAATCTGTGCAAATTTCAACTGTCTAGCTATTACGGTTCTTGAGATCTAGCTCGGCGAGTGGTAGCCATGGAAAAGGGCTAAAATATCACGTCTTTTTGTATAGGAGCCCCCCTTAATTATTATTATTATTTTGTTTTTAGTATTTGTTGTTATAGCGGCAACAGAAATACACAATCTGTGAAAATTTCAACCGTCTGGCAATTACGATTCTTGAGATACTTATACTTGAGACTCTGGTGACGGACGGACGGACGGACAGCGAAGTCTTAGTTATGGGTCCCGTTTTTACCCTTTGGCTACGGAATCCTAAAAACGTAACAGATAACATCAATACAAAACTTAAAACAATATAATCTATAATTTTTATTGATATCCCTGGAGAAACATTATGAAATCGTTTTACACAAACCTAGTGGTATTTTGTTATCACCTGATATTCAATGTTTTAATCTCCCTTGGGTATAATCAAAACACTTTCTTTAATTGCTATTAATCAGTATAAATACATGGTTTCATCCACGAGTAGTAGCAATACAAATAAAAACTTAGATTAAAACATGGCTCCGACTACAAATTCACATCTGGTAAAAGAATTCTTAAGGAAACTAAAACGTTTTTACTTGCCGCTTCTTAAATTTGCCGCGTGTAATCGGTTCGACATCAGAAATGGACAAATCATCAGAATATCAAAGTCGTCAATAATCTACTCTATTATAGTAATACTGATGATAAACTTTTGTGGATACATCATACTACTGGAGACTGTAGTCATCAACAATTTTCTAATATGGCCCGAAACCATAGCTTTCACATTATGTGTGATTTTATACAACTCAGTAGTATTAAACATAAATTTTGCAAATCGCCATTCTGGAGCTGAACTTGTCAGAAAATTTATTGGCATAGATAATTTTTTGGGAATCGAAGAAACCAAATTTATAAGAAATATTTCTTATAAAGACTACTTGATCTGGTGTAGCTTGGTACTATCTTTTCTGATTTTTTTGTTAGTCATACTGATCTTAACATTTCGCTGTCTACAGTTACATGTCTACATTATTGTTCCTGTTTTCTTTTCCATGTTATTTTCAATAGGTTACGACTACATATTTCAACTAGTCTCTTTTAAATCTCTGTGCATGAGAATTCATTACTTGAACGTTGCATTGGTAAAAACTGCGAACTTGTACAGGGAGTATTTAATAGACCAACTGCTGGTGTATCCATTTCTTTGGAAAAAGGGATACAATGACTACGTAAGTCCACGATCGAGTGCGGATTCGAAATATTTCACTGAAGGCCTCAACATGATATTCGACCAGTTACATCTATTAACAAAGTGCTTCAGATTTTTGGTATGTATCTATATATCAGCTCGTACGCACAGCTCTGCTATTTATATGTAAAAACATATCGATTTTGTTTTGTCACACAAACAAACAAATATATGCATATATTCATTGAAATTATGTGCGTAGCAACGTAGCATATTCATAAATTGCCTACAAACTAAGAACTTGACTTATTTGCAAAAAATATTCTGGGCCGTTTATATTTAGTTGATGATTTTTAGAATCACTGCCGTAATTTTTTTATTATCTTGGGTGCCATGTGCCATCCTAAACATAATTTTTGGGAAGAAAACTGTTCTTATCGACTTTTCTATTAATTTTCCGATGTTAATGCAAACTATTTAAATTTTCGGAAGTTATTCGCACACTATTTTTGGTGGGTTCCTACAAACATACAATTGGTTTTTGTTGTTTAGTAATTTATCTATGTTACAGGTATTTTCCTGCACAACAACATTGGTTATAGATACATTTCTATTTGTTCAAGCTATAATTATATTCATAAAAGATCCCGTAGGTGCCTCTGATTTTATTTTTTATATTATTATTAGAAAATTACTTCACTAAGTTATGTTTCAATATTATGTGCGAGATGCAAGATAATATATGTATGCCAATATGTTGAAACAAAGCTTAAGCAGTTACCAAATGTCTCAAATTGACTATTTTTTCTGTAGGAATTCCCAATAACAAGAACTTTTACCTTGGGCGCATGGTTTTGCGTTGGCTGGATGATATTTGTCGGGATAACGAACGAAACAGACAAGTTTTACGTACAAATACAGCGCACTAAACTTATATGCACTTACATACTATTGAAACCGAACAACACTGGTAAGTTTTAAGAAATAATTAAGTACCTATCTCACGCCCACAAAACTCTCTTAAGCTTTGTTAAAATAAATACAAAATTATGATAATTTCAGAGGAAAACTACGAGCTATCAACCAATATTCTTGAAACGCTCAGCGTAAGGGACCACAGATATTCCATCTACGATATGTTCTACTTCGACAGGAGTCTTATGATCTCAATTGCGACCTCAGTCTTCATTTACATTACTATGCAATTGCAAATCGCTTTTCCCAAGCGAATTTACCAAAATAAAGAAAATATTACACTTGCTTTTTTTAGAAACGAATAAACTTTAATGCAGAAAATAACTATTTTTATCACGAGTATTTTTTCTGACCATTTCGGTAAATTATCATCACTGTTATTTCGATTGTTTCCAGTTTTACCATAAAAATCACTCTCAAAGTTATTGATAACTCAGGTAGGTTTCGGTTTTCCCACAGTTACCATTATCTACCCAATTAATTAGATTTCCAGTAAGACTGAAAACCAGCAAGTTTTTTGTACACCTGAGTCATGTAGTGACGACGTGTACTGGACATACAAAATTAATAAATAACAGGTACCTAACTGTTAAAATAATAACCCATTGGAAAAATCGGCGCGTGAATAACACAAAGTATGCACAACTGATACAACTAATAGTGTTTGTTTTGAACAGACAGAGCTCAAATATACGTAATTTAAAATAAATTTTCTTTTTACTTATCCAGGACAGTGAGACTTGTATGTGAGAAGAAAAAAACTTGTGATCTATGTTTCCATTTCTTGCACCTAGTTCCTTTTCAATTTTGGAAAATTCCTCACAAATTCTTTTAACTATTTATTTATTTATAAGCCTTTTTATTCCGAATCCGCTACAATTTCAGTAAGTACATGTTGTTGTTGATGTTATTGTCGTTTTATTTATTAAATTGTCGCGTAATTCTTTTAACTATTATAAGGAAGTAAATCAAATAGTAAACATTCTCCTCATTCTCCAATTTGTTTACTGTATATTTAAAGAATTCATTATAAGTAATACTCGTAACTGTTAGATTAGATAGGCTCTGAAATAATAGAGACGAGGCAGAAAAGTTGAAACTCTCGGCGTGTAGGTATTTAAGAAAATAAGCTTTAGGTATTAGGTACTTTTGTTAAATAGGTTCGCTACATCCACACAGTCTCATAGCATGGTAAAAAATTTGGTCTCGTCTATCTAACTCGCTGGAACCGATCCCTGAGCACCGTCCTAAAATGGCTCAGAGCCCGAATATGTGTCGCCATTATACGTGCCACAAGTACCTATGTGTATTCACGGCACACGCCATAAATTTAAACCTGTGGCAAGATGGCTCGGTTTTGACGACGGTGCCGCCCTGCCCCATATAGACTGATCATTTTTATACGTGTGTTATATATTGTCTTAGGCTTAATTCCTATAAAAACTGTTGTTTCTGTGTGATGCTCTGATGATAATTAAATTTATGAAAATCTGTACCTATATGTATAAAGAGTTTCATAATCTCAAAAAAAAATCTAACTTGCCCGGAGTAAGCGTGTTTCATATCACTCTTATAGCATCGCCAATCTTCACGTACTTACACCTACCATACATATTCAATTCTATGTTACGTGATAAGTTTATTTTTCTCCTTATGACACTGAGGCTCTTACAAGCCGCCTTCATAGCAACGAGCATAGCCCTTGAAATTTTGTAAATGTGTTCTAGAATAATGTGTACATAACAAAATGCCAATTTGTCAACTGTGTCCGAAAATATTACAATTTCAATCCAAATTCAAAGCAAATTATTTTCATGGAACGAATCACATGTCCCTTCCTATCGCGTTACGGCGTAATTTACGTGGAATGAGACAACACATTTCAATAAACGACGTAAATACGACAACCGTAAAAATAGAATTTGTTACAGTCATATCGAATTACTTAAGACATATTCGGCCATTCGTCCTTTAAAATCATTTAAAACTTATGACGGAACAGACTAAAGATCTTCATAGTTTTTTATTTGTTTAAAACAGATAAATATTAAAATATTCATTTGGAGACTATTAGTACTATGTTTGAAATGCTTAGAGGAGACATTGACAACATTTCATATTTCTGAGCCTATAATTTTAATGGTTCTCTGTATTTTTAACCGACTTCAAAAAAAAAGGAGGAGGTTCTCAATTCGGTTGTATTTTTTTTTTTTTTTTTTATGTTTGTTACTTCAGAACTCCGTCAGTTGTGGACCGATTTGGAAATTTCTTTTTTTGTTGGATAGGGAATACTTTCAGTTTGGTCCCATTGCCACCAAATCAAGATCTGACAGTGGGATCCTGGAGAAATCGAGGGCAACCTTCAAATTTTATAAGCACACCTATAGCGATTTTAACATTTTTGACAACAAATCAAGTATTTACATTCAGAAAGTATAATTTGGTGGACTGGACCTGATGAAGAAGACTGCTGATGGCCAACGGAACTCGCAAAAACTAAGTAATGCTCGCGCGGCTATAAGTGATCTCGATTTATATAGATAAGCAACTAAGAAGAAGAGGCTTTAAGCTGATGATTTTTTCGAACTGATCTGATGCTGAAGCCAACGGAACTCTGTTATAAAACAATGTAACTAAGCCGTGTTTGGGCTTAATGGAATCGTAGTGAGATGCACTTTGGCTACAACCACTAAAAATGAGAAATAGTGAGCACGTATACCGTGTTTTGCATATTTTTTAGAAACTTCTAACGGTTAGGAATATTTAGACGATACTTTTAAGTACCTAATATTTAGTAAATAGTGATGAACAGATTGCATTAGAGCTTAGAGCGTATTAATCGTGGTCCCACTGTTTTAAAAATACTCACTAGAAATAATAAAATTAGGTTAGGTTCGTTAGGTATCTTCAAATGCCCGAAGGGCAAACCACATAGAAATAGGTTCCGTCGACCTTATAGTGGAGTGTAATTCGACATGTTTATAACAGTGGGACCACAAGTCCCTAGCGGGTATTAGGTTTATACATACATACATACATACCGTCACGCCTCTTTCCCACAGGGGTAGGTAGAGACTACTTTGTTCCACTTGCTACGATCCTGACATACCTACCTCTTTCGCTTCATCTACATAAATTGGTGTTAAAAATTGGATAAATTACAAAACGATTCACTAAAAAGCGTGAAAAAAAAATTTTAAAATAAAAAATAGAACCGCCTTCAATTCGCTACTTTAAAAATGTCAAATTAAAATTATTTTTCGGTAAGTGCTACCTAATTATTTAATACTAATGGACGATCGCCTTAACCATCGGCTAGTTTTCGGAGTCACCGTTCAACTACAACAGGCCTTTGAAAAACCGTCACTCAAACGTCATCGCACTGCCTGCTGCCTAATTATAACAATTCCAACATACGTAGGTCATATTTACATGGCGCTTACAAACAAGTTTTCCATATATAAGTCGTTAGACATCGATGAGACTTCAGTATTCGATCAAGCAATTGTATATTCGGTTGCCCAGTACCACCCATCCTATTCAAAATTCAAAATGATGAAGAAAACTTTGTGCTTTTTATTCGTCGCGGTTCTGATAACACAAATTGTAAGTACCAATTCATTGCTTTAATTATAATGAACTTTATCATTGCTCATTTGGGTCATTGCTCTTCTAGCTTTCTAGTATGTCTACTCGCTATACTCGGGTTTCTGTTGTCCTGCCAATCGTTCGAAGGTTAACTGGAAGAGTCCCATTAAAGGATAAGTTCGCCTTTGTACATCTATTTATCTCATTACCTGTAAATAAAGAGTTATACATAGGTACATACATACTTTAGGGCTCACCCATTTTTGATGATAAAGCTTAAGGTAGATATGGCATACGTAAGTACCTAATACCTAAGCGTAAGCAAACGTATTTATTTACGTATGTATATTTTTCTATATCGCATTTGTATTAATTGAAGATTTCTTAGTCTATAGTCCCCGGCCGCTATGAAGTAAATCCTGACACATCCTCTAAGGTTGTTTGTTACACGTTCGATCATTGTATCGATAAAAATTGAGTCAAGCGTGAGTCGACTTAAATTCAGTTTTCTACAGGTACGAGTATAATAAATAGTAGATTGTTCAACAAGGGAGGAAAAGAACCAATATCACACGAGGTAATTTGGCACCCGAGCATGCGAGGGTGCCAATATTTCGAGTGTGATATTGGGGTTTTTCCCGAGTTAAACACTCTAATTTTCATTTCGACTACAAGGAAAGTAAAAAAAATATATATGTATAAGTAAAGTATATGAGAAAAAATGCATAAAATTAAAAATTAACTAAAATTAATTCAGTCATTTGTACAGTTCATAAAGGAAAACGTCACATATTTTCCAGGAATATTTACTCATTTTTATTTTTATTTAAAGTTTTACCGAATGAAGAATGCTTTTTCATTTTTTTTTTCTAAACTAGTTGCATTCGCAGCAAATCAGCTTTTTTTTAAACATGGGTCAATGTGGTTATTGTAAAATATTTCAATATTTACCCATAAACAACATTTAAAATGTTTTATATAATGATTAGAGAAAAACTGAAGATAAAGTAGGTATTTTAGTTTATATGTAAAATTAGCAAGTTACCAAATTGAACCACGAGTTAAGCGGAATAGAGATAGGCTGTGTGGACATATATACCATTGTCATTTACAATTTGTTTTTGTAAAACGGCATTAAGTCTACGTATGTATAAGAAAGTAATGTAAATAAAAATAATATTTGCCTAAGGAGCATTTTACAATTTATAATATTATTACTTAATTAAGAAAAAAACATGGGTATGCCGTAATGCTGGCTGAATGCGTATGTGTTTCATTAACAGCCAATGCCTTTATTTTTTTTAATTCATATCTACCCTTGGGAAGAAAATAATAGTTATCCTCCCGTATGTCAGATATGATTTGCCTCACTTTCCGAGTATGAGAGATGAAAAAAATATTTATCAGTTGTACGAAAATACGAAAGAAAGTGAAGAAATACCTATTTATAATTAAAAAGGTTCTGTTCTAAGTTTTTAGAAGTTGCCAAATAAATAAACATACCTACGCATTTATTCGAATCCTTCCTTTTTATAATACTAGTGTAAATGAAATAGAATATAAGTACTTTTACAATCAGTAAATTTAATTTTATGTATGCACATAATCATAGACAATATTTTTGCTATACGAACTTTTCAACGCGTGAATCGATATATTGTGTGGTATTATTGTCACTCACTATGCTATCACACGCAACAAGCAAGTCTAGCATTTTTCTCCTATGGTTGACAGAGGGTTGACATTAGCAATAATCAGGAACTTCATAGTTGTGCATTGTGTCAGGATTGACTTCGTAACGGCCGGGGACTATAGAATACCGAGCTTCAGAAAAAATATTCAAAAAAATATAAATCCTAGGTGTCAGATACCTATATATAATACAACTAGTGACCTATATATAATACAACTGTAGAGGCATCATAGTTATCTGAATGGAGGCTTCTGTTTTTTTGTAATACCTAACAGACACACACACATTTTGTAATAACAGTTACGATATCAAGAGCTTAACAACTGCTGAAAAAGCCCTTGTTAATAATAAATCTCATTGAGATGTTTAACTAATGGTTTTTTTGTTACAGTGTGCCAGGCCTGACGATAAAGGTATGCTTAGCTGTAATCGAATTATTACTTCACTAGCTCCTGCCCGCAACGTCGTCTGCGTAGAATCAGCAATTGAGGGAACTATGCTATTTTCCGGGATAAAAAGTAGCCTATTTGTAGGGTACCAGCTATCTTCGTTCCAAATTTAGTCCAAATCCTTCTAGTCGTTTTAGCGTGAAGAAGGAACAAACATACACACTTACTCACATCGTCACAAACTTTCGCATTTATAATATTAGTAGGAGTAGGATAATAAGTAGTATTTCTGTGAAAAATAAAGTATTGTTGTACTTGATATTTGGTCATTTTTTGTATTTTTGTTGTGTTGTCTTACTTCTTGCAAAATTTCATTATTCTATGTCAATGGAAATCATCCTGGAGTTTGTAATTCTCACGGTTTTTGTGCGAAAATACGCTTTTAAAAGATTAGTAGGTAGTTACCCGGATGACCGGAGGATTTTTTTATATGTTTTCCTCAAATGAAACCTAGCTAGATCGAAAATATTTTATTGAATCAGGCGTTACTTTGCGGAGGTCCATTTTAATGAAAATTAAATATTTACCTTGCTACTCCGCTACTTAAAAGTAACGTACGTGTCGTTTTGAAGTAGCGGAGTAGCAAGGTAAATATTTTGTGTTCATTAGCTAGATCAATTTATCGCCCCGAAACCCCCTGCATACCAAATTTCATGAAAATCGTTGGAGCCGTTTCTGAGATTCAGATTATACAGGGTCTGATCAATCAAGGTCTGATCAATCCAAATGGGTCAGTAAGGAGAAGTCAGAAACTATGAGAGATAGCGATATCTGTTCTTAGGAACCATGGCGTCGATGTTAGATTTAATAATAATGGCATACTTTTTTTTTTAATCTCTCATACATAACCGGGAATCGAACCTGGTCAATATTTTTTATGTAATACGCGATCGTTTTGGTACCTACCTACATATATTTATGTCCTTGACTGTGATGCCGTCGATTGCGAATAATACGGATTACGCGGATAGTGACTCCGTAATCACAGCCTAGATATGTACCGAAACCATTGACCACCTCAATTTAGAAGATTCTAAAAAACTTTTGAAACATGTTCCTTCGAACTTTTCTAACCACTGGCAAAAATATTCAGAATTAACATTATGACTATGACGTCTTGTATCTTACAATTGTTTACATCACAGCTGACGCAGACAAGGCCAAAGACAAGGCCAAAGACCAGACTGAAGGCAAGGATGCTGTCGACAAGGCCAAGGCTGCTGTCGACAAAGACAAGGATGCTGCAGACAATAGCAAGGATGCTGTCGACAAAGCCAAAAATGCTGCAGCCAAAGACAAAGATGACGTAAAAAAAGGCAAAGATGACATAGGAAAAGACGCCAAGGACAAAGTAAAAGAAGCCAAAGAAGACATGGAAACGGACGTTGACTGTGATGACGACGCCAAAGCCAAAGCTGAGGCTGAAGCAAAAGCCAAGGAAGCCGCGAAAGCCGCTGAAGGTTAGTACGAGTAAGATGACACTTAAAAGCACCTATTAAAATAATACCTAGTCGAAAGTATAAATTTGTGTGACGAATAAAATTTTGACCCTTTTTGATAAAACGATTTAATAGAGCAGTAATTTTCTCCGCCCTAATCGTAATACGACACAATTTCTTAGGTATGTACTATCACTCTAGACAGGCATTTTTACTGGTGATTTCAAAAGTCGCGTCAAACCAGGCATTCTATATAATAATCATAAATCATAAATATCATAATATATCACAGCAGAGATTATTATTATAATTTAATTTGCAATTTTATTTTTCAGCAAAAAAACATAATCCCAAGCACCACCACCATAAGGGACACAATATAGCTTCTGATGTTGTCATAAAAGCAAAGGACACATTTGAAAAGGTGTTGGATACAGGAGTAGACGCGATAACTAGTAAGTAATTTTACAATTATGTACAATACAACATAATCACAAAAATCAAAAAATTTAAAATTTTAATTTTTTCGTTCGGTGGTCACTACTACAATCACTTGTGTGTCGGTTCGCCTGTCACAGCGAGTTATACGCAAAAGCAGTTTCACAGTACTTACATGATTTCTTAGGGCCTGTCTCACCACTCTCTGTTAAGATCCAGTTATCTTAAGTGTCAGTTATCTATGATTCCGTCTCTATTTACTACTCCGAAACAGACAGAGACATTTTATTGAATCAGGCGTTACTTTGCGGAGGTCCATTTCAATGAACACAAAATATTTACCTTGCTACTCCGCTACTTACGTGCAAGATAACCAAGCCTGTGCGAAATATATACGTTTTGCATGCAAGCCCTCTCACCACTACTGCCACACAAAACGCACACAAATCCCACATGTGGGCGGAGTAGCAAGGTAAATATTTTGTGTTTACAGACAGAGACGTCATCATAGATAACTGACACTTAAGACTGGAACTTTACAGAGAATGGTGAAACAGGCCCTTAATATATAAATGTAATTTCTTTCAGGTTTCTGGGATTTCCCATAAAACCAGCACTCAATAAAATTAAAAAAAAAATGCATCCCGTCGACTGCTTTATCCAGCAAATCATAGGAAAATAACAGATTACGCGAGAAGGACTAAGGATTATGAATACATTTTATTCCGCACCATCGCTGCTTGCCTTAATGCAGTGATGTGACAAATTTACATTTATAGCGCCAGGATGAGACGTCGTGACAAGATATCGTCTATAATTTTAACAAGGACTTTTAACACTGTATTTTCAATGACCAATAAACTGTAAAATATATTGTGACATGGAACAAAGTACTCTGGTATTAAAGTAGTATTTCATTGGTGTTTTTGTTTCCTTTGATTCATTCATACCTAAACATCCCGCTGAGATTTGAAATTTCGAATTTGTTTAATGTTAATTGCAAATTAAATACAAATAAATTTTTTGCTAACACTTTTTTCCGTCAAACCTTATTTTAAGTGGATGACGCCAGTCGACCCATTTCGCTTACTGCAGAAACGTTGTTTTTAGTTGTCAACGTTTAGTTTGCCTACATCAGTCAATCTCTCATATTGATTAAGTCACAGGATAAGTAATAGTAGATTAAGTTTAATAGATGCGAAAATTGGAAATTTTAAGTATCTATGTATTCTGCCGGCCGCGTCTATTTTAGACGTTCGAGATTGACCTACTCGGTTCTCATAAATTTCACCGTAGTTATCCACATCAATACAGCTCCGTAACTTTCTAGCTGTCCAAAATGATATTTTTTCAAATATATGTGTCAGAATGGAACAGCATAAAAATAAAAACATTCTTACATCGAAGTGCTTTTTGAATCACTGCATTCCAGAACTACGCTAATTCTGAACCTTAATTTATAAAAAAGCTACAGAGCTATAATATACCTATAGCGAAATGGTTTTTGTGTCTAGCAAAGGCAATTTAAAATTATCAATAATATCTATTAATTTGCTTTAATATTCTACGATTTTCCCTGACGTGGCTCAGGTGTTATTATTAGCATTATTCTATTTGATGTATCGGAAACAAATAATTATATTGTGAATCACAAAATTACCAATGGGTAAATATTTAAGTATAGAAGGAAAGAGGTGGCATCATGCATGCCTGATGAGCCGCGGTCTCTTTCTTCGGTCTTTTTAAAATAAGTAAGTACGTGGTAAGGTTCAAAAGTTTCCGGCCTAATAATGAAAATTAACGTTTAGGTTAAAAAATATATTTTTATTTTTCAATGTAGTCTCCTCCTATTGTTATACATTTTTCAGATCGTTTGATTAACATTTCTATGCCTTTAAAAAAATATTCGGAAGTTTTGTCTTCGAAATGCTCGAAAACTGCAGCAGCGACCTCATCATTGGACGAAAATTTTCTCCCCCTTAAGTCCGATTTAAGTTTAGAAAATAAAAAATAGTCGCTTGGGGCTAGATCAGGGCTGTAAGGTGGGTGACGGATTGTTTTAAATCCACATTTAGATATAGCCGCCTTTACAACTGCAGCCGTGTGGACAGGCGCATTGTCATGAAGAAGACGGACACCCCTGCTGAGTTTTCCTCGAGGTTTAAGCTTAATTGCTTCTCGCAACTGGTCTATAAGGCAAGCATAGTAACTGTCGTTTACTGTCTGATTGCGTTCTTTGATATCTATAAGCAATATCCCTTCGCAATCCCAAAATATTGTGGCCATTATCTTTTTGGTAGATTGGCACACCTTTGCCTTTCGAGGGGGTGCTTCCCCAGAACGACGCCACTCCATCGACTCTCTTTTTGAAAGAGGATCATAGTATAAGACCATAGTTTCGTCTCCGGTAACAATGGACTGGATAAAATCACTCTCACATGACTTGAACTCCTCCAGAAGTTCCTTGGAGCACGCCACTCGTTCAGCTCGCTTAGCACTCGAGAGAAGTTTCGGGACCCATCTTGCACTAACTTTATTCATGTTTAGGTGGTCGTTTAGAATCCTAAGGTCTGTTATTTTCATAAGTCCCGTTCTTGACGCTATTTCCTTCGTCTTTAGTCTTCTGTCCTTCAGTACCTCTTGTTCGACTAAATCGACGTTATCTTGCGTAAGAACCTCAACAGGGCGGCCTGGTCGGGGTTCGTCATCGATGGACTCACGCCCTAAACGAAACTGCTTACACCAATCCTTAACAGTCGAAAACGAAGGGGAGGAATTCCCGTACACTTTATCTTACCTTTCATTGATTATAGTTGGACTTATGCCTTCCTTTGTCAGAAATTTTATCACTGATCGATACTCCAATTTGAACATTGTACAAATTACACCGCTTTTTATATTTAAATCACAGAAAATTTGATGAAAACGAAAGTTACAACCCACGAAATAATCCACACAATAATGAATAAATGACAAACAAAATGACATTCATTTGTTTCTTGTTTTCTTCTTTTAAATATATACGGCCAGGAACTTTTGGACCTTACTGGTATATCTGTCTGCGTTTTATTTACAGTAGGTTCTAATCATTAAATATTACACAATAATTTTCTCCATTTAGTACATTAACATTAACAACTTATTTCTTGAGAGAAAATAGGTAGGATCAAGTGGCAGGCCCTGGGGCCTTACCATGACGTCTTAATGGCGATCAGTTTAGGTCTGCTCGCTGTCAGATTCAATACTAAAAGTGACAACTAAAACTTGAACTGAGTCGGAATTAGGACGTCATGGTACAGCCCCTGATCACATGTTATTTAACTTTTTCTTGAGCAGTTGATAACTAGAAAACTATATATTTATTTCTAAAATTACAAAACATCAAGTCTTTCTACCAGAAAGTAAACCAAATTGTAAAGTAAAAAATAGTTCACAAAGAAAAAATAAAGCTCATACATAAAACATAACTTGAACGTGAAAGCCCGATTCAGGTACACTTAAAAAATTTGCAATTCGCAATCCTGAAACTGAATTGCGGTATTTAAGTTACGGACAAACATTAATTTAGCACTCAAATAAATTATTTATTAAGATAGGTACTTACGTAATTAATTAAAACAAATGAACGATGTGCGCAATGTGGAGTTTGTACAGCTGACTTTGGCAAACACCGCCCGGTTGCCATTTTCTCATTTGTCGCTCATTGCATCTCTATCCCACCAACTTAGTTTGAAAAGGACACACATAATAGTAAACGATTCGCGGCATCTCAGGCAACAATTTATGTAAATGTATCTTTTTAATTTGGTTCTCAGTGTTCGATCAGGGATAGGGTACTTCGGTCGCTCAGATTTTTGCTAACGTAATTATGAAGTCAATTTTGTGGCTCTTGGTTTTATCGGTTTTGGCAGCACAAATTGTGAGTACAAGGTTTAGTCTATAAAAAAAGTTATCAATTCCTAGTACTAATGCTACCATTTTTCAGCAAACAGCTAAGTCGAACATTCAAGTTGACGGCCACGCCACGTCTTATCGACATTATTTTTTATGACCTGCAAAGGATTTTCAATCTTAGGATGGTAGACCACATATTTTGCTGATGGTGCATCACTTTATTTAGTTATTTTAAAAGAATGGCTATCGCGTGGATTCACATTATTAATTAATCTTTAACACCAAATATATTTTTTTTCTCTTGTTAATTACCTTGGCATTCTTACTTTTAACCCCCGAGTTTGACGTCGATGTCGGTGTGTCTGTCTGTCTGTGGCCTCGTAGCTCTCCAACGGATTCTCTCAACGGGTCTCGAACGATTTCAATGCGTATTTTTTCACTCGAAAGCCAGTTTCTTTGGGGTGGTTCTTAGCCATGTTTGGTGTAAACATCGGTGTAGCAGTTTGAAGAGAATCTCTTTTCCAAAATAAATGAGTACCTAAGGCATACAATTGAATTATTTTTGAAGTAAAAACTTAACTTCATTAGCGGCGCTGAGCACTTTTTGGGATGATAATAAAATGTTAAACTCGCGTCTGGCGTAAGACGGAGGGAGAGTTTAAGTACCAGGATATCAGGATCCTCTAAGAGCTTATTTTGAAATACGAATGAAGCTAGAGTCGCGTTCGATTTTTGAAGTGTACCTACGTTAATTTTGTCGCTTTAACGTATTATGTGCGTTTGGCCTAGTGGTGTAAGGTGTGGAATAAGGTGTGTTCTCTCAGGTGACGACAGGTCAAATCTCGTGTATTTTTTTCTTTTTGCGCGAATATGCGTGTGTAGTTTTCACTTCTGCCGGCACTCCCGGAGTGCTACCCGGTGTTTTTTTTTACTTACGTATTACTCAATAAATGCGTGGGGGGTTTTCATTTTTAAAATTTAATGTTTAAAGCATTGGCATTATGCGTATTATGTCTGCCATAACATAATAACAATCTATACAACACAAAAATTCGTATTTTAAAGCCGGAAAATGAAACTTTTACCACTACTAGACGTTTCTATATACCTCTAGCGGCGGATTCATACGCTCATTGAGATGAAAATGAGTCCGACGCGAAAAAAGAGGTGTTATAAATTTAATCTCTATTTGTGTACGCGCGTGTGTGTTCGTATGTGTGTATTCGTATCTGTGTGTGTCTGGTGGTTAAGTCTATCTAACTAATATTATAAATGCGAAAGTATTGATGGATGTATGGATGGATGTTTGTTTGTTACTCAATCACGCCAGAACGAACCAACGAATCTAAATGAAATTCGGCACATAGATAGAGTAAAGTCTGGAATAGCACATAGGCTACTTTTTATCCCGGAAAAATCTTCTAATTCTTTGCAGACGAAGTCGCTGGCAACAGCTAGTGATACTATAAAAGCTAAAAAGAAGCGTAAAAACATATAAAAAAACTATTTAATTGTTTTTTTTTTCAGTGTGCTAGACCAGGAGACGACAAAGAAAAAGGTAAACTAAATTAAAATGCGAAAGTTTTTTTTATATATAAGAGGGGGAAACGAGCAGACGGGTCACCTGATGGAAAGTAATCACCATCGCCCATGGACACCTGCAAGACTTGGGGAATCACAGGTGCGTTGCCGACCCTTTCAAGAACAGGAAGGCTCGCTTTTTAAAGATCCCTAAATTGTACCGCTCAGGGAATGTTGCAGCAGGAAGTTGGCTCCAGATCTTCGTCGTACGAGGAAGGAAATTGCGAATTGAGATTAGAATAGAAATACGCATCAGACTGGTAGCCAGCCTGTATGCGTCCTACGACTGAGCACAGGCCGCATTTCAGAAGTGCCCACGCGGGCCCAGCCATTAAATTACTGCGAAGGTGTACGCAGGGTTCCTCACGATATTTTCCTTAACCGAAAAGCTCATGATACATTTGAAATGTAATTTTGCACATAAATTCCGAAAAATTCAAAAAGTACGAACCCGGAATTCGACCTATTCCTATACCTCCTGCTTGAGAGGCCATAGATCAAACCAGGGATGTAACGGAGGTCATTTTATCGGAACCGAAGTCGGAGTCGGAGTTTTAAAATTTGATTTATCGGAGTCGGAACCGGAACCGGAGTCGGAGTCGGAGGCAGGGCCAGAAGTGGTGGCAGGAGAGAGAGATTTTTTATTAAAGGACAAATAAAACAAAAATTCAACCTTTTTTTGTTTTAATCATAAAATTATAAATTTACTGTGTTAATTATACACAGACAATAAAAATAAAAAATAAAATAAATGTTTCCAAATAAACAACAAATTAAATTAAATGCATTGAATCCCAAAGTAGCATAATGCCAATGTGGCATATTTAATGAACAAAAGCTTGAAACCTCCGATTAAAATCTCCGATTTAAAAGTTTCGGAGCCGAAGTCGGAACCGAAGGTGCAATAATAATCGGAAGTACCGACTTAACGGAGTCGGAGTAGGAGCTCCGTAACATCCCTGGATCAAACCACGGCTTTAATGTTATAGCATAAAGTCTACAGGAGCAGGTAACTCAAGTAACCTAACAATGAAACAGCTAACTCACGATTCTAGCTAACAAGAAACGTAAATGGAGGTTTTTGAAATGCTTGTTTTTAACAGTTCCAAAAAAAGCAGAAGAAGAAGCCAAAGGTAAGGCCAACGATGTAGTAGATGGCATGAAGAAAGGCGCAGGTACCTTGAAGAAAGATGAAGACGAAGCCGAAAATGACGTCAAAAAAGGTGTCAAAGGTGAGGGTATACTTAAATATAAAATATCATGGGACAAATTTCGCCAATGGGGGCTATCGCGTGTGAATTTGCCACTAGAGGCGCTAGTGTCGCGTGACCAATAACATTCACTTTTCACTGGTTTTGGCGGGTTTCGTGACAAAAATTATAATTTCTTTCATGTACCTGTTGAAAAGTGATTTCCTTCGTGAAATTATCGCAAATATGGATTATTTGGCGATGAATGTGAACTCTTTGAAAGAGGTTTTTTTTTTCGGACAAAACGGAACTGCAGAGCATTGCGGCATAAGCTACTCGATAATGATGATAGTTATTTATCTAACTAATATTATAAATGCGAAAGTATGGATGGATGGATGTTTGTTTGTTACTCAATCACGCCAGAACGGCCCAACGGATCTGGATGAAATTTGGCACATAGATAGAGAAGTCTGGAATAGCACATAGGCTACTTTTTATCCCGGAAAATTGCGTAGTTCCCGCGGGATAGCGATAAACGAATTCTTTGCAGACGAAGTCGCTGGCAACAGCTAGTAATTAATAAACTTAATGAGATTCAAGGTTTGAAACTTTGTTGCGGTGCCGATCTTATAGAGTCGCCTTTGACAGCTACCTATACCTCTGGGGGGCTACTCCGAAATTCGATTTTCGAAGTTCGTATCACACCGTCCCTCTCACTCTCAAATTAATAACTATTAGTGAGAGCGGAACGGCACGAAACGAACTTCGAAAATCGGATTTCGGAGTATAAGGCCTGGACCTTAGTCAACAGTGGCGCCAACTGGTGAGCAAAAAAACGATAGTCCCCAACATTGACCAAGTCCCAAACTAAGCAAAGCTTGTAGGTATTATGGGTACCAGGCAACGGATTCAAATTTCAAAATTCAAAACGGCAACGGATAAACATACTTATATACCTAATGTAGATAAATACATACACCTGATACGAACATCAATGACTCGGGCACAATCATTCGTATTCATCATACAAATGTCTGCCCCTACCGGGATTCGAACCCGGAACCTCTAGCTTCATAGTCAGGGTCACTAACCACTAGCTAGACTATCCGGTCGTTAAACTTATCTTGTCTTCCTTTTATTTACATACTGGCGACCCCACCCGGCTTCTCTCTCGTTTCCTCACTGTTGAGAATCGCGAACACATAAGTACGATCAGCTTCCAGTTTGCACTCATGTGCGAATTGAACTGTACGGTGCAGGCCTTATACTTCGAAATTCGATTTTCGAAGTTCGTTTCGTGCTGTTTCGTTCTAACTAATAGTTATTAATTTGAGAGTGAGAGGGACGGTGTGATACGAACTTCGAAAATCGAATTTCGGAGTAGCCTCCCAGTTGTCAAACTACACGTATAAACTTTCTTTGTGGATCACTAGCTTCTGCCCGCGACTTCGTCCGCGTAGAATTAGCAATTGGTATGTTTATCGCTGAAGTTTTTCGGTGAAGGAAAAACATCGTGAGGAAACCTGCACACAACTGCGAAGCAATTCAATGGTGTGTGTGAAGTTACCAATCCGCACTGGGCCCGCGTGGGAACTATAGCCCAAGCCCTCTCATCCTGAGAGGAGGCCTGTGCCCAGCAGTGGGACGTTTATAGGCTGGAGATGATGATGATGATGATTATCGCTATCCCGCGGGAACTATAAAATTTTTCGGGATAAAAAGTAGCCTATGTTTTAATCTAGGTTACCAGCTATCTTCGTTCCAAATTTTATCCAAATCCGTCCAGTCGTTTTAGCGTGAAGAAGGAACAAACATACACAATCACACATCGTCACATCGTCACTCACAAACTTTCACATTTATAATATTACCTAGTAGGATTGCATCTGTTTAAAACCGTATTACCCTTTTGGCCGCCACACTACAAATGATGTAAAGGGCTCTGTACACCACGGGAAGAACAAACGAAACGACAAACTTGATATTCAAACTCCATTGCTGAAAGACATTGACTTACAATAAACAACTAGACTCACAATCGCAAACAAAAGTGCCTCAAGAAACGTCCGAGCGGCGTTGTCTGTCTATGTATTGTGTGTGTCAACACATCAACTTACACAGATAACATTAACATATTCGTTCAAATTAACACCTTATTTCGTGGCAGTAATGTTTAATGTCAATTGCATACGATCGTGAGAAGTAATAACACGACGCCACGCGCTGGAAACCTGTCTGTCTCTTGTCCTCAAGCGTTTGAGATTACGGTGCGAAAGAGACATGTACATTGTTATCAAAGCGCGGTCGAAACACGACTGAACCAAAACTCTGCACAATAGACGCATCGTGCAGACTTTTGCTTCCGACAGTTTTTGAGCGTGATTGGGAGTCTAGCAGCCTTATTCATAAAAAGTTAGAGGCTCGCTATAAGCTCGCTATAGGACCGATGCAAAAAAACATGATTCATAAACGTCAATTAGCGCTAATCAGTCCTTCAAGGGTCTGTTAAATAGTCCGAAAGTTAGCGGACCGTAGACCCTCCTTTATCTATTTGCTAACTCACAAAATGGCCGCCACAAATGTGAACAGCTGATTTTGGCTTCAACTTGGACTTCTGAATCTCAGTTAGGGACCATGTTTGAGCACCGTAGGTTAGGATGGGCAGTATACAAGTGTCGACGAGTTTCCGCTTGAGTGACAATGATAAGGGAAGGTTACCCTTCAATAGCTCTTTCATGGACCAGAAGCTCTTCCAGGCGTTTTCAATGCGTCTTTCGACCTCTTTGTCCTGCCTGTTGCTGAAAGATACTATCTGGCCCAAGTAAATGTATTCGTCGACGTATTGTATGACGTGCCCATCTACCTCGACCCTACGTTTCGTGCTATTAGTCATTACTTAGACATAACTTTGTTTACTTTATCTGTACATAAAATAAATAAATCTTACAAGATTACACCCAGTCGTCGGATTGACTTGCAATTTAATTTTAATACGCGTATGGAGATGACAGTGCAATGCTGTTGCTACTACCGTCAGCAATAAAAGTTATTTTAAAATGTTTTGTCACAATAACTGTTTCAGATTGCGAGGAAACAGCCGCTGAAGCACCCAAAAAACCGCACCCGAAACCGAAACGAAAAGGGCCGATTTCAGGGACAGCAGAAAAATTTGTCGATGAGATTTGCGATTTCTTTGGGGTTTGTAAGTCAAAATGACTCCTCCTTTCTTAGTAATGTTATCATTCTTCAGCAGTTGACGACAAAAAATTATGAAGACAATACGCCTGATAATTGTTTAAGATCCCACCCAACCTGGGGCCCGATTTTTGAAAGCACATGTGTGAAAATACCACTCGAAAGTGGTGAAAAATTGTGGTGAAATTGAAATCTTAGCTGCAGCTTAAACAGCATGTAAACTAGTCAAAAATTTGATTAGAGCCGTTGTTTTGAAGATATAAACAGATTTATACCACTTTCGAGTGGTACTTTCCAGTGATGTGCTTTCAAAAATCGGGGCCCTGCCTTGTAACGCCCTCATTTTACTATCACAAGAGGGTGCATTCGTGCTGAGCTCGCAACGTCGCATTTTTGGTGATTTTTTGCGATTACTTCACAGAAATTGAATGAAAGTATCAAATATCCGTCTGTAGTGCACTTCGTTTTTAGTGTATTAATGTGTCTGATGCAATAATTCATCGTGATGGACTTTTATTTTCTTATTAAACGAGATATAGTATTTTATCGCTTTAATACGAAAATAAAAGTCCATCACCATTAATCATTGCATTGGACACATTAATACACTAAAAACGAAGTGCACTACAGACGGATATTTGATAATTTCATTCAATTTCTGTGAAATAATCGCAAAAATTCACCAAAAATGCGACGTTGCGAGCTCAACACGGATGCACCCTCTTAAAGTCGTCGCAATTTAAAAGGCCCGTTTTGACAGTTCACGCCCATGAAGTACTAAATTTTTTACCGATCGAAATGTTCTGAAGGTAATTGCATTTTTCATTGATGGGTATCGCTCACTCAGCGAAGTGCTGTGCATAACGATGTTTTCATATTGTCCACAGACTATTAATAATCGGTTAAGGAAAAAATAAATCGATCAAGATATTTTTTTTAAGGTCGACTCGCACTTGGCCGGTTTTATTTATTTTATTTAGACCAATTAATTACTGAATTTCACCAGCTATGTAGCGATATTTACTGAAAATTATGACCTTGGAGCTCAAAGCCGTAAACAATGGCAGCACTGATTTCTATAGAATGGCTCGTCTTCATCATCTGAAGAAAATGATTGACTGTAGATTCACTTTTTCTCGATTTTTTTTTGTGATTGAGTGAATGTTATTGTAACAAAAATATTAATGAAAGAAAATTGACCTTTCGTAACATCGTATTATTTCAAAATACCTATTATATCAATTTCAGTTAAATTTTCTAATCAGAACTTTAATCCAATGCACTTTACAATACATATTCAAATCGATCAAATACTCATGCAAACTTGAATCGATTTATCGTAAGTATCGAGTACCGAGTCATATGGTTACATCACTAGTTACGTCGGGAAGACAAATGTCAAAACGGGCCTTTTATTTTGCGACGACTTTACTAATTACAACAACTTATGGTCCGTGGGTTAATTACCCGGTCCACCTAAAGCAAGACAAACCCGAATGACATTCTAAGAGCTCATGGACTGTAACTAAACATAATTATGCTGTTTAATTTCCTCACAATCGAAGTAAAAAACATTGTTTGATTATTAGTTCATAAAACCTAAATCAACACTTCATCTACTGACTTATTGTTTTCTACTGGTTCACAATTAAAAGTCAAATCGGGATCTTGCTACATGGCTTTTTGTTCTATCACTTGTCTTGAGAATGAAAAAATAATTTCCGAAAATTATTTTTTCTTCGTGGCAATTATTCCGTTCCCATATTTTCCCAGTGGTATTTTTCCCCAATTCAGAGATTAAGAGAGTAGAAAAAAGAGAACAATGAAATAAAATAGTGATAAAAAATAATAATTGGGAAAAAATGCCACTGGGAAAATATGAGAACGGAATAATTGCCACCAAAAAAAAAATATTTTCGGAAATTATGGACCACACTAACAACTCAATTAAATTTTTCAATTTTCCTTCTAGTTGGCATCTAGCTGACATCTGCCCACGAAGAAATGAAGCTACCGCTAAGTAACTCAACGAAACCTGCAATCCAACAACATACAAAAACACCGCAAATGCGGACAGTTCTATACCCTAAGTGTATGACCTGAAGGAGTGAGTGCTCGCTCCTCGAGCGGAGCGTGCAGCGGGGCGGGGCGTGCGGCGTTCATGTTTAACACAAGCAAATGTATGTGAAGGTCCTGAGTGCACGTTGCACAGAGACCTTTGCCGCTGCCTGCCACGCTGCCCGCCCCGCCGAACGCTCCGCTTAACGCTCGCCACTTGGATACATAATACCAGCCGCTCGAAAGTGAGCAGGCTAAAACAGCACTCAAAATCACTCTGCCGTTTTCTGCAATCATGCTTTAGCCACCCATGCGAAACGATGTCCCACAAAATAATAAAATTGCAGGCAATGTTGTATATAGTGATCGAATCCCCACTAAAGTTCAAAGCAATGCTAAAATAACGCTTCATTGTTAATAAACATCGCTATCATATTCGATACCTTGTCTTTCATTTTATTACGTCACTCTGTCACTCTCACGGCCAGCATTAAGAAAATTGAGAACATTTCCGAGAATGTATGAGAAAAATATATTGTATGGAAATTGGAACGAGTCAAAAGTACGGTTAAATTTTTATATTTTAAATAAAAAAAATCTGTTTTTTTTTCTCCGCTGGATAATCTGTAGTGCAAGATAAGCTCATTCTTAGCTTTATTTAATCAAAATCAAACAGAAGCGAAATTCCTTTTTAGACAACATAGTTGGACACACGTGTTCATTTTAGTTTAAATAATTAATGTCTTTAATTAATTTTAATTATCTTTTTTCTCGTAACATCACATAACCCGGACTATAACAACACTTCCGATTAGTTCGGTTTTACGTCACAACCCAACTAATGAGACTAAAGGTGGAAACACATTGTTAACACGCGACGCGTGTTGAGTCGAATCAAATTGTATTATTTTCTATGACCAGAACCACACTATGAACATCCGACGCGACGCCATGCGCATACATTCGTTGCGTCGGGTCGCGTCGCGTGTTAATAATGTGTTTCCACCTTAAGGCCTGCAACTAAAGGAATTCTTCTTTTAACTATTCCGCGAGCTGGCAATAGAAGTCAACTGGTACAAAATAAACGATTATAGGTTAATGTACTTAAAATATAGAAGAAAAAAAAACAAATTACGATTTAAATCATGTATTTATATAGCAAAAATATTGTTTCAATAACAATTAAGCAATTACAACAATAAAATACAGTACATTCTGTTCTTAAATTTAATTCTTGCCCCTCATTTATAAACGTTTGTCAAGCTTACACATTAACAGTCGTTTGTCTTCGTCTATCACTTTTACATTTGCTTTTGTCAGACAGAGACAAAACAAAATTAGTTTTTGGGTTCCAATCCAGGAATTGGTTTAGACAAGATTCAGGCTTCCGAAACCCGATTTTGGCAATCCCGGGATTGAATCACCCTAATTATCAACAACTTGACATTTAGAATCTATAGTAACAGATCGGCAACAAGAGAGAAAATGCCAGACATGTTTATAAAAATAAAAGCTCATACAAATTGGTTAGTCAAACTCAAAGTTACTCGTTAAGACAAAACCATTACCTTACACTACCACGGTCGAATTGTGTTCTGTTCCGTAAAAGCATCAATTATAATGTATAGCAATTAAGGTATTTAACCACCTATCAGATAATGTTAAAGAGTCTGAAGACCTGAGAGTATTCTCGAAAAATCTTAAAATTTATTTGACTACGAGACCCTTCCACAGACTCGATGAGTATTTTGGTAAAAAATACGATTAATTATTGCTATCAAAATTTAATGAAACATGACATGTCCTTCTGAATTTATGTGTGAACGATTTAGGCTAAGTTTACTTTGTTTTATTTTATTGTAGACAATTTTGCATGATAATTATATCTTTTAAAATCAAATAAAGAAACTGAAACTGAACTGAAAGAGCGATATAATACGCGTACCGACCATAAAAATTGTACATAGGTCTTCTCGGATTTCGGCTTCGTCTACGAAGCCGAAATCGAATCGTAACTTAGAGTGAGACAACGCTCTAGCGTTGTCTCACTCTAAGTTACGTGGCGCCAATTGTCTTTTTCCAAAGACTGAAGTACAATCTTTATGGCCGAGTACTCCATCACTATTTATTATTGCATTGGACACATTGATACACTAAAAACGAAATGCAGCACATTTGAAACTTTCATTTCTCTGAAATAATCGTAAAAAATCACCAAAAAATGCGACGTTGCCAGCTCAGTAGGAATGCTGCATTCCAAATGCACCCTCTTACTGTAATTGTAATATCAAATGTTTTACACGATAAAGGTGCGACCACACCGCCGCGTATATGCAGTGAAGTGTCGTATGCGTCACGTTTTCTCACCATTTCTTCATACATTTTGTTGCGATTCCGTAACGTAACCGTTTTTTAAGCGGCGGTGTGGTCGCACCTTTAGGTCTCAGGTTTGAGTACCTCTAGGATGCCGCGATGTAGATCCACGTCAATTATGAGGCTATATTTTTCCATTATCCATAGCAATCATTTGTCCTTATCTGTCACATTGACATTTACCTTTCACAGATAGGGACAAACGATTGCTAAGTTAGCAGAAGCCCATAGAGCGTTTATGAACAAGGGGGTAGGACTTTTGGTTACTGTAACGTGCAAGTTACGGTTCAGGTAGCAGATGAGGTCCCGAACAAGGGGAGTTAGGTAAGATTAAGGAGCAGTATGCCTTAAAAATATCGCTCGTAAATTCTAGACATTGTGCTGATCACGTTTTATTTATTACATTTATATATTGTCACAATAAATTATTATTCATAAAAGGTGAGTAATACAGGCAACCTACAAATTGTTGACACAGTTTTTTTGTACAGAAAACTTTGTCAACGTGTGAAGCAAACATATCTTGGTTTCGTCATTTGTGTGAACAACAGTTGCGCGCGGAACTTATCAAATATAAACTTTTCATAATTAATTAATTATGTATACCTATTATTTTATGTAGAATTGTGCTACAATACAATAAAATAACACTATTAATTTCACTTCCCATTGTCTACCGAATCAATTTACATATAACCAGTTGCTTCTCTTCCCGCGTGGATGGTAAAAGCCCATCGAGGAAATGAGCAGAAATCTTAGGAATCGTGTTATAGGCGATGCTGCTAGCAACCCATCACTATTTTGATTCCCCTTTTCATCTATACGCCCACAATCATGCTAAACGTGGCCTTTTGGTCTTGTTACTATACTGTTTCTAGCGTATGCGACGAAGATGCCAATAGCGCAACGCGAACACGCAACGCCAAGTGGAGAGCCAGTAATACCTTAATAGCGAAATTGTAATGGAGGTTTTTATGTTACCTACGTACTTGTAATTACGTTGTCTTACGCATTACTAAGTGACTACTTTTTTTTAATTACCCTATTGTGGCAAAGAGTTCTCCTCTCAACCTCCACAACTCCCGTTCGGGCGCAATGGATTGATTATTCTTTTTTATTTTATTGTTCACCTCCACCTCCGTCTCCGATAACCCCCGATTCTACCTCCGCAAGGGGGACTATACTCCATTTGATTTAGAATGAGAAACCACAACAACATTATATTGCGGCTCATGAACTGTAATCTCTTTACAATTTGTACTAGAGTAACAATTAACGACACGCAAATAAAGTGTCATTAAAACAATTTTATTGACATTGTATTTACTGACATTGTACTGTACTATTTGTTAGGTGACGCAATAGAATGTTATTGTGGTTTCTGTGGAAGTATATAATATACGTAGTTATAATAGTATGCGATAGCAAGTAAACTTATCTAAATTAGTACTCCTTTCCTGTCACCCCGTATATTAAAAGGCGCCGAGCTGCTTGCGCCATTATTGGCATCCTTTTTATCACCGTCGTGCTTGGTTGAGGCTTTCTGCTTCGTCATTTGTGCGACCTTGAAAAAAGATTATATTCTTAGTGAAAACAAAACTACAAGACACCTGCCTACCAAGTAAATCAAACTACCGCATGCTTACGTTTTTGAAGTGAAACTTCTTTAGCGGCGTTGAACACTTTTGGGATGGATAAAAAATGTTAAACTCGCGTCAGCGTAAGACGAGGGGAGAGTTTTATTACCAGGATATCAGAATCCTCTAAGAAGTCTAAGAGCTTATTTTGAAATACGAATGAAGCTCTAGAGTCGCGTTCGATTTTTGATGTGTACGTTGATTTCGTCGCTTTAACGTATGTGCGTTTGGCCTAGTGGTATAAGGTGTGGAATAACAGTGCGTTTTTTCAGGTGACCGACCGCAGTTCAAATCTCGTGTAGAAAAAGTTTATTTATTAATAGTATGCACGAAGTATCAACCATGTATAAGAGTACCCGAAACCGACGAGCATGTATGAAGAGATTGATGAACGTGGATGAAGCGATTGAGATATGTCAGGATCGTAGCAAGTGGAATAAAGTAGCCTCTGCCTACCCCTGTGGGAAAGAGGCGTGACGGTACCTATGCATAAGGCCGGCCACGTACATACAGAATTTTCATACGGTTTCCGTACGGAATGACGTCAGCGAACGTGACATCGCTATTCATTCCGTACGAATGTGGCCAGCCATAACACTAACGTAGATTAGATCCACACACTCTATACAGGTACTCACAGCATCATCGATAGCTTTAAACTGCCAGCTCCAATGGACTCGATACAAGAAGGGACGGTGGTCGAAACGGTTGTCGTCCGGCGAGTATGATTCCGCGTGATACGAAGGCGTCAGGATCGTCATTTTGTGTCTGTTGATCGCGTAGCAACGGAAGAAATGCTTCACTTTCTCGGCCACCTGTAAAATAGTAGATTGCACAACAGGCTCATAACACGCGCCATTATTTTACATAAGATGTTGACGCCTCTTTGCTCGTCTTTCAAGGTGTTCCGATTCAAATGCAGAACAAGAATAACAAAACGTGTCAAATTATTACTAGTCAATGGATTTTTCTATGATTGTGTCGAGCTATTGTATGTGCAAAAGAATTATATATTTTTAATATCAAAAGTCAAGTTTTCATTAAGTTCCTCGCGAACATAATGGTCCTTCGAGCCGGATGCCATTGAAGCAGTAACTATGGACCTGATTTAGAGACTTTGCAATTTCTTAAACGGCGGACGGCAAATTCTTAAAATCATAAGACGTTTCTAGTACTATGTGTTATTGGTCTCACCTCCTGTGGTGTGCACTTGTCACTCCACGCGTGTACAAGTTTCTGGAACATACTGAAGGGGCCGCAGTTCTGCGTCTTCCGCAACCTTCCAAACTCCGACAATTCCGCGTACGTCATACCCATGTCCTGAAGATTTATTTTCAACACTCTTAGGGCCACTTGCACGGACCAGGGTTAACGACTTAACCCCGTGTTAGATGTTAACCCGGGGCTAAGTAGTGTCAAAATGTATGGAACTGTCAAACCTAACCCCGAGTTAGCGATTTAATTTTTTAACTCTGGACTGTGCAAGTGAGGCTTAGGGCCTGTTACATCACATAACTCTGTCAAGGCGACTAGCGCCTTCAAAATTTGTCTTAGTCTTTTTCTTTACGTGTGAGTAAATAAAATCAAAACACTTTTGCAAATTCTCGGTGTTTTTGTTGTTATTCGTGATGTGAAAGTCTATTGATTTACAAACGGTACGTTGTTTTTACATCGGACTTTTTTTTAATATTTAAATATTTTCATAAGTCGTTACCGTTTAGGAGCAGTAGGGAATGCAAATCAAAAACACCATTCGGTTGAACTTTATTTAAATATCGAACTTTTGCTGATACCTAAACGACCTGTTACAAATTTTGTATTATGTATTGATAATTCACTTTTTTTTTTTTCAAAATTTAGGGCTCAGCCATTAACGAAGAGAAGGCTTTAGAAAGTACCTAATTTACAGCATTTGAAGGCGTTAGGCGCCTTAAGTTCCCGATATCAATTATACCGTCTCTGTCTGTTTCGTGGTAATAAGTGGAAACAGCAACATAGATATCTCCATATCTGACACTAAGATATCAGAAGCTTCACAGAGAGTATTGAAATACGCCCCTATACTACACTCAGCGGCATATTTAGCGGAACACAAAAAAAGTGTAGGTAACTATTTTGATTTTTTGGACTGGCTTTAAATCTGGTACATGTAGCTTTAAATGAAATAAGCCGGTATCTCCAAAAATAAAAAGGGTGTATTCAAAATGAAAATTAAAAAGAAATTACAGGTGATAGTAAAACCATTAAGTGCGGGGGGCTGAGAAAATGTTACTGGTTAGGTGCTTTTCAATCAGTATGCTTATTGTCTAACTCGCTCGCAATCGCCATCGTGTTCATTTTGACAGTTGTTGTATGAATGTGACAGCTAGCTGATTCCGATACCAATTGTCAGCCCATACATGAACTGTCAAAATGAACACGATGGCGATTGCGAGCGAGTTAGACAATAAGCCTACAGCTCTTTATGATTACTAAAAAACTAGCTGTTGCCTGCGACTTCATCTGCAAAGAATTCGTTTATTGCTATCCCGCGGGAATTTTCCGGGATAAAAAGTAGCCTATGTGCTATTCCAGACTTTTCTCTATCTATTTGCCGAATTTCATCCAGATTCGTTGGGCCGTTCCGGCATGATTGAGTAACAAACAAACATCCATCCATCCATCCATCCATCCATACTTTCGCATTTATAATAGTAAGCTGTTGCCAGCGAATTCGTCTGCAAAGAATTCGTTTATCGCTATCCCGCGGGAACTATGCAATTTTCCGAGATAAAAAGTAGCCTATGTGCTATTCCAGACTTTTCTCTACCTATGCGCCGAATTTCATCCAGATCCGTTGGGCCGTTCTGGCGTGATTGAGTAACAAACAAACATCCATCCATCCATCCATCCATACTTTCGCATCTAACTAATATTATAAATGCGAAAGTATGGATGGATGGATGGATGGATGGATGGATGTTTGTTTGTTTGTTACTCAATCACGCCAGAAAGGCCCAATGGATCAGGATGAAATTCGGCACATAGATAGAAAAAAGTCTGGAATAGCACATAGGCTACTTTTTATCCCGGAAAATTGCGTAGTTCCCGTGGGATAGCGATAAACGAATTCTTTGCAGACGAAGTCGCTGGCAACAGCTAGTTTATAATATTAGTTAGACTAGCTGTTGCCAGCGATTTCGTCTGCAAAGAATTCGTTTATCGCTATTCCGCGGGAACTACGAAATTTTCCGGGATAAAAAGTAGCATATGTGCTATTCCAGGCTTTTTTTTATCTGTGTGCCGAATTTCATTCAGATCCGTTGAGCCGTTCTGGCGTGATTGAGTAACAAACAAACAAACATCCATCCGTCCATCCATCCATCCATCCATCCATCCATACTTTCGCATTTATAATATTAGTTAGATTAGATTAGATTAGAGACCGATTCCAAGATGGCTAATAGATGAGATACTCACCTGTTCGTCTGTTTGCGTGATTTGGCCGTCTGTCAACGGTTCGAGCTCGGCTGTGGGCGGGGCCTGGAGAATCTCCGAGAGTGATGGTAAGAAGAAACTAAGATAAAAAGTTGAATTAATGGACTACCCGCTAATTAGAAGCGCTTGTGGTAGAGTAAGACAATCAGTGAAATTACTGGCACAAGAGGTATTCCTTGTTAGCCAATTAGGCTGACAACGCGGCAATAGACGATCGGATGGCCTAGTGGTTAGAGAACCTGACTATGAAGCTTGAGGTCCCGGGCTCGATCCCCGGTCGGGGCAGATATTTGTATGAAAAATACGAATGTTTGTTCTCGAGTCTTGGATGTTTAATATGTAATTAAGTATGTATTTATCTATGTAAGTATGTTTATCCGTTGTCTAGTCCCCATATTACAAGCTTTGCTTAGTTTGGGACTAGCATTTATCTCGAAATGGTTTTCGATTTACCATGCATTGTAAAAAAATAGACTATCCCAATTGGTGTCAATTGTCCCAAGATAGTTATTTATTATTTTATTTATTAATCCTCTGGTGTGGCAGGCGTTGCATGGTTCTCACTTCGACGGACTCGCCCGAGGGTTCCGTACAAATTCAGCACATAAAATCCAGTGTTAGCAAATGTAGCAGCAATATGTAGGCAGCGTGAGGTCAGTTTATATCGATTACATACAGACAAACGTAAAAAAATATTTGTATTTGTTGTAGCGGTAACATAGCGGTAACAGAAATACATCATGTGTGATAATTTCAACTCTCTAGCTATCACGGTTCCTGAGATAAACTATGGTGATATACAGACGGACAGACGGACAGCGAAGTCTTAGAAATAGGGTTATAACCTTTGGGTACGGGACCCTAAAAATGCTCCTCGCCCCCGCCGAAACCATTAGTTAAGGTGAAATGTCTTATACTTCTTAAGCCCAGTTCTGACTTGCAAGAAAAAAAATCTGCAAGTTTCATTACATTCATCATCATCATCATCATGTCAGCCGAAAGACGTCCACTGCTGGACATAGGCCTCCCCCAAAGCTCTCCACTCGGACCGGTCCTGTACCTTCCGCATCCACCGCGATCCTGATCAGTAGGCTTATTGTCTAACTCGCTCGCAATCGCCATCGTGTTCATTTTGACAGTTAATTATTTTGAGAGTTAGACAATAAGCCTACAGGTCATCGCTCCATCTTGCTGGAGGCCTACCAGCAGCTAGTTACAATGCCAGACGGTATTGCGAACGGATTAGAAGTCTTTGACCCACTGCCACGATGTAATGTGACATATCATTTTTCTAGCACGTTATAAACTTTACTTACCGACTTTTAGCATACTGCAAGAAAGCCTTCAAATCAGTCTTAGATATGCCTCCGATGGGGTTAATGTCCGCACTGGAGCAATCGTACTTAGTCATATAGCCTCTAAGAGCCTCGTCGACGTTGGAAGAACCTAAGACAAGCAAGCCACCCGGCCTGCCTCGCACCCACAGCATTAGCTGCGCGAAGAGGTACGACAGCACCATTCTGAGGCGCGCCTGGAATTATAGAGTATGCAAAAGAGACACATTTCATAATCAGACAGTTACATTTGAAATCTAATAATGAACGACTTTTGTTTTAAGGTGCAATAGCGAATGATTTTAAAATGCGCACCTTTTATATTTAATGAACTTGTGTACCGTATCGAAATAGAGTGGCTGGACATTGTTTTTGGATTAATCAGTAGTCCTTAGCTGTTGGCGCGTAACAATAAGGCAAAATCAATAGAAACAAATCAACAGCTTTTAAAAGAATAATAACAAAAAACAAAATAAGGTATTAATTTAAAGGATCAAGGATTCTCAAGTAGTGCAGGGTGTCCATGAGTGGTGGTGTTCACTTACCGTCAGGCGAGGCACTTGCTCGTTGCCACCCTATTTTAGAAAAAAAAAACAAGAAACCTGCTCTTCCTCAATATTGTGGAACGGAATACTTTTTATTTATTGTTAAATAAATACCTGTATATTCTGTAGAGCGAGGTTTTGCCTCGGACAGCCTCCGTTAGTTCTGAACTTGGGCACCACATTGGTGGCGGTGGTGAATATCCCGATCACAGCGCTGACAGCCGCGTCGATCACTATCGGGAAGTGATAACTGCCTATTTGACTCGCTAACTGAAATAACGAACGGTGAAATAGCTCAAACAATAAGGTTATTGCGGCGACGAGCGTAAATAAGTAAAACCCTTTGAGTTCAGAATTAACCGACTTCAACTGTGAATCTAACTAATATTATAAATGCGAAAGTATGGATGGATGGATGGATGGATGGATGGATGTTTGTTTGTTATTCAATCACGCCAGAACGGCCCAACGGATCTGGATGAAATTCGGCACATAGATAGAGAAAAGTCTGGAATAGCACATAGGCTACTATTTATCCCGGAAAATTACTTAGTTCCCGCGGGATAGCGATAAACGAATTCTTTGCAGACGAAGTCGCTGGCAACAGCTAGTGAAATTATAATTGCCGAAACGATACTGACAACATTTATAATAAATAATAAATAATAATGATTTATTGTACAAAGTTAAAAAGGTACTTATATATAAGCATATAAGCTAGTTTGGTACAACTGAGTCGCGGATGATTGCCAAGATTCTGAACCCTAAACTAGGTAAAAGATACCTGTATCTTAGGGACACCAAGATTGTACGTTTTCTTTTCATTTTATTTTTCTTTGCCGGCACTGAATCGGTAATTACAATTTTTTTTACATTATCAAGAAAATAAAATAAATATTAATAATATATAAATATAAAAAAATATTGAAAGCTTCAGAACGAAATAAAAGAGCTGGGGCCTTACCATGACGTCCTAATTCCAACTCGGTTCAAGTTTTAGCCGTCACTTTTAGTATGAATCTGACAGCGAGCGAACCTAAACTGAATCGCATTAAGACGTCATGGTAAAGGCTTTAATAATCATAATTACATTCACTAGTGTAAATACTTACCTGAGAGGCCCTTTGCTTGGTCTCCTGGCTGGAATTCTCTGTGGCCATATAACAGGTGACCAGCAACCTATTACAAAGCTCCATTGGGTCTGAAGGCGTGTAGTCAGCTTGACAGAGAATCTTGCGTACGTCGTATAAAACTTGACTTTCTGGAAGGAACAACAAAAAACAATTGGAGGTAAGGTGTATTCTAATGTTAGTTCAAAAATGAAAGCATGTATTCCATACGTAAACGACAAAGGGCTCTCCTACATGTCATTTTTAGGCAGGACCAGACCAGCACTCTTTCTACTCTTTCTCTCAGGGAGATTTAGAGGTACACGCCGCCGCCGCCGCCGGGGCGGTAAAAATTCGGCGCTGACTTGGAATAAATATTTTACCTATGACCAAACCGAACAAAACAACAATGCGCTGTCGCCATGCTGATATGTAAAAGCTTAAATAACGATGTTCTGAAGTCATCACCGTCATCATCATGGCCTTTTGGTGACCCAATCTTAGATGTTGGCCTCTTTCCTCTTCTTCCACTCTTGGCGATCTTGTGCCCGTCTCATTCAGTCTCGACCCCCGTGCCGTCGAATGTCGTCCATCCAGCGCTGGGGTGGTCTGTCGCGCCCTCGAGTATCAGCTCCGGGTCTCCATTCAAGGACTCGCCTTATCCAGCGACTCTCGTCCATTCTCGCAATGTTCCATGCCCACTTTTTCCTTGCTATGACAGCCATGACGTATTTCACCTTGGTCTTATTTCGGGGCCATTTGTTACGTTTCCGGTCACGAAGGGTGATCCTGAACATCGCTCTCCCCATACCCCTCTGCGCGACTCCGAACTTCTCGGCGGACTTTTGTGTAAGGGTCATGGTCTCTGTACCGTAGGTGAGCACCTTAATGGCAATTGACACCGAACGCCGCCCAAGCCTGCGCGATCCGTCTTTTCACTTCCGCTAGCTGGTTCTCAAAGCCCAGTGCAACCTTATGCTCCAAATATATGTATTAGGTTATTCTATCCACTGGAAGCTGGTAGGTAGTCTGTGACTTAGGAATGTTGGGCATAGTCTTGGTTTTTCCCATGTTCATTTTAAGATCCGTCTTCTCGGATTCCACTCTCAAATCCCCCAGCAACGTCATCATCTCCTCAATGCTCTCCGAGACAAGAACCAGGCCATTAACAAACCTCAGATTGGCCAATCTCTCTCCATAAATCATCAGCTCCTTCCCTGCCCATTGCATTTGTTGGAACATACATTCTAGTGCTAGGGTAAACAGCTTCGGTGATATTGTGCCCTCTTGCCTGACACCTCTCTCTAGATGGAATTTGTTGGTTTTCTTGTGCAGGGAGACACAGGCAGTTGCGTTCTGATGGAGGTGTTTGAGGATCTGTATGTAACTTTAATCGATACGGCATGAAACTAGAGCTTGCTCTATATGCCACCACTCTATGGGGTCGAACGCTTTCTCGTAGTCGATGAAGGCTAGGATAAGTGGTTTTCTGTACTAATTACATTTCTCTACGACTGTTTTGAGAGTTTGAAGGTGGTCGTTGGTGCTGAAGCCTGAGCGAAAGCCCGCCTATTCTCTGGGTTGAAAGAATTCCAGCTTCCTGTCAAGTCTGTTAACTAGAACGCGAGAAAAGAGCTTGTAGACATGCGACAGTAGACTGATAGGTCTGTAGTTTTCCAGCCTTTAGATGTCCCCTTTTTTGTGGATTAGGGTGATTACTGCGATATGCCATGATGAAGGTACTTTACCTTCCAGGATGCACTTTGTGAATAGAATTGCCAGGACTTAACTGACTTCTGTAGTATTGGGAACAAAATAAAAAAATGTTTCCTTGGCTTGCAGGATTGGCGCGGATTTTTATTCACGCTTAACATGTGTTTTCTTTAGTTTCTTATTCCTCCTAAAAATCTCCCCACGCCGGCAACGCCGCGCCACGCCGGGTTCAAAACCCAGCGCGCCGCCGCCGGGTTTTTTGGCTGCGGCGTGGACCTCTAGGGAGATTGCCAAGAATGCGCCGCTAGAAACTTAGAAGAAATCAAATGTTTTTGGTAAAGCTACGGATATCTGATAAGAGTGAGTAAAAGATAGACGCGAGAAGAGAGAGATAGAAGGCAGTCATCGTTGCTAGAATCAGATCATGAGTAATTGTAAACCAAACAGTCAACAACACCGAAACGTTATCAAATTTTAAATTGCAAACAGGATATTATTAAGAATACGGTACATCCTGTAAACGAGCTCCGTAAACAAGAAGGAAAGAAAACATTTATTCGTGATAGCATAGCATAAATTACAAAAAAAAAGAAGTAAAAGCATAAAAACATACGCACAGCACGTTGCATTGGAATAGTAGGAGAATGCTAGAATATAAGTTAGGATAAGCTGTATATTATATTGTTTTGATTAACTCTGTGTAGTTTAGTTAGTAATATTGCTCAGTCTAGTTTCTCAACTGGATCCTGTCACACAGGGACTCCTAGCTCAGGATCCAGAGTCGAAGATACACTGATTGTTATATTTTTATATAATAAACTTTTTTCATTTTCATACATGTCACGAAATAGTCCCACCTCAGCATAATACTAGCCTTACAGCCAGCGCAGCCAGCTTATTACGTAAGTCGCTCGCGATCGTAATCGTGTTCATTTTGACAGTTCTTGTATGAATGTGACAGCTAGCTGATTCCGATGCCAATTGTCAGCCCATACATGAACTGTCAAAATGAACACGATTACGATCGCGAGCGACTTACGTAATAAGCTTTCTGGTCTTCCGTTGGGACCACCAAGTACTACTGTAAGCAAACTGGTTCTGTCACCTGCTTCGAGATAACAGTGAAACTATTATCAAACATACCTCCTTTCTGTATGGCGTCGCAGATCTGAGTGCACATTGAGAACACAATGCAAGCCGTGCTTGTGGAATCTACGCCGCCGCTGAGAGGTAGGAAGAAGCCGCCCTGCCCAGAGCGGCGGAGGTAGTCCCACAGCCAGCACGCAGGACCTGGCCAGACATGTTTCAAGTTCATTTTATTTAAAATAATCATACAGAAGCCATATAGAGGTAGAGGTTTAAGATAATAAAAGTATTAAAATAAACACAAAATATTTACCTTGCTACTTCGTTTTTTACGTGCAAGTTAACCAAGCTTGTGCGAAATATATATGTTTTGCATGCAAGCCCTCCCTCCACTACTGCCACACAAAACGCACATAAATTCCACAAACTTAACTAACAATAACACCGCCATTAAGTTTGTGGGATTTATGTGCGTTTTGTCTGGCAGTAGTGGACGGAGGGCTTGCATGCAAAACGGCCCGGTAGGGATCTGTACGACAAACAGCCAGACTATGGCATTTGGGCGCAAACTATAAAAGCATATTTAAGAAAACCAGCTAACACCATAGTCTACTCAAACCCGGCAGTAGACGCAGACATTGATTCACTCTACAACGCAACAATTTTAAAGTTCGGCTGTCCAATAACGGATAATTGCCTATCTTTTGCCGTTATACATATGTACATACATACCGTCCACAGGGGTGGGCAGAGACTACTCTGTTCCACTTGCTACGATCCTGACATACCTCTTTCGCTTCATCCACATTCATCAATCTCTTCATACATGCTCGTCGGTTTCAGGTACTCTTGACCTTACCGAGTTCAATTTCTTCTTCAGGCGTGAGATATTTCCAATCGATGGGCGGACTGGTGGTCAGAAATGCGTCATCGTCGTCAGAAAGAGCGAAGTCCACTGTGATCCTAGGGAACGGCGGGTTAGAAGCGGCCAAGTGTGACCGGGAACGGATCTGCGTTCTGTACGAACGGATGTCTTCTAGGTCTATCGTTGCCACCACTACTTCCTGAAAAAAAGTGGCGTCAAAACATAAACAACAGAAGATTTTTGTTCAACAATCAAGGGGTCCAATTTTTTAATTCGGAATACTCGTAAACCACCAACCAGAAACGCACTCGTCACAGCTCGCAGATAGCCCCTCGGTCGCTAAATTGCATAATACAACGCATTGAAAAATTCGTCAAGCAAATTAAGTGTAACGCTCACGGCCATGCCACATAGCAACAACGCTACGCCACTCTATACAACGTGTTACAAAATACCTCGTAAAATATCAAAGCCAAAAATATTATGAACCCTAGTAAACTGTCATCTCAGGAAACACTACTGGGGTTCTTAAATATTGTAAATGGACTTGTTATGAGGTCACATTTAACCTCCTTTCGGCTTTACGGGTAGTTTTGTAACATTCTGTATAAGGATAACTCCAAGCTAGCTAAATAATATAATAAGTTTCGAATCAGGAAGTAGTGATACGTGAAGATTACTTTGACGCTGTGCTCTCCTATTTAATCAACGGATGAATAAATAGATGTGAAGTTGCGAAGCGATGTGCGACGAAAAATCCACCAATAGGGTTACTTAATTATGATAACCTCGCTTAGCGCTGCTTTCTTATTGGTGACTAGTCCTCGCGCTCCGCAGCCTCACACATTTTAGGTAAATATACCGCGTACGTCACAAATTCACTCACAACATCAACCAACGCAAACTGCAACCCCCGACTGATGATCTGCCCATTCAAAGCCACACACGAACAGCCGTTGAAATAAATCCTCTGGCCGTCGCAGCCTCGAAGGTTGCTGAACAAATAGGCGCCTCCACTTTTAAACGTCGCGCTCTTTACCAAGTCCACGGTAACATACGCTTTTCGCAGCTCCATGTAGCTTCCAGAACCGTTAGATATGATCTCCACACCGTCGAGACCGAGAGCTATATGACGGCTGAAAAATAGAATAAATCAATAATAAATACAATGGCAACACTGAAACCCGCTAGCTTTTTAATCGTGTTCATTTTGACAGTTCATGTATGGGCTGACAATTGGCATCGGAACCAGCTAGCTGTCACATTCATACAAGAACTGTCAAAATGAACACGATGGCGATTGCGAGCGAGTTACGTAATAAGCTTGCCGGTATCATGTTGCATGCTCTACACACCGGAATACTGATGTCATTGATCTGAATCTTATTTCTTCTTCGTCGTTAATCTTAAATCTGTATCAAAATTGGATTTATCTACAACTCAAAGATAGACACGATACCTACCTTTGAGGATTCCACAGTTCTTCGCATATCTCAAAGCCTATACACGTGTCTTTTGTGGAAATCACAGCATCGCCGATAGGAACCGTTGTTTGGTTTGTGATGGTCGTTATCATTCTTGGCAAGTAGTAATCTTCAATTTGGCGTTCCTAAGAGAATGACAATAGTATATCAACATTAATATTCGAATGAGTACCTACATATTTTTCTTTTTAAGATCTACGCTCTATCCTAATATGAAACGACATTTACGTTACGACGATACTTACGTTTACTAGTTCAAAATAATTAAATCTTGGCCTTCCTATGCTACACTTTCCAACAATTACGCCCTCAAGCATTGATATTAGAATACAACTGTAAATTTCTGAAACATGTACTCACCTTAGTCCAACAAGAGAACCACCTCGACTCCCTATAATTGCCATCTTCGCATAGCATCATCTTTGGTCTGATCAACAATATCTTCTTGTTCAAGAAAGCCACGCGGCAGTTGTAAGAAACGTTCCTATGCTGCACTGGCATGCCAACATCGATAAGCATGTCCTTGCAGGTTGGAGACTTGAGCAGTTCAGCTAGAACTTGCCAACTGTGTAGAAAGGTGTCTGGCTCGTGGAAATGGTCCTCACAACTATAACCACTGAAATGAACAAACGCGCAAACTTAAAACTAACTGTCCAATGAAATCCGGTGGACCGAAGTCATGAACGCCATCTATTGTCATAATTTAACTTAAGTTACCAAATCTCCAACTCAGGTCCGGTCCGGTACAGGGCACCCATCTCTTTAGCCTCTTGTATGGATTGCAGGATCCTACTCAGATTTCCTTCGAAGTCGAGCGCCCATTGGTTGAGCGTGCATGACGCTACCGTGACTTTTCGACCCATTTTCTAACTGGAACAAAAGTACCTAATCAGTTCATAAATCTTAATGGGTTTCTACTACTTTTATTACGGAACTAATAACTCATTATTATTTTACTAATTAGTCATTAACTGGTCCACAAACATATAAATATACTTATAAAATCACGTTTTCGACAGCTTATCGAATGTCTAGCTAGCCCAAAGTTCGTTCTCTCATTATATTCCGTTAGGCAAGATTTCATTTCAATCATAGATTAAAGTATAGCTTTAGTTTTCAGATCATAGGTCATAATGACAGTTAATAGTCTTGCAAAGCTAGTAAATAGCCTAAGTTGTTCATAGTAACTTTATTGTGATGAAAGCAATAAATTCAATACTTAAAGAAGATAACTTACCACACCACTAAATACAATACGCATATAAATACGCATATAAATTAATAAATATATACATACCTTATTATATTTATTACCTCTGTATACCTCTCCTTCTGTTTTGATTGTTATATGTGATGTTCTGATGTTCAATAAAGAGTTAGTGTAGAGTGCCTAGTTAATATATAAGTACATACATCATCCACATCGGCAAAAGGTGGTGGTAAATAAGCGTGTGCTTTATTTACAAAGTATGCATATTATCGCCATGTGTAAAACTATTTACGAGTTCAAAAAACTGTGGACACGAAGCTAGTTGTTATAGGTGGATCGATTTAACTACGAGGCAGACAGAATTGACGTGACGAGGCTTTAGCGGGAACGGGACGAGAAACTGCAATAGGCTTAATTAGTCAGTCATATCAGATCGATCAAACTGCAGCTCTTTTGAAGTTGGCAATAACAAGGAAGTTTATACTAGTAAATGGGGCTACGGGAACTAACATATATGTATGTATACCTACGAGTATGTACAAACTTACTATTTGACGATAGAGCCTATATCTTATTGTTAGTATGTACTAGAACTGAAAGTACAGGCTTTTACGTTTATTCACAACGAAGTTATAAGGGGGTCGAAATGGCCTGAACTGTTTCGAGAAAAGGATGGTACGGCCTCGACTTGGCGGAGGCACTACCATGCCCCCAGATAATATCTGAAGCCGGGAATTATGACGTTTTAAAAAAAGGCGAGAATTCAAGATTTATACAGCTGTGTAATTTTTTTACATTTAGCTTTGTGTTTTATGATTGTAGTAGAGGAGCAAGTGCGACTATTTTACAAAACAGCCTTAAAAAGGTAGGAAAACGAGCAATTAGGTCACCTGTTGGTAACTAATCATAATCACCACTGCCCTTAGACCCCTTCAACACCTAGAAGATGGGGAATTGGCGATGCGTGGCTACCCTAGAGTGCTAAATAAGATGCCTCTCGTAACCGTAATTATCTGAACTTTTTTACTCTCTGCACAGGGATTTATTTAGGTTTATAGAGGCAGAATTAACTGATAAATAACCTTCACCATGCCGATGGCAATCGGTTAAACATCAGTTGTGATAAACACTTAATATTTAATAAAGGCTAGAACTAATTTCCATATCGACATCGACATTGAGTGTCTGATTTTTATTTCTTCATCAAATGAAAAGAGCAATAGCTACAATGTAGCGCCGATAATGCATGTGTTCATGTAGTAAACAGGTAGATTTAGGTAGCTAGGTAGATATTGCTGAAATCGCGCTAGATTACTTTAGAAGTTCGGTAATGCTGTTTATCAAGATAATACCAAATTTCCGTTTATGTAATTAATTCGTATAGGTTGCAGCCTATTTCAGTAACACCAGGAATGCGTCCGCCAATTTAATAATATGATAAATATAACTATGGTGACTATTCAAAACCACAATATGCGAGATGACTCAACAAGCTTCAATGTACTGCTAACGGTTGCAAACCGCTAAAGAAATGGAGATCTGACTGACAAAATTAAGGAAGGACATAACGAATGAAGTTATTAGCCTAAATCGACCGCACAGGACCAAAGATTGTCGATCATTTGGAGCAGAGTTCATTGATATCATGTTATTGGCAGTAGACAATAACAATGGTATTGTAGTAGGCATAGTAGGCATCGATCCGCGCCGGTCCGTACCAGGGGCCGGCCACTCACCTCGCCTTTCCTTTACTAGAAGGGCCCGACAGGACACCAAGGAATCGTGTCATGTCTTAACACTATAAAGCTCGACCCTGTTCAAGTTTATGATGGCTTCAGTTTACCACCAACGGCAAAACTTCGGTATAACCACGTCCACCAAAATTTGATTCTCTTTGCTATGTGTTTGAACTGCGAAATTTAGAGGTATACGACATCGCTACTCGTTATACGACTCGCATTATAGATATATCCGCGTATTCTCTTCAACCCTTTTACCTTGAATATGGATATGGGCTATAGGTAGGTACTTAAATTTACATATAGATAAAACCATGTGCCCTGGCGCAAAATATTCAGTTTCCCTTACGTTAAATAGCCAAGTATTATGCATGCAAAGTGACGGTGGGCCGACACCGAAAAGAGGTCAGAAGTCTAATAAATTAAATGGGTTAGCAAAAGAAGGGTGTAAGATTTCCGTGTTCAATTCCATCAATGTACAGTGAAGTTAAGAAAGAGTATTCAATGAACACATACATGCAAAAAGATGCGTATGTGTTCGAATGTGGTGCGCAAAACACATAGCACGAAAGCGATGACCGTGTTTTATAAAAGAAACTCAAATGATTATTCAAAATAATCTTAACTTAGAAATAAATTAAGAAAAAGCAGCGAAGATCTACAGTTTTTAAATCTTACCATAAAATTCTAGGAACAGGTTTTTCTTGCTAACACTGTAATCGATTTTACTATCGTGGTAACCTAGGTAACCCTTTCTTACGTAAATCCAGAGCTAGAGGTTGACATAACCATCTATAGCATGCATTAAGAATTTAAATTGGCTCGTAACTCATGACTTGCTGAGCGGATGTGATTAATTAAACATAGAAACAAAACGAGGTTTTGACTTCAAACAAATGTTAACAGAATTTGTCAACTTTCAATAAAAAGTTAGCATAACAATTTTTTTTGCAAATAAGTACCCAAATTTGAAGTAACATCAAGAAATCAATACATCTAAAAAAAACAAACAAAAGGTCACGGCATTCAACTGATAAATAAAACAAGCAGAATCAATAAAAAGACAATTAAACTTACAACGTTCACTATTTAAATAGACCGGAGTAACATTTGCATTGCTTACTAGCCTTTAAACAAACCTACTAAAACTTATAAAGTTGACATCGACCGTTCTTATCAGAAAATCTTTCGCTTCGTAGCTCTATGAACAGATTTAAGTTTTATTGCCGTAATAGGGGCCATTAGCGAAGTTGAGCGTTTCCACACGGGCAAACCCCCGTTAAGCTACGGAGAAGTGCAGTCACCTTTCAGGCCTTCTAGGAACATGTTACCACATATTCCTTCGTGGAAATCGTTCCACACTTTTCTATAGAAAATTGCAAATTTCTACATCAAGTTTGTTTAAAGCCTACTTCAAAATTATGTTCCCAGAAGCGAGTGAAACAGGTGTAACGCAATCTGACAAAAAAGATAAAATTAAGCCAAAATGATAACCTTTACATTAGGGCGAGATTAAAAACGCAATCGCGAATATAGCTACATACCTAAGTGTGGATAATACACATCACACCTACATGCACATGTATTGTAGACGACGTGCAGTCTAGACATACAAGAGGTGTCGGCCCTTTGCCTATGAGAACATAAGCAACCAGACATCCGTGCAAGGCGGCATGGGGCATAAATTAGGGTAGCATAAATAGCAGGGCATTAGGCCTTTTCAGCTTATTGAGTTGTTACTTAAAATTTCGGATGTTTAGGTAATAGTTTTAGTGATGTCCGGTGACTCTGAAAAAAGTCCAGGTGGTGAAAAGATCGACGCGCTAAACGACAGCAAAGGTAAGTAAAATGAAAGAAAATTACTATAGTATCAAATACCTAGGCAATGTTTATCGCTGTGCGGTGCACCAACTCTTAAAGCAATGGTTCAGTTCAATGAAATTCGAACTACTTCGCAATGTGATTTATAAGGTCATAGAACCCATAATCTTGGAGAATATTGATGATCGTTTTATTAGTTTTTTCATCGGGCCCTTGAAGAATAAAAGCACGCAAATTATCATCCTATACAAACATAAATGCGGTCTTTAAATTTTCGGCAAAAATATGTTAATTCGTGATGCCTTTATGACGTAAACTGGAAGAGATTTGGTGCGATCGAAGCATGATACGAGAATGGTAATAGTCTTCCAATGCCCAAAATATTGGGCCTTTGCACGATATCGTCGGCAGTTCAAGTCTGACCGTCGCGAAGCCCGCAGGCTGCGCCCATTCACAGCCACAACAACAAGCCAGTTCCGTAACCATGGTGACAGCGAGCTTGGCTTACGGGGGAGCGATTACAATCAGATAGCAATTAGTGATATTCATCGAATTTTTCGTTAACTAGCAAGCAAATCCGTGGATGATCACCGAAACCACCGTAAGATGTTATGGTGGAAACAACTAGAGAGTGCACAGGAATACATCATGATGATTGAAATGGAAGAACAAAGGAAGGAAGAGTACATAAATAACGCGACGGTCACGTTGACACTCCCGATTCCCATTAGAGATCCAGTGTTGCAAGACAATCTGCTAATAGCAAATTTAGAACAGGTTAAATCGTTGCAAGCCACTCTATTCCCTATTTGCAATAAAGGTAATCTTTTTTCGGAGTTCACAGCAGAAAACTTGATTTAATAATACATATTATAACACAAGGAAACAAGCCTCACATTAAATAGGTACCTAACCTACTGAAGTAATAAATAACGATGACAAGCGATTTTTTAAAACGGTCTTTGTCGGCGCGTCGGTATTCTGTTCAATACTATTTTCGGCTTGAAAGGGGTAGAAATTCACGTAAAAGTAACTGGACGTTTTGACGTTAGCAACAATTTTATAAAGCTACGTTTAGACTACGACAGAAATTCCGACATAAATGTCTGTACTGTTTACACTTGAACGTATTTTTGGTGTCTGAGTAGTGTCTATTCGCAAGTGTACGGAAGTAGTGTCCGAGCTGTTCACACGCCAACCAGTTAGTGATTACTCGGTCATCATGGATAAACGTCGTGCAGCCGCTATTGCTACTATTGTAATAAAAAATCGAGAAAGACCAAAACGCAAAAGAAGTATTTGGGTACATCAATTCCCAAGTACTAGTATAATTTTCCTCACTTCCTTGTCCACTCTTTTTTTTCTCATTTTTCTTATTTCATTATTGAGTTGTGTCCTTAAGTTATGAAATTTTCTTCTTATTTCTGTGGAGGTAGTTCTAAATTCTTCTGCTAAACTTTCCAACGCCGCCTGCTTTTTTACTCTATTTTCAAAATCACTAGATAAAACATTCCAAAGCTCTGGTAGCCCTTCTACAAAAATTATAAGGTTTTTTGTGGCCTCCTTGCTCCACGTAAAACTCATTTTGTGTACTCCAACACGGTGCGGTGTATTGAAAATATCAAACCTGTTCGAAAACTTTTCGAGTACACTAGACACTTGGACACAACGTGTTTACACAGCGACTGATGCGACACTAATTAAAGTGTCACAATAAATTTTGCAATTGGAGACACTCGTGTTCATACAGAGACACTCGATGTATACATTGAGTGTACGGTGTATAGTGTCTTAGTCTAAACGTACCATAAGAAAATAATAAAATATCTAAGTATTCTTTTTAACCCGCGAGTGGTTCCAATACTATTTTCAAACCCTGACGTAACACTGGGGGGTTCCAATAACGACAGTAACGAATATAAACCTAATTAAGTTAAGTAAGTACCTAAAAAGGTATTAAAACGGGCATACAAAATTGTTGAAAATGTATTTGGCCACATTTGGCCAAAAATGTGACAGTTGCAGCAAATAAACAAATCTAAATCTTGCTTAGATTTAACGTTTTATTGTCGTATCTATATAGATACTAGAAGGAAAGACCAATTTAGGACGCGTTCAAGCGTTTTCATGAAACCAATTAATTCGCGATAATTCTTAGCCAATCTAGAGATATTTATTCAAAACTGGTTGAACTTTTTTTATGTCAGGGTTTCTAACTTGCTTACTTATGTAACCCCCAGTAATTAAACAGTAGTATTCGCACTTGCAAACATTTTTCTATCATGACATTTTTAAGTTGATGGAATTTTTATAATAATTTAGCTAATAATTTTTATCTCACAGGAACGTTTATATCAAACTTTCTTCAAAACAATATAAAAACGAATCAGTTTGAAATAAATACTGACATTAAGACATTTCGAACTACCGCTAAATTAAAAGAACCACGTGATCTTTTTGCACTTCCAAAAGAACTGGACTGTCCGCAACAAGCTCCAAGATGGCCAGCAGAATGCCAAGTTAGTAAACATCTGTTCAAATTGAAATTTATAATACTTCTTCATAATTATTTTTGTCTAGCTTTTATCTTCCTTTTGTTCGCGTAGGTAGTTGACGAAAGAATACAACACGTAACGTGGAGTCCAGCGTCACCAGAACCCTATTATGTACCTACTGGAAAAGAATTACGTCCACAACCTGTCGGTGAAGAAGCTGGAACAGTCATTTTTCAGTATTATCCAATGAGTGCCGTAAATTACGTGAGCAATTTAGTATTAAGGAAATAACATCGAGGCAAAATTAAACATATTTTCCAAGAGATGTGGACTGTGATTGCCTCATCAAGCTTCCATGATATAAATTTTGTTTTGAATGCAACCTCGTCTACTAATATCGGGAGCTCATTCAAGTTAACCACGGTCTATATCCCGTGGTATGTGATTACCCGTAAAGCACTAATTAAAAATTATTTTATTAATATCGTCTTTAAAATATGTGGTTTCATTTCAGTTTAGCCGCTCTACTGTAGGAGGTTCAAGACTTTTTATATCTGCATGTGCCACAGCAAACGGTGATGACGAATTGAGATTCGAATCCAGATTCGAAAGTGGAAATTTAGCAAAAGCAGTCAAAATTACATCTGCTTATTACGAACTCCATCTCAGAACTGATCTTTACACAAATAGGCACATGCAATGGTTCTATTTTAAAGTCACAAACACAAAGAAGCAAATGACATACAGGTAATCTATTCAGAAAAACAAACTAGGTTATGCATTGCCAGCGTACAACCACCCACTTAACATTTATCCAGACGAAATATCTCGATTCTAGGTTTTCGATCGTGAATTTATCGAAGGCTGAAAGCTTATACAACGAAGGCATGCGACCTTTATTATATTCAACGAAAGACGCTAACTTACATTCAATCGGATGGAGGCGATGTGGCGATAACATCGCATACTATAAGAATGACCCGACGTAAGTACCTTAACTAATTCTGCGATAAAAGTGGTAAATAACCCCGACAGCAAAAATTTTCGTTCTATTTACAGATGTGAAGAAGAAGAACAATTTCCAAGCTACACTTTAACGTTCAACATTGAATTTCCTCATGCAGATGATGCCGTATATGTCGCACATTGCTACCCGTATACATACTCTGACTTGCAGGAATACTTATCTAGACTGCAGTCACATCCAGTAAAATCAACCTTCTCTAAACTGAGACTGCTCTGTAGAACTTTAGCCGGGAATAACGTGTATTATTTAACCATCACCGCACCTCCTAATGCAAATGAAATCGAGCAAAAGGTGATCGTTAATTACATTTAATTTATCATCGATGCATGAGGTCAGGACAGAAATGAAATGAAAAAAATGACTTTAATTTGCAGAAAAAGAAAGCAGTTGTAATAACGGGACGAGTTCACCCCGGAGAAACTCCTTCATCATGGATGATGAAGGGTTTCATAGATTATTTGACTGGTGACTCAAACCAAGCCCGCGAGTTGCGTGAAAAGTTTATATTCAAACTTGTGCCTATGTTAAACCCGGATGGCGTGAGTAATTGCCCTAGATTTTATTCATTTCACACAAAACCTAGTGACATATTGTTAACAGTTTACAAATATTCTAGGTAATCGTTGGCAATAATCGGTGTTCGCTGACCGGAAAGGACCTGAACAGGCAATACCGTACTGTTATTAGAGAAACATATCCACCAGTTTGGCATACTAAACTGATGATACGGAGGTAAAATTTTTAGAATTATCTATGATCAGGATCAAATGATTAACCTGATGGAAGGTAAATGGTCTCGTACTCGGTACTCGTAATTTTCAGATTACAGGAAGAATGTGGTGTTGCAATGTACTTAGATTTACATGCACACTCCCGAAAACATAATATATTCATTTACGGATGTGAAAGCAGAAGAAACTGTGACAGGAGACTGCAAGAGCAAGTTTTTCCACTAATGCTTCACAAAAATGCTGCGGATAAGGTATCAATTAAACAGCTGACGTAGGTATTCAAATTATCTAGTACTCAACTAATACACCTTGTTAATACTTCCGATCTTTTCAGTTCTCTTTTGAAAACTGTAAATTCAGAATTCAACGAAGTAAAGAAGGAACCGGTAGGGTCGTTGTATGGATGCTAGGGGTAGCAAACAGCTATACTATGGAAGCGTCATTTGGGGGCTCAGAATTAGGTAGCAGACTGTCAACACATTTTTCAGTTCAAGATTATGAAAGTCTGGGAAAAACCTTTTGTGAGACATTACTCGATTTTTACGACGAAGATCCAAGCAAAGAAAGACTTAGGACGAAAATTGTAACGAGATTACTGAAAGAAGGTTCAAACGCTGATGAACCTACTAATATTGACCTTTCTGATTATTCGAGGTACGGATAGACAAAAGGAAAACTATAGTTATCTTCTCTAAAACATTTAACAACTTTAAATCTAATTTGCAGTGATGAAGGTGATACATCAAGCAGCAGCTCGGAATCTGGAGCTCTAAGAGGGCCTCTTGAAGTAATGCAGCCTGCCCCACCATCTTCCCCAATCTTGCCCAATATCAACAGAGACATTAATGACGTGAGTGTATAAAATAACAATGTTTGTTTTTAATAAGTCAAAGGCAAAGCATACAAAATATAATGAAACCAATTGCCGTTTCCAGCAACCAAGACGGCAAAGAATAAAGTTGGAAAAAATAAACAAAATTGAAAAGAAGAAAACAAAACGAGAAACTTTACAGGTAGTAAAGTTTCTTAATGCAGCAATATATCCAAAAGACGGTTAATCAAGCACATACCTAATTTAGGTACCATTGAGGCAAACTTATGTTTCCAGGTTTCAAGAGCTACCATTGATCTCACGTCGGACGCAATGACGGATGCATCTTCAGATGAATCGGGTGAAGAAAATCTCAGCCCAGTGAAACGAGTACAGAGATTACTACATTCATCTAAATCTAAGCCTAGGAGAAAGAAGAAAATGCCACCAGAGCTCAAAATTATACCAGCACCGGTAAGTAAAGAATGTTAAGTTAGACAGTAAAATTAATTGGCTAAACATTTAAACCTAATGTCATATTTATCTTCCAGACTAGTGATTCTCCATATCATTCAGATAAAGAAAAGAAGTCTGCTCACAGCAGGCGCCCTCGTAGCGTCTCCATGTTCAATGAACCTATTGAGAAACCAAAGCTAAATCCAGCCTCATGGCATCAGTTCCGGTGTTTACCTCCACCTAAGTAAGTCACTTAAAATAAGGTAAGGTACGAGTATAAACCTAGATTTTTACAAATAGGAAGTATTAAACAAAATGGCGCAACTTGTCACGTTGTGGTAATGTATGATTATGGGATGGGTGGTACACGAATGTATTTTAGCAATTCGGTTCTCAGCATAGCAGTGCCGTATCTCGCTCCTAAGTGGTTTTACTTCAGTGAGCAAATCGTAGAATTTAATATCAATCAGGAAATTACTTACATGCAATAAATTGTATTGACTACCAAAGTTCCTCTCAATATACTTTTAGATCTAAAACTGTAAACTAAGACTGATTCGAAAACTACACTGCTACACTCAAAAATACTTTCACCACCAGGTATTTGTCAGAAAGCAAAAACAGAAATACGCAGCCAGCAGAACTACAGGTGAAATTGAACCTGCTAAAGAGAAATGTTTGGACGGGAGTTTTGGCTGATGATAAAGGGCCACTGTCCTGGGGTATATCGAGCTTTGCCATGAACTCTTACTTTACAGACAGCGAGGCACTGTTAAGGTAATATTAGATCAGAAGAGAAAAGTATGATGAGATGATAGTTTAGCTATTTCGACTGTACATTCAATTACATTACACATTACTAGATAATAATAGTAACAGAAAAATCATTGTTTACAGATCATGTTCAAAAAAATTGGAAGAGCTAGAAGGTGAGAGGAAAAAGAATAAAGAAGATAAGAAAAAGAAAAAGTCGAAAACGAAAAAGATTTCTCTGAAGGTGCCAAACTCCATTGATGATGTTACAGAATCTAATAACAAAACAAATAAAAACTGGAAGAAAAAGGGGAAGTAAGTAATAACAAAACTTTATATTTTATTTGTTGAAAGGTCGATTTAGACAAAGACTATTTACACTATTTACAGCCGCCTAAAATGCGGCGCCTAAAAAAATGCTCCGTATAAACACTGGCACGGAACGGAATAGAACACAAGTCTATTTTTCGGCGCTAGTGACCTCCGCCCGCGTCTCTCGCTGCCACTCTCTCTCGGTTGTGGCGGCGTGCTAATGACTGGCACTGAAAAGGCACCGTGTAAACGGTTTGGTGGTCACTGATGGCGAGATTTAGGCTGCTGAAAATAGTCATTGTCTAAACGGTCTGAAGATGTGACGGTGCCATTTTTAGGCGCCGTAATTTAGGCGGCTGTAAATAGCCTTCATCTTAATCGAACATAATGCTTTTTTCAGACTCAAGCATACAAAATCAGAAGGATCTCCTTACATGAATAATCCAAGTTTTACTGATATACCCCGAAACACAAACCAGACATCGCAAAAAGGAAATATCCCAGACAATAAACAAGCAAAGACTCGATTTAGGAAAGGGGCTTTTGTTACTACAGCTGTACAGAATAAAAAGGCCACTAAAGTAAATAATTCAGTACTATCTGACAACTCTGATACAGATGACTCTATTCAATCAACAAAGAAGGTGAAGAAAAAACCAAAAACTGCAAAGCCTAGACTACGAAAAGCTGCTACAGAAATCAAGAGCAACAAAAATTGACCCTTCATACAATTGTTAAAGTTGGCTTCAGCTACCGTGCAATTTTTTGAGTCACAGGTCCACACATTACCACGACACAATACCTTAGAGCGAGATTCTCTCTATCTCTCTAACAAATAAGCGCGTTCGCTGAGGATGGCCGCATAGTCAATCCGCAAGTCAGTCTAGTCGGCCATCCATAAAATTACGTCACAAGTTTAGGTGGAGCGAGAAACAAGAAAAAAATTACGATTTTCATAGTAATGACTGTGATTACTAATGAGTGTAGTATTTGTGAGGTGACGTTGGTTTAAAAAATAATTGGTGTGACGTAATCATAGATGGCCCCTAAATTTTAATAATGTTCAAAACTGGTTTGCTACACAGAATTTAAATGTACTTACCTTCATAAAGCCGAGTTATTCTTTATCAATTTTAAACTAGATAACCATTGCTACAGTTTAAAACAAAATTCTTTAAATGTACAAGTATATGCAGCCTACATTGTGAAGCAACCGGTGTATTTAATTTTGTGTTGGCTGTCATCTGATCTGTATTCCATTTACTACCTATTCAACATGTAGATTAAACAGCATTTCATGTTTTCATTATTAAATATGGTAAACTTATGGCTATTCGCTTGGAATTCGAACCATGGGGCCAACCAGTATAAACACAGTAGGGGTTAGGGACCAATTGGCTGTGTTCATATCCCATAAGAGATTCTTGTCTTGGTCTTGTTATGTTTAAAACACAGCATGACTAGTTATGACTTAGTAATTTGCAGCTAAATTGGCATGAAGGGGACAATGCAAAAATATCACACTTTGCTAACTTTTCTGTTTAAAAAATGTGCTTGCATTGAGTCATAGTAGAAACATAAATTCATCTTTTTTCTCAAGACTTGTGAGATGTGGTGTCCATGACACAATTTAAATTAATTTGACATTAGATCAATCTAGTCTATTAAAAAAGACTACTCTTATGGTTTGTTACATAAAACATACAACTAAAATAATTATTGTCATAATAAGGAAATCAGTAACATAGTATGTATACCTTTTATATATTAACATAGATGAAAAAATTTAAAGGTAAAAAAATACTGAATCTACCTATCTGTAATTTATATACAATTAGTTTGTGAATTAGAAGTAATAAAGTAGGCTAACAACCTGTTGGAAAGCTGTTGGCCGATTGGTGCAATATTTAATGTCGAAGGAAATCAACTCTAATTAGAAGACGATAGCAATGTAATATTGTATACCATGTATCATTACAGATTTAGCTGGAATATATTAAGGCATTTTGTAGAAATGTTACAGAATACATTACTGAAATATTGATACAAGTATTATTTATTTAGAGCTCAAAGATAAGATAACAAGTTATCAAAAACCTATTTATTTCATAATTACAGAGTTACATAAGTAGTTTCATAGTACAATACAAAACTGAAGATTGTTTTAGCAAGGCTTTGTGTTCCAATGTAATTCAGAAACCTGCAAGGACTTGGTTCACTCCTCTCATATACACACAGAGTACTTTTTATAGACTGTCAGATACATTCTCTGACACTGTCTGTTTATTTTGACAAAGTAAAATTATACTTTTATCGACTAAAATATCAACCGCCAGTTCTAAGCAAAAAATCCGAGACAAGATTGATAAGGTTATGTTATTAAGAACATAACGGTTCATATGTAAGTAAACAACGGAAAAAGTGCAATTACTTACGTGATTAAATGCAAATTATAGATTTTGAAAGGCTGGTAATTTGCTTATTTGATAAACTTTGCTTATCCTTTATGTCTGGGTATTCTTCCCATTGAGAAAAACTAAAACATGTTCAAGAAACTAACTAAAGCAAAGCTTTAGCAAGCAGAAACAGAAAGAACTTTGAGCTTTGACTTTGTGTACTTAGACAATACAGTTGACATTGACACTGACGGAAGAACAAATTTGACAGAATGTTTTCTTCTGGCCAAAAATTTTGAGCATTTGTGACATAAAACAATATAACTTAAATTAAAACTTTAAGAGTGCTTTTTCTGGAAAAAAACTATAAATTTATTAATCTTTGAACTAAAGGATGAAATAAAAGTGTGTTTTAACCGAAAAATATCATATATATTATTTCGTCTGTGTAAAACTGCGGTCACACCTCTAATGCTACGGCCACATTAGCGGCATTAGGCGAAGGTTCGCCTTATCGCGGCATGTGTGGACAGACAGTTCGCTTTATCGCGAATCATTCGGGCGAACTCGAACTGTGTTCGGGCTCCTGTCGGTATCTAGCGCACATCAAGGGATTTTATCGTTACAGAGTTCGTGTTCGTGCAAGTGACATTTCAATAATTATTTACAGTCATACAATAGAAGGCAAACGCTGCCTCTATCTTTTCGTTTCTTTGAGATCTTGGTTCATTTTCCCGCCAAATAAGGAGTTGCGCGACATAGTTCGCCCGATGTTTTTATCGCGATAAGTTCGTCTAGTGTGGCCACGTATTTCGTGGTTACACGAACTCGAACTTTTTATCGCGACAACGCGACACGAACCTTCGCCCGCTAATGTGGCCCGGAGGTAAGGTAAGGGGCACACGTTAAGCGGAAGGCGGTGGCGGAAGTAGAAAAAAACCGTTTTCAATTTTCGTTAACGTATATTATTACTTAAAAAATTAGCACATTCAGGTAGTCTCGTGCTATCTAATTTTGGTAAAAAAAAGTTAATCCCATGGATTTTTTAACACACATTAGTTAGCCAACTGGTTTGCGTTAAATTTGAAGACGCCGAGCAAAAAGAAGCAGTAACTGGTGTTGCGGCGGAAAAAGCCAATATTCTTAGCTCACCGGCCGCGGAAAACTGTAACGCGTTACTGACTCTTGCTCCAGCTGATGTGTATCCAGGGGTTTGAGGATCCCCGGTGATTGGATTAAAAGTGCTGCAACGGGCTTTGGCTAACAAGCAAGAGGTCACGTTCGTGTAGAATCGAACATTATCGGCATCAAGCGTAATGTGAACCCCAGTTCTGGCTTCTCGAGTGCACTGAGTAATCTGAAATCAAATAATATGTTACATACAATGTCGCTACAGTTTCATTTAACAATTTCTCATGATAGTGTTCGCCCTTTGACACATACCAAGTTGATAGAATTGGTCCTTCTGAGACATCGTACAAAATCACAATAACCCATAAAGCAACCTGAAGGTTGAACGTTTAAAGCTGAAGTCGATAAAGTCTGAAAAAAAAATAGCTAGGTAAATTATATACTAATCGCATTGTCTACATCAAGGCAGTTTTTTTGATGGAATAGGGTGGAAAACGAGCAAGTGGGACAAACGTTACTCTAATTGAATGGACACAGATCGAAGTTTCGAAGAATACTATCAAGTATATGGTCTTTGGGTTCTTAGCTTATTTGCCGCCTACTATAGGTAGCTATACTAAACTGGCTATCAAGTTGATTCCTACCGCCAAAGCTGTAGCACAAGCGGCGTAGGTTGTGTTAACGAAATATTGAGTAGCACAGGTGCTCAACGCATTCAACTCTTGAGGACCCTGAAATTTAAAGAATGGCTATTAGTAAAAATAGGTACTTAAGCAGACGCAAGTTGGCAATCTTTTTTACGGATCAATACTTACTTCAGGCATTGAGGTAACACTGGAAAAACAAGTGATACATGCATCTCTCAAAGTTACATTAGTTGGTTGGGCTGTACTGCATACTATATTCAATAGGTTTTGTAGTTGCGCTCTGTATAAAAAAAAAGAAAAAGTGATTTAAAACCCACCTATTATTTTATTTTAACATACAAAGCGATTTATATCTTTGATTGTTTAAACAAAATTGAAATACCCATTGTTAGGACAAAGTGCCGCCAACTTTTGATTTTTCCATTGTAAAATTTTATTTTTCACATCACTGAAATCAAATATGCCACTAGATGATGCACCAATCTGTAAAAATAAAATTTATTAGTGCAAAAAAATATAAAGGTAAAAAAATGTTTCCAAGACACTTATTAACCAGCAAAATCTGACCTCGCTAAAATTTAAATGATTCTGTTGCTTCCATTGCAAAATATTGTTCTTGATTTCGTTTATATCAACAAATGTGGCGCTTATTTCAATCTGTCAGATAAACCGAAAAAAAACGTTGATGAAAAATACAAATATTAGAGGACTTCAAGAAAAATATAAACAACGTTTTTCATAAGGCTCACGGTAGAGAAGCCAATATTTTGAGCTTATACAAATTATGCCTATTCACTAGTAGGTATTTAAAATAATATAGTTTTAAATAAAATGTCACTTACAAAAAATATTAAACTCCAATAATAGTGACCTTTTTTCATTTTAAAATGCTTAGGTGTTTAATGCAGTGTTAACGTGTCACATATTCAGTAACATCAGCGAAAGTGAAAAATGGATAAAGCGTTTCACAGGAAATAAAGTGTAAAACGTATTGTAGGCGCTAATTTGGTAATAATCATACCTACGCTACATAAGCGTTACTCGCGGGGTCATTCGGCGGAACTATTTTGAATCGCGCTTCAAAATTATAATGCACACTGTTTATACATGTAACTAGCTGTTGCCAGCGAGTTCGTCTGCAAAGAATTCGTTTATCGCTATCCCGCGGGAACTACGTACTTTTCCGGGATAAAAAGTAGCCTATGTGCTATTCCAGACTTTTCTCCATCTATGTGCCAAATTTCATCTAGACCCGTTGGGCCGTTCTGGCATGATTGAGTAACAAACAATCATCCATCCATCCATCCATACTTTCGCGTTTATAATATTAGTTAGGTATCATTGAATGCAAAACAATGAGTTCCTATACACAACGTTGCCGCTGGTAACAAGCGGTAATTGGTATTGTCTAAAAAAAATACCTATCCTTTTTATATATTTTTTGGATAGAGAAGTCAAATTATAAGAAACTAATTTCAATATTTTATCATATAAGGGTGCGACCAAACCGCCGCGTATACGCAGTGACGTGTCGTATCCATCACGTTTTCTCACCGTTTCTTCATACATTTTGTTGCGATTCCGTAACGTCACCGTTTTTTAAGCGGCGGTGTGGTCGCACCCTCATTCACTATTTTTTTAATATTAATTATTGAAAGTATTTTGGTTGATGACGTCATAGTTTCCTCTGCCCCTGCCACAAATACGCTTATTTGATAAATTGATCATAACATGTATGTGTAGCAGTGGCATTAATGTATTTTCTATCTGTGGTGAAGTTGAGAAACTGTCATTAGTAGTATTGTATGACTGTAAATAATTATTAAAATGTCACTTGTCAAAATTGATGTATATTTCAGAAATTTTAAAGTACGAAGTACGATTTAACTTTCACAGATAAGGACAGGGGGGGTGCGAGTCGGGTTACCTCCGCGTGTGGTCAAGAGCTGCGGTTCGTTTTTGGATCCGTCCGAGGGGAAGAGCAGTGCTTGGTCCGGTGCACCCTGCCTGGGCTTCGGTTAATGATTTCCTGGCAGATTCTGAGGGATATCATTATCCGTTGGCTAAGAGCCCGATAGGGGGGGTCTTTTACCATATTACCGTACAAAGTTGCCGACATTATGTCACAAGATTTTTGAAAATTGAAAGCCTTACGGCCGCCATTGAAGGGAAGAAGAAGTACGAAGCAGTGCTGCCAGATGGGTTTTACGTTCCTTTACGCGTAACTTTTTTTTTTATGCGAATAGGAAGGCAAACGAGCAAGAGGGTTACCTGATGGTAAGCGATCACCACTGCCCATAGACACCCGCAACCCCGGAGGGATTGCAGATGCGTTGCCAATCTCGGGGGCTAAAATGAAATGCCTCTTGTGCTCGTAATTTCCCCGGCTGTCTTACTCTCCACACCGGAACACAGCAGTGCAAGCACTGCTGCTTAGCGGCAGGATTAGCGAGTAAGATGGTGGTAGCTATCCGGACGGACCTTGCACAAGGCTCTACCAGCTCTTAAAAATAGTACGCAAATTCATGTTTGAGTTTGCAGTGCAACATTTAGTGTAAAACTGCGCTTTACTTAAACAAAGGCTTAAAAAAAAAGTACCCATCTGGCAACACTGGTACGAAGTGACATTGACCCAAGGTGGGCCCAAGCCTTTCGGCCGCCATTAAGGGAGAATAGAGAGGAATAAGTACGTAGTGTAGACACTTCTTGCATGAACACGAACTCTGTCGTCGTAAAATCCTTTGATCTGCACTAAATACCGACAGAAACCCGAACACAGTTCGAGATCACCCTAATGATTTGCGATAAAGCACACACACATTGTGCCACGATAGGGCGAACCTTCGCCGAATCCAGCTAATGTGGCCGTAGCATAATAGTTCGCACTTAATCGCTCACATCATTAATTAGAAAATGAGAGGAACGGTGTACGAATTTAATGAGATAATATTTTGGAGGTAGGTAGCTCTCCTGATTTTAGGTAACGGTTGTTAGTTCGGGGAAATCCCCACAGTTTTTTTTTAGACACGCCAACAATGTACGTCCCAAAACATGTGGTCTGGAATTTACAATCTGGTGAAATGGGCCCTGTAATTTGTATCCTCTCGCCCGTTCTCGCCGCTTATAGTAGGCGGCAAATAAGTAAAACGTGGAGGGGATATGCGCAGTGTGAAAAACAACATCATTTTCGTAGAAAGATAATGCTATAGAATGCTGGATATCTTCTACTCACTCGCACAAGAAAAGGAGAAAAAATTACTAATTGCTAGTGACAAAGAAAGACAGAGCTTGTTATTTTCTGTCCCTCATCGCGTGCCGGTTATTTCTTGTTTTGCAATTTGAATTGCAAAACAAACTATGACCTTCGTCACGCGAGATTCGGGCGTTTGATATTTTTGCTTATTTTTCTCAAAAAATTTAGGCCTGATCAAAAACAATTGTGAACACGGTCAATTCCGTGATTATTATATAATGGTGCAGTGCAGTGTCCTGGGGTGTAGGAGCAACAGCGAAACGAAAATTAATGGATTATCTTTTCACTCGTACAAACACAACAAAACGTAACAAAAACAACCAAAATGTTTGATTACTTACGTAAGTAATCAAACATTTTGGTTGTTTTTGTTACTAGAACCCATGTTTCACTTGCTGCGGTTCGTGGGTGTGATTCTTTTTAGTTGACATAAACATACAATCGTGCTACAAGATAAGTTATGTGTTATTTTACGTATTTTCAAAAAGGATATGTAACATAACCTCAAAACTCAGTGTTGCCGCTTATTTCTTGTGAATATTACCCTGTTTGCGGGGTAAATAGATTAGATTATTTATATCAAATTAATCAAGAAATTTACTTCTTGATTTTTAATGTTTACTTTTTACGTTTTACCGTTAGAAATTTAATTTCTAAACGACACTGAAAATTAGAACACAGAAAAATCCGAAAAGTAAAGCTATGGCCGGGAATCGAACCCGGGTCCTCGTCATTCCGTGACGCGTGCTACACCCCTATACCACCCATAGCAGGTTAAAAGTAAAGCTATGGCCGGGAACCTGCTATGGGTGGTGTAGGGGTATAGCACGCGTCACGGAATGACGAGGACCCGGGTTCGATTCCCGGCCATAGCTTTACTTTTCGAATTTTTCTATGTGTTCTAATTTTCAGTGTCGTTTAGAAATTAGATTATTTATTTAGAGTAGTAGTAGCAGTAATGGTAAAGTATGATGTAATAATCTTGAATCTGAATACAGATTTCCTTTTTTCAGGTTTTGCGGTGCAAAGCAACGCCTGATTCAATAAATTATCGAAATGATACCAAAAATACGGGCTGTTGAAATTGACCCAGTAATAAACAGACGCAGCATCATAGATATTCAACACTTGAACTATCACTATTATCAGGAACATACTATAAACGTTGAGATTTTTTTGTACCTATGAATGACCCATGACTGAATAAAAAATGTTCTTGGTTTAATTTTTTTTTCATTGTGCATGCATTTGATCTCAATCACGCCTGATGGTAAGCATCACACATTGAAGACAAAAGTATTTAGTTAAGCCCACCTCTGCTAGTACCACAGCGTTGTAGAGCTGACAGCCCTTTCAGCTGAAAAAGCACCTCTCTTCTTTTAGAACACTCTTCCTCTTGACATGTCATTCAAGTCTTGCACATAAAATGGGGTAAAATCATTAGAGAGGGTAACCCTGATTTTTCAAGGGCATATATTGTCTGTCCCTTTCGGTGACACGCTCAGCCGCCGTCTATTCATCCTTAGTCTAAGGTCTAAGATCATTTTGATTTTTTGACAAGGCGCAGTGGCGCATATCCCCTCCACGTTTTACTTATTTGCCGCCTACTGAAGTGTCTAAAGTATACAAATTATCAGGGCACTTATTTCTAGTCCGCGTATTCCGAACCGTGTATTCCATGTATATTCCGAAAACACGGTAATCGTTTTAAATCGTTATAAACATGACTGAATCTTACTCTTCATTGATTAAATTACCGCTGTCAAATTTATGTTGCCTGCATTGTCAAGTCATTCTTTCATTTTCTTTCGCCGATTGTCGGATTGTGAGATATCGATATCGCATTTAATTTATGCATAGTAAGAATTAAGCTTATCACAATTTCTGTTCTTTTTATTTATTTTTAGTTCCTATCATGATTGAAGGTCGCGCCAATGTAAGTACATATATAATTTTCACACCGCATTTAACTTTCATTCATGTTTCAATCTATTTCTCAATTACCCTCATAACCTGTTTGATATTTCAGGAATTACCAGACTTTCAAGTGTTTCGGACGGTAATAAAATACTGTTTGATCATTATCATAGTGCCGATTATTTCGTTCTTCTTGTCGAAGATTGCTCTTTTCGATGGCTTGCTTCGATTGGACCAAACTACGAGTAGTGTTTATTCCGCGGTTGTGGCCGTGCTAGTTCTGCACGTAACCCTCGGGCTTTACATCTACAAGGCTTACGGCGAAGCAGAAGCGCCGCCATCGAAGCCGGTGAAAAAGGATTAGAATTATCGTACTCATATTTACAGCATCACTCACATATCAAATATTTTCAAAATGGACAATTTATACATGAAAGGCGAGCTACTGCAAGTCCACACTAAAAACTGCGAAGTATTTGAAGGCCATTTCTACAGTATTACTTCTGACAAATCCAAGATATCTTTGTATAATGTCAAAGAGTTGTCTCAAGGCTTTGAGAATGATGGTATAACCCATTACTATAATTCTGAAGTCAGTAACATTGTGAAACTGCAAAAGCCGGACGTTAAAAGTAATTTGAAGATCTCTGAGAAGGAATGCGAGGTGATCATCAACATTTCTAAGAAGTACATATTTATAAATCAAGTGGACAATAGTTTTCATGAGGCACTGGAAGATTTGAATCAGTACAGTTATATTAGCGTCAGTTCAGATGGTGCCACGATGGGTCGCAAATGTAAGATGCCATTTCTTGTGATGGCAACTCCACAACAGGTATACATCTTTGACATAGAAGTTATGCAGTATCATGCCTTTGATGGGGGACTTAAGAAAGTTCTAGAGAGTGAGCACCCAAAAAAGATTGTTCATGACTGCAGAAAGTTGTCTGACTGTTTGTACCATAAACACAATGTCAAACTGGCATCTGTGTTTGATACTCAGGTTAGTATTGTTGACCCTTGTCTTATACTTAAATGAATCATTTTCATTATGTATGTATGAGTGTTGCATAAAATTAATCTCAATAATTATAAATTAAAATGATATTTTTTTTTACAGGTTGGTGATCTTATTATTCAAAGAAACAAACAAGGTCGCTTGCCAGAAACACTTAAATCTTTGTCTGCTTGCCTCAATACCTACCTTGGCCTGCAAACAAATGCTATTGAAGAAAAAGTAAGTTTAATACAAAACAGATAAAGTACTTGTTTGTTAAAACCTGCATACTTATCCATGATCTTACTTTCAGCTTGATATAATCCAGTGCACAAAGAGACCATTGTCAACACCTATAAAAGAAACTCTGGCTAAGAACATAGCCTTCATTCATCGTCTATCGGAAATAATAAATGAAGAGATGATGCTTCCCTTCGTAAGAGGTGTAGAATGCTTTGTGGAAAACCTTCGGTCCAGCGACGACTTCAAAGCATGGGAACTATGCGGCAAACACCACCAACTGCCAAAAGATTTTAAGAGTGCAATTGAGTATTAATTTTAACTGTAAGATCAACACATTCCTGTGACAAATAAAATGTAGTAGTAGGCTTACATTTTTTGTTTTCCTACACCTGTATATCCTTTCCCTGTTTTATTTGCATTTTTGACATCAAAGGACCTTGTCACATGGAGACTTTCAAGCTGCCATTAAACTCATTGGTGCAGAGGTAAAAACAAAGTTGTATAATGTTTAGAGTAATACTGCATAATAAAGGTCCTTAGCAATTTATGTGAAGTGAATGTGCTTCTAGATTTGTGGCATCATAAGTATATCATATTTGGATATAATGGTGCATTTTGTTTGTATTCTGTGCTTATGGTTGATAGACATTAGGATAAGCCTGATGGACTCGATTTTTAAACATACATTATGTAAAAAATATAGCCACCATAATTATGAAACGGCTTGATGTACCTGTGATTGCTGAATGCAAGCGTCTAAGTAGCTTTTTTCTATGTAATTAATATATTTTTGCATTTCGTACTATAACAAGAGATTGCCACGATATTTAGTAAATACTGCATATAAAATAAATGGTTATGATAAATTTTCAAATATTAAAAGTAAAATAAAAAAAAACTTTCAAAATTAGTTCCTAGGTAAAATAATATTACGAATATCATAGGTCGTAAGTAACACCATGTTTCTTAATAATTATGTGGCACTAGTTTTAAGATTGAGATACTATTTTATGAGATGGTTTACACAACAGAGTGAAATGCAATCAAGCAGTATGGATAATACATGTTATAAATGTAACTCGCTCGTAGTGCATTTGGAGCTACAAGCTTATGTGAAACGGTAATGGCGGCTTAATAAATTAACAATGCTTATTGATCTTTCATTTATTGTCTTAATAAAAATAATTATTTGTACTTAAATAACAACATAAAATTCATTTTAAATCACATGGTTGTTGCTAGGTTTCCCTTAAGAATAGATTGGGGTAGAAAGCTAGCCCCTCTATGGATTCATCTCGACACGCTAATCCGAGCCGTTCTGTGGTGTACAGACGCTCCTTCGCTAGCAGAACGGAGACATTAGCTATCTGGGACAGTTTCACGGGCGTGAGGAAGCCATTTTCTTCAAGCTGAAAACAAAAAAACACCCAATAGGAGCATGACACTTTGTTCCTCTTTTGATCATTGATTATTATTACAAAGAGGTTTGTATGCACGGCTGATACACATATAGGAACAGCTGTCTCTTTCTAATTCCGGTTTGGGTACGAGATGTGTGTATGTATGTAGGTACCTAAATAATGACACCAGGAGACTGAAGTAACGAATTATATTTTTAAACATTTTTCCGTCGACAATTTATTGGAAAGTGTATTCGCGAGACCTTGACCGTTCTGGTTGAAGTGACCATTTGGGAAAGCGATTACAGTCACAAGTCACAACAGGCGTGTAGTGGAGGGTTGCCAGGGTAGATATCGCTTACAAAAAAAATTGTTTCACATACCCTGGCAACTCCCCACTGAAAGGCATTGGTCACACTCACAAGCAATTTTGCTGTGGGGCAATGGCCTGAAGGACACTGTACTTAATTCGTTTCAATTCAAAAATTCAACACAGAAGGGAAATTATCTAACAGCAGAAGGCGCAAATGCGACGGCCATTTTTTTTAATAAAGTTCCTAATCGAAATCGGATCAACTAATACGTGAGAACCACCACATACAGACTTGAAAATTCGAGGGCTAAGGTATAAATACCTCATGTGCCAGTACTCAATTTCACTGGCTGTCTTACACTCTATACTATGCCAGAACACAGCAGCCTAAGCACTGCTTGAAATAAAGCTCACTCGCCATCGTAAATTGCAAGAGCTCTTACAAAAGTTTATGAGTTTCATCATTATTACATACCATGGCACTTGTTGTTTTGGCTACCTCCTCATCTCTGTGGTCATTGAGCTGAAGCACGCAAGCTCCACTAGGAAACTTTCGGAGACACATCGGAGCGCCTATCGTCTGAAGAAGCCTGAAAAATTACATACATATGTAGCGACATCTATCTCGCCACATACGAACTAAAAACTGACGTGTACTACATCGTGATATCAAAGTTATCCGAACGAATGAAAATAAATACAAGAACCCGGCAACAACCGTCGGGCAGTAGCCCATCAGACACAACAGCCGTCTGGTCGGAGGATCCACCCTTTTCAATGGTGGATGAGGAACTTTACACCCTGTTCCTCACGGCCCCCAAACATACATGGTTTGACCTGAAGATAAGCATCGTGGTTTCGAACTTGGCTTACCCTTGAGTTTTTAGAATTAATAATGTAATTGCAAGGGAAATATGCTTGCCAATCAATTCAATAGTAATAGGTAGTTGTGGAAATAAATAAATGGGCCAAAAGGTCCAGCAGTGGGACACATAGAACTGAATCGGCAACGGAAGGAGTCATATTAGCTATTGCCCGTCGCGTTGTTGCCTCGGAAGAAACAGGGCCGGTGCAACTACCCAAATAAAGGCTTGTAATGCGACTTACTTGCAAGCATTCAACAAATCTTCTGGTGATATAAGTTCCAAGCCTCTTGCCCTGTTCACTCGACACCATACATCTGACAGAGACATCATGCCTCCACAATCCTAAAAAAATTACAATTATTCATATCTCTGTCGAAATCATTCTAGTTTCATTATTATTTCAACAAAACCTACATACAAAAATCGGTTGTCTATAATGTCGGTTTACGGACGATAGTTTTACGTGATAACGATAAATGGTCGCTTTTGGGGGTAGGCTAAATTACGCCATCTATCGGCACTTGGTTAAATCTCTTTGTATCTATCAAATCAATTTATCGACCCTCAAAGTGAGGTACGCAAAGTGGTTGCGACAACAAGCAACAGATGTCGCTATTTGCGACACACACTGACGTCAGCAACGTTTGTATGCTCTTTCGTGAGTACGGCCGGCGTTCATCGATTTATAAGAAACTAGCTGTTGCCCGCGACTTCGTCCGCGTGTGTTTTTTGTGATAGTTTAGAGCTATTCTGGATATCAAAATTGTTATTATTATACCCTTACAATAATATGTACTAATCCTTAAACAGGCACATTCAAATAGTTTTCTCGAATAGGTAGGTACTATGTACATTCAGATTTTAAGTAGGTATTTGTGAAAATTTTGTAAGCTAGCTTACCATGAAGTGTTTAAGATACATATTGCGCTAAGGCCCAGCAGCGCAGCGTTATATATTCTTTGGCAGTGTGGTACTTAACCACAACAATAAAAATCTTATAAAAAGTCTGAGGACAGAAACTTTTACAATTTCAGTAACCAACTTTTTCACAATAAAATTCTGACATGTTCGTAGCGCAGGCGTAAACGCGCCTTTTGATTTTGCTTTTTTTAGGCAAAGGTACTGAGAGCATACAGCCAAGCGGTTCATTCACGCCGCCCTCATAATAATGTCAGCTTATTATTTATTTATTTATTATTTATATCATTTATAAGAGTGCGTTTGAAAACCGAACGCGTTGTGAATAATAGCGCAATAAATAAAAACAAAGTAACGGTATTGCATATTGAACTTTAGGTGTTAGGTAAAGAACACAATTTCGGACGCCAATTTAGGTTCGACAAAAATGTCTTCGTTGAAAAAATACCTGTGCAGAAAGCAATTATTTTATTAATGTTTTTTCACAATTGACACACTTTTCCGGCTTTATGTCCTATATACATTTTCTTCATAGTATTATTGTATTTGTAATTATTACCAACTAATTATACCGAGGAAAGCAGATTTTTTTGAGTTCCGCTATTTTGTGCGTAATCACCTCAAAAATCAAATTTCAAGAAAACCGAAAAATTATATTTACCTGTATTAGATTGGAAGTATATGTAGCAAATTTAAAAGGTTAAACTTCATTGGTTTTTATTTTATAGGTGCATGAAGTTCATTATTTTTTAACACATAACCCTCTTTTTTGCGTCTCTGGGTGAGATTAAAAAAAATGCTAAAACAGGTATTTCTTTATTTTTATTACTGAGTATATATTCTGAGTTTCATGATTCTAGAACAACCTAAATTTTTTTTTTCATACAAACTTTAACCCCCCTTTTCACCCCCTTTTTCTAATATTTTCCAAAATTTCTATAGCCTAGATCCTATTCTGAATATATTTAAATAGATTTGTGAACATTTCAACAATATCCGTTCAGTAGTTTTTACGTGATGCTCAGTCAAACAAACAAACAAACAAACAAAAATTTTAAAAATGGTTTTAATATGTTCAGTTACTTATTTTAAGTCACCCTGGTCGGTTTTTTTTTTTAAATATTCAATGTACAGATTTTTTGGTCTCAACGATTTTATTTATTATAATAATAATAATAATAATAATAATAAAATAATATATGTATAGATTATCATTATCACGTCAAAAACTGTAAGGAACATTTTCAATTGTTATTTTTTTTGTTGAACAGTGCCAGATGAGTAGGGATTGCAATCCCGCAGCTCATTCAATCCCGCGGGATTCATATGCGGGATTACTCAATCCCGCGGGATCCCGCGGGATCCCGCAACTTTGAAATTATGTTATAAAATCAAATAGAAACTACATAATTTTTGTGTAAAAACCAACTTCTATTAAACATTTCTTACATTAAGAGCGTTTATCCATACCGACCTTGCAACGTCGCATTCCTAGTGCTCTCCACGACCACTCCACAGAAATTGAATAAAAGCTTAAAATGTGGTATATACAAGTTCATTGTTTTTAGTGTATCAATGTGTCCAATGCAATAACTAATCGTGATGGACTTTTATTTTCGTATTAAAGGGATAAAATAATATAATATATCGTTTAATAAGAAAATTAAAGTCAATCAATTATTGCATTAGACACACTAAAATACACAAAAAACAAAGTGCACTACAGACACACGTTTCAAACTTTCATTCAATTTTCGTGAAACAATCGCAAACCAAAAACGCGACGCCGCCAGCCCAATAGGAATAAACCTTCTTAAGCAACAGAAATTATTTCTTAGCTATTAATTAAGTATAAGTAATTAGTAATTTGTTAAATGATTGGCATAGTTTAATAGTTTTGTAGTTTTCTATTTTTGAGTCTTATTTAATGACTAATAATAATCAAATCACAACTTTCTTTTAGATGCTATTACTATGTTATCAAACTATGGTGATAATACGCTCTTGATCGCTAGTTTGAGCACCAAATTTTTAATTTGCGGGATCCGCGGATCCGCGCTTTAAAGGTGCGGGATCCAGCAGATTAATAAAAGCTGCGGGATCCCGCGGGAATGCGGGATCCCGCTTTGCGGGATTGCAATCCCTACAGATGAGGGTAGGAGAATGATGAATATGTTTAAATTACCATCAATACAGCAACCATCATGTCAGAAATTTGTTGAGCCAATCCCATGTAGTAATCAGAGTCCGATCTGAATGCGTCTCTCGTCACCGGGTCATCAATACCCAGGCTCATAAGGTACGCTTTGAATCTCACTGTATCATCCTCAGATATATCACCTTGTTTTTCCTGTAAAAAAAACATATTTTTTTATTTTATATTTACTAAAACATTTATGAATAATTTTTTTATTCTACACTTAAGGGATACATTCATCATACACTTTCCCCAAGCAGTTCCAAGTTCTCTGTCAGCAAAGGAGAGCTTGATCAACCTGTACAGATGTAGTGCAAAATGACTTTCAATGACATTTCGTTGAATCCCATGCGGTTTTCAACTTTAACGACATTTGAATAAAGTTCTTATTTACAAAACAATTTATTCTGACAGCTGCATTGTATACACGACTTTAATGACAGGGGTGCGAGTCGGGTTACCTTCGCGTGTGGTCAAGAGCTGCGGTTCGTTTTTGGATCCGTCCGAGGGGAAGAGCAGTGCTTGGTCCGGTGCACCCTGGGCTTCGGTTAATGATTTCCTGGCGGTCTCCGTGGGATATCATTGTCCGTTGGCTAAGAGCCCGACAGGGGGGGAGGGGGTCGTTTGATCGTGTTCTACCGTACAACGTTGCCGACATTTTTATGTCACAAGATTTTTGAATACTGTATTTTTTACTTTGACATTGGCGAAATCATCGCATCGATCGATGGGGCCATATTATTAAAAGAAGAAGAAGACTTTAATGACATGTCACTAAAGTTGAAAAGCGCATAAAATTCAACGAAATATCATGGAAAAACTTTATGCTCTGCATTGGCTCTACACCTGTGTGTGCCTCTTCTGACTATATACTCGTAAGTACAACTCAGGCTTCATCAGCTAAACTACACATTCTATAAAAAAATTCAAGTCTTATCATAGTTCCTGGTTGCCTGGTAGAGATCGCTCTGTAGCGATAAGGCCGCCTATTGTTACCTTATTACTTCTGTATACCTTTTTTCTGTATTGATTGTTAAATGTGGTGTTCAATAAAGAGTTATTGTATTGTATTGTTCCTTCCTACACATTGGGGAAAGAACAATTTTTATTATAAAATATCAGGGAATGTGACTCAACCACACCCAAATCAGCTGCCAAGTTCAAAATTCAATGTTGTTTCCTCATATATTACAAATACATCATGGAGATTCATGAATGACATATTGTCCCATACAAAAATGACAGCATACCCGAATCTTAGTAGATATATTTTTCGAAATGACAACCATCTCTTTAGCTTTCTCCATAAGCTTAGTCAAGTCCTTGAAAGCTACTGTGATGCTCTGATCTGTTGCTCTGTGCTGTTCCTCTATACTTCTTTCAATGCCAACGATTCCAGATCTGATTTTGGAATTGACAGGAGCAACGGAAGGCTTAGGACTGGCATTTGGGGTATTAGCAGACACCGGTGAGGCAAGAGACCGTTGTTCCCACGCTTTTGCGCTCACTGCATCTGAAAGGGCTTTGTAGAAAGCAGAGTCTATGCCATCTTTGAATGATAGTTTTATGAAGTGGTATGGGCTGACAACAGCCGGCCCTGGTCTTTTACCTGCAAATAAATTAAACTCAATTAAAAAAAAAAAACCTGTTTTTATTTATTTATAACATTTTATGGCATGGATGTTAGGTCCTTTAAGCCAAGAGAATATTATTCGGTATGACCAGTAAAGAAAAATCTAAAATGTTTGTCCTTGTTTTAGTTATATTTTTCAATGAAGAATGAAACATAGAGCATAATGTGCTATATAAAATAGAAACGGCACACTTACCAGGTAATGCAGGTCCTAAGTGTAATATTATTCTTTTCAAACCCCCAAGTCCAAACACTCCACCACTTTCTTCCTCTATGCAAAAAACATAGTACAAGTGCAGAGACAAGCATGTCAGTCCCTTCGGTATATCACCTGGCTTGCCCCATAATATTCTATGAGTCGTTAGCACCACTTCTCCGTCTACAAACTGAGTCTAAAACAGAATTTGAATGTCAATTTACATAATTTTCATTCCAATGTTGAAAAAAAAAGCCTTAAATAGCCAGGAATTTACCTTATCTTCACCGTCGTATATTTTAACGTTCCTGTCTCTCTTAATATAATTTTCACCATCAAATAAACGAGCTTCCATGTACTCGAACCTATCCATGTTTGTGCATTGGATTTAGGAGTTTGATTTTATGTTACTTAGCTGTAATGCAAGAACAAAAAAGATTTAACACTAAAAAAACCTTTCTTCACGCAACACGTACAATTTTAATTAAAAGCAAGTACCTTTAAGGATAAATCTGAAAGAAAAATAAAAATAATCACAAACTCCTTCCCAAGACAGCTGAGAGCTGAGATCATAGCTTTTTTAAAGCCGATAGAGATGACAGTGACAGTGACATATGCTGTCAAATAAACGTTAGTTATGTGCTTGAAGACAAAAGCCATCATCGGTTATTGTTGTCTTTTTTAGGACTTTTCCTTTTTAAATTATGGTAAAATGTTATATTGTTCAATTGATTTACAGGAAACCTCAAGATAATTGATGTGAATCAGTTTCCAATTTTCCACCTTATGAGAGAAACTTAATATTATTCAAATAGTCATTGTTTTTTTGAAATTATTTATTATGATCGATTCGTACAGCACTAAGTGCTGAAATCATTTCAGCTATCTGTAAAACCGCTACAAACGTTATAAAAAGTGTATTCAGCCTAAGTGAACAGCTGACTTTTTAAAAAGTGTCTTAGATCTCATAATTTATAACCTCTTTTTGATGAAGTTACGTGTTTATTGCACGTAAAATGAAAGGTACAAAAGCGAAAGGCTGACTGCAATTATTTTATTATACTGCACTTAGAGATCTAGCCTTGACGGACGTTTTTGAATGAAAGAGTATTCCCTGTGCCCTACTTTTAAATATGGCAGATACTCAAGAATTACTGCTTCAGCAAATTAAAGAACAAGGTGAACTAGTACGTAAATTGAAGGCTGCAAAGGAGTCGAGTGAAAAGGTAATTCTATAAGTCCTTATATGTAATTTACTGCATTATATCGCGCTTAAAACTATAACGTGTTGTATTGCGTCATAAATGTGATGATTTAACTTAAATTTTGTATTTATTCTGTAGGCCTGTGTGTCCAACAAGGGCAGAGAGCAGTATGATCTCGTTGAAATAGACTCACATTTTTCACGATACAGTTACATATGCGGCTTTAGGCCGAGCAATTGCGATGTGACATTTGCCAAAAAATTGTCCCAAATAGATTTTCCTAAATACATTTATATCAAGAGGTGGTGGGACCATATGCGGAGTTTCAGCGCGACAGAAGTGTCACAATTCCCTATACTTGAGCCTCCTGATGTAATGAGTCAAAAACCTAAAGGCAATAGTAAATGTCTTGAATCACAGGTCTGTCACTATGACTAATTATTTCACTGTAAATATGGATTAACACAGTAGTTAATGTTAGTTATATTAGCATGAGTTTTGTGTTCTATTGGACCTCCACATATGGTTCCTTTGTCACCACAAACTTCGAAATTAATATCTATGCAAAATTTAAATGTTCTTTATCTCGAAATATTATGGATGGGATATGAACCGCGATTATCTTTATTTAGCTCTCAATATCGTATTGAAATATCAGGAGCTCAATAAAGGTAATCGTGGTTCATATCCCATCTATAATATTTCGAATGAACTTAACCGTAAATAATTGAAAACTCTTATTGTTCTTTATCTCTTTTGTTTCCGGTAAAATTATTCGTAAAGCTGTGGTGAAGAGGAATCGTAGTGGATTTTTATTTATTGGATAAAGATAAAACTGATCAAGCATGTCTTTGCAAGCGCTACGGCTTGTAAAATTCCATAAGTCTGTGTTGCGGTTGCACAATAGAAACTGTGTTTTTGCTAAGAGTATTACAACAACATCTTGCTTCAAGGTATTAGAAAGCATAGTAATTAAAAAAAAATAGCAATGCTGTACATTTAAGTACCAATATAATTGCTTATTAAATGGTTTAAATGCTAAGTTTACTATAGCTTAAGTAGATAGGCAAGCCATTTTATTGATCTATCTACACTGGATTAGAATGTAATAAAATCATTGCTTAGTTAGATTTTATGTATTTTTTTTTATACTTATTGATCATTATACTTATTGGATGTCGAAAATAATGGCATGATATATTGTTTTAAAGAAATCCTGTTTGTATTAGTATTTTTTGAATTCCATTAACATTAAGTTTACAATGGAAATACAAAATCCATTTATGTTGCCTCAAGCTTTAAAATAAATGCGAAAAAATTCTACTATTACTACTATCACTTCCGGATATTTTGATTTTCCATTATTTATTTATTAGTCATCATTATATTTTACAGATAAAAGAAGAAGTAGCTAAGCTTTTGGCTCTTAAGTCCCAGCTAGCTCCGGAAGATGCCGCTCCTCAGAAGTTCACCCTCAAAACACCGAAGGGTACCCGAGATTACAACCCGCAGCAAATGACCATCAGAAATGATGTGCTGGAGAAAATTATCACTGTCTTCAAGAGACACGGGGCTGAGTGTATTGATACTCCTGTTTTCGAATTGAAGGTTTGAAGAAATAATTGGTTGCTTTACATTTTTATTTTCATGATTGTTCTTAATTCTTTCTTAATTGTTAATGAAACATGTTGTATATTACTGTCTCCTCTTTTGAGTACAGCATAAAAGTGAACTCCATAGGATTTTACACAGCTAAGCTTTGCATTGATAATGTAAAAGTTCTGTGTTTTGCTTAAATATAGATAAACAAATTATCATCATATTTATGGTTTTTCTATAAATAATTAGTTGTTATTAATGAGAAATGATACCACAATGTACCTAATGATACCTATCAGCTGAAAAATATCCACTGATGCTGTTGTTTTGGTTTATTATAAACTTGTTGCTATTTGAAGTTATTTTTTATATCAATGAATTTGTAAAATTTTGAAAAACCATTGCTAATATGGATATGATAAACAATTAAATATTAATGTGGCACTTAGTTCTCAAACATGTTTATCTGTCATATGTCATACAATTTAACATTCATCTCTCACTCATATACTTACTAAAACTTTGCAGGAAGTATTAACCGGAAAGTATGGAGAAGATTCAAAGCTGATCTACGACCTAAAGGACCAGGGTGGTGAGATCCTTTCACTAAGGTACGACTTAACGGTACCACTGGCCCGTTACTTGGCCATGAGCAAAATAAACACCCTGAAACGTTACCACATAGCCAAGGTTTACCGAAGAGACAACCCTGCAATGACTAGAGGGAGATACAGAGAGTTCTATCAATGCGTAAGTATATTAAAGCTAATTTTACGGCTACCATTTTTAAGACCCGTATAAGTGCCGGCACGTAAGTCTAGCGATGACCTTGTATGCGCAGAAGTATAAAATACGGTATCCGTGGGTGCGCAGATCCCCTCCATGTGACTCGTCATCGCGGGTGAAATAGTAAATAGTATTGTAGGTGCCATTCATGATTACAACCCCTTGCCAAAATAACTTTATTCAAAAGTGGATCTAAAGGCAAATACATGTATTATTTCGTTTGAATATGCGTGAATTTTGCCAGGGTTTGAACTATGTGCACTATTTAAAGCAATAACGGTTTCGTCCATTGGGCAGGAATCACATAAAGGGGAAAAATTAAAAGTCACTATACCCATGATCTATAAGATGACTATAGTTTAACTAGCAATGGGGACATTTTAGACTGCAACAGTCGTAACAATCGTGATTGATACTCACGTTTATCTTTAATACCAAATGGGAATGGAATAAAATCATAAATGATTCATTTGATTAGGGCTTGGCTGCTTTTAATAATCATAACATCCTGTTTTGCTATTGGAATACTGTGACAATTTATAAATTGAACACATAAAAAGCTTATAAACTCATACTAGCTTTGAATGCCAATTCAATGTGTTCTTTAAATTTAAAGGGATTTTATTTACCAAGGGAAGAAAAAACTTCCATTTATGGTCAACTAAGCGAAAAATCCATCCTTGCGTTCTATGTTCCACCTAAACATGACTTTCCTAGTCTTTGTAGTTTCACAAAATATAGAGAAAATTCATTCATATCGACGCTTGAAAGGAGAAATGTCATAAGCGACATTTTTTGTGATATTGAGTTATATATATCGTTGAAATCAGCAGATTTTTCCGCGTCGAATGGGCTAGGTCTCGTGTGCGTATGACGACTTTCGTGTCGCTTATCCCATCGGTGATTTTAAGAGACACCGACCTATTTTTTTTACTAAACGACATCTTTTTAAAAAAAATTCTGAATATTGGAGATTAGATAAAATGTTTTTTTAGACAATGTACCTTAGACGGTTTGGCTTTTTACGACTTTCCTTCCATTTGTCGGTTATATTTTTTTACCTCATCGTATAACGTATTTTTATTTACATTATATCATTTTACCTATATCTACATAAAAACAAAAAATGGCTTAGATCAAATAACCTAAATGTTATTATCCACATTATTGTAGGTTATCACCTTTTAACTGATATTAGTTTCGATAATCATGTCGCTTATCCTTCTTTACTTGCAATCATTTTGAAACACTACTGTCGCTTGTTCCTTTTTACCTGGATATAAATATAAACTAGGAGGTTGAGTAGATCGTTTTAAAAAACAAATAATTTATATTCGAGCTAGTTGTTAGATAACTTTTTCTATACATGTTTCTAAAACAGAACGTATTTATATCAATAGAGCGCATTTAAAAAGTCTGTTATTACCCATCTAAAATATTTTAGGTGTTGCATACGCACCGTCCGCCGAAACGTGTGTACCACACAAACGCCATTTAAATAAATTCAGTACGCTTCGGGACGTGTAGGTAGGCATAATTGATCGAGCTGTACCTGTACTACATCTTAAGTAATTTCACACATAAATGCTAATGATTTACGGTATAAATATTTTGTACCAATGATTTCGTTGTGTATTATCGTAAACTCTTTTACTTGTAGATGAATAATGAAAAATGCGAATTTTAAATAGTGGCCTTGAAAAGCGCCGGGATACGGATGCTGCATATGCGAACACCAAGAAAGTGAAGATCTCATATTATGAGTGGGATTAGGTCTGGAGTGACCAATTTAATTTGTGATTATGTTTGTGACAAAAAATGTTTGTGATCGACATACATACATACATACATACATATCGTCACGCCTCTTTCCCACAGAAGTAGGCAGATACTACTTTGTTCCACTTGCTACGATCCTGACATACCTCTTTCGCTTCATCCACATTCATCAATCTCTTCATACATGCTCGTCGGTTTCGGGTACTCTTGAACTGGCCTTTTTCCAAAACGTCCCCAATTTGATCACGGAACGTCCGTCTAGGCCTTCCCCTCCCAATGCACCCATTCGCACTCCCCGTATAAATCTGTTTACTTAATCTTCTTTCATCCATCCTCTCTACGTGACCAAACCAACTAAGCATACTTTTTTCTATCCTAGTCACTATATCTTCTTTCACACCAGCACGTTCCCTTATCACACTATTCCGCATTCTATCTTTCAGTGATACACCTTCCACACTTCTTAACGCTCTCATTTCTACTGCATTTATTCTACTTTCATGCTTCTTTTGCCATACCCAACTTTTGCTACCGTACATTAGTTTTGGAACGAGCACCCCTCTGAACAGCCAGACGCGCCTTCTATGACACCTTCTCACTGCTCACAAAGGCGCGCAGCGCTCCGTTGACCATGTTTCCTGCATTCACTCTTCTTTCAATATCTCTTTCACACTTTCCATCTGTCGTAAAAGCCGAGCCCAGATATACAAACTCTTTTACCTGTTCTACTTTCTCACCCGCAATCATAATCTCACATTCTGTCATGCTATCGTCTTTTTCGAATACCATAGCTTTCGTCTTGCTCACATTAACTTTCATACCTTTCCTTTCCAATGCCCCACATAAAATGTAAGCCATCCTTCGCAACTCCTCCTCCGACGATGCTTACAACACTTGGTCGTCGGCGTCCAAACACACTTCAAGCGTTTTGATGGTTAACTCGTTCATCCTTAGTCCACAGTCATTCTCTTTCAAATCATTTAGGCAGGTATCCATGAATAGGTTGAACAGCCACGGTGACGCAACACATCCTTGTCTAACACCTTTTTCGATGCTAAACCATTCAGTGTACGCCCCGTTTATCCTCACACAAGCACTAGAATCCTCATAGAGAGATTTTAGTGCTTGTATCAGATTACTGTTCACCCCATGCATGGCTAACGCTGACCACAACTCATTCCTCATCACCTTGTCATAAGCCTTCTCCAAGTCGACGAATAAGCAGTATATTTTCTGGTCTTTGGCCATATACTTTTCGGTTATACGCCGATACTTGATCTGTGCATCCCAATCCCTTTCTAAAACCCGCTTGTATATCCCATATTTTCTCATCGGTCTCTCTTATAACTCTTTCAATCAATACCTTTGCATACAGTTTGCCGACGACGCTGAGAAGGCTTATTCCGCGGTAATTCAGCAGACTTTCCTAACTTCATTCTTTTCATCATTTCATACCTATCTCATTTTCCTGACTACTTTCACTCTTCTCTCTGGCATAAGCCGGTACTTGCACTGCTTCTTCTGCTCTTTCAAACAAACTTTCAAAATATTCCTTCTATCTTTTTAGCACACACTCTTCTTCTTTTATAACACTCCCATCCTGGCTTCTGATTTCACTCAGTTTCGAGGCTGTGTTTTTGCCACGGGCTGTCTTTATAGACTTCCAGAACATCTTAATATTTGTCCGGAAGTCATCAGAAAGCCTCCTATCAAAACTATCCTTATATTCTCCCCTCTTTCTGTCACAAGTCGTCTTTACTAATCCTCCTCCTCCTCCTACCCTCTCCTTGTCCCTCTCCTTGTTGTCTTGTGTCTCCTTGTCCTTTCACTCTTTTGTATACGTCTTTCGCTTTACATACTTCTTCGTCCGTCACCTTTTGTGTTCTTCGATTAGCCTTTTTCGCTAACCAATCCAACCATGGCTTCTTCTTTTCTCGCACCACCTGTTGTATTTCAGCATCCATCCATACGTTCCTCTTCTTTCTTCCTTTTCCCCTTTTGCACACCCCACACACCTCAGTAGCAACATTCATAACTCCTTCCTTAAATGCCGTCCACACCTTTTCTATCTCACATACCTCATCTACATCACAAAATCGACTTTTTAAATCATCCTTGTACTTTTCTCTTACATTCTCGTCTTGCAGATTCTCTACTTTTATTCGCTCTAGGACACTAGTGGGTTCTTTGACCCGGTGCCGCCATCGCTTAAACAGACCACTAATTTGGCATATCACCAGGTTGTGGTCTGTATGGATGCCGACTCCGCGATATGCACGAGTGTCCCTGACTTTAACCCTCAATCTTTCATCCACGATCACAAAATCAATCATACTCTTCGCACTTCCTTCTTCGCTGGTATACATATAGATCTTTTTATGTGCAAACATTGTGCTTGTCACACAAAGATTCCACTCCAAACACACTTCAAGCATACTTTTCCCGACAGCGGTCGACAAGTTGTTTGATTATTAATTATTATGTTATTTATATTATTATAACTATATTTTGATCTCTGATAATTATGTTGTAATTTTATTTGTTTGTATTTTCATGGACAGGTGAAGTACTTACCTACATCTAATTTTATTTTCTTTTATTAAAAAATTAATTTCGTAACAGGCGTTACATTTAATTCTTTTATTAATGACTAAAATAAAATTCTGGTGGTGATTAAAATAGAAAAGAAATAAAATGAGAGGCAAATTTAAGGTTAGATCAAATATTTTCAAATTTAAAATTGCCGCTCATTGCAGTTAGATTATTTATCTTGATTAAATTTCTGGGCCATAGTGACTTTTGTATAATATAACCGTGATATTAAATTTGAAATGTTTGCGATTGGATAGTTTCTCTTAATTATCTTTCAAAACATTTTTCCGGTTAGACTCTTTTACTCGATTCATTTTTCGTCACATAAATTGGTTAGATCATTTTACCTCCTGCTGTTTTTGGGACCAATTTGCGTAAGCGACACTAAATCCTGATATAATACTTTTTTGGGTAATGTATTAAACACATTATATAGAGAACACCACTATGATCATGTACAAAGTTGATTTTCTAAAATAAGTTAACAAATAGAATTATAATGATTTTTTTCCAAAAAATTGTGCGGTTTTTTGGCTCTCCTGTAAAGTTACCATCGTGTCGCTTATGACATTTCTCCTTTCAAGCGTCGATATTATTATATCCTTAACAAATGAAGCACTGTGGCGTGCATCCTAAGTAGTACCGATTTAGAAAGTACGACTAGATATACGCGTAGCTATTGTAGGTCAGCGCAAGTTATGTATGTAGATGAATGTTGCAATCGCAACAGTGAACTCAACAAGTTGACTCGGTTAAGGTCATAGATTAGAAGGAATTGGAATACGCGGTCATTTGTCATTATCACAATCGGTTGCTAATTATGTATGGCTCGATACGAGCTGTTGCGTTAATAAATGTAAATGTATACAGCGTGGAAATAATTAGAGGGATTACGGCATGAAACAAGCGTACGGGATAATTGTTATGGACAGAACAAAATTCGCCTTCGTAAATAATGTAATACTGGCACTTCACTTGGCGTTGCGTGTTCGCGTTGCGCTATTGGCATCTTCGTCGCATACGCTAGAAATAATATAGTGCATCCCCTTCAATCATGCAAATATTTGGATATATACGCCAAGTGGAGTGCCAGTATTAACTTGATAAAGTATTTGCGTTGCTGTTTTTTATGCAATTTTTTACAACGGAGACTAACAATAAAATAAGGCTGATAGTCTCGTCACATTGACTTTTAAAATAAAACAGCCTTTGGGCCTGTTTCACCACTCTCTGTAAAGTTCCTGATATCGTAAGTGTCAGTTATCTATGATTCCCTTTTTAGGATTTCGACATCGCCGGCCAATACGACCCAATGGTGCCTGACGCGGAATGCCTTAAAGTGGTCTCAGAGATTCTAGACGCCCTGAAGATTGGGGATTATCTGTTGAAAGTTAACCATAGACGATTACTCGATGGAATGTTCGAGGCTTGCGGAGTACCGGCCGACAACTTCCGGGCTACCTGTTCTACTGTGGATAAATTAGACAAGGTTGGTACCAGAGCGTGTACAGATTAGTTTACATGTACCTAGCCACCAAATTGATTCAGTCGTCTTGTTTCAACATCGGCGTCGGAATGAGATGAGACTGCTGCATTTCTGTAATGACTGCCCAATATACTAAAATACTATTTGAACTATCCTTTTCATTTTAGTTTGTCGGTTGTAAGTGCTATCAGCTTTGTAATTTGGACCTTAATTTCCAATTTGCATTTGTGGCAATAGTGGCAGCAATGATTATATCGTCGATGTAACAAGACAATATTTTCTCATGATTTTATTTATCATTTCCAGTCACCATGGGAAGAAGTGCGAACGGAAATGATAAATGAAAAAGGTGTTAGTCCCGAAGCCGCTGACAGAATAGGAGAGTATGTAAGACTAAACGGTGGCACCGAGCTAGCTGATAAACTCCTGAAAGATGAGAAACTGTCTAAAACCAAAGCAGCTGTCGAAGGCCTTGAGGGTATCAAGCTGTTACTGCACTACTGTGAACTGCTGGGCATAAAGGATAAGATACTGTTCGATTTGAGTTTGGCACGAGGATTGGATTATTATACTGGAGTTATTTATGAAGCTGTTTTAACACGTAAGTATACGATAATCTTAAGACGCTGAGAACTTTAAAAAAAACTGTACAGTATCATCTTCCACAATGAAGAAATGTTGAATTTTTCTGAACCAGAATCACCAGCATTATTAATTTTTGTAATGAAAAATAATGATCCTCTTTTTGTGTTTTTTTATACAACTTATATAGGTACAGTCTGGCAAAAATATGTGCAATATCTGGCAATACAGTAGTGTCGTCCCGTTTTCTTATACCTATAGATTAGAAAGGGACGACACTATAGTATTGACACTTTTTAATTTCTACTCTTTTTTGCCATACTATAGGTAAGTACCTACTACTTGTCACGAAACTGACACAAAAAACTTGAATGGAAAATTCGAGGTAATTTTGTTGCACAAATGATACAAGTTTTCGATTTAAAAATCGTTTTTTTTTAACAGACAACACAAAAACAAAAGAATTCAATTCGTGTATGTAACTTAAGAATTAAACGCTGCGAACATTGACTGTAATCGTTGCCATCCGCTACATGCGTTTTAGTCGTGTATCTTGCGTATAAAATCGACAATGGAATCGATCGCAGCTGGCCTATTATATTACAATCGCTGTTTAATTAAATTTAATGGGAAAGGGAAGTTAAGATAGCGGAAACTTTTTTTGTATTAATTAAGCGTGTATCAATCTACACACACCGGACTTAGCGGTCAATTAACAGTAGCTATAGTTAATTCCAATCAATTTTAACGCTTTTCTACACAAACAAGTCCCCCCCAAGTTCGTATATTAAAATTTTATAACCATAGTATCCTACTAATATTATATTATAATGCGAAAGTTTGAGACGATGTAACAATGTGAGTGAGTGAGTGTGTATGTTTGTACCTTCTTCACGCTACAACGCGACTGGACGGATTTGGATAAAATTTGGAACGCTGGTACTCTAGATTAAAACATAGACTACTTTTTATCCTGGAAAATTTCATAGTCCCCGCGGGATAGCGATAAAGCCTGTGAAAGGTAGCTGCCTAGAGTCGCAACGTAAATAATTATCGCAGAATATACTTTCAACTTCAGTTCTAAGTCTATTCTACGCGGACGAAGTCGCGGGCAGAAGCTAGTATGTTATAAAATGTACATGTACACATACTTCATAAATCACGTGTTTATTCGTTAAAATGTCGTGAGATATCAAAATATGATCCTTTGAAGTGTATTTTTATATTTTATAATTAATCTGTAACTGCAGTTGTAAAGTTCCGTGATCACCCAGGCTCTGAAAAACGCCCGTCATTTCACTTGTAACTCAATAACGACCACCATTTAGGATCCATTTAAGAGGCTGACAACACCTAATTTTGTTGAAATTGATGTTATTTAAACACTTTTTTAAGAAAAACTACACACAAAAAAAATACAAAAAAAAATTAATGTTAATTTTCATCATATTTCAAACACGCTAGACGGACTCTATACATAATTGAACAAAATCGGCTCGATAGAAAATAATTGCAAAGATTGGTCTTAAAAATCATCATTAAACGGTTCTATGTCTTTATTTTTTCGACGTATGGGTCTGCAATTAAAAACATGAAGTCAACATATTCATACCTACACGGCTAACGAGTCATATTTCACAAATAATCCATACTTTTTTTTATTTCTTCTTATTTGTGTCTTATTTGCAAGATTTTAGACGCGCGCCAAGCTGCCGGAATAGTTTCTTCTCTTTCACTCACAGGCACGCGAACCGTATGTGTGAAGAGTGGCGCTGCTCAAGGTCATTTGCTGTTGACAGCGCCTTAAGAGTAGGAAATGTTCGTTTACAGTCAACGGACTTCATTAATGCATATCGTAACATCATCAAAGTTCTACACTCTTACCTTATTTAGAAACGCTCTGTAAGCTTCTGTTAACTGAACAATCGTTTGTCCTTATCCGTCACTTCGACATTTACCTTTCACAGATAAGGACAATCGATTGCTAAGTTAGCAGAAGCCTATAGACCGTTTATGAATAAGGGGGTTACACTACACAAGGTAAATTTTTAAAATGGGCGTTTTTCAATCAATGTTCACAATCGCCGTACAGGGCCTAATGGTTCTATTTTTATTCCAGAACCTATAAAAGTCGGCAATGAAGAGCAAACAGTTGGATCCGTTGCTGGTGGCGGACGATACGACAATCTTGTGGGGATGTTCGATTCCAAGAATAAACAGGTGTGTTAGCTTTTATCTACGATTTAAACCGCGCGGATACTCTTTGCACCCATTTTTTGTCATTTTTATCTTTGTCAGCTAATATAAGCGAAGCGTTTACACCAGTCGTTAATGTTTACGTAAGCAATGCAATGATATTATAAACCCTAGATGCACCACCACATATAAAATCACTGCCAAAACTTGTCTTAAAAAAACATTCCAAAGATATGCCAGTCACAAATGCCAAATCATATTTCACCACATTTTAAAATATTCGAAATACGATCGTATAAGCAAACATTACAGTTTTATTTCAAATGCACGTGTCCGGAATATACGACATTATTAAAATTTAAACTGACAGCACGTCGTAAATCATAATTGACAGCTCCATAGGGCCAGAGAGTGCTTAATGACAGATTCTAAGCACTCTCTGCTCGGGACGAGTTTTGAGCGCTCGTAGAGAATCTAGGGTTTCTAATATCATTGAAGCAATGGCGTGATTTTTACTAATTGTCTTCTGATTTCATTCAAAAAGTCAATCGAACTTAGATGAGCACAAATTCGCCAATCAGAGCCCTCCCTTCCCCTTTTATTTTCACGTCAGCCCTTTAGGTTGACGACGCATTGACATCCCTATTAGTTCGGATGTCAATATACAGCATAGATTGCTTATCATCAGGTTCGAAGAACTAGTTGTACCCCTTTTTTCATGGGTCAACTATTTCTTGTTATTCTGTCCCATCAGCGAGGGGACAAAAGTAGGACTTACAGTTCGTTAGAAGAACTGTTGTATGTCATTATATTAACATGCTTAGTAGATGGCCAATTATGGAAGAGGCTTAATACTACAACAAAGATGCATGTTTGGCAAATTTAAATCCTATAAAAATAACGGTTAAGAGCGTTTGTCCCTACTGAGCTGGCAACGTCGCATTTTTGGTGCTTTTTTACGATTATTTCACAGAAATTGAATGAAAGTTTCAAATGTGCGTCTGTAGTGCACTTCGTTTCTTCTGTAGTGTATTAATGTGGCTAATGCAATAATTGATCGTGATGGACTTTTATTTTCTTATTAAACGAGATATATCATTTTATCCTTTCAATAAATACGAAAATAAAAGTCCATCACGCACGATTAATTATTGCATTAGACACATTAATACACTAAAAACGAAGTGCACTACAGACGCACATTTGACACTTTCATTCAATTTCTGTGAAATAATCGTAAAAAAGCATCAAATATGCGACGTTGCCAGCTCAGAAGGAATGCACCCTTTTAAAGGAGTGACCGAGGAAAACGTAACCATAGCAACGAGTGACAAGAAAAAGTTGACCTACCCTCATTTTAACCTGAACATTTTCTCAGGTGCCTTGCGTCGGTGTGAGTATCGGCGTGGAGCGTATATTCTCGGTGATGGAGGCGCGTGTTGCGGCCGGCGACATGCGCGTACGCACCACTGATGTCGACGTTTATGTCGCGTCTGCGCAGAAGAACTTCCTCGATGAACGTATGAAGATATGCGCCGAGCTGTGGAACGCGGGGATCAAGGTGAGGTTCGGCTGACTATAGACACTTCCCCTTATTTATAAACGCTCTGGCTTCTGTTAACTTAGCAATCGTTTTGTCCTTATCTGTGTAAGGTAAATGTCAATGTGTCAGATAAGGACAAACGATTACTAAGAAGCCTATTGAGCGTTTATGAATAAAGGGGACCTTTAACGATTAAGCATTTTTCTTGTTTATTATCTCACGAATCACAATCATGTTAAACGTGGCCTTTAGGTTTTGTTACCTTAGGCACTGTCTACCCCGTAAGGGATAAAGACGTGATTTATATATGTATTCCATGAAAATCCCAAAATCTTAACGGCTATTATGAGGCATGAAACTAAGCTACATGAGGCTAGAGCCTTGAAATTTTGCACCAATGTTCTTCATGCAACGTAACACAACAACATTACATTGACAATGAGTTTTTTTGGATTCTCATGAGTTTGTTGGAAACACCCGGGAGATTTAATAAAATGTCGTGTTTCGACCGCGGAGACGCGAAGACGCGTAGACGCGGATAAAAGCTAGTTTAAAGTAGGTATTATGTATATCGATGTTTATCCATTTTAGTATTATCTGTTGCCTAGTATCTATAGTAGAAGTTTAACTAGTTTGGGACCATCTAGGTCGATTGGTGTTAGGTCATTTAAGTGTCCTGTGATATTTATTGTTATAATGGTTTTCCAGACCGAGCAATCCTACAAAAAGAACCCTAAAATGCTGAATCAACTGCAACACTGCGAAGAAAACGGTATACCCCTAGCAGTTGTCCTAGGGGACTCTGAACTCAAACGAGGCGTCGTGAAAATAAGGAACATTGCTTCCAGAGAGGAGACAGAGATACCCAGAGAGAAATTAGTAGATGAACTCGTGGCGCGGATAGCAGCCTTGAATACCAATATAAATGGAACTAAATAATGCTCGTATTCAAATTGTTAGACTTTTTTACGTTACTCGGAATAAAACAATGGTTTTAACTGGAATCGCGGATGTTGTGTTTATGTGACCTTTCAAGGACTGGCATTAAGCTAGTCATTTTGATGATGGTTTGCATGTTTTGCGGATTCGTGATTTAAGTTGAAACCTAGGGCAGGTGGGAAAACAGGCAATGACCAAACGTTGCAGTCATACGCTTTATTACCGTGTTTCATGGGCAAATAATGTGTTTCTTTTATAGGTCAAGTTGACGAACGCGTGTCTTTCGAGGTCATAGTTTGTTTTCGGCCTGCCTTAGATTCAGATTGGTGATGAGATACATATACATACATACCTCTAGGTATTTTAATAGGTCTTGCCAGCTGTCTTCTGTTTTGCGTCCAGTTTAAAAGATACATAAATAACGACAAAGCAGATCAGGGGCCTTACCATGACGTCTTAATGCGATTCAGTCTAGGTTCGCTCGCTGTCAGATTTATACTAAAAGTGACAGCTAAAACTTGAACTGTAAGGCCCCAGTTTACAACATGAGGATAACAATAATAGCTTGACAGTTACACGGCCTATTATAAGGCTCTGCGCATCTGTCAAGGGATGAGCGAAGTAAAATCTGCCAAGAGGCTACAAAAATTAAGTAAACCTTTTGGTGGTTTTTTTCTTCACTCGTCGCTCCGGTTTGTCGTGCGTCTTTGACGGATGGGCAGCCTTATAGTTGATAACGGAAAAAACGGGGTTTAGGAAATATCTTTGCTTTTTAACAAAATTTGTTGGTTTCCGCTGTCATAATTGACAACATTTAAAAAAAAAAGTATTTAAGTTTTTTTCGTGTTTATAATAGCTGGTTAAAAATTAGACTACCTACCCGTGTTTCTCGGTTTTCCTTCGTTTTACTTAAATTCGTCGTTAATAATTTATTAAAGAAATGGTCATTAAAAAGACCGTATATACAAAGATAGGGATACTGATGTCGTAACCTTAGCATGATATAAAATTAAAAAAGTAACTTTCAAACAGAACTGTCATGTCATGTCACTTGCTTTGTTTATCAACCATTCATTGTCGTTCGTTCACGATTTTGTTATTTTGCGTTTGCTGCTTTGCAATACTGTGCATGCTTTGAGTTTATTTCCTTTCCTCTAATAATTTGTACCGTCCCAAGTTGCGGAAACACGGCGTTAATGGAAAAAAATAAGCACTATAAGCACATGAACACAAGATACACAACACAAGATAAATTCGTTGACTTTGGGCAGATTGCTATCCGCTATCACTAATCAGTCAACCACTTTCATGTTATTAAAGCGTCTATCAAACCAATAATTAAATATTACGAGATTTACGAGAATTGAAAACGTGTCGTTAGAATCAAGTACCTAATCCGTCGGACTGATAAAAAATGAACATGACATTGACACCATGACAGTTCTATATTTTTTTAAATTCCTATGGTAATAAATGGACTAACGGCACTATGAGTATATCCCTAACATTCGCAATCCAACTTTTTTACTGTTTTTCCTGAATATAAAAAAAACTACTGCATAAAAAAAATCAAAAGTATTTTTAATGTAATCAGCAGTGTAAAATCTACAAACGGTATATTCATTTTACTAGCTTAGCAAATTTGAATTGTTGTCAATTTATTATAATTACAGCATATTAGAAATGTTCAGTACGCTAGCAGATGAAAATCGTATTTATCATCAGCTCTCTACCGCCATACTTATACCGTTTGACATATGGCATTAAACAACCCGCAGGGCTGAAAGATACTGGACAATGATACAACAGAGACCATATGTACTGTTCTTAAAATTTACTTCTATAAATTTAATCTTGTTTGATCGTGAGTTGTGAATGTTATTCCGTTTTAGAACCTATTATTTATCAAAGCAATAATAATCATTATAACCTACTTAATGTACTTATTTATTTAGCACTTTGGTATTTAATTGTCACCTTGTTTTTAGAAACATTTCGTTTGAACTTTCTTTGTTTTTGTTTATAATTTGAAACACTTTGTAGTTTCATTTATTGACATTAAATTGTAATGAGAAACTCTTAATGGAAGAGCTGAAATGTAATAAATAAACTTTGCTAAAAAAAAAACTTATTACAAGTGATTTTGCTAACTGTATACTTGCGTTGTTTATACCAAATTTAAAGTTAATCTAACCACTAGAAGTGCGTTAAGATTGACTCGAACTCGAAGTTATACCTAAATAATTCAAGACATGCCTATCTCCTTGCATTTATTAGACTCTCGGGAAAGCATTTATAATTATAAATTCATAACAGAGTTACTAAGATTCATATTTCATTAAAAGTTTATTTCGCTCACCTGCAACTTTATTTTCTAAGTATTTTTCTAAATTATCTGTCACATGTTTAGTTTCTAAATAGATTTAAAGAAACGTAGTTACTGCAACCGCAATAGTATTTTTTTGTATATGTGTGAATTTAAATAAACTGGTTTTAAAATTATGTTTGTGTTATTTTAAACTCAAGGGCCTTAGACACGCGAGAATTGACAACATTTCATTTTTATAACACTTGAAAATGTATATATGGTTCGAAAGCATTTTGCCTCCTGATCACTGCAATATGTTTATATAATTTTAATATCGCTTATTATAAAAAATAAAAATTAATTAAAAATATGTCCTAATTTTACCAAAACTACCACAGGATAGGTGAAACACCTTTGCCTTTTTCACGAGAAAAAATAAGCGACCATAATTTTGTATATGACAACTTCAAAGTACAAGGGGGGCAACTCTGAAATTCTATTTTTGAAGTTCGTTGCATACCTTCTCCCTCACTCTCAAGTTAATGACTATATTAGTATGAGCGGAACAGCACGAAGCGAACCTCGAAAATCGAATATCGGAGAATAAGGCCTGACATTGACAATTTGAAATTGACGTCAGATTTTTTTCTATACAGAAAAGACAAAAGGGTAAGTGTCTATTCTGTGATAGTATCGGAGTTACGCCCTTTTAGAATAAGTAAAAATTAATAAATTAATTATAAATTAAATACAAACCCTAGCGAAAAAATTAAACTGTCAGCATGTTCATCTTTTCAAACAGAATACAGAGAACTATTAAAATGATAGGCTCAGAAATATGAAATGTTGTCAATTAGATGCAAGTTCCATTACATTGCCGATTGCCGAGGTATACCGAATTCAACCGATCTGTCAAACTCCGCAATGTAGCTAGTACCTTTATTTGCATGCAATTCATGCTGCCTAAATGGACCTTAAGAAATCAATAGTCAGCGTTCCCATGAAAATTAACTAACTACTAGAAGCTAGAGCATCGGCTACGGAATAGAAAAACAAGCAGAATATATACCTGTACAATGGATTTTGAGAGATATTATCATTTTACTTTTATAATAGTAAAAAAGCTACGACCTAGCTAATGATTGCTAAGATTTCAAGATATGAGTAAAATGTTGATGTGCGTCCGATTCTCCTAGAGAACGTGTGAGACCACTTGTTCTATTCCGTGGTATGTGCTATATTTAATCCTGCAATACATTAGTGTTGTCACCTAAACCCGCCGTCAATAGAACTTGCGAACATTATAAACAAACCATTCATTGAAATATCCATACTATAAGTTTTAATGGTTAAGGAACTTTATGATAATGATGTGGCAAGATTTGATTAAAATAACACGTAGATTTGACTAGGTAGAATGGAAATTAAAGTAATTTTGAACACAAATTTTGTTTACATTGTTCGCAAGTTCTATTGACGGCGACTTTATACCATACGCGCATTGATTATGATGATGATGATGATATTCTATGGTCTGTCAGCGGGGACAAAGGGCTCGAAGTAGGTAGGGACTTCCACGCGTCGCGATACTGTTCTTTTTTTTTAATTTATTTCTGGCGTTGGGTTCCTGTGTTCTAGTTTCAAGGTCTTGCCAGATACAACCGCCTGAGGTGAGGATCTTTCTGAACCGATCGCCTCTATGTAATTCGAGGTCGTGTTACTGTTTAGATAGTTTATACCTAACAAAGATGAATGTATACTAACGAGCAAAAATAAAGGGTCGCTTTTCATAGAACTTTGCGTGAAAAGTGACCCGTTCTTTTTGCTCGTCAGTGTTTGATTTTTTGCAAGGCTGGCAATCATTGACTTAAATAAACAACTAGACTCCCAATCGCAAACAAAAGTGCCTCAAGAAACGTCCGAGCGGCGTTGTCTATGTATTGTGTGTCAACACATCAACTTACACAGATAACATTAACATATTCGTAAATTAACACCTAATTTCGTGGCAGTAATGTTTAATGTCAATTGCATACGATCGTGAGAAGTAATGACACGACGCCACGCGCTGGAAACCTGGTTGTCTCTTGTTCTCAAGCGTTTGAGATTACGGTGCGAAAGAGACATGTACATTGTTATCGAAGCGCGGTCGAAATACGACTGTACCAAAACTCTGCACAATAGACGCGTCGAGCAGACTTTTGCTTCCGACAGTTTTTGAGCGTGATTGGGAGTCTAGTTGTTTATCTTACGTCAATGCTGGCAATGCACCACCAGTCCAAATGTTAATGTAAATCACTTACCTAAAATCAGGCGAACCGTACTCTCGTTTATCAGCTTTATCTAATTAAAGAAAGAAAAAATAATATTTCCTCTATTCGTATGTAATTTGTCCTCTTCAAAACTTGCAAACTGTTTTCCGATCTCTTTCAGCTGTCGGATAGCTTGAAATTTAGTAGATACCTACCTAACTATATCTTCCTAGGTAGGTTGGTATTTACATGTAAGCACCATTGATTTGCTTCGCATATGTGTGCAGGTTTCCTCACGAAGTTTTCCTTCACCGAGAAGCTTATGTAATTTCGCACTAGCCGTGGTAGCCTCGTGGTATGACCTGTGGCCTCTCAAGCAGAGGGTCGTGAGTTCGAGCCTGGGCTCACATCTCTGAGTTTTTCGGAATTTACGTGGGAAATTATATTTGAGAGAGTAAGCTTGTACATATAGATAACACATATTTTTTTAAAAATTGTGAAATCAAGCGTCGAATTGAGAAGCTTATGAAGCCATAATAAATTAGGTAAGTAATAAGTAAATAATTATAATGGCAAATTACAGAAAATACAGCCGAATCGCCGGAAGAATCTTAAATAATCCCAAGATACCCCAAGATAAGCAACCGTGTTTCAATGACCTTATAGTCAACGCCCTCGATTGGATTCTATTGACCTCGATTGGTTTACCCGGGACTCAAAACTGCCGTGTCACGGACGCTCCGATCTTAGCTCCGCTCGATTGTTCCCCTCAGCCGCTGTGGTTCCTGTCATTGTGCCCTAACTGACCGTGAAGACCGTCAACACGATTAGCACCGATATAAAACTGTTTACTCAATGGGAGTCCCACTCACTACCTCGCATCACGTTTTACCATCAACATCCGACTCCCTGTGATGAGATGATTCCTCAGAAAATTTGTCTAAGTTTATCGCTGTCAGTGCTCCTATTTACGTTAGGAAGTGGTTCAGTGCTGAAAGATGCTCTCGAAGAACATTTGAAGGACATATCTCACAACGAAGGAGCGGAATCCATCAAGCATGATAAGCAGAAGGGCGAAAAAGTGCATCAAATAGAAAACCGGGTCAGCGACGATCACAAAAATCAATATTCAAAAGCTAGTGATGAAGCTAAATATATAAAGAAAGACCATGATACTAAATCATCATCAGATAGTGACGCTTATCAAGGACACACCTCGAAACAAGATAAAGCCGAGGACAGCCATGCAAACGGATATAAAAGAGGTCACAAAAAAGGTCACCAGAAACAAGGATTTCAAAATTCCTACCACAAAGATGAATCATCGAACAAAAGCACGTACTTCGATGATTTGAATGACGAAGGCGACGAAGCAGCCTACAGGAGTAGATTAAACAATCATGACACTACAGCCGGTCGGAATTATCAAGGATCCCATAACAATGGACAGGAATACGTCCGTGACAATCACCATCACGGTGGCTACAATCGGTACGCTGACAATGGACATAAAAATGTTGGTCACAACGATTACGGGAAAAAGTATTATTTGGATGATCAATCGAACTACAATAAATACCGCGACGATCGTAACAGATACGACCGAGGAAAAATACATGACCACCACGAATATCGTGCTCCAACAGTGCATCGGGACCCAGGGTGGGACTGGCAAGACGAACGAAGAGGTTGGGAACGTCCAGGTTGGGACCGTGACCAGGGATGGAATCGAGACCAAGGGTGGAGCAGAGATCCGGGATGGGATAGAGATCAGGGATGGGACAGAGGTCAAGCTTGGGACAGAGGTCAGGATTGGAATAGAGATTACGGCGGTCCTGGATATTACGACAGCCATGGTTTACGCCACGACGGTGGCTACGCATATGGTCCCAATTATGGATACGGTTACGGTGAAACACGCGCCGCACCAGTAGCTGCTGCTGAAGTTCCAAGGAACGCACCGGTAGTGGCGCATAGAAAACAAACAATAACTATTTACGAGGACCCAAGATATGACGGGAAGGAGAAAGGTCAGTTAAAAAAAGAAGAAGGAGATTATCTACAGTTGGAATACAAGCCAAGCAGTCAACGATACGCTAGTTATGACGACACTACATACTACAACATGCCAAGAGAAGGAACGGAAACAAGTAAAATAAATAGATTAGTTTACAATTACAGGCGACATTAAAAACAAAAAAGAAACCATTTAAGCCTATGAATCAATAAAACATTGATGCTTTCTCGAGATACTCATTAAATCAATAGGTTTTCCGCTTGAAACAATTTTAATAAGTCAAGTAAAGCATTGTTGACTCGGGGGTTGGTGTTGGGTTAATTTACTTAAATTAATTAATTTATACTGTAAAATATTTAGAGAATAACATCCTAAATACCTTTACGATGTATTTTATTTCCTTTTACGCTACTTTCTAAATTCTTGACATGCGAATATTAAATTCGTACGAATACGAGGTATTTGCCGATGTGTAGTGAGTCGTGGAAGTCAAATATAGGTAGTTTGAAAGGGGTTTCTGGAGAGTTGGTACGTGACGGACGGACGGTCAGCCGGGCGGCGTATTTCAATATGGTACATCTGCTACAGTCGAGCGAATTAGGCTGTGGAGCGGAACGGGCGACGGGCGTGCAAAATCGGTGTCGTCGGTCCCGGCGGCGGGGTGCCACGGTTTAAAGGCAGCTAATCATTTTTAAAAATATTAACTCAAGGCATGCTTAGCTCAGAAACAAGCCCAATCAAAGCTGTAGCCCAAGTCTTCGTCCGTGCAGAGTTAAAATTTGTAAGGAAGCTCTTTCAACTACCTTAATCAAAGTCGTCACATCCTTTTTTAGCGGATACCTATGCCATAATTATCTGCGTGACAAATTTCAGCGCAATCTTTTCAGTGGGTTGTGCTGTGCGTTAATCGATCAGTCAGTCATGGTTGCTGTATATACAGAGAAGATCAACTTTCTCACATTAATATTCTAAAGCGCCGCAACCGCAATAGGCAACAATTCTTCAACAATTAGTTCGGCAAGTCGAACTCATAATTTGTTTACTAAAGCGTAAACTCAGGCAACATTCAGAGAAGTTGAGTGTCTGAGGATAATTTCCGTCGAGTTTCGGAATTAAGTCACTTTATTACCCCACCCGGTTTAATTAAAAGACGCCGTTATTGAGGCACTACCCACTCGTAGATATTTTTCAGTACTTTTATTTGTAATTTAAATTTTGCAACCCTTCGCTGTGGTTCCGCTTAAAGGGGATAAACTAATTTAAACGCTAAGCTCAAACAAAGTCGTATTATAATATGTATGTGCATCGGCGACCTTTTAAAATAGGATTAAGCCAGCATTCGTTTATGTAAACTTTTTTACATTTTTAACTCGGTTTACGTGTATAAACAGACATTCGTCATAATATCGCGTATTAAAAATGAATTGTTTCATCGCTTTATGAAGAAAAACAGGACGGAGAAGGACATGCATATTACCAGCCAATTTGCAATTTTGTTACAAAAATATTCAAGCACTCGTCTTTGTGGGAGCTAGTGTTTGAGTTATTTACTTGGTGCTGAATTAATGATTGAGGGTAGTTTTTCAAAGTCTGTAGACACCCTCGTTACGCTCAAGTTACTTTGAAATCATGAAACCTACGTGAATATTAATAAATAATGATTGATGCTGAATTGTTATTTGCTATGCTGAAACTGTACGGAAATGCAAAACAAGAACTCGTGAAGCAAAAAGTAAGCACGTAAGAAAGGACTAATCGTTGACCCTCTTTTTATTGCACTTGGCAACGACTTATCTCAGGACTTAGGGCACTAAAGCAATTTGAAAATGGCACCCGAATAACACGCCAATAATCGTTAGCAGCGATTGGGAAACAAAACTGTGATTATGGGGGTATTATCTTGGGATTATGTCGCTCTGTCCTCCCTGTTTGAGATCCTATATTGCTATCCCTTTTGTTTCGAGGGGGGATAGTCCAGATAGAGTGTCATTACTTTAACGAACTTTCGATGGGCCGTGTCGACGGGATGGGGTTCGAATGAGAGTTCTCGTGTTCGGTTTCGAATGTGGGCTTTGTAATTTGGAAAGAATAATACACTATAAATTTGCAGTTCGAGGTAGTGGAACCTAACCTAACGAGGAAAACTGGCTTTATTTATTGGCAGCAATAAATGTTACGCACACGCTCAAATATTACAAGAACAGGTTTTTTTTGGATTATGAATTAACTAATAGTTATATCGTAGTAATTTAAGAGTCAACTCTGGTTTAGCACTTTTAGTTAGTTTCGTTAGGCCTTGGTCGTTCTCAACCGCTATCCGCGGCGGATCAAGGGCTTAGATAGGTCCAGAATTTAACATTATCTCCATTTATTTCACGATGAAAATGAATTTGTTTCTCTGTTTAATTGACGTGCTAGTAGTTTTTAAGACAGCGTAGGTAATGATTATTCGATTGTAAACACGTCGGCGTCTACAGGAGCAGAAAGGATGATCTCTCTATATGTCATCGACAAAGCAAATCACACATTACACCAAGTTTAGCGGGCGGTATCTGTCGGAAACTTATTTTCCAGACGCCTCCCCCAGCGAGTCGAACAATGAAGTTACCAACTCCGTTATCTACTCTGTTTATTGTCTGAGTTGGCTGGATGGCCGTTTTGTTACCGTTTCCTACTTTCCCTTGATTCGAGCAAGTTGGACGCTTCTTTCACGATTATAAGCTTTATATGGCACGTTAAAATGACGGTCGTCCGGAGCGAAAACAAGCGAGTGTATATTACGGTTTATTAATACTGTTAGGTCTGACGCCTATCTTTTTTAATTATTTAGACAAAATGAAAGAAAATGCAAAATTTTCGAAGTGGTAATTTAAATAATACATGGGTTGCGACAAGGCCTTGAGGAGGGATGGAGGTTAGCATTTTGACAGGTGCACCCTAGGCCACGAAAATTAGTTACCCGGTTTTAATCAATCTAACCGGCTAGTGTGTTCTTAAATCTCGATACCTAACGGCGAAATTGTCGATTATAGTTATTAAAAAAAAGTTTTAGTAAAGCAGCCAGATGGCATTATTGCTAGTGATATAAAAACAATTTAGAAGAAAACTAAAAGTCAGCACAAAATGGCTCATAATGCAATCAATGGATACAATAATGTTGTAATCATTTAGAATACATGAACTTTCTTTTAATTTCATTTTCCTCTTTGACCTGAAAAAACATTTTTCGACCTCCATCAGTTTCTAACAAGTCCAAAATCGTAGCGTCGTATCGTAATCGTGTCGTAACAGTCCCGCGTACAGTAAGACCAGTAAAAAGGGGTACCCGTTCACTCGTGACGAATCCTCAGCCTGTACCTGACTAATTGCTATGAAATGAACCGCTCCCGTGGGATTTGCGCCCCGATTTTGTTTTAATCGAAATTTTCTGAGCGGCGGGTTGTCACTGATTCTCATTTTCAAGTAACACTGGGGACATAAAAGTCGGGTTCATAATGTTCATATAACTACACTAGCTTCTGCCCGTGACTTCGTCTGCGTATCTATACATATAATAAAATCGTTGTGACCAAAAAATCTGTACATTGAATATTTAAAAAAAAACCGACCAGGGTGACTTAAAATAAGTAACTGAAAATATTAAAACCATTTTTAAAATTTTTGTTTGTTTGTTTGTTTGACTGAGCATCACGTAAAAACTACTGAACGGATATTGTTGAAATGTTCACAAATCTATTTAAATACATTCAGAATAGGATCTAGGCTATAGAAATTTTGGAAAATATTAGAAAAAGGGGGTGAAAAGGGGGGTTAAAGTTTGTATGAAAAAAAAAATTTAGATTGTTCTAGAATCATGAAACTCAGAATATATACTCAGTAATAAAAATAAAGAAATACCTGTTTTAGCATTTTTTTTTAATCTTACCCAGAGACGCAAAAAAGAGGGTTTTGTGTTAAAAAATAATGAACTTCATACACCTATAAAATAAATACCAATGAAGTTTAACCTTTTAAAGTTGCTACATATACTTCCAATCTAATACAGGTAAATATAATTTCTCAGTTTTCTTGAAATTTGATTTTTGAGTTGATTACGCAAAAAATAGCAGAACTCAAGAAAATCAGCTTTCCTCGGTAAAGTAGTTGGTAATAATTACAAATACAATAATACTACGAAGAAAATAGATAGATACGAATGTACATAAGACATAAAGCCGGAAAAGTGTGTAAATTGTGAAAAAACATTAATAAAATAATTACATTCTGCACAGGTATTTTTTCAACGAAGACATTTTTGTCCAACCTAAATAAACCTAAATTGGCGTCCTAAATTGTGTTCTTTACCTAACAGCTAAATTTCAATATGAAATACCGTTACTTTGTTTTTATTTATTGCGCTATTATTCACAGCGCGTTCGGTTTTCGAACGCACTCTTATTTGAAAAGCTGATATTATTATGAGGGCGGCGTGAAACGCTTGGCTGTATGCTCCCAGTACCTTTGCCTGAAAAAAGCAAAATCCAACGGCGCGTTTACGCCTGCGCTACGAACTGGTCAGAATTTTATTGTGAAAAAGTTGGTAAATGAAATAGTAAAAGTTTCTGTCCTCAGACTTTATATAAGATTTTTATTGTTTTGGTTAAATACCACACTGCCCAAGAATATACATATAACGCTGCGCTGCTGGGCCTTAGCGCAACATGTATCTTAAACACTTCAAGGTAGACTTGCTTACAAAATTTTCACAAATACTTAAAATCTGAATGTACATAATAGTACCTATTCGAGAAAACTATTTGAATGTGCCTGTTTCAGGATTAGTACATATTATTGCAAGGGTATAATAATAATAATTTTGATATCGAGAATAGCTATAAAGTATCACAAAAAACACACGCGGACGAAGTCGCGGGCAACAGCTAGTTATACAAATAAACCTTCCTCTTGAATCACTCTATCAAATAAAAAAACAACATCAAAATCTGTTGCGTAGTTTTACAGACATAAACATACCTACGTAGGGACAGACGGACATACAGACAGCGGAAAGTGACTTTGTTTTATACTATGTAGTGATAACAAATAGGTAAGTTTACCGCTCAAGATTATCTAACCAATTTTTAAAGCCGACTTGCAGGAAATCACGACATAGTATAAAACAACGTCGCTTTCTCTGTCCCTATTTCCCTATGTCCCTATGAATGCTTAAATCTTTAGAATCAAGTGAATCAAGAGGAAGGTTTATATGTATAATACATGCATAATATATTGTGCGAAGCCGGGGCGGGTCGCTAGTAAAATAATAAATACAGGCAGCGATCTGGGGCGAATTTTCTATTTATAGTTTTTATTTTTAAGTCTAGTTTTTAATATTAGTTTATAATTATTATTTTTTAGTTATGTTGTCCATCTAATAAATACAGATTTATTTAACCTGGTTTAAGATTGAAGTCCGTATATTTTGATAGTAGGTAGGTACTCAAAGAGATTAAACATTTTACTATGTTTAATCTCTTTGTAGGTACTAAACTGAGCATATATTGGTAGGTAACACTAAATTTTCAGTAGGGTCAGTCAGTACCTAGGTCCTTAAGTGTTCATAGTTAAAAAAAAATCACTTTACCTACTTAAATAATTTATTTTATGAAAATAAATTTATCCTTCTTCGTGCCATTTTTCTAATTTCCACAGCTTATTTCTAGACATAAATGGGAAACCGTTGCAATGCCAAAGTAGTACAGAAACGCAAAAGAGTTGCAAAAACTCGGAAAGAAAACTGAGGTACCTTTGAGGTAATTTTGAACGCAACATAACTTTTTTATCGAATACCTATGGTTTCCTTTACAAAAGTTTCTTCTTTCATATTTTTTTAGACGGAGTAGCTTAAAGCCTTCCATTAAAAATAAAAAAAAAAACACTGTTTTTCGAGAAAGGAATTTTATAAGAAGACCGTTGTGCTCGCCGAGTCTCTTATTATTTTTCATCGTAAACTTTATTTCAAGGACCTACTTACATAAACAAAATCAGTTTGCATGTAGGAGTGTCAAAAAAGTAAATACTAGTACAACATTTAACTTAATCTAGGTAACCTAAACCTACCTCTAATGTCGCTCTCATAAATATATAACCTTATTTATTCTCTAACCCAACATTAAAAATGTATATGTCTTCTGTTATTTGTGTCTTTTCTATTAAGTTTTTTTCATGGACTCAATACTATCTATTGAACGACACAATAATTTGATTACATAATCAAATATTGTCGATCAACATCCCCCTAGCTATAATTTTGTTCAGTAAATGTCAGACCGCTCATAAGTTATTGGACTTACAGTACACAGTGAGTGTTTGCACATGGCACAGCAGTAGGTACGGCAGTGTTGCCAACTCATCAATTATACCTATACACACCCTAAAATAATAATAATATAACCATCCAAACAGGCGTGTCCCAAAAAAAGCTTATTAAAACGAAATACAGAATGGTTCATTTGATTTAATAAAAATCTTACCATCATTATATCTTTCATTAAATTTTCGGTGAATTTATTTCTTAGGCGTAGGTATTTATAATGTTGATCGTGAAGTCCTGTGAAGTTATTAAATCCTGAAAAAAGCATAGGTATATTATATAAATGAACCATTATTGTATTCTGATTCACTGTGCTTTTGAATTTTATGTACATAATTCGTTTGATTATACCTTTTCCAATTTAAGATGTAGCACAGTAGGTTTTCTCACAGATGAAATATTATATTTAAGGTCAAACTTGGTCAGTTTCGCTGTTGGCGTAAAAAAACTAGTTTTCAGACATAAATTAGTTTTGCATTACGTTTCCGTTGTCCAGCTAGTATGTATGTAATTTTTATATCAGCCATACTTGACTTCCAATTAAGCTAATCAAATACAAATTTAAAGCTTATCGCATCATCCAATTCAAAGTAATTTAAGTAAAATGCGCCACCTATTTACCTATGTGTGCAATGTTTATCCGAAGTACCACCGAACTTAGCGGTAAACCAACTTTACTAACCTGGCAACACTTGTCCAAACAGCCTTCAGGTAAGTTATGGCGGCGTTGTGTGCAGTTTTGCTTATTAACGGGACCAACATGGCCGCCTGATAAGATTTCGGTTTGTCTTAGCAAGCGTGCCTCGAGGCGGCGTCCGGGCATTTCGAGTTGAGGCCACTCAGTGCGACGGGATGTATGCTCTACGTAGACGATCCAGTTTCAGAAATTATAAAATATACTGAAAAGAGAACGGAGTCCCTTCATTTGGATTGGGCTTGGAAATTACACTATGTTTGTCATGGAACCTTTAGAAAAATAAGCGCTTGTATATACCAGTTGCTCTAATTATGTAATCTTATACTCATACTCATACTCATACTGATTTATTCGTAATAATTATACGTATTGATATACTGAGTTAAAAAAAATAACTTGGCACAGAAGACACAAATTTTGAATATTACATATTTAGATTAAGTTAGATTTGTGAGAGCGGCATTAGAGGTACGGCAGGTACCTAACCCTTTCGACTTCCTCTCACATACAAAATGATTTGTTCATTTCATATAATCTTCTTCTTCTGAAAGTGCCACTCCATTACTGGAGGCTGGCCGTTAGCTCTGAAAACTTCTCTCTATCTTGAGCCATCCGGAACAGTTGCTCTGCACTGTTGATTCCGGTCCACTCCCTAATATTCCGCAACCATGATTTCTTCCGCCTTCCAGAGCGCCGTTTTCCCTGTATTTTGCCCGTCAATATAAGTTGAAGCAGCTGATATCTGTCATGGCGCAACACGTGCCCCAGATATTCGATTTTGCGCTTTTTGACGGTGTCATACTAGCACGCTGAAGCACCATCTCGTTGCTGACTTTTTGAGTCCAGCTTATACGGAGCATGCGACGGTAACACCACATCTCAAACGCTTCTAAACGCCGCCTGGTGTCTTCCTTTATTACCCACGACGGAACGGAGAAAGAATATGCGTTTAGGGTGATAGGTTGTGGTCCACGATTCACTGCCGTACATACCTAACCACAGGCCAAATGTAACAACGTAGGATCCGGGTTCTGAGTCTTAGGTTAATTTGCCGGCAGCACAAAACCTTCCTCATTTCATATATACCGCTTTGAATTGCACTATGATTTAAGTTAATTTACAATAGAGTAGACTCTAACGTAGTAACAGCTACAATAGAAGGTTTTTTAAGCATTTTACAAAGCAGAGTCTACACCAAGTCGAATCATTGAGAAATTTCCTTGTATCGTGTAAAGCGCGCATAACTACGAGCTAAGGCACAAATCGCCCGACTGCCTCGGATACCTTCCCGGACGATTGCACACTGTATAACTAACGCTTAGAGGTGAATTCATTACAGATTTACAAGAGGAAACGTATGTTAATGTAGTTTTTCTACAACTTCGAAGCACGCTTTTGATATATATCTAACACCGATCCTTAAATAATATTCTGAGTTATCTATAAATATCGGCAAAATAGCCAATTCGAATTTTTAAAACGCCCGTTTCCCAAACTTTCGACCGTTATCGCGTACTTAAAATTCAGACACTGCCAGCTCGGGCTTAGGCGTCTTATCTCCAAAGTTTGGAATTTGAATGCCCCAGGGTAAAATATGAGAGGACTTTGTATCGCGACAATGAGATACTGACGTCTTACTCGTATTATAACTTGAGATAACACGCGTGCTCGCCGTAAACATTCCGTGGTGTTAAGGGTATAGGAATTGTTGTGTTTGCTAACTAATCCGAGATTTAAATTCTGCTGAAGCATAGGATTCCTCAAGATATTATGTTACTCAAGCTTAAGGTAATAAGGTTTGACGTCAGAATTACGTACGTTGACTTCTCAAGAAGGTCGAATACCTACCCAAGGGAGAGATCAGAGAGAGACGGAAGAGTCTAAATTTGTACAGGCACCTAAATTCACGTGAATTTCCATCTTTATGTTTTTATTGATGGGCTTTTAAAATATTTCATAATTTTCAACTGTCAATTGTTTCATGTCAAACGATTGGCTTAGCCGTACACAACGCCAAAGAAAATTTGCAATAATCACAATATTACTATTTCGCTGCGGCATTATTTTCAAAATTGATCATGCAGGATTAAAAAATGTATCGCAGATTATACTTAGCTGTATTTAGTTTTTCCCCCTAAGTAACAAAGAATAAATAAAGAGACGGTATCACCGACTGATAGAGTGATCAACATCGATAAAGATTAGTGCCGCCGATTAATTACATCCGTAATTTGTCTCCTAATCTGCGCCGCACTGAGAGCACGGGAAATACTGAGTTATGGGACTGAAGATGTACGAGTATTATCCAATATCAGTTTGGAGAAAATGTAACAGTGCAATAACTGACTGTCTTTATTAAAAAGCGCATTAGTGAGACTTAAAGAAGCATAGATTATTGGACTTATTTAAATTAATTTTTGGTAGAGTTTTATCTTATCTTGTTCAGTGTCAATTAATTTTAAAGCTCGATTAAATTTACGACCTGATTTTTTTAAAATTAAAATCCTAGTTATTAACAAAGCTTTAAATAAAACTCAGTTTAGCATACCTACCACATTTTATGGTAAAAGTACTTAACTACCCATAAATCAAACAATAAAATGGCAATAATCTCGTTTGAATGCGATTGCGTCAATTAAATTAATAACACCATAATATCGCCACGTGAAATTAAATTTTCAACCCTTCGCTCAAAGATATAAACTGAGCATCGAATAAATGTAGCCATTTCTCATTTTAACCGGAGCAAAACTTAATAACCTAGGAACGTAATAATTACAGGAGCTCGGTGCGAGATTCGGCCAGAAATAAATGAGGGCCATTAAGAGAGTTGCGCGCAGATATTTCATCCCCCTTAAAGAAGACGTTAGCAGGATAGCGGGCGACGGCGCTCCGGTGTGTGGCGTTCCCACGGCGAGCGCCAAAGAAAAATACGATTTTATACTCTTGCCGAAGTTTTTCTTAATAACGTAAAAAGTAATGGAACTTAAAGTACACTACAATACTAATACATACTCTTTATCAAAAGAGAGTACATGCTTTACTGTGTTATTGTGCTGTCTTCAAATATCACACATAAAAAATATAAAAAAAATTGGACAAACTATAACTTTTACCGATATAGTAACTAATTTTCTGGCGGGAAATATTATTAAGTAAGTTATGATTTTAACAATTAATATTTAAATTCAATCAATACACATATTTACAAGATCTAAAAAATATAGTTGTAGTTTTTCCTTTGAATAAGGTCAAATAAGTTGTAAGTATGAAATTACTAGAAGACTATCTAATATTGGTTTTATATGGTACTACAATAAAACAATTGCTCAATATTTTTTAAGTACAAACAATATCGATGTTAAATTATTTTTTACTTACCCTTGTCCTGTCTCTATATCTACGGATAATCTTTGCCCCGTAGAGGTAGGTACCAGACAAATTATCACCGTTCAGTGGCAATCCCCACGTTTGTTTTTGCCGAATGTGTTTTTGTGGCGGAAGACTAATGCCAATGTGTTCTCATTGCGTACTTGTTAGGTATGACAAGATTAGTAGACACGTGATGAATACCTAACAATCCTTATGTACAACTTACCTGTTAGAACTTTCCGTACAGTTAGCGTCAGACACATAAGCGTGGTAAAATGTAAACTATCCCTTGATAATTAATCTAACTAATATTATAAATGCGAAAGTATGGATGGATGGTTGGATGGATGGATGTTTGTTTGTTACTCAATCACGCCAGAACGGCCCAACAGATCTGGATGAAATTCGGCACATAGATAGAGAAAAGTCTGGAATAGCAATAGGCTCCTTTTTATCCCGGAAAATGGCATAGTTCCCGCGGGATAGCGATAAACGAATTCTTTGCAGACGAAGTAGCTGGCAACAGCTAGTAAAAAAATAACTATGAAAAAATATTTGAAGTCGTTTGAAGAGCTCTGAATTTGAGGGCTAACGTTATGAAGATTTACATGGAATAGTTTCGTAAAACATCTATGCTCTACGTTAAAGAGATTGACAAACGTATACCTAGAGGTAGGTTAGCACGGTTGTCATTTTCTCTTCTTAGGTAGGTGTATACTTGGTGACAAAGACAGTCGTAGCTACACGTGCTAGCCATCCAGAACAATGCGCTGAATGGTATCGTACAGAATCGTGTTGATATCAATTTGTGAATGAGAGCAGCGCTGTTTCCCCGCGAAATAGCGATATAAATTTCCAACTATTGACGAGCAATGTCTTTTATTGCAGTGAAGCAATGGCACAGTGGCGACAAAAAAACTGTTTCAAATTACCTATTCTAAAATAAGGACAGGAGCACAGAGCTATAATAAAAGAAACATAGACGTCATTTGAGCTAAAAAAAAAAGCCACAAAAAGCTAAAAAAAAAAAAAAAACCTGTAAAAATACAAAAAAAAAAAAAAAAACTGTTTCCATCGTTAGCAAAATGCCTAAATTGTGCGAGGAAAATCCCTGACTCAAAGGCTTTTGTTTGTATTTTTAAGAGTTTTTAATAATTTTTATACTTGGAAAAATTTAAAAATATGTGGGCTAAAGTGCAACACTAGTAAAAATTCGGTTCACGACACATCGCACCCCGAATGCGGAGCGTCATTTTTTCACAAAGCCCAATCGACACCCCTTTGCGGATATTCGGGCTATTTCACGAAATCTGACACCGTTGCATTTCGAAACCTATAAAAATGCATACGTTTTAATCACGGATCATTCTGTTCGTTCAACTTTTAGTGGCCAGGCTCTCGGATAGAGTTTTAACCTGAGTAGTTTAAGTACTTTTTATTTCGTATTTAGGTATCCTGAGCTGCTCTAGAGTACATCCGTGAATCCATCAGGAAATTAAGTACAATATTGGCCTGTTCCAAAAAAACAGTCGACAGCAAATCATTATACCTATAAGTTTGGCTGAGTATTCGAGCGTTCTAACCGCTCGGCTCAAACGTTCCCACAAAAATGACTACATTGAAAGCCTGGAAAGACAGTTTTTTTTATTAAAGATCTACAAACTAGATATTACATCCTAACTTACAAAGTAGAGTGCTAGGTATTGACTTACACTTCGTGTATACCCTAAAATATCCGAGCCTAAAATAGTAGACACATCATGCACTTAAGGTAAACACTTATTACAAAAAGAAATTATTCCTACAAAATCCTAGAACAACAAATCACTATTTCACAAAAATATTACCTATAGGTACTTATTTACAGTTCACATCTACTTAAAATAAACTACACTCACAGTCTGCATTGTATGTATGTAAACTATTTACTTATTGTGCAAAATAAACAAGACAAATACAATTGACAAACAATGAGATACATGCACAAATGCGGACTTATCCCTTTAAGGGATCTCTTCCACATAACACGCTGAATATTGACTGTTATTCGATGTAAGTATAAGAATGTAGTAATGCAACTTATTAACATACACTCACGGGCAAAAATAAAGGGTCGCCTTCTATATTAAGTTGTATCAAAAGTGACCCGTTATTTTTGCTCGTGTGTATAGAAATAATACTTTCACCATGATAGAAAGAATGCTTATGCTTACATACAAAACAGAGACCTTCAAGTTTCAGCATTACCCATGTAACTTTCATCCTTACTTTTGGGTACCGCGTTTTTCAGCGAGCTTGCCTCAGCCCTTAGTCACGTTTCGGCCGCAAATCAAAACTCTTCACCACAATATCCGCCGGGAAAATGCGGCCTACGTGGAAATTTGCAACAAACTAAATTATTCAAACTAGGCCTTTGATGCTTTTCCAGAAAGCATCACAAATTCGCGCAAGCGTGGAAAATGTTCATGTTTTTTTACGAATTATTACGTTACGTAGAATATATCTAATGCAAGTGACTGAGGGTTGTGCGTTTTTTATTCTTGGAAAAAGTGATAAAAACTATGTCAATTTACCTATTAAATATTAAGAAAGATAAATCCTTAGATGCATGCAAAAAAGTCTTCTTTACTCGCATCAAATATCAGGCACAAATTTCCAAAGGCATGTTTCGTATTGATTGCATAATTCAAGTATCGAAACGAAAAATCATCAGCTATTAAAATAATTAATCCTTCCATGATTTTGACTTATTTAATAACACGTTTTTAAACAGCGAACGCAATCAAAACCATAATTTGTGGTCAGTTTATAAAATCCAGTGTTGCAAGTCAGGGTGGTAATTACCACCACGATAATTGCCAGCTATTGGTTGTGCCAACACAGACTCAGGGGTAACGTTAAAACCTTTTAAATTGCAGCAATACACGGCCAAACGTACTCAACACGATGTAACTTTAAAATCCTGCTTTGTGTTAATCATTGCGTTCGGAAATTTTAAATCTTTCTTGAACATTTTAATCCATACTTAGTTCCCTTAAATTCACAAATATTATATTTTCGACTTTGAGAAACGAAATATTGGTAATCTATCTTCTTTTTCAAGCTAACCGTACCGGCTAAATCCCGTGCAGTAAATTTAGCCGCAAACATGTACCTAATTAGCATACTTAAAACAATATTTTTTTCCCTAAATTAACCTATAAACTATAATTTAATGACAGACTCGCATCTATCTTAAAATTACAAGCAGATTCTGTTTCCACGCTATGGAAATCCATTTCCTTCTGTTAGAACTTACAGAATATAATATCCTGTGCCTTAATTATTAATAATTATTTCAGCAGGCACCTATTTCACCAGCGCGACAATTGTCGGCATGTGACAATTCTGATTCTGTACACATTTCAAAGTCGACGAGAGGCTACGCCGGTTGGCTTCATATTGAATGCGCGTTGCGTTTCGTATAGTCACATGTCTCCGACAATTGGCCTCTCAATTGACTGAACATCCCTGTTATTAATTTATTTTCCATCGTCATTTAATAATTATGGATGACAAAAATGTTTCCGTACATTAGACGATGTTCAAAGTTTACATTGTCAAAGAGCGATTTTAATTTGAATCTTAAATTACGATGCAAAACCTTTGCAAAAGTGTGTTGTAAATAACATAACCTAATGCTGAAAATATTCCAGATCTTTCAAGACTGTGCATATTTCATGTCACTGTAAAAGGTGGACTCGCTAAGTCTCATAGTCGCCAGTGTTTATAGCAAAATACAAGACGACAGTTATTTATAAAGGCGGTTGAAAAGCCTTGGGTTTATCTTCACCCTTTAATTGTTGGCGGGAGTACTATCTCGGGCTCCGATTGAGCTCGTAAAATGTAACAGCTCTTTTGTGGCGCGCCTCGAGAACTGTTTCGGTGTACTTGTTGCCCGCAGAGCTGATTATTACGATTCGCGTTACCGGAGCTTGCTTTATGAATTAGGAGTGTGATTTTGTTCATTTGGAAACCAAATGAGGATAATGTTGGTTTGGCAGGTTGGTAAGTTGGTTTTTTATTTGCATCTATTGTCGTGAAATTTTGGTTTGGATTGGCTTTGGTATTCTTGTAGAAACATTTCAGGTGCCGTTTATGGAATGAAATTTAGGAAACGTTAATCAAAATATTTTTTATAAATTGAGATTTGGTATATGAGTTGGACCATTGTTCCTTATTAAATTCTGTTAAATTTGTGGCACTTAAAACTTTTCGAGGACAAAGAAAGCCATTCTCTTATTTTACTTACTCAGCGTTACCGGGTAATCGTGAAGGCTTATAATTTGCAAAAGCCAAAAGCATTTTTAACGTGCAACCAAATAGGTGATAAAATGAAAATTCATCCATTTATTATATCGACAACAAAGAAAAGCATTAAATCAATTACCTATATGAATACCCACATTCGATTCACACGAGAGCTAATAATCGCTAATTTTCAGTGGCTATTGTCCGCGTAATAAAATTTTATCAAATATGCCGCAACGATCCCCTGATCGTGCACACAAATGAATTGGATCGCCGATAAAAGACTCAATCTCTGTAAATTGTACGTTGAAATTGGTTGTGTTTGTTAAGGCTTTATCGTCCAGTTAAATACTAGGAATGAGGCTAAACAAACGCACAGTTTAAGGCAAATTGTGCCTGAAAATTTGTCGTAAAATCTCTTTGTACCTACTTACAATTCTTTGCGAAAATATTCGCTGGTTATTAAGTTAATCGTAAAATATGTTAACATTCCTACGTTCCCATTTACGGAGCCCATGTTTTAAGCAGTTTATTTTTTGTCTTGTTTGGAAACATCAAAATCACCTGCTCTGCATCATTTCTAGACGGCAAGTTGTCAATTATCAGAAAAGATAAATTACGTAAATTTTAAACTACCCGGTCGTGTGACAGAATGGTTACAAAAGTAGCAGTAAAGATCGTGTCTGTCCTGAAGAATTTTATCTGCGGCTTACTAAAGAAATGAGTATATTATTACATCAACAAAGGACTTAAAATAAAACCCCAATTAAATCTTGCAAGCAAACCACGCATAACACTTTGCTTACCCACCCGCACGTGTAACAATTAACGAACGACGACTAGGGAATCCTTTAAGCCATAATTTTGCTATGGGTTTTCCTAATGGATGATTTTCACGGTGACAATTTTCCCGCTACGCTCCCTGTGAAGTGACACGAATTTCCAATACAATGACTACATTGTAGGCAAGGGTTATGTGGCAGGTTAATGGCCTTTATAATTAAAAGTAAAGAGGTTCCACAGAAGTTTGCATAAGTGTTGTCAGAAAATAATTCAATAGTTGGCAATATTTTTTTGTTCTACTTTGGAAGAAGATGTAAGTTATTATTAGCATTGTAAAAAATGTGTTATGGCTTTTATGAATTAAGACATGCGTCGTAAATTTTTCAATAGAAACTAAAATAGGTACACTGCAAATTAATATGCACAGTGTTCCTTCACGAAATTTCCCAACATTGATATTGATGTTTGCTCGCCCAAAAGAGTTGGATGTTTATGAAAAAACTTTATCAAATTTTAATTGCATTCCCCACTAGCCGGTGGCGGGCAGTGACTTTGATATTTTCGGCGGCATTAATTAAAAAATTATAAAGCTTCCCCTCTCAGGCCCGGGGTATTGTTCGCCCCACAAAGCATTAATATCGCGGAAAAAGATAAATAAGTATACGAGTCTCAGGTAATTGCACGCTTTTATTGAGCCCCTGTTTGATTTCAAAGCCTTCTATTGTGTAACTCCGCTATTTATTTACATTTCGTTTATTAGTTAGACGGATTCGTTGAACTGTTGTAAGTACAGTAAAGTCGAATTCTGATGGTTCAGAGTACGTGATTTGGTTTTGGTAATATAAGTACACAATGCTTAAGACCATTAATCGCAATTAAGCGACTTAGTTTAACGCCTTATTCTGTTTTATGTGATCCTCATTTGAGCCATCCTTAATGAATTATATTATAACAAAAGTGGTAACTTGCAGAATGTAGCTAGCAGAAACACAGTAAGTAAGTATATTTCAGAGTAGGTATACTCCGTAGTCACGTGAATAATCGTTGTAAGATCTTTTTTTACTGCTTTTACACATTTCAGTCTCGGTCGACATCGCATAACATTATCTCAAACCCTTACAGAATTTATTTTTGTTTTAACGCGCAGGTTTCTTGGCGTGATAATAAAACGTAACGGCTGGGAGGGTCTGATGATTTTCCAAAACAATGAGCCCCGGAGGAGCGTGGGTAATTATGATTGAGCAGAAAATGGATAAAAATAAGTCCGGGTATTGTTTCAGACATAATTAGGGTTTGTGGTCCCGGCGGGCCGGCGTGCCTCATAAACCGCAAGTCACAGTTTTACCGGGATTCTCTGATTCTTTAGTTAAATAAACGATATTGCAGGATAACGCTAAGTAGAAAATGTGCAGTTCTGTAACGTAAATATTTATAGCAACTTTTTTTGACGGTACGTGATTATCGCACACACACTTTTGAGCTTTATAGATGTACCAAATTTCAAGCCAATCATACAAACGCATACAAGAATTGTAATCAGAAAAATCCTTAGGTTTTGTCAAACTTAATTACGAAAAATTAGGTATGCGCAAGAGAACCTTCGGATTATAATCATCATTGTTTCAAATTTCCTGTCGCATCAAATTTGTCAAATTGATTCAATATCTCAGGTCTGCCTTAGGAATATGCAGCGGTGATGAATATTAATACTGCAGGTTAGCGGTAACCACAGACTAGATATCTGTTACGCTAACTCGCATAGACAAACGATCTCGACTGTCGACCTATGCCGAGATTAATTAAAAGAGATGAGTTAGTTTGACCATTTGAAATAATCTAAGACAAGTAGAATAATGATTTGTTTATGTTATTCTTCGCGCACAAAATGCAACTTCATCGAGTTACTCCACTTTTTTCTTTCTTTCTTTTGTTCTGAAAAGTCGCGTTAGTTTTATTTGGGAGCGGATCAGAACACATAAAGTTTAAAATGTATAATGGGTTAAAATATATAATAGTTAAAAATATATAATGCTATTTTCTGTAAAACTACTAGCTAAATGAACTATTTTGATATCGTAATCTATAGATTGGTTTAGGTTAGGTTAGGTTTGTTTTATAACAATCTTGTTAATTTGTCATTTTCTGAGAAAATCGCATTATATATTTTGAACCATTATGTATTTTAACCCATTATACATTTTAAACTTTATGTATTTTAATACGTACCCATTTTAACGTAATTATCTGAAACTGATTAATAAAGACGTTGTTCAGCAAGCTGCTTCGTAAGAGGATTCAACTCGATCCGCGCCGAACTCGACAAATTCTGCGAAACTGCCGGTGCTAATTCAAGTAAACTTAAATCCGGCTTCGATCCTCATTGCTGCTTGAGATAAAGCCATAATGAAGGGCCTTCTCGATCGATTAAGTTAAGCCGAGTTTAAATAGACGTTAACTCCGAGAGAAAGGTTTACTCCGGCGTGAAATGGCATTAGGTTTTCGCGCGTTTTATGCCCGAGACAAGACGAGTCGCTAAGAAAGGGGCTTTAACGGGAGATTGACTTAATTACCATCGTAAATTAGTGGAAGTATTTTTGATTGATATGACGAGGGATTTGTTCCGCGTTTAGTCGAGACTTTCGTTCACTTGTAGCAACATTTTGTCACTTGTTTTAGTAGTTGTTTTCGCGTAGGGCGGTGATTGTTTTTTTATTTTAAGTTTTATTCTTTTAATTTGATGCTGTGTTGGGACTTACGTAGTAAGCCAAGCATGTTCCTTTATCTTTTTATGTGTATGAAATTATCTGCATGTTGCTATGAGATAAATTTTACGTAATCTACTTACCTACACAAAAATTACAATCAATATTGTGTTTTAGATGATTGCATAACAAGAGGTATGCCTGATAATGTAGAGACCATTCTACATTATTTTGATTAAGAATGAAATTAGTTCTTTGTACCTATACCTGTCTGAATTGAAGAGACATATTTTAACAAATCTTTTTTCAGTTGCCAGCGGGTTGCCAGCTATAAAATACTCACTAAAATACTATTTATCACTCGCCAGCACGCACTGTCAGGGTCACAGTTACATGTCAAGGAGCAGTTAAAAATAACTGCAATAATTAAATCAGGCATTCTTTCCGTTGTTGTACTAAACAGAGTACTTCCTAGGGTGGCTCCTTCATACCCTTCGGTTTATGCTAAGAGGTACAGCTCCGTAAAGGTGACAGTAGGGCTGGGGTCGGGGTGTCGATAATATAATGGCACATATCGATGTTAGGAAGCTAAATCGTTACAAGCCTAAAAATAGATTCAGTCTTTGACTGGCAATTGACAGATAAAGACTAATTAATGTAACTTTGTGCAGGGTATGTCGGGATAGCTACCATCACCACACGTTAAATTTGCTGCAAACATATTATTATTAGTATACACTGGGAACCACGTGGGAACAGCTCAGGCCCTCTCATTCTGAGAGGAGGCCTGTGCCCAAAAGCGGGACGTATATAAGGCTGGAGATGATGATATTAGTAAGTATAAAATCTATAAGTATGAAAATATTCACATGATTTATTAATGGAAATCTAATCAGTAAAAATCCACCCAATTATAAACTCCTTGAGATGAACTGTATGAAAATATTCTTATTCTATAGAATAAAATACGTAATGTCTATATTATATTGCGATGTACTAATAAATCCGATATCATACAATAATCAAAAATTAATGTACACACTTTTATAATCTAGTTTTTGGTTCCATTATGGCGCTCACTTTGTATGTGTGGTTCAAAATACCTTTCACTTCAAGGTGTGTGCATTTAGAACAACCGACTTTGACGTAGCACTTACATAATGATATAAGAGTTTTTAATGATTCACGGTTAAGTTCATTCGAAATATTATAAACGGGATGTGAACCGCGAACTGTGAATATCGGGAGCTCAATAAAGGTAATCGCGGTTCACATCCCGTTTATAATATTTCGAATGTACATAATGATATGTCCGAAGCGTATCGCGACTTGATTTTTTATTTACTTATACGCACCTTCGATAGCTCAGTTGGTAGAGCGGTGGACTGTAGAGGCTTAAACTGTCATCCATAGGTCGCTGGTTCAAATCCGGCTCGAAGGAGTTTTTTTTTACACATTTTTAAAGTTAAAATATTTTTTTTACTATATCAAAAATTGTTGGAATAGCAATGGTGTGTATATACAACACAATTTTTTAATGAAACACCGAATGTTTAAAAAAATCTGATTATAGAAGAACTAAGAGACGAATGAGAAAAGGTATGATTATTTATTTAGATATTCATTCATTGTAATGTCAATTATTTCGTGTCTTCTTGTGGTAAATTGCACAAGCAATTTCGTGGTCCATTATAACTAATGAATGTTGTTATATGACGTCATAAGTAAACGCAGGTAGTTACTATCAATTTTTTATGCTAAAAGCATATACCTTCGATAGCTCAGTTGGTAGAGCGGTGGACTGTAGCTGGTTAACTGTCATCCATAGGTCGCTGGTTCAAATCCGGCTCGAAGGAGTTTTTTTTTCTATATTTTATTTAAAAGGGTCTAAAACATGAGTGGTATAAAATTAGTATTTTGAGACTGAATAAATAAGCTGATCGGTTTTTGATTTTCTTTTTTTTCTGAAGTGAGTACGTGAGTATACAAAAAAAAAACATTCATCGATAAACTGATCACGATGACACAACCCTACACCCTTCCTTGCGTGACGCTCTGCCTTATGACATTATGAATTGACGTAATTCTATCCACCAAATGTCAGTTTGACCTTATGCTAAGTGCAACTCGTGAATTATTTCACGGTAGGCTGTTTGATCTTCCGTCGCTGCCCTTTCGTATGATTGCCTGTCAATTTGCCTGTAAATGTTTGGTGCATATTAAATGGCCTGTGGCAATAAATAGCCTGCTTGTTATGACCCTTTTGAATAATAACAGGTGAAATGTTGCTTATTAAGTGGATGGACGATGTTTTTGTTTGCGCTATATCTCGCAGGCATTTGTTTGCATTCGTTTGATCACTTTTACGTACCTACAATTAAAAAAAAATTGTAAAATTAGATCCTCGCTAGAGTAAATTCAAAGCTACTTATTTCAATGGAGACGTAACTTTTAAGACCATCTTGAGTGTCAGAATATTACGACAGACCGTTGACATGTTTTGCACTGACGTTGTAAAAGGGTGGAAAAGTGACAAAACAAAAAAAAAAAACTAGGTAGCCTCGTAAGCGAAGCCGTTGCCGTGTTTAAGAAAAAGAAAAAAACTAAAGCAAAACCTTCTTCAAAGTACCTAAGATGTCTTCTACCACTTTTCCTATCACTTTTATTCAACACCGATCAGCTTACGTGAGTAAGCTATTTAACTCACTCGGCAGACTGTTTAAATTTTTCAAGTCCTCGTTAAGGGTGTCGTTTGTAGAAGAGGGTACACGAGACGGGTCGGAAACGGCGCCACTATCGCAACCACGACAGTTTCTATTCAAATTAGGAACGCGATTACAACGAACAAATATTAAACGCGATGTTTCTTTCGCTACTTCGGTACCCATTGCTGCTTTTACTCCAAACATGCACAATCTTCCCCTGAAAAGCAGTCAATGAACCATGTTGTAGTAAGTTTGTTGTTTCTAAAGGGTATATGTGAAGGGGTTGGTATGTCTAAGCACTAGACGACACGTCAGGCCGGTACTTCCGGACCTTGGCTGTTGAAATGCGTGCAGTGAAAAGTCTTTCTGTGTTTTGTAGTTACATTATGGACACACCGTTTAGTAAAAATAGGTAGGTACCTAGTAAAAAAATATTTGTGTTTTAAGATTTGCACAGTTAATAGGTTAAGGGCCTATTTCACCACTCCTTAACTGTCATTTATCTATGATGACGTCTCTGTCTGTTTCGTAGTAATAAATAGAGACGGAATCATAGATAACTGACAGTTAAGAGATGGTGAAACAGGCCCTAAGTCTAGTAACATTATTTCTGCGTATCTTCATACTGAAATAGGCTTAAACTCTGTTAACTATAATTAACTAAATATGCTTAAATGCCTCCAATTTTACAAGTTAGGCATTAATTAAAAATAGATAGGTACACATTTCACTGATTATCGATATTGAATACTAACCTACTCAAGAAAATTTACCTAAGATAACACTATGTTTAATTAATGATAATCATTTCAAAGTTCATTTGTTTTTGTTACTTTTTACAACATAGGTAATTATGAGATTGCATAACTGCAGTTAACCGTCATTTGTTACTAATGAACATGTTATAAGCGATTAAATAACTGGTATTTTTATTATACATGTACTGCCAAATTTAGCTACCATTTGTGTACCTTCGATAGCTCAGTTGGTAGAGCGGTGGACTGTAGAGGATGAGACTGTCATCCATAGGTCGCTGGTTCAAATCCGGCTCGAAGGAGTTTTTTTTGTATTTCTAAGATTAAAGGCATAATTAATTAAACACTGAATCTTAATACTTAATATGTAACCATGATTTTTTGCAAGTCCACGAAACATAGTTCCAAACGCTTTTACATTTGCTTTTACTTTTTTTTTATTTGTAATAATTGTGGCCCACTGTTGTTCTTGAATAAAATTATTATTATTATTATTATCTTACATTTTAGTTTTATCTTAATCTTTTAATTATTATGAACTTTTTTAATTCATGTTTTGTTAGAAGTGCATAAATGACGGATTTCTTACAGTGTGAAGATATACGTAAGTATAATGATATCCCCAAATGATGTCTTAAAAATAAGACAAATATTTGCGTAAGGCAAGAAAAGACTTTAAGACAATGTCTCTTAATTATTTCCACCTGGGTGGACGCATGTAGCTATGGTTGGCGGACCTATTGACTTAACAATCCATGAGTACTATCAGTGTTTATTTGATTCTCTTTGAACTGTTGTAATATTTTAATAATATAAAATAAGCAAGCACAACAGAGACTAACGTATTTTTATTCATTTACCTGAATTTTTGACTCTTATACCGGAAAGGATGATTATAATGTAGAAAATTAAAGTTTTATTTCAGATAAATCAAAGCTAAGTGTGCAGTTTATTTTATTCCGAAATCTAAAGTATGTTTTAATACCTTCCAAAATCTAAGCTTTAGCAATCCTTATCCTGATCTCATGGTTTCAAAAATAGGAACACATACATACAAAAATCACGTATTTATCCCTTACAGAGTAGACAGAGCCTAAGGTGACAAGACGTAAAGGCAACATATTAAAAAAAAATCGTACTCCTTCGAGCCGGATTTGAACCAGCGACCTATGGATGACAGTTACAACCTCTACAGTCCACCGCTCTACCAACTGAGCTATCGAAGGTACGAATATACGTACAAAATGTACGTCCACTACATCCCAACTCTTACTTCGCGCGACGTCACGCGGCGAAAGTTGTCTGTTGCGTCAAAACTACACTACATACATTTAAACTAGAACTGGTTCAAGGCATTATGAGTATATTATTCGCGAAGCCTTGCACTTGCCTCGTTATATAATCAGCAATGTGAATGTGTAGTAGAAATTCGCTTGGTAGTTGTGCACCTTCGATAGCTCAGTTGGTAGAGCGGTGGACTGTAGAGGGTTGAACTGTCATCCATAGGTCGCTGGTTCAAATCCGGCTCGAAGGAGGAATTTATTTTGGTTAATTCATATTGACTGAAAAATCTGGAACCACTGAATGTATTTGAAATCTGAAACAACGCTCAGTGCAGTGCATTGATTTCTAGAAGCAATGAATGTAGTTCAGAATTGAAGTTGGTTCGCAAATAAATAAGTACACGTAAGCCATTGTTTATTTGTATCTATATACTTTTTACACTTTAATCGTAATCCAACTTCCGAATTAGTATTAAAAATGTGAATATGAATTTGTTTGTTAATGTTTTCGCCGTAAACCATTCAATAGATCATGAAGTAATTTGGTAGGTATAGAGATAGTTTGACATCCTTGGAAGGACATAGGTACAGGATAGTTTTCGTCCCGGAAAATTGAAGTTCCCGCGGGCGCGCGATGAAGAGTTCACCACAGGCGAAGTTGCGGGTGGAGGTAGTATTGCATAGAAAGGTTCTTCACGTTGCAAACCAAGTTTGTACGACATAAATTAAGTATGTATGAATGAGGTAACTAAATGCGAGAGACTCACTTCATTGTTTAGGAACTCATTGATTTATTTATTAACCTCTCGGAAAACTTGGAAATAATTTCCGCTTAACGATGGATTCGTACGGTCTTTTCATTCTTAACTGTCATATTTGGTAAACAAAATTCTAACCTCAATGTGCAAATTTTTGTAAAGAATAAGGTTAAGAATAAGAATATGTTATCAAATAAACCTGAGGCAATATTTTGTACATAATTTTGCTGATATTTTATCTCCAGTTCCTTAATTTACGATGATAGTTAAAAAATAGCAAAAATGAGACGTTTTGAGGTTAGAATTTTGTTTACCAAATAGGACACAGTTAAGAATGAAAATACCTTGGTAAAATAATAAAATATTTCTCTAGGGAATAACCCTTCAAAAACACTAACTAAAATTAACATTTTACACAATCTAGTGAGCTACGGTTCGTAATATTAATACAAAATCTGGGTTTTAGTGCACCTTGCACCGCGCCCCGGCATCCATGCATTAGCATATTAATCGAGTATTCGGTAAGGAGCGGGGGATCCGAATGTTAAGTAAGTATAACATTGCACTCGTAGTGGGGATTATGGAGATGGTTCAGCCTGAGGACTGGGATACTCCGAGGCATGTCTGTGGACAGACTTGCCAGGTATATGGAAAATTAGGGGACAAAAGAAAACTTCTGGTGTTTGGTATTGCGGTTGAGGTAAATCGTTAAGTAATGGGATTTTTAATCTATGTATTTTAATCTGAATATTATGTAGAGTTTCAATGGCTTTACATTTTGAAATTAAAACTTGTGAAATAATTATTAGAACATGTTCTTTCCTTGTCTTTTCTTTAACTCTTTTTATAATAAAACTGTATAAATAAAACAAGATGTGTTCTTAAAATATAAATCAAATTCGATAAAGTCCTACCCAAGCCTTTCAACCTGAAAATTCTTCATTTCTCTTTATTCTTTAGGACGAATTATTCTGATTTTCAACGAGACAAGGAACTATTTTACTTGCTAAAGCTGTTGAGTGTACTGTAACAATAGAACTTATAAACACTTTCAGATGATTTGCGTCTTAAAGAATCGGCAAAATTATCTGTTTCTTTTTTGATATGCACAGACGGGCACTTTTGTTTATACATTTTTATCTTGAAAATACAATGTTTACAATTTAGCACTGAGTAAGGTAGGTACAAAAATAGAATATCAATGCATAGGCAATTATTAATCACACTTACACAAAATAATTTCTGATTTTGTCTTGATACTATTCAAAATAGGTACCTAGGTAAGGTACGCAAGAAATTGAAGTCACATATCAACATCTTAACCAACGATGTCATTCTCATTAAAACCCATTATCGATCACTTATCACCTGACGTTGCCTAAATAATACAGACGCCGTCAAAATGGCAGCGACGGCGAACTATTGTGTCTCCCGACACATTGTGATAACATTTAACTTGCGCGACAGTTCCGAACAATAATAGCTGAGGGAACGAAACTATTTAGCGAAGTTTGCTGCGTCAATAGAGGGCACCTTCGAGGAATAATTCATTTAGCGGGAGTTAAGCGTCTAGTCGCGGATCTCTCGCGTGCTAAAGATACAAATATGCTGAATTTATTCGCGCTTGTTGAGTTCGCGACCTGATTGGTTGCGATTGTTTACGACTCGATTATTAAATAATCTTCTTCTAGAAAGTTCTGTTTCTGAAATTCTGTCGTCTATTTTTGAGTTCAGCGAGATGTGTCATGCACACAGTCATGCATGTATTGAATATTATATTATTATGATAATCTGGGGCCTTACCATGACGTCCTAATTCCGACTTAGTTAAAGTATTAGCTGTTACATTTAGTATGAATCTGACAGCGAGCGAACCTAAACTGAATCGCATTACGACGTCATGGTAAGGCCCCAGGGCAGTCGTATAAATAAGTACGTAGGAATGTTATAAATTCAAATTAAATTAAGCTATTATTAATTTTTTTAAATATATACTATCTAATTTCTAAACGACACTGAAAATTAGAACACAGAAAAATCCGTAAAGTAAAGCTATGGCCGGGAATCGAACCCGGGTCCTCGTCATTCCGTGACGCGTGCTATACCCCTACATAGCAGGTGAGTAAGCCTCCGAATTTTTCTATCTGTTACCAAGTATCCCTATTTTTTAACAGGGTTTTTAGGTTTTGACTTGACTGTAGGTTAATTTGTGTACCACGTGCATCGTTTACTTACTTTTAATTATCCCAATATAAAAATTATAATACTGACAAAACTTAAAAAAAATTTAACACTTGTAAACCAAAAGATATCATAACATAACCTCATTCTGTCCTTTGTCGACTGTTGCAAAGTACACCGGCGTATAAACATCTTCTATACCCTTTTATGTACCGCGTAGGGTGTCCTGTAAACCCGCCCTGACATTCACTTAATTACAAAGATTACAAGTTGACATTTTCGCCCGCCATTGCGATTTAAACTTGAGTGATACGGATTAGTCATATCCATTGCAAGGATTTAGTCTGGACGTTGCCTGCTTTGTTTATGGCGCGATATGAATTTGAATTAGTTATTTATGAATTTGATGCTATAAAGTGCTACGTAGCTATTTGAAAGGCGGATTTGAAAGTGCGGCGTACTCTTGAAAAGTAGAGGAAGATAATTATTTGCTTTAATTAGAATACATTTAGTAAATACCAGATTGTCAATAAAATAAACACGTGCAGGCAGTTTTCTTGAAGTTACAGCATTATATTGTTTGTATGTAGGTTTTTTACTCATATTACCAACCAATCTTTATCTCAATTTTATAGAATTGCAGCCGGTATAATCTCACGAGGACTGCAATTCATAATCAAAGTTGAATGAAACAAAAACGTGACGCATTCTGTAGATTTAAAAAATATTCTTCATGTTTTTGCAATTGTTTTGAAATAATTATTTGAATATTTTGATCTGCATAAATTATAAGTTACACTTCACTTGACTTTTAGGTTTCCCTTTGAAATAGATACATTTTCGTGACTTTTATGTACTCGTAGCGGTAAATTAATTAAAAGTATTGTGTTTTTCAACCACGTTATTTTCGACTGCCATCTTTAATTTTAATGATTATATTTGTCACGCCTGCCCGCGGCTGCGACTGTCACAAGCCTTATTAATCAAAGACAACCTGTACACTACGTACGTGGGGTCCTTTTAATTATAAGCGCTGGTAATGATCATTTTTCATCCTTAATTGCCATTTTCATATGCCGGCTTACATTTTAGCTAATCACCATTATTAGAGTAAACATTTCTGTTTTGGGTTTTCAGTGGCTTTCAATTAATTCAAGTGACATGTGTTAACGTTGTTTGGTACTTGTAGGTATACGTAAGTATACGGCAGTTGTTGTGTTTATTTTTGATGATGTGTTGTTTTAGGTAAACAATGCGTCTTAAAATTGTTCTGGAATATTTTGCTAAGTATCTGAGCCAGTTGGATTGATCATTCTTGTTTCGCTTGTATGTATATCGTAATTTTGATTTTAAAATTGTCGCCGCACACTTTGATCATCGACCAATGCATATTTGTCGACCGCAATTTAAAAATCCTGAAAACCTTTGGAGTGTTCAGTTATGCTAACCCGACCTGCTGAATTATTCTGGATTAATTTTATGACTGTACCTACTTTGAATGTAGGTGTACTATACGAAGGCTGTAGCAAAGCATTGTGGCCTAAGAAGTAGTAAAATCAAACGGTATTGTGGGCGAATAAAAGTTGAAAACAAAGGAGTGCCGCCGCTCCCGAAATTGTGTACCAGGCAAACAGCAATAAAAACAAGTGCCGGGTGATTTTCATACATGAATATGCGCGCTGTTTGGCATTCGCGCCGCAGAGGCGGTATCTAAACACCGAGAGTGCTATAAAACTAAGCACACGACGATCCGACGGCAATAAAACTGGAGAGACAGAGTTGCCGGGATTCGCGCTGTGACGTCACTTCGCTTTCATATCACGAGCCTAGACCTAAGCCCGTGTCGCCGGCTCTGTGACGCCAGCGGCGACATTTTAGAGACGTCGCTAAGTATCGATAGAGAAAACTTTCATCTTCAATATCGGTATTTTTGCAAGGTGCGGTCGATAAGGCTATAGAATTTTCGCGCTAGAAGTTAGCCTAGGGATTTAGGGTTATGGGCTTATGGGATATATTTGCATTGCATAAGTAATCATTTAATAGATTTGACAGCTATTTTGATCAAAGTACCTTTTTTTTGTAACGCATCGACAGTTGGTGACAATTTTCCAATAATTTGCCGTAGCGCCTTGAAAAAGAGTCAATGTGACAGTTAAGGAGTGTATTTAATAGTTTGACATCCTGTTACAATGTTAATGACGGAGAACGGGCGGGGTGTGCCAAGCAAACCTGCCTATCAGTTATGGTATAATACACAAAATCGTCGTTTTATCGATGTCGATAAAAGGTAAACATCTCTGCCCTATTGTTGGCACGGAGGCACGGTAGACACCGCACCTGAAACCATTATGCTATTATAATATTTTGCTACTTTGCCCGCTGATGTCTTCTTGACGACGCAGTGAATACGAAATTCAGTCCCAGGAGGCTATCAGATCGAAACTGCGTGTCAAATTTATTGGTAATTGTATTTGAATTTGGAATTATGTATCGTTATTTATTTTATTGAGCTGCGTAAGGGGTTGGCTTTGAATTGTTGTTTTGTTGGTCTCAATCTTGGTATGACTTTGTGAGTCACTACAGGCTTTAGATAGGTACTGTAATCGTATAATAGGTACCTTAGGTAGAGTTTTACGTTTAACGAGTTTTTAGGACGTATGGTTAAATGAATACGAAGCGAGCATGTAAATTTTTGAATCCTACAAAATATATCAACTAAATCTTATTTATATGTGTGCCTATTTGAATTACTCACGATTCGCACAATTTACCTAATTTAGTTTATATTTTCACTTCTGTGAAACTGACTAGTTAAAGCAATAAATACGACTTGAACAAAATTAGGACGTTTTTATGAAACGCGAGATAGGTCGACTTACGTCATTTATTTTTAATCTCGAAGTCGAATCGAATTTGTTCATCCAAGTACGGTGAATACAAATTATAATTATAATAATGTTGGAACTGATTTTAGTTTTCGATTTTGCCTCTATTTGTAATAATGCACCTTTTTGCACCAATTTAATAACGAATGCACCAGCGCACTGGTCTAAATGTCTGTATGAGTAAGAGAGCTTTATACACCCCAGCGAAATGCAAACGAAAACTTAGATTTAGTGATACCTACAGAAAACACAGCATTGTGCGCAGCGAATGCGGAGCGTAACCATTTCTGTCACGTTCCTATCACTGATACAGGCCGACAAAAGTCAAAATATGCCGCCGGAAACCGCGTGTGCACCGCGTCTCTTTTTATTGTGGGGTTCGAATTCAGCGGATTTTGTTTAAAATTGCATTTTTATATTTGGAACGCGATCCGGGCGACATGCCGGGTGACAAATACGCGCACCGCCGCCATGAATGACAATTGAAGCGATGTTTTTATAAAGACGGGGCCGATTCTATTTTTATGCGAAAGAAATTGTGCCCATAAAAATGGTGTTGAAATGATGAGTGTCGTTTTTCACTGTCGCCAAATGCGCTTTTATGGGGCAATTGTGTTTGAATGATGAAAGGCGGCGTCACTCTTTTGTGTCGAGCACGACAAGATTACGGGGTGAAATTTATTTGACTCTACTTCACCTTTCATTTAACTCTGCTATGACGATCTAATGAAAGTTACCTTAATTACCTAATCCTCAATTAATTCTTTTGACAGCATAAACATGCGGTTCAATAATGCAATAAGAAATGAAGAAAAATAACAGTAAATTAATTTAATCATTTATTTTTCAGAAGTTGTTATTTATAAAGTAAGTTTTAACCATCTCAAGCTCAGCACAGCGACTATTTTCAAGCTTCAGCCTAAATAAACAGTAAAACGGAGTTCTGCTAACGGCAGTGATGTCGATTTAAACTACGCTTTGGCTCGTATGATTAATTTCTTGGCGAAGTTTCGTTGCATTAGTGTGCGTGCAAGAATATTCTCACGCCAAGGCGTACTTAGAACAAACTTATGACGTATTATACTAAAAGACGTGTTTATAGGCGAAGAAAACTCCTTTGTTTTTGGCAACATTATTGCCCCATTAGGCTGGTACACCTCAATGCGGAGTACCATCCTATGTATCTCGAAGTAAAATAGAGATGTACGGTAAAAACTCTTGGCCCGGCTACATGAAAATGCACCCTAAGGGAATCAACTGCAGTTTCTGTTGCTGACTGTACGCCGCATATTCTAAGCCCCAGTGGATATATTTGATTAACCCGACTAGACAGGCTTCATTGATTTACCGTTTGGCATTTACTTTAATCCCTAGTAGCTTTGTATTACGATACGAGCTAGTGGCAGCCAGGAATTTGTGTAGTCAGGTAGATATAACGTAAATTACTGAGACTCAGCAATTGTTGAATGTACTGGAGGCAAGTTTTGAATAGATAAAATACATTCTAAGAACAGATTCTAAGAGCTGTAGACCGCCCGTTTAAGGCGCTGTCAACAGCAAATTACCTGGAGCAGCGCCACTCTTCACACATACGGTTCACGTGCCTATTAGTGAAAGAGAAGAAACTATTCCGGCAGCTTGGCGCGCGTCTAAAATCTTGCAAATAAGACACAAATCATAAGAAATAAACAAAATTATGGATTATTTGTGAAATATGACTCGTTAGCCGTTTAGGTATGAATATGTTGACTTTATGTTTTTAATTGCAGACCCATACGTCGAAAAAATAAAGACATAGAACCGTTTAATGGTGATTTTAAGACCAATCTTTGCAATTATTTTCTATCGAGCCGATTTTGTTCAATTATGTATCGAGCCCGTCTAGCGTGTTTGAAATATGATGAAAATTAACATTATATTTTTTTTGTATTTTTTTTGTGTGCAGTTTTTCTTAAAAAAGTGTTTAAATAACATCAATTTCAACAAAATTGGGTGTTGTCAGCCTCTTAAATGAGTCCTCGCCCCTGTACGGATACACTACCTACATAAATACGAAAAACTAAATTCCGATTATCGGAATCACGAATTTCATAATTCCGATTATTATAATTCCGACGATTTAAAACTCCGAATGTAAGTATTCCGATTTTTACAAATCCAAAATTTCTAAATGGCTTACGTTTACAATCACGATTTTTAAAAATTCCGAATTTCAATACACCGAACAAGAAGAAGTCCGAATGAATAATAATCCGAAATATCAAAAATACGAATTCCGATTATTAAAATACCGATTTCCAAAACTCCGAATATTATTATTAAAAACATGTTCGCCGCACCTAAACCTAAATTAATCCAATTCCTAATAAACAAAATTCCGATTATTGAAAACACGAATTTCATTATCCCGAATATCAAATTTCCGAATTAGTTATGAAGTTTCGGAAAATTAATAATCGGAATTTTGTTTTTCGGGCCAATGTCACTTAGGGCCTTTCATTATTCGGAATTATAAAAATCGGAATAATATACAATCGGAATTTTGAAATTCGGTTAAATAAATTTCGTGTTTTTTAGTAACAGGAATATTATTTCTTAGGAATTATGAAATTCAGAGTTTTAAAAATCGGAATTAGTAAATTCGTAATTAAATATTTCGGAGTATTTGGGTGTTCCCCCCCTGTACCGCGCGAGCGAGGCCTCAATTAAGCGGTCACTCTGTAAATATTTTAGAAAAAGTTTTGCTGGTGGTAGGACATTGTGCAGGTTCATACGGATTGTTTATCTCATCATCATCATCATCATATCAGCCATAGGACGTTCACTGTTGGACATAGGCCTCCCCCATAGCCCGCCAGTGCTTGCGGTGCTGTGTACCGGCGTAGAGAGTCATTCCATTCATGCCACGGCACATGCATTGAGATATGCTAGCGACGGGATGAAACAGGACTCAATGAAACAACGCCAAAATGGGAACCAAACAAACCACGTCTTTATCCCTTACGGGGTGACAGAGCCTAAGGTAACAAGACCTAAAGGCCACGTTTAGCATGATTATGGGCGTATAGATGGAAAGGGGAATCAAAATGATGGGTTGCTAGCCGCATCGCCTACAATATATGATTCCTCAAATTTTCGCCTATACACTCGATGGGCTTTTACCATATGCGCGGAAAGATAAGCAGCTGGTACATTCTATGGGAACATTGATTTACTTTATTACTTGGGTAGGTATATTTAAATTGAACTTACGCGTTACAAATAAGGTAGTTCTGCCAAAGGATGTTCCGATACTGGACGTTAATCGCCCGTTACCGACGCATTATTCAACGACACGCGCTGCAACCAAACCACCCTATATCACCCTTTATCGATGCAACCAACGGCCCGACACATCTCACCATCCACACTCAATTAACAACTCTGTAACCAATAGCGCAAGGTCACATTTAAAAAAACTAATATGCACTATACAGCGTGCACAAATTTCAACTAATCCAAGCCAATATGTCCTCTATTTCACAATGAATAAAAATTAATTCCACTTTAAATACCCCATGTTAAAAAACGAATTGGATGCCTACAAAGTACAAGCGTTTTTCGATCTTATTCCAAACGGAAGAGAGCCTCATTTTATTCGTTTGCTGAGATTTCCTGGATGTTGTGCTTGTGTGGGTGCAATACGGTATAGCGTTTATTATGCCAATGTATGCCAACAGTTGCATTCGACAATTAATTATTTGTAAACAATACTGGAGTGCGATTTACGGGTAATATTCGGAATTCACGACGGATTCGTGCTTCGTCATAAATAGCTCTGTCTATTTGGATCTACGGATTCACATTTGAATTGTGGATACTGTTGTCAAATGAGGAACTGTTTCATAATGAATGTCGTAATGATGTGAGCCTGTTGAGTGAGTTACTTCTAATGAGACTTATTGTATAAATGACGCTAAGTGGGTCACTATTCAAATGAAACAACGATGCTAAATTACTAAAAAGAAAATACATTTTCAAAAATCAGAAAAGACCAAATAATGTTCGCAGCTACATTTTAGAATGAAAATAAACAGTCACCACTGTATGAAAACATTTTGCCAACCAGCAAAATTTTTTATACAAATATTTACTTATAAATAGTGTGTAGTCAAATAAACCAATCACTTGCTATAAAGTATTCCGGATTAATATTCAAGACACATTGCATAATCTAATGAATTAAGTCGCCTCTCATTTTGCTTGCGAAATAACTTTGTCTAATATGACATTTCTCATTCCACCTAATCACCCATCACTATTCTTCTCAAATTTCTCGAAATCGTTCTCACAGAAACCTAGCCGCATCTGAATACCGGCCATAGAATTCACATCAAGGTTGAAATGGCAGAATTGCTAGTTACGATAGAAAAATAGTATTGCCAGGAAACCACGATTTCAAAACGCTTCAGAATAGAAATAACTAAGTACACATATTGCAAACAAACAAAATAACATCACAGCGTGAAAGTGAAACGTAAAGTTGTTTATTAAGTAAAATAAGTTGATCCCGCTGTCAGCTGCTGAGAGCAAGCCTGCGAGCGAACACAGAAGAGGCGTCGAAGCTAACTTAAGCCTTTTGTTCCCTAATTCCTTAGGAAGACGGTGGTAGGGGTGCAGTGCTCACTGGTTCAGGGACAGATTTGTTAAAGTAGATAGGTAAAATCATGAATAATACACCTAAAACACGTTATTTGTGAGATGACGTAACACAAATTTTCGACAGCTTCCTCCTCAAATCACCGTTTTCAATTAGTATTATTTGAAAAAAAAAAAGATACTGATCGGTAGTAAAAAATATCTATTAAGTACTCGTAAAAGGTAACAGATCTGTTTCAGCAAATTATGTCTTGTCTTTGTCTGGCATAGGTAAACGTCATAGTGATGAAGACAAAGCAATTTTAAGTACTCATAAGGAGGAGTTGGAGATCGAAGTTTATAGTATTCTTAGCTTAAATAGTTGAAAAACTGGTCTGAATCAGTGGTCTTCCCACTAGATCAGCCTGGTTTGTCAGGACCAAAAGCAACCGCACTCTGTCAAAAAGCCCAGGGCCCCGATTTTTGAAAGCTAAATTACCACTCGACAGTGGTATAAATCTGTTTATATCTTCAAAGCTATAGCTCCAATCAAATTTTTGACTAGTTCACATGATTAACGAGAGCCGTAAGTATCTTTTAAGCTTTTCGCCACTTTCAAATGGTATTTTCACACATTTGCTTTCAAAAATCGGGCCCCAGGGTTACAGTGTACACTCATCGCAAGAGCCCGGTATTGTTCAGACGTCATCAGTAACGAGTGAAAATTGTAACAATACGGGATTAACAGTTGATGCCTTTATAAATATTCATTTTGAGAGTATTAAATTCGAGGGCCGTTTAGGGAGACGCGTTTTGTTTGCAACAGATGTGCCTGTTCGAGACAAAGGCAGATGAGCCAGATTTTGGAAATGATTTATACGCATTTGTAAAATCAACTTGCGTGATTTGCATTTTACCTGCTTAATTTATATCGTTACATTTAATTAATTAAGATACGCTCGCTTAGTTAGATATAACTTATAACCTCCTTTTTTGCAGTCCTTAAAAATATACATTGGTTTAACAGCGAGTTATTTTTATCTTGGGCTAACTAGTGATTGACTTGATGGAAAGTGTAGAGGAAGCCGACGACGGTGTAGCTCATAGGTTCAGAATAAAACTGTCCTTATTTAAGTGCCAAAAAAATCATCGCTGCTCTAAGAGTCAGTACATACTCAGGTGGTAGGTAGATCGGCGGGGAACTAGCCATAGTGAGGTACCGGAGCGCACTATCGCGCTATCTTCGCGCTCGGCCGAGCGGAAACTTCTGCTCCATCACGTCAGGGATACATCTAAATATGGCGTTTTTATCCTTTTGCGTGGCTGCGGAATTTGCACGCATGCTGCATATTTTTTGAGATAGCGATTTAAAGAGTAAACGTAAAGGTTTAGGCCCTAACTCTTAGGGTTTGGGTTAGGCTGTTTCGAGTAAAATGACAATTAATTTGACCGATTGTAATAATGTAAATAAACGGATAACTCACGTTTTATTACGACGGAAAAGGTCCGACAGTTTCGAATCGTCCGAGATTCTTAGTCATGGTGAGTTATCCGTTTATTTACATTAATATGTCCCATTGTCTTTGTTCTATGTAAAGCTAGCTTATTTACTGCCCACCGTTAGCCACAAGTCTCCTGTCAGGGGAGGCTAGTAAAATGGTAAGACGATACTTATCTAACTAATATTATAAATGCGAAAGTATGGATGGATGGATGGATGTTTGTTTGTTACTCAATCACGCCAAAACGGCCCAACGGATCTGGATGAAATTCGGCACATAGATAGAGATAAGTCTGGAATAGCACATAGGCCACTTTTTATTCCGGAAAATTGCGTAGTTCTCGCGGGATAGCGATAAACGAATTCTTTGCAGACGAAGTAGCTGGCAACAGCTAGTTAGAATATATTTATGGCAGAGGAATAGGTTTTATATTTTATTTGTGCTGTCTTGTCTTAATTGCGAAAACGTTAGGGCAAACGGTGTTATTTCATGAGGATATATCCCGCGGTCACGGTAACGGCAGGGCAGGGGGTGCGAAGAATCCCCGGGCTACGGAAAGCCGCCGAAAACAATTGACCTTGGCAACGTACAACGGACGCACGTTACGGCTCGACGAGCATCTGGCACAACTCGAAGTCGAACTCGAGAAAGTAAGGTGGCACATTCTTGGCTTAAGCGAAGTCCGAAGAGAGGGGGAGGACACGGTAACTCTTGAATCAGGCCACCTCTTATACTTTCGAGAGGGAGACCAGCTGTCTCAGGGCGGCGTAGGGTTCCTGGTGAACAAAGCTCTCTGTGACAACGTTGTAGAAGTGTCGAGTGTGTCGAACAGGGTTGCGTACCTCGTAATTAAGCTAACCGAGAGGTATAGCCTCAAGGTTGTGCAGGTTTACGCACCGACCTCGACGCACTCGGACGATGAAGTGGAAGATATGTTCAGTGATATATCGAAGGCCTTACACTTCACCACCAAGGCCCACTACAACGTTGTCATGGGAGACTTCAACGCCAAAGTGGGAGTACAGAGTTGCAGTGAATCGGTAGTAGGATCCCATGGCTATGGTAGCAGGAATCATAGGGGGCAAATGCTTGTCAACTTCCTCGAAAAGGAGGGGCTATTCTTGATGAATTCATTTTTCAAGAAACAGCTCCAAAGGAAGTGGACATGGCGGAGCCCCGACACTATGACTAAAAATGAGATCGATTTCATCATAGCGGACAAGAAGCGCATATTCAGAGACGTCTCAGTGATCAATAGGTTTAATACCGGAAGCGATCATCGACTCGTGCGAGGCTCTCTGAATATCGATTTTAAGCTTGAACGTGTCCGTTTGATGAAATCCAGGCTCCGACCTAACCTGCTCCAAACTATAGTCGGATCTGAAAAGTTCCAGTCTAATCTGGAGAACCAATTCGCTGCCTTGGAAACCACAAACAGCGTTGACATTGACCGGGCCCTCGAGAATGTAGTTGGGATCTTCAGGGAGGAAGGTGTGAGATTTTGCGAATTGCGGCGTAAAGGCAAGAAGTCGAAGCTTTCGGAAGAAACACTCAGGCTCATGGAGGAACGACGTGAGCACCCACCAGTTACTTCGTCAGAACGACATGCTCTAAACAAGAGAATTAGCAAACTTGTACGATACGATCTCCGACGCTCCAACACCCGTTCAATAGAACGAGCGATCGAGAAAAATCGGGGGTCAAAAGTATTTGTCCAATCTCTTGGGAGAAGTCATCTGACGAAGCTGACCACTACGGATGGAGTAGTCGTTTCTTCCAGGTCTGAATTTTTTTTTTCGGAAATTGAAAACTTCTACAGCCAGTTATACGCTACACATGCATCTCAACCTGATCCCGAAAATGAGGAGTCCAGAGCTACATTAACACGCCACTTTACGGAAGATTTGCCAGAAATCAGCCTGGACGAAATCGCGATGGCTCTCAGGCAGCTTAAAAATGGAAAAGCTCCTGGAGAAGACGGTATTACGACTGAGCTCCTGAAATCTGGTGGTAAACCTATAATGAAGGAGCTCCAGAACATTTTTAATACTGTTCTTTTTGATGGGAGAACTCCAGAGGCGTGGAGTAGGAGTGTTGTCGTGTTGTTTTTCAAAAAGGGTGATAAAACTCTTTTGAAAAACTACCGACCCATCTCACTTTTAAGCCACGTTTATAAGCTGTTTTCGAGAGTCATCACGAACTGTCTTGCGCGAAGGCTCGACGAGTTCCAGCCCCCCGAACAGGCCGGGTTTCGATCGGGATACGGCACCATAGACCACATGCATACAGTGCGGCAGATTATACAGAAGACCGAAGAGTATAATCAGCCCCTGTGCCTTGCGTTTGTGGACTATGAAAAGGCCTTTGACTCGATCGAGATCTGGTCTGTTCTGGAATCTTTGCAGCGATGCCAAGTCGATTGGCGATACATCCAAGTGTTGAGAGGTCTCTACAACGCCGCTACTATGGCTGTTCAAGTCCAGAACCGGCAGTCTGAACCTATTCCCTTGCATGGTGGTGTGAGACAAGGGGACGTTATATCCCCCAAATTGTTCACAAATGCATTGGAGGATGTGTTCAAGACGCTGGACTGGAAGGGGCGCGGCATTAACATAAATGGCGAGTACCTCTCACACTTACGATTTGCAGATGATGTCGTCATCGTGGCGGAAACGCTGCAAGATTTGCAACATATGTTGAATGGCCTAGCTGATTCTTCCCAACGCGTTGGTCTTCGGATGAACCTAGATAAAACCAAGGTTATGTTCAATGAACATGTAAGTCCGGAACCAATTGCAGTTCAAGGCAATATCCTCGAGGTGGTTAAGGAGTATGTTTACCTCGGGCAAACTATGCAATTAGGTAGAAACAACTTCGAGAAAGAGGCCAACAGAAGAATACAGCTGGGATGGGCAGCGTATGGGAAACTGCGTCAAGTCTTCACATCGCCAATTCCACAGAGTTTAAAGACGAAAGTCTTTAACCAGTGCGTCCTACCCGTCATGACATACGGTGCCGAAACATGGACACTCACTGTAGGGCTGGTCCACAAATTTAAAGTTGCTCAGCGTGCTATGGAAAGGGCTATGCTCGGAGTTTCTCTAAAAGATCGAATTCGTAACGAAGTGATCCGACAGAGAACCAAAGTTATCGACATAGCCCATCGCATTAGCACGCTGAAGTGGCAATGGGCCGGTCATCTAACCCGAAGAACCGATAACCGTTGGGGTAGACGAGTTCTTGAGTGGAGACCACGGATCGGCAAACGTAGCGTAGGACGTCCTCAAACTCGGTGGCGCGAGGATCTTCGCAAGGCGGCTGGCAAGAGCTGGATGAGAGTGGCCGAGGATCGTGCTCAGTGGCGTGCCATGGGAGAGGCCTATGTCCAGCAGTGGACGAATATAGGCTGATGATGATGATGATGATGATGATATCCCGCAAAGTGTCTTCTTATTTTGCTGATTCATTATCCTAAATGATCATTATGCATACGCACATAAAGGGTGTTTGGAGATGGCGACACGTTGACTTAATGTAGGCTGCCTGGGAAGTTGCAACAGCTATAAAACAAACGGTTGTAAATGGACACCGTAAATCTGCGCAACACTTGCAGTTAAGGAGATACGGACCATGCAGCGCGCTAATTACTGGAATTATTGTTTATGGTCTTGCTTTATTACTGTCTTTGAACAAATTTGCCGTTGGTAAATGGTAATATAGACGGTTTGGTACCTAACATTAATTTTGCTACAGTGATGTGCAAAAATAACCGGTTACTTTTCATACCGTAAGGCCTAGTGCGAGGGCCGTTCGGATCGCTAGCACCGTCTTAGTCGCTAACGCTGCCGCCGAACAGCAGAGCTTGCGCTGCAGTACCTATTCCGGTGAGGAGCGTAAGTTAGCTGGCCCCTATTTTACCATCTCGACATCTATAGTCGGTGACAATTATACCTACTTCATTTAATTTAGAATGAGAGGTTTCTCTATAGCATAATATTGCGTCTGGTCAACTATTTCTTACCTAGCAAACGGTACAATGCAATAGTTTGGCAGCCGCAAAATAAAATTGTTTTAATGTCACTTTATTTGCGTGTCGTCAATTCTTACTCTAGTACAACTTGCAAAGAGATTACAGTTCACGAGCCGCAATATAGTGTTGTCGTGGTTTCTCATCCTAAATTAAATGAAATATAAAGGCGGTGATGATTGTTTACATTCAGGTGACCCACTCGTTAGTTCCTTCCTTGTTGCTTAAAAAAATGTCGTTACTAGAGATGGCAATATCGACGGCATGGTATCAGTAGTTTCATTAAAATATTGATACAACTATAAATGTTTAAAACTTTCTCGCTTTTCACTCATTTATTATTCTCTACCATGTCTGTAACACCAAGGTAATTTAAAATAGTATTTAAAGTATTTATGCTTCGGCAATTAAGTCCGAAGAGTGGTAGTGATAAATAATTTTACTGTCTTGTTTGCTCTAGGCTGAGTCACCGTTAAAAATTATAGAGTGAAAGTTATGGCATAATAAACACAAGGATAGCCTTTTCTAAACTTTCTCTATTAAAATTATAGTATCCACGGAATTATTAAAGAAAAATCAATCCCACATGAGCAAGTGTCAATCTAAGGTCAATTAGAAACATAATATCAGATTCAAAATTTATTTTGAGAAATTGTTTTCTTCTCTTACAACAAACTAATTAATTCTTATCAGCTTGTTTTTTAATTGTTAAGTATGCAATTGCATACTAAAGTATATAAAGTCCTACAGGATGTCTACATGATGTTTGTCGTAATGTAAATGGTGATAACAAGTGAACCATTAGAACACATTCAATAAAAATCTACTCTTTAAATACAATATGATAGCAGAGGTATTCAATCCAAATGCGAAAAAAATCGTTTCTAATACCCAGTTATAAGTACTGTGAAGCTGCCTTGAAGAGACACTTTCTCTAGTACGGAGATTCGAGTAGAAATTGGCCTATAAAAACTGGGGTTGCTGAAGCCCTATAGCATTAGTTAAAAATACTTTCATTTATTAATTCACTAGCTTCTGCCCGCGATTTCATCCGCGTAGAATTAGCAATTGATATGTTTATCGCTATCCCGCGGGAACTGTACAATTTTCCGGGATAAAAAGTAGCCTATGTTTTAATCTACGGTACCAGCTATTTTCGTACCAAATTTTATCCAAATCCGTCCAGTGGTTTTAGCGTGAAGAAGGAACAAACATACACACTCACTCACTCACATCGTCACATCGTCACATCATCACATCGTCACAAACTTTCGCATTTATAATATTAGTAGGATTAAGATCAAATAATTTTACAAATAGCCGAGATGCATCGGCAAGCCCGGTCTCAAGAGATCTCACAGTGCTCTCGAAATCCCAAACAAAAGATTCAAAATTTCAATCGCACCGACAAACCAGCCAGTACGCAGAGCCATATACTTCCTAACAGTACATAGTAGACTTTGGTCTTTGGTTGGTTTTGGAAAACTCAATCGGATTTAACTTTAAATACAAGTTAGTAAAACTTCACAAAACCTCCATACAAAAAAGTATTCTCTATCCCAACATTACGCGGCGGAAAAACGAATGCAAACGAGTGCAGGTTTATTTGAGCGCGTAATAAATAATTGTAAATATATTTGAACCGTTCGCAAACCGATTTCAGCTTTCACAAGGTTTATGGTTTTGGTTAGTTTTATTAGCAATCGTAATGAAACTGTTTAACAAACGTACCGGAACAAATGTACGGACATAAAGTAAACTCGTTAATAAAATATTTTACTTGTTTTCGCTTCAATTTTATTACATATCGAAGTCTTATTATGATTACCTATTTATGTATTGGGCGTGTTTTGTAAACCTTTTCAAAGTGAAGCCAGTAAGGACTTGTAATTCCTTTGGTTAACGTAATATTGAGAAAAGTGAAAAAAATAGCATAATGTTCCAAAAAAAATGAATCTAAAAACAATTAAATGACTGACGGTAGCTAACTAACAATTTCGGTGTCAGAAAAAGAAAATCATAGCATAATAATAATATGCCATGATTTTCATGGCAATATGATTGGGTAATAGCCTAAAAACGGAACATTAAAGTTAACGGATACTTATTCTTATAATTATTAAATGTAAAAGCATCAGAAAAAACTAAATATTATGGAACATTTTTATTTTACACAGAAACCTAAAAGCCACCGGAAACGGTGGAGTACAAAATTCAGTTTATCGTTGCGATTGCGTTGCAGTTTTGTTTTTAATTATTCACAGAATAGCCGCCGGAAGAGGAAGTCGACTCCAGCATCCATTTATTTTATCCAATTTGTTTGCTTTCATGCATTTTTATTGGTTCGGTATCCGTTTCGTCAAGATGTAGATGTAACCGTCTGCACAGTTTGATTTTTTTAATAACAATAATAAGGCAAAGAAGATAACAGCAGATAAATATTTTACAACGCATTTTTTTGGACATCGAGCATCTAGAGGACTAATCCGATCGCTTGAAATAGATCAATCATGAGTCCTGGAGATCATGCATGGGTACTGGCAGAATACCAGCGCTTCGGCTTAGCCGCAGCATTACGCTGAGTCAGCGCCTATTCTTTGCTCCATCACGTGGCTCCCTGGTACAAATGTGTTTTTATTGTTTGTATTTTGTAAACCTTTTTAATTTCTTGTTTTGATTGTTATTTTAAAATTTTCACTTTTGTAATTCTGTTTCTTTTGTTTTTGTCTTAAGAGTCATGTTTTGTTTGTGGAGAATAAAGTTTTTATCTATATATCTATCTATCAACTAAGATTAGAAACAGACAACTAATTACTTCGATACATACGATAATCGCAAATTAAATCAGAATTTGTCTTAAACAAGCGTAGACCAATAGTTACATACACATTCATGAATGCATACCGTCAAGCCTCTTTTTAATAAGGATAGACAGAGACTAGTACGTTGTTCCACTTGCTACGATATTGAGGTACTATCTCTTTCGTTTACACACTTTCATCAATCTCTTCATACATGCTCGTCGGTTTAGGGTAAGTAGGTAACTCGGTTATACAAAAGCATAACTAAGATTTCAAATGACTTCGTATAATAGTGCTCTTTGGGGTACGTATTCAAATCCATAAACTTTAAAATGTATAATGGGTTAAAATACATAAATAGTTCAAAATAGTATATATGTAATGCGATTTGCTCATAAAATTGCGAATTAACAGAATTGGTATAAACTAAACCTAACCAAACCTAAACCAATCTATAAGATCACGCTATAAAAAAATTTAATATACCTAGGTACCTAATAGTTTCACAGAAAATTATACATTATACATTTTAAACTTTATATATTCTGATCCGCTCCCGCTTTTTGCCGAGAAGCCTTACGAGAGTTTTATGTTAGAATATAAGAAAAATATAGTTGAATATCTTTTGTACAAATACAGATTCGCTTAATATTTGCGGAGAGCGCAGGGCAACTAAAACTTCCGTGCCGAGTGACATCCGGTCTGCCGTTTCCGGCTCGTCCGGATATTTTGAGCACTTTCCGAGGCAAATAACTTGTATCACAAAGAAATACGAAACCAGATGAAAATTGAAACACAGTGGAATTATTATTTGTAAAAAAGAAATAGTACCTAAACTAAATTTAAAGGCGACTACGTTAAATTATTTGCCAAAAGACAATGATAAGGGTTTTAATTATGTTTAATTTTATTTGTACAAGCAAGCATTCATTTAGTCGCATGGCAAGATCAAAATTTTGCCTAATGTATAATGTACAGTCAAATTCAAAAGTAAATGAACATCTTGGCGTTTGTCGCTGTACGCTGCGACGTAGTGCTGAAGTGTCATCTATTTTGCGCTCGATTGTACAATAACAATGTTACCACTACTCGTGCCCTCTCGCAAATAAGCCCTTGGGCTGTATCAAGTTGTTCAATAACAAATGGGCGGTAGACTTAAGAAACTTAAGGGTTAGCAGCTGCGTCCCCGTAACTGTCGCAGGCAGAGATCGATGTGCCGGCCACAGGTCGTCGGTGCTAAGTGACAGATTGTTAGGGACTCTTACCGCTTTCCCTCACTCTTACTGCATTAGTTAAAAAGGGAAGCGCTGGGCGACAAAATTGCGTTTGCGTCCCTTGAGCTAGCGTCCAGGCCGCGGGCGCTAAGTGACAGATTACTGTGCCGTGCTTGAGTCGACCAAGGAATCACCTCCCCCCAAGGTTCGATGCTATTCGCACAGCTTTATAACACCATACACTTTTTGCTTACTAGACAAAGTTTTCTCCTGATGTAGAAATGGAAAAAAGTAGGTACCCAAAGCATTTCTTTGGTGTGGATATAAGTTCAGCTGATTTAATTCAATGATTTTAAGATAAAGCCACAGTCTGATTGTCCGTATTTTTTCCCAAACGGTAAGCCTATTTAAAATTTTATAAAATTCTGGTACCTACTTTTTATTAGAGTTGAACTTACCTACTTGGAACTAAATAAGTCCGCATGTAGATCGACGGTGCCTCAGACATATTTTCAGATTATGTTTTATAGATAAAAAAACTCCTACAGCTTGAACGCTACTATACCATCTAATACACTACAGCCCTTAATTTTGAAACTGCACCGTTCATATAGTCTAAACATAAGTTCATCAACAAATTCCAGCGCGGCGAGCGAAGCGAGTGACGTCAGACGGGCGCAGGCCCAAGTGGCGTAAATAATTGATAAATTGCCGCCGACTCCCCGGAGTGACCCGGCCCGGGCCAACCGGCCAGACCCGGGCAAACTTACAATTTACGAGCATTTAATTGTAGCTTAATTCCCAAACTAGTCTTGGTTTGAAATTGGCATTGCTGGCGTATCACGTGGCACGTAGCACGCGGCGTTGCGATTTGTGTTGGAAAATTTGGTTACGTGGTTAGTTGGATTTTGCGCGAAGTGCTACCCACACATTTGGTAGTAATTTTAAGTAAGTAAATGCTCTAATACTATCTAAGATACGTAAATGTAGGTACATAGGTGAATGCATCCTATGAAGGATACTCTGCTAGGATACTCTCTGAATATTTTTTGGTATGATGATAACTACGCAATACGTTTTTTTAATATCTGAGCGACACGCCATAGTAATAAAATAATACCAGAGGCACTCGTACACAAGCGCTACCATTTTTTAACCGAAAATATACACTTAACGTTCATTTTGCCAGAATGGAGATAATATAGGAGTCGAAAGTTACTTAAGATTTACACCTAAGTAAATTTTTCTCGTAGATTTTCATGATTCTCATATTTAGCTCCTGACTCCAGCCTGTGGATAGATAAATTATTATAAAACTACCCGTAGCCGAAATCACAAGCTCTCAAACACTATTTACGTACGAGACAACAAACAACTACTAATCATATTAGCTTTATTAATTACATCCCCAGGCGGTGTTATTGGCGAATGAAAATGTATGGAACTAAGTTCCGCTCCTCGGAGGCGAACTAATGAGTGAAGTATGCCCATTGTTTGGGCTGCATAGACTAAAGCAGTGTTCACTTAATATGTTGCATAAAGTAGTATTTGTAGTAGTCTTTTCAATGGGTGGAGGTGCTTATGAATTAATTTAAAATTAATACATAATAACGTTATAAAGGATAGAGTTGGCAAATAATTATTGGTATACTGGAAAATGAAGCGAACATAATTTTACTTGTACTCGTACTTAACGGCAGGAATCAATACAAACCATTTTGATAATAACTATGATGGAAACTATTTCTTTTTATTTGTAAGTTCTAGTTAGTTTACAATTTTAGCAATAAGTCTCGTTCTTCTTAGTTTCTACGTCTTATATATCGGTGCTAAAACTTTTCATGTTTTAACACTTACATAAACCAGCTCTTACTACTAGCTCGCATACCAACGCAACTGGCCATCAGCCGGCTATATAGGACCGGCTACCGGTTAATTCGTTGTTAATTGAACATGACAGTCTGCGGTTTAATAACTGCGCGCCGGCGCAGCGGCGTGATTAAATTATCATCTTTTACGGTATTGGCTTTACGATCCGATTTTTACATGCCTGTAACGGTACAGCCAATATGTATTTCATTTCGTTGTAAAAAGGTTTTTGCATGATTTTTTGACGGTGCTTCAATTTTTGCATTGACCGTGGGATATCTAACACCATGCTGAAGGATTCGGGATTATTTTTAAGACACAGTGTATCTGCGTATCTGAAGAAGTCTTTGTTGACAATACCATTTTAATGCAAGCTTTTATTTGATGTTGTTTTTCTTGACTGTACTTGCATGTTTATTTACATAGATATGTAGCTTTACCAAAATTTCAAGTCAATTCGACCACTAGAAGTCAGTCAAATTTGAATTGCATAAACCGTAAATCAATAAAGACATACACTTTCAGCTTTACACGGCGATTTCAAATATTTGCTAAGTAATACAAATTAAAACCTCCCATGAAAAAAAGACTCAGGGTTTAAGAAACAACCCTTAATAATTCAACTTTATGCCAAAAATTCCTTACATCATTTTGAAAAAGAGCTGATATTACTCTTCAAACTGCTGGAGTTGCTGGTCTGATTTTTGAATGAAAAGAATTTGTCCATCCGCTTGAGAGTTGCGATGCCACAGACAGACAGACACACTCATACATTGACGTCAAACTCATAACATCTCTCTTATTCAGGTGGTTATTGGTCATTCTTCTCTTAGTCAGGGGTTGAAAATAATAAGTAAAAAATATAACGCAATAAAATTGACGTCCTGTGTACAATGAAAATATGTGTGTTGATCCTCTTACATCCTAATTCGCTTATTACTTACCTACAGCTACAGCCATAGACTTACAATAAACAACTAGACTCCCAATCGCAAACAAAAGTTACTCAAGAAACGTCCGAGCGGCGTTGTCTATGTGTTGTGTGTGTCAACGGTGTCAACACATCAAGTTACACAGATAACATTAACATATTCGTTCAAATTAACACCTTATTTCGTGGCAGTAACGTTTAATGTCAATTGCATACGATCGTGCGAAGTAATGACACGACGCCAAGCGCTGGAAACCTGTCTGTCTCTTGTTCTCAAGCGTTTGAGATTACGTACGGTGCGAAAGAGACATACACATTTTTATCAAAGCGCGGTCGAAACACGACTGAACCAAAACTCTGCACAATAGACGCGTCGTGCAGACTTTTGCTTCCGGCAGTTTTTGAGCGTGATTGGGAGTCTAGTTGTTTATTGTACGTCAATGCCTACAGCTCAAAATGAAAAGGGTACGGTCGCGGACGTAAGCAGATGCGGGATACAGTCGAGCGCGAAATAGGACGCGAAGCGCGAACGACGGAGTCCGGCGATGAAGCAAACGGAGAAGGCATTTTAATAAGCTAAATAGATATGTTTTACATTTTGTTACAGATCTTTTTAATAAGAAACACAGGAAATTATCAACCTTCATTCACTTGTTGTTAGTAGGCTGGACCAAATCATCATCATCACCATCACCATCTCCAGCCTATATTCGTCTCACTGTTGCACACAGGCCTCCTCTCAGAACGAATCACACGTAAAGAATTTAAAACATTTTTAGAAGGCCAAATGTACCTAATGTAATTTCTAAACGACACTGAAAATTAGAACACAGAAAAATCCGAAAAGTAAAGCTATGGCCGGGAATCGAACCCGGGTCCTCGTCATTCCGTGACGCGTGCTATACCCCTACACCACCCATAGCAGGTAATGTAATGTGTTTATGACGAACAATACTTTGACCGAACATCTTTCTCCTTCTTAGTTTATAAACTGGAGATTTGACATACAACTGACATACAATAATGGTCAAAACTCTGTGTAGATATTTTTTACGTTTTAGTAGGCGTTCAGTAAAACTCACGTCAACCATGTATTCAAATACTTATTAATGCATTTTGAAATACTTCGTATAATTTTTTACAATTTCGTTACCCTCATCTGAGATTTCATTCGCTAACTATTCAAAATGCCCGCATCCCTTTCGTCGGTGCGCCACGTAACGCCGCAAACTACCTTATCATTAGTTTCCACCTCAATATTGAAATTAAGTCGGTCCCTTTCGCTGGCCCTTTGTGTTTGTCTAGTTAAATTAAGTAGAAAATTTATTCCGTATCAGTTCGGAGCCCTTTATGTCAACGTCGAATTTATAATTCGAATGCCGAAACTAATATAATAAAGATTAAATTGTTCGAAATTTGCTTATTCGTGTACCTAACTTCGTTCGCACCGTTGGGTATCGTTATAATTTTATCGACATTAACATTCGGTGGCTTGTGGATTTGACGAATAAATTGAGAGCACGCGTGTGAAGTTTTGATACCTCCGTCGTAGGTCGGGTAGGTAAAATTGTTTTATACGGAGTTGCTCGCAGCGCATTGCTTGAATTAAAGTACAACATAAAGTTATAGTTCTTTAGGTATATTCTCGCGTTCTCCAGAACATTGCAATTTTTCTCAATTTTTACTTCATTTTTGTGCTTTAACCTTTAAGTATATTTTTGGGTTGCAAGTCTCAATTCTCAATCACGCATAGTAGATTGTTCTAATTACCTCGTCTTCTTGGCTGTGCTATAATTACCTTGGTCACTGTGACGGCATTCTACTCGTATTTATTAAACCACTAGCTGTTGCCAGCGACTTCGTCTGCAAAGAATTCGTTTATCGCTATCCCGCGGGAACTACGCAATTTTCCGGGATAAAAAGTAGCCTATGTGCTATTCCAGACTTTTCTCTATCTATGTGCCGAATTTCATCCAGATCCGTTGGGCCGTACTGGCGTGATTGACTAACAAGCAAACATCCATCCATCCATCCATACTTTCGCATTTATAATATTAGTTAGATGTGAAATCTCAGTGTGTATCAGGTGCTTAAGTACTTTGCCGTATAAAACTTGCTTGAGATACATCAGTAATTCAAAGTAAAAATATATTTATAAGGAAATAGTGATAAGAATTTATCCCTCATTCGAATCTTGAAAATGAAAAATGAAAATGTATTTATTGAACATTCAGGACTATATAATGATAAGGTTAGGGACCTCCTAGTAGGTATGCAAGATACCCGTAACAGAAAACCCCGCTTCTCCAATAAAAATGCAGCAAGGCAATCAGACAACATTTTCTAAGATAATATATCTGACTAGCTTTTGCCCGCGACTTCGTCCGCGTAGACTTCATTTATTTTCAAATAGCTTTTGCCCGCGGCTTCTCTCGCTTGTAGGTTGGTACCTATTTCAATCCCGTTTTTTTCCCGTTTCCGTAAGAATTTCGGTAAATGTTCTCTTAATGCTACCCTACACTCTCCAAGCAATCTACATGCCGAATTTTAGTTTTCTATAACCAGTAAAACGAAAAGTCCCGTTTTTCCCGTTCCCGTAAGAATTTCGGGAAATGCTCTCTTAATGCTCCTTTAGCAATTGTTTGTCTTGCTAAGAAAGGGATCTGACCGAGATACGAAATAAAATAAAGTTCGAGAATGCACTAGGTATAATGTCCGAGTTCTAGTCACATACAAAAATTACACACAATGAGATATACAGTGATAAGGACCAGGCGGGGTGCGCACCAAGTTAACGCGAGGAAACTGTTTGGAAGGTGCTAAGCGACTGAGTGGTGCGCGCCGTGCCCGGGCATGGTATGGCAAGAATGCTGACGCGACTAATAGCGTTATCGCGAAGTCGCCACAACATTCCCCCCCTTTTTGAAAAAGAAAAGAGCATAAAAATAAAAGGTGGTCTTTTACACAAAAAAATTGAATAAAACAAATGCTATATGAAAACAATACAATATCACCTGTGTACCACCGGCTTTATTGCCGTGGTGATTGAATTTGCTAACAATGTCATTCTGTGAACGTGAAACAATATATCTTGTTATTAAAGGCTGCTTACAATTACATAGAGGTGTTTTATTTGCTGAGTTGCAATGACTACTTACATTCACACTGTGTCACAATGTTTAAACTATATTCATGTTACAAAATTAACTCAACTTTAAATTTTTAATTAACACAACGTTACACTTTACTAATGGTATGTTTGCTGAGGTATATTCACTGGTATAGCTTGGACTTTAACCTCTGAGGGCGGCAAATTGTTAACGGCTTTGCGAAGCCACGAGTTTGCGCACTGCTTACACTTTGAATAAATCAGATAGCAACACAGTATCATGATTATGATCCCGACTATGATTAGTCCGACTCCAACATAGTTCAGTTTTGACTCGACTTGATTAGACATGGTCTCGACTCTCGCAATCGCTATGGTATTGTGTGAGTCAGTGTCTTTCTCTTTACTCTGATTCCAGCCCATGTTTACTGACAAAAAGTTTAACAGAATAAAATTCCGACAGTTGACTACAAGGCTTGTTGGTAGTGAATAAGTGAGCTGTACCAAATACACATATTTTTATCATAAATTTTTGCTTAACTATGCTTACTCTAATGCTTCTAACAGAATCAATTCGTTCTAATTACAAGTTACAACATATAATAATGTCACAGTAGACCTTTTTCGGTCAGTACTGTAATGCCTAACTAATTGCGGAACTCGTGTCTCAGAGCCCGACTTGATGCTGAAAATACTGGTTATTTACAATGATGGTTCACATGTAGTGGTAGTTTACATGTGAACGTAATGCTAATTTTAGGTACTGACGTACCAAGGTCCTAGGAAATGACGGTGTCTAAACCTCATTGTGAAATAAATTAGCGGAACCTTCATGTAGTATATTCTGTGAAACATTCGATAATGGAAAAATCCTTAAGTACTAATGCTCACCTGTGGGCATTCGTATCCGTGCAGGTGGATGTGTTACTGTTAAATATAATGCGTAATGTGTACTGTGCCTGTGAAGTGTTAACTTATGCTATTACTCATCGATTAAAAACCTTACTAGTCTGTTTACAACTCTGCCACTTCGCGTGGTACGTAACATAGGCGTTTGCGGAGAAGAAACTGATGGCGTTTTCTGCTCATCGTTTTCTTCGTCTATGTTGATAACAACATCTTTGACCTTACAACTATTTGAATCGTCATGTAACAAGAAAGCTGGCTTTAACCTATCAATGGATACATCTACGTTTCTGTTTGGCAACTGAATCTTATAAACCTTATTCCGCCTACTTAAAACGCGGTATGGGCCATTGTATGTAGGGGTCAGCGGTTTCTTAACCATGTCGTTTCTAATGAAGACGTGCGAGCAGGTTTCCAACTCTTTATGAACAAACATTTTTCTTGAATCGCTTATCGCTCGTGACGTGGGTCGCAAATTATCGATGACTGTCCTTAATTTATCTACGAATGTAAATGAATCGTTACAATTTACTGCGGATTTCACATAAAAATCGCCAGGCAACCTTAAGGATTGACCGTAGACCATTTCTGCTGAGCTGACGTCGTTATCGGTTCTACATGCAGCTCGAAGTCCTAACATGACTGTGGAAAGTTCATCGATCCAGGAAGCGTTATCTGCCAACCTAGCTGTCAATGCTACTTTCAATGATCTATGCCAACGTTCAATCTTTCCGTTACTGATTGGGTGATATGCGGTAGTCCGGATTCTCTGAATGCCTAAAAATTTCATGAGATTGTTAAAGAGTTCGCTTTCAAATTGTCTGCCTTGGTCTGTAGTTATTTTATTCGGACATCCAAATCGACAAATCCAATTATCATAAATTATTTTAGCTACGGTTTCTGCTGTAATGTCACTGATTGGTATAGCTTCCGGCCAATGTGTACGACGGTCAATTAAAGTTACTAAATACCTATAACCTTGCTGTGTAGTAGGCAAAGGTCCTACTAAATCTACATGAAGATGATCGAATCTCTCTGAGTCTTGGAAGCTTTCTAGCTCTGAAACTGTATGCCTATTTACTTTACATTTCTGACAGTCTAAACAAGCTTTAGTCCAAATACCTATATCCTTATTCATCTGCGGCCAATAATATCTTTGCGTAACCAATTTACGTGTAGTTCTAATGCCAGGATGGCTAATGTTGTGAACTGCCTGAAAAACTATCTTACGAAATCGTTCTGGTACATAAGGTCGTGCGTTATCTAGTGCCATTTCACAGTAAATTATTCTACCTGTTGTAGGCAAACAAAGCTGTTTTATTTGTACGCCTTTCGCAATCAGTTCGGTAATCTGAGAATCGCCTTCCTGCGCCTGAGCTAGTTCGTCGAAATCAACCGTGTTGGGGCATGTTATTGTTGCAACATTTTCTACCCGTGATAACGCGTCAGCAACATTGTTCTGTGAACCGTCTATGTGTTGTATTTCATTAGTGAACTCACTTATAAACATTAACTGCCTAGTCCGCCTCGGCGTTTCCTTGGTTGTACCTACTTTACTTAATGCGTATGTCAAAGGTTTATGGTCGGTATAAATGATCAATCTCCTGCCTTCAATATGCGGTCTGAAATGTACGATAGACATGTAAATTGCTAGAAGTTCTCTGTCGTAAGTGCTATATTTTTTTTGTGCATCGGAAAATGCCTTTGAAAAATATCCTAGGGGTTTCCATTCGTTGCCTACTCTCTGCTGTAGAACGCCGCCAGCGGCGACGCCCGATGCGTCGGTCATGAGTGCTAGTGGGACGTCCGGCAACGGATGCGACAATGTTACAGCGCTTTTTAGGCTTTCTTTACATTGCGCAAACGCTGCGTTCGCTTCGGTGTCCCATTCGATTTTCGTGGTATCTTTTTTCTTTGCATTGTGTAAAAATTTGTTCAAATGTAATTGTACATCCGCGGCTTTATCTAAATGTAGTCTATAAAAGTTAACCATTCCAAGGAAACGTCGAAGCTGCTCTATGGTTTCCGGACGTGGAAAGTCTGAAATTGCCTTAACTTTATCCTCTAACGGTTTCAATCCTAACGGTGACACTGAATATCCTAGGAACTCGACTTCCGAGGTTCCGAACTTACACTTGCTCAGGTTGATTGTTAGACCGAATTTGGTGAATTTTTCAAAAATTGCCGTTAGGTGCTTCCTGTGAACCTGTTCTGTTTCTGAAGCTATGATCACATCGTCTATATAGCAAAATAGATACGATTTAGAACCTTGTTGATCTGTGAAGGTCTCTACATCCTGTAATACTGAATTCATAAAGCGTTGGAAAGTCTGCGCGGCGTTTCGTAAGCCGAATGTCATGCGCGGAAATTCGAACAGACCGAACGGCGTGATAATAGCCGTCTTCTCTATGTCCTCCGGTGCTATCTCTATAGCGTGGTATGCGCGGTTTATATCTAATTTTGTAAAAATACTCTTACCTGTTAGCCCGTAGGTAAAATCCTGCAACCTGGGGATCGGGTACCGGTCCGGCTTCGTGACTGCATTCAGCCTTCTGTAGTCTCCGCATGGTCTGATCTGGCCATCTTTCTTCGGAACTACGTGCAGCGGGCTCGCCCAGGGACTCTTGCTTGGCCTGCAAATACCTAACTCCTGCATTAGGCGAAACTCTTCCCTAACCTTATTATACCGGTCCGGCGGCAACGGCCGCGACCGCGCGTACACTGGTGGGCCTGTGGTTTCAATATAGTGCTTTACACTGTGCTTTGAAGGTTCCTTAAACGAAATGGGTTTGGTTACCTCCGCGTATTGCTCCAAGATGTCACGGTAAGGGTTATCATCTTGAATGCTTTTAACGGACGGCTGATTGCTACATACAATTGACCCATATGAACACAATTCAGTTACGTTATCTACTAATTTCTTATTGTATAAATCTACAACTAATTTGTGCGTTTTTAAAAAGTCTGCCCCTAAAATCGGCTGCTGCACATCACAAATGATAAACGTCCACCTGAACGCTCTACGGAGTCCTAAATTCAGTTCCAATGACGTAACACCATAAGTCTTAATCTCGGAGTTGTTGGCTGCATATAGTTTGTAGCTACACTCTTGTCTGTTACTAGCACTGATGCGATTCACTGGCACTACTGAAACGTTGGCTCCTGTATCAACTAAAAAGGTCATACCGTTTTTATAGTCCATGACACACAAGCGGTGGTTGTCCGACGGTAGCATGCACCCCCCAGCCGCGACAGGGTGTACCGCACTTAGTTTCCCTGCATCGCTGGCCAGGAGTAGGATGTTCCCTGCACATGTTGACCTGCATACGGCGCTGCTGCGGTGTAAGGCGCCCCTTGCGCTTGCTGTCCTGCGTACGGTGTCCCTGCTGCGCCCGGCTGCATTCGGCCCCACGCGCACGGTTGGTAGCAGTTCTTGGCCTGTTCCCTAAACCTGTAGTGGTATCTGCAGAGCCAGTTGGGATTGGTGCCTGCTCCTCTTGAGTTGGAGCGTGACCGATTTCGCTGCCACTTGTTGCTTTGTCTTTCACTCGGTCTGCCTCGTATTTCGTTGATCTCTCCTCTCATGTGCTGCAATTCCAGTGCCATATTCCTAAAACCTTCTATGAGCGCTGCGCTTCCTTCTCCGAAGTTCATTGGCGCAGGTGTAGCTGAAGCTGTTACCTCCGCGACCACTCCGTGGCTTAACGACTCCATGATTTTATCTGCCATGGCCGCCAGGTTCTCTAGTTTTGCGTCCTCGCTGACGACTAAAATCGTTCGGACCGCCGGAGGGAGCCTCTGCAGCCAGAGTTTCTTTACTGTGTCTTCGGCGACACCTGAGTTCCGTCCTGCGTCTGCCATCCTTCTGCACAGTTGCGATGGCTTTTGGTCTCCTAGCTCAAGTTCCTTGACCAAACGGTTGAAATGGCTGTCAGCACTTTCCTGGTAGGTCTTTATCAGCTTCTCTTTCAGAGTTACATAGTTCTTTTCCTTGCTTGCGTTTTCTAATAGCTCACTAACGCTATTCAGTTCTTCTTTACCTAAATTCGCTATAACTAGGTCGAACTTGGCGTCTTGGCCTAGTCTTTGCGGCGTTATGACGGCCTCAAATTGAGAGAACCACAATTTCGGCATTTCCCGCCAGAAAGGCGCGATCCTCGATGATACGGTAATGGCTGCGAGATCGTGTTGCTGCGGCGCGGGCATGGCAGCGCTGGCCACGGGAGCTTGTTCCATTTTTACGATTAAAATTACACTACACTGTTTACAGAACCCGCCGCCTGGTCTTACTCGGCCGTGAGTCGCTACTAATTTAGTGTTCTTTCGGGGTCACCACTTTAGCAATTGTTTGTCTTGCTAAGAAAGGGATCTGACCGAGATACGAAATAAAATAAAGTTCGAGAATGCACTAGGTATAATGTCCGAGTTCTAGTCACATACAAAAATTACACACAATGAGATATACAGTGATAAGGACCAGGCGGGGTGCGCACCAAGTTAACGCGAGGAAACTGTTTGGAAGGTGCTAAGCGACTGAGTGGTGCGCGCCGTGCCCGGGCATGGTATGGCAAGAATGCTGACGCGACTAATAGCGTTATCGCGAAGTCGCCACACTCCTCTACACTCATCAAGCAATCTACATGCCGAATTTCAGCTTTCCACAACCAGTAAAACGAAAAGTCCCGTTTTCCCGTTTCCGAAACAGGCCCCTCTTCTCCACTGGGCACTATGGGCACGTGCCCAGGGCCCCGCGATCGAATGGGGCCCCCTAGTTCCTGCCAGATTACCAAATGATAACCGATATTTAGGTCATAGGGGCCCCATGATCCTAATGTGCCCAGGGCCTCAAATAGTTTAAAGACGGCCCTGTTCGGAAAATTGTATCTTAATGCTTCCCCACACTGATCAACAACCTACATGCTAAATTTCAACTTTCTAAGACCAGTATTACAAAAAATCCCGTTTTTTCCGTTCGTTTCCGTCAGAATTTCGGGAAATCCTTTTGTAGTGTCTGTAATACTTCTATAATTTCAGTTTTCTACGACCAGATCCTGTAGAACTGTATATAAATCCCGTTTTTTCCTTATCCCGTGGAAATTGCTTTCTTAGTTATGTAATCACCTACTTGTGTACGAAATTTGAAGACTCTAGTTATTATAGTTACGTAGTCGGTCACACGAAATCGAATGTATAAATCCCGTTTATTCCCGTTTCCGTGGAAATTTCCAAAAATAGGAACGTGTGTTTTTGTTTTCGTAATCAGCGACCCGTAAACCGTACAAACAAATACCCATGTTGATTTTCAGACTTTGTCACCATATTTCCCCCTTTTAGGAGTTGAATTTTCAAAAAACCTGAAAGAGGTGTTTACTCATTTATCGTCAGGAATACTCCTGTGAAGTTTCGAATAGTCTAATCTTGTTTCCCCATACAAACTTTGGACACCCATTTAACCCCTTTAGGGATCGAATTTTGAAAAATTATGTCTTAGTGCACCCCTAGACCTTTAAAAGGAACCTACATGCCAAATTTTGAATCTCTAGAACCAGCGGTTTAGGCTGTGCGTTGATACGTCAGTCAGTCAGTTTCTTCTTGTATATATTTAGATTTTTAGAAACAGCCCCAAAGTTGAATGCACTTATTCTGTCCCGCGGGAATTTCGCATTTTCCCGGAGAACATGTTTTAGTGCTACAATCATCTACAGGTGTGCCAAAATTGAAGAGTCTAGTTATTACAGTTATGTACTGAGAAATATATAAATCTCATTTAATTCCTAACTCGTGGGGATTTCAAAAAATCCCTTCTTAGTGCTCTTTTGGGTTGGGATAATCAAGATATACGTCTGCCAAATTTCAAGTTCCTAGGTCCAGTAGTTTAGGCTGTGCGTTGTCTGTCAGTCACTCTGAATGGAACATATAAATCTAATTTTTTGCTTATCCCGTGGGAATATCAAAAAATCCTGAAATCAGTTTTTTAGTGTTACAATCATCTACATGTGTGCCGAATTTGAAGAGTCTAGTTATTACTGTTACTGAGAAATATATGAGCCTCATTTATTCCCTATCCCGTGGGAATTTAAAAAAAAATCCTTTTTAGCGCTCCTTTGGGATACTCAAGATATACGTCTGCCAAATTTCAAGTTCCTAGGTCCAGTGGTTTAGGCGGTGCGTTGTTAATCAGTCACTCTGAATCGAACATATAAATCCCATTTTTTCCTTATCCCGTGGGAATATCAAAAAATCCTGAAAATAGTTTTTTAGTGTTACGATCATCTACATGTGTGCTAAATTTGAAGAGTCTAGTTATTACAGTTTTACTGAAAAATATATAAGCCTCATTTATTCCCTATCCCGTGGGAATTTCGAAAAATCCCTTCTTAGTGCTCCTCTGGGATACTCAAGGTATATGTGTGCCAAATTTCAAGTTTCTAGGTCCAGTGGTTTAGGCTGTGCGTTGTCTGTCAGTCACTTAGTAACGGAACAGTTTTATATATACAGATTTCTAATTTCAATTGGAATGAAAACTTTATTTTTAACGGGCATTCTTATGATGAAATTCGTGTAACGTACAAAGTAAGAGCTTCGATAGTTTTATTCAATCAATACACATATTTACAAGCTCTAAAAAATTATACCTATATATAAAACCTTAAACTACTTTAATCTAATCCTAAATACCTATATTTACAAATATCGCCCAGATCGTTGTCATTGGGCAAGGTGCCCATAATGCTGGCTGCGTTTCCTCGTTGGATAGCAATACTTATGCGTTGCCCGAGGAAAGAGCCAGCCCTATGGTCACCTGTGGATGTAGATAAAAAAAAATTGTAATTTATATGCTTCGGGTCCCCATGAATTTACTTTAGTTTAATAAAGCATGACCAAAAATCATTAAATTAAATTTATAAAATGGATACATACATACATAAATCACGTCTTTATCCCTTACGGGGTAGACAGAGCCTAAGGTAACAAGACCTAAATGCCATGTTTAGCATGATTATGGACGTACCTATAGGTGGAAAGGGGAATCAAAATAGTGATGGGTAATATGATTTCCTATAACATGATTCCTAAGATTTTCGCCCATTCCCTCGATGGGCTTTTACCATCTGCGCGGGAAGAGAAGCAACTGGTACATTCTATGTTTGGATGCAGCTAAATGGATCGCTGCAATAAAAACGTAATTATAAAACCTTAAGGCGCTGTCAACAGCAAATGACCTTGAGCAGCGCCACTCTTCACACATACGGTTCGCGTGCCTGTGAGTGAAAGAGAAGAAACTATTCCGGCAGCTTGGCGCGCGTCTAAAATCTTGCAAATAAGACACAAATAAGAAGAAATAAAAAAAAGTATGGATTATTTGTGAAATATGACTCGTTAGCCGTGTAGGTATGAATATGTTGACTTCATGTTTTTAATTGCAGACCCATACGTCGAAAAAATAAAGACATAGAACCGTTTAATGATGATTTTAAGACCAATCTTTGCAATTATTTTCTATCGAGCCGATTTTGTTCAATTATGTATCGAGTCCATCTAGCGTGTTTGAAATATGATGAAAATTAACATTATATTTTTTTTGTGTGTAGTTTTTCTTAAAAAAGTGCTTAAATAACATCAATTTCAACAAAATTAGGTGTTGTCACCCTCTTAACGACGCGGTTGGCCTAGTTGGTAGTGACCCTGCCTACGAAGCAAGCGTCCTGGGTTCGAATCCTGGTAAGGGCATATATTTGTGTGATGAGCACGAATATTTGTTCCCGAGTTATTGATGTTTTGTATCTATATATGTATGTATTTCTCTATATAAGTATGTGTATATCGTTGTCTAGTACCCATAACACAAGCCTTACTAGCGCTTACTTTGGGACTAGATCAATTTGTGTGAATTGGTCCTGATATTTATATTTATTTATTTATTTATAAAAACGCATGTCAATCACACGGTGCATTTCCTTGCATTTATTAACAGCGGGGTCTGCGAGTGAAGTCCGTAGTTAATATTCCGGGCGCGGTTGGCGCGGACAGTCGCTGCCAGCGTTCACGCATGGCGGCGCCTTGGCCGCCGCCATGCCCGACGTCACAAATGCTGGAAATAAACGGGAATTTGGAATGAATTCCGAGTGAAATGTAGAAAAAACGAGGTTGACATCGCTTAACTTATGGTTATCCATAATTATGGGCCATTTTACCAATAGCCTTCTAGCTCAGTGTTTCTTGAAATTTTTGAGGTCATGGACCACTTTCAGAATTTCAAAAAGTCCATGGACAGGTCTTAGCTTATTATAGCCTATTGTTAAAAAATCTCTAAGTAAATAAAAAGGTTAACTGTGTTGCTGCAGACCCCTGGCACACATCTTACGGACCCTTAAGTGCATAGACCCCAATTTAAGAAGCCCTGATCTAGCCTGTATCTCAATTTATATAGGATCGGCCAACGAAATACCGAACTCGTTCAACCAATGTGGAATTTAGGTACACCGACCCAAGCTTTGGTCTTCCTCTTGTGCAGAAATGCATCACAGATGTAAATTCCATTCCGATCCATTTCAATTCCAATCAAACAAGTCCTTCCAAGTTCTTTCATATAAAATCTAAGTATAATAATGTATAATTGTTATAAAATGTCGTGAGAGTGAGATATCAAATATGATCTTTCAACATTCCGGTGGATGTATTGCTTATTGCATACAATGAGTGGCGATTTAGATGAAATTTCTTTGTTTACAAAGGCGAGAACAAGAACTCTCCGCGTACATTTTACATCTGTTGAACACTTTGATTGTTTGCTATTGTCTAACTCGCTCGCAATCACCATCGTGTTCATTTTGACAGTTTTTGTATGAATGTGACAGCTAGCTGATTCCGATGCCAATTGTCAGCCCATACATGAACTGTCAAAATGAACACGATGGCGATTGCGAGCGAGTTAGACAATAAGCCTACTAGTCTGAGCGCTTGCAGTCAAAAGTCATAATTCATGCGACCAGGGCAACTTGAAGAAGCTAAATAATGGTAAAGTATTTTTGATTTGAATGCGTGGTAGGTGCAATAATGGGATACCATTAATTACTGAAGAGATGGCTCCTAACGCCACCGAACCATTTGTTGTTTGTTTAAAACGAAACACGACAAAGTTCTTAACCATCAATTGTCAAAATAGCCGCATAAATTAAAGTCCCTTCGCTGGGCAGCGAACGTCGGACATTGCGTTCTATCAGTCCTTTCCACGGTTTAAAAAGTGGACTTTCTGTGTCTCATGCATAGGGTGGAATTAAGGTTATGTTACTAGTACTTCATCCGCCCTTTTTCATCCCACGTCGAGGATTAATGCTAGTATTAATCGAGTGACCACCGCAGGGCTGCGGGCTGCTCCGATGAGATTTACTGCAACACTGCGATTTGTTTACAAAAGTTATACTTAAGGTTTATAATGTTTAGATGAGATACTTGACTTCAGCAGTACTGTGTGTAGTAAGGAAATTATTGCGAGAAATACTAATAAAGCACGATTATTTCTCGTAATTTTTGGCTATAATTTCCCTTCATACTCGAGTCGTGAAAAAGAATGTCTCAGATAACAGGAACTTGTCGCATGAACCAAGGGCGAGGGCGATAAGCATGCGACCTGAGGCTTTCTTTATCACCACTCGAGGTGGTAATATCCGCTCGCGTAGCGGGTGGTAAATTACTACTTACGGCCCGGGATGACGTACCTATAGATATTGGCGAACTCAACTATACAACCTAGGTATATTATTATATTTACATAACTCCAAAATGTTAGACCTATTTTAGTAACATTCGAAATATTATAAACGGGATGTGAACCGCGATTACCTTTATTGAGCTCCCGATATTTCGATACAGTTGCATGCATCATGATCACCGTATCGTTTCGATGATGACTGTATCGAAATATCGGGAGCTCAGTAAAGGTAATCGCGGTTCACATCCCGTTTATAATATTTCGAATGAACTTAACCGTGAATCATTAAAAACTCCTATTTTAGTAAAGTCAATTAGACAGAAAGTGTGCTTTTAATCGCCTTTGTGCAGTCTTTTCAATATGGTAGTAAAATTGGTTGCACGAACGACGACTTTGTACCGAAGTTCAAGGTTTCCCTGCAGACGATCACAATTCTATCGATTATACTTAGTTATTTTCATGTTTTTATGACTTTATTAAATGTCTCAACAACTGCGTTTAAATTTTGAACATGCCTATTGTTACTTAAAATATATAGGTATAGCAACATGACTTGTTGGTCCGGTGCCATCCGTAGGTGACCGCCAATTAGGCCGGCGGCCGGGTCTTGCGCCGCCTGCGAATAACGAGCGTCTTTCGGCTGGTAACCTTGCCACTGCCACGTCCTAGCTTTACACTCTGAAATTCCAAATTGGTAACGTGTCGTTCCACTCACCCTGACAGTAACACAAGAGTGAGAGGGATGGATTTTAGGTGTATACCGTAAGTCGCTGCATACATTCTGACCGACCAGTTTGAATTTTACACGGTAACCATATTGCAAACCTAAGGACGACATGCATACTACCTAGCACTTGCAGTTAAATAGAAATAAGAAATTAATTTGCATCCATTTTACTTAGTTAGTCATAACACTGTAGATACTGGCGTACCAGGTATATCCTTTTCATTCTTACCTGTCCTATTTGGTAAACAAAATTCTAACCTCAAAACGTCTAATTTTGACATTTTTAAACTATTTCATCGTAAATAAAGGAGCTGGAGATAAAATATCAGCAAAATTATGTACAAAATATTACCTCAGGTTTATTTGATAACATAATACACCTTATTCTTTACAAAAATTTGCACATTGAGGTTAGAATTTTGTTTACCAAATAGGACAGGTAAGAATGAAAATACCATAGATGTAGATATGAAATATCTCCAGTTCTTCCATTTATTGAATATCGTGCAGCAGCTAGCAAACAAATTTTCGCATTTAATTTAGTTACGATTGGGCAATAAAAACGTACTCTGCCGTAGCTGACCAAATAGCGGAGGCGAATAAATTTTATGCTCTCTATGGTTCGTTCCGTTTATGGGTTTACGACTGGCGACTATTCGGATCGGCTGCGCAGTTACAGTGCAGCAACTATAACCTCTAACTCCCGCAAGCACGTTACTAATCCGGTTGAAGTAGTTAATCTGCTCTCATCAGCTCCATTTCAGCGCCAGAGCACACCGACAATGGCGTTTAATGTAATTTAATTTCCTCAAACCCTATTTTATCGCTGGATTATTTGATCAAAGGGCTAATCGAGTCCACATACCAACAGTTTAGCCAAAGATAAACTTGCGACATGCGGGCGCAGTGCGTGTTTAACTAATGACCGAGGGATGGGGGTGCGGGGGGTAGCCGGGGGCAGTGCGCCGATATCATTAGCTCCAGATGCCGCTACCGCTGCCCGCTGCCCGGTATAAATACATTAAGCGCCGTCAAACTGTTAAAGCTCGCTTCATGCACAGATTTTCCGCACTAATACTCGGTGATGGACGGAGAGGTTATTAAAAATCGTTGTCCTACCTCTCATAATGATTGATTACGTTTCATTGCACATACGTCAATGCGTTGCGTGGTAGTCGATGAGCTCGAGTTTCACAAAGCTTGACAGTATGAAGTGGGTATTAAATGCCTTTCATAATTCACGGCGTATAGACAGTTTGGAGGGTCGGACTGCGCATCAGAATCAATGAACATTGAAAAACAGCGGCCACTAGCGTATGGCGTCGTAAAATTCTATAAAGCCAATAAAAATCGTGCTCGGCGTTAGAACGTCCGCATAAAATCTGAAAGTACATAAACATATCATAAGAGGGGATGAAGAGCGAGTTATCCTCACAAAGAGAATTTTTCTGAGGGATAAACGGCGGTTTACCCAGATGGTTATTTTATACAGTGAAGTCGACTTAACGGCCTGGGTTTTTAGCTCGTAGACGCTCTACGCAAACCGTAGCGCTACAGTCGACACGGGGAATATGCCAGCCGCGTTTACATTTTAGTATAAGATCTTGGAAACTTTTCTAAAGTAAAATAATATACTCCGTGGCCTAAGGTCTAAATATAATGTTTTAAGAAACGACACACTTTCTTGAAAGTTAATGTACTATAGAGTATGTATACTCTACACGACTTGACTTCACTATATTGCGGAGATAGCAAAGTAGTTATTCAATTGTAGTGTGTATGATATAAAAGCCTAATACCGGCCAAAAACGTGTAGCTAAAAAAAGTTTCAGTAAAAAAAAAATAGTTGATCCTTTTTCAAAGTCGCTTCCACACAGAAATAGAATAAGAAAAACTGTTTCTTGGTTTTTTAATCTTGTTGTTGCATAGTTATGACAATTCTGGAATAACATAATATAGCTGACTGTACGTCGACGTAAAGTCTCTGTATTATCATAAAGTCCGTGTAAATGGGGAGATTCCGTTGTTTTTGTGGTAACGGTGTTTGCTTTGAAAACATTATCTGGTACAACAAACGAAGTCGTGTATGCCATATTTAAATACGTATGCAATAAACGTTTGAGGATGGTGAAACGCGTATACTTGTCATTTGTAGATTGAAGCCTTTTTTACGGAACCGTAACACAACCATTTAGTCAGTAATTATTTTAAAATTACTATCGTATATTCCAACGTTTATAAGTCTGTGAGTAGATACGATAGTAGATGCGGCATTTCATAAAATATTTCCCCCTAAAACTTACCTGAAAACTTGTCTTCTCACGGTTAAAACACACACCATAAAAACTTCACAGCCTTCATATTTAGGGGTTACGTTTATTGCGATATAAATCGGCGACTGATGTGATTTATCAGCGCATCAGTCCTGGTTAGTGTGAGTAATGCCGTGTTATTACAGTTACGACTCCGTTGTCTGTATTAGAGGTGAGAAAAATAACCGTATTACCTTGGTTGTTCTGGTGCCCTGGTAGCGAGACGGGGGTGATCGATGATAAATGGTGTTTTTGACTTTAATTTTACTTTTACATGCAAAAGAAAGCGTGTTTGTCAGTCTAAATATGTGATTTAATTAATAAGTAAGTATGCTTTATTGTACACATACGAGTATAAAAATACAGACACAATTCACAAAAAAACATCAAATATATGCGCAAAGGCGAAGTTATCCCTATTAAAGGATCTCTACCAGTTAGCCTTAATGACGAAGAAGATGATGATGATGAAGTTAGGTTAGGTGCTCTCAGAATGATTTATTAACATCTCACTTAACTATACTTGGGTCTAACAACTTGAAATCTTATAAAAAGTTGGCGATTTCGATCAGCTGAGTCACTAATTAATGCTCTTATTTTGATTATCTTTTTTTAGCATTTAATTAAAGTCGTTGCATATGCGATTAAGAAAACGATCAAAATGAGAAACTGAGCTCGTGTTCTGGTTCTTCTGCAATCTAAGATGGTCATATTTATTTCTTCCCTTTAAAAGTATTATCCAGTACGACAATAGTTAATATTGGTCAAAGTATTTTCCCCTTCTTAAGACCTAACTACTCGTACATTTTCTATTTCCAATACCTCGCTGCGACTGATTCCAAACATATTACCATACTCCGGGGACACTCACCCTTTGTTAAGCAGAATTGAAATGGATCGGAGTCGAGAGCCCATCCATCACGCTCTTTACCCCACATCTAATGGTTTTTTAATAATTCCACTTCGGACCGCTCTCATTAGAAAGAAGTGAGATCGAGAGATGATTGTTCGGAATATGACAGTCAATTGACAGCGGTGAAATAATCGGCAGACGCGAAAATGTGGTGCCGATTCAAGTGTGAAATTCTTTAATGGGGGAGAGTTATTTAGTTCTAAGCGTTTAAATTCTGTTGGTAAAAAGGTGTCAACTGTAATTAGTAAAAACTTAGGTATTGGGAGTGGTTTATTGTGACAAAATGTTGTAGTTTTAATTTTTTAATTCGATTTTAGCATTATTAGGGCAATAGAAAAAAGTGACAATGCCTCGGTAATAACCTGAAAAATGTGTCCGGAAAATTCAAACACGCCGGAATAATTTATTATACAGCCTGTCCGTTTTTTTATCCATTTAATGTAAATTGTACAAATTTATTCCGTCATAAGCGGAAAGTAAGACAAAGGGATGAGGCAAGAATGCCGAGGGTAGCCGTTTACTGACCGCTATAAACAATTTGAAACTATGCGCGCAGTCACCTTTATATTTCATGCAAATCGCCCGCAGTTGCGGGGCAGTTGCTTTGTGGCACCGTATTGCGTGACGAATGGTAAACAACGATGTTACTTACTCTCAAAGTGGTTGTGAGTGGAAGAATCATGTTTTACTAAGAAAAAGAAAAACGTCCGATTTAAAGAAGCCTTCGCTTTGTTCAGCAAAACCAACACTAAACATTTACAAACGCTTGGTTCCTTTAAATCTCGAAGCACTACAAAGAATGCAAAGTTGCAAAAATTTGCAAACATGGAAAATAAAGCTAAGCACTAAAAACTCTATCTTAAACATTTTTAGAATTTGACAGAATGTGGTGTAAAATTGGCACTCCTACATTAGCATAAAATAACAATTCCCTGTTATTCTACATATTTTTGGGTATAAACCGTCAAAAAGTAATCTATTTCAGCCATAAATGTTACAGATAGCAAAATGATGCGACATTAAATAATATAGCCAAGATAAGTACAGATTAATGCGATTTTTATATCGATCGATCGATACGAGGTCTGTCGAGTACCCCTCGCAGCATTAAAAAGGCGAAACGAGCGAGGTATGTGATTTCAAATTATGATATCGAGAGCAGGAATAATGTATGATGTGAATTTATGTATTCAATATTTCAAAATCAACCAGATAACAAAAATAATCCAATTAAAAAACGAAAATCCTTTTAAAAATTTTAAATTTAATTTAAACCGCCTTCCAAACCTTAATCCAATGTAAAAAAATTGGTTTATTTTTTTACTAAAGTAGCCATTATTGTTAACTACTTTTGTATGCAATCTACGTTTGTATACCAAATTTGAAGTCAATCCTGACACTAGAAGTGGGTGATATTCAACGTTATACAACAAACATCCCAAGTTAAATAAAAGCGAACTCAAATTTAACAAATGGTATCAATATGGTATTTTATTAGACGATGATTCAAAGCTATGAAAACGCAACCGGTGTATACATAATATTGGAAGGGCAAGCATCTGTGCAGAAATCACCCGGTCACTAGAATATTGTTTTCACTATATTAGAAACGTGATCGCAATTTTTAAGAGCGAAAAAATTCTATTTCAACTCAACTCACTGACGTTCAGCGTATTTGATTATACCGAGTTATTCCCTTTTACAGTGTTATAAAGCGAACGGTATTGGAAAATTTTACGGTACCATTTACATGCAATATTGAAATATTCAATGTTGGATTAAAATTTAAGTGCCCTCTCTTTAAAAGTGCTTGATTGATGCGCAAATCAACTGACTACATTTACGCTACTATTTAACGTGTGATTTAGCTGTACCGTGTTCTGTATAAGTACCAATTTACTTGTTTACATATTAATGGAGTTCATGAAAGGAAGTTGGAGGTTGAAAAATCGATTTTTCTTATACCAATGTCCATCGAAATTTTTGCTTTTTTGGTTCTTTTTTTATTCAATAGCATATCTCAAAAAGTTGGTTTCAAGTAAATATCATCATAAAAAAGTTTGAAGTTGATGTTTGTTACCATAGGCTCTGTTTACCCCGTAAGGGATAAAGACGTGATTTGTGTATGTAGTATGTATGTATTTGAAATCGATATAAATGATTGTTTTTTTTTATATGAATAGGAAGGCAAACGAGCAAGTGGGTCACCTGATGGTAAGCGATCACCACTGCCCATAGACACCCGCAACCCCGGAGGGATTGCAGATGCGTTGGCAACCTAGAGGGCTAAGATGAAATGCCTCTTGTGCCTGTAATTTCCCCGGCTGTCTTACTCTCCACACCGGAATACAGCATACAAGCATTGCTACTTAGCGGCAGGATTAGCGAGTAAGATGGTGGTAGCGATCCGGACGGACCTTGCACAAGGTCCTACCACCCGCAAAATGTTTTAGGAAAAAAAGTTATCGTCAGTTTCTTTACGCCTTGAACATATCTAAGCAGTGAAGTTTGGAAGTAGACAAAACTTTTATTAAATTGCATATGCCCGTCCTGCTGCTTCACGTACAAAATTTCAATGAATAAAACTGTTCAGTATTGTGATAGTTTCTCTCGACGTGATTAAGTTGTTAACGTCAGTAGGCTGAGCTGGCAGTCAGCTACAGTTTCAACAGGCAACTTGATCCTATACGGACCTGTCCCTTGCAGATAACTTCGCATTGAGTAGTAACGTAACGGAATTAAGCACTAGTAATAGAAATATTTACCTAGCTAAATACTTACTTAAGTTTGATATGAGCCTCGATATTTTAACACTTTTGTATAAAGAGATATTTTTAGCATCTTAGTCTCCGATAAATTGTCTATCTAAACCATCTTTTTTAAACAGAGCTGCATTCATGATTGAAAATAAATGAAAAATAAAGTTAATCCTTAAAACCTAAGTATTATAAAACACTTATCAAGTGGTTGTACACATTATAATTCATATCCATCACATAATATTATTCCAGATTAAAAATTTCAGACATTTTAGGTTTAGCAATTGAGTAAAAGAATTATATTTAACTCTATCTGAACGGTAATAAATACAGTAAAGTTATTTCCCACAACAATTTAACTGCGCTCAATTTATCATAGTATTTCAATTTACATAGAATTTAGTACATAACCATAAATTTGCTTCTTGTCCGAACTTCTGACAAATTAGGGTTGATTATAACGTTGGTTAAACTGGCATCAGTATTGCCCGGGGATTGTTTATTTAATCGCTTGTTATAACTTGTTGTTTTAGTTTACTTCGGATACTGTAGTAAGCAGTTATACTGTTTGTTTACTGAGGTCTCTATTTCATTTATATCATATATATTATATCGGACGGCCCTACGGCTGTGTCATGTAACAAAATGTAAGCGAAGAACTCGGTAACACTTGGTGTAATTTAAGGTACGAACTTAACTTAGGGATCTTTACATCCCTTTTATAAAATGTATTAATTTTATTATAGGTAAGTTAAGTAGAATTTAAGTACTATCTAAAAAATAATAATAAGTAAATCTATTTTTTTTTGAAAAAATGATTTTCTGCCAAGTTTCTTGCGGCGCATTCTTCTTCGCAATGATAGTCTTTCCGAATGCGCTGGTAGATTCAAAAAAATACATGTTAAAAGAGCCCTTGGCGGCCTATTTGCAAAATAAACTTTTTACTTTTTGACTTTTTTTTTAATAACTTTGTATTAAGAAGACAAAAATGTTTTTTTTAGTGTAACAGCATGTATTTTTTCTTTTTCGACAGAGCCAACTTCCGTCGTAACTGCTTTAGGATTGTTCACACATTAGGTATCACGCGTAATTATGTACCAATGCGCTTTTGACGAAACAGAATCCACTTCACGTTCAAATAATTCATATTAGAATGTAGGTACCTAATAAGTAAGTTATAAGTTAATTTCTCTCTCAAAATCGTACAAAATTGTTTATAAAGTTGTCGAGAAACCCGTTCAGGGTAGAAAGGAAGTCGTCCCCGGTTCCGTTTCATTGTTTCTGCGGCAAATACCCCGAAGTTTGGTCGACGAAAGAAATACTTCGTAAAAAGTTCCCTTTTGCGTTATTGGCTCCTGGTTGGATTGCTTTTGGACAGTGAAACGCTTCCGTTGTTCTGTTTATATCGTGTATTTAAGTTAATAATTGTTCCGTGAAAAAGAAGAATCGCTTGTCACCTACTAGATAAATACCAGAAGCGTGGCTATATTTATGGATAAAAGTATGAAGCAATAATCTGAAACGGGCAAGTGAAATCTTTACGAAAACTGTTATACTTTAATCACATTTCTATGTTGTTATATAAAAACGTTTTTTCTTCAATAGTTTTCGTTAGTAAGTCTTATATTAAAAAAACATCTGTAACACAAGCTTATTGCGTTATCATCAAAAGTCTATACGCATTTCAAATCAAACCGATCATTGGGAATGAGTAGGTAACAATTCATTTGCAAGCAAGTTTAAAAAGCTAGAAAAAATAATACCGCCTTTGAACCGTCGTTAATTCGAAATCGTTACAGCCACACTTAGCGCAACACGCCACAGTACCCAGTATCTTTCGCAGACAAAGCTCGAATCCAGGCTTAGTTCCCAGCTAGCCTGATTTAATTTTAAAGCCAACTCCTCCCTCGGCATTTACGAATATCCTCTTAATAAATCTGCTACTTACCCGGTTCGATTCCCGGCGGACGCCGTCCGGGATAACTAGTTTGTCGGGTGCTGACCGGTGGTACGGGTAACTTTGTAATTGAAGAATTTAGTCTTCATTTCATAAGTTTAGAGTGTGGACGTTGGAGAATTTGGTTGGTTGGTTTTAGGTGCTCAAAACTCGGTTTGACTGTAGCGAAACTAATTTGCTAGAGCTTAATTTAATTATTGACTCAATTTGCAACTACAAATTATTTTAACGAATTTCAATAATATGATCCCTTTAAGGGATGAATTCGCCGTTGTGCATATTGTTTTATCCTGTAATCTATTATTCCATTATGTTTAACTACATTAAACATTTTAGCAATCATCATATGCGTTAGAAAACAGAAAATCTCGCTACTGTAACTGCCATATTCATAGACGATTGTTAAGCTTCTATAAGTTTACCAATCGTTTGTTTTTATCAGCCCCCTTTGACATTTGCCTCTGTCAGGCACAAACATAACATTATTTAACTATAACTGACCTGCTGTAGGTATCCTTTTATAATAAAGGGGCAAATATAATGCAACCGTTCATCCGGCTCAATGCAAAACAGAAACTTAAAATAGTTTTAAGGCGATATTAGATTCAATAGTAATTAAATATAAGTACTGGTCCAATATCCGCTCGGTCACGTCTTGGCACGGGTTGTCAAAGAGGGAACTAATCTCAACTATGATTAATTCAATTTGAGAGTGGCTCGGGCAGAGCCGAGCACGAATCTGTTACTACAGTCTGATACAGACAAACTTCCGCACAACTTTGGCCGAGCACTGACAGGTTAAGAATTTTGACGTGGCGTAGGTGTTTTGGATTCGGTTGTGTGCTTCGAGCCGTTCGTACGGAAATTTAGTGCTAGAAATTAGTTTGCCTCAAGTATTTAAAGGTAAAAGTGGAATAAGATCGGTGTGTAGTTAAGGATAAAACAATATGCACAACGGCGAATTCATCCTTTAAAGGGATCATATTATTGATACGCTTTATATTCAAAAGTAACGGTTTAACTCATGTTTAAACATCAGTTGGTCATTATATTTTACGTATTCTTAAACGCTAAGAGAATAAAGGCACATACCTACCTACATTTGATATTGACCAAAAAATGCAACACTAATTCTATTTCTGGCAGTTTATTTAATGCAATACGAAATGCGTTAAAGTCCGCATGCCGTCTCGCCTGCGCATGATTAATGTTTTATAGGAGATTACGAGAGATAATAATAATAATAACGATATTTATTTTCAGATTAATAGCCATAGATTGTTAAATAGTTATTAAACTAATAATGTGATATGAACTTCGAATTTCGATCTTAGTGCGCAATAGGCCACAGTGTTTTGCCCGCAGGGTTATTAAAATTTTACCGATTTTGCGCCATGCTTGCTTGCATACGTGCGAGAATTTCGTACGTAGAGTAATTTTATTAAACTGTTAAACATTGTATCGTCCAATTTTAAAAGAAATAAAAGTGATGTAAAAGCTAAAATATTTTTAACAAAATAGCAAATTGCAGTAGCAAGTATTAAAATGCTAGAAAGAAAATATTAGAGATGTCTGTTTTAAAAAAAAGCTTTACAAAAATTCGGCTTTCGCACTTAAAAAGGTAAATCCTTATAGGATCAGTTCGTTGCCCTTCTGTTTCTGAGTCTGTCTGTTTAAATACCCTTTTCTCAAGGCTTGCCGAGTTAAAATAAATACTTAAATAATTTTTCATAGCCCAACTCGCACTTGGCCAATTTTTTAGTAATTGACACCCTAATAGAGCGCTGTCCAAGCATAAATTAATGTAAATAATGAGTAATATTACACGGAAAACACATTTAATTAATGGATAGTAGATCACGCGTAGCAGCTGGGCTGCTCCATTAGGGGTCGGTAGTGCTCAAGTTTTTGATAGTTTGAGCGGCTTCCGTATTTACTGGGCAAGTTAAGGGTCAGTTGAGAAGTCTCTTGGGTGTTGTGTTTTTGCTTGCGGTGTTATTTATGGTGTAAGTACGGATTAGGTGAGGTCAACGGTTGCAAGTTTGAGGGCCAAGTTGGCTTGGGATGGCGTTCTTAGTCTACGACCGTAGAATATGTTTGACGTACTTTTGTATAGTTTATGCATAGTCCGGTAAGTAAACGGAAAAAGTATAATAATTCATTGAATCCGACGTTACTTTGTGGGAGTCCATATTAATGAACAAAAAATCTTTAGGTATTCATATTCATATTCATATTCATTTATTCATTGTTTATGTCATGTACATTATAGTTAAAGATGTTATAATATATTCAAGTCGGTCCATGACGCCCTGTAAGGACACACAATGGTACTTAAGATTAGATTAAAATTAACACATATTTCCAATTAAAATAAGATAAAATTACATTAAAATTACAGCCATCCATTAATTATTATTATTAATATTATTTGTTATGATTATTATGTTAAGGAGTTGTTAAGGAGGTACCTTGCTACTCCGATGTACCTGTCTGAGGCAACGTAGCTCTCAAGCAGATAGGCTGATTTGGATTTGTTTTTTTTTTTCATTTTAATGTCAGTTGCCTTGCGGTGGTATTATTCGAATAATGGTTTTTAGATTTTTAATTTAGTGTTATTGTTAAATACTTACCCGTGCGAAGCCGGGGGCGGGCCGTTAGTTAGCAAGGTGGAAACGGACTTAGCAAGGTAAATATTTTTGTTCATTGAAGTTTAGGTAGTAATCACAAGTACAAACTTTTATATTTGAAATAGATAGTAACTGTACTAAAAAATATGAAAATTAGTAGGAAATAATATTGAAGTAAGATATGATTTTCTAAATGTAAATCAAAACATTAATTTTTAAAACAGGCTGCATTATGTAGGTACGGTACAGAAGGCTAATTTTTGTAAATGGCGTACCAAACACCTAAGTTAGCTACTTCACTGGCTGTCTTCACAGCAGAATAAGGCAGTGCAAGTACTACTGCCTGTGGGTAAGATTTAGAGTGAAATGGAACGCTACAATTTGGCCGGCTTCAATTGAAGGGTGAAAGGGCACTAGGCAAGTGTGCTCTACTTACTTTAGATTACATCTTCGCTTGCCATCTGGTGTGATTGTGATCAAACGCCTGTATATTATGCATTTTAGATAAACTTCCTAGTTAATTTTTACCGTACCTTTTTTAAACACTTACGTTTGTATTCCAAATTTAATTCTAAATCATCTCACGCGAAACCACATCGGTCACTGGCACCGCGGCATCCAAACGAATAACATATTGTTTCGGCATATTGCCTGCAGTCTGGATATTTTCATACCGCACGCGAAGAATTCGAGATTTATTGAAGGAATCCTTTTGAAATAAGTCTTTGAGAATTTTAAGACACTGAGAGAAATGGTGGTTTATTCAAATACAGTGCATGGCAAATTCGAAAAGATGAAATGCAAAAAAAACCAACCGAATTCTACTATCATCACAATCCGAATATCTACTGACCATTGGTCAGTTCAGAAGGTCTGTCCATAAGCACCAATGTACCTAATAATTGGTGTTAAAGACCAAAGACGAACACTGAAACGGAAATAAGGGCTATAGCGCCATCTAGTGGCTCAGTTAGACAGCAGTTGACAGACTGTCAAATCAAATTAGATTTAAGTGACGGTTTTGTTGCGCGCTCTCGCCGCACGCGCCAAATTCGCGCGCCTACGCGCCATCCAATAGAATAGTTTTCCTTTACCTTCCCCCCTCTCTTGCTTCAGCCATCTTTGTTCTTGTTAGACGCATATTTTGTACCTCATCTGAATCTAACTAAAATCTGACTTTTAATCTGTTAAAATCTGTTTAATCTACTGTATAACTGTTACATGTGAACAAGAGAATTAAAAGACAATTCAGTTTAACTAGTGAACGCATTTTAATTTGAATTCTGTTCGATCGCACCGCTACAGGGCTCAATTTTTGCCACGTTCGCTATAGATCCCTGAAAAGTACTAATAATAGCTATTCTAACCTCAAAGTTATTCCAATGGCGCATCAGCGATCACGTAGTGCGGTGTTGGAGTAATGCCTGTTTGTTTAGGCTGCGGACACACGGTCGCAATATGTTGACACACCGACATTAGCTCGATTCACCACGCCTGTTGCCTGCTTTATTTTATGTTTTAGAATTGTAAAACACGATGCGGCGTGTGGTTTTGTGATAAAATTATTGATGTATCGGGATTTATTATTTATTTCGAAATTTAATGTAACCATAATGATATTATATAACCAGCTTTGAAATGTTCGTAGCTAGTTACTTCTTATTCAGGTCCTTCTCAAGATTTACCACTTACGTGCTTACATGTTCGCAAATAGACTGTATCTTTGATTATACATTTAAAAGCTGAAAGGTCCGACCACAGCGCCGCGTATACGCAGTGACGTGTCGTAGGCGTCACGTTTTCTCACCGTTTCTTCATATATTTTGTTGCGATTCCGTAACGTCACCGTTTTTTAAGCGGCGGTGTGGTCAAACCTTTAAATAACATTCATTATCAAAGCTTAAGTAACATTATAATTTAGCGTAATAATCTGCGACCAACATTTTTATCGTAGGTATTAAAATTCCCCTTTCAAAAATAAAACGAAGTCAAAAGGCATGAATTCAAATCAAGCTAGTATAGAATAATAACGATAAGTATAACATTTATATTTATTGAAAAGTAAATTAACACGCGCCGTCCCAAAGTGATTTAGATTACGATCTCCTAAAATAATATCTTTATCCGAATTAAATGAATTGTCAAATATAATATTATTTAAATATGAAATATTTTACCTTTCGCGTTTTATTTAGGCGTAGTCACGTATGAGGACAATGGGGCACAAAAGTAGCTACGGATGATTTAAATAAATTTTCGTACTTAGTTTATGTACAAATATGATTCAGGCAAATACTTTCATTTAATTTAATTTCAGTAACTAATTGCAAGGAGTGAATAAAATACCGTTGATTAACTCAAGTACGTTGGGTTAGGTTAGGCATTATTCTTATGAACTTAACACGCAACTTATTCATTTCTATCCGTCACTTTGACAGTTGCTTTGTCAGACACAGTCAAAACACATTTTAGTTACGAATTTGTATCTTTTATGACAGACTTACACCCTTATTCATTAACGCTCTACCTATAGTCACTTATATATTTACCTTTCACAGATAAGGACAAACGATTGTTAAGTTACCAGAAGCCTATAATTAGAGCATTTATGAATAAGGGGTTAATCTATAGTGTTCCATTGAATACAATACCTGTATTAAAACAAACGTTATCTACAAATCCATATCCACCTAAGTTACTTATAATGCTGCTCGAAGAATTCCTGCAAAGCAGTAAAATATTTCTAGTACACTTGCGTTCCTCACAGTACACTCGGCTAGAACTGACTCAGCGCTTGACCGACGGCAACAAATTCAGTCTGCCCGCAAACGCATGTTGTTTTAGGCCGTAGACAAACAGTGCAGCGTGACCGGCGCTAATACTGTGTTTGCTCTATATTTATGGTACCGCCACACGTTCGAATAATTAGCCTGTTATAAAATGCGCGGTAAGTTGCCGTTTTGCACTGTGGTGGCGACTGTACCTACTGCAATACAGGCTTATGTTGGATTTTTGTGTGGGGCTGACTTTAGGTACCTAATTAACCACTTTGTCATATTAAAAAACAAGGTCTACTTCTGTAAGTTTTCAGAGAGTAAAAAAACAATTGTCTCTTATGTTTATACCTACCCAACGGAGTAGCTTTTTGTGTAAACTTGAAATGAGACTATCTTGGCACACTTGACACGCCTTTCAATCAAAAGTAAATATGAAACTATAAATATTACGCGTATTCAGTCAGCCGCATAATGCATACTTACTTCTCCTTTTTATTTATTTTATTTACTTTTTCTTTTCGTCGGTTAATAGTATTAAACTATAGCAGTGATTTTCATACAAGAAAAAAGTACCTATCAACTGGAGACAATTTTGTTACGAACGATTCCAAGAAAACGAAGTGCCGAGTAGTGTTTCAAATAGTACGTAAATATATTTTCACTTCTCATGCTCAAAAAGTTCGACTTTATGCTGGATGTAGGCTGCATAAAATGGCATTTTATGCTCTTGTGCATAAAGTAAAATCTTCGTCTAAGACCAAGACAATCGGGTGCCAACAGCCACAAACAATCACTAAAACTTTACGACAGCATATTTTGTTTATTTTTTTAAGTTTTTTTATTATAATCTGCGGTCTATTTAACTGTTTAATTAGTACCTAAAACTAGGTAACAATAATTTGACAAGTTATTATTGAAAAATTACATGAAAAATAAAACTTTTTAAAATATAAATCAACACCTGCCTACTCGAACCTTACCGCAGTATAACGTTTAAAAAAAAAGAAAAAAAAAGTTAAATGGCGGGAACTCAGGCGGGAACGTCCTATTTTCTCATAGTAGGATTTATGTTACAATTTGTTACTCTTTTACGATTAATATTCAATAATTTCGTCAAGTGAAGAGGAGTTATTTCCTCTTCACTTCCTAACAGTCTATTTGCCAGGAAAAACCATTAAATATATCCAATTGTTCCTATGTTACATTTAATTTTAATTCATATTTTTGCAATGTTTTTGTTTTGTTTCTTCGCAATCTAAGTGAAAAGCAGAGTGTATAACTCGTTCATAAAACCCATTTTCCCCTCGACGTGTCTATCCACCCTCGCCGTACCGGCTCGGGTGGCTATATGAACATCTCGGGTAAAATGGCTTATTTTATGCTCTTGTTGTACAATCTACTATTACGTATAAGCTTAAGGCCTCATCAATAGTAATAGTAACATACTCCTAAATATAAATAGTGTGCGTAAAAATGGTTGTAAATTCTTTAAAACCCGTTGAAAGCTAAAGCAGTAGACATATCGATTGGCGAGCGCTTCGATTACACCGCTAACCAGATTAGTGTGGCCGAGGGCTAAGTGAGCTGACCGCCGGCTAGTAGGTAACTGACCGGGCATGCCACCTCGATTAAAAATTAATGGTAGGTACTCAAATTCACAACATAGCTTAAACTATAGCTTTTTGATATTTGCAAATTTAAATTTAAAGTTTCGGAAAAGTAAAAATGAATAAATTGTGTCAAAAGTCAGTGGCCAATAGATACTTTACTAAAGTATCATGATTTAACTTTGAAGATTCTAAATTAATGTTTTTTGCGACGCATTCTTCTTGGCAATGTCTTTCCGAATGCGCTGGTAGTTTCAATAAAGACATGTACAAGAGCCCTTGGCGGCCTATTTGCAAAATAAAGTTTTTGTTTTTTTTTTTTTTTTTTTTTTTTTTTAATTTTTTTAGCCGTGGTAGCCTAGTGGTTTAATCTGTGGCCTCTCAAGCAGAGGGTCGTGGGTTCGAATCCCGGGCTCGCACCTCTGAGTTTTTCGGAATTTATGTGCGATATCTCATTTGAAATTTACCATGAGCTTTTCGGTGAAGGAAAAACATCGTGACGAAAACTGCACACAACTGCGAAGCAATTCAATTGTGTGTGTGAAGTTCCCAATCCGCACTGGGCCCGCGTGGGAACTATAGCCCAAGCCCTCTCATTCTGAGAGGAGGCCTGTGCCCAGCAGTGGGACCTATATAGGCTGGAGATGATGAATTTTAAATTTAAACTTTTATAATTTTAATTATCATGGATGAAAAGAAATAAATATTAAGGTAGCTAAAGTAATATAGCAAGAAGAGACAGGCGTGAACTTTTGCACCTTTAAATTCGTACACGTACGAATTTCTTTTCCCGCCTTTCGTCGAATTATAGGAATATTTTTTACTATAATTAACTTCACAATAATCGAATCGCCATACTAACTCTATACTTTACCCCGCAAATTAGCATCGCGCTCCGTTGCTCAGAATAACAAGAAACCCAATATTAATTCGTACCAAGGTACCCCCAACACGTAATATAATATGCATACGGCCCGGCAGTAGCAGTAATCAAGCCCAGTTTAATGACCCCTCCTAATTGGAGCCTAAGATTTGGAAGCCATTTGATTGTCTTACATATTCATAGAGATCCTTGGGGCAGGTGTCTCTAATTTATTCAAGACGGACATGCAAATTGGCTTGAGAATATCGGTCATGTTAACGTCAGATTTGCTTGAAAATTTTAGATCTACAACGGGGAATGCCCTGAGGAGCTCTTTGACCTCATTCCAGCTGAGGGGTTCCATTACACATCCACCCGTCGTAAGTATAGAAAACTAATTTTACATGTTTATTTATTTATTTATTTAATGACACTTACAGACAAGCCACACATGCTAATTATATGTATAACAAGAGAAGAGAATGAATTCATAGAACTTATAAACTTAATATTTATGCTATACATTTATTGAGCTCGGTGTCACTATTGACTCCAAATGCCGGCTGGCCGATGCAAAAAACCTCGACTCAGAGGTAAAGAACAAATCCAGACTAGTGTCACTGTCCAGGATATCGTTTAAGAGAGTCAACGCTCGGTGGGTACATGTGTAAAATGGGTCTACAAAGTAACCCACACCAAAAAGCTGAACTAGAAGCTGAACTTAAATGCTCACGAATTTCATACGATCATCAAAATAATTTAGTAGCATGTTTGTTTACTTCCAAACTTTCAAAGGTACAGTAAATTATTAATGCGTTAAGACACACGTCAGGACGGAGAAACCCTCTTTTGAGTTTCTTACACGCTTGTTCCAGTAATTAGCGGGTATTAAAATATTCAGACACATCGTAATTTGTTATTGTTCAAAGGCGTAATAGGTGTAAGTAAATAACTAAATACCCGGTATAAGTCTCATGAGTGTATAACCAAACGCTACAACTAACTTGTAGGTTAATAGTAGTAAACTCCAACGCAATGAAAAAGAAAATACTACTTAATTATAGTACCTATACTATGCTATTCTATTGGTTACGCCTGGTTAAGCAAAACGAATTATGTAGTATATATTAAGCTAGGTCAAAATTTCTAGAATTTATTTCGGACCAGTCTGTACATACTTCACTAAAAAGCATTTTTTTTAATTGTGATGTCATTTCATGATAAACCCAACAACGGCACGCCAAAAAAATTATGAGTAATTTGCATTATTCAGTACCAACTAATTATGTCTGAGTGAAGTTACTTTTCTAACAAAATAATTAGTCATTTGTAAAACGACTGGTACTTGTTAAATGAGAACTTTCTGCTTTTGACTGACTACTAACTATGATGTTATGATCTACAAACTTAAGGCGCCATTCTCAAGATCTAACAATCTGAACACAAGTTGCCCCGGAGGCCGTAAACAGCCGCAAACTAAGATGCTAATTGCACCTTGTTATCTTAGGCAAAGAAGATTAGGTGCTCAACAACAAACTACCCTTATCTTGTGTGAGGCTGGCAACAGTGTTGCCCGGCATACGCTAGTCAGAAATTCAAAAATGTTCTTTGGTAGGTATATTTTGAGGTGAAAGTGACGATAAAAAATTCTTTACTACCTTAATTAACGTATTTTCATTCTTACCTGTAAACAAAATTCTAACCTCAATGTGCAAATTTTTGTAAAGAATGTTTATTATGTTTTCAAATAAACCTGAGGCAATGTTTTGTACATAATTTTGCTGATATTTTATCTCCAGTTCCTTTATTTACGATGAAATAGTTAAAAAATAGCAAAAATGAGACGTTTTGAGGTTAGAATTTTGTTTACCAAATAGGACAGGTAAGAATGAAAATACCTTATGTTAATTAAGATATTTAGATGCACCAAAAACTGTTAATGATGATTTTTATTTGTTAGTTGCATAGGTTAAGATGTTTTTGGTCACCTAGACAGCTCTCTATTGGTCACTGTATTTCAGAAACGCGAAATTACCCTGCTTGTACGCGGATTCCCTTACGTCTGTCAACCCTGGCCAGCAAAGGGCGGCAGGGCCGGCTAAGTGAGATCCCACTTAAGCAATTATCCCAGCCGTCAAGGTGATGTACGGCGGACCGGGAACAAGATCCGATTTCCCGGTACATTTACATATGTATAAACTTGTAGAATATTTACCGCCAGGGACCTCCTTAAGCTCATTTCGGTAGGCAAAGGTAGCTCCGACAGCGCGCTTACTTATGTATTCGTAGGTTAGCTGATGATGATTTTAATTGATGTTTTATTGTTTATTCGGAGTTGAAGAGTAATTTTATTGATTGTCAAATTAGTTTTATACTACCTGTTGCCCGTGATTTCGTCCGCGCAGATTTAAATATAGCCCACTAGCGACCCGTCCCGGCTTCGCACGGTATATTATGCATGTATTATACATATAAACCTTCCTCTTGATTAACTCTATCTATTAAAAAAACCGCATCAAAATCCGTTGCGTAGTTTTAAAGATTTAAGCATACAAAGGGACATAGGGACATAGGGACAGAGAAAGCGACTTTGTTTTATACTATGTAGTGATAAGTGATGTTCATCGGGGATATTGTACTTCGTATTCTGATGGTGAAACAATTTTTCAAATCGGCTCAGTAGTTTCGGAGCCTATTCAATGCAAATAAACAAACAAACAATCAAAATTTTCTTCTTAATGATATTAGTATAATTACTTAGCAAAAACTCATATTCTACGGTACGGTAGGGGTTCATTGGTAAAAAAATATTTTTTACCAATGAACCAATCAATCTTTAAGGTAACTGAACTGTGCAAAAAGTTAAAATATGATATTAAAATACGCGTAATGCGCGTAAAGCATAATTATGTTTTTTTGCTCTCTTGTGTTTGTGCCTATTTAATTGGTCATGGCATGTCCATATCAAAAACAATGGAATACGAAAATAATGTTCTACATTATTTGGCCAGTCACGGAATAAATTGTAATAGTCTAATATTGTTACCGTTTCGTTACTTGCGCAGGAGTTTCAGCCGCTCCGGAACGTCAGCTTTGTACGCCGACGCCATCGCCAGTCCAAACTCGGCGAGTGGTGCACTCGACTGTAGTGACGTCTGCCACAGTAGGACCGCTACACTTCTTTATTTTTTAGAGCGAATATATACGTAACTCAATTTTAACAAAAATGTTTCTACGTCCTTTTTCCGTATGACGGCAGAATTGTCCAATTCAAATCGCGCAACTTTTTGAGTTCAATATGGCATAATTGATAAATGAACTGACATTTGCCTGTCTTCGGTCATTTCGACGACCGGATAGCCTAGCCTAGTTAGAGGAGCTTGAGCTCCCGGGTTCGATCACCGATCGGATCAAATATTATATATGAAATATACGAATAAGAGTTTTTAATGATTCACGGTTAAGTTCATTCGAAATATTATTGAGTCTACCCGTGATCGTGATGCATGCAACTGTATCGAAATATCGGGTGCTCAATAAAGGTAATCGCGGTTAACATCCCGTTTATAATATTTCGAATGAAATATACGAATGTTTGCTATCGAGTTTTGAACGTTTATGTGTGTACTTATTCTATGTAAATGTATGTTTTTATGCATTGTCACCCACACTCCGAGACATGTTTTATTTACTGTCAATATCTGCAGTTTAATAAGGCAATAGTAAAACCACTCTCAAATAATCTGTGCAAAGCGAATCAATTATAAGAATTACGTGTTTCAAGTAGGTAACTGTTGTTTCATTCCGACCTACTGTAGTGTTCAACCGTCTGTGTCACAGAGTAGACGTTTACAGAAGAGCCACTAGAGCTCGCTCGAGGAATGCAGTTACTTTGGCAACAGATACTCAGGTAACTGCTAAATTCGATTTGTTTGTCAGTCTATCCCTCTCAAAGGACGTATCTGGCCACCTAATGACTAAATAGTTTCAAATTTCTCAAGTACAGGGTAAAGGTTTGGGATTAGGATTAAATTGAAATTACGTGACATACAGTTGAAGGAGTGCTTGTCTGTGTTGTGTTTGATGTCTGTTACTTACCACGAATATGCAAGGTCTGTCATAAAGGTGATCTTTTTTTGATTAATATAGTAAAGTAACTGTATTACTACAAGGAGTAGGTACGTTAGATTAAGTTTGTCTTGGGTCCCTATTCTCAGTATAATAGATATTGATTTAGAGGACTGTGACAGTAAAAATCCCATTACTGTATCATAAATGTAGTAAGATTTCTGTTTCCAGTTCTAGCGAACTTAATTATCTCCTTCGACAAGGATAATTACAAATCAAAACATAATTGGTCATGTGACGTTTAACTTAATGTGAGCGGAATGTTAAATGTGATCTTGCTTACAGTCTTGGTTTTAGTTTGTTAATTGGTCCTTAGAAAATCACAATACATTCTCATCCTTCTCAGCGTATTGGATTTTCGAACAGGGAAAAGTTGTACGCAAACAAGTTTTGTATAGAAATTGTTGTACGTACGAGTGAGTTATAAACTTATTAATTAACATTTACGCCACACATTTACGGCTAAAACTGATTTGAACACAAATACTGGAATGAAATTACCCTCGTATTGTTCGAACCGCTCCATTACGAGCCACTTGGAACTTTTCCTTTGACGTCAATCCGCAATGGTTCAGAACAATGCACGCTCCTTCTAACTTGTTGCGACTTGTAGGACTTCGTTTCAAAAATACCGTTCGGTTTGCGCCATCTTTTTTTCAGATTTCTGTGGAAATCGAAACCTCAGAAAGTTGGAGGAAGTTCTTCATGTTTCTTTTTCTTTATATTTGTGTTAGCGAAACATTTAAACCGTAAAAAATTAAAGTAGGATTCGCTTTTAGTGTGTTTTCAATATTTATTATAAACTAGCTTCTGCCCGCGACTTCGTCCACGTAGAATTAGCAATTGATATGTTTATCGCTATCCCACGGGAACTATACAATTTTCCGGGATAAAAAGTAGCATATGCTTTAATCTAGGGTACCAGCTATCTTCGTACCAAATTCTATCCAAATCCGTCAAGTCGTTTTAGCGTAAAGAAGGAACAAACATACACACTCACTCACTCACATCGTCACATCGTCACAAACTTTCGCATTTATAATATAAGTAGGATATAGAATATAGTTTTAGTGTTCTGTGGTCTAAATGACAAAAACGGAACCCATAGTTTCACCATGTCTGTCTCTCTGTACTCTGCTTAGCTCAAATAATCGTTGTACCTACTAGATTAGCTAATACAAGTAGGTAAGTGGTGGTTTTAGATACTTACGTGAAAAATTTAAATAAAATTTATAACAGTAACAGTTGATCAAAACTTAACATTGAATATTTGCTGCATATTGGTCTATGGAATCGACGGTTTTTCCAGAATTTTTCAAATTATTAGGACTTCAGAAAAAAAAATCCTAAGGAACTACGAAAAAGCCAAAAAGACAACATAACACTTGTTACATAAAAATATATAGGTACTACGTGCAACATCCGTTTAACTCTATACATGATATACCATCACATACACATTAAAGATCTAAAATTTCATACTTTCATCAAAATCGGCAGCAAATGAGCATGTATTACGTTCAAAAAGTATTGTTTGATAGCCAGCGGCAGCGTTCGATTCCAGGGGTTATTATGTCCCGATCAGTTCATAGCTCGGAATACCTCCCATCAGACAAAGATACGAAGTTCACATCAGCCAGAGCTCGTTGTGCAAAATTTATATGAAACTTTGTTTTGCAGACGTGCGGGCTGCGTGAGACGAATTGAAACAGAATTGTATTTTGTCGTCATTGCTCGCTTTCCAACCCACCTTAGAAAAGGCACCCCCTTGTAATAGCGTTACATAATAGTTATTTCAAGCCCTTCAGAATTATAAATACTAATCTCAACAGTATACTGGAGGATAATATTTTGACTAAAATAAATGACTATTCAGCGTCTTTTGATTTTATACCCAAAATTTTTATAAATAAAATAAAACCATTGTGATTGCGGATTAGCATGGTAATGGTATGATGGTTTAAGAGTAAAGCCAGAAAAAAATAATTTATGCCGTCCATTAACACACAAAAACGTTTTCATCTCTCATACTCTGAAAGTAGGTCATTGATTATCTGGATATAGGGTTGAAAGTGACTCATCGCGACCCTTGGGTTGAAAGTAATTTTTTTTTCTAGCTAATCCAAATGAGGTATAGCAATGGAAATACATATACAGCCATGTGATCTATGATTAAAATAATAATCTATACTAATAGTTCCTTTTTAATTTTAAAAGGCAAAATAATCTTAAAATAACATTCCCGCTATATATAAGCTTAATAAGCATAATATGCAAGCGTATACAACGAGAATTAGTAGAAATTATTACGTTCGGTAATTTTTTAGCTTGAAATATTTAAGTCGACAAATTAATTGAATAGCGAGCGACCTCCGTGTCTGCAAGTTTAAAAAAAAACTAGCCGGCAGCCATTGGTGCGCAGAAGAAATGCGCAATGTGCGTAAATCGCGTAATAGAAAAAAGAGCGGGAAGAGAATGACAAACGTAACAAATATTAAGTGCGACCGTGTGACGTTAGTGAAATTTGTCGGTATTAACCTTCTTTTTATTTCCTCATATTCGAAATGAAAAGTAGAGTGTTCAACTCGGATGAAATTACCCATTTCACCCTCGAACCATTGGTGCCCTCACTTCGTTCGGGCACCAGAAATATCTCAGGTGAAATGGGTATATTTCAACCCTTGTTTATCAATCTACTATTACTGTGACGCAACTGTAGCTAAATCCACAGACGCAAACCTATTTGATACGAGTAGTAATTCGTGGTTGAAAATTCAGATTTGCACCTGCGAGCCAGCACTGGGCGAGTGACGTGATAGCTGCTCAGATATTCCGAGACGCCACGAGTCGTCGCTGTATTATGCATGGCTCGCTTTTTGTTCCGTGTTCTCACTCAGCTTGAGACTATTAATCCTATTATCGCCGCGAGATCTACTAAAACAACGTTTCACACACACTTCTGCACATTAACAAGTATATACTTGTAGCCTGTCTTTGTTTTCTTTCAAGGATCACTGACTCTACCACACACAACATTCCTACTTCCAGAGCTCAGTATCTGAACACTATTAGAGCTGCATTTAGTATTATTTTAACTGTCTTTCTCGGCTGTTGTATTTAATTTTTCTTTACATTGTTGTTGCAGTCTCTACTATAACTAAACGATATAAATGTTTACGCGCGCAAGCTGCGAAGAATCACGGGAGGCAACTGGGGTCTGCGCCGCGCCCGCACGTCGCCTCATACCCTGCTCTCGTCCATTCAAATTATTCTACTAATATTATAAATGCGAAAGTTTGTGATGTGACGATGTGGGTGAGTGAGTGTGTATGTTTGTTGGTGATAGCTGGTACGTAGAAGCTAGTTAATAAATAAAACTGGTAAATTGTTTTGAATAAATTAACAACTGAACTGATTAATAGGAGCTGAGTGGTGAATTGCATCATTAAAACTATGTTTTTCTATCTTAAATTTGAATAGCATAGCCTATATAAAGACAAATTAATTTTATCTCAACTTAACAGACAAATCTGTAGGTTTCATTTTGTAAAATTCTAAGTTCACTACTTAATAACATTAAGATAACATGTACTTTTTCCATAATAATGTCACATGAAATTTAAAAGGCCCCGACTAAAGCGATGGCAAAAACGCGACGTCCGTAGGAATCCATGTACGACATAGGTGCTTGAAAAACTCGAGTTTTGTGCAAATGAGCGGGGGCGGCTAGGGTTGGTAGGTGCTACTTTACAGTTTAACTATTAAAAATATATAGCCCTAGCTGTTGCCAGCGACTTCGTCTGCAAAGGATTCGTTTATCGCTATCCCGCGGGAACTACGCAATTTTCCGGGATAAAAAGTAGCCTATGCGCTATTCCAGACTTTTCTCTATATATGTGCCGAATTTCATCCAGATCCGTTGGGCCGTTCTGACGTGATTGAGTAACAAACAAACATCCATCCATACATCCATCCATCCATCCATCCATACTTTCGCATTTATAATATTAGTTAGATTAACGACGCTACGGCAGTTTCCAAGTAAAATTAAAGAGGGTAACTTCAAGTTAAAAAAAAAAGCCGGTCTAACAGTGAAACAAAAAAACTCTACAGTCAGTTCTATAGACATTGAACTGACTGTAGAGTAGAGTGTATTACATATATGTTCAGACGAACATAATACAACTGCACATGAATGAGATAGAAGCTTTTGCTTTAAAGTTTGAGCAGGGACGCACAATAAGTAATTTTGTGGCTTGTGATTTTCCTGGGTGAAGCTATGTCTAGAATTAACTGCCGACAATTGGCCGAGACCAGGCGCGCAGTGTAAGTCCACGTCTAACTCTACGCCTGGTTTGATTTTAACTCTCGACGCAAAAAGAGGGGTGTTATAAGTTTGACGTCGATGTCTGTATGTATGTGTTTATGTGTGTCTGTCTGTGTATGGCATCGTAGGTTTCAAGCGGATGGACCGATTTCGATGCCGTTTTTTTCATTCGAAAGCCAGTTTCCTCGCGGTGGTTATTAGCCATGTTTGGTGAAAATCGGCGGGTAGTAGGGCCTTGTGCCAGGTCCGTCCGGATCGCTACCACCATCTTACTCGCTAATCCTGCCGCAAAGTAGCAGTGCTTGCACTGCAGTGTGGAGAGTAAGACAGCCGGGGAAATTACGGGCACAAAGAGGCATTTCATCTAAGTCCTCTAGGTTGGCAACGCATCTGCAATCCCTCCGGGGTTGCGGGTGTCTATGGGCAGTGGTGATCGCTTACCATCAGGTGACCCACTTGCTCGTTTGCCTTCCTATTCACATAAAAAAAAAAAACATTGGGTGCAGCAGTTTGAATTACAAAAGGTATTTTTTGGCGTAAAATTGAATTATTAAGGATCGTTTTTTAACTACAAGTATTTTTTGCGTAGTTCAATTTTTAATTTAAATAGGTATTACTTGTTAATTTTTATTCTTAAAGCAGACAAATATTAAAACTCATTTTTAAAATTCTCGTTTGAAATTTCAAACTCGCAACCCTTCACGCATATGGCGGGAGGAAGCGGCGTTCATAAATCTGCGACGGTGGCGCCGCGGCCGGAACAGGAAGCGCCCGCGTCGTTTGCCGCATTGTGCTATCGGCCGTCGGGCCGCGCGGACGCTTTGTGGACCGCTTTATGGCCCGCTCTAAAGATATGCCCTATCGTGCTATTGTCATACCTTTACGGGTTTGTGGAGCTTGGAAATGTTTTTGTTGGTGCAGTTATTCCAGTAGCTTGGCGATTGAAATTAGGTAATTTTGGTTTCGTATCTCGATCAATTAGTTTGCGTTCAGCTCATTATATACTCAGCGTCAAGAAATTCAAGATACTCATTTATGGACATCTTTCTTTGCCTTATCTTTATTTCTAGCTACAAAACTCTACCCAGATATGAAACACTAAGCAAAATTAAATCGCTAACTCGGGGATAGGTTTGACAGTTCCATACATTTTGACACTACTTAGCCCCGGGTTAGCATCTAACACGGGGTTAAGTCGTTAACCCTGGTCCGCGCAAGTGGCCCTTAGAGTGGTCTGAAGTCAATTTGACATCACATGTGAAGTCTGACGTGCAACTCTAGGTCTACTATTACATAGAATCAGAAACTTCGCCATACTAAACTAGAGGTCATTGTAATGTTGCAATGTGCAATATTCAATATCATGAACTAATCTGAAACGACACGATTTAAAATGTCCTATATTAAGCCACGCGTGTAATTGAGACCGGGCAGACCCTCGCGAACAATGCGTGTTTAATTTTAAACATCGAACAATGCCCCTTGGATTTTGCTATAGAAAAAACTGCGCGGACCTCGAACTACTTTTGGGAAAAATACTCTCAATAGTTACTTTACTTCGTCTATAAAAAAAAAATATAGCCCGTGTTACCACTCTTTTGGTTAATCCTCCTATACCTGGGCCTTTACCATGGCGTCTTGATTCCGACTCAGTTCAGGTTTTAGCTGTCATTTTTAGTATGGATCTCACAGCGAGCAAACTTAAACTGAGTCGCATTAAGACGTCATGGTCAGTACGGTACTAAATAGCTTTGCTATTGCACCGTCTACTTCTTATTTCACTTCCACCAACGAAGGGCATAAACAAAAGCCGAGCGCACAACTTACCGCAAAAACTTCCACAAACATTATCTATTTGGATTCCTGGCGAACTATCGCGCAGTTCCGTCTCAATATTTATGAAGCCAACTTTGGGTTCAGCCGTCATCAATCACAAAGTTATAAATAAAACAATAAAAGGTAAAAACCGGCCAAGTGCGAGTTGGGCACGCACGCGTTGTGTTCCGCGCCACGGTACGATTTGCTGTCGAGGATCGAGTTAAAACCCCAAAAAGATTTCATTGATTGTTTTCATTGATTTCAGATCTGTTCCTTTCTCCATTCTGTTATGGTTGCCTAGAGGAGATCGCTCTGTAGCGATAAGGCCGCCTATTGTTACCTTATTACTTCTGCATACCTTTTCTCTGTTTTGATTGTTATATGTGGTGTTCAATAAAGAGTTATTGTATTGTATTGTATTGATTGTATGGGCCCCGTTAATCTTTGAACTTTATTTTACTTTATATATTCGAGTCAAATGCAAGTGAATTTTGACCCACGTCTAGTAGCCGGATTACCTGAAAATTTTCATATCATGTGTAACCTTTGTAAGTTAAGTGACATAGCAGTAAGTTGAAAGTAAAATCCTGATGAGCCGGCCGGGGTCTTCAAACTTTCAACGGTTGGACATAAAACAATATATATAACGGACAACAATACAAGCACGACAACATAAAGTAGGTATAATAAACAGAAAAGCTAGTTCCTAGTAATAAAAATTAAATGCAATGAGTTTCCACCTATACGCCCACAATTATGCTAAACATGGCCTTTAGGTCTTGTTACCTTAGGCACTTCTCTACCCCAGGTTAAAGAATCTTTATTTATCTCATAAGAAATTTACATTTCACTTACAGAGATTAACAAAGGGATAAAGACGTGATTTATGTCTATGTATGTATGAAATGAGTTTATTGTCATCGATTGTTTTGTTTTAACTACTGAAGTGGTCGAACTATTATTAAGCGTTCAAAAGACGGACAGATATCGAAGATGATGGAATAGGGTCCCATCCACACTCTTTGGATTTGGATGCGGAACTCTAAAAACTTACCGAGGGTCGGCCACTTCACTCCGCGCAATATTGGAAGGAAAACCCACTTATTGGAATAATATGTAGATTACAACGATATTAGAAGTATCGCGGTCGGACTTTATTATACGCTGGTCGTCAATAACTCTTTTACTGTTTCGTATTGAAACGGAATGAAGTGAAAGCGGTATGCCAGTGTTAGAATTAAACATTTACACGAAAACGTTCGAGACGATTTATTACGTCACAAACACTGGGTCAGAGCTTGGCCTACGGGATGATTACCTACGATTATAGTAATAAATACCACGCAGACACAAGAGATTATTGGCAACGTCAATTATCAAAATATATTTTGTTATGATTTATTGCGACAAAAACTTACATTAAGTGTCCTGACGTACATTTTGAATGTCGATTGTAGCTATTTAATTTTAAATTGCCATTATATTAAAACAAATAAAATCAGTTCAGTTTTTGGCTTGTCCTCACGTCTCAGTAAAAACAATATAATAAGTAATTTATAGTTCACGTAATGCGACACTTGACAACGACCCCTGAATTAAGTATCAGAGTAACTTAAGCGAAAAAAAAAATCAAATTTCCCCTAACCTATTGTAAGCGATAGTTCTCCAAATGGAGTCAGAATAAGTTATTTATGATAAATCGTATAAATCATTTTCGTTAACGCGCCCCGTTTCTACTGTTCGCGATAAAAGTGAACGAATAAACTTTTGCGTGATTCCTGCTCGAGATATGTATAGAGAATTCCGAACTCCGAGTTGGGAAGGAATTTATGGCTGCGACGGTATAAAGAGACGTCTAACAATGGTATTGTGAGGTACTAAAATACTTTATTCGAAATGACATTATGGCTACGACAGACGTTAAAAAAACTTTTCGGTGACGCAAAGTTTTACGGATTTGGTAGTTGTCCAAGTTCTACAGGAATTGAAAATTGCGTATAACTTTTTTTGGCTCAAAATGTAGAGAACACAATACATGTAAAGATAATCTTGTCACACTTAATAAAAAAAACTGTCTCATCTCTTTCACGTCGACCAAATAATCAACAAAGTCAACTCAATTAGAAACCATGGGCCCTATTTTTGGACGCTTATCACTTAAAAGTAATAAAAAATGTGGTAAATTTGGAATATTATACGTGTATAGTGCCTATACTAATTAATTCTGTCAACTGATCAACATTTCATTTCATATTTTATTTGTAGATTTGCAGGAACACACACATTTTACCACTTCTAAATTGTGGCTTCTTTCCCTGCGTCAGTTTTTTTTTTTACAAAAAATAAATAATCTAAATTTAAAACCGCCGCTCCTCACTACGCTCCCTTTTCCAAATGAAACTGTTTTTAGCCTCATCGCGGCCTATATGCCACTTGTAATGCGTTTAATATTTCATGATACCGCCGCGGGCGTCGATATCTGAGCCATAAATAACGCGACTGAGGGGCGAATCAAACCTATCAATATGATATTAGGTTTGTTCTCTTATTTGGATGCCTACGCTTATTGCATCTTTTAAACTTGACGCTGTTTGCAAAGAGATGAAAAGCGCATCAAATTTTGTAAACTTTTTGGTTCAATTTCGGCAAACTTTTACTGAGTATAATATTTTTTTTTTGTTGAGAAGCACAGAATAATATTCTGCACTTTAGTGCTGGCCTTTTGGAAAGTAGGACGCCATTCATCTTCCAAAGAAAACTGTCGGAAAAACCTGGAATTTTAAAATTCGAAACAAATATCGCCAATAAAACACACTGGCCGTCAACTACCGTTATCGCAAACAGAAGTAAACACCAATTGTACAATTTGGCCGCGCTCGACATTTGAATTCAGAAGCGCTAAACGTTGAATTTATCGCGTGTTTCCGATTTAAATCGTCGAATTAACGTTGCGCTGCCTATTTACCGTTTATTCGTGGTGCCGAAGCCGACGGCAATTTTACCGGTTTAGTTTCATTTTATGACTCCCAACAAGCGTTTCAGATTTTTACATCAGTGAAATAGTAGAGTTGGAAGACAAATGGTATGCAAATACATAAAGCACTATACAATATAGCGAACGGTAATCATTTAACGATATCGTTAGTTACTTCTTTACCAGTGATTATTTCAAAAACTATGATCAACGTTTCCGATGAGTACCTGTAGTTCTTTATAAGTAATTTAATTTGACAAAAACCGAGAAAAATCCAAGAAAAACGTGATTCGTATTTTTGCACACATACGATACTTAAACAGCGAATATCTCACCGATATAGACCCAATAAAATCACCACTAAGCACAACATTGAAATGCATCATCTATTTTGCATTTGTTGCAAGTGTTGTAACTTATAACCAGTTATTTTTGTAAATTAACGGTTTTCCGTTTACCCAATTCCCTATGGATCAGCTGGGCTGACAAACGCTCATCTCGATTTACGAGCACAAATCAAACATTTAGCCGCGCGGTAAATCAGACTCTCCGCGATTTATGCGTCGCTCGCGGCACGCTAAGCACGTCCTACCTGCAGATGTCCAATTATTGAAGTTCTGTTCTTTTTTGTTTACAATAATCCACGTTTCATAACGTTAACGGCGATTTTTCGCCACCCTACCTGCTAATGTGCTAAGTATATAATAATGTAGGACTGCGCGGCTACGGGTTTACGGCGATTATGGGCGACAATGCACTGCAATGAGCATCTGTGTTTCTAACACTTTTTTTATTTATGTTTCTGTGCAGCTATCAAAAATGGACGCATATGTAATGAGAAGATAAAAACATTTCGCCAAATCTTACATCATATCAAAACAACTCATAGTCTTTTGAGAGCTGTTTTCAGTACAGTCGCGCGTAGACCACTGATACGAAACGGTGTCTAAAATATTTAGATTTAGAAATGAAGTCGTCAGCAACGTTGTGTCTAGAATATAATATACCTTTTCTCGAAGCGTTTCACCGTATTTTAACCCTTAAAACACATGGGCCCTGATAATACTTGAGGACCAAAATTCTCAATTGCATGCAACACGCTATTCATTATAAAGCAAATGCGGTCCAGCAGCATCAATTACTGATTTGACCGCAAACTTAAACGCTAAATATTCACAACAGGCCCAAAATGGCAACAGTATTCTATACAAAAGCGTGCACTTAATGGCTTTTTAAATATCGCAGAGAACGGCGCGGCTTCCACACGTCGGTGAACAATAGCGGAAAGGGGAAAATATAATTTATTTTCGAGTTAAATCTTTTGTGGAAATAATATGACATTTCTATTTGAAGTTGTCGGGTGATTTATCGGCTGCCTTGTTGCGGCGCGGCCGTGCAGTGCGAGCCGATGAGGTGGCACTTGCAATGCGCAATCGTAAAGTAGTTGTACCTTTTGAAAACAAAAACGTTCGACTACAGTTTGTTTCAATAAGGAAGGTATGGCAACTATATTATGTACTATACATTGACAACTCTAGAGGTGAGGCTTCATTGTGACACCGCATATTCAACGATTATCGATTATATTTTAGTACTAACAACAATCGATGCCATAAAAATATCGACTACATAATAAATTTATAAATAAATCACAAATAAATGCTATTTCGATATAATAATACTCAAGTCAGTTTCTTAAGATGTAATAGTTATAATTCCTATGTTACGCTTTTTGACAAGTTGTGCTTTTTTAACAAAATAGTTTGTCTAAAATATTATTTACCCAACTTAATTATGTACTTAATTGAAGTTCTGAGGAATCTATTTATTACCAATAAACTCGATTTGTATTGTGTAGCGACCCAAAATAGTTAAATTCAGGAAAAAAATATAATGTTGACATTTTTAACCGCTCAGTTACGAATAATGCGTATTATTGTACAACGATGACATGAACTAATCAGCAACGACGAATTTACATACAGTACCTACAGCTTTTAATTGATTTATATTAAGTATATGTATTATGAATATTAAACAAATACAGCCACAAAAAACATTACACTGGCAACATTTCAAACCATGCGAACACATGTAGAAAAATTAAAAAGTTACAATTTTGTTCAAAAAATTCTATTACCCGCTTGATATGAGGGTCCCATGTTTAATACAAAGGCAAGAGCTCCATCGAGTGCTAGCTGCAGCGTTAATTCAAAAAGTTGTTTTCATTATGAGACGTTTTCGCGGTACACTGCTCGCTGCGAGCGGAAAAAGTCCCATAAAGCAACGAGGAAAGGAATTTAAAGTAGAGTAAAGCAAATAAAAAGGCTACAGTGGATAAAGCTGGTACAACAAATGCTACATTCCTGCAGCGGGCCTGGCGACTTTTGCGAGCGTTTGTCTACCTACTCTGCCGTTGAAAGCGTTTAAAAGTTAGTTTTTGTAATGTGGTACTTTAAGTTCTATTAAAATTGTGGGGTGTGTAATAATGTATGATAGGTAATGATTATACTTAAATTTATTTTAACTACGCATAAACTTATTTTAACTACGCATCAGATAGGATTGAATAACTCAAATATTATAAATTTTATAACCCATGCCAATTTATGCATAATCAATCAAGAGATGGCGCTATAAATCACTACATAGTATAAAACTAAGTCGCTTTCCGCTGTCTGTCCCTATATTATGCTTATATCTTTAAAACAACGCAACGGATTTTGATGCGGTTTTTTTGATAGATAGAGTGATTCAAGAGGAAGGTTTATAATTCTACGCAGACGAAGGCGCGGGCAGAAGCTAGTAAAAAATAAAATTATAGATAGGTATTCAATGGTTTCCCAGATCTCAAAACAAATTTACCTACAAATATTGCTCGATTAACAGTATAAGAATTAAGCACGACAAAATATGTTCAAATGGATGTCGACTACTTTCTTTAGTAGAAAAATACAAATTTTATATTTAGTTTCTCGTTTTGAATGTTGTAAGCATTTCTAAAATTAAAAAATCTTGCGATAATTCGGATTTGAATACGGCTTTTCTTTTTCCCATCGAGTGCAGTCGCCTCTGTTTGCAGTTTCTACAAAAACGTCGGCTTTGTCCAATTGTCATGATGCTAATATATTGCGTTATTGTTCTAGGGGTCTAAATCACATTTTCATACTAAATTGCTGGATAAAACGTTCAAATACTTAAAAGCTTTGTCATTGCTCTTTTTTCAGTGAAATGAATAATCTTTCTTATTTCGTTTACAGCAGAGGCTTTTGTTCGGTTAGTTCGCACATTCAATTTGAAACTCAAATATTTTAGAAAATTTAATAGTGCATAAAGACGTGATTTATGTATGCATTACACAATTCATTTTTACGGCCTTATTACTCTCTGTTACTTATTTAATTTACGCCAATAGCAGTTTAAACGGTATAACAAACATTTCAATGAATTTAATACGCAAACAAACTCATTCAAAATAAAATATCAATTTAAATAAAACACGCGCGGCACTTGCCGTCGAATAAAATACGTATAAAAATCTCCGTAATATTTACAGGCATGAAATGTGAAAATATTTTTTCTCAAAGCGACCCTAAAACTGCAGGTGGACAGTGGGCAAACCGTCACGCAGCCGTGCCGAAAATTAAAGGATTCCACCCGTCCAAAACAAATACGGGAATATTTTTATATTTTATTTGGTTAAATAAAAAAAAGTCCGGGAAATGGCGGGCTCTGCTCGCAGGTGGGTATTTAAATAATCCGACAGGGATTAAAAGGAAAAATATCAGCTTCTGACCGTCGCGGCGGGCGCACGCGATTACCCACATTACGTTGTTTTGAATTCGTTTGCTCTGCTTTTATAATTTAAATGAGCTTTAGGAAAACGTGTGGGTAATTACGTTATTTTGTACATTTTCGGTAATTTCAGAACAGAGGTCACACTCGAATGCTTAAAAGTTAAAAGCGATGTGTGTTCACATTATTATAAATTTACTTATATATAACGAGCCTACATTTCTCTCAAAAGGCCGACAACGCACCCGTTATTCCTCTTGGATAACCCATAAGGGTGTTCATGTTATCCGCCTGCTCGTTTACCCCCATGTTATAAAAAGTCAATCAACTTATGAGTGCATTTGTTTCACATTTTGTTTGTTGCAAAGATACACTGTGTCTCAATATTAATCTGGAATACTGCAATAGGTAGTCGGTTGGACTGACTGAACATCTCTGTAAATGTATTTTACGATATTATAAATTGTGATGGACAAATGTTTTCATTATATTAATCGACGTTCAAAGTGTAGACCGAACTAAAATCAATCAAAACAAATCAAATCACTTAATGGTTGCGAAAAGCTTTGCGTTTTCATATATTTAACCATATTTCTTCATATCACGCCGTTCATAACTAATCATTAACAGACCGTGAAGACGTAAATCGTGCTCTCTAATCTCTAATTTATTCAAGCACTCGCTACCTTAGACCTTTGCAAACCAATGCATAAATTGTCAGTGGCATTGCGGTAACCGTCAGGCACCGCCTCGACGTCAACTTGATTAATCACCGCTTCCCCCAAGTTATTAACATGGTAATGGTCCACAGATCGCTTTCTTAGCGATACTTAATGATACGGGATTTGCGACGGATAAGAATTGTAGGACCGGAAAACGTGGCCAATGCCTAAGAATAGAGTTTAGTAGATGCGGAACTTCTATGTGTGGGAGGCACTGTTATTTGAGGCACCCAACGATTTGTAACAGATGGTGAGATGGCTAAAGTATCCTATAATCCACGCATTTTTTGGTTGTCATTTGTCATTGCCCATACCATATGTCTTTAAAAATAATTCAAAGGTTTCTTCGTAAAATTTTAACGAACCCCATTATTTAAAGAGTCATGAGCTCGGAAATATATCAGAATCGTATTGCACTCGTAACTTATCAGAATATTTTTTCCCGAGTCAAATTTTAGTTTTTGAACTAATCTGTTGGTAACTTATAAACAAATATCAGCGTATTTTTTAAAACTTGCGTCAATTGTTCTTGTGTTATGTGTGCTTAACCCGAGACACTACATCGGTGTTGCTTCTGGTTGTATTATTCGTTTGCCAGATCTTCTACGAGTATTCTGCTATATGTAGGTACATACCGTTCAAGGAGCGGGCGTCTAAACCAGACTTGTATCTCATTTTTACTCCTTCCATGTGACAACTCAGAGTGAGACATACCTATCATCGGGTTTTCTCTTTCATTTAAAGCATAGATGACTTGAAAAGTATGAACTTGCTTTGTCAGCATTTACATCCCTTTCTAATGTAGCCGGTATGAACGAGAGGCGTTTGAGAAATGTTAAGTTGCGGCTTACAGTTATCTCGCCGCTACAGGTAAAGCCTGCGTAATCTGCTTTATGATTAGTCTATATTACTTGGCACATTTTGCGCAATTATTGCGTATTTTACTAGGTAAATGAAATTTGTTCCACTATACATTATTTTAAATGAATGTTAATTTGACTTACTGTAAAATTTTGTACAATGTGTTAGAGCTCTATTATATTGCCATTAAATAACGGATCTTGCTCAAAATATCTAAACTTACGCTATTAACAATACGGCCGATATTTCTGAACACCTTCTAGATTTTTCTTATAGCCTATCAGCGTTACTAGCTTATCGGTGTAAAAGATTACTACTTACATAACAAAGTGAATTTTTGGATGTTCAAAAACGATCTTAAATTATCACCATTATTTTTCTCTCTCAGCTCTTACCCACCATTGTTTACCGTTTATTTCACACAACATATTTATTTTAACCACCGGCCCTATTCATATAAAAATGTTAAAATAAAACATTGCGCCAAGCATAGACAACACAATTATACAATTCATTACGTACTGTGTCTACAAAGCCCCCGCGCTCTAATAGGTGCTCGACAAACCAAAATATTTGATCACCTATCCCGGCGGACTGTTGTTTCTATGAATAAAATAATAATTATAAGTGATCCCGTCCCTACTGCGCGTGCTTAATTCCGTTTGAAACAATATTCATCTGGCAATTTACTTGGTGGCATACAGATGGAACGAATGCAGCACAATATATGGGGCTGCACCTTTCGGGGATGTTTAACCGAATGTACCTTCCTACCTTTCTCTCTTTCTAACTTAGCGACACAACTCGGTACTTACCATATTCGTCATTTTTTTTTAAAATTAAAACCGACAAAAGGGCATGAGTGCACCTGATGGTAAGTGATCACCGCCGCCCATGGACAACCATTGGGACTGCTAGGGCGTTGCCGGCCATGCAAGAAGTGGTACACTCGCCTCTTAAAGGTACCCATGTTGTAGCCAGTTGGAAAAACCCCAAACGCCAGCCCATTCCAAATTTTGCACAGATAGAAGGTAGGTAGGTGTCATCTCATTTCTCCAGGCTATATACGTCTCACCTCTGGGCATTTTTATTTATTATGGTCTCCTTAAAAGTGAAATAATACAAGACTTTAAGAGGTTGACATCAAGTCGTAGTGGGAAAAGAGTTACGAGTACTAAATATATACGAGTACAAAATGGACTTAAAATCTTTACATACCTACTAACTTCAGACTTGGCAAGCACAACGACCGTGTGTTCCTTTATCTAGTGGAATACGTAAAGTTTGCTCTGTTCGTCAATTCGCCGCTATTTGATGTGGGATCGCACGGCAAGCGACGCAACGATAACTGCGGAGTGTCGGATTAGCGGGGTCGCCACTTTGTTTCTATCACCCTCAACTGATGGCGAATTTCGTGATTAAAATCGAGATTAGATTTTATGACACTATGCATTTATATTAAATTTTAGTCGTTTACATTAACCGCTTAAAGTTTTAAACTGTATTTAATTGCTATCAAATGAATCAAGAATTTTACTTCTTGATTTTTTTATTTCATTTTTACGGTACTTTTCAGATTTTTCTATGTATTCTAATTTTCAACGTCGCTTATAAATGCATACAATTACTACTCTTTCTTGGCGTGTTTATATTTAGGAAAGTCTTTGGTCATCACAGGACCTGGGGAGGTTACTCTGAAAATCGAAATTCGAATTTCGTCTCATACCGTCCCTTTCACTCTAATAATAAACACTGTTAGTGTGATTGTAACGGAACTACACAAACAAATTTGTTACTTCAGAGTATAAGGCCTGGGGCCTTACCATGACGTCTTATTGCGTTTCAGTTTAGGTCCGCTCGCTGTCAGATTCATACTGAAAGTGACAGCTAAAACTTGAACTGAGTCGGAATTAGGACGTCATGGTAAGGCAAGCAGCAAGCATTAGCTTAGTCTAAGCGACGGTCAAGGTCATGATCTACAATCCAACTACTGTTGCAGCTGTCCATGAGTGGTGGTGTTTATTTACATTTACCATCAGGTGACCTACTTGCTCGTTTACCTTACTTGACGTATGCTATTTGCCGTAGCTAATTCTGTCAGGGGCCTTACCATGACGTCCTAATTCCGACTCAGTTCAAGTTCTAGCTGTCACTTTCAGTATGAATCTGACAGCGAGCGAACCTAAACTGAATCGCATTAAGACGTCATGATAAGGCCCCAGTGCGCTGAACACAATCACCAAACCGTCATGCGATGCGTCTTAGTTTGCTATGCGGAACGATACGTCATCACGGTGGGGATATTATCATCAGCTATCAAAATGTTATGGAAATAAGAATGTGAGTGAAATTGCGCTGTTGTATTGATAAATAGCCTAAGTAATAATTACTTAAGTCATCGCAAAAATCGAAGAACATACTAAATACGTTGCGGTCCGTGAACGAATGCCATTCGGGTTTCGAGTAACAATACCATAGAGAAAACCATCGGCTAATTCAAGGATCAAACCCATAAGAGTGAGTAAGACAGCAAGACAAAACCGATTAGCATTCTTAGGTCTTTTCATTCTTAACTGTCCTATTTGGTAAACAAAATTCTAACCTCAAAGTGCAAATTTTTGTAAAGAATAAGGTGTATTATGTTATCAAAAAATAAACCTGAGGCACTATATTTTGTACATAATTTTGTTGATATTTTATCTCCAGTTCCTTTATTTACGATGAAATAGTAAAAAAATAACAAAATGAGACGTTTTGAGGTTAGAATTTTGTTTACCGAATAGGACAGTTAAGCGTAAGACCTTACGTTACTATGTTGCGCTACCGAATATATTATCCAAAATCAATTAAATTGTCCTAAAAATCGACCGTTAAATCAGCCCGTTTTTCCAGCTAGATACGGCACCATAAAACAGCGCGTCGCCGCAGCTGTAAAGTTGTTTTTACTTGAAGAGATCCTTTTATTGGCCAATAACCGTTAAGGGAAGTTTGACGAACGATCGCCGATATCCTCGAACATCTGCCGTTACGTTTATCTCGAATGTTCCAAGTGCTGGCTTATCGAAGGTAACAATGTAATGATGGGATAAATGCTCAGAAGCGGAGTTGGTTTAAACTTGAGCTGTGTTTAGTCTCTAGATGGACATTTATAAGACGGTGCGCAGACGAGTTTTACTAAGTGGTCCTGTCGAAGTTACGTCGTGCTATGAGTATAGTACGATTAGGCTCCTAACGCTTACTGTTTGATTCATGCACACTTGATATTTAAGTGATACAAAAGTTTTTTTTAAAAATCGAATTTGAAGTGATTGCGTCTATTCTAAAACTCTTTTTAAAAACTGCCTCCTATCCTAACCTAACCAGTTCATTAAAACTGCGGCTCGTTCGCAAAATTTACTCGCTACCGAACCGCTCCGTACCAAAAAACCACGGTTATTCAATTCACTTGCAACGTCTATCTCATTTGGCGATAAGCGCCATCAAAGGCCGGTTCTTTTTTCTCGTCAACTCCCCTCGCAAATGATCGGGCCGCTTATTATTTGGCGTGTGCACAAACATTTAGCGCCCTTATCGAAGCCATTAAAGATACCGCTTCATTACCAAGGAAGGTTGCGGAATAGACCGCCATTGTGTACGGTGTTTCGTTTACGATTTTTTTTGCGCATTTAGTTTCCTTGTTTGCTGGTGTTTTAGCGGTTTCAATTAATAAATGCGGCGTGATGGCTTCTATTGATTTGGGTCCGGTGGGTATTTTTTTTATAAGGACCTTGGTGTTGAGAAAATTGTGCTTCATTATGTTTGTACCGTTTATTTATACCATTACCTTTTGATTCATAAATATGGCTTTTAAGTGATGCGTGTAAATGGCGTAATTTAGTTACACATTTACCAGAATATGCAGTCTTTTTAAATTTACATTGTGTTTTTTTTACGTCGCACAAGTCTAGCGCAAATGCACCCCCTTGCAAAAAACTGGGCACCTATGGGTTTTCAGATTTTTAGGCATTAAAGCTTAGAAAGTAAGCTTTTATGCACATAAAATTCAAAAACCATGGGTGCCCGTTTTTTTGAAAGGGGGTATATTTTAATATTTTCAAAGTGAAACACGAAGGCAGACATTTTTTTCCAATAATTTGGCGTGTATGTGCATCGTTTTATTTCATTATTTCTATTAAAGTGAGTTTTACGTCGTTTTTTACGTCCTCGTTTAGATAAAATGCTGCTCATTTCCTAAACGACTTGTAAGCGCGGAGAGAGCTTTTACGTTGCTAATGTGAAGTTATAAAAAACTATAACAAATGAGAATCATTTTTTAGAGAACAATTAAGACAATAGATTGCATAGAAGTATACTCGTAATTTGTTATGAACATCAACAAAAATAATATAGAAAATTACTATTATGTAATTACAAATTAATTCCATAAGTACCTAATAGTATGTGTATATTTTATGTGTTTTATGTACACACAGCAAAGCTATTCGGTAAGCACCTTTGCATGCACGCGCCGCTTTAAACCTGCTTACCGAATAGCTTTGCTGTGTGTACAATAAAGAGTTATACATACATACATGTAGCGTGGAGCTTCAATAAAATCAAACTTTCCGGCAAATGGTGGTTTTATTTCGGAAAAAATATACATAAGGCTCATTTAAAAAAATACTTTTTCGCCTGTACGTCTTCGCTCGTATACGTCGTCTGTCTGTCTCTCTTCCATTCATTCAGTCCATCCCTTACATTCAATATTCCCATTCAATAAACCATGAATGATGATGAATCATCTCATTCGTTCCAACATACATACCTATCAAATAAGAACTAAAGTCTGAGAATATATAATTTAAGGTGTCTAATGAGCAGGTCACATAGCTCATAGAACACCGCCCCGCGTAACCGTAGGGGGAGGAAGGTTCTCGACTAGCGACTACGACTTGGAAGACACAGTGTTGGATGGCCTCCCACAAGTTAGACTGATAATATCGCGAGAGTTGCGGGTAACTGGTAAATTTAGGTGGCAAGTTGTCGTTCATTGTGCCATTCTTAAAGAGCAGTCTTTGTTCTACAGTGGATGCTTTCCACACTCTAAAAAATGAAGACCAACTAAGAGCAGTTTTCTCTTAGTTGACGTTAAGTTAATTACAATAATTAAGATTTTATATGAATCAAAGAAAGCTGATCACTTAAAACAATAAGTGTATCTGTGATTGAACTTATAAAGTAGGTATGTTATTAATCCTAACAGTACAGTATACAACCTTGCATCTGTTATTGACTTTGTTGGCATAATTATGTAACGTAGATTGATGCAATCCTTAACAAATTCATTATCACAGATAAGTATGTTGATAGTTATGAACATTTTCATAGTTTATTTGATTATTTTTGTCTTTGTTGATTTACATAAGATTAATTTTCTTGTAAATATTGAACAAGATCTTAATTGGCTCAGTTACATAGCAATAGTAAGAGCAATCAGAATTACTTTATTTGATGTGTCTAAGTCCTTGTTAGGCTCGTATGGAATCAAGATGCTTGATTATGACTATCAAGATATTGATAGGGCCAACCAATTTTTTTTTAGAGTGCATCTGATGACGATGAAATCAAAGTCGCCAATCTGCTGAGATAATTATGTTGGAAACTCATTGTTATATCGGGAAGCGGACGAGTGAAACAACTGCTGTCTTAAAATGCACTGACGTTTATTAAGCTTGACGCTACTCGATACATAACACTCATTAACATAATTTTCTATAGTAAAATATGTGTAACTTAAGTAAAACAGGACCCATTTTACTGTATCAAATTTGAATCCAGTAAATGGATTACTCGTATTCATTAATGAGAACTCCAAAACAGTCAATGATGACTCGGCAACATAGTCATAATTTGCATACGCGGGCCTATAATAAAGATAGGCATAATGTGTGATGTCATGCGCGGGTCGAGGGAAATGAAGTGGAATCTTTCAGATAACCCACACAGGCACACAATCACGTATCCGTACAAATGCTACCCACACATGCCCGTAATGACTTGTAGGGTTGAGTTCACACAATGTAATGTTGGCATCAAGGAGTTAACCTATAGAGTGGTAACGATCTATATATCCAACACTCCAACACATTTATGATTTTACACTCATACAATACTTGTGCTTGTTTTTAGCGATACAATACAATAAAATACAAATTAATATTCTTTAGATAGTTCTTCCTTACCTCCTAAATGGAACAAAGCTAAGGCAAAATCGTTAGAATTATGGTAATTTTTATTAATATAAAATAAAAGAGTTTTGTTGATATTTTATTTTATTTTATTTTATTTGGGGCATCAACAGCATATGCCATTAAAATAACTAAACAATGCTTAACTATCGATAACGATCATAGACTGCTTGTCCAATTATATTAGGTATCCTGATTGACTTTGAACCGGTAAATCTGAGTGCAGAAATCGCCGAAGTAACTTAATTTTGTTTTAATAACTTTAATAAGTAAGAAAGAAAGAAAGAAAATAGTACATTACTGCAGAGGCCGTGAAGTAAGGGATTGCAGGACGAGATTGGGGTACACGGCCGAGTCGTAGACGAGGCCGGATAAAGCGAGTCCTGCAATCCCTGTTTCCGGCCGAGGATTGTATAGTGCTTTTCTCAAGCAATGCGAGGAAATCAAGTAAAAATTGTTTAACTAGCCGCATTTTAAATTTTTGAAACATGCCGTTTGAACAAACTATTGCTGGCGCCATGTTCCTCGCGCCCCGCCCCGCGCCCCGCGCCGCGCCGAGCGCACCCGACGACCGCGCCACATTACTTCTTGGCCTAGGCCGTAAATGTGAACTTCTTGGCTTCATTTCGACCGCACTACATTACTTCTTGGCCTAGGCCGTAAATGTGAAACTTCTTGGCTTCATTTCGCGACATTAACGCGTACATTTCCGAGCATGCTTGAGAAAAGTTTATTTATGACAATCACACTAATTACAAAACAAAAAAATAAGTAAGTGATATTATCGCTCTGTAGGTCAATTCTTCCTTGAATGTAGGTGACATCGATAATTTGTTGTAATGGGGAGCAAGTGCCAAATTGAATGTGTTTAAGCACAACTTGAGGGCAAATTTAATGTGACGTGACCTAAATGTTAGTATAACCGTTTGAAGGTGTTGTTAAGTATGCTTGCGTGTAGTGGTTACTATTGTTTTGTTGACAGTGGCCTGTTGGAGCTACGGTATCTTGTCTACGAGAACAATGCTACGACGCAGCGCTCGTAGAGCCTCTACGTGTTCCGTCGACGGTGGTAAATTTTATTATGTCTGAAGAAGTATGCTAGTTGCGCGGCTTGAAATTTGAAAACCATTTTTCTACTACTTTTAGTGGTCTGACTGACTTAAAATTTGATAGGTATAGGTATCAGTGGCGTGGCGTCCATAGAACTCGATTCCCACAGGCTTGCCTTTTTTAAGGCAGTTGGGCAATTTATTGTGCAGAATTAGAGGAAAAGGCTAGTTAAATTCCCTTCGGCTTGCCTTCTGATATACTTGACGCCACGCTACTGAAAGGTATACACATGTACAATGTAATGCAAGACGTTAAAAAAAGTACTTACACTCGGAAAAAAACTCTATGAAAATGATTTAGTTCGATCGATATCAAAAATAATTTTTAGGTCATACGGGTATTCTTTATTTATTATTTATTTATTTATAAGCCTTGTATAAGTTGTTGTTGTTGTTGTTGTAATTGTCGTTTTTTTATTTATTAAATTGTCGCGTAATTCGGCGTGCCTTATGGCATAGGCCTCCTCCGTGTATTGGAGGGTTTGGGCTATAGTTCCCACGCACATAAATTCCGAAAAACTCAGAGGTGCGAGCCCGAGATTTGAACCCACGACGCTCTGCTTGAGAGGCCACAGGTCAAACCACTAGGCTACCACGGTTCATACGGGTAGGTAACAAAGAGTTTATCATAGCATAGAACACCAGCAAACAATGTTAGTTCGGTGCTAATGACTATTTCTAACACTTAACAGCCTAATAGCAGCTAAAGCCTGAATAGTTCATTTACACAGCGTGGTATTCTGTAAAGCATACTTGTGCACGCATTACTGGTTTTCAAAGGGGATCCTTTGAAACGCAGGCTGCAGCTAACAACGGTTAATTACACAAACAAACAGTGAAAAATATAACATAGTAATATAATTTACGACAAGATAGCTTAGTAATTCGATAGCACTGGCCTTCGGTTATTCGAACAATTATTTGGTCGAATTTTCGTTTGGTCTAAAAATTTTCCAGTTGAAACTGAAAATAATTTAGCCTATGTAGAATAGGTTGGTTATTTTTTGATTTTCCTGAAAAGTCGACGGTTTCTGTATAAATTCAGATAAGACCAAACGCTTATTAGACCAAACATTAGACGAAACAAAGTATTCGATTATTCAATTTAATCTAGATCGGTTAGATAACCAGTCCGCTTCAAAATTTGCAAACCATTTTCTTCCACTCCTATTAGTATTATTGACTGGAAAGTACAGCCACTAGTCGGCCGGAGCATTTCATTCGCCCGAATTTCATATGCCATAATATAATGTTTGCCATAATGATCATTTGACATAACTCTTTTTTTATCTATAACTCTTTTTCTTTATGGCCTATGAAATTCGGGCAAACGATAGAGAAGCACTAGTCGGCAATAACATTTGTTTTAACTTTTTCTAACCATAACTTATTACGTTAAATCCTAGAATTTGCACCAATATCTTAATAGAAATCATTTATATGCTATTATTCACCGTTCAGACAAGCTCTGATAAAATTATGATTCATTAAGACCCTCCATCATTAGTCCTTTATTCTTTGTACTTCGGCGAGATATCTCTGACAGCTATTGATGTTTGCTATCAATCTTCCGCTATCAGAGGTTTCTGAAGCGAAAACTGTAGGAAATACTTATATTTTTGTTACGAATATTGTAGATTTATTAGGATTGGTTTTGATCGAGGCACACTGATAGAGACGTAGATGAAAATAGCATATACACACATACGGCCAGTTTAGTTGATATATGTAATAAATGTTATTTAAAGAAAAGAAGTAATGCAGTTCCTACACAACGACTAATATTATTTATATAATTATAAAAATAAATATAAAAAAAATAAGCCGTGGTAGGAAAAAAAGCCGTGGTAGCCTAGTGGGTTGACCTGTGGCCTCTCAAGCAGAGGGTCGTGGGTTCGAATCCCGGGCTCGCACCTCTGAGTTTTTCGGAATTTATGTGCGATATCTCATTTGAAATTTACCATGAGCTTTTCGGTGAAGGAAAACATCGTGAGGAAACCTGCACACAACTGCGAAGCAATTCAATGGTGTGTGTGAAGTTCCCAATCCGCACTGGGCCAGCGTGGGAACTATAGCCCAAGCCCTCTCATTCTGAGAGGAGGCCTGTGCCCAGCAGTGGGACGTGTATAGGCTGGAGAAAGAGAGACTAATATTATATTTTGTGAATATTTCAAATATCATCCTATTATGGTTCAAAAGATGAGGAAGCGACAGACAGGCCGGCGGCGGATGAGATTCTTTGGGTAACGAACGAAAACTAATTATTATAATATGCAATGAAAAAGAAAAGCAAATAACTTTTCGTAGGTACCTAATCATAAAAGGCAATGTTTCGGATAGTAAAATTATACACTCATAAAAAATGTCTAGAGATTTTTTTATCCCTAGACAGTTTTGAACATTTCAATATCTAGGCATATTACTACCGAGTCAAAAGATCAAATTTATCTAGGGATAATGATTATCCCAAGGTTTTTTGATGGGTGTAGTTTCTTAGAAAAACACTTTTATTAAATCTCTTTTCTCGTCGAATATTATATTTACGTACTGCACGAAAACAAAAAGCAGTTAAAACAAAGCAAATAAAATTTATCTCAAGCAAAACACCCCATAAAATGGAATTGTCTCGAGAACTTTTATAAACGCGATAACGACCGAAGTTGTTCGGAGCTTTGTTACTCCGCTTACATAAACATGACCACTTTAGAAAGACCTTCCTACCTTCCCCCGCTCCCATAAACTCAGGGCCATAGAGACGAAACTAGAGGTTATTACCGGGGTCATCTTATTTTGGTCTTCGCCGCGGTACCTAGATACGCAGTGAGGTAAAAAAGAGGACTCCAAGGAGTGTCCGTCTAAGGCTCCGCCCACATCGTGACACGCCCACCTCGAAGGACCAGATACTTCTTCAGTTTTCGTATAAACTTAAATGAGGTTGTGTGCGTGGCCATGTAACTCGCGCTTGTGTGCTGTGTCTGGCTGTTATCTTAAATGTCTAGAATTAGTCGAGCATATCTTTAGGTGTTATAATATAATATAGATAGAGTTGTTCCTAAGGGGCTTAATATTTAGATAAAGTATTTGAAAATTCAGAGGGTTGATAATTTTTGCGTTCATTTTCAAAGAGTGAGTTTTGTAATTCATTGCTCATAGCTAAACAGTGGACTTCTAAATGAATATCTCGGTGATTGTAATTATAAAAGCAAACTATATCACTTCATCGCAGTAAATAGATTGATTGAAATGTTTCAGACTACACATACGTACTGAAGTGTCAAGGCATTAAGTGTAGCTATTGAGCTTTACTATGTACTGGGTCTTAAAATTAAGGAATACTTCAGTAGATGGTTGAGTTACTTTAACTGAACACTCCAGTAATGATTTATCATTATTTTGATTTAATTAATAAGTCAAGTAAGTTTGGACATCGACCAATGTATGGAGTATTTGAAAGCCACAATTAAAAAAAAAGCGACGGGTAGCACTCCGGGAGAAGTGGAAACAGCAGCTTAGATTAGATTTGTTGTAACCTCCATGACGCTCAAGACGCGTACCATACTGGCCGCTTACAAAAAAAAACGTACACGTATTATCTATATTGACAGACCTCTAACAATGTGCTGATCCCTTTGTACTTTTGCTCCACGATTCAACAAAAAAACACTTCAAAAATTTACCCCTCCCAAAAAGTGCTCAACGCCGCTAAAGAAATTTTCACTTCAAAAAACCATTATAATGGTGGTCAGTCAAATCTTCTGCTGAAGTATCTCAGAATAATTCCGTAAGACCCAGTGTATAATACTATCACATTTATTATGCTGCCCCATCATCCAGTGACAGTCGAGCTAAGGCAATCTACGGCGAGTTAAAAAAAATCTATTAATACTTTTGTAACTGTATATTGATAGAATATTCTCAAACTCTTCACTACATAATATAAAACAAAGTCGCTTTCCACTCTCTGTCTGTCTGTCTGTCCCTATGTATGCTTAGATCTTTAAAACTACACAACGGATTTTAATACTATGTAGGTAGTGAAGAGTTTGAGAATATTCGAGAGGAAAGCTAGTGTTTCATAAAGTCAAAGCAGAATAACAAGGTACTTGAAATTCAATTATCTATCTGGTATTCCATCACACGTAAACAGACTTATTGTAAGCTGGAATTTTCGCTTACGATAATCCTTAGAGCGTTTTCACATTATCCGTTCAGACATTGGTGTCAGACACCGATACGTTGGCGCCAGTAAAATGCATGAAATTATATTTTACGATAAAGCTATAAAGTCTATGTATAAAATAACATTGACATATGAAAGAGCGTCAAGTTTCAAAGGAGTTTCTGGGTATCGATTCAAACTTTCGCAATTTTCACAAATTATTATAAGAAAAACGAGACTTAATGTAAATAAATAGTACATTACTGCAGAGGCCGGGAAAGAAAGGCTTGCAGGCTGAGTAATGTATCTAGACGGCCGAGCTTTGCGAGGCCGGATAGGAGTACGAAGCCTGCAAGTTCTCTCACGCCGAGGCTTGTATAGTGCTTTTCTCAAACATGCAATAAAATAAATAAAAAAACTCCAAAAAAACCCTTAGAATGTTGCCGCTAGCGCGTGCATTAGGCCGCTGACAGCAGCAGCTGCTGCATGTCCTCCACGTGCGTGTCCTCCAGCAGAGCGCCCCGCGCCCGCGCAGCGCACGACTTCGACCACAATACAAAACACGATCGCTTTGCAGGCCAAGGCCTGCCATTTTGTATGAAAATCCATTACATACCACTTGTCTAACCGCGCCCGCAACGTGATACGTCCCGGCCTATTATTTGGAACGTAAGGTTAACATTTCATTGCATCTTTGAGAAAAAGTATTTTTGTAATACCTCGACATTTCGGACGCGACTTTGCATCCATGGTCTCGAGTTTTTGGGTCTTTAGTGATGAGATTATCATCCGTAAGCAATCCAAGACACAATTCTGATCACATCCATCAAAGTGATGAAGTAGTTCCTTCCTTCGTCGAGTATACCGCAGGATCATTTTAGCCAGAATATCGTGGGTCAATTTTGATTTAATCACAATGTGTTTTTTGTTTTTACTTTATAGTTTTAATTAGGTATATAGAAAGTACAGTCAAAACTTAAATTTTTCTAAATACGGGAACTAGGCAACGGCGGAACGTGCGTATACAATACAATAACTCTTTTCTTTTTCTTTTTCTTTCTCTCTTTTTTTCTCTTTTCTTTTCTTATTCTTTTCTTTTCTTTTTTTCTTTTTTTTTTCTTTTTTTTTATAGATAAATTCATACTTAAATAATTTTATGTACATTTTATACATCCAAGACTCGAGACCAAAATATTCATATTTTTCCAACATAACCTCTGCTTCAACCGGGATCGAACAGTACGTCAAGCTTTGTAGTCAGGAGGACACAACTCAAATAGGTACCACACTTTTGCAGATATTATATCGGCATTCAGCATCTGACACAGATATCGGGTCGGATAATGTGAAAACGCTCTTACAAAACCCAGCTTCGAAATCGTCACGGCTCCCGGAAACGGATTCTCGTTTAATTTTTAATTCGCACGGCTGGCGACGCGGCGCTGTCGTCTTCCTGCCTGCCACTTCCGGTCGCGAGCGTTCCTTTTTTAAAGGTTGTATTTCCGTTTTAGAACGAAGCCGATGCCACGCCGAGTTGGACACGAGCATCAAACGCTTATTATTTTTTTGAATTTAGAACGGTATGCGCTGTTAGGATTGCCAGGGACTAACACATACCAAGAGAGATCATCACTTTATTGAACTGAAAACTTTGTTTAGCGGCGCTGAGCACTTTTTGGTATGGGTAAAAAAATATTATAGTTTCGCGACAGACGTAAGACGGAGGGAGAGTTTAAGTACCAGGACATTATCAGGATCCTCTAAGAGCTTATTTTGAAATAAGAATGAATCGCGTTTGATTTTTGAAGTGTTTTGTTGAGTCGTGGAGCAAAAGTACTAGGGTAAGTACTCGTATTGAGCATCATGAAGGTTACAACATTAAAATCTAATCTAAGCTGCGTTTTCACTTCTGCCGGCACTCCCGGTGTGCAACCTGTCGATTTTTTTTATGGATACTTTTCCAATTCTCTGTGACATGACACGACTCCACTGTCACCATACATTAGGCCAGGGAAAGCTTAAGGGAACATTTTTGTTGAAATTACCGCTTTCAATGTACGGCCTTCTACGGTTTCATTAAGTAAGAAAAAAAAAACTATACAAAACCAAACCAAATTTAAAATTGCATAAATTTTGTCCCCAATTCTAGTACAAATATTCACCTTGCTATTCGGCTACAGCTGGTATTACTGGTTCAATGAATCATTTTTACATTCAATAAACATTAAAGTTTTAAAATATTGAAATTCACAATACTAAAAAAACAATAATTATGAGGGCACTTCTGCTCCACAGTTGTCCATATTCCTGTCATAAATGACTGAAGACTGGCAGTGCTTACTTTTTCCGGTGAGTTTTTTCTCGTCTGACGCAAAACCGCTACTCCGGATATTATCATTAATTATGGATCAGGATTCCAGCTAGTCACTGCTTTGACTTTTATAAATTGTGAGACAAACGTGAAAAAGTTTTTTTTTTTAATTATTGCGCTTAGTTGACAAAAGCGTTGCGTTGGTCATAACTAAAAAAAGCATTTTGGTGATTAGATTAATATATACCTATTGTAGTAAATGTAGCTCAGTGTTTTATTTATATCGCACTGACTTTATTATAATGAAAAGGCCTTGATAAATATAAAAATTAGATTTAATTGCAGAATACACTGTGTACAGAGAGCATGGCGAAGCAAGAAGGGAGGGGGCGCTAGTGTTGACGCTCTTAGCTACAAACTACTATTTTATTGTTGGTGTTGCCAACAGTAAAAACAAATTCAACGGCAACAGAACAAGACAGTACCTATCGTGACTTAATGATTCGAAAATACTTTCGAAACAAATGTCAATTCTATGGAAAGAGACACGGAAGTTTAACCTTGATTCGCCTGTTAGTTCAATAGTAACATTGATAAATATTTAAATATTTAAGTCAAACAAACAGATTGAATACCAAAGCATTCATAAACGCTCTGGGGCCGTACCATGACGTCTTAATACGTTTCAGTTTAGGTCCGCTCGCTGTCAGATTCATACTAAAAGTGACAGCTAAAACTAGAACTGCGTCGGAATTAGGACGTCATGGTAAGGCTCCTGTAGGCTTCTGCTAACTTAACAATCGTTTGTCCTTATCTGTCACTTTGACATTTACCTTTCCATAAGGACAAACGATTGCTATGTTAGCAGAAGCCTATAGAGCGTTTATGAATAAGGGTGTAAGTATTCAAGTAACAAAACAATCCCATAGACAACTTGACTACCCGCAGGCTCTGCTCAACACAAATCAAAGTGTAAGGACAGGGGCCGGTTAATGCCCGCTTTGGGCCTTCGAGGTTCGGGTTGCCTCGGGTGGTTTCGGGCTTCGGGTGGACTCGGGTGGACTCGGGTGGGCACACGTGGATGGATAGCTGTGGCCTCTAGAGTCTTATACGACCCCGTAAATCAAGGCTGCTTAGAGCTTCAAATGTAAATGGTTTGGACCCGAGTTTTGGAATTAACTAGATCGTTGTTGTATAGTTTCAGAAAAACAGTGATTATTAATTTACACAACGGTTTTTAGAAAGCTTACAGTACTCGTCTATTGAGTTAAATTATTTTAGAATATTTAAGCTATTTACGCTTAATTTCTAAATGACACTGAAAATTAGAACACATAGAAAAATCCGAAAAGTAAAGCTATGGCCGGGAATCGAACCCGGGTCCTCGTCATTCCGTGACGCGTGCTATACCCCTACACCACCCATAGCAGGTAAAGTAAAGCTATGGCCGGGAATCGAACCCGGGTCCTCGTCATTCCGTGACGCGTGCTATACCCCTACACCACCCATAGCAGGTGAGTAAGCGTTCGAATTTTTCTATCTATTACCAACTGTCACGTGACCTTGTTACTATGCGATTATTTGTCGCGAAGCGTCATCTATTTGAATGATGTGTCTGTACGACACAATTACAAACTCCCGTGGAACATCTACTGCTCACCAGGGACGAGAGATGGCGCTGTTTTTCAAATGATAGGAAATATCAAATGAATCAAGAATTTTTTTTTATTTCTTAATTTTTAATTTTACTTTTACGGTTTTACCGTTAGAAATTTAATTTCTAAATGACACTGAAAATTAGAACACATAGAAAAATCCGAAAAGTAAAGCTATTACCTGCTATGGGTGGTGTAGGGGTATAGCACGCGTCACGGAATGACGAGGACCCGGGTTCGATTCCCGGCCATAGCTTTACTTTTCGGATTTTTCTATGTGTTCTAATTTTCAGTGTCATTTAGAAATTAAATTTCTAACGGTAAAACCGTAAAAGTAAAATTAAAAATTAAGAAATAAAAAAAAAATTCTTGATTCATTTGATATTTCCTATTTACGCTTGTCTCTGATGTCCTACTCGTATCAATCGTTATGCGATAAATTCATTTTTTCTGTGACTTGCTTATTATTTCCTGTTTCATGTTTTTTTTTAACAGCTTGATCCAACTACGGCTTAACTTTAATGTACGCAAACAAACATATTTACCTGCTTCAACATTCACTACTTCATCAGTCAATAAGTCTTCATCAATCAACACTAAAGCTGAGGGTTTTACTGAGTCTAATACTATGAAAAGAAACAATTATCTTCATTTAGGGCTGTATTCAGACAGACAAACAAACTAACCAAAAAACAAGAAGAATTCTAAAATTGAAACATTCAAAAACTAGTAAAAAAAGTATAAAAACATAAAGTAAAATAAAAAGGTTGTGCCTGTGGCACAAACACAATAAAACGAGCAATTTACATTTTACTTCTTCTTGATCGTACCAACTCCCACAAGTAACCAGGTAAATGACAAATCCATTCCTCACTAAGCACTAGTACACATGCAATTTACTACCTCATCCTAGAATTAATCACCTACATTCAAGGTAAGACCCACCTCAAGCCATGATTTGTTCCGTCCCTTACCCGCCGATTTATGGCCAGGCTTTTGCTGTCCACTTCAAACAAACATTGCCCTGAAATATAGTGTTACCTCTGCACGGTGTTTTGAAGTTTGTATTAGGAACTTGGTTCTAAATTTAAATTTGCACTTTTTTATTGAGGTTTAAGTTTTTTTTGCATGAAGTAGAGGAATGTTAGTGCGATTTGAAGTGGAAGTGATGTGAGGTTTTTTCTTTCTTTTTGTAGTTGAAATGTTATTTTTCAGTAGATACGTATTGGGTTTATTTTGAGATTTAACAGTAAAATGACGCCGTTTTAAATTGCGGCAAGGCGTACTTTAAAGCGCCATTTACTATTTGTAGGACTGCATTTGTACTATTATTTATTGCGTCTGAGCCTAAAATATACAAAAAAATACCAAGATTTATCGTCGTTGAAATGTAAAAATATTCTAACTAACGAAATAAGGATTATTGTCTTTTATTCACGCATTTTTTTTTACATTCCATTTGCAAAACCGATGTTTTCGCAATAGCTCATCAACTGATACTGATTAAGTAGGTAGGTATACATATGTGTATGAATCATGTGTAATCACTAGACAATCATCCTCTATCCGTGCTTCCAGTCATTAGTTACTTTCCGCGTGCGCACAAAAGTTGCGATCATAAATCGTAACACTCGGCATTTCCCATCGATGTGATTAATAACGTACTTGCGTCTAATATAGTACTGAGGCGGAGTTATACGCGTGATTAATACATTATTAATCCTAGTATTGATATTTAGCGGAGCTGAGCGCTTTTTGGTGTGGGTAAAAAATGATAATTTCGCGACAGACGTAAGACGGAGGGAGAGTTTAAGGAGCAAAATTGCTAGGGTAGCAGCACATTGTTAGAGGTCTGTCAATATAGATAATACCGTACGTTTTTTTTTGCAAGCGGCCAGTACGGTACGCGTATTGAGCATCATGGATATTACAACATTAAAATCTAGTCTAAGCTGCTGTTTTCACTTCTGCCGGCGCTCTCGGAGTGCTACACGTCGCTTTTTTTTTAATATGTCTTATTTAACCGAGGTCTTAACTGTCTTTATCTCTTTGAGGCTAGAAGAAGTATGAAATGTAGGAAATCAATTTTCAAATCAAGGTACTGTATTTAAGGTACTTTTGGTGTTTTAATTCCAATATTGAGACCAATCCCTCACCTACACCGTCGCAGCCCGTTCATAAAGTGGCTTATAAAAACTAATATTTTTTATTTTCGCCGGGAAAACGTACATGAGACAGACGTCATCATCATCATCATGAAAATACTGTGAGATGCATCTGTTACAAATGAGTCAAATAAGTATTGTCAATTGTCTGTACCGCACTTTTCACAGCTATATACAAGTTACAGACTACAGACACAATTTTGCACTTGCGGTCCAAAGGGGTAATGCCGCTAGCGTCCTGGGAACCCTGCCACAGCCAGCAGGGCTAGACGGGGTGTTCTTTTTATAACTTTTTTTTGTAATATTTTATTGTAAATACAGGTTTTCTTTTTTTCATAGTTAGTTTAAGTTTAGTTTTTAATTCCTATTTATATTTTTTCATTATTATAATAAGCACATTGTATTTAATTTACAATCCCGCCCGTTCTCGGTTTAATGAACGGTTCACACATCGGCATTATCGCCGTTCCGACACCTATAAATAAATATGGCGGCAAAAATGGCCGCAGTTTATCAGCGAACGGAAGTGGACGCTGGGGACCGGAAGCCGGGTAATAAATGTTATTAGATAGCCGCTGGGCTTAGTTGGGCTTTTTTTGGGATTTCTTTCGTCTAGCCCCGGTTTTTGTTAATGTGTCTGTGCTGGCAATAAATTGCCGGGCGTTTTAAATGAGCGGTCGGCGGACCTTTTTCGGGGTATCTTAATTAAGATGCGTGTTTAAGGTTGAATAAACGATTTTGTGTCATTTTATTCTGTGTTGTAATTATAGTGTTGTTTTTTTGTCTCGTTTTTGTTTTCACTTTATTAGGCGAAATATTGTTAAAATTAGTTACGATATAGGTATGTTTTAGTCACATTGGAGTAGCTATAGCTGTGCTATGATCACGACAGTTACGCAAAAGACTGAATAGTGAGATATTTGATTAACCGCGTGAATTTCTGAAACAAACCTCACTTGACCTTGATTTTGTCATAACCCTCCTTTGGCTTTGCCGTACTAGGATAAAAATTGGCTTTCGATAGTTTTGGTAACTACACATTTTTTATAATAAAACTCAAAAGTACCAAGTAACACTCTTTTTTCATTCGACAGCTCTCCCATATTTCAAAATAAAAAATGACTGATATTTGCAGAAAAAAGTAAACAAACGAAGATATGTTTACTCCATGCAGGCTGTCAAAAGCATCGGCAAACGTATCGCGTCTAGCTTCGTACAGTTAACAGAAAAGTTATTCATCCAACTGTGGCACAATTAAGGTAAAATAAGCTCTATTGCGTCAACAATAAAGTCGTGCGTGATTTTTGAGCGTGTCTTCGCTACCTCTGTTGCTGGTTGTATGTAGAGCGGCCTACAAATTGGCGTACAATTTTATATTTTGTAACTAACTGCATCCCTATTTTGTGCAGCTCAGAGTTCAGTTTGGCTACAGTAAGCGGTATTTTAGGTAGGCTCACTAAACGCATGATTGGACTTTGCCGTTATCGGTTTATAGGACTAGGTTTTGGTGGCCCTTTTTTTACATCAAAACGATGTTCCTATTACTATTAATTGGGCACAGTTAATCAAATTTGAAGAAACCGTAAAATACACGGTTTCTGTTAAACTTGGTTAGGTACCTAATTAGTAAATACTATATTTATTAGGTGCCTACTATGAATATCAAGAGAGATTAGCTTTCAGTAATAAGAAAAACTTATATTTTAAGTAGATTAATTATAGTAGGCGGCAAATAAGTAAAACGTGGAGGGGATATACGCAGTATGAAAAACAACATCATTTTTATACTGCGCTTATCCCCTCCACGTTTTACTTATTTGCCGCCTACTATAGGTAACAACTATTTAACTAACTTCTCACAAATGCTGTCTTCTGTAACACTAGCGGTCGTTTTTGTTTATGTGTCACTTCGACAATCTCTTTAGTAGACAAACAAAACATAATGTAATAACTCTGAAAAATGAAAACAAAAGTATTTCATTCATTTCAGATGAGGTCCTAATCTGGATAGATGTTATTGCAGTTTAATGATTAAAAATCTCATTTTTAAACTGATTTTGGTAAGACTGCCTAAAGATACGTTTTTTTTTTATATATGAATAGGAAGGCAAACGAGCAAGTGGGTCACCTGATGGTAAGCGATCACCACTGCCCATAGACACCCGCAACCCCGGAGGGATTGCAGATGCGTTGCCATTGCCAACCTAGAGGACTTAGATGAAATGCCTCTTGTGCCCGTAATTTCCCCGGCTGTCTTACTCTCCACACCGGAACACAGCAGTGCAAGCACTGCTGCTTAGCGGCAGGATTAGCGAGTAAGATGGTGGTAGCGATCCAGACGGACCTTGCACAAGGCCCTACCACACGCTAACGTATTAGGCACTTTTAAGTTGTAAACTGACGGCAGTCTGATTTTATGCTAGATTTGTCTCCAGTGCACTGGTTTACAATCTTTCCACGAATAAGGGGGTAAATCATTATATCGAGCTTCATTAGCTACGGGCGAACCGATACTGTCAATACTGGCAACCATCCAGCGCGTTGTTTGCCATGCACGAAGCCTCTCGCCAGCCAGCAGCGACGGAAAATGTTAAATATTTACTGCTATTACTTTATTGTTAAACGAAAGATTTCAGGGTATACGAAATTGAAGCGTAGGGGTCGTACAGGGAAGCAACTTTTTTAATCATACTCGTGAATAGGAATAGTGCATGTTTTTTGCATGTTGACAAAATATTAAGTAAGGGTGTGCCGCTTAAAAAACGGTGAAGTTACGGAATCGCCACAAAATGTATGAAGAAACGGTGAGAATACGTGACGCATACGACACGTCACTGCGTATACGCGTCGGTTTGGTCGCACCCTAATTCAACATGACTTTTTACCCTTTTTGAGTGGTATTTTCATAGACGTGATTTCAAAAAGCGTCTCCCTAATTCGGTCAGTCGCATTAATTGAAATCCATGTCTCATCCTGCTCCTCTTGAAGGCAATGTGACTAGTACTTTAAATAATCAAATAAATAAATGTATTGAATCCTAATCTGTGAAGGAGAATTTGCTAGCATTATTCTGTCATCTCTGTACTGAACTTCTGCCTATTTAACACGAAAGTGTAAAGCTAACAAGAAATCCTACTTATCGAGGTTTATTACATTATTTTACGGAAAATACAAGTTAAAGCACTGGATCAGAAATCTGAATGCACTAAATAGACACAAACAATACGACCATTTTTCGTTGATCTCGAGTGCGGTAACAGTAGTACGAGCAAAGTGGTCTAGTGTGCCTTTGAATTAGGAGTCCGACCAATAGGCTGTGAAGTCCCGTAATCCAGGCTGGGTCTGCTCGGGGACTACGTAATACTCCTAATCCTTTTATGAGATGGGATCTACATACAGCTAGTAGGAGCTGGATTTAACTACTAACTAAAGACATTTCCATTATATATAAGTCTGTTTTTTAGTATTGGATGTTTACGACGCAGTGAGGCTCCGCTTCTATCGTGACTAAGTTCAAAAATCGACTAAACATATTTAACATTTCAGACGGAGCTCCGCCACAGAGTGCAGCAAAAAAAACAACCATTATAGGAAGTAAGGAGTAAAGAAAAAAGACTTAGCCGAGTTTTATCACATATCTGGAACGACACCAAAACGTACTCTCACACTTAACTCTTAAGCCAAACCTAAGCTCGTTACTTCGCCACTAATTACGGCATCAAAATTACTGGCATAAAATTTAAAATTTCCACCCTTTCGTCCCTCTCGCACGTCTAGAACATTGCCAACTGTTGCGAACGACGCAGGCTCGTGTGCGTAGGCGTAGGCTCACGGTGCGTGTGTGTGTGAGTAAACACCGGTTTAAGCCTAACTGGCCTTAATGAATCGTAATGGCCCCTATAATTCGCGGCGTAACTAACTGGCCATGTGGGGACGCCGTCCCGCCTCACACCCTGCCCCCCGGGCCGTTTGGAAGCGAGCCATATCGCGTATGACAGCACCGATTCTCTTTTTTAAATTTTCAGTTGGAACGCTTTTCATGCGGCGATCGGCGGTTATGTGTACAACATCGAACAGTACAGTTATTTTAGATTCGTTTTTTAACGAAAAACATTTTTTCTTAAAATATAAAGAGTTGTTACTATGAAACTGTAACAGCTTGTCCCCCAACTTAAACTAAAGCCCGAAGGAGGTCGTTATTCCTTCTGTAATTTATTTAATTGCTCTGTGGTGGTAATTATTCATGAAATTACGGCAATTACGTCTCGGGAAACAATTATTTATTACGCAAACTTGAGTCTTAACTCACATTTTATTCTACAATGCATCAACAGATAGCGGAATAGTCTCATTTTGTAGCTTAATTTGTTGTTTAATTTTGAATTTAGAATTTTCTTCTTAATTATAAACGTATAACCGCGTTTTGTTTTATTCGCTGTCTTATTTTTTTTAATTTGTTGCATCGATTGTATGCAGCCAGCGCTAAATTTAACACGACGTGCAATTAGTAGCGTAAAGAGTTGTTGGCGCCACGTGGCGCTAATTTGCCTCCACGTGAAACACTCGTTACGTCGGGCTTAGCATCGTAGCGTTCAAGAGCACTTCAAACGCTGTTTATGTGTTGTTAACTGTTGTAAATAAATACAATCAAAGCCACTGTACGATTTCAATTTACAAAAGCTTAAGTTTACTTAAGATTAATTATTTATATGTTTTTGCCTTTTTTTTAAAAAAGAAGTAATTTTCATTTCATTTCATTTTATTTATGTTATATAACAACTTGTAGTTACAGAAGAGCGGGACCTCCTGGCACAGGTACCTACCTATCCATATACTTAAAATGAAGTCCCAACCTTGACGTTTCTATGTAAGATTTAAACAAAACAAAATAAAATATTTCATTTTCATTTTCATTAAGTGTGGCATTTTTGCTCGTTTCAGCGTGAGTAGTTAAATGCGAGTAGCGGTATCAGAATAGTGTTCTAAAAACTAGTTTTATCGCTTTTTAATTCGTTTTTTTGTAGTATATCAATTTAATATTATCAGTGTTGCAAAAAATAGCTATCTAAGCTATAAATGCCGTTTATTTTTTATTCAAATTTCAAGTCCAAAATGACTCAAACTACTAGAGAAAGAAAACAATTGAAATCTGGCAACGCAGGACCATCCTGCATATTAATCACCGGACCATGTGTCGCCGGAACGGACAACGGCGGAATTAAAATGTACGGAAGGGTAACAGTTGCCAAGGAATATTGTTAATTTGGGTTTGATTGCTGTTTTCATCGTTAATAATAATATTGTAAGTATTGACTTTGTTATCATAGCTAAAAAGATAAATTAGCCATGATATCCATATACTTTTTATTCTAACGGTTGGTGTTTTTTGTTGACAGTGCTTAGCTTGACGCCTAATCCCGTAAACACAATAACAATGAATCCAAACTTGCGAGGTTTGAACAGATTAAAAGTATCCAACCAAACACTATCAATTACAACTTTACCAAAATCCATACGTTTTTATAGGTAGGTACCTACTACGAAAGCAACACTTTAAACGCGTTTCACCCAATTTTAAAGCATTCACTGCCGGCATTAATTTCATTACTTACACCCGGATCCAATGAATCCCTTTTCAACTTTCACCGCAAAATGTCCCCAATAAAGTATCAGCTGATCCTGAAAATTCCTCCCGACAAATAATTTTCGCACAATACACATGCGCCTAAAATATCAATTAGCATCGCTAATGCTTGGAGCAAAAGATATAGCGCCCCTAATGAATTCGTAATCTCCGTAATCTGTTCAATGAGAAATTGCATTTTCCAAAAATTTTGAGGTGTTCGTCATAAGCGATAGCGTAAACGCTGAATACGAAACATGATACGGACGAGTGCAAGAAACAGCTGTAGATGGTATCTCCGAGGGAGTTGCTATATTTAAAAAAATGGTAAATGAAAGAATCAAATTAAAATAAAATAAATTAACGATCAAATTAAATAAAGTATCAATATCAGGCATTTTTTATTATTAAGTGAAATATAACATTATTATCATATTTTGGAATTAATAATGTTTATTGTACCCGACTTTGCGGAGCTCTACATCTAAAAGTAAACCTTACTTGGATTTGTTTAGTCTTTCGTTGGGATAAACAAGTTACTTATAAATTTACCACGAAGTTTATAAACATAACACCATGGCCACCTGTAGATAAAGACAGATCCATTAGATACCTACCCACCTAGTTAAATTGCCCTGAAATATCAGTGAAAACAGTGATAACATTTATTAACACACCAGCTTTTGCCTACGACTTCGTCTGCAAAGAATTCGTTTATCGCTAACCCGCGGGAAATTTCCGGGATAAAAAGTAGCCTATTTGCTATTCCAGATTTTTCTCTATGTGCCGAATTTCATCCAGATTCGTTGGGCCGTTCTGGCGTGATTGAGTAACAAACAAACATCCATCCATCCATCCATACAATACAATACAATACAAATACTCTTTATTGAACAGCACAAATTAGTACAAAACAATACAGAAACAAAGAACAACTTTTTGATACTTTCGCATTTATAATATTAGTTAGATGGCGTACGTCCCTTTCTCTCTTTCGTCTGTAACTTAAGCCATGCAGAATAGCGGCGATCCGGCAAACAAATTAAACCTTACCCAAAAATGAATTTATCACGTCGCCCGACGCCGCCTAACTATTCCCTTGTTTGGACAATAGCCCTTGCTAGGGAGTTATCGTGCGCCCACTTCCAATATTAGCGTGTTTTTGATAAACAAGAGAATCATGGACATTTTAAAACTTAAGTTTGGTTTATTGCGAAGAAAATGGTACGATGACGAAAATATATATGCTGCACTGGGTAATAAATAATAATCTAAATAATATTATAAATGCAAAAGTATGGATGGATGGATAGATGGATGGATGGATGGATGTTTGTTTGTTACTCAATCACGCCAGAACGGCCCAACGGATGTACTCGTAGATGAAATTCGGCACGTAGATAGAGAAAAGTCTGGAATAGCACATAGGCTACTTTTTATCCCGGAAAATTGCGTAGTTCCCGCGGAATAGGGATAAACGAATTCTTTGCAGACGAAGTCGCTGGCAACAGCTAGTAATAATAATAAATGCATTCATTCACACAGATTCATTTTGTTTTGTTTCAATGACCCTGCATCGCAAACAGTGCAATGAAGTAGGCTTTTTGAAAAACTGGACCTTAGCATTGTCTTGGGTATTATAGGAAGATGCCACAATAATTGTAAGAAAGTGACTTTCGTAAATTTTCACACAACTGTCAAAAAAATCGTGACACCGGAGCTAGCTCTTCATAGTACATCAGCGAAAATTGACAGTAAACTTTCACTTCCACTTTGAAAACCTGCCGTGAAAATAAATGTCTAGAAACGAATTGAACAAAAGGCTACAAAAACTTGCGTATGTTACGCTATTGGCTTTTTATGTTTAGCTTTTTGTGACAGTGTAAAATCGTCACAGCTATTTTAGCAGCTTGTAGCTTACCGAGACGAAGATATTGGAATCCATAGCAAACACAATTCGAACCAAACGCAACATACCATCAAATAAGCCAATACTGCATTAATACCAGCAGGTCAATCAAACTGACGGGAATCTTGGAATCGTTGGACCTACTACGCTTTCCTTCCATATCTTGAAACACGCGTTATCGACACTGGCTCTTGCTCGTGCTTGCGGTAATTTCATCTGGTGCGATAAGGATGAAGTTGATTTCGGTGTGGTTTAAGGGGGGTAAGGCAGTTATTTGGTGGGTCAGCTGGCCAGGACAGCGGGCACCGCAGACTCAGGGCAGGAATTAATTGTGGCCGACTGAGGTACGCCGTAATTACGGTGCTTGGGGAGCCGATACTGAAGGATACGTTGATTACGATATGGGCTAATGAACTTTGGTTACGAGACGACAGGGCCTGAGGTTTTGGAGAATGCTTTTGTCAGCTCATTTTGACGGGTGATTGTTTATTTTATTTTAGCGTCTGGTCAAATTCCGCAGTCGTTTAAAAAGTGAATTCAAAACAATAAATCAGCAACAAAAACAGATCCTTGCAACCACTGAAATGTTTAATGATATACTTACGAGTTAGGATTCAGGTACTACTACATAAAAGCACAGTCGAAATTTATTATTAGTTCCTGCATCATAAAAACAACGCTGATTATTACGTTGACTGAGAATGAAAAAAGACTAATGTTAAAATCCGTAGGTACAAACGCCATAGGCGCTTAAGAATTGAACATTGTTAGGGAACTAAAATTACCCATAAAATAAGCATAGTCATTGTCCAATAAATAGTCAAAGTACCGTCAGTTATGTCACAGAAAAATGGAAACACAATGTTTTTTTTATTGCCACAGATTTTCCATTTTCCATTTTTTTGCTTTGGAGTTCACACTTTGCATAGGAATTTTCTCGACCCCCTGCCAAATCTATATCGGAACAGGTTCACTAATCGGGACATAACTATACAATCGTGATAACTTGGCACGTTCACCTGCATACTAAGTCAAGGTAGCCGATCAGTATTCGGAGAGTGTCAGTTCGATTCTCCGGTATAAAGATAAGCCTCGGATTCAGCTACTAATGCACAGTGCACATTACGAAAACAGTAGCTTAAAATAATTCAACCAAACTTAAAAGGACGTAGGTCGTAGGGAGGACGTACGTATGACACCTTAGCCTAAAAACCTACTCTAATCAGTAATTTAGGTATATTTTGATTCGTAATTTTCTCAATAGTTAAGTTTCGTAAAGCTGAGATCTACAAAAACAACAACAAAAAAAAATAATCATGTTTGCATTTTTGCCGTTTAGACGCTGCTGTAGGCCAGTTATAAATTAATAATATCATTATGGAATCTCTAATCTCGATACGTTTAATACTAAATGACCTTTTTTTTATGAAGGAAGGCGAACGAGAGACACCCGCAACCCCGGAGGGATTGCAGATGCGTTGCCAACCTAGAGGACTTAGATGAAATGCCTCTTGTGCCCGTAATTTCCCCAGCTGTCTTACTCTCCACACCGGAACACAGCAGTGCAAGCACTGCTGTTTAGCGGCAGGATTAGCGAGTAAGATGGTGGTAGCGATCCGGACGGACCTTGCACAAGGCCCTTACCACCCGCAAACTTGACTACAAAATGATTTCTTTAAGGATTTTTTAAAAATATTTCCGTACATCTTCGATATTTTATTTTAAGTATATAGTGTCAAAGTAATTTAAATTTGAGTGCATTCAAAGCCAAGAATAAAGTCAAAAACCTTAACTGAAGTGTACAGCTTAACTCTATTACCTGCTGAAATATTCTAGATTAATTATAACATAGTAACCGTGGTTAACTGGAAGAGATCCCTTTTAGGGATAATTTCGCCTTAGTGCATTTGTGTTTTCCTGTATTCATCTTTTTCATGAGTTTTATGTAAAATAAAAAGTCATACATACATACATACCTTGTACTTATGTAATTATTTTTAATGTTACGCTACTGCAGATAATCTGTGTGGCGCGCAACTAGGCGATTCATCCCGCGATGCTTGTGACTAATCGCCCGGCTCACCTCCCGCGCGATAATCCCGCCCAAATTATAGGGGCCCATTATTTAACACTCACTTGCTATTCCGAGTGTCGGGTTCTATTAGAGAAAGCATAAGAATCGATTAGGCGATTCTTTTATTATTAACTAGCTGTTGTCTGCGACTTCGTCTGCAAAGAATTCGTTTGACGCTATCCCGCGGAAACTAAGCAATTTTCCGGGATAAAAAGTAGCCTATGTGCTATTCCAGACTTTTCTCTATCTATGTGCCGAATTTCATCCAGATTCGTTGGGCCGTTCTGGCATGATTGAGTAACAAGCAAACATCCATCCATCCATACTTTCGCATTTATAATATTAGTTAGATTAAATTCTACATCTACAACATTCTTTAACCGATGTTTAGGTTCGATTATTGAATATTATTATGTTGCTCGTTTTAGTTAAGGTACGCTTGACATGTTTTGAGCCAGTCCGTGGTTCGTCCTCAAGGTAAGAAATCGTTGACTAGTTTTTAATGCTAAATACGGATAAGGACGTTAAAAATGGCCTCAATTAATAGCTACCCCTTTAAAACATAATTGATAAATCAAAGAATAAAAAGCGTTTTTGGTCTTGAGGTATAGGTCATTGGCCACTTAGATATTTACTCAGCATTGGTGCAGTTATCTTTAACAGGGTCGATAGTGAATAGACGTACTTGGCTAAGAATGCCGCAGGAAAAATAACCTTAGGTCCCACCTTCTTAGTAGAAGAAGTTTAACCAATCATACATATAAACCCCACCCTTCGAAAGAATTTCAAAACTTGAATAAACATGAACCGAACAATAATTTAAATATCCTAATGCAAATCGATACAAATAAAGGCAATCATTAACCCGGAAACGCAGAATAAAACCCGAATAGCCACCAAAAAGCCGCAATAAAAGGAAAGGTCCGCGGCAGTCGTAAATAAATACACTGAAAAATGCAAAGAGAAATATAAAAAAAGAAATAATGGCGGATATAAAAGGACAGTTTGCGTCACAAAGCCGCATGCGGGCCTCAGATATTGACAGTAAATTTCATTCATGCGGCATTAGTGCCGTGCCATCAGATACAGGGATATCTCCCGCAAATACAAACAGCTGAGAACGTTTGGAGCTGGCATGTCAGAATATCGCTAGTTATTATCCTACTAATATTATAAATGCGAAAGTTTGTGAGGATGGATGGATGTGACCATCTGAGTGTGTATGTTTGTTTCTTTTTCATGCTAAAACGCCTAGACGGATTTGGATAAAATTTGGAATGGAGATAGCTGGTACCCTACATTAACACGTAAGCTACTTTTTATCCCGGAATTACGCACAGTTCCCTCGGGATAGTCGTAGCTGCCTAGAGTCGCAACGTTAATAATCAACATTCTATGCGGACGAAGTCGCGGGCAGAAGCTAGTTTAAAACATAAATTTAATTGGTCTGGGAAATGAAAAACAGAATATACCAGTTGCTTCTCTTCCCGCGCAAATGGTTAAAGCCATCGAGGGAATGGGTGAAAATCTTAGGAATTTTGTTACTGGCGATGCGGCTAGCAACCCATCACTGTTTTGATTCCCCTTACCACCTATATGCCCACAATCATGCTAAACGTGGCCTTTAGGTCTTGTTACTTTAGGCTCTGTCTACTCCGTAAGCCGTGATTTATGTATGTATGCAAATTTAATTTTAAAGGCAGTTGTTTTTTTTGTATTACGAAATCGCGATGGCGAATAGAGTCGGAGAGTGCTCTCCTTAAAATTATGTATTTATCTTTTTCATTAAATAACCACTAAGTAAACACAAAGAGATTTTATCAGTTCCGTTCTTATGGCAATTATATATCCAAACTACAAGGCAAAATATTTTTAAATCTCTTGTTTTTCTGCACGTGAAATAAAGCTACAACACGATTTCGTAGCTCCTCGTAGCAGTGTAGCGTAGCCGTGTCTACGGGCGTCCGCTACGCCCGCAGCCAGGCCGACCAATTTAACTGAGACAACCACAAAGAAACCGGCGGACTTTCATCCTTCAATATTTCACGAAAATTGAATTAATATTACCCGCACAGGAAAACCTAATATTTGAGTGATGTCACATGATGTAAATGAAGAAACAAACAAATAATACCACAAGATAATTTGACACCAATTTACCCAGTCCAAAACTAAGCGAAACTTTTACTATTATATTATAACCGTATCGGCAGCGGGTACACAAAACCGATTATCACATAAATCTTTCACGAAAACCAGGAATTGCTCTTGATGACAGCATCATCATTCATCACCTTGATAATGGTGAAGTCCTTCGTGTGTCGCCGGCTAGCGGAGAACAGCAAAGAAAACAAGGCGTGGGTGTAAAAAAAATATAATACAAAATAAATATGTACAAAGTCGTTTCAGTCAGCACTGCTCTTGAAAGGATAATAAGCACTGGCCTGAGACTTCGGGTAGGCAGGAAAGCAGGCAGGGCAGGGTGTCGTGTCAGGATGGCCTCGGACTGCTCCGAGGCGTCAGAGCGGAGAGTTGGAGGAGCGGAAGTGTGGTGTAGGTAGTAGACGGGAAAGGAAGGGCTGTAATCAAACACCCTGCTTAAAGCTCGTAAAGCCTATCCAAGCCTCGTTTCAGTGTAGCCTAGGCCAGTGAGAAAAACTAAACGAGACTTGGATTAGGTTTCACAAAATAATTAAACTCTAGAAACAGTAAAGCTAATATTTACAGTACCTGCGTTAGTGGCAGCCCTTTTATAATTATATACAAGTAGTTTACACAAGCAATCTTCAGTCTTATAAAATATAATTCGAATAAAGTACCGAAATGCGGCTTATTCCTTGCCAAATAATCAAGCGAGTCCCAGGAAAAAACAAAAGCCGATCGTAAATTTAGAATTTAGTTTTTATTTGTAAGCGGCCAGTGCGCTTTTGGTGCGTCGCGGAGGTTTACCATGTTACAGTACACGTGAAGGATACTGACATAACAATACCTCTCTCTCGCAAACTATACCGTGCAGTGAGAGGTCGCCAGGGTAGGCTGCACGTATAATTGTGCTATATTTACACTTACATACATTTATTTATTTCTCCACCACAATACCTTACACTAACGACTCCCAACTGCACGCCACTACTCGCAAGTATCTCGTTCAAAAACATCTATAACTCGGAGGAACAAAAAGCATTCATTATACTGACTAGCTGTCGTTCCGCTTATAATGTAAATTTGTGCAAGCTCATTAGCTTGTATGAACCGATTTCGAGTTTAAAGAAAAAAAAACAGTTGTCAGTAGCAGATAAAGATGCTTGACCAATGAAAAGTCAAGACACGCCGGTCCGAACAATTCGCTTACTGCGCAATTAGGCATTTTCTCTGACACACTCTGACGGCTGAACGATACGGCGTCCTGTCACAGACTAAAAGGGTGCGACCAAACCGCCGCGTATACGCAGTGACGTGTCGTATGCGTCACGTTTTCTCACCGTTTCTTCATACATTTTGTTGCGATTCCGTACCGTCACCGTTTTTTAAGCGGTGGTGTGGTCGCACCCTAAGGCACGGTGGTCTTTTAGGATCACCGCATTGGACGAATTAAGGTGCGACCACACCGCCGCTTAAAGAATGGTAACGTTACGGAATCGGAACAAAATGTATGAAGAAACGGCGATAAAACGTGACGCATACGACACATCACTGCGTATACGCGGCGGTGTGGTCGCATCATTACTCGTGAGCCAATGGGCCTATCTTTACGAAGTGCTTGGCACTTCTTGTCTTAAATTCTTGGTCAAGTGAAGAATAAGCCAACAATAAACAAGCCATTATAACATATTTAACGTCTGTAAACAAGAGTTATTTGTATCAAAACGAAACGAGATTGGGTCCAAAGTTAAGCCAATATTTGGCGAGACTTCCGAGTGAGCGGATAATTTATAGCCAACCGTATAGCGGCCGGATAGAGGCCGGATAGCCGGACAAACTGGAGTTTATCGAAAGAACGGGAATAACTTTGTTATATAGTGACCGGAAGTTAAGGGGACGCGTGCGTTCTTCATGCGGACTGTTGGGTGCAAAAGTTAAAAAATGCCTTTGATTTTCTTCAAACAAGACATGTATGGAAATTGTAACCTTTTTAACGTGAACGACCGATATATATGTCGGAGAACACAGCGTAAAACTGGAATTTACGCAATGGAATAAGTTTTAAATTAGCTCAACTATTTCGCCAGACGTGGACGTTAAAAAGGTTAAGAAAAATATACAACAATATTTCTAAATAATATATATAAGTATATTTAAAAACATTGTTGTGTTTGTATGTGTAAACATTTATTAGAAGCAAATTTTAAATTAAGTTATTATTGTGAACAACCGTGGCGTGTAGAAGATCGCTTAGTAAATAAATTTTATGATAATTGTTTTTCCGTTCTTCTGAACGGTTAGTTACAGGTGGTTTTGTAGCTGATGTTAATATAATTAACATAAAAATAAATGAGTTTTCCATAAAAAATACAAGCTTAAATACCAATACGGTTGGCGTCAGAACTCAAAAGGTGTACCAAATTTTATACCAACCCGACCTCTAAAAGTGAGTTTAAATTTTCTTGCAGAATTTGACGTTTTAAAGACTATAACCGAGGAAATTATTATAAGTGTATGTTAAAAATGACGTTACTAAAAAGCTAATAATATAAACATATTTGTTCGCTTCTAAATAATCTGTTAGCAACTGTACCTTGTCGGTATTTCTCAGCAATGATGAAATATGTCGCGTCCGATGCGAGCCTCACTGTAAACACATTTCGGGAATCGTTCTCATATGTCTGCTAAAGGAAATCCCTGCGTTTTAGTAATTTTTCGCGGACATCCGCCGTTGCTGGCATTTTTATAAGATTCTAAATGTTAAGTTATGACATTTTTTTGTCGCCGCTAGTACGTGGTATAGGTACCAATCGTTACTTGTATACTTGAATGCAATAAGTACAATAACACGAAATTAACTTAAGCTATTATTAAATTCTCTCATTATTAACAAGCTTTTTCCGGAAAGATTGTGTAAGTACATAATCCATAATACATTTCTTATGACTAAGATATAATGAAATCAAATTAAAAGTTAAAAAGCCAATGTACAAAAAATGTATAAGGCTTTATTAGTATACTCAGATAAGATAAGGTAAGATATATCTTACTCGTCAATTCTACGGTAGAATTTCTACCATCAAGCAGCGGATGGATTTACTGGCATATATGAGGTATTTTTTATAATTCCTCTAGGCTGAGAACGCATCTGTAAGCTTTCAGTTAGGTAACCCACATAATCATTTGCCTTTCTTGACATTTAAAATTTAAATAAAAACTAATTTTCAACATTACAAATTGAACAAACTTCCTTTTCTTTCAGATCCATACTGTTTCCGTCACATTCCACGTTTCTTTGTTACAAAGGGTCTAACAAATGAAAGATGTCCAATAAAGTTTAATTTGGTGTCCACTCGCACAAGCGGTCCAGATATGATACTGTCGTGTCTCCACGCTTCACCGCTCTTATTCATAGCGACGTCTTTAGACGGGGAGCTAACGTGTAACTGGGGGTGTATGGGGAAAATAATGTTTCCTTCAAGAAAGAGACTTTTTTTTCCATGTACAGCCGTTGACCCATCTATATTCAGCGGCATATTTAGCGGAACATAAAAAAGTTAGCATAACTCATACTTAACGCTTGACCAGAAAAAATAAATAAAAATAAAAATAATTACAATGCAATACACTACAATACAAATACTCTTTATTACTCTTTATTTCTTTATTCTTTGTTACCTAAATTTTTTGTGTCCCGCTAAATATGCCGCTGAGTGTAAGTTCAAAATATCTAAACCCGTACTGACGTGATCAACGAGGTTCTGTTCAGATATTTTATTGAACCTAGACTTCCTCCGATGGAATTAGTAGCAACTGTACCAAGCTTAATATGGGATGATGTGGTCAGATTATATTTTTTTTTATAATATAACTAGCTGTTGCCAGCGACTTCGTCTGCAAAGAATTCGTTTATCGCTATCCCGCGGGAATTTTTCGGTATAAAAAGTAGCCTATGTGCTATTCCAGACTTTTCTCTATCTATGTGCCGAATTTCATCCAGATTCGTTGGGCCGTTCTGGCGTGATTGAGTAACAAGCAAACATACATCCATCCATACTTTCGCATTTATAATATTAGTTAGATTATATGTATTCAAAAACGCGCGCGTCTGAAATCATATTTCGCTTCGCTTTCAGACCCAGTCGTATAGGTTTTTTTGATAAATAATCATTATTTCTTCTTTCCAACACAGCTACGTTACGTTCTATGCCGTGGCGTGTCCGCATCTCTGATAAAGGTCCGTTTAAAGCTACAAAGTGATCTCGAGTCGCCCCGAGCGACGCTTAGTCGGCCCTCTTACGAAAATATCTCAATGTGACTCTGTTTTCCTCATGTTTACCTGCAAGTGGAAGGCTTGAGAATGCTAGAACATTTATGAAAATTAATAATAAAATATAAAATGTAGATCTCCTCCTAATCATCCTAAAGTCATTCAATCGGTTCATAGTCTTCAACTTGCTTTCACAACGGCCATATTTCTATTCAAAATCATAATTTATCAACTTATTTTTATTTTTTGCGATTGTACTAGATACATTTTTCTTCTACCATGTTCACGAGATCAGTGAACTTAATAGATTATTTAATTTTCTACGTTTCATTTTTATTTTATTGCTTACTTCAACACTTTGAAAAAAAGAAAGAAATAAAATCAACTTATAACTGCAATTAATAATATGTCTTTACACAATTCAGTTTATAATAACAATAAAACAGAAAACATTCTAATAAATTCTCTTCGTATTGATTAAAGACAGGATTGGTTAAAGGCAAAAGCCTTTAACCAATCCTGTCTTTAATCAATACGAAGCAATTGAACATCGCTTTGCATTATACGTCACTTTCATTAAATTTTTATCAAGATTAAAAAAGAAAATCCCTCTCCAAACATACAATGTAACGTATCGCGCTCATTCTTTCACACTTTCCCTATGATCCCATAAACAATATAAACGGAACACGTGTTAACAGCGCCATAACCGTGCCAGTTAACTGCCGAACTTAGGGCACTTTGTGAAATATGACGCCGTGTGAAACTGTTATCGATCACCTGATTATGTATTATACTCGTAGTATGAACATTTTTCACGAACTTTTGTAATACGCGAGTTTATTACGTGCTTTTTTCATACTAGTTTTTATTTTGTTTCCTTTTCTATGTCACTATCAAATCCCCATATTGTACGAGCTTGTAATATACACCATAATTAGGCATTATCCCAATTTGTACTACCTACCACATTAGTCAGAATGCTGGGATGGCGGCCCGGTGTAAAGAATTAGAGAATTCAATCAACTGCATTAAAATCCACGTTAAGTTCCACTCGCTTTGTGATAAATATGACAATACGACGATAATTTCAACTGGGTCACATTAAAGACCACGCAAACGCTCCGAAGACGCACGTTTTCTTATCTTTAATGTGAAAATATCTGAGTAAAAACGTTAAGCAAAGGAAACAAAATTATTAAACCTGACTACTTTTTTCAAGTCAACCATTTTAATGATAGGTACATAGTTTCAAATGGAACTAAACTTGAGTTATTATTAGACCGTACCGTACTTATCCGTGTTTCTTAGTGCTAGTAATGAAGTCTCGACTCTTACAAAATGTTCCTGTAAATGCATCATAAAAACGCAGGTGCCTATACCCTTTTTCCTCTTTGTTGCTATAAAAAATGATCGGCAAAAAGTAAGATTATATCCGTAGGCAGGAAAATGTTATCGTTTGTTAGAAAGTAACGGTGACTGCCTTTCTTTATTGTATGAACATTTGGTACTGCGTAAAAGTCAATATTAGAGAGTACGGCCGGGTCAGGGTAACCCTACGAAGTATTTAAAATCAAAACAAGTCTGTACCGTCACTTAAAGTCATTTCATTTAAATCTAAAGAATTTGAGCTTCATTGAAATTAACTGACATCTCTGAAAAGTGCGAAAGTTATTGTGCTTACCCTTATTAGTCTAAGTTTACACAATTGAAAGCTAAAAAAAAGTAAACTTAAAAAAGCGAAAGAAAAGTAAAGTAAGCAAAAGAAAGTCGGCCTTCAAAGAAAAATTTGTAAAATTTTATACCTATTTAAAAACCGATCATATCGAATGACTCGCTCATTTTTTTCTTAATTAACCTCCGGTCACACCTTTGCGGCTTCACTTCGAACTTTGACCAAGGAAACCTGTAATGTGCCATTGGGATTGTGTAATAGGATCTTTAACTTCAGTTTCTATTGCTAAGCTCGACTATTCTGCAAGGTTTCCCCGTTACTGGTTACTTGGTTAGAAACTATAAATTCAACCACGTAGCATAAATCGAGGCATTAATTTTACAACTCAAATGAAACAATTTGGTTGTAGGCAGGCACTTATACGCCGCCGGCACCCTGACTCCGAACTTAAGCGGCCCTCCCTTACCGCTAAACAAATTTGACAGCTTCAAGTTAGCCTAAGTTTATATTCACGTGTTCAAACTCGTATAGCGCCGGGAAAATCTCACATACACCCTAATGTAAAAGATTTTAGATGCAATTCACAATGTTTCAGAGCCTGGTGGGTGCATTTGTAAAGTTGTACTGTACTAAAGTAGTGTCGGTCTAGTTAGTATTGTAGCTACGTTGAAGCAAGTTGACGTGATTATTAAGGCGTTTAGCAATGTGTGTGATTACTTTGCAGAATAAGGGTAGTAAAATGGCGCATCCGAAAATTAACTTTAATGGTAATTTGACTTGTATTTTGAAAGTTACTAGTTTCTTGTTCATTTTATTAGCAATTAATATTTATCGTCCATGTAAATGTATAAGTACCTACAGTGTTAAGTCTAGAATGTCTAAATAGCACGTAAGATGAAGAAGATGCACGTGCACAGTAGCATTTAATAGCGGGCCCTTCTTTATCTTCAATGTTGTTGAAAGAAAATACGTTAGTACAAAAAAAAATAGTGTCAATTTCCACGCGTTGTTCTACTGTGGCGTAAGAAATTCAAACCAGCACCTAAATTTATTAATAAAAAGCAAAGAACAAACTAAATTTAAATTATAGAACACTAATTCTTCTTTCTGCCCTTTCTCCTCCGACAGGTTGTTAAGGCCCCAGCCTCCCCCGGATTATTATTCGTGTGCAGCTAACTCGTGATAAGATTTAAGTTTCCCTGCTATTTGCATAGAATACATAAATTCATACGAGAGAGTTAATTCACAACTGCTGTCTGACGTATAATCATTTTATGTGTTTAACTTGGGTGGAAAGTTTCTACATCCAATTATAGCGATGAGACAATAATGTTAAATAGAGTATTTTGGCAACTAGTAACGAAAGATTACTTTTACTCTCTTCTAAGTCTGTTATAGCAAAATTTATGTTTCGTCTTTGTTTGGAAAAAGCGAAAATCAAGGCGACGGTTAAAGATAAATTAATGCGAAGTAAACATGAACTTAAGAAGTATTTATAGATGATTTTCTAGTCAAAAAAATCTTGATTGACTTAAGACCGAGGCAAAAGTACTTTCATACAATATAAAATGCCTGTCACATTTATGTTAAAGTATATTTTCAATCTTAATCGTCCAATAATAAAGAAAATACTTCATTAGCTACGTAAAAACTCGTTTGCGCCATAAATATCGACCACTTACAACCCCTAATGTTACCCTGTTACGCAACTTTAATTTCCCACTCACGGACACGGCCGTCATTTAGGCTGGATTATTAAATAACAGCCGTCACACTGACAAAGGCAATCGCAAAAAACACCGGATTAATTTCGATTTAAACTCCGCGAGTCGGAAGCTTTTAAATTCGTATAAATACAACATGGCAGCGGCGGCGGTGCCTTTATCAATTACAGTGAGGACCCACGTCAAAAATGTGAAACGAAAAAAAAAACCGTTACATGAACGATCTTTTAATATTTACGCGGGCATTGAATATGCGCTGGCTACCCGCGATTTAAGGCGCTGACATGAAACGATCAAAAAATGGGCACACAATTTAGTCATCTATTAAACAGGCGTAATATTCTTATCCAAAAGAAGGCAATCCGCCGATGTATCAAAAGGTTATGCATAGCAGGTAAATTAACTAGTCTGTTTTTGGTCACATAAACCCAAATTTAACGAGCAATAAAAATAAAGAAAATCTAATAAAGAAATTTAGCACCATTGCCAGTGATATTCGTTCATTACAATAACGTTTTAGGAACAAAATGCGTCCGCAATAACCCAGTTCCAAATTCCCTTTGTAACAATATCGTTCGTTCGTGGTGCTATGCCGAGTTGCATCCATACCATAGAATTGGATCGGCAACACTGAACGACACTTCAATGTTTACAAGTGGAAAACCGGATAGTGCACGTTTTATTAAACTAGTGGAAGATATTCAATCTGCTCCCTGTATTAAGTGAAAATAGTCGGCGACTGCGATTTAATGGATCCGAAAACAACGAGAGAGAAAAAAGCTTTATTATGTGCTCATATCGTTACCAAATCGTAGTACTAATGCATTTTATCATTCGCAATGTTAATGGGTAGCGATAGCCGCTATATCAAAATCAATTATTAACAGCCACCACACTCATAAAATCATGCCACTAGCTGTTATGCCGACCGAACTTTTACGAAGAATTAACAATTTGGAAACCGCATATTCAAATTAAATTTTAGCATGTATTAATTGCAAGTGGCTTAACAAACGAAAAACATTTGCTCATTCGCAGGCGAACATGATAAATTGTAAATTACTTGGAAATGTGCGTTTTGAGCCGAGTTTAAAATGTTCGAACAACAGTGGGAATGAAAATTCACGGGCAAATAATGAGGGGCAAATTAAAAATGCAAAAATTGATTAATGGACCGCTTTTGGGCAAATATGTACGTAATGAGTCCGTCCGCGTCCCCGGTCTTTGTTGGACTGTCGCGTTGTGTTTTAACGTTCTAATATGGTTTTTTCTCAAACATGCTCGGAAATGTATGCGTTAATATCATGAAATGAAGACATAAAGTTTCTTGTTTATGGCTCCCTACATTACTTTTTAGCCTAGGCATAAGTAACGTATGAAAAACCTTAGAACAACCATTATTGTCCGCAGCTCTAACTTTTTAAATTTGCTTACTAACATTAGACTGACCAAGGAAAAATTACATACTGCCAACCACTCTTGCCAATCACTAGAATCTGTAACCATTCTTGCGACATTAAAAAAATATGTTACCTACTATATTTATGTGGGGTTAAACATGGTGCTCGAATAGTTCGTTCAAATGGCATGTTTAAAAAACCAAAGTTATATTAATTTTAATATTTCCTCACAGTGCTTGAGAAAAGCACTATACATACAATACTCGGCCGGAACAGGGATTGCAAGATTCCTTTTATTCTATTCCTAATACCCCAATCTCGTCCGGCGATCACTTTCTTCACGGCCTCTGCAGTATCTAATGAACTATAATTTGATTTTTACGCGTTTAAAGATAGCTCTCTTCACTTCGCTGGGGAGTTACGTAGTGATAATAGATTTGAGACATCACTACACATGTGTTCAGTCTTTCTTCATATTTCTTTATTTCACATTTCGTCACAAATGTAGCTGATGCTGGAGAGCTAATATATGGCTTTGCGGAAACTTTAGATCGTAAAATCGTCATAAACCGATCAGCACTAAATCAAAACAATTTATTTTATAAACAGCTTTAGGATGACACTATAATTTAATGTAGACCATACATGAATGCAAATTTCTTAGTATCAGGTTCAAATATAATACAAAAAAGTTCAGATTTTATCCCGTATCGAGCCGTTTCAAATGGGAAAAAACCCATTTATAGCGATTACTTATGCAATCACGATCGCTATTAAACATGAATTGCACTCAGTACTCGACCCTTAGTAAATATAAGCGGCGATTTATTAAATTTTTCATGAAGCCGTGTCCGTTCGATAAGATTAATAATTCACGAGTTTACGGTGTTTAGCGGGCTTTGTTGCATGGCGCGTTATCGCCCATCTCCCCGCGAAATGCCACCTGCGAAGACCTATGCTCGCCTGGTACTCGTACTAGGTAAATCCAAGTTAAAATACTCGGTTACATTGCAACCAACTGAAATATCTGTTCATTGTACCATCATAAGGACCTCGTACCGTACTCTCATTCAACCACGTGTACCATGCGACCACATTATTGCTAAATACTTACCCCCTTATTCGCAAACGTTCTATAATGCTTCTGCTAGCTTAACAATCGTTTGTCCTTATCTTGTGAAAGGTAAATGTCAAAGTGACAGATAAGGACAAACGATTGCTAAGTTAGTAGAAGCCTATAGAAAGTTTATAAATAAGGGGGTTAGAATAGAATAGATGCCATACGTACCTACACAAATCAAGTCTATATCCCTTACGGGGTAGACAGAGCCTAAAGCAACAAGACCTAAAGGCCACGTTTAGCATGATAGTGGTTTTGTGGGCGTATGGGAGGAAAAGGGAATCGAAATAGTGATGGGTTGCTAGCCGCATCACCTGTAACATGATTCCTAAGATTTTTGCCTGTTCCCTCGATGTGCTTTTACCATCTGCGCGGGAAGAGAGACAGCTGCTGCATTCTATGTTTTTTCTTTGTTTCCAGACCGGCTTAGAAGGATAAATGCCAAATTTACCCGATGTCATTGAACTACACTGACGAGCATAAAGCGTTATTTTTGCTCGTAAATATAGTTTGTTAATGAATTGGAATTGATTTGAAGTTTGATATAAATAAGTATATAGTGCGTTGGTAAGATAAAAAAACCGTCCGTAACTCCCGGAGATTTTTTATCTTACCCCGCTTTTCAACTTATCCCAACGCAATATATGTAAATAAAGTAGGTAGAATGCAATGGAATGCTACTATTTGTACTGTCCTATTACTTTTTGTCTCTATTGTGGTCAAACTCCACATTTGTCAACGAACAATAATTAGGTAACACACACACCAATGTGCTTTACTTGTACAGTCAACCATGCTGGCGACTTTTTTCAATAATATTGAATCAGGCGTTACGTAAAAGTAATAAAGTATTTTCGCAGGTCCAGCACATCCCTACCATATAATGCATCTAGAGTAAAGCTTGCCACGGGCACTGTTATGACACCTAATATGCATTTAGCACGCGATCCGTGCGCCAGCGCCGTGTTAATGGCGATCGTGCCCGCGATTGATGCAGTCATCGGAATACTTGCAAACCAAACATATTAACTTCATACATACATACATAAATCACATCTTCGTCCCCTACGGGGTATACAGGGCCTAAGGTAAGACCTTAAAACGTTTAGCATAAAACATGAAAATTTGCCGACTTTCGGTGTTACGGGTCTCCATGGGTGGTGATGGTCACTTACCATCAGGTGAACCATTTGCTCGTTTGCCACCTTATTTTATAAAAATGCCGTTGTTCAATGTCGTACCTTTAAGAAGTTTTCGATTCACACTCGACTTGTGTAGGAGCTATAAGCTCAGCCCCTGTCATTCTGAAAGAAGATATTTGCACAGCAATGGGACGGACGTGGGAAAAGGTCAAGTCAGGTAAAGGTCAGGTATGTATGTATGTATGTATGTGTATGTATGGGACGTAAACAGACTGTACACAACCAATGGATAAAAAACCCTTAAAATATCTACGAACGGTGAGAATTACGATGCAGTAGCAAAGAATCACAAAGTCTAAAATTATTTCGGTAGAAAATCGTTATTTGGATGACTTATCTGATCCCACAATGTTTCTCTTCCATTTTATTTCAGTAGCAACAAGACTTTGGTGAACAATCCCTACTAACCACCAGAAACGTAAATCTGAATTAAAACAAACCCTACCGATTCCCTTAATAAATCACAGTAAAAAGTGAAAAACATTATCTGGCAACCCTTTAACCGGGAACCAAGGAGCTCGGCAAACTCGCTAATTTCAGCCACTGAATAAAGATATATTAGTGGTCTGCAAAGATAAAGGAATAAATTGTGCACGCGATAAATCAGTAAAGGCTGGTTTTAATTACACAGCCGGTGGAACCGTTTGGGGTGGGCTTGGGACACACTGACTCCTCACGGAATGTCTATTAGACATTGTGTATCAGAAATATTTCAGCAAGTAGTTGGGTTAGTACATGGTCACACCTACAGATTTTTCACTTTAATTTTTGATGCAGAATTTCGCCACGCTCTTTGACTTTAAACATCGATCAATGTAAGGCAACATTTGTCGAAGAACTATGATTCAATTATCCTTAAGGCTCCTTACAAGCTTAACGCGCGTTTTCGCTAAATTCTTAATTTTTCTTCATAGACTATGGCGTATTGTGTTCATAATTTCAGTAATAATTATTAATGTACAAGATAGTTCACTTCTTAAACTACGATACTGCTGTGCTAAATTATTGATTTTTTGGCATGAAATCTAAAAAAAGGTGTTTAGAATGTTAAACTCGCGTCAGGCTATCAGGATCCTCTAAGGGATTATTTTGAAATACAAATGAAGCTCTAGAGTCGCGTTCGATTTTTGAAGTGTACGTTGTTCCGTCGCTTTAACGTATGTGCGTTTGGCTTAGTGATATAAGGTGACCGCAGTTCAAATCTCGTGTAATTTTTTTTCTTTTTGCGCGAGAGTGCGTGTGTGTAGTTTTCACTTCTGCCGGCACTCCCGGAGTGCTACCCAGTGTTTTTTTTTTAATTAATCAAGTTGAGTCTCTGCACACAACAGCCAATCACGGCGGCCTCTGTGTGGGTTATCGTTACGGGCTTACGGGCCAGTCACGACTACGGCGGCGCGGCGAGTTTTTTCTCGCCACTACCGATATGAACGCTACATAGTGGTGACAGTACATCCAATGAACAGAGAAAACGCTATCCCTTTGTATTCCACAGATTTTGACTTTTAATATCTTGTTAGAATTGAAGATTGACAATCACATAGAGCTGCCAATGTTAGAGGTAAGTACCTAAGTAACCATAATACAAAATATGAAACGTGTAAATAGGACTAGGTTTGGTTGATTTAAGCACTTGCTTATAATTGGTTCATGTTAGAAATAATGACCAGTGTGTCTCGAGCCTTACGAAGACTTTTGCAACTGCCTCTACGCAAAATGTAAATAAAGTTAATTATTGCTATTTAAGTGATTTCGGACGTTCTGGGATATAATTCACTTGGGATTTTATTGTTCACTCCAGACTTTCATTGTTACTTACTACAATATTTAGAAATATATCGCCTACTTGTTTTTAAATTATTTCGTAATTTCTAAATCATAGAAGTTTAGAAATCTCTTTCGTATTTCCTAAACTAACTAAAAACAATTGACAACATTTCATTTTTATAACACCTGAAAATGTATATATGGTTCGAAAGCATTTTGCCTCCTGATCACTGCAATATGTTTATATAATTTTAATATCGCTTATTATAAAAAATAAAAATTAATTAAGAATTATGTCTTTTACCAAAATTACCACAGGATAGGTGAACCGCCTTTGCTTTTTTCACGAGAAAAAATAAGCGATCATAATTTTGTATTTTTGACAACTTCAACTTCAAAGTACAAGGGGGGCAACTCTGAAATTCTATTTTTGAAGTTCGTTGCTTACCTTCTCTCTCACTCTCAAGATAATGACTATTATTATGAGCGGAACAGCACGAAGCGAACCTCGAAATTCGAATATTGGAGAATAGGGCCCGACATTGACAATTTGAAATTAACGTCAGTTTTTTTTTCTATAGAGAAAAGACAAAGGGATAAGTGTGTATTCTGTGATAGTATCGGAGTTACGCCCTTTTAGAATAAGCACAAATTAATAAATAAATTATAAATTAAATACAAGCCCTAGCGAAAAAATTAAACTGTCAGCATGTTCATCTTTTCAAACAAAATACAGAGAACCATTAAAATTATAGGCTCAGAAATATGAAATGTTGTCAATTTCGGTCTGTTCCAGAAGACTTTCCGCAGAATTAAGTACACGGTAAGTCGGATCGTTACCGACTTTATTCATAACATAAGTAAATTAGGTTTTGATGATGTCAAGAAAATGATTAACGTTACAACTGATGAAATTTTAGATGAGGCCAAAGATGTAACTCACTGTTTCAGCAACATTCTCTAACCACCAAATGAGTTCATTAAATATTTATCAAATTCAAAGTATCTTTTTTTTCAAGAGAAAAGAACTGCAAATAAATAACCCTAAAGTTCTCATAACCTTCTAAAAGAGCAAATTATAAATATCGCGTCGTCATCCCTTTGACAGCTAACTAGCTCCATCACTAGAACACCGTAAAAATACGTCTCAATTTAATTCCTAACGAACAGCGAACACAGCGCTGAAAGCTTCGGCCCCATCGACACACAGTTAAGCGAACACGGCCTCTCAAACCCGTGTGCAAGCATCCTAATTACCACAAGCCAAAAGGCCGTACAGAACGGCGTAACTCTACACAAATATGATAAACACTTACGGTCTTTTAGCGTGGTAGAGTTCTTTTTACAGCGTAAAAAGTCTAATTAAGGTAAATCTAAATAATGTTTATAATTGAAGCATGGAGGTGGAACCTATAGAGTGAGATTTGTACGTGTTTGAAAATAAATCTGTAAACTATTGCGGTAATTACTGCTGTCTGAATTTGCTTTTTTTAAAAGAGCAGTAAATATAAATTTGTAATCATAATCACTAAAATGACAGTTCTATACACGAACAAAAAAATATCGCAAAAAACTAAGTGTTAGGACGGTATAAGTGACAAACCACTAACATGTCGTAAAATTGGAAAGCCCATTACGACTCTGTTGGTTAATTGGTGTGTGAGTTAAAATAACACTTGTGGTTGAGGTAGGAATCAAAGCAGTACGAATCGCCGGTGCGTGTAATGACCGCTTCAGCTTATGAGCTATTTACTCAGCTCGCTTACGTGTCTTTTGGGTAGGGTTGGCGATAACAGGAAAATATTCATACTGAAATTGGGTTCACGGCATTAGCGCCTTTTATGCTGAGTACTGGCTACCTTATGAAATGCAGTGTTGGTTTGCATGTAAGTTTGTAATACAAACTTTGTGTAGAAAATGAACATGGTTATTTTTTTTATGTGGATTGAAGTGTCCAGTTAACTATTATTTTCTTTCTAGATTAAAAGTGTGATTACGATAAACACAATACATGTTTTGTAATATAGCTATGAGCTAAAAAAACAGGTACCTAACTTTTCAAACAACTTTGTGTTATAAACAGTGATGACGACTCTTAACATTACTAACGCTTACTTTGGGACTACTAGGTCAACTTGTGTAAATTGTTCCCTGATATTTATTTATTACTTATATTAAGTGTGTGTGTGTGTATTTGGTGGTTTTTGTAGCACGGCAATTTGTATGTACTTAAACACATTTTCTAATGACTGATTGATTGCTTCGACATAGACGGTAGTTTTGGTTGCAAAAGGGTATTAGGAACAGACAGACGAACAATGATCTTATAAGGGCTCCTAGAATCGATTAATTCGAAATTCAAAATTATTTATTTTTAACAAATATTATTACAAATGGTGTCGAATCCTCCTGTTGAGCTCGCACTTGTAGTAATTAATTGTTTTATGGACATCGTTTTTCTTCTGATCACTCTTAGTTTTGTCGGTGTCAACCCTAGCCTAGCGCGTGTGTCGCAAGGCTAGGATGCTAATTGCGTCGCCCGTACCCACAGCATACTGATGGCTCTACAGCTACCCCTAATATTTACCATCACGAACCACTGATACTAACATTTTTAATTACACTGTCGGTTTGTATCATCCTACTACTATTATAAAGGCGAAAGTTTGTAAGTATGGATGTATGGATGTATGGATGTTTGTTACTCTTTCACGCCAGTACGGCTTAACGGATCTGGATAAAATTTGGAACAGACATAGTTTATGATTTGGAATAACACATAAGCTACTTTTTATCCCGGAAAATTGCGTAGTTCCCGCGGGATAGCGATAAACGAATTCTTTGCAGACGAAGTCGCGGGCAACAGCTAGTCTTTAATAGTCTCCAGTATTAGTGTCCTTCACGTGAACATGTTATGTTAAGCCTCAACGCAAAAAGAGGGGTGTTATAAATTTGACGTTGATGCAGTTTTTTTTATTCGAATGCCAGTTTCTTTGCGGTGTTTCTTAGCCATGTTTGGTCGAAATCGGTCCAGCAGTTTGAAGAATATCATCACTTTTCCTAAGTGATGCACGGCAAAAAATTGAATTATTTTTAAATTACGGTTTGATCACTCGATTACTTAATGCGAGGGGGTATTTTAAATTTTAAAATTTAATGTTATTTCTGTGTATAGAAGTAGACAAAAAAGATTATGGATAGCGAAATGTCACTAATGCATAGGTGAAAAACTTACGTAAATGACCTGTTGTATGTACCTAGTACCTAGTGTACAGAACTGATAACTGATATAGGTATAGTGCATAGATGAAAAACTTATGTAAATGAGCTGTTGTGTGTAGTAGTGTACAGAACTGATGACTGATTTGAGACTTAAGTATTTTTTCTAATTTGGAACGTCAATTTGTCTATTCGCACACATTTGCTCACACATATGTAGGTACAACAGGTCATTTTAGTTTTTCACTTATACTGGCATTCTCTTCTTAGTTAAAACATAATAACATTGATGCGAAAACAATCTGAACGGACATTTTACACATGCACTATGTCCTACCACCCGCAAAAAAAAGCACCGGGTAGCACTCCGGGAGTGCCGGCAGTAGTGAAAACTACACTCGCGCAAAAAGAAAAAGAAGAAAAAGAAAAAAAAAATACTCGAGATTTGAACTGCGGTCACCTGAGAGAACACTATTATTCCAAACCTTATACCACTAGGCCAAACGCAAATACGTTAAAGCGACGAAATCAACGTACACTTCAAAAATCGAACGCGACTCTAGCTTCATTCGTATTTCAAAATAAGCTATTAGAGGATCCTGATATCCTGGTACTTAAACTCTCCCTCCGTCTTACGCCTGACGCGAGTTTAATATTTTTTACCCATCCCAAAATGTGCTCAGCGCCACTAAAGAAGTTTTCACTTCAAAAACATCTCACACGTTCTAAAATAAGAAATTTAATAATGTGTAGAGTTGCGTTGAATGTTTTTAATACCCCATCCGTTATTACCAGCGGCTGTACTACTGTATTGCAAAATTCAGATCATTAAGCTTAATTAGCATTTTATGCTAATTAATTGGTGCTAAATTAGCATTTCCATCAATCATGATGCAGCGGGCAAGGGCATGTCAATATCGCTGATCCTGTCCAGTTACAATGATTCCAGTTAATGTTTGTTTAATTTGTGCTGACTAACCCCCACACTCATGAACGCTTGTTAAACTAATGATAATGATACTAACGATAACGAACGAGAACAGGCTAATGATAAAAATAGCATTTAAATACAATCAGTAATATTAACTGATTCGTGCTGAATTAAACACATTTTTTTCGGAGGTCTTAGACATGTTTCGGATGCAAACAACATTACTCGACTTCTATACATGAGTTATCCGTTTGTGTAATATGATTAAGTCTCACGTTAGTTTAATGTTGATTCGCTTATCGCTATCCCGCGGGAACTATACTATTTTCCGGGATAAAAAGTATCCTATGTCCTTCCCCGAGACAGTAACTATCTTTGTACCAAATTTCAATAAAATTGGTTTAGCCGTTTTTCCATGAAAGAACAACAAACATCGACTTACAAACTTTCGCCTTTATAATATTACTAAGATAAGATTATTGTAACTAAATGGGTCTTAATTGCATACACGTTTTTATTAATTACCTCGACGTTTCGGACGTGCAGCGACGCCCGTAGTCTCGTAGGGACTGAAAGGGTATCAACGTCTTGTACCTGTGCAAATTTTTCGAACTACCCAACATTGTCTATTTTTTTAATCGCTCACAAAGCCCTAATACGAGTGTACTAAAGTAAAGTTTTTTTTATGGATAAATGTCTTCTTTCTTTCTTTCATATGGCGTATTTTAATGCCCTTTTACATGAAGCCGTAGCTATAAGTTTTTCCGAAAACATCCATCAGCATAACATTATAAACAACTTCCCAAAAGCTAGAAACTTTCGGAATCTTAAGCGAAGCCCTCTGAAGCCCATTAGATCCGTCAGCGCGCAGATACCCGTGAGTGAGGTGGATCCCGACCGACCCTATATCGCGTACATTAACTTGCCGCCTATTTATGGGTACAGGTTATCGTAACGATCCTTTATCGGTTTTATGGGTACGCTGTAACATAATAATGGTTACGGTGGTATTGATGACATACTAAGGTGAACGTTTAACGGTGCAGGTAGAATCGGCTTACAAAGTAGGCTACCTGGGCCCTATTTTATAAAGCTAAAAAGTTGCAATTTACAAACGTAAGTCTCTTTCTGACCCTATGTGTTAGATAGAGACTTCTGCATGTAAATTGTAACTTATAGCTTTATAAAATAGGGCCCTGCCTGAGGTAATTACTGAGGTAATTGGCTGATTACGGGCACAAGAGGCATTTCATCTAAGTCCTCTAGGTTGGCAACGCATCTGCAATCCCTCCGGGGTTGCGGGTGTCTATGGACAGTGGTGATCGCTTTCCATCAGGTGACGCACTTGCTCGTTTGCCTTCCTATTCACGTAAAAAAAAAATAAGAAAATAGCCGATCAAGTGCAAAAGCATACATAAGACTGATTTTTCAATCTTAAGAGTACAGTCAAGGTATTTAATTTTCTACCCACCATGGAACCTTTTTAAAGTAAATGTCGTAACAATTTTCCTTGTTAAGTAATGCGATGCCACTATGATGTATAATGTGAAGAGGTTCCATGGTGGGTAGGGAATTAAATACCTTGACTGTACAGCCGAGGATTTGATTTAGCAAATAAAAAAATAAGAAAAAAAAGCTACCGTTTCTGCAATTTTGCTTTTTCTCTAATGACTTTGAAAGCGCACGCAGCAGCATTGAGACTTAAGACATTAATACCCCAGTAAATTAACCACACTTAAACATTTTAATTAAAGTGTGAAAAAGTCCCATTATCTCGGCCTATTTGTGCGCAGGCGACATAAATCAACTGAGACAATGTTAATGCGAGGAATTAAAAAATACTCCGCAGGGCCCGCCGCACTGACGGACTTAGCGGTTAATGAATTACTTGAGCTAATTTTTCATCGTGGAAAAGGTGGGAGAAAGAAAGCTGTCATGATGAGAAAACCATGGATATAATCTGATTTATTCCTGTAGAGGCACTGATTTGCAAATAATATTACAATTAAAATCTCACCTATTCTATCCGTGTAATATATTAACGAATATTGTTTTGTTAATCTTAAAGGTAGTTTAATTTTTATTAACACATTTGATTCGTTTTTATTCGGCAATACCTTTTGGCATATTAAAAAAAATCAAAAATACGATAATTTTTTGCTACCATAATTTAAAACTGGTTTTAAATCTCGCGCATTTCATTATCACACCGCGGTAATCTGCCGTGATTAATTAAGAAACTGGCAGAGGGCGCGGCAAGAAAATGTACATCATACTTGTGTCTGCTACTTTATTTATAGGTTGGAATTTCAATAAAAAAGTTTGTGAGCATAGTAAAATTATAAGTAGATTTACCCGCTTGTCCCAATTAAAAAAAAAGCGACAGATAGCACTCTGGAAGTGCCGGCAGAAGTGAAAACAGCAGCTTAGATTAGATATTTATGTTGTAACCTCCATGACGCTCAAGACGCGTACCGTACTGGGAGCTTACAAAAAAAACGCAGACCTCTAATAAACAACTCAACAAAAGAACACTATAAAAACGCGATTCATTCGTATTTCAAAATAAGTTCTTAGAGGATCTGATATCCTGGTACTTAAACTCTCCCTCCGTATTACGCCTGACGCGAGTTTAACATTTTTTATCCATCTCAAAAAATGCTCAGCGCCGCTAAGATGGATCGACTTAAAAAAAGGAGCTTAAAGTTAAAATTAGAAATAAAATTTAACCAAAACATTTCAGTTCGAACTTCAGACCGCCAAAAATAAAAATTAACCACCCAAACGACAGATTCCAAGTATTCACCTGTCTCAATTCAACACAATCTGCATGATTTTACATTACAAATAGCGTAATAGCCCCCGTCGTTACGGACACATGGCGCTCTGGACAGCTCTATAGGGAGCACCTACATTTGGATATTTACAAGTAGAAAGATTTTCCTATCTTTTAAAGTCAATTTGATGAAGGAAATGTAGGTGGTGCAAGTAGCGCTGTGATTAAGTAGCTTGTGGTTTTTCTGAGACATGTGCCCCGGATATTTCTTGTAACTTCATAATGTAATCGTAGTGGAGTTAATAAATGCAAATGTCTTAACATTAAAAAATATATATAAACATTTCCAGGAAATATTTTGTTGTACCTATTACTTAAAATACAACTTGCTCATAAGGCTGGCTTTGTACACCTTTACAAATACCCTAATGTACCAATTATACTAATGGCAATAGGCAGGTAACCTACACAAACCAGTTATATAATAATATCAGTATTTCTTGCCAGTTATATGACCACTTCTCAGTCATCTTTAGCCTTATTTTATCAGTTTTAGGGTAGCTTGTGCCCTTTGTAGTTCCAAAAGTTCGGTTAGGGTCAACAGTTCCATGTATTTTGGCACTACTTATCCCTGGATTAGCATTTAACTCGGAATTATTCAGTTAACTCTGGTTCGCGCATGCCTGTCTTACTCTAAGTACCATCTCACTATTCTCTGTAATCTTTCAGATATATCTTAAGTGTCAGTTACTGTCAACTACTTTGATCATTTTAAAATTGCTATAAAATCGATATTATCCATATCCGGTGAATGTTTGGCATGTAGACGCAAAGGCGATCGACGAAGACATAGATTGGAAGCAGTAAATGCAAATAAAAAATAATGGTTTTGTCATTAAAACTACATTTTAAAGTCACCCCGTAAATCAAAGTCACCCCAGTTGACTGTATCTATGATTCCGTCTTTATTTTTTACTACGAAACAGACAGAGACATCATCATAGATAACTGACACTTAAGATAACTGGAACTTAACAGAGAGTGGTGAAACAGGTCCTTAACATAGTAGCGATATGAAACATTCTAAATAGTTATGAATATATTGCTGTCGTCATATAAATACGGCTTCAGCTTAAGGTAGGTTTCCGAGGCATTATCGATCGGGCATGGAGACTGTCATCCTCTCCGACGTTCCGCTGGAAACTGAAGCGTCAGCCGGTAGGCGTGGCGCTAAGAAGGCGTCGCCCCGCCCACTGCTCAAGCCCCGCCTACCGCGAACGGGAACGCCTCGTCTGGAACAAAAACGTGACAGGTGGGCGGAACCCGCTAAAGTATCGTCGTTAAGGACACTTTATCAAGTAATTTGTTACCTTCAATGCCGATTTACAATTTATTTGTCTCGCCAAACTGCTAATAACTTGCATAGTGAATTGCTGATTGTATTTTGTTTTGCAGTATTGTTTGAGTAACTATGTTTTTGTGGTTTGTCTATATCATTACCTAATGCTAAAACGCTTAGATTCATTTTTTTTTCAGATGACCAGAAATTTTGAAAGGTATGCCTCGACGACTAAAAATAGCAGGTACAACGATTTTCAAGATATTATCTAAGCAATATATTAGGAGCACTGGATACCGTGCACATATTATTCTTACGCATCACAAAATTAAATTTAGGCTCTATAAATTAAATGAACTCATCGTTTCATAGATTCACAGGTAGACGTTTCTTACAGGGCTATTCATCGTACTTTAGTTATACATTTTTAACAAACAATCATCACACGTGTTGCTATAATAGGTAAAACAAGTTTGTAACTTTTCATGAATAGAGCATGTTTAAAGAGTGTGTTTACAATAAAGTATTTACATAGATACATACATATTTATTTTGGTGAAGATTTGTAGACTACTTTTTTTCTTCTACTTATCAAATAAAATAATTATTTAAGTCACCATAAAGTCTGTCCACATATTTAGGTAGGTAAATTCGTTTCAACCTCCATACACACATTAACTGACATTTCCAATGTCTAAAAAATTGTCGGTATTAAACTAAGGTACAAAGAAGTGCATTCATAATGGTCTTATCAACCCGTTTTCACTATCACTACATAGTATATAACAAAGTCGCTTTCTCTGTCGCTATGTCCCTTTATAAGCTTAAATCTTTAAAACTACGCAACGGATTTTAATGATAGAGTGAATCAAGAGGAAGGTTCATATTATGTATAATACATGCATAATATACCGTGCAAAGCCGGGGCGCGGGTCGTATATTATAAAACTAAGTCCTCCGTCGCGTCTGTCTGTTTGTCTATGTGTCTGTTCGCGATAGACTAAAAAACTACTGAACGGATTTCGCCAATTAATGATTCGCGAGGATGGTTTAGGTATATATTTGTCAAAGTTCTTTGTAAATTGGCTGAAATCTGACAATGATTTATGACATTGAACCCGTGCGACACCGGGACGCGTCGCTAGTTTAAGACTTAAAAAATGTACACACTTCTATCTCAAACTAAAATAAAAAGTTTATAGCTATACAAACGCAAAATGGTACAGTTTTAGATAATTTTAAATTATAAACAAAGGGTTTAAAATCTTAATATCCATTTTATACCTCTAAATATCTTAACTCTTTCACGTTAAAATGCGTGGCATCTCTCGACTTATCAAAGCGTTACTCAGAGGATAATGACAAGAATGCCTTTGTGAAATTGTTGGCATTAGTGCCACCTTGCTTGCGAGTACAACAATGCGAGCCGTGAGGTAAGCTACTGGGATGCTTTGCAATGAGCTACGCTTTATTCGCGGAAGTCAAACTTACTGTGTGTTTGTAAAGAAAATTCTTGTAAATAACTGATCTACAGAGCTGGGATTGGGCCTAAAGTTTGGCTTATGATTTGAACTACGAATTCGGACGGATTCAGCAAAATTCTCACGCCATCGAGATTTCTGTAAGGGCGAAGTCGTGGTCACAGGAAAAGCAACTACGATGAATACTAAATTAAAATGAACACAAAATATTTACCTTGCTACTCCGCTACTTACGTGCAAGATAACCAAGCCTGTGCGAAATATATACGTTTTGCATGCCAGCCCTCCCACCACTACTGCCACACAAAACGCACACAAATCCCACAAACTCAATTAATTCTATCACCACACAAACACTGACGCGCGTTTCGATCCCTCCCGAATGAATGAATGATCCCGTAGAGGGATCGAAACGCGCGTCAGTGTTTGTGTGGTGATAGGATTAATTAAGTTTGTGGGATTTGTGTGCGTTTTGTGTGGCAGTAGTGGTGGGAGGGCTTGCATGCAAAACGTAACTATATATTTCGCACAGGCTTGGTTATCTTGCACGTAAGTAGCGGAGTAGCAAGGTAAATATTTTGTGTTCATTGAAATGGACCTCCGCAAAGTAACGCCTGATTCAATAAAATAATACTAAATTAGTCGCTAAATTCTAAAAATGTTGCTAAAATTAATTTAAATTAGTACGGCCCCATGACAATTCTCTATGTAGAACCTATACTAGAATTTTTATTAGAATTGGTGATAAATGGATAGAACGGCTAACAGACTTCTCGGTCGATATTATGTTTCAATTTTATTTTTTAGATAAGTACTCTTGAAATGTCAAAACGTTATTCCCTCATACATATACATATAACTTGTATGACAATAGTATAAACTGTGACGTCACTTATTTGCTAACTAAGTTGGCTGACTATGTTTAATTTATTCCAAAGAAAACTAGAAATATCATTTTACAATTAACTGCCAATTAGTCTGGTTTTACGGTTAAAATCAATTATTTTACGGCTATATTGCGGCTGGGTACTGCAAGTTGTACCTTGAAACTAAATACTGCCATTAATTACTTAAATACTTGCTCATCATAATTTAATTCGTCATTTAATCACTCAAAATTGTGAAGCAGCCACTTACCTCCCCGCGTCTGGGTGTCATGTGCCTTAAAGCCAGGTATGGCAACCCTTTACAAGAATAGCCCCCCTCCATCCCTCCTACAGTTTCCCTTTGATGTGCGAGATGGCTGGAATTATTTGAAGCGGCATTTTATCCCCCAAGATAACAGTCTGATAGGTACTTAACTTAGGGTTAAGAGGGTATTAAAATATGAAATGTATTGTTTTCGTATCTCAAAAAAAACAAAACTCATAACTATGGGATCAAAATTAAAATGACTCTTTTACATGTCTTTTTGGGGTTCCAAAGGTAAAGACGGAACCATCATAGGATCAGTTTACTGTCCGTCCGTCCGTCTGTCAAGACCTTCTTTCTCAAGAATTCGTAGAGATATAAAGTTAAAATTAATACCAAATGCTTAGGTTTGCGGTCCCTCTCAGCTGTGAGAAGATTAATCCTGTAACTCAACTCAATCAAAAGATACAGTTATTAGAAGGTAGTTTGTGCTTCCAGTTCCTAGAAATTTGGTATGAGGGTGACCCTTATAGCACAAACACACACAGAAATGACCTCGTAGGTACTCACTGCCTGCATTTTGCTTAGGAGCAGTGCTCTGCTATCACTAGAATTTATATTCACTGGCCGAATTTGTACGGAACCCTCAGTGCGCGAATCTAGCTTGCACTTGGCCGGTTTTAAGCTACCTATCAGTATTTTCGGAAAGACCATCATTGCCAAGAAGTATGCGCAGCAGGAAACTTGGCAGAAAGTTTTATTTAATACATACCTGTCTATTTATTAAATTCTATTTCACATTTTATTAAAACTGTCATAATTTTTTAAAAAGAATTCAAAATATCTTTTTTCTGGGATATTACAGTCAAGTCAAGTACAGTGTCTACCTACTTCTCTCGTCATTTCATTTATTTTTTCACCAACAAATGTATTCCTTTCTTCTTTTTGCAGTGTTTTATAACACAGACTTGTTAAGTAAAGTGTTTAATTTACCTACTTACATAGTTATTGTGCCTGGGCCGAAGCATCGACCCGTATGACGGCATTAGCTCCTGCTGGCTCGAGATAAACAAATGCGAAGCGAGCTGTTTCGGATAATTCGTCCATCTGTTCGTGCCTTAATTAACTCTTATAAGACTTGAAAATACGGATGCAGGGAAATACAGTTGATTAATTTACGTTTTGTTATTAAAACAATGTCAGTTAATGAATGACTCACTGAGGCAGATTTTTTTATTGATTGAACCAGACTACTTTGCGGAGATCCATTTCAATGAACAATAGTAAGTAAGTAAGTATAAATGCATTATTGTACAAATATAAAGAAACAGACACAAATCACAAAAAGAAAACATTAAATACATGCACAAAGGCGAACTTAACCTTTTAAGGGATCTCTACCAGTTAACCTTAACAACAGTTACCTTGCTACTCTACTGCACGTATGGTAGCGGAGTAGCAGTTAATTTGAATTTTCTTTACAGAAAGCCCTGCCTTTCTTGACTTCAAACAGATTTTCGAATTTATTTATATATTTATTTATAACTAGCTTCTGCCCGTGACTTCGGCTGCGTAGAATGATACATATAAACCTTTCTCTTCAATCACTCTGTCTATTATAAAAAATCGTATCAAAGTCGGTTGCGTAGTTTTAAAGATCTAAGCATTCATAGGGACGGACAGCGGAAAGCGACTTTGTTTTATAATATGCAGACCTTGAAATTTGACGAGGGTAGATGTGAGCCGCCATGAGCTTCGTCGAGCGGCCGCGCAAACCTCAAACAAATAACGATATTTAAATATGATTTGATTTTATTTAAAAAACTGAATTTCAATAGGTAAATTTACTGATATGTGTACTTGTAATATTTACTTAATCACGTAGGTATGTCACTCATCGGGAGTAATTTTAAAATCGAAGGTCTTTCCCAAATAAAGTCTTAAAAACCGCTCATGTCTAAATCGGACGCTTGTTAACATTCAGCAACCCCAGTTCCCTAAAGACTTCCAAATAAATACATTCTAATAGTACATAGTTTTCGTACATCCCAATTCCTCAAGACGTGGTCGTCAGCTCTGCTGCCGCCGTTGATTATTCGGCTAATTGCGCACTGATCAGTCGTTAATTACCGCCGTCGCGCGTGACGTCATTATGCTGAGGCGACGTTTAATGAAGTTTGACGTACGACAAGTTGCATTGGTACAACCACAGACATATACAGGAGCTCATGTATATGGGGCACCGAGAAGCGCATGGTACTGTTCGATTACTAAGCTCTACTTATGACTAATTTTCTGAAAAAGCCATATACCTAAGTGAAACCTTAAGATCTACAAAGATTGACTACAACGATTTTCATATTTTCATGAAGGCAAATTAATTTGAATTTATTACTAATTTAAAACGAATAGTCAGACTACAAAATTGTAGAACTCTTTAGTACTTTGTCATAACGCACTTATGTCAAACTAGCTGTTGCCAGCGACTTCGTCGGCTAAAAATTCGTTTATCGCTATCCCGCGGGAACTACGCAATTTTCCGGGATAAAAAGTAGCCTATGTGCTATTCCAGACTTTTCTCTAACTATGCGCCGAATTTCATCCAGATCCGTTGGACCGTTCTGGCGAGATTGAGTGACAAACAAACATCCATCCATCCATCCATACTTTCGAATTTATAATATTAGTTAGATAGTTATATATATATCAATTTAACGTTACAAATTTTAAACTTCAAATGACAAGGTTCTAAGCATGGCCAACATTTGCATGGGCCTATCGTACCTAAATTAATTCAAACAGCATGCGGCGATTTTCCGCACAAGTAAGAGAATACTCATAGAGCCTGTGGTCCGTCTCTCGAAGGATTAGCAGGCATTTGAATGCGTCGCTTCGCACTAATTGAGTTAATATTTGGTTATCGGCGGCGCGCACGCTGCCTCCGCGACTAATCCTGCCGAATTAATGACTCGAATTTATCATTATTAATGCCCATGTGAGCCCCGACCGCACCTGCTTTTGGGAAATGTACGACGTGTCTACCTACAGGGTGTTGGGCCAAGATTTTAGGTTTATACCCCTTTGAAACGCTGCAATGTGAAAACTTAGGTACTAAGTTAAATAAGTGAATCTGAGTCGACCAAGAAAGTGCTTTATCACTTGCACGAAGCATAGTTCCTCCATCAGAAAAAAATCAATAAAGCTGATTGTCACATTGACTTGTGAGTGAAAAAAGGCTTTGATGTTTTAAGCCGTACTAATGACATTGAACCTTAGGGCGATAAAGGACTTTCTTGGTCGACTATACAGTGAAAGAAACTGAATCTCGTGCCACTGTGAAACCTTTTCACTGCAAATATCATAATGACTTACCAAAGAAATTATTGCGAAATTGTGTGAGACAACGTTCCCACAGATGTACGTGATTCAGTGTCTTCGAACTTTCCATAACGTCATTCTGTGTTTGTCAAAAACTGCGTATGTCATCTCCGATTTTAACAGACACAAAACTGGTGATTAAAATAACCATTAAATATAGTACTAATACAAAACATAATTTAAAAATATAACCCTCTCCTGACACAATAAAAGGTAAAACATAAAGTGTTTGCGCAAAAGTATTGTTTTGGGGTAAAACGTACGCGGCAAATGCACTGGTCATTCGCTTGGACAGTTTTACTGCCCGCTCCCGCTCGCTCTGTTATGACTTTACTGCCATTTTTTATTGCAACTACCTCATATTTTCGGCAGGTTTAAAGGATTAAGATACGGGGATTTAATAGGTGACAGCGGCGTTAAATTGAACGGGGGTATTAATTCTTAGTTATGGCGGCCTGTCGATTTTGCGTTTATGCCAGGTGGGCGCAGTTCGTTTTGTTTTATAGGTAGTGTATGGGTTTATTGTCCGGTCTGATTTAACTGTATAGGAGTAGGTAGGTTAGCTGATTAAATTCAAATGAACTAAATTATTGTCATTCAAACACAGACGCTCGAATGACTGACTAAATGTATACTTACACCAAAAGTATCGTAGTCAAAACCTACATTAACGGGGTAAAAGAAACCCTTATAAGATCACTTCGTTGTCCGTCCGTCTGTCTGTCTGTCTGTCTGTCTGTCTGTCTGTCCCTCAAGATTCTTTTGCTCAGGGACGCGTAGAGGTGTCTAACTGAAATTAACATATAACATTTCATGACCACAAGATACAGTCATTAAGTAAAATGGTTTCTAGACACATTGCCGTGTAACCAAAAAACTTCCAGTTGTCCTAAAAAATTAAATTTAGTTCACCCAGCTGCTAATGAAGTCTAATCTAAGAATGATTTTTTACGGCTGCCTACATTTTGTTTCGGAGCAGGGCTCTGCTAACACTGGACTTAATAGATATGGCCATTTATATGGTACATTTGACAATTGCTGTGTAGCGGCCAGATACATGCATTACCCCCCTAGACGCAGTCGGTTAAGCGTGCTGGCAGTCTAGTATCGAAACACCTGCCAACCTGCGCGTGGAACTGCGCGCCTGTTTGAATGCTGAGAACCATTATTAGCCTACGAGCCAGCTAGACAGTCAGTCTCAAGAACCGGCCCCTTGCTCTGCAGCTCAGATCCTCTTACGATAGTTTTCTTACGTTCATTTCAATTTCGTTGTAAATATTCTCTTTTCCCTTTTGATACATTTAATTATACGTTGGTGTGCCTAACCTGTTGTTATCATTCTGCGGAGCCTCAGGAGGCGCATCTACAGCTGAACCACTTCCATAATCAACAAATTTCCACGCAACGCTCAGTGCGCGTCTCACAGTTTTCTTCGGATCACGCTTGGGTATTTTAAACCAATATGTCCGGCTCAATATCGGACAACGGCTAACCCCGCTCAGTAAGCACAAAACAGCCGGTACGGCGATCAATGCGCAATCACGTCGCTAATCACTCGCGATTGACGCGACGCAAATGACGCGGGCCATCCAATCCTGCTAATGAATTAGGATGGCTGCCACCACAGAGGAACCAACCAATACCGGTACTGCTGCAACTTTGCCATCCTATTACAACATTGCCCAAACTAGTTCGCAAATAAATTATCAACTGTCGTAAAGGTAAAGTTTTTTCGGGTAATTTCCAAGTGTCAAGTGGCAAAGTTGGTGTAGTTTACGGTAAAGTCTTAATACGAGCTCTCCAATTCTACAACACGAGATTTGTCATTAGCTTTTCGCAATACATTTTCTTTCATTACTCACGACGTGCAAGAACCAAGCCGTTTAAGCTATTAGAATAATGATTGTCCATTTTTTTATATGTAACAAGTTTAGTGAGTTTTGTTCGACATGTCACACAATGGTTACACATTTACCATTGATGTCAGTCAAATCATCAGTATACCCAACTTTAGCGTCTTCACGTTGGGCCGGCAAAACACAGCGCGTCGGTTCCACTCTATTTGTTAATTTCTCTATTACTGCCACCACAGTCGAGGTAACCATGTGAGCTAAAAGAATACTTAGGTACTTGGACTGTTAGGTATATGTTTTTAGATGATATTGTAATCAATTGCCCGGGAAAACAATGGAGACCAGTCTGCACGATTAGCACACCCGACCTACCCGTCTCTTTCTAGAACGAACAGTAAGAAAAAGACAAACAGTTTATCTATAGCAAGCTTGATATATGTCAAACTAGCTGTTGCCAGCGACTTCGTCTGCAAAGAATTCGTTTATCGCTATCCCGTGGGAACTATGCAATTTTCCGGGATAAAAAGTAGCCTATGTGCTATTCCAGACTTTTCTCTACCTATGCGCCGAATTTCATCCAGTTCTTCTGGCGTAATTGAGTAACAAACAAACATCCATCCATCCATCCATCCATCTATCCATCCATCCATCCATCCATCCATTTCCATCCATCTATCCACTTTCGCATTTATAATATTAGTTAGATTATTAGGCCTTCGATGTGGATTTCAGGACTAATACAGAACAGAATAACCTAATATTATGTCATTCGTATTCTTCGTGTACTTACAGTAATAAATTGAACTAAATTATACCTACGTAATAAGCTTAAACAGAATTTTAACTCATATTTCAACTGGCTGTTCGCCGCGACTTCATCAGTGCAGAATTAAAATTTGTATCCCAGACAGCTTGACTTTTCCCGACACTTCTAATAATCATAACGAAATTTTATTTCTTAACCTTTCTCGTGAATCACTCACATATTGAGAACCGCAAGAAAATCCGTAGAAGCTTTGGAGTTTATCGCGAACAGACAGACAGACTCGGCGTAGCACTTTATTTTATAACATGTAGTGAAATGTATCCCGCTAACTGCACCATAACCAGTAGGTAATAATTTAAAGCGATTAGTCTAAACATTATTGCAAAGGCAGCTGATTGCATTAATACAATTAATGGTGGCTAATAATAGACAAATGCAATGCTAGCATGACGGATGACCGGCGACGGCGACCGGTAATGGGACGTGTCGTGACGTGTAGCGTCTGTGATCTGACACTGACATGAGCATGCTAGCCATGCAAATGATTCGTATGGTAATGACAATTGGATTCGCGACTGAATGAGTAGTTTTTAGGGTTCCCTAATTCCCTACCTCAAAAGGAAAAAACTGATCCCTTATAGGAAACTTAATAAGTACCCACACAAAACTTTTCGCAAGTACGCATGCGCACACACGCACACACACACACACACACACACACACACACACATACACATAATATTATTGCTATATTTGCGCAAGAGCGGGACCTCCTAACACAGGTATTTTTTTACTTAATGGGAGGTTCCAACCTTTTTCTTTTACATGTAAAGGTGTCACCTTTTTTTTTTTTTTTTTTGTTTTGATATTTCTGCTTCAAGGCAATCTGTTTCTCAACAATAAGCCTCTTCTCTGTGTGACTTCTCAGTTTATGTCTTCCTCATGAGCCCCACTTGTATGAAACTCCTTTCACACGACTCTCTTGATGTCAAGTGGTAAATCTTTTATGTAAGCTCGGTATGTCACTTCTTTTTAGCCGGGTATGCTGAAGAGCGCCCTCTCCACTCAGAGCGTGCGCCAGTTTGTTTACATGGACGGTCAGTTTCTCCTGGTATTTCAGGCTGTTTTGAGCTATTTCCTGCCGAACTGTTTTTATGCCGAGGTCGAGGTATATGTATCTATTACTTATACAATGAGGGATGCTAAGCATTGTTCTCAGAGCTTTGGTCTGGAACCTCTCCAGGATATCTATGTTACTGTTGCTGGCCGTTCCCCACAGTTGTATTCCGTAAGTCCAGATTGGTTTTATGGTAGTTTTGTACACTAGCATTTTGCTGTTAGGATTTAGTTGAGATTGGCGTCCCAATAACCAGTTCAGTGACCGCAGTTTTCCATCTAGCTGTTTGCGCTTAGTCCAAATATGTTTTTGCCATGTAAGTTTTCTGTCTAGGTGCATGCCTAAGTATTTTGCGTTATTATCTTGAGGGATAACTTTGCAGTTTAGCGTTACCGGTGGACATGTTTCTCTCCTGAGTGTAAATGTTACATGTACCGATTTGCTCTCATTGGCTTTTATTCTCCAACGCTTCAGCCACGTCTCAACTGCTGTCAGGTGGTTTTGCAGCTGTGATGATGCCATTTCTGGGTTGCTATGAGCCGACAGTAGCGCCGTATCGTCAGCGTATGTCGCAGTCGTGATGTGGTCAGTTGTTGGGATATCTGCTGTAAAAATTAAGTATAATACAGGGCCCAAGATACTGCCCTGAGGGACACCTGATTTTATTTCGTGTACTTCTGAGAGGTCATCGCTGTACTTCACTTGGTAGCATCTTTTATCTAAGTAGGATTTAAGTATTCGGAATAGACAGTGCGGGAGATGTTTCTTTAGCTTGAACAGGAGGCCGTCATGCCTTATCAAACGCTTGGCTGATATCCAAAAAGACTGCAGAGCAATATAATTTGTTTTCAAGGCATCTGCTAATGGTGTCAACTATACGGTGTACCTGTTCAATAGTCCCGTGTTTTTCTCGGAATCCAAATTGGTGGTTCGGTAATACTGTACTTAGATGTTCTTTCATCCTGTTAAGCAATATCTTCTCAAACAGTTTGCCAATAACTGGTAGCAGGCTGATAGGTCTGTATGAAGTAGCTTCATGTGGGGGTTTACCGGGTTTCGGTACCATGACTACATGTGCAATTTTCCATTGCCCAGGGAAATGTTCAAGTCTTAAGCTGGCATTAAAGATGTTAACTAGTTTCATTACACCTTTATGAGGCAGGTTTTTAAGCAATGTGGCATCAATAAGGTCATAGCCAGGTGCTTTATCATCCTTGAGGTTCCTTATTTCTTTCACAATTTCTTTTGGGCTGGTACTTTTTAGTGGAAGACACATTTGATTCGCTGATTCAAGGTATTCCTTGATTTCCATAGTATGTTCGGGATTGCTTTCTGGGAGTGGTTGGAAAACTGTTTTCAGATGTTCCGCAAAGATTGTTGCCTTTTCTTTATCTGATCTAGCCCATCCTCCTTTTTCATCAATGATAGGTGATATGTGGATTTTCGGACGCTTTAGATTCTTGGTAGCCTTCCACAGCGAGTAGTTTGTGTCTCTTGTTGGATCTAGATTTGAGAGATAGTGTTGAATATTATCATTTTCTAGGGTGCTGATAAGGGTTTTGAGTTCATTTGAGAAACTATTGAAAGCAGCTTTATCACTTGGATATCCTGTAGTATGCCAGATTTTTCTTAAACGACGGCGCTCTTGTATTTTCTCTTTAATATCCCTTGGATATGAGTTATGTTTCGGAGGTTGTCCTTTACCTGTCTGGTTTGGAGTTGCAGAATTGGCAGCTATGTGGATAGTCATATTAAATTGTTCCACTTGTCTTTCAAGTTCTTCTATTGTATTGATTTTGGTCTTTAGATCTGTCTCTGTCGTGATTATATTTTTATAGATTGTCCAGTCTGTAGTTTTCAAGTTGTATATTCTTAGGGGAGGTGCTACCAGGTTAACTGTTGTAGTAATATTCAGTATTACTGGTGTGTGGTCAGATGTGAGATCTATTCGTGGTTCTGTGTTTAAGTAGTTACTATCTAAGTTTTTAACAATAAAAAAGTCCAATAAGTCTGGGATTCTTTGTCTGTCAGTAGGCCAATAGGTAGGTTCTCTGCCGGAATGACATTCTAATTTCATCTCTTCTGTGGCTTTACAAAGTTGTCTTCCTCTGGTATTGGTAAGCCTAGATCCCCAATTTAAATGTTTAGAATTCCAGTCGCCAGCACTTATGAATCTGTTACCCAGTGTGGAAAAATATTTTGCGAAGTCGTTGGCAGATATAGTATGTTTCGGAGGACAATACACAGCGGAGAATACAGTTCCTAGTTTGCTATCTACAAGTTTAATAGACGTTGCTTGTATTTTTTCTGTTCGGTATTCCTCAATGGGGTAGTGTTTAATGTTGCTTTTAATAATGACTGCTGTTCCTCCATGGCTGTTCCCAGTTGGGTGATTGGTTGTGTACACTGTATAATTATTAAAGTTTATGTGTGTCTTCGGTGTAAATCTTGTTTCAGAGATTAGTGCTATATCAATCATCTCTGTTCTGAGGAAAATTTCTAATTCTTGACGTCGTTCCGTCAAGCCGTTGGCGTTCCAAGTAACTACTCGGAGGTTTCGGGTCATTTTTTTAACAGGCTGCTGACTAGCTGGACCATGCGGTCCATCGTTTTGTCCATGATTTTTTCCATCATTGTCAACATTGAATGTTGTAGTTTTTCAAACATTATGTCCATTAGGTCAGTAAGGTCGGCCAAGTCATTCTTTGTGTCTTGTTGAATATATTGTTTCTGGGTTTTCGCTGCTTCTGAATAGGTTTTAATTACGTTTTGATTATCTGTGCGGTTAGACTTAGGACCCGGGTGGGGATCCGGGTTTTTGGTCTCTATGTTGTTGGGCATTGGTTTTTCTTTTGGCTTAGAGTCTAATTTAAGAATTCTTTCTCTATACTGTTTGTACACCTTACATCCTTTGTAGCTAGCGGGGTGTTTTTCGCCACAGTTCGCGCAAGTAGCCTCGGTGTCTGGTATTTTGGTACATGTAGTTGTAGGGTGAGCGCTACCACATTTAACACAGCGATAGGGCCTAAAACATTGGTTCTTGGAATGCCCAAATCTCTGACATCTCTTACATTGAATGATTTCCTTTTTCTTATAAGGGGCTTCGAAAGTAATCTTCATGTTATTCAAGTATTTCACATCGAAGATGGCTTTGTTGTTTGGCTTTGGTTCCAAATCGACATAAAATACGGGCAACGGTTCCTTTGTAGCTCGATGTCTGATATTGACTATTTGTCTCACTTCATGTCCAATTTCATACAATTCTTTTGAAATTTCTGTGGTATTTTCTGATGCATGGAGTCCGCGTAGTACTACTCTGTAAGCTCTCTCGCTTTTAAGCTGGTAGGTATAGTGTGAGATATTATTGGCAATGAAGTTCTCTCGAATCATTTTGTATGTCTGGATGTCTTTAGGTATAATTTTAATAACATGTCCAGATCTAAGTGTGGTCATGAGGTAAAGATCGCTTTTTACGAATTTGTTTAGTACATCCTTGAGAGAATTTACATTGATTACGCCAGTAACAAAGATGGGTTCTGGCTTTGGTACATAAACTTTATCTGTATTGTTGGTTTTAGGTTCCTCTGTTTCCTCCTTTTCCTTCTCTGTTTCCTCATCATTTAGGGTATCAAATCTGTTATATATAGGCACTGTAAAGATGGTTCCGTTCTTAGATTTCTTCAGGTTTTCATTGTGTACTGGGCTTGTCTCCTTTCTCTTCTGCCTTTTAGGAGGCACTTTATCGTTTTGCCACATTACTGTATGATTCTGAGTATAATCCTCAGAGTTGGTCTGGCTGTCGCTATGTTTACTTTCTGTGGTTGATGGTATGCTGTTGGTACGATTTTTGTTGAACATGCTTTTGTGGAATGTTTGCTGGATCATATTTTTTGTTGTTTTATTTCCAATAATATTTTCCACCACTGGAGCTTGGTCACCCACTCCCGTGGTGTCATTTTTTGGGGAGTTTATTTTTATTAACTGGCAACACTTGTTAATAAAAAGTTAGTGGGTAGACTGAAAAAGAAAAGAAAAACTGCTTTTCTTGTGTGGGTAGGTTGATAGTCCACAATAAATATGATGTGTCACTCGCGTATTAAAGCTGGTGTTTTCGCTATTTTTTAGAAAGTTATTCGAAGATAACACTATCACACGTAAGTTGGATGGTTTGGATCACTTTTATGATACTGACTGTCACAAATGCACTTTTTAACATTACATTTTCGTGAGAAATTCAAGAGCACAATTGACACTTGACGTTGACACTTGAAGTACAGTTACATAATCGTAAAGGTGTCACCAATAAATGATTTTTGACTTTTGTTTTTTTTTGTTTTTTTTTTGATAGGATCACTTTGTTGTCCGTCAGTCCGTCCGTCCGTCAGTCCGTCCGTCCGTCAGTCCGTCTGTCCGTCTGTTTTTCTCAGGAACGCGTGGAGGTATCAAGCTGAAATTTATATCAAATACTCAGGTCTACTACTCTTGGAGCTGTGAAAAAATCAAACTTCTAAGCCAACGCAATCAAAAGATATAGCCGTTTATGCCGCAAATTTCCGCAAATTTTCGAAACTCTCAAGGGAATCAAAACCTACAGGGTACTTCCCGTGAACGCAGAATCTTGAAATTTGGTATGCTGGTAGGTCTTACAGCACAGATTAAGGAATAATTGCTAAAACCGTAAAAATATATATGTATGTCTGTATATATCAGTGACCAATATAAAGTGACCCCACACTGCGTACATTTTGCTTTAGAGCAGCGCTCTGCTTACACTGGTTTATAGATATTTATAAATAATGGTACGGAACCCTCGGTGCGCGAGTCCGACTCGCCCTTGGCTGGTTTTTTTTAATAATTGAGTGTTAAATTGAGTGCTAACAAGCAAATGGGTATTTATTTCACGTCACATCGCATAGATACTTGTTTAATTAAAGTGTGTAATAAGTTTTACGTACATAATGTTACGACCAAAAAATTTTCTTGTATTTACATACAGTGTTAGCACAGCAAATGATCGATTATTGCCGTTGTGGGAACTAGAGATGCCACGAATAGTGAATTGGCCGAATACCGACTACCGAATATTCGGCAACGCTGTCGGCCGAAGCGCCGAATATTCGGCCACCGAATGCATGGTGGGGGCGCGTTAGCTGGAATAAGACAAGTCACAACCTGTTTTTCTCGTTGCGTTCGCGCGGCAGGCGACGACGGCGCGCGCGCGGGGCGTGGTGCAAGCAAAGTTTTTCTGAGGCTGGTAACGTTTACGATGAAAAGCGCAATCGTTTGCTACCAAAAAATGCTAAATAGCTTGTTTTTATCCATCACAACTTACCACTGATTAATTTTAAGTACTAAAATGTTGTAATTTGGAAATAAATACATAATTTTGAGTAAAATAACGTGTCTTTTTTTACATGATTTGCTATTCGGTATTCGGCCGAATAGTACGCACTATTCGACCGAATACCGAATAGCAAAAAAGGGGCCGAATAGGCCGAATACCGAATAGTTGCCGAATATTCGTGGCATCTTTAGTGGGAACATGTCATGACATGTAATGTCAAATATTCTGACATTGAAGTCAGTATCAGATCATGGTCAGTCGACTTTGATATTCTGCGATCACATGTTGGTACGTTTTGTTTTAATTATGTGCTCTACTCCTTAAAAAAATAATGCATCCAATTGTTATGCCGACAATTAACCCTTTAACCGAGTCCCTTTAACATTCCTTGATCCAATAACAAATCCACGAGCCTCATAAAAACAAACAGCCGAATACAAATAATCCGATCCCAGTAAGACGTCGACTCAAACAAATTATTTGACATAATATCGTTAATTACAAACCCTCTTTTGTAACCGAGGGTAGGGTAATTAGGTTGGGATGTTCTGAATGGGCCCTTTTTCTGCTCGTTACGGCTGAGACAAAGGGGCAAAGAAGTAAACAGACCGTATTCGGAGAGTTTGTATTAAACTTGACAATGAGAGTTCGACTTTAATTCGATTACCGGGTCGACGGTTCCATGGAGCGCCGTGAATGCACGGATTTGTGCTTTGAATTTTACTTTCAGCACTGTTTTATTCTAATCCTTGGTCTTAATGCGCTGGAGCTAACTAAGTACAGTATGAGAGTTCAGTCCAAATGATATTGTAAAAAGTATAGGCTAGTTTTTTATAGTACACAGCAAAAGCAATCTGGTTCATTTACTATCGGCAGCAATAAAAAACGAATTAACATCGACCCCTACGTTAAAATGAAATTAGGGTGCGACCGCACCGCCGCTTAAAAAACGGTGACGTTACGGAATCGCAACAAAAGGTATGAAGAAACGGTGAGAAAACGTGACGGATACGACACGTCATTGCGTAAACGCGGCGGTTTGGTCGCACCCTTACATTTTAAATTTACCGTGAGCTTTTCGGTGAAGGAAAACATCGTGAGGAAACCGGACCAATCCCAATAAGGCTTAGTTACCCTTCTGGGTTGGAAGGTCAGATGGCAGTCGCTTCTGTAAAAACTACTCCAAATCTTGGGCTACTCCAAATCTTGGGGTTAGGTTGTCAAAGCGGACCCCAGGCTCCCTGAGCCGGGGCAAATGCCGGGAAAAACGCTAGGAAGATGATGGTATAGAGCAGTGTTTCCCAACCTGTGGTCCGCGGACCCCTGGGGGTCCGCGAGTATTATGTATGGGGGTCCGCGGTGTCATCTCTGGACCATAAGTAAATGCTAATAAGTCTCGTATTTTTGTATCTGTAATGACTAAAATAAATACCTAATCCGATTTTTTTTGCTGTTTATTTTATTAAGGGGGTCCGTGAAAGCTGTGCTTGATTACCTAGGGGTCCGTGGCTGAAAAAGGTTGGGAAACGCTGGTATAGAGAACAAGGTATTGACGTATGTCAAGCCTTCTCAGTGAACAACCTTAGCATTGCCTCTGATGCCTACTGACTCATGAGGCACGAAGACGCCCCACCTTTTAATTGCAGCCCCATTGTTCCGGTTCATTTGATCCTCTATCTCAATAGCACAATCATAATAACAAGCTTAGCGGCTTCGCGGCCAAGGCGGGGTATTATGACGAAGCTGACATTTTAGAGAAAGACATATTTTAGTTTTTAAGTCCGCTACCGAACAATAGCTCATTCGAAGAAGCTTTAATTAAAGTATCGGTATTGCACTATCCACGGCAGCTATTGCACTGAGGCACTTACTCGTACTAGTATTAAGAAACAGACTCATTAAAAAATAGTCTTGCGACTGTTAGCTGTAAGCGATACCCCGAATAAAGGCAATGTTTTCACGCAAAAAATAAAACAACTTATCCTAAACGCCCTAAACCGCGCAAAAAGTTTCGATTGCAATTTTGTCACAAAATAATAACACTCGAAATTAGAGTAGCGAGTGATGCTCCGCCGTCATGCGCACTCTTTCCCTGACAATCCCAACAACAACTTGCCCCTAATTGTGTTTGCGATTCCTTTAGAAAGCTCTTTTGACTCCACTCCAATTGTGAAAACTCGTTTTGAAACGACGTTAAATACGACCGAATTTCAGATAATTAACTGAGATTACGCTCTTTCAGCAAATAATTCGCTTTTGTTGCAGAAAATTTGAAGGAAAGCTAATGTTGACACAATTTTTAATTGTTATAGGCAATTGTTAATTAAGACCGGGTTTTCAATGGTGGGCGGGAAAGTTTGGAGTTGGTATGTGACGTATCCTGTTGTACTTTCAAAAACTAATTTTTAACAAAACATTTAACGTTTGCTCTGAGGCCATTGTGTAACGTATAATTGTTTAAATATTTTATACATATATTATCCTGATCTTGTTACCTATTATGGGAAATAAATAATAAATGTTATTGTGATTTCGATTGCGTTAGGCTTTTTAGCTCTATCTTATTTTTATTAAAGAAAACCAAATGACAACCACATCTTATGTCATCCTCGTTTACTAGTGGATCCGTGCCCCCGCAAAATATCCACATAATTTAGTTAAACTCACTGTCATTATTTATTTATTTATAAGCCTTTTTTATTCCGAATTCGCTACAATTTCAGTAAGTACATGTTGTTGTTGTTGTTATTGTTGTTTATTTATTTTTTATTTATTAAATTGTCGCTTAATTCGGCGTGCCTCGTGGCATAGGCCTCCTCCGTGTATTGGAGGGTTTGGGCTATAGTTCCCACGCGCGCCCAGTGCGGATTGGGAACTTAACACACACCATTGAATTTCTTCGCAGATGTGTGCAGGTTTCCTCACGATGTTTTCCTTCACCGAAAAGCTCATGGCAAATTACAAATGTAATTTTCGCACATAAATTCCGAAAAACTCAGAGTTGCGAGCCCGGGATTTGAGCCCACGACGCTCTGCTTGGGAGGCCACAGGTCAAACCACTAGGCTACCACGGCTTTAAGAGTTTTTAATGATTCACGGTTAAGTTCATTCGAAATATTATAAACGGGACGGGAACGGGATGTGTGTGTGTGTGGGGGGTGTGTGTGGGATGTGTGTGTGGGGACGGGGTGTGTGTGATGTGATATCGGGAGCTCAATAAAGGTAATCGCGGTTCACATCCCGTTTATAATATTTCGTACCACGGCTTTTACTCTCTCGACTGTCATTATTAAATCAATAGTAATAGTAACGCAAAAACGGCTCCACCGCCGCGCGAAAATCCAATCGAGTTACTTAAAGCCGATGCAAATTCGGAAAAATCTATTATAATCTGCATCGCACACCGCTGGACGCTCTTTTCATGCGATGCCTTTTGTTGGCGGATTCAATTAAGTTTACACCGGTGCCGAGGTCAGTTAATAAAAACCGAAGCCTACAAAAATTGGTGCGTAAATCAAATTCAATAAAGTGCAGGACAATGGGGCGGCGGGTTAACGGAAAATGACGCCGGCAAACAATGACGCGCGGCAATCAATCCGCGCCGTCGCGGGCGCAGTTTGTTTTATAATTGGCTGCATTTATTGCCAGTGCCGGTAATGATGATGACCAAGATGGCTGCAAGCGTTGACAGTGAAGGACGTAAGCAAATTTGCACGTAATGTACTACACACTAAGTCTTGTCTAGGGACTCACTGGTTGTCAAAAAAGCTCATATATCCAAATTTAAAAGCATGAGTTTAGGTGTACCAAAGTCAACATTCAAGTATCTAAATACAACGAAATGATGATGATGATGATGATGAATGATAATGATGAGTTTCTATGACTCACACTGTAATGTGTAATATACATGATGTGGATGTACTAATTAAATAAATAAATGTAATGCAAGACAAAATGTTTGCGCTTTACCAAACACTACGCCACGGAAATAATTTGAAAAAGGTACTTACACGAGTTGTATTTTATTTCTACAAACAGCTATAAGTAACAAAATGCGATTCTCATTTTATCACTATAGCCTCTTACAGTAAATAATTGAACAGCTAAAAACAAGTGAGCATCACCCGGTCCCTCGCACCTTATTCCGGCACTGACTGAGTCACCCTTTACTTAGCATTCTCGGCCACCTCCGAATTAATCGCCCAAGAGCCGCTCTCTATTAAAGTTTCTTCGCAACTTCTTTAAGGGGCTTAACTCCCATAAAACTCCGGAGATAATGTTAAACATTCATTTAAGTGCACGAGGTCCGCTCAACTTCCGAATCGTCGTATAAATCTTCTAATTCTTCGAGCGTTTAATATTCATATCAGTCTTCGGTGCGATGGAGTTCCCAACTCCGCCGGTGGTGGGAATTTGCACATATTAGAGAATGATAATATACACCGGTAGTCTGGTGGCAGTAAATTCATCTAACTTAGTTTTAGTTTTAACTAATAAATTTATAAATAAATATGTTTTGCTTTCTTTTAATTTGTTTTAAATCGTAGGTACTTCGTACATTTTGTCACATCAGCCCATAGGGCAAAAACGAATTAAACAAATGAATCAATACACTACACATTTCTTGAATTGTTGAAATATATTTAATGAATGAAATATAATACTGTTGGATATTCTTTGGCCTACTAAAGTACCACAAACTGCTCAATATCAGCGCTGAACACAATCGAAGCCATTTAGCTACTGATGGTTACAGTTAAAATATAATCTTGACATTAAATGTTCCGTTCAACCGTCCACAAATTTCAATTCCACTCCATGCCTTTACAGGCTTTCAAAGCGGACAATTTTCATATTAAGAGTACTATAAAATAAAAGTTAAACGTCGTCGCGACCCCGTCGCTATTCGGTCTGGATACGTCCCGTGGGGCGGGAAACGGCTTGCGACCGCCGAGCAAAGGACTGTTTCAACTTAGTCGACTTATAACGGCCTCAGCAACTTGAATATTTAGTTTATTTGGAAATTGAGGACTTAAATATAGATCAAAAGTACCAAATGCTGGCCGATTTAACCATTCCAAAGTTGCTATTTGTCACAAAATTATATTAATTTAGTTGGTACGGGCACTGGTAATTGGTAATGCAGTGAGTGGCCAAGCGTGGAATGCTCCTTATTAAGTTGCACACATTCATTCTGCAACTCACTACAAAACACTAAAAGAGTATTGATTACTAGACAAAGTAGCTGTTACTGACAATGGTAGCCGCTAAGAGTTTTCAATGATTCACGGTTAAGTTCATTCGAAATATTATAAACGGGACGTCAATGGGATGGGGTGGGCAATAAAGGTAATCGCGGTTCACATCCCGTTTATAATATTTCGAATGGTAGCCGCAATGCTTTCGCGAATAAATATGTTTTCGGTCAGCACGATTACATTGACCAGTTTATAAAGCAACCGCCAAAAGCACCCAAATATTTATGAAGAGAGTATAAAATCCCACAAAACAAAAATCTTTAAATAAACGGGTACATGCATCTCTTAATGTAAAAGAACAAAAGAAACAAAAAAAAAACACGGAAGGATAGTCAATGACGGTGTAAAGCAATTGCGGGAAGCCGCCAAAACACGTAGCTCGTTCATTCGGGTCGTTACAACTGGACCAATATTTACAGACACCGTCTACCCCGACAGTTTAATGGCAAGTAAAGCCACTGAGGAAGAATGAGGAGTATTAACAGAGTTCACGTTAAATTGGACGTGTAATAACTGTCTGAGCAAGTCGTTCTGACGTCGCCACATCAGCGGTTCGGGTGCAATCTTTGCAACCATTTGTGGGCAATTTCACAATGTTACTGTACCATCCGTGAACGGACTAACATGCACTTCCTTAAAAGAGTTTAGGTAACTCCTTTAATGTCCAAAAAGAGTTACGAGGAAGATTTACGGAATCTGCGACCGAAACATAAAGACATAAATAACCCACTTAATGAATAATGCATTTATCTTATTTAAAACAGAAAAGATGCGGAGCGAGCCGAAGCACCACGCCCGCCCAAGCCGTGTTCCCGTTTGCCGTAAATATCCGAAATAAATCGCGTTCTTTATATTTCAAGTACATTTATCAAAGCTTTAAGGCTGTTAATACTCACTTTTAAACACCCCTACATGAATAATTAGATGTTACCGGGATTTACCCTGCTCCGTTATCTGTAAAACACGCGTTTTAAATTTGCAAACTCATTCTTTTCGCTTTATTGGGGATAATACGTCTTGGCTTGGATGCGATTCTGATTAATGCCTCGGAGTGAAGTTGGCGCAACTTTGTCAGAGATAGCGGAGAAAAATAAAGGGACGTGACTCGACTAATTCCCTTTTTACGACGGCGAGAGTAAAAGAGTAATTTCACTTTTTAAATTATGTTAAACGATCCAAAGAGGTTGACATCACTCGTTTTTTAATCCGAGCCATAACAGGATCCGGCAGGAAAATAGAAAAAAAAAGAAAAATAGAATTCTTCTTACAAATGCTTGTCAGTCGCGCTGATACTTTGTAACGTCAATTTATATAACATTATTTTTGGATGATTTAGAAAATATGCAAAGTGGACTTTTTGCTGTTATTTTCTTGGGTACGTCTGCAGTCAATCCATTGTTGAAATTCAAGCGAAAATAACCTTTCATGTTCTAACAAATATTTTCAATACTTTTTCAGTATTAAACTTGAGTGCTGCAGTTTTGGGCGAGGATGTTATCAAAAGAGGAACGCATAGTTTCATGGTAAGTCTTAACTTGGTTGTAGGTAATCTATCATGGAAGACCATCTAAGAAATGTATATTTGTACTTTGCGGATTGTGTTATTTGTCAAATTTATTAAATAAGCAACTCTAAGCATTATCTTAGCTTTAATGCAAAATTTACTAATGCGTGAGGCGAAATTAGACTTGGCTGTTGACATATAACTTTCTGCATAGGAAAATATCAAATGAATCAAGAAATTTTACTCTAGTAGTGTCATTTAGAAATTAAATTTGTAACGGTAAAACGTAAAAAGTAAACATTAAAATCAAGAAGTAAAATTTCTTGATTCATTTGATATTTTCCTATCATTTGAAAAACAGCGCCTTCTCTCGTCCCTGGTGAGCAGTACATGTTCCACGGGAGTTTGTAATTGTGTCGTACAGACACATCATTCAAACAGAGGACGCTTAGCGACAAATATTCGCATAGTAACAAGGTCACGTTTGTGACAGTTGGTAACAGATAGAAAAATTCGGAGGCTTACTCACCTGCTATGGGTGGTGTAGGGGTATAGCACGCGTCACGGAATAACGAGGACCCGGGTTCGATTCCCGGCCATAGCTTTACTTTTACCTGCTATGGGTGGTATAAGGGTATAGCACGCGTACGGAATGACGAGGACCCGGGTTCGATTCCCGGCCATAGCTTTACTTTTCGCTTTGATAAACAATAACTGTAGATACACAGTCGCGCTCCCGAAAATCTCCGAACCAAATGAGCTCCAATTTAATAAAATTGGCTTAATTTTTTCTCAGAACGTTGTTGTCAATGCCAGCGTAACGATGCCCACGTGTGTCTTCAAATAGTGCAAAAATCCCTCGCAAAAACGGAACAAATCTGATGGAATATCATACTTTCAGTGAATATCTGTTGTTTTTTCTATTAAATTCTAAGAATCGGAGAGAAATATTAATCTAAATTAATTTTAAAACCATTTCTAAATTGCTAATTTTTGCCAGAATTCGACAACATTGACATAATGCCTTGTCTTTGTCACACGCACAGGAAAGCTTATCAGTAAAACGAAACAGATAAACAACAGAACATAGAACAAAAGTGTAGTGGAGTTGCCATCACCCTATTTTTTATTTCTAGAATCTTATGTGCTTGTGTGTGAAGCTTTGATTTCCTGGATGTGTATACGTAAGTCATGTATGTGTGATTTAGTTTTAGACTTATTTACTCATCAACAAAAATTACATAAAAACAAACATGCATGTCACCAATATAAGTATTTCTTTTGAGATCGTCAAAAATTAATAATAATAAGAGCATGTTTACCGCTATCCCTCGGGAATTATGCAACTTTCCGGAATACAAAGTAGCCTATTTGTTAATCTAGGGTACCAGCTATCTCCGTTCCAAATTTTATCAAAATCCGTCAAGTCGTATCAGCGCGAAGAAGGAACAAACGTACACACTCACATTGTCACATCCATCCATCCTCATAAACTTTCGCATTTATAATATTAGTAGGATATAGATCGTATCTCGAAAACGGTAAACATTTGGTTTGGAGTAAAGAAAATTAGCTTTAAGATTATCTAAATGACTTCCCCATTTATCCTGTAAAGAATTGGCGTTAACATTAATTTCACCCTGTTTTTTATTGCATTAATTGTCAAAAACTTTTAAAAAATAAAGTCCTCTCCGAAAGTCCGAATGCATTCTTTGTTCAACAACATAATTTCGTCCGACAAAGCAACTTCAAACTCGTCAAAGCATCGCCTTCAATGTAACAAGTGGAATTAATCCCTCTGCCGTTTCTGATAAGGCTTACATTCATATCCGAGTTTAAACCAAACGTGTGTGAAATTGTCAAGTTTAGCTGTCAAGGTGTCAAGCGTTTTGGAGTTTTGCCGCTACCGAAATTCGACTGTAATGCAGTAAAGACTAGGTTCCAATTTCGTCACGTATTCTTTCAATTCGTCTGTGTGGTGGGATTACTTTTCTCTACGCACACGTAGATATATTTTTAACTGTGGAGTAGCGAAATTCAACTGTAATTAAGTAAAGACTAGGATCAAATTTCGTCACTTATTCTCTTAATTACTTTGTGTAGGTGATGATTTTATTTGTTACGCAAACAAATAAATAGTTCGGACATTTTTTGAAGGGGATTTTGTATGGCACTGTGTATCTACAGTTATTGTTTATCAAAGACTTTTCGGATTTTTCTATGTGTTCTAATTTTCAGTGTCGTTTAGAAATGAACTTTCTGCATATCAATCCAATTTATGATTCCTCTTTTATAACTATACCATGCACTTGAAACTTAATCTCGTTATAATCTTAAAAATAACAAGTCCAAAAAGTTCTGTCGTCACTATTATTTCTTATTGAAGAGTTATTTTGTTGTCTTTTGTAAGCTTTGTATAAATATTTTCCAGGCATACCTGTACTATCAAGACGAGACAGTCGTCGACGGGACTGGCGCGAGATTCCTCCAAGCAGGCGTCCTCATTCGACCGAATCTCCTCATATCATCGTCTCTCGTCTCCTCCATCTCTGAGGACCCTCTCAGCAAGACACTGGTGGCTCGACTAGGCGCCATCCACATTGATGCTAACTTCTCGTTAAATGAAGATGAAGATGAACAGGACCTAGAGGTAATTTTTTTTATCAAACAGCCGGAAAACGAGCAGGCGGGTCACCGCCGTCCACGGACACCTACACCTAATATTATGTTCCTTGACCATTTTGCAACTACTAATTATGCAAACTCTCATCATGAATCTAAAGCCACGGTAGACCGATTTACCTGTCTCTGACGCAGAGTGGGTGTAGTTTCGGGACTATAGGTACTCATCTCTTGACTTTTTTATAATTTATTTGCAAAGTGTCATCTGAACAGTGTGATTAACTGAAAATAACTCTTCTACTTCATTTTACATATGGCTTCATTATTAGCATTGTTTAGAATTTTATTTGTCAATTTCAATTTAGAAGGATCTACACACTAGCAAAAAAGTATAAAGGTAGGTGTCGCCAATTTTTATACAGAGCGTCGTGCGTAGTAATTTAAAGCGAAGGTAACACCAGATTAATGTGAGAACCAACAAACAAACGTATTGACGACTACAAAGCATGTTGCTGAACATTCGTGAATTACTAATTATAGAACCAGTGCAGTTTCCTTGGGTTATCGATCAACGAGTTCAGCACAAAAGTCGCGGGCAACAGATGGTAGAAAAATGTTCACTTCTTAAACCATTTCAAATTTCCAGGTTATCCAAATAATCCTCCCTCGCGAGCACAATCTCACACACTGGTGGGCGAGCGACATCTGCATACTGAAGACCCTGCAGCCATTTAAGACATCGTCAGCTGTACACTTCACAAAACTATCAACGAGGCGCGACTTCAAGGACATGACCTGCAACATACTTGTTTTCAAAGTAATACACTAGCTCTTGAGAGACTACACAACTAATGTAATACAATTTAGACAGAAAAACTAACATTATAGGCACCGTCTTTTGTTTTTAAAATCTTACATGGGCCTATTTTTGAAAGCACATCACTCGTAAGTGATTAAAATAGTTTGGTTTTGAAATACCTACCAGTAGTGATAAAAAATTACGGCTATTCTTATCTTGTCTGATAACTAAAAATGTACACATCTGAATGGTATTTTTAAGTGACATGCTTTTCACACATCAAGCAATATATATATATAAAATAATGAGGAATTATACACTCAGGGACATATTTAGCGGAACACAAAAAAAAGTGTAGCAGACTATTTTTATTTTTTTCTGGTCACGCATTGAGTATGCGTTTTGCTACCTTTTTTTGTGTTTCGCTAAATATGTCCCTGAGTGTAGCTTCCTTCAAATAGTTTCTACCCTAATAATTATAAAAAAAGGAAAAATAGTTTAGTACTACTGACCACATGATACCTCACTCGTGATGAATTGAAAATGCACGTACGCTCATACGGGAAGGTGCTCACCTTCACTCACTTTAACACTCTTTTAAAATCCACAGAAAATAAATTTGCCTTCGACAGTGTATGGTTTGTTCCTTACTCGACTGTCCGTGGAAATGCTGCCGCCGTCCACAGAAAACTGCGGAGAACAATTCAACGAGAATACAATGACCTGTGCCACTGACCCTCAAAGTATGAGTGAAGAGAAGCCGGCAGCAGATTTTTGCCAGGTACGCTTACAACCATGGAATGCCTTTATTTAGACAATAGGTTTTTCTACACTGACGAGCAAAAATAAAGTCGCCTTCCGTACAAAGTTGTGTTAAAAATGACCCGTTATTTTTGCCCGTGAGTATAGATGCTACGACAAACGATTATTGGCAGGGCTACATGGCAATGATATAATTTTCGAAAGCGCTGATAGAATCAAAAAGAACGAGTTGTTATTTACTATTTTTAAACCCTAACGCAAAAAGAGGGGCGTTATTAGTTTCCATCACTATTTTGATTCCCTTTCCGCCTATACGCCCACAATCATGCTAAACGTGGCATGTAAAGAAAAAAAGAAAGAAAGAAAGAAGACAATTATTCATTTTGCAAGACACACAAATATAAGAACATACACACAATTTTATAGAAAAGAAACGACAACAAAAAAAACACAGACATGAAAATTAGATCATCAGCGCATGCATGCTTGGGCATGTCTTGTTACCTTAGGCCCTGTCTGCCATTGTAAGGGATAAAGACGTGATTTATGTATGTATGTAAGTATAAGTATGACGTCGATGTCTCTCTGTGTGTGTATCTTTCTGTGGCATCGTAACTCTCAAACGGATGGACCGATTTCGATACGGTTACTTTGATTCGAAAGCTAATTTCCTTGTGGTGGTTCTTAGCTCTGTTTTTGGCATAAAATTGAATTATTTTTTATTTAATACGTATGATTACTCGTTTAATGCGGGGGTTTTTTTTTAAATTTAAGTTTAATGTTATTTTTGCGATTCTTTAACACCTTACTATTTGGGCGCGCTTTATAAAAAATAAAGAAACATTTCAGCTAAAAAAAAATCAGCTAAATTTCTCATCCGTCAGACGCGTTAGTACTCCGATTTCACGCTATCATTTTATTATTCTAGGGTAATAGTGGCGGTCCCTTGATGTGCGATGACAACGTGATGGCTTTACAAACTTACATCAATGGAAACTGCAACCCTCCCCACCTTTACCAACTCCTTGCTCCTTGGAAAACCTTTTTGTCTTGCGGCTCGGAGGACAATTGTAACAATAGAGAAAAATGCCCAGACGTTTGCACTGTGATTTTTAAGGACGCTCCTCCTGCTACAGCGATGGTTAACACGACGTCCGTAATTCTAACTGAACCAACAACAACAGAGGTAATTATGCCAAGGTCTGAAGATAAGAAGGTCTCTGACACTTTTACTGATACTATCGCCCCACAGTCGACGGAAGAATTTGTAGTTAACACAACAACTGATGAACCGACTACCTCTACCACCAGTGCTAATACTACTACCCCTACCACTACTACTACTGTTGTTGAAGTTACTCAAACTGAAACTCCTACTGCTACTCCAACTCCTACTGCTACTCCTACTGCTACTTCCAATTCTACTTCTCCTACTACGACTACTACTTCACCAGCGAAGGAAATTGAGAGGTCGTGGCCTCACGAACGAGAGTTTCTTAAGAAGATAGATGAAGATGATATTAAAGTGGAAACAGTGAGGAACCACAAAATAGAAGCGCAACAACAAAAGAAGACAAAGCTTGTTAGTAACGTCGGCGACAAGAACACTTGCGTCGTCCATGGTCTTATTTATAGTGTGTTCTTTATGTGGCTTTGTTTAGTTTAACTTTTTAATGTTCCTTTTTGATGTAATATAGAGTTTGTTAAAATTTTGTTTGCGTTCATTAGACCTTAATAAATTTTGAAAATTGAAATAGTTTAAATCGGTTTCGAGTCGATCCACCTTTTCTTGTCACTCGTTACTATTGTTTCGTTATCTTGGGTCATTCTTAAAACCGTAGGTTTATAGGATTAAAATTTGCCAAACATACGTTTTTGTGGTACGTTTAAGGGACCATCGGTAATGGTCATTTATTAATCATTCTATAAACTTCACTACTTTGGCCCCTCGCTGACGCGACTGAATAACAAGTAGTAGGAGCTGATCAAATGTAAAAACAGTTCTGCGAACCACACTATAAAAACTCAAGAAGTCATAACGCGTAACACTTATATTTATAGTAAAGCCGTAAAGCTTAAATATATTTAACGAGACCTTAAGTCTTCGAAACAAATTACAGGAGGCTTGTAGACTTGCAAGTTAAGTGTACTTAGCCGCGAGTTGCGAAAATGTAAATTGTGTCCCTTGGCGCGATCGCGAACAGGGCTGCCCGCGACGTTTTCCTAATTTTATTAATTAACGTTCCAAGACTCCTTATAGTTGTGACGTTATGTCAATATGTCCGTCCGTCTAAACAATTATAATACATACGTTTAGAATGGGATAAGTTTGGGTGGGTGGCAACCGATGACCCGCAGGTAGAGTAGGTCGCGTGATTTCGCTGGGTAAGGTCCGCGCAAGACCGGTCTTTATGTTGTATCTGAATTTGAACACTCCACCATCTCATCTGCGTGAGAAACCATTACACGGTGCACAGTACAACTGACCCACGGAGTTGTAGGTGTAGGTACGTGTAGGAAGGCTCGTCAGGTTAGGAAGGACCGCATCTTTAAAACCAAAATTGGTTTCACCAGCCATTTTCGCTCTCACCTCCGGAGCTACCAGGGTTCGCCGTCGACGGATACGTCAAGGACGACATGATGATGAGAGGCCATTGGTCAAACCACTGGGCGATCATGACTATAGTATAGGTAGGTATTTAATGGTGTATTTCGTCGGGGTCGTTAGCAACCCTGCCCACGCCAGGCTGCAAGGATTAGAGACAACGGCGCCGCCACCCGATATGCTAATCACAATTACCGCTGCCCGCCGAATTAGCTACGGATCCGATATTTTAAACAACCTCCACGGGAGTTCTTGCGGATATTATTTAATGGAGCTCGTGTAAATAAATGGGTTCGAGATAGGGTTATTTATATTTACTTGTTACCTCGGTTCATAGACAAGAAGCGTGCAATCAAGGGAGTAAGAAGTACTACAGGACGAGCAAAACCAATTTAAGCCGGGTACTCATCTGCGAGCTGCAATGTGGCAACAGGTACGATACAGTAATTAAAAACCGTAGTGTGTGTGGTATTTGGTTATTGTAACGCCTAACAGTTACGGTTACAGCTTGCAAATGAGTAAGTAAGTAAGTAATGCTTTATTGTACAAATATAAAGAAACAGATACAAAAGAAAGAGATAGACAAATCAAGATATGAGTACCCAGCTAAAAAAAAAAAAAACAGATCCTACTAAGGAGAGGTTAGAAAAATGAAGAAGACATTTAAATTTTAATTTTAATATAGAACTACCGTGAGGCTCAGACATATTAGGCCTTTTCCGACGTAATAAAACGTGAGTTATCCGGTTGTTTACATTAATATTTAAATTTATTTTTTAATTTGTTTAAAGCTTTATTAGCGTCTTTTTTCTGAATGATTATAACCCTCCTTCTGGCGCAGTCGGGTAATTACAATAGTCCACAGTTTTTGCGTGTAACTGAGCCTCTAGTGTAAGTTTTCCCATATAAAAACGTCTCGAACGCGTTGACGTAAACGTCTCAATTACTATGGAAGAATTAGCAGCGCCACTTGCGGATCGAAACGGCAACAAACTGTTCCCATAGTATTTGACATTTTTAACGCAAACGCGGTCGAGACGTATTTTATGACCTAAAACCTACACTAAGCATACTGTATATCGAATAAACGACATGAACATGAAAACCTAAACTAATAGGTATATTTACATAGATACTTTATTAAGCCGACAATCTGCATACCGACAAGCAACGAGCCAGAATAAGCCGTGAAAGACTCGTCGGTAAATACTTAAGCAAATTTGCAAGTTCGAGTTCCCGACACTTCGAGCCACCAGACTTTAAAACTCCCTAAGAACCCTAGTGTTTACTTTAGCTGCTTACGTGGTCTTTGTTATTGTATTAAACAGGCTTTAGGTACTTGATGGTTAGATGTTTAACCATCCATGAGAATAAGGAAGATAATTATGCTAAGAACCAACTTTTAAAGCATTTTTTGGTCAGTTTTATTCGGATATTATTGAACCTTTTCAAGTGCTAGTGGCAGTGCAAGGTTCATCCGGATCTCTACCACCTTCTTTTTTTTTATGTGAATAGGAAGGAAAACGAGCAAGTGGATCACCTGATGGTAAGCGATCACCACTGCCCATAGACACCCACAACCCCGGAGGGATTGCAGATGCGTTGCCAACCTAGAGGACTTAGATGAAATGCCTATTGTGCCCGTAATTTCCCCGGCTGTCTTACTCTCCACACCGGAACACAGCAGTGCAAGCACTGCTGCTTAGCGGCAGGATTAGCGAGTAAGATGGTGGTAGCGATCCGGACGGACCTTGCACAAAGCCCTACCACCCGTCCGTTCATCCTCGTCAATCCTGCCGCCATTTAATTAGCAGTGCTTGCAATGCTCATGTTCGTTTACCATTTGCTCGTTTTCCCACCTTATTTCATACAAACATGAATTATAAAAATAACCGACATCGTAAACTTTCAATTGTATTCATTGCAGTTTGCAGTGTTAAATTCGCTGTTTTCCAAGTTTTTATTTTTTTCATACATTTCCAATTAACCCTCATTACTATTAATTCACGATTATGCTTTTTTTTTTTTTTTTTTGTGGGAGTGGAGAATACTCATGTATACTGCCAGGCCGGTCCTGACAGCATGCCCGACTCATCTGGGAATTGCTCACCAGACGCCTACGGACTAAACTCCACTCCCTGTAGGGTGTTTACTCCGAGACGCTCCGCGCTTCTGGTTTACACTTTGCGTCCGGATGTGTAGTTGTGAAGTTGTGTTTTGCTTTGATGATGTGAACTAAACTGTACTATTTGTGTACAGAATGCGTGAGCGTGCGTGATCTCATACTCATTGCCACACGACAAGGCGTAGTTTTTCTGACTTCACCGTTGTTCACGAAGTTCTTCTTTTTATGTTTATTCGATCAACGGAACTGATAAGTGAAATTCTCAAAAATTCACATTATCTTGCACTATACTTCATTTAATTCAGGATGAGAAACCACAATAATATTATAATTGCGTCTCGTGAACTGTAATCTCTTTACGATTTGTACTACATTAACAATTGACGCCACGCAAATAAAGTGGCATTAAAACAATTTTATTTTGCGGCTGCCAAACTATTGTACTGTACTGTTTGCTAGGTAAGAAATAGTTGACCAGCCGCAATATAATGTTATTGTGGTTTCTCATTCTAAATTAAATGAAGTATTATATAATATGGTTCACCAAAACTTGCGAACGCATTTGACGGTGCTTGTGCCATAATTGAATGAAGTTTTCTTTCCCAAGTCGCCGAGCGCGCTGAATCCAAATGTATCTTAATACGACTGGATGTGTTTAAATTCTGAAAAGGGAGCGCATCGGAAAACTGTTATGCATATTTTAAATTTAAATTTACTTTAAACTTAGGGTTACCGCTTGCGACGTAAGTCTTTTGGGTCTCTGTTTTGTTATAAGCAAAGGTAGTGAATGTAGATGGAGTGCTTGAATGATTGTTTTATTTACATAAGGCTTGAACCACACTTCAACAAAATAATTACATGATTGCTTTTTATTTAACTAGGTACCTGCCATATAACCTAACTAGGTAGGTAGATTATCAAAATTTTAATTTAGATGAAAATAATAATTAAGTAAAAAGTAATATCTTTATCTCTATAAGTAGGTACCTACTTATAGAGATAAAGATATTACTTTTTACTTAATTATTATTTAATTATTCGTGCACATGTGAAGGCTATCCGCCTCTGGCACCCAAGCTTCTATTAATCAATCATCTGTCTTTATCTGTCCCTTTGACATTTGCCTTTGTCAGACACAGACAAAAGATTATTTAGTTCTAACCAGATGTAACATTTATTAAATAAGGGATTAATTCTTTGCCAAGTTATTATTTTCATCTTTCCTATTTTATAAACATCTTTTGAATTTACGCCTGTGAAAATAATTAAATTAGGTAAATCCCATAATATATTTAAAAAATATGTTGAATTTTAAAATGCAAGTTTAAAAACGAAAACTTATCAAACCCAATTTTTCAAAAGTAAATTTTATTCAGTAGTATTTTAACGTCTTCTGTATTTTTATGAAATTGTAAAATGACCTGTAACGTGGTAACCCTAGTTGGAAAGTCATGACCGGTGGCGTCGAATGAGAACTCCGAATATCTCTTTACGAACTTTAGAATGTTTTATGATATTCAGCGGACGTGATAACGATAAATTCACGAATAACCACTCAATTGAAACGAAATTTAAAACATACGCTCGTATGAATTCACAAAGTGAAAAATTATTTACCTCGACGCCTTCGTTTTTCATCATAGCAAACAATCACAGGTAAAAACTTTTATCCATATTTAAGAAGGAACCTCACAAATAATGGTTACAGTAGCCAAGTACACCCTTTTTTAGTGTTAAGTACTTGACCAAAGATTATCATCAAAGTTTTGTACAATTTGAAGTCAATCGAATGTGTGTATGTAATAATCCGCTGCAGATTTATTAATAAGCAAGTTACCTACAAGTAAAGATAGTAATATATAGCTACAAGTAGGGGTGTATAAAAAACAGTGAACAAGGTCAACGTCTTTCACAGCAATTTTCATTACTCCTCTAAATCGCACTTTGCTAAAGGCCAGTCTGTCCAAAAAGTTGAAAAGGTTCTACGTATCCCTAAAAAAGACAACAACAAATCCCAACTCTGTTAATAGACACAACAGGAAATGAGTTAACAAACAAAAGGAATTAATCCAACAATCTCATAAAAAGAAATAAGCAGTTAATAAAACTTTTAATAATTAAAACTCAAATAAAAATAGGAGCCTTGGGGGTAATGAGGACCAGCTTAAGAGGATCTTCCTCTCTCCCTTTGGTTTGTACACAAACGCAATGTAACGGACGCTTTAGTATTTGTTAAGGGGTGTCTGTGTTCCTGGTTGGTTTTAGGGTACCGTTTTGCCGGATGTGCCCCTAGTCGGGGGGTAAAGAACTGACAACTGTCGTTAACTGGTCCTGACTGAGTATAAAGGAGTGTAAACAGGGAAAAAATCGTAAAAATAATCGACTGGCAATATTTTTTCATGCGAAAAGTGGGCTAAGGGCTGGGACGCTAGAGTTATCTGGTAATGACGCTTTTCAGTTCTGTTGTTTCTTGTGATTAGCTGTGCAAATAAAAGTGGATGTACCTATTTGTTTTTTTTTTGTCCAAATTAAGATTATCTCTAATCTAAAGTCGTCTGTGAAGTTACCCTTGTATTACATTGTGGCTAGCCAGCGTTATCAGATTTCAAAGAGGTGAAAACAAATTCGCATTGTTAAATACAATGCAATGATACTAAACCATGATTGAATTTGGATTCACATAAACTTATATAGCTACGAGTTGTGCTTTCTTTCGCTAATACCGCAACAAAGTCTTAACTGATCAGTTCAAGTTAGACAAGTCTATTTTCCACGTTCGTTGCCCGAACTAAGTGCCAGCAACAACTAATAAATTGCCCGACAGATTGCGGGTATCTCAGTCAACAAAAACGCTTACAATTCCATTGTCTTTTAAACTTTTACTTCGCTTCGAATAGATACGGGAGTCGGAACTGTTCTGGATTTGTTGGTGGTCAGAGTTAGGTTCGAAAACACATTCATCATTCGTTTACCGTGTTACTCGTACTGATGTTCTTTATGTATCAATAGTTGAAAAAAGAACGTGAAGCTTCTTTAGTTTCGAAAGCTACCTACTTAAATTATGTGGACAGTCCTTCTTATTAACTCATTTAGGTATGCAGAAATTCCCGTAGCTTAGTGACTTAATAATCTCAAACAACGTAAAAATACCCGAGCGAAACAATATCCTACAAGTGATCGTAAAAACGGCAATATGGAATCATCAAATCCGCCGACACGGCCTGTAGGCAATTTTCAATCTCTTTCCCATTTGTGACAGTAATAAAGCACCCGGGGAAAGTCAACAATCAATTTTGTATTTCAATTTATTCCCAACCATCCTAGTTCGTGCGGTGATAAGAAAAAGAAAAACGCGTTCATTGAAAACGGAAATTATTGCAAGAAGCCATCAGTGGTGTGCGCCGGCTTCCTACGCTGTTTTCTTTTATTTTTTTCGTTTTTTCGTCGAACGATTTCACAGTTTTGATTTGTGGGCCGTCGCGTCGGCCGGTGCCATTTTTCACTCGCCTCATTGTGTAGTTCACGCTCGAGGAGCTCGCCTGTAAAGGTTTGTTCACGCGTCACGCCTTTATTTGTGATCGCTCCATTTGAATATTCTGTGCTTTGACACGGATGCTTTCATCACCTTTGTCTATCGCTCTGTCTCAGTTGTTAGCCTTTTGTCGGCTTCTGTTGCGGCAATTTTGGTTCTTCGAATCGTGAGCTCAATAAAAATTAGTACTTGCCGAAAACGCCGTGCGGAACATGGAGCGTTGCGTTATTTGCGTAGTCATGTTTTGGTATAGGTACCTACTTAAATTCTTAACGTTTCGTTCAATTTCAATTACTGATTGATTTCATCGCGATTATTAGAACTACTAAACCAAACTTAGTCGCGACAAACAAACAATGTCCAGCGGTCCTACATCAATAATGAATAAGCAAACCCAATGCAAATTTCCGTTGTTTGTATTGCAAACAGTGTTGTTTCTTAATCTAGCTAAGCCGGCTTGTGCCGCGATAGCGTGCAATTATGTTTGCGGCCGAAATTAAAGATGACATCGATAACAATTCTATCAGGTTGCGTTGGCGACAATGAAGGCGGGCGAAGTCGGGAAATGGAGATGATTTTTCTCCTCTTTACACGTCCGCCCCGTGCGTAGCGTCAGTAGAAACAATAACAGTGTCAATAAAAAAAAATACCAAGCAATTCCCTGTGTTACATCCGACATTTTAAGCCACAAAAAAGTACCTACTTAATGAGGGTCTGTAAACCGCAAAGTGACGTCGGGCTCAAGCTAAGCCTCACCGTGCTATGTGCAACCACACTTCTTCACAAACTAGTTAAGCTGCGCACACGCATACGAGGCAAGGCGTAGTTTATACAGGCCTCACCTTGCCATTCGTGGAACTCCATTTGTTCTTTTTATTTAGTACCTACCTGAAAGTACTGACAATATCGACTTATACTACGTTCAAGCAAGTGTTAACTTTTAAATCGTACACTATGTACATTCGTGGTAGTGTTCAAGTTAATCTAACAAGTATTTAATTTAATCTGAAAATAGTACTGGTACTTTCTTCTTTTCAGTAAAAAAATATTCTCAGCCTAAAATTGAGACTTAAACTTCAAACCTGCTTTCTAAAATACCAAACTATTTTTAAGTTTGCACTATCAGTTCTGCTGTCGCTACGCCGCGCCGGTAGTAGCGCACTTCTCAGGTGCTATCACTGACTGCTACAATGCGGTGGTCGACATCTTTATGGCCCGATATGGGATCTGCCATCACTCGACGTCCCCCGAAATAGGACCTTTTCAAATTTCCGCTCACCTCCACCCGTGATAACATTTTTGCCTTTCATTGAGTTTATTGTACATTTTGAGGAAATTAGTAACCCTGACCTAAGAATGGCAAGAATGGGAAAAACGAGACGTTGTTTATTGTATGTCTAATTTCCTCTTTAACCCCCACAGGCAAAATGTTGAGGGTGTTGTTGTACGTTGGTGTTTTTCTTATTCTTCATGTGTGTGAGTGTAGAGGTGTGTGTATTATGCCAATATACGACTAATTAGGCTGTTCCAGTTATTTTTACCTGTATTAATTAGTTATCTTTACTGACTCCGATAGGTAGGTAGGTCTGAGTAATGTACCTATCTGGACCCCGTTTCATAAAGCTACAATTACAATTTACAAGCGGAAGTCTCTATCTAACACATAGGGTCAGAAAGAGACTTCCGCTTGTAAATTGTAACTTAGAGCTTTATGAAATAGGGCACAGCTCTAACTTTTCTAGTTGTATTTAGTTACTATTTTATTTTCAGTAACGTTCAAATAGTCAAAACTAGTCAGATGCAAAGAAATGGATTCAAATTACTTAGTACATGAGATTATTTCATCACTTCTTTATTTATTTATTTTATTTATTTAATGTTTATAACTTATATTGTGTCTTCTGTGGCTGACATAATTGTCAGATATTATATATGTCTACATTGGGAACGGACTTATGTGCTAAATTGCAGCTTACTAGGTCTTTAGAATGTGGGCTGAGTGTTGATAAGGTACTGGGATAAAATTAGTCAGTCAGTCATTGAGTACTTTTCTCTGTATGATCTTTAAGATGCGAGTAAAACTGTTTTAAAAATGTACTAGGTAAGTACATAGTAAGTGATCATTATTTTTCCTAGCATTGTAACATTCAATATATTAACATACGTTAATATACAAAGTGTCTGTATCGTGGTGAACAATATTGTGTAAATTCGTTCAAAGAAAATGCTTTATACCCTTTCGTTGGCTTCATGCCGTTGTTTCTTTTATTCAGTCAACTTATAGGGGTTCAGCGGTTTTTTATTGCTTGCTCAATAAACTCATACATCTCAACAACGACTGGGGATGTTGACTTTTGTTTGGTGGGTGACTACAATCTTCCCGATATACGTTGGACACAGTCATCCAATAGAAGTGAACTCTTACCAACGATTGAGAATCAGAACCAGTGTGCTGGCATAATATTAAATACAGTAAATATGTTGGGATTAAAGCAGTATAATGCGATTAGAAATAAGAATGGCAGAACACTGGATTTGATAATTTACTCAAAGGATTGTACAGTTGATGAGCCAGACGTGGTTATTTCAAACGTAGACAGACATCACCCTCCCTTGCAGTTCACTGTAAAATTGAGAAGACCTCCTACGATCACAACTAATTCAATACCTAAATATAATTTCCCTAAAGCCGATTATGAGGACATCGTAGCAAAAATGAGAGACATCGACTGGGACTCTCAGCTTCACCACTTATTGCCTGTGGATGCGGTTGACAGATTCTATGAACTTCTGTATGATGTTATTGATGGTTGTGTGCCCCTAAAATACAATAAAAGCGCTAAATTCCCTAAGTGGTTCTCGCAGCCATTAAAGAGTTCCCTGAGAAGAAAAGTTAAGGTTTGGCGCCGGTGGAAAACGTATGGCTCACTAACTGATTACTCGGAGTACTCTTTGCTTAGAAAGCGCTGCAAAATCTTGGTAACGGATTGTTTCAACACATATATAGAAAACACAGAGAAATCCATTCCTAAAAACATCAAAGCATTTTGGTCATATGTTTCGGCCCTTAAAAAGACATCATCAGACTATCCAGCCACGATGTTTTACGGCCAAGTTTCTTCTAATTCACCAGAGGATGCGGCAGAATTATTTTCTGACTTTTTCAAAGCAGTGTTTGAGCCGGGGGAGGATATTCACAGTACTAACTTGGATGACTTGCCTATGTCCGACCACGTTGAGACAATATCAAATATTTATGTAAGTAAACACGAAATCTTGAGGAAGATTAAAGGTGTTGATATAAATAAGGGGGCGGGGCCGGATAGGATAAGTCCATATTTTATTAAAAATTCCGCGCCAGGGTTAGTTGATCCGTTGTATATTATCTTCAACAAATGCCTCAGAGCGGGTACTGTACCAACGTGTTGGAAGTTATCATATATAACACCAATACATAAATCAGGTTCGAAGGCACACGTGTCGAATTACAGACCAGTCTCGGTACAGTCGTGTATCCCAAAAATATTCGAAGGATTGATACACGACGTTATCTATCCGAAAGTAGAACGAACATTGATACCTGAACAACATGGATTTGTGAAGAAGAAATCAACAACCACAAATCTTATGTTGTATTCTAATTTATTGTTTGAGGCAATGGACAAAAGGGAACAGACAGATGTAATTTTTACAGATTTTCGAAAGGCGTTTGATAAAGTTGACCATCTATTACTTATTAAAAAACTTGCATTTAATGGTATTCGTGGTGACCTCCTCCGTTGGTTTGTTTCTTATCTGACGAATAGAACACAGGTAGTGGTAATAAACGGATTTAGATCAAATCTGTCAGAGGTAACATCAGGCGTCATTCAAGGCTCGAAGTTGGGCCCTTTGCTGTATATTCTTTTTATCAATGATATCAAATCATGTTTTAAAACAAGTAGATTTTTGATGTTTGCAGACGATTTAAAGATTTACAACATAGTTAAGAGTATTGATGATTGTAGAAACCTTCAAGAAGATGTAGATGCCTTTTATGAGTACTGCATAAGGAACAAGTTACAATTGGCAGCTGATAAATGTATGCAAATGTCTTTTACAAAGAATAAAAGTAGGATGGTAGATTTTAAGTATGATATTGGAGATAACTGTATAAATAAAGTATCTTCGGCTCGCGATCTGGGTATAGTTTTTGATGATAAACTTCATTTCGATAAACACATAGAAAAAACAGTATCAAAAGGATATCAGATGTTAGGATTCATAACAAGAACGGCAAGGGTCTTTAAAAAGGCAAACACATACTTGTTACTTTACAAAGCATTAGTCAGGCCGCGGCTTGAGTATGCGTCAGTCATATGGAGTCCTCTGTATGCAAAATATTCACACTCAATAGAAATGGTCCAAAAGAAATTTTTACGTATAATGCATAGGCGATTGACCGGATCGAAAATATCATACCGTATGTTGTTGAAGCGGTACAAAATGCAATCGTTGTCCGTCAGACGGAAAATGGCAGACGCCGTAGCTCTATATAAAATATGTAGGGGGGAGTACAACAGTGCTGAACTACTGCAACACATTAGGTTTAGGGTCCCCGCGCGCTGCACATCCCGCTCGGCCGCCCTGTTCGCCGTGCCGCTGTCCAGCAGCAAGGCAGGCGTGCGCGCACCGCTACGGCGCATGTGTACCGCCTACAATAAGTCCCTCGTCTCGGTCGATATATTTAACACATCAGTAACTCAATATAAAAGCCAGTTAGTTAATACAATTAAGGAAGAAATAGATTAGCATGCATACCTATTAAAAGAATTAAGAAAATGTTTATGGTTAAGATCACATTGATCAGTGTTAGATGAGTTCTTTAGCATGGAAATATTTAGTAGTTTAAGTTAAGTTTCACTTTCGTTTGTTCGGTTTGAGGCACACACAGTGCCGACTAGCGTAAAAATTATGTACTTATCTGAAGTTCTTAGTGAGAACTGTTGAGGAGGTAGATGCATGTTTATTTGGAATAGTTAAGTTAAGATCATGAAGTTATTGTATACATCTATTTCTGTTTGTTCTCCAAATAAAACAATAAAACAAAAACAATAAAACTTGGAAAAGCGGGCCAATTTACGTGTTCAGGAATTTGAGGAATGGCACTTGAACTGAGGCTTTACGTCTTAATTCAATACGGCCAGAGTGACAGAAAATGTTTTGAAACTAATTCTAGGCTAAATTTAGCTAATTTTAAGTCATTTTAACTCTACGTAATTTCATGTACCCAGGTATAATTAATTATACATATTTAAACATATTAAGAAGATTTAAATACGTACTGTTTACTTAGGTACCTATTGTGCCTTTTTAATAGTACTTACTTAAGTTTAATAGGTAATGGCGTCTAGATAAACGCCGACTGGAAGTTAAGTACTTAATTGAAATTAGAACTTATGGTTCTACTCTTTATTAGTTAGAATTAATTGAATGGCTATACTTTTACAGATTAATATTCAGATATTTCTGCACAACTTGGCCGCTTGGTATCTAGAAGATACCTACTTACATTATCACAGGTATTAATGGTGTCCGTATCCAATTAAAAGTAATGAGGAGTCAGGGTTCATAATAAAAGGAAAAGATAGTAATTTCGAACAAAGTTTTAATGAGCTACATCTTTGGTCGTATCATTGGTTACATAGAAACCGGACACACTTATTGAACAAAATGTGTTGCAAATACATCATCCTCAAGTGCAATATCTCAAGAATAGGAATGCATGAGAATAACTACAATAAATGCATAAAATATAAAAATTATAGAAAAATCAGTACGTACATACTAAAGAAACAATTTTCGTTTGAACTAGAAGAATTATTTTTATTATACACATATTTGACGCTTTATCTATTTAATAATGACCAATTTACTAAAGTACAATAATCTACTTACTGTAAATACTTTATTTACATAAATAATACAAACATTTTAACAATGTTCATAGTAGAGATAGTAAACTTAACAGTTAATATACAATATAGGTACAAAACGAAATAACAAAGAAGCAATTTAAAGAAAACTAATTTGTGGCTTTGCCAAGAAATTTCGTTCGTTAATTTTATGAATATACGTTAAATTGTTTAAAGCTAACAAATATTCATAAAACTAATTTTCGCAAATATAAAATAGGGAAACTTAATTATTTGATCGTAAATATTACTGTTTAAATTTGGGTTTCATTTTGCTTGTATGGCACTAAAGGTACATAGACAATTAAAAGAGATTTAATTAAGTACCTAGATTATTTACATTAACTTCGACATGATAGAGCTACTAAATTACAAACTTTGATCCTCCCACATTCACCAGTCTTTAAAATTTCGAGATTCAGATGACAGTAAAAATTAAAGGTAAAGTGCTGTCACAGAGTAGGCAAATTTTAGAAATGCAGGGTGTTGTATTTTTTTAGTTCAAATAGTTCAATTCAACCAGAGAATTTTTGTATGTAATATTAAGAGCTCATTGTACAAACATTCTACTAAATGACAAAACTTTAGCTACTGAAATTTCATTCCGGATACAATTATTCGCTACATTGATGATTTTAAGGTTTCTGATGCCTTCTATAACACAGATGACAAATTTCAAATCTTTAGTATAAAATAGCTACACTAATTTCAACAGTACCTGCTTGAGATCAACATAACTCATTATTAAAAGAAACAAAAATAAATAATGTATCGTTAAATTTCGTAATGAACTCTTTGAAATCCAGAGTAATGACAGTATCCGATTGTTCTTAAGCTAATAAATGAGTCAACACCGACTTAAATTTGGCTTTTACTTTGCTTTTAGTACATTTAATTTACAATGAATTTTGCCGTCATAATTGTTAAGCACAGCGAGCAACTATGAACTGTCTATATTAATCTCTTTCCAATAGACTAATAAGTTTTTTAAATGAGTGTTTAGTATTCCTCAATTATTTTTACACAGCTGCTGATTACTGACAAAGAATTATAACGTTATTTTAAGTTACTGCGAGTTAGATGTTTGTTTCTTTCCTGGTTAATCAAAATTCACTAACACCCACGTTTTTTTAATATTCACACCGTAATATCCAAGCTCTGGTATTCCCGTCATTGTTACGCAATAGTTCAAACTAGTCCTTATGGATTCATGGAGTAGCGATTTCACTTAGTTCAAATTAGTCCACGCGATAAACACTTTATTGCGCAGAAGTCCAAACCAGTGCGCATAATTTCGTGTCGTAGCAAATTTGTTCAAATTTATTAGTTCACTTAGTTCAATACCACATGCGTTGGCGAAGTAACAAATTTATTAAGTCCACTTAGTTTAAACTAGTCCACGTGTTCGCGGAGTAGCAAATTTGTTCTAAATTCCACATAGTCCATTAGTTTTGGTACTTAGCGTACGGATGAGCTGCGTCTCACGCGCGATAGTCTCAGCTGGGCGCGGAGAGGCCGAGGGGCTTGAGGTGCGGGGGAGGCGCAAAGGAGGCGGGGGAGGAGCCCGACATGTTGTTGTTGAGGTCCCCGGAGCGAGCTGAGCCGTTCATCAGCCCCATCGCGTTGCTGGTCTGCTGGCAATAGCATACAGTTCATAATTTGGCTTAGGTGATATACAGTAAGAGGCAAATCACAGTCTTGGTACCTTGGTCACAAATAAATGTCAGACGGCATGCCAATGCACAGTAAAATGATACCCAACTGCTGACATTTGCTGTCTATTACTCTAGTTTTGAGTCGCTTGCGTAGTCCAGAGTTCAGAGTTAAATCTGGGATATAGATGAGAGTTCCATACATTTTGACACCACTTAACTTTAGGTTATTTAGAAGTTATACAATGAACTCTAGACCGTGCAAGCCCTTACAAAAATGTAGATGGAAGTTAGTTTTCCCTTTCACAGAGTTGATAAATTCCACTTAGGACCTCTCTACGAAAAATCGTCACATGACAAAAACTTTATTACACTTCCAGTGCAATTATTTAGTAAAAGTTAGTCTATTTACCGGTGGGGGCGGTAAATGCGTGGTCTGCCTCTTCAAATGCGCAAGCGGCGGCGGATTATACGCCATATTGGCGAACACCAGCCGCTCCTCATAGTCGTACTCGCAGAGTATCTTGTTCTCGCACAAGTAAAAGCGGTCGCCGACGCAGAATCTAAAACAACAAGATAAAATAAGTAAGTAATCAAAGTTACATTGTGCTACGGAACCACGGAGTGTCGTACTGGTTAGGGCTCGTCCAGAAATCATGTGATCATTTGGCCTACTTTAAACCCGCCCCCCCCTCCCGTGATTATAATGCTACCCACTCCCCTCCCATTCAAGATCACGTGTATTTTTCGGACTTAGTATGAATTAAGTTAGTTAATTAAATTAGAACACAGCTACAACTTAATTTTTTTCGTTCCTTTTTGATTTTCCTGCTGCGTAAAAAATTACACGTGATGTGTTCTTGGGCACCCCCCTCCCCCATCGTGACCATTCGTGATATTTTCTGAATATGCTATCAACATCAGTTCTAATGTCAAATTCTACGCGGACGAAGTCGCGGGCAGAAGCTAGTCATTTACAAAGGGGCGCATATAAAAAATTTAGCCCATTTTGAATACGATATAAGCAAGAAACTACTACTAAAATAACTAGCTGATTTCCACCGCGCTCAAACAATAATTGTAACAACGAACGTATCTACACGTAAATACTCTAAAAAGTTCCACTTTACGTAAACTCCAATTACCGTAATACTGATACCAATCAGTTTCTGTAACTAAACGCTGTTTGTGTTAATTGTTAAGCGCCTAATTAGCGTGTAGGTAGATCTATCGCAAAACGTAATAGTGACACTTCAATTAGGGACTGCTATAAGGCGCTGATCGAATTTCATTGGATGGATTAGATTAGATCAAGAGTCAAGTTGACAATTTCGCTTTTGTTGCTTGGCAATCTTCGCCGTTATTTTTCAACGACGGACTCGTACACATTCGACAGACTACTGTTTACAGACAATCCAAACAAGCAGTCATAGAAACCCCATACAAATAATGGCAGAACAAGAAATTACTGGCATCAAGGCACTCAAAAACTTAAAACTAATTAACATTTCGATTATGTCTCAAAGTAACGGTGACATTACGTCTTCTGTAGTTATGTAAGTATACATACCAACACGTCTTGTTATGCGTAAAAGTTAGTCTGATACAATTATACCGAGTGGGCAGGGTGCAAGCATATCCAATTAGTGAGAATCCGTACCGCATAGCGTCTTAGAGTTCAGTAGGTAAGTATACCTACCTGCATTATTAAGGCCTCGTTTCGTGAAAACGCTCAGCGAACTAAACGAGGATTGTTTAGCAGTTCAAAATCTAATCGTGAATATCATTACTTTGATGAAAGGGCCGGAAGGCAGCCACTATAAAACTTCTAAGGAATAAAATTTAGTATCGCGAGTGGAAAGGTCAGCGCCGCGCGCGTCGCGCGATAGCGTCACGCGAGCGCGCATCCCTCAATGTGGCAAACAAAAGGTATCCTTCGAGTCGCCAGTGGCCGCCCGGCCCGGAACCGGCGCCGATAACGCCGACCTTATCTCCCCTCCGCGCCCCCCACGTCTTCCAACCGCACCCCCGCATCTCCGAACACCCTACCAACTCTTTTGTTTCACTTGTCACAAAAATTAAGCGCAATAGCTCGGCTACAAATGTCTCTTTTTTAAGGGGCCAATTTCCACCGCAACTCAGTCGATTTCGCCGCTCTTAATTAACTTTATTTCCTGTTCTCCCCGTTGCCGACTTTTGTTTTTGGGAGTTGTCCCTTTTTATTTTGCTATTTTTTGTCTGCAGCGCGTAATGGAAAAGATGTAGAACGAAATTTTAATGACTGGCTGCAAGTTAAAAGCTTTGTGCGAGGCGCTATTGTGTCGTGGCGGCAGCGCGCGAAGTTTGACGTTTAGGAAGCGGACGCGGCTATTGAATGTTTCTCTCAGTACCTAGTGAAACAAAAGCGTTTAGGGTTGTTGAGGGGCCATAGATATGAGGACGGCAGAAAATGCAACAGTTGAAGGTTGGCAGAGGTGCCGGAAAGTTGCAGGAGGAAGCCGTATCTGCGCCGTGGCTGCAGTCCGCAGTGCGAGACCGGCGCCCCGATGCGGTGCGAGCCGCTGCGCGCGGCTTCCGCCGCGGGCTCGCCGCCAGATTGCTACTAAATTATTTAGCCGTTTAGCGATATTCACCCGTGATATCTGCCGTCCGCCCGCTCGATCGGACAGCCCGCAAATTGGATTCAGATTTCTGCCGGCGTGGAAATTGATTTGTACGTGATATTTAATAGTTCGAGCTTCAGGTTGCAGCGTACACATACGTAAACATTTGATTTCATATATTCGCACGGTATTTACGTTTCAAAATTTGATAACAGTTCATATTTTATTAAAAACGCAACCCATTTACTTAAACGGTTCATGCAACTCGAGAGCGCTTGGATAAATATATAATTTGGCGAAAATGCCGCGCAAGATTACCCGAGCACGGGGAAGGTCCACAAGTGACATATAAACCATTCAAAGCGGCTCCAATCTGCGCGACCTTTCTATTATTTAAGCGGACGCAGTCCGGCGAAGATTGCCGTTTCGGCGCCTTGGTGCAGGCGGGTCGGTACCCGGACAGGCGTCACATAAAGTCAACAAGCTATTTGGGGAGGATTCACTGCACGTCGCCGCAACATTATGTCTTAGCTGCAACTTTGTACTGTAATTGGTCTGCATTAATATCATCTATCATTGCGGACATAATGAATAAATTAGGTTTTTTCAAGGCTGAACCGGGCTCGCGATTATATGAAACAAGGATCACTTTCTTATCACTAAGCTTTAGTATTAAATTAAGTCTCTATTATAAAGTTTTGCTAAAGGGTATGTTTGGCTGAATAATTTTTCTATTGCATTTCGGGAAAGAAATACTTAATAAATATACCTATTTAAAAAGCAGATAAAATAATTCCAGTATACGATTTCATTTCATGTTAGGTATTAGATAATTTACTCTGCTAAAAAGTCATTACAACAGTGATGGACACCATCTTCTCATCATTATTTTAGGTAAAAAAAGTAAAACGTTAAAGAAATTCCGTTTTTAAAATAACTTTACTTCCATAACTATAATTTGATTTTAATAGCAAAACTTAATGCCTAAAACCAATAGGATATAAACTGCAGCAAACACCAGCTGTAACTAAGTTCATACAGCACACGTATTCAATCAGGAACTAAATCGCGACCCAATGTCGTGTAGCAAAACGACCCGAAAGCACTTCAAATATTTTCTTCCTGCATGTAGGTTTATTATGTAGCGGAAAATTTAATCGCGCTCTTTGTTTGCCGTCCGTGAGATGAATAAACCATATAACTTCTCGCCGCACGATACCACCGTCCTTTTCACACTTGGCATTGTTTGTAATGTTTTGTCCCTTTCGGAAAAGAAAAGTCCCAGACCGGACTTGTATTCAATATAGGAGTCCCCGCTCAATTTTCACGGCTACCACGTTTGACATGAGAGAACGAAATGAACAGCGGGTGCCGTGGAAGTGTGAATACCATTTTTTATTGAATACCCGAGGACGCGGGCGGATAGTTTGATCTTGTTTGTTGGCTGCACGAACTGATTACAATCATGGCTTGAAATATCGTTTACCCTAATGCTTTTAAGTATTTCTAGGATTATCTTATCGAACAGCTAAAGATCATTGAAGAATAGTTTTACTACGAGTTACAAATACTAATTAAAAGTAATAATTTCGTCAAAACTCCTGACACCAGTAGGCATATTGTCTAACTCGCTCGCAATCGCCATCGTGTTCATTTTGACAGTTCTTGTATGAATGTGACAGCTAGCTGATTCCGATACCAATAGTCAGCCCATACATGAACTGTCAAAATGAAAACGATGACGATTGCGAGCGAGTTAGACAATAAGCCTACCGTACTTACAATAATAGAATTGCCTTGATCAAGCACAAAACTTTCTTTTATCTTTCAACTTTCTTATTTAGTTTGACCACGAGGTGTTGTACTTTGTTGAAAAGAACTGACCTGTGATTGCACTGCTGGCAGGCGAAGCACTCGAGGTGGTAGACGTTCGTGCGCGCGCGCATCACCATCTCGAACGCAGGGATCACCTTATTGCACGCTGCGCAGTAGCCCGTGTTGCCAAATAGCCTGGGACCAGAAATTACAAAATGAAATATGAAAAACTAGATAACGAACGACTATAAGTCGAGGACGATCCGACTAGTTCCGATCTTATCGGATGACTTGTTTTCAGGGGTGAGTGTCACATGACATCGGCCCCGCACTAACGTTCTTCGAGCCACTTGACGAAACCACCGTTGTCCGTCCGTCCGTCTGTCAAGACCCTTTTTCTCATGAACGCGTGGAGGTATCAAGCTGAAATTTATATCAAACTAGCTGTTGCCAGCGACTTCGTCTGCAAAGAATTCGTTTATCGCTATCCCGCGGGAATTTTCCGGGATAAAAAGTAGCCTATGGGCTATTCCAGCTTTTTCTCTATCTATGTGCCGAATTTCATCCAGATTCGTTGAGCCGTTCTTGCGTGATTGAGTAACAAACAAACATCCATCCATCCATCCATTCATCCATCCATACTTTCGCATTTATAATATTAGTTAGATACTCAGGTCTACTGTCCCTTGGAGCTGTGAATAAAATCAAACTTCTAAGCCAACGCAATCAAAAGATACAGCCGTTTAGCCACAAATTTCCGCAAATTTTCGAAACTCGCAAGGGAATCAAAACCTATACTACAAGGTACTTCCCGTGAACTTAGGCTTGAAATTTGGTGCGAAGCAACGTCTCATAGCACAGATAAAGGGAAAATTGCGAAAACCGTAAATTTTCTACCGGTTTGTACGGAACCCTCGGTGCGCGAGTCCGACTCGCACTTGGCCGTATTTTCTGTAAATGTCTCACGAGACTTAAAAGTTAGAATGACAATGAAAAATTAAAAGACCCAAACACTCACCTCAGATAGTCCCTCTTGCAGAGTATGAGATTTGCGCGCGTATACAGGGTGTGGCCGACTTCGCCGAGCCGGCAGTCGCAGCAGCCGCACTTCAGGCAATCTTCGTGCCAGAGCTGGTCCAACGCCTTCAGGAGATATCGCTCTGTGATCACCTTGCTGCAGCCAGCACACACCTGAGAATACGACTGCATGAATTACATTGGTACTGTCACTATAGACCGACCGCTTAAATAAGTCCTCGCCCGCGCGGCACAGAGGCGCGGGGTAAGACGACAAAGGGAGAGAGGTGCGGAAAAAGTATTTTCTTTCTAATAAAAGAAATTTTGAATCGGATATGTATACTTTATGAAAAACAGATTAAGATTCTCCTTTCTTGTTTGTTTCCGCCACCTACTTTAATCCTTCCAAATTCATTCCTGTATCTAAAGGGTTCTTTGGTAGAGATCGTTTTCAAGCAATAAGACCTTTACCTGTACCTTTTATTCCGTTCTTTGCCTTTTTTTCATCTCATTGTGTGATTTTGAGTCAGTATTCAATAAAATATTGTTTTTCCTATCTAATCTGATGGAAAGTGTAGATGAAGCCGACGGTGTAACTCACTCATTTAGTAACAGCCTATTCACTCTGGCCTTGAAGACCCCTCGGTTATAAGATATCTGTCCGGAAATGCGGACAGCGGGAGCAAATTCCACTCCTTGGCAGTTCGCATAAGGAAGAATGACGCGAACCGCTTTGTGCGAGCCAATGGAATGCTAACATCATAAGGGTGAAGAAGCACGTTTTGTTGTTTTCGTAGTGTTGTATAAATCATGTGTAATAATAGTTACCTGCGGCTGCGGCTGCTGCGGCTGGCCGTTGGAGGCCTGCGCGGGCGCCGGCAGCGGCGACGCGCGCGCCTCCTTGCTCACCTCCATGGCGAGCATTTGCGCGCCGAGCCCGGGACTCGTGCTCGCCTGCTGCGGGGTACGCCTCTCGCACTGCAACAAAACAAAAAGAAATTAGTTACAGAGGGGCTACTTCGAAGTTAAGTAGGTATTCGAAGTGCGTTTCATGTCGTTCTGCACGCACTCATAGTCATGATTAAGAGATTGAGAGAGACAGTATGCACTTTGAGTTTCGAAGTAGCGGATTACGTTAGCTACTTCGCGCCAATGGGACAATCACTATTTGGCTTTATCGCAAAAACATATGGTTCGCAAATGGTCAGTTAAAAAGCATTTGGCGACAACTCGCCTTGTACTGGAAAGATTACTAGTTGTAAGAGTCCAGATACAGACCCTACAGAAGAGAGAACACAACAATCATTTGACGTCATTCATTTATGAGCTTCATATTTTAATAAGTATTTATTTGAAAATTTGTTTGACTTTTTCGTTGAAAATTATGTAATATACTGTATAATGCTATTAGAAACCTATACCTTATCACGCCTCTTCAACTACCCAGAACAGGAGTACATAATAGAAGTAGCGGCAATCCACGTTATTAAGACGCTAAAAAGTTTTTATCGGTAAAACATTATGTAAATCGAAGAAATCTGAATCCGTGACTACAGTTTAATTTGAACTCAATTCATTATGCCAAAACTTTGTTAGTTTTTGCCGTAAAAATTTCGTTCCAATTCGCAATACAAAACAGTATACAGTTACAGGTTACCGCGATTAAGTCAAGCAATTTGCAAAATCGTTTAAAATTATAACGTTAAACTCTGAACCATGAAATTTGTAGCCTGTCATAATTTCTGTAAAAAATAAGCGCAGCTAGTGAAGCGATTAATTGAGAACGCACAATGAATCGAGATTTGCAACTGCTAATACAGTAAAGGGTCGAAAAAAACTGAGGAGGTAACTAGCCGTGGACATTCGAGGACGATCATAAACAATAGTGCTCGGTGTTCGGGATATTATGTTCCAAATGAAATAAAACAGTGCGATGCTTTTATCGTGCTGCAGGTAACCCTAAAAGGTTCGTGTTGGTGTAATGAACGAGTGCGTATTTTCAATTAAACCGCGCGCTCTGGGCCGCACGTCACCGTTCAATTGCTTGAAAGAATCTCGCTGATGGATTTCGCTCCCCGACCTTTCCACCTAATGTCGCTTATCGTTTTTATTCTGTCAAATTATTTTCGGGCAAAACGAAATCGGGCATTAGAGCCAGTGCCCGAAACAATACCGCCATTGTGCGCCCATGACGAATGGACCAAGTCTTTCCTTTTTGTATGTTTTGGAGAGTGCGACCGATCGGCCCATAAATAATACAGGATACGGATATTGGCCGGAAACATGCACCCTGGCCCAATTTGTGTCAATGACTGTTTACACAGGAAACTATTCTAATTGCATTGTGCCGACATTTAAGTCCAGTCGTCATACTGCTAATTCAACTGTGGTATTGTTATGCTTTAGCGTGTCATTAGCGATTTCTTTTGATTCACGTTCCAGTTACGGACGAAATGTTCCTCAGTTGACATTGCATCTTAAACCTGTTGATGGGAATAAAAACACCAGTAGAGTTAAACAAATATTGACTTTACCATTTCGCGCCTCATTTAACCAGTACCGAGTCGTTTCTGGCATAGCGACCTTTATGAAACGGGACTGTCACTGGGCAAGCTTATCTAATCTACGTACACAAAGTGTTCCAATATGCAAGGCAAGTATTTTATTAATACTTATTGTAAGTTGTTTTTTGTATTCATTGAAACTATATCGAGCTCTGCCGACGTCATGTCAGTACGTAACAGCCCGATGCGATCGAAACGAAATCTCTTGTCGGAGGCAATAGGGCGGTACGGCACGTCCGCGGCATTTTTTCCAAGTTGACAGTTCGTGAAGCCAGCCTTCGTGAATAATTACCGAGCGGTGACAGCGACAGGCCACGCCACTCGGAAAACAACCCGTGGCGAATGCAGCCGCTGAGATTAGACACAGCAAAAGCAAAAAAGATCACGCCTTCCATTAGCACTGACTTCCCAAAATGTCAATACGCACGAATCGGGGAATAGAACTATAAAAACAGACGTCAGTCATTAACGTGACTCCGTTAATCGTGAGACGAGTTTTCAATCACGAATTTACGGTGGGGAGTGCGAGTGCAATCTCGTAAATGGTGCGGAATGAAAATGGGATCGTGCTTCGCGAGATACTGATAGAATAAGTCGAATTAGCGTGTGTTTGCATGGCGGTATAGTGGGTTCCATGGGGCTGGGCGGCAGCGAAGTCGGCTAAATTGAAGGATGCGGGCGCGGGCCGCTGGGACCGGCAGCCGACCAACTGCAACGTTAATGATTAACACTGACGCGGCCTGAGACCAATTATTCTCCCGCCACACTCCAAATTAGAACTATTTTCGCCTATTTGTGGCCAACTTCATAATCAATTACACGTTAAAATTTCACAGTGCTGTTTCGGGAGTTCTGTTTGGATAATCGGAGTTTGTGGTCCCACGGCGCGCTATTACGTGCCACCGTACGGGCCATAAAGGTTTTTGTTGAGCTGCTGCTAAATTTTAATGAACATTCCGAATGCAGTTCTGGTAAACAGCGATGCTGTTCATTAACCTATTAGTGAAAAATATCCTCTAGGGTCTGAGACAGTCCGAGATTATGTTTCAGTTTTGGTTATAAGTTTGTCTATTTTAAACACAATTAGCATTATCTATATTACAAAATACTTGCTGGCACACGTCTGTAGTTAAGTAGCAAAAAATTAGATTGAGTAAATTCTGTAAAGATTCCGTTTCCGTTTTTATTATTATACTAATATAGGCAATAACTTCGATGCCCCACGTAGAACCCTCTCTAATTTCCATCAAAAACAAAACACGGTAGCTATTCAAAATAGCCTATAGCAACGAAGCCTTACCTAATGGAGTACAATGCTAACAAGCCTTGCATGTTGACAAACTGAAACCAAATCAAATGTTCCACGCAGACGAAACACTAATAGGTTTGAGTGCACTCTGCTAATCATAATTCATCAGCGAGATTAAAGAATAAGCGGCGCGACGGGGAGATCTGTCCCTTCTCCCCTCCCCTCCTCACCCATCTCGTGTGGGAGAGTAACAATATGATTGCCACACCTGCGGAAACGGCTAAAGTAACGAGACGAGGAGCTAAATTATTCAGCCAACTACTATCGCAGTGGATACGGCTCTGCACTTTTTTTAGAATTTTCACCTTTTTTTTTATTTCTCTTTTATTCATTTTCTTTTTTCTATTTCATATCTGATAAAGATTGCCGGAAACCATGGGCATGGGCCATGGTGGGCAGCACAAAACCCTTCGTCGTGAAGGGAATGCCTTATGTCCAGCATTGGACGTCTTCTGTCGAATATGAAGAATCCTAAGTAGAGTCAGTGTCCAAATACTTAATGTAGTTGTTTTGTACATAGGTACCTTTAAATGCACAATCGATATTATCTATTTTAAACTTTGCTAACGTATTTCGCAATAATATTTTTACTCTTCTCACTAAGCGATGAATTGTGGTTTCATTCTAATGATTGCTTACAAAATACAATGGTTACCTAGTATTCCCAGAAGAAAAACTGACTTAATTCTGACTCTTGAATATTCATCGATGCTAAAATTACCAATGCTGGAACATTTATCTTCTTAACAGTCTACTTTTTACTAATTAAGATAATAACACTAATTAAGTCGTAATATTCACATTTACTCTATGGAAGTACCCTATTATTATTAATGCGATTAACACTGCGCACTAATGAGTGCTCTAGGGGGATATAAAAAATCTTAACGACCTTGATAGTTTTGATCACAGCTACGGTTGTATTTAAATCTCTTTGTGTACGTGTAAAGGGAATTAATGCACGTAAAAACGAAGTAGAGTAAACATCCGTGTGCGCCACGTCGGCAGCTCTTATTTAGCAGATTGCTTTCCTTTAAGTTGTTCTTTAATCTAGCGATGGCCGGCGCGGCGTTCGCTTCACTCCCTCCGCATCTCCATACCCGGCCATGTGTCTAACGGAAAACAAAAGAAATCTCCAAGAAACAAAAAGCAAAAGAATTCACGGTTACATTTACACTTTATACCACGCGTCATTAACTACGACATCGCAGCACCGCGACGAACGTAATTACCGCCGTAGCATCATAAAGCTTGGCTTTGCTTTTGTATAACGTAACGTATAATTAAAGAATATTGATCAAAGCTTCGCGGGTGACGCTAATTCAAACTAAAATGTCACTAGCATTATCACTCGTTCGCTGGCAACGAAAACCGCGAGCTCGACGTGAAATTTCGTTAATACCGACCCATATTGGATTACTGGCACCCGCCCGCCGCAATAATATAACGCAATTCAAACATTAATAGGCTCAAACACAATCACGGATGGCCGCATAATCGAGTTAGCTGCTATTCGGTTAAACCCCTATCGCGTAATCTGCCCCATTGTCTGACAGTCGAGGCGGCGATCATGAGGGCCGATTATTGTGGCAGTTTCGTGTTTATTGTTTTCAGGTGTCTCCCGTTCCGAGGCTCCTGAAGGAGCGGCACAATGGCCTACTACTCCTATCGCCGGCGCATACCATCTCCCGCAATCATCTTAACGGTTATTGTAAACCGCCCCAAATCAAAGCGTTAAACCCGGAAACGTTTCAAACAATCCAAGAACTGACCAAGCTACGAGATATAAAATAAAGTTATCCAGATAAACAAACGCGCGCGGCCGGGAAGTGATACTCAGGTGGATACGCTGAAGTTAAAAGTTTCATCTCAGTTAGATGCAAGTGAAGGAACAAATAAGTAGATAGCACTGTCAAAACTGCCAAAAACAAAACTATAAAGTTTGCCATAACGGGTAGATATCGCTTTATCTATTTGCGATGTCGAACTCAATTTAGCTCGAAGTGAACTCATCTTCTACATATAACTCGACTGGGAATCCTCACATGGCTGCCTTCAGGTGTACCCTCGCGCGCCTCGCCTCTTGTAGGTATTTGTACTTGACTTAGTACCTGCAAGGATTTATATCGGTTTTGAAATAGTGAACCGTTAAAAACAACTTTTTTAATTCCATCATAATTAAATTAACGCAATGGGAACTCTTTAATTAACTATGAAAGTAGTAATTACTTAAGCATACCAACATTGACGAGTTAATTAAAACTTGTATCTTAATTGCTTTGACCAAGTTACAATATCAATTTAATGTGTAATTCTATTAGCGCGTAAGTGGATTATATGGCCCGGCTGTGTCTATTTTACATCGGACTGTCGATAAAATCGAGAGTGTTTTACGATTACTAAAAAGATATGCGAGTGTAAGAAGGATAACGATGTAATATTATAGCTGATTTTGCTGATGTTTTATGCCTCTATTAAAACAAACGTCTCGTATTAATTATGAGACGCGGCGCAGTCGCATCCCCCGATCGTAAAGAATTCATAGCTGCTGTAAAATGTTCCAAATCGTTGTCGTGATAATTTATGAAGCATGTTCATGGATCAATTTATAGCGATATCTCTATTTCTGTGTCACATATCAAAGGGTATTCTCCTACTTACTTTACGAGATGTACTCTCTAATAAAGTGAAATGTGTGTAAATATTTTGTCATGAATATAACGGACAAAGTAATATTATAATTAACCAAGAATCTAAAAACGTGAAGGAAATAATCCGGCATGATTCATTAGGAGCGCTGAGGCAAGCAATAATCAGTTGCAGGACAAAGCTTATTACTTCCAAGTAGAATATCAATTTGCAAGATGAGAGCAAGACTTAATTAGTAAACGGCCCGCGCGGCGAGGGGCAAAGTGAATTAAGTCAACTCAGGGCCTATTACGTGAAGTGAGTTATAAAATAAACCCGCGCACAACTTCATACATTACCAGCCGATAACCAGACGAGACTTCCGAGACACAAACCAGTCCCTTTTAGTGAAATTGAAAACTTTTTCTGTAACTCATAACGCGACCACGGCCACGACACCGCTCCTTTTAAATCAATTGACTTTTATAATTAACTTACGCCGTTATTGGAGTGCACGAGCGTGGATCAATTAAAATTCAATCGAGATGTAAATCTACTGTTAATGCAGCGAGCTCTGTAACAAGTTTAGCTCTAAGGAGGTAATTGCTCAGTTAATAAGCGCTTTCTTAGGTTCGGAGGCTGCATAAGCAAATTTAATTACGCTCGCTGTTTTTTTTTTTTAATTTCATTTAAAATTCATTTGTTTCACCTTACTTATACTACATTCATTCTTATTTGTAAACTGGCGTTGTAACTAAAATAAACCATTAATAAGGAATAAAATTATTGAAACCATTGAACTCTATTATTTATCAATGTAGGATCTTGAAGGATTTTTAAAAGCTTAAAGTGAATTACCTACTCCATTAAAAAATATACTGAAGTGGGCTAACCAGGGTGGTCCCGGAATCGTATGTCAATTCTGACATTCTGCAGTCCCCCGAACTAATGCAATGAGCCCCTACCGGGGCGCGCCACTCACCTATCTAATTCTTATAAAACATTTATTAGATTAGACAAAAGCTATCGAGGCTATGATTTATTTATATGCTCTTATTGGATTGCTATCCTTTACACGATGGGACAATTATGGGTAGTGCACTTGACGCTGATCAATAGATTTAAAAGTTACTGGCCGGATATAAAAGTGTAAGCTGACAGTTTTTTTTTTTGTATCGGCCATTGTAAATCCATGTTTCAGTTTTAATGCGTCGATATTTTAAAACTCTGTCACTAAATGTGGCGAAAAATCAATATAACATCTCAAACCTGTCACTAATTGAAAATAGAATTCAATTTCATAGTGTAGTGCAGAGCCAGACGGCGGGGTTTTGGCTTCGACCGATACATACCGAAATAACCTAATCAAATGTGACCCATTAGTAAAATATTTGTGGCGAGTCATTCAATTATACATTCATTCATTTGCGGCCCATCGAGTGGCGTCCATTACATTTAATTATCATTTATTAAATTAGACGGCCTCTTTGCTGATTACTTGAACACTCTTCCAGAGTACCTTCGACATTGGGGGAAAGAGGATTCAATGACGCATTTTTTCACTTTGTTTACCATCAGATCTGATATAAAGCATCCTTGTAATAACAGACGCAGTACAAATGTTTTGTATAGGGCACAATGACTTAATGTTGTTTAAAATAAAACCATTAACAAAAGCTGTGTTTACATAACGATCTTATTGTAAAATATTAATGAATGAACTCGGCGGTCTATCGAATGACTTCCTGTCTGACACGATAACACTTATGCCTTGAGACCACACAAAAACATAATTTCGAATTCTCAATGGATTAATTATTGTTTGGAATATTGGGATATGTAATTTAAGTAAAGCACTACGTGACAGTCATCTTTCGTTTTACAATTGTGAGCGATGCGCCGCTTGCTTTTGTTTTTATAAGCCAATTATTTCGCGGTTTATTTCGTCTGTGTAAAACTGAAATGAGAACGGTTGAAGAGTCATAGTTTATTTTCGAGATTGCCTACGTGCAGTGGTCGAAAAAGTGTACCTAATATTATTTTTCAATTCTCATACAAAGGTGGTCGGCGTGCGGCGGCAAATTGGTTGTATTGTCAATTTGGGCAGTGCGTGCCGGGGCGCAGATGAAATGTTTATTTTCAATTTCCGCCATTTTCCTGCAGCGTCCGCCGCAGGATTAGGCTGCGAAACAACTACACTATCGCTGATAGTTTTCGGAACCCTAAACGCGTTTAGACGGTTGCTTTTTAAAAGAGTAAAAGTTTTTTTTACTCAGCGTGGAATTTTATACATAATTGCGATTTACTAAAATAAGATTCATGGGATACTCACACACATATTACTTATTAGTCGAGTATGCCCGACAGGTTCCAAATTTCGAATCAATCTGTAGTTTTTTTCTACATCAAGAACAACGATGTTAAAGCGTACTTCGACAAATACGTGAATGATCCGTGCATCTTACTTTAATAATTATGTTCGTTTCCTGTGTCTCAGGTACTTTTAATATCAAAGGTAGAGATTTATACTTGTTTTAGCAGAAAATACCATTTCATTTGCAATTGATCTGATACGTAAACTTTGGCGGGTAATTATTATAATAAAGGAATAAATAAATCTGCTAATTCGCTAGGTAGGGGTGCAATGTGAACCTACGTCATATTTTATTCTATTTATTATTTAACTTTTTAATTAATATTTTTCTTAATTTAATTACCTACTTGCAATAAGGTGTTTTTTAGGGTTCCGTACCTCAAAAGGAAAAAACGGAACCCTTATAGGATCACTTTGTTGTCCGTCCGTCCGTCCGTCCGTCCGTCTGTCAAGACCCTTTTTCTTAGGAACAATATGTATGTATGTCTATATAATATCAATGACCAATATAATGTGACCCCACACTGCGTACATTTTGCTTTAGAGCAGGGCTCTGCTTACACTGGTTTATAGATATAAATAAAATAAATAAATATCTTGGGACAATTGACACCAATACATAAATATAAAATATAATAGTAAAAAAAAAAAAAAAAGCCGTGGTAGCCTAGTGGTTTGACCTGTGGCCTTTCAAGCAGAGCGTCGTGGGTTCAAATCCCGGGCTCGCACCTCTGAGTTTTTCGGAATTTATGTGCGAAAATTACATTTGTAATTTGCCATGAGTTTTTCGGTGAAGGAAAACATCGTGAGGAAACCTGCACACATCTGCGAAGAAATTCAATGGTGTGTGTAAGTTCCCAATCCGCACTGGGCGCGCGTGGGAACTATAGCCCAAACCCTCCAATACACGGAGGAGGCCTATGCCATGAGGCACGCCGAATTACGCGACAATTTAATACATAAACGACAATAACAACATGTACTTACTGAAATTGTGGCGAATTCGGAATAAAAAGGCTTATAAATAAATAAAAATTTATAGATAATGATACGGAACCCTCGGTGCGCGAGTCCGACTTGCACTTGGCCGGTTTTATCTCAATGTTAGAACTTTACAGAATATTTTTCTGGTATTAGAAAAGTGAAAAAAGAAGAGTCAGAAGAAAACCTTTATAATTTTTTAAGAAATATAATATTATCATAGCGCGATTATTTAATCCAATTCGTTCAGGAATTTGAGGGTATGAGTAAGTATTTATATAGGTATATCTAACGCAGTATTTTTCTACAAATCAAATTAGGTATACTTAGCCAGTTTTCTACAAGCCAGTAATAGAACTTTTAAAAATCAGGTTTATTTTCTTGCGCTTAGCAATTTTCGGCCAGTGCCACGCTGTTAGTATTTCATTTCTCAATTTAAAATACACGTCATAAATTTACTTCTCTGTTGTCAACGGGATTATTATATCCGGCCAATACAATATCAACGGTTACGGTCAGCGAGCGAACATTCGAACATTAACTTTTCAGTAAGTCGTAATTTCATGTCAAAGTATTTTTAAACTGACTTTATAAATTACTTAAGTAGTAATATTAATATGAAAATAAACTTTTTTGAAAAGTTAGTATCAATTACAATGTGGTATCGTTCTCATTCGCAAATCATTTGAAGTTAATCTGATAGGCCAAGACAAAATGTTAACATTAAAAGCTGAAACGATTTATGTCGGCAACTAAAGTTTGGTCTTAAGGTCATTTCTTATTCATTGGCACTTATTAAAAGAGCTCAGTTAAGTTTTGGCATCATAAATTATTTGTTAATTAAATTTATTGTGTTCGGTACTTAATTTGAAATTCAAAGTAGAGTTAGTTCATTTCGAAGACTTTACTTATTACTTTCGAGACTTCGAAGCTTTATTTCAAAGTTTAATCCGGTCTAAATAATGATAAAATAGCAAATCATTCCCGAAACAATTAGAAAAAATTACCGTGCGCGTTCTTAGTTACCAACGGATACTGGGTTCACTCGCTCCGAGCGATACGAATTGGCGTAACCACTTAATTGCGAGTAATCGGTAACTGACGACCGTGGTGCACGTTTTCAATTTAAATCCGCGACCTCTGCCGGCTTTCTGCGGCATTACGAATTTCGAACGGTCGTTTTCAGCATTCAAACCTGGAGCGTGCTTGATCATGGCCAGTAAATCCGCCTCGATAATTAAGAAAAAAATTATGGAAAAAAAGTTTGTCGTGATAAGTGCCAGTAGCAATGTAAAAAAAGCGCACAAGTTTTGATTGAACTACATAATTACTATTAGTGCGTAACAACCAGTTGTAGAGCAAAATTAGCCTTACGTACGGGGCTCCGGAATATAATAAATACTCTTTTAAAAAATTAGAACAACTTCACTTATCGCTTTTAGTTTTACGACAGAGTAATTAACCGTGTTTCCTGTTTCTTGAGAGTAAAAGGGGTTATTGTTAGTGTTCGTTGGCGGCAGGAAATTCAAATATTAACACTGTTTACTATCTCCTGTTGGCTTAGTACTCGAGTCACTTTGATAATGCCGCGGATCCTCTTTGTTGCGAGGGTTTATGTCATTTTAAAAGGCTTCAACAGATTTTAAGAAGAAGAAAAAACTATTGAAGACAATTCAATATAATATGCAAACATTACATTAATGAGCAAGAACTTAATATCAAACACACATTTAGAGTTTCTAAATAAAGAAATAGAACTCGAAATGGAAGGATTTCGTTATCTCGTCTGTCTCTATCTGTCAAGTAATAGGTAACACCCGCAACAAGTAAATCAAAAGCTATGGGTACTTCTCATTGTGTTGACCAACAATCGGTAAAAAGAAGCAGTTTTACTGCTAAATAAAGGACAAAAACGGGTTTTTTTTTTGTAGTTGTAGCTAGGGTTAATTTCTTTCTTAGTTTTGACTTTTTTTAACAATAATTAATGTTGGCAATTAATAAATAAACCCAATTAAAAAACACGAATTTAAAAATGTTTGTTTTAGATTTTAACATACCATATGAATACTTGTATTGACGCAGTTATTACGCTTGCATTCTGATTTACCTGAAAAATAAATAAAAAAACATTACTTTAATTATTTTGAAATCATCTAGTGTTTGACCTATCGCCTTTCAAGTCAAGGTTCAGGGGTCTTACCATGACGTCTTAATGCGATTCAGTTTAGGTTCGCTCGCTGTCAGATTCATACTAAAAGTGACAGCTAAAACTGGAACTGAGTCGGAATTAGGACGTCATGGTAAAGCCCCAGCTGTTGATCCCGGGCTCACACCTCTGGGCCTGTGTTCAGCAGTGGGAAGTACGCATGGGAGAGTAACAATGGCATTTTTATGGTATGTGTGATTCTGTAGTGTGATGACTTGGAACGTATTGTGGTCTACGGGCAGTCTTTTGAGATTGGCCACCAGTGCCAGTCGTGCACACTGATCAGCTATCAAATTTTTTAGACTCTGAGGACACTCCTCGTGAACTAAACATGACCTACAAGATCAATTTCTTTGCTTGCGCTTGACCACAATCACGCCAAATCGTAAGCGAAGATGGAGTCTAAGATGGAACACACTAGCCTAGCAACTTGCATAGTAAAGAGGTAATAGTTACTACACGGCGACTGGTCGGTTTCATGGGCTTTTGCCTGAGTAAAATACGACTCAATACTGGAACCTTAGGTCGTCTTTATGTAAATGCCTAGGACAATGCTTTAGCCGGTACAAATTACGTCGTAATGGAGGGCCATTTGCACAATACACAGTCATCATTGGCTTTGACAGAGTGGAAATGTTCCTGTTGTGGCACAATCGTGTGCTGTCTAATAAACGTTTATTAGTTTAACTACGTTTCATACGAAATTACATAGAAACATTAAGAAAACACACGATCCGATAAAATAAATAAAATGCTTAAAATGCGTTTTTTTCATACAATTGAGTATTGACTTTACCAGGCATTCTAAATAAAATCTGGCTGACCAACTTTAATGTCACCATAGTCTGGCAAAAAATTTTTCAGACAATTTAAATGTCAATTCGTCTCTTAGTTATTCCTCTATGCGCATGTAACTCTATCCAATCAATGTAATTAAAATCCATAGGTATGACACCTACGCAGAAATATGAGAAGAATGGAGCAGTAATCGTATACAGGAATACCGGTCGCGTACGGGCTTATTAACTCTCGATTAATTAAATTATTAGAAATCTCGACCGGGACTAATTAACGAAGTATTCCAACATTTCGGTCCACGATAGGTTTAATTAAAATTGACAAAGCCGGGGCGCTCGCCAAATATCGCCTCTATTAATGAAATGATCACTCGAAACTAATTAAATTATGGAGGTAATGGTGCGTGCTCATGATACCGCGGTGACAAACAGTCGATTTACTATTGCGTTTGGTTCTGTCCCTTTCTAGCTTTACCTGTACGATAGAGCCGCACAGCGAGTGGATTCAGTGGTGATAAACAGGTTACAGATGCACATTACGTGCGTGTATTTAACTAAATAATATGCCACTGTTGAGAACAAGTGTCTTTTCGCAATTAGTGGGTTTGCGCTTTTAGTTCTCACGCGGGAACGCTTTGCAGAATTTGGGAAATCTCAGTCGCGAAAGATTGAATTTTCTGCCAGCGTTTGTGTTTCGTGAACGTTATAATTTGCCCTTCTAACTTTTTGGATAAAGTAAATGTTTAAAGAACAAGGGTACAAATTAAGGTAATAACCTAGTAAGTAATAAATATTTTCAACGACAATTTGTTTGTATAATGCAGGTGTTATAGATAAGGAGAAATTGCCACAAAATACTTCTTACACAAAAGGGCGTAACCGTCACCGATTTTCGTATGAACAAAAAGGTATTGTCAGATAGCTCGCAGATAAAACCCTAAATATTAAGCAAAATTGACCAAAACACCTCTCTGTCGTTTAGCTATTTCTACTGACTGTATACCGTACCTAATGATTAAAATAAATAGCCAAAAATAATTAGCATTCGCGTGTTTCTGGAATACGCCGTTCAGTTTCTGCTCCACTAACACTAAATTACACAAACAAGCCATAACAGTTCTAAATAACGACCTATACTAATATCCGACGTCTGGATAACATCAATGGACGTCGTTAGGGATTAGGACATGGCCATAATTACTTCATTATTATGTCTTCGACCCAATACTACGTCGTTCCACAGTTGGGCACAGATCTAGCTTTGCCATGTGATCAGACAGATAGACAAACAGGCACATTTCATCGGCTGTCCTACTCTCTACCCTGAACCTTAGCAGTGAGTGCAAGCACTGGCTCCTACCACCCGAGGAATTATTAAAACAACAATTACATGCATAAGTATCCCTAAACGTCCAAACTTTTACGTCCCCTTGACCCTATGACATGCGGAGAAAAATCCAATTGCTGCAATGAGCCACCAACGTGGCAGCTCACTCTTTCTCCGGTAAGCTGTAAAAGCCATGAGAGCCTATCTACAGTCCGTAGATAGACTCCAAGTCGCCTATTTTTAAATTCATCATATCAGCCGAAAGACGTCCACTGCTGGACATAGGCCTCCCCCAAGGCTCTCCACTCGGACCGGTCCTGTGCCTTCCGCATCCACCGCAATCCCGCGATTCTGATCAGGTCGTCGCTCCATCTTGTTGGAGGCCTACCAACAGCTCGTCTCCCGGTCCGCGGACGCCATTCAAGAACCTTCTGACCCCATCGGCCATCGGTCCTGCGAGCAATGTGCCCCGCCCACTGCCACTTCAGTTTCGCAATTCTTTGGGCTATGTCGGTCACCTTAGTTCTACTGCGGATATCATCATTTCTGATTCTATCTCGCAGAGAAACCCCGAGCATAGCCCTCTCCATAGCCCTCTGAGTGACCTTGAGCTTCCTCATGAGGCCCATCGTTAGCGCCCATGTTTCAGATCCATATGTCATCACTGGCAACACACACTGGTCAAAGACTTTTGACTTCAAACACTGCGGTAATTTAGACGAAAAGACACTGCGAAGCTTCCCGAACGCTGCCCAGCCGAGTCGGATTCGACGAGTGATCTCCTTCTCGAAGTTGGACCTACCTAACTGGACCGTTTGTCCCAGGTATATATATTCGTCAACAACTTCGAGCGCAAAGCCTCCGACTATTACGGGAGCTGGCACAACATGGACATTAGACATGACTTTCGTCTTGTCCATGTTCATTTTCAGGCCAACTCGGTCGGAAACTCTACTGAGATCAGCGAGCATAGCGCTGAGGTCCTCCATGGTCTCAGCCATAACTACAATGTCGTCGGCGAATCGAAGGTGAGAGAAGTACTCGCCATTAATGTTGATGCCTCGTCCTTTCCAGTCTAAAACCTTAAAAGCATCCTCCAATGCGGCGGTGAACAGTTTCGGAGAGATCACATCTCCCTGTCTGACTCCCCGCCGCAGAGGAATAGGCTTCGTGCTCTGGTCCTGTAATCGGACGGACATAGTGGCGTTTTCGTACAGACACTTCAACACTTCGATATACCGGTAGTCAACTTGGCACCGCTGGAGAGCCTGCAGCACAGCCCAAGTCTCGATCGAATCAAAGGCTTTCTCGTAGTCCACAAATGCAAGGCAAAGGGGGCGGTTATACTCTTCGGTCTTCTGTATAACCTGCCGCAACGCATGTATGTGGTCTACGGTACTATAGCCCTTTCGGAAGCCGGCTTGTTCGGGAGGCTGAAAGTCATCGAACCTGCGTGCGAGGCGATTTGTGATGACCCTGGAAAACAGCTTGTAAACATGGCTCAGAAGTGAGATGGGTCTATAGTTCTTGAGCAAGGTGTTATCACCTTTTTTGAAGAAGAGCACCACCACACTTCTGTTCCATGCTTTCGGCGTTCTCCCTTGGTGGAGGACGGAACTAAACAGCGTCTGAAGGCCCTTAAGGACTGGTTTACCACCTGCCTTCAGGAGTTCGGCTGTAATTCCGTCGGCACCCGGGGCTTTGCCATTCTTAAGCTGTTTGAGGGCCATACTAATCTCGTACAGGCTGACGTCCGGGATGTCTTCGGTATAGTGTCGGGTTAATCTAGCCCTCGGGTCTTTAGCTAGATTTTCGACGGGTGTTCGGGTTGTCGCGTATAACTGTCCATAAAACCTCTCAACTTCCTCCAACAGCTCGGGTTTGGATGAAATGATTCTGCCGTCGTCGGTCCTCAACTTCATTAATCGGCTTTGACCAACAGACAGATCCCTGGTAAACACCTTAGAGCCCCTGTTACGCTCAATAGCCTCTTCAATACTATTGGTGTTAAATCGGCGTACATCGCGCTTCAAAGACTTTGAGATCTGCCTGTTGAGCTGCCGATAGCGAGAAGCGTCACCAGAGGACTGCAGAATCATCTCACGTCTCATCTCCATGAGCCCAAGGGTGGAGTCCGAGATCTTTTTGGTTCTATTACGGCGGGTCTTGAAGAACTTAGACCCGACCGTATGGACAGCTTCCACAAACCCGTCGTTGTATTCGTCGACGTCGCTACCTAGGCATTCGAAACGGTTTTGAAGTTCGAGCTGAAAGCTCTCGGGGTTTTGGAGCTGAGCAGGTTCCGGGCGGAGCGTAGATTTCATCAGTCGAGACCTTTCAAGCTTGAACTGGATATTCAGTGTGCCTCGTACCATACGGTGATCACTCCCGGTTTTAACCGCACTGATCACAGAGACATCATTGAATATGTGCTTTTTCGTCGACATGATAAAATCTATCTCATTCCTCGTAACACCATCAGGGCTCATCCAGGTCCACTTCCTATGCTCACGTTTTCTGAAGAAGGAGTTCATCATATAGAGTCCCTCCTTCTCCATAAAACCGGCCAGTAGGTGGCCCCGGTGATTCCTACGCCCCACTCCAAATTTCCCCACTCTCAGCTCTTCGCCGTCTCGTTTGCCCAGCTTTGCGTTGAAGTCCCCCATAACAACTGTGAATTGAGTTCTGGAGCCATGCATTTTTAAATTAACACAATTAATTAATTTAGCGGATCCTTGTGTAGAGATTGAGGCGAAACAGTGGCCACTTTATAAGAGTTAAAAAATTTCCTCAAGTGACGTAACCATTGCGACCAATTGTTGTCCTTAAAAAGATGGTCACTTGCCCGCCCCTACTTAGTTTTTTGGAGGAGAAGGAGGCTTAGAAGACTGACCTACTTCCAAACATTTAGATCAATCAGTAAATTTGACGCCCTGCAATCCACAACGAAAACAAATAAGTTTACGAGGTGCCAAAAAAAAAAGCGTCTTACAAAGTATCACAGAGAGCACGAGTGCTAATTCATTAGGACAGCCTGTTTGAGGCTCGGCCGGTGTGTTCGAGGCGCAGCAACATTAAAATGAGTAATTATAATAAACTTGATATGTCCCGTAATTAACTAAGCCTGATGAAGAGTGCTTTGATGAGAGATGAGACACGCAGCGGCTTTTACGCTTTTCAGGGTTAATTATTTAGAATTACCTTAATTTTTTAACATAAAACTAAAAGAACTATCTTCGTTTAGTTACAATCCGTTGCAAAACTTTTATACTTTACGAATATTTTACAACACTATAAGTTTTTTTTTTGTTTCATTTAACTATTTTTCAAAAGTTTCGTCACTGCCTCTAACATAGGCACAGTATGACAGGCCAGGCAACATCTTTTCAATTTATTTCTTTTAAACACCTTAACGGCGCTGTGCTACTAAAACCAGACAGCACGTAAAAATTAAAAACAAAAGTGTCTTCTAATCATCGTAGCGCTTCCAGCGCTTGACATTCCCCGGGCCGCGTACAGCACTAGCGCTAATTAGCGCGGGTGACAACCCACTCCTGCCATAAAGCGCTGCAGATTTATCGCCACAGATTATTTATATTATGTTTATTAGGCCCCGCCCTCTCCTGCTTTCCCGCTAATTGAATTCACGAGATTTTTATACCCAAGGACCTTGTTATAACTGCTTTGACTTTTTAATTGTATAAAACGTTTTCAACATTTTTTTTAATGGCATAATTCATTGAGTGATTTTTTAGTTTAATTAGTTTTTAAACTTCATTAAAAACTTTTTATGGTTAAAGCTAACTCCTTAGAAGTTTAAGATAATTTGATTCATGTACAAATACTCCGAATACTATTGCTCCTAATTAAAATAACTAACGTAAATAACACTTCTACAAGCTGAGAGTCGTGGCATTTGGCAATCGCTTCGGTTTTGATTAATAACCCGTGCTTCCCGCCACAATGATTAATTGACAACAAAAATATCTATTTTATAACAACTAATTTTACAGAAACCTCTCATTAGTGCGCGTTTCTCACTGACGCAAACCGCTGTCTCTTTCACTTAGAGGGTGACTGAGAGAGACAGAATTAGTGCGCATTTAAGAAGCATGTTATTTGTACGCATCATGTCAACTGGCCGCTGTTACCAATTAGCAGAGAAAACTATTCAGCCAAAATTCGATAATTCGTGTTGACGAATTATTCTGTCATTTATCATAGGTACTTCCTTGCTCTACTTTTTCAAATTTCTACTGAGCCGGGACACACTTAAATAGTAAACAACAGAAGAATAAACCTAGAGTTGGGGATTGAACCAACATCCTTAAAATTCCGCGACTTGTGTATACAACAACCAACACAACATCCTTATCCAATACTATTATAACAAATTGTCTTAATACTATTAAAAGAATTTGCAAAAAAAAAGAAAACCATAAAATTAACAAAACATCGTAAAGATATAACAACCAGTGTTGTACCTTGAACTTTAACTAAGTACTTAAACAATGTAGCGAAACGATTACGTACCTATGTTTAGAAAAAAATATATAATAGCGGGACAACTCGCGGGCGTTTTCGAAGAACGCTACATAATTGCATTGACATTTCATACTCTTCACAACAATCTTAAACGGTATCAACTGTTTATATTCTGGACATAAGACTTTTCTTGTGATTGCGTGTACGTCTTATCCAGAAACTTTGCTATCCGTGTGTGCATCTTCGTTGATTTGTAGCTTGGGTTTGCAGTGTGTTCTGAAGCTAATTAATTTTAATTGGACTGGATGGCAACACGTCTATTAAAAGGGACTTTTAGCTTGTTTTGCGCCGTCTGCTCAGGCTTTTGTGTAGCATTGGATTGGACTGTTACAGATTTTGTATAATAAAATTATTATTGATTGGTGTTTTTCATACCTTCCTGATTCTATTAAGTAACTTTGCGTTTTTTATCTCAACTTTTTGTTCGTTGTTGCCAGGTGTTTCATTCAGTTCAGATTCACTAGTTCGTGATTCATCAGAATAGAAACTCAATAACAAATCTTACAAGCTAAAAATTGCAGTGTGCTTAAGTCTCACGGAGGAGACACAACTTATAAACTCGCACCACACACACCGTCATCAAAATGGTCAAAGGTAAAATTAAACTCATTTATTTGCCTAAGTAACATCGTAGGTGAACAGTGCTGTTGATAAAATAAGACTAAATTACAATTCATTTCATAATATGACATGCAAACACTAAACAATTACTATTTCAAAATAGCCAGTCAATAAGTTTTAATGAGTTGCATGTAGATGTAGTAAATAATAAATTAAAATCGAATTGCACCATAAACAAAAGGCAACATAAAACAATTCCCATGCACACGTCATATGGATTACAAATCAAATCATAGTCGGCGAGATGTCACGGGCCGTAAGTCCGCACTTGACGCACGCGGCGGATCGGCAACTCGCAACAATGCGTTTAATTTTACGCTCGTGCGCTTATTGGTGCACTATCGCGATTGAAATGTTAAGAAGTGTTTTAATAATTGAATTAAATGTTACTGATCCTGCCATTGCAATTTCCAATCACGATCGCACAGAATGGGATTAAAAAGGCATTGTGTTTACTCAAGAATGAGCGCAACATCATAAAAATTAAACCTAAACTAAGGCGTAAAATGAAAGCTTACTCTGTAAACGCACTGTTTACTTTTGTCTATGGGAAGACATCACGTCGTAAACATTTTATTTGAACAGTCGCTCGTATAAAAATCTGGCAAACAAAATGCTTATTCAAATGGAGCATGAGGCTAATTGTCCAGAGTAGTGACGATGACAGGGAGAGGGGGGGGCACGTGACCCGTCACTCGCAGGGAAATTAAAACATTCCGTTATTATTTTCATTTTACAAGTTACGAGCGCGCAAGGGTCGCCACTTGAATGTAACAAATACTGGCCGGTAATAACTTTTTCCGTTGCGTGTTTTGAAAAGAAATGGCGGCTCAAAATTTGAATCTTGCCAAAGATTGGTAAGGCCTTCAGACAATTCAACTTGACTTTTCACTATTTTTGAGAGTGTACACACTGTCTGTAAATACAGCCTTAATTTTTTATGACTTTATAAAAACCGTATTTTTCTGCTAAAGCTATGCCTACAGATGATATTAGAAAAATAATCGGACATAGTAATGAAATAAACAAAAACTATAATATATAAACCTTTTCTAAAGATAACATCGCCATTTTTATTTTTATTTAATTCCCATTATAAACCAGCTGCTGTAGAAAATCTGTGCTAATTAACCTCACTATACAAGCCTACATCGGAATGTAAACGGATACAAAATGTAATAGATTTAATTAAATTTCTTTTTAATACGTCTCTACGCCCTACGTCAATAATGAGACTGCTTCCACGAAGTTATTTTGTTTTGGAGAATTTAATAAGAACCGTTTGTTGTTCATAATGTAATGCCTGACATTGCGGTACGATTATGTTGGGAGAAACAAATGACGCTCGAATTATGCTTATTACAAAAGCATAACAAATGAATGTGGCATGAAATTTAACTCCTGCTTTATCATTAAGCTTATAGTTTCTCCATAATAATCAGTATATTTCAGATAAACAACAGCAGAACCTAGCCACAGAATTTAAGCGAATCTCAGATTTAAGCTTTACACTGAGAAAAATATCCGACAGTACCTTCTGAGTTCTTCCTTCTAAGTGCTTTACCTACCAAAAAAAAGACGTTTCCGTCCTACTTTTTCCTTCAAAGTTTGACGGATGTCGATTACCTTCTAAAATTTAGAAGGTTTTTTTTTCTTTCCTTGTGAAGTAGTAGGATATATCAGACGGAAAAATTTTAGAAGGTAAATTTGTTGAAGGAATCGAGATTTTTTACCTACCGAATTTGGACGGTTGCACGAAAGGAAGGTTAATTTGGAAGGAATCACGAGTATCCTTCTGAGTTGGTGGGTATTCAATATAATTTTTATCTTCCAAATTGGCAGGTAATAAAATTTGGTAGGAAGTTGCCACGTAACCTACCAATCTAGTCGGAAAAAGTACTACATTTACCGGCCAAATAGGTAGGTAAAATCGGTAATAGGAAATATTAGAAGGAAATATTTAAGAAGGTAAATAATTAGTAGGAATTCGGTTCACTTTACCCACCGATTCCGATGGATTATAAGTTGGAAGGTAATTTTGGCAGGATTCATTGGTTATCCTTCTGATTTGGTGGGATATTATTCTAGCTTTTACTTTCCGAATTGATAGGTAATCTCATTTGGTGGGAAATTACCACATTATCTACCAAGTCGGTCGGAAATTTCACCGGAAACATTTTAAAAGGAAAACATTTTGAAGGAAAAAAAATTTCTTCCTTCTGTTTTTGGTGGGTAGCACAAATGGAAGGTTAAATTTGGAAGGAATAACGAGTATCCTTCTGAGCTGGTGGGTATTCAATATAATTTTTATCTTCTAAATTGGCAGGTAATAAAATTTGGTAGGAACTTGCCACGTAACCTACCAATCTAGTCGGAAAAAGTACTACATTTACCGTCCAAATAGGTGGGTAAAATTGGTTATAGGAAATATTAGAAGGAAATATTTAAGAAGGTAAATAATGAGTAGGAATTCGGTTCACTTTACCCACCGATTTCGATGGATTATAAGTTGGAAGGTAATTTTGGCAGGATTCATTGGTTGTCCTTCTGATTTGGTGGGATATTATTCTAGCTTTTACTTTCCGACTTGATAGGTAATCTCATTTGGTGGGAAATTACCACGTTATCTACCAAGTCGGTCGGAAATTTCACCGGAAACATTTTAAAAGGAAAACATTTCGAAGGAACAATTTTTTTTTCCTTATGTTTTTGGTGGGTAGCACAAATGGAAGGTTAATTTGGAAGTACTAATTGGTATCTTTCCGGCTTGTTAGGTGTTCAACGTAGCTTATATCTTCCAAATTTAAAGGAACTAAAATTTGATAAGATATTACCACATACCTACCAATATAGTCGGAAAATATATCATATTTACCGACCAAATAGGTAGGTACAATCGGCAATAGGAAATATTAGATGGAAAGATTTAAATAGATAAATAATTAGTAGGAATTCGGTTCACTTTACCCACCGATTCCGATGAATTATAAGTTGGAAGGTAATTTTGGCAGGATTCATTGGTAATCTCATTTGGTGGGAAATTACCACATTATCTACCAAGTCGGTCGGAAATTTCACCGGAAACATTTTAAAAGGAAAACATTTTCTAAGGAACAATTTTTTTTTCCTTCTGTTTTTGGTGGGTAGTACAAATGGAAGGTTAATTTGGAAGGAATAACGAGTATCCTTCTGAGTTGGTGGGTATTCAACATAATTTTTATCTTCTAAATTGGCAGGTAATAAAATTTGGTAGGAAGTTGCCACGTAACCTACCAATCTAGTCGGAAAAAGTACTACATCTACCGGCCAAATAGGTGGATAAAATCGGTTATAGGAAATATTAGATGGAAAGATTTAAAAAGATAAATAATTAGTAGGAATTCGGTTCACTTTACCCACCGATTCCGATGGATTATAAGTTTGAAGGTAATTTTGGCAGAATTAATTGGATATCCTTCTGATTTGGTGGGTTATTATCCTAGCTTTTGCCTTCCGAATTCATAGGTAATCTCATTTGGTGGGAAATTACCACATTATCTACCAAGTGGGTAGGAAATTTCATCGGAAACATTTTAGAAGAAAAACATTTCGAAGGAAATTTTTTTTTCCTTCTGTTTTTGGTGGGAAGCACAAATGGAAGGTTAATTTGAAAGCACTAAGGTGTATCCTTCTGGCTTGGTAGGTATACAACATAGTTTTTATCTTTCAAATTTGTAGGAACTAAAATTTGTTAGGATATTACCTACCAAACTAGTCGGATAATGTATCATATTTACCGACCGAACAGGTGGGTAAAATCGGTAATAGGAAATATTACAAGGAAAGATTTAAGAAGAAAAATAATGAGTAGGAATTCGGTTTACTTTACCCACCGATTCCGATGGATTATAAATTGGAAGGTAATTTTGGCAGGATTAATTGGTTATTCTTCTGATTTGGTGGGTTATTTATCCTAGCTTTTATCTTCCGAATTGATATAAGTGCCGGCACGTAAGTCTAATCTGACCTTGTATGCGCAGAAGTATAAAAAACGGTATCCGTGGGTGCGCAGATCCCCTCCACGTGACTCGTCATCGTTGTATAGGTAATCTCATTTGGTGGGAAATTACCACATTATCTACCAAGTTGGTCGGAAATTTCACCGGAAACATTTTATAAGGAAAACATTTCGAAGGAACAATTTTTTTTCCTTCTGTTTTTGGTGGGAGAACAAATGGAAGGATAAGTTGACAGTACTAATGGGTATCCTTCTGGATTGGTAGATATTTAACATAGTTTTTATCTTCCAAATTTACCACATAACCTACCAATCGAGACGGAAAATGTGCCATATTTATATCGTCTAAATAAGGGGTAAAATCAGTGGTAGGAAATATAAGACTGTGAGGTTTAAGAAAGTAAATAATTAGTAGGAATCGACTTACCCACTGAAATCGGTGGGTTATCCCAGATTTTACCTTCGAAATTGATAGGTAGTTTAATTTGGTGGAAAATTATCACACCTTACCAAGTCAGTCGAGACTTTCAACGTAGGTAAAGATTTTAGAGAAGAAATATATAGAAGAAACGGCTCTTTTTTTCTTTGTTTCTGGTGGATAACACAAATTGCAGGTTGACTTGGTAGGTATACAACAAAGTATTTGTCATCCAAATTGGTAGAGAATTTAAATTTTAGTAGTATATTATTAATAATAATAATAATCAGTTTATTTCCAATACCGCATAACCTACCAATTCAGTGGGAAATCTAACTTTCTTTAACTTTCAAATTAGTCGGTAAAAAGATTTGATACGGTAAGATTTTAGAAAATAAATACTAAGTAAGAACAGCTTTACATTTTTGACCCATTGATTTTGGTCGGATGTGGTTTTGGAAAAAATATTAAAGTATTCGAAAAGTTATTGAGGCGTTGAAGCGCCTGTACAAAACTGAATAGCAAGTCTGTACGTATGAAAGTAGATTTCATAGGTATGCAGGCGTTTGCGCGTTGTATAGGTACAGCGTGTATTTTTGATACATTCTCACATTATAATTGGCCTAAATGAATATGTTTACCTTTAAATGATTAAAAATCTACGATAAGTATTTGTTTTCATTACAAAATAATTTAGCTTGCAATGTATTAAGTGTTAAACGCCTGTTAAATTAAATTTGCATAGCAATTATGTTATTTCCAGTGACACTTGATCTTTTGAATAGCCGTGGCGTTAGAAATATTTACTTATAATAAAAACTGTATAAAACACGTGTCTACATTTAATAACTACCTTAACCTACCTAAAATTACTGGCAACGCTTAGGTAGGCTTGAGTCAGCGAGATGTAAGAAGTGAAATAGAACACATCCAGATTTTTTTTCGTTTCTCTGTCTGTTTGTACGTGCTAATCTCCGAAACTGTTAAACCGATTTAAATGAAATTTTGCATGCTAATATTAAATTAAATTAAACAATATTATTGTATAAAATTTATAAATCCCATAAAACTGATGGGTTCCCGCAGGAAAGTAAAACATTTTCCGGGGGTTAAAAAAGTTGTTAGTTAAAACCTTTTCCGGCTCCCGTACCTGTAAAGGAAAAAATAAACCCTTATAAGATCACTTCGTTGTCTGTCTGTCTGTCCGTCAAGACCTTATACTGAGGTCTGCAGTCTCTTGGAGCTGTAAAAATATGAACCCTTTGAGCCAACATAATCAAAAAGATACAGTCGTTAGAAATGGTCCTTTCATACAAATAGCCGAGTTTGGAAAACCTATGGGTTACTTCCACTGTCCTAGAAATTTGGTACGAAGGTAGTTTAGTACAACTAATGAAATTAATATTTTTTTTTACGTAGTCTATGTAAATAACACACATATATACATACCTAAAGGCCTCGTTTAGCATGGTTGTGGGCGTATAGGTGGAAAGGGGAATCAAAATAGTGATGAGGTTGCTAGCCGCATCGCCTATAACATGATACCTAAGATTTTCGCCCATATGTTTATTTAACCAATATTAAATGACCTCACTTTGCCTACATTTTACTTAGGAGCAGGGCTCTGCTTACACTGAATTATATTTTAACCTGCCGGATTTTTTTCTCAGAATTGCGTCGATATAAAATTCAAATTGATACTAAATACTGAGGTCTGCGGTCTCTTAAAAACTGTGAGAAAATCAAACCTTTAAGTCTACGCAATCATAACATCATACAGTCATTCGAATAGGTACTTCCATACAACTTGCACTTAATATATGGGACATCAAATCGGTAATAAATTAATAATAATGATAATAATATTTTATAATAATGTAATAGTAATCTCAAAATAATGTTATATTTAGTATAAATAATATGTAAATAATTTGCACGCCTGCATGCAGGCTAGATACAAGGGACAAAAATATTGTAACACGTTATTGATACTGTATTCTAGCAAATAAATGATTCTTATTCTTATTCTTATTCTTACAAATTGCCGCATCTCGATTATATTACACGATACAAATTACACAATTCTTATGTTTTATTTATGTAGGCACCTCTTTAATAGAATATCGATACAAATTACATCAATCCTTCCATAATTGTGCTAACAGTAGGAATTTCTTTCATATTCCTACTAACTTGCAATGTTCAGAAGGAATTAATGACGTGATTCCGTCCATCTGAAATGACGTATTTCGTTTCATACCGTCTCTCTCCCTCGATTCTGTGAAATCTATAGAACGAAAGTGATGCAACACCACAACGTTTTGAACTTTGCATTGCCAACTTAGTAGATTTAATTTTCCCATCAAATCCGGGGGATTTCAGATCAGCACCTGTGACAGTGAAGAAAACGGAGGAAAACGTGTTTTGACAGCTGATGGATTATTTATCGGATTCAAACTTTCGCGATTTTCACACATTATTATATAATAAAACGGGACTTAATCAAGTAAACAAAAACAAAAAGTATTTTTGTAAATACCTCGACGTTTCGGACCCTCCTCTTCTCACGAGACCATGGATGCGAAGTCGCGTCCAAAACGTCGAGGTATTTACAAAAATACTCTTTGTTTTTGTTTACGTGCTTAAGTCCCGTTTTATTATATAATAATCATAATACTTGGTATTTTATGCAACAGTTGTACAAGAGGGGTCGAAAAAGGCACCACGAGCTTTTTTTGACTTACTTATACAACGTTGCATACAATACTTTTTCTACGACATCTTTTAAATATTATCATCGTCATCATCATCAGCTGAAAGGTGTTCACCGTTAGACCTAGGCATACGTACTATTAAGTAAAACATAAAAAGGAGCACTAAGTAAAGTATCTATTTATGATTATTTACCTACTGGATACAAATTGCTCAGACAAGATATCGTACGGCTAAATAACACGCAACTACAACAGTCATTTTTTGTGTCAAAATGTCTTCCGCCGTCTTGGATCCAAAAAATAATACCAAATTCGGGCTCTGAGCCACCAAATTACCCGAAAACGACACTCATCAACATTTAATTTTTTGTGTAAAAATGTCTCAAAAAGTCATCCACCATTTTGGATCCGAAAAAGCATGGTCTTGGCATACCTACCATAGTGGTTGTTTTATCTAAAGATATCTCCATGATCTCCTTCAGCAATAAGTTTGAAAAAAGAACACCGAGTAGCACTCCGGGAGTGCCGGCAGAAGTGAAAACTACACATACGCACACTCGCGCAAAAAGAAAAATGAAAAAAAACTTTTTCTACACGAGATTCGAACTGCGGTCACTTGAGAGAACGCACTGTTATTCTACACCTTATACCACTAGGCCAAACGCACATACGTTGATGCGACGAAATTAACGTATCGATTCAAACTTTCGCGATTTTCACACATAATTATAAGAAAACGGGAGTAAATCCCAAAAAAAATTAGGCAAAATTTAGGCATTTAGGATTATTTTAGGTTTGATCAGTTCTTTTACTTTTTTTGTGTGTCTACTCTTGCTTAATACCTATGTCCTGTCAATCGTTCAAAGGTTAAATGGAAGAGATCCCTTTAGGGATAAGTTCGCCTTTGTGCATTCGTGTTTTCCTGTATTCATCTTTTTCATGTGTTTTATGTACAATAAAAAGTTTTACATACATACATACATACATACAATCCCAAAAATTACAAAAATATTATTTATTTACAAAAATACGTTTTATTTACGTGATTAAGTCCCGTCTTCTTATAATTATGTAATTAACGTACCTTTAAAAAATCGATCGCGATTAGCTTTATTCGTATTTCAAAATAAGCTCATAGAAGATCCCGATATCCTGGTACTTAAACTCTCTCTCTGTCTTACGCGTGACGCGAGCTTAACATTTTTTACCCATCCCAAAAAGTGCCCAACGCCGCTAAAGAAGTTTTCACTTCAAAAAACATCTTATAACTTGTTGGTGAATGTACCACTGGTGAAAAAATTGGTCTATCTACATAATCGAGTCTATGTATATACGTCCCACTGCTGGGCACAGGCCCCCTCTCAGTATCAGGATATCAGATCTTAGAAGATCACTTTGTTGTCCATCCATCCATGTATAAAGTTGAAATTGATACTAATTACTTAGGTCGGTGTCCCTCGAAGCTGTGGAGAAATCAACTTTCTATACTTTGTTTTTTTTTAGCATAAGAATGAAGGTAAACAATCTGACATCTTATTTTTATTATTATTAATCGGTCACACAAAACCATTACAAAAAACAAATCACAATATTCCAGGGGTTTTAAATTGTAGCTTGTTGTTATTAATTTTTAAACACAATATTTCAGGGGTTTTAAATTGTTTGTAACCAATATAAAATGACCTCACACTGCTTACATTTTCCTTAGGAGCAGAACTCGCTCAGAACAGTGGATTATATTAAAATTTGCCTTATTTGTACGGAACCCTCGGTGCGCGAATGAGACTAGTAGTTGGCTGTTTTTTTTTTTTTTACTTAGAACTGAAAACTGAAATTTGGCTTAATTGCCACAAACGTGGTATTACACCATTCTTGAAACTTACAAGCCAAAACTCCTGGCACAGCTGATTTTAGGTCAGTGATAAGCACTCTATTGACGGAGGAAAAAGCCAGATTTGACCGGTTTTAAACGGAATTTTCCTATGAAGACGGCGGAATTCTAAATTATTGTTGGCAACACTGCCCGTCTTCTCTCCCTCCATCAATGCCCAATATTTTTTTAATATTAGTTCAGTCTAGTCGTTTGTTCGTTAGATGTGATTGCTTGAGGTCGAATGTTTATTTACGTTCTCCGAAGTTTTTTTTTTGTTAGTGAACAGTACTAATTTAAATAGTACGTACCTAAAATATGTCTCTAGCAGACATATTTTTCAAACTCGGGGATGATGGAATGATGAAAAATTTTACTGGTGAGTGTTTTTATTTATTGTATCGCCAAAATTGTGTTGTTTACGTGTCTTAGTGTCGTTTTCGCTTGTGGTTTTACTAATTATTAATAAATGTAACAGTAATCATCCCGTAAAAAAAATGAGAAATACCATTTACATTGCTCCAAAGAAAATATATAACTAATGCTCTTTAGCATACATAGTTTTAATATTGGTTGCATGCAGCACGTCTTTGAATGATCGTAATACTGGGCAACACTGAGAAGGAAAATATTTGAATTTCCGTCCGTTTATCTAATCTAATCTATGCTCTCGCGCAGTGTTGCCAACTTAGCGATTTTGTCGCTAGATCAAGTGCCATTTGGGACTATGTAAGCGGCTTTTTTCCAGCTGGTGTTCCATACATTTAGCGATTTTTGGAAGATATTTTCTACAATCTCATGACTTATTTTAAATGTTGCCGCGACTTTGTCCGCGTAGAATCTATAATATGGGATTCTAACGGTTACAGAATTTTTCAAATCGGTCCAGTTGTTTCGGAGCCTATTCAGCGCAAGCAAACTATTAAAATTTTCCTCTTCATAATATTATTATAATTATAATATAAAGTAATAAGAATGGAATAGAAGTATAGATATGCTAGCGACTTTTGCAAAACTTGGTTGGCAACACTGCTCTCGCGCCGCGAGCGCATCGCATCGCAGCGCAGTCAGGTCAGTCAGAGCGACGCCACAGCCGAACGACCATTTTGTTTCACCGCGATGTGATGTGATATAATTTTACTTGTACGCGGAACCTGCTAAAAGCGGGCTCAGCGGACTGGCATAAAATCGACATGAAGCCCTCGTAATTCTCGTAAAGGTATTTCTTGTTTATTTAATAATTGTGCGTGTGTACGTTATAACCACAGGCGTGGCCAAAAGTATTGAGCACCTGTCTGATTTGTACCTTACTACGCTTTGTGCTTAAGTTTTTTATACGCCCACAATCATGCTAAACGTGGCCAAAACAATAGGTCTTGTTATCTTAGGCTCTGTCTACCACGTATAAGTGCCGGCACGTAAGTCTAATCTGACCTTGTATGCGCAGAAGTATTAAAATACGGTATCCGTGGGTGCGCAGATTCCCTCCACGTGACTCGTCATCGTTAGACTTGCGTTCCGGCACGTATAAGGGAAAGACGTGATTTTTGTATGTTTGCATGTATGTAAGTTTTCTTTTTGAGGTTATGTTAAAAGGAACAAGCAGATTCTATAAATTTCTATTCTATACTTTTGGCCAAAGCTTTGAACGTTATGTAGGTACCTAACTTAAGTATAGTCGACCAAGAAATTTCTTTAAGTACCTACCACCTTTTTTCACCAATTTAGCCTTAAACTCTGTCATGAGATAAGTAAAGCAAGTGTATAAAAGTAAGTACCTACTTGGGACACTCACTATCTAAACATACCTGACACGAGGGGTACGAGAGCTGTTTAGAGGCGTTTCATGCATGTGACATGTTATTTTATCGGTTTGCTACATAATAACCTAATATACTTACCCCTATTCCTATTACTCAGTTTCATCATCATCATCTCCAGCCTACATATGTCCCACTGCTGGGCACAGGCCTCCTCTCAGAATGAGAGGTCTAGGGGTACAGTATTACATGGTTTTGAATTTTATGTGCATAAAAGCTTACTTTCTAAGCTTTAATGCCTAAAAATCTGAAAAACATAGCTGCCCGATTTTTTTGCAAGGGGGTGTATAATTTTATTAGGGACCTGCATAATGACGCATATATGTATATTTTTAAAAAAATACTACAAGGAAGGAAAACTGGCAAGTGAGATACCTGATGGTAAGTAATCACGGCCGCCCATGGACATCCGCAACACCGGAGCATTGTAGACGCGTTGCGAGCCTATAGAAGGCTAAGATAATATACCTACCTCATGCCATGTGCCAGTAATTTCATCAGCTGTCTTACATAACTTACCAACTTCAATGCACATAATTTACCTTTGCAGTAAATTGAGTTATGTATTGTATAGCTAAACGCGCCGCGTCACGTTGGGTCGTGTAATCTGACACTTAACTTAATGTTAAAAATTCCCTTTTTATTTATTTTTTCAGACTGCTGGTATTCACTCCAGTCAGCTCAAAAGTGTATTAACATCTGGAACTAATGATTGCAAAAGTTACACAAGTACAAACTGCATTAGCTCCACACCAGTTAATACGTCAAAAATTACAGCAAGTGCTATAATACACTACTACAATATACTAGAACTTCCGGCGTTAGACCTGTAACATCAAGAGGAAAATGACGTATCATACTCGGCTCCAGGTATGAAAGTTAGTTTAGCTAGCATAGTCATTATTATATTTTTGATTCATGGTCTAATGATATTTTTCTATTTACAGTACCCGACAATGAAGATCTGAAGTCTCTCACTTCTGACTCTCATGCCCCCTGCCTAAGACAATGAAATATATTATATTCGGCTCCAGGTATGTAAGTTAGTCTAACCTAGCTGGCCTAGTCATTATTTTATATTGTTGATTCATTGTCTAATGTTATTTTTCAATTTGCAGAACCCGACAATGATAAATTGAAGTCTGTTGTGATCGATTTAAGACATAACGTGCCGACACACATGTATCTACTGAATTATTACAAGCCTGGACAGATACTCAAGAAATGAAAGAAACTGAAGGCACTCTGTTGCAGTATATGACGCCCTACCGAATATTGGACCCTAGCCCTACTGAGTATTGTACCGGCGTTGCTTGTGAGTATGAAATCGATACTTTTTTTATAAAATACACACGCTATGCATTATGTTTTTATGGTTCCGTACCAATCCACAAAAGGAAAAAACGCAAACTTTATATGATCACTTTGTTGTCCGTCTGGCCGTCCGTCTGTCCGTCTGTCCGACTGTCAAGTAACGGATCTTAATAAGGCGTCAATAGTATCTGAAACACTGTTAATGTGCATTTTTAGCCGAAATGGCCCAGCAACATCTAGTTTATCACAAAAAGTTTTTTCTTTCCCGATATAAATATTTGTGTAGCCGACTACGACTATAGGTATTTGAAGAATATTATTAATATTTCAGAGTGTTGGACTGCAAACGGCTGGAGTGCTTTTGCTGCTACCGTTTCTGTTCCCGGAGTATATCAAGTCAACAATAATTGGAAGCTCACTAAAAGTAACGTACTACCTTTCGTTTTATCAGTGGGTACCTCATGGACCCTGATTGATCAGACTCATTTCGCTGTGGATAAAATATTGTATTATTTTCCGACCGTTCTAAAGGCAGTTGAAGTGTGTTTCCAACTTTTTCATTCATTGCATGCCGAATATCCTCTCGTATGTTATGTCATAACGTGTGGGAGTTTATACAACAGGCAGTCTTTACACCGTGTTTTTTTTTATTTACGATAACTTCGGCATATAACTAGGTGCATCCATAGAAACTAAGTGGTAGATTAGATTTTTAAATACTGCAAACAATTTTTTTTTCTGTACAGAACAAAGTACATTTTTAATCACTTCTATACTGATTTTTTTTATTTGCAGTATTTAAAAATCTAATCTACCACTTAGTTTCTATGGATGCACCTAGTAATATGCCGAAGTTATCGTAAATAAAAAAAACACGGTGTATACAGGGTGTATCAGACACCCCCTAACAATAATCCACTGGGGTATATAACCATAGTTATAGAAGCTAAAAAAATATTTAAAAATAAATTGGAGTAATTTTTTTTTTCTATAGGAATAATTACAGTTAATACTACCATTCCTATAGAAAATATAAAAAAAACTCAATTTTTTTTTAATATTTTTTTAGCTTCTATAGCTATGGTTATATAACCCAGTGGATTATTGTTAGGGGGTGTCTGATACACCTTGTATACACAGATTTCGATTGGAACAACCGATTGATATCTCAGTTAGCTGAATCATTAAATGTAACATTAAAGCGGAAGACCCATACGATACGAGACTGACGAAAGTGACAAAAAATTAACTAAATTTGTTTCAAGCGCCACTCCATTTCTCAAACATTTATGTGTATAAATATACCTAGATTAAATAAGTAAGATCATATTTCGTTGTTATAATAAGACTAGGTAATCAAAATAATTGTGAGCTAAAGGTACAATATTAATTGTGTATCGTATATATTTTCAAGACGTTGAATTGTGGCAATTGTTCAAGTGTATATTTTTTTATGCCAATACTTAATTTGTAATTTAAAAAGGCATTGCAATAACATAAGTATCTGCCCAGGCTTGTAATAATTCAGCAGACACATGCGTTGGCACATTGTTTCTTAAATCGATCACAACAGACTTTAATTTATCATTGTTGGGTTCTGCAAATAGAAAAATAACATTAGACCATGAATCAACAATAGTGACTAGGCCAGCTAGACTAACTACCTGTATACCTGGAGCCGAATATAATACTTCATTCTCCTCTTGATGTACAGGTCTAACCCGTTGACCACGACATCGGGCGGCGGCGACGGCGACAGCGACCGCGGTGAGCGGTGCGGAGGCCATAGAAGAGAACAAAAGGTCCGAGCGTGTTATCTCGTTCTCTCCTATGGCCGCCGCGCAGCTCGCCGCGGTCGCCGTCCCCGCCGCCCAAATGTCGTGGCCAGGCCGTAAGGCAGGAAGCGTGAGAGTCAGAATGGCGGGTGTACCTCCACATTGCAATAACTTTATTTGTGGAGCGGTACAATTTATCTTAAAGTAGGTACTAAATAGTAAATTTTGAGTATTTTTTTTTAATGTAATCATTTTATATATCTGTGAAGGTATACACAAGCCATTCTGACTCACCAGGAAGCCCTAGTATATTTCTGTGATATTTGTGTACTGTAACTAGCAAAATCAACATTAAAAGCCAACGAGGCTCGTGAACCTGTTTCGCTATTATCACTATTTCTAGCACGCAATTTTGCGGATTGATCTTTACTTATTAGTTTTTTGTGCAATTTTCGGAGTTGATTGTATAAGACTCCCGTAGCTCTTCTTTTACTATTAAATTTAGTAACGTAAAATCTAGACTAGATTATCAATACTTTTTATAATATACTAAACTGTACCTAGCCACCTGTTTTCTAATGCAAAAGTAACTGTGTTGTAGGGTCAACGTCATAAATAAGTGATCATTTATGTATCTTGTCATTTTAATGTCATGTTTGAAAAGCCATACGAAATTGTGTAACGACTGAAAGCGACGAGGTACATAAATGATCACTTATTTATGACGTTGACTGTACTTGTAGATATTTTGTACTATATGTGTTTTCAAATGTAATAATAATTACTATTCAAATTAGTATTTAAACTGTCAGTCAATTGAAATTGCACACAATGTAAACAAACCTTATATATAAAAAAAATGCCTTTAATTTCTATTTTCTCTCATCATAATATACTGCTAAATCTGTTTGTTATTTAATCAATACTTACCACAACATTATCCTGAATCATTAAAACTATAAACAAGTGCTAGAAAATGGATATTTCATTAAATGGTTTATTTACATTGTTCGCAATTTCAATTGACAGCGACTTTAATTATATTTCTAACGTTAAAAATCGATATGATTACCAATCTTAATAATGTCTCGATCACCAAACGGCATAAATTCATTAATTATGCGACTGTGATGTTTAATATTATTTCGGTACCTAGTATTTAGGTTTGTAGAATAGAATAAAATAAAAAGGTTTATTAATATTGAAAATAAATATACGCTTTTCGCTTTACTACCTACTGGTTTTATTTTGTAACCTGATTATTATTACAAAAGCTGTACTGATTAATTTGTTGTTTTTCAGGCTTAATAATATTAAAGAAAGCTTGCAGTACCTGCTACATAGAAGATGAATACACGGGGAAGATGAGATGGCTACCTTCATCCGTCGCCAGTGAGAAAACTGGCATGTACCTACCTTCCATAGTAAGAAGGGTTTTCCTACTATCCTGTTATAATTCCTTCTAGAATAGAAGCTGAATGCGGTAGAAATTCTGGCATACCGTCCATTGTAGGAAGTATTTTCCTACTATATGGGTAGATTACACCATTTAGCAGGAAAATCCTTCCCATAATAGAAGGTACATATCAGGCTTCCCACTGGATTTACCTTCCTCTGTAGTAGGTAACCTAATCATTGGCATAAGTTACCTACTACAATGGAAGGCGAATCCAGTGGGAAGCCTGATATGTACCTTCTATTATGGGAAGGATTTTCCGGCTAAATGGTGTACTCTACCATATAGTAGGAAAAAATTTACTACAATGGACGGTACGTGACAGATTTCCTACCGTATTCACCTTCTATTCTAGAAGGAATTAGAACACTATAGTAGGAAACCCTTCCTACTATGGAAGGTATATGCCAGTTTTACCACTGCGGTCACCTTCCATTGTAGAAGGAATTCCAAACCATTAATGGTAGGAAGTCCTTCCTACAGTGGAAGGTACCAGCCAGTTTTCCCATTGTATTCACCGTCTATTGCAGAAGGAATTATAACCATATAGTAGGAAAATCCTTCCTACAATGGAAGGTATACGTCACTTTTCCTGCTGCGTTCACCTTCCTTTGTAGAAGGAATTATAACCATATAGTAGGAAAATCCTTCCTACAACGGAAGGTATACGTCACTTTTCCTACTGCGTTCACCTTCCTTTGTAGAAGGAATTATAAACCATATAGTAGGAAAATTCTTCCTATAACGGAAGGTAAACGTCACTTTTCCTACTGCGTTCACCTTCCTTTGTAGAAGGAATTATAAACCATATAGTAGGAAAATTCTTCCTATAACGGAAGGTATACGTCACTTTTCCTACTGCGTTCACCTTCCATTGTAGAAGGAAACCTATATTTACGGTAGGAAATTCCTTCCTATATTGAACGGTATATTTCACTTTTCCTACTGCGTTTACCTTCCATTATGGTAGGTATAAATCGGTTGGAAATAATTGGAAGGTAAATATTTTTAACCATTTACCTTCCGTTGAATTACCTTCTATTCTGAGTCGGTAGGTAAAATGTGGAAGGTATTAATCAGACGGTATTTATTAGAAGGTAATCAGTCGTGTTTACCGTCCGTGGAATTACCTTCTATTTTGACTCAGTAGGAAAAAAATGGAAGGTAATCACAATTCTTTTTACCTTCCATTAATTACCTTCTATTCTGACTCAGTAGGAAAAAAAAGGAAGGTAATCACAATTCTGTTTACCTTCCATTAATTACCTTCTATTTTGACTCAGTAGGAAAAATGTGGAAGGTATTAATCGGTCGGAATTTATTAGAAGGTAATCACAATTTAATTTACCGTCCGTTTAATTACCTTCTATTTTGACTCAGTAGGAAAAAAAAGGAAGGTAATTATTGTTTTCACTTATCCTATCAAAAAAGAAGGAAATTTCAGAAAGGAATCAAGTGGAAGGAAAGTTTTGGACGGTAAAAACTTAGCCAATTATCCATCCAAACTAGACGGTAAAATTCCTACTGAGTCAAAATAGAAGGTAAATCCTTCCAATATCAGAAGGTTATTTTTCTCAGTGTATGGTTGATTATTTCGTACTAATTGCGTGGAATTTAAGTTTTTGATTATAATTATAAGCCTTATGATTTTGGAAACACTGTAAGTGTAACTTACATTAACAGTTTACCTTTATTACGAGTACAACTGCAATTTAAAATAATAGAGACAACATTGTCATGTTTTAAGCGGATGTATCGAATTGCCTGTATGTACCGTATCAAAGTAATATTGGAAGCCGCCGCTAGCGTAGAAAATTTAATAATTAAAAATCACCCCACCCATAAGGGGAGTAACGCTGCACATTACACGTTATCATTTTTAATTAAAATTTCTCAGGACAGACTACTGTTTTATTAATACTGCACATAGCGGTAATTAAACAGTCAATATGCGATGCTATTATAATACCTACATACCTGTTTCATATGAAAAAGATACAGGCAAGCAACCACTAAACTTTTTTTATTAATTTTCTAAATAGTTCTATACACTGGTTTTTAAAAAATACTTTTGACTTGTCACATATTTATGAGTCACCAGTTCAGTAAGATTGCTTTTATACCATACGTATGCTAAATAGCAGAACAGAATGATTGACTTCTCATAAGTAATTACAAATTGATTTTTTCTGCAATTCAATTAAATTAAAATGTACCTAAATAAACAAAGAAAAAAAACACTGACAAGCATTTTCTTTTTAAAGGTTTTCTACTTCATGCAGCCAGTTACGTTTATTTCATAATTCTAAGCTGCCGGTTGCAATAAGTTCATTATCTATTAAATAATTGAACGGAAGGAACCCAGTCTTCCACAAAACTGGAACGGAAGCGCGGCGATAAGCTGTGATAGCGTGTCTAACGATTAACATGGATTCCTTTCATTTAGTCATGAACATTTTTAAAGCTGCAATTAAACTCGTTTCAAACTGAAATTGTGTTCATTGTGAGTTGTTTTAAGTAGGTCGAATTATGACGGAAGATTATTTTGTACAGCAATTTACACGCCTTGGTATCATTATGTTACATTGGACACATTCATGACTAGTCGCAGTATGGCGTTATTTTTTTATAGAACACATACTACGTATGTAGATTATGTCGAACAATCATCACAATAGGTAGGTAATAGATGTTTGTACGCAAATTTCATGTAGGTAATTTCGTAGAATTTTTAATGTGAACTGAAATGTAGAAAATCTTAGACTACCCTTATTCTTATTGCGATTAAACCCGTGTACAGGCAATATAGAAAAAATAGCAAACATTCATAGCGATTCCAATAGGCTAATCGTCAGTTATTAAACCCCTCGGCGACCCACCTGATCGCCTCCCAGCTATAATAGAAATACCGGGGACTTATTATTAAAATTGCTGCTAAATTGCTCCCCGCTCCCTCGGATTTCGTAGGTCGGAGGTGACTTATTGAGTCCACATTGCACTCCAAATAATAAATTAAATTGATATAATAACGCATGGGAGAATAAATTGATTGGTGTTTTGAGAATTAGCCCCTAATTTCACTAACGCTAATGGTAAAGGCGCACCATGTATTCTGCAAATGGCGAGTGCACAACAAACATTTATACATATCATCACCATCATCGGCCGACCGTGCTCAGTGTGAATTCAGAACTTCATACGTACACAACGTTCGAAATATTATAAACGGGATGTGAACCGCGATGACCTTTATGAGCACCCGATATTTCGATACAGTTGCATGCATCATGATCACGGGTAGACTGAAGAAATTGCGGGTGGATGTTATGTGTACACAACGTTGAATTGCTTTTTAGTTGTATGTAAGTAGGTTTCTTCACCGGATAGCTTGAGGTAGATTTCAAATATAATTTCGCCAATAAAATTCAAAAAATTAAAGTACTTAGTTCGATCTCGGGTTCAAACCCGCACGACCATCAATCAATTTTAAAGCTAACAGATACCACTACACTACCACGTTTTTGACTCTCCTTTAGTTGTATCATTGTCCAAAATTGACAGTAACAAAGTGCATAAGCGAAATACAATTGTATTTTGTGCGCTGCTTCAATATGACGATTATTGTGAAACGGTTCTACAGCGGATAACGAATCAAATAGACTGTACGTATTATTAATTACAGCAACTTGTCCCCTGTTAATTACGTAAGTAGATACGAGTACCATCAGCTAATTAATTACATACAACAGTGATTAGTGCAAAGCTAAACTGGAGCACTAGTCGTTTCCCGTTGCTCCGTGCTGTTGCTTTCCCGTGTGACAAAACATAATTTATAAGGCTCGTAAAGTTACATTTTATTATATAATTTTTATGTGAATGTGAGTTATTAGTTCGCGGATAAAAAACGTGGAAATTTGTTAAGTACCTATTGCATATTAGTTTAGTTGTTAATTGTTAGAGGCGCGTCCGCGATGCATCCTCGTTTAACGTCTCTTCGTATGGTTTACTCTGCGCCTGGCCTTATACTACGAAATCCGATTTTCGAAGTTCGTTTCGTACTGTTCCGCTCTCACTAATAGTTATTAATTTGAGAGTGAGAGGGACGGTGTGATACGAACTTCGACAATCGAATTTCGGAGTAACCCCCCTGGCCTGTAGGCTTATTGTCTAACTCGCTCGCAATCGCGATCGTGTTCATTTTGACAGTTCTTGTATGAATGTGACAGCTAGCTGATTCCGATGCCAATTGTCAGCCCATACATGAACTGTCAAAATGAGCACGATGGCGATTGCGAGCGAGTTAGACAATAAGCCTTCTGGGGCCTTACCATGACGTCTTAATGCGATTCAATTCCGACCCAAAGTTAGATCGATCGCTGTCAGATCCAAACTATAAGTGTCAAAATTGACAACTAAAGAATCTGAATTGGTTCGCCATAAGACGTCGTGGTAAGGCCCCTGTTCGCATTACTGCTTGGCAATGGTAATAAAACTTGCAGAAATTGTCTTCCAAGTCAAACTGAGCATTATAAAATGAAATAGCTACATGAAACTACCTGTTGCCCGTGATTTTGTCCGCGCAGAATTTAAATTTGTAGTCGAGCTCCTTAAACCACCTTAATCCGCCCCTGTTGCAAATCCTTGCTTAGCGGATGCCTACGTCATAATAACTATCAGCCTGCCAAATTTCAATCGTCCAGTGGTTTGAGCTGTGCATTGATCGATCAGTCAGTCACAGTTTCCTATTACAAACAGAATAAGATTACAGTGTTATGATGTCATTGAATAATGCTGACACCGTTTTCCCACAAGATTGTCATTTGATCTGCAAAGTCTACATTAATTTGCATCGAGAGCACACAGTATTATATAGCAGTAATTTGATACGCAAAACAAATTAAAATTAAAATTTGTTCTCATGCAAATAATAATCCGAATCGTTGTTGTTCGTAACGGGAAAAGTTACGTTGCTACTCCGCTCCATTGTTGCTCGATCAGTGCACAAATCTAGAGAATGACCGTTCTATGTAAAAATGGCAAGCTCCGTTTGTAGTTGAGGAGTAGTTATAGACCTCCGCGAAGTACCGCCTGAATCAATTAATTATTTAATCGAAATAACAAGAAATTACTCATACTTCATACGTGACTCGGGTTTGTGTTTTTAAGCGGTTAATGAATGGGTTTGTACAAAATATATAGAAACCGCAACACGTGCTTAATTAACGTACAGTAATTAACCGGCTTATATAGTACATAACAAACATTATTTCTACCTGCACTCACAGACTTACATTATATCTACAATAGCAGTTACTTAAAATAAAATCAAAGAGAATAAAAGTAAAAGTGGTATGCCTCGCGTTGTCAAAATCACTATCTAAACAAGTCTTTCTACTTTTCAAGTACAATACCTACGGCCACCTACGGCTAACAAACGACTACCTTAGCTGAAATGTCGTTAGATTAAGACTCAGCTCCTGTGGCCTAATTAATGATTTAATGCAGTTGATTCACAGGTGACTAATTGGGCGCATAACACAAATGCCAATCGAATAATCGTACCCTAATGCGATCAGTTACCCAATCCTATTTGTAATTATAACAGCACATACACACAACAGCAGTAGTTTTTGCCGTGCATTTGACGGCACAGAATTTGAGGTATTCAAAAAAACCGATGAAATAGAGTACCCCTGCGTTTTTGGTCGGTTATTAAAGAGTTAACCCACGCTCATAGATGTCAATAAGTACTTGCTAAAAGTATAAAATTTGATATCTGGGTGTAACAGAATTGTCAACGAAACAAATAAGTCTTCGCCATAATCTCTGGTTGCTAGGCAACATCGACTTTCGCCATACTTATTAATCGATTTTGCGTGAATTTTGACATGACATGTGTAGTTTTTATGAGGACTTCTTAATTTTTTGCTAAATTCACAATACATTTACTTGTCTTTGATCTGTCACTTTCATATTTGCCATTTTCCAGACGCAGACAAAAATATGTTAGACTTTTAAATAAGGAAGCCATTCCTTTACAAATATTTCAAATCTTCCTATTGAGACAATTAAGTCGAGATTTTTAAGAAGTAATATCTAACAGTAGTCTGGGTGGGTAGGTATTATTACGTAGTTAGTAGCATTTCCACCAAAAATGTGTACAGTATCAGAACGCATTATGCTAATGAATAATATTGCGTACTTCCAGTTTTTGCGGTAGGTATTAGTAATTAAAACATGACAAGCCAGTTGATTTAATTAGCATACCAATTTAATTTCACATTTTGCTGTCAAGAATAATTACAATGACCGCGGCTTAATAATTAACTCGCTACTAAACCTGTCAATTATAAATTTACGAGTTACGTCAATCGGTCGGTTACTCGACCAAGATTTAATCAATTACCTCGCTATTCCGCGACTACACGCGCAAGTCGACTACGTCAGTGCGACACATATTTATTTTCAGGCAGGGTCCACTTCACGACACGTTCTGCGCTTCAATAAAACGCAACATCAGCAATAACTTTAATAAAGTCATTGTTAAGTCAAAAACCGATGTTCTTATCAAATCCACACTAATCCATACAAAATGCGAAAGTAACTTTGTCGGTCTGTCTGTCTGTTACGCTTTCACACCTAAACCACTGAACCGATTTTGATGCAATTTGGTACAGATATAGTTTCAGTCTCGGGAAAGGACATAGGATAGTTTTTATCCCAGAAAATCGCAATTCCCGCGGGATAGTGATAAGCAAATTTTGCGCCGACGGAGTCTCGGGCACCGCTAGCTATAAGCTATATAATACGTCATCTCTAATCAATAAACATAAGGTAAGCCAAATTGAACCGTTTCAAAACGAACCTAAAAACACTTACTAGTGTTTAAAAAATGCATCTTTTGCATAACACCTCTTATTCAAATGATAACGTAATTAACGTAACAGTAGTCCAACGTTGTTTCATCAAGCCCGGTATGTAAACTATTCTAATTCGATCGCACTAATTAGTTACGGAGTTAATTTCATTTCCTGTAATTAGAAATCAATTTAACTGCAGTCGATAAGGCGCATATTCTAGTTGTTATCGTGTTTACTAACAAGCTGGGTTTATGAATAGCTTTGAGCGAGCTAACGATTGGAATGGAAGCGTAAGTTGGGTAGCGATATTTCTAGTACAGACTTGATTTAGGTAGATTTATTAATTAAAATCACGGCTTGTAATATTTTCACGGGAGTGGCTTAAAGTTTTTATATGAATTTGTCAGTTTTGTCTTAGAAAAGTGTCTGTAAATTTGTCAGTATCAAGAGTTGACTAGAGGCAGGGCGCGCCGAGAAAAAAAAACGCAAAAGTAAACTCAAATTTTCGTTTGAATCAAAATTGAGTGAGAATTAGATCTAAAGATTTTTACCTATCCTAAACAAATATTTTATGTAATGAAACGTAATGTGGTAAAACTCCAAAACGGCTGAATAGATCTGAATGAAATTAGGGCATAGATTATCTGTCAGTCTGGAACAGTACAGAACAGTAGCACATAGGCTACTTTTTATCACAATTGCACAATTCCCGCGGATAGAAATAATTGATTTCTTCGGTGACGATATCGCGGGCAACAGCTAGCATATCTAGACATGAATTGTACTTATTTCACAGTGTCAGATTAACAATTAACGCAATCAGACCTTAAATATAATTACGAAATTCTACTAAGACCTCGTCATTTTGGAACTTTTCTCGGCGCTTAGATCGATTCTCTCCCATGGCGGCCCGCTGGGACTACTGCGAAGACTGTTGAGGCAGGTCATGTTTGGACGCGAAGGCATTTTATCACGAGCAACGCGAGCAAAACAAGTTATAAGTACGTGAATTACTTCGAAATTGAACTTGTGTCCGACGGATACGAATACGACAGCCAAAACACTTGCCATTTACATCTATGTGTTAGATCTAGGACTAGATTCTAGGTACTACATTGTTCTCGTCAGATTAGTAAATAAAAAACAATCTTCAACTCTACATTCCATTCCTGATGTTATTTAATCATATCACCGATGAGTAATTAATGTTTTATTAAATTAATCGATGGCTGGCTTTCAAACCATTTTCATTTATTATAAACATAATTATGCATAATTAAACAAAATTAATTATTTAAGTTCCGTATGGCTGCGTATTTATTTTAATTGGTATGGTAACACGAATTAATCAACTCAGATTTATTCTTGCTCACTTTTTTCCAGCGCAAGCAATAGCGCATTATAATATAGAAATTATTTTCAATGTCATACTTACCTTATAGTTTTAATTTTGATAAAACAAAAAAATCTGAGTTTAATTTTACACGAGCATAATCTAGTTGTGTTTTACAAGCCTAACAGCCCGCTCACAACTAGTGACTAGATTTCTGTGTTCATTACGTGTGCTGCCAGGTAACCACTGACGCGTCGTGCGTCTCTGCCACGCAGTAAACAGAAAAAACGCTCACCGCGCCAGAGGACGCACGTAATCGTGGCTGTAATGTAACGCAAAGTACTGGCCTTATACTCTGAAATTCGATTTTCGAAGTTCGTTTCATTCCGTTCCGTTCTCACTAATAGTTATTAATTTGAGAGTGAAAGGGACGGTGTGATACGAACTTCGAAAATCGGATCTTGGAGTAACCCCTCTGGGCCGTAACGCAAAGACGAAGCCCGTTAGGGCGCGCTTCCATAGAATGTAGTAGAATAAATTTGACCAATTGCTTAGTTAAAATCCACGTGTCAGCTCGCCACCCTTGTAAAATTACCTTCAGTCACTTATTCTCTAAATCAACATTACTTACAACCTCATTTCATATTACATCGTGGTCAATGGTTCATGCGTGACTGTACTAGAAACAGCTCTCAAAGCGGACTTCGGCAATTGTTTTGCCGGCACACTTTCAAGCAGCTGTTGTTATATTTTGAGCATAAAATGATCGATCAATGCGGTATTGTGAAGTGAGTTAAATAATATTCATTGAAATTTTTGTCTGGCTCAATATTTATCTCCATTCTAGTGTATGACCCTCTGACCAAAGGGTTATAAGTAGCAGAAATTAACGAAACAATGTGGCAAGTAAAACCACGCACGCACACACATGCAACCAAAATCAGTTCGTTCGCTAAATTCCATGTTTACTTTTTATTTGGTCTGAAGATTATACCTACATAGTAATGAAATACAATACACAGTATAAAGGGAAGATATAAAGTAGAATAGCTCGAGAGGCGAACGAAGCCGCCTGCTAAGTTCCGCATCCAGTTACAAAGCGTGGGCTCTTCATAAGTGGATTAATTACTTGGATGATCTTGTGCTAAATTAGCCTAACAGCCGTATTCTGTTACACGGATCCCTTAGGCAAGCGCGCTTTGTGTTACCGCAAAGTTAGTTTCAGGTAAATAAGTGGTGCTTTAGGGTGGGGGTAGTTGAAGTTTGTATTAATATAATCGTCTTTTTTTCGGTATTAAAAGGGAAGAAAATTATCTTGATTTGTTACTTCATTGAAAAATCTCCTCTTAAAAATAAGTAACATTACATACCCGTTAATATTGTTAATGTGATTTTTAAGATGCGATTTTCAATCTAAAAAAATATTTTTTTTTTTACTTTTTAGATAGGTAACTAACAAAACCTCTAACATGCGACTAAAAAACTTGTTCTCGAAAGTAAACACAGCTTTCAAATCTGTGTCCACACCGCACAGCAGCTGCTATATTTTAATATTCCGAGCAAATATTGAGTTACCACAACATTCGTGCTCGATTGAGTGGAAAGGCTCTAGGGGGCACTGACAGCGACTTGGTAAATGAACAAACAAAAGACAAAAATAGCAACTTAAAAAAGTTGAAAACTTCTATATATCACTAATGGCTGAACTTTAATGAAATCTACCTAGTCAAAAACCCTATGAAAGCAGCTTTCTATTTAATATCTGAATTGGTATAGACGCAGCATACACAGACACACACGTCAAACTCACTACGTAGTTTTTTGAAAAATTCTAAACATTAACTAACCTGATAATGGGTGTCAAAGTTTCGAATTAGTTGAAGGCCGAACATTTTTTGTGGATAAATAACAAATTTTCAACAGCGTCGTCCATGTACAGACAAAAAAATCTACCTAAAATTATGACTGCCGTTTATAGAGCTTTAATTAATTCCAGACGATACACACGAAACAATGTCAAGACATTAAACCAACCTACATAAAACTGTATTAATTATTTACCGAAGTTATTCAATTCGTTGCATCTATTAGGGAATTATTTAAAAATCGGTGTCACGTATAAACTCTCACGCTCACGTACATTTTTAACGCCAGTTAGCAGCACCGGTACCCGATTAGATAATTGTCTATAGAAATGCCTTTGTTTGACCACGGCCAATAATGTCACGCTTGTTCAACGCCCAACACACAAATATTTACGTGTATTATCCACTTTTATGGGTTGTTGAAAGTTTAAATAGCAGCGAAGGTAGGTAGGTCTGATCTGCAGGTTAGACGCTGCATATTTCCATACTTTTCACCTCCTTCATTTAAACTACGGAACCCTTGTTTGTACGTGGTCTGACACGTATTAGTCGGTTTGTATAAATTGTTGCAAATATGTGACCTTGTACCTTAAAATCGTTATATTTTAAGACAATGTAAGTCTTCGCCGTTTTGTATCGTAATATGTAGCTTATTATATGCATAGCATATTAAACGTATTCAAATATAAAATAATCTGATTTGTGGACTTAACCGGGCATTAATAATGTAGTATCAAACAATGATATCCAGTTTTCAAATCACAATACAAACACGATCTAAATTGGCTACTAAATATTCAGAATCAATAGTCCGTACGAACCATACACGGGTAATTCGACAATGGCGCGCTAATTCAATTTGAATCACACAATATTCTATTAATCGTGACGGACAGGTGTAATCAAGCCGCACACGCGCTTGTTGCGGGTCGCATTGTCCTGCGGGCCTGCGTTTGATACCCCTGACGCTGACAACCCGGCCCCGCGCACTGTGGCAACTTTTATGAAATTAACGATCCATCATATTCCGTCCGAAACGCTTTAACATTTATATCGCGCTTCTCTGACTACACGTAAAAGCTATGAGCTAAACGATATTTTATGTTCAATACTAATTGTCATCATTCATCGATATTCAATAACGTAATACAATCCGCCATAATGGCGCCCACCTCAGCACCGGCTGTCACAAACACCACTAATGAATAAATAATCCCTCCGAACAGATAACAAGAGATGCCAATTAAACAATACACTAATTAATTCCAAACATTGGTGTAGTGGACTTAATTTGAGTAGGTAACATCATCAAACTAGCAAGGCACGTAGATAACTACAGCGACCACACAATGCTCATCCACACAATGTGAAATTCAATATTTTAACTTATGCTTGTATAACGATACCTATATCATGATTAATTAACAGGTGCTCTCAATTAGCACGTCGTTATGCTATGTAGGATAACTAGCTAACCAGAGAGGTGGGGTGGCCTCTCCTCTGCTTATTGTGTCCCAACCCGCATGGACAACTTAATATGACGTAATTTAACCTTTTATCCACTAAAACAGAAACAACAGTTCATCCAATAAAAGTGTCTTACTCAGAAAACACTTTTAAAATATTGAATGTCAAAGCTCTCAACTCAATCGACAAATATTTACTTAAACGATTACGTAAACAACATATCACCAGTCCACAATAACATAAACCACTTTGCGGCAATCTCGTAAAGAAGCCACGCTAAGTCGACGGCTTTTTTAATATTGGAGGCGAGACCGCACTGTCCCACGAAACATTTTCCATTAATAAAACGCGAAAAAGGAATATTACATATGAAAAAGACATATATCCGTATCGCCGGACCCGCCGCTATCTCGTGGAAGGTAATAACTTCTTTACAAGTCCAAAGTCCGAGGGATTGAAAAGCAATTTCAGCAAGACACCCCGCCCTCACGCGCACGGGGCCGGACTGGCCATATTTCTTTTTCGCCGCTGTAATTCGCCTTTGATTTAATCTCGAGAAACAAATCTTTGAATGTGAAAGTTTAGTGATAGGCATCACTAGAACTAGTTTCGCTGATTGGATTCCATCCCCCGACGAGCCCGGCTCCCGCAATTTCAAATTGGTCACTGTAGATATTCCGCTATTTGTTTGATTGTACTAAAAGATTGCATTTCTTATTTCCTGAAGCAACTTTCCATCCGACATTGTTCGAGGCTAAATTTAGTTTTACCCCTAACCTTTACATTTCGTTGCGGCAGGCGGGAATATAGGCTCTTGCGATATTGTGACCAAATTTGTCTTGAAAAAAGGCTGCAAGAAAGGAGAGGTCAACGATATTGAGTCACATAAATACCAAACTTAGCTTTCAATTGATTGTCACTATAGACCCATAATCCTGGTCAAGTTTCATTGTATTTATAACGTATCAGTGGATGTAAGTTACACCTCTGGGCAGCGATGCGTCGCCTTAGTATTATGTTACCAGCCGCAGTCACCGCAGAATATGTATTACAATGCTATAGAAAAATATGAGAACTAAGTGAGAAAATTTGCTTAAGTGCAGTTATCCGTGTCAATTTTTTGGTAAAAAAACCCGTAACCCGTAGGGGTAAAAAATTTAGATTTTTTTACATTTCGCCCCCTTGCGGAATTCTTTTCACAGAATAGGAAGTTATATTTAGTAAAAGTGATTTAAAAACGACAGTCGCTAACTAGTTTATTTAAATTCGTTCTAAAAGCAAAGAACACTAGCGAGTTCTTCCAGACTTTTTGCCGTTCTACGTTCATTCTGTTGTTTTGTCCACAATTTAGCGAGTTCAAGTAATAACATCAGTAGTAACCATAAAAAAATCTACGTAAACCCCCAGTCAATTTGAGACGGTCTCGTCCGTCCGTATGGTCCGACCGCAGATCGTATCTCCTAAACTGTTCCGAGCGCCTTATTTATATAATCTAACTATTTGCGAGGGACAAACACCCTTTATTATGTTTTTCCCTTTCTGCCTCGCTCGGGGTATTCGGAAAATCTCGTTCTATTTAAATTTTAACTGGCATAGTGACAACAATAAGAATGGTTATGTAAACACTAATGGACTTACCAGTTGCGTGGGCATTGAAAAATAAAAATAAATACTTTAAGTTTATATTATTATTTCTGCCTTTTTATACATACACATGTTCTCTTTGATCTTTGTGTAACGACTAAATCTCTGCTACGAACTGAATTTTTCTTACGACGCCATAATAGATTTTAGCTTGTCCTCGTGCTTAAGGCCACTAACATTTCACCTTATGCTTAATACTTAATTTAATTTAAAATAAAATTAGTTTTAAGGGTACTTCGTATACACCTAATAAGGAATTCTAAACGGCGGGTTACGCGCTCTCGCCTCCCGCAACCATTTTCTGCGCCAACGAAACTCAATATTGAATAGGTACTGTTGAAAAGAAAACTCCATCCACATTGTTCACTTAAATATATTTCGAAATCAATTATATTAACCCACTTAAGTTTGTAAATGTAAACAAAACTGTAAAATTACTTCCAATGTAATAAAAAGGCGATGATCTCACTATAAAACCCGTTGTTTTACATAACATAGTATTAAGATTTCGATCTTAATGGCCAATTAACACTCAAATCGGTTTAATTGCATTATAATATTAAAAAACATTTTGGTAATCGGTATAGCTTTTGTAAACTTCAAACTGCTAGTGTGATATGGTATTCAATACACTTTCAGAAATGTCGCAATATCGTCAGGCTCAGGGTAACGGGTCCCAAAACGTTAAAAGCATAATTGAATCGCAAATGCTACTATTGTGGAGCGCCGCGGCCCGCGATCGGGCCATTTGCTACTGTTTTCAATTTGTCGGTCGCGACCATACATCAGCCCCGGCACGCAGCGAAAAGACCGCCCCAACTTTAATACACTTACGCTTGACATTTTCCCACCCATTATGCATTCGGGCAAAACCAATGCTCTCTACAAATACGAGTACCAGGGAAAAGTAACTAACCGTTTCTCAGAAACGCCATCCACCAACGTGACATTATAGTCCATTGAATCGGCTATGACAAAGTAAATTCGTTGGGACGTCGATTGTAACTGACGGCATCGGCATCGCTAATCCGTAATCGGTCAGTCATGAAACACAGCAATTTGAAATGTTTCCCGGAATCGTCTATGTTTAATAACAGTGGGTTTGGTACCTACGAATTTATAGGAAAATCCTTAAACAACTACAAAGTAAGACACAAAATGATTAGGATGACTTAATGCGGACTTACCACAGGCTTAAAAATAGCAACCGTAAATCCCAGCTAATGCAATGGTAAATACGCCTCATCTTCAACACCAATTCTCAATAAAATTGTAAATTTATACAGATTGACAGCATAATTTGTATCATTTACTTAGCTACTTTAAAGTTCATAGTTCTTGAATAATGTACCTAATCTTATGTAAAATTGGAACAAAACAAGAAACACTTCGTCATTACCATGCAGTTTCCATCAGTTCCCTGGTCAAGCATTCGTCACGGGAATGACACGAGGCGGCGTCATTTGTCAGCTTCGATGACACATGCGCAGCTTAATTGAATCGCGGCGCCATTCCACGCGGCCCGCCGGTTGCGCACCCCTGCTTTCATTTACACCGATTGTGCAAGTCTCAATCACTTTTTGCTGTGGGAATATTTTCTAAAGCTCATTTTAATTGTTAGCCGTTTTTACTTGACTGCGCACAAAAAAATCTCGCGTGCGCTGTGCGATTTTTGGATTTAGTAATGATTTTCTGTTGTTTTCAAACGAAATGCTTGTCCGAATTTCAAAATAGATCTCGGTTCTCGAATATTAACTCGACAGGTAGACTGCGTTAGCTGTTGGTTGGCGAATCAATAATAATTAGTGGTGCTTTCAGACATTGCGAGTAAGGTACGCTACGCTCAGCTTAGCGTTCTAATTGGCCCGGCCCGTCCACATCACGGTGTTTGACGAATGGTCCACAGTTTGATAAACAACCTATTAGAGTTAGTACCTAGTCGGAATTCAGAAGCCGTCCAAACAGCCCCTTTGTGAGTACGTTATAACACGGATATTAGATCAGATGAAATGTCTGAGAATATTGAGAAGCTATTACAGTGAAATTTGTCTGTTTTCTTTATCACCGCTTAGACGGAAACATGCTAATGTCTCACAGGCCTGGCTACACGTGTTGTCTCGCAGAAAAAGATACCTTATTGTTTTCAATTAATACTATTTATTCCGTGAACTAAAGAAACAAAAGACTGTAAGACAAGGCAACCCCATGGAGGAATGATTAAGTCCGTGAAAGCGTTAATACGCCTAGTGAAGCAGGCACTAGGGGGTAACGACAGCTATCCGCAAATAACAGGTTATTAGCCCGTTGGCCGGCAATAGCCGCGCATAAGTACGATTTGAGCTGATATTAATTTCGCGAAATTGAAAGCAAGGCCTATTCGACGCGAAACCACTTGGACTATTTACCTGGCCTAAACGAAGCAGCATTTTTCACGGTTACAAACGCGCTCTGTCTTTAAAAAATCCTCATGATTTTAGATAAACTTTAAACAAAATCGTAATTATTTTACTTGTTACTTTGAACTATTACTTAGTCAAGTAGGAAAGTATACTGTATTTCTCAATCCGAGTACGGTGCATTTCGCGAGCGATCGCTGCATTTTTAATTAGTAGTATTGGAATTGTATTACAATAATAATCAAAAGTCAAAAGTCAAAAGTTTATTTTGCAAATAGGCCGCCGAGGGCTCTTTTACATGTCTTTTTTGAATCTACCAGCGCATTCGGAAAGACCATCATTGCCAAGAAGAATGCGCCGCAAGAAACTTGGCAGAAAGTCATTTTTTCAAAATAAAATAGATTTACAATAGTACTTAAATTCTACTTAACTTACCTAATACAATTCATACATTTTATAAAAGGGATGTAAAAGGTCCCTAAGTTAAGTCCGTACCTTAAATTACATTGGTCTATAGTAGAGATGTATCATTCAGCTTACACCGTTTTAAAATCACAGTCCGAACTCCCTCTCAATGCACGCAACGTTCAAAGATCGACATAATTCTAAGCATAAGTATATCGGTTGTAATTTCGAGGACTGTTGGTGCGAGCCGGCCCACTGCGCGTTTAAATTGCCGTGGCGGTCACCATTCCCGTACGTTCATTACCGGGCTCGAGCGTGCACCCATAACAGGGGAATGACGGTTACGCGTTTCTTATGAACTTTGATTAATATAGCTTTTTGATGGCATTTAAATTAGAAACAATTTAATTGAGATACTTAATGAATTTACTAAAATGTCGGTGTAATTAAAGCACACACTTCTAACAGCTAAGCTGTCCAGTGCGTTCGGCGAGCAAACAAAACGGCCTAATTGAGCTCTTATGTCTTCACTACGCTACACTACAGCCGCGGCTGACCAGCTTACTCTGACCTCTACTGCCCCGCACTGATAGAACGCCAGAAGCCATCCGCGGGTTATGGATAGTACATCGACACGGGCCTCACCTACTGGTTCACGGTAATCCCTTTGAGGCCGTCAGTGTTGATATATCCAGATGGCTCGTAGAAGGGTCATAATGGAATGTTCTCGTAGTCTGATGAAGTCATTCCGGTTGCATCAGCTCAACGCTGACAAAGAAATCGATACATTGATTACCTTTGATTAAAAAACGTGTTCATAAAAAGAAGTGCCATTTTAAAAGGCCTAAAAAGGTTCTGGCGACAAGAAAGCCGTAAAACGTGGACACAGTTTGTCCCCCTACTTAATGTTAACTTGTCAAAATTTGCATAAAAGCTGCCGGGCGGCCATCGTTACGGAACTTTTGACTGCACTTTCAAAGCAGTAAATTCAAAACGGCCAATAAATGAGGCGACCTCAATTTTAGTTCCAAATCTCGATCGATTTAATACTTCCAAAAAACTTAGGCCGTTCTTCCATAAATATGACGGACAAATTCTTGTACGGTGGTCGTACCTTGGAGTAATAAAATAAGCTTGTCATTTTGTTTCCTCGAAAATACTTCAACGCGATAAGAGCATCTTAAAGAGTTTTGGTGAAAGTGTCGAACTTTTTTCATAATGCGTTTCATGAGATTAAAAAACGCTGATACCGCACGGCCCTAAAACACTTGAAAATCGACATCGGCGATATTAAACATTAAACTGTAGAACTTCAGCCCAAACATATTAACTTTTTACCAGTTTTTTTTATTTAATGAAGCAAAACAATCGTGTATACATATTATAACAGCAGATGATTTACATACTGCGTAATTTTCAGTGATAACCTCGAATTTGATGTTGAGGGGTTGGCACAACTGGATATAAGCAACAAATTACTTAAATGTGTATACTTGAAATAGATACAACTAATTAATTACTATAGCATAATAGACGTTGTACGCGCACTTAATGATCATTAGACATCTAATATCAACTCTTACGGAAAGACCATCACTGTCAAGTAAAGTAAACTAAATATTAAATTAATCAAATGATTAAGCACATGTATTTCATGGAATGTGCAGAATTTAAACTTAAGCTATACGAGCGTTTCCTTTTCTCGGATCGCCGGCAACCCTCAGCCAACTCAACATAATATACTGACGATCAAAAATAGCGAGTCGCTATTCATACAACTTTGTATGGAAGTGAACCGTTATTCTGGCTCGCCACTGTGCGTGCAGTCAAAGTCCTGTCGGGATTCAGAGTCCTAATTTAAACAAAATATTTACCGAAATTCAGATATTAGAGTGCCAACAGGCATCCTACGCGTTAGCGGGGTCGGAAGGTTTACTACAACAGATAACAAGCCGTAATGAGGCTCCCCCGCGAGATAACGACGATTCACATTTGACGTCAACTAGTTAATTTTTAATTGTCGATAACCTGCGGGTCGGCTGTATCACCACAGTGTGCCTACACCCATTAGTCGGCAAGACGTCATTAGTTTACTATTTTTAACCGGACGAAAGGGCATTCGTGGTAATAGAAACCTATGCCGATCCCATACTAAGGAGTAGTCAGTTGTACAGATACGTCCGTTGGAATTCCGCCTTCTCTTCAACTTCTTATTCAATTCGTGTATATACAAAACCAGTGGGTACACAAATTTGACTGGACACCAAACTACCGTTTGCCAAGTGTGCCGCGATCTTGTTCATCACTTCCAGATGTTTGAGCGCCATTTGACCATCCGTACTAAATATTTTTGGTACCACATTAGGCTTGATTATAAACTAAACAAATACAATATCAGCCTGTTTATTTGTTAAGTAATAAAGAGGCTTTAATTAACTGATTTGTTTATTAACTTTTAATCGGATACATCGAAAGAGGTAATTGACCGTGTTGTGTTAAACAAACAAAATTTCCTTTAATTATTTATTCACCAACAATATTGTACACAAACGGGGTCATGTTTGTATGAAGTTCCTGACGTGAATGTATCTAATTGAGCTAATGAGGGAGGAATGTCTTAATTAGTGGTGTTCGGATCCGCGGACCTCGTACTGAAGCGAGGTAATTACCTACCAACCAATAACTCTTTAATTAACCTGCCTAATAACAGAGTATTTGCAATCCGCCGACATTACCCAATTAGGCCTGGATCGATTGAAAATAATACTAACTATTACTCAAAATACTATTCCCTTTAGCATTAATCACCAACGAGTATGGTGAAAACTAAACTTGAGACCGTGGGCGCTGCGAAGCAATTTTACCGAGTAACAAAACAAAATCATTTATTTTATAACGAGTATTGAGTCTACAACAGGAAGAACTAATTAGTTTGACTGTATTTTTAACAAAATTGGCTTCCGAGGCAAAGGTTATATATGTACTGTAGGTATTAATTAAATTACTTCCTTTAATAATGCGCGTATACTATTGTTGGATTTTCCAAAGCCAAAAAGAGAGCTAGACTTTGTAAAGGTGTAGGTACAACGTTTTCATTAAGTATAGTAGGTATAGGTATGTGATCTGACAGACGTCGTTCTGTCTCAAACAATTTTTCGTTTTTTTCAAAAAAAAAACAATTTTTTGTTTTTATAACAACCTTCCAAAAACATCAGCGAATAGTAAAAAAAAGTTAATTCAAATCGGCTCAATCTTTCTTTACTTTTACACTTAGCAACACATTCAACGGCTCTTTTCGGTCACCTTCTCCGATTGTACTAAGTATAAAAAAAAAATTAAACGACTTCAAAAGGAGGAGGAGGTTTTCAATTCGGTATTTTTTTAAACCGTAGGATCACAAACAGCCAGGCATTGGGAATGCATACTAACAACGGCTACCCGCGTCACTCAACACATCACGCCACTCGAGGTTATCGCTCGCAGGATGCCATAATGAGTTGACAGACAACGCAGCGGACAAAATATTTCATTAGCTGATTAGATTTGGAAAGAAGTTGTACGCACAGAATGTTGTACTTACTACTTAAGTAGTGTAAGAAATAAGCACGCAAAATGTTGCAGTTTGCCAAAAAAGCGAGGATCTGTACACATTTGAAAATTAAAAGCAACAGTATTTTTTTTTCATGAGAACCCTCCCCTCCCTACGGTATTTCAACTGTAAAAAGTTATTTTTTAATATTTATTCAATATACTTTCGGGTTTTTTACCTTACTTTCTTAGTTTGTGTCAAATTTCATAATTCTATGCCAACAGAAGGCCCCGTTTCGATTTTTGTATAAAAATACACTTTCAAAAGGTAGTAAGTAAGTCTTTTTTGATCGCATGAACTTGGAAACTTCTTTTTTATGACGAACGTAGTGTGTTGTGAACTTAAATTAGTTTTTATTTTTTGACATAGCCTGTTATGGATTTTCAATCAGGTAAAATTTTATGACGAAGCCATTTATTCCTCACCTGACAAAACCTGCACTGTTGATTTGATTCGACCGTGGTCTTTTTTCTTCTATTTCAATAAATTAACGTTTAATTTTTTTTTGCAGTAGTTAGAGCTTATATTCTTATAATAAAACCTCCACGGGTCCCTGACAAAAATGGACGGACATACAGACAGACAACGCAGTGATCCTATGAGGGTTTCATTTTCCTTTTCTGGAAGGGAACCCTAAAAAGAAGCTTATAAGACGAGATAACCAAAACTAGCCACAGGAAAATTTTAAAATCCAAGAGAAAGGCCGTTGCACAACACTATTACAACACTACATATACTACTCGCTTGAAAAAATAATTAAGGTGTAAAATAATCACAGGAAAATGTCACTAATAAATAGGAAACAATTTACTCACCATAGTTAAAGAATAGATTGTGGAGAATCAAGTGGCAATCAATTACAGGTGTCAAAGTAATAAATCATAAGTCAGAAGAATAAAATTATTCCTTCACCTAGGTAAACCACTTAATATAGTAAATTTACATTTAATATCCTTCATATTTAAACTAAATCTAATATACGAGTGTGTTTCGTATTAAAACAATTTTAATAAGAAAAAAATCTTAAATAACTGGTAAATAAATATGAAATTTTCATATTTGGCAGACATTTTATTCTTTGAGTAGGTACCCATAGGAGTGGTCTAAATATGATTTTTAGGAATTCCTACGGAATTTTTCATTATAACGCGATGGTGAAGCCACGGACTTGAACTTGTTTATTAGTGGTATTTGTTTCAAAGTGCACTTATGATAAAAGAAAAATGATACAATGAATAAATGATAAATGATACGATACGAGTTCATTTTAGCTTAACCTTGATGCTAAAAAAAGGTTTTTGTGACGATTACAAGGATAACGCGGGTAATTATTTACGTGATTGGCTGAAAAATAAGCCCTCCAATAAGATACTGATGACCTTCGATGCAGGGTTGCTACAACCAAGTGAACGAAATTAAGTAATATATATTTCGAGCTGACATTTGAGTCTTTTTCTGGTTTTTTTTGTGCCCTAGTTCTAGAACAATGCATCAATTTTTAACCGTTTCTGATCTAAAACTTTGTTATGAGTCAACAAGATATCTGGTTTATAGTCTGTCTAGTCAGGACGTGATTCATGTAAACCGAGAATTAATTTTATGGTATTAATGCTGGTTTTTATTTATCTAGTTAATAATATAAATAAACATAAGAATGACTGTTGAGGACAATGTACACATATATACTTAAAGTTAAGTATATGTATATTTAATTGTGCACCAAAAAAAATTGCTGAAAATTTAACTATATAATATGTACTAACTAAAACTTATGAAATATTTTTAAAGTTAATTTCTGGAAATTGAAAGGAACTTAGATTGACACTTGACAACCCTGATGCGGGTTGCAAAGGGTGAACCCTCCATATGGTTGCAATTTTTACGAAAATTAATCTTAACTACTGCAATTTTTAAATATAGGTAAGTACCGTATTTAAGTAATAATTAAAACGTCAGCCAATTACAATGAAAATAAAAATCAGGCGGAATAATAAAGTTAACTTGCTCACATAATTTCAACTTCGTATTTGTTGTAGATGTTTTTTTTTCAGTTACGTGATTATATGCTTTCATGCCCGTCTATCCACCTGTTAATAATATTATTATCTTAGCCTGTTGGAGTGTCCCAAGTAGTAATATTCTCACAATTAATGAAAGTAAGTTTTTTTAAACACCCTATTTTCCGTGTCTTTTTTGTTTTTTTGCGGTTTTCTTGTTTGAAAATATATTTAAACTTTATTATTTTTAATATAATCGCTCAGGATTGTGTAGGTGTGTATTGATTAGCGCGCGTCACGGTACGACGTAACTGACTTCGATCCCCAGCCTCAAATTAATTGATTTGTTTTTTTGCTGTGGGTATTCTCCTCTCATTATTTAATTGAAATAATATTCCATTTTTTCTGTCTTCTGGACTATGGTCCATAACCAATTACTGAATTATAATCAATTTTTTACGCGCCCGACCACTCACAACATTTAAAGATCAAGCTGTGTACTGGGTATTTTAAGACTAGAAAATGTGTCATCATTAGCATGAAGTAAAGTATTATTGTCAATCAATGCAAATAAGCTACAATTGTAAATAGAATAGTGCAGACAATTTTAGAAACAATTTATATGTTAAATTAGTCAGTCATAACGTGACACATGATTTTGATTAGAACTAGTTTGCGGTCTGGGTCTTCCCGCAAATACCGCAATAGATAACGAAGCATGTTTAGAGTTGCGACGCATATCTATGAGAATCCATATTTTGTTTAAGTCTACATTTTTTAAAAGTTTTTAAGGTTATGATTCAAGTATACAGGACTTTAAAGTAGGTCAAGTGTACATTCTTAAAATGTAACATATCAACCAATATAATTTTTGTATCATCGATTGTCTCATTAAACTTAAATTGGTTTGCCGAAGATGGAATGACCGTAAAACTATTTCTATCGAGGTTTTAGTTTAGTAACGGCTTCATCTTGTATGTTTTTTGGTGTTTAGTCATTGTATCAAAAATTATTCTGGTAAGTATATTATTTGAATTATTCGACAGTATAATGCATTGATAATATATCTATCTTTAGGTACGAATGGCTTAAAAATATGCATTACGGCCCTATTTACTCGTTTTGTTGGTAAGTACGTAGTTCTTGTATTATGCTCACAAGCATAACCAAACAATGACTCACAATCGCTTTCCTGTAATTCGTTAAAAAATGTTACCGGCCAGCTTGTTACCTAATTTGAATATCGAACATTAATTGTATGTTTTTAATTGAGGCGTTTCCGGGATTTCCGGCCAGTGTTTTTAAACTCGACACATGCACTTAACAACTTTGTAAATAAGGTGAAATCTAATAATGTAATATTAGAGGCGCGGTCTCATCACCGATGGACCAATTAACGCTGATTAATTTATCGTAACAGCCTCATTTCATTAATTACGGCGTGCTTATTAATAAGCCAAAGTTAATTAATGGAAATGCATTATTCTGCTGTAGTATTTCACGGTACTCCGTATATGTGGAAACGCGAAATGTCCAATAATTGTTGTATTATTTGCTGTTTTATAAGTGCAATACACACATGTCGTCATAATCAATGTCTAGATCAGATTTAGTATTTCGACATAAATTTTGTGATTGCAAACTAAGTTTTATTTAAAAATATTTGTATACCAGCTTTTTTTACTAACGGTACCTAGATATTTACTTCATGATTTCGTTTGTGATGTGACCTTAGATTTAACGCAAACTAAACCAACATACATTAAACGAACCAGCAGCTATTGAAAATTAATAAAAGACTATGCAAAAAGAAAAATATTTGTCTGAACATCGTAAAGCAAAATACGTAGGTAGGTGAAGTTACAAGCTTTAATTAAAATTTCTGATTAAACTGTTGATTTTTGTTAAAAAACCGGTTATCTATTAAAGTCGGTTTACGGACGATAGTTATACGGGATAACGATAAATGTATCACAACCGACGCTTGGGCCAATCGTGCCTCCCTATCGCTTGTTCCGCGCTCTCGCTTGCACACTCTGACGTCAGGCGGAACATAACGCAATGAGTCATGCTTTTTCGTGAGTGCAGCCGACGTTCATCCATTTACAAGTCGTTACCACGTCAAAAAACCATTGCACGCTGAGAACAAAACCACTAACCATAATCATTTTATTTAACTATGACAAGCAGCTCTAGAACTTATCTAATAATCTAATTTATGAGAATAGCTCCGGCCTACGGGTTCGCAAGTCCACGAACAAGCCCTCGTTAGCCCACAACAAACGCAACGCGTAAGATAAGCAAATAAAATGCTAAACTCCGTTTAATTGTTCCCGGTAATTATAAGAACACAGCGTACATAATTAAAACGAAATGAAGCATCGCTACTCCGCTAGTGATGTAGCTCTAATGAGCCACTTGCTAATTAGTGAATAAACAAGTCGGATACTGGCTTCTAATTGGCGTTTGGGACAACCACTGCGCGCTGTATTTTCTTTCATTGTGCGGCTTTTTTGGGACAGCTGTACAATGTTATGGCTTTTAGAATTTTGGGGTCGTTTTAAAGTCACTGGCTAGTTTTTAGAACACTGTTTTTTTTTATGTTTTGACAGGTTTTTTTTTCAATATATTTCTTAAACAAATAATAGGGAATAAAGAATTAGAGCTCGGCTCCATAATTTTGGTATAGCACAGTGGTTGACGTATAAATTATAATAAATTTGTTAGAAAAAGTCTGATTTACATTTTTACTGCTGATTCTTTAGCAATAACGTGTTATAAACATAATGATGTGAGTTAGATCAATAGTTAGCGTGATCATAAATTAGCGCGTTATATTTTTTTATGACATTTCGACACCTCTAGTGCTAAATATTCATAATTTTGACAAAATTAATAGCGTCGAAATTTAACACATCAATTTCATCATTTTAACTTACATGAAATTGTATTAATTTACTTATAAATATTTATTGTTATTAAGTATAAAAATATTAATTTTTAAACACTTAACTTAATTTTTTTATGTAAAGTGAGACAGAAAGTACTCTAACTCTAAGCTAAAAATAGTAAGTTACTTAATTTTAATTAGATACGTGTTTAAACATAACTGTCATCCTCCGAGCGGAAGTGTTATCTCAACAAAACAACACTCACGTCAACCGGCTTATCTGTCAAAGTTCGTTGATAATGCATTTTGACCGAACTTGAAACTTTCAGCCCACTGTTTTGTAATGAATAACAATAACTTTACTGACCTACTACTGATGAAAAACATTGCATTTTGTTTTATAAGTTTTTATAACTTTTAAAAGGTCACGTATAAAAATACAGTGAGGACAGAATAAAATAAATCGAAAAGGATTGTAAGTGCAAATTCTGTCAAGCTTATTATAATTTAACCCCTTCTACTTCAAAATGTATCCAGCTAGCTAAGTTTAAAACTAACACTTAATTGGTAGGTAACCGATAAGTAAAATGATATTTCCATTATCAAACAATAACAATCGCTAGAATCAAATTAGGTGATTAAAGCAATTAGTTCGAAAGTATACCGCGACGCGTCCTCGGCGACTTATAATAGTTTTTCAAAGCGTCGGAGATCATTAAGCGGACTCTTCAAAGCTGTCGCCGCATTACACTAATTGACGCAATTAGAGGGATTGCCGAACGGAAATAAAAGTCGGCTCACCTTCATGAAACGCCGGCACCGCCAATTAGACTAGCAACTCTTAATTAGCTTCTTTGGAACACTCGCAGATGTTTAGTCCGTAGCACTGGCTTTAGAGATCACAGCACGGAAAAAATGTTCATTTTTAAGTGCGATAGGGAATTTTCACGGCACTGAAAAGTTTTTCGCGATTTTGAGCGCGTGTTTAACGACGGAGCGAGGACGTGCGCTCGCCGCGCGCGCTGTGGAGCGAATGAGCGGGACGCGAGCTTAGGCGGGGAGCGATACCGTGCCCTTCCTTTTCCCGTACGAAAGCTCTACATTTGCGGAGCTTTTCGCTCAGTATCAGCGACGCACTTGCGACGTTTTGCGGCTGGGGCGACGCTTAGCGCTGTAAGTGGGCAGATTCTGAACGCCGCGGCGTTTAGGCCTATAATAATTAGAAGCAAACTTGCGATTCAGTCTTTAACAAAATAAAATGATTTTATATTATAAAAACCTAACTACCTACGTTATTTTAAGCATGGTTGTAAGTTTTTAGTAGGCACAAAAAGAAAAATAGATAAGTAATTGTCATTTTGTTATTATAACCTAAGCACTAAACATACATAAATAAATACATAAATCACATCTTTATCCGTTACGGGGTAGTCAGAACCTAAGGTAATATAATAATAAGACCTAAAGGCCACGTCATTTAAAAAAATATTTCTGTTTAACAAAAAATTACGAAACGGGAAAGAAAGTATGAAGTTATTAAGTAAACTATTTTTTATTTATTTTTATACATAGTATTCTTATTGGGAATGGAGACCTCACGTGTTTTTATGATAACATTTGGAGTAAGTAGGTATCTAAAACAAATTGAAATAGATAATAATTACGTATGTAAATGACGTAAATAAATGGTACTTAACGTGTTTGTTTTATAAACACTTACGTTATTAGAGTTAATTTTATAATGAAACTGCCCGACGCTGTTTATTAATCGATCATCAGCAAAATAACAGGAAAAAAACATTAATTTTATTATATTATTCAGTACTCAACATTATAAAGCATCATAACATTAATCAAGACGTCTTACATTTACATTATCAAATCACCCAAACCTAAAATTAAAGTAACAAAAGAATTTAATGGTTTTATTCATAATACTGACCTATGAATACTGAATACAGATACAGAATGGCACAGATAGTGCATTGTGCAGCTCATGCAGGGGACACCATTCATCATTGATAAAACTAGTTGGCGACAGTAGCGACACCTCATACAGCGACACCCCAACGACTGAGATACAATACCGTAGCATAATATCGTCGATTCAGTCTTATAACTCAAATAAGAACAGGTTTGAGTAGAAATGAGTCGCGGAAGGAATTATGTAGAGTAGAGAATTTGTTGTTATTTAAATAAATCAATCATGAAGCTAATTGAAAAAATGCTATACATTAACGCGAAACTGATTTCAGAGAGTATAATATGAATATTGGATTTTATACGACCCATTTTTCTCAGCCGTCGCCCTTTATTACAGTTCACAGTTTTAATGTTTTTACTATTTATATCAGAGAGATATAAAACAATAAAAATTATAAGCCTATACATCGCTTAATGGTAGAGTCAGATAAGTTGTAACCGTTATAAGAAACTCTTAATAACTTCTTCAAACCTCAACGAAGAAACCAGGGCCATAAATGTTTAATTTAATTATAACCTGCTTAGAAAGCAAAAAAGGGGTAGCTAACGGTCGTCATAGGATAAAAGACTCTTGTAGCTGTCATCTATCTTATGCGGGTCTGAATCAATTTAGTTGCTCCTAAAGGGGTGTCGCTGGATGATTTGTGGTTTATGACCATGATGGTTTTAATTAGTACGTGTTAGTGTTATTTATGCTTGTTAGGGAGAAATAATTAAAAATTGAAAACGGAGCACAAGGTGAGGCTGGTTAAAACTACGTGCCATACCATAGCATGACAACTAGTATAGCCCCATAATGATACCAAACTTAATAAGGAGATGATTAGCTGCACTAATTAGGATGGTAACACGACGCGTATCGCCACAAAAATATTCAAATTGACAACCTCTCAAATTAAAATACCGCTTGTTAGACCGTAATCACTAGTCAATGTCTTATTTTAACAGCTGATACTTTTAAGGCGGAGTTCACATTATAATAAACTGGCTATTTCTCGCGACTTTGTCTTCTTCTTCCTATATTACTATCGAGAAGGAACTATGCAATGTTTAGGCATAAAAGCTCCTTCCCATGGACTCTATGTTTAGGGACTTTCTCTTTACCTTATACCTGAATATGGGTAGGTACAGAGTTACAGACAGACGACAGTTACTTTCGCATTTATAAAATAAATAGAGATTAGTAGAGATAGCGATAGTAGAGATTAGTAGAAACTGTGATCTATATGGTTACTATACTACTTAGATTTGGTTTGTGTTACTCAGATTTGGTACTCATTGAGAATAAGGGTGAGTATTTTATTGAATCAGGCGTTACTTTGCGGAAGTCCATTTTAATGAACACAAAATATTTACCTTGCTTTTAAGTAGCGGAGTAGCAAGTGGGTTGATTTCAAGCAATAAATGAATCTGAATCTGAATCTGAATCTGAAGGTAAACATTTTGTGTTCATTAATAAGGGTGAGATTGAAATAACAACTGTAGATATAAGACGAGTTCCAAGGGTATCTACTCGTCTTAGTACCGGTATCAAATACCTGAAAGTCATCAGTCTATGCTAATTCGCCACGGACTAAGCAGCCGTCCTTTGCATGCCTAACTCGTTAAGTAAGGACGGATATACTGAGCACATGCATTTGCATATGCTAGTGTCATAAAAAGTCACAATAAAATTAATCACAACGTATTTCTTACGATTATGACGCCGTACAACATATCAAATCTATGCGCATCAAGTCTGTATGATATGTGCATGTAGGCAACTGTCAATTAAGCATGTAAGCCCCGACCGGAGTATAAATAAGAAACTTGTCTAACTAAACCATCGATAAATCATCAGAACATCACCACAGCAATGATCATGATGTTTCATTGAGTTTATTTATTGCGGTGTAACAAGATCCTTGCTCACAAATCATCTTGGCTTTTAAATGTTTTTAGCGACATTTTGTCAGAAAGCTCGGCTACTCGTTTGGAAGGACCCTTTCTCGAGTCGCGGAAGGGTTACTGTGAAAGAACCTTTATGTCTTAACCACACACAAGCACCGCTATTAAAAATCTGTCACACTCTTATTGTACTCGGGATAGAGTGGATATTGAAATGTGTTTCGTTTAGCGGCGCGCGGATAAACTTTGCGAGCCCATATTTCACTGAATGGCCTATAATTTCGATTTGCCTCCAGTGTTAGTACAAACAGAACCTGTTTCTATTTTATTGCGCTCTTTATTAAATTATATTTGAAACACTCGCTTCTTTATTTAATAGAAGGAAGCTTTGATGAATAGCGATCAATTGAATGCGCTATTCAATTATAGTCACATACAGTAAGAAACATTTATTATATGTCCCAGACCATGTAATTTGGTGTTTTTGTGCCTACAATACTGAATAAGATTTATTTTTAAAGGTGTGTTATTTATTCTTTACTTGTGACTTTTAAATTTGACTTCAATCCCTTTACACATAAGCTTTGCTACTCAAATGCCGTTAACATCCATAACTGTCAAGACTTTATATCATCCCTATTTTATGCAAACCTCCATGTTTTATATCGAAAAGCCATAATACGCCATTTTTTAGCAGCAATATGCCGTTTTATAACAACATAAACGTTCAAGGAATTAATCTTTAGGGCACTAAGCCGTCTTATCCGCGCAATTCGAAAGAATCGCGTCGGTGTTCCTGCTTTCATTGAATACGACTTAAACCAATTAATCACTCTTATCGGGTTTCCTCGGGTTTTTCGGGGATCGACTGGGCATTGAGTCGTTGCAGTAAACGGGCCCATTGTGGCCCATTTTGGGCCATTGTTGCGGATTGTTTGGGCCATTGTGTGCGGACGGATGGTGCTGCCGACCGCGAAGTGTAAACTGACTATTAGTTTGAGCCCGTGATTGAGCGCTACGGTATTTATCGACAGTATTGACGACACGATGCGAATCTCAGCCCATTCGGAGTGTAAAATTTAATTGAAGTTTTTTTATACTCATTACAAGCGGCCTAGCTAAAATTCAGCGCTATACGATCAATTATAATGTGTTAGAATTAGCTCAAGTGAAGCTACACTATTTTACAAACCGCGTATTTTGTAGGTACTTAATAAAGTTTAATTTTCTCTTCGTGTTATTTAATATCAAAATAAAACTATTTCAATTGTCTTTTGGTCTCCCTAATTCTGTCTTGTAAAGACTCATAGATATATCAATATCTCTGTATACTTACTTATAACTTGTTTTACAAAATAACCAAACACATTCTTCGAGGTCGAATACAGACAGCCAGTTGTTAAAACCTCCCAACCTAATGATAATGATAATAAATAACGCACAGTAATTCGACTATAATTTTGCACATTAAAAACAAAGCAGTCGACAGGTGACAGCTGGCACAATTTTACATAATAAATGAGCTTTAACGGGCGAAATCGTGTCTCCAGATTACTGGAACAGTTACCCCTCGATGATAAGTAAAGAAAACAACGAAACGGGAATTTGCATAAATTAACTGAAGGCACCTTTTGCCGAAGTGTGTTAATGAGGGTTTTGAGACTCACGCGAGCGTCTAGAACCTTCGACAGTGATAAAGCTGTACGATTAAATCACGCTGTCTTACTCGTTCCTGAAGAAGCAGAGAAAGACAGTACTACACGTGGTTTTGGCGGTGTTTTAAGGTAGTATGAAGTGACGCGCCGCTGCGCTCAAGTTAAGTCTAATTGTTGAAGTTAACAGCATTTAAGTACTTATTTTTTATTACCTACGAAGAGAAAATTTTGTTTATGTTTATTGCTCAATCTCACGAGTTTAAGGTTTATGAATATGCGTTACTTGTTTTGGGAGGAATTAGCGTAGCGGTAGGCTCAAAGAATAAAGGAAGGTACATAGGTAATCTATAATTAACTAACATCGTAACTAATGTTCCAAAACATGCAAACCAAAACCACATTGCTGTGATTCATTCTTCATTCATTAAATATTTTATAAATTATTTTGGAAATCGACTTACACAAGTACGTAGAGACGAAATTAATTCAACAGAATATGACATTCAAAACTATCGAAATAAATAAACCACATAAATTTTGCGTGTTATTTAGTTTATATAGAACATTTTCTTTGTCTCAAGAGATTGTAATGGATGCAGTGGTTTTTGTCATATTATTTGAAACTAGAGGGATGTAATCAAACATTTAAAAATATTAGTGATTTATTAAAATGCTTTTCCTAATATTTAGATTGTACCTATGTGATTAGTGACAAAATGAATTTGTATACAAATCTTATAAATCCCTACATGAACAACTCAGAGGCAAAACCAAGTTCATTGTATTATTAAACCAATTATAGCACAATCACAAAAACTATTGAAAGTCGCAATTAAGCAATGAGGTCAATAGAAAATTAATACAAAAAAAGAATTAACGGTTCAAGTGTAAAAATCCTAATTTCGGCGCATTGCAATAGCTACAAAAAACACATTCGCGCGCAACAGAGCGTCGCGGGCGCACACCGTGAAATATTGTCGCCGAATTACTGTCAAAAATAACGACTCCATTTATGTAAACGCTATGCCAAAGGTACATTGCGAAAGTTTAATTATGTCACAAGATAGAAATACCTTAAAGTTAGCAAATTTTATTATATTCTAATGTACAATATCTTTCTTCTTCTTTAGCGCATAAACGCTCACCATTGGACATACGCCTCTCCAATTTTCATCCACTGGGCTTGATTTGCCGTAGCTCTCCTCTAGACATCCAGTTATATCATCTGACCACTTGGAGACCTGGGGCCCGATTTTTGAAAGCACATGTGTGAAAATACCACTCGAAAGTGGTGAAAAATTGTGCTGAATTTGAAATACGAGTAGCTTAGAAGATACTTACGGCTCTCATTAATCATGTGGACTAGTCAAAAATTTGATTAGAGCCGTAGTGTTGAAGATATAAACAGATTTATACCAGTTTCGAGAGGTACTTTAGAGTGATGTGCTTTCAAAAATCGGGGCTTTGCCGACTCTTTTTGAGCGAAGTCACGATTCTACACGATTGCTCTATCTCCCATCGTTTTGGCGATACGTATGCCCAGTCCAAGTCCATTTTAATCAAGCAACGCAATGCCCAATAAATCTCCACCACTCTCTGTGGCCTTACCATGACGTCCTAATTCCGACTCAGTTCAAGTTTTAGCTGTCACTTTTAGTATGAATCTGACAGCTAGCGAACCTAAACTGAATCGCATTAAGACGTCATGGTGAGCCCCTGGACTCCTTAGCCGCTAATATAAAGTTTAGCGCAAAGAAATATACCGAGCATGATGCGCTCCATGGCGCTTTGTGCGATCTTGAGCTTGTTTACCAGTTGCTAAATGCACTGTACAATGCGCATTTGGAAAAATCTTTGTATATCGATACTAGCTGCCCTTTTGAATCATGTATTAATTTATGCTGCTGACTGAATAAATGAGAATTTAATAATAATCTTACTAATATCATAAATGCGAAAGTTTGGATGGATGGATGGGTGGATGTTTGTTTGTTACTCAATCACGCCAGGACGGCGTGAATCTGGATGAAATTCGGCACATACATAGAGAAAAGTCAGGAATAGCACATAGGCTACTTTTATCCCGGAAAAACCCCGCGGGATTACGATAAACGAGTTCTTTGCAGACGAAGTCACAGGCAACAGCTACTTAATAATCTCTTCCCAACAAACCCCCGTCCGACAGACTCCTATCCTATGACAATCAATGGCGAATGTATTTTGGCAGCGCCTCCAAATCACTCATTGACTAAAAAACGAAAAACGGTAAAGTCCGGCACAACACATTTGCCACAGTCGACGGTAGCACGATTGCCTACCTGCCAACAATACAAATATCGTGCCAATCGAATCCGACGTGACTAATCGTTAAATTATGTACGGGGATTACAGTAAAGAGCTCGGACCCCAACCGAAACCATGGGAAATGTAAACACCGCATTGCACTAATCTTCAAATTAGACTAGTATCATGCGGTTTAAAAATAGACCCCTGATGATAAAAATGAAATCCCGGGTTTGATGTGAGCGATTGCTGTCATAAAAAGTATCGTCTTTTTCTGGCATTTAAAATGTCTCAAACTGACAAAACTCCTTAACCGTCAGTTATCTATGATTCCGTCTCTATTTATTACTACGAAACAGACAGAGACGTCATCATAGATAACTGACAGTTAAGGAGTGGTGAGACAGGCCCTAAATCTATTTCTAAGTCCTTTCCATTCACAAGATAGGTATTCCTCGTGAGTATTAGGTGACGCGTCAAATCTGGGGGTCTTCTCTCAAATCTGAAATTCGAAGTTTGTATCACCAGGGCCCTATTTTATAAAGCTACAAGTGACAATTTACAAGCGGAAGTCTCTTTCTGACCCTATGTGTTAGATAGAGACTTCCGCTTGTAAATTATATCTTGTAGCTTTATAAAATAGGGCCCTGGGGCCTTACCATAACGTCTTAGTGCGATTCAGTTTAGGTTCGGTCGCTGTCAGATTCATACTAAAAGTGACAGCTAAAACTTGAACTGAGTCGGAATTAGGACGTCATGGTAAGGCCTCTGTCCTAACAAATATCGCAAAAAGAAACAAATTCATATAACCAGCTCCGTCCAATAACCCATTCAGCACGTCGCGGGGCCATAAAATTAAATAAATCCGTTATTTTTCAGGCTGAGGCGGTCAGTCGACCTCCGATAACGCACCGCATTTGTAAAGATTTTCGTGGCCCCAAACTAAGACTATGGCCGCCTAGTGGCCATACATTAACACAGAGTATAGAGCGATGTAGAGTGTTAATTTGTTAGTATAATATACGAACAAAAACAATCAATCAATTCGTTTATTTGTGAACAATAGGTAAGTAAGCACATAGTAACTTACATATATATGTTATGTTGGATGACAAAGACAGATTAAAATATGGTCCAGCTATGTTCTGCCATACGGCATAAAAAAATGTTACTTATAAACTAAAACTACAATCAAATAACTAGTAACTAACTTACTTAAGTGTTTAGACACTGATATAAATCATTTAAAAGTCATTAATTGAATAAAACGCTTTTTTAACTTAGTAACTATTTAAAGCTCGCTTAAATTCTACAATATACTTTGCTTATCTATAATGTCATTCGGCACTTTATTGAAAATGTTTGGGGCCAAACAATTCGTGAAACAGCGTTGAGCTCAACTGAAGCCCAACAAATAGTCGGAAGAAATAGAAAATCACCGACTCTATTTTTTTTGGGTATAATACAACTACATAGTATGTAAATTAACAAGAGAAGAACCAACCCTTCAAACCCCTTAACGACCAAGTGGAGTTTAGTACTTTAGAACAGTTCTTGTTACAAAATTGACATTTTTATAAAATTAGTCCCATATATATGTACGATGATAACAAAATTCTGTTATAAACGACTTACTGATAAAATCTATCAATCTATAAAAAATCAAAACCTATTAATAACAACTGTTCATAGTACTAATCTCAACCACCACCAGCCCGAAATACTGATTTTTCCTAACTCGTCTGAAACATGCATATTGCGCAGACGTAACTGTTTTGCACGTGTGATTGCCGAGCCGCAAGTAATCGCTTCTGTTTCCACATTACTCTGTCACAAGGCTCTGTATTAGCAGCGGCGGGCACGCACGGCCGCGGATAAGCCGAGAATAAATGAAAATTGATTCTGAGATCTCCGCCCTCCCTTGACAAATAACGCGTTTAGTAGACTTGATTACAAGTAGATGGACTAGCGGGTTGGCTGGTTTTGTTTTCAATATTATTTATATTTTACTGGATGATAGGAGCTAATGCAGGAAACGGACTAAACGAAAAAATACATGAAAATCCGGCCAAGTGTGATTATTAATTTATTTTTAAATCCGTTAAAGTTGATTAGTGTCTCGTGCCTTGAAACCCTCGCGACGCTCAGGATTCTTCTTTTGTTCAAGTTCAGTCTTAGACGACGTTACCCAACGTTGACGACGTTAGACCAATTTATGAAACACGTGTCAAGCATAAGTTGAAAAATCCTAATAAATCTTTGTAGCGGGTGTTCAGTGAAGCTAACCCAACAACTTGGGCCCTATTTTATAAAGCCTATTTTATAAAATAGGGCCCTGCTGAAATATTCCCGAATTATTTCTAAGACACCTTGTATAGCATCGATTATCTTAAACTTCTCCATTAAAATATGCGGAAGCGGAAAAACAATTTCTTTGGAAATCTCCGCATTTGCAGAAGTGGAGGTATGGTTCAGTCAGTTACAACCCTAGTATCAAAGCTGTACAGGGGCGGCGTCAATTAGACGGTGGGGTTGGGGGGTTGGGGGGGGGGAACACGTGACGTCACTCATCTGCATCGCCATGATGCAAATTTAAATACAGTTGAAAACTCCAGTTTTTCCCGTGAGGTAATTTTTTAACACTTTGGCGCCAGTTGGGCGCGTTCTGGGTTATTTATATGGTGATTCTTTCAGTTTTATTTAAATTTTGTTTACCTACTGTTATGTATGATTGTCATATGTGCGATATTACATTATTTTCAAAAGCTTCTAGGTTTAAAAAGTATATTTTGATCGCATGAACTTATAAACTTTACTATTTGTGGTCCCAAGAAATCATAGGCCTAAAGTGTTTCATACTAGCTTCAGCCCGCGACTTCGTCCGCGTAGAATTAGATTTAGGTAAGAACGTTATGTTGATTTGATAGTTATATTCTGCAATAATTATTTACGTTGCGACTCTAGTCTAGGCAGCTACGACTTATTACATTTTTATCACTATCCCGCGGGAACTATGCAATTTCCCGGGAAAAAAGTAGCCTATGTGTTAAGCTAGGGTACCTACCAGCAACCTCCATTTCAAAATTGATCCAAATCCGTTCAGGAAGGGACCATTTTTTACAACATTTATGTGATTTTGCAATGTATAAGTAAGTAAATACATGCCTACTTTAATGCTTCGACAAAGTTGGTATCTACCAAAAACGGCAAGCAACTCATCATAATAAGTGATTGTATACGAAACTTATTATTACATAGACAATAAATTAAATTTTAAATTCGAAGCATGACCATCCCCAAAATTAATAAGCAAAAGATAAATTAAATACGCGTTACGTCTTTTTGTTTGCGGACAATGGTTCATTCATACAATCAAAACTCAACGACTAAGAAATTATGCAGCGTGAACACATTACTAATTGTAAAAATAATACTTCAAAAGGGCGTAAGATACTCTTCATATTCAAAGGACGTAAGCGTAAAAAGATGCGAAGTCACTTACGTCGTTTTAGATAAGCGTGACGTCACGTCGTTAAAAAATATCTGAACGTCTGATATCGTGGGAATTTTACGGTGTGTAATGAGATGTAAAGGACGTTCTTTGCTGTTTAATACGAGGGATGTGATTAAGTTTGGGGCTTTGTAGCCGACAGGGATGCACAAGACATTAATGCAGTTGGAAATAATAGGGTTGCCACATGAAATTTTTTGCTTTAATTAGTCAAAAAATTTAAAAATTAGACTTTTAAGTTGCCGAAGGATCTCATATATGTATCGTATTTTTTTTTTAATTGGCTTCAATTAATAAGTTAAGCATAAAAATGTTACTGCCAACTTTTTCTTAGGTGCGCAGGACACATTAGATCTAGTGTTACATATTAAAATAAGATCAAGCATCTCAAAAACCTAGTCTTCTAGTAGTTCTGTCTTGCTGTCTCACTCACTCTTATGGATTTGATACCCGTAACCCGAATGTTTTTCTAGAAACTCATGGACTGTAACCATAAAAAAAGTCAAAATTTAATATTAGATGTAGCAACCCTAGTAATTTGCACACAACTGGCCAGTAGCGAATGGAGCACGACCACCGTAACAGTAGGGACGCACGCCAAACAACAGAACGCTGCCGTCACAAAAACAAACGACATTCTATTCTCAACTCTAATCCTACAAGACAACGAGCTTCTTGTCTCCTGGGACGGTTTGATAACAGTAATTTAAAGTTTGTCGTATAGTTAGCAAGGGAGGAACGTGTGTATGACGTTATAAAATAAAATTGAAGTCACAAGGGCGCTCGCCAGCGATCTAATTAAATGATAAGTGCGATCTTAGATTAATGTCCTACCGTGGATCGGGGATTTAATAATTTGTTTGCATCTAGCTCTGGAGATAATTAAGATTTGGTTAATAAGAATTAGGTACTTGTGAGTCTTTGTGTATTCTGGATGGACAAGGTAATTACTCCGTGTGTTATTTGAATCCATGGAGAATTAAGGTTAATTCTTTGGCTGGTGTTTACCTATTTTATGTCCCTTGATTCTGTCAACACTGTAAATTCGAAATAAACTCGTAACTAAATAAACGATACAGGTAGATCTTTAATTGGAAATATTAGGCACATGGACTTATGTTAAATTAGATTAGAGTTACTGTAAAAAGCTATGTAAACTAAAACTAAAAGTGAAAAATAACGAAGCATTGACAACAATTGGACCCTTAACATACTTAGGTTTTCATAGTTGATGAAAATCCCGCTATGATTCCTGGATCCAGCTTTATTTTTCTGCAGGTAGGTAAGTGGTCTCAAGCGAAATAAAAATATGCGTAGTCAACTACAAAGTCAACTTTTTTTAGGTAGGTCACCATTTTCCCATAAGGTCATTAGACTGAGCTGACTCCAAAGATCCCATTATCGTCTAAATCCATATCACCCTCACTATATTTATCATTTATCAACACCCGCCATTCGCACGACACTTAAACGCCAGTTACAGTAATCTGTATTTATTCTAACCGCTAAATAAAAGCAACAAACCGAACTTAATGGTGTGTAATCCCGATTTCGTATTAACACCCTGTAGGGATGGGAAATCATAATAGGGCTTAGGAGCCGGTCTGTGCTGTGGAATAAAGGGCAGCAAACGGTGGTAATGGCTTTGCTTGGTGAGTGCGTGGTCTATCTCGCATCTATGCGTACTTATAAAATCGTTTATCAGAACAAACTGACTGATCAGTGATCAACGCATAAGCAAAACTAAGTCTAGAACACTGTTCGGATTCAGCGGTTAGAGTTTTTTGTCGCAACGAACGTCGCGAACAGGTTGGCATTGATGTGTCAAATATTATGAGATTATTTTGTAGCCATAACATGGCAACACCCGCCAAACGCTGCCAATAACGTGTACGGTTACGCTTACGCTTTTTATAACGCTGCAATTTTTTCATAGTAATTTAGACGTCTACGCAAACGCTTTCGAAATTTGGGCCAGTTTGGTATGAAATTGCGATTTAGGAATGAAAAATAATTCTAACTGTAATTTTAATTCGTTATGTAACCGACCCGTGTTTGCAATAATCGCGGGCAAAAATATCAGACCCGATTAAAATCAAAATTGAATGCATTTTTGTGTTTCACATAGCTAACTAAATACACTGACGAGCAAAAATAATGGGTCACTTTTCATACAATATTCTATGAAAAGTGACCCGTTAATTTTGCTCTTGAGTATATATTTCGTCTGTTCGAAACAAACGTTCCTTTAGAACAGCCATCCAAAAACTAACAACATACCATTAACAAAACATTGTCTCTGAACCGCAAACCCCATATAAACCAGCAAGCAACGCCTTACATTTACACATCCCATGTCATAGTATAAAGCCAGTAGGTAATCTACAAGCAACGCTCCAACCAGCCAACACTGCAGTGTATACATTTCGTTGAAAAGAACTCCCAGTTTTAGTTGTACATACTTAGTTCAAGTACCTACCCCAATTTACAGTTTCCCAAGTTACAGCTAGATTCGTGAATTTCTACGTTTGTTTTGTGGGAATAAAGTATTTTTTTTTAATGTGACGAAATAATAATTTTCAATATCAGGTGTACTTTTGCAATTCAGGGGTGTGTGTGAAGTTCCCAATCCGCACTGGGTCCGCATAGGAATTACATACCTAATTACCTCTATAACCCAAGCCCTGCATTTTGAGGGCAGGCCTGTGCCCAACAGTGGGACGTATATAGGCTGGAGATGATGATTATTAGGTACTTTACTCACATTTTTTCCCAAAAAATATGCGTAGGTAGCCAAAATTTAAACCCACTCTTTGTCTTTGTTGTTGGTTAATTCGTGTTCCTTCTTTACATACAAATATACAAACCTCTCTATGTCCTCTATGAAAAATAGTTACTTTTCTGCACTTTAAAATTCATATTTTTGACAGTTTTACTATCAGACAGGGAACACTGCCCTGCTGGGTCTACACTATACGCTCATGAGCCGTGATCTATCCATATCCGTGACACAAACCGTCGCACGCGCCGACACGCGCTATCTCCCGCAGAATCTCGGATCATAGCCACACTAGCCGGGGGCTTAGCACAATTTATCGTCCGAACATTAAACCATTTCAAATCTGGTCGTAAATAAAAAAATGACAGTTCAATTTTTTAAACCTAATTGCCGGTTCGGTATTGTATGGTGGCGATAAGTGATAAGGAATCACTACTATTATAGTCCTTCGTCGCGGCTGTATGTTTGTTCACGACGGATTCAAAAACTAGTGAATGGTTTTTCATGTAATTATGACTAGTGTTTCATGATGATTTAGACAGTTTAGGTATATAATTAGACAAGGTTTTTTTGTAAATTGGTTGAAATATGGCGATAATTGCGGCAACGCCGTGTTTATATCTATATTGCATCCGGGCGACTCACAGTGGTCACTTTTACCCCCTTATTTACAAACAGTTACAAAGTGCATGTTTTGTCTCTGTCAGTTCTGTTATACCTACCCTAAAGTTAGACTTCCGAGCAAAGCGGCTCCAGCATCACTACACTAACGCAGCGACATTGACGCGGCGACCGGGCGATAGTATTATGCAGTATGAAAATGTATGAAGGAACTTCCGAGCGCAGCGTCACTTCCCGCAGCGACAGTGACGCTGCAGCGCTGCGCTCGGAAGTTCCTTCATACATTTTCATACTGCATAGCATAATACATCGCACTGTCGCAGCGACAGTGTCGCCGCGTTACTATCGCTAGAGCCGCTTTGCTCGGAAGTCTAGCAGCTTTAAGGATGGGTAAGTAGGTAAGTAGGATGGGTATTTTTTCCGTGGGAATTTTGTTGCACGTATCCTAAGGTACTTAGGTAATACCAAAGTGTGCCACTTAAACTACTTAGAGAGATCATCTGATTGCAACGATCATCATTATCGCCAACACCACTTAAAACAACAATCAAAACCAAACTTTAAAGATGCGGCCCAAACAAGAACAGAGATCACCACAGCGAGAGTTCTCTTTTATTTAAATACGCTACTTTAACTTGGCTTTACGTGCCTAACCAAACAACAGCAGAGAGCAACACCGAGAGAGTGAACGATCTCCAATAACCCGTAAATACGTACCTGCATAGCGCGCGCGCCCCACCGCTCATTTGTACTCCCGACATTTTAATAATCGCATATTTTTAGACAAGTCGTAGGCAGTAACGTTAATATGACGTTGCCTGAAGTATCTACTATAGGTTTAAGGCATAGATAAATTAAACCTTTATCTCTTATCTATCAGCAAGTAAAAGCCTGACTGTTGACCCGATATATGCCTTACAGTTTACAGTACTGGGATAGTCTAAAAATTACACATACCTAATTAAACCTGTACCTATCGCTATTTCTTTGTGTAATTCACTGCTTTTTAAATTAAATATTGCCACCATTTGGGTTAGTGAAGTTAGACTTTTACAACGATTCTACATTCCAAAGCTTGTGACCACCTTGTGACTATGTCAGAATAACAAATAGGATAGTTTACATCCTAGGAACTACGTAGGTACTCGTACTTAGACTATAAAAATGAAATGAAATATGTTTATTTCAAGAATACAGCTCATGAGTTTAAGAACATACAATAATCACTGTGTTCTTCCTCATAGGCATGCAAGATTTTATCATAAATATTTAAATGTATTTTTGACCAAGTAGCTGCTGGCTAACTAAACCAATGATGACGATTAAATCATAGCCAAAGCAAACCATTTCTCCTAGCTTTTATCAAAACGCCCAATTTCCTTGTCGCCAGCAACAACCCCGCATCCCACGACCGTGAGTCGTGTCTTTAGAATTTTAATTAAATTGTTCATTGGCTCAATTAAATCGATTATTAAAACCGGAGCGTAGTCGCGGCTGCAATGTTGCGATTGTTATTTCGCTGTGCGCTGTTTGTCGTTGCCGGATACATTTCTGAATACGAATGTTACGAAATGTTCATTTTGGAGTATTCGTTTAGGAACGTGAGAACTAATTAAGGTATTGCCGTTTTGAATGTAGCTGGTTTTCGGTGTTAGGTATGTGAATGTTATTTAAAAGGTTTTGTCTTCTATCAGTACAGTAGATTGCAGTCCCAATATGAAGGAACTTTTGGTAGTGGAAAGATTTTTTTTTATATACCTACCGACGTACGAAGTACAATATTTCAACATTTTGCAATTGACAACATTTCGAATCATTTATTTGCCCTAAATCGAAAACCATTTCGAGAAATATGCCTATAGAAACCAAAAAAAATATTTTGGGTTTTTTTTCTCCTAGTTTTTTTCGAAAAAAACGCGTTTAATGGTTAAACCGCAAATGACGTTTAGCGGGCTGAGTTAGTGGAAAACGTGTGCCATTAATAATAAGTAATAAAAAAAAGAACAGGTTGTTACTAAAAAATATAGGAAGCTTAAAATGCTATCATTGATTGGGTTGTTATAAGTAATAATACTTCTACTTAACTAAACTTGGAATTTGGGGTAAGATTTTTATTCATCCACATATTTATATTTTAAATTAAAATTAATGTACCTGCCTTGCCTACGATGCCGTCAACCCTTTCCAATGCAGCTGCAAATTGAGTTCACCGTACACGGAAGCTCTCATAAAGTCATAAAGACTGAAATAACGCCGGCACAAATATGTCTGCGAGGCTCCTTATAAAACTGCCTGTTTACTTAGCTAATTATTGCCGTGATCGAATTATAGGAAGGTGCGCGGCTTGAAAAGACTGGCCTGTGCATATAGAAGAGCGATTTAAATAAATAGAGCGACTAGAGGTATGGTTGAAGAAATAGAATAACGTACTTCTGTGGATTTTTCCCATACAATTTTGCAAAAAATTTTGTTTTCATCTCTCATACTCTGAAAGTAGGTCATTGATTATCTGGATATAGGGTTGAAAGTGACTCATCGCGACCCTTGGGTTGAAAGTAAATTTTTTTTCTAGCTAATCCAAATGAGGTATAGCAATGGAAATACGTATACAGCCATGTAATCTATGTTTAAAATAATAATCTATACTAATAGTTCCTTTTTAATTTTAAAAGGCAAAATAATCTTAAAATAACATTCCCGCTATATATAAGCTTATTATGCAAGCGTATACAACGAGAATTAGTAGAAATTATTACGTTCGGTAATTTTTTTATAGCTTGAAATATTTAAGTCGACAAATTAATTTATAGCGACCTCCGTGTCTGCAAGTTTAAAAAAAAAGTAGCCGGCTGCCATTGGTGCGCAGAATAAATGCGCAATGTGCGTAAATCGCGTAATAGAAAAAAGAGCGGGAAGAGATTGACAAACGTAACAAATATTAAGTGCGACCGTGCGATGTTAGTGAAATTTGTCATAATACCTTCTTTTAATTTCCTCATATTCGAAATGAAAAGTAGAGTGTTCAACTCGGATGAAATTTCCCGTTTCACCCTCGAACCATTGGTGCCCTCACTTCGTTCGGGCACCAGAAATATCTCAGGTGAAATGGGTATATTTCAACCCTTGTTTATCAATCTACTATGGCAGGTCTATGGTAGGTCATTGTGTCATTTGCAGTGAAAAGGTTCCACAGTGGTACGCGATTCAGTTTCTTTCACTATACCAGTTTAAATATACATATACATTTTTCCCGGTTACTGCTCAATATATTTTCTTCCTACTGGGACGCACTGGGTGACAAATAAGCAAGCCAGCTAGCTATCCAAGGGATAGCTAAAATATTTCAATTATTGCTGACCATAGTAAAATAATTACCTTAATCCACGAACACTCGGTTTCTACGACAAATACATCATAAGAACGATTGCATTACATACAATTAAATGTCATTTGCATGTTGTGCACAGGCAGCGTATCCTCATTGCCTTTTTTTGGAAAGTCTCCGTTTGCACAGACCTGTATCCTTGTCCCGTGGCTCGGTGCAATGCTGTTAGGCTGCTTCTTTGCCCCGTCGGTGCAGTTAGAAGCCCCAGCGAAAACGTTATTAACATTTAATTCTCTATTTTAGGAGATAATTGGCTTCTTGACGGTCGGAGAATGTAAGAATCATCGTCAAACGAAGGGTTATTATAACGCATACATACTTGGACGTTTAATCACGATATGGAAAGGCAATTAATCTTTTATTGGAGCCATTGAAGGCACAGCTAGCCATTCCGGTTAATTTTCTTTTCTTTAAGTACTATATAGGGGAACGGTGGAAAAGTACACACCTATACTATTATTTGGAGTGGCGGGCACTGTCCAATCTGTCCATACTCCACGTATTCAATAGAATCACTTTTAACTACATATATCACATTGTTGATTCCTTATAATCTAAGACGAGTACACTTAAGTGACGCTTAATTCTTTTTTCTCAAGTCAAGTCGTTACACTTAAGTTCGTGTTCGTCATATCCGTTCTGGTGGCAAGCTTTACACTCCGTCATTATTCTCTCAAGGCCGCCTTTCTTGTGACTCGAAAATGGTGAAAAATTGTTCTGAATTTGAAATACGCGGACATTAGAAGAAAATCACAGATCTAATGAATCTACTCAACTAGTCGAAAAATTAATTTGTGCTGGAGTTTTGTATTAATACACAATCTTCCACTTTCGCGTAGCTCATTCGGGTGATGTGTTAGAAAAAATCGGGGAGTGATCGCTTGGCTTGTATGCAGTAATAACAAATAACTTAACCCGTTCAGTCGTAGTATTATAATATAATGAAGTCGGGTGTGTGGTCAACTGGTCAACGCACAAACAACAAAATGAAAATCCTGACTCCGTAAGTATAATGCCTACCAGACAGGTCAAGTTAAAATTGCAAGTCCAGCGCAGCTAACTTTCGGAAACGATTTTTTTCAGAAAATCACATCCCAGGTGTAGGGATACCTACCGTAAAACCCCGTCTATTCGCCTAGTATACCTATCTTCGCCTATTTTCATAAAAGTTGAAATTCCCGCCTAGTTTTTAGGCCAGGTTCCACACAAAACTGCTAAATAGAAAGTGTTTTTTATGCTGGACCATATTCTCGCATTAATTGTGGCTAACTTAACGCCGGTTACGATCAGTGCCGTTTTTTCGTTGACGTGGCAGCACGTGTTTTTTTTTACCTCTGCGGAACTTTGCTATAAGTAGCGCTAAAGAAGAGATAAAGGAAAGTTTTTTCTTGTATTATAATCTACAACTAATGCTCTTTCCTATGGTTTTATTATTTTTTAACTAAGCTATATATTTACGTCGCAATCGATTAATATGTAATTAAGGTAATTTTCCGGCCCTCTTGTAGCTATACTTCGCCTACCCCTAGGGTTGTCAATCAAAGTGTGTGATATATTTAAAATCTCAATCAATATTGGAGAATTCCTTTTGTAAATATTTTTCCAGTAATTTAATAATTATTTTTACGGTTTTCCCGTTAGAATCAATTTCAAAATAATTTTGAATTGAAACAAAAATACAAGAAAATCCAGAAAATAAAGCGAAATACAGAATTAAATGTGACTTATCTAATCTGATTGTGATGTAGTATAAGAAAAAATAGATACCTACTCAATTTTCTAATTTATTTGTATTTTTTATTAGTCCTAAACCATTACCCTTTTTTTTGTAGTCGAGTAAGTCAGCGTGATTTTTGACAACCCTATCGAAAATACAGCAAATGTATGAAACTAGCTTCAGAATGGTACCTGTCTTCGCCTACCATCATTTTCTTTTAAATGTGACCTAATTTGGAATGGTTAAGGCTCATAATCGAAATACACGTTAAAAATGCATAAGATTGCTGGAGGCAATTTCAAATTTTGTCTATAATTGACGCCCCAACCATATGTAGGCGAAGACAGGGCATTTTGCCTATACTTCGCCTACCACCTTTGGAGTCCAATTGTAGCCATCCCTTAGCGAAATTTAGACCTTATGCTACTGTAATCTATGGCCCTAGATAGGTTAATTAGTTTTTTGATCTTAACAAGCAAAAATACGTGTAAATCTGAGAGAAATGTACAAAAAAGTGTCAAAACCCAGGCGAAGTTACGGAACTCTACGGTACTTGATTTTGTCAGTCCATATCGTAGTAACACTTATTTCTAGATGTATAGGTACCTAGTATTGTGATTAATAACACCGTGGAGCTTATTTTATTGTGTCAATTTTAATAGGCAACGTTCAATCCACTTATCGATACCATTGCTATTGTGTTGGTACTGTAACGAGTATAAATTAAGGGCAATTAGCAAGAGCCATAAATCGCTAGCTCCCGGGGGCGTCATCGAACGCAATTTATTGCTATTCTTGCTAGTGTTAGGGCTATTCAAGTATATCAAACCGATGTGATACTAATATTTTGTTCTGGTTTAACTTAGAACGTAAACAATAATCGCTATCGGTTCACACAACATGAGTACTTAAATAACTCTATTAGTTTTGTGTTTCTTTTGTCAGTTCGTTTCCGCCATCTAGATATATCTAGATATGCCTGTACGTACTAACTTTGTACAAATAAATGGCGTATAATTAACATGCCAAAAAAAAACAATGCAACAGTAGACAACGGCGAACTTATCCCTAATAAGGGATATTTTTCAGTTACCTGAAAGGAAGGAGGATATTTTTTTGTACACTGTAAGGTAAATACATATCTTGAAACTGTTCCGGAATACTTCAATAGGTGGTTGGGAGCTTGTCTGACTGAACCCTAAATGTATTTCAGGATTTTTTCATTTTTATCGACAAAAAATTTCCACACAAGTGTACTTACGGTGTCAAAGGGGTGACTTAATTTTGACTCAAAAATTACGACCAACCCAATATTGCCGAAAACATTTGTACTTATGTATTTATGTTTACATTACACATTTAAAGATCTTGATATCTACTATTTTTTAATGCAGACGAACAAGAACTACTTAACAATATTAGGACTTTTAATTAGATTAAACTGTTCAATAAGAATTCCAGAAACAAAGAAAAACGTAGCGATTTCGATTCCGGTTTGCCGCAAAAACACGGGCTGAATAGACCCGGAGTAATTTAAGACATCAGCTCGTTAGAGTTACAATATACTATTACAGCACTAATTGAAGGCGGTCGCACGGAGACAAACGATGTACGCAGATATTTGCTTTTTATTGGATGAAGATCGTACTTCGTGTCCGATCGGGTTTTTTCGCAGCTCATTAAATTAATGTGAATGTCAACGAACATGTTGGAATCAGTGATGCCAAATACGGTAACGTATTATGTTCTTAGATGCGAGTAAGATCTGTGGCTCCATGATCGCTACCAAAGAAAAGTTAACTCGTGTCAGGTATTAAGGTTTGTAACTATTAATAGTAAGGTCATTTTAGTATTGACTATGCATAAGTGTTACCGTACCTAATAACCATAGAATGCTACTCAAGACACAACATCAGACGGTCGTAAGAGTTTTCCAAGTCGCTTTGAGAACTGTTTTCAGCGCAGTCGTGCACAGCGCGGACTACAGATGCAAAACGATGTCGCAAAATATTTCCCAACTAGCTGATGCCCGCGACTTCGTCTGCAAAGAATTCGTTTATCACTATCCCGCGGGAACTACGCAATTTTCCGGGATAAAAAGTAGCCTATGTGTTATTCCAGACCATAATTTATCTCTGTTCCAAATTTCATCCAGATCCGTTAAGCCGTACTGGCGTGAAAGAGTAACAAACATCCATACATCCATACATCCATACTTACAAACTTTCGCCTTTATAATAGTAGTAGGATAAGCAAGTAGTAAAATTGTAGGTTAGTACACAATAATTAAGATTAGAAAACATATTAGTGAACAAATGAAGTTTAATCTGATTGTTGTTAGTAGGTACAAGTACTATTGTACGCGGACAAAGTCGCGGACAGAAGCTAGTAAACAGTAAATTCCATTTCCGATTCAGACTGTCAAATCGAAACTCTTTCGCACATGTTCGCTTGAGGTGTGCCTCATCAATCACCAGAGGAGCTGCACCCTCGAGGAAAAAGTTTAGCGTGTGTAGCCTGATTTATCGGTGTAGTTGGAATTATCGCCATTTGCAATTCTTGCCGTGGGTTCAAACAAGGCGGGAAAACGACGCGGGGGAGTATTTACGCTTGTTTGGGAAGCTAATTTTTGTTTGCGTTAGTTATTATGACAAAAGGTTAGGAAAAGATGACAAAACTTGGCTGGGTAGTAGAGAGTTAATTGCGTTAATCAATCGCAAAATGGCAGAGAACGCGATTGAGTCCGCTTTAGGGTTAAATTATCGAAGTCCATCCTTGGACACACTCTAAAAGATGTACATACTATGTACGAACGCTTCAAGCCATAAGTCGGAACCCCTATTTCGTCAGAACAAGGCAAAAATTCTAGTCCGTAATGACTGTAACAAACTTTAGGTAAGTAGAGACCTATCTATTATTTTCTTGTACAATTGACGTCACCTATACATTACTATAAACCTACCAACCCTGTATAAACTAATAAAACCTCGATCCATACTACTCCTTTCCATATTCTTACGGCAACGCAGATCACACCCCTGGGACTCTTTCAGTCTGCAACTTGTGAACGTTGCGGACTTTCCTATCACCTCGACTTTTCGACGTCGTGAAGAATTTACAGATTTTAACTTGGCTTAGGTAAATTTTGCAGGACAGTAGTACTACTACTATTATAAGAAAGGCTCAAATTATCGGATTGAAATAAAATAATGTATACCTAAAAGTAGGTTAGGTAGGTAGGAAGATAAAATCAAGATAAGATGAATTAGAAATGTTTTCAGATGCTGGGTGGGGTCATGATCTCATGATTTCGTTGTTAGAAATAGCTTTCAAGCAATAAAGCTGTCTATTGCTTAAGTACTTTTGCTTGATTATTATACCATATAACATACTAGCTTCTGCCCGTGACTTTGCGCAGAATTATATTAAACCTTTCTCTTCTATCTCTATCTATAAAAAACCGCATCAAAATCCGTTGCGTAGTTTTAAAGATCTAAGCATGGATAAGGACAGACAAACGAACAGCTGAAAGCGACTTTGTTTTATACTATGTATTGATATAATGGACGCCAAGCAGCAGTGCTGTGTTTCGGCGTGGAGAGTAAGACAGCCGAAATCACTGCCACGTGACGTGAGGTATCATATCCCCCCCTCCATAGCGTTCGCATACACATATCACTACAACGCTCTAGCTAGTGATGCGGGTGTCCATGGGTGGTGGTGTTCACTTACAGGTGAACTACTTGCTTGTTTTCCTTCCTTTTTTAGGACCTCCACATTCGGATACGTTATTTACATTAATGATACTGTCACATTGTTAACTGCGGGGCAACCCTTAGCCAGTTAACGTTGACGACCGTCAAGCGCGACATTAAACTAAATGTTGGGCCGCCCGTCCCACGGCTGTTATCTTAGAGCTAACCCATCGCTGGCCTCATTGGCTGCAGTTAACTGTGTCGTTTCACACAATCGTATGAGATTTAAGCCGATTCACACATGACGGGACTAGCAGTGCAATGCTTAACAACGCCTACACTCCGACAATAAAACGAATAAAAAAATGAATGAATAAGTTAGCTGTTCAATCGCATTATACTAGATTAATTTTTCTGTCACATTTTGATGAAAAGTCCTAGAACCTGAGGCCTTATTGTCTAACGCAATTGGAATCACAATCGTATTCACCATCCCTTTCTGTCAAACGGTAAAAGATGTGAGTAGTAAGACTGTGAATGCGATTGCGATTAGGTACAAGTCCGTTAGATAATACCGCTTATAGCAACAATAATGCGTAAAAAAAAAATTTATCCGCTTTTTACACTACGTGCTGTCGGAGTCCAATCCTACTCATCTCGCTTGCTTCAGGATATGCGGTACCTAACCCTAATGCAATAATAAATTAATTACATTATTCCATCATTATTCTCAATTATAGACGCCTATCCTATCCAGACTTGAGAAAATTACAACACCATATCTAGTAATCTGGTAATACCAGATCCTACCTACCATCCATGAAGTCGCGTCGATTTATACAGTTTTTTTTTAAATAAAGTTAACAACATAGGTACATACTTAGTTATCAGGACCACGGTGGACGTCTTCGTGATATACTTACATGGCACTTTTTCTTCTACCATGTGTTCACGTCTCAAGTCAATATTTCCCGTGTCAAAGCTACGTTGATCCAAGCACGTCATCGTCATGCAGCAGTTTTACCGGATCGTCCTGCCAATAGCCGCTTTGCGTCGTCCCACAACATTTCCACGATGATATTGGACCACAGTCGAATGGGAATAACATCTTATGTCTTCTGTTTAACTATAAGTAGGTATTCGAAATTTAAAGGCCTTCTGCTGTCAATTGGGTCAATTTTATGAGGGTTTGAGAATACGGCGAAACGGCTCGAAAAAAGATAGGTAGCCTCCGCCTTCTTTTGTTCGTCTTAGCGGGGGCACTGCCGTGCCCCCAGATCTGCTTTTACTAGGTATCTAAATATTTGCAATCAGTGGTTGTGAGCTTCAAAAATGTTGTAGTTTCAAAAATGTCTACTTCGGTAGGTAGGTACTTACTTAGATATACTCAGCGACACAAAATTTGGCTCAGCGTCCATACAAAATTAAATTACCCGTATTTCCATACATTGTAATAACCAAGTTTTTTTTCTCTGAGTACCTATATTTTGTAGAATTATATCAGACATTGTTAGGAATATAGACGGGATTTGTGTATGTATGTTTGTATTATAGCAGATTATATATTAGGTAAGTTAATGATAATGATGTACAACATAATATGAGGTGGAGGACATGGAACAGAGGTTTCTCTATGTAAAGAGTTTAGTATCCAAATACATACGTGAAAACTCTGTAGTACTCACCTAATAAAATAAAACACGGATATCTTTAACCTGTGCAATACTTTTGGCATGTGACTTATGTCAAGCAAGATGGTAGCTAAATAAAATTCTTCTGTGCCTATTAATCAAAAAAGAAATAACAATCATGTTCCGTCTGGCCGGCCCAATAAGGCAGCCTAAGGGCCTCGCCAGATATGTCGTGCGCCAGCAACGATTCTATTCCAAAGCTTCTCAAATTTCAACAGATAAAAAGCCTACCATCAAATTTCAAGTGTCTATCATCGGAGGAACTAATCAGACTGCACAAACCCTGTCGTTGCTGCTCAAAGAACACCCGCTAATAAATAACTTGATGTTGTATGATCTCCCGAAGTCCACGAGTGGTCTAGGCGTCGACTTATCCCACATTCCTAGCACAACACGCGTAAAAGGCCAAGGTGGCTATATCGGTTCAGCGCTTCACGGCTCTGATATAGTAATTCTAGCGAGCAGCGAACCAAGAAAAACTGGTCAGACGGACTATGATTTATATAAAGCTAACGCAAACCGTGTCGTTCAATCAGTAACAGAAATCAGCAAACATTGCCCCAAAGCTTTCATCGTCAACCTCACGGAGCCGATCAATTACACGGTACCGCTAACCAGCCTAGTCCTGGACGCCGCTCGTTGCTACGATAGCTCCAAAGTATTAGGAGTCACCGGTACAGACTTATTGAAAGCACAGGCTTGTCTTAATCTGCTTTATAAGATACCTCCGGAACAGCAGGTTGATGTACCCGTCATATGTGGGCATTCAGCTAAAACTGCCGTACCATTACTGTCGCACTGTCTTGTCTTTGGAGGATAAGTTGGTGGCAAATAAAATCCCAAGAACAGCGAAATAGTTATAATGAATATAAAAGGTTGTTACTTTGACAGAGGTCGTAGGGCAAGTGAATGACACTAACAATAACTGGCACTTGAGGCGTTAGCGCCTAGTAAAGCCTTGTGGCAATAACGCGCGCGGCGATGATGATGCTGTGCTCCATGATGAAGGCTCTAGCCTGAACATGCTCCCGGCCGTTGAAAGAGCGCTTTCAACACTGAAGCTCCTCCGCCGTCGGCAGTTTGCATAGTCGTACTAGAGAGCGACGCACGCAGCCCCTGGCAGTGGTCACTTCTGCTACTCGTGCCACTCCATCTGTCCCGGTGATAAGCCGCTGAACGCGGCCGAGGCTCCAAGCAAGGGGAGGAACGTTATCTTCTGCCAGCAGCACCATGTCTCCGATATTTAATGTTCCGCTGCTTGCTTTCCACTTTGTCCTTTGTTGTAATTCTGAGATGTATTCTGTCTGCCATCTTTGCCAAAAGTGCTGCCGCATCTTCTCAACTCGTTCGTAGCGCTTTAGTTGGTTTTGGCTGAAGCTCTCGAGATTGGGTGACGATGGAGACGTCAGCGGTCTCCCGATGATGAAGTGTCCGGGAGTGAGGGATAAAAGGTCATTGGGACATGATGATAAGGGGCATAAGGGACGACTATTCAATATTGACTCCACTTGTGCAAACAACGTGGAAATTTCCTCAAACGTGAGATGGCCGTTTCCAATGACGCGTTTGACGTGATGCTTTGCCGACTTAACGCCGGCTTCCCAAATGCCACCGAAATGAGGAGAATAAGCCGGTATGAACATAAACTTAATTGATTGTTGACTTGCAAAATCAGACAGAGGTAAGTGATTGTGTTTTATAAACGATCCTATCTCTTTTGCGGCGGCCACAAAATTACCTCCATTATCGCACATTATTTCCATTGGTTTGCCTCTACGTGAAATAAAACGCCTTAGCGACATTATAAACGCGTCCTTAGTTAAATCACTGACAGCTTCCAGATGAATGCATTTATAGCGTAGGCATACAAATAGGCATAAGTAACACTTGATTAACCGACTTCCACGACCCTTACGGTTCACTATGTAAAATGGTCCCGCAAAGTCTAAGCCAACGGATAAGAATGGATAGTCTGGATTTACACGTTGGGGTGGTAAGTTACCCATTTTAGGTTGCAACGTTTCACCTCGCAAACGCCTGCATCGCACACAACAGTGGACCGTTCGCCGAGCAAGATGACGCCCGTTTACTGGCCACACTGTTTCCCTTACTGCTGCTAACAGTAGCTGCGGGCCGGCGTGTAGATTGCTAATGTGTTCCCGTGCAAATAATAGTTTGGTCAATTTGTGCGAAGCGTGGAGCAAAATGGGATGCTTCTTTTCAAACGAATAGCCTGACGCTTCTAGACGCCCGCCCACGCGAATTACTTGCTCTTTATCTAAAAATGGAGACAATGATAATATTTTGCTTTTACTAGCCAAGGATTTTCCGCGCGAAAGCAACACGTATTCACTCGAAAATGATTGCCTCTGAGCAATGACGCATAGTGTGTGAAATGAGTGGCGCAGCTCGTCAGCCGACAAAATTCCTAATCGTTTATTGTTTTTGTTTTTAAGATTGAATCCGAACCTATGAACGTACGCTACAGTTCTCTGTAGCCTACTCAAGGATGAATACTTATCGAAGTCTATAACTGACTCCTCTATGGCCGCAGAGTGCGCTCTTATTTCGGGTAAAGTTTCTAACTGGTTAGCCTTAAAAGTTGGCCATTCAGTTTCTCCCTTCAGTAAAAACATTGGTCCAGTCCACCACAAAGGCATGGATGGAAGTTGCTTGGCGCTTACACCCCTGGAAATTAAATCAGCGGGGTTCAAATCGGTAGGTACGTATCGCCATGCTAAAGGCGAAGTTAATTCGGTTATTTCATTAATACGATTAGCCACGAATATTTTAAGCCTTGTAACGTCACCTTTGATCCATGCGAGAACCACACTCGAGTCACACCAATGAACTTTTTTATTTGGCTGATACCGCAAAGACTCGAGCACCGACTTAGTGAGCTTCGCGGCGAGCAAGGCCGCGCATAACTCCAAGCGCGGGATAGTGCTTGGTTTCAACGGAGCCACTTTAGATTTGGCGCACAATAACTTAACCGTGACTTCATCATTATGGCTGATAGTTTTCATATATACGCAGGCACCATATGCAATTTGTGAAGCATCGCTAAATGAGTGTAATTCTATAGTTTTAGGAGAATCGCCCAGCACCAACCTTGGCACTTGCAAATTGGCCAAATATTTCACATTTTCATAAAATTTGGTCCAATTAGCCCCGATCTCCTCCGGTACGGGCTGATCCCAGTCTAGTTTTTCTTTCCAAAGGTTTTGTAACATTATCTTAGGTACAATTACTACCGGGCTCAGGATACCTAACGGATCAAATATTTTGAATGAATTTGACATAATAAGTCTTTTCGATATCTGTTTGTGCCGGACCTCCTCCAGCTTTATAGGAAAGTGTAGTGTATCACTGTTGGGGTTCCACCCCAGCCCGAGGGTGCTAGCAGACTCACTGATTGTTAAATTGTCTTGTTTAGTAATATTAATTTTGTCTAACATTGATTGACAATTAGTCTTATATTTTCTAAGATTGAAACAGCCCGAGCTTAAGGCATCTGAGACTGAATTACGTATATAGATTAATTGCTGTAAATCATTAGCACCCGTTATTAAATCATCTACATAAAAATCTTTTTGAATTATGATTTTAATAAGTTCTTCATTTTGTTCTTCTCCTAATTGCCATAGACATCGCGTGCTTAAGTAGCTCGCGCTCGCGGTGCCATAAGTTAGTGTGTTCAATACTAATGTTTGAATCGGCTGACGCTCGTTTTCTCGCCATAAAATAAGCTGTAGATGCCTATCATCTTTGTCGACCAATACCTGGCGGTACATTTTCTCTATGTCGCCCGTAAGTAGGTATTTATACTGCCTAGCACGTATAAGGATGGAAAATAGAGAGTCTTGAACGTTTGGACCTACCAGCAGAATATCATTAAGTGAATAGCCTGACGTGGAGGGCGCCGAGCCGTCGAAAACAACGCGGAGCTTAGTAGACTCGCTTTCTTGTTTTATGACAGGATGATGGCATAGGTAGTAGCGTGGAACAGAACTAAAATGGTGATTGCCACTAGTAAATGATAGATGTCGCAACTCAGCATACTCAGTAATGAATTTAGTGTATTGTGTTTTAAGTTCAGAATCCCGGTTTAGCCGCCTTTCCAACCGAAGAAAGCGTCCCTTTGCAATATTGTAGGTATCACCTAAGCAATCAGCTGATTCTTTTAAAGGTAATCTTACACTAAATCTACCTTCCACGGTTCTAGACGTGGTGGCACGAAAATGGCTTTCGCATTGACTTTCACTTTCGTTCATGATCATGGTATTTGGAACCTCTTCCAATTCCCAAAATTTTGTAATGATTTTTTCGATACTTTCATTATTTGACCTTGACGTTATTACGTGGTTGCAACGTATCTCCTTACCAGACACACTTGCATTAATAGGACCAGATATTATCCAGCCTAATTGTGAATTTCTTAGATTGGGACTATTGATTCCCAGTGAATGCCGCTCGTCACCTAGAATATTCCAGAATAGATCGGCACCTATGAGTACGTCAATAGGGCCCGGCTGGTTGAACGTTGGGTCAGCCAGTCGAATGTGTTTTGGCCATTTTAAAGAGCTGACATCTATAGGAGCTTTCGGCAAATGACCCGTCACTTGCTTTAGGACAAGGCTCGATGCTATTACGCTAAAATTGTTATTTGTTGAATTAATTTTAATTTGGCAGCTTTCAGTTACATGGTTAGATATAGTATTGCCTATCCCTATTACCTTCAGTATATCAATGGGTGTCGATTGCAATGATAGTCTGGTTTTTAGGGATTCAGTTATGAACGTTGATTGACTGCCGCAGTCTAACAGAGCGCGAACCTTGATCTTTTGCTGACCAAGTGGATTCGATACTTCTATCATTGCAGTCGACAATAATACTTGATTTGAAATTTGCCTTGCGTAGTTAGCGGTTACTTCCTCTTCATTGTATGCGTTGGCATGGTTGCTTGTTGAGCATGCTGGATTGTGCAGTAAAGAATTGTGGCGCTGGTTGCAGCCGCGCTCGCGGCACGGACCCATGCGGCACGCGCTTGCGGCGTGACCTTGCCTTAAGCAGTTAACGCATAACTTGTATTTAGTCACGTCCAGCATTCTCTCATCAACCCCCTTAGCCCTAAATGTAGGACAATCATAGATTCTATGACATTCATTACATATGATGCACACAAACGAGCCGGCCTTTGTGTGATAATTGCTGCTATTGGTTGCAAATGCCTTTATAGTGTCATTGTTGGGTGGCTGCCTAGCATTGCGATAATAATTGTTAGGTGGTTGCTTAGAATGGTGATAATTGTTAGACGGCTGCTTAGAATGATAATTATTGCCAGGCGTAGGCCGCGCGGAAGGTATAGGTGGCACATTATTGTTGTCTGACCGACCGCTGCGATTTAAAGATTCAAGTACATCTGCGCGGTCTGTTAAAAACTTGTTAAATTGCTCTAATGTAGTAACGTCCCCGTCCAACGTATTGCGGTGTTCTTCCCATTTTAATAGCGTATTATTGTCTAACTTTCCTGCTAACATGAACACTATAAGAGCGTCCCACTTATCCGTTGGCTGGCCTAGACTAGCAAGAGCGCGCAAGTTCTTTGATACATGGTCAACCAAAAACCTTAAGGATCGATCCGATTCCCGTGGAATCTGTCTGATATTTAGCAATGAAGTTAAATGGTGATTTATTAACATTCTTTTATTGTTGTATCTATTGCACAGTAGAGTCCACGCTTCAGTATAATTTTTTGCTGACACTTCTAAGTTTGAAATAATTCGAGCGGCGTCACCCTGTAGGTATGAAATTAAATAATGAAACTTGTTTATTTCTGGCACGCGATCGTTTCTGTGTATTAATTTGTCGAACGTATCGTGAAACTCCAACCAATGGAAATAAGAACCATCAAATTTAGCAATTTGTATTTGCGGTAATTTTAAACCAATTTCTTGTCGTTGATGGGTATCGTCCAAACAACATGATGTGTTGTGAAGAGAGATGCGCCTTTGGCTTAACTCACTTCGTTTTTGAAAAACTTCAATTAAATATTTTGCTGTAGCTATGTTCGTTATGATTTCCTTTTCGATGCTATCGCGTTCATCGATTTCAACATCAATATTAGACGGGCTCAACACCTCTATCTCATTCTGCAAGTCATCGAACCTTACCGACAGTGCCTCGAATTTAGCTAACTTCAAAGTTAATTCCGTCAATTCGACGTTATTTAATTCACTTTCACTAGTAATTCCTCTCAAATAATTTTTAAATTTAGTTATTTGTCCTTTAGTGGACGATCTTTTAGTTAATAATTCGTTATAGCGTTTATCATCTATTGTAATATTGTCCGGCATTGTAGGTAGGTAACGGAAAAATCAAAATTTAAGTTTAAACTAATAAATGAAATTGTATGGCTCACGTTCCTCGTTCCGGTGTCACTTGCCGTTTGGGAAGCCGGCGGCGCGCGCACAGCTGATCCGCGTCCACGGGGTAATGACCTCGCGCGCAGCTTGTAGGTATGGTACAGCGTTAGGCTGAAATAGTCGGCAAAGCTTATGTTAAAAACAATAAAATTAATGATTTGTTTGAACGAGCTGAGTCTTAAGTTTAAAACTCGAAAATGGCCATTAATAATTTTATAATTTTGCAAAAACAGAGGCGTGATTATTGGGATTTAAATAGCTAGATTATTTTGTTACACGTTTGCTACCGCGGATGAAGAGCTATTATGCAAGCAAACCAGCGGCAAGCCTAGTATTGCCCACACAACTAGACCCTTGCTGAGCTCTGGATACCTTGCTCACCAGCAGCTATTGAACTGTGGTCTTCTGCAAGGCGGAGGTACTACCCCAGACGGGCTGCTCAATTTGAACGGCGTAAACCGCTGTGCCCTACCTCTCTGAGAATACCTTAAAAGGTTCTAGCTACGTACCTAGTGACTAACTTGTATAAAGGCAATAACACGGTGTAGGTACATACGAGTATATAGTTAATTGATATTAATTAGCAATAACATTTTTTGTAATGTAAATGACTTGTTTAACTTATTCCAGATTTAACTGCTAATGGAATTTATAACTTGTAACTTTTATTATTTTTTATTTTTATTTTTATGTTTAAGGTAGTTTTAATTTCTGATGCAATTTATTTCGCAAATTCTGGAAATTTTTGGCCACTAAAGGCACAAATTGCGTTGATTTACCCAAATGAATGCAGATATTAAATAATTGAGATGGATTTAATAGGTAATAGGACAATTAAGCGAAATTGGATTGTAGGAAGAACACTTATCTTTGGGCGACCGTGCCGCTTCTCGATGTGGTACTTTAGCTGTAGCACTGCTCGATTTTAGTTCCCGTCCTCCACAGGCTGGAACCCGTGACTTTAGATTGTCGCTGCAAGGCTCCAACTCTTGATAAGATCTTCTCGCAAATTGTTGATAGGTAGATATAATTACTTCGATCGATCTTGCTTCTTCGATTATTGTTTTTTCTGGATTTTCTTGCGGATTCTGATTATATCCCCTCATGGGCCACCATGTCTTGTCTTTGGAGGATAAGTTGGTGGCAAATAAAATCCCAAGAACAGCGAAATAGTTATAATGAATATAAAAGGTTGTTACTTTGACAGAGTCCCCTCATGGGCCACCACATGTCTTGTCTTTGGAGGATAAGTTGGTGGCAAATAAAATCCCAAGAACAGCGAAATAGTTATAATGAATATAAAAGGTTGTTACTTTGACAGAGGTCGTAGGGCAAGTGAATGACACTAACAATAACTGGCACTTGAGGCGTTAGCGCCTAGTAAAGCCTTGTGGCAATAACGCGCGCGGCGATGATGATGCTGTGCTCCACGATGAAGGCTCTAGCCTGAACACGCACGTCACACCGTGGTTCAGCATTGACGCTTGTGCTTCTATCATGATTACGGAAATAATTCGAGAATCTGAGGGCCGTATTGTAGCTCTAAAGCGTGGGTCGGGTCAATCCTGTTGCTTGACTGCTTACGCTGGATATAGAACCGTGTCTGCTATCCTTAGCGCGTTAGATGGTGTTCCTAAGAAAGACATCGGTTTTGTAGCCAATAATGATTACGACACCAAATACTTTGCTGCACCAGTACTTATAACAAAAGACGGCATATCCGATGTGGCGGAATACAAATTTGTCGGGAGCATAGAAGCAGCTTACTTGAAAGACGCAGTAAAAGAACTACGTAATGAAATCAATGAAGCAGAAACTTATTATAAGGAAACAATCACTGACAGGAAACCGAGACAGATGTATTAAAACAACAACACAATTTAAATATAATCGACTTTAAAGTTGTTTTGTTTTACTATTTTAGTCTAAACAGGAATATCCCTTCAGGTTGCTATTTTAAAATTGCCGCCCAATTTACCTTCAGAACATTATTAGAAGTTTTAATCTTAAGTTAAATTAAAGCCCACTACGAATTAAGACTTAAATGTTTTCTATCTGGAATCAGTTCTGGAATGCTCCTTACTATTTTATTTAGAGTAGGTAGGTAAACCATTATTAATGGCACCTCCATTCACAACATATGGAGCACCTCGAGCCGTCTCCGATCTCATTATAGGTACATAAAAAAGCAATATTTTTTGTTGCACTGCTGATCGCTCACTGGCCAAAGGTTTCCTCTATGTTCAGTTTAGTCAAAAATATTTCGGCAAACTAAGAACCGGGGAGGTTTAAAGGGAATTTATACTAACAAAAAGTTTTACCATCTGTAAACCTGCTATAAACAAAAAGCTCCATGAAATAAGGCCCCAGATCTTGAGAATTTACTTAATCACAGACGTTTGCACAGAATTGAGTACCTAATTGAGTTTAAAAAAAATAAGATTTTTGACTCAAAAACACAATTGCAAAAAATGACACAACGTCACCGCTAAATAAATCAAGACTAAATAATTCCGTGAAATGATAAATGGGTCGTAACAGTATAAATTTTTAGTTCGATAGTTATTTAATTGCAAGCAAACATTAATAATGTCCCCTCTCTTTAGAATTGTAGCACATATTTTATGCCGAACAAATTGTGTCTCTGGCCTTCCAACACTTCGTCGTTATGTACCGAGACTTATAAGAAATGGACCAAATATAATAACAAAAAGGAATTTTCAAGTATCAATCCTTGGAGGGTCAAACCCGGTGGCGCAAACCTTATGTCTGCTCCTCAAGGAACACCCATCAATAAGCCGCTTACTATTGCTGGATTGTCCCAAGATGACGAGTGGCGTCGGCACGGACCTGTCTCACATACCTAGTGAACCAAAAGTACAAGGACTGACTTATTCCAAGAACACTGCACTTGCCTCAACCGACATTGTGGTCTTAGCTAGCGCCGAGCCCAAGAAACATAACCAGACAGACTATGACTTGTTTAAAACTAACACAAGCCACCTCATCCACTCGATTAAAGAAATCTCTACATATTGCCCGGATGCTTTCATAGTCAGTCTTACAGAACCCATTAACTATACGATACCGTTCATCAGCCTACTCTTGCAAGCTAGTAACGCATACGACAAAGGCAAAGTTATGGGCGTGACGGGAAGCGATGCAATGCGAGCCCAAGCTTGTGTTCAACAGATCTACAAACTACCTCTAAATAAACCAGTAACTGTGCCCGTCGTAGGAGGTCATTCGGTAAAAACTTCAGTCCCACTTCTCTCACATATTACACCATGGTTCCACGTAGACAAATTTGCTGCTGTCTTGGTCACAGAGCATGTTCGCGGCATTGAAAACAAACTGATAAGCGTGAAAGGAGGTGCGGGACAATCCTCTCTCTCAATGGCATATGCCGGTTTCTGGACGGTCACAGCTATTCTCAAAGCACTAACTGGTTGTCCGATTAAACATATTGCATTTGTGGCTAATAATGAGTACAAAACTAAGTATTTTGCTTCGCCCGCAACTATCACAACAGACGGATTAACAGAGGTAGCAAACTATAAACTCATCAGCATTCTGGAAGCCTCCTATTTGCAAGATGCTATCGTAGAGCTCCGTAAAGATGTCAAACTTTCAGAACACTACTTCGATGAAATTAAGGAAAAGAAACAATTCAAGATTTAATTTCATTGTAAAATAAAACTTACAAAATGTTATGTTTTTTCTTAATTTAACTGTAATCATGTCCCGAAGACTCCACTACGTGAACAAATGCTTCTCCCTGTGTTATATCCTTATTCAGCACCGGCAATGATTTCTGTAACAGCTCCCATTCATAATTGTTCATATTGAAATTACAAGAGGTTTCAATAATTCCTTGAGCACCCACGGTAACGGGGCCAGAGAAGAATCGTGTTCCGTAGTGTGGATTCGCGGTGTAACTGTTGACTACTACTTCTTCGCCATTAATAGCTCTGACTATCGCAGTAGCAAACTCGTTGATGGACCACGCCATGGCCATCGTTGCTGAATCCGTGCCTTGTTTATTGATGATAACTTCAACTCCAGCCTTCCTCAATCTTCGTGTCAGCATATCAGCTCGGTTGGCATCAATAGTATAATTAGCAGGATGTATATTAGAAAACAGAGGCACTATAGTCTCATCAGAGTGGCCTCCGATGACAGGCACCTCTAGAGTCCGAGGGTTTACTTTAAGCGCATCTCCGACGAAAGCTCTGGCTCTCGCTGTGTCTATGTGCGTAATACCGAACAGTTTGAAAGGATTGTAGCAATTAGAACTCATTAGCAATGTACTCGCAAAAGGGATTATTGAGTTTATAGGATTGGTAGAGATGGCTAAGAATGTCTCTGGGTTGTATTTTGCTATGGTTTTGCACAGCGTTAGAACTGATGGCGCGTTAGAAGCGAGCATTTGTTCCCTCGTGCTGCCAAGCTTGCGAGCTACCCTGGAAACCATGAGAACGAGGTTAGAGTCGCGGATAGCGCTTGGCAGCTGCTGTTCGCCTGCGAAGGCAGTCACAACCGGCCCTCCAGGTATGTAAGCCAGTTCCAGAGCTACTCCGCGAACCTTCTCGTCGTTGTCGAACAAGTGCAGTCTGGTGACTTTATCATTAAGCTTGAGTAGCATGGCCAGATTAGAGCCTATGTCGCCAGCACCACCAATCACAGAAACCTGAACGTTTCTTTTTTGTGTAGTTTGTGTAACATATCGGTTTTTAAAAACGGGTATAAATCTTTTACAAAACATGGTAACGGAGGATACTTGATAATTTCAACTATTATTTTTATGTGAGCATTTTTAAGTTACATAACGGAAGTGTGAGAAGATTGTGACATAAAAGTGACAACGTTATTTTAGTATTACATAGGTACTAAAAATACATGTAATAAACCTTCTGAAAAGACAAGACTTAAAAAAAAATCTAAATAAGTCGGGTTTGTTTCTTCCGTCATTCATTTTTACTTTTAAATGTCAATCAATAGGTTTCTTTGACACTAATTTCGGAAAAATTTGAGTTATTTAATGTAATTACACTATTTTTTCTATTGAATTTAAAATATTTTAGACAAACAATTTCATCATGCTGGTAACAAGAAATTTAGCAAAGTGTCTGGTCCAAGGCATGAAACATATGACTGCAAGATCATACAACGTGAGTGTGATGGGAGGCGCCAGCGAGATCGGTCAAATCATCAGCTTCATGTTACGTATAGACCCTTCAGTGAGCAACCTAGTGGTTCATGACGTGCGTGACAACACACCAGGTATCGTGCTAGATCTGTCCCATATCCCTGTCAATTCCCACTTAAAGGGCTTCTGTGGACCCTCCACCCTGGAAAGAGCTTTAAAAGACGCTGATTTAGTCTTAATTGTCGGAGGAGTAATTAAATCTCCCGCACTATCAGAAGAAGCGTGGTTCCAAGCAAACACAGCGTTCATAAAAAACGTAGCAGCTAGAGTTGGCAAATTATCACCAATGCCTTTTGTTGGTGTCGTCACGGAGCCCATAAATGTGCTTGTTCCAATGGCCGCAGAATTAATGAGATGCCACGGTTGTTTCGATCCGAAAAAGTTTTTTGGAATCACTACAATAGACTGGATTAGAGCGCAGTCGTTGTACGCGATGGAGCATAAAAAACCGCCCAAAACGTGCTTCGTGCCTGTCATAGGCGGGCATTCGGAGAAAACAATCATACCTCTGCTATCACACAGCAGGCCTACCACTGATATGAAGGATCCCGAAATAATGCAGTTCACGTCAAAAATCCAAGACTGTGATAACCTCGTGCTCCAAACGAAACAGGGTTTGTCGTCGACAATGTCCATCGCTTACAGTGTCGTGATGTTCTGTCGAGAAATATTCAAAGCCTTGGACGGGCAACTGGTTAAAGTGAACGCTTACGTGGAGAACAATGATTTTGGCACGTCATACTTTTCGGGACTCGTGAACGTGGACAAAGACGGTATGCGAGACATGCAGAGGTTCACCAGGATATCTCAATACGAATGCAATTTGCTTGAAAGAGCCACCGAACAGCTGAGAAAAGATGTTGCCAAGGGGAAAAAGGTATTGGAAGTGGCATAACAAATGTGCAAACGTGCATTTTGGTAAATTTTTGCGTTCAATTTTTTTAACATTTCTGTAACGTAAGTATTGTTTTATAATAAAAAAAATATATAAAACTGGTTTATTGTATTTTCAATGTCTTCTCAACAAAACCCTTGTGTAGAATCTTAAGTAAAGCATGGTCAATGGTTGATAATCATGATGCATCCTTCTTAAAATTTGTGGGCGTCCTATCGTTTCGTGTCAGAGGTGGAAATCGTGAATGCTATTGTGATTTCGAATTCGTTAGACACTTGTGGTTTCAGAGCTGGATCCGTTAAAAGTTATGGGTTTCCCAATATGAAAGTTTCAAAATCAATTGTAACAAAAACGTTTACCAAGTTTCGGACATTTATTTACAACCCTGGTAGTTTCATACAATTCGAGAACTATAGAAACAAATCCAAGGAAAACTTAATCATATCACAGTGAACAATGAATCCATTTAACTCTTGACTATTTAGTAAAACAATAATCATTATTAGACAATATAATTACTAACACGAGACAAATAGTAACTATATTTAAAAAAATATCAATACTGAACACGTTCATTTTGGCTAATCAATTGATTTCTATTTCATGAACTTCGTTATCTAACTCATTTACATTCTTGCTAATTTTGAAATCATTGTTAAAATCATAGCAAATAGAATTTCCTTAACAATCAAAACTAAATATGAGGTAATTACTAATTTAAACCTTGAAAACATCAAATAAAAATAAAAACGCCTAGCATAGCCTATCTCAAAAATAATGTACGCAACAAGGGCTTCTATACTTTAGCTCTATAAGGAACTGGGGCCTTACCATGACGTCTTAATGCGATTCAGTTTAAGTTCACTCGCTGTTAGATTCATACTAAAAGTGACAGCTAAAACTTGAACTGTGTCGAAATTAGGACGTCATGGTAAGGCCCCTGGACGCGGAAGATACAAAGTGCCAATGTCAAACAAGTCTGTTTAAAAATTTCATAGTTAATAATAGTATTTTTTTGCTCTTTGTACTTTTTGTTGACTGTATATTAGCGTCATATACATATACATTTCATGGATATCCGACCATTAGAAGTGGGTCACATTTGACTTGCAAGATTTGACCCAATTAAATAAACAAAACAAACAGGTCAAGTTAAATTAAAAGCTTGTAAAATTTCTGACGACGACACGGAAAATGGAAATATATACCTTTCCACTTTTAACTCATTTTTTCCAAGCTTAGAGCAGATTAAACTGACGTTACTCTTTTACTATTTTTGCATTACATCTTTTCTTGTCTTTGGTCTGAGAAAATACAATCTCCTGTCTCCATCTGTGTGTATACTGTTACCAGTGTTACCATTTAAATTGTTTATTTCGTCTAGGGGCTCGTACAAAGTAAAATTGAAAATGACGTCAACCTCTTTAAGCTACGGTACACTATTTTTAAGAAATTCTTAGATGGGCCTGAATAATTAGGCCAGTACAAAAAATAATATTGATCCATATTACAATTAAGATAAATTTCATTTTTAAAAATGGAAATATACTTACGGAATTTACGGACTAGCGGCTTATTATCTAGTTAACAATATTGGCTACGGCATCACTATTGTTCCACATTCTAACACATTAACACCGACCCACGAACCTTTGATATGAAGACCAAGATTAAATCTGAAAAGGAAATACACTGGTTTAGGATAGTTTTGGCAATAACTTTACGATAAAATTTATCACTTCAATCACTTAAATATATTTTTTTATTCAAGCAATTTTGCTATACTATACTTGCATTCGAAATATTATAAACGGGATATGAACCGCGATTACATTTATTGAGCATCCGATATTTCGACGCAGTTGCATGCATCATGATCACGGTTCATATCCCGTTTATAATATTTCGAATGAACTTAACCGTGAATCATTGAAAACTTTTATACTTGCATTGTCTTCCAAGGTATTTATTTTTGTTTCTTACATGTGATTTAAAAAAATAACCCGTAACCATAGAAGATACAATTTCAAAGTGGTTTCATGTTATTCAATTTAGATTTTTGAATAACATGAAACCACTTTGAAATAACTTTGAAACCACTTTAGATTTAATGGTCGAATGAACTTAACCGTGAATCATTAAAAACTCTTAATGGTAGTGGTTTAAGAGAAAACATAGAATGTACCAGCTGTACTGTACTGAGATACTAAAATCATGTTATAGGTGATTCGGCTAGCAATCCATTACTACTTTGATTCCTCTTTCCACCTATGCCCCTACAATCACGCTAAACGCTAAACGTGGTCATTAGTTCGTTAACCTACTGTATACCCCGTAAGACGTGATAATATAATAAGTATGTTTGTAAATTCCGATTAAATTAAAAAAAAAAAAACAGATAACATCGCTTTGTTTCTTACCAATTCATTCCTCGTTGCTTTTACTGATCTCGCTGCCGGACTCGCTTACCGACGTGGAACGGATACTGATCGACGTCTCTTTGAACTGACTGATGAAGTCCAGAAGCTTCTGCAAGTTCCTCTGCGTCTTTATCTGATCCGCCAGCAATTGTCGTTTCTCTGCGTTATGGTCATCCAAGTTTTCTTTTAACGAGGCAGCCCGAACTTCCAATTTCCGTAACTCGACGCACAGTTGGATGTTCTTCTCTTGCAAACGCTTACGCTCCGCCAGTTTATCTTAAAAGTAAAATATACTTTTTGAATACAAGAACATTATTAATCAGACTAAAATCACTCGACATAGAAAATTTATCTACTGAATTTATTTCTAAGTTTCTTGGCACACGCCGCACGCGCAGCGCCGCCGCGTCTGTACACAGCATGCAGCAGTACCTCTGTAGAGCGCGTGGGGGGTGTTGGCGGGGGGCGCGGCGGCGGGGTCGGGGAGGGGCGCGCCGCACGCGCAGCGCCGCCGCGTCTGTACACAGCATGCAGCAGTACCTCTGTAGAGCGCGTGGGGGGTGTTGGCGGGGGGCGCGGCGGCGGGGTCGGGGAGGGGCGCGCCGCACGCGCAGCGCCGCCGCGTCTGTACACAGCATGCAGCAGTACCTCTGTAGAGCGCGTGGGGGGTGTTGGCGGGGGGCGCGGCGGCGGGGTCGGGGAGGGGCGCGCCGCACGCGCAGCGCCGCCGCGTCTGTACACAGCATGCAGCAGTACCTCTGTAGAGCGCGTGGGGGGTGTTGGCGGGGGGCGCGGCGGCGGGGTCGGGGAGGGGCGCGCCGCACGCGCAGCGCCGCCGCGTCTGTACACAGCATGCAGCAGTACCTCTGTAGAGCGCGTGGGGGGTGTTGGCGGGGGGCGCGGCGGCGGGGTCGGGGAGGGGCGCGCCGCACGCGCAGCGCCGCCGCGTCTGTACACAGCATGCAGCAGTACCTCTGTAGAGCGCGTGGGGGGTGTTGGCGGGGGGCGCGGCGGCGGGGTCGGGGAGGGGCGCGCCGCACGCGCAGCGCCGCCGCGTCTGTACACAGCATGCAGCAGTACCTCTGTAGAGCGCGTGGGGGGTGTTGGCGGGGGGCGCGGCGGCGGGGTCGGGGAGGGGCGCGCCGCACGCGCAGCGCCGCCGCGTCTGTACACAGCATGCAGCAGTACCTCTGTAGAGCGCGTGGGGGGTGTTGGCGGGGGGCGCGGCGGCGGGGTCGGGGAGGGGCGCGCCGCACGCGCAGCGCCGCCGCGTCTGTACACAGCATGCAGCAGTACCTCTGTAGAGCGCGTGGGGGGTGTTGGCGGGGGGCGCGGCGGCGGGGTCGGGGAGGGGCGCGCCGCACGCGCAGCGCCGCCGCGTCTGTACACAGCATGCAGCAGTACCTCTGTAGAGCGCGTGGGGGGTGTTGGCGGGGGGCGCGGCGGCGGGGTCGGGGAGGGGCGCGCCGCACGCGCAGCGCCGCCGCGTCTGTACACAGCATGCAGCAGTACCTCTGTAGAGCGCGTGGGGGGTGTTGGCGGGGGGCGCGGCGGCGGGGTCGGGGAGGGGCGCGCCGCACGCGCAGCGCCGCCGCGTCTGTACACAGCATGCAGCAGTACCTCTGTAGAGCGCGTGGGGGGTGTTGGCGGGGGGCGCGGCGGCGGGGTCGGGGAGGGGCGCGCCGCACGCGCAGCGCCGCCGCGTCTGTACACAGCATGCAGCAGTACCTCTGTAGAGCGCGTGGGGGGTGTTGGCGGGGGGCGCGGCGGCGGGGTCGGGGAGGGGCGCGCCGCACGCGCAGCGCCGCCGCGTCTGTACACAGCATGCAGCAGTACCTCTGTAGAGCGCGTGGGGGGTGTTGGCGGGGGGCGCGGCGGCGGGGTCGGGGAGGGGCGCGCCGCACGCGCAGCGCCGCCGCGTCTGTACACAGCATGCAGCAGTACCTCTGTAGAGCGCGTGGGGGGTGTTGGCGGGGGGCGCGGCGGCGGGGTCGGGGAGGGGCGCGCCGCACGCGCAGCGCCGCCGCGTCTGTACACAGCATGCAGCAGTACCTCTGTAGAGCGCGTGGGGGGTGTTGGCGGGGGGCGCGGCGGCGGGGTCGGGGAGGGGCGCGCCGCACGCGCAGCGCCGCCGCGTCTGTACACAGCATGCAGCAGTACCTCTGTAGAGCGCGTGGGGGGTGTTGGCGGGGGGCGCGGCGGCGGGGTCGGGGAGGGGCGCGCCGCACGCGCAGCGCCGCCGCGTCTGTACACAGCATGCAGCAGTACCTCTGTAGAGCGCGTGGGGGGTGTTGGCGGGGGGCGCGGCGGCGGGGTCGGGGAGGGGCGCGCCGCACGCGCAGCGCCGCCGCGTCTGTACACAGCATGCAGCAGTACCTCTGTAGAGCGCGTGGGGGGTGTTGGCGGGGGGCGCGGCGGCGGGGTCGGGGAGGGGCGCGCCGCACGCGCAGCGCCGCCGCGTCTGTACACAGCATGCAGCAGTACTTCTGTAGAGCGCGTGGGGGGTGTTGGCGGGGGGCGCGGCGGCGGGGTCGGGGAGGGGCGCGCCGCACGCGCAGCGCCGCCGCGTCTGTACACAGCATGCAGCAGTACCTCTGTAGAGCGCGTGGGGGGTGTTGGCGGGGGGCGCGGCGGCGGGGTCGGGGAGGGGCGCGCCGCACGCGCAGCGCCGCCGCGTCTGTACACAGCATGCAGCAGTACCTCTGTAGAGCGCGTGGGGGGTGTTGGCGGGGGGCGCGGCGGCGGGGTCGGGGAGGGGCGCGCCGCACGCGCAGCGCCGCCGCGTCTGTACACAGCATGCAGCAGTACCTCTGTAGAGCGCGTGGGGGGTGTTGGCGGGGGGCGCGGCGGCGGGGTCGGGGAGGGGCGCGCCGCACGCGCAGCGCCCGCCCGCGCCGCAGCCCGTGTGCAGCCACACTCCGCACGAGCCGCAGCACACCAGGAGCGATGCTACGTCTGTACACAACATAATATACATCTAAAACTCAGAACTACAACAATGTCATCATAGAGGATTGGAGGAATTAGTCAATAGTAATAAAACTGGCTGTTCAATTCTGCAGCACAGATTTGTCACGTGTTTGTTTATATTCATTATCATCATTACAAGTCGAGTGCACACATCTATAATTAATTATTATACCCTAAAAAACAGATTCAATCTCATTTTTAGTAGACTAATAAAATATTAAATTACCATTTCTCCCGCAGGCATTGCACACTTTCTTGGCCGAAGAATACACTGGTTCCACCGACAGCCCCGCCGGCAGAGATGCGGCCCAGGCCGGCTTACCGTTGCTCCATCCTGAAACACAGTTACACTTACTAAAGCTTGTATTACTGGTCACCGCAACAAATTATAGTAACCAACAAGATATACCGAAATAAACAAAATATGCATGAAGTCAAAAGAGGAAGTCGTTTATACTTCGGACCTTAGGGAAATAAAATATGGGGTACCCCAGGGGAGCGTCCTGGGACCACTTTTATTTTTAATATATATAAACGACCTACCTCAAGCAATCGACTATCCTATGGTTTTATTTGCAGATGACAGCACAGTAGTATTCACGGGACATAATATAGGGACATATGAATCAGACATTAATATATCTTTGGAATTAATAATTGAATGGCTGAAGAACAACAACTTAAATATAAACTTAGAAAAAACAAAAATTATGCAATTTAAACAAAGAACTAACAAAACCCCGGATTTAGCAATTACATATGGAGGACATATAATTGATGAAACAGTAGTAACCAAATTTTTAGGTTTAAACGTAGATAATAAGCTGACTTGGAAATACCATATAGACTCTCTGTGTAAAAAACTTAACCAATTTTCTTTTGCGTTATACAACTTGAGAAAAGTTATAAGTCAATCCGCGGTGCTCACAGCATACCACTCATATGTCACCTCAGCTTTAAGATACGCTATCATATTCTGGGGGAATTCGACGGACCGGGATATGGCATTTAAGTGTCAAAAGAAGTGCATAAGATCGGTGTGTGGAATTAAACAAACGGAGTCATGTAAACCTCATTTTATTGAACTTAAGATCTTAACCATGCCGTGTCTCTACATATATGAGGTTGCGTGCTATGTAAAGAGCAATATAAACCAATTTTCAAAGTTCAACAGTCTGCGACAGCAAGGTAAAATTAGCACCAAACCTTCTAACACCGCTTTGATGGCAAAAAGTTTTTTCGGGATGGCACCAAGAATTTTTAATAGGCTACCAGACGAAATAATAAATACTGATAATATAAAACAATTTAAAAAAACATTATTTTCTTTTTTGGTTGCAAAGGCTTATTATAGTGTTAGTGAGTATATCGGGGATACTGTGATGTAATTCTTTAGTTGTAGTTTGTGACATATTAATTTTTTAATAATACAAATCAATTTTAATTATTAATATTTCAACTTTAATTTATTGTATTGAGGAGAACTTATGTTAGTTGTAGTAGATATAGTTAATATGTAAGAAGCATGCTGCATGTCGAGCTGTAGCTATTTGTATGCCTTATGTTATGGCGCAACATAGTGATACTCTAAATGACCTGTCATATTTGTCTAAATGTTTACCTATGTTAACAAATAAACGATTATGATTATGATTATCCTCTTTATCCATCGCTGTCGTCACTTGAATGCCGTAGAACAGGCAAACGGACATAAACTCACTGTCAATGTCAATTCAAATTGCAAACAATGTAAACAAACCTTGTATTTAAAATGTCTTTAATTTCCATTTTCCCTCCTCAAATACTGCTAAATCCGTGTGTTATTTTATCAATACTTACCACAATATTATCCTAAACCATTAAAACAATAAACAAGTGCTAGAATATGGATATATAATTAAATGTTTTGTTTACATAGTTACCAAGTTCTATTGACGGCGATTTTAGGCTTAGTTAGTGATAAGGTCCCAGTACCCTCCGAATACAGATTACAGAGTACAGAACCTTGTTGTATGTAACACTGTTGTAACCCTCAAGCCTTTGTCGTAAATTATTCGCAGCTTTATAAAAGCAAATTAAATATATAAAATACTATTTCATCTAGGTGCGGGGTGTGTATGATAAGGTGCTACATCGAATGGTGCAAAACTAAGGGTTAGTTTCACCACTCTTGTTAGGTTAATCAAGTCATTCCTACAAAAGACGGCGGAAGTTGCACCGTATAGCAGATATGATATCTAACTCTTAAAGATACCAAGAACGTAACAGAGTAGTGGGGCTGGCCACATAAGAAAGAGATATAGTAGAATTGCGATAAGACGCTTTCGCTAAGGAAGCCGGTGTCGCCAAAATTTGACATCGACAGTTCACTCATACCATGAAATCTTGGCAATTATTGGTGGTAGCTTTTCTATTACAAAAATGTAATAAGTTCTGAATCGGTATTATAATTTGAACTTTCCACCCACAGAATATTGCTTAAAGCACAGGTATATAAACACCATCTAGCGTGAAGAAGTCAAATGATAACAGTCTGAAAAAGTCAGTTGTCTAAATAATAGTTTTGCCATTGCACAACATATGTCGTTAAAATATTCTGTAATTCTATAATTCTGCTACTCGAACCATCAACTTCAATTTGATGTTCATACGTGCAATTTTCCGCATAAAGGTGGCACGCCTCTCTCGTTCACATACCACTTCTACTATATCTCTTTCTTCTGTGGGGCTGGCCCTAACCCTAATTGGTGGATTTAGTTAACAGCCATCATTTTTTTGAACTACTTAAGGTCTTTTCATTCTTAACTGTCCTATTTGGTAAACAAAATTCTAAACTCAATGTATAATTTTTTGTAAAGGATAAGGTGTATTATGTTATCAAATAAACCTGAGTAAATAAGTAAAGCTAAGGCCGAGAATCTCACCCAGTTCATCATAATCTCACCCAGTTCATGATAATTCCGTGATGCCTACTCACCCGTACACCAACCGTACGCGTAGCAGTAAACAAAAATCGGAAGGTAAAATTTCCGATATATAAGCATTACTTGTCATCAGATGGACGGTTACTGACTGTGTATGGTGTATTACTAACCTTTAATCTCAGCAGATGAGCCAGACGGTGACCCTTCGCGCGACTCCTTGTTCTGGCTCTGAAACTTGGCAATAAACAGCTGACAATGTGAACATTGGCAGTCTTTTACTTGTCACTAAAAACTAGAACTATAAAGACTATCCGATCCTTGAAAGTACTAAACTCCAGACGCATGAAGTAACGGGCAAAAGCGACAACCGTTAAATACTGTGTACTTATAGGTCAATGGATATTGAAATATTTGAAATAATTAAAATATTAAGGGGTAACTTTCAAATTCCATATCAAATATTTTATTGAATCAGGCGTTACTTTGCGGAGGTCCATTTCAATGAACATAAAATTATATACCTTGCTACTCCACTACTCAATTCGAATTGCTATTTTGAGTAGCGGAGTAGCGAGGTATATATTTTATGTTCATTCCATAATATCAAAGTAAAGAATTCTGCCAAAGTCATTTTTGCTAGATCATTGAATAATCAACTAACCTGTTGTTTACGCAGCTTTGCGGACCTGGTTTGTGGGGGATCATTGTGTGACTGTAAATACGGGAACTGGTTGTACTTTTTGCGTTTCTGCAAAAAAAAAACATTTTTAAACAATTAAATGTAAATTTTTCGGAAATATTTAATACTTCCATCAAACATACCTTAGAACTACTTAGCTCAAGTTAGATTTTAAAAGGAATTAACGGAAACGTTGTTTCGAACAAGTTGTAAACTAGTGTTAACTTTACTATTTGGCATAACAATACAAATTAACTTTTTATGCAATATCAGCAACCTGCTTACCTAGATCTGTGACCTAGTTTAAATTATAAAGCAATACTCTATTTTAGATCGTAGAAACCTATCCAAATTAGTGGATTTACATTCTAAAATTATGTACATTGGTGCCACAAAGTTAGCTTATGCCTTTAAATTTAAAACAAATGATATTATCATTTCAGCAACTTACAGGTAGCATATCATAGTTTCCATACAAGAAGTCATTTCGGTTGGTACTTGTTGTGGATCGCTTGCGGCGTTCGCTCCTCTTTTTCTCGAGTATCTCCTTTTGAGCTGGCGTCACTAAACCTATAAGCCTGCAAATAAACAAATGATTCTAAAAAGTTTGTAGACACTAGCCAGCAATAACCGTGAATTGAAATGATGAAATACATATATATGGTAACTTCAGATCCTCATTTCAAGCGGTCGGCGAGTCGCTAAGACGTGTTGTTTTGCAAAACAATAAGTAGGTGATCATTTTGAGACATGACTTGTGTCACCAGCATATATTTGTAAAATCAGTTTTGATGAGCCCTAATCTCTAAAAGTTAATCATAAGCCTAGCAGTATCCAGGGGTGGACTTATATAAGGACTTTGGACGCCATTGTTTACAAGATAATTGATGACAGCTTTTTGACAAAAAAAAATACAACCGAATTGAGAACCTCCTCCTCTTTTTTTGAAGTCGGTTAAAAATAGTTGATTAATTCGGCAGGCCCCGAAGTGAGCCTACACAGAGCATTAGCCCAGAGCCCCACAAAGTCATGATCCGCCCCTGACAATATCACAAGCACTTCAATAACCAAACTGTACTACAAATCAACGCATGTAAAAGGAGCTCCTGCCGATATACCTGCGCATGAGCGAAATACGGACCAAATTACTACTATATCAGATGCGCAAACGTATCCCGTCCACTAGCCACCCAGAGCTCTTTTTACGTGCGTTGACTTATAAGGCCCGCTTGCGCAGTCCATACATTTTGACACTACTTAGCCCCGGGTTAGCATCTAACACGGAGTTAAGTCACAGTATATATATTATTATAAGCTAAAGCAGTAGGGAAGATAGGCCTACTTTTTGAAATAAGTACCTATGCTCCAATAAAGCGTTAGGGTTGTCGATTTAATTTTTGTTAAATTGAATAAACACAAAATATTTACCTTGCTACTCCGCTACTTACGTGCAAGTTAACCAAGCCTGTGCGAAATATATACGTTTTGCATGCAAGCCCTCCCACCACTACTACCACACAAAACGCACACAAATCCCACAAACTTAATTAATCCTAACACCACACAAACACTGACGCGCGTTTCGATCCCTCTACGGGATCATTCTCAAAGTTAGAAACTAGTTGGTTAACTTGCACGTAAGTAGCGGAGTAGCAAGGTAAATATTTTGTGATCATTGAAATGGACCTCCGCAAAGTAACGCCTGATTCAATAAAATATTTAAATTGAATAGTTTTTTTTAACCAAGGTTTGCCCTACCTATAGGTGTTTGACAAGTTATCCTTCAAGTGTAGTTTTCTATAATATATTAGTACATATACTATAGATGCAAAATGATAACAATGAAAGTCCGTAGAATTTTTTTTCACCAAAAACACGGTCTATAATATACGGCAACTACTTACTTATCATCTAAACAGCCAAACGTTTTATTTAACAGAAAAAGCATTTGTCGGAGAAGTGACATCTGACATTTCTCGTTATAAAAATAATATATACATTTTATTTCATAATAATATAGGATCATTCTTACCTTTCAACATTAGCAGGGAGTTTAAAAAACGAAAGCTCCGGTTTTGAAGAAGCCGAGTTCAAGCAGCCGTACACTGCGCAATACGCTCTTGGCATGTTTAAAACACGAACACGGCCGCCTCGTCTCAATGCGTCACTCGCGACTGACGGCACCGCGAGATCCGCTTAGAGGCCGTGTAAAAGCGCGTGTCTATGTGTGCGTTCGTTTCGACCGATTTGTTCGTAGATTCCCTACTGCTTGTGCTTATATGTACTGTGGTTAAGTCGTTAACCCTGGTCCGTGCAAGTGGCCCTAACTGGGATATGATATCACCTCATAAACAACTCCTGGGAGACTGGTTCCCCTGGGTCCGGCAGCGGCGGTGGCGACGGCGTCGGCGACAGTTGCGCGCCCTGCGAACACTCAGAGTCAGACCGCTGCTGCTCTGGCCAACTGTTCCCGTGATCGAGATTGGTACCGCTGCAGAAAACAATCAAATGTATAATTTTAGTCTATCTATGTATTGTATCTGTGAGCTGATGAATTCCGTTAAAAAGGGCTAGCTCGCTATTTGTATAGTCATTTACGCAATGTTATCTTTTTGAGTTAGTTTCAGTGTTGTCTACATCTATACTAATATAATGAACAGGTAATCTATGGAACTACTGAACTGATTTTAAACACTATTTCACAAATTTAACAGAAACAAATCACACACACACACAAATCACGTCTATATCCCTCACGGGGTAGACAGAGCCTAAGGTGCATGATTGTAGGCATGTAGGCATATAGGCATATATAACACCGATGAAGTTCCTGGCTATAGTTTGTGTATCATCATATCAGCTATAGGACACTGTTGGACATAGGCCTCCCCCACAGTTTGTGTGCAAAAACAGTAGAACATTTCATGAGTGTATTATTATGTACACAAGTATAAAGAGAAGGGACTATTATGAAACAGTAAACTACAACTCTTTATTGAACAGCTCATTATAAATAAAACAACAAAGTAGAGTTTCTTGTAATATGTCCTTCCAGTAATTTCCTGTTTTTATTGTAGACTGATGGTACTTGATCTTGATCTTCCTACACATAATGTATTTCAAGACAATCAGACAGTTGGTGCAAATTGAGTTGCAAGATTTGATTACTCTGTTGATTACTTCAAGTTGGTTACAGGTGAAGTAATTATAAAACATAATAAAATATGCATCTATGACTTTTGCGAACTAAACTAGAATGGTCATGGGCACCGTATTAGGGTGACCCCTCTCAATAGCAAGTAAGTATTTACAACATAAATTTGGCTCCCACATACACCCATCTATAAATAGGGACATATGACCTTGGACTCATTTTCAAGGAGTCACACACAAGGTAACTGGTTTCAGTTTATAAACATGGGACTCTGTAAAATACAGTTTTTATCTTATTAGATTTCATACAGCTTTTAAGAATTTATGAACTGAACACAATAGGTACTATAACTTAACTATAGCCCAAGCCCTCTCATTCTAAAAGGAGGCCTGTGCCCGGCAGTGGGACGTATATAGGCTGGAGATGATGAACAGACTACATATGTTGACTATTACAGTCAGCCAACATTGATTAAATGATTTTAATGAAATCATTTAATTTGCAAGGACATAATTTTATATGATACCAATCACAGGAAGTTACTATAGCTATTATAAGTCGAAGAAACAATAATATTTGTCAGAAGAAGACTACTTAAGATCCTTTGACTATCGTAAATAAATGTATACTTACATAAATGCCTCTTTAACTTTGTTAAGAGCATTAGCAAAGTTGTTTCTACTGTCATGCACCTTTGGGATGGGCTGATAGTTTCTGGGATACTTCTCTTTGTCATCCCCATCACTATGATTGGAGTTCTCTTTCTCATTAGAGGATTTATTCTCAGTCTCCGAGTCTGATATGTTATCTTTCACATCATTATAGTTTTCTGACTTAATATGTATCTCATTAAGCACAGAAGGTTTTAGTAAGGAAACAGTTCTGTTTCTACTGCGGTATTGCAGCTGATGGTCCCTCAGTTGCTGAGCTACATAGCGGTTATCATTTTCTATGTTTGTTTGCTTATTTCGTGACTTCAAACGCTGTTGGTAAAGTTCTAGTTCTCTCCTCAGCCTATCCACCACTAATTTCTGAAATAAATGCATGACATTTAAAAAGGAAGACTCACAAATACCCAGACTATTTTTATTTTACTTGTTTGTCAGTAATTGTTTTATATTATGTTGTATTTAACTTTGAGTTAAGTTTCAAGCTGTATAACCATAGCATGCTAAATTTAGATAATTTGTAATATTTTCACAAGTACTTTTTTCACAGAAACTTTAAACAAGAGTTTCGCTATTACAGGTTTAATAGCTGCCAGCATACTGCAGAAAATTGTATGTGTTAATTTTTAAATAGATAGTTAACATTACCATCAAGAAGTAGTTGAAGACAACACAGTTCAACATTGGTCTTGTTTGATCTGTGTGTCTTACACTTTTAACAATCACTTTAGACTTGAACTCTCCTCTTGTTTGTGTAATTACTTATAATTAATGCCAACCAACAATTAAGCAGAGCAAGTAAAAGTGTTTGGCAGTAATTAGCTCACACAATAAAATAGACAACAACTTACTTGTGCTTGTCCAATTTCAATTATTTCCTTTTCAGCTTCTTTAACTTTTGACTTAAGGTGTAAATTCTGTAACAACATATTAATTTAAGTTATCATAATGTAAAGAAACAGATACGCAAGTACTTCATAAATCAAAGTCATGATTTCTAAATTTATCAAAACTTACATTTTCGTCTTCTTGAAGACGCGTGACCCAAACCTGTAAGAGAAATAAAAGGCTCAGTGAACACTAAAATAAAAATAAATACTTAAATGAGAAGACATACTTTATAAGTTTAAAACAAGTAGCATTATTCAACAACTTCGCCTACCTGATGCACTCGTATCGCATTTTTCAAGTCCGACTGAGTTTTGCGAATGTCTTCTTTTATTTCATTAGATACTTCCATGGCAATTGTTGTCCTTTTAATATATTTGAAATAGGTGTCACTCGTATTTTAAAACAATAAACACTTGCGCGACTTCAATATGTGCTACATGATTATTATTTTCAACATTTATTTTTAGATATAAACGGTTTTCAAAAGAAATGATGTAAATAACTTTAAAACTACTCTAAACTCACTGTAACCAAGCGATGATATAATTCTATTACACTTTCACTGAATATCAAATTAATAAAGTAATTCTCAAGACTGAAAATAATAAAATGCTCTCGCTACTATTTCCTCGGTATTGTCCTCCCTCACTCCAGTCACTCGACTCGTCTCGTCGCTCGACTCGCTCGCTCGCCTGCCACCCCACAAAAACGCAATTTTCAATGAACGAAGAAGTCAACAACACGTAAAATTTCACCTTTCCATCTCTTTTACTCGCTGCGATTATGACAAAGGCGGTAGCACTAAGTCGATATCTCGCTGCGCTGCATAACGAAAGTCTTCGTTTGATTTTAGAACAATAATTTTGATCGGATGTTTTCGTGGTTTATGACTTATTACTTTCTCTTTCGAGCGCTGCTAATAAGAACGAGTAAGAGTGAGATGGGCATCTATTATTTTTCCGCCAAAATGAATAAACATATAAAGGGCTTCAGTTCAGTACGTTTGGAACATAAAAGAGTTGCTGAATATTATTTACTGAAAGTAAATTTGGAAACTTCATTGAATTGAATTATTATTTTAAAATTCAGCCACGGTCATGCCTGCAGTTAAAAACAAAATTTGTGTTTTAAAGTTCTCATCTCCTGCAGTTTACTGTATGATATTGAGTTAAAAATTAGATTTAAATATGTCTTGGAGATTATATTATATGTATTTTTTCATTCAAGCAAAGACGTTTTATTGTACCATTGTAAAATTAATGTGATTGTAATTGACGCTAGCAACTTTATCATAAAAAGCCATGCCAAGCCATACAAGATCAAGGCAAGGGTCATGTCATGAATGTAATAATATCAAAGAGGTGAAAAGTTGTTCCGTACCTGCGGCGGCCTTAGCACGGTAAAATGTAGACAAATATATGTCTGTGGATAAAATATTTTGTCACGACATATTTTATCGCGAGCCCTAACATGCTATGGACTGGACGAAACATAAATTTTATCACACGACATAAAACAGTGTTGCCAACGTTTTAAAAAAAATGCATTTCGTTCATTGTGTGTTCGTGTCATACCGTCCCTCACACTCTCAAATGAATGTGTATTAGTATGAGCGGAACGGCAACAAATGAACTACGAAAATCGAATTTCATAGTATAAGACCGTAATGTATCCTCTAAGATAAGACCAGTTTAATTAAGTCTTATTTTAACATTCTACCTATTAAAGATGTCAAAGAATCTTAGCGGCTGACTCGTAAATAGCGTTTATAAAAACGTGAATATCGTGATTTGGTCGGATTATCGCATTTGTCGTGATTGGCGGCTTGGTTTAGGCATGTCATGGGCATGTCACATATGCGTGGTGGTGGTTAATTTTTTTTAATGTTTGCCGAATAAGTAGGTTATAGTGTATTTTTTTGCTCCGTGGACTTCTAACATTTCTTGGTATTACCAGTCAAAAAAACGTTCCTTAAATCTGTGGTGAGAAATGCAACAAATAAATAAATGTAGAACATAATGTTGAAGTTGAAATACTTAAATTAACAATCATTTCTACATATTAGTAATTAACACATACCTACTTGGTTTAATTTTAAATCGCATAATTTAGACATAATTAATAATTATTTTCGGTATTACTTTGATGATTGTCACATATATCAAACCTTCGGTCTACGATTATAATAATTTATTTCGTTAAATGATTTCCCTAATAATAAATGTGACTTGTAAAGTTTTTAACTTCCAATTCCGTAGCCAATTGTCTTCAAAATAAAACTGTATATACTTGCCGGAAAATATACAAATTATTAAGAAATACCATGGCTTCTTCGTTTACTTTAATCAAAAAATTTAAGTATTGCTGTACAATAACCTTATTTAGCTTCTGTACTTTTTCTTCTGTGATTTATTAGTTAAAATAACAAAAGCTTAAACTGACAATTATTTGTCCAGCCGGAAAAAATGTTGGTGGCCCCTGAAACGTCTAATTAAACTACTTGACCGTCACTGGAAGCTTTATAATTGAGAAGGCACATCAGTTTTCGTCGATTAATACCAGTTTTCACCTACTATTTGTTCCGGCTCAGTGGCGCCACCTGGCAGTTTCCGTTATTTTTACGTAACGTAAAATCTGTCGTGTTCATTTGTCCTCATTGGCGTTTAGTTTTTCGTCGAAACAAGTCGTCTGCAGCAGCTCTGGCTCTGCGGCCTTAAACTTACAGGTATACCTACTGCGATAATTTAGTTACTGTTTTTTACTAAGTGTTTTAATAAGTACCCGAATTTTAAAATATAATCTAAAACTTAGTAATAATAGCGTATGGTCAAATCTTTTAACGGTTTTTCCGTTCGGACCATTGCTTTCTTTTGAAATGCCAGTTTCACCATAGGTAAGTGATAATAAGTGTGTGCCCGGGCTCGCACCTCTGAGTTTTTCGGAATTTATGTGCGAAAATTACATTTGTAATTTGCCATGAGCTTTTCGGTGAAGGAAAACATCGTGAGGAAACCTGCACACATCTGCGACGAAATTCAATGGTGTGTGTTAAGTTCCCAATCCGCACTGGGCGCGCGTGGGAACTATAGCCCAAACCCTCCAATAAACGGAGGAGGCCTATGCCATGAGGCACGCCGAAATACGCGACAATTTAATAAATAAAAAAAACCACAATAACAACAACAACAACAACAACAACATGTACTTACTGAAATTGTAGCTAATTCGGAATAAAAAAAAAGGCTTATAAATAAATAAATAAATAAATAGGATAAGCTGACATTGCTTATTTACAGAAATGGAGAATCGTGAAGATGATTTAATCGAGCCAGTGGCTGGCCCGAGTGGAACGGCTCGAAAGCGGACGAGGAGAAGTAGCAGCAGCAGCAGCAGCAGCAGCAGCTCATCAAGCAGCAGCTCGTCTTCCGCAAGTAAGCGTAAACGTTCTCGCCGGCACCGGCGTAAGAAAAGCAAGCGAGCTCGGCGTTATAGCCGCATGATGGATAAGCTATTCAAGGAAATGGGTGAGCTTCGCCAACAAATTATTACATCTAATGGTGCAAATAATGATACAGCTTGTCGTGATAATGATTCGATTTATTCTGATGTAAGCAGGGAACTTTACGAGCAGAGTGTTACTGACGAATCATACCAAAGTGTTGAATGTCATAATTCAAATTCACCATTTACTTTCAATATCGAAACAAAATTAAAAGAACCAGCTGTTCCTAAAACACCTGATAATTATCTAGAAATGCTTCTTGACATACAACGCTTGGGTAGTAAAACCTGGTCCGAAGTCAGGTATGCCGATACACAAAAATTATATAATCATGCTCCAGGGTTCATAGACTTGGAAACAAACGAAGAGGTAAAAATATATGACACCTTACGCCATCTAACCTATGCTGAAAAATCCTATGCAGGCATTACTTATTGCATGCTGAAACAAAAAGAAACCTTAAGAAACCTTACAGGAGAGCATTCGTTCTTTATTGGCTTGGGCTAAATCTACAAATGTTAATTTTGACAATCTGAGCGAAAAAGTTGAGGACCTTTTTCAAAAAGGTGATTTACAAAAAGTGACCGCAGACCTTTTTCAAATAGTTTGTGGCCACCGAGCCGAAGCTATCGAAATGCGCCGTGACTCAATTACCAATCAAATTCGAGACCCACTAGTAAAAGCCATAATAAATAAAATACCACCTTCGACTACTTACATTTTTGATTCTGAGCCTTTCACCTCAGCATTAGAAAAGGCTGGTGGGGTCCGCAAAGCTTTTTGGCCCCATAAAAATAGCACGACTGCGCAAGTAAACTCGAATCAAACCAACAGCCGCCCCTCGCGGGGGCAAGGCATTCGAAAACCATCAGTTCCATCGCGTGGAACTTGTTACAATACGCACGACAGTAGTCATGGCTGCATTCCTATGCACATGCATACGTGCAACAATAATAACCCACCCTCGCGGGGTGGTTATCAACACCATCCTAACAGCAATTCATGTGAAGGTCAACCTTCAAATAGTCAATACAATTTCCATAACTCCGTTGGGAGAGGTTCATTTCACAACCGAGGCTCGCGGCCCAATCGTGGAAATAGCCGAGGACGTTCAAATCAGGGGCGTGGTTACAAGGGTAACCACAAGTCAAAACAATGACGCGATGCCCTTTCGAGCAGGTCAACTAGCGCGATACCACGCACAATGGAGGAGAAAGGGAGCTCCAGACATAATATTAAGGTTAATCCAAGGGTATCGAATACCATTCTTTCAAAAACCTCCCCTTGTCTACCCAAAATTGAACAAGGGCCCCTTTCATACCCCCGTGTCAAAAGAAATGTCTGCAATCATACAAAAAATGAAAGCACAGGGCATTCTAAAGGTAGCTCATTACTCTCCAAGCTTCATCTCTCCCTTATTTCTTGTGCCAAAACCCGACGGACTTGCTCGTCCAATATTCAATTTAAAAGCGCTAAACGATTACGTAATCACAGAACCGTTTCATTTGATAAATATGCATCGCATTCCCGATTTTCTTCAACCCAACGACTGGATGTGCAAAGTCGATCTATCCCAAGCCTACTTTCATATGAAAGTTGCAGAAACACACAGACGCTTCCTGCGCCTGGTATACAACAACGAACTCTTAGAGATGACTTGCCTTCCATTCGGGCTGAGCACAGCCCCAAAATGCTTCTCCATGCTAACAAATTGGGTGGCTCAAACGTTGAGACAGAGAAATGTAAGAATCGTGGTCTACCTGGACGATTACTTGATAGCACATCACGATGCACACGTGCTTCGCGATCATGTCGAGCTAACGGTAAAAGAGTTGCAGGTTCTGGGATGGAAAATAAACTTCGAAAAATCTGTGCTACTCCCTCAAAAGAGCATAGTTTACTTAGGTATTCTATGGCAAACCTGGGACAATTCAAAATCCTTGCCAAAAGAAAAAGTGGTCTCAATAAAAAAGAAAGTAAGCGAAGTTCTCAAGGACAGAAAGATACGCCTGAAAGATTGTCAAAGAATTGTAGGTCTTCTCAACTTTGCCAGCTTCGTTGTTCCGCGGGAACGACTCAACCATCGGCAATTGTTGATGTTCATGAATACGCTACCAGACCCATCAACAAAGGCTTTTCCGGGATATTAGACGAACTGAATTGGTGGGTTCAGAACTGCCAGAACTCAACACTTATACATTATCCCGCTCCCACAAATTTCTTGGCGACAGATGCCTCGGATCTAGCCTGGGGAGCACAGTTAAACGATCTGACAATTTCGGGGTTGTGGTCACAAACGGAGGAAAAGCTGCACTGCAATCAGAAGGAGATGCTAGCAATACTTCATGCTCTCCAGGGTCACGCTCAGCTACTGTCGCAAAGCACAATTCTAATACAGTGCGACAACAAGACGGCAGTTGCACACCTGAGAAACGAAGGCGGCTCAAAATCACAAGCCCTAGTAAACATAACCTATCAGATCTTGAATCTCCTAGACCAACATCACATACAGTTCAAGATACAATACCTACCAGGCAGATACAACAGCCAGGCCGATCACTTATCACGTCATCGCCAACCACCAGAGTGGCATCTACTCCCAGCTTGCGTAGAGGTAGTGTTTGCGAAGTGGGGAACACCCGTGATAGATCTGTTTGCTTCAGCGACAGCCCACGTAGTTTACAATTATGTATCACGAGACCTGAAAGACCCTCAAGCCCTATTTCACGATGCGTTCAGCGTACCATGGAACTACCCACTTGCTTGGGTGTTCCCACCACCATTTCTAGTACCCAAAGTTCTAACACACCTAAACCAGTCGACGGGGATATTTCTCATGGTAGTACCTCGATGGGAGAAGGTATTTTGGCGTGCGGATCTCAAAGCCCGGGCACTTACAGCGCCTCTGACCCTGAGGAATCTACAAAAACATCTAGTAGACACCTCGACGGGGCTCCCACCACCGAAAGTAGACAACATCATACTCGAGGTCTGGAAATGTGGGGGTGGTCAGAGGCGTTAGAAACATGGAATTCGGGCACGTATTTGAATATCGAAATTTAAAATATCTAAGGTTAAAAAGTCGACGGTCAAAATATCGAAACTTAAAATATCGAACGATCTAAATATCTACTATCATTATACCGACGTCTGAAATACCTAAAATTCACATACCGAACGGCTAAAATATCGAAAGTTCAAAATATCTACAGTCGAATGCTCGATATATGTTAAAATCTAAACACAAAAGATCGACCATCAAAAACCCAACGTTTAAAATATCGAAAATTGAAATAGCGAACGATCTTAACATCTACTGCTATTATATTGACGTCTCACATTCCTACAGCTCAAATGCCGAATGGATAAAATAGTTTAGCGCCGATAAACCAAAGCTTGAGATATCTATTTTCAAAATCTGTAAGAAAGCGCAGGCAATCGTAGGTTAGGTTAGGTTAGTATTGCGTCAAGGCGCGAAGCGCCTGGACTAGGCGGAATAGGAGCTCCGCGAAGCGGAGCTCCGTCGACTTTTCCTCGTAGCTATTCAATTCTCATGCGACTAAATGTTTCGTATGACAAAGTAAAATGTGTGATTAACAAAAATAACTTTGAATAGCTACAAGAAAAGTCGACGGAGCTCCGCTCTATTCCGCCTAGTTGAGGCGCTTCGCGCCTTGACACAATACTAACCTAACCTAACCTATGTTGCCTGTGCATCAGATATATTCGATAATATAATTTCGATATTTTGAATTTCGACCTTATGATCGTTCGACACTCTGATTTTCGATATTTAAGCATTCGATAATTGTACCATTCGATAATATACACTTTCGAGATTATGAATTTCGACTTTATGATCGTTCGACATTCTGATTTTCGAAATTTAAGCATTCTATAATTGTACCATTCGAGGATATATACTTTCGACATTTTAAATTTCGACCTTATGATCGTTCGACATTCTGTTTTTCGATATTTTGACCGTCGACTTTTTAACTTTCGATATTTTAATTTTCGATATTCAAATACGTGCCCTGGAATTCTGAACAACGGTCGCTGCTCAAAAATTCTTGGCGAAAGTCTACTAGAAAAACTTATATGGTGGCATGGAATCGCTGGTTGTCCTGGTGTAGTTTTAAAAATATTGAAGCAAATAATCCAACGGGAGCCCAGTTAGCACAATTTTTGTCTGATTTATATTTGATTGACAAATTATCATACAATACTATACTTTTACATAAATCAGTTGTGTCTACTTTGTGCAACACAGAAACATCTAGTCGTTTAAGTTCACATGTGCTTGTGAAACACATACTGAAATCGATTGCGTTAAAAAACCCGCGATGTTCCAAACCACCTATTTGGGATGTCAGCAAATTAATTACACTGTTATCTAGCTATACGGTAGATGTAAATAATACTTTTCAAACATCGCGGCATACTGCCATTTTGCTATTACTGTGCTCAGGTAGACGCATACACGATTTAACTCTCCTCTCAACTGATTCTGATCATTGCGTACGAACTAATGATAGTATAACTTTTTGGCCCCGATTTGGGTCAAAAACTGACAGCAGTAACTTAAGACAGTCCGGTTGGAAACTGCTGTTAAATACAGAACATCATAATTTAAATCCCATATTCTGGATAGAGAGAACTATCATATTATTAAATGACAGACGTAACTTCGCAAAAACGTCTAACTTGTTTGTAACAACTAAAGGTGAGGCTCGCCCTGCCTCACGTACTATTATAGCAAACTGGGAAAAAACACTGCTCAAAGAAGCAGGCATTACTGCCGCTCCGGGCAGTATTCGATCGGCAGTCGCTTCCAAAAGTTGGCTGTAAAATCACTCCTTGGACGAAATCTTGGCGCGTGGGAATTGGCGATCAACTAATACCTTCCAGAACTTTTATAGGCGGGAAGTAATAAGACATGCAGATTCTACGGACATTACACAATTTTTTGATCCCGTACAAGATTAGTACACTATTACATACACAATAAATATGTATACATAAATAAACATATGATTGCATTGCTTAATTAATGTCAAATTTGATTTTAGCTCATACGAAGTGGACATAATTATGTAGATATATTACCTTTTGTAAAATCCATGAAAATAAAGAAATGATTAAATCAACATATTTTCATTTCTAGTTTAATCACATTGGCGTTGAATTAAGTTCCTTATTTTTAATAACTAAGACAGCATGTGGCGTCACCAGGCGATAACAAACAGGTCTCAATTATAAAGCTTCCAGTGACGGTCAAGTAGTTTAATAGCAGCGTTTTACCTGAAATAAAACGCATATTAAAATACTTACCTCACTGGAAGCTTTCATTTTATTCCTGCCTGGTGTAATTGAGCCAATGAGGACAAATGAACACGACAGATTTTACGTTACGTAAAAATAACGGAAACTGCCAGGTGGCGCCACTGAGCCGGAACAAATAGTAGGTGAAAACTGGTATTAATCGACGAAAACTGATGTACCTTCTCAATTATAAAGCTTCCAGTGAGGTAAGTATTTTAATATACGTTTTATTTCAGGTAAAACGCTGCTATTATGACATCTGTCAGAATTCCACGGACCAAAAAAATACAGTTTAGATGGTCTACTTACGGCTTAGTTAGTTTCCAGCTTCTACAGTAATGTATTATTGATTACAATAGCACAATAATTGAACAAAACATAAAATTAAACATCATTTCACACAGTTCATTCAAATCAAAACAATTCATTATTTAATTCTAGTTTATCATATTATTTCTTTTGTAACTGTATATGCGTCGGAAATTACTGAGCCCACCGCAGCACGTTTGGGCACAAACAGAGGTTACGATTCTCGCCTTTTGTATGATTAATATCGACATAACTGCCTCTTTTTAAATTTATAATATCACTAACTGTTGCCAACGACTTCGTCTGCAAAGAATTCGTTTATCGCTATCCCGCGGGAACTACGCAATTTTCCGGGATAAAAAGTAGCCTATGTGCTATTCCAGACTTTTTTCTATCTATGTGCTGAATTTCATCCAGATCCGTTGGGCCGTTCTGGCGTGATTGAGTAACAAACAAACATCCATCCATCCATCCATACTTTCGCATTTATAATAATATAGTTAGATAGTTAGATTGGCCATAGTATTAAATTTGTCGCAGTCCTCAAGCCACCTACATAAATAAATAAATATATATAAATAAATATTAGGGAACAATTCACACAAATTGACCTAGTCCCAAAGTAAGCGTTAGTAAGGCTTGTGTTATGGGTACTAGACAACGATATACATACTTATATAGAGAAGTACATACTTAAATAGATATAAACATCCATAACTCAGGAACAAATATTCGTGCTCATCACACAAATATATGGCCTTACCAGGATTCGAATTCGAACCCGGGACGCTTGCTTCGCAGGCAGGGTCACTACCAAACCAACTAGGCCAACCGCGTCGTCTAATAAATTTATCCCAACTAACTGTCAAAAGTGCGATATCTCATTTGAAATTTACCATGAGCTTTTCGGTGAAGGAAAACATCGCGAGGAAACCTGCACACAACTGCGAAGCAATTCAATGGTGTGTGTGAAGTTCCCAACCCGCACTGGGCCCGCGTGGGAACTATATAGCCCAAGGCCTGTGCCCAGCAGTGGGACGTATATAGGCTGGAGAGAACTGTAAAAAGGGTATCAATTATATCTACATTTGGATTACTCTCATTTGGAAATCTGAAACTTTTTTCCGTTGCTAAGGATGGTTATTCCTATCAATAGAAAAATAACCAAGCACTTTTAATAATCATCCATTGAATCAGGCGTTACTTTGCGTAGGTCCATTTCAATGAACACAAAATATTTACCTTGCTACTCCGCTACTTACGGAAGCGAAGTAGCGGAGTAGCAAGGTAAATATTTTGTGTTCATAATCATCTATTCCCAATTCCTCAAAGTCATCATTAGACTGGCAAAAAACAAAATTCAATATTTGAAGTTCGTTTCGGGCCAATCCGCTCTCACTCATTACTTTGAGACTGTAGGATGGTAGGTATGACGTGAACTTCGAAAATCGGATATAAACTAGTCAAAAACACGAAATTAAGTTAAGCGTCATAATTTTGTTATCAAGTGGCATCACTTTGGGTAAGTTTTCATGTCTTGCTTTTTTGTAGTCATTGAGCGTGCCCCGCGTCATGTCAACTAATGTCAAGCATGGCATTGGCACGCCCCGCCAACGTTTTACATGACATTTTGACAATTGAAAATTTGTCAGTTTGACAGACGGACAATCGGATCGGACACGGCAGTCTCGAAACTCATGCATGCGGTGCAAATGCAAATGCAGCTAGGTATCGGTATCGAGGTGCGAACAGTTGTCGAAACACGTTTTAAATGAAGCAAGAGTTGTTAGTACATCCTCTTGGACTACTGCTTGATTGACTGACTTACCTTTCAGGTATCTATAACTCCAAGTCAGCCCACTGTTCTGCACTAAAAACGCGAACATGTCTGTAAAGCGGCAGGCGACTAGAGACTTAAATCACGAAAACTGGGACCAAGAGGATCCCGAAGACCATGAGGAAATGGGCAGTTTTAAACCTGCGGCCCAGGAAGTGATTGAGAAACGCGTTATCAGGACGGCTAGGAGACGAGGCCAGGCTACTGGTGATGAAGTAAGTAAACGTAACTACAATATACTATTTAAGTTAAAAGTAGACATGTAGTTCTGAAGTAATCTCTCCAAATGCCACTGATTCAGAACACAAAATCATTTACAGATTTTAGGTACCCAGTAACGAATCAATGGCGTAACAATAGGTTAACAAGACTATGGAGCCCTGGGGAGCTACTCCGGAATTTGAAGTTCGTATTGTATCATCCCTCTCACTCATGTAACTGACTATAAATGTGAGTGGATGGGTACAAAACAAACTGAAAATCGAATTTGGGGTATAAGGCCTGAACTGGCTGAAAAAAAATTACAGGGCAAAAGTCAAACTAACCCAACCACTTGCTGAAACTGAAATATTCTGGAACAATTTTAAGAGACCTTGTGTGAAGTTCTTTATTATAGGAAGCTTATCTGATTGATTAATTGCCTCTGCTTGATAAGGGTTGGCATAAGATATAATCTACATCCTACATCTACTAGCTTAGTTTGACCTTAAACCCTATAATGATAATGCTGTAATGTAATGCTGTCTATTGGTAGTATTTTATTTGACTGGGGAGTTAGTTTAAACACCACTAATTTCTATTTCCATTAAGTTGTTGATGGCAGTAAGTGCCTAATTCAATGAATCTTAAATAATAGTGTGGTGTTAGCTTATATTTCAATATTTTAGAAATGAATTACTTAATTTACTACCTCCCGTTGTTGCCCATGTTTACATCTGTAAACAATTTGTTTATCAGGCAAGCAAGCTATTCAATCTCCAGAGATAAAAATTACCTTTAAGCCATTATTATTTATTTTGTAGTATTGAAATGACTTTATTCTATTACAGACAAAAAGAGGGGTCTTCAGTGCATTTGGAGGCTTTGGTAACAAAGCACAACCATCATCATTTGACTTCCTGGCAAACTTGACAAATGGTAGCAAACCCACAAATGGTTCACCATCAAACAAAAGTGATACAGTAGTTTCATCCAGTAGTAGTGTATTCAACAGCAGCCCATCATCAGCCACCCAAGGAGCTGGCCTGTTCAGCATACCTGTGTCCACCACATCCACAACTAAGTCAACGTTTGTCATGCCAACATCACAAACATCATCATTGTTTGGGGGCCCAATGGCCACCACTTCAGCATCCAGTGTATTCACAGCATCAAAAGCAGACTCAACTGTAGGCAACTTCTCATTCAAGCCCCAACCCAGCTCCACAGAAAACACTAGCAAGACAGACTCCACTTCTGTAGTATCATCAACTATGTTTGGCATACCTCCAAACAATACAGAAACTAAAAAGTCCTTGTTTTCAACAGCTGCTACCTCAACTCCGTTTAAGATCCAACCGGTATCAAGCACACTCGCATCAACCCCAACCAGTATCAAAGCAAAAGATGATACTAAAAACACAGAAGAAAAAGGTGAACACAGTGAGAAAAAGTTACAATATTACACTAAACTGAAAGGTTTAAATGAATCTGTATCAGATTGGATAAAAAGTCATGTCGAAAAAACACCTTTGTGTATATTAACACCAATATTTACAGATTATGAGAAGTACCTTAAAGAAATACAGGAGGAATATAACACCTCAGTCGCAAATGATGCAAAAAATAAACATTCCGATAGCAACAAAGCTTCAGTAGACTCAAAATCAGAACCACAACTTGCCAAAATATCACCATTTGCTGGTACTGGTAATTCTCTCTTTTCGAATTCAAATCTTGCAAAGAAAACCTCTTCATCGTTGTTCTCAGCACAACCCAGTTCTAATTCATTTGGTGAAAAAACAGGAAGTGTAAGCAGTGTCAGCAGCCCTTCCAGCAGTCCAAAAGCAGCAGGATTTTCATTTGGTATTAATACTTCACCTCAGACTTCAACTTTAACAACAAACACTACTCCAGCTCCTTTCTCCTTTGGGGTTGGCAAGCCTTTTACTATGAATAATTTCAATGCTCCAAAACCTGAAGCAGACAATAAAGATGAGGAAGCAGATGATGAACCACCTAAAGTTGAATACACACCGGTTGTTGAGAAAGACAGTGTTTATGAAAAGAAATGCAAAGTATTTGTAAAGAAAGATGGCAACTTTGCTGACAGAGGTGTGGGCACACTTTACATTAAAAAAGTTGAAGAAAGCGGAAAACATCAGCTGTTGGTTCGTGCCAACACTAACCTGGGTAATGTGATGGTTAATCTTATACTGGCTGCGGCAATTCCGACGCAGAGAATGGGAAAAAATAATGTCATGATGATATGCATACCAACACCTGACTCCAAGCCTCCCCCTACTTCCATCCTCATAAGAGTGAAAACTTCTGAAGAGGCAGATGAGTTATTGGAAACCTTGAATAAATACAAGGTATAAATTATCATCAAAGTAATTCATTAGATAATAGGATTGAAAAATTAATAAATAATAATCATTAATATTCCAAATTATTGAATGCACATAAAATTGTTTTGTTTTTATTTGTCCTATCCACCAATAATATAACCCCAATATACAATTATGCCAGCAACTCTGTCTGCGCAAAATTCGTTTATCGCAAAATTGTAGGAAACATGCTATAGGCGATGCGGCTAGCAACCTATCACTATTTAGATTCCTTTTCCTATATGTTCACAATGATGCTAAACGTGGCCTTAAGGTCTTGTTACCTTAGGCTCTGTCTACCCCGTAAGGGATAAAGACGTGATATGTATGTATGTATTAAATGACTACTAGATGATCATTTAATTTAAACACAGTAGGTACTAACAAATTCATTGTTTTCATTAGTTTTTTGTTTGAAAGCTGCAGATTCACAGTAGCTCGAAGCCCACATTGATGTACTCGTTCCTACAAGTGCCGGCACGTAAGTCTAGCGATGATCGTTGATGCGCAGTAGTCGAAAATAAGGTATCGCGGGGGTGTGCAGAGGACGCAGGCGGGCGTACTCCACGTTAGACTTACGTGCCGCCACCTGTAGTAGGGTTTAAAAACTAGTCAGTTTAAATAGAAAAGGTTTACTTAGTAGGCAGCTTATAAATAAATTAAGTTGAAATAAAACTGCAAGAATACAATATAATCCCATTTAATTCATATACTTTCTTATGGATTTCGGATGACCAGATTATGCGAATTAATATTAGAATAGATAGTACTCACATTAAATTTTATAATTTTTCTTTTTTGTGCTAATAAAACATTACCTTCATGGCTAAACTCAGTCAATCACAATGATCAACATTGCTTTTTAACATTTTATTCAGAGATTTCATAACAATTTTATGTACAGCTATAATGTTCTGGCACTCTCTTTCCACTCAACCATAAAAAGCTAGAAATGAATCATTATATACAGCAGTATTCATAAACAAAAACAAAGAGTTAAATTTTAAGTTACATTTAGAATTAGTCATTTTAGGCTTTTACACTTTTTAACCCATAGTAATTACTTTGTGGTATTATAGCCAATTAAAAAAAAACTTTCGACTTTAGAAATAAAATAAGTTTTATTTTTGGCCAGCATCAGATCTTTCTATAGAAAATTATGAAACAAAGGCATTTGAAGTCATCTGTCCTAATCCCATCTGTATCCGATGCATATGTATTTCTACATTATTTTGGAATAACCGTTGATGCTGAGGCTCCAATTTCATCTTTATCTGGTCCATGGTTCCTTGTAAGACACTTAATTCATATGCATTCTGGTCTGAATCTGACAAACTTTTCACCTGCAACATTAATGCAGTAAGATCAGTCACAAGATCAATCAACGCAGCATCTTTAATGGACCCATTATGGTTCTTTTCCACCAGCATGGCAGCTTCTTCTCTGCATTTTTCTCTGAGATGTGATGGTGCCAACATAGCTGCTAGGCTTGGGCCAGGAGCAATCTGTTGGCAATATAATTGGACTTCATTGATGTATTCTTGCAAGTCCATATTCATTCTTTCCAAGTCAATAACAACTGCAGCATATTTTCTCTCGAAATCCTCGGGCATTTTTTGATTAAATGAATTTCTCTTCTCTGCATCACTGTTGTACTCTCGCAGCCTGTTAATCTTCACCCTTTTAGCATGTAAGACTTTCGTCAACTTGACAATGAGTTCTAGAAGGGGAAAAGGGAAACTTCCCATTGTATCCATTTGCTTAGATAAATCCGAACACCCTATCATAGGATCCCCCTGTGAGTTGTTGTTGTTATTTGGCAGGGCTGGATTGTACAAATTTATTATTTCTTGCATGACATATCGCGGTCTGAACTTCTGTGTTATACTAGACAGACTTATTGTGTCTGGTGGCTCATTGGATAAGACTTCATAATCAGGTACAGAATGAGTGCCAAGCTTAGGTCTCTCGAATGTTATTCTGTAGGTATTGTTTGATGTGTCTACTGCATCAATACATCCAGTAAAAAGTCCATCTTGAGGTTTTCTCAACCTTGCTGTTACTTTAGTACCAACAACCAATTGCATTGGAATTTCGTTTGGTAAATCTTTGATACAGATATCAGCAGTTTTTCTCTGTTGTATGTATCTTATCAGCTTTCTTTTTCTTTCCAATTCTTTTCGCTCCTCAGCAAAGAAAGCCTGAGAACATCTCCGGGGCTTGCCCATCATTCTTCTGATTTTAGCCCATTGAACTTGAGTCAGCTTGTGGTTAGCTAGCTGTGGGAATGACTCCCGCAGACAAATCATGAAATCATTTTCACCATCGAATAGAGCTTTGTCAATATTGCTGTAGAAATATTCAAAGCACACCCATTTGTGAGCCTTTGGTAGTTTCAACAGATTCCTTAATCTCATTCCAATTCGTTGACCCGACTTGCGGTCAGGAGACTGATTACTAACAGTTTCCGATTTGTCATCGTATTTGTCATGGTTCCTTTGCACTTTTGATGGTGATTTCTGTTTCTTAGCACTTGATTGCTTACTGGGTGTTTTCGATAATATCTTTGGGGTTCTCTTTGGCGATTGCCTAGGTGGAGATGTGTTCACAAAGTCATCAACAAAGATAAATCTATTTTTCTTTCTGATGCGCGCTGGCATGCCCCTCGCGTTCAGTTTTTGTACAGGTTCACTAGGCGCTGGTTTTGGCGGTAACTTGGTCCCAACTCTGTGCAAGCCAAGTGCTGCGGGCCCAAAAGCAGGCGGCATCTCGTCCTCTTCGGGCAGGTCCAAATCCATCGGCTCATCCTTGACCTTAACTTGCGACCTCGAAAGACTGTTACCATCTTGCGATCCTAAACAAACCAACACAACAATCAGTTATATGGAAGTAAACACTTCAAAGTGGTTGCTCTAAAGCCAAGGTTTTGACGTTGTTATGCTTGCGAATGAAGTGTCGGAAGCAATTTCCGTCATATAATTCCAAATTTCAACAAATAAAAATTGACAATTCGCCAACAAAATTTGAATTTTTTCAAATTTTGAACAGCCTAGGACTCAGCATTCGAAAATATACGAGACAACTAGACGGGTTTCAAAAGTACAGTATCTGGTGACAGTGAATACAATTTGTTTTAATTTAATAATAGACAGGAGACTGAAATAATAACAAGAAAACACAAAAAATTGAAACAAAACTTACTTTCCGATTTATCCGCCATATTGCTATAAAGTAATTTTGATTTGAAGATGAATGAAAGCGCCAAGTGTTGATTATGGTATCACTGTTCGAGTGTTGACATTTACCATCATTTACACTATAGCATAAATAATAAAAATAACTACAGCAGCGTCGTTTCTATAAAACCTAGAATATAAAAAAAGCCTGGAATAACGTGGTAGTTTAAACAATACAAAGTTTAAAAATCCTGGAACTTTTTTCTTCCTGGCAAAATAATTCGATTTAATTTATTTCTGTACTGAAGACAGTGTACCAACATCACAATATCTTTTTTTTATATAACTAATTTCGGGGGTTAATTCTAAACTGTTTGACACAATTACAATTTTTTTTCTTTTTTGTTAGTATGGTTATGATAGCGTGTTGTTTAATTTTAATAATCCTGTCACAAATGATTACAAGTTTATGTGTCAGAAGCTTGCGAGAAATAACTGTTTGTCACGATAACGCTGTTAAACATTTCAATCGAAAAGCGGTGAAAATAGTAGACGTTTTACTTGGATCAGCCATCAACCTTGAATGTCACGTCTGGTAAATTTAACTTTTTTTTGCAAGTATTTTGTACTTTATAGTTAAACTAAATAATAACTGTATAACTGCTGATTTACAGCAACGAACAAGATGATTTTCAAGCAAAAGTATGGTACTTTCGAAAACGAGGCAATAAATCTATAGCACATGAACTTATCTCAAGCATTAATAGCGAAATTGAAGGAGATAAAATAAATATAACTCCATTTCATACCTTGCAATTACAACGTTTCGATGCAAATGACTCCGGATTTTACTTTTGCAAGTATTTCTCTGATGTAAACAAGTATTTTGCCTATGTATTAGATGGTATGTACATCTATGATTACGAGTTAGAGATGAAAAACTACAAAAAAGATTGTATTGCCTTGATATTTGTTTTAGGCGTTTACGAGATTAATTCACAGTCCAAAACTGGTAGCTCGAACGACTGGCATGATTTCCGAAATAGTGTTGTTTACCCTACTAATCACTTCATCCGGAACAAAAAAGGAATTGAGTCTTCACTATTTCCCTTTGAAATTGTGTTTTCGTGGGAAAACTGGAGTACGTGTGAGAAAGTTAACAATGAGTACATACGACGTCGAACTGGACAGTGCCGAATACATCCAATGCGTAATAAAATTATGGAAGTGGTGGTAAATTGCAAAAATATCGCTCATTTTAATTTTACTTACAATAAGATAAGGAATAAAGATAAAGTATACAAATTTGAATTTTAATAAGGTTGACTTATTAATAAATCGAATAAATCGAACTTAATTAGTATAAGTATAGAAAAGTTGTTTTAGTTAAACAGATAGTTTTGTTGAAAATACATAGGAATATCTGTAAATTTTGGTGTATTATTATTTTTGCAGGTTTTGTTGGCTAATAGTTTGAGTGATAACCTGACATCTTATCTACTGGATAGCTATAGCGTGTCGTGTAGATCTATTGAGCTGAATACTTACTACCCAAAAATAAGTAGAGTCATCAGAAAGATTCCAGCCTTCATTATTACTGAATCTTGTAATTCAACAGAAGCAGGTTTTTTTTTTTGTAAATTTTAATGTAATAATTAGTTATGTATTTTGTTGGTTTGATGAAGATGCTTTAATATTTTTTAAGGAACCGAAATCAACCACCGTCAAAACATGGAAAATGAATTTAAATACAACGTCACCAAGCATGTAGCAGAAAATGGCCATTTGATTCTCATTTGTCCTGATATTACTCTTGAATCTGAGGTGAGATGGTATAAGGACAGTGAGCAGTTAAATTCTTCCTTCAGGTAAGTTAGGTATTTCTTTAGTCCAGACTAGGTAGTTCTTATACGTATAATATTACGTAATACTAGCTGTTGCCCGTGACTTCGTCTGCAAAGAATTCGTTTATCGCTATCCCGCGGGAACTACGCAATTTTCCGGGATAAAAAGTAGCCTATGTGTTATTCCAGACTATAATTTATCTTTGTTCCAAATTTTATCCAGGTCCGTTAAGCCGTTCTGGCGTGAAAGAGTAACAAACATCCATCCTCACAAACTTTCGCATTTATAATATTTGTAGGGTAGGATTTTATGCTAAAAAAGTAAAACGAGCAAATGGCTTACCTGATGTCAAGCAACCACCGCTGCTCATGACCATCTACAGCACTGGAGTATTGCAGATAAAAAAAATTAAAGAAAATTTTGCTTGAGGTATTAAAGATGCGATAATATTTTTTTAATTCTATTTTTTTTACATACATGATGATGTAGAAATAACATGGCTCAATCGTTGAATGAACCTCATTTAACAATAGATGCATATAAAGCTCTTTACATATTGCATGCCTCAAAAGCCCATGAGGGTGTTTATTCGTGCACCGTCGACGGAATAAATATGCAAAACTTTTGTGTGAAAGTGGATCCTAAGTACAAATTTTTAAATCAGGGTATGTTATTTTAACTTCCGTATAAAAAAAGCAGTAGCGATATTTATTCTTTTGTAAAAATCCTTAATAAAAGTCATTTTCACAGATTTTATTCGTCATTCTATTTACCTTGGATTCGTACTTTCCTTGACAATGACCTGCTATTGCGCTGGCATCTGTGTAGCATGGCGAAGACGCGCGTCTTTTGCAGACCCTTTAAATTTAATGAGAAGAAAGAGAAATTATTCTTTTGATGAGCGTCGACGCCTTTTGAAGGACTAAGCAATTAGAAAAAAAAACCACTAAATGTATTCCGCAATCACCTAATTCTTTATTATAAATATCAGCTAGCAATTATGTTTTTCATTTATTTTGTATGATTCGCTTTAAGAATAGGCACTTAGTAAGATCCGACTTTTTGTTGTATTTTTTATTACTGGCAATTCCGTGACTTCCTGCACGTGTGCAACTTTCCTAATTAAAAAAAAATATTGTAATGTTGGCTAGTTTGATGATTTGTTCAAAACCAAGTATGGAATTAACGTTTATTTCTCTGCTGTTTACTGGCTCTGTGGTGTCTTGTGTCAACGTCACGGCAAGTCAACTAAATGTCAAGATTGTCAATGTCATGTCAAGTCAAGTCAAAGTCAACTCGTTGCCGTTGCGCGAACCGAAGCAAGTAAAGTGTGAAAGTTACGAACAAAGTTAGGAATAAGTTAATTATTTTGAAAATTTCCATGTTAAATTATTTCAAACCAACAACATGAACTACCATGCATTGTTAATTTGTGTATTAGTTTGTTTATCTATGCTACATCAAGTCGAAAGTAAGTTTTCATTTTATGCTGGATTCAATTCTAAGTAGTACCGTCTTCAAGGTGAAGTGAGAGTGTTAGTATTGCTTGCGTAGAATTTAGTTATGGAATAGTACCCATTCCATTTTTAGAAGAATTACAATGATTATAATAAAATCTGTTCACTTTGTAGACACGGATGAGATGCGGTTACTTTGGGAGCAGGTTTTCTTAATCACTTAATTTTAATCCTGGTTCAATAGCTTTGTTACTGTTAAGTAGTAAAACAACGATTTTCATTATTGCTTTATCGTCATTACCACTAATACCACTAATAGTTTACTCATTAATCAATTGCTAATAGTTATTTTTAAAGCATTTTGCTAACTGTTTATTATCTGTACACTAACAAAATGATAAAATGCTGACTACATGTATGCAAGATAGGTATATATAGTGTATTTAAGGATATTAAGATAAGGTCTGATAGATCCTAACTGTATAGAAAGCTGTCTGAATTTTGTCTTTTAACCTAAATAATCCTGTATATCCTTCTATATGCTACTGTCAAGCACATAAACAAAGAAAATGTTTTAGTTTTAAGTTTTAGCTTCATATGTTGCATATGTTCTCCCTACTGTAGCCATGATTGTGTGTGTTGGGGTTACTAAATAATTGTCTTATCCATTTATCTATCTATGTGGTCAACATTTTATCACATAGTGTGTTTTGTGCCTGACATACCTTTTTTAGTAACTATATTAAACATGGAATATCCCATATAGAATAAAAAATGCTAAATATGGAAAAGTTCCCAAAATACTCAATGTAAGGTTTTGTTTCTTATTTTTTTTGTGTTGGTTTTCAGGCTTGAACAAAAGGTGCATAAGATGTAGGTCGAGAGGTGACCTGGGTAGTTGCGGAGACCCATTACCATTCAACGTGACGGATCCAGATGCAGAACCAGGCATACATGTCATTGCTTGTCCTTCAGGATGGTGTGGCAAGATGATTGAGGGCACTACGGGAGCATTTAGAACTGATGGTAAATAACAAATCATCCTGGTTATTAGCTGGACAAATTTTAGAAATAATATAAACTGTTTTTTATGCCAGTAGTTATTACATGGAAGAAGGCAGCACACCATTTATCTGAGAAAGATTTATGTACAAACTAGCTGTTGCCAGCGACTTCGTCTGCAAAGAATTCGTTTATCGCTATCCTGCGGGAACTACGCAATTTTCCGGGATAAAAAGTAGCCTATGTGTTATTCCAGACTTTTCTCTATATATGTGCCGAATTTCATCCAGATCCGTTGGGCTGTTTTGGCGTGATTGAGTAACAAACAAACAAACATCCATCCATCCATCCATCCATCCATACTTTCGCATTTATAATATTAGAAAATAGAAGATAGATTATGTCTTTATATACTTATCTTTCTTCCACAAATGGTGTGAATTGTTTCTTTACTTCATTCCATCATCATCATTCCATTTTTTTCATAATTATAACTTCATAGATGCTCATGCCTCTCATGCCTAATCCTTATAATATAGCCCTTTTTATTCCGAATTCACTACAATTTCAGTACATGTAGTCTTTTTCATTTTTTTTTATATAAATAATTATCGCGTAATTCGGCGTGCCTCATGGCATAGGCCTCCTCCATTTATTGGAGGGTTTGGGCTATAATTCTCACACGGGCCCAGTGCGGGTCAAAAAAAAGCCTAGTGGTCAAAACCTGTGGCCTCTCAAACAGAGGGTTGTGGGTTCGAATCCCGGGCTCGCGTGTGTGTGAAGTTCCCATTAATCCTTAAAACTTGCAATATGATTTGCAGTACAAATCCACGCACGTAAAAAGAGCTCCTGGCTATATACCTGTGCATGAGCGAAATACGGACCAAATAGGCGGGAGCAGTGGGGGACGCTACTATACCAGATGCGCAAACGTATCCTCCACTAGCCACCCAGAGCTCTTTTTATGTGCGTTGACTTATAGTTATGTAGAAAGGATAGTTGGCATTGATGCAGTTCAGTTTTAGCTTACAAGTTTTATTTGTAAAACTATGATCAATAAATTTTTAGATAACTAATTACTAATACCTGACTAGAACACGAATACGAATCCCACGAATACGTGAAAAGAGTTTACTTACTTACTTACTAATTATTCCACTATTTCTTTCCAGACTATGGCTCCGCGACTGAAAGAATGTGCTTGCAGCGTCCACCAAGCGACTATGAAGAACGATGTGCATACACCATGTGGAATTATAAGAAGGTTTACATGTGTTTCTGTACTGGCGATTTGTGCAACTCTGGCTTTAGAATGTCTATGTCCTATTACAGTATACTAGCTGCTGTTTTAGTAGCTGTTATAAATGTATAGATATATGTTGAAATGTGAAAACTTTGATCAAATAATAACCTAACTGCAACAGTATCTTGACTGACTGGCTGACAAAATCCCTGGAGCTGTAAACGTGAAATTTGATATGTACCTTCAGTAGATACAAGTGTTACGAAGGACATTGACACGGTCCACCGGAAAGGTTAGTGCAATAGAAGCGCATTGAAAAGAGATTTTTGTATAATTCTCACTGGATAAAGAACTAGCCAATTTTTATTCAGATAATAGAAGCGAAGCTGTAGGCAAAACCTCGTATTAATTAAAGTTAATAATTAGAGAAACACTAGCGGTTGCCCGCGACTCCGTTTGCGCAGAATTCGTTAATCGCTATTATGCGATTTTCCGGGATAAAAACTATCCTATGTCCTTACCGGAGACTAAAACCACCTCCGTGCCAAATTTCATTTAAATCGGCTCAGTGGTTTAGGCGTGAAGCGTAACAGACCGACAGACAGACAGACAGACAGACACAGACAGACAGACTGACAGACAGACAGACAGACAGACAGACAGATTGACTGACTGACTGACTGACAGACAGATAAATAGAGTTACTTTCGCATTAATAATATTAGTAGGGTAGTAGGGAAATAAAGTGTAGAATTGTAACCTGAGGTTTTGTTTCAACAACCAAAATTTTTCTTTGGGCTATAGGAGGATAACTCTTATGAACAGTTACCTACTTAAAAGTATTGTTGATCGCATGGCGAGGTGTTTAATTGTGATATTTAATAATGTGAATTGCAGCTTTATATGAGCTACAAATAACTAAAACATTCACTGCCTTTGTATAAAGTATGCCTTCAGTAAGGCTGAATTTATTCCAAGCATTCATATGCCTTAAATGTTGAATCTCTTTTGTAGTCTATAGTTTTTACTTTTAGGTAAGTACTATACAGTCCAGTCATCAAACGTATTGGGGAAAATAAGGTGTTCTAATTTTTTATTACTTACCTAGTTTGTGTTCTTTTTAAACAAAGGTAAATTTTATAAAAATAGTTATTAATGATAGAATGTAAGTAGATATTATCCTCTTGACAAGAATACTCTATGAAATCCGTCCATGTAATCTTAATGTAATGTTCTGATCTTTTTGAATAGTTTTAGCGCATGAGACATTGTGCGTTGTGTTATGGTCACATTAATATGTGTCAGCGTTATAGGTGAAAAACCTAAGTAAATGTCCTTGGGTCTTATCATAACGTCTTAATGCGATTCAGTTTAGGTTCGCTCGCTGTCAGATTCATACTAAAAGTGACAGCTACATAAAACTTGAACTGAGTCGGAATTAGGACGTCATGGTAAGTCCCCTGTTGTATTTGTGAGTAATGTGTGCGAATAGACAAATTGACGTTCCAAATTAGAAAAATGACTTAGAGTCCCATATCAGTTTTGTACACTACTACTGCATATGTCATTTACTTAAGTTTTTCACCTTTACCATGAGACCTGCCAAATACTTATAGAAATCAAGAACCAAATACGAGTACAGTGTTACCTCCGCGTGTGGTCAAAATCTGTGGGGAGCAGTGCTTGGTCCGGTGCACCCTGGGCAGCGGTTAATTATTTCCCGGCGGATTCGGAGAGATCATTATCCGTTGGCTAAGAGCCCGATAGTGTGGAGGGGGTCATTTGACCGTGTTCTACCGTACAACGTTCAGGGCCGTCTTTAAACTATTTGAGGCCCTGGGCACATTAGGATCATGGGGCCCCTATGACCTAAATATCGGTTATCATTTGGTAATCTGGCAGGAACTAGGGGGCCCCATTCGATCGCGGGGCCCTGGGCACGTGCCCCTAGTGCCCAGTGGAGAAGAGGGGCCTGACAACGTTGCCGACATTTTGTCACAAGATTTTTGAATATTCACTTTGACATTGGCGAAATCATCGCATCGATCGATGGGGCCATAAAAAAAAGTACTTGGGGCCTGTTTCACCACTCACTGTTAAGTTCCAGTTATGTTAAGTATCAGTTATCTATGATTCCGTCTCTATTTATTACTACGAAATAGACAGAGACGTCATCATAGATAACTGACAGTTAAGATAACTTGAACTTAACAGAGAGTGGGTGAAACAGGCCGTTATTGTATGACTGTAAATTATTAACGTATCAATCCGTCCATATTCGATGCATGTTATATACATTTGTTACTCGACATTCCATAAATATATTAGATATAAGAAAACTCAAATTACGCATCTATTTTTTTATTGGCGTTGTATTTATTAATATAGCATAGGTATGACTTTCGTATTTTTTACATTTTATACAAATATATTTTTGTGTCTATTCGTTGTTTGATTGCTAAGGTCGGTTGAAGGGCCAAGTGTGACGTATACTAGCGATCCGGTGTGGCTGGAGGTTGTTAGCCACCCTCAGTTCCTGATTGCTGAGGAGGGAAGCGATGTGGGGGATGTCGTGGAAGTAATATAATCCATGGTCCCGTGCCCTGTTGACAGCTGCGATCGCCTCCGAGCCTTCCAGTAGATACGGGTCTACAATTTCTGGTACTGAAAACAAGGTTTTTTTGTTATTTGAATTTGTATTGTTATCCACCCTATAGGCACCAATAAAGCTCAAGGCAATGCGACCACTGGAATTTTGCACGATAAAACGGAAAATTAATTGCTGTATGATCCACAGTGCTCAACTATCAGTTAGATCCAAGATCTATACTGTTTACTGACTAGACTGCGATCTACCTCCTGTATAGCTTTCTACCTGGGGCCTTACCATGTCCTAATTCCGACTCAGTTCTAGTTTTAGCTGTTACTTTTAGTATGAATCTGACAGCGAGCGAACCTAAACTGAATCGCATTAAGACGTCATGGTAAGGCCCCTGTACCTACCACTCAAGTGTTAGGTAGATACCCACCTACCTACTGAAATAGCTATACCTTCACGGCAGGTATCATAGGTAAGTCGGAAAAAGCTGTAATTACTTCGACATGTAACAGCATCAAAAATCGTGATGAGGTAATTAGGCACACATTTTTTTTTTAACCTCAGTTTGGCCTCTGAGATCCGTGGGTTAGCATTTACTGTACCTGCTTATTAAAATGCAGGAAGCCCGAATCGGTGACTGTAATTTCTAAGCTACTGTAATTTCGACACGTACTTTACCTACCGTTTTTCTTAATATTCTACCTGTAGGTAAAAGAATCCTGTGTACTTCTTTGATAAACAATGCAGAAGCCTATAGTTTAATGAAATGAATAGAGTCTGTCTAACCAAAGCTGAACCCACTAGTTATTTGATTGGCAACATTTTGTCTTTAAGTGTGTCTATCTGAGGTGTCATGTTGTATGTCAAATTGTCATTTCTCTAAGAAAATTGCAGCTGTGTGAGTGATCCTGTGTTACCCGGTCATGATTTTTTGAAATTGCCGCGCTTTTACAGGTTCTGCTTTGGTTAGACAGACTCTAAGGGGGTTAACCATTTCCTTTCAAGTTTGTCATTTAAATGAGACGGTTGTATTTTTCTCGGATAGTTATCCGCACGGATGATTTGTAACGATATTTCTAAGTCGAGGATTCCTACTCCTCACCCCGCCAACTTGCTCTTAGCGCTCCGTGCCACCTGATTTTGGCACCCTTTGCCATCACCATTTGCCAACAGACGTTATCGCACTCATAGATATTATAGGTACATAGCTTTTGGATTTGTTTGGAATAAAGATCTGTCACATTAATAAGGCGATCGCTACATTCCGATTGGCCGGTCTAAGATCAGGGGCCTTACCATGACGTCTTAATGCGATTCAGTTTAGGTTCGCTCGCTGTCAGATTCATACTAAAAGTGACAGCTAAAACTTGAACTGGTCTTATACTATGAAATTCGATTTTCGAAGTTCGTTTGTTGCCATTCCGCTCATATTAATACACATTCATTTGAGAGTGAGAGGGACGGTATGACACGAACTTCGAAAATCGAATTTCGTAGTAGCCCCCCTGAGTCGGAATTAGGACGTCACGGTAAGGCCCCTGGCATGACACCTGGAATCAGTGGCGTAACTATAGGGTGGCAGGGCTGGCAAAATGCCACGGGCACCCAGCTCTACGGGGCCCCGAACTGGCTTGGCCTAGACCACAGCAGGGAAGATGATGCGCTTTGTAGTGAGGAAGGGCCCCATCTGATGAATTGGCCGCGGGCCCCTGACGTAGTTACGCTACTGATTGGAATGGCCCTGCAAACCCTCTATTGATAATTCCTCTATGGCGTTTCAATAGTGCAAACTCTACCTTACCGGAGTCTGTGCGGCGGCCGAACGTCTTGAAGCGAGACGGGTTGACTGGCGGCAGGAACAGTCCCTCGGGCCAGAGGGATTCCGGGTCGGGTGAGTCTACTTTATACGGCGATGGCGGGAGCACGGGGATTGAGGTTTCTGTAATCGTACAAATATAAGAATAATTGGCATGTTCCAGCATGTTCCTAAGCATGATATTTTCTATTCTTCCTTTTCGATCCCAGTATAAGGTGTTGTTGGTGCGAAAACCGTATTTATTAGCGTGGAATATTCACCAATGTCATAACACCTTTAAATACTCATCAGCGAGCTGTAACTGTTGCACTTGCATATTAAATATGTACATACTTATAGTAACCAAATAACCGTAGTACATACCTATGGCCGAGGCGTTCTGCTCGAGCCACGCCACACTAGGGTATTGTTGCTCACCTACTAGGAACGATAGCGTCATAGGACCCCACGGACCAAGGGTCTCAACATCGAAAGACCTATTATATTTAATTTTCTTTGACGTTTCGGCTTCGGACGCTTCTGCAGGAACGCCTGCTTTACGATGGTTCCGTAAAGGTGAGACGAGGCGAATTATTATCATACCTACCTATGTTAGCGTCGTACTGGAAGGGCAGCGAATTGAGACCACTGTCGCGGGCCTCCTCGTGGTTGAAGGGTATAGAAGGCTGAACGCGAGGGTAGCCGCCGCTGCGCTGCCTCTGCCGCACTGAGGGCCCTGGAATACAGGGTATACATTAGGTATTTTCTGCAATTTCTAAATTTAAGCTCATAAAGCCGGGATCTGTTTTAAAGCCTGACCAGAAATATAAAAACCCTGCATTGGTGTCACCTCTGTATCTTTTATATGGTAAATAAATAAGTTCCGAAATTTTCCGCAATATGGCGAGGGTTTTTATATTTCTGGTCAGGCTTTATAAATATCACGTTCAGGATGAACTCAGACTTTGGGAGTTGCAGCAACTGGGTGACTGTAGGTAATTTAATTATATCATTCAAACACCAAATAAACATGTTAAGCATTTCACCGTATACTTTTAAATCGCGATTTGACCATCTCTATTTAGGTAGACTACTTAGATAGAACAGAGAATTCGCTTGCCTTGCCAACGTTCGCGCATTAGTCGTGGCCAGATTGTTATTGCTTTAGTTGGCGACTAGGCGCTCACTGCATTCTCCTAGTTAATAAGTAGCAAAGTTATTAGGTATCTTTTTCAAATCACTACATAGTATAAACATAGTCGCTTTCCGCTGTCTGTGATGTATGCTTAGATCTTTAAAACTACGCAACGGATTTCGATGCAGTTTTTTATAATAGATAGAATGATTCGAGAGGAAGGTTTATAATAAGTACCCCTGCAAAAAAATCGGGCACCTATGGTTTTTCAGATTTTTAGGCATTAAAGCTTAGAAAGTAAGCTTTTATGCACATAAAATACAAAAGCCATGGGTGCCCGTTTTTTTGCAAGGGGGTGTATGTATAATACAGACGAAGTCGCGGGCAGAAGCTAGTAGGTTATAAAGTTTACTTCTTAAATTCCTTGAGCCTTGATAAGCTCGCCGCGACGGCAATGGGTCCCCGACGCCATGTGTGAAACTCCGCGCCGGCGTGTTCACGCTGACGTGAGAAGCGAACTGAGTGCAGCGTATGAGTGCAAATTGTACGGCGAATATGAGCAAGCTGGCCACATTGAGTTTCTGAAAAAAAAGTATCGAGCTTAGTTAAATGTTGAAACTGTATCTCTCCCTATCGTATACAAGGTGTTTTAAAAAAATTCCGGAATATTTCAGCGCAGCATGTGGCTGAGTTAGTATGATTGAACACTCCTGTTACAGTTTTTCATCTTAATTTCTCTTAATCTTACGATAAAGTCACCCCTACGAGTAGGTACAACACTCGAATATCGACTGAAGTATGCAAACATTTGACGATTGGATAGCCTAGTGGTTAGAGACCCTGACTATGAAACTTGAGGTCTCGGGTTCGATCCGGTCGTGGCAGATACTATAAAATACGAATGTTTGTTCTCGAGTTCTCGAGTCTTGGATGTTTAATAGGTATGTAGTTAAGTATGTGTTTATCTATATAAGTATTATTAATACGTTGGACCCTATTTCAATTCGTGTCAATTGTCCCAAAATATTTATTTGCCAACCACAATAAAAAAAAACCTGTAAAATATTGACAGAGGTTTTTCCATTCCAGATTAATTATTTTAAGACAGAGTAGGTATATCTATAGCCCGTATGCGTTTTTTTCGGTTTCGAAATTATATTCATTTCATTTATTCATTTATTCATACACATTTTAAGTCATGTTCATTTTGTTATCGGTGTTACGTGGTAGGGTGGTAGGTACATGACACCCTGTCAGGGTATACAATGTCAATACTAAAGCTATAAACTAAACTAAAACTATTACAGCCATTAACTCATTAATTACGGATTACATATTTCATGTCAATAATAATATATATTACAGCAATTTAATTAATTCAATACAATGTCAATTTTAAATGTTAAAGATTATACTGTAAAGTAAATAAATAACTTGAGTGATAGTGTCGATTTACTATTAAATTAAATTAAATTATAAGTAGGTACCTACCTTGTCTTCGATCTTATGACCTCCGTCATTGTTAGTAGACCAAAATTACGAGTACCTATAGGAGATAGGACGATACTTTCGCTGTGAAGTCGTGTATTGAGTTGGGTACATTGAGATCGACCATATCCACTTCAAAGCGAAAGACGGTGAAAGGTAAAAATAATAAATCACGCAATCAATGTCCACTTATTTAGTACTTATTAGTGTTGGTCGAATCATCTTGCCATCAAAATAATACATAGACATATCATATACAGTCGGTTCTCTAACACAATGTACCTAACTACTTCCCTACTTATGGGACTTTCCCATGCAGTTGATTTTGTATGTAAGTGAACACAAGCAAAACTAATAACTTGTTTTTAATTTATTTATTTATTTAGCTCTCAGACGTAGCTGAATAATTTCTTTGTAAATCAAAGTCATTTTTGCAGGTGGAAAAAACGTAAAATAAATTGACACTAGAAATAGGAATCAGTCGTTTTCAGATTGTTCTCTTTTCTTGTCTTGTGAGATCATTTTTTTACGGTTGCAAGAGATCATATCCCTAAATATTCAATAAGTATTAATTTGAACTGGATACATCCACCCATACGTTGTTCGTCCTGAAAAAGTGTCGTGACTGACAGACGGGAAACGGCGTGCATATAGTTTATTTTTTCCTTTTGAGGTACGGAGCCCTAATAACCTGGAGTAATAATTAGTGGAATTGGTAACAGAATCAGAATCAGAATCAGAATTTTTTATTGTCATCATTGTTACATATTCGACACTACATTGCGTAAATACAGACGTCAAAAAGAACAAGAATGACTCGTCATTGAGTAAGCAGTACAAATTGCCATTCCATTTTACTTAGCAGAAATCTATTTATTATCAATACAACTTAAAACTAGAGATAAATACTGCTATTGTTCAGCACAATTATTATTAAAAATGTTAATTCTGACTGAGTTTTGCACAAACATTTCATATTACAAAATTACAAAATTACAACCTAACAGTCACTTTAATAGTACATGTCATTACTAACACAAATGAAAATATTAAAATTGTAACACAGAAGATGTTTATTATTTATCAAATTTACTGTAATCATTGCAGAGGTACTCTTTGATGCTATATATCGTCTTATCATGCAGTATTGCTTTTACTCGGCCACGGAACACGGCATCGCTTTTGATAGCCTTTATGGCATACGGTAGCTTATTGTATAGGATTCGACCCATAGCTTTCGGAGTTCTTTTTGAAAGTTTTAATCGAGTGGGCGCAGAAGCGACTATGTTAAGGCAGTGTTTTGTCACTCTAGGATTATAATTTGCCCTTATATTGAATTCGCTTAAGTGAGACCTTACATATAGTACAACTTCGAGTATGTAGACTGATATCGAAGTCAGTATATTTTGTTTGTAAAAGTGTTCCCTACAAGAGTCCCTATGCGAGGCGCCCACCAATATCCTAAGTGCACGTTTTTGCATTTTTAATACCCTTTCATTGTCCGAGGAGCCTCCCCACAGGATGATGCCATACGAAATTATAGAATGAACGTATGCATAGTAGCTTTCCTTCAGACTATCTTGAGATACTAGTTGTTTCAGCTGTCGCAATGCAAATACACCCTTGGCTATTTTTGAACACGTTAAATCAACATGTTGGTTCCATGTCAGTGAATTATCCAGCTGGAAACCCAACAATTTCACATCCGTAACCGATTGCCCTACGCGATTATTACTTAAGAGGATGCTGAGACTTGTCTTAGGAGGGCGTGGACTGAAAAGCATGATGATAGTTTTTTCGGAGTTTAACTTCACACTCAACTAACGTCAACTCAATACATACCTACACAATACATGTCCCTGTCACTTCGTCCAGCTACACCTACACGTCCTCCAACGAACGTACCTAGTCCAACAAAACAATCAAGCAGACGGACATCCTTCTAGTAAAGTAAGCGTGGATGATCTCATTCACAAACGTATTTGACTTACTGAATGAATGATAAACAAAATATAATCCACGACTGATTCAAGGTTTGTCAGTTTGTTTATGTGGGCACTGACAGGGTCAGTTATGTTGATGGGGCTTCAATTATAATGGTGTCGGCATAAGAAGTTTAATTCCTCAAGCCCGCTCTTATTTTTTTATCGACACATCATGTCCGATTAAGTTTTTAATTAGTCGGTTGTTAGGCAACTATGATGAGTTGGTTCAAAAGATAATTTACGTTGCCGGTTTGTGATATAAAAGTTTTCAATTTTACACATCATTAACCACCATATTTAAAGATGCTCTTCGTATCGTCGTTTTTTTTTGCTATGTTGTATTATTTTTGGTTTTAATGATCGTTTGGAATATTTGTACGGTCGAAACTGAAAATAATTCGGATATTTCCGATGGGATAATTACAATCAGGTAAGGATAAGACACGAGAAGAAATGGGTTGGGTTGTCCTATTCTAAAGTGAGGCACGGTTAACTAAAACAAAAATTGGTAGTTTCATCATCATGATCCTAGCTCAGTCGTGTTAGCAATCACCTGTCGATTCAAGTAGGTGCAATGCATGGTTGTTGTGGCCCAAATAAAATAGCCTACATTATGCGCATGCTGGCTTCGACAATTAGCTAAGTATAGTATCTGCTAGATTACTGTCAGTCCATTTAGATTCAACGGCATAGTCTCACGCGTGGTTACAACACAATGTAAGGGGGATTGGACGCCACCGTGCGTCTGACGAAAGCACACTACAGGTCCAACTGTACACGGTTTAAGTAGTTCTTCAAATTGGTGTTCAGGTCCATTTACAGCTTCGTAATCAACGTTTTCTGAGAGCGATTTAGTTTCTAGCCGGGCCATATTAACTTTTGCCCTTATTAAAAACTCCATCTTTACTTTTTAATTTTATTTGGTCTTTGGACTCAAACTTGTATGAAACTAAAGGTAGGTATTTAACTTACCAGCAGTAAAAGTAGATTCAACCAATTCTTTGTCTATCTAAATCAAAGGCAATGACACGTTGCCCCACTGCACCGTAGGTTATCCTAGACCGTTGCAATTGCAGTGACAAAGCATTCAAGTGTTGCCTAAGTGACTAAGTTTAAACCTAATCACCCCGGTGCGTAGGTTAACAAATTCATTAGTTGTCTTGTCAGGATGTCACCTCCATCTATGAGAGATATTAAGCTGGCTGCACACTGGTGAATGTTTTTGTTCATACAAAATATTTTTATTAATGTACTTACTACAACATTTAAAATTCAATTTTGACGCTACTATACTGAACTTAAAACCTTACTGCAAAACATCGTAACACTGTTCATAAAAGTTGACAAATACTTCTAAACTTTTAGGCGTATGTAAGTTGGCATATTCTAACCTGTTAACTACTATCAAGTGGTACCTAAAACCTAAATAAGTGGGACTAGATTTTTCATCTGTTATTTTTAAAGTAAATTGATTTTAAAAATAATCGCAAAACAAGAGGAAAAAAGTAAGTAGAGTACCTAACTTAAGTAGGTAGAGTTTAGGTTGAAAGTAGGTAGGTTGAAGGTAGGTTGAAGGTAGGTTGAAGGTAGGTTGAAGGTAGGTTGTAAGTGGAGGTTGTAAGCAAAATTTCACGTGATTTTTTCAAAGGATATGTAAGTAATTTATTTTATTTTATAAGCGTTTTTATTCCGAATTCGCTACAATTTCAGTAAGTACATGTTGCTGTTATTGTCGTTAATTTATTAACTTGTCGCGTAATTCGGCATGCCTCGTGGCTCGTGGCATAGGCCTCCTCCGTGTATTGGAGGGTTTGGGCTATAGTTCCCACGCGCGCCCAGTGCGGATTGGGAACTTAACACACACCATTGAATTTCTTCGCAGATGTGTGCAGGTTTCCTCACGATGTTTTCCTTCACCGAAAAGCTCATGGCAAATTACAAATGTAATTTTCGCACATAAATTCCGAAAAATTCAGAGGTGCGAGCCCAGGATTTGAACCCACGACGCTCTGCTTGAGAGGCCACAGGTCAAACCACTAGGCTACCACGGCTACCACGGCTACCACGTGGCAATTAAGTAATAGGTACTTATCACGAAATATCGCTAGAGTAGTAATCTACCCAAAACATCACAATTATTTTTGTCGTCCCTTACAAACAAACAACTGACTTATCAAAATTGTACTCGCATAATAAATATAATATCTACAAAAATATAGGTTAATAGAAAAGTGCCAACAGAAATGGCAAAGTTTTGTCGGTCGTCACAATGTAACCGCTTTGCGAATCATACAATGTTAGCACTACATCATGTGGCGCGACAATAGCTCAGACGGATTTTGCATTCTATATTTATGATTTAACATTTCTCATCTCATTATTAGGAAGTTGCGACTGTAGAGTGACTGTAGATTGAATTACGGTTTCCGCTTTCAGTTTGTCTGGCTTGTGAAGTCCATGATTTGTCATTGTAAGAATAAATACCCGTTTGATTTTAAGCCCTAAGTCGTTAGTGTGAAACAGTTTAGCATAACGTTCGTAAATCTAGATTTTAGATTGCTAAAGATGAACCCGCTTTCTTTTACCGAAACGCTTGTTAGTTTACCAGTGCAACAACTTTGTGTTAACTGATATGATAGTACCCTAACCCAATTAAGAATGACAAACTCAACTGACAACTCTTCAGTAGTCTTGTGCACTGTACTTAGGTAATTGTTTAATTAGAACACTAATCCAGGTTTAATTATAAGTTTTTCTGTCTTTAGACTGCACAAGCGGCCCTAAGAATGTTATTTCCAAGTGTTATAAGGGTATGTTACCTTCTACATGTCACAGACTCAAATACCAGTAGTTACGGCTTAGTTTATTGCGTTCAAAGCTTTATTATTATGGGCTGGGTCAAAAAACGGCTTTTTATTTCAACTTGACCGCATCGTCATTCCTTCATAGTGCCAATCTTGCGCTGTGTAGTAAAACCTAATGGCGCCAAAACCGCTTCCGTAATTAAACTCTTTGATTCATTAATGTGTACTTTACAACTGGTCTCATCGGTTCAAGGATCTTCTATATACTTAATAAGAGTTCTCGTATCTGTCGCGGGTTTCTCCGATAATCTCCTAAGGGAAAAAAGATAATAAAGACGCTATTTGTGTAGAGCACGATTGATTCGTTGTTATCAATGAAAAATGCATTCAAAAAGAAACTGGCGCCGCAATTTCCACTCCTACTCGAATCTACGATCTACACCTACACTATCGTTTTCTACCACGACGACGCTCTTCGGTTTTCTTTATTGTCCTTAATTACCATTTCAAGATATAAAACAAATTGTGTTCCAGTTAATAAAACTACAAGCGAACCTAATTAGTAAGGCTAATTTGTCGAGGAACTGAAATGTACAGGTAAAAAATGCATATTAATTCTAATGTAAATACTACCGATGATGGTTTAGTCATAAATTGAGCAAACACTATTTATTTTATTGGATCTATAAACGGATCGTTATTAGTCGCTTGGGTAATTTACACCAGAATCATAATGTTGAGCCATAACAATTAAGTCGACGTCCGGTTTCCAATTGGCGGTCACAAATCTTCCTGGTATTTTGATGATACTTTTAATTGAGACTCAAATAGTTATTCTGGAATTAATCCACTCTCTTTGTAGAGTAGAGTGTTGTAATAATTTAAATTTATGTCGAGAGGAAGTAATGATTCCTTGTTAAAAATATACGAATTCTTGTAATGCCTACAGCAGGTGGTCTCGAGGAGCAATTGAGATAATCAAGCTAGCCGCATGTAAACACTTCAAAATTGACCATCGTAATAGTACGTTGCGGCTTAATTTAGTTTTAAACGTCGGTAACAATCATAACACCTCTAATTTTGACAAAGCAACGCCACAATGCGTGTTCTTGTTTTGAACTACATGCGTTTTAATGACAGCAATGCGAGTGAAATGTCGAAACGTAACCCTGACCTTAGAACGGTGGGATGAGTGGAGCAGACTCAACAAATGGTGCTATAACGATCGCCGTTAACTCTGCCGCCTCTAATGGTGCCATACGAGCAGAGCATTACACCAAGGTGAGACAAATCACAATAATGCAACGCAGCCCTGAAGACAAAGCATACGGATGTGATATCTGAATAAAACGAAAAAAAAGGAATGAATTAAATTAATCAAGCCAAAGCACAATCAATTGAGCTCATTGTACGCGATTGCGGTAAAATTGTTCGTCGTTAATCCCCGGAGGTAGTAATCTATCAGTGTATTTGTAACTGTCAAAAGGTGCTTTAATGTTACATGGAACGTGACTGGGAACAAACGCTCCTAATTATCCGATTCGCCCGCCGTTTCGCGATCATTTAGGATTACTAAATTGTTTTCTCGATCAGAGCTGTCGGTCTGAAACCTGCGCCTTACTTTAAATTAATAGCGCAATGAATGGCGATGTTTATTATTTATCCTGACTACCTACAATGTAGACTTTTGAACTCTTACAACAGCTTAGGAACTCCGAATTATTAGAAGGATATTAGAATGCCTGAATCCGTAAATTTAACATCGCGTGGGTCATCCAGAGTATAAGGGGGCTTTATCTGGGTATTATAGGATATCTGATAAATATATATAATATGATATATAAAAAAAGTACTTAATTGTCCCAAGTCCGAACGTTCTAACGAATATTGCTGTTGTAAAACAAACATAGTGCCATATTCATATTTTTGCAAGTCTCAGATGGTTGAATCCGTAACTCTATTAAGTACTGTGAGAGCATCCATTCAGAAAATCCCTATTGATAGGACTAGAATGTTTCGATTTTGTCACGAACTAAGTTCGGTTACTTCAGAGACGGTCACGAAAGTGAATCACGGGATCCATCAAGGACGTTGTTAGTGACAACACTCTGATTGTCATTGACGAAATAGTTACTACTACTACGGAGCTTTCGAGCATAATTGTTAAAAAGTAAATAACGATGTAATGAACAGAGTTGCAAGTCATCGGCCATCGCATCGCCCATATTAGTACTTCGTTAAACTGAAGAGTGTATTTTCGTAATAAACAAACGCCCATCGCTCAAATGCTTTTTCTCAAAAGAGAACAATATTATGGTACTTAACTAAAGTTTATTTGAAATACACTATGTATGTATGTATGTAAACTCTTTATTGCACATAAAAATTTAAAAATACAGAAGTACACAGAAAATAGTACAAAGGCGAACTTATCCCTAAGAAGGGATCTCTTCCAGCTAACCTGGTACAGAAAGGAATAGTTTAAAAAAAGGCAAGCAGTCATTATTATGCGCAAATAAGTAGTATTAATACTTAATAAATTAACAACTAAAGTACATTATAAAACCATAATAAAATATAATATAAATAACGAAATAAAATTTAACCAATAAACTTACATAAACACTATCGAATATCAAATAACATAAATAAATACTTGAACTAAATAGAATATGAAAGGCAATTATACCGCCTCAGGTGCCGGTGTTTAGCCACAACTTCCTCAGCCCACCCCTGAACACCGCCACAGACTGAGATTCCCTCAACGTCAGGGGCAACCCGTTCCACAGCTTGACGGAGCGGATCGTGAAAGATTTGGCATATGATCGTGCCTTATTAGGCGGAAAGGCAAGTGTGAGGTTGGAGCTCGACCGCAAACGGTCGCCGCTTCCAGTGGCCAAGTAGCCAAATCTTTCACACAAGTAAGAAGGAGAAGTAGAATTAAAGAGAACATTAAAAAGGAGGCACAAGGTATGCATGTCTCTGCGACGTCGAATAGGCAGCCAGCTAAGCTGCTCGCGAAAGTGGGAGACATGATCATACTTGCGCAGACCATAAATGTACCTAATGCAAACATTTTGAAGGCGTTCAAGTTTGTCAAGCAGTTCCTCCGTCAAGTCAATGAAAGCAACATCACCATAATCCAGTAGGGGTAAGAGAAGAGAACGAGCAAGAGTAAGTTTAGTTTGAAAAGGGAAAAAGTTCTGCAGACGTCTCAAGGAGTGCATCGATGCGAAAAGCCTACGGCTCACCTCAGTTACATGCGCAGTCCAGGAAAGAGTTTGGTCGATTATAATACCCAAATTCTTAACGGTACTTGAATAAGGGATTGGAGCATCATCAAATATGATACTCGGCAACACAACCTCCGGTAATCTGCCCACGAAGTGAGGACTGCCAATAATTATGGCCTGTGACTTAGCAGCGTTAACCTTAAGGCCAAACCGCTCAGCCCAACTACTGATGCAGTCCAGGTCAGTATTAATTTGACCAATTATAGAAGGCAAATCATCGAAACCAGCCGCCGCATAGATCTGCAGATCATCCGCATATAAATGATAGGAAGACTGAAGTGACTTTGTAATACCATCGATAAAAATTGAAAACAGAAGAGGAGATAGCACACCCCCTTGGGGAACACCAGCAGCAAGGTCGTGCCACTCCGAGAAATGATCATCAACCCTAACTCGCTGGCGCCTTCCAAAGAGGTATGCGTGAAACCATGAGATGGCAGATGGGGAAAAATTCAATGTACACTTATAGCAAATCGATAATGGTTTTATATATAACTAGCTGTTGCCCGCGACTTCGTCCGCGTGTGTTTTTTGTGATAGTTTAGAGCTATTCTCCATATCAAAATTGTTATTATTATTACAATAATATGTACTAATCCTTAAACAGGCACATTCAAATAGTTTTCTCGAATAGGTAGGTACTATGTACATTCAGATTTTAAGTAGGTATTTGTGAAAATTTTGTAAGCTAGCTTACCTTGAAGTGTTTAAGATACATATTGCGCTAAGGCCCAGCAGCGCAGCGTTATATATTCTTTGGCAGTGTGGTACTTAACCACAACAATAAAAATCTTATAAAAAGTCTGAGGACAGAAACTTTTACAATTTCAGTAACCAACTTTTTCACAATAAAATTCTGACATGTTCGTAGCGCAGGCGTAAACGCGCCTTTTGATTTTGCTTTTTTTAGGCAAAGGTACTGAGAGCATACAGCCAAGCGGTTCATTCACGCCGCCCTCATAATAATGTCAGCTTATTTATTTATTTATTTATTTATAAGCCTTTTTTATTCCGAATTCGCTACAATTTCAGTAAGTACATGTTGTTGTTGTTGTTATTGTCGTTTATTTATTAAATTGTCGCGTAATTCGGCGTGCCTCATGGCAGCTTATTTATTATTTATTTATTTATTATTTATATTATTTATAAGAGTGCGTTTGAAAACCGAACGCGTTGTGAATAATAGCGCAATAAATAAAAACAAAGTAACGGTATTGCATATTGAACTTTAGGTGTTAGGTAAAGAACACAATTTCGGACGCCAATTTAGGTTGGACAAAAATGTCTTCGTTGAAAAAATACCTGTGCAGAAAGTAATTATTTTATTAATGTTTTTTCACAATTGACACATTTTTCCGGCTTTATGTCCTATATACATTTTCTTCATAGTATTATTGTATTTGTAATTATTACCAATTACCAACTAATTATACCGCGGAAAGCAGATTTTTTTGAGTTCCGCTATTTTGTGCGTAATCACCTCAAAAATCAAATTTCAAGAAAACTGAAAAATTATATTTACCTGTATTAGATTGGAAGTATATGTAGCAAATTTAAAAGGTTAAACTTCATTGGTTTTTATTTTATAGGTGTATGAAGTTCATTATTTTTAATCACATAACCCTCTTTTTTGCGTCTCTGGGTGAGATTAAAAAAAAATGCTAAAACAGGTATTTCTTTATTTTTATTACTGAGTATATATTCTGAGTTTCATGATTCTAGAACAATCTAAATTTTTTTTTTCATACAAACTTTAACCCCCCTTTTCACCCCCTTTTTCTAATATTTTCCAAAATTTCTATAGCCTAGATCCTATTCTGAATGTATTTAAATAGATTTGTGAACATTTCAACAATATCCGTTCAGTAGTTTTTACGTGATGCTCAGTCAAACAAACAAACAAACAAACAAAAATTTTAAATATGGTTTTAATATGTTCAGTTACTTATTTTAAGTCACCCTGGTCGGTTTTTTTTTTTTAAATATTCAATGTACAGATTTTTTGGTCTCAACGATTTTATTATATGTATAGATAGACTAGAAATATACAGTGTCACCTGATAATGTGACTTGTTTGGTCACGCACTGAGTCGTAACTTAGTTCAAATACAGAGAAATTGAGGAAGCGCTGTTTTACCAGGTGGTATGGTGCATGTTTCCATGACAAAGAAGGCTTAAGGGTACGACCAAACCGCCGCGTATACGCAGTGACGTGCCGTATGCGTCACGTTTTCTCACCGTTTCTTCATACATTGTATTTTGTTGCGATTCCGTAACGTCACCGTTTTTTAAGCGGCGGTGTGGTTGCACCCTAATTTAGTACGATTTTAACCGACTTCAAAAAAAAGGAGGTGGTTCTCAATTCGGTTGTATTTTGTTACTTAATTTTATATAGCTTCTAGAGCTTCATTTCTCCAAACAGACGGGCCCCTATTTCTCAACATTACCATTCCATTTTTCCATTTTTTTCTCATTTTAACTTTATTTATACACATTTGACATTATTTGAAATAAATGGCATTATTATTATTACGACAATTGTCGTTGACAAGTGTCAATTTTCTTTACATTACAAACTCGACGAGAATCTACGTCGGTGGCTTCATATTGAATACGCATTGCATTTCGAATTATTTAGGTCACCTGTGGCCTCTCAAGCAGAGCGTCGTGCGTTCAAATCCTGGGCTCGCACCTCGGAGTTTTTACATTTGAAATTGGCCATGAGCTTTCCGGTGAAGGAAAACATCGTGAGGAAACCTGCACACATCGAAGAAATTCAATGGTGTGTGTTAAGTTCCCAATCCGCACTGGGCGCGCGTGGGAACTATAGCCCAAACCTTCCAATACACGGAGGACGCCTATGCCATGGCATCATGAGGCACGCCGAATTACGCGACAATTTAATTAAAAAATAAAAATAAAAACAACAACGTACTTACTGAAATTGTAGCGAATACGGAATAAAAAGGCTATATTATTATATTATAATGGTCACCGACAATTGTCGAGTTGGTGAAATAGAAAGAAAGAAAGAAGACATTTATTCATTTTGCAAGACACACAAATATAAGAGCATACACACAATTTTATAGAAAAGAAACAACAAAAACAAAAAAAAAACACAGACATGAAAATTAGATCATCAGCGTTGTGTGTCTCCGCAAAAGTGAAACGGTCGCGGCTCAGCATTACGCTCAGGTGTTAGACACCTGCAGCACTGATTTTCAGCCAGAACGATTTGTGACTCAAGAAACGATACACAGGCAAAATATACTACACTAGCTGTTGCCAGCGACTTCGTCTGCAAAGAATTCGTTTATCGCTATCCCGCAGGAACTACGCAATTTTCCGGGATAAAAAGTAGCCTATGTGCTATTCCAGACTTTTCTCTATATATGTGCCGAATTTCATCCAGATCCGTTGGGCCGTTCTGGCGTGATAGAGTAACAAACAAACATCCATCCATCCATCATCCATACTTTCGCATTTATAATATTAGTTAGATAAACCATAAACTTTTACGTAAGTAAAGTAATAAATAGATATAATAAATAGACAGAACCCGACTTATGTGTGACTAGAAAATACATAAATTTATTAAATAGTTTACAATAAACAAAAAACAAAAAGGAAGGAAGGAAAATAGGGGCTTGGCATAAGCTTTATGAGGTCTGTGGTCTAAGAGTCAAAAGACGTGCAAAGCAAATAAACACTAGATTCACGGACGCAACTATGGACATAAATATGTAATTTGATATTGTGACGGCATCATCTATCACCATAAATTGACGAACAAAATACATCAGGCATGGGTCGTTATGCAAAATAATAGTGTAGTTAAGTATTGCTAATAAACGGTAATAATGTACATACGACTGAATGACCAGTGTCGTTAGAGAACTCTATTAGAGTTGTCAAAATAATATCTCGACATGCAATCTGTTCAAGATCTGACTCAACAGCAGAAAAATAAGAGACGGTGGCGTGATCTCTGTCGTTTTCAATTTTATTTTGTAAGTATCTTTAGTTTGTTTTATAATTCGTTACTTACTTAAATTAATAAAACTTTACAATAGTAATATCAATAAATTATGATTTACATAGAAATGGAAAACTTGTGTTATATTATAATACTAGCTGTTGCCCGCGACTTCGTCCGCGTGTGTTTTTTGTGATAGTTTAGAGCTATTCTCGATATCAAAATTGTTATTATTATACCCTTACAATAATATGTACTAATCCTTAAACAGGCACATTCAAATAGTTTTCTCGAGTAGCTACCTACTATGTACATTCAGATTTTAAGTATGTGTGAAAATTTTGTAAGCTAGCTTACCTTGAAGTGTTTAAGATACATATTGCGCTAAGGCCCAGCAGCGCAACGTTATATATTCTTTGGCAGTGTGGTATTTAACCAAAACAATAAAAATCTTATAAAAAGTCCGAGGACAGAAACTTTTACAATTTCAGTAACCAACTTTTTCACAATAAAATTCTGACATGTTCGTAGCGCAGGCGTAAACGCGCCTTTTGATTTTGCTTTTTTTAGGCAAAGGTACTGAGAGCATACAGCCAAGCGTTTCATTCACGCCGCCCCCCCTTTTAATAATATCAGCTTATTATTTATTAATTTATTATTTATATTATTTATAAGAGTGCGTTTGAAAACCGAACGCGTTGTGAATAATAGCGCAATAAATAAAAACAAAGTAACGGTATTGCATATTGAACTTTAGGTGTTAGGTAAAGAACACAATTTCGGACGCCAATTTAGGTTGGACAAAAATGTCTTCGTTGAAAAAATACCTGTGCAGAATGTAATTATTTTATTAATGTTTTTTCACAATTGACACACTTTTCCGGCTTTATGTCCTATATACATTTTCTTCATACTATTATTGTATTTGTAATTATTACCAACTACTTATACCGAGGAAAGCAGATTTTTTTGAGTTCCGCTATTTTGTGCGTAATCACCTCAAAAATCAAATTTCAAGAAAACTGAATAATTATATTTACCTGTATTAGATTGGAAGTATATGTAGCAACTTAAAAAGGTTAAACTTCATTGGTTTTTATTTTATAGGTGTATGAAGTTCATTATTTTTTAACACAAAACCCTCTTTTTTGCGTCTCTGGGTAAGATTTAAAAAAAATGCTAAAACAGGTATTTCTTTATTTTTATTACTGAGTATATATTCTGAGTTTCATGATTCTAGAACAATCTAAATTTTTTTTTTCATACAAACTTTAACCCCCCTTTTCACCCCCTTTTTCTAATATTTTCCAAAATTTTTATAGCCTAGATCCTATTCTGAATGTATTTAAATAGATTTGTGAACATTTCAACAATATCCGTTCAGTAGTTTTTACGTGATGCTCAGTCAAACAAACAAACAAACAAACAAACAAACAAACAAAAAATTTAAAAATGGTTTTAATGTGTTCAGTTACTTATTTTAAGTCACCCTGGTCGGTTTTTTTTTAAAATATTCAATGTACAGATTTTTTGGTCTCAACGATTTTATTATATGTGTATAGATAACAGAAGATCATCCCTACTTAAGATGTCAGTAGTTAACGTCATGATAAAATTTTGAATTGTGTTAGTTTTAATCTCAATGTTAATTTAATGATTTCTTTGCAATCTGACTATGCTTAGCTTTTAACGTCTCGGATTAAATGACGCTTTTTGGCGTAAGTAACGAAAAAACAGGTGCACAATAAAACTGGAGTAACTAGTGGCCTTGACCATTATTTTAAAATGTGCAACGTCAACATTAAAATCAAGTTATCCGCAAAACACGCGAACAAAGCTAACAATGCGAGTAGCCCACGCGCATCCCACGCCCACGAAGCATTTGTACTTGCATGTTGAAGGGACGTATACAGTACCTATATAGCCTAGTTTCAGAATATAATGATACAGCACGAAGTTTGTTAGGTAATATACATAGAACTGCACTCCATTGTATGGGAGCGACAAGTAAGTACGTACTGCAAGAAATAAACATGTAGCTACCATAATTTTATTTACAGGCCAACTGAATGAGCTTTAGAGAGTTTACTCACAGAGCGTTTATTATTCATGTGATGCTTTAAAGCTCGTAGAAAACGTTAAACATTAATGCGGGTGGTTTAAAAGTATCACGCGCATATCAAGTAATAACTTCTTTGAAGAAAACTGCGTCCTGTGAAAAGTTGAGCAGGTAAGAGCGTCGTATGATCTTATATATTTTATTGCGCTCGCGTTTTAGTATCTTTAATCAAATGAATCTTGTAATTTTGGTGCGGTTCCAGGAAAATTTCACCACTTATCACTAAGGATAAGGAAGAGAAGGACAAAATAATAAAAAATATTAGGTACACGGTTTTTGGATATCATTAACTAGGTATATATCTACTGTTATCAAAAAGTTACCTGGAGTTTTTCGCTGTAACACAGTGTTGTTATCTTGTTATTGAGTGTATAACAGTGATAATAAGCTCCCAGGGAACTTGAAATGATACTTAATTGGCTAGTCCTAAAAGTGAATGTGCATTGAGATTTAGCAATCGGCAGCTTTGCTCCCATATTTGATCATTTCATTGCTTCTTATTCTGTTAACCTAGAAATGTTGTCACGAAAGAGGTTAGATCGTATCATATTAGGTTTATTTGTAGTTTTGATGTCCAAAATTGCATATTAGGAGGCTTATCTGTAGTCTTCAAAATAATCGTCCGGATGCCTTGCCATGGGCACATTTTGAAACTCGAGCAAGGTAAATTAACCATTACAAATGATAAATATCCATATAATGATTTGCGAGCGTGCTGTTGTGGTCAAGGTATTGTAGTAAATAATAATGATATTTAGTATCGTAGGTAGATAAATGCTTTAGGTGTTTAAATAGAAGAAATAATAGACAAAATTATGATACATGGAAGTATTTAACGGGAATGCTATCTAGCAAAGTTTTATCTGTCTAAAACCTTCTCTCTCTTTGTAGACTAAGCCAATCGCATGATCCAAAAGCGAGGGCGATGAACATGTCTGAGGCTTTTTTTAGCATCGCTCGAGGTGTGTCCACAATGGAACAGGCATGGAACAGGTGGAAGGCACACAGAAGTGTAAACTTCAGGTACCTATGTACTCTCACCCCTCCGCTCTTCAATAGATTTCTGATGGCAATAGTACCTTCATAATAACCATCGAGACCCTGTGAATGAACTAAACGAACATAATTAATGTATTATAATTTATAATAATAATGATGTGGAAATTATAGCAAGTTTTTCGTAGACAATGTACAGCAAATAGGCTCATTAGAACCTAAAACGATTAGTTTGCACTATTGTCTGCATAATCATGTGATTGATATCACTATGACAATGATACAACTTACAGCATTCAATGAGATGCTGTCAGTATTATGGATATGAATCAAACTGATCTTGGAATATGTTACAAGGCAGCCTATTTAATGCTGCTTCTTCACTTCTACGATTATATCCGTTCCTCTTGACTATAGATAGAGTTAATCAAACGCCCGGCCGAACGCTCTATACTATAGGCAGCTAACTAACTAACTAGCAATCGTTTGTCCTTATCTGTGAAAGGTAAATGTCAATGTGACAGATAAGGACAAACGATTGCTAAGCTATCAGACGCCTACAGAGAGTTTATGAATAAGGGAGTAACTTCAGGTGAAAAACATAGGTTTTGAATTCCCAAACACGCCCGAAAGTGTCAATGGTTAAAACACACAAATGAGAATACATAAAATTTTTGATCCCCATAGCTATGAAGTTATAGGAAGCAAAAGTTAATTCTCATTCATAAGTCGCGTAACTGACTCGGCATTTTTACCTTGCACGCCTGCCAAGTGGAGCGTAGACCGCAACTTGATAGTAAAACAGTATATCCACGATTATTTAGACCTAAAGCTCCTTCCACATGTGTGTAAATAAATGTTTCTCTCTCTCTCTCTTCTCTCTCTCTCTCTCTCTCTCTCTCTCTCTCACATGCAGATATTGTGATTATTTTTACTTGTGATCTTAAATTTTACTATCATAATCCACAACACTGTCAAAAAACAAACACGTGTCATGGGTATTCCTTAAACAAACAAGTTTAATGAACAAATAACCTCGCTTCATTTTTTAGACACTGATCTTCACAAAGTGTCATCTGATTTAATTAATAACTACTAAAAGTTCTTAAAGGTTACAAACAAAGAAAACGTTTTGTATCAAATGTAAAGTCATCATATCATCTTCATCTTCCTAGCGTTTTTCCCGGCATTTGCCACGGCTCAGTGAGCCTGGGGTCCGCTTTGACAACTTAATCCCATTTGGCGTAGGCACTAGTTTTTACAGATATGAAGCGACTGCCATCTGACCTTCCAACCCAGAAGGGTAACTAAGCCTTATTGGGATTGGTCCGGTTTCCTCACGATGTTTTCCTTCACCGAAAAGCTCATGGTAAATTTCAAATAATGTAATTTCGCACATAAATTTCGAAAAAATCAGAGGTGCGAGCCCGGGATTCGAACCCGCGACCCTCTGCTCGAGAGGCCAGAGGTCAAACCACTAGGTTACCGACATTGAAATGTTCTGAAAACTGTCTAGGGATAAAAGATATCACTAGACATTTTTGATGGGTGTAGATGATCATAAAAATAAACCTTCAAGCTTATGCGAAGATCCTTAAGTAATCAGAGCCTTTTGTTTATCTCACTCGTAATCACAATCGCTTTCACGTCTCTTTCTACAGATATTTTTATAACATTTGACAGACATTGCGACTATACACGTGTATACAACAAGCCTACGGAGTCTGTATACATAATGTTTGGTCCTTTGTTTTGTAACTCATGCCTAAACAGTGTAAATCATGCCTAAGCTTAACACAAGGCATGAAGTTTAGTGTTTACGGTCACGACGCTACATCCGATACACTAAAATTTTGTTGAGAAATCCTTACGGATTTAATTAATTTTGCAATACAAGAGCTACGTGGAATTTTACGCTCTTTTATGGTGTTATACTTATTTTCTGTAGGCACATGCAGCAAGGACAGCAAACGAGCAAGTGAGCTACGTGATGGAAAGTGACCACAGCCCGTGGACATTCGGAATACTGGAGCATTGCAGATATGTTGCCAGCTTAGAGGGCTAGATGTCTCATGTGCTAGTAACTTCATCGGCTGTCTTACCCTCCGAAACACAGCAGCGTAATCACAACTGCTTAGCGGCAGGATTACGATTATTGACGTAAGTATTCATTGTTGGTAGGCGGGAATATTTTAATTATGAATGTGAGCTTACATAATATTAATTATTATTACCTATGCCGTTTTGTCTTGGGTACTTACACCAATATTTTATTACTTTTGGGTACTAAAATCTCAACGTTGAACACAATGGTAGATAAATTCTTCACTTTAACGTCGATACGAAGTCAGTTCTTTATAGTCTTAATACTAGCTGTTGCCTGAGACTTCGTCCGCTCAGAATTAAAATTTGTATCCCAGACAGCTTGACTTTTCCCCACACTTCCAACAATTATCGTCATATTTCAACCAATTTATACAAAACCTTGACGAATTACATATTTAAACCTTACTCGTGAATCACTCATCTATTGATTGGTGAAAACCACATGAAAATCCCTTAAGTAGTTTTTAAGTATCGCGAACAGACAGACAGACACGGCGGGCTTTATTATGTAATGATGTACGCGTGTGGGTTCTTGACAAAGAACGTGCCATTTCATCTGTAATTGCCTGCTTAGGGATATAATAATTATTTAATTTTCAGAACGTTTGGAACTTTATGCAATGACTTTTGAAATGAGTTTCATTTGTCAGGTCTTATAAAATATATCGAGGCGACAACATTTAGCTAGACTGTTTCACCACTGATAAAAATAGGCTAGAGAGAAAAGGAAAAGAAAATAGGAAGGAATAAATTATCAGATGATAACGATGATTAGAAGCATATAGACAAGTTACAAGTGCATTATCTCCATTTACTATATTTTATTATCACCATTCAATATGTCACCAGCATCCTCACCTTGTCCATTTAAAATGATATCTTTGTGCCTCGCTTGCAATTGAATGCGTGTTCTATTCTGTTTCTCTTTGTGTCAAGTCCTCTGTGGGGCATTTGTAATAAGTTGTAATGATCTTGAGCCTTTTAGGGTGATGGCCTTTATGAATAAAAATAGACGGCATTTATTGATTTGTCAAATTGGTTGTCGTCAGGCGTGACTTGTAAAAGCCGCAATTAACCGTCTTCTTCAAAAGAATTGCGCATGCATGTATGGCGATCCAGAAGGATAATTTCCATTACTTTACCGCCACCCCATTCGGCCCAGGGCAGTGCCAGCCTGCACCTCTGAACTGAACCAACTACTAGTACAAACCTCGACCCTGATTACCTCATGCTGCGTACTAGCTTTTTTTAGGGGAATTAAATTAAAAACAATATAAAAAAACTCTCCTCCGCTGCCACATAAAACATACATTTCATAAGTAAATCCCATAAACCTAACTATCCCCTACACCACATAAACAGCATTACACTGACCTGACGTGTTTCGGACTCTACGAAGCCATAACGCCTGATTCAAGAAATTACTTCTTATTAACTCTTAACTTTCTTTCCCTACAATTGACTATTTTTAGGGTTCCATACCTCAAAAGGAAAAAACGGAACCCTTATAAGGATCACTTTGTTGTCCGTCGGTCGATCCGTCTGTCAAGACCCTTTTTCTCAGGAATGCGTGGAGGTATCAAACTGAAATTTATATCAAATACTTAGGTCTACTGCCCCTTGGAGCTGTGAAAAAATCAAACTTCTAAGCCGACGCAATCAAAAGATACAGCCGTTTATGCCGCAAATTTTCGCATATTTTCGACTCTCAAGGGAATCAAAACCTACAGGGTACTTCCCGTGAACGCAGAATCTTGAAATTTGGTATGAAGGTAGGTCTTACAGCACAGATTAAGGAATAATTGCGAAAACCGTAAATATGTATGTATGTCTGTATATATCAGTAACCAATATAAAGTGACCCCACACTGCGTACATTTTGCTTTGGAGCAGGGCTCTGCTTACACTGGTTTCAGATATTTCTAGATCAGTGTTTTTCAAACTTTTTGGCGTCACGGCCCTTAATGACCATCAAAATTCCTTCGCGACCCCCTAAAACCCAATTTTTACGATTAACCTTAGAACCCAACTTTAATTTTAACAGATTTGGAACGCACCCTTCTAATTTTCAATCATTCATGCGTTTTGGAACGCAACCTATATTTATCACAAGTATTCAGAAGGTACTTATGTTTCGCAACCTACCTAGTACCTACCCCTTTTTAAATATTAAAAGGCAGCTGTTATTTTGAGATTATTTTGCGACGAAATGGAAAAGTAGGTATCAAAAAAGATAATCGATGCCTACAACGTCTGGATTAACATCAACATGTGGAAGTGAGCCTAAAAAGAAGAAGAATAGAAAATATGACTAAAACTATTTAAAATACGGTTTTTCTGTTACGGACGACAAACCACAATGTATTTGCCTAAGATTGATTGATTAAAATGTACATCCTTGAAAACAAAATCATTTCATCTAGTCACAATACTTTCAGCTGAGCCTCGCGACCCCCCTGGATAGGACTCGCGACCCCCCCGGGGGTCGCGACCCACACTTTGAAAAACACTGTTCTAGATAATGGTATGGAACCCTCGGTGCACTATTCCGACTCGCAGTTGGCCGGTTTTTTTTGTTGAAGTTTGGGCTAGGACCAAATTTGTACACTTGGTAACAAAATAGGCAGATCAGGGGTCGTACCATGACGTCTTAATGCGTTTTAGTTTAGGTTCGCTCGCTGTCAGATTCATACTAAAAATGACAGCTAAAACTTGAACTGCGTCGGAATTAGGACGTCATGGTAAGGCCCCAGGGTAAGCGAAGTAGCTTCTCGAAAAACAATCCGCGTAACGGTTCACGAGTTTGACCACGTCACGAGTAGGTGGTACTTTACCAGTGCAAGTGAGTTTTCGAGAAGAAGACCCGGCTTCATGTTACTATCTACTCTCTGCCACAACCTGATCTTAGTGAAAGTTCGCTTAGATAAAGCCTAGACTTGGCCTTTACAAAATGACACTATTATCTCACAGAGACGAAACAGAAAGAAAGATGATTCCGAACAAAGTTAGAATAACGATTCACGAAACTTGAATTGTTTTTGTACTTGTCGAAATAAAAAATAGTACCTACGACATAATATTCTCGTCGAAAAAGATGGCATCTCACGAAAGTAAGGCATTTATGAATGAATCAGCACGACAATGTATCCCGTGTGTACGTTACAATTACAACACCTTTGTGTAATAGACGGAAGAATGTTGTTGGGATGGTGGTTACTTTGTTTCTTCAAGAATTCCTACAAGTGAAGATGACGGAATTATGAAAATATTGATTGGTTTTCCATTAGCATTTGGGAATATGATTGCTGATAAAAACACCAAAATTATAAATAAATAATAAACAAACGAGGGTTAAAAGCCAAATTGGTTTAAGCGACATTTTTTGAACTTTACAGGAGAGCTGTTTAAAAGATTTATTTTTCGAAAAAAAAACATTACTAAATTACTGTTTAGTTTAGAGTCTTCAAAGTTCTCTACAGCAATTTGTATTATTAATATAAGCTACAATTTTATATATTTTTGGTAAAAAATATATAGTTATTTTCTGATTTAAAGGTCGCTTAATACAAAATTCCACAATTTGTCTAAATTTCTGTTGAAGGAAAAACGGTTGAAATCCAATCTAGCCTATTACCAGGAAAAAGCATAATGCTTTAAGTAACTATTTGACCATAAATACATATAAAGCAATTGGCATGAACCAACTTAACCTGATAAAGAAAAATAAACGACAAACAGCTTAAATTCCATTCAAAATTGTATTGCAGGGAAGGAAAGTATCTCAAACGACTATTGGCTCCGTATATCAATTGTATGAAATACCAACATTATCAAGATTAAAATTACGATTGGCCAATAAGTCATGTTGGTTATGGAAGTTTTTGCCTTGTAAGTCAAATTTTACCGATGATGCACAAGTTAGAAATAGACAATAAAAGTAGATAAAAAAAACTTTTATTAATTAATGCGCCTCATCTGGGCCATAAATGGTCAAAACATAATTTTATACCATAAACGTAAATATTTTTTACTTATTGTAATAAGGGTGCGTCCATAAATTACGTGAGGTGTTTAAGGGGGGGAGGGGGTCGAGTCAAATCTCATCTAATCTTACGTTGGAGAGAAGGGGGGTCTCGGCAAATATCACGCAATTTTTTTTCTGATTGAAGCAAAAAAATATTATACTCTTTTGGTCCATTTTTATTACACTTATAATTAAACTCTCAGCAATATTGATTACTAGTCTTTACTAGTCGTAAATAAAAGCACGAAGCAAATTTTTTTTTCTTTTCACAATAACAATCCAACGCGTTTATGTAAGAAACCCACATTTTGATAAATCTCACGTGAGATTGGGGGATGGGGGAGGGGGTTGAATAAAATCTCACGACATCTCACCAGGGGGGGAGGGAGGGACAGAAAATTAAAAAAAAACACCTCACGTAAATTATGGACGCCCCCTAATCTAGCCTAACATAACAATTTGCTTTTCAGGAAAGTAGGTACAAATATAATCAGTCTTAATGGAAACAATGGGAAAAGTTAAATAATTCTACGTTTAACGGAATTGCTACAACTCTTTCTTAAATAATTATAATCTAGAAAGAAAGAAGACGTTTATTCTTTCTTGCATGACACACAATTATAAGAGCATATACAAAATTTTATAGAAAAAATAAAACAAAAAAAAATACACGCATGAAAAATACATCATCAGCGTTGTGTATCTTCGCAAAAGTGAAACGGTCGCTGGCTCAGCATTACGCTGAGGTGTTAGACACCCTGCAGCACTGATTTTCAGCCAGAACCGTCTGTGACTCACAAAACGATACACAGATAAAATATACTACATAATCCATTAACTTTTACGTAAATAAAGAAATAAATAGATAGATTCCGACTTATGTGTAACGAAAAAAAAATACATACATTTTTTATTAAATAGTTTGCAATAAACAAAAAATAAAAAGGAGGGAATCCTAAATTGTTTAAAACAACAGGCTGGCATATCAATGTGCAAAAGTGCTGGAGGACTAAATTGTAAGGGTTTTTGGAGCGTCAATAAGTGTTCTCTCAGTTTGCGCTTGAAGGTGTAACTACTTGACGCTCCTTGGATAGGGGCGCCGCAAACCTGAAACTGCCTCGGAATGCCGCAGTCCGGTGTTTAGGCACGAGAGCTTTTGTTAAAGAGGTATAATTTAGTCTCGTGACGTCTCACACCGAACAGCAAAGTGGCGAGGTACATGCGCCTGCGCGCAGGCATGTTCAGCAGGTTGGCAGCGTTCAGGTATGGGGTGATATGGGTACGGGGCTACGGGGAAGGACGCGGAAACAAAAACGAGCACATGCGTTTTGCACTAGCTGTAAAAGCCTCTTAGAACGACCAAGAATGCAACCGTCATAAACAACATCACAATAGTTTAATCTGGACAATATAAGCGATTCACAAAGATCAACACGCAAATCGACACTAACACTAATAATAATAATATTTAATAATAATAATAATATTTATTTCTAAAAAACATCATTTACAAGGTATCTTTCACTAGAACTCTGCTCCCTAAATAGGTAAAAACCTGTGCTATAGGATAAGCAGCGCTCCTACCCCTAAAAATGTACGATGTTTTAAAGTTTATTAAGAACAGAATACATACATAATACAAGCAAGGCAACATGCGCATGCATATACTAAGGTATACACTTATACACTAATACACTAAGGTAATCGCGTACATTGTGCATAATTTTGAGGCGGTAGAAGCAGTTACTCACAACTTTCAGAATGTGGTTCTCAAAGTTCAGCTTGCCGTCCATTAGGAGGCCAAGGTTATTGGCTTCTACCACCCGCAATATTGGTTCTCACATGAACATGACGGCAACACTCCCGGTAGCCAGAGCAGCAAGAGTATTTTGAATTTGATGCCTCGATCCAAAAACGATATACTTTGACTTGCTGGGATTGAGGACCAAACAGTCCTTCTCCGACCAAGCCAAAATACGATCCAGATCTCCATTGATGGCGTCCACAGCTAAAGACGTCTCTGACGGCGCGCTGGTGACATACAGTTGCAGATCGTCCGCGTAAAGATGGTATCCACTGCTCTTTATACCGTTGACAATATAAGAACTTACAATTATAAAGAGCAGAGGTCCAAGTATCGAACCCTGCGGTACTCCCCGTGTCACAGGGCAAAGAGAGGACCGCAGAGCACCACCATCGACCCCACGCAATATGACTGTCTGCACTCGGTCAGTCAAATAGCTGCTCTAATAAGACATCTTAGATAATAGCAAGGGGATGCTAATACAATCAAAAGCCCTGAAGAAATCTAAAAGCATTAATATGGTAATTTTACCATCATCCCGAGCCTGCAAAATATTATCGTCTACATCGAGTAACGTAGTAACTGTCGATCGACCCTTGCGAAAACCCGATTGCAGTTCAGGCAGGATGCTGTATTTCTCCAGGTATTCCGACAGCTGTTCGCAAACCACCTTTTCTATTATCTTTGAAGCACAGGGAAGGATACTGATAGGATGGCGTTCGGACAGGTTAACAGGATTTGTTGTTTTTGGTAACGGAGTCACTTGTCTACCTATTAGGACTGTGCCGCTATGAAGTCTTCCCTGACATATTGCACAACTATGAAGTTTCCGAATATTGTCGTGTCTCGCGGCTGAATGAAGCGCCCGCGTGGGATCGAATCATACTTGTGCCGGTATGTTGAAGCAGTGAGCGCGAAATATTAGGTAGTATTATGTGACAATAATCATAAGGTTTCATACAAAAATTAGTTGAATTAAATATCAACATTGTCCGTAATAAGTCTAGAAAAAAAGTTTTAAAAGACAATCATCTTAAATAAAAGAGTACCAAAAACAGCTGAAGTCTTTAATGTGGAATATTTTTGATAGAAGCAAAACAGTTGAAGCGCCAAAGGTATTAAAAACCTATTGAAGCCAAATTGTTTCAAGCGACTATCTCTTTGGATTTGATATCGAAGAAAAAATGTTTAAGTGACGTGTCTTGTCATTTTATGTAAAAAGACAAATGACTTATCCGACCTATCCATAGCAAAACAATGTTAACAAAAACGCTTTAACAACCATTTAATAATACAATGGAAAAGCTAAAACAGCTTATGTAACACACTTTAACATAGAAACATGTTTTATGTCCTACCCGTCCATAATTTTGTGTATTTTATGTCGGTTAAACAGTGGATTTCGAGAAATAGAACCAAAAGTCTAATTGGTTGAAGCGCCGAAAAAATGCTCCGATTCGCCCGCAACCCAGACCATTCGATGCAAAAAAAATTGCTGATTCCAAATATGTATATAAGTCAATTTCACCCAAAATGTCGCTTAAACCAATTTGGCTTTGAACCCTCGAAATAGATGATTACATCCCTACTCTATTCATAAAAAGTTACGAACCTGTGTGTTCAGCAATTGTAAATTTCAATGTTGGAATAATATGCTAACAAACGTTTATTCCTAATATGAAAAAATGGGTTTCAGTAACTATACGACAAGGGAGGAAAACGAGCAGGTGGGTCAATTGATGGTAAGTAACCACCACCCATTGACACCCGCTACGCTAGAGGATTGCAGATGCGTTGCCAGCCTACAAACAGCCATGTCCATCTGTATATCTGTCCGCGCGGCTTAACTAAGAAATCTTTAGTACTAGAAAGCTGTAGGTAATTAAGGCATGGGTGTAAGTACATAAAAATAACAAAGATAAAGCGATAGTTTTTGTGGCACGGCCTTCACTTATTTTCAGAACCTGTGAAATTAGCCGAAACTAAAAAAATAACTCATTAAGTGAATGCATTGTGGTGGATACTTATGTGCCACTCTAATGTTACCTATCATAACACAATGATTTTCCTAGCCAGTAATGCCACATTTTGTCTGAAAAGTTTCTACATTGGTTCACGATTTAGTTGGTTTGATAGAACCTACTCTTAAGGCTGTGTGTCCACTATGGGAGCAGCGCGGCGAACAGTTAGCGGGATTAAACATAATCAAGTTGGTGACAATTGCGTGATAGTATTATGACGAGTCGGTCGCATTCTTTGCGCGGCAGACGTCATCGCGCCCAGCGGACGCAGCACCACGACCGCAATGCGGCAAAGCCTTGTGGTTATTAACTGGTACTTTTGTACCTGCTGTAATTGTTCTATAATAATTGCAGTTTCCCAATTCTGCATATCTTCTTCATCGAATGCGAAAGTTTTTTTCTAAGGCACTAAACCTAGATTCGCCAAACGGCACAAGGAATGGAATTTTCATTACCCAGTCACGGGCTCTTGCGTAATTCGATTTAGATTACTTTTAGTTCATGACATCTGTCGTTAGAAACATTGTAGCTATGAGGAAAAACACGGCACGAACAAAAACGGCGTCATTTCATCCCCACTTATTTCGCCGTGTAAATTAGGCCCTCAATTAGATTGCCAGTTTAATAGTTCGTGATCTACATCAGAGATTCACAATGGGATCTATTTTGACAGATACGATTCGATTCATTGCGCAAGAGTGCCAACCTTCGAGCCGTCACTTCGTCCCGGTTCATATCATTGTTCGAGTTTCTTGCAGTAGGTATTTTTGTGAATAAAAAATGGTTTTGTATCCCTATAAATAGGAACAGGTCGCAATCGATACTAAATGATGATGATGACGTCAAAGCAATTAGTTTCGTTAACATAATCCGTGATATAGTTCAAAGACACCAGGATCTGGACAAAAAAGGTGAGTTAATCGGCTAGATGCGTATTCAAATTTCAGATGACTTAGTTTTTCGTAATACGGTAGGAGCGTCCGCCTTGTAATTGCTGCTGATCGATCCGCTGTCAATCAACTCGTATACACACTCGTTAATTAATTAAAACGTTTTGTTGTATAACATAAATTCCGAGCTTTGTGAGATCCATCAATAAAATAGTGGAAATAACAAGGTTATCGGTTAATTGCGTTCGACTGAAGATATTTATTGTTCCAAGGACCATCACGTAAAGCGTGCTACCTAGAAGTTCGGCAGTCATTTGTTGTAGTACTAATTACTAGTGCTACATTTAAAGATGCAAGCAGCTCAAGGCCCGCACGTCAGATCAGGGGTTATCAGATTATCTCACCACGCAATCAATCAGGATATATGTTCATTCATCTTCGTAATTATTTTTATTACAAATTGGATTACATCGTTTGCATGCGAGAGCGATGTTCTTCTTAATTATAGGTGCTATGTTGTCCGATATCCGCCTTAAGTTTATTTGTAGCTTGCACCGTCGGAATAGATTTGATTGATGCAAGGTCTGAAATCACGCGCTTGGTTTCTGAATACCTATCTCATAATTATCGTAGGTGTATCTGATATCACACAGAGAACCTTCCTCGATAACCTTGGATGGAATATAACTTCTAGAGTTCTTGAAGTGCTTTTTGAGTGTTAATATTAGAGACGCGTTTATCCCAAGATTTTCCATTAGGTGTGACATGTGATGCAATCAATTATAATCGCATAATAATTAATGGAATATCTTTGTACCAAGGAAGGTCCGTTTGCTTTGTTATCGATACGCACTTTCGTTTGATTCAATATTTACGTATCAATTAGGTAGTCCTTGTAGGTTCGCCTACTGAATCTACACGACTTTGGAAAACTTGCAACTGTAGTGACACTTTGTGAAAAGTCGCAAGTCTCCGATATTTGTTTGGTTAGTGATGAAACTGTATTGTACCTTAAAATGTTACGGTAAAGTTGACTAAGTTTTTAGTGGCGTGTATGTATACTTAATATGCAAGAGATGTTGTTATATTTTTCTTAGATATATAAAAATCTTTAAAAAATCTCCTGGTATATTTACGGCATTTTACCATGTGTCATAGAATGTAACAAAGTAGGTAATCATACTAATTATGTGTTGATATTGTTCGCTACTACAAGCACCATTAAATATTATGTTGATGCAAGGTAGGATGACTGAAATATTCCAAATTCAAAAAGTTTATTTTGCAAATAGGCCGTCACGTCAAGGCGCTAAGGGCTCTTTTACATGTCTTTTTTGAAACGGAAAGACCCATTGTTGTTAAAGAAGAATGCGCCGCAAGAAACTTGGCAAAAAGTATTTTTTTCATAATAAAATAAATTTACAACAATACTTACTTAACTTATAATACACTAGCTGTTGCCCGCGGCTCCGTCTGCGCAGAATTCGCTTACCGCTATCCCGCGGGAACTATGCAATTTTCTGGAATAAAAACGATCCTATGTCCATCCTCGGGATTCAAACTATCTGTATATACCAAATTTCAATAAAATCGGTCCAGCGGTTTAAGCGTGAAAAGGTAACAGACAGACAGATGGAGTTACTTTCGCATTTATAATATTAGTAGGCTTTTATAAAAGGGATATGAATAAGGTCCCCAAGTTAAGTAGGTACCTTAAATTATTATAGTCTATACAGTAGAGATGTATAAAGTCTCTACTGGTCAAAGTGATACCTACAAAAATATTATGAAAAGAAAGAAAAAAAGAACTAATAAAAATAATTTAAGTTCAGTGGAGGTGTAAAGTAAAACGCCTCCACCGTCAAATAAATTAATTATTTTAAGTGATACGGGTATTTGTTGTTGTTATGTCCGTATTTTGTTTATTAGGTAATGTAGATTGTTCTTTGCTACATTTATTAACCAGCCATACCTGAAACTCCATCGTTTATATGAAGAAATTATGAATAATAATTATGAAGATGGTTGAAAAAGGTATCGAGGTTTTATTTACTTTAACTCAATCGCATTTTCAACCTACAATTAAAATAGTGAAATAAGTAGCGAAATGTAAACGATCCCCGCATTTGCAAAAGTGGATAATCATTATAATTAATAATGATTTAGAGATGCGTACTCACTGTAAACCAGGTATACCCACTTAACTTAAAGTGGACCGTAACGTTAATACTAGCTAATAACATAATATGCAGGAATTAAAGGCCGTATTTGCGTAACCAGGCAGACAAATGCATAGCTGCTTAACGATTGCATGCTATGTATACCTTATCAAGTTACTAAGTTAGTGAAAATTGGCAAGTAAGTTCAGTTTTGATCTTATTTCAGGATAAATCGGTCGGTCTCATCTGTAGCCGTAGTACCTTGTCGCTATTACTTAACATACGTACATACGTACATACGTACATACCGTCACGCCTCTTTCCCACAGGGGTAGGCAGAGACTACTTTGTTCCAGTTGCTACGATCCTGTCATACCTCTTTCGCTTCATCCACATTCATCAATCTCTTCACACATGATCGTCGACAGTTTGTTTTTCGGGTTCTTTTACTTAACATTTGCACAATATCTAGGTAATTTCAAACGGTCTCAGTATCTTTGGTTGTTGCAATTAAGAATAGTGTCTGTGTTGAGGAATAGGATAACTTTAAGAGCTGCAATGCTTATAACGCTTGCTTGCTTCCTAAGTTGATTTTATTTATTTGTCTCCTCTCAGAATGAAAGAGATTGGGCTATAGTTCCCACGCGGGCCCAGTGCGGATTGGAAACTTCACATACACCGTTGAATTGCATCGCAGTTGTGTGCAAGTTTCCTCACGACGTTTTCCTTCACTGAAAAGCTCATGGTAAATTTCAAATGAGATATCGCACATAAATTCCGAAAAACTTAGAGGTGTGAGCCCGGGATTCGAACCCACGACCTTCTACTTGAGAGGCCACAGGTCATAAACTAGGCTACCACAGCTTTTAATATAAAAAAAAATAGGCAGAGGCGTTAATACAAATCTACAAAAGCAGCAATTTAATTTTGGCGAAATAGTACCTGAGTGATTTAAAATCGAGGTTGTTACCAAATTTGATGCAAAATTATGATCGCACGAAGGCCTGACAATAGATAAATTTGTTTTACTGCCAATCACATCGAATATATTTTCCTTAAAAGGAAACGGAACTGTGTAGAACGTTTTGAGTGATTGCCTTTTTCTTTATGGTGCCGTGACGAATGTTTGGAGGTAGTCTATTCTGCAGAAGGTTTTGCGTGGTAGGTTTAATTCAATGGCTAGGCAGGTTCACATTTATTATTATCAAACAAGTTACAATTACAGAATAAATAAATAAAATAAAATTAATAAATTAAATTAGTTCGTAGAGAGGGTGGATGAAAGAAGATTAACTAAACGGATTTATATGGGGAGTGTGAACGGGTGCGTTGGGAGGGGAAGGCCTAGACTAGACGGACGTCCCGTGATCAAATCGGGGACGTTTTGGATAATGGTCAGGTCAAGAGTACCCGAAACCGACGAGCATGTATGAAGAGATTGATGAATGTGGATGAAGCGAAAGAGGTATGTCAGGATCGGTACAAGTGGAACAAAGTTGTCTCTGCCTACCTCTATGGGAAAGAGGCTTGACGGTATGTAGGTATGTATGTGTATGTATGTAAGTTACAATTCGTTTTTAAGCTTAAAGTTTTTACAAACATTTTTCATAAATATATTTTTTTCATGCTGCTGCCCTTCTATGCTGATCAGCAAAGAAAAACAGAATGTATCAGTTGCTTCTCTTTCTACATAGATGGTAAAATCTCATCGAAGGAATCGACGAAAAATTTAGGAATCAATGTTATAGGCGATGTGGCTACTGTAGCAACTCATCACTATTTTGATTCCCCTTTCCACCTACACGCCCACAATCATGCTACACGTGGCCTTTAGGTTTTGTTACCTTGGGCTCTGTCTACCCCGTAAGGGATCAAGACGTGGTTTATTAAATAATTATGTAAGTAGGTTTTTTTTAAGTAGCGGAGTAGCAAGGTAAATATTTTTTGTTAATTGAGATCGACGTCCGCAAAGTAACGCCTGATTCAATAAAATATTCGAAATGCATCTTATTGATTCAAAATACAACAACGATCGAGTCAATTTTCTCAAAAAAAAATACAACTTAACAAGATTGTTAGAAAATACCAAAATTAACCTAATTTGTAGATATACCAACGCGATCAAAAAGTTTGAAAGAAAGAAAGTTTCTTTTTTTAGTTTGCCTAGCAAAAAGTTTTGAAGATTTTCCAACATAAATATGTAAATTACAGGGTGTTACTTATATTACTATTTGCATCACTTGGCGCCGCCCTTAATTTGTTTTGCAAGCGAGAACTTTTAAATTTGCTGTTTCGTATATGACTGTAGGTAGTATATATATAAAGAAGGCAGTATAAATATTTTCAACCTTATAAAGTGCGGTTTATATGTATGTATATTTGGTTTTATACCACAAATTGACCTTATGCACTTTTTTGGGCTTAAATGCTTTTTCTCTATTGGTTGAATTTCACAGCTAACTTTTACTTAGAAGCAGTGGTAATGGTATAAAATATTTTGTTTATTTACTTACCATTTTAAAAGACCGTAACTGTTGTTTGCACTCAAACCCCCCGTTCTTTTACTTTCATACAACTAAAATTAATTCACCGTGCACTCATTTAACCAATATTTTTCGCGAACAATTTACAAATTCCCGACCCGATTTTCGGAATCGTAGGTTTCCCGCTAAAATGCACCGCTAAGACTCAGGGCGCGTGCGCGAACCGCCTTGGATGCTAGCGCGATTTGTTTTGCCGCGTTCGCCGAGATGAACCACTCACCGGCCATTCTTTCTCTCGAGAATAAAACGCACGTGATGCGCCTTATGAAAGCACTGGCCGTGGGACGAACACCCCCAGCCAACTTCTATGGACCTCCTCGCACCATTAGAAGTGCCCAGTGCATTGACATTTGTTTACGATTCAGGTAAGCCCGATGGGTCAAGTTGTAAAGTGGTTTACCTGTTCAAGTAGCTGTTTATGAAATCACGTGATGCGGGCGCGGAGATTGGCCCGGAAATTACAGTCACCTCAAGACCTAAGTAAAAATGATTCCGTGCTATCTTTAACTTATTTCGAACAGGTGCAAGTTAGATAAGTAGGTATTTATATAAATTACTCTACAAAAAACTTAATTAGATAAGTATTCATATTTTGATTTCATTGTTTTAAAAACTAAATTATTTCATTACAAATAAAACAACTAACAATAGGTTAAGGCAATGTATGTAGGTAACTAACATTTTCATAATATGAATATTATGGATCTCGGTCTGAAATACAATTATTATTATTATTTACAAATTGACTTTTTGCTCAGGACTTTTTGACACAATGAGAGAAACAAAGCAGGCATTTCCTCTTTATTTCAATGAGAGTATAGAAAGCTATAGTTGAAGACATAATAATTGTGGTCACCTTTAATTGAGGTCCTCGATGTGAGGAGTTAAACGATTTGGAAAAAAAAGAAACAGATTGCCTAAATAAAGATTAGGTAGGTACCTACCTATTTCTTAAATTTAATGAGGGTGCCTGTTCTTAAATTTAAGTATATATCAAAATTTTGACGTAATTTTCTTGAATAAGTAGCTTTACCCATAAGAAACTTTCTAATAGATGTGTTCGTCTTAACTGTTTTTTATTCTTTGTTGCGGGAAACCCTGTTAGTATGACCTCAGAAACGTGATACTGCGAAACGCACTGTCACCTAGATTTATGATAGTTAACTGTTTGAATTTATGGGCAATGAGATTGTATCTCTACCTAGAACTCGCGGTAAACGGTTACTTCTTTGAAGTCCTGCTTGATGCAAACCATTGTGTTGTGCATCGCCCTGCAATGCAACGTAGGTACTGATGTCGAGGTAATCTATATTATGTAGTTACATAATAATAAATCAGTAGAAAGTTCGTGTCTGTACATTAAATAAATTCATCAAAAATAGAATGCAAACGATTACGGGAGAGGAATAAAAATCAAAAATGACGATTTTATAATTTTTGTCTGTTTGTTGTACTTATTGTATTTGTATGTACTTATGTTATTTATGTATGTGTATATTTATGTTTGTTTTCGCTAATCTCCAAAACTACGCAATGGATTTTGTTGCGGTTTTCTTAAATAGTAAACACTTATATCAGGGCAACTTATAGGCTTTATTTTTCAACATGAAACTACCGTGAGACAAACATAATTACATCAAACCGGATAACTAACGTATAAAAAGCCGAAAGAATGCTCCGACAATTGTTTCGGACTATTCCGTAGTCCTTCATCAGAGAGCGCTCACAGTGAACTGAGTGAACACAGTCAGTGTTCGTTTCGCTGCCGCCGGGGCGAGCGCTCTCTGATGAAGGAAGTTTCTAATATCATTTTTTTCTTTAGAAAAAAAGAAACTGAATAGTTTGCGCGAGAGACTTCCAAAGTGGTAAAATGTGTGCCCCCCCCCCCGTAACTTCTAAAATAAGAGAATGATAAAACTAAAAAATATATATAATCTACATTCATTACCATGCAAACTTCCACCCAAAATTGGTTTGAACGAGATCTAGTAAGTAGTTTTTTTTTATTCAATATTTATCTGTCTATACATATAACTAAGTAACCAATATAAAATTACCTCACACTGCCTACATTTTGCTTAAGAGCAGGGCTCTGCTAAGACTGGATTTTATAATAACTTGGCGCATGACGAATTTGTACGGAACCCTCAGTGCGCGAGTCCGGCTCGCACTTGGCCGGTTTTTAATATTTATAACTAGCTGTGCGACTGTGCAGAATTTGCACAGTCCGAGCGTGCGTCAGTGTGTGTGTTTGGGAACTATCCCGCGGGAACTATGCGATTTCCGGCCAAAAACTATATCCTATATATTTGTCCGGCAACTGAAACTGTCTCTGTACCGAATTCCAACATTAACATTACATTACACACATTACATTTACATTTATTTATGATTATGACTATTATTTGTAATAAAATTCCTCTAAAACTCCGATAATAAAACCGAGTTCCATAAACCTATGAAACCTCATGGCAAAATGTTTATTTGATGATAAAAAAAAAGTAAAAATGACATGTAACGTTATCAGAAATCAATATTTATAGGTTGTCACATTTTTCTTTATAAATAATTTTATAGTTTTATGTATAGGTACTTATGTTTGATAAAGTCCGCAATGCATTATTTTACGAGTTCATCGATCTGCTGGATACCATATCGTTAGAAAGCCTCAATTTGTATGACAAAATAACTGAGAACCTAATTATAACACTGAGGTCTCAATTTTACAAACCGAGATGCGGTGATAGATTTTTAGTATGAAATAAGTTACGAAGATCCAAGTCTCAAAATTTTTAGTGAACGCACACAAAGATGGAAGAAGAAGAACCTACAGCGGGGGAAGGCGATGGAGCAGAAAAAACAGAAGGTGAACACGTCGAAGGTGAGCAAGTGAAAGGCGAAGAAGTTGAAGGAGAAAATGCGGCTGGTGAAGAAGGGGAAGTCAAGGGGGAACACGTTGAGGGAGAACACACCGAAGGTGAACATACAGAAGGTGAACATGTCGAAGGTGAAGTTAAGGAAAAGTTAGGAGGTGAAGAGTTAATGGGCGAGGAAATGGAAGGAGAATTTCAAGGCGAAGAAACCGAGGAAAAGCCTCCAGAAGAAGCCCAGCCAGAAGAGGTTGTAGAGGAAGAAGAACAGTATGTAGAGGAACCTCCACCAGATCCCGCCGCTCCTTTCAACTTTACTGATTCAGAAGAAGCACTCAAACCTAAATTTGAATTGAGACTCGATCAAGTGGCAGAAGTGGAGCAATTGTGGGCGTACTACCAAGATTACACACCAGCTTACACTGATATTGACGACTATATCACTGAGAAAGAACTTGTCTACATGCTGAAAGCTTTAATGCTTATGACTTATACCCCAGAACAGCTGCTAGAATTAATAGAATACTGCGTCAGACCTCCCCATCCTGAGGGCCATATCAGCTACCAACAGTTTCTCAAAATGGTAACAATAAGGCAAAGAGACTTTCCTATCGAAGAAGAACTGCGCACTGCCTTACAGGTGTTCGATCCAGACAGAACGGGTTCAATGAACCGAGAAGAATTGAAGGACGTTCTATCTCATCAAGGTCATAAGATGCCGGCGAAGCAATTGGATAACCTCATTAAAGAAGTAGATATGAGTAACGACGGTACGATCGGTGTCGAGGACGTCGTTGGTACAATGTGCATTGACTTGAATCCCGAAGACTTGATAATGTTAAGGAATGCCGTTTTCCCTCCTTCTGAAAAACCACCCGCCGCTGACGAAGATGAAGTATGAAACAATTAATAAAAAAAAACAAAGTTACTTATGCGATTTTGGTATCTTTTTTTAGGGTTCCGTAGCCAAATGGCAAAAACGGAACCCTTATAGATTCGTCATGTCTGTCTGTCCGTCCGTATGTCACAGCCACTTTTTTCCGAAACTATAAGAGCTATACTGTTGAAACTTGTTAAGTAGATGTATTCTGTGAACCGCATTAATATTTTCGTACAAAAATAGAAAAAAAAACAAATAATTTTGGGGTTCCCCATACTTAGAACTGAAACTCAACATTTTTTTTTTATCAAACCCATACGTGTGTGGTATCTGTGGAATGGTCTTCAAAAATGATTATTGAGGTAATACGGTAAAATAAATACGGCAAAATACGGTAGGTATCCGTGGGCGCGCAGATCCCCTTCACGTGACTCGTCATCGCTAGACTTACGTGCCGGCATGTATAAGCTAAGTGATTCTGCCCGCTCGAGTTCGGGCTTGTAATATTTATGGACGGTGTGGCTGTGGCTTTACATTGTATGTGATTCAGTTTCTTTACCTACCATACCAGACTGCTTGAGTGGAGTAACTTTGATTTATACTATGTAAAAAATGTTGTATAGCTCAAGTGCGTTTACTTTACTGTTTTTTTTTTAATTTAAAAAGTGGCAAATTGACGTGTGTCTGTTAACAAGATGTCAGCGGCCTTAGCACGCTAAAATGTAGACAAATATATGTCTGTGGATAAAATATATTGTCACGACATATTTTATCGCGGGCCCTAACATGCTATGGACGAAACATAAAATTAACCCTAGGTTTAAATTTTATCACACGACATAAAGCAGTGTTGCCAACGATTTAAAAAAATGCATTTCGGTCATTGTATTCGTTCAAACGCTCAGTGTAATTGAGTCTTATTTTAACATTCTACCTATTAAAGATGTCAAAGAATCTTAGCGGCTGACTCGTAAATAGTGTTTATCGTGATTTGGTCGGATTATCGCATTTGTCGTGATTGGCGGCTTGGTTTAGGCATGTCACATATATGAGTGGTGGTAGTTCATTTTTTTTAATGTTAGCCGGATAAGTAGGTTAGATGGTCTACTTACGGCTTAGTTAGTTTCCAGCCTCTACAGTTATGTATTATTGATTACAATAGCACAATAATTGAACATAACATAAAATTAAACATCATTTCACACAGTTCATTCAAATCAAAACAATTCGTTATTTAATTCTAGTTTATCATGTTATTTCTTTTGTAACTGTATATGCGTCGGAAATCACTGAGCCCACCGCAGCACGTTTGGGCACAAACAGAGGTTACGATTCTCGCCTTTTGTATGATTAATATCGACATAACTGCCTCTTTTTAAATTTATAATTATAATTGGCCATAGTATTAAATTTGTCGCAGTCCTCAAACCACCTACATAAATTTATCCCAACTAACTGTCAAAAGGGTATTAATTATGTCTACATTTGGATTACCGTGTTAGAGCAATAGACAAATTGTCTACTCAGTCGTCAAGTGTGGATAAAATACCGCGACATAATTTAGCGTGCTAGTCACCGCGACAAAATATCGTTTGTCGCTCATTTGTAGACAAAATGGGTAGATAAACGTTACCGTGCTAGCCAGGCAGATGTCAATGTCAGTCACGTCAATTGTGACTGCCAGACTGTGCCGTTGCCGTTAAACAAAATCATCGTTTCGCGTTCGCGTCTTTCGCACCGTTGTTCACACTCATGTAAAATCTTCTGTTCTGTCGGCTTATAAATATTTCGATATAAAAATTGTATCGATTATTAAGAAGGCAGGGTATACAGCAAGTTGAAAATGAAATACCTTATTTTATTGCTTGTGCTCGTCTCCCTAGTTAGTAATAGTAAGTATACACTTGAATAATTCTACTTGTTTGGGTGTGGTTAGCAGTCATGTTTATGTATTTATTTGAATTAAAATTAGTCTAACAATCGCTAGCTTAATCGAAGATTTATTTGTCTGAAAACTTTAAACCTATTCAGCGTTTTATTGAACGTAAGCTGATGTACTTAAGTATTGAATATAATTAACCATTACAAAGCAAGCGTAAACAATTCTGAACTCAAATGATAATGAAGTACACTGATTAGGTTTAAGTAAGTCTTTCTTTACACCTAGACTTGCCTTTCCATTTATTCAAGTGGTGTAAAAGATTTTAAACACTTCCCACTTCCAAACTGTTCTTTACAACTTTTCTGGTGTTGTACAAAGAAATTATGTCCTGTTTAGCAATAAGGATTAGATTACTCTGTTTACAAATTGATGTCTGAACAATATGACAAGTTCTAATAAATAAATAAATAAAAATAAATAAAGCAAACAAACAAAGTTAAAGTGTTTAATTTGCATGTCTTTGTACAGCAACATTTTCTACAGTTGTGTGTTCTTCATAATTTGACACTAAAACAATATTGCCTACAATTTGATAAATAATGTTTTACTTTGATTTTCGGAACAGTTAGTTATGTCACTTCACTTTTGTATTATTAAGAGAAATTGTTGATAGTTTTATGTGTTGCAGTTTGCCAGTGTTAGATATTATTACAGCTACTTTTAAATTTAACAACTAGACTAATAGCCACCTGCAATCAGGCTAAACAACTTCAAATCAAGATTTATTTTTCTCTTTAAGAACTTGAGGCCTGTATTGCATAAGTTAATTAAACCTTGTAATGCAGGTATAGCCATCTGGTGTTACCAGTGTACTGCAGCAACTCCGGGGTGCGCACCCCCATTCAACTGGCGAGGAGTGGGATACCTCGGCAACCCTTGCCCTGACAATGACGATATCTGTGTCAAACTCATTGAAAGAAAAGGAGGTTAGTATAAAAACTTTTTGAATTTACTATGGGCATATTTATCCTTTTGATAGCTTACATCTGCTATAACACATGCTACAGAGAGTAAAAGTGTTAAAGTGATTTTCATGTAAAAGTGCCTTTACCTAAAAATCACTTTTACATTTCTCTCTCTCGGCTAAAGTCGATGTTGGTGTTCAAATGGTTGTAATGGGCTATTTTCCACAACTCGATGTCTATACATTGTGCCTATTTTGCGTGGTGGGCTGCAGCCCAGCTCCTGTCGGAAGCCTAGCAGACCCTTTACGTTGCCGACGACTTCCTGGAGTGTTCTCAGTGACCCGAGGTGTTGTGCCCTGTAGCTCGCCACTCCAGAACATTCCAGCAGAATGTGTGTGACTGTGTTCAAAAGGTTAAAGGAATAGAGATGGGTTTTAATTATGTTTATTGTTGTATTTACAGCTGAAGAAGTGATAACAAGAGACTGTTTGAGCAACTTCAAGGCATTCCGAACAGACATTCCAGCTGACACGTACGAGGGATGCAGAAAGGCTGCTGTAGATGTTAATTTGGCTAACTATGTCAACAACACCATTAAAGAGCTTGATGTTCAGAGGTAAGGACATAGCTGGGCATTAACTCGTTAATCCGTTAATCGTTAATTAACGAAGTTAACATTTTGATTAACGGATTAACTTTTAAGTTAACTTTTAAAAATGTTAACGGACACGTTAACTTCCGTTAATATGCAGAAGTCCGTTAATCGTTAATCCTATGCCTACTATTTACCGCACGGCACCGCGGCGCGGCGCGAAAAACAGGTTCAGACAAGTATGAAACGACAAGTGCCGTGCGGCGCGTGGCAGCGAGTGAAATAAAAACAAAACTAAACTAAAACTGCGAAGAGATTATGTTTCGTTTGATCATTTCATTACTTAGCGCAGAACCTAACCCAACAGGTTCTATAAGTTCACTAACGCAACGATATAAAAATGCAATTTTACATATATTAACGGATTAACGATTAACGTTAACTTGCGTTAATTCTTCCGAAATGTAACGCTTTAACGTTTAACGAAGCTAACTTTTTTTGTAGCGGATTAACGATTAACGAAGTTAACTATTTGATTAACGGTGCCCAGCTATGGGTAAGGATACATTAATTGTTTCTGACTGTATAGTCTATTTATTTTAGCTAGATACTAAATTGACAATTGCAAATGTCAAATTGTGAAATAATGATATCAGATTTTATTGTTTAGTGGTGTACTCGAAACCATAGACAATGTTTGTGGCCTGAATACACAAGAGGTTTGGTCATGTTATTATTTTAAGAAAAAAATATGGTTGTATCATAATCAAGCAAATTTAAAGGTTTATTAGTTTATTACACTAGCTTATACATACAAATATCTATACTAAATTTAATTTATCGTTAACTTTCAATAGTGGTGGCACATTACTATTTTTGAATTGCAAAAAATAGGCACCACAGGTAATGTCATTTTAGTATCTAGCTAAAATAAATAGACTTTAGTGCTTTATGATTGTGCTGTATTAGTATCCATCAGATATATTGCAGCTTTCTAAGTGCTCAAAAATATGTGAACAGCATACACTCAATTGATAGTAAAGTTGTCATTAGATATTTTGAGTAACTAGATAGCCCCAATTATATAGATATATGAGTGATGTTAAGTCCATATCAGATGATACGGACTGTGTAATAGCACTTATCTGATGAATTTGTTTCATGGGATGGTAGATCGTTAAGTAATCATTCCATGTGTCAAATGGGTGTCTCTCATTCAATTGTAAAGCATACCAAAAGCTTTATTGAATAGAGAATTATGATAAACAACATCAGAATAATAATTGTTTATTTTTAATCAATTAATATAGTAATAGTAACCATCAGATATGAAGCTGTCTAGGTATAGGTACTCAAATATATCTGAACACAACCATAATGGCAATTGTGTACATACGCGTGTTCAGATATTTTTGAGCACTTAAACAGCTCTGATGTATCCGATAGTGTCTGTCCATATTTTTTTTTCTAATAATTTACAAAGTAGCTATGCCTTCGAATTCTAACTAAGTGCAAAGAATACAACGTAAATATCATATGGACACGTTACCTTTATTACAGTATTAATTTACTGAACATAATTATTAACATTATAATAATAATAATAATATAGCCCTTTTATTCTGAATTCGCTACAATTTTAGTAAGTACATGTTGTTTTTGTTTTTTTTTTTATTAAATTGTCGCGTATTCTGCGTGCCTCATGGCATAGGCCTCCTCCGTGTATTAACATTATATGTATCTTATTATATCATTTATTTTTTCAGAAAATGGTATGATGAAACTACATGGTGTTTCTGCTTCCTTGACCACAGATGTAACGGCGCATCAATGACGTCACTATCAATGGCAATACCAATCCTATTCAGTGCCACACTATTGTTAGCCAGAGTACAATTATTTTGACATTCATTCATGAAAAAAATCTCATGGGAAAATGTGAATCTCTATTCTAATACTGTATATAGAATACCTCTACAAGTGTTATTAAAATAGATTTGAAATCTCTTGCTCTTTGTTTGAGCAAAATGCCAAGAGAGCCTGTAATTTTACAATTCAAATTTATAGATGTTTAAGCATAATTGTAGATAGATCATTTAAGTTGTCAGAAGGAAATTAGGCAATTGAGTCATGTTTTTGATGAAGAGAAGTGTAATAAAGAATGAGCATTCAAAAGTAGTCAACTCAACAGCCCTTTTATACAAAATGAATGATGTGCCTTCATTCCATTATCATGTAAGTAGTCTAAAAATATTCCGTCCTAAATGATGTGCATTTAATAATAATAATAATAATGTATTTATTTAGGCATTAATTGAACCCATACAATTAAATACAATTTCCTTTATGATGTCAATTTTTAAGTTTTTAAGTATATAATATACATAATTTATATTAACAATGATAGGGCTAAGCTACAAATAGGGTACCCAGGTAGCTCCATTGTTGGTTTGTCATTTTACTGAGTGAAACACTCTTGAGTTAGGAAAATAATTTCTACGGCAAATACATAAGCAACTTCTTTTCAATAAAGACTATACAAGATGACACAGCTGTTTACTTTCTTATCTTTTAGAAAGTGTACCCGAGCCCTTAAGCGGGTTTGAACGGTGTAGCGTTAACTATAATAATCCCAGAACTTTTAACCCAGGATTAAAGATTTAATTTTTAACATTCAAACGTGCAAGCGGCCCTCAGGAATCAACGTCAACCGATTTTGTATAGATTTTGAAGAATGCACGGGCCTGTATTTAAGTGGATGACGCCAGTCGGGTCTATCAAGTGCGTCATGAAAATGCCCTAAATTTCTCTAAATCAGTCCGTTGAAAACCTAAAGCCTCACGCATCGTGCTCTGAACGCGAACCATCCACCAACTACTGGCACTCCACTTGGCGTATTTATTCAAATATTTGCGTGAGTGAAGAGGATGCACTATATTGTTTCTAGCGTATGCGACGAAGATGCCAATAGGGCAACGCTACACGTAACGCCAAGTGGAGTGCCAATATCACATGCTCGGAATCACTCGATCTTTCTCGAGCACGCAAATCGCAGTTGTGTACCTATTATTTTAGTGTCAAAGTAAAGTAAAGATTGGTAGGTACAGTCAACGTCATAAATAAGTGATCATGTATGTACCTTGTCGCTTTCAGTCGTTAGGTACACAATTTCGTATGGCTTTTCAAACATGACGTTAAAGTGACAAGATACATAAATGATCACTTAATTTATGACGATGACCCTACATACGTGCTGACGACACTAACGAACTTTAGGTAGATACATTATAATAAAAAGCTTTTCATCTACAATTGCGTGATTCTGAGAAATGCTAATACCTACAGCCTACAGCCGGCCTCAATTGGCATTTTCGACTAAAATGTGCCAATGACTATTTCACTTTGACACCGTTGGATCTCAAACGTTTCACTTCATCCTTTTAATAGGTCTGTAGCCTGTCCACAAGAAGAACCATGTGGTTGTGGGTGTTGTTAGTTGTTATCTTCATTTGACCGAGAAGGCCGAAGAGTGAAATACCCAGAAAAAAGGGTCCGTCGAAAACCAAACTGACACACTGACCAAGCGCAACGACCTGTTGGCTTATTGTCTAACTCGCTCGCAATCGCCATCGTCTTCATTTTGACAGTTCATGTATGGGCTGACAATTGGCATCGGAATCAGCTAGCTGTCACATTCATACAAGAACTGTCAAAATGAACACGATGGCGATCGCGAGCGAGTTAGACAATAAGTCTACCGGTTGCAACCATGGCGTGTGCCATCCATAAGAATAAATAAGAACATAGTAGAACGGAAACTCCCGCTCCGGCCGGACTCAAGGTCACGATATTAGAGTACTCGCTAAGCGGGTTCTCATACTTCTCATACTCAGTCAGGCTGTCACCGCCGGAGTCACCGCACGCGCCTTTGGCTGTTTGCGCGTTCCGTACCTTCATATTGGAAACGCCGATCTTGGAAACAACGTATTACCTAATCTAATCTTACTAATATTATAAATGCGAAAGTATGGATGGATGGATGGATGTTTGTTTGTTACTCAATCACGCCAGAACGGCCCAACGGATCTGGATGAAATTTGGCACAGAGATAAAGAAAAGTCTGGAATAGCACATGCTACTTTTTATCCCGGAAAATTGCGTAGTTCCAGCGGGATAGCGTAAACGAATTCTTTGCAGATGAAGTCTCTGGCAACAGGTAGTGATTTATAAATCTCATATTTTGTAAAACTAGACTAAAATAGCGATTTCAAATTTCAAAGTAAATAAAAACGTATATTTTAGTGATATTATCTTTGTAAGTCTAAGTATATTTAACAGTAAGCAACCCTAGCAACACGCCTGGACGACAGAGGGGTGTAACGACGTGAAGGGGGAAGGTATATAAATGGCAGCGTTTTGAACGCGGTCAAAAGAGATTCCGTTCTACTCTGTTATTATTTATTCTTATGCGTGTGCTTCCTTTACAAGTAAGTAAACTGCAAAAGTAGCACGTATGCGCTGGTGACTATTTGGAACATGTTAAGCAAGAGCCGCGCGTCCATACAGTACATCCCATACACTGAGAAGCTCGGCGGCATTTCCTCGATCAATTTGAACATTCTCTTAGCTTTCTGCCTTAAAGCGCCTGGAAATATAAAATCAAGGGCACGGTTGGCGTACTTCTATTCTGTTGTGGCTGTCGTCGTGTTTCTACTAAGTTGGTAAGTGCCTAGCTATAGTTAAGTTACTTACCTTAAGCCGAATTTACATTATGAAACTAATTACGTGCAAATAGCATTAGGTACAATGCTCGGCCTATAAAACTAACGCTTCAAAAGTGATCAATCAAACGCCGCAGTGTACCTAATGCTAGTGGCACGAAATTAGTTGCATAATGTAAATTCCACTAATATTCTATTGATTTGAAATTTGGTAGACACATTTCTTGATTAAAAGCCGTGGTACAAGTGCCGGCACGTAAGTCTAGCGATGACCTTGTATGCACAGAAGTATAAAATACCTATGGTGTCTATGGGTGCGCAGATCCCCTCCACTTGACTCGTCATCGCTAGACTTACGTGCCGGCACGTATAGCCTAGTGGTTTGACCTGTGGCCGCCTGTGACCTCTCAAGTCAGGTCGTGGGTTCGAATCCCGGTCTCGCACCTCTGAGTTTTTCGAAATTTATGTGCGATATCTAATTTGAAATTTACCATGAGCTTTTCGGCAAGGAAAACATCGTGAGGAAACCTGCACATAACTGTGAAGTGAAGCAATTCAATGGTGTGTGTGAAGTTCCCGATCCGCACTGGGCCTGTTATTCTAAGAGGAGGCCTGTGCCCAGCAGTGAGAACGTACGTAGGTATATTATAGGCTGGAGATGATTCATTGAGTATCTAACTACACTCATATATATATAGTTATATAGAGTTGAGCGATTTTAAAATGGTGTCTTGGCTATGGTGATTATGGAATGCACAAATGTTGAATGTGCTGTTTGCCTCTTATTTTTAGATGGATAAATCTACTCAGCAAGCCGTATCGAAAATGCTATGTATTTTAAGACAGACGCAACTAGTAGGTACTTAGTTATGCGTCTACGCGTATACTGCAGATAATAAATAATGCCATAGTAAATACAGCTAATTCGATGAGCTCAGTTGAAGACGTTTTGACTATACCCGGCAGAGGCATGACTAATTGTTTCGTACCTAACTTACCACTTACCATCAACGTAACGCGATAGCACAAAGATCGTCAGTTTTTTAGTTTTTCTCACTTCCCGAAGGAAACTCTCGGCGCGTAAACAAATCCATAGCATCATGCTGATATTAATGATGGCCAGGTTGCCCAACTGCCCAAAATCAAGTAGCACTATGCGCTGAAATTAAAATGCAATTACTTAACATTCTTATGATATGATGCAATAGTTTTAAATAAGTATGCCTACCTACATAATTTTGCCTAGGGCATTCATAATTCATTAGGGTATTCATAATTTTAGAGACTTACAATATTTATTTGAGCTATCGTCTGCAGTACAAAAATTGCATACTGAAAGCCCACCGTCATCCACAATACAAATACAGCACAAAATAAAGCAATCTGCAAATAAAAAAAGGCCCTTTTTAGAAAGTTTTCAAAGGTCAGCTAAATTACTGAATTACGTGAAATGAACGGAACGTATAAAAGTCGAATGTGCTTGACATATATCGTTCTAATCCATGGGTGTTTCAGGCGGCACGAACTATAGGCTCGCCGTCGCCACCGAGGCAAACGCTCCGGGAAGGACTGCGTATTCGAAACATGTCGAGGCGACACGTCATCGATACAAGAGTGAGTGGGGCCTTACCATGACGTCCTAATTCCGACTCAGTTCAAGTTTCAGGGGCCTTACCATGACGTCCTTATTCCGACTCAGTTCAAGTTTTAGCTGTCACTTTTAGTATGAATCTGACAGCGAGCGGACCTAAACTGAAACGCGTTAAGACGTCATGGTAAGGCCCCAGCTGTCACTTTTAGTATGAATCTGACCTAAACTGAAACGCATTAAGAAGTCATGGTAAGGCCCCAGATCATTTAACTATGTTTGAATTTGACGGTAGCTAGTTTTATGTAATTATCTAATCAGGGATCTTAGTCTAAAAGGGCGACTCTGCTCCTTGCTGGGTGTAAAATATGTAACTGATAAACCGTATGTAGCTACCTAATGTTTAGAAAATAGTTAGTGCCCCACTGTCATCCACAGTGTCATACACTCGTGTAGATTAAATAAATAGTAAAAAACCTGAAATTACCTGAAATCTGTATTGACTGTAGAAGCAAGAAAATCCGTTTAAAATCTCTTTCATGTACAAGTCTGTGTCGCTGGACTCGAAGTCTCTCCGCTTACTTATCACGCATCGCTTGCTCAGGGTTCCTATGCCACCCGATCCGTGCTTAAAATGGTTCGTGATCATGGAGTTGACCACGCGTACTCGTGTGGTGAAAAACCAAATATGGCTGGAGCAGCAATACAGTTCAAATCCAAATGAAATAAAGGGCAACATTGTTGCTATCGAGTCAAGTAAACCTAACTGACTAACTAGTAACGAAGAAATTAAATGAATAACACCTGTAATTACTACCGTTCCTATTACTACCACAAGATTGAGTTTATAATGGAAACTGTAGATGGTATCATCGTTATGTATTTTCAATAATCTATCGATGTTCTGCATTCTGACATACAATTCAACATTTCCGTCGTTGTTGAAGAACCTAGTGTGCAGTGTGCTCACAATAAACGTAAAGTTTAGCGCAGTAAATACTAGTATGAATATTTGAGTCGTTTGAGGATCGCCAAAGGAGATGTTTGCATACGATTGAAAATATCTAACGCCGAAAAAAACTGATACAATGAATGAGATAATCGTGTAACACTTCTGAAGGACTGTGGGCGCGGTCACAGTACGGTCTGTAACGTCGACTCGGCACGATCCTAGTATTCTTTGTATAAAACGAAAAGGCGCGAAGATTTTAATGAAACCGTCGTCTAGAACGACCATGTTTTTATTTTCACAATCTATTAAAACCATTATTACGAGTTACTCGGAGCGAGTTTCGATTATTAATGATTTTGACTTACCTACCTACCTTAGAACTTTCTCGTAGGTTTCTTTAATTCATTAGACGTTTCTTTACATTGATAAAAAGACAACGTCATTAATAACACCCCCGTTTATGCATTATTTATGGGTAAGGGGTGATTAGGAGTGGAATTATAATTGAACAAATTCAAGTTCAGAAATATTTATTTCAATTTTAATAATTATATACGTACTTAATTAAGTAATAAATAGTTAGTCAAGGGAATAAATATATGCACGTCACCAAGACCTCAAAAATATCTATACCTACACTAATTATGGCCACAAACAATAAAGTCGGTAAAATATATTTGATATGACGGCTGTATCGATATTTATGCCCTCAACTGTACATACAAGCACTAACACTTCTAATGATAAATAGTTTATTAATCGCCCCTGCATGGACCTGTTTTGTTTGTATGCTAATTGTGCAGAAACTGCATTTTTTAATACCTAAAGATAATGTTCTGGTACCTACGATACGTTTGTTAGATTACATATACCGACAGATATCCATTTCTGGATATGGGTCTGCCATAAGGACGACCACAACGTTTTTAGCCATAGGTTGTATACTACCATGTTATATTTTATTTATTTATTTATTTTATACTACCATGTTACATGTACCTAAATAAATAAATTTGTATAATATGAACAAATAGGGGCATGCCACTATCTTGCAATTTGTTCTACAAAGTAACCGTCCAGCTTGAGGAATCTTCGTGTATTCGTGAGTGGAACTAGGTTGCGAACTGTAACAACTTGCTGCGGCGATGAGGAGAGAGACTCAGCCAAAGAAGGAGTAAGGAAGTGAAAGCATCGATTTTGCTCTCTACAAGAAAGCGAACTGCAGAAGTATAACGTATGTGCTGGTGACTATTTGAAACATGTTGAGTAAGAGCCGCGCATCAATACGCCACATCCCATACACTGAGAAGATGGGCGGGGTCTCGTCGATCATTTTGAACATTCTCTTAGCTTTCTGCCTTAGAGGTCCTGGAAAAACAACGACACATTTGAAACCAAAAATACCGTTTAGCACTCCGGGGGTGCCGGCAGAAGTGAAAACCACCCGCACACTCGCGAAAAAGAAAAAAATACACGAGATTTGAACTGCGGTGACCTGAGAGACACACTCTTTTCCACACCTTATACCACTAGGCCAAACGCACGTACGTTAAAGTGACAAAATCAACGTACACTTTAAAAATCGAACGCGACTCTAGCTACATTCGTATTTCAAAATAAGCTCTTAGAGGATCCTGATATCCTGGTGTTTAAACTATCCCTTCGTCTTACGCCTGACGCGAGTTTAACATTTTTTACCCATCCCAAAAAGCGCTCAACGCCGCTAAAGAAGTATTCAATTCATTAAATTAAAGCCTGGAAACAATTTGCATGATGAAACAAGATAATTTTTACCTTCTATGTACCGTGACAGAACAATAATTGACAGTTTTTTTGTATCTTTAACTTCTCGGAGAAAAGCCTCGATGCGCACACAAATCCATATCAGCATATTCACATTTGTGTAACCCAATGTGCCCATGTAAACAAAATCGAGTATAAGGACGCGCTGGAAATAAAATGCCGTATATTAATGCTCTTAGTAGTGGCACTGGTCATACCTGCCTGATTCAAGCAACAGTACAATTTTATTATCGTGCAAGAACTTCCCCGCAATTTCCTGGGAAATATTACTATGTAAATCTACTTGAAGCTACGTTATCTATTGGAAGAATAATTTTTAGAATCGCATCAGCTCTTCCAGCGATTCACTCTACATAGAGACAAACAAAAAGTATTTAAAACAAATTATAATAAATAAACATCATCATCATCATCTCCAGCCTATATACGTCCCACTGTTGGGCACAGGCCTCCTCTCAGAATGAGAGGGCTTGGGCTATAGTTCCCACACGGGCCCAGTGCGGATTGGGAACTTCACACACACCATTGAATTGCTTCGCAGTTGTGTGCAGGTTTCCTCACGATGTTTTTCCTTCACCGAAAAGCTCATGGTAAATTTCAAATGAGATATCGCACATAAATTCCGAAAAACTCAGAGGTGCGAGCCCGGGATTCGAACCCACGACCCTCTGCTTGAGAGGCCACAGGTCAAACCACTAGGCTACCACAGACTTGATTAAATAAACATACCTGATTTATATTCTGGGTTCTTTGCAGTAGAAGAATAACGTACTGAAAACTTACTATCATCCAAGTAATAAATATCGAGCAAAATTGGAAAATCTGCAAAAAGTTCATAAGTATTTTAACTTTCTTTTCGTGGAAATATTTTCTTGCAAAATGTTAGACACCTACAGCATAAGTAAAACAATCACCTGAAACCTATATTGATCGTGGAAGCAAGAAAATCCGTTTAAAATCTCTTTCATGTTCAAGTCTGTGTCGCTGGACTCGAAGTCTCTCCGTTTACTTATCACGCATTGCTCGCTCAGGGTGCCTATGCCACCCGATCCGTGCTTAAAATGGTTCGTGATCATGGAGTTGACCACGCGTACTCGTGTGGTGAAAAACCAAATATGGCTGGAGCAACAAGACATTTCAAATACAAATGAATAAAAAGGCAACATAGATCCTATTTGTATTATAACTCCAAACTGATTCTCCGTCAGTAGAATAAATATAGTGAATTGAATACTGTATGTTATTATCAATCCTAAAACCACTATCACATTGTGTTTGTAGTGGTAGCTATGGATGGTCCGTTTTCCATGCAGCTTTAAAATATTGTCAATTTTCTGCATGATGTAGTAGAGTTTCACATTTCCTTCATTATTGATGAATGTAGCGTGAAATATACATACGCCGAATGCTACGTTAAGTGTAGTTATTCCGATTATAAATATGTAGAATATGTCAGGGTCACTGTAGAATTCTGAGTATGATTTTACGAATGTGATGCCAAAATAAAGCGATGTAGTCAAACAGATGAACGAGTAACATTTCTGTACAATGGTGGGTCTTGTCACAATACCACCTCTCACGTTCACTCGACACGATCCCAGTAGTTTTTGAAAAAAACGAAAAGGCGCGAAGATTTTAATAAAACCATCGCTATAAATTAAGACTTCTTCTGATTCTGAGCGATTCTCTATCATATTGATACGTTTTTCACAAGCCATATTTAAAAGCCATCTCGAGATTACAAATTTCTTCAAGACATTGGTCTTGTTGCGAAATACGCTTCGGTGCCTTCGATTCTTGATGATACTATTCTACTGAGTAAAGTAAATGTTTGCCGTTTAAAGGCATTTTTGTTAGGTAAATAAGTAATACTAATAATTTTAAACTGCTAGTAATTTTTTAGAGTGAATTCCGTCATTTGTTTAATGGGCTAGTTAAACACGTGACGGCAGAAATATGCTTTTATTTTAATGTGTGCGTCTAATTTTAAATGATAACAAACCAGAGTATTTTGAAAAGGCTTTTTTCAAATATTTTTTTTACAGGGAGGCCAAATTGAACCATCAAAATTGAGCAAGAATACAGTTATAATAATTTGAACCCACTGCAGCTCGCCTCCTCCCTGAATGCAGAATTAATAATTATTGCTAGGTAGGTATTTCGTGCGCAACGTTGTTGCAAATTCTAGGAAAATGCCACGCGGTGTGATAAAATTTCGGGTTGAATTCGGAGTAGGTACCTACCAGGAGAGTAAAAGAAGAAAATTACAGCTCTTAATAATTTTGCTAACTAGTAAAAAAAATCATTCTAGGTAGCGGTAATTTTACAGATTTGGGTATCCTCCGAGTGGTAGTATATTCAATGACTATACAATACTACACCGCGTTTGAAAATGAATCCGGAATACCTACTACAGTAGTAGGTGGATTAGTGTAGTTTGACTGCGATCACTCCAGTCCAGTAAAATGATGTGATCGTCAATTTTTCTGTAGGTAGACATGTACATCGGTCGATGTTCAAAGTCAGGCGTCAGAGTTAGACGTTATGTATGATTTATTTTTGAAAGAAACATTAAGATACGTATCTACCATGAAAAACCTTGAACAAAGAAGTGTTCATTCAAACTAATAACCCAACCAATTACAAAAATATTCCAGAATAATTCTAAAAGTACACCTTTTACCTATAAATTTCTATTAAAAAATTCTGTAACAAAAAATTGTAAAATCAATTAACTATGGTACTTTCTTGTGAACGAAACTTAGAAACGAGTAGCGATAAAGCTTAATTTTCACAAAAAAAAATCGTTTATAATTTTTTTGTGAAAATCAAGCTTTATCCAGCAATAGTTATATTAGGTACTTTTTTTAGTCCAAATAGGCACTAGAATCTTTGTTAGTCGCATAACTCGTGCCCACGGTGTGGAAACGATTGGGTTCGGCGTTAAAATCCTTGTCCAGCAGTCTTTAAAGAAACGCAAAACTTGAACACTAGCATTTTATTGCGAAAACATCTTAGTTTTTACATAATAGCGAACTGCAAAAGTGTCACCAACCAGCTAGTTAATATATTGATAATTTTCAGCAAAAATTGACCATCCTGGATCCACATTCCGTACACAGAAAACGTTACAGGTGTGTGATCTATCAAGTCGATCATGTTTTTCGCTTTTTGCCTTAAATTATCTGAAACAGATTACACTTAAGCACCTATGTGCCTTAGAGTTGAAAAGATGCCCACACGCATCAAGCAAGTTTCGATAATACAAAAAAACATACCGCAAGACGGAAAGAATTAAAATGGTGTACTTAAGTATGCTCTACATAAGACACTAAGGTCCTACCTAATTGAAAAATATCTCTGTACCTACCTAATGTGAAACGTGCGGTAAATACCGCAAATAAACGGCGCAGTGTACGTAAAAAGATCCCTGCAATATATTTATATACTAGATGAAAACCCGGCTTCGCTCGGGTGAAATTTGAATCATAATACACTTGTAGAACAAAGTAGTCTCTGCCTACCCCTGTGGGAAAGAGGCGTGACGATATGTATGTATGTATGTATACACTTGTAGGTACAAAATGTAGGTAGAATGTGTAGCCATTATTTCGAATCACTGATTATTATTTTAATACAAAAATAGGTAGGTAAGTGATAGCATTCACAATAACTGAAATTATCTGCAAGAATATATCCGTGCATGGCGTGAACAACTTGATAAGTCCAAAATGGCAATTTGGCAGGGCGGCCATTTTAAAGTTTGAAACATTCTCCGAAATCCGTTTTTATTTTGAATTGGGAATGCATGATTATTTTTAAAGTGTGTTTGGTGATTTTTCTATTGATACGAATAACCATCCTTAGCTACGGAAAAAGTTTCAGATTTGACGACCGGATAGTCTAGTGGTTAATGACCCTGACTATGAAGCTAGAGGTCCCGGGTTCGAATCCCGGTAGGGGCAGACATTTGTATGATGAATACGAATGTTTGTGCCCGAGTCATGGATGTTGTATGTATTTAATCATGTATTTATCTAAATTATATAAGTATGTTTATCCGTTGCTTGGTACCCATAGAACAAAGCTTTGCTTAGTTGGGGACTGGGTCAGTTGGTGTAATTTGTCCCATGATATTTATTTGTTTATTATTATTTATTTTTCCGTCGAGCCATGTGTATTTTATAAAAATAAAAACATTTAAAAACTCGGTCACTCGGCGGCCTCTATACGGCTGATAAGCACTACGCCAATGACATATCATTTTTTTTTAAATTGCTGCTTGAATCTGTGGTAAACGATGACATTTGTAGCTAAAAGAAGCAACGGCTAAGTGGCGCCGCCTGTAGATTGTTTGTGTTATACATGGGGAATTGACATTGTTCATTTTTTTTGTATGCTCCAATCCGAAAACCATTTGGAGGAAAACCATCAAATAACCGATTTATCTTGTCCGATTTCAAAAATACTTTACGGTTGCAGATATTTTTATAAAAGTATGTAGTAAGTTTTGACCTTTGTTTGATCTAACGACCGGGTTTTATGTAAGAATCGGGCATTGAATGTTTGCCGCAAAAATGGATAAAAAAAGTTTAGCTACGGTATCTGTCACGCTATCACTGTCACATCTGCATCATAACATTACATTCTGACTTAACCTACAAACATTAGAAATAAAAGCAAATTCAAAGTATAAAACTGTAACAAACAATGGATATTTATAAAAAAATGTTTTCTGCCGGGATGCAACAATGACTCGAACTATAGCCCCAACAAATTCATTGTGAAAATCAGAGGTTTGCAGAAGAAATGGTGTACGCAAGCTAATGTGGAATATTTCAAAGTTTACACGATGCATTGTTGCGAAGACCATTTTAATGTAAGTAGAAGTCAGGAAAGATGTGCAGGGGTGAAACGAAAAAGCAAAAACAGCACGGAAAACAATAACAACACCAACGAACGGAAATAATTTCGAACACGCGAACATTGTTGACATTAAACGTGAGTTTGCCGTTAAATTCACACACATCTACAGATCTATGACGTTGACATATAGACAAAACCTTTTTTTTATATTTCTGTACGAAGGCGATTGGGATCCTGCCAAAATTAACAAATTATCAAACAGCGAAAAATATTTATTATTAATAAACAAAGATACGTAGAAGCATAACATTCAAGTTAGTTTCTTAAAAAAGTCCATTCTATCAAATAAAGGTGTTAAAAGCACAGCGTAAAAAAAATGAACAATGCCAATTTCAATAAAAATTACCATAGTGGTTTAGTAACACGAACAATCTACAGACGGCGCCACTTAGCCGTTGCTTCTTTTAGCTACAAATGTCATCGTGTAGTACAAATTCAAGCAGTTTTTTTTTAAATTTGACATGCATTGGCGTACTGCTTAACTGCCGTATAAGGGCCGCCGAGTAATGATGTAACGAATATTCGCATTCGCATTCGCATTCACGAATATTCGCAATTTCGCATATTTATGGCATATTCGCATTCGCATTCGCAAAATTACTGCGAATGTTATGCGAATATTAAAAAAAAATTGAGGGTATCTGTAGAGTAGTTGTTTAATTATATAATTTTCGCCGCCCGGTAAGGAAGATAGCCCTATTGGCTTGGCGCTAAATTAAATAGCCCATCTGGCAACATAGAGTGGAATGACATTTCAATCAGATGCGTTCGTTCGTCTCAACTCGGCTATTCTAGGATCAAAAAACCAAACGGAACGTACTTCGTTTGTACGGGACTGCCACCAAAGTCACCAAGCCATAGACAAATGGTGCCAAATTTTAACAAAAACTGAATATTCGCATTCGCATTTGCATTCGCGAATGTCGAAAATATGACATTCGTTACATCATACCGCCGAGTGACTGAATAAAATATTTTTATTTTTATAAAATATGTGGCTCGACAGAAAAAAAATCTGAAACTTTTTTCCGTAGCTGAGAATGGTTATTCCTATCAAAAGAAAAATCACCAAGCACTTTTAAAATAATCATCCATTCCCAATTATTCAATTTTTTCCATGGTTATGTTGGCCAATCTCAGGTTTAAGAAAAATCACACGGCGTATGTGCGCTAGCATGAAACGGAACGTTTGTCATCCTCCGGTGTCAGTTTCGTTCGCTAGTCTGTGGTGTCCAATATGGCGACTGCGATTTGTCCATCAGCACCGTTAGAATTTTACAAAATACTCGACAATCCGAATTTTGCGGATACATGTTGTCGACTCGAAATTTTTATTTTTTCACGTTCTATCATTCAGGCAACGTTTCGATCGAGTCTACCGTAACCGGTCACGAAATTATTAATATAGAAGTATGAAATTTCCGGGATTTTTCAGGACTTCACTATTTTTGAAACGGGTCATATAAATAGAGGTCGTCAATGCTTGCAGGGTTCTTTTTACGCGCACTGCGCTGTTTATTTGCGTTAGCATTGGCAGGGGGACCGATTTTTGAAAGCACTTCGAGTGATTCGACTCGAAAGTGGAAAAAATATATTATGTGCCTAATTGCTACAATACTACAGTTCAAATTAAATTTTCGACTAGTTGACTTTACATATTAATTACAGCTATAATTTTCGTCTAAGCTAAGTACCTGCTCTTATTTTAAGTTCAACACAATTTTTTACCACTTTTTAGCGGTTTATTTTCACATAGGGCAGGTGCCCCGCTCCGATTCTGGCCATGGGGCATGGTTCGATTTTGACAATTCTCAAAACTTTAAGTTGAGTTTACTAGGGTATTAGACAACTTGACAAATCTATGGTCTTAAAGTGCCCAGGGGCCTTACCATGACGTCCTAATTCCGACGCAGTTCAAGTTTTAGTTGTCACTTTTAGTATGAATCTGACAGCGAGCGAACTTAAACTGAAACGCATTAAGACGTCATGGTACGGCTCCAGAACGGGGAACCGGGCCTACGTATGTTTTTTTAAATCTGGCCACTGGACTCTATGCTCATTTAGTGCAGGAGAAGTTTGATGTTGATAAATAAAATAAAAAAACATATTTTTACGGCTCTATTTTTATCATTTCACAAGTATTAATTAGATTTGCTTACCATTGGTGTACCGTGACATGACAAAAATTGAAAGCTTTTTGCTTTTTTTTACTTCCCGCGAAAATGATTCGCTGCGGAAGCACGTTACCAAAAGTAGTAATGCTAGGATGAGATCAACAGCGAGCAGTTGCATGAAATCTAACAGCACGAGACGCTGAAATAAGGAATAATAATTAACTATCAATAGGCATCACAATCTTTTGGACTGTCAAGTTCACAAGCAATATTAACACGCAAGAAATCAAATTACCAAAGTAATATTTCTTTGCATTGCGAGAAGTCCATACTCGAACATAAACAACGTCCAAGCAACTTTTAGTGAGCATAACAGTAAAATCTGAAAAACAATCTCCGTAGGAGCAATCGTTTAAACTCGTACAATTCATGGTACCTAAGTACCATTTAAGACGTTGCAAACAAATGTGTTATTATAATATTATGTAAACAAAGGTAGGTACCTGAAAATTATATTGCTCTTGAAAATACAAATATGCTTGAAATATATATTTCATTTGAACGTCGGTATCGCTTGACTCAAAATCCGACCATTCAGCAGCAATGTCTTCAAAAATTCTGCTTAATTTGGACTGTTTACTCAGATTTGTTACTGTTAGCTTAAAGTGGTTGATCATAATGGAATTTATTAGACGCACTCGGTTGTCAAAAAGTGCTATGTAGCTTGAGCAACAACTTAGTTCAAACACGAATGTCGAGAAAGCCCAGAGCGGGCCGAGGAGTTCATAAAATTTATAACTGTCTCGGGTCCACAAAATACTGCCTAGCCCTGTAGTAACAACAACTGACCCCAATACCACTGTTATTACCTGATTGCCTTTAAAGTGCAAACTGTTAATCCTATTATGATTAAGTTTCATAACACGATCTATTTCTTGCATTTTGATCATTAGTTTGACATTACTTTCGTTGTTAATGAATCGCGTGTGCATAACGTTGATAATGAATACTGAAATAAGTACTGAAATACCGCCGATCCAGAAAAGTATAATTTGACGATCGACAAAAGATCTATTTTCAAAATTCTGCAAGAATTTAAAAGTTGCAAATATAATGTAAATTAAACTGATTATTGTGTAGAATTTTTGAAAGACAGAGGGCGCTGTTACGAATCGGTCTCTAACGTCGACGCGACAAGACCCCAATATCTTCTGCAATATTCGGTACGGTGTGAATACTTTAACGTAATCTTCGTCCAAGATGTCCGGCGAAAGGTACTCTTGTACATTTAAATGGACCACTTTATTTTCCTTTTTACCTTTCATTAGGTTCATGATTGTTGTTTTGTTTTACGGAGATTTCTCAAATAAACTGTGTACTTTAAAGCGTCTTTACAATATTCAGTTATCTTCGTAATGTAAGAATCATCTGCTGTTTAGTAGTAATTTAGATACTGCGATTAAAATGTAATTTAGTTAAAGTGTTGATTGATGGTTCTTATCAAAGGAATGGCAATAATGACTACTTTTACTAAGTAAGTAATGAATTGATGTTAATAACTTCAGTCACTATAGATAATGACTTGTGTGTGTTTTATAGCTTCGTAGGTAGGTATACGAGCAACTACCTAGTGAAGCCTCTTACGTCCCGCAAAATTTAGAATGAGTTCAACATTTTGAGGATAACTGCATGCATTTATTTTTCAGTCTTTTACATTACAGCCTCGTGGCAGAAACCCCCTAACGAGTTAAAGATTGCCATTTCATTCGGTCTTGAACTATCTAATGCGAACCAAATAAACCATCGGTAGCATTTAGTTAGTTAGGTATCACTATTAACTACTACATAGTATAAAACAAAGTCGCTTTCCTGTCTGTCTGCCCCTACCCATGTATGCTTAGATGTTTAAAACTACGCAATGGATTTTGATGCGGGTTTTTTTTATAGATAGAGCGATTCAAGAGGAAAGTTTTATATGTATGATTCTACTAAAAAGAAGACGGGCAGAAACTAGTAATGACTAAAAATAAAACAGTCAAGGACGAGTCCAATTCGCGCAATAAGCTCTCTCTTTGTATCGAATCGACCAATCCGATCAATTTAAAATTAGGTAGGTATAGACATGCATTTTGAGTATCTAGGTATGTATAGCTACCTAACCTACAATATATTTCTATTTAATCAGTCTAGTAGATTCAGAACCAATTTGCTGTGACAGACGGACAGCCAGAAAATTGATCCTTTTTAAGGGTTCCTTTTTGACTCGGACGGAGGTACGGAGCCCTAAAAACAAAAGTACCTACTTACTTACATAATTAGGTAAACTTAGTGAGTCATTTAATTTCTAAACGACACTGAAAATTAGAACACATAGAAAAATCCGAAAAGTAAAGCTATGGCCGGGAATCGGACCCGGGTCCTCGTCATTCCGTGACGCGTGCTATACCCCTACACCACCCATAGCAGGTGAGTAAGCCAGGGATGTTAGACGACCACTCAGAAATCCTTGTGCCGAGCTGGCTGAAAGCTGGTATCGAGAACGAAAAACTAGTACCCCTATGCTCCACTGCGGCGCTTTTATAAACTATGTTGGAAATTGCATCCTAGTGAAAAAATTTAATATTTTGATTTCGTGTACCGTTAATAGAGTGCAGTAATTATCGGACGCATCGAAGAAATATCACTTTAAACCTTTCTTTTTGATATTATATTGCATTTCGGATATAAAATGTAAAATATATCGAGAAAAATAAATAAATAATTCACAACGAAGATTTTTATCGGAAACGAGGGTTCGCTCACTTAACAATTTGTTGGTTTTCTGTATTATCTGTGTATTTTTGTCAGTCAACGGCCAATCTTGGTATTTTTGCATACAAGGACCGAGTAGTCTTGGTACATGGTACGTGACACTAAAAACTGGTATGTTTACCAGCAAGTTGGTACGTCTGACATCCCTGGAGTAAGCGTTCGAATTTTTCTATCTATTACTAACTGTCACGTGACCTTGTTACTATGCGATTATTTGTCGCGAAGCGTCATCTATTTGAATGATGTGTCTGTACGACACAATTACAAACTCCCGTGGAACATCTACTGCTCACCAGGGACGAGAGATGGCGCTGTTTTTCAAATGATAGGAAATATCAAATGAATCAAGAAATTTTTATTTCTTAATTTTTATGTTTACTTTTACGGTTTTACCGTTAGAAATTTAATTTCTAAACGACACTGAAAATTAGAACACATAGAAAAATTCGAAAAGTAAAGCTATGGCCGGGAATCGAACCCGGGTCCTCGTCATTCCGTGACGCGTGCTATACCCCTACACCACCCATAGCAGGTGAGTAAGCGTTCGAATTTTTCTATCTATTACTAACTGTCACGTGACCTTGTTACTATGCGATTATTTGTCGCGAAGCGTCATCTATTTGAATGATGTGTCTGTACGACACAATTACAAACTCCCGTGGAACATCTACTGCTCACCAGGGACGAGAGATGGCGCTGTTTTTCAAATGATAGGAAATATCAAATGAATCAAGAATTTTTTATTTCTTAATTTTTATGTTTACTTTTACGGTTTTACAGTTAGAAATTTAATTTCTAAACGACACCGGTTTTACAGAAATAAAAATTTCTTGATTCATTTGATATTTTTTAGTGAGTCATTTTTAAGGCAATTTGTAAAGAACACAATTAGAGGTTAGCAAAATTTTATTTCACACAAAAAAACTCCTCCCTTAGGTACTAGGTACTACACAACGCAATAGACTTATAGAAGTTGTATATGTAATGTCGCAGGGATATGATAAAAACAGGAATTTGACCAAACGCCTCAGTGAAATAATGAACTTCCAGCACTTGTTACCTAAGTGATATGATGAAATCACTAGACAATATTTCTCTAAAACAGCTCAGGGATTTGATTAACTTTTTAAGTAGGCAAGGGAAATGAAGAAATCCATAAGCCAAGCCATTGCTATCATTCTTTCATTTCCCTGAAACGGCTTAGAGACTTGATCAAATCACTGAATTCTGTACGTACCTTACCTAATTATTTTTTCATCTCTCATACTCTGAAAGTAGGTCATTGATTATCTGGATATAGGGTTGAAAGTGACTCATCGCGACCCTTGGGTTGAAAGTATTTTTTTTTTCTAGCTAATCCAAATGAGGTACATAGCAATGGAAATACGTATACAGCCATGTAATCCGTTAAAAAATAATAATCTATACTAATAGTTCCTTTTTAATTGTAAAAGGCAAAATAATCTTAAAATAACATTCCCGCTACATATAAGTTTATGCAAGCGTATACAACAAGAATTAGTAGAAATTATTACGTTCGGTAATTTCTTTAGCTTGAAATATTTAAGTCGACAATTAATTGATAGCGACCTCCGTGTCTGCAAGTTTAAAAAAAAACTAGCCGGCCGCCATTGGTGCGCAGAAGAAATGCGCAATGCGCGCAAATCGCGCAATAGAAAAAAGAGCGGGAAGAGAATGACAAACGTAACAAATATTAAATGCGACCATGCGACGTTAGTGAAATTTAAATTTCCTCATATTCAAAATGAAAAGTAGAGTGTTCAACTCGGATGAAATTACCCATTTCACCCTCGAACTATTGGCACCCTCACTTCGTTCGGGTGCCAGAAATATCTCAGGTGAAATGCGTATATTTCAACCCTAGTTTATCAATCTACTATAACATCTACCGAGAGTTCATTTCCCTGACGGATTAGATCAAATTACTGTTTTTGTCATATCCCTGCAACATATCGATAACTACTTTTATTGTGCTACCCTTAGAAAATAAGACATAGCTAACTACGTAGGTCAACTTTTTCACACGCAGTTACAAATAAGAAAATTGCAGAATTGTTACTATAAAGCTAGTCGATATATATAATAGTTTGAATAAGAGCCGTGCATTCATGTCAAACACCCCATACACCGAAAAGCGCGGCGGCCGGTCTTCGATCAATTTCCATATATTCTTGGCTTTCTCTCTTAAAGACCCTGAAACAAAGTACAAAGTCAAAGTCAAAGTCAAAAGTTTATTTTGCAAATAGGCCGCCGAGGGCTCTTTTACATGTCTTTTTTTGAATCTACCAGCGCATTCGGAAAGACCATCATTGCCAAGAAGAATGCGCCGCAAGAAACTTGGCAGAAAGTCATTTTTTCAAAATAAAATAGATTTACAATAGTACTTAAATTCTACTTAACTTACCTAATACAATTAATACATTTTATAAAAGGGATGTAAAAGCTCCCTAAGTTAAGACCGTACCTTAAATTACATTGGTCTATAGTAGAGATGTATAAAGTCTCTACTGGTCAAAGCGAAACAAAATATGCGATAATGATAAGAAAGAGAAAGCAAAAAGTGAATAAAAATAATCTAAGTTCAGTGGAGGTGTAAAACGCCTCCACCGTCAAATAAGTTAATTGGAGATATCTCCAATGTCGATGAGAAAAAGAGCAAAAAAAAATATATTATATATAATAAAAAATATGAAATATGCATTTCATGTCAAGTAAGTAACTGATAAGCTTTTGGATTCCGAAGGCAAGCTTACGTCTGCCGCCCCCAATGTTGGCTCACACGCGCTCATGTCATGCTCTGAAAGCAGAGCGGTACCGAGGGCATGTATCACTTCCGTCCCCACAGGCTTACAAGTGGAGTATAGCCAAAAAATAGTAGAAAATGGAAAGCACTAACATTTTTTAGTACAAATTTGCTACAACAACAAAATAGTAGTTTAAGTGACGTCACCGAAAGTCGGGTGGTCACTTAAACTACTATTTTGTTATTCTAAAAGAGTTATAAACTAAAAGTTACATAATTTATAATGCTACAATTATTATTATAACTTATTTACTATGTATTACAAAATTTTGCTAACACGGCCATACTGGCTTGTGATTCGTTCCCGACCCACAACCCGCATGGCTGGTCAGTGGGTATCGTCATACATTACGCTTCATTTAATACTTAAAAGTATATATAAATCTTAATATCTAACACGTGCAGTTCGTGCAGTTTTCACGAAGATTTGTTTGGACATTTGCCTACCAACGGACTTTTGGCCTTTCACGTGACGGAGACGGACGGCTTATTATTTAGCCCAGATTTTTTACAAAATTCATTTTTTTTAAGTTTTTAAGTTTAATTTGTTAACTTGGAAAGATTGACGCGTTGTTATTTCTTTTGTAATGTATTTAAAATGTCCGGACTTTTTTGGAACGTCCATTTTCTTGTCTGTTTGAACTTAAAGCTAAGCTAAAGACAATAATTGTTGTAAGTATACTATCTAATACGTATAAAATATAAAATTACTAACCATCAGAACAACGTGCCATGACACACACTGAAAGTCTTTTTGTTTCTTTTATTTCTCGATACAAATGTTCGGTACAGATACACAGCGCAAGCAATCCAGGGGTTAGAATCGATCCCAAAACGCTAGAATCTATAATATCCAGGAGAATAACGTGCTGAAATTTTCGTTTTATTTTAGTACAAACGTATTTTAATGAACAAATAAAAATACATCGCTACTTCGCTGCCACTAAAATAATGGTGATGACATAACGCCGGTAATAAGTGCGATGCTTCTAGGTGTAGGTACTTTAAGAACTAATTTTTATTCTGTGGTTTAGGTAAGTGATCTTACCATAGCATATTTTGTTAATTTTGATTTTTCCAAGTGTCTCCTACCGGCCGAATTAAAAGTTGGATCACGTCAAAAACTTACCACGCTTATGTTCTTTTGTAATACGAGTAAGAAATACTGGAAATTGGCAATAATCCATATAATAAATGCCAGAATGGTGAAGAACATCTGCGTAAAAAAATATGATATCACTCTACGTTGGTATACATGCAGGCTGATAGTATGCTCTCATTAGCGTAGCGTGTCAGTTCTTAACTAGGTTCATATTTCACCAGATCAGTTACTTTACTAGATTGACTATTAAGATCGTGCCCCAGTCACAGGTATATTCCTAGTAGGATAATTCAGTACCTCCTATCTAGGCATAATAATAATAATAAATACCTATTAGGGAACAATTCACACAAATTGACCTAGTCCCAAAGTAAGCGCTAGTAAGGCTTGTGTTATGGGGTACTAGACAACGATATTATACATACTTATATACAGAAATACATATTTATATAGATTGAAACATCCATAACTCAGGAACAAATATTCGTGCTCATCACACAAATATAATGCCCTTACCAGGATTCGAACCCAGGACGCTTGCTTCGCAGGCAGGGTCACTACCAACTAGGCCAACCGCGTCGTCAAGGCATACAACTACATACATTACAAATTCAAGCACCACATAATTTACCACTTGGTAGTCACCTGAAACTGATACTGCTCTTGAAATAAGGAAAATCCGGACAAAATTTCTTCTATATAAACATCTATTTCACTTGATTCGTAATCTTGCCATAAGGTCGCCATATTACTAAATGCTTCACTTTGTTCTCTCAAACTTATCTTACTTTTTTCCTTTTGAAAATGATTTGTGATAGCACAATTGATCAGGCGTACTCTATTTGTGAAGAACATTAGATGGGCGAGGTAGCTTTCTACCTCAATAAGATAAGTCATCAAACCCGTTCCCGGTCCCAACACGCCCATAACTGAAGCGAAGTCCCAAGTTAGAAAGATGGTCGCCAGATTCAAGTTAAAATAGATAAGCGCATACACCGCTAATACCTTTAGACTGCGTTGATATTGAATGCTATACATATTTTCGATACTATTTATTTTCATAATACGATCGATTTGTTGCATTTTGAGTACTAATTTCACATTTTTATCATTGCTTACAAAACGAACGTGTAGCAAGTTCAGTGAACATATCATACACAAAAAAGATACTCCGGTCATGTATACGGTGATCATGAATGGATCAGTAGCTCTCGTTAAAAAAAAATTCTGCACGTAGCCGACGGTAGTATATATCAACATCGCTACTAAGGCAAGCGTGTAACATTTCTGGATGGTGGTTGGCGCGGTAACGAATCGATCTCTCACGTCGACGCGACACGATCCCAGTATTTTTTGAACAAAGCGAATCGTCGCAAATGTCTTTACAAAGTTTTCGTCCAAAATATCCCGCGAGAGGTTTTCGAACAATTTTGAGTAATCCCGTTTATTATCGTGTTTGCTTTTAATAAGCACCATCTCCACAGCTTTCCTTTCGAGTATGTGTCTTTACTAATCTATGTCCGTAATTGGATTGTTGTAATATTTATGTAATTAGCCTTAGGTAAAAAGGCGAAGACTAATGATTTATAGTGAAATTCTAAACTACATTTTATAACGTCGATATCTATATAGTAACAAATAAAACGATCCATTAATTTATTTTATCAAGCTATTGAAGCATTTAAATATTGATGATAAAAACTTTCAGTAGGTACCTACCTAAATTACGTTTCTACGACATGTTGGTACCTAATTATTTTAATTAAGTATTTATTTCAAACCTAACGTTTTTAGGTTGAAAATTCGACTGTAAGCTTAAACATTAAATTGTTTCGTATTACGCCTAGGGTATAGGTACTATTCATATGTTTCGAAACCATATCATCCTTATAGATACTTACATGAGCTTGAGCTGTGAAAAAATTAACCCTCCGAGTCAACTTAAAAGACACAGTCATTAGAAAAGCTGTTTTCCATACAAATTGCCGACCTGGAGAAAGCCATAGCTTTCTCCAGGTCGGCATTAAAAAAAACCCTATAGGACCCTACCTATACCCCCCCTACCTATAACCCTATAGGGAAGGTACTTCCATTCAAGTTGTCCTAGAAATTTGAAATTTGGTAAGTACGAAGGTAGTTTTCAGCACAACTAATGAAATAAATTTAAGAATCTAGAGCAGAGGTTCCCAAACTCTTTGGTTCCATAGATCACTTTCAAAATTTTGCTGGATCCGGTGGACCCCCTGCAGCTACATTACCACTAATTTCTAAACTAAATCTCGAAAAAAAATTAAGATTAGCTCTATAATCTATGGAAACTTGCGTTGTTGCTGAGTTTCAACGATAAATTAACAGTTTTCGAAAAAATTGGTTAGAATTGATTGCTTGATAGGGTTAATTATTTGAAAATAAAGTCGACTAAACAAATTTTCAATTAAATTATATTTTTGTGCTGCGAGTGACTCCATCCTACTTTACTTTCTTGAAATCTACAATGACTCACAGCACAAGAACCAATCAATTCTCACAAATTTTATTCAATTTTCACGCACCCCCGCTTGCGATTGTGGACCCCCATTTTTGGTCACGCCCAACGTAGACCCCCGTCGAGTCTTCCGTGGACCCCTGGGGGTCCACCTGGACCACTTTGGGAACTACTGATCTAGAGAATAAGAAGCGGGTGGTAGGGCCTTGTGCAAGGTCCGTCCGGATCGCTACCACCATCTTACTCGCTAATCCTGCCGCTAAGCAGCAGTGCTTGCACTGCTGTGTTCCGGTGTGGAGAGAAAGACAGCCGGGGAAATTACGAGCACAAGAGGCATTTCATCTTAGCCCTCTAGGTTGGCAACACATCTGCGATCCCTCCGGAGTTGCGGGTGTCTATAGGCAGTGGTGATCACTTACCATCAGGTGACCCACTTGGTCGTTGGCCTTCCTATTCATATAAAAAAAAAGCTATTATTTTTACGTAGGTCTTTCAATGTAAATAACCAATATAAAATTACCTCCACTATGCCCACATTTCACTCAGGAGCAGGGCTCCGCTTACACTGGATGTTTTATTCATTTGCCGCATTTGTTTCTCAAGAACACGTTGAGATATAAACTGAAATTGATACCAAATACTGAGGCCCAACTAGTTTTAAAATTATCAGCTTGCAACTTGAGACCGCTGCCTACAGCGATTCAGCCCTGAAATTATCTGTTTTCTAAAAATGTAGGTAGATACAATTGCCTAACGTTTTCAAATTGTTGGTGTTAGTACCTACTTCTATATTGCTCGTAATCACAGTACGTGTTGACATTTTGGGAAAAATACACATTATAGGAAAACCGTCATTTTAAGTCTGAGCCGCCACCGCACCGTGGCAAAACCTTCCTCGGTAGCATTAGGTAGTTACCTAGAAAACCAAAATAGTCAAGGGATAGTTCGAATCGACATAACCGATTCAGTCGACACACGTGCACTTTGAACGTAAATTATAATAGATTTTGTAAAAGGTACCTAACTGTTTTCTGATTTGCCGTCAAAAGTAATAGGTACTATCCAAATTCAAACGAAATACAAAAACTCACATGTGTAACTAGTTACAACATTTCAATTTAACCGGCCTAGTAGGTTCCGTACAAATTTGGTGTGACAGACGAACAGCCAGACGATTGATCCTTTGAGGGTTCCGTTTTTGACTCGAACTTACGGAACTCTAAAAACAAAAATACTGTCTTTATTGTACATTATACTTATTATTATTATTAGTAAGCTCGTTTTATCACTAATTGTGTGAGCTGCTCAATTCGGAGCGATATTTACCTACTTGTAGTAGGTACTGCCTCGTTTCGACGGCTAATAATAAGAACACAATTCAAGGCAAGCATAATTTTATTTCACACAAAAACTTCTTACTGCTTATTACACAACGAAATATACTTATAGAAGATGTATATACTCGTAATGTCACAGGGATATGATAAAAACAGGAATTCAACCAAATGCCTTAAGTAGTGAAATTTGAACTACCAGCACTTGTTAGGTGATATCATGACAGCACTAGACTTGCTTAGTGAAAAGTTAAAATGAAGTTGCCATGAGTTCCTCGTCTTATCTTTTGTCTAAAACAGCTCAGGGATTTGATTATGTTCTTAGGTACCGTAAAGAAAATGAAGAAATCCATTCCGAGACTTGATCAAATTACTGAATTCTGTACGTACCTGGACCCCGTTTCATAAAGCTACACGTTACAATTTACAAGCGGAAGTCTCTATCTAACACACAGGGTCAGAAAGAGACTTCCGCTTGTAAATTATAGCTTTATGAAATAGGGCACTGGTCTTACTTAATTACTTTAACATCTGCCGAGAGTTCATCATTTCCCTGATGGATTAGATCAAATTCTTGTTTTTAACATATCCCTGCGACATATTGGTACTTTTATTGTGCTACCCTTACAGAATAAGACAAGTACACTTTTTCACACGCAGTTCAATAAATTATACACTTAAACTTGATCAAATCATTAGATGCAGTTACAAAAAAGAAAATTGCAGAATAGTTACCATAAAGCTAGTCGATATATAGAATATTTTCAACAAGAGCCGTGCATTCATGTCAAACACCCTATACACCGAAAAGCGCGGCGGCCTCTCTTCGATCATTTTCCATATATTCTTTGCTTTCTCTCTTATCGACCCTGAAACAAAGTACAATCAAAATTCTAAATAACCTAACCTAAAAATTTCATTTTAGATACAAGCTTTTTTTGCTGATTGTATTGCATTGCCATCCGTCCTAAAAAATGAACCAAATTTCAAGTCAATCGGGCCAACCGTTGAAGAGTTCCCTTCAGCAGAGACGGTCCTGGATGGAACACCCAGAATTCAACTACCTAGATTATTTTATTGTCATCTGACTTACACAAGTATGCAAAATTTCAGCTCAATCGGATGAAGATATCTGCTTCAAAATTGAGTCGCAAGATTCCACCCAGACAAACATACAAACATACGTTGCAAGTTTATACAAAGCTTGTAATAAGAATAAAAATAGTAGAAAATGGAAAGAACTAACATTTTTCGTACAAATTTGTTGCCGCATCATGCAATTTCAAGATTTGTCTGACTGAGCTTAACTCATACCTACTTTTGGCCTTTCTTCTGATGGCTTATTATTTAGTCCGGATTTTTTTTACATAGGTTAGGTACCATTAATTTTTTTTTAATTTTAAGTTACTTTATTTTGCTAAAATAAAACATTTGTACTTAGTAAGTATATATACTTAACATACAATACATACATAAATCACGTCATTATCGCTTACGGGGTAGACAGAGCCTTAAGTAACAAAACCTTAAGCCACTTTTAGCATGATTGTGGGCGTACAGGAATCAAACACGGAATGAACACGGGAAGGAGTCTAATACGTACATAACAAAAAATTACTAACCGTCAAAACAATGTGCCATGATACACACTGAAAGTCTTTTTGTTTCATTTGTATATACAAATGTTCGGCACAAATACACAGCGCAAGCAATCCAGGGGTTAGAATCGATCCCATAACGGCAGAATTTATAATATCCAGAACATCGCGCTGAAATTTTTGTTTTATATTAGTACAAACGTATTTTAATGAACATATAAAAATACATCGCTACTCCGCTACCAGTAGATCTTTTAAAATAATGGTGATGGCATAATGCCGGTAGGGTGATACCTACTTTTAAAGTTATTAGTGATTTAACCATAACATATTTTATATGTATTTCGTTTCTGTTGCCTTTTCCAAGTGTCCTACCGGCCGAATTAAAAGACGGATCACGTCGAAAACTTACCACGCTTATGTTCTTTTGCAATACGAGCAAGAAATACTGGAAATTGGCAATAATCCATATAATAAATGTCAGAATGGTGAAGAACATCTGCGTAAAAAAATATGATATCACTACAAGTTGAAAGTATAAGTTCTCTTAGACCATAGATGGACCGTTTAAGATCGACATAAAACAAATGTAAACGTTGTTAGCAACCATATGTACCCACTACTCATAAATTGATGGCGGGCGGCAGGAGTTTTAACTAAACTAAACTTATAAAAAACATTTAAGTAGGTAACTGAAAATAAGAAAAACAAGCACTGATACTCCGGCAATAGAATTTTCTCAGCAGGGGGGGGGGGGCAAAATATGTACCTATAAATAATAAATCACACAAAAAATTCAGAGTTCACTAGATCAGTTACATTACTAGATTGACTATTAGATCGAGCCCTTGTCATAGGTATATTCCTATTCCTAAGTAGGATAATTTGGTAGGTACCTATGCAGCTACCGATATAACTACAACACACATTCAAACACCACATAACACTTGTTAGTCACCTGAAACTGAAACTGCTCCCGAAATAAGGAAAATCCGGACAAAATTTCTTCTATATAAACATCCATTTCCCTTGATTCGTAATCTTGCCATAAGGTCGCCATATTACAAAATGCTTCGCTTTGTTCTCTCAAACTTATCTTCCCTTTTTCGTTTAGAAAATGATTTGTGATAGCACAATTGATCAGGCGTACTCTATTTGTGAAGAACATTAGATGGGCGAGGCAGCTTTCTACCTCAATAAGATAAGTCATCAAACCCGTTCCCGGTCCCAATACGCCCATAACTGAAGCGAAGTCCCAAGTTAGAAAGATGGTCGCCTGAACCAAGTTAAAATAGATAAGCGCATACACCGCTAATACCTTAAGGATGTGTTCGTATTGAATGCTATACATATTTTCGATACTATTTATTTTCAAAATACGATCGATTTGTTGCATTTTGAGTACTAGTTTTACATTTTTTTCGTTGTTTACGAAACGAACGTGAAGCAAGTTCAGTGAAGATATCATAAACAAAAAAGATATTCCGGTCATGTATATACTGATCATGAATGGATCGGTAGCTCTCGTTAAAAAAAAATTCTGCACGTAGTTGACGGAAGTACATATCAACATCGCTACTAAGGCAAGCGTGTAACATTTCTGGATGGTGGTTGGCGCGGTAACGAATCGGTCTCTCACGTCAACGCGACACGATCCCAATATCTTTTGAACAAAGCGAATCGTCGCAAATGTCTTTACAAAATTGTCGTCTAAAATATCCCGTGAGAGGTTTTCGAACAATTTCGAGCAATCCCGTTTATTCTCGTGCTTGCTTTTACCAAGAACCATCTTCACAACTTTCGTTTCGAGTCTTTACTATTCTAAGTCCGCAATTGGAATGTTGTAATTAGTTTTAGGTAAACAGGCGAAGACTAATGTTTTTTAGGTAAATTATAGACTACGTTTTATTACGTCAATATCTAGGTATTACTAGTAACAAATGAAACGATCCATCAATTTATTTTATTTAGCTATCGAAGCATTAATTAATGATCAAAGCTTTAAGCTAATTATGTTTCTACGACATAATTATTTGAGTTAAGTATTATTAATTGAAACGTAACGTTCTCTACTTAAATGTGTTAGGTATTTTATTTTATTGTTTACAAATAAGCTAGCTGAAGAATCGTAACAAGTAAACTGGTTACTAGACTAAACATTTTGAGAAAAAGACCCGCGTTCACGCAAAACATTCCGTAAACTGTAAAGAAGGGTGGCATGTCCTCGATTATCTTCAACATGTTCTTAGCTTTTTGTCTCAACGGTCCTGAAATAATTAGTATAAGTTGATTAAGCAAATCATTGAACTATGTAATAAGAACTTCAGTAATAGATTTAATAATTATTTACCTTCAAAGTACCGCGACATGACGATGACTGATAGTTTTTTTGTTTCTTTAACTTCATTGAACAAAAATTCGCTGTGGATACACAGTGCCAGTAGCAGACCGACTTTAATATATAGTAGAGTAAATATATGTAGAAAATCCAGAATCAAAAGTTGCTAGAAAGTAAATAATCTTTTAAGCTCCGTAAAATAGATGCTGAGAATGGCATAAAGTGAGCGTGTCATCGTGGACAAATACGGACACACACACACTTGAACTGTATTGTGGTTTGGCTATATTCATACTTTTGAAATGCTCTCTCACGGAATGGTAAGCTTTGGACAAAAACCGCGCTCAGTATAGGTATGCGTGCAACGTGCAAATTGGTTGTTGCGCTGGATCAATATTTTGTTTGACTCCCGCATCTCGCGCATAAGGGCTAGACGCGCCACATCATTTGCAGGCTGTGCACGAATGTTTTGGCGCTATTTAACTTTTTAGCGCGGAAAGACACTCAAAATGCCGTCAGAACTTTTGATTGGGCATGCCTGCTGGTTGGTAAGAAATCAAAAAGTAAATTTACCGTATCCTAACTCCACTTAAACCCGTGAGAGAACTCCTATTAGGTATATTATGTAAATAACGAAACTTCAAAGCGTTAGAATTAGTTGGCACTATCTATACTAAATTAAGGAGTTAAGAAGTATCTACTTAAGCATTTTTTTTCTCTAGAAAAGGATACCTAATAAGAAACTTACTAGGTTGATGTTCTTCTGCAGAGCTACAATGCAGTATTTAAAAGGTAGCGTAATCCAAAAAACAAACGATATGCAAAAGATTAACACCTGTAACGGGTAATATGCATTTTAGTGGGTTAAGAGTAAATTTTAATGCAGTACCTGCTATGAACAAAGCTGTAATCTTAAACTTCACCTGACACTGATACAGCTCTTGAAAGGAAGAAAACCCAGAAAAAATTTCTTCAATGTAAATATCAGTTTCACTGGACTCGAAGTCTTGCCATTCAGTAGCAATTTTCTTGAATTTTTTAAACTTATTGCTTTGCATATTAAGAGATATCGTTCCGAGTTCAGTTTGTAAATGATTTGTGATGATGAAATTAATCAGGCGCATGCGAGTGGCGAAAAATGTAACATGACTGCAGCAGCAAGCTGCCTCAATTGTAAATGTTATCACACTAGACATTGGTCCGAATAAGTGCGTAACATTAAATTGACCCCACGTAAACCATGTGGTTAATATATATAAGGCAATTTGGCATGTAATCAGTATCAGCACTGCCATGAGATTGCGTTTGTATTGCATGGTGTAGATACAATTTATCCTATTTAAATGCATAACGCGATCTATTGCCTGCATCTTGACATACAATTTCGCATTTCTTTCGTTATTTAAAAATCGAGAATGAAACACATTTAGGAAATTCATCACAGATGCTCCAATGATTCCACCTAAGAATAAAGTCTCCATAGATTGATCAGCAACAAATTTGCTGACAGAATATGTCTGTGAAAAGTTAACGGTCGAATACAATGTCAAAGATATGTAGAAAACAGTGTAAAACTTCTGAAAAATAGTAGGTGCAGTAACGACCGTGTCTTTCACGTCGACGCGGCATGAACCCAAGCACTTTTGTACAATTCGAAACGGTGCAGAGGTGTTTATAAAATTTTCGTCTAAACTATCATGTGGAATATATTCTAATGCTCTTAAGTGATCTAGTTTATATTTGTTCGAATTTCCAATTACAGCCATGATCGCCAAAAGTGCTTTTGTTTTCACAATAACGTCTATTCAAAACAGTCTACATAATTGTAATGTCTTGATTAACTAAAACCTTTCGTAAGTACTTATCTAATACCAGGAAAGGAAGGACATTAATTTTATGAGTTGGTAGGTTATTACACCGACAAAAAACACGATCATTACATTTATAATTGAGCTACGAATAGGTATATTAAGAAATTGTTAAAAGCGTGTACACGTGGCGGAACTACTACGAATGAAGCTTTAATTTGCAGTCATTCAACAATCTTAATTAACGGGGTTTCTATGCTTATAAGAAAGTAAATTGTAATATAATAACAAAAAGGTATGTTGTTATTTGAATGATATTGAGCAAGAGTCGTGCGTCTATGCGCCACATTCCATATACTGAAAAGTTCGGCGGCGTTTCCTCTATCATCTTCAGCATTCTCTTGGTTTTTTCTCGTAGCGGTCCTGAAATTAAGTATAATTATATTTATGACGTATCGTTTCATCAGAATTGACCAATTGGCAGAAAGGGGTAAAATTTAGGTTTGCTCTACTTTCCCTACTAAAAGGGTAAATCAAACTGTTTTCCTCCAATTTGTTCTAATTGGAAAATGACAGTTCAATTTGCTCTATTGATAAAACTCGTAGAGCAAACTGGACGAAAATGTCCAATTTGCTGTATTAGTAGATACAAATACATAGTAGAGCATAGTGGATAGATTCATTTTTCAGATCGAGCGGTCTTAAATAGGTATCGTTAAAAAATGGTAAAATCTGTTTTGTTTAAAATACGCGTAGAATAGTAGAAAAATTACAGGTCCATTTAGTGCCACCTATAAAATATAAATTCAGGTAGCAGTACCGAATTTCACCCATTTACATTAAGTAAATTGATTAGAAAATATAATTTGCTATTTGTACAAATTCTTCTAATACATGGTATTACCTACTTACCCTCAGTGCTACGCGACAAGACGTGAATGCACAGTTTTTTTGTGTTGTTAACTTCGCGAAAGAAAACTTCGTTGAGCACACACAGCACTAAAAGTAGAGCGGCAAAGATAAGTGAAAACGTACACAATTCCAAAAAATCGAGTAACAGCGCATACTGAAACGAAGAGAAATAAATTGTAACAACATGTGGATATTTAACAAAAACGATGGCTGAATGCAGCAGAATACTTTTTGTATATCACGCTAATAAGAGGAACAGAAATGCCATCGTTTGCATTTCCTTTAAGAATCAATGTCGCCACGTTTTGGGTCCTCCTGTTCAATATGCGTACTATGGTACACGCGTTTGTTTTGTGTTTTTATAAGGTTTTACTAAATGACGGCAGGTACCTCTAAATTACCTAGGTACCCATTTTTAAATTATAAACTACGTTACATATTGAGCTGGGAAAAAAAAAATGTCGTTTTAGACATAAGTAGGCTACTTAGGCACATGCGGCTTGTTTTTTAGCTCGCGCGAAATTTTTATTCCTCATATTATTTTACCTATTTTATTTTCTGACGAACTAAATCTCTCTCATACAAAATTATAAGATGTAGTAATAGTGGTAGTAAATGGTAGTTCTGTGGTACCTATACCTTCTTTTTTTCACATCTTCTCAAAAATGTATGCATTAAGAAAATGTGAAGAACCTACGTACCTACCTTGGCAGTGCCGCTCTTCATGGCAAGAATTCCAAATTCAAAAGTAAACAAAATCCAAGCAACTAATGCGCTGCACAACCAAAATATCTGAAAGCCAACATTCGTTTAAAAGTAGCAATAGGTACTTAGTGAAAATATAATAGGTAATAATCTACTTTCAGCTAATGAGTCTTAAAATATAAAGGAATTCACCTGAAATTTATGTTGATCTCTGAAAACAGTGAATCCGTAAAACAGGTCTTTCAAATAAACATCCGTATCACTTGAAGCAAAATTTTCCCGCTCGGTATTTTGCGATTTGCATTGTGTACACTGGAAGTTGATGTTTTCTTTTCCAAAATATTTCATCATAATGGAGTTTACAACACGTATTCTAACTATGAAATATATTACACAGCTACAGCAAGAAAATAGTTCAGTTAGAAATGTCTGTAACGTCCAAGATAGTCCGATGATCTCCGTAAATCCAAGCTCACCATCTGATGACAATATAAGTGACAAAATCAGAATGATTGAACTAACAGCGCTCAAAATCATAGTCATGGTGAGATTGAAATTGTAGTGCCTGATATGAATGCTCTTGTTCTTGTTTATTTTCATAAGACGGTCTATTTCTTGAAATTTATTTATGAGTTTAACGTTTCCTTCTTTATTGAAAAATCGAGCATGTATCATGTGCATCGAAAATACAATAATAATGCCACTCATGGCGCCCACAGACAAGTTGGCAATTTTAATGTCAGTGGTAGAAAACTTCCGGTAGTAAACTTGTGTCAACCGGATGACTGAAGTTATTGTTCCTGCCAGACAGATGATTGTGTAGCATTTTTGAAAAATGGTGGGCGCGGTAACGAATCTTTCGCTAACGTGTACGCGGCAAGATCCCAAAAATGTTTGCACAACACGAATCGGTTGAAACACTTTAACGAAACTTTCGTCCAATATATCGTTGGATAAAAATTCCGATGATTTTCTGACAGGCTCATTTTGAATTCTGTTTTGGAGTAAAACCATGACAGTAGGTAGAGGTTCGAGAAACTGCGTGAATTCTAACCGCGTGTGTGGGTAGATATTTAAATGTAATAAATAATTTATGCCAACAATAATTCATGGTCTCTACCCTTACATTACATTGAGATTATCAAAATTAGGATCAATATTAATAACTTAATCTACAAAATAATTTACTCGTGTGACTCGTAATTTATTCGTGATCATAATCACAACCTACTAAATCAACATTGCCCTACACTTTTAATATGTTTAAAAATACAACCGAATTGAGAACCTCCTCCTTTTTTTAAGTCGGTTAAAAATAATAGAAAACGTGAAGTGTTAGAGCTGGCTGTTATACAGGGTGTTTCAGATACCCCCTAACAATAATCAACTGGGGTATATAACCATAGCTATAAAGCTAAAAAAAATATTAAAAAAAAAATGGAGTAAATTTTTACTCCATTTGTAGTACATGAAGCTACCCATAGATGGCGCTGGCTACCAGATAGATAATAATAATAATAATAAAAGATATTTATACAACAGTTTGCAATTACATTTAGGTATACATGTAAACAATAAAATGCTACAAACTATGGAAATGGTTTGCAGCTCAGCTTATGCCGGTGCCACCCAGACCTAACGATCTGTTGACAAACAGACGCTATTTTTCAGCCGCCTCCATGAAATACTAAGATTCTTACACACATATACACACACACACACACACACACACACACACACACAAATAAGGACCGACACACGGGCCATTACCAAACTCATCAATGCCACACATGCGCTGGTAGTTACAAAAAAAGACAAGTATAAGAGCTCTTACAAAATAAACTTTTAACTCCGGACTCGATACACATCACATAAAACTGTAGGTATTGGTACAAAACATAGTCAAGTAGATTAATTAGGCAATTCGTTCCAGAAAGCATATCTCATCATCCTATGCACCCGCTTGATTCTACATGCTTAGCAACCAGGTCTTACAACGTCGTTGGAACATTGCAAGGGTCCCACTAGGTACTTCTTACAGGCGGAGGCAAGTCGTTCCAACACTTAGAAGCAGCGTAGCGAAAGCTACCTCTAAATGCCTGGAGACGGGACCGCGGAAGCAAGATCGTTTCGCCCCGTGATCGCAAACCTGCATTGCTGCGATCGGTCCACTCTAGCTTACGCGCCAAATAAGGCGGGATACCAGTTTGCTTCAAATTAAACACCAGGGATGCCATTCTCAGGGTGCGTCTGTTAAAATGTTAAGGATGCCAGACTTGTTCAAATATGGACTCACGTGACTGCGACGGGGGATGTTCTGACAAAACCGTACGCATGCGTTCTGTACCCGCTGCACTGCTCTTTGGGTCTTTTTCAGTAAACACGGACCATACACCGTATCACCATAATCCAGCTGAGACAAAACGAGTGAATCCGATAGGCGTTCGCGCACATCCGTCATCATATTTATGATACATGAGATAGCTGAGAGTGAATGAGGCAGTGAGCTTAATCATTCTTATCGATATACCGTCGCTACCGACGGCGTTAGAACTGATCGAGGCAATGATGCGATTAATTGTATCATTGGAGACGCCATGCAGCTGCCAGGCATCCCTCCATCTAGACAAAAATGAGACATAATATGGCTATTAGTTTGCAGAGCATGATTAAATGGGGGCACAGACAGAGTCAACAAAGAAGCCGTTAATTTTATCCGGACTACGTAAGTGAAGGGGGGTCCCTTTTTGTCCCATAATTTTTTTACTCCGAATTTCGCAAGTCAGAATTTGATGGTCATATTATTTATACACATAAGTATCAATAGTCATAAAAGTTGAAGTTCATACCGCTCATTAATTCTAATAATTGTGGTGTATAATTTGGAATATCATACACGACAATAGTCATAAAATTGATATCTATAATATTAAAATACATATCGATACATATTCAGAAATGCTTTAGGGCATATATCTTAAAGTCATAACTGTCATTAGTAATATTTATCCATTGAATAACGTTTACTGGGTACTTTAAATTAATATTCATAACATCTGAAGGCATATCGATACATACTCAGAAATATTTTTGGACATATATTGTGACGTAATAATCTTAGATGTTCATAATTTGTAACAGCATAACTAATTTCATTTTCTTAGTATTTTAGTGAGCGAGCGAAGCGAGCGAGCAAGATGGACCAGAGAAAAAGCGAGTCGGATAGGTTAGGTTCAGAAGGCTAAGGCGGTAGCGAAGCGGAGCGTAGCTACCGCCTTAGCCTTCGATGTTAGGTTTTTTTTTATCATTCCTATGCATATTTTTTCACTAAATAAATAAAGACAACTACCCTCCTACTACTCCTTGAAGTACCCACTCGGGTTTTTAACTCGGGTACCTACCCTCTTTTAGAAATTTAAAATGGTAAATATGTTAGTGTTACGATAGCATCTTCTTCTTTAGATGCCTCTCCGACTAGCGAAGGTTGGCAGTCAGTTCTGAGTATTTCTCCCTGTCTCTCGCGAGGCGAAATAGATGGGCAGCACTCGCGATGCCGGTCCACTCCCGAAGATTCCTCAGCCAAGATTTCTTTCGTCTGCCTACGTGTCTTTTGCCAGCGACTTTGCCCATCATAATGAGCTGCAGAAGACAGTATCTATCATGTCGCATCACATGTCCCAGATACGCCACTTTTCTTTGACGTATGATATTCCAGAGACATCGTTTCTCGGTGACACGTAGTAAGACTTCTTCATTAGTCACCCTCTGTGTCCAGCTTATCTTTAGAATGCGTCTATAATACCACATTTCAAAAGCCTCTATACGTTTCTTGAGTTCCTCCTTGATAGTCCAGGACTCGCATCCGTATAAAAGGATTGGCCAAATGTAACATTTAAGAATGCGAATACGCAGACTAATTTTAAGACTCCGACTGGTCAGTACCTTTTTCATGGCATTGAAAGAGCTTCTGGCGACTTCAATGCGAGTTTTAATTTCAGTGTCACACTCCCAGTCTTCAGTCAACCAGGTACCCAAATATTTGTACTTTGTAACTTTTTCCAGTCTTTGTCCCGACACGGTTATTACCGGATCCTGAGCACGGTTTCTTGACACGGTCATGACCTTGGTTTTCTTGATGTTCATGCTAAGCCCCGCTCTTTCACTGCACTCGTTTACCCTGTCAACGATAGTCTGCAATTCAGAACGCGAAGCCGCTATCAACACTGTGTCATCGGCATACCTCAAATTGTTAATGACATGTCCGTTGATTTTGACTCCACAATCAAGTTCCTCCAGGGCTGCACTCATAACAGCTTCCGAGTAGAGGTTGAATAGGGTGGGAGACAGGATACATCCTTGCCGAACTCCCCTTTTGATCGGTACTGTTTCTGATTCTTCACCATCCACTCGGATTGAAGCTCGTTGATCCCAGTACAAGTTTCTAATTATCCGGATGTCCCTATCATCCAGTCCAATGTCACTTAGCAGTGCAACAAGACGGTCCGATAGCATGACGAACTAATTTTATGACTAACAATCATTTAAGACGTTCAATAATTATAATATGCGATTTTATTACTAGTAACATTATGATATATCATACAATCATGTCATTGAATGTTATTACCAACAAATGTTGTGACTAACAATAATTATACACTGCGATAAAAGCCTTCCCAACAATTATTATAAGTGATTATATGACATTAATTATTATGAAATGTGATCCAAGTAATACATTGATTGTTATGTTAATAAACGTTATGTCTCAGAATAATTATGACCAATGATAATAGTAACTTCACTTTATGACGTAATATTTTATGACTATCAAAATTATGACCAACAAAATTTATGTCTAAAAACGTTATGGATTTCAAAATTATGACCAAAAATTTTATGGGACAAATTATGGACCCAAGTGAAGGGGTATCGTATCCTGCTTTTGCCGTCCCAGGAGATTGTTTACCTCACCCCACATCTTTTTAGGGTTGTGAATATGTTTATTGACATTACTCGACACATAAGCTGCTTTTTCGCTACGTCTTGCCGATGTCACAAGATTCCGAAGCGATTGATAGTTACGGATATTTTCCGGACTTTTAAACTTCCTAGCCTTAATTTCCACTTTGTTACGTTCTTTCATCATCCTTTTTATTACATCTGTAATCCACGGCGTAGGAGGCTCTTTGAATGTTCGAGTACGTACAGGAACGAAATGATCAAACAACCCAAGAATAAGCGCATTGAACCTATCGCGCTAACGTTTGTCTGATTCAGAAACTAGACTACCGGGATTGAAAATATCATTCGATGTCTTTTGTTAGGGCAGGGTGGGTTGGCTGCATTCAAGCGATTGAACACCATCCAATATATCTCTGAGCGGAACTATCTAAGGGACCGTACGGTGTCTCTGTCGAAACGCCTGCTGAAGCTAGGACGGACGGCTCCTTTCGCCTAAATCTCTATTGTAAACATTGTTTCGATTTAGGTACTTAATAAAATATTTACTTGTTTACCGTTTGTTTTCGTCGAGACGTGGAACCTTGTCACACATTTTTTTTAAAATATTTTTTTTAGCTTCTGTAGCTATGGTTATATACCCCGTTGATTATTGTTAGGGGGTATCTGATACACCCTGTAGATCAAAAATTTCGGGAACTATCAGAGGACGAACATATATATAGAATTCAATCATGTTAAATCCTATTTAATTTACCCTATTCCGAAATTAAAAACCCTAAATTGAAAATATTAATCGGCACAGGGGTCATTCATAACCAACCGATCTCAACAGAAATATTTTCAGAGCAATTAGAAAACTGTATCTTTTATAGTCAAGACGTCGCACGGTAGGACTTTATACAATGGAGTAATTGAAACACCTTATTGGTGGCGATACTTTGGCAAAAACAATGGATCAATGAAGTTCTACATTTACGACTTTAGTGATAAGTACGTTGTTTTGATGGGAACCGATATGATCTAGCAAATTAACGCCAAGTTCGATTTGAATAGTATTTTATGCAACAGTTGTATAAGAGAGGTCAAAAAAGGCGAGTGGTGTGGGTTACGATGTGAGCGTAGCGAACATCGTAAAGAAAGACACCACGAGCATTTTTTGACTTATTTATACAACGTTGCATACAATATTTTTTCTACGACTTCATTAAAATTATCATCATCATCGTCATCACATCATTAGCATTTGAAAGGTGATCAGCGTTGGACCTAGGCATATGTTCTGTTAAATAAAACATAAATAATGCCAAACTCGGGCTCAGAGCGACCAAATTACCCGAAAATGATACCCAATCACCATTTTTGTGTCAAGTGTCAAAATGACATCCGCCATCTTGGATCCTAAATATTATGCCAAATTCGCGATCAGAGCCACCAAATTGCCCGAAAACGACACCCATGAACATTTTTCTGTCAAAAGTGTCAAAATGTCATCCGCCATCTTGGATCCAAAAAAATATGCAAAATTCGTGCTCAGAGCCACCAAATTACTCGAAAACGACACCCATGAACATTTCTGTGGCAAAAGTGTCAAAATGTCATCCGCCATCTTGGATCCAAAAAAATATGCAAAATTCGTGTTCAGAGCCACCAAATTACTCGAAAACGACACCCATGAACATTTTTGAGGCAAAGGTGTCAAAATGTCATCCGCCATCTTGAATCCAAAAAATTATGCCAAATTCGTGCTCAGAGCCACCAAATTACTCGAAAACGACATCCATGAACATTTTTGTGGCAAAAGTGTCAAAATGTCATCCTCCATCTTGGATCCAAAAAAATATGCAAAATTCGTGTTCAGAGCCACCAAATTACTCAAAAACGACACCCATGAACATTTTTGAGGCAAAGGTGTCAAAATGTCATCCGCCATCTTGGATCCAAAAATTTTGACAATTTCGTGATAAGATCCACCAAACTACCCGAAAACGACAGCGATCAACATTTACATGACAAGTGTCAAATTATGTCAGTAAAATTGAAATATTGTACACACTTTTTTATTTTGTTTGCTTTCTAAATTGCTAACACCGTATTTTGTCCTTAACGGCTGAATGGTTTCTGGCCTTAGTCCGGACGGACAAAATTAAAAAAAAAACAACTCTACTATAATGTTAGAAAGCTACTGTAATGTGAATATTATAGTAGAGTTGCGGGCCATAGAGCATAGCCTAGTCTCCAGTATATTATGTGTATCATTATATTGGTGTTGGTGACCCTTTAACTGTCAAATAAAAGTACTGGAGTAGGAAAAGAAAGAAAACTGACTAAGTACTTATGCCCGATAGAGAATTATTAGTCCTACTAATATTATAAATGCGAAAGTTTGTGAGGATGGATGTGACGATGTGATATGTGTATGTTTGTTTCTTCTTCACGCTGATACGACTGGACGGATTTGGATGAAATTTGGAAAGGAGATAGCTGGTACCCTAGATTAACACATAGGCTACTTTTTATCCCGGAAAATTGCATAGTTCCCGCGGGTTAGCGATAAACATTTTAAAGATCGTAGCTGTCTATTGTAAGTCTAATTCTACGCGGACGAAGTCGCGGGCAGAAGCTAGTATTTTATACGACATCAGATCAGAAGATATCCAAAACATCCAGGATTTGCGTAAAGTTTATTTCGATTTATCCTTGGAAGATGTAACAGATAGTGCAACGACTACAATTACACATCCATTAATATAATAAATAGTGAACCAATCTTTTAAAAACACCACAATTACAACAACAAGAAGTTAGAAAACAAATTAAGAAACTGCTTTCAGAAAAGATTATTCAACCATCTGAATCTACATGGTCATCAGCTGTAGTATCCAACAAACTGGATCAATCAGGAATATAAAAATTGAGAATGGTAATAGATTACCGAAGATTCAATTGAAGAACAAGTCGGATAAATTTCCTTTACCTAACATAGAAGACCAATTTTCTAAATTACAGGGTAACGAATACTTTACAATTCTAGACTTAACATCAGGATACCACCAAATAACGGACAATATTGTAGCTAATTTAATAAGGAACATATTGATCTTTGACAGTTTTCTGATAGCTGTACCCGTTTTCATAAAAAATAATAAAAAAACACGATTTGGCACATAAAAAGGGGGGGGGGGGGGATGGGGAGAAAAAATATTTTTTCGACGTGCTTCCATATCGACATTGAAGCGCATATGTGACAGCTACATTCATGCCAAGTTTCATGCTTTCTTCAGGATGGGACCGTATTTTAAGTTAAGGACCCGTACTATTAGGACTTATTTTATTGGGTATTATCGAAAATTTGTACCTAATCTTAGTAAGATGGTTAAACCATTGACTGGTATGACAAAAAAAGATAGACTGATCGGCCCAGAAAATTAGAGTATTTGGAAGCCATTGAAACTTGCTAGCATTTGCTGACAAACACGCCGATATATTAGCTTTTCCTCATCCAGTAGCTTACGCATCAAGAACTCTATCGCTGAGCAAAAATATCTTAATAATAGGTAAGTACCACAGAAAAAGAATTGTTAGGAATTTTATGGGCAGTCACACAATTTAGGCCCTATGCTGTTACAAATAAATACTATAATAACCAACAACAAAACTCAAAATAGTTTTTATTTAAGTAGTTATAATTGCAATTGTATACATGAAAATGATGTGCACAGTACAAGTACAGATTCTAAACATAAAACATACTCGTATAAGTAGGTATCTTTTTACTCCCCTGCCGCAGCAGAACGGTTTTAATGTTTTTTGTTGACTAATATGGACCTACACATAGTAATGGCTGGTTCAATTATTTAAGCAGAAATACCTTATGACTAGTTATGACAATTTATTAATTTACAAAGAGTATGGTACTTATACAATAAACATCCCCATCATTCTGAGAGGAGGCCTGTGCCCAGCAGTGGGACGTAAATAGGCTGGAGATGATGATGATGATGATGATGATGATGAACAATAAACAGTTCTTAAAATACTACACGCTGTGTGATCGCACGGATCGCACCTCTCTCTAATAAGCTCTCCCGCATCAGATACGTATTTTAAAAAGTTAGCTGTAGAATAGTAACGATGAAAGTAGTTACGATGTTAAAAATGTCGAGTAGCAGATATACGTCTATGCGCCACATTCCGTATATCGAGAAACACGGCGGCGACATTTCAATCAGCTTATACATGCTCTTTGCTTTTTTTCTCAACGGTCCTGAAATAATGCAACAGTGTCTGTTAACTCCCATAAAATACCATTATTTTTCACACGCTTAAGTTACCGTGCCCATTTTGATTGCAAGCAAAATTTTGCAAGCCGCCTTACATGGCGGCAATGGGTCGACGAATTCTAATCTATTTTAGTCACAGCCAGGCAATGGAAAGAAACTTAGGAAGGTATCTTTTCATTTTTTTCGTATTTCACACCTTTACATTGCTACTCGGATTCAACTGAAGGGTGACGATACTGACGATTTACACCCTAATAAAACTTCCCCATGTTTTGTTGATTTTAAAACGGCAGATAGGCAGGTAAAATCTTACCATCCACGTAACGTGACATAACTAGAATCGACAGCTGCTTCGTTTTGTGAACTTCTCGGAAAAATGATTCGCTATGGATACAAAGCACCAGGAGTAATATCAGTTCCATTGCCAAAAGCGACAGCAATATGAGGTAATCTAGAAGAACGATACGCTGAAATAAATACGAATTTTATTACCTTAATTAAAACTTTTTAATTAGGTTTGGGTATTTAATTTTTTACAATTTTGAAACTTTGAAGAAGGCTTTACCTTGTTTATGTAATTGTTTTGCAATGTAAATATCCCGTACTGGAATGTGAACAGTATCCAAGGAACAAATACCACGCAAAATGAAAAAATCTGAAACACATTGTAAAATTTATTATTAATTTGAGGTAGGTACCTACCAACGATTATATGTAGTAGAGACCTGAACGGACATAATTATATACTCACCTGAAACCTATATCGATCCTGAAAGGACGCAAAGCCCCCCAAAATCTCGTTTATATAAACGTCCGTGGCGCTTGTCTCAAATTCCTGCCATTCTCCTGGTAAATTTGCGTGATGATCAGCTGACATGCATTCTTTACTCAGGACTTCAATACTACAACGTCTTCTTTTAAAATGATGAATGATAATGGAATTTATCAAACGTACTCTCATGTCGAAGAATCTTATGTGGCTGGAACAACAACTCAGTTCCAAAACAAATGTCTGCAAAATATACATTGCACCGGCTAGATCTAATATTCCAAATTCCTCATTGGCAATGAAAACTGATAGCAGAAAGATGATCACAAAGATAATGCCCAACGCGAACACTATCCTTCGATTTTGTTTGAATTGAATGATGTTGATTTTATGATTTGTTCTCATTACACGGTCTATTTTCTGCATTTTGATATATAAATTTACATTACTCTTGTTGTTCATGAATCGAGCATGTATTATGTTAGTAGAGAAAATTATAAGTACAGCAGATATTGCACCCATCCACAGGATGCACATAAAAAAATGACGACTGTCGTTAAATCTCAAATTATAAATTTGCATGAGGTAATTGACGGAAATGAACGTCAATATTAACCAAACAATTGTGTAACATTTTTGATAGATTGTTGGCACCGTCACTGAACGGTTTTTAACGTCTACGCGGCTAGATCCCATTATCTTTTGAAACCTACGATATGGCTCAAACAATTTAAGGAAATCGTCGTCCAAAATGTTATCCACGGGGTATTCCAGAGACTTAAACTCAATGAATTCATTTTGGTCCGATCGCGTTAAAGCCATAACAATTAAATATTTATTAGTAGATATCTAAAGAGAACGTGTGATTCCAGTAGAAAGCTACGCGCCACTATTGTAACGCCCACCATTTAATTCCTTCATCAGTTAATCTAATGCGTCAGGCGTTGCCATCACGTTGCTACGGTCAAAAGAGAACAAAATAACCGCATTAATAATTCCTAGTGTAATGACCTTTAATAACTTAATACGAATATTTTTTTGGTGGGCGGGTTTGGGGTGAGCTATTAACACTCTAACATCCAAAAAGTATAAGTGTAATAAACTCGAATTAAAGAGTAGCAAATTGTAGAAGAACAATCGTGTAAGTAGCAGATATTGCAAATATGTGCAGTGGCAGGCGATTGTCAACAGTATAAACGTCGTAAATCGTAAACATTGGTTTTATTTCCAGAAGCATGAGGATTTGCTGAGCTCTCATGTGCATTTTATCTGTAAAAGAAAAGGTAACTTAAGTATATTATACCTACCTGTTTTCATACAGATCTAAAGCGAAATATACTTGTAGACAACGGGCGTTTTAACATTAATACGTAATTGGATAAAATTGAGGCAATTTAGAAAAAGGAAATGAACAGAAATTACCATAGGTCATAATCATTAGAGGCTAATCAATGGAATAGTTTATCGTAGATGGTTATCGACGCCGACGCGCAACATATTATGTAGAGCGACATTCATGCGCAATTAGTTATCATACTAGAGTAAGTAATCAAATTATTGATGGATCGTTCAATTGCTACACTGCTATTTTTAGCTGATGTAGGTAAATAAATTAAGAAAAAAGTAGTAGTAGTAGTAGTTTAAAGTAAGGTAGATAAATTTTAAACTTAAATATCCTGGTGTCTATTATGTTTCTTTTAAAGAGCATTTTTTCCGTAAAACATTATGAAAGAAAACTGCACTAGTATAGGTATGCATTATTTACTGTTAGCCAACAGTCTGACGAAAGCGGGATTTAACCGAAACTAAGTAGGTAATTATTCTCTAACTTCGGCCTGGAAACATCTAGGAAAAACTTTTTGACATGTATCATCGAACGATGGTGGCGGCCATGTTGTCACGGGCGGAAGCTGCAGTAGGTATATATATATAAAGCTACTAAATCTTTCCCCAATTCAAAAATCGAAATTTGATCACACAGTTTACTATTAGTGTGAGCGGAACGCCACTATAGGATATTCGAATTTTTAACTTCGGAAATATAAGGCTTGAGATTTTCGAAACGTACCTCCGCTAGCCGAAGTCAAAGACAGCATATTGAAACAAAGTTTTCGTGTTCGCTGCATCTTTGAAGTTAGTCCATTTGCGAGATAACTTACAACAAAAACTACCGCCATTAGTATCAGAAGTACTGCTGCAGATATAGCTATGTAGTTTGTGTTAGCGGTCTGAAATTATAGTCAAAATTTACTAATACTATTTATTTAATATACCAGGGCTTCCCAAACTTTGCGCCCCAGGGCGTCGCGTGTCGATTTAATTTCCTTTCTTATTTTCTGATATAAAATATAAATTTCGAAATAGTGATTTTCTGATAACCTGCTAGACTAGGCCAGTACTAAAATTGGTAAGTTTGTGGGGGGTGGGTTGAGGGGCACCGTAAAAGAATGGCAAGTCCCAAGGGCGTCACTCTACAAATCAGTTTGAAAAGCTCTGACCTATACTATTACGTACGTACCTTTTCTTTGATTGCAGTTACCACATTTTGCATAAACGTGAAGTCCCAAATCATCACTTGGCATGTGAATGACAATATCTGTTAAAATCATGAGAAGTATTAGTCAAAGAGGCAGCAGGACTTCGCAAGGCGTTGCTGTGTTCCAGCGTGAAGAGTAACACAGCCGGTGAAAATTAGTAGCTCATGACAAGAGGTATTTTAAATATCATAGCCTCTAAGCTGGCAACGCATCAGCGATGCTATAGTGTTGCGGGTGCCCATGTGTGGTGGTGCTCACTTACCATCAGGTGACCTACTTGCTCGTTTGGCTTCTTTTCGTATAAAAAAACGTATTAGTTAAGAAAGTAATACAGTATACAAGTAATGCCATATACGGTGAAGTTATAAAAAAAAAAAAAAATCTTGGGACAATTGACACCAATTGACCTAGTCCCAAACTAAGCAAAGCTTGTGATATGGGCACTAGACAACGGATAAACATACTTATATAGATAAATACATATCAAACATCCAAGACTCGAGAACAAACATTCGTATTTTTCATACAAATATCTGCCCCGACCGGGGATCGAACCCGGGACCTCAAGCTTCATAGTCAGGTTCTCTAACCACTAGGCCATCTGGTCGTCACTTACATAACTTATTTGAATAATTTCATAACTTGTCGTTTATGCCGTGGCGTTTCAACCACATCATAGCTAACAAATGCAACAGAGACCTATACTTGCCACAAGCGTAACTGACATTCATTGTTGAAAAACCCGGCCAGGTGTAAGTCGGGACTCGGGACTTGCGCACCGAGGATTCCATACAACTTTGCAACTATAAATCCTTTAGCAAAGCTCTGCTTCTAATCTAACTAAAATTTACGTAGTGTGTGCTCATTTTATACCTATATTGGTCAATGATAGGTATTATTATGTCATAGATAAACAAACCCAAAAATGTAAGATTTTAGGATATTTTTAATTGGTGATGCTATAATCAGAACTAACTACGTTCGTACCATATTTTAAGTTTCTAGAATAACCGGAAGTACCCTATAGGTTTTGATTCCATAGGAATTTGTATGGAAACACCTTTTTTTTGATGAATTGAGTAAGTATGTGAAACCGATTTCAGCTAATACCTTTACGCGGTCCCAAAAATAGTTTCACAGACGGACGGGCGACCAAGAAGTGATTCTAAAAATAATTGATAATCGCGAAAATGTAAAGTATTCGGTACTTACGACCATTCCTTACTTACCGGAAATTGAAACAATTTAATTATGTCCCCCAAAGCATCTAAGATGCCATGCATGCCATAAGCAAGCTCATCATGGTCTTTTGTCTTTTCTTGGTCGTATTCCGTAACGTAAAACGACATCTTTGCTGCCTTTAACTTGTTCTTAAAATACAAAGTTTCTCTTTCAAGTATTGCATTCATATGGTCCAACCTCAACGCTAGGAACCCTAACATTAAAGATACCAGCATGATTTCCATGTTGATTCCAATTCCCACAATTTGAACAAATAACACCGAAGGGCATATCGTTTTCATAGCTACGTCATTTAATATCACAATGCATGAACACCACACAACGATAGAGACCGTTGTTAAAGTAATTGAATATGAAAACATTTTCCGATTTGCGGTCGCAGCTCCCTTCATCTTAAAGATACGATCGATCCTTTGCAATTTAACATACAGTTGGCTGTTAAGATTACCACTGTGAAAGTTATTTCGCCACGCACTTATGGCGTTTATCAAAACGTTGATTAGCAATCCAAATTTGAGAAAAATAACGGAGCTATAAGCTTGCAAGTTAATTTCACAGTAAAACACAAAGTCGGCGGTAGCTATAATGTTGAGTAGCCATATAGCACAGCTGTAAAACTGATAGTAAACTGACGGAGCGGTGACGTATCTGTGTTTTATTTTCACTCTTTGGAAACCCAACCAGCTCTGCAGAATATGAACTGGTCGAAACATTCTGACAAAGTCTTCCTCCAAAATGTCTGACGATAGCTTTTCCATATCGTTCAAAAAAATACGTCCGTACTTCACAAATTTCAGACTAAATGAAAGTGATTTCATAAGGATCATTTTAGATTCATTCATTAACTTTGAAACAAAGTTTGAAACGCTTTGATTGAGTCGGTCTCTGGGGGATCGAAATGAGTCTAACAGTTAGAAACTCTATTGGTATTTTTGTTTTTATAGGTGTTCTGATTTAGTTACTGAACTTACCTGTGTACCTATGCATGCAATTGGATTAAATTGAAACAGATGGTCCAGTTTAAGGGCCTTTTATAAAACTATTAATTTTCTAGAAATGTATACTTATACAATGCTTATTTATACCCTTATTACCACCCTACCCTTACCCTTATACCTTTATTTATTTTTGTATTTGTATCTAATTAAATATTTTATATTGCAATAAGATTTGTTGTTGTCAAGTTAACAAGCAAGTCCTTCCGACGAAAGAGGTTTTCTGATCGGTTTCAGCTGGCGGGACCTTGAAGTCACAACGAATGATCACGTCTGTGCGACCCCATGTTTATGATCAGGGACCACAATATAACATCATCAACAATTGCTTTTGCAAAAATCTGATTAGGATAAAAATGCCCACTATCAAAATGACATCCAAACTATGTAATCTACAAGCTATAATTATCAGGTAGGTATACTTGTGGGCCATACATACATTAGGCATCACTTAAACAAATTAAAGTAACTCCACCTAGTAAAATGAAACGGACATTGCTATAATGCAAGACCGCGTTATGTTGTAATTTGGTAAGTCGATTTAGTATAATATCCACAAATTTAGATAACTTTCGATGTTATACCTACCTACCTACCGTTTTTTCGTTCCACATGTCTATTAGTTCTACATAAATACATGGGGTAAGACGCAAGCCTGGGAATTAAAAAAAATGCTGCTCAGTGATTTATTATCAGAAAATTCTCTTGACGTGAACTTTGTGAAACTAATGTCTCCTGTTCATTACTTGCAGTTAATTTTGGGTTCCAGCTGCATAGATATATCTAACAATGTAGTAACAACAGTGACAATTTATCAAAAAATATACACAGTCTTTTGGATCATTGCGGTCAGCGGATCTTTTTACCACTTTGAGGTGTCTTATTACAGTGCTTATTTCGACAAGGAAAAAACTTTATTTTACACGTTTGCCTTTGGTCTCCTAGTGCAGTATGTTTCTTATTTGTATAATATCATATATGCTAGATTCTTCAAAGGAGAGCAAACTGTTAGAGTATTCGTTTTGATGCAGAAGGTCGACTGCGCTTTAAAAAGGAATAATTTGATATCCTCGACTGCAATCAATTATTACATTACTACAATATGGATTGGTTACATTATTATTGCCTTCGGTTGCGGCTTTGCAGCATACGTCTTCTACAATATAAATAATCCTTTATACACTTTACCATTGGGTTTTGGTATTGTTACTGTTTATTTAGAACTCGTTTCGACTGGAACTTGCATCTATTACTTGGCAGTTAGATTACGATACTTGAATGAAGTAATTGGCACTAACCTCAGCAACCAAAAGCTAAATTGTAGGGCACAACGTAAAATCGGAGTGGATAAAATTAAAAGAATATCTATAGTGACACCTGACAACTCTGAGACGATATCTCTGAAAGATTTTACCTACATTTTAACATCTATTTTAAAACTGTTTAACGACGTGTCTAGGTTATTCAGTTCCCAGGTAAGCATCTCATATTGACTCTCTTCAAACCTATTGCGTGAAAAGAAGCTTAACGTATTATATGAAAGTGTTTCTTTACAGTTATTTAACGTCATAGTCACTCTTTTCATTTGGACATTTCTGGTTATCGAATCAACCGTAGTTGGACTAAAAACGAAGGTAACATCTACTCTATAACTCGAATTTTATACATCCTACCTATACAGATAAGATGCAATTTGCTGAAGCTTGCGCCTGGTTTTAATGTTATGTCATTTCAGTTGGTCCCAATACTAGCTTCTGTGACGTTAATGCTGTGGATGGGATTCTACTTCATGCAGTTGACAACCGTAGCCTTTGCTTGCGACTGGTTCTCCAAGCAAGTTCAAAGCACGAAACGCTTAATCTTGCATGCCTTAGCCGTTTACTATGAAGGTGAATAGATCAATCATTTTGTTTCACGTATTGCTCAGCCACTCCATACTAAATACGCGCTGTAAGTACTACTACATGAGCGCGAAAGAGTCGGTGTTCTCGTTGTATGTAGGCGTATAGCGGTTGTTAATTGCATTGCACGTTACCCTCCTTGAGAAGCGACAGATTTTTTAAACCGTTAAGCCAAATTAAACGCAATTTCCGTCATAATCCGTGATCAGAATGGGTAATACCCATGTCACGTGCACGCGTGATATTCTGATCCGTCTGCTATGCTATGACTAATCAATTACTTATCATGAATTGTAAACGAGATAAAAAATACATGACAGATTACCGGATTTCAAATTATATGTGTACGAAATATTATAAACGGGATGTGAACAGCGATTACCTTTATTGAGCACCCGATATTTCGATACAGTTGCATGCATCATCTATACATATAATAAAATCGTTGAGACCAAAAAATCTGTACATTGAATATTTAAAAAAAAAACCGACCAGGGTGACTTAAAATAAGTAACTGAACATATTAAAACCATTTTTAAAATTTTTGTTTGTTTGTTTGACTGAGCATCACGTAAAAACTACTGAACGGATATTGTTGAAATGTTCACAAATCTATTTAAATACATTCAGAATAGGATCTAGGCTATAGAAATTTTGGAAAATATTAGAAAAAGGGGGTGAAAAGGGGGGTTAAAGTTTGTATGAAAAAAAAAATTTGATTGTTCTAGAATCATGAAACTCAGAATATATACTCAGTAATAAAAATAAAGAAATACCTGTTTCAGCATTTTTTTTTAATCTCACCCAGAGACGCAAAAAAGAGGGTTTTGTGTTAAAAAATAATGAACTTCATACACCTATAAAATAAAAACCAATGAAGTTTAACCTTTTAAAGTTGCTACATATACTTCCAATCTAATACAGGTAAATATAATTTTTCAGTTTTCTTGAAATTTGATTTTTGAGGTGATTACGCACAAAATAGCGGAACTCAAAAAAATCTGCTTTCCTCGGTATAAGTAGTTGGTAATAATTACAAATACAATAATAGTATGAAGAAAATGTATATAGGACATAAAGCCGGAAAAGTGTGTCAATTGTGAAAAAACATTAATAAAATAATTACTTTCTGCACAGGTATTTTTTCAACGAAGACATTTTTGTCCAACCTAAATTGGCGTCCGAAATTGTGTTCTTTACCTAACACCTAAAGTTCAATATGCAATACTGTTACTTTGTTTTTATTTATTGCGCTATTATTCACAACGCGTTCGGTTTTCAGACGCACTCTTATAATATAAATAATAAATTAGTAAATAATAAATAATAAGCTGACATTATTATGAGGGCGGCGTGAATGAAACGCTTGGCTGTATGCCCTCAGTACCTTTGCCTAAAAAAAGCAAAATCAAAGGCGCGTTTACGCCTGCGCTACGAACATGTCAGAATTTTATTGTGAAAAAGTTGGTTACTGAAATTGTAAAAGTTTCTGTCCTCAGACTTTTTATAAGATTCTTATTGTTTTGGTTAAATACCACACTGCCAAAGAATATATAACGCTGCGCTGCTGGGCCTTAGCGCAATATGTATCTTAAACACTTCAAGGTAAGCTAGCTTACAAAATTTTCACAAATACTTAAAATCTGAATGTACATAGTACCTACCTATTCGAGAAAACTATTTGAATGTGCCTGTTTAAGGATTAGTACATATTATTGTAAGGGTATAATAATAACAATTTTGATATCGAGAATAGCTCTAAACTATCACAAAAAACACACGCGGACGAAGTCGCGGGCTACAGCTAGTGATCAATAAAGGTAATCGCGGTTCACATCCCGTTTATAATATTTCGAATGAACTTAACCGTGAATCATTAAAACTCTTATTATATGTGTACGGTCACGAATTATAAACATAATCTTACGGAGACATAGGTAAATTGGCTTTTTTATCGAAATCAATGTCGACATTACTTAGTGTCGAGTTATTTGTTAGTTACGTAATAGGGACGTATTAAGTCTATGTTAGTAATATACCTAAACCTAAATACAACAATTCTGATAAAACTATAAATAAAAAAGTTGCCCTAAATCGCTGCCGCACCCGGTGGCATAGTGCCCATACCGCGACAACATTACCGCGTTGTCTGGCAATGCTTACCCTTTGTGCTAAAAACTCATCGAGCTTTGGCGAACACGAACATAAAATTAAATTTCTTTTAAACTGACCCTATATCTTGTTACTCTGTAACTGTACGTTTGATTGAATCTATTATTAAACTAATATTCATATTTTAAGTTACCTTCTCATTTCAGACGGAGACGAAAAAGTTCGCAAGGCGGCGTGGGACATGCTACTACTGATTGAATTTGAGAAGCCCATATTTTCCGTATGCGGTATAGTCGTTCTCGACAAAACTTTACCCCTCAAACTAATCGGCGTGATAACAAGCAACGTGCTAGTTTTCATACAGTACACATCCAATGTTTTAAATACTAATTAAGGAATGTGCTAGGCTTAAATTGGTCAAATAACACTGCTTCAACGTTTGTAGGGATTAGAAGCGCATTGCAGGACAGTTCATATTTACTTTATAGCCAAAAGCACAAGGACTTTATTTAGACCAATAGAAACCATTAATCTTCATGTCTTGGCTACACTACACTACACTACATTGACTTTACTGTCAAAGAGAATATAATCACTGCCGTATTAGGCGTAGTTTTGAGCTAAGCTAATTTTTGACGTAATAAACGCGTCGAATAAACTATCGGCGCTTCGTATTGGCATAAACTTTTTTTCATACAATTTGATACTTTGACGCAACTCCAGCATCCAGGCCTTATTGAAAATATACGATGAATGCTGGTGGCATTTTACCGTGCGCTTGTCGATAAGCTAGGCGCCTCGTTTGATTACTTATTATAAGCGCCACCTCCGGAACAGGCTAAGCGTAAATAAAAACAATGACTTGTAAACTAATATTTATATTTTTTGTAAATTCCAGTCCACAGTATAAACAACTACAAAAGCAATACAAAATCGTGCACTATCAACAATTAACAGCAATAATATAAAATATCTCTCAATTCTCATTCACCTCTGATATGCTTAACGCTATTTTGTTTTTGTACAAATTGCATTTTACTGTTTTAAATGCTTCATGTCTTTTAATAATAAATATGGTATTAAAAACAGGAGTCACGGAGAGAATATTTCGAATTTTTCCCTTAATAAAGAATAGGTAAACAATTTGCTAAGTACCCGCTTTTCTTCAAAAATTAGTGATCATATTATGTAGAAGTTTAAAATTACGCTTACTGGTTATAAAAAACCATATGAAGGGTCAATATCTATATTAAAGTCTTGTGCCTTTATTCCTCATTTTCTTAAGTACCCATATAAATTTCGTTTCAATAATTCTCATTAAGAACTTGACCCAAAAAACCATTAAATGAAATTACACATACAGTCGCCTCCTTCTGACGTCAGAGATACAATACAAGACGCTAAGTTTTTTTTGTGACCAGCCTTTCTAACTACTCAAGCACCTAATACATATAATGGCCTTCTACAATTATACAATGCATCCATTTACCCATTTCGAGAACAACTCGGAACTTTTCCAAGCGTCAACTATATTTATTTCCCAGATTATCTTACTTTATTTCTCCGGACTCCCTCTACAGTTTGAGGTAAAGTTACATATAATAACAATAATGAGCTTACCAAGACAAATACATTTAGTAGGCAAAACGCAGATCTTCCTTGTAACCTAGTTTCTCTAAGGCGGGTGTACACGCAAAGTTAATCATCGGCGGTGGTCCGCACATGAGTACTAGCACATCATCGCCGGCGGGGAAAAGATGATCTCGGATCATTTCGTCACTGACGAAGCCAGTGCTGTATTTCCATCCTGAAATGAAAAAGAAAATATTTTAATTCTCTCTCTCTCTCTCTGTATGCCTCTCTCTATAACTTTGAATTTAATGTAAGTCGTCTCGGTAGTCATACTTTTAGTCCATCGTGTTTATGTATTAAGTACTAGCTGGTGTCCTTTCAATATTTTCTCACTGCATATAAACCTTCTTTGGACTACGCCAAACATTTCAAAACCAACATCAGCTAAATCGGCCCAGCGGTTCTGAGTTTATACGCGACTAACAAACGCATTTTATTTTTATATAACTCTTACATAATATTATAAGAGATATAAACCATGTAGATCGTAGGTAGTGTTATCAGTATGGTACTCTATGACATCATTTTTAGCAGCGAATGTTATACTCATATGAAGAGTTTCGCAATATTTACGTCAAGTTATCTTTAAGTTTAGTTTACACCAATAATAATGTTGATTTCTGGAATGATCTCATGATATTGCTGTTGCTCGCGACTTTCACAGACTTGAAAATATACGATGAATGCTGGTGGAGAATATACGACTTTTTCCGAGTTTTTAGGTAAAGTAAAACATACCTACAAAGTAAGTAAAATATATCTGCAATTTCAGTAAAAAAATATATATATGAACTTTTATAGGGGCAGTGTCTAAATGAGATATTTTATAATAAACTAGTTTTATAATAAGATTCCACCCGGCCGTGTTACTTTTCGTTGTATGTTTTTATTGTGTGAGTATGAGTATGGAGGGATAGACTCCCGGCATTCCTTCACGCAAAAACTGCTGAATGGATTCTGATGAAGCCTGGCAAGCGAGTACTTAAGTTTACAACCATGTTGTAATGAGAAATAGGATCTTTTTTATCCCAGAGAATTGCATCATTGTAAGATATTCCTAAATTGAAATCCATATCTGATGGTTCATAATTCATAACAACTCTCATAATAATAATATAGCTTTATTTCCACATTCCAAATTACTTTGACGTGTGGCCCCCCAAGGGTAAAAGCCTCCTACATCCTTTTCCAATCTCTTATACTTAAGTGCAATGCAAACTGAACATGCAGAGAGAAGAAAATTTTACAAACCTGGTTCAGCCCTGTCGATGGTGTACCACAGTTTGAACTGACTGGGATGATCCATCTGGTACCGCTCTAGTTCTTCCCGCAGTAGGATGTCTTGTTCAGTCTGGTTTGCGAACAACAGTCGCAGCTCTGTACGGTCGTTGGCATCTTGACAGATGTGCCTAACCAGTTGCAGCATGGGAGTAATACCGGTGCCACCTTGAAAAAAAGATCCTGTTAGTTTAGCAAGCCAAACCACAAATTTGTCTAGCTTGAGGCTTCAGAACTGCTTCAATTACCTTCAATTTCATTATATAATTGGGAGACACGGAGAGGGAAAGACAAAACACAAGCTGTCACATTATAATAAGAAAGTTTTTGGGCAGCAGCAACGATTGTGGTAACTGCCTTATCTTAAAATTCCATAAAATAATAGATATTTTGTGATAGATAACTAGGAAAGGAAGTAAATTATAATAAAATTATTAATTTCATACTTCTGCAATCTTATCAAGCTATCTCTTATCAGATGGAGTGCATAAAAAAATATATACTTTAGTAATTCTTTTTTGGTATGTCAAGTGTCGTGAGTCAATATCATTTTAAATGTTACAGACCACACCTTTTATGATTTAATAAATCAAACTGAATAATTTTATTTTTAAAAGCAAATTGACAAGATTTACATTAAATAATTGGTAAGTGTGTATATCTAGCCTAAACACAGGTCTAGAGCTTAACTGAATATAAGAGGGGCAAACTTTAGATATATAGTTCTAAATCTCATATTCACCTGCAATCATGTTTAGTTTCTTCGCAATGATTTTGATAGGAGGGTCTTTTCTGAGTTTCTTGATGAGGAACTGGCTATTGCCAACGTACTGGAGACGGCCTGAAGGTCCTCGCACGTCAATGGTGTCACCGAGCTTCATGTTGTCCAAGTACTGGGACATCTTACCACCGTCGGGGAATTTCGGGTGAATATTTTTGAAGTATACCTGCAACGAAACATTAATTTGTCTCATAATTTTTTATAAGCACTTGCTTAAAAAACTTGCGAGACTTTCGACACTTTGAAATAATCAGACGACGCGATATCGAGGTTTGTCCACCATATTCCGGGCTACTGGTTACTTTACTATCTTTGCTAGCAGTCTTTGAGGAAGAGTTACAAGATTGTTAAGACCATGCCTACTACACATATACACACCTACAGGTACGCGAGAAATTTAAGTGTTTAAAATTTCACCCCTTTATCAGTCTACCTAATTTTAAGTAATTATAATTATGATAATTTATCATACTACATACAAATCATGACATGCCAAATGAGTTAAAATAATCATGATAAGGATAAGTAAACATTAATCGGAATCTGTTAGCATTGTGATAGTCCAATTTTAAAATGATTGTTGCCATTTAATTGTTTGTGACGTACATCAGTAAAGGTCAGATGCTTAAATTATTGGTGACACAATCATTAGCTTCCTTCTATCTACTACATACTGATCTTTTGTTTTGTTCAATGAATACACATAGCTAACCGTGAAGGCTGCGATGGCTGTTGGTATAAAAAAAAAACCTGTACTTCTACCTATTCATGAATTACATTAACTCTAGATACACTTGTCTCAACAAAATTATTGTCTGAAAATAATTTTATGTAGAATATTAAGCTCTTGAAATGAAAGATGGAGGACATTTTGTGGTGTAATTATTGGTAATAAGTAATTGGTAGTAAATAGTCAGGTGCAGGTGAATGTACGTCACTAAAACGTGATTATATAAGTACTTTATTATTACTATGAGTATTACATATTTATTACTAGACTAAAAATTATGCAAATAATATTGTGATATATGATATTTGGAAGTCAGTTTAGTCAGTAATAATTGCACAAGCTGTTTTACAGTCTTTTAAGTAAATCTAAGGTATACGTACCGGCATGTAAGTCTAACGATGACGAGTCACGTGAAGGGGATCTGCGCACCCATGGATACCGTATTTTATACTTCTGCGCATACAAGGTCAGATTAGACTTACGTGCCGGCACTTATAGCAAGCAGTATCTTGTGTTTTGATAACAGAATCCTACATTTGGGGCAACCTGACTGATGTAGATACTAGATAAGCAATGCACATAAGTACATACATTACAACTGCAGTTGATATCTCCTTTTATTTTCTCTATCTATGATCATATTCTGGCAGAGATTACTGAGAATGACATTTTGACACATTAATTCTGGGATAACCCAATTTCATCATCATCATCATCAGCCTGAAGACGTCCACTGTTGAACAAAGGCCTCCCCCTTAGCACTCTAGTGCTTCGGTGAATCTCTGTATTGCGGATTCTGTCGCGCAAAGAAACTCCGAGCATAGCTCTCTCCATAACCCAATTTACTGTGGTAGTATTGTTAGTCCACTTTATCTATTCTAGTTCTAGATAGAAGATTCTTTGTCATGACATACCTTGATAACCAGATCCACATATCCTTTCTCTTCATCGCTGGACACCGGGGTGTATGCCCTGATGACCAGATCATCTTCGAGTTTCACTGACAAGTGAATGTGTTGACCAATGGGCAAACCTGAGGACACAAAACTTATAAACAAAAATGAACTAAAACAGTCATTAAACAGAACTCTAGTGGTTAAAAAACCAGTAATTTCTTATTTTGTCACCATCCTTATGAACTTGAGAACCTTCTTTGATTTTAAAGGAAGTTTGTTTTTCCTTATGGATCTGTGGCTAACATTCTCAATTCACTACATTAGAGAAGTTATACACACACACAGGTCACACTCACACTACACAGATCAGTTAATAAAATAATTAGAAGCTATGTTTACAGTCTTACCTAAAACATGATCTTTGCTGGGCAATCCGAAACGGAACCTCCGTGTATCATGACTGATTTCTTCCCGCTCAATGAGAGGCAACGCATACTTGACATTAGGATCCACAAGCGCTACCAGCTTCTTGCTCTTGGGTTTTTTGCCCCATAAGCAGTTGGCTATCACTGTGGCAAGCACTACTGTAGAACCAACAGCAACTACTATTGGCAAAACCTGAAATAAAAAGGTCTAATTAAACAACATATTATACAAGTTAATCAAGGCACAAGTAGGTACAAATTGTCACTATAAAATTATTCACTACCTATATCTAAATTCAGGAAAACCATTACATTAACCTATACTGAATTTAATAAAGTACTTACTATCCTCTTTTAGGTTACTTAAGTAAGTATATGCAACAAAACAACACAATACCAAACTACTTCTGTAATTCTATAAACTACTTCTATAATTTGTAGTTTCAAATAAAACATTACTAACACTTCTAGATTTGGAATTAAGTCTCATGGACCTGAATGATCTCTGATCAAAGTTCTTTTTGCTTGATTCCTTTGACCCAAACTAAATAATGAAGAAAAAATAAGGTTAAGTAAAGTACTTAAGTATTAGACTATTAATACATACACCGCCGAAGAAATCGGTAGGAACAACTTCTGGATTACTCATTGTGCACAAATCACAGATTTATGTTGTTTTAATAAAATATGACGAGGTAAATACGGCGCTCCGTTGCGTGAGTGCGAAGCGGCCCGTAAACGCGTACTGGTTGACTTTGAATTTCGATTAAAGTGACGTTTACTACTTGTAAGAACGCGCTGAACACGCTCTTTGAACTTGGTTATCTTATAATATCGAAATACTTCATTATCACAGTGACAGTATCCTACAGAAGAAATAAGCAGTAGTATTAGTATGATTATTATGAAGTTTTCAAATGGTAAACCCATTGAAAAGTAACGCCATAGGTTAGGTACATGAAACCGGTTTAGTTAGAATAAAATACAAATAAACGGAACACTAACCATGTTTGTAGCAGTTGTGCTCATGCTCTTCGACAAATTCAAACTAAATAAATAATACAGGTAAACTTACCAGTTAAGCATTATCAATCAGAAACGATAAACGATAAGGGTAATCGCCAGTCATGTTCATAATCAGTTAAACAATTTAACCTAAGAACTATCTGATAATGATAAGATTTTGCCTAAGCACCCAAATCGAAATGCCATAATGAATTTATCTCAAATTAGATACTTACAAGTTTACTGTTGAAATTTAAACTCATCTTTGTCGATTAACACTCACGAAAAGTCCATGAATTATAATAAAATTACGAGTAAAGAATTCGCTCGCGGCGGCGCGGCGGTGGAACCTGCTAAGAAACGACAGATAAAGAATACACGCGCACGGAATGTATTCTAGCTCACTGATTTGAACCCGTTACGTTATATTTTACTATTTTAGCGATGACGGTCTTAAAATAGCAGGCAAAAAATAGGAAATTTGAAAGATATACGTTTAGTCATATTGTTGGCAAACAATACGGCTGTCAAGACAGCATTCAGCTTTGCCAACACTATACTAACCACAACTTTACTATTATTTAAGAAGTGAAACGTTAGGTTAGCTTGTATATCGCCAATTTATTTTTAATAAGCATTAAATTAATAATAGCAAGAATCGAAAGAAAATTAAGTTTAAAACGCAATGAAAAGAAGTAACATTTCCGGTTCCTCTTAATTAATTGATGTTTTTTTTTCTCTGTAGATAGACAACGAAAGCGAAGCCCATACAGCCAAGTCAAGTTTCATGTAGGTAGCGTTCATTGGCATGGGAGTAGAAGCGGTTATGTTAAACTCCCACATAATAAAAGACGGAGAGTAGAAATTAAAGACGCAGACTTATGTGCGATGACAATAAATTAAAATAAATTATTTCAAGTAACTAGTGAGATCTACTACGCTAGTAATGAATGTAATGATAGTTCAATGTCTATTATACTGACCTATATCATTAGGTGTAGGCACATTATGACTAAAATCTGGAGTGGTCCATCAGCAATCCATCAGTGCATGCTTTGTAGGTATTTGTGTGGCACGTGCAGCTTTCGGTTCGACCTCGTGCAAACACTTTTAATGAAGGTGAGTAAGTTCTGCCACACATGGAGCATGATTGAAGTACCTACTTATTGGTAGAAATCCGCCACATGGGCAGTTTCAAAGAGTGTCAAAACCATTTATTTAAATACTTAGGCACATAATTTGCGAGTTTTTAAGTAGTACTTCACCCAAACGCTGGTGAGAGGGGCGCTACCTATAAAGTCTCTGCCACTGTACTCGTTTATAGTTTAGATATTCTTTAAAGCCATAGTAAGGAAGTGGTAAAGGTACATTGGGAAAGTAAGTGATAGAATTTTGTTTGAAAATCGATTTGGATTCGTTTAGGGTTAGGTTGTATTTTCTAGCTGCTGCAATGAATTTCTGTAAATTAATGTCATGTTCTTCGGGCGTTCTTCCACAAATGGTAATATCGTCAAGATAAGCGAATGTTCCTTCTAGTTGCTCTTTTCTGATAAGCCAGTAACCTCTAGCAATTTTGTCGTATTCCATTCGGCGTTACAATTTGTAACGCCGAATGGAATACGACAAAATTGGTAGAGGTTACCGGCGGCCTCGAAGGCGGTATATTGTCTCTCTTCCGGAAGAATTGGGACCTGATGATATGCGCTTTTTAAGTCGATAGCGCTGAAGATAGAGTATTTGGAAACTTTTGATACCAGTTCTTCTATATCAGGCAATGGATACGCGTCCAATTCCGTGTACCTGTTTATAGTTTGCGAATAGTCGATAACGAGTCGTTTCTTGTGATTGGTATTTTTCGTAATGAGAACCTGAGCTCGCCATGGCGACCGACTCTCTTCAATGATATTCTGTTTTAACAGATTTTCTATTTCCTCTTCGATAAAGCGACGATCGTCCTCACTATGCCTTCGTGATTTTACTGCGATCGGCTTGCATTGGGGAGAGACATTGGCAAATAAGGGCACGGCGGGAACTGTAGCTTCGGCCACATTGCATACCACTAGCGGTTCTTTTGGGCCTCCAAACGCGAACTCAAGCATAGAATGTTTCGTAAGGACATCGTGTCCTATGATAATGTCAGAACACAAGTTTTTAACAATTAGTAAATCGACATTGTCATAAATGTGTTTGCCAAGGACGATCGACTGACACGTTTGCCCTTCTACTTGTGAAGTGTGACTCAGTGACGCCATGTAAATTTTTTGTTGGCTTGGCATCTTCTTTAAGTTACACAGACGGAAAAAGTCATAATTAATGAAACTCGAAGAGCTCCCTGTGTCCAGCAGCGCTTCAGCTTTAATCCCTTTAATGAAGGCAGGGACGGTAGCTTTCCTTAACGAAGACGGCGATGCAGCAATGATACAGGCGTTGATACTACCCTGGTTCTCGATAGCTGCGCTGGTCGAGGCTTTACTCCGGCAGACACTGGCGAAGTGTCCCTTCTTGCCGCAGAGCTGACAGGTCACGTCGAAAGCTGGACACGTCTTGCGCGGGTGAACGCGGCCACCACAGAAAAAACATTTACGTCTCTGGAACGTGGAGACAGCCGCGGAGTCGTGTTCGCTGGTAACAGGATTACTTATGTTAGAATCTCTATTTTCATTGATGGAATTTACTGATACAAAGTTATAATATTGCGTATTAATTTCAGCCATTTCTAGTGATCGTGCCTTATTGTGAGCCTCGTCTAATGTTAATGAAAGATTTTCGAGAAGTCTCTCTCTTATTTTATTAGACGAGATGCCAGAAATAAAAGCGTCTCGAATATTGTCGTCTCGGTTAGTCTCACTATTAACGCTGACAAAATCGCAATCTTTGGCTAAATGTTTCAGGGCTTGCATATAGGTGTCTACAGTTTCGTTAGTATTTTGCTTACGAATGGCAAGCGCATGACGTGCGTATAGAATGTTCTTCGGTTTTAGAAACGAATCCAAATCGATTTTCAAACAAAATTCTATCAATATACTAGGTTTTAATGAGCTAAAATGTGACATTACAAAAGTACATAGACAAGTAACGAGATCTAAAAGGTTGGATCATCACAGTAAGTAAAATATACAGAAAGTTTTAAAAATATTTATTATCTTCATTAACACCTTATCACGATATTTTTGAATAGCAAAATTTTTGTTCTAATTTGCTTTCACTGTTTTTTCAGGCGTTTGCGCTGGGCTTTTCTACTATTATAGTAGCTATAAACATTAAAATTTGTCCATTTCATCGAAATCAATACATGTATCTTGCCACTATTGATCTTTTGTCGAATTAAATTTTTCGTGTTGACGTCTGAGATTTCTGCTGCTAGGACACCCGTCTTTAAAATCACATAATACTCCTCCCAACTTTTTTTACTAAATTTTTACTGAATCAGGGTCCCTAAAAATAAGTTTATGTATAATTATTTGCTATTGTAATTTTCCTTTTAAGCTTCACTCCCGGTGAACGCACTTTATATAAAACAATCTTAAAATTAAATACACAGCCACTTGATTCACTAACTAGTCCTAATGATCTCTCTGATACTTTGAGTTACACCCGTAACTAAAACAAACGATCCAAAGAAGATAAGTATAACGTCCTTTATTAGGATCCATTTGAATTTTCCCAGACCTCTTTCCCAGTGGAATATGAGATCTAATATTGAAGGTGCTATGAGACCAAGGAACGCGTAGAAGAAGGCACCTTCGAGACCAATGACTTGCTCTAGACGGGGCAACGTCGCTGCTGCTATGACTGTGAATGCAAAAGGCAATTGATTAGCTTTCTTCTTGGCGACAAAATTTACTAATAACTGTAGGTAATGTAGTTTTATCTTAAAAGCATTGAACTAGGTAGGTAATATGTACACACATCCACAACATTAGCAAGCTTTAACCTTGTACATCATATTGTTAAAAATCTAAATGAAAAGAAACATACCACAGCCATATTTTTAGATATGTCTAAAGCATTCGATTATGTGGATCATTCCCTACTTTTAGGCAAATTAGAGACATATTTGAGTAATAGAAAACAGTGTGCTGAAATTTTAAAACTTAACAAACAAAATGTAGAAACTAAGTATAGATCGGAATTTAAATTTAATGAATTTGGCGTTCCCCAAGGCAGTGTACTTGGCCCGTTATTATTTATCATTTATATCAATGAACTACCGGATGTAATTCCATACAAATCGGTTATGTTCGCTGATGATATATCTGTAAAGGCGGAACCACATTATTAACACGCGACGCGACCCGATGTGTCGACACCCGACGTGCACCGTGCACATAACCAACACCCGATGCCACGACACGCTAGCAATTTCTTTAGCTGACAGCTGTGGAAGTGTGTAGTTCACAAACACATGTATACATTCTGCGAATGTTCTCGAACAACTGACGCGTGGCATCGGGTGTTGTCCAGAACCACACTGCGCGTGCCGCGTCGGGTGGGGTGTTTACCCCCACCATCGGCGACACGTCGATCTGGCCCGTCTGGGTCGGGTGGCGTGTGTGCGCGTGGCGTCGCGTCGGATGTTGACAGTGTGGTTCTGGTCATAGAAAATAATACAATTTGATTCGACTCAACACGCGTCGCGTCGCGTCGGGTCGCGTGGGGTGTTAATAATGTGGTTCCGCCATAATTGTGACATCAAAAAATAATGAAAATATCAACAGCCATGAAAATAAAATTAATGAAATGCAACAGCTGGATAATTAATTTCATTACATATAGGTATTAATAATAATGGCATAAAATTTTCAAAGAAACCTTTTTAGACTAATAATTTAAAAAGAAATCTCTTTTTCATTTTTACAAAACCTGTTTCAGACTTTTTTCAGCACTATCAAGCCAGTTACTTTATTACAATACAATGTCATACAACTATTTATGCTTAGCCGGGATCTCTGCACATTTTCTTCCCCACTAGTTAAGTGTAGTTTAACAAGAATTGTTTAATAATAATAATGACAAGAAAGCCTGAAATATAATATAATACTGGCATACAATTTTCAAAGAAACCTTTTTTTAAACTCAATTAATTTAAAAAGAAATATTTTTTTCTTTTTTACAAAATTTAACGGCAATCTCTCGCGATTTCAAAAGTTTTTCAGCACCATCAGCCAGTATTTTCTTATAATATCGTGTTTTACCTCTTTTGTAGTTAGCTAACTTAACTATACTATATTTATAAAGAAACTTAACCTCGTATTCATTTGACTCTACCCAGATCAAAATTTACGGATTTTAAGATCTTTAGGTAATTAATTGAACTCAATTTGCAAATAGAAATTCTTATTACCTGTCAGGACAGCGAATACCGCACGCATGATGCTCTGCGCCAAGTTGTGGTACCTCTGTCCCACGTACTGCTTAGTGTTGCGCCACACTATTTCCATGGGCACGTAAAACTGCAGCGTATACGTAAAGAAGATAGCCACAACGATAAAGAACTTCGCCATCAACGCGGGGCTGAAATGGTATAAGTAATAATCATTAAGTATTGTTTTTAAATTAACTTTAACAATGTTGAGGCGTGATGTGGAGACTGGTGAGATTTCAAGCTTGAATCGAGGATGGAATGCACAAATCCAACGTATTTGTTTAGTATTTAATTAATTAATTAATTGAGATTTTTTAGGTGCTGGATTTGTCGAGCTCGAATTAAAAGTCTCACTGCTACAGTCATTAATTAATTTGGCGCTTAAATCAATTGTTGAAAACAATTGAATGCCATTTAAATTGATCCACTTGGGATTCATGTTGGTTGTCCCCCCTATACAATTTCGTGATCTTCGGTTAGAATGATGACTCCAGCTCTAATTGATGCCACCGTTATCATCTGTAGGTAGGTAATATTCGTAAAGCAGCCGGTAGGAGGAGAGCTGAAGAGCTCAATGTTGCCATGGAAACGACTAATGTCCAGCAGCCGACTGATGCTAGCTAAGGCCTACCAACATACAGAAACAAAACTCACATTTCAGCCGTCGGCAAATTGAGCGTGATGCTCCCCATTGACTTGTTGCCATACTTGACGTAGCCAAGGAAGCCCATGATGGTGTACAGGAGCACCACAACCGTCATGGTGATGTTCAGTACTCCGGGACAGCCCAGGAAGTGCTGTGGTTTCGCCATAGTGTTCTCTACTGGCAGGACTACGCCGATACCTTCCATGGCAAAAATTACTGTACTGAAATGAACATTGATGAGTTAAGTTGTTTAGTGTTTAGTGTCGCGTCTTTCGAATCGGGGCAGGAGCATAATTATTTATGGAAAATACGAATGTTTGTTCTCGAGTGTTGGATGTTTTATATGAATTTAAGTATACCTATATCTATAATTATGTTTTCCGTTGCCTAGTGCCCATAGCTTCGCTTAGTTTGGGGCTAGGTTAATTTGATGTCAATTGTACCATTATTATTACATACTTACGGGGTAGACAGAGCCCAAGGTAACCAGACCTAAAGGCTACATTTAGCATAATTGTTATTACATTTTCCCATTATGCTGGAAAAAGGAAATTATCTGATTGTGTGTGATGTTTTATTGTGCACATGTCGACGGTTCGTTAGATCATTTGGAGACCCGTTCGTAGCGCTTAGCTAAGGCTTAAAGCATTATCGTTTTGTGTAGGTACCCAATTTTCTGTACTTCTATTATACTTATAGCACAAACCAACTACCTATACCTACACAGTCCGCGTCAGATATATCGCACCGATCAAATTGGTGAAATATATCGGAACAAGCTCGTATGCCCTTGACATCAAGCCTTAGTTCGATTTTGCCACTATTATCGCTACAATCCTACTATATTATAAATGCGAAAGTTTGTGACGATGTGAGTGAGTGATTGTGTATGTTTGTTCCTTCTTCACGCTAAAACGACTGGACGGATTTGGATAAAATTTGGAACGAAGATAGCTAATACCCTAGATTGAAACATAGGCTACTTTTTATCCCGGAAAATTGCACAGATCCCGAGGGATAGCGACATGTCAATTGCTAATGCTACGCGGACGAAGTCGCGGGCAGAAGCTAGTAATAATATATTCGTTATCGACTGTACATAAAAATGGAATAATTAACAAGCGAGAGTTTTCAAATGAAAGTCACCTTGAAAAGAATGTATATGCCTAACGCTTTAGTTGCGGCCACCCGGGCCAGAGGGACCAGGCTGAAAACCAGCGCTGGAAATTATCTCCAGCATGTGCTGAGCCCGGTACCCATAGCCAAGCGATCGGAATTTAGGTTAAGTTTAAATATTATTATTATTTTTTAAGTTTTCTTTTAATTGTATTTACCTAAACTCATGTATGTTGGCAATAAAAGGTTTTTATTTATTTATTTATTTATTTAACATGCTTATAACTTTATCCCCTTATTCCTGTGGAATATTCGAGGAATCAGTCCCTATTCCTTGATTAACATCTTAAAGTTTTGGACTGAGTTTAGTTGAGTCAGTCAATCAGATCAAATCAGTCACGATGTTTCGTTCAGTAGAACACCATAATTATAGTGCAAGGTACAGTGATGTCAGCTCAATTTACGTTAGAAACGGGTTCGGATTTTATTATGTACCTAGACATTATATAATTATGTTGCAATGTTGTGCTGCTATACTTAACATGGCTATGAGGAAAAACAGCATATAAATATGTCGCTAAATACACAGCATTGCAATGACAATTTGTTCTCAGGAAATATATTATTATGTATTATAGGAAGAAAAAAATTACAATCCTTCTAAATAAACCTAAGTGTATTCGAATAGGAACAAAGATAACATCTTGTTCTTAGGGATTTCCAACTTAAAGTGTGGCCATTGCATTGCATAAGCCTTCTCATTGTGAGAGGAGGCCTGTGCCCAGCAGTGGGACGTATGGTAGGCTGGAGATGATTGCATTAGGGTGCGACCACACCGCCGCTTAAAAAACGGTGACGTTACGGAATCGCAACAAAATGTATGAAGAAACGGTGAGCAAACGTGACGGATACGACACGTCACTGCGTATACGCGGCGGTTTGGTCGCACCCTAAAACGTGTAATAAAAAATACATTAAAGTTAGGGAAATTCCGTTTAAAACCCAAAACTCATTAAAAAAAACTAAATTACACTTAGACTAGGTACTCAGTAGCCATGGAAATGCAGGGGACTTACCCGATAAACAGTGGCAGTTGTCCAATATTGACCGACATAGGCAGAGTGGACAGGTCCGGGAAGTCGGAGCAGATATAATATAGGCAGATGAGGAATGTTGCCACCAGTAAAAGGTTGGCCAGCCCCGAGAACGGGGCCAGGTACTTGAGGTTCTTGATTTGTGTGAAGATCAGAAGCGGGACCAGGAACATTAGGCAGTACATGTTCACACTCAACTCGTTCTCTAACGCGAAGTGGTCGACAACCTGTAACGGTAATTTATACAAAGTGTAATTATTTCGTCTAATATCAAAAGGCTGGGTTAGTCTGGTTGAACACACCTGTAAAAGTTTCTCGTCACTATTTTTACTTCATAAGTAAGTCACCCCTTTTCTCGCCGTACAATTTCAACATCGGCCCATGTATGGAAGTATTTAGTCTATGGCAGTTAAAAATCCTGTAAGACACTCACGCGGCTTCAGTCAAACTAACACCTACAGAAGTACTTATTCTGGATAAATTTTAAGACGTAATGTATATTTATAACTTCTAATAATTAGTCAGTAGTGATCCGTGACTGAAGTTAACGACTAAATTATTATATGTAATAGTCAGCTTTTTTCTGTCAATGGTCATTTTTACCATAACATTTTGTCAGGAAAACATCGTATCTCCACACATTTATTTACTTATGTGATTATTTAGATAGAATACTCAAGCAGTTACAGATGTCGTGCCAAATCCTTTCCCTTCGTATTATCTCGGGAATGTTCGTCTTTGTATGGTATTTGTCTTGCAATTTCAGTACAGACTCATAGATACGTCGGCATCATTCGGAAGTATTTAAATTTAATCGTGTGTTCACGATGGGACAGGATTTTTCACTACATCTGTAGTGAAAATTTACTTAAAGCATGGCTGCCTGCAGTGAAACTATAAAAATCCTAGTAAACAACAAACTACTATACAAAAAACTAAGATGAACGAGCGTAATTAGCATGCTAAATGCTTATTGAAAACAAGATTTTTTACTCTTCTATTTATTTTAGTTACGCGCTCTGATGTTAAACACGAGACACTACTTAGTTAATTTGTCACCGCTCCAAATACCTGTTTCACAGACTGCACCAGCAGTATGACGTAGACCGCACAGGCGCCAAGTATGGTGAACGCCATCGCCCAGTCTATAAATATCCTGAAATAATGTAGAACGTCAGACACTTCCTAATGAGTCCGGTGGGCTACGGCATAGCTAACCATCCACGCTCTTTGGCAAGAAGTTTGGTAACTTTGTGTACAGCTGAGATTAATACTGGCCAGGTAGAAAACGGGTAAGGCCCTGAAGCGTCTCAAACGCCGTATCCTGCGTGTTACGAAAATGTCTTGAGTTTTACAAAACTCTAAGTACGTATTCCGCGAACACGTGTATTGGTAGTATGTGGTTGCCACACGCGGGTATTCCTTAGAAGCACATAAGCAGTGCGTTATAACCATACGTACATTACATACTACTATTAAGTATGTTCATATTTCATTATTATTATTTTTTACTAACCAAACTTATAAAATATTTTTTTATTACTAACCAAATTTATTATAAAACTTCAATCTTTCTTACGGTACCCTGAGCGCTCGAATTTTGCCATACCGATGGACGACACGATACTACTTCACTTCACTCTTTTGCTTATAAAAGCAGCGAACCGACTTGCCTGCAAAAATGCACACATGTCTACAGCGTGCATATGTAAATATCGTCCATGAACTACGTCCAGACAAGACTAACCTACAGTTGTGTGTGGCTACGCACACAAAGATAGCCTTCAGCGTTCGGGTTCATAAAATTCCAAGTCAGACCGCCTGACTCCCCAGTGATGCCAGGTTCATCAAACAGTCGCCAAAATATTTTAGTTAAAAGTTACTAATTTCATCTATATGCCCTAAAACCCAAAATAAACGTTTTTTATTATTTATTCAATCATATATACACGAGATTACACTGAGACTTTGTTTTATTAATAAATTATAAACTTTTTAGTTTTTAACGTTTTTAGTTTGTATTGGAGTAAAATATTTATTTAAAAATAGCAATTAAAAGAAATACCACACTGAATTATTGATTTTCCCTCAACTTTTCTGTACCTGTAACTTTCCCGGTAAAATTCAGAACGAAATATTAGTCGACAAATAAAAATATCACAACCCAAAATACCGCCATATTTAGCTGCCAAAACACTAAAATGGCAGCACTGCGGACGCTTGAACTAAGCATGCAAGGTGGCGCTATGATGTTTCGCGCCAATCACCATGAAGCGTTTAAACGCATGCGCGAAAAGACCTCGTTTTATTGGGTAAAATTAGGCAGATCTTGTGATTTCATTTGCTAAAACTCGTAATGTTCGGGCTCTCTGATTTGTTGTTTTTTGATGTTTTCCTTCATGATCATAATAAAAACATTAATGATGTTATTTTAATTGTGTAATTCTGTGAAGGCTTATTAAGTTATTTGTTTAGTTCTACATAATTAAACGTGAACTAACTTATGGGATGGCCTTGGTCTTGTGTTGTGAGTGTTGTGAAAGTTAATTCGCGACAAAAGTGATATAGTAAAACGACAAAAGTACCTAACTAATTATAAGTACCGGTACGTAACTTTTACTTGGCTTAAACAAAAGGCAACTCAACAATTTCACGTTACACTTAGTTAAATATTCATAATTTTTTACTGCCAACTTGATTTGATTTGTCCTTCCATTGCATGTATACATACCTATTTTATTGTTACAACGCACAACTAACAGACCCGCTTTGGCTGAATATTAAAAAAAATCATTGGTGAGTGCTTAAATTGTTTTACTTTAACGGTTGTGTTGTTTTAAATAATAATAGGTATAATCACATTTGTGAACTTATGGCCGGTTAGTTGAAGGTTAGTTGTATAGCAAAATTTCACATCATTAGCTATCTAACGCCGTAGCTCGACGGTTCTGGAGTCGCCTGTCAAGCTTGGAACCTGAGTTCGAATCCTAAGTTTACCAGACTTTTTCCTTTTTTGTTTTAATTTATTTACAACAGAACAGTAGTTAACATAAACTGTGGAGTTCATGTTATAGTTTAAACAAGCGACTCGCCCCGGCTTCGCACGGCGGTAATGTGAATTTATACTAATGTGTGTGGTGTGGTGTGTTTTGTGGATAGTTTTAATCTTACCATATTTCATAGGTAATTAATGTAAATTGTGTGATGTATTAGGTAATTGTGGTCATCATTTAACTAATTAATGCAAAGCAAATATAATTATTAAACTATAAGTACCTCTTGTACCTATCGCTCTATTTATTGACGAAAACCCTTGAAAAACGCATTAAAATCCATTGTGTACTTTAAAAGATCTAAGGGAACATACCCATATGTATATAGAAGATCCATGATTATATTATGCCCGACCGTTTCGTACCAATACGGGTTTTGTTGTCAATATGCCTACCCTCTGTCAGAAACCACTGCACGCCCCTGGTGGTTGCGAGTAGCAAGGTTGGTCTCACTTCATAGAACCATTCAATTATTTTCGTAACACACAGGATGCGGCGTTTGAGACGCTTCACGGCCTTACCCAAACAACACTTGAGTAGGTCTTTTTTATACGACAAGGCTAACGAGTTACGTGTGGTGTTTGCCTACGTGGCGTAGTAGCTCTAGTCTAATTCTCATAAAGTTGATTGATTGATTCTCAGTTAGATAAGTTTCAATCAGTTTAACCGTCAACGAGATAATGTAGGTACCTAATTTGAAACGAAACCTAGTTTTCAAACTTTTATACATAGGTATATATTAAACACGTATTTATTCCTGACGGGGTAATCAGAGCCTAAAAGCCGCGTTTAGCGTGATTGTTTCAGCCGAAGGGCTTATTGCGTAAGTGAAGCATGTTTTCAGATACGATTTCTTTGAACTTCTAAATATGTTATATGTGGTTACAAAACACTAAATTATCCAGTGTCAACATGGCCCGATCAGAAAATCAATGAGTTCAATCACAATCGATTCGCGTGATTTATTGAAACGATAGAGATTTATCGAAACCTTGACATTCAATAGTAAGTCGTTGAATATTCCAAGTTCTAAATAATGTATGGGTTATGATATACAGTGAATGACCTTTTAACAATTATTATTTACTAGCTGTTGCCAGCGACTTCGTCTGCAAAGAATTCGTTTATCGCTATCCCGCGGGAACTACGCAATTTTCCGGGATAAAAAGTAGCCTATGTGCTATTCCAGACTTTTCTCTATCTATGTGCCGAATTTCATCCAGATCCGTTGGGCCGTTCTGGCGTGATTGAGTAACAAACAAACAAACATCCATCCATCCATCCATCCATACTTTCGCATTTATAATATTAGTTAGATTAGTTAGATTAAGAAACCGAAAGTAAATTACTATGTTAATTATTATCTAGTAGCTGTTGCCAGCGACTCTGTTTGTGCAGAATTCGCATCACTATCCCGCGGATCTATGAGATTATCCGAGATAAGAACTATCATTATTATGTCCTTCTTTAGTAGGTACTGAAAGTATCTCTATACCAAATTCCAACTAAATCAGTTGCGCGGTTTAAGCGTGACGAAGTAACAGACAGACCGACATGCTTTCGCAATTGTAATTATTAAGTAGGTATGGATTCTAATAAATTCTAAAGTTTCTGGATTGAAAATAAGAAGAATTTAATTACCTATTTACTGTTGCAGGATTAATTTTTAAATATTTAAAAAGCAACTAATGATTAATTTTTTAAGGTTGTAATTTCAGAAAGTAAAGCCCAATACAATATTTTGAAGCCTGTTATCTCTGATAAGTTTCTGGTATCGTATATGACAGATGTTATTCTAACCAAATAAAAAGGGATAGTGACGCAATTAGATAATTCATAATTCATAATTCATTTATTGCATAGTAATAACGGTCGTCATAACTCAAAAACTTATCAAAGGGTGATCAGACAAACCGTTGATGTTGGAAATCTATTATAACTTTACAAAAAGTAAAACGTATAATTACGTATTATTATTATTACATATTATGAGCCTATTGTGTCTCACTGCTGAGCAAAGGCCTCCCCCCAACTCTTCCACTGCTCCCGGTCTGCTGCGGTAAGTGTCCAGTCTCTCAAGATGGCGTCTAACTCGTACTGCCGTCGCTGTCTAGGTCTACCGGACCGCCGCTTTGAGTTAGTATATTATAATACGTATATTATACAAAAAGTAAAACGCAATAGTATTGCATTATTTACCTTGCAAACTTCGAAGAACTTCTCAAACATCTGGGCCCTGTTGCAAAAACTGCCTCGACCGTTTCAGCATACCCCAGGGACGGAACTTTTGATATTCTAGAAACCTCTTGTGAAGTTTTAACCTGAAAAATTTAACGTGGCATTTTGTAAAAGAAAGTTTACGGAACTATTTTCGTGAATCTAAGTAGTTTTTTTAGAATCATTTTCTTATGATGCTTTGCGGAAAACGAAGGCTCACGAAGCTATGCATCGGTTTTTTTAACAATAAACATATTGTTTACATTTTTGAAGACGATCAGTAAGAAATTGATTGCAGGAAAATTTTATCTCAATTTAGTCATTCAATTTGGTTTTTAAGCTTGACTATTGAGTTTAACTTTAAATTGAGCTCGGTAGTTAGGTGACCACCCCCTATAATCTGATTCCCCCTTATTTGAATCTGCCCACGTAAGATTTGCTGTCAGGTTTAGTTATAAGACAAGTTACCAATAGCACAATAGACTGACACTAAGTTTTTTAGTGAAGGGATGATAGAATAAAGGTAGAAAAGTTGATTTACCAGTAAAAAGACGCAATGTGTGCATATGTAACCCAGGATGATGGTTCCGAATATGCCAACTATGGTGCCGGAGTTCTTGAAGGCAGCTGGCATAGCGAGGATGCCAGATCCCAGCGAAGACTTCAGGAGATTCGCGAATGATCGCACATCACTGAAATGGTTAGATTTTTGTATCTATTTCTAGAATCAATAGCATTCAATGGCTGTGCATATAATTAATATCGTAGGCCTAGAAAATTATTAATCCGTGTCCCAAGATCCAGGCTCAGCCTAAAATGGGATTCACTGTATAATATAACGCAAACTGTAAATCGCCTGATGTCAAAATAAACGTTTTCTTTTTTTTGAGTACTTTTCTAGTAACGTTAACGCTACAATAGTTATGTTTTATGGAACAGGCATAAAAGTAAACAAAGTAGGTACACGTAAGCGAACAATATAAAATATTTTTGATAGTTTGTGTGTATTTCTTAGCAGACTAAAAAAGATACAGATTTAGCTAGTTTTTAGTCACTTGTTTCGCCTTTATGGCAATTCTTGCGAGTTAATCTCTACAATTGAAAGCGAGAGAGAAGGAAAACTGTGAGCATAGGCTATCGTTTCTCAATTCTCATACAATGTCCATCGTCAACTTCCATGATGTGTTTGTTCAATCCCATAATCATAAGATTTATACGCATAAAGAATAAAATATTCTTAATCTACAAGCATTAAACATATATCGCTGTTCGATTAACTTGTTGATTTTCCTTAAGTGCCCATAATGCTAAATATTTACTAGGCTGTAACCGTTTAAACTTTATTAAAATACTTCGATAAAGAATATTGAGTTTTATGCTTCAATGTTGTATAAAAGGTTGTTGCAGTTTTTTCCTCAAACGCGGTTACGAAATCGGGGCAACACTTTACTTAAACGTGCATGGATTTCATTCTATGTCTCACATCGATATGAGATCGGATATGTACGAAATTTAATATATTATAAAAAACTTACGAATTGGGATGTTCCAGTTTCCTGTTCTGGAAAGGGTCGTATTCGTCTTTCTCCGGATCATTTTTCTCTTTACATTTTGTGTTGATTGTGTTGATCGATATATTAGACGGGTACAATCCATTTTCCGTTATCACTGCTCTGTAGACAAAATAAGGGTTTTTATTAAAATATTTATTAAAAGTGAGGGAAATGCTTGATTTGTTTAACTATTATAAACCACCTGTACTAATTGTTGCGTTCATTCATTCCGTGGGAGCTTTTAATTTTCCCGGGATGAGGGCACGTTAATCAGGTATGCACTGCAGCTTTCGATTGCTGAAAGGATTTTTGGAATCGTCTACTTATTTTGAGATATAACCCTTTAGATACAAACAAAGTCACAAAATGACGAATAAAATTCAATTCTTTATTCCAATGGTAAAAAGCCGACTAACCGAAGCTTGATCATCATTATCATCATCATCATCAGCCTGAAGACGTCCACTGTTGAACAATAGGCAACCCCTTAGCACACCATAATGAACGACAACTCGCCACCTGCGTCCACCGGTTTCCCGCAACTTTCACGAAAAGTTCGAAAGTTCGAAAGTTTTCGAGTGGCGACCACGAACCGGAAGACGCAGTGTTGGCAGGCCTCCCACTAGGTGGACCGACGAACCGAAGGTTTCTCGCTACTGGTTAGGAAACTATAAAAACACATAGTCATTTCTGTTTAGATGTGAAAGAATTTTATACCTTTTAAGCTTAAAGATCACATATGTCGTTCCAAGTCATGATTATGACGACCCAAAAACAATACAAGTTCGTTTATCACGGATTACTTGTATGTGTTTTTGGCTTATGACACTACAATCGTACTCTGACTTGTAAATTACTAACCCCCTTATCGATAAATGCTGGTTAAGCTTACGTTAACTTGTATCTTTGTCTTCATCTCATACTGAGTTTAGACGACATTAAAGTTAAATCTATGACTATGTTACGTAAACACTTTTAAAATATTGCATTAACAAGCAAAAATAACGGATCAGTTTCATACCAAGTAGTTCGACAAGAGACGAGTGAAGCCTTAGGGTGCGACCAAACCGCCGCGTATACGCAGTGACGTGTCGTATGCGTCACATTTTCTCACCGTTTCTTCATACATTTTGTTGCGATTCTGTAACGTCACCGTTTTTTAAGCGGCGGTGTGGTCGCACCGTTAATTTGTACGCCACATGATACCCACATCTATTACCTATACTTACCTACCTAATTTGAGTATTTGCCCCCTTAATTATTTGGCATTTAAGACAAGAAGAAATATTAACAATGCGACAGTTTTATATTAGTTATAATAAAATTTAATCTTTGCTTTGTATTGTTTGTTCGGCAATTAAAGGCTTAGAAGCATATAAGACAAGGCTGCACATTAGCCTCGCGTGATATTGACGGAAAAGTATGAACACGTTTTAAATGGTGGGATTCATAATTATACTAAAAGGAAAATTATTGTGAAGTTCTCAATGCGCATTGGGTTCGATTAGGAACTTATAGCACAAACCTTTTTATTCTGATAAAAGGCTATAGCCTAAGCTATAAACATAGGATTAGCCTATGCTTGTGCCCAACAGTGGGATGTATGTAAAAGTATCAGAGGAATTGACGTGAGACGAAATTTTATACAATTTATAACGAAAATGATCGTTAAACCGCTGTGGCGATAGCTGCACTCTGATTGGCTGGCCTAAGTTCAAGCAGGACACTAGAGTTGGGCAAGCACATATTTTATGATCGATATCGATAGTAAATTAATTACTCTTTACAGTCAATAACAAAATACAGAATGTATTTCTCGCAAGTACTATAAACTACTACAGATTTTTTCTTAAACTATAAGTAAAAAAAAAAAGTTTCGTGTTAACATAATTTGTGAGATTTGTCCTCTCCGGCACAAACAATACATGCATTGTACGTTTCTAATTCCTGCCCAAGCCTTCTATGGTTATTTGAAACGGAGCGTTTCTCCAGCCAATACGCAAACACTGTGACAAAATGTGTCACGTATTTTCGTTTGTTTTCAAACTTTTTCAAGGCTTAATTGTCGTAGAAGCGTGAAACTAAAGAAAAGTTACACAACTACAGCGCCGGAGCCAGACTGCCGCCTACATACGCTGCGAATAGTTTTATCGCGCGGTATGCAGGTCGTATATAAATAAAAGGTCAATAAATTGGGTTTGTGGCACCATTTCGCTTAAAAATTTTTTAGTAAACAAAATCAAAATAGTAAAAAAAATTTCAGTAGCTACAGATTTTTCGAACAAAATGCATTTAGCAAATAGTAATAAATGCAGCACACCGTTACGTATTATTACATCAGATAATTATACGATTGTTTCGAATCTGTCCGAAGTTCTTAATATAGCGCGGTAAATTGAAGCTTACAACTGAAATTTGGCAAACGACGCGTACCTACATACTTATGTCTGCGCACATTTATAACATACCTACAAAACTGCGATGCGGAGTCCGCAATTACTTTTTTTTAATCTGTAGAGGCCAATATAACCTAGCACTAAAGTCACGTAGAATAGTGGAGCAAAGTCATAACCATAGCATTTTTCAGCTTTGATGATGGCTTTTCTGGTTAAAAATGATTTTTAAATATTGAAAACCTTATACAAATGTTAAATATTGAGTGATGATCACAAAATATAATCAATAGTGTCATAGAAAATATTTAAAAAATCGTCGCACCGCTGCGGTGATAGTTGCACTCTGGTTGGCTGGTGCAAGGTCGAGCAGCAGCCTAGAGTTGGGCAAGCTGTTATTATGATTGATATCGATAGTCAATGTTTCGTCTTGCATGGTTTAGGGCATCTGTTTCACCACTCTCTGTTAAGTGTCAGTTATCTATTATGACGTCTCTGTCTGTTTCGTAGTAAAAAGTTGAGACGGAATCGTATAACTGACACTGACACAGTGAATAAAACTCATTTGATTAAAAATAAATACAGAAATTAATAACTAAAGTAGCTTTGCTCTGAATAGGCAAAAAAGAAAAAAGAGAAAGAAAGAGAGAGAAAGAGAAACATTTTATTTACACACATTCGATACACTTAGATATAAAACAAAGGAGAAATACAATATACTAAGGAATAGTACCGATATGGTGTAAAATGGATCCCACTCAGCATAATGTTGCGGCAAGCCGCAACGCTGTTTTTCAGTGGGACCCAGATAAAATTATAAAACTAAACACAAAAACACATACACTATGGCGACACGAACGCCCTCGTCAAAAAGCGCGAGTCATTAGCGTTAATGTCACTACTCTTTCAATTATTTTACGGAAGAGCATATAATTACGTTAGTTTGTAACTTGAGATTAAAATGCAATCATCCATATTACAATTTACGCATAAGGGTATGTATTCATTATTTATCAACGCCTTGTAATTAAGCTGATTTAAGTATCTGCAGTATGTTGTAGTAATCATAAAGACATGGATAACGTCCGGGCAAGGCCATTAAGATAACTACTACAGTGTCTAGAGCCTTAAAAAGTTTATTTAATGTATTAAATACGTATGCGTGAAATGTGCGTATGAACTGAAATATATACATTGCTTCTTTTACATGTCTCTCGGCAAATTTCATGTTTGTTCAGTTCAGATGTCATTAATTATGAAAAACTAACATTTCAAAGAGATATTAAGGAAATAGAAGCACTGTAAATTGCTCAAATATGTCGAAATAGACAATATTTGTGAAATAGTAGTTTATTAACATACGAAATAGACGTTTAGTAAGAAACGGAAACTCTGCCGTACTATTTTCAGTAGACTAATAATAACTTTTGTAACGACATTAACGAAACGGGATATTGTTAGCGTACTATTACAAAATTCTTTATTATTTTTAGTTTATACAAGATTCTACTGTGTGAAAAAATTCACAAGATAATATTATAATTTTCTAAGAAAGCAAACATCACAATTTACCTTTGTTTTACGCCAGTTACATCCTATAATGATTAAAATTCGATATTTTTTTATGTTTGAGGCCTCGAAAACTGCCCTAACAATTTCATTGAACAAAGGTAGGTATGGGTAGAGACAAAAATTGATCAAGCTTGTGAAATCGTGTTTTTTCGATTTTTCAAACATCAAGCGCAGCCGGCTCACCCAATTGTATTGTAAATTCGATTCGGTGCTATATTTTAAATCTGAATTGATATTTCCATTGTGGCATTATAAGCTCGTTAAATTAATCCCATCAGTTTTTACGCACTAACATAGGATATACTATGATGATGATGATGAAATTAATAATATCAACTAACAATTATCACTTACGTGGAGCTAAATTCCTTCATATTGTAACTGTTGGCCATGGTAAAGATTCACACACTAACTACTTAGGTATTTATTTATTTATATTTACATAAACACTACTTCAGTTTGTACTGCGCAGCCGACATGTTGTGCGCGCCACAAACTTGTAAATGATCGTTTGTGCGACATAGTGAGAAGGGTAAAGCGCTCGATGATATACAACTACAGCTCACTGATTTCTACTGATATTTAAAAATTTTCCTTAATGATCTAAAAACCAAATTGAGAATGGCTGACGTTTTAACTCAATCTCTACTATAAGATTAACAAATAAGGCAATTTTCTAACGCATACAAAAAAAAGTTTCGTGTATAAAAAAAATACTAGTCGAATCTGTGACAATCGAATAACAATAGTAATATAGCTACTTTAACCTAACTTATGATTTAATAAACCATTAATATACCAATCTATTTTAAACGTTTCTAAGTTGAATATTTTATCGCGCGGTCTACACGTCTATGAACTATTATAGAGTATATTAAAATCGTACAATATTATACTCATGTTATGTATAATTTTTGTGACATCATTGCAAAAACAGGTCACAAGCCAGGTAAGGTGCTTTCGTTAAACCTGTTTAACCGTATAAAGCGATGGCTTGAACTCACTTGATGTTGAAAGTTGAAAGCTTCTGTTTAATTTGTCTGGTAGATATTCGTTTTTAGGCTATTCCATTTAATGCTTCGTTTGAAACTTTAACCCTGCCTTCTCAAGCTTTTATTCTAATGTTGATCTTGATAGTCGCAATCACAAAACTGACTTACAGGGAATTAAATATTTAATAATTTTCATGCTATTATTTCTCACTAGCTGACAACGACGAACGTCGTTCTGTCAAAATAAAACATTTATATTTTACGCCTATAATTTTTTTTTCTGTTCCTAAATAAGTTAATAATTAGGTGCCTAAAATAAATAAATTAGCCATCATCATCATCATCACTATTTAAGAGTCAGACTTGTCGGTGGAGTAATTGCACATCGGTTGCATTTTACCCCGGTAAAGTACTAAGTTCCCACGGGCAACTACGGCGGGCGCTTGCGACGACGGCCGGATAGCCTAGTGGTTAGTAACCCTGACTATGAAGTTTAAGGTTCCGAGTACGACTCTTGGTATGGCAGACTCTTGTATGAATACGAAAGTTTGTATATAGGTATAGGTACTCGAGTCACTGTTGTTATTTTGTATTTTAGAATTTTTTAATCTTTAAATACTTATTTGAATTATTGCTTAATTTAGTACTACATACACATAGCCCAATTACTATTTTAAAGAATTCCTGAATTTGAAAAGTTTGAAAGCGAATTGAGTCTTTACGCGCTTAACCTTATAACCATGGATTTACTCTTGGTTTCAGCGATGTGTCTGGAAAGGCTATACGTAAACTTCATTGATGGACAATCATGACAGACGAATCAAACAACGATAATCTATTTAAAACATTTTGAGCATCGTTGCTACTCGAGTTTACATAGATGATGGACGTAAAAGACAAGTATTGTAACTTACAGAGTTCTGAAACTACGATCAATCAAATCGGCAATCCATGTTTTAGTTTCACCCATTTTCTTATCTAACAGTCATTCTCTTATAGTTAACACCGATACAAAAGTTGAAGCCCGGAGGTATCCGACTTTCGCGCTCGACTGAGACATTTTCCTGTTATTACATATTACAAGGCTAGTAATATGTATACAAAATAATAAATAAAGCAAGGTGCGCATTTGGCACAATATCTGTCTGGCTTTTGGGGACGTAGAGCCAATGAATGAAGTGTTGAGTGTTCGAGTACAGTCCAGTTCGCCTACATTAAGTTATTTAGCTGCAACGAGTCGATTGATCGCAGAAAGTTTTACACATTACTATTCATCCTTACGTGTCTTATATTGTAAACAAACGTAACATCAAAAGTGATAATAGACAATGACTAGTGATTGGAAATGTTGATAAAGTATACATAAAAAGTGACCGATTATTTCGCTTTAAAAATAAATAGAATTTGTATCAGGTTTTCGATTTTGTGGCGCTACTCAGGTTGCAGCTATTCTCGAGTTGATTCATTCGTTCCTCCGATTATGGAAGAAAATCTTATTGAAAATGGTATTTTGCAGTGGTTACTGAGTCAATTTTAATACTTTATGAGTTTCTTTAAGCCTACAACAACATGACTATTGTGTAATTCAAGAGAAAAGTGTGACAATGTCTGAGAAGCGTTTGTTTACATGATAAAACACGTTAGGATGAATGGAGTAAAGGTACAACTGGTTACAGGAGTGTTAAACTCGACGGAAAACTTTATATTAATAAATATTATTTATTATTATTACCTACCTAAGCACAAGGTAGAACCAGTTGCATCCATATCCATCCTTTCACAATCTAAACTTAGCAAAGGGCGTGACCCACGAGAGAAGGTCTTGTATTTCTAATTTATTATGTACTATCTATTAGGTAATGCACATGAACACTAAGTTGTGGAATGTTCATCATCTTGATTACCTTGATCATCATTATCAGCCGGGAAACGTCTGCTGTTGAACAAAGGCATTCCCCAAGGATCTTGAGATACTGCGGTGAAGACGAAAAGATTCTGCGTAGCTTACCGAATGGTACTCAGCCGAGTTGAATTCGACGATTGACCTCTTCCTAAAAGTTGGACTTACCTAACTAGATTACTTGTCCTAGGTATACGTAAATGTCCACAACTTCTAGAGCTTGCAATTATCAGAGGAAAGGAGTGGGAATAATATGAAAGTTTCTCGTGACTTTCATCTTCCTCATTTTCATTTAGAGACTCGCTTGTTAAGAAACCAAAACTGAACCGTAATTCTAAAATAAACCTTAAAATGCCTGTTTTTCAATCCAAAATCCTGGCTTACAGTTACACCACGCATCCTCTGCATGACTAAGCGTAGACTCGAATTTGTTATTCGCAGTTGTCTGTACCATGCAGCTACGTGTGAAGCATTGAATAGTGTGGTTACAATGTTACAAATTTATGTAGCCACATTTTTAAATACCGTTTTACTGTAGGGCTAACACCGAAGTTACATTTTTAAAATGATCAATCCTGAATTATCACAACCCATGTGTCTATCAGGGAAACACTTTTTTTAGATTTTAGATGCGGGTAAGGTAAGCTATGTATAAACCAATATATATTGAATTATCGATATTACCGATCAAAATCTTAACAATGCTGATGAATACTTGCGTGAATTATTGGTGAAAAACGTTGAACATGATACTGAGATTGATTGGTCGTAGTTAGACAAGTGTGTCACCCGGTCAAATAACGTAATTGGACACTCTGACCATAAAAATCGGTATAAGGAAAATTGTGTTTTTAAAAGGGGTTCCGTTATAATAACGGTTGTTTAATAATCAAATCGGGTTTTTTGTACAATCCATGCATAAACAAAAATTTTCCATTACTTCTTCTAATTTGGGTAAGATCCATTTTGTGAAAATCTTTTTCCTAAATAGCTCTAATTTTCAACCCAAAATAAAAAACATATTAACTCTCTAGAGCAACATGTTTTCAATAGGTACAAAAGTCTATAGAAAATTAGACACTTAAATTATTTACGCGGCGTTAGTCTCTCAAAAGTATTTTATTTATAACCAAGATTCCGCAGTGCAAATTGAATACTTGCCAGATAGTTTATTTACTGAAGTATTTTGGATGTTATGTTATGACGTTTCCTGTTAACATCAAAACTCTCTAAGCTGAAAAACATGTAGTTAACAAATCTGAAAGAATGCCAGGCTAATTAGCTCATCAGGCTAACTATGAGTGATCAGAGCATGAAAAAAATTAACGTCATCATCATCAATCATTGTTTCCACTCTAAGTACACGGTCCAGTTTCAGTGGGTGTAGAGGTAGACTAAAATAAAAATACTAAAATAAATCTGCTGCATGATGTTTCGATGATGCAATATTATTTAATGGGTTTGAAAATGGTACTGCTCTTTAATTCTGGTAGACAAAGAGAGTCAACTAAAATGAAATGCGTTTTTATTAAATTCACTCTGACTTGGGTAGGTAAAGCAGATAAAAAAAATGGGAAAGTCCAAGTCCATGACAGAGTTGTGATACATTAGTGGAATAGCCATAATGAGAATTTGAAAAACGCCAGCTAGTTTAAAACGATAGCTATGTGTGAGTTATTATGTTTTCTAAATCTATATAATGTAGTTAAAGTCACTCTGTCTGTCAAAGGATTTAAGTATAATTTTAGACCTGTGGAAAAGGAACTCTAAAACATTACGGTAAATAGGAGTCGCGACACATTGATTCAGCCGCCATTGAACTTTGAGAAGGAGACTACTACGCGTTACATCTCTCTCAGAGCAATATCATATTCAACCTCCAGATCGATGTAATTAATTGGGGCAAAACCCAATTCTGCATCTCATTCTTATGTATTACAAATATGGCGTAAGTCTAACGGTTTATGGCACTTTGATGGTTTTAATAAACAGCACATGTTGGAAGAGCACGTGAAAACTGGCTCGTCACTGGGGACAACTAATTGGCTTGGTGTCAATTGTACCATTCGATTACTCATTGGAGAAGACAAGAATAGGAGCATGTGAAAAGAATAAACAACCACTAATAAAACTTTTAATAAAGAGTTATACATACAATACATAAATACCTACATACTTTTGTCTGACTCAATAAACGTTCATAATGTAAATACAAATCATAGTGGGATTGCAAAAATAAGAAGTCAAATAAATTTAAACGAATTTTAATCTTGTCTTTTAGAGATATGTACCTAAATAAATTGCAATCTATTTTCATGTAGCCTTGGAAAGTTGATGGAGTTCATTAGTCCCTCAGTATATTTACCGCACGTGTTTTTTAACATTTTCAGTGAACTCTCTCATTGATCTTGTTCAACTAACTATGTGCTGAATTTATTCTCTCTTCATTTGAACTTTCAACATCATTTTTATGCAGTGGGGTACAGGGAATTGTAGGCGAATATACCTCTCGGGATTCCACGCGGGCACAGTGCGGATTGGAAACTACACACACACCATTGAATTGTTTCACTGGTGTGCACAGGTTTCCTTGCAATGTTTTTCCTTCACCGAAAAGCGCATGGTAAATTTCAAATGTAATTTCGCACATAAATTCCGAAAAACTCAGAGGTGCGAGCCCGTTATTCGAACCCATGACCCTCTGCTTGAGAGGCCACAGGTCAAACAACGAGGCTGCCACGGCTTCTGCATTGCACTAATGCACTATAGCCTAAGCCATCTCATTCAAGCAGAAGGACGTATATACACTGACGAGCAAAAATAACGTGTCACTCTCCATACTAATTTGTATGAAAAGCGACCTGGGGCCCGATTTTTGAAAGCACATGTGTGAAAATACCACTCGAAAGTGGTGAAAAATTGTGCTGAATTTGAAATAAGAGTAGCTTAAAAGATACTTACGGCTCTCATTAATCATGTAGACTAAACAAAAATTTGACTAGAGCCGTAGTTTTGAAGATATACACAGATTTATACCACTTTCGAGTGATGTGCTTTCAAAAATCGGTCCCCTGTTATCTTTTCTCGTGAGTATAGGCTGGAGATGATACTCGGGATCGACTTTTTGTATTTAACACGCTCTGTGTGTATAAGTACCTAATGTATTTAGACCATTTTCGTAGGATGCTATTATAATTATATGTATAGTGATACATTATTAATTTGTTGTGTATTTGCACTTTTGGAGTTAAAATGACGGCATTTGTCACTGTTTTGTTTGGGACAGTGCCAATTTTTTTTGGATTCTTCCACACAGATAACGCAAACAAAATAAGCCTGCTGAACAGTTTACTTTCATGTATAATTTATTTTTCATCCTTTTAAGTCTTATCGCAGTCAGAGTCATTAATTGAATCCATTCTAGTCATGTTCTCTCAGCTTATCATGCCTTCTTTAAAGCGTTCTTCGTTGTTCATTTCTAGGTACGATAACGTTATTTGTAGTATAATCTATTCTCGCCGATTTCCCGCCAAGCCCCTCCCAACAACAATAATAAAGCCAAGAATAGCGGTTATTACCGGTAAAATATGCTATTAATATATTTTGTTTAGTTAAAAATACTTACCACGATATCTTAGCATCTACCTATACTCTAGCTAATATTTTTATTATACTAAAAAGAAAACAGCATAATGAACATAAACTATTCATTTTAATTATCCTTATCATACTTTTGACAAATTTGTTAGTTACACAACTGATTTACATCCTGCCCCTCAGGGTCATCTTTGCAAAAGGTTCGATTCGAGATCGGAACAATTTTAATAACGATCTTCTCAAGTTGTTCAGTTCTGGGTACCTACCGCAGAGTAAGTACATAGACAGATTCGTTATGCATAAGAAATCTTTGAAGCCTCATTTTTAGTTTGTCTACTCAGTACTTTGCTTTCGTAAATTGGCAATTATGTCGCCTATTGTAACGGCGCAACCTGAAATCAAGGCGGTAAAGCCAAATAGAACGATGAGGCCGTTTTTCCAGAGTATCCAGTTGTATTTCCCCAAGTGTGGCCATCGGAAGATGGTTTCCACAATTCCTGGGATGATGAGGCCCAATATAGAGTAAAAGAGAGCACCGACTATGTTGATGATTTGCTCTAACATTGGCAGAGCGATGCCAATACCACCTGCAAAGGTAAACAGAACATTTTGAAACTACAGTGTCCTAGGTAATATCATATCAGTTATAAAGTGTAAAAATAGAAACAAACAACGTGCGAAGTTAACAGTAATTAACGATAACTTGTAACAGTGTTGTTAAGTTGTCACTTATTAACGGTTTACTGTGGTAAAGTCTACAATGTGCCAAGTGGTACTTAGTCATTCAACAAAGGTAATAAATTGAGCTTTACGGCATGTCAGTTACAATTGTACTTAGAGAAGTAGATAACTATACATTCACAGATGAAAATAAAAACACAAAAGGTAATAAAACCGTTGACCAACGACTTACCGCAAAACCACACTATGAAGGTTCTCAAGCCTATTTGAGTGACATTCCTGTATTTATCCTTGACACGAGGCATGATGTATTTGGTAATAATGTCAATAACCACGAAAAAGTGAAGTGGATATGTGAAAAATATTGACAGTGCTATGAACGATTTAGCGAAAATCGCCGGCCTGAAATGAAATAAAATTCATTAAGTAAAAATAATGAACCATTAGCATGGGAATCTTAATCTTAGTAGGTAGGTACCTAAAAAAATATGCCCAAAAGCGCGGAGTAGGAACGTTTTGGTTCTCAGAATACAGACTTCCACAAAGTAACGCCTGATTTTATTCAATCAATCATTTCTTACCAATCATCAACAGGTAAATTCAGCGTAATGGTGCCTCTTAGCACATCCCCGTATCTAAAATACCCGAACAGGCCAAGCACGCTATACAGGACCATGATGAAAGTCATAGCTATCACTAACACGCTTGGGCAGCCGAGGAAGTGCTGAGGTCTCTTCATCACGTTTTCTACTGGCATCACCACGCCGATGCCTTCCATTGCGAAGATCACTGTACTAGAATAAATATGTTCAGGTCAGGTACCTATTTAAAGTTCAAGGGCCCGATTTTTGAAAGCACATGTGTGAAAATACCACTCGAAAGTGGTGAACAATTGTGCTGAATTTGAAATACGAGTAGTTTAGAAGATACTTACGGTTCTCATTAATCATGTGGACTAGTCAAAATTTTTATGCCAATATCGAGTGGTACTTTCGAGTGATGTGCTTTCAAAAATCGGGGCCCAGATATACTTTATGCTGACTTTCTAAGATTGTACGTAGGAAGAGTATGCCTAATTATTGTAGTCCTTGATCAAACTATGAAGCAGATAGGATCTAATCTGTCACTGATTTTATGTACATTTATTTCTCTGGTACCTAGTGCTATGACACGTACAAAATTATCTTCATGTTTCTGATCACTTATGAATTTTATGATGATAGTGTCGTCTAATACTTTTTTGGAAGTATTACGTGGATCACGGGTGTAGAGAATTAAAGCGCCTGTGGTACCTTTAATAGCAAGTAAGAAACGAGAATCATTGCAATTTATTTAGTGTAGTTGATTTAAGAATAAGAAATAAGAAACGTTTTTTGTGTATAAATTAACGACAGGATAATACTTACGATAGAAAAGCAGGAAATCTAGAGATGTCTCCAGCCATGCTTTTACCTTCGATGGAGATTTCGTCTTTGAATATGTAGTACAAGCATATTCCAAAAGTAGCGACCAGCAAAACATTCGCTAGCAAAGAAAAAGGCGCTAACCACTTGAGGTGCCGTATTTGTGTCATAATACTTAATGGTACCAGCAAAATGAGACAGTAATACTGTACTGGCAGGATTACAACTGGGTAGTAGGTGTCGAGTAACTGAAAGAAAACGAAAATGATTAAGATGCAATTTTAAATAACTGATCTAAATAAGAAGTTGCTGGTTAAGTAAGCGGCAACCTAACCAAAAACTAACTTTTCTCAAGCATGCTCGGAAATGTACGCGTTAATGTCGCGAAATGAAGCCAAGAAGTTTCACATTTACGGCCTAGGCCAAGAAGTAATGTGGTGCGGTCGTCGGGTGCGCTCGGCGCGGTGCGGCGGCGCGGGGTGGGTGTGCGGTTAAACATGGCGCCAGCAATAGTTTGCTCAAATGGCATGTTTCAAAAATTAAAAATGCGGCTAATTAAACAATTTTTACTTGATTTCCTCGCATTGCTTGAGAAAAGCACTATACAATCCTCGGCCGGAAACAGGGATTGCAGGACTCGCTTTATCCGGCCTCGTCTACGACTCGGCCGTGTACCCCAATCTCGTCCTGCAATCCCTTACTTCACGGCCTCTGCAGTAATGTACTATTAGTAGAGATAAAGCTAAGCAAGAAATAAGTATGACTAAAAGTGGCATTATTTAATTGTAAGTTTTTATTGATTTACTTAGCAAATGACTAACCTGTTTGACCGAATCGGCAATGAGAACCGTAAAAATGCAACAGACGCCTATGTAAGTGCACAGCAACGAAAACTCCGCAAATATACTGAAAATACAAAAACGTTTATTGATATTTACGTTTCGAGCTTATTCACTATCCTGAATAATACAACAAAAACTTATGGGTTCAGTGACACTGTTTCAATCGTGTACTGCAATGGAAGACTATAGTTTTAACAAATTATTGGCCAAAAACTCATTACTTTTCCATTATTTGCTATTATACTCGTAACATAATTTAGAGGCATTCTAGACACTTTAGACACAAGTCTCATTTAAGATAATGAGGCTGTTTATTCAGAAATTTTGTATTGGAGAGCAACAACCCTACTAAACGACCACACATTGGCACATTCCTTTCTTCCAAAGATCCATAAAAAATTGGGACACAAAGTAGACTGTAAAAATGTACTAGAAATGTTTACTTACCTAGCTGCTCTAGCATAAGGCCTGACCGCTTTGGGACCATTGGCAAAGGTAGCTCTACAAGTCTCTGCATAACTCAGTAATGGTTTTCGTTCTAATTTGCAGCATCCGCGAGATGTGTCCACCTAAAAATGAAAACGCGTTGAAAAAAAAAACACAAAAAGTGAGAGCGGAATAGAATAATTTGGGTATGTCGCAGACTTGGAAGTCCTGAGATTTAATACACTCACTATCTCGGAACGACCTAAACTCACGTATGTAACATAATTTTTAATTATTATTACTTGTATTTACAGAGCTTAAAGTGATGTTGTAGTATGTCAGAATTCCAACGGATTAGGAGTTTAGCAATTTTGATAACTGACACGTGAGAGAGCCCGTGCGTGCTAAACGTTGGTTTAATTACCAAATAATAAGTAGGTACTTTTTATGTTCGCTTTGGTACATGGCCGAGTCAAGTGCATTAAGAGTGCGTGTGATTAGTCGTGAATGTTAAGTAGGTATGTACGTAAATTCGTCATGATAAAAAGGTTCTCTGTTCTGATTTATCCACTGAACGTCATAATGGGCTAATTGGCTGCGCGTGCTCATTTAAGATTTGAAAGAAGTAGTTCTTATATTTGAAATAAAGGTTATTTATTATAAGAATACATGCATAATATCACAACTCGTTGTTCAAGACTCGTATGTACCCTTAACATTTGAAGTAGCTAAACAAAAGATATATATTATACCTAAAATTGTAAACAAAATCCTCGAATGAAATATTTTGAATGCCTTCTTCGGTATTTTTATTGTTTTTAAATGGTGTGAGAACTATTGTAACAGTTACTGAATGAAAAGAAAAAGAATCATTGTCTTCCCTTTTTCCTTTAAGGCTAGAGGATAATGCGAGACATCGCACGGATGAATTAACTCCGCTTTAAACTCATCACTTTTACAAAAGAAACAGGGAAATTAAAATGGCGTCTGATTTTACACTTCTAATCTGACTAACGAAGTGAACATTATGTATATACTTTCTCGCACTGAACTTATAATTATCTGTAAGAACGTGATACTATCATAAAAATATAGTTCGGTGACGTTTGTTCCATCTCCATAATGGAATAAAACACTATATTACAATATGATTTCTAGGTATTGTGAAAACAATAGAGCATTACTTATTTAAAATGAATACGTTAAAAGACTCACACACACACATGTCATAATGTTTTGAAGTCACACCCATTTATATAGTTTATCGCTATGAATACGAATGACGCTGCATTTTTCTGCAGTTTCTATGACGGCGAGATTGATAATTACAACAAACCGGATAACTCACGTATAAAAGCCGAAGGCTCGACGGGAGGGTTCGGCTTTTATACGTGAGTTATCTGGTGTGTTGCAATTATGTGTGAGTCTCACGTTAGTTTCATGTTGCAAGACGGCGAGATTGACTTAAAAATCAAATCCTCATGTATGTAGCTCGTAAATTTCTTTGTAACTAATAGGTACTAACAAAAGTATAAAATTTTGCGGGTGGTAGGGCCTTGTGCAAGGTCCGTCCGGATCGCTACCACCATCTTACTCGCTAATCCTGCCGCCAAGCAGCAGTGCTTGCACTGCTGTGTTCCGGTGTGGAGAGTAAGATAGCCGGGGAAATTACGGGCACAAGAGGCATTTCATCTAAGTTCTCTAGGTTGGCAACGCATCTGCAATCCCTCCGGGGTTGCGGGTGTCTATGGGCAGTGGTGATCGCTTACCATCAGGTGACCCACTTGCTCGTTTGCCTTCCTATTCACATAAAAAAAAAAAAAAAAAAACCGCTTAGATACTTAGCAGTAAATAATTTGCAAAAAGTATAGTAGTTACAGTCGTCAATTTCCTTAAATGTAATATAAATGTAAGTAGGAAAAGAGAAGTCGATGGTAGAGTCTAATTAAGTAACGCCAACATAAACATAATAATACCCATTGGCTCGAGATTTTCTGAGTCTGGAACTTGTTAGGTATAAAATGCATACAAATAATTTATAAATAACTCATATTGAAGTGTCAACGTCCACTTACAAATATGTGAACGCAGTGGCCGCAAATAAAAGCAATGATGACCGTGCCAATCGTTCCGACGACCCATCCCGCATTGGCAAAGGCAAGTGGCATTGCCAGCAGACCGGAGCCCAGTGAAGCCTTCAGAAGGTTCGCCAGTGATCTGACATCTCTGTAACGTATAAAAAAATGAGGTTTATTTCATAAATATTTTACAAGTATTTCAAACGTCCACAATTAAAAAAAAGTTACTGATAGCACTTTTCATTGCATTGTCACTAAATTTACATTTACATGCACATACCAAATAAGTCAATCCAACCACGGGATGGGGGTGAAAATCTATTTGCAAAATTGATTACATGTCATAGTAACAGAATGATGTTATGGTGCTATAAGGTTGTTGAAAAAGGAAACCAGATGTCACTTACTTAAATGGTATCAAATGTATAAATTCATTTCAAAAAATAAAAATGTGCTAATTTTAATGATACTTACGAATTCGGTTTTTCCACCTTGCGATGTTCAAAAGGATTATATTCATTGCTCTCAGTAATGCTTTTTTCTCCGTTCATGATTGAATAATTTTATTTAAACTTGAAATAGCCAGATCTAATGCCGTTGTCGATGGCAAATCGCTATTAAGTAGCATTTGAAGGTGTCTCAACATCAGCTCAGTATACGAGTGCCTGCCTCCGTCACTGAGATAACAGTGTAAGTGTAGTTAGAACTACTAAGCTACTAACTGAATTTGTGTGCTACGTTCTTTATTATTTTTATCTTTCCCCCAGTACGTTCAACAATGGGAGTTTTCAGCATATAAATCAGTGACGTTTAAGCACCGTGTCGGTCAAGCGTTTTACCTGTGTAGGCATGAGTGACAAAAGTATCTCCGTTTATTTGACAATGAACGTTTTAAAATTATTACCATATCGACATGGATTACATGGACATTGTGATAATAGTATCATTCAATTTACACATCTGTACAAACCCTGGACTTAAAACACAGAGCCGATAATAGCGTTCAGTGATTTTGTGATTTAAATAAAATGGCTGCGACACAACTCCGAGAATTTTGTCTGAAACTCCTTTACCACCACTTCACTTCACTAGTAATATAATAACGTATCCTTATCGCAGAGTCTTAGAATTCATCTTAATTTATAATTACTTTATGGTTATAATCCCTTTCATCATTTAGATAAAATACAAGCTCATGCTGCGTTAGTGTTACCCACAATAATTGCTTTTAGTACTGACTGCCTTCTGCCACTACATAAATTATTATTATACCAAGCATGGAAAGATAGGAAGGCTTGCAATAAGTAATGCTCAAGTTTATCCTTATTTACAGATTATCGTGTCCCACGGAAATGCAATAACGATCATGACATTTATAACCATTTGATTATTAAAAAAGAAACGTAGAGTCGTAGACAGAATCGCTAATGTAGGTTAACTAAAAGAGATCCCGGCATAAATTCACCTTTGTGCATCATTTATGTCCTGTAATCTGTATTTCCATTTGTTTTTTATGTATAAAAAAGAGTTATACATACATACATACATACATAATGTAACAGTGTGCAAGAGTAGATCGAAGCGCATTGAAAGAAAGAAAGAAAGAAAGAAAGAAGACATTTATTCATTTTGCAAGACACACAAATATAAGAGCATACACACAATTTTATAGAAAAGAAACAACAAAAACAAAAAAAAACACAGACATGAAAATTTGATCATCAGCGTTGTGTGTCTCCGCAAAAGTTTCGCGGCTCAGCATTACGCTGAGGTGTTAGACACCTGCAGCACTCATTTTCAGCCAGAACCGTTTGTGACTCAAGAAACGATACACAGGCAAAATATACTACATAAACCATAAACTTTTACGTAAGTAAAGTAATAAATAGATATAATAAATAGACAGAACCCGACTTATGTGTGACTAGAAAATACATAAATTTATTAAATAGTTTACAATAAACAAAAAACAAAAAGGAAGGAAAACTATATTGTTCAAAGACAACAAGCTGGCATATCAATGTACAAAGTGCTGGAGGACTATTTTAAGGATTTTTGGAGCGTCAATAAGTGATCCTTCAGCTTGCCACCATTGGATCAGTGGGTAAATCGATTCAAGTTTAGAAAATCTGACATGTGTAAAAGTTTACTACGGTGTCTCTATTACTCTCTGAATTATGAAAAAATAAACCTTTTGTTAAGTTGTAATAACGTAGATACCTACACGACTAACTCTGCAATCTTCAGCTTTAAGTACTTACATTACATCATGGCAGGTTACTTATATCAACATATTTACACTATTTTTATTGACAATATTTGCCGTTTATTCAGATATGTTAAGTGGATTACGTAAGCCAATAATTTCACAACACAACGTCGTACAGGTAAAAGAAAGTAGGTACATACCTAGTGTGCACTTTTGTCCTGGCATACCAATGGTTTCCTGACATAGAGAAGAAATACGGATAGTTTTTATAAAAATTGAAGAGAGATGGTCGAATGTCGATACAGACTGATAAAAATTGTGTAAATGGTGTGTAGATCTTAGGTGAAGAGACACAACCGGCCTGTTGGTTACTTGGAAAACAGTGGGATGAGACTGGCACAGGACCGAAATTTGTGTGAAGTAATGCGTACCTACAAACGTTGAGTAAAATAAAACCATAATTTCAGTTTCAACTTATTATTTGCTTATTCAGTTTTACCACTTTGAATCTTTATAATGTCCGATATTGTAACAGTACAGCCGGAGAAAAGACATGTGAAACCAAATAAGACGATGAAACAGTTCTTCCACAGGACCCAGTTGTATTTGCCAAGGTCGTTCCACCTGAACACTGTCTCGATGATGCCCGGGATGATGACCCCGAGGATAGAGTAGAACAGGGATCCCACTATGTTAATAATCTGCTCAAGTAAAGGTAGAGCCATGCCGACGCCCACTGCGGGGAAGGAAAACAAATCATTTAAATACTTAGGTGTAAGATTATTAATCAACAGTTTTTCATTGAAAATGTGGAAATAAGCGGGAAATATGATGACTATTATTAATGTCTACTTAATTCAAACATCCACCTTTTACAATACAGCGCTACAGACAAAGTTAGATTGTGATCACCGTTAGTGTATACTTAATCTATCCCGCTAAATTGTGACATTTGAATAGGTTTGGTTAGTTTATAAACTTGCTAGATTAACATGCATAAATTTCGGTTCGAGATTTCCTTCCGTTATTTGTGTGAGCCAGAAAATTATAGCATAAACAGTAGTATAGCCACTTAGTATTCATCTATTATCACAAATTTTAACTACTTCTCAAATCACGTGCAATTCAAGTCACTACAATAAACCTCTGACTCTTAACTGAAAGGTTCAGGCTAAGTAGATATAGCTACTCAGTAGATACTGCATAAGCTCGGTATTATGCCGTGGCAGATAATGATATAAACTGGGGATTAAAAAGTACTTAAACCACTTGGAACTAACCGCAAAAACATACTCCGACGACTCGAGATACTATCTGCGCAATGAGTCTGTAGTTTTGCTTGATATGAGGCTCGGCGTATTTTGTATAAACTTCGATGACGACAAAAAATTGTAGGGGATATGTGAAGAAAATGGAGAGGGCTATGAATACTTTCGCACATATCGCTGGCCTGTAGAAAAAACCAAAGTAAAAATATACAAAAGTACATGATGTATAGTATACCAACAATTTTGTCCAAATTACAACCAGATATCTATCTAGTATGGTTTCAAAGATAGAGCCTTTGATATGGTTAAAGGTAGCGCACAGACACGTGATGCGTGAACAGACGAATGAAAAGACGACGTAGCCTTACTAATGATTTTTTATTATTCGTAAGTATCTCAAGTTTTTATCACACTATTCAATTCAATTTACCGGAGGAAACTTTTGATAGCTAATCTGGCTAATGTTTTCTTAATGTTTTCGTAATATTTATTAAGAGAACCACAAAAATCCAGTAAGATACATAATACCTACTAACATAGTTTCGTTTACCTGTTAATTGGTAATTAATAGGTTAACTTAAAAATAATTGAGAAGGCAATTTAATCCAGTATACGGATGAATCGATATATTTCGCTTCTAAATGAAAAATAAGATCATAAACCATAGGAACCGGGTTTTTTTCGTTGTTAACCGACTGCAAAAAGTTTATATCTTCGGCGTGGCTCTTTTTTGAACCGATTTCGATAAAAAATAAATTAAATAGGGTAAGTATACCTCAAATTTGGTCTCATAAAAATCAAGATATTCTCAAATTCTTAAGGTTTTTACCATAAATTTGATTATTCTTTCTATTTAACCAAGACTGAGAATTAAGTCAAGTAATGGATGTGAAATATATTAAAAAAACACCGTTTTCTTTGATATTAAATAGTTTTAGTTTATCAGATCGCTCTTATATAGGCAGGATCTTAGACCGGCAGTTTTTTTTTACTATTTCGATGCGTCAATACTGAACTTACCAATCGTCCATAGGCAGATTCAAGGTTATCGAGCCCCGGAGTACATCGCCATATCTAAAATATCCGAAAAGGCCTAAGGTGCTGTATAGAGCGACTATGAAACCCATGGCAACCAAGAGCACACTAGGGCAACCGAGGAAATGCTGTGGTCTCTTCATTGCATTCTCTACAGGCATAACCACTCCTATGCCCTCCATTGCGAAAATAACCGTCCTAGAAAAGAAAATTAAGTTTAATTATGTAGTACAGAATCAGGGACAAAGTCGAACGGATGATGAAATATTGAAATGTTCGCGGAGATCACTATCTCAAAATAACTGCATAATGTTCGGCGTTCTACATTTTGGAAGAAATAATATTAACTAGGTAAGTCAATGGAACAAGACTAACTTGTAGGTACTTAATCACATAATAAATATTTTTCCATCCGTTTTGTACTTCCATGCTGGTCTGAGCAAAGAAAAAACATTTTCATCTCTCATACTCTGAAAGTAGGTCATTGATTATCTGGATATAGGGTTGAAAGTGACTCATCGCGACCCTTGGGTTGAAAGTAAATTTTTTTTCTAACTAATCCAAATGAGGTACATAGCAATGGAAATACGTATACAGCCATGTAATCTAGGTTTAAAATAATAATCTATACTAATAGTTCCTTTTTAATTGTAAAAGGCAAAATAATCTTCAAATAACATTCCCGCTACCTATATAATAAGCTTATTATGCAAGCGTATACAACGAGAATTAGTAGAAATTATTACGTTCGGTAATTTTTTTAGCTTGAAATATATAGCGACCTCCGTGTCTGCAAGTTTAAAAAAAAACTAGCCGGCCGCCATTGGTGCGCAGAAGAAATGCGCAATGCGCGCAAATCGCGCAATAGAAAAAAGAGCGGGAAGAGAATGACAAACGTAACAAATATTAAAAATAAATTTTAATTTCCTCATATTCGAAATGAAAAGTAGAGTGTTCAACTCGGATGAAATTACCCATTTCACCCTCGAACCATTGGTGCCCTCACTTCGTTCGGGCACCAGAAATATCTCAGGTGAAATGAGTATATTTCAACCCTTGTTTATCAATCTACTATTATGTACCAGTTGCTTCTTTTGCCCCGCTGATGGTAAAAGCCCATATATATAGGGAACGGGCGAAAATTTTAGCAATCATGTTATAGGCGATATGGTGCGGCTGACAACAGTGGCAACCCATCACTATTTTGATACCTTTTTCCACCTATAGGTACACCCACAACCATGCTAGATCCCGTAAAGGAACTTCGTCTGCGTAGAATTAGCAATTGACATATTTATGGCTATCCCCCAGGAACTATGCTATTTTCCGGAATAAAAAGTAGCCTATGTTTTAATCTAAGGTACCAGCTATCTTAGTTCCAAATTTTATCCAAATCCGTCCGGTTGTTTTAGCATGAAGAAGGAGCAAACATACACACTCACATCGTCACATCGTCACTCACAAACTTTCGCATTTATAATATTAGTAGGATGTATAAATATTTTTTCATTGGGAATTGGTACGTTTATTGTGTAGCCAAAAGCCCTTGTTATTGAAATACGAATAAAATATTAGGTAGGTACTGCAACACTCAGAGATGACAATGAATTGTACCTAATGGATTTTTAACTACTTCCTTTTCTAATGGTTATGGGTTTGTTTACGTTGTACTTTGCGTTATTTCATTCTCAAAACAGAAGCGTAGTTATTTTGCATGACTTGGCTGAACCGAGTCTAAAGCCGAATTTACATTAAACAACTAATTACGTGCGACTAGCATTACATTGCTCGGCCGATAACCTAACGCTTCAAAAGTGATTAATCAAACGCCGCAGTGTAATGCTGTTCCACAAAATTAGTTGCATTCGAATTCGGCTTAGTAAAAGATGCAATAAGTCTTAGCTCACTATTATAACAGATGACGTTTATTACGCAATAGTGCAAATTTTCCACGGGACGCATACCTCTGAAGTTGCGGGTAACAGCTGAAGCATTCAATACTAGCTGTTGCCCGCGACTTCGTCCGCGCAGAATGAAATACAGCCTTATGACACACAAATAATGTGGTATTCTCGTGGTAAAAGAACTTCCAAAATCATTTCAGTAGATCTAGAGATTACCCCCTACAACATCACAAACTTTACCTCTTTATAATAATAATATTAGGGTAGTTAATAATGTAGGACGATGATGACAGATTAAATACACACATCAAAAAAGCCTTGGGATAATCGTTATCCTTAGACAAATTTGATGTTTTGACTCGGTAGTAATATGCCTGTCGGAGCGTCGTCACAATGACTAGACTTTTGATAGCTAAGGAGATGTACCTTGTAGTTGCGAACATTCGTTAATTGTACTTTGTTGAATGTACCCTCATAAGTTATTGCTTTTATGAAACGTCAAGCGGTATTGCGGTATCGCTTGGGGGTGGTCTGTGTTTGGCTCAGTTGCAACTACCTGCAGTGTTAGTAAGAATGACAGAATGACATCTGGTGAGAGTAAGAAGCGAGAGGCATTCCTTGATCGTGACTTGACTGAGTTCAGACGGCGAAAGTGATCCGTTTGCTTCGACGTACCGTTTTATGTTTAATGGTGAATTGTTAGTGATTCGGATTGTTAAGTGCGATTTTACTAAGTATCGAGCCTTATTTCGGTGCTAAGCGGTATTTAAAACATTGATAGGGTAGTTCGTGGGCGCAAGCACTGAACTCTCCGCGTTTCATTATTAGAGTGAGTAATAGTCCACAGTCCTTTGTGTAAGCGCTATTTCAATAAAGACTGGCTGTACAAGTGAAACATGATGTGTGCTGTTATTTCTATCTCATTAATGTACCTTGAAGATGGACAAGACGGTGACCTAAGCTCGGCTATGCATAAAGCTCGTTTGAATTCTAACCGATCAACCTGACAGTTTATCCAGCCTTTGTCTTCGACATGCCTATATTGAAATGTTCAAAACTGTCTAGTGATAATAAATATCCCTAGACATTTTTGATAAGGGTACTTACGACAAAAACGCCGGATATCTGGCAGGGTTACCGATGGCTATCTTGTCTTGGAAGTTAATTTCTCCACTAGCTATGTAGTATACACAAAGAAAGAACGTAGCGAAGAGTAAACCATTAGCCACGCCTGATAGTACGGCCAGCCACTTCAGGTAAGGAATTTGGCACATCAGGCATAATGGTGCAAGAAATACCAAGCAGTAGTATTCTACGGGCCATATCGTGGTTGGATAGTAATTGTCGACGAGCTGCAACAAAAATATACACATTTAATAATCGTCAACTTGGGCAGTTTGCAGAACTCATTCTACACGAAATGATCTGAAAAATAAATATTAAAAATTAAAAAGAAACCTCGCAAATAAGCCTTAAAACCCTTAAAAAGTAAAATAAGAAAATAATTAAATTTTATGCCAAAATGCTTTATATCATTTTTGAAAATTCCTCAAACTGCTGGACTGATTTCTATGAAATGAAAAAATCCGCATCCAAATCGGTCCATCCGTTTGAGAGCTACAATACCACAGACACACATACTCACAGACATTGACGTCAAACTTATAACAACTCTTTTTGCGACGGAGGTTAAAAAAAAGCCTGGCTGAAACTCTTGCAGTAGAGTTTCGTTTGAATTACACTAAATTTATGAAAAACAGCAAATGGGGGTAGTTCTTTGTTATCATTTGTTTAAATTTGATTCGTCCCTGGCAGCTATAATTTAATTTAAGGCATTCTATTTTAATTCAAGCAAAATTCAGTTGCAGAACGGGCTTGTTTATTTTCTTTTCCGTTTAATTGTTTTGCAGTCGAGTTAAAATATTGAGTTGCAATGAACACAAAATATTTACCTTGCTACTCCTCTACTTACGTGCAAAACGTGGTGGGAGGGCTTGCATGCAAAACGTATATACTTCGCACAGGCTTGGTTATCTTGCACGTAAGTAGCGGAGTAGCAAGGTAAATATTTTGTGTTCATTGAAATGGACCTCCGCAAAGTAACGCCTGTTTCAATAAAATATTGAGTTGCATTGCAGGCAATAGCAAGTTATAAGATAAATTTCACATATCTCGGGTAAAGTTGATTCCACATTACAATAAGACATTGAAAGGGTTTCTGGATGGGAGTGAGGTTTTGATTTTGTGTCATAAATTGAGTCAGACAGATGACTTAACCTCACTTAAACGACATACCCACTTTGACGCACAGGGGAAACAGAAGAAGCGGAAAAGTTATGGTAATTAATTATTCAGACACAGTGGAACATTGTCATATTAAGGCACTTGTCTAACCGCCGGCGAGTAGCGAGAAGCGAGTGTTTTTTAGTATGGAAATTTTGTCGCTTTTGTCGCCAGGCGACAAAAGTTCCATACTAAAAAACACTCGCTTCTCGCTACTCGCCGGCGGTGGGACAAGTGCTTTATATTACTAATGCTTAGTAAGTAGTAGTGTTAGTAAACACAGCAATGATCAACGATTAATAGTCGACCATCTAATAAAATGTACTTGGAGAAGTAAAACGGAAATAAAAATGCAAAATAATAATAATGTTCATAGTAAAGAATAGAATAGAAGATATCCGCCTATTGTGGCAGGCAACTAAGGAACCCTACACTGGGCCGGTTATTTTTAAGTAAAAATACAACCACAACCAAACAATGGAAAATTAAATAGACAAAGCAAACTGAACTGCAAGATTAATTACATAAGAGTAGCTAACCTGTTTGACAGAATCGCCAATAAGCACCGTGTAAATGCAGCATACGCCTAGATAGGTACAAACTAAAGAAAACTCCGTGATTATGCTGAAAAGAAGAAAGACAACTTGTCAAATAATACTATTGCTAAACCTATCACCTGGCCCCTATTTCACCAACGCGACAATTGTCGGCGACAAGTGACAGTTCGAAATGCAACGCGTAGTCAATACGAAGTCAACCGGCGTAGATCCTTGTCGAGTTTGTAATGTAAACAGATTTGTCAGTTGTCACCGACAATCATCGCGTTGGTGAAATAGAGACCTGGCCCCTATTTTATAAATAAGCCGGACGACGGGAGCAAAAATGCACTTTTCGCTAGTGCTTGATTAAATATCGACTGTTCTATCGACATCCATGCAAACAATTTTTAATTCAGAAATTTATTGATCAAACATATTATCTTACATGTCAGGTTACATTACATAGGTACCTACTCATTAAAATTCAATTGCTTACTATTCTGTGGTTTACGTATATTCACTTATATTTTTCTATTAAGTTTATTATTAATAGCCAAACTTCTCAAATTTATGCAAACGTATTTTTGTTAACATGATACGCAAATTGGTTTCCTTCGTTGGGCATGTACATGAGGAGGTATCAGTTTAGGCTTGATTTTCTAAAAAATAAACACCCCGATTACTACAGTAGATTTAGAACGGTCCTTTAGTTGGCTGAAATGGATTTTGTAACCTAGGCGAAGGAGTTTAAAATCGGAAAATGTAGAAAAAATACTAATTGTTTAATACGAAAATTATATAAAATATTAAAAAAAAAATACAAACAGCTCATTTTGTTTACTACTTATAGTTATTCTGAATTTCGTAACGGTTATCCATCGGTATATCGTTTTTTATCGACTTATAAAAATGTGTGTCCTCGCACTAATGAGACGTCAACACATATTTTTCCCGTCATCCGGGCTTTGTTCATAAACGTGGCAGGCGACAAGTGACAGTGACATTTCATTATACATTTCGTAGCTGACGTAAAACCCGTTTCACCACGGAACCTCTTAAGCCCGCAATGAAAGCCAAATTGTCATTGTAACTTATCAACTGGTATTTTTTTTACCGAAACTTTTTTAATTTATTACCTCGCAGTTGTCGCAAGCCCTCTCAATGGTTTCGGTCCTTCTGTGAACACAGACCTGCATGTCCCTGCGTAGTCTAATGATGGTTTTTTATCTCTGACACAGCAACCTCGTGAAGTTTTTACCTGAAAATTGTATTCATTATTAAAATCCTTCAATTGTGACTTAGGTTTTTACGTAGGCAGGTAAACACTGCTCAAGAATATGAACTTCTATACAGTTTTTTAAAGAGTTGAGTTCGCTAGATGAACCTCACTTATGATAATAAATATACGTAAACCACAGAATAATAAGCAACAGAATTTTAATATCAGAGTATGTATGTACGGTACATACATACTCTGATATTAAAATTCTCGTACATAATGTACCTGACATGTAAGATAATAAGTTTGATCAATAGAAAGAAAGAAAGAAAGAAATAAGACATTTATTCATTTTGCAAGACACACAAATACTTACACACAATTTTATAGAAAAAAATAAAAATAAAAACCAGACATAAAAATTTGATCATTAGCGTTGTGTGTGTCTTCGCAAAAGTGAAACGGTCGCTGGCTCAGCATTACGCTGAGGTGAGGATAAATTTCTGATTCAAAAATTGTTCGTATTGATGTCGATATTTAATTAAGCACTAGTGAAAAGTGCATTTTTGCTCCCGTCACCCGGGCTTTGGTGATGGTGCTTGCTTAGCACCCATCAGATGACTAGGCGACCCACTTGCTCGTTTGTCGTTTAAAAAAACACTAGAGTTGACACACAAAAAATCCGAGAATTTTCAGAAATTTTCCAATTTCATTTTTCTTGAAAATTTTGCAATTTCGGAAACTTTCCATCGGCACATCAATACCTAAATAACATTCACTTCTTAAAGTTTTGCTAACTTAACAATCGTTTGTCCTTATCTGTGAAAGGTAAATGTCAAAGTGACAGATAAGGACAAACGATTACTAAGTTAGCAGAAGCCTATAGAGCGTTTATGAATAAGGGGGATAGTCTCATACTTACTAGGATGTGTATACAGTGGCCGCAGATGACTCCGACTATGATCGTGCCGATTAATCCTATACCCCACCCAGCGTTGGAGAAGGCCAGGGGTCCAGCCAGCAAACCAGAGCCTAACGAGGATTTTATTAAATTCAAGCACGACCGTATGTCTCTGAAAATAATACAATATTGGTCAAGCATTGGTCAAAGCTTTTGCGGGTGGTAGGGCCTTGTGCAAGGTCCGTCTGGATCGCTACCACCGTCTTACTCACTAATCCTGCCGCTAAGCAGCAGTGCTTGCATTGCTGTGTTCCGGTGTGGAGAGTAAGACTGCCGGGGAAATTACGGGCACAAGAGGCATTTCATCTAAATCCTCTAGGTTGGCAACGCATCTGCAATCCCTCCGGGGTTGCGGGTGTCTATGGGCAGTGGTGATCGCTTACCATCAGGTGACCCACTTGCTCGTTTGCCTTCCTATTCATTCATATATATATATATATATATATATAAAAAAGCATAAAATCAAAACAGAAAAATTATTTTTCTTATTTTCTATCAACCTGAACAACTATACTTATATACTTAGCAGATTTTTTTTTTCGGTGAAGCAATTTGCCGTGTCATCCAGATAAATAATTATAGTGCCATTGCAAGCCATTATAAATGTAATAATATTTTAAAACGTGATAAATATATATCTAAGAAATACTTAACGAAAGTTACTTTTTATGCTAGTTTAGCTGGAAGTGATCGATTTTTAGGAATAGGTTTACCTTTGTACCACTTTCCGTCTATAGTTTTTTTTTGTGTGCAGGAAATAGTTTGTATACATTTATGATACAAAATTTTAAAAATACTGTAAGTAGTGTCTCCATACCACACGCACACATAGATACGCACACTTATTCATTCACAATATGTCTAAATACAGTGAAAAATATAAATTTAAATAACAAAAGACGACGTACGATCCTAATCTTGTCACGTAGGTATTTAAAATAACTTAGTACCTAGTAATGACAAAACTAAACAGCATTGTAAAATTAATGACGTGAGAGGGACGAGATAAGTTCTGTTTAAGCAGTGACATCGAACGACATTACTTAACACAATTTAACTATAAATTAATAACAAATATCATAAATTTGTCTTTTAATGTATTCAACGGATTCAATTCACTAATATCTCGTTTGTTTTTGCCATTTCACTACAAAGAACGCTGGTGCGCGAAATCGACTCACGCTTGACCGGATCTCATTGCGTAGGTAACACCGGATATTATACATATATGATATTAAAATAAAGATATGATTAATTTTTTGCACAGAGAGTTCCGTAGCAACAAAATGCATGTCAACGTCTCAAAAACTGTTATTTTCACAGAAAATATAAGAGTATTTTTTTTTACTAAACATTTGATGGCTTTTATATCAACGTAAGTTTTTTCTACCCCTCGGAAACTAATCGTTATAATTCATAGTTAATTATTGACTTTTTTAATAAAGAAATTAAATATTGTTTATATCGCGACACGGAAACTTAGAACCGACTTGCACAATACAAGTATTTATGTAATTAATGTTCAGAAAATAGCTTACAAATAGTTTAAAACGTTGCTCGTACAACTAATGTTTTTTTCGTATATTTCATTTCACTAAAGATTTTGTACTGCCACTGGCTGAATATAAATAAATTTTATTGTGTGTAAGAATTAAAAAAAAACATTTTTAATTACTTTACGATTTAGGCTGAGTGCGGAGCGAAATACGTAATGGTTCAAAATATATAATGCAATTTCGGGCGAAACTACGAACTTTTTTTATGGTATAACAAACAAATTGGTTTCCAGCAGAATAATCCTGTAAATGTTTATTTTCTGAGATAATAGTAGGTACTACATTTTTACCATTATGTATTTTGACACATGCATTTCATACTTTATTTATTTTAATACGTACCCGTTTGGCTTCTTGACTTCTCGATGCGCGAAGGGGTCGTATGGCTCGACGACGCTTTTGCCTGTAGAGCCTCCATTTTCGACGTTCATACTGGAAGAAGCACTCCTCAACAATGCTCCAAATAAACAACTCATAAACTGCGGAAACCACGTGGACTGGAATTAAAATCCAATTTGTGATTCGGAGTTAACTGCTACAATCATAGTAATCGTGGCTTATTCCTATAAAAATATCACAGGTTTTAATGTCACAACGCGCCGCACTGCCTAGTTACACGGACACGACGATCGTCAATTGTTCTATATTATGATTAAATTAGTCATTAGTGTAAATCTTCCACCAACACGAGATAAAAAGTGATAAGATGTTAACGCAAAGAGCCTTCGCTTCCACAATTAAAAAAAAAAACACTGCGCGGGGTGTGCGTCGCTACGACTACATAACGCAAATGATTTTTGCGCTGGAATAAATTAACTATGAAAATAAAAACTATGACTATGTACACTGTATACAGGTGTGCGGAGCGGACATAACTATTAAGCGTATGAGTAGTTACTAGTTAGTAAAATGTTTACATTGTAGGGAAAATATCACGGAGCATAATGTACTAACGCATATAATAGATATAATGGTATGCATGATGTGCAATAACAAAAAGAAAAACTGTTACAACCAAACTTACAACTTAAAATAATTTACGCGTCGAGTTGAGAACCTCCGTTTTTTTTCGTCAGTACCTAAATAAAAACTAATTAGATCGTTTACTTGGTGACATCTGTCAAATTCTAACGCGTGCGTGCTGAAAATTAGACAACTCATTCTAAAATGGTGTCTCTGGACGATCGTGATCACTTTCCACCAGGTGACCCGTCTGCTCGTTCGTCCCCTCTTATATATAAAAAAAAACACATGTAAAACAACGACTTACCTCATTATTCATAAAAAAATATTAACCAGTTAAAGCAAAATGTTCATTTTGTCTGTTTTACTGGCACTCCACTTGCCGTATTTATCCAAATATTTGCGTGAGTTTCGGTTCGGATTTTGAGCCTCGTTTCAAACGAAATCATGCCTAATGCAACTGGCTCGCTCCGTCAGGACGTGGCTATAGAAGCGGTAATTTTTAATGGATACTTACGAAAATGTTCTAAATCAGTGCGGATCTTTTTAAGAAAGTTTGACAACGCAAGCCATATGAGGGTGCACGAATTGAGGGGAAGCTGTCATCGCAGCCGGAATTGCTAGGAGAAGGCATTTCTACCTTTATAATTACTGTGTCAGAACTAGGTACCTATATCATCCAAAAATAAGAAGAATGAGTAAAGGCTTCATAAGCGAATTACGCTTAATGCCATCTCCATTACTTAGCTTAGCTCCTGGGAGAAACATTTCAATAACTGAGTAACTTATAAAATATTTTTATTGAATCGAGTATAATTTTAAATCCCACGTTCACAATAGAAAACCGTGCGTATTTACTTTACTCTTATGTGTAACGTTTATTATATAAATTACAAAGTACACACATCGTTGTAAGTGTTAAATGTGTCACACTGCAGGCTGTTAAAATTGCACATGGCGACCTCTAAGGGCCTTTCTCACCACTCTCTGTAAAGTTCGTGTTAGTTATCTATGATACCCTCTCTATTTCTTACTACGAAACAGACAGAGATGAACAACGGCTGATTAAAAACAAGCAGTGTCTTCTTCAACCTCGACATTGGCAGAATCATCGACAGTATCGACGGAGCCATATCTCTAAAAAATTGAATTAAATTTAGACAGAGACGACGTCATAGATAACCGACACTTAAAATATCAGGGTCTTAACAGCGGTGAAACGGGCCCTAAAAGCAGCTACATTTCTAATAGACGACTGTATTTGTTTAATTTTGTTTTGTTTTTAATGTAGAAACTGAACTTTGATCCACTTTCACAGGTCTTATTGACTTGAAATTTGGTACTCTTATAACAGGCCAAATGACAATGAAAAGTAGTATCGACACAATTATAGCAAAAAAAGTAAGTATTAATTTATGCTTTCACGATATTATGATGCTTTTATTTGACGTTGCTATCTGCCTATCAGCTCGTAGGTAGGTAACTACATTTAGAATGTAATATAAATATACAATACAATACAATAACTCTTTATTGAACACCACATATAACAATCAAAACAGAAAAAAAGGTATACAGAAGTATATACCTAATATGAAGTGTGGAATATGATTTTGTTGCACGCAAAATGATTTAAGTTTTTACTTTAGACCCTCTACAGTTGATAGTTTTATGATAATGATGAAAACTTTATGACTGAACTGAGTAGGCATAAGAAGATAATAAAAATATATCGTAATTGGTCTTCTTTTTGTTTTGCACGAGGTATTAAGACTCAGTCATCGTTAATCGTAATTTATTGAAAATAGACTTTAATCAAGCGCGTAAGTAAATTTGAGAAGTAAGTAGAAAATATACTAGCACATTTGCATTTATGGTCACTTTACTAAGGTGTGTTTTAATGATTCCGAGAAAAACAATCACCACTAAAATACTAATCCTTTATTATATTACTAACTTTGCCCGTTACTTCGTCCGCGAAGAACTCTCTGCTTGCTGTCCCGCATGAAACATGTAATTTTGTGGCAAAAAAGTATGTCCATCTCTGGGACATCTTTAACGTGTAAAAATCAAAAATGATTGATTACGTACGTTACTATGGCATTTTTGACAAGCATTGTGTAACATAAGTAGTTATTAAGATTTGTTAAATGCCGTACTTGCGTCAAATCGCTTTAATTATTGTTTCTAAATGTTAAACGTTGTGGTAACAATTACTGGCAAATAGGTAGCTATATACAAGAATTGCACACTAGTCACTACTTTTCATGCCATTGATTTGACATATACAAATCCGCAAATTGACTCCACTTTTTTCTGTAGTAATGTAAATTTTTCTCTCTTGGATAAGGTACCTATCTATTTTGAAATTCGTGATCGGATTAAAAAGAAAGGTGTATACACTACAATAATCTTGAATTGAAATTCTGGTGACCCGGCCAGGATAGTCACCACAGAAGGAAACTCTTCATCGGTTTGTCCGATTGACTTGAAATTTGGTACCTATATGTACAAACGCAGGATAGATTACAATGCAAGTGCCTACCTACAGTCAACAAAAAGTACAGTCTGAAAAAATGCTTGTATTAAAAATGAAATTTTAAGGTTAGGTTATGTTGGCTTAGAGATTGTAATAACTGTATAGTATCGTGAAAGTACAGGACAGGGACAAAGTTTCAAATAATAAAAAAACTGATTTAAATACCCATTTATTTTTAAATAATGTTTCATAAAATCCATAACTCACATGCACTCGAGATTACACATTTATTGTTGGAAAAACAAATAAAAATTAACAGATGCATAATGCTATCATGTGGGATAGCGTAATGTACTGCCCAACTAATAATTTCGTAATACTGCATTTATACGTTGTATAAAACTTCTTAATTAGGCATTCTCGTGTACGTCGTAAGGTTTTCTCCACCATTGTTTCTGTTGACGCGTGCTATATGAAACTGACGTTTGTCTTGGGAAATTGGCGTAACTAGTTACTTTCGGAGTCGTGTTGGGCGGCATGTGCAAACCAAAAGCTGGGTTTCCCTGCACATCGTACATCATCGTTATCGGCTGTGGCTGTAGATACTTTGTAGACTCAAAATAAGCGGACAACCCTGGGCTTTTCAACACTTTGGGGGATTTAATTTTCTGCTCAGGAAGAGGTTGACACACGGTTCCTTGGAGCAACATGTCTAACGGAGCTGTAAATATCCTGAAATTTATATCGCTATAGTCCAATTCCGCTTCCAAGAAGACAGGCATGCGGTCAGACATCACCCACACTCGACGGCTATTGTCAATTTTGATGTCACTTGGGAAAACAAGGGCCACATCATCTTTGTCGGCGATGGCCACGTTTTGCGGTTTCATCGGCAACGTTGTGCTCCAACAGCCAATTGCGTTTTGATCAATCAAATTGAACAGTTGAACCCCAGACTCATCAATTACTTTTGATGTGGTGTGGCTGTCTTGTCCTCGGACCCCCACTACTCTGAAGTCACGGTACGAGCCACTGACTTTCGATTCGTCTCTCAAAATACGAGTAGAGACGGCGAACTCAGTGTGACTCGACAAAGGACTGAAGTAAAGAGTTCTGAATCCATCAGGGCCTACAGGTGACGCGCTGATGCCGAAAATACCTTCAGCTCCCCATTGGAAGTTGAGGCCAGCGATGTTAAAGTCTCCAACAAGAGGATCCGGGAAGAAGTAACTGTGGCTAAATCTCCAAGACTTGTTCTCTCTCCAAGAGTAAGAGATGAGGCCGTAGCCAAGTTCGTCGGAAAGGTAGGCGAAGGTGTCGTCGCAGGTAGGGCCCTCGTCAAGGGCGATGTTAGCGATGAATGTGGTGGACACGATGTCTTCGGGTCGGAACACATACTTACGGATGCGTTGGTCAGTATTAAGGTCGTATACGTTGAGAGTGTACGGGCAGAGGTTCGTTGCGTTATCTGTAAATTGTAAAAAGTAATTTTTAGAGTCTCAAAAAATATGTATTTTTATGCGAGGTAAACTAAACTAGTCGATACCAACGCGTGGCACATCTGTGAGTTTTAATTTCATTCGCTTTGATTTGCGCTTACATACATACGCCGATAGAGTTGATAAGTGTACACATGTGTCACACATACAGGGCTTCTATTTTCTTAATGTCTCTCTGTAAACTTAGTTTTTCATATGATTGACGTCCGAGTTGGAGAAACACGAAGTTTGCCGAGAGATATTAAGAAACTAGAGGCACTGTAAGCAGTTGTATCCTCTACACATTTTACTACATGGAAAAGATTATAATCTTTAAGTATCTGTAATTATAGCATACTTAAACCTCCGCAAGGTTAGACTAAAGCAATAGTTAATCTCCTTTTATCTAAGTAATTTGAGTGACATTAAGACATGTTATAGCTTCCTATGGAGAATAGGTATACTAACTACCTCTGCTCTACTCGTAACATTTCGGAATATTACGCTTTTATTATGTTTCGATACCATATTTACCGAAATTTGCTCTCTAATAGTTTTCAAGCCGTTGTATTTGAAGTGTTGTGTTATACCTAGTTCCTTTTGCTGCTCTATTTAATTGTCTCTATGTTTCGTCTGTTGACTTCGCGTTATTACTTTTAATAATCTTTTGATCGGGCGCACCACGTGCTAGTCTTGTTCCCCAATTCATACTTCCTAACCTTTATTTTTGTATATATGGTTACTCAAAACTTAATTATTTTTTCGTCACGTTTTGGCCGTCAAAACGTTTAGTACTATTACGAGTATTACTTCACTCCCATTGTAGGAAGTAGCAGCCGTAGCTAAATACGGACTGAATAAATTTAAATTATTTACCAGACCAGCATATGCCTTCGACTTTGCCAACAAAATAAAAAAAAGACTAGTTCCCCATCCCGTAGGGATAAAATATATCTTTTTAGTGCATCTCTATGACACTCAAAGTAAATGGTCTAAGGACTCTTCAAGTCATTGCTCTAGTCCCAAGAGTCTAGTGGTTTTAGGCTGTATGTAGTCTATTATTACTGGCCTCATACTGTGAAATTCGATTTTCGAAATTCATTTGGTGCAGTTCCGCTCACACTAAAGCTATTAATTTGAGAGTGAAAGGGACGGTACGACACAAACTTTGAAAATCAAATGTCGGAGAAGCTTCCCTATTATGTAGTTATGCTAATAATGAACTTGCCGTATCCGTAGGTGCCTACGTCCAACACCCAGAGTCGGTCACATTGGTCTGCTTTTATTCTGTAAACAGTGTTCAGTCCGGAGTCGCAGTTTCCGAGTTCATTGCCAGCCCAGCTGGGGTACGGGGTCAGCTTTGGCGACGGCTCGTACGCGGAATCTAGTGGGATGTAGTTCAACGTCGCCGGAATACCTGAAAAGAAAGCATAAGCGGTTTGAGACATAGACATAAATATCTGAATTAAGTTATTGAAAATGGCAACACCAAAATTATTACGGTACATTATAGCCATAAGCCACGGCCTATGGTTGGCGACGTTGTTAACGGAGTTCAAAAGTACTGAATTTATTTTTGCAATGTACTCCTTGCGTTACTAATGTGACACTCCTATCGTAAGAATCAATGATGTAAATATCGTAATGATTTACGATAGCATAAATTGAAATTTCGCAAGTACAGGAGTTTCAGGAATATTTCTGAATAATCTTGTTTAAGATTGTTGTTGAATAATGTTGTTGGAGATGGCGGGACGATTTGGATGCGTATCGAAAAGGGTGGCAGGAGCATGCATTTGACAGGGACGAGTGGCAAAAAGAAGGGGAGGCCTTTGCCCAGCAGTGGGACACTATAATAGGCTATTTAAAAAAAAAAAAAAAACTTGTTTGTCTTGAAATCTTATCATTAATGGGATTGATTTAAGAAAGTAGATACAGTATTCATAAGATAAGTATTCCTTATAATCTGTAAGATTGTCGGTTTAAATATTACGAGGAAACACAACAAAAGCGTAAAGCATATTCTTTAGTGCAAATATTCCGTTTGACATTTCATGGCTGTTGCGAATTTGAAGTAAGCAAACATCTTTTGACAATTGCATTTGTTCCGTAGTTTTGGCCGGTAGCAAACAGACTGTCTTAAATGTATTGGTTGTGACGACATGTACGTGTCGAATTGGAATGTTATAATTAGTTTTAAAAACAAGACTAACTGAATATTCAAGCGTTTTGATTGCTTGGTAGTTGGTTAAAACGTCATTCTCCTCTTACTATTTTTTATCGCAAGGAATTTCAAGTCGCAACTTTGATCAATTTACTTAGAACCAGTATCGCATCGGTATTGTCTTTTGTTTTCATAAAAACGCTGAATATTATTCACCCAGGCCTTCAGAAGGCTGGCATCGCGCGTTCTTTGTTAAATACTCTAACCAACTTGCGGAAGGTCTACCTACTGACATTGTTGTTATTTAATTTAGATAGGTACAAACATAAATTACGTCTTTGTCCCTTACGAGGTAGAGAGAGCCTAAGGAAACAAGACCTTTCCCACGTTTCATCAGCCGAAAGACGTCCACTGCTGGACATAGGCCTCCCCCAAGGCTCTCCACTCGGACCGGTCGATCCCGCGATCCTAGCGATTAACTAACTCTTAAGGCGAAGGGATAGGCAAAAGCTCATAAATTGGTTGTTTTTGTGCATGTTTTATGGCGATAATACACAATTTGGAGTTTTGAAAACTGCACATTCTATAAAACATGTCTTGAATTAGAATTCACCGGTGAAAACATATTCCTTAATGTCGTAGTTAGTACAAAAATTCGTTTGCTCTAAGAGTCTCGAAAATATTTTGTGCACGGTTTGCTCGGGTGAAACCAATCTGTTTGCTACCAATCTCGACGAGGTCACTCTAGTAACTCATAATTAAAATTCCGCGGTGCGTTTGCTTCAATTAGCCAACAAATAAGGCTTTAGAGAGTAGTACTGCCCTGATCCTGTGAAAAGGGCGAACGCAATATTTGCCCGCACATTCAATCAGGCGTTTTTCAATGTACAAAAAAATTCGGAAACCAAAAAAATGTTAAAAAGATAATACAATGAAATAAATTATTAAGATAAAACCAAAAATGTTCATAAAAAAATAATAAAAAAATAATAGATAAATAAATAAAAAAATAATTTGGATAAGACGTATGAAAATAATAAGGAAAAAGCAACGTTGCATGTTCGCTCGGTGGCGGCAGTGCGTAAGCGACGCGACGTTGCCAATATTCGCTTCGCGTTTTTTCATATTGGTTTGGCTAAGCATGTTGTTTGAGTCACAGAATAGGCGCGAAACAGTGCTTCAAAAAGTCGTACTCGTTCGCTTCGCACGTATAATACCTATATTAAGTTAAAAGTTATTATTTTCAATCCGTTTTTTGGGAACTTAGTGGCAGGTTGGTTTGATACTTACTTGCTGTTTAGCGAACAAGCATGGGAAATAGGATTTTGGTTGGAATTACTGCATGAAAAATTTTGATAATGAGGCAAGTAGTACTCCGATGTATAGTCTATCATTAGAAAGAAAAAAAAAATGATATCTGAAGGTCAAAGTGGTTCCCAAACATGGATTCGTTATCAAAATAAAAAAGACCGCCATATTGAAATCTTTAGTTTTTCGACCGATTAATTTCAAAATCGATATCTGAGGATCCGAGTTGTCTCCAAACACGTATCCGTTATCAGAAATGACAAAAGTGGCCGCTATTTTGAAATCTTTAAGTTTTGGGCCGATTATTTTCAAAATCGATATCTGAGGGTCCGAGTGGTCGTCAAACACAAATCTGCTACCGAAAATGAAAAAACTGGCCGCCATTTTGAATTCTTTACTTTTTGGACCGAATATTTTCAAAATCGATATCTAAGGGTCCGAGTGGTCGTGAAACACAAATCTGCTATCAAAAATGAAAAAACTGGCCGCCATTTTGAAATCTTTAGTTTACCGACCGATTGATTTCAAAATCGATATCTGAGAATCCGAGTTGTCTCCAAACACGTATCCGTTATCAAAAATGACAAAAGTGGTCGCCATTTTGAAATCTTTAGTTTTTGGACCGATTATTTTCAAAACCGATATCTGAGGGTCCGAGAGCTCCCCAAACATAAATCCGTTATCAAAAATGAAAAAAGTGGCCGCCATTTTGAAATCTTTAAGTTTTGGGCCGATTATTTTCAAAACTGATATCTGAGGGTCCGAGAGGTCCCCAAACATAAATCCGTTATCAAAAATGAAAAAAGTGGCCGTCATTTTGAAATCTTTAAGTTTTGGGCCGATTATTTTCAAAATCGATATCTGAGGGTCCGAGTGGTTGTCAAACAAAAATCTGCCACCGAAAATGAAAAAACTGGCCACCATTTTGAATTCTTTACTTTCTAGACCAATTGTTTTCAAAATCGATATCTGAGGATCCGAGTGGTCCCCAAACATGAATCCGTTTTTAAAAATTAAAAAAGTGGCCGCCATTTTGAAATCTTTAAGTTTTGGACCGAATATTATCAAAATCGATATCTAAGGGTTCGAGTGGTCGTGAAACACAAATCTGCTATCAAAAATGAAAAAACTGGCCGCCATTTTGAAATCTTTAGTTTTTGGACCGATTATTTTCAAATCCGATATCTGAGGGTCCAAGAGCTCCCCAAACATAAATCTGTTATCAAAAATGAAAAAAGTGGCCGCCATTTTGAAATCTTTAAGTTTTGGGCCGATTATTTTCAAAATCGATATCTGAGGGTCCGAGTGGTTGTCAAACACAAATCTGCTACCGAAAATGAAAAAACTGGCCACCATTTTGAATTCTTTACTTTCTAGACCAATTTTTTTCAAAATCGATATCTGAGGATCCGAGTGGTCCCCAAACATGAATCCGTTTTTAAAAATTAAAAAAGTGGCCGCCATTTTGAAATCTTTAAGTTTTGGACCGAATATTATCAAAATCGATATCTAAGGGTTCGAGTGGTCGTGAAACACAAATCTGCTATCAAAAATGAAAAAACTGGCCGCCATTTTGAAATCTTTAGTTTACCGACCGATTGATTTCAAAATCGATATCTGAGAATCCGAGTTGTCTCCAAACACGTATCCGTTATCAAAAATGACAAAATTGGCCGCCATTTTGAAATCTTTAGTTTTTGGACCGATTATTTTCAAAACCGATATCTGAGGGTCCAAGAGCTCCCCAAACATAAATCCGTTATCAAAAATGAAAAAAGTGGCCGCCATTTTGAAATCTTTAAGTTTTGGGCCGATTATTTTCAAAATCGATATCTGAGGGTCCGAGTGGTTGTCAAACACAAATCTGCTACCGAAAATGAAAAAACTGGCCATCATTTTGAATTCTTTACTTTCTAGACCAATTGTTTTCAAAATCGATATCTGAGGATCCGAGTGGTCCCCAAACATGAATCCGTTTTTATAAATGAAAAAACTGGCCGCCATTTTGAAATCTTTAGTTTACCGACCGATTGATTTCAAAATTAATATCTGAGAATCCGAGTTGTCTCCAAACACGTATCCGTTATCAAAAATGACAAAAGTGGCCGCCATTTTGAAATCCTTAGTTTTTGGACCGATTATTTTCAAAACCGATATCTGAGGGTCCGAGAGCTCCCCAAACATAAATCCATTATCAAAAATGAAAAAGTGGCCGCCATTTTGAAATCTTTAAGTTTTGGGCCGATTATTTTCAAAACCGATATCTGAGGGTCCGAGAGGTCCCCAAATATGAATCCGTTTTTAAAAATGAAAAAAGTGGGCGCCATTTTGAAATCTTTAAGTTTTGGTCCGATTTTTTTCAAAATCGATATCTAAGGGTCTGAGTGGTCGTGAAACACAAATCTGCTATCAAAAATGAAAAAACTGGCCGACATTTTGAAATCTTTAGTTTTCCGACCGATTGATTTCAAAATCGATATCTGAGGATCCGAGTTGTCTCCAAACATGTATACGTTATCAAAAATGACAAAAGTGGCCGCCATTTTGAAATATTTAGTTTTCAGACCGATTATTTTCAAAACCGATATCTGAGGGTCCGAGAGGTCCCCAAACATAAATCTGTTTTTAAAAATGAAAAAAGTGGCCGCCATTTTGAAATCTTGAAATTTTGGATCGATTATTTTTAAAATCGATATCTGAGGGTCCAAGTGGTCATCAAACACAAATCTGCTATCGAAAATAAAAAAAACTGGCCGCCATTTTGAATTCTGTACTTTTTGGACCAAATGTTTTCAAAATCGATATCTGAGGATCCGAGTGGTCCCCAAACAAGAATCCGTTTTTAAAAATAAAAAAAGGTGTCCACCATTTTAAAAACTAGTTTTTGTACCGATTGTTTTCAAAATCGACATCTTACGATCTGAGTGGTTCCCAAACACGTATCCGTTATACAAAATAGAAAAGTCATCATCATTTTGAAATGTTTAGTTTTTGAACAGATTGTTTTCAAAATCGATATCTGAGCTGGCGGCCTCTTTTTCCATTTTTGATAACGGGTTGATAAATGGTGGCCAGTTTTTTCATTTATAAAAACGGATTCATGTTTGGGGACCACTCGAATCCTCAGATATCGATTTTGAAAACAATTGGTCTAGAAAGTAAAGAATTCAAAATGGCGGCCACTTTTTTCATTTTTAAAAACAGATTTATGTTTGGGGACCTCTCGGACCCTCAGATATCGGTTAATAATCGGTCTGAAAACTAAACATTTCAAAATGGCGGCCACTTTTGTCATTTTTGATAACGTATACGTGTTTGGAGACAACTCGGATCCTCAGATATCGATTTTGAAAACAATTGGTCTAGAAAGTAAAGAATTCAAAATGGTGGCCAGTTTTTTCATTTTCGGTGGCAGATTTTTGTTTGACAACCACTCGGACCCTCAGATATCGATTTTGAAAATAATCGGCCCAAAACTTAAAGATTTCAAAATGACGGCCACTTTTTTCATTTTTGATAACGGATTTATGTTTGGGGACCTCTCGGACCCTAAGATATCAGTTTTGAAAATAATCGGCCCAAAACTTAAAGATTTCAAAATGGCGGCCACTTTTTTCATTTTTGATAACGGATTTATGTTTGGTGAGCTCTCGGACCCTCAGATATCGGTTTTGAAAATAATCGGTCCAAAAACTAAAGATTTCAAAATGGCGACCACTTTTGTCATTTTTGATAACGGATACGTGTTTGGAGACAACTCGGATTCTCAGATATCGATTTTGAAATCAATCGGTCGGTAAACTAAAGATTTCAAAATGGCGGCCAGTTTTTTCATTTTTGATAGCAGATTTGTGTTTCACGACCACTCGGACCCTTAGATATCGATTTTGAAAATATTCGGTCCAAAACTTAAAGATTTCAAAATGGCGGTCACTTTTTTCATTTTTAAAAACGGATTCATGTTTGGAGACAACTCGGATTCTCAGATATCGATTTTGAAATCAATCGGTCGGTAAACTAAAGATTTCAAAATGGCGGCCAGTTTTTTCATTTTCGATAGCAGATTTGTGTTTCACGACCACTCGGACCCTCAGATATCGATTTTGAAAATATTCGGTCCAAAACTTAAAGATTTCAAAATGGCGGTCACTTGTTTCATTTTTAAAAACGGATTCATGTTTGGAGACAACTCGGATTCTCAGATATCGATTTTGAAATCAATCGGTCGGTAAACTAAAGATTTCAAAATGGCGGCCAGTTTTTTCATTTTCGATAGCAGATTTGTGTTTCACGACCACTCGGACCCTCAGATATCGATTTTGAAAATATTCGGTCCAAAACTTAAAGATTTCAAAATGGCGGCCAGTTTTTTCATTTTTGATAGCAGATTTGTGTTTCACGACCACTCGGACCCTTAGATATCGATTTTGAAAATAATCGGTCCAAAAACTAAAGATTTCAAAATGGCGGGCACTTTTTTCATTTTTGATAACGGATTCATGTTTGGGGACCACTCGGACCCTCAGATATCGATTTTGAAAACAATCGGTTCAAAAACTAGATTTCAAAATGGCGGTCACTTTTTTCATTTTATATAACGGATACGTGTTTGGGAATCACTCGGATCGTCAGATATCGATTTTGAAAACAATCAGTCGAAAAACAAAAGTTTTCAAAATGGCGGCTACTTTTTTCATTTTTAAAAACGGATTCATGTTTGGGGACCACTCGGATCCTCAGATATCGAATTTGAAAACAATCGGTTCAAAAAGTAAAGAATTCAAAATGGCGGCCTGTTTTTTCATTTTCGATGTTTGGAGACAACTCGGATTCTCAGATATCGATTTTGAAATCAATCGGTCGGTAAACTAAAGATTTCAAAATGGCGGCCAGTTTTTTCATTTTCGATAGCAGATTTGTGTTTGACAACCACTCGGATTCTCAGATATCGATTTTGAAAATAATCGGTCCAAAACTTAAAGAATTCAAAATGGCGGCCACCTTTTTCATTTTTGATAACGGATTTATGTTTGGGGACCTCTCGGACCCTCGGATATTGGTTTTGAAGATAATCATTGGAAAAACCATGCCTTATTCTGATCTTTCCCGCACACGTTCAAGTTTTACTTTATTCTGCAATAATAATTTACGTTGCGACTCTAAACAGACTCTGGACACCTTTGACGTCACGTTCATCACTATCCCGCGGAAACTGCATTTTTCTGGGATTAAAAGTAGCCTGTTTTAATCTAGGGTACCAACTGTCTTCGTTCCAAATTTCATCCAAATCCGTCCAGTTGTTGTAGCTTGAAGAAGAAACAAACATACATACACACTCACTCACATCGTCACAAACTTTCTCATGTATTATATCACATACATACATACATAAATAACGTCTCTATTCCTTGCGGAGCAGACAGAGCCCAAGGTAACAAGACCTTAAAGGCCACGTTACGAATGCCGAATTGTAATTTTTTTTATTATTTTTGCAAAATCTGATTTGAACATTATGCTGTGTCTGTGTAGGCAATCGGAAAACTAAAGCAAGCGCCATCTACTAACATCGCAGTGCAATATTTCAATCCATCAGCACGCGCCCATTCGCATCGAGTTCACGCGTCGATTATTTAACAGATGTCGCGTTGATCGGACTGCTTGCCACGTCACGAACGGGCAAGGTCATTTGCCTATCCCTTCGCCTTAAAAGACTAGACACGAGCAGCAACTAGGCGGATGACGCTAAAAAGTGCCAGTCGTTGCAAATTTTTTTTGTGGTAAAAGGAAACATTTGACTGACTGAAAAGTTATTCGACGTTAGTGACAAGTAGTTAGTTATTACCGGTGGCTTAAAATTACTGACACGCCATTTTAGAATAAGTCATCAACGTAGGTTACCTGCGCTTAGTTTTCACTCGCGACTTAGTAGCTGTGCAATATACGAGTACCTAGTGTACGCCGATGAGTCGGAAAGAACGTTGTTTATTATTCGATATTTTTATATCGACAAGATTGACACTTTCTTTTATTTATCTATATTTTCTTTGGGATTAATAGGCAAGGAAACGAATACTTCCGGTAATTCAACAAATGGAATTTAAATTAAATCTATTTTGTGATCATCTTTGTTTTACTACATTAAATTCTATAAGCGGCCGATTTTAGCAAAATAATAAAATGACTAACGTAGAAAAACATCGTTACCTATATTTTTGAATGCAACACGGAGATTACGGAGCGGTTAAGCGCATGTTAAAATGCATTTTGCTGCACGCGAGTTGCCGGTGTAATAACCGATTAGCTTCTAATTTCAATAATTTGTCATCTAACTGTCTCTGCAATGTGCATGAAGAAATGCTGACTTAGTATAACATTTCTGTTCCATTGAAACCCGCGATGTTTTACTCTTATTGGTGTTTTTATTTTGAACCAATTTCTTTACAATCGATATAATTCGAAAACCATTTCAAGATAAACCTTTTTTAGTTGTTTTCTGTACTTATTTGATTTTAATAAAACTGTAATAAATTTATATCAATGACGTTCGTTTCACTTTCAAAACTGTGACGTAGTACGTGCTTGCGCTTCGACATGTTCTTCATACATGTGAGAAAAAGACCCGACGTATTCATACACGATCTATAGGCTTCTGCTAACTTAGCAATCGTTTGTATTTATCTGTGAAAGGTAAATGTCAAAGTGACAGATAAGGACAAACGATTGTTAAGCTAGCAGAGGCCTACAGAGTGTTTATGAATAAGGGGGATAGTTATCAGTATTTACGCGCGCATAGTACTATAGGTGAAAAACTCAAGACCTGTTGTATGTAGTAGTGTACAGAAATAATATGGGACTTAAGTCATTTTTCTAATTTGGAACGTCAATTTGTCTATTCGCACACATTACTCACACATACAACAGGTCATTTACTTAAGTTTTTCACCTATACTAAATTGTAGGTACTTGGACCGATCTGTTATTGAGAGCGTGTGGTATACACTATGGAGACTAATGAGTTTATGATAGTTTTTTGCGTCACCACAGATAAAAAACTAAAATCAATAGTTGAACATAATGCATCTTAATAAATTTTTTAAACTACCAACGGTGTGTAAGGACCATTATTAAACTCTTACGTCGCCAATCATAATAAATAAATAATTTCAATAAAAAAATTGTGAATTTAATTGTAAACTGTACAAAAAATATATAAAAGCCACAGGTCAGGTGGCAAGTTATAGGACTGATAGCCAGGGGTGTTTGGTCTTGGTTTAGACTACACTCTATACTGACACTTATCACACCATCAGGTGTCATTATTGCTAATGGCCTATGGCCAATTTACGGAGAGCAAAAAGAACAATGGCACATTCCATAATTTTTGTTGTTGACGTGATCTGTTGACGTCCGCGAGTGACAAATACGTTAATAAAAAACTAGCTGTTGCCAGCGACTTCGTCAGCAAAGAATTCGTCTATCGCTATCCCGCGGGAACTACGCAATTTTCCGGGATAAAAAGTAGCTTATGTGCTATTCCAGACTTTTCTCTATCTATGTGCCGAATTTCATCCAGATCCATTGGGCCGTTCTGGCGTGATTGAGTAGCAAACAAACATCCATCCATCCATCCATCCATACTTTCGCATTTATAATATTAGTTAGATGAATGCGAATTTTGGAACATTTTTGTCGTAAGGTTGCTATTTAAAATAAATAAATAATAAATAAATAAATATCTTGGGACAATTGACACCAATTGATCTAGTCCCAAACTAAGCAAAGCTTGTGATATGGGCACTAGACAACGGATAAACATACTTAAATAGATAAATACATACTTAAATACATATTAAACATCCAAGACTCGAGAACAAACATTGGTATTTTTTATACAAATATCTGCCCCGACCGGGGATCGAACCCGGGACCTCGAGCTTCATAGTCAGGTTCTCTAACCACTAGGCCATTCGGTCATCGACACACATTAACATTTGATTGTCTTTATCTGTCACTTAGTAATTTTACTCGCCAGACATTATAAAACATGTATATTCTATAACAGGTTTGTCTTTTTTATGAACATCGCGGTTATGAATAACTAAACAATAAATTATTCCATCTTCATCGTAACGTTCGGTGAGGCTCGAGATTTCCATCAACATTTTTTTGATATTGTTCATAAATGGTGGTTTATTAAAACAATTTATCCTGTTATTTGTTTCTATGTTTTTCCCTCTTGTCTAAAATTTTGATGTTCACACGGAAAAGGGCAGGGTTTTACCTGTCCAGGCCCAGTCATCATTATCATTATCATCTTCAGATAGTAAATTATTTTTTTGTTAAATTATATTGGGATTACCATTATTCTAAATTGTAGAGTCTTCACAGTCTTCACAACATTTCATCCGGATTGTCTAATAATTATTTGTGTTACTAGCTGTTGCCAACGGCTTTGTCCGTTCCAATTTTTTAAAATTTTGTTTCATGATAACCTTGTCCTAACAATAGGCTAACGAACATAATAAACAATTATCCAATATGGTGCAATCGTTTACAACTTATGCGAGTACATATATTTTAAGATTATTCGATTATGGATATGAAATGAAAGACAAAACCTAATACTAGGTTTTAATGAGCTAAAATGTGACATTACAAAAGTACATAGACAAGTAACGAGATCTAAAAGGTTGGATCATCACAGGATAGTTTTGCCGTTCCCATTTTATTTTCACAAAATACTGAAGTAACGCAACAAAAAAGCAGTTGAATTATAAAATAATGCAGTCATCCTTCAGTGGAGCGATGAAATAAACTCGCGAAATGGTAATAATAATCTAACTATCTAACTTCTAACTAATATTATAAATGCGAAAGTATGGATGGATGGATGTTCGTTTGTTACTCAATCGCGCCAGAACGGCCCAACGGATCTGGACGAAATTCGGCACATAGATAGAGAAAAGTCTGGAATAGCACATAGGCTACTTTTTATACCGGAAATTGCGTAGTTCCCACGGGATAGCGATAAACGAATTCTTTGCATACGAAGTCGCTGGCAACAGCTAGTTAATAATAAATGCAACGCCCGCTGGGTCATTAAAACGGTAATCGCGTGACGCAGAAAAAGTTAAATGAGCTTACACGTGTAACACGTGTTAGCTTTGGGCAATAGACCTCCTTGAAAATCTTTTGCAGGCAAGGTTTAATTCGTGCCTAGGATTATTTAATTAATTACTAGTTGTTGCTCGTGACTTCGTTCGCGCAGAACTAAAAGTATAGCAGGAAGCTTGATTTTTCTCGACACTTCCAACGATCGTCATATTTCAACCAATTTACAATACACCTTGAAAAATTATATACCTAACTCTTCCTCGGTAATCACTTTATCTATCTCTATCGCGATCACATAGACAGACGCGACGGAAGACATTGTTTTGTAACATGTAATGAGGTTATGAAGTCGGTAGTTTATGACCGCGGCTTGTGGAAGGATGTGTATGCCGTGGGAATTTCAAGAATTCTGTCCGTATTATTTTGTTTACGTATTAAATGGAACTCTTATTCGATTTTTCAGCCTTCGAGGTCCAAAGGTTTTGCATGTGTCGGCCAGAATTTGCTGAAGGGTAGCTTGAAGGGCTAAAATGACCCTTTACTTATACTGAAACTAAAATTATTTATGAGGCAGCATACCCCACCGAAATGAGCTGGCTTTGTTTGTCAATACTGATTTGTTGAAATCTTAACATGCCTGAAAATGAATTTTCTTCTTATATACCATTTTGGATGCACCTGGCCAAAACCCGACTAAATTATCTGTTATTTATTTTCTCACACGTCAGATAGTAAATTTAGAACGACAAACAGTTATTTTGGTTATCCGTTGCCACATAAAAGAGAGTTACTTTCAGTATTTACCTACTACATAAGGTTAGTATAGTACCTACCTATAGGTTTTTAAACAATTATTTTTTTTCCACAATACCGTCACGGCTGCCCTATGGAAAAAGAAAGTAACTAACATTTTTGTCAAAACCGGTGTTTTTGTATTTTTGGCACTTTTAGATGGTAACGGATGTTGCTACATTCTTGGAATCACCAAAAGAGCCTTAGTTTTAGAGATAAATTTTCACCAAACAAAGTAACTGCAGGCACTGAATCAAAATATCTACGGAAAAATAAAGATAAAACGCAATTACAAAGCATAAATGAAGTAATTGCACGTCGTTTACTTTGTTTTTAAGTTGTAATTAGATCAACTTTTTTTTTGTTTGGTAAATCGTTTTTTATTGTGACTCTGAATCAGTTAAAACAAAAGTAAATAGCATTACTTCATTTTTGTATTGTAAAAAAGCGTCATAATTACCAATTTATCTACGCAAAAACAAAGTAACTAAATGTCAAGGGAAAAATAAAGTACTTGAATGACAGTTACTTTCTTATTGCAATTTTATTTTAATGAACTTCGTTTTTAAGCATCATTTACTTTGTTTCTATGCTTATTTTTAAACTGCTTCAAATTTACACCTATGATGTTTTATTGTATATTGGTTTCTATAATAATTTAATATCTTATCACACTAAGCAATCCCCCGGTTCCCCCAAATGACAATCCAAGTACCAAAATTCTTACTAAACCAGTGTATAATCATTTACTTTTTTAAATCACTTAATAAGTAACACACCCCCCCACACCCCCCACAGCCCTATGTTTGCCTATTAACCTTTTTACTTATTAAGCGATTTTAAAAAGTAAATGATTATACGCTCTCTAGAAAGAATTTTTAATCTTTAAATTTCTCCCTAACACTTGTAAAAACAAGGTAAGTACTATTACCTCATTATTTAAATTTAAACTTGTGTGAGGAATATACTTAATAGTACTTAAAAAATAAAGTAAAAATATTTACTTTGTTATTGACTTGACACATTAATTTAAAAATAATTAATTTACTACGGAAAAACATTTTTTGGCATTTAAAAGAGAACTAAAAACAAATTGTCATAAAATTGTTATACAATAAGTAGAGCAAATTATTTGACACATTACTACATTTAAAAAATGGTGGAATAGTTAACAGAACGTTTTAAATTAAGTTTTTTCGGTTTTTTCGTTCTCCTGTAAAATTTACTAAACTGCAGTTACTTTCTTTTACCGTAGAACAGCCGTCCGTTCCAATCGATATTTGAGAAATATTATTCGGCACTATTTTTAAAATCTGGATTTATAGTGGTTTATTTAATCATGCCCTACATAGTATGAATACTGAAAATGTAAACTAAATTATTGGTTCGATTACAAAGCGCATTAATGCTGTAATTTCAAATAATTACATGCACATTTAATAATAAGCCAAACCGCTGGTATGCAGAGCATAATTTTTTACAGTATCAATAAAACTGTGGCAACATTCGTGCATAATGTTTGTCTGTCGAACTAGTTCGGAATTTTGAATTCGACTGAGGCGCGTCTTGCTTAGGGCCTAAATCTACAACCGCTTCTTTGACAAGTATGTTAATTGAGTAATTCACTTAAACTTTTATGTATTTTTATAAGGTTTGAGAAGGTTCTTAATTATTCACTTTCCTTACTTATGTCACCTTATTGGCTTGTTTTCTTTGGTGATCTGGGTTATTGTGCGTGGCGGTTATGTAATATTTGTCAAGTTTAGATGAGGGAAATAGTTACCTGCATTTCGTTAATGTGATTGACGATCCAGTTCCATAAAAATACTGTGAAACATAAGACATAACCGAGACTTTGTCACTTTACATGTCATAGGTAGTCGATTTTATTTCTTAATAATTTTCAATGGCTGAGAATTATTTCATGTAAAATATAGATTCGAGTCTCATATCCTGTCTGCAAATGCTTGCTGATAGAAGAATCGCTAGGAACGAAGAAAATACCTAGGTATGTAATTTGGCGCAACGTTGTTCTCTCGTGAAAAATTACAGGGTTTTATTTATACGACTGGTTGCTGTGATTTTATATATTATATATCATCGTGACGTTATTTATAAGCCATCATGTCAAGTCAAGCGATCAATTTATTAAGACACTACCTGAGTGCTAAAATACAGTCATTAGGTTTTCAATACGATATTTCAATTCATTGCGTGCTTTACCCTACACCAACATAACAACACAACAGGATTGATGAGGATTCGGGTTCGATTCCAGACCAAAGCTTTACTTTCGGATTTTTCAGTGTTCTAGTTTTCAGTATTTTGATTCCCTTTTTCGCCTATATACGTCCATAATCATGCTAAACGTGGCCTTTAGGTCTTGTTACCTTAGGCTCTGTCTGCCCCGTAAAGAAGTGATTTATGTATGTAGGTCATTATTATAAATGAGTCACATATGTCAAAGTACCCGAAACCGATGAGCATGTATAAAGAGATTGATGAATGTGGATGAAGCGAAAGAGGTATGTCAGGATCGTAGCAAGTGGAACAAAGTAGTCTTTACCTACCCCTGTGGGAAAGAGGCGTGACGGTATGTATATACTTATATAAGTATGTATGTCAAAAGACTTTATAGGTAACAACTGTTGAAAGTTGAAATTACATACCCGCTTTCCACCTGGGAACAGATACGAAGAGCTTGTTTCTCCATCTCTCAATGCCCACCGGCAGGGCGTTTTCTGGTATCAGAGCTCCAGATTGTATGGCCTGCTGTCTGCTGTACGGATCAGGGTAGTCCCAATCCAGGACGTTCCACGCATACAGTTCTTGCAGCCTGACTGTCGCTGCTGCGAAGGACACTAGCGAGCATAAGAAGAGTAGGTGCAGCGACATTTTTGATCTGCGAAAGAGAGCTCTGTTGAATTGTGGAACGAAATATCGACTATCGGACTAACAGTCCCGCTACGATAGCGGGACCTTTTCATAGATAATACGGTAATGAAATCGGATTGCCTAACTAGGAGAATTATTGTGATACGGTGGGTCAGGAAAAGTTTGATTTTAGGTACCTGAACAATCAGCAGCCGAAATGAAAGAGCGGCTGTAGAGCTCAAAATACCGTCTTATTACCTTGGCAGTAGAGTCGGGTGCAGAATGTTTTGAGCGCCACGACTGTTCACTTTCTACTTCCGACTGAGCGCAGTAATAAATGAAATGAGTGATATGGATCAGATAATAGAGGGTGGGTTATTTTTGAATTGGATCATCAAACCGATAGAAAATAAATAATACGTCATACGTGTTTTCCATTGGTTTACTTATTAGTAACCCTTCCTTCTGGACTTTGCTGGAGTCGGTTTAATAATACACGCCAAGATATTTATTTCATTTTCTTTGTAAGTAAATTAACTATAACATGTAAAGGATTAAATACGGGAGAAAATTTTCATTATTAGATAGTTTTTTAAGTGATGCGTACGATGATTTATGTCCTATTTAGAACGTCCTACCCTAATGCTTGACACTAGACGTCCACTTATACCGAGTTCTTCCCCATTGTGCTGTTGTTCCCACTTAAGTGTAGTTCCCATAAAACGCACACACATAGCTAAACACAAATCAAAGCTGATATCCTTGGTACGTATTTTTCTTCAGTAAAAAGCTCTGTTTTATCAGATCTGCATAGACGAAAACACAACCCTATATTCTCAGCTCAAGTTAATTAGCTCGATTAAAACGGCTATGAGTATACATTACACACTAAACTTCGATCCGACGTTCAAAGTTTTTCAAGCATAACCAATCGCTAATCCAACTTAATTAGTTTACGTACTTAACAACAGGCAGCCAACGATATGGTAGGCGCGACAGTCAGTGGTAAACTGACTTTTGTCTACTAACCCTATCGTTATAAAACTTTGACTCCACCCTCTCCTACCACCAAATATTGCGGAGGAACGGATAAATAGATCTACGAACCGGCAGAGAGACCCTGTTCGACATTGGAAGGCACGCACGCGCGAAACGTATCGGATAGAGTTTTAACACTACATGGTCAGTTGCTGGGAAAAAATAAATCTGAGGACAGGTTTAAGCTCAGTTTCACATCTCTTCTTAGGATGTACGGAACTGTCAAAATTAAACCACGTGTAATGACTAAAACTAGGTTTAAAATTTTCATGGAAAGTGTCCATCTTTAGGCTGGATTCGACCAAAGTTTTTATTCCAGGAATAACACTTACTCTCGGAAATTACTAATGTCAAAATAGTGTGGCGTTTTGACAGTAGTATCCGAGAGTGAGTTTTTATTCCTGGAATAAAAACTTTGGTCGAATCCAGCCTTAGTAGTATTAAATCACGAGCCAAACCTGAAATTTCACTTATCATCATGATTATGGGGTTTTTTACTGCAATAAAATAATTCAAAGCCACAATAAAATTCAAGTATCACTTGTTTGATTTGCAACTGCAGTCCGTATTGTTTCATTGATAAATGTGATTTTAATGATAAAAAGAGAATGTTTACAATGGCGAACTTGTAAATGTATTTCGACACCTCTTTACTTAATCTGATTATCGAAAAAAAATACGTCAACGAAAACATTCAAAGAACGAAATGAGCGCACGATATGAGGAAAATATAAAAGGACTTCGTCCGCGTAGAATGAGTTAAGAACTGTGATGTTGCTAGTATATTCTGCAATCATTATTTACGTCGCGACTCTAGGTAGCTACGACCTTTGACATGTTTATCGCTATCCCCCAGGAACTATGCAATTTTCCAGGATAAAAATAGCCTATGTTTCAATCTAGGGTGCCAGCTATCTAAATTCCAAATTTTATCCAAATCCGTCCAGTTGTTTCAGTGTGAAGAAGGAATACACACTCACTCTCTCACATCGTTACATCGTCACATATCGTCACTCACATGGTCACAAACTTTCGTATTTATAATATTAGTAGTATAGGATACCTTCACTAATCAACTTAGGGTATAGTACAATCAAAACATATGGCAATTTCAAGACTGCCTTACTCTAGTTAAAGAAGGACGTATAGAAATTGTTAAAAACAAACTTCATAGTTGTCTAGCGAGTGAGGCAATTAACATAGTGACGTCTTGTTTACCGGTGGTAATAAATGTGTCAGCCTATTTGAGCCTACACAGATATTAATAATAGAGTAAGTAGTAAATATTCCGTTGCAAAAACATTTGCAATGTAAACAACTTTTTTATATCATCTGGATATAAGTGTTTTCTTTCTGGTAATTAACTGTTGCTAAATTTTCTTAAGTATCAGTTATTTATGATTCCGTCTCTATTTATTACTACGAAACAGACAGAGACGTCATCATAGATAACTGACAGTTAAGAGAGTGGTGAAACAGACCCTTATATTTATCTTATTATCATTATATATCTTATCTATTTATCTTGTAAACCTAGTTACGTCAAACTTACACGTGGGTCCATGAGTAAAATTATTCAATTTAAATTTCTGGCTAAATAACAAAACAAAAGAGACTCCCAATCTAAAAATAACCTTTTCAATACAAAGCTGATGGTTGTGCTGTGAGTTTGTTCTAGTTATCACATCAAACTAATATTATAAAGGCGAAAGTTTGTGCGTATGTGTGTGTATGTTTGTTATTTATTCACGCGCAGCCAGACGGATTTGGAAAAAATTTGGAACGGAAATAGCAGGTACCCTAGATTAACACATAGGCTACTTTTTATCCCGGAAAATTGCATAGTTCCCGCGGTATAGTGATAAACATTTCAAAGGTTGTAGCCGCCTAGAGTCGCAACGTAAATAATTATTGCAGAATATAACTATCAACATCAGTTTTTCAATCTATTTCTACGCGGACGAAGTCACGGGCAGAAGCTGTTATACTATATTTCATAGAAATGAGCAAATTCTTTCAGTCTCCTTTTTAATTGAAAACAACTGCACTGTCAAGTGAACTCTCTGCTATCACTGAATTTTATAATAACTTGCCGAATTTGTAGGGAGCCCTCGCTGGTGGCCCGTTTTTTATTTGTTTCACAGAAAAACATAACCGCTTAATCAGAGAAATTGGCGTCATATCTACGACTTTGTTGTGCTATGGTCCCGCGATGCGTGCACGCGTGGTACGCTCGAGTAACTGCGCCGGCGCATTGGTGACCCGTAATGCGGTCTGCGTTGCTGATTATCACGAAACCGCGAGACCAGCTCATTAGACCATTCATAAGTTAAATAAGTGGCCCAGGATTTTCATTAAAATGCCTGACATAGTTTTTTGTAGTGGACGTTATCAGAGATCCTAATTAATTCTAAATGAGAATGTGAGTTTGTTTGTTTCGCCTTCACGCGCTAACTACTCAACCGATTGTGCTCAAATTTGGTATGGAGATAGTTTAGACCCAGGAAATTAAATAAAATACCTACTAATATTATAAATGTGAAAGTAACTGTTTGTCTGTCTGTTTGTCTGCTTTCACGCCTAAACTACTAAGCCAATTTTAATGAAATTTGGAACAGAGGTAGTCTTTGTTCCGAAGTAAGAATAAGAAATCAAAATCTTATTTGGAGTGGTTTTTATTTGGAATAAATGTAAAATTTCCATGGTATAACGAAAAAAGTCCATCGTATTTTATTGTTTTTTGGTTGCTTTTACACTGAGGCCGTAACGGAACAGAGGGAAGACGGAAGTAAGTATACCCTAAACCCTCTTGTTTTTAGGTCTTATAACCTTAAGCTCTGTCTACCTCGTAGGGGATAAAGACGTGATTTGTGTGTGTATCTCTCGTTTTGAGAGCAGGAGCCTTACCATGACGTCCAAATTCCGACTCAGTTCAAGTTTTAGCTGTCACATATAGTATGAATCTGACAGCACGCGAACCTAACTGAAACGCATTAAGACGTCATGGTAAGGCCCCAGGCCTATACCCAGTGGTGGTATGTAAATAGACTGAGTTGTTAATCTAACTAATGTTATAAATGCGAAAGTATGGATGGATGGATGTTTGTTTGTTACTCAATCACGCCAGAACGGCCCAACGGATCTGGATGAAATTTGGCACATAGATAGAGAAAAGTCTGAAATAGCACATAGGCTACTTTTTATCCCGGAAAATTCCCGCGGGATAGCGATAAACGAATTCTTTGCAGACGAAGTCGCTGGCAATAGCTAGTGTTTATTATAATACTAGCTGTTGCCCGCGACTTCGTCTGCAAAGAATTCATTTATCGCGATCCTACGGGAACTACGCAATTTACTGGGATAGCATAGCCTATAATGTTATTCCAAACCATAATCTATCTATGTTCCAAATTTCAGATCCGTTCAGCCGTTCTGGCGTGAAAGAGTAACAAACATCCATACATTGTCACAAACTTTCGCATTTATAATATTTGTAGGATTGTATTAATATTTTTTATAATAGGTAAAAATTATAAAAAATGACAAAACGTAGAAATATTATAAAAAACTAACCTACTGAACCGATAGCGGACCAAATTTAAAGTGATCGGCAGTTAGGGCCGCAGAGTGAGGACTCCTGGGCCCTATTTCATAAAACTACAAGTTACTATTTACAAGCGGAAGTCTCTTTTTGACCCTATGTGTTAGATAGAGACTTCCGCTTGTAAATTGTAACTTTTAGCTTTATAAAATAGGACCCTGACAATACCTGCCGTACCAAGGGGTACCTTACCTTTGCAGCTGACTTTCTGGCCTCTGGCACTAATAAGTCGTCTAACTCGATTATCTTGAAGTTTTTATCAAGTTTCATATAGCAAAAACGACAGTGAATATACTTCTTAGGCACAGAATAAAGCCCTAATGTCCTTTAGACAAAAAATGAAACATCAGGATTTCATACGTTTAAAGCTATTAAACTCAAAAGTAAATCAATTACCTACATTTGGAACAATTTTATTTGCAAAACAATATTAATAATAATATAAAAGGGTCGAATGAATAACAAACTATCGAGTAAAACAAAAATCGTTCATAGAACAAGGTCATAAAGCTATTTTGTGATTGACTAGTGAAGAGGTACTATAGAAATGATCCTATGAAGTAAAAAACTGTGGTAGCCCAGTAGTTTGACCTGTGGTCTCTCAAGCAGAGGGTCTTGGGTTCGAGCCCGTGCTCGCACCTCCGAGTTTTTCGAAATTTATGCGCGATCAATGTTCTTTTCGGTGAAGGAAAACATCGGAAGGTAACCTGCACTCATCTGCGAAGCAATTCAATGGTGTGTGTTAAGTTCCCAATCCGCACGGGCCCGCGTGGGTACTATAGCCCGAACCCTCTTATTCTGAGAGGAAGCCTGTGCCCAGCAGACGTATATAGGCTGGATAATAATGATGATGATAAAGCAATTAACTACAGCAACAAAGTAGTAGTGGCCATGTTCTTCGATAAAAAAACGATCCCTGCAATTGTGGCTTTTAAACAACATCAATTTCTAGAGAACTAAAGCTGATTTTCAGAAATATTTTTTATTGACAATAATGTAGAAAAGTACATTATGGCGAATCCGATCCGATTATGTAATAATATAAAAAGCCCTAACGACCCTTAGGCAACTGTTCGTAGGATACGACGATATATTCAAAGAGTATTCTCAATACCACGAAGTATGTCGAAATTAACGGTATTAAAATGCACTACTGAAGTCAAGTAAAACCAGAACTGTTCTTTAGCTTCTGTAGCTTTCTATTCTCAACATTGAGACGATTATTTTCAGTTACCTTGACCAGATCAGTGCCAAGGACGGAAACCAGATTGGAAAGGAATTAAGTAGTTGTGTGCATTGAGATGAGAGGAAAGGCGTCGATTTACGAAATGTTCAGCTATTTTTGATAGAACTGGGTGAATTGAAACCGGACGATGTTCAGAAAAGGAGCTAGGATTTAGGTAGAGGAATTATATGTGTAAATACGTTTTAACAACTTTGGGAAACAACCTTTGACGACCGAATGGCCTAGTGGTTAGAGAACCTGACTATGAAGCTCGAGGTCCCGGGTTCAATCCCCGGTCGGGGCAGATATTTGTATGAAAAATATGAATGTTTGTTCTCGAGTCTTGAATGTTTAATATGTATTTAAGTATGTATTTATCTATATAAGTATGTTTATCCGTTGTCTAGTGCCCATATCACAAGCTTTGCTTAGTTTGGGACTAGATCAATTGGTGTCAATTGTCCCAAGATATTTATTATTTATTTATTTATTAACCTAAGGAAAAGGAAAAATTGATGATATGGGATAGTGTAGGGTCTTTTCATTCTTAACTGTCCTATTTGGTAAACAAAATTCTAACCTCAATGTACAATTTTTTGTAAAGAATAAGGTGTATTATGTTATCAAATAAACCATAGGCAATGTTTTGTACATAATTTTGCTGATATTTTTTCACCAGTTCCTTTTTTTACGATGAAATACTTAGTTAAAAAACAAAAATGAGACGTTTTGAGGTTAGAATTTTGTTTACCAAATACAGTTAAGAATGAAAAGAACTTAGGTGCAATAACTTCCGCCCCCAGCATACGCATGTCCAAGTTCAGGTCGTCTTCACCAATAGCTTTTGTTTTCATCGATTTCAGAGTATTGAGAATATTTCGCGGAGCAATGCTACCGAAATTGAAAGAGGGGAGGTCAGGGTGTTGAATATTGGCACGAAGTGAAAGCGTGTGCTGCTTTGTTAAAGGATCCAAGTGAACAGGTGACGTGCTGAAATGCTTATTGAGGCCATTGAGATCAGCTTAAGTATTAACTAGTATAATTTCATGCATGAACTGTTTTTAGTTTTTGGAAGAGCGAGGCCTCCTGACACAAGTTTTTAACTTAATAGGAGGACTCAACCCCGTTGTATTTAAGATCTTTTGTAAAAGGAAATAAATTATTATTATTATTATTATTATTATAGTTAAGGTAGAGAGAGACGGCCCCATTATTATTATTATTAGGGAGGGGGAGGAAGTACTAATTTAATTTAATAATGTAATATAATTTAATTTCAATTTATATTGTGATTATTGCCCTTTATTTATTTTAATCTTATTGTAATTTTGACTGTAGTGTAATTTATTTTTCTCATTAATGTGTATTATGTATGGATCTTTAGTTATCTGAAATAAATGATTATTATTATTATTCCGTATATTTATCCTTTATCTTAAGTTAGGTTTTTACAAAATTCAAATAGAAAGTAATAAAGCAATATTATACAAAATATATAAACATTATAAAAATTATTATTATTATTATTATTAAGTATATTGTTGAATAAGAAATGTTTAACACCTTTCATTTAACTGCTAATGTTACCATAACAAACATAAAATCCTTTATTGCTGCTATCTAATAGATTTAAAGTTATCTGGGACCATTATTATAAAGGTAGTCAAGTAAGTAGATGTAGAATAATTTCACGTTTATTATTAACGTTAACAACTTCAACGACCAATAGTGTCGTAGTTGCAAATAGATATAGTGTCAGTAAGGAAGCGATACAACATTTACCTTTCCACACAGAAATGAAACAATTAATAGTGCCCTTATCTATTCTAATGGTTGAAGTTTGTATAGTGTTTTTCTCAAACATGAAACAAAAAACTACAAATACAAAATGTAGGTACCAGTTAATTTTAACTGTGAAATTAACAAAAAAAAAATGACAACAAAACATTCCCATAATAAAAATGAAATATTTACAAAAAGTTTGTAGATCACCGCCCTAGATCGGAATCAAAGTACGGTTTTTCGATAAATACCTAATTCATTTTTATTTGACAGCCTTTATACTTAAGTATAGTTTCTCAGAAACATTTCGATACCGCGATTCAGCATTGAGACTGCCCGATACAGCGACATTCAGTAGCCGATAGTCGTAAAATTAAACATTTCATCCCTGTAAAGGTAATATTTTTATTAAAGCATGCAACCTCGTTGCACGAACTGCTCTTAAAGTTGGAATAAATATTTGTGGTATAAAATGAATGTGTAACTAATTTATTTATATTTTTATGTTCCGAAATAATAGAAGTCCTTATAAAATCGTATTTAAAGGTATTATAACATTAAAAAAAAAACATTTATTGTTCAACCTTTTTAATGGCTCAAACATGAAGCTTTTTGCACTATAAAAAATATGACATATTTTACAAGTATTCCTTTATCTGTGGTCTGTGAACCCCCGAGAGTCCGCTAGTGTACGTATGAGGGATGGGGTTCGCAGTCTCAGCTGTGGACCATTTGACAATATTATGAATACCACCACCAAATGTGTTATAATCGCTTCGCTACTCTTCGATTTCTTTTTTATTAAGGGGATCCATGAAAATTTCCTTTGATTTCCTAGACTTTAACTGAAAAAGTTTAAGTATGACTGTTTCACAAAGAGTTCGAAATTCAAATTATAAAGCATGTAATGAGATTTGTATCGTACTTACTGGACACTTTTTCGTTCCGAATTCAAAACCTCTCTACTTACCGGAGGCTTTCATCATTGTATGGTGTTCCTAACTTACTGGTGACTTTTTAACGATATAATTGGCGACTTAACGTATTACGTTTAAGAAAACGATATTTTGTTACCTACTTCATAAGTGTATTTTATTTTTGAAAAATGACGTAACTTAAGTACTTTAAAATAACCAACACTTGACAACAAAGGTCAATTAAACCAATTAATTAAACAGCTGAGTAGCAAGGTAATTTGCCTAAAAAGCAAAATTACCTTGAACGGTTCATTTTTCAATTAAACCAGGGCCCTATTTCATATAACTTACAATTGTCAGTGACAGGTAATAGGTGACAAGTCGTCAATTCGATAATTGAATGTTTCATAAAATTTTGGGTTTGACATATTTGTAATCGGAAAAATCGACAAGTTTGTCAAATTGTCATGACAGATTGACAATTTTGTGTTTCATATAATATTACTAGTGATAATGAAAATTAGACAATTTGTCGTAGATTTTCTGTCAATTTTCTTTTATGAAACGCAATATTGTCAATTTAAAATTACAAACCTGTCGAATTGTCGCAAGTTCTTGACAGGGGACCATGGCCTGTGTCCGAAATAGATGTCAACTGTCGAGTGACGAAGAAAGTCGTAACAAATCATGATTTAAATTCTAGCAGTGATGATAGCAGTAAAAGTGATGATTTTTATATACAGTATACATAGTAGAAAATAAGCGACCGTGATTATTTTTCACTGAAGAATAAACTTTTCCTTAGAAAATAACAGACTAGGTTTAGGTTCAACGAAAAATTTCGGATTAGCAAAGCGGCAGTGGAATATATTTTATCTAACATTGGACAATTGAAACACCCAACAAAAGAAGCCAAGCTCTTGAACCTGCGCAGCAGCTGTTAAGTGCGTTACATTGGATGGGGGCTGGTTTGCAATATCAATATTTCACGGTATTTGTAAATTAAATTTAAAATAAGAATCTTGTTCTTGTCCGCCATGTTTACCTCAGACTGAATATCAGTGTAATGTTAGTAAACGTTATTTGAGGGTAGTTATTTAAAATAATCATTCAATTTACCTATCACGGACAAACATTATACCTGTCATTCAATACGACCATAGTGACAAAGACTGACAAGAATTTAGTGTGATAATTTGTCACAAAAAGGTTTTATGAAATGTCCTAAGAAATAGCGATAATTACCACTGTGTTCCTGTCTACAATACTAAAAATGTCAAGTTTTATGAAACGGGAATATAGTGACAATCCAACATATGTCGTCAAATTGTCAACTTGTCGAGGTTTATGAAATGAGGCCCAGGTATTTTAAAATATTGCTATTATTTCGTCATATAGCGTTTTAGCGTCAATAAGCGTTTTATAAAATAAAAAAATAATAGAAATTTCAGTTACTAGAAAGTAAATGCGTTGAATTAGCCCCATTTGATATTTATTGGCTCAAACAGGTACATTTAACTTGTAAATTTCGTACATAAATATCCTATCATAGACAGTTAATTACGGTACTAGATCTGGAAGGACTAGTAGTTACTAAACAAATAATAAAATATCGCAATAGGCTGCTACAGAATTGGTTAAAAAATATAATTCTACCCGATTTTAGAATACTTGCTTTTTTACCTCTATCAAATTACCACAAAATAAACGACGACGTTGGTTCGCATGTGCATCGGTTGTGCTCTGACTTTGAGAATGATCCCGTAGAGGGATCGAAACGCGCGTCAGTGTTTGTGTGATGATAGGATTAATTAAGTTTGTGGGATTTGTGTGCGTTTTGTGTGGCAGTAGTGGTGGGAGGGCTTGCATGCAAAACGTATATATTTCGCACAAGCTTGGTTATCTTGCACGTAAGTAGCGGAGTAGCAAGGTAAATATTTCGTGTTCATTTCTCTATCAAATTATCTAATCTATTTTCACGAGCTTGATTTTAAATATCTGATTCCGAGCCGTTTAGCATGAGCGTCCCTACAAATAATGATCCCATAAAATGCACTGCAGTGTGGCTCTATGATATAATCTTATACACATTGCTGACGCACATGACGACGCGATTTGCCTAGTTGGTAGTGACCCTGCCTGCGAAGCAAGCGTCTCGGGTTCGAATCCTGGTAAGGGCAAATATTTGTGTGACGAGCACGAATACTTGTTCCTGAGTTATGGATGTTTATATCTATTTAAGTATGTATTTCTCTATATAAGTATGTATATCGTTGTCTAGTACCCATAACACTATCCTTACTAGCGCTTACTTTGGGACTAGGTCAATTTGTGTGAATTGTTCCCTGATATTTATTTTTTTATTGCTCCTCTTCTAAAATCATGAAACAAAGTGTATCAGTTGCGAATGTTTTTTAACTCGTTCTGCAAAAAAAACAGTAACTATATAATACACGCGATCTGTTTTGGGGCAGAAAATAAAAGACTAGATCGATATTTATTACGATCGAAATTAGTAACTGGAAAGAAACATACATACACAAAATTTATTTTATTTTATTTATTTATATAACAACTATAAATTGTAAATTACAACTATTTTTACAGGAACTAAGACAGTAGCGTAACTATTTATTTGCACACCATGTAACGGATCCTACCTATCCAAATCACTTCGCCTATAACTAATTATGAACAGTGCGGACTTTGTGAATTCATTCATAGAACACGAAAACAAGTCAATGTTTTCCGCTATGAGGTTTAGAGTGCGCAGTGCGCGCGACATCGGAGCCATGCGGAGCAGGTTGGTGCGCCCGCGCGGCGTCGCCAGCAACCGCGGCCGGCGGCGGCGCCACACACACCCGTCGGGGGCACACATACTAACATAACTTAACACTATACTGTTGAATATTTTGCCCCTAATTAACTGAAAAATGTATTTGACTAGACGAAGCTCCCTGCGTACCTGTAACTCGTTGTATCCCACCATACCCAGTATAAATAGGTTTGGATACATTAGTGGGTAAAAAGGGTATACTCCATACTGCCTCAAATATAAAAAACGAATAAATTTATTTTGAATCTTCTTCTTCTTCTTCTTCAGCCTAAATTAACCCATTGTCGGGCATAGGCCTCCTCATCAACACGCCATCCGGTTCGGTCCCGGGCTTTGTACAACCAGTTCTTCCCGCACACTTTGGCTATATCGTCCGCCCATCTGGTTGGTTGGCGACCAACACTTCTGCTTCCCGTCCTCGGTCTCCACTCCAACACTTTCCGGCTCCATCTCCCGTCCGTTCGGCGACTCACGTGACCTGCCCATCGCCACTTCCTCTTCACAATGACCCGGGCTATGTCTGTCAATCCTGTACGCCTGCGGATTTCTGTATTTCTAACTTTATCACGCAGAGTAATACCAAGCATAACCCGTTCCATTTTCCTCTGTTCTACTTGGAGTCTGTTGATTAAGTCTTTGGTGAGGGTCCAGGTTTCAGCGCCATATGTCATGACCGGTAGAATGCACATCTCGAAAGCCCGACGCTTGAGAGACAGTGGCATCTTCTTACTCTTGAAAACATCGTACAGCTTACTAAACGCCGCCCATCCAAGCTTGATGCGACGATTTGTCTCTCTAGTCTGTATGGTTTTATCAAGAGTAATCAGCTGCCCTAGGTACACGTGCTCATCTACTCGTTCAATTCGCTGGTTGGCTACCATTATGTGGCTAATCGTGTTATCTTTACACATAATTTTAGTTTTCGAGATATTCATCCGCAAACCTACCCTCAACGACATGTCATAGAGATCGTGTACCATAGCTTGAAGGTCGTCAGTGCTCTCAGCAAAGATGATAACGTCGTCTGCAAAACGAAGGTGCGTTAATTTTTCTCCGTTTATATTTATGCCTTTATCTGACCAGTCGAGTAATCTGAAAACATCCTCCAGACAAGACGTAAATAACTTAGGAGAGATGGTGTCGCCCTGTCTCATTCCTCTTTTCACTGGCACTGGTTCGGACAGCTCGTGTAGCTTTATTTGTAGCGTGGCAGCATTATATACCTCTTTGATGACTTTATTTTGAATACGCTCTAACATAAGCTGATATTTAGTTTCATACGGGGCCCATATGACTGCATTACATTCGAGGCTACTTCGTACCTAAGCATTGTATAAGGCGATAATCGCTGTAACACTGGTAAAACCATGTGAACGATGAAGTACAAATCCGAGCATTCTATAGGCTTTCTTGCAAATATTCACGATGTGATCTCGGAACCTCACATCCGATGTAAATTTTACCCCCAAATCCTTAATCTCAGACATTCTTTTGAGTTTCATGGCGTTGATTTCGTAGTCATGGAGTATCGGGTTGTGCCTTCGAGTAAAAGTAATGGTGACACACTTCGACGTATTGAACTGTAACTTATTGGCCTCACTCCATGAAACGACCCGGTCTATGTCACTTTGAAACCTTTCACAGTCTGCAGTATTTTTGATTGGTAGAAACATTTTTAAATCGTCAGCAAACAGTAAACAGCCTGAATGTAAGATAACCTGAGGTAGGTCATTTACCATAATAATAAATTGCAACGGGCCAAGGTTGCTTCCTTGACTTACTCCAGATCTTACGAAATAAGGTTCCGACCTATATCCTGCGTACTCAACAAACTGACGCCTGTCACTTATGTAACTTGCAAAAAACTTTAGTAGATGAGGAGTAAAACCCACGCCGGCTAGTTTTCTCAGCAGAATATCGTTGTCTACGACTTCAAACGCTTTGCGAAAGTCGAAGTAGGCGGTATCAACCTGTGTGCCATCCGAATCATCAGTGTGCCATCCGAATCATCAGGGCGTATGTGACGGTAGCACACATGGCGGCCTGCCTCTTGGGTGTGCCATCCGAATCATCAGGGCGTATGTGACGGTGGCACACATGGCGGCCTGCCTCTTGGCAGGAACACCGCCCTGGGACCACGACGCTGCGGACATGGCGGAAACCTACTGGTTGCAGAGGGAGGCCCAAGCAAGAGGGGACAGGCCGGCCCCGGAGGAACTGCTCCACGCCCGCCGGCAAACCCAGCGCCGTTTACGCGACCGTTGGAAAAACGAGCTGGAGGATTGCCGCTATGGAACGAGAACCATAGCGGCAATCCTCCCACAGATGGACCTCTGGCTCGATCGAGAGTTCGGGCCACTGAGCTACCACATGATCCAGGTCCTGACGGGGCACGGGTGCTTCGGGCACTACCTGCACCGCATTGGCAGAGAGGGAAGCACTCAGTGCTACAATTGCGGTGCAGAGGACGACACGGCCCAGCACACCGTGGAAGAATGCCCCTGTTGGGACTTCGAGCGGCGGCAGCTCGAAGCAGCCCTCGGACGGACGGACTTGTCGCTCCACAGCATAGTTGAAGCTATGCTTGGGGGTGACGAGTCTTGGGAGGAGGTGGCCTCCTTTTGTGAAGCAATAATGCTCCAAAAGGAGGCCGAGGAACGGGAGCGCGAGGAGGACGTCCAGGCGCCCCCGTTCCGGTGCAGACGAACGGGGCGAAGGCGGCGGCAGTTTGCTGCCTGCCTGAACCCTTAGTGGGACCAGCGGGTGGGGGGCGGGGGCCCCTCGCTCGCATTGCACGGTCCCACACGTCTAAGGGGTCGAAGCGTTGCGACTCCTCCCTCCTTGGCGCGGGTGGCCCTGGCGAACGCCGGGGCAGCCGGGGGGCGTCGTCGGCTCGAATCTTCGGGATCCCACGGCGCCTTCCTAAACCCGGCAAGCGGACAACGCCGCAGTGTTTTTAGCGGGTATGCTCCCCCCTCCCCTCTCCGCAGGGAGAGAGGTCGGGGGAGAGAGTCCCACATAACCCCCGGGTCCCCCCGGGCCCTGGGGTACTCGTAAAGAGTTTTCACTGCGTTAAAAAAAAAAAAAGGCGGTATCAACCTGCCCCCCGCTGTTCACCTCTGGAATTATCTGAGCCATGTAGCTAAGCAAGTTACTGGTTGTACTACTAAAATCACGTCTGTACCCCTTAAAGGTGGAAACACATTATTAACACGCGACGCGACCCGATGCAACGAATGTATGCGCATGGCGTCGCGTCGGATGTTCATAGTGTGGTTCTGGTCATAGAAAATAATACAATTTGATTCGACTCAACACGCGTCGCGTTTCATCGGGTCGCGTCGCGTGTCAATAATGTGGTTCCACCTTTAGGGGTACACAGAGCCTGAGGTAACAAGACCAGAAGGCCACGTTTAGCTTGTAGGCGTATAGGTGAAAAGGGGAATTAAAATAAAGACGGGTTGCTAGCCGCATCGCCTATAACACGATTCCTAAGAATTTCGCCCATTCCCTCGATGGGATTCCATTTGCGCGGGACGAGAAGCAAACTGGTACATTCTATAATAAATTAAAATAAAATAAAAAACAAAAATCATTTATTGGTGACACCTTTACATGTTAAGGAAAAAGGTTGGAACCTCCCATTAAGTAAAAAAATACCTGTGTTAGGAGGTCCCGATCTTCCGCAAATATAGCAATATATTGTGTGCACAACCAATAACAAGTGGACTAAATTATCGATTAATTATACTAAATATATCTAAACAATGATAACTATGTGTGTGTGTGTGTGCATGCGTACTTGCGTAAAGTTTTGTGTAACAAATAATAATAATAATAAATATCTTCTGACAAATTACACCAATTGACCTAGCCACAAACTAAGCAAAGCTTGTACTATGGGTACCAGGCAACGGATAAACATACTTATATAATGTAGATAAATACATACTTAAATACATACAACATCCATGACTCGGGCACAAACATTCGTATTCATCATACAAATGTCTGCCCCTACCGGGATCCGAAACCGGGACCTCTAGCTTCATAGTCAGGGTCACTACCAACTAGGCAAACCGCGTCGTCAAATGTCTATGTTTTATTCGTCTATGTTTTTCCTTTGCTCCCAGATCAGGAGCCCTACCATGACGTCCTAATTCCGACTCAGTTCAAGTTTTAGCTGTCACTTTTAGTATGAATCTGACAGCGAGTGAACCTAAACTGAATCGCATTAAGACGTCATGGTACGGCCCCAGCATGGAAGTAAAAGAAAGTTCTCACGACTAAATCCACTGCATTGTGCAACGTTACCTTCGGAGATTGATACCATACTGGTTAATCATTAACATTGGTCATTTGACAATATTTATCGACCGCAGAATGCGTTTTAATACGGTTACTTAAAATACGGATCAGCTTAAATTCAGTTTTGAGTATTCATTAACTTGAAGGCAGGTGTCAAACTATCACACTCCTATCTCGCAATACTTAATGTTTACAGTCCAGCAGATCTCAGAGGTGCCGTTTGACAGTTCTCATTTTAAAGGTTTCAATTTAAATGAACACAAAATATTTACCTTGCTACTACGCTACTTACGTGCAAGATAACCAAGCTTGTGCGAAATATATACGTTTTGCGTTTCGCACAAGCTTGGTTATCTTGCACGTAAGTAGCGGAGTAGCAAGGTAAATATTTTTTGTTCATTGAAATGCACCTCCGCAAAGTAATGCCTGATTCAATAAAATGGTTTCAATTTATGTTTAGTCATTATTAATTACCTACTAAAGAGACAGCCTGCTCGATGGGTTGGTTGATGACATTGCAAAGATAGCGGGAAGCGGCTGGATGCGAATACCGCACTACTTGGCGTGCTAGAGGCCTATGCCCAACAATGGGTGACCACAGGCTGAAGAAGAAGAAGAGAGAAGAATTATTAATAGCACATCTAGTGATAAAACAAAAATGATAGCCTCATATGTCTGCGGTTTTACGGAAAAGGTAATTAAAATGTGTGTTACGCCTAATAGTGTAAGTTTGTCACGGCTTCAAAAGTATGATAAGTTTAACGGAAAATTTAGTCGGTTTTGCCATCAGGGTGACTTCAAAGATCATCAGGGGCCTTATCATGACGTCCTAATTCCGACTCAGTTCAAGTTTTAGCTGTCACTTTTAGTATGAATCTGACAGCGAGCGAACCTAAACTGAATCGCATTAAGACGTCATGGTAAGGACCCAGTATACAACCATTTTGGTATTGCACAGCCTCTCTAGCGTACTTGTACATATAATAGTAGTTCTAGCCTTCCCATCGGCTTCACTGAAACCTCACGGGTGTCCTCAAAAACCTCATCCCAGGTAGTATTCTTTTACGAGTATGTGGGATTTTAAGAACATTGTAAAAATTCATGTTCTTGTATCTAGATTGAGATTTCGGGATTTTGATTAATCCCAATTTTGATAATAAAAAAACCGGCCAAGTGCGAGTCGGGCTCGCCCACCGAGGGTTCCGCACAAATTTGCCATGTTAACATAAAATCCAGTGTTAGCAGAGCCCTGCTCCTAAGCAAGATGTATGCAGTGTTAGGTCATTTTATATTGGTTACTTACATAGACATAAAAAAATATGGTTTTCGCAATTTTTCCTTTATCTGTGCTATGATATGAGACGTTGCTTCGTACCGAATTTCAAGATTCTGAGTTCACGGGAAGTGCCCTTTAGGATTTGATTCCCTTGCGAGTTTCGAAAATTTTCGGCATATACGGCTGTATCTTTTGATTGCGTTGGCTTAGAAGTTTGATTTTTTCACAGCTTCAAGGAACAGTAGCCCTGAGTATTTGATATAAATTTCAGCTTGATACCTCCACGCGTTCCTGAGAAAAAGGGTCATGACAGACGGACGGACGGACGGACAACAAAGTTATCCTATAAAGGGTTCCGCTTTTTCCTTTCGAGGTGTGGAACCCTACAAATAGCCTTTCTATGTGTCATTCAAGTGATTTATCTGTACACATAGGTTCCATATTCCATGTAAATCCATTTTAGCGCGAAAGATTTATAAACATACTACTTAGCTGTTGCCAGCGACTTCGTCTGCAAAGAATTCGTTTATCGCTATCCCACGGGAACTACGCAATTTTCCGGGATAAAAAGTAAATTAGATTTATTTCCACATCACCTTTAGCTTAAAGAGAGGACACTGCCCACCCGTGCAACTTGGAACCGAAGTGCTACCTCATTCTTATTCCGTGAAATATCTTGGTTTCCATTTGGACAGACGACTAACGTGGAAAATCCACATCAAGCATAAGCGTGATGAAATCAATCACCGATTCAGGTCCCTCTACTGGCTCATGCGACGGAACTCTGTGCTATCAGTTGACAACAAATTGCTAATTTATAAATCTACTAGCTGTTGCCAGCGACTTCGTCTGCAAAGAATTCGTTTATCGCTATCCCGCGGGAACTACGCAATTTTCCGGGATAAAAAGTAGCCTATGTGCTATTCCAGACTTTTCTCTATCTATGTGCCGAATTTCATCCAGGTCCGGTGGGCCGTTCTGGCGTGATTGAGTAACAAACAAACAAACATCCATCCATCCATCCATCCATACTTTCGCATTTATAATATTAGTTAGATTCTCAAGCCAATCTGGACTTACGGAATCCAACTCTGGAGTGTGGCCAGTAAAACCAACATACTCTGCTTGCAACGTGTGCAGAATGCAATCCTTAGAGAAATAGCAAATGCACCGTGGTTCACAAGAAATGAAGAGATACACAAGTACCTGGGCTTGCCAAAAGTTGCTGAGGAAATTGAGCGTTACAGAAAATCTCACATTGCTCGCCTAACCGAGCATCCTAACCCTCTGGCAACCAAGCTGCTAGATACCTCTGGTCACGTCGTAAGGCTGAAGAGACGCCATTTATTGTGAACGGGGAAAAGAGCAGTGGCACTTGTTTCTAACATGTCATCACCCACTCTCAAAAAGTCCAATAAAAGTCTTTCGACTGATTGCGGAGTAATAAAAAAAAAAAAAAAGATTTATAATACCTATTGGTAAGGATAAGTCATAGCACTTATACCGTTGTGGGTTTGTAACTATGGTCAATTCTCAAGGCCGCTTTTCACTCGCATTAGTTTATTTCGTTAACCTCAACGCCCACTGGTGATTACCGATTCTGTTTGTCGTAAAGTAATGCCACCGTAATGACATTGGCGATAGAACAACAACTTACTTAAGGTCTACAAGTGAATAATACAAATTTGTTCTAATAATACTTTGGAACATAATTAAGTACCTACCTTTAAATATACACATTAAGCTACGTCATGTCTACTAACCCACCCAACGAAGCCCACTAAAAGAGTCTCAGGGGAAAAAACTCGTATATAAGCGAATTTTGGGTGGACTATACGGCTTTTATGTAGGTAAATGTTGGAAACATCGTAGCTCAAATTTGACAAAAGATTCAACCCTGTTACTGCGGGACAGACAGACGGAGACTAACAGATGAAAAGAAAAAAGAAAAGAAGGGAGAGAAAAAAAAAAGTTTATTTGTGACAGTACATAAAGATGAGTGGGAGCAAAAAGGTTTTATAAAAAATCTCTTGTTGAATTCAAGTCTGCAGCTTCTGTAGTTCAGACGGTGATTTGTCTGTCAGTCAATCCATCAGTCAACTTTCTGTTTTGTATGTATTAAAGAAAATATAATTATCTATTTAAACGACGAGAAAAACTAACAAAGTGGGCAAAAGCAAATATGTATTGTTTTCATTAAGATTAACTGTCCTAACTTCAACCGGACGAGTTAACGCCTTCCTAAATATTTGGATGTAGTTTATACGAAGCTTCCGCTTAACTCTATGCAAAACGAATAATTATGGTGCATTAATTTAAATACCGTTAGATACTACGAAACACTTAATATTGCGTTATTTCCTTCCTAATTAAATATGGTAAACATTAAGTGCTTTGTTTACTTAACGGTAGATATACAAATATTGTAAATGATGAAGATGAAGGTGTAGTATTTACGAGGTGGGGATGATTTCCACGCAACGGAACACATCGCATCGGATCGGAACGGAGATTACAATCTCTAACTAAACGATATTAAAACATGTACACAGTTCTTAAAGTCTATTATTTTATTCCCAAGCTACACAGTTTGTAAGTTTGCCTGCGGGCGTAGCATGCTGCTGTGAGTGCTGTGCATAGTTATGGAAAAAACCATTGATATCTCTAACCACTGATTTCTTCACTGACAACCTGTTATTGTCGTGAATAGAAAGGCATTAGGAGATGACGTAAAATATCCGAGGAATTGGTTCAAAACACTCGATGTATCTATCGACTTATTCTATTTTCTTTAAACGTTATTTAGTACTATCTTTTCCAGGAAGATAGTTACGCTAGCCAAATTAGTACATGAACGGAGGTGAATTCGTCAATTAGATTAGAACGTATTTTTTCTTTCGCCAATCAAACATAATATTACTAAAATTTGTACCAGGTCGTCAAGTCGTGTGATATTTCTACTCGATACTATACGTAATGTTTACATTTTGACTGTAAAAAAAGAAAAAATGCGTGTCCAATATTTTTGTTAAAACCTATAGCTCATAGACAAAAACATAATTATAGTCATCGTCCTCATAATCCAGTGCGTGCACCAGCCAATCAAAATCAGATCTCTCTTTGGTCTCAAATGTGTTACGAAACATTAATTCTTTACTTCTACAATTTTCTAAACGTTACGGTGATAATTTATGTGTTGTGAGTTGTTGCTACATAATTAAAGTTCATGTAAATTGACAGCTACTTACTTACACACTTGTCAAGCGCTTAATCGTGCGTAAGAACGTGACCGGATCTTAAAGTTTCCTTTGTTTTATGACGCTATAAGTACTACATCAATGTTATGTCAAACTACGAAGGTTAATGAATTAGCCATTTATCAAAATTTTAGGAAATTTGTCAACAGTCCAGACAATTTACGGTGTTCGACTGGAACATAGAGTTAAGAAAAAAGTTAAGAATGTGGCGGGCTAACTTACGATTTGAAAATTGACAACATTTCATTTTTATAACACCTGAAAATGTATATATGGTTCGAAAGCATTTTGCCTCCTGATCACTGCAATATGTTTATATAATTTTAATATCGCTTATTATAAAAAATAAAAATTAATTAAAAATATGTCCTATTTTTACCAAAACTACCACAGGATAGGTGAAACACCTTTGCCTTTTTCACGAGAAAAAATAAGCGACCATAATTTTGGATATGACAACTTCAAAGTACAAGGGGGGCAACTCTGAAATTCTATTTTTGAAGTTCGTTGAATACTTTCTCTCTCACTCTCAAGTTAATGACTATATTAGTATGAGCGGAACAGCACGAAGCGAACCTCGAAAATCGAATATCGGAGAATAAGGCCTGACATTGACAATTTGAAATTGACGTCAGATTTTTTTCTATACAGAAAAGACAAAAGGATAAGTGTCTATTCTGTGATAGTATCGGAGTTACGCCCTTTTAGAATAAGCAAAAATTAATAAATTAATTATAATTTAAATACAAACCCTAGCGAAAAAATTAAACTGTCAGCATGTTCATCTTTTCAAACAGAATACAGAGAACCATTAAAATTATAGGCTCAGAAATATGAAATGTTGTCAATTTTTCACTAGTAAAAATAACCATAACAAATATAATAAAAAAGTAACCTTTGTGCTTTAGACTATAATTGTACCAAATTTCAAATAGATCAGTTCGATCGACCGTTTAGGCGTGAAAGAGTAACAAACACACTCACAAACTTTCTTGTTTATAGTATTATATAAGTAGAAATAGGTATTAATTGAAGTTCTTGAGTATCTCATTAATCAGTCGTGACTCTTAGTCCTTATATAGCTGCGTGAGATGCTGTTAATTACTGTCGTTTTTACTATGGACGGATATATCTAGGATATCAACTTTTACTACTAGATCTAATTTTGTAAGAAAATAAATGTATATTTGTTTTTAATAAAACAGTGGTAATTATTTAAAACATGTTGAAAGTGTCGTAACGTTAATGAGTGACAAAACCAAGCATCACGTGCTGGAAACAGTTACGGCCAGAATCTATTAATTTTGTATTTTTTTAATTACAAATATCAATTAATAGTGGTTGCCCGACGACTTGTTCTGCAAATGATTCGTTTATCGCTATTCCTATATCTTAGCAAAGTCTTAACAAACAATGTTAGCACTTTAGTCGTAAATTACAACTTTTTTTACTCATCTGAAGAGCTCTTAAACGTAAAACTAGATTTAGTTTTTCGCTGAAAGACGCCGTTTTCCAATGCCGACAGATCTCTTTTATAATGCCTCTAAATTTATATCCTTTAATTAATAGTGTGACAAATTGGCAGCCAATAACAAGACAATGTTACAACTTGATTGATTACTTCTTATTATCTTTCAAATTCATGTTAGATAATGAGATTTTTAAACAGATAAGTAAGTAAAATAAAAACATAATATATTTCAGATGTTATTAACCAACTTAAACAAATAAGGAATTAGTCCAAATACTGCTTCTTGCCAAAAGTTTGCCTAAGTAAAAACATTAGCTGGCGTGTCGAGCTCGAGCGAGTGTTTTTAGGGCTAAGTAACATGTCAGTATTCAATGAAAACCATCCATACCATAACGAAAAGCATTAATTAATCATACATAAATGAAATTGAATAAATATTTTCCTACTACACTACCTTTAAACATGTTCGTTAAACAATTAACCATGTTAAAATTAAATAATTGTTTTTCAACATTATTCATATGTAAATTAGCATTAATAAACTACGAACAAGTTTTTTCTGCAGTGATAGATAACAGCGGATGGTTCAATAATCTATTATGCGCGGAAGTCGGTCAAGCGATGAGTTTCCTTACGATGGGCGTGTGCGCTGATAACGCGATGTGCTTAGGGTAAGAGGCCTGTGTGTTAGACTACATGCTGTCTTTACAAAAAAGTGACCCACTTTTGCACCTATTAAAAAAAAATGGTAATAAGTAAACATAAAACTAAATTTATTTTATTTGGTATTTTTTAGTTTTCTTATTATTTGTATTTTAAATTAATTTTCCATTTTATGTTCTTTAACGTACTTACAAAAAAAAAACAAATAAAATATCGTTTGGTACATAAATATGAAAAACAAAGTTATTTTATATAAACATGCGCGCGGCAAACCTATAACCCTCCTTTCGTGCTTCGCCGCAGTCTGTAGGCATCCCTTACACTGACGCTTACCCTGCGGTTAAGAACAGTAAAGGTGTGTGCCGAACACACCTCATCGTTAGATAATTTGGATAATTGCATTACTTAAACAGGAATTTAAATGTTACGTCTGTTCACGAGTGAAGCAACTGGTTTTATACAAAAATTCATAGAATTAGACATTACTTTGCGGAAATCTATATCAGTGAACCATATAATAATCCGCTATTTAGTTTTGACTCAACACTGATCGGTTTTTGCTATAAGAAGATTTTAGGAACTGGCAATAAAGAAGTCGACAGACGCGTCGATAACGCCTGGAAGAGCGACTGGTCCATGAAAGAGCTTATGAAGGGAAACCTTCTAGTACACTTAAGCGAAAACTCAACGATATTATGTGCATCCTGCCCATCCTAACCTACGGGGCGCAAACATGGTCTTTGACCGAAAATCAAAAGTCCAGGCCTGCCAAATAGAGATGTAGCGCAGCATATTAGGGGTGAAAAGGACAGATATAATCCGAAACACCATGCTGCGCTCAAAAACACGCATAGCTGACGTCGGGGAAAAGACTGCTAAGCTGGATATATCTGCCGCATGCACCCACAGATGTGGGCTTACTCAGCCACTTGATGGGTGCCAGAGAATGGCCAACGACGACGTGCAGACCAAAAAGGCGATGGCGGACGATTTGGATGCGTATATGGAGGAACGGTCTGATATTGCGTCGGCCCGAGGAGGAGGTCGAGAGAAGAGGCCTTTGCCCAGCAGTGGGACACCGCAATAGGTTAATAAAAAAAAAGGAACGATAGTGTTATTGATGCTGAGCAGAAATTACCCAAAATTTCCAAAATCTTATCTATTACTACTCCATTTTCCAATTAATTTATTCATTCATTACCTTGCGTGGTATTTGACTAGAATGCAAGCGCTTAGTAAAACTTCATCTCTCTCTTTTCAACTTCTCATTCGGTCGCGTCTTTGAGACCAGCGATTTTGACCATTTCATCCAGCACAGTGCCCGTCATAGATAGAATGGTCGGCAATATAATTCACTCAATCAGGGCGAGACATATTAGACCATTTTTCTTTCCTTTCTTATTTTGTTTACGTTTTGAACTTCGATGGTCTTTGACTGTTTCCGCATTGCCAAAAGTTGTTCGATATTGGACAATGAATAGCACCTATAAAGCTGAATAATGATAAGTATCGCAGGGTCAGCGGATCTCAGTCGAGGATTAGGTTTGCATTGCGTGATAGGAGCTTCAATTTATGCTGACCTAATTATGACTATTAGGGAAGGCAACGCCCTTGTGTTAGTTGGATTAGACGTATTTAATGTAATTGTTAGCAAAACAACCGATAAGTGCAAGTCGGACACAGTCAGTAAGGGTTCCGTAATTTACAAATTATAATCTGATGATTATAATTGATGGTTTTTATATGAAAAATACTGTTTAAAATTCAACAAGATATCATTTATGCACTCGTAGAATCTAATTACAACACACCGGATAAGTCACGTATAAAAGCCGAAGGATTGCTCCGACGATTGTTTCGGACTATTTCGTAGCCCTTCATCAGGGAGCGCTCGCCCCGGCGGCAGCGAAACGAACACAAACCGAAACAATTGTCGGAGCAATCCTTTTAAATTTTAGTTTTGTGTTTAGTCAGATTCTTACACTTAAATATTATTGACTAGCTGTTGCCCGCGATAACGTCCGAGAAGAATTAAATGTACCTAGTCTATGTTGATTAGGGATTAAGTATGATTCTAATGGCGAAAGTATTTTTCAAATGCGCTTCCATCGTCTGTCTTTCCGGATAAGTATAACCTTGGACTATTCAAATCCAGAGTGAACAGGCTGTTACTGAACCAGTGAGCTACATCTTCGGCCTCATCTGCACTTACCATCAGGTGAGATAGAGGTCAATCGCTGGTCAGTTTATAATAATTTAAAAAAAAAAATAGATCCATTAGTTTCGGAGCCATTCAATGGAATAAAACAAACAAACAAATCTTTCCTCTTTATAATATTAATGTAGACTATGCTTCACTCCTTTCCAAATATCATAAAATCCCTTTCCTGATCAAGAGAAATAAGAGATTCATTTATACCTACCTACATATACACTGATGAACAAAAATATCGGGTCACTTCCCATAGAAATTTGTATGAAAAGTGACCCGTTATTTTTGCTCGTGAGAATCTAACTATAATTATATTCATCATCATCATCATCATCAGCCTATATTCGTCCACTGCTGGACATAGGCCTCTCCCATGGCACGCCACTGAGCACGATCCTCGGCCACTCTCATCCAGCTCTTGCCAGCTGCCTTGCGAAGATCCTCGCTCCACCGAGTTTGAGGACGTCCTACGCTACGTTTGCCGATCCGTGGTCTCCACTCGAGAACTCGTCTACCCCAACGGTTATCGGTTCTTCGGGTTAGATGACCGGCCCATTGCCACTTCAGCGTGCTAATGCGATGGGCTATGTCGATAACTTTGGTTCTCTGTCGGATCACTTCGTTACGAATTCGATCTTTTAGAGAAACTCCGAGCATAGCTCTTTCCATAGCACGCTGAGCAACTTTAAATTTGTGGACCAGCCCTACAGTGAGTGTCCATGTTTTGGCACCGTATGTCATGACGGGTAGGACGCACTGGTAAAGACTTTCGTCTTTAAACCCTGTGGAATTGGCGATGTGAAGACTTGACGCAGTTTCCCATACGCTGCCCATCCCAGCTGTATTCTTCTGTTGGCCTCTTTCTCGAAGTTGTTTCTACCTAATTGCAAAGTTTGCCCGAGGTAAACATACTCCTTAACCACCTCGAGGATATTGCCTTGAACTGCAATTGGTTCCGGACTTACATGTTCATTGAACATAACCTTGGTTTTCATCCGAAGACCAACGCGTTGGGAAGAATCAGCTAGGCCATTCAACATATGTTGCAAATCTTGCAGCGTTTCCGCCACGATGACGACATCATCTGCAAATCGTAAGTGTGAGAGGTACTCGCCATTTATGTTAATGCCGCGCCCCTTCCAGTCCAGCGTCTTGAACACATCCTCCAATGCATTTGTGAACAATTTGGGGGATATGACGTCCCCTTGTCTCACACCACGATGCAAGGGAATAGGTTCAGACTGCCGGTTCTGGACTTGAACGGCCATAGTAGCGGCGTTGTAGAGACCTCTCAACACTTGGATGTATCGCCAATCGACTTGGCATCGCTGCAAAGATTCCAGAACAGACCAGATCTCGATCGAGTCAAAGGCCTTTTCATAGTCCACAAACGCAAGGCACAGGGGCTGATTATACTCTTCGGTCTTCTGTATAATCTGCCGCACTGTATGGATGTGGTCTAGGGTGCCGTATCCCGATCGAAACCCGGCCTGTTCGGGGGGCTGGAACTCGTCGAGCCTTCGCGCAAGACGGTTCGTGATGACTCTCGAAAACAGCTTATAAACGTGGCTTAAAAGTGAGATGGGTCGGTAGTTCTTCAAAAGGGTTTTATCACCCTTTTTGAAAAACAACACGACAACACTCCTACTCCATGCCTCTGGAGTTCTCCCATCAAAAAAAACAGTATTAAAAATGTTCTGGAGCTCCTTCATTATAGGTTTACCACCAGATTTCAGGAGCTCAGTCGTAATACCGTCTTCTCCAGGAGCTTTTCCATTTTTAAGCTGTCTGAGAGCCATCGCGATTTCGTCCAGGCTGATTTCTGGCAAATCTTCCGTAAAGTGGCGTGTTAATGTAGCTCTGGACTCCTCATTTTCGGGATCAGGTTGAGATGCATGTGTAGCGTATAACTGGCTGTAGAAGTTTTCAATTTCCGAAAAAATTTCAGACCTGGAAGAAACGACTACTCCATCCGTAGTGGTCAGCTTCGTCAGATGACTTCTCCCAAGAGATTGGACAAATACTTTTGACCCCCGATTTTTCTCGATCGCTCGTTCTATTGAACGGGTGTTGGAGCGTCGGAGATCGTATCGTACTAGTTTGCTAATTCTCTTGTTTAGAGCATGTCGTTCTGACGAAGTAACTGGTGGGTGCTCACGTCGTTCCTCCATGAGCCCGAGTGTTTCTTCCGAAAGCTTCGACTTCTTGCCTTTACGCCGCAATTCGCAAAATCTCACACCTTCCTCCCTGAGGATCCCAACTACATTCTCGAGGGCCCGGTCAATGTCAACGCTGTTTGTGGTTTCCAAGGCAGCGAATCGGTTCTCCAGATTAGACTGGAACTTTTCAGATCCGACTATAGTTTGGAGCAGGTTAGGTCGGAGCCTGGATTTCATCAAACGGACACGTTCAAGCTTAAAATCGATATTCAGAGAGCCTCGCACGAGTCGATGATCGCTTCCGGTATTAAACCTATTGATCACTGAGACGTCTCTGAATATGCGCTTCTTGTCCGCTATGATGAAATCGATCTCATTTTTATTCATAGTGTCGGGGCTCCGCCATGTCCTTTGGAGCTGTTTCTTGAAAAATGAATTCATCAAGAATAGCCCCTCCTTTTCGAGGAAGTTGACAAGCATTTGCCCCCTATGATTCCTGCTACCATAGCCATGGGATCCTACTACCGATTCACTGCAACTCTGTACTCCCACTTTGGCGTTGAAGTCTCCCATGACAACGTTGTAGTGGGCCTTGGTGGTGAAGTGTAAGGCCTTCGATATATCACTGAACATATCTTCCACTTCATCGTCCGAGTGCGTCGAGGTCGGTGCGTAAACCTGCACAACCTTGAGGCTATACCTCTCGGTTAGCTTAATTACGAGGTACGCAACCCTGTTCGACACACTCGACACTTCTACAATGTTGTCACAGAGAGCTTTGTTCACCAGGAACCCTACGCCGCCCTGAGACAGCTGGTCTCCCTCTCGAAAGTATAGAAGGTGGCCTGATTCAAGAGTTACCGTGTCCTCCCCCTCTCTTCGGACTTCGCTTAAGCCAAGAATGTGCCACCTTACTTTCTCGAGTTCGACTTCGAGTTGTGCCAGATGCTCGTCGAGCCGTAACGTGCGTCCGTTGTACGTTGCCAAGGTCAATTGTTTTCGGCGGCTTTCCGTAACCCGGGGATTCTTCGCACCCCCTGCCCTGCCGTTACCGTGACCGCCGCCTTGATCAGGAATAGCAGGGCGGCCGGGAACTAGGGGCCGTGGTTTGTGTTGACTTGCCATTTGGTCGGGTTTGCTCTAATTGCCACGCTGAGCAGGCGGGTTGGCAATCGTAGTATATTCACACTGGTATCGCTGCTGCCCGACACCGGTGGGACCAATGTGTACTTGGTCACATTCTCTTAGTCGCCTTTTACGACACCCGCGAGAAGAGTTGGGGGAGAGCTATTCTTAGGCCGGCACTCCACGGTTATATTATATAATTATAATTATATTATTATAATTATATTATAAATATTATAAATGCGAAAGTATGGATGGATGGATGGATGGATGTTTGTTTGTTACTCAATCATGCTAGAACGGCCCAACGGATCTGGATGAAATTCGTGATATAAATAGAGAAAAGTCTGGAGTAGCACATAGACTACTTTTTATCCCGGAAAGTTGCGTAGTTCCCACGGGATAGCGATCAACGAATTCTTTGCAGACGAAGTCGCTGGCAACAGCTAGTATATTATAAATATATTAATTCCCACAGTTTTTATAAAAAAAGAAAAGTTATTGTTTGTATTTTGTGATTATATAGATTAAGAAATTTTATTTTCTTATCTCAGATATTAGGTTAAAGATGCTCACGTATAGTTATAACTTTGAATGGGCCTAATATGTAATAATAATGCGAAAGGAAATGATATAGATGTAGAAGGAGGTCAAGCGGCAGCGAAACCAATTACAATAATATTTATTAGGATTATGGAGACCATCACATTGCACAATGAATACTGAATACAGAATACCGCCAGGTTTATTGAAATGAAATGGAATTGGAATACTTTGATGGTGTAATGTTACGTGAAAATTCTTACGTGTGCCATTATTAGGTAGGTATGCATGTTACTGAGATGTGAATCCATCCGAGCAATCTGTGGTGGGCGCAGCGGTTTAGAACCAAATTGAAATAACGGTAATTTCCGACGAGTGATTAAACAGATTCGCACGGAAGTGTACCTACTATGATCTTGTGGTATGCATCATCTACTATTTCGATAGCCTAGATGCACTGGTGGTTTTCTATTCTCTTTCTTGATATTGAAATGTGTATCAATTATCTAGATTATTTCTAAATTGACCTTTATAATCCTTTCTGATTTTTTCTGTGCCAAGACTTTTAAGTTGAGTTAACTGGGTACGGTTTTGAATATTAGGCGTCCGGTTTGACGTGACGGTCATCTTAGTGTCATGTCATTTGCTTTGATTTTCGGAAATCTCATACCACCGTTCGATTATTTTGAGTATTGTAAATTTAATACTTCTGAAACTCGTTTGTTCTGCTTGGTCTAAAAAGCTGAAATATGAACCGAAGGTTCTAGCGACCTAAGAACGAATTTTTTGAAATTCACATGGGTTATGTAGTGCTGTTTATTGGAACAATGCCGTAGGCGCAAGCTAGTCTACTATAAGACGAAAGTTCAAAAGCACAAATTAAAAGAGTTGTAACAATAATTTCTCAGTTTACATTATCCACAGTAATTAATCTTAATTCCTGTTTTCCACTTGAAATTTAGCTCTCCCATTATTTTTTTGTAACTAATTCCTATTATATTACGCAATTATGGGTAATTATACTTGCTTTTGCTTTGGTCTAAACATTTTATCCTTAAGTCTCTCATTAAGCTAAGCCATCTGCTTTCTAATCAAACAACATTTCATATTTTTTGCTAGTACCCGATTTAATCCAGATAATATGCGATTTGAACGTCGGAAAAACCACATGAATGAAATACCGACCCATGTCCAGTCGAAATTAACGGATACCAATTAAAACTTTTTGTTGTGATTGTTGTTAAACGAATCACTAGTTAAATAACGTCGAGAAATAATTATTACGTTTGCCTCCGTTGTTATAGTGCTTTTATATGTTATAGCTCTGGTTCACAATTTAAATCGTTAAATTATAATATACATTTAGCTTCTTCTCACTTCATTTTGCATTCATTTATGGGTCGTTCTCTCATTTCGTGCAAATTGGTGGTATTCTCTCGAAAAAATATTTTTTCTTGAAGTGGTACAATTGAAAGATTTTATGTGTTTTTGAACATATATTGAATATGTGTATGTGAAAGGCACCTTAATTAGTTAAATACTTTCTATAAAATATGACCACTGGTAATGAAGTACGCGCTGGTAATGAAATTAGCAAAGATGGTAATGATTTGCTAGTGGAAGGAAATGAAATAAGTACAGGAAGGTGATTTCACCTTAGGATGGTAATGACAAAACGATGTGTTTTCAATCATTTATTCATCAGAAATGTGACATAAAAATCCAATATAAAAATAATCAATGAAGGCACATACATATGACCCTCGAAAGACGTTATCTTATAGGTTTTATCCCCCTTATTCATACACGCTGAGTACAGGTGTAGTGCCAAATGATTTTCCATGACATTTTGTTAAATTTTATCCGATTTTCAACTTTAGTGATATGTTATTAAAGTCATGTATACAATGCAGCTGTCAGATTAAATTGTTTTATAAATAAGAACCTTATGCCAATGTCGTTAAAGTTGAAAACCGCATGGGATTCAACGAAATGTAATTGAAAATCACTTTGCACTATATCTGTAGGCTTCTGTTAACTTAGCAATCCTTTGTCCTTATCTGTCACTTTGACATTTACCTTTCGCAGCCCTTGCCTTCTGCTTACTACTACTACCTCCAAAATGGAAAGTCTGAATTTCAGAAAGCAGTATTTCTCGCTAAAAATCGATATGTATGAGAATCTCGTCTTTTTCGAATCTTTTTTTAGTTCTTTAATCGAGGCATACTGTGCAACAATGTTTTTGGTGTGAACCAAAAACTTTGGCAGTATAACTTCTTTAAAACTTTGAATTATATTCCGTGGATTGTCCTCTATTTCTTTTTAATTGTAGCATTAGTTGTTGTTGTTTTTTTGCCATCTTTTCCTTTGTATTTTTGTGTCTCTGTTAGCCATTGATAATAATTGATTTTCTTCGTTACTAAACTCTTGATAGTTCATTATTTAAACTTTCTAAACATTTTTCATTGGTAGTATTGCAGCATATTTGTTTAAGTATTTCTGACCTTGATTAAACCTTCTTTACATCTTTTTCTTCCGTTTATTGTTTATTTTGTTTATTGTTTATTCTTTCTTTTAATTGTACTATTACAGTTTTAAGCTGTTTCATCTCTTTTAAGTGCTTCTATCGCAATCTTTGAATTCGTGTTTTAACATTTACAGTTTGACGAAAAGTCTCCTCATTGTATCTCTTTTTGTAACTCATTATAATTGTGGGTTACTTTACAAAGAATTATACATAATTCCATATTTTTCTCTCGTGCGTTGCCGATCTTTAGCTAATTTATCTTTTTTAGACTGTTTCTTCTTTGGCTTAGCCATAATTATAAGCTGCAATAAAAAAATACTTTTGATATAACTAAATTTTAATATATTTATATATCACCTTTAATTTCTGACGGCAAAACCGTAAAAGTAAACAAAAAAAAATCATGAAGTAAAAATTCTTGATTCAAATGATAGTATATGTATATCACCTTATTTGAACATGATTATATACCTCAAAAAATGCTTGATTATAAATATAAATTCATCAATAGCACACCTAAAATATACATGGTGTATCAGATACCCCCTAACAATAATCCACTGGGGTATATTACCATAGCTATAGAAGCTAAAAAAAATATTTTGAAAAAAAATTGAGTAATTTTTTTCAAAATATTTTTTTAGCTTCTATAGCTAGGTATGGTTATATACCCCAGTGGATTATTATTAGGGGGTATCTGATACACCCTGTATATAATCCAATGCATCGGGGGTTAAACTGTTTCATTTTTATCACTATTACTGATATTATCATATCACTGTGTTCATGAGTCAATGTTTACTAGCCATGTTAAAATTGTATTATTTTTAAAAACATAGTAGATATAAAATGTTGTTTTCATTGAAGCTACAGTTAGAACTATGCCATGTATTCATTGCCTTTTCGAACTATTCATGACCATGCCCCTCAATTTCGATTAAATCATTACCATCTTAAATAATTCATTACCCTCCTTTTCAAATTTGGAAGGAAAAGAAGGTAATGACACGGATATGAATGAAATATTGAGAGTTTTTCTCAACTAACTCATTTTGTAATTGACATTGAATTTACTAAACTTCCCAACTGTTAGATAGTTTACAAACGCAACAAATTAGAAAGAGCATAATTAATTCTTTTAAGTACTTACCGATTGTGTAGCTGGATGGTGATGAAACTGAAAACGTGACAATCTCGTTCGACTCACGAGAGAATGTAGCTATTTCTATAGAGCTGCGTATACGCGTCGTTTGGGGTGGCTCGCGCTCGACTGACCAACGAACGGTGTTTTAGTTGACGGTAGGTATTCAAAAGCTTGTTTGTACATCAAAATATATATCAATTCATTTCTCGCGCGGGTAATGATGGAACTGCTGGTGACAAAAATTTAGGAACGTCTATTTTTATTCTGGTTGGCTTATAGCCTCTCATATTTTACCTTTGGAATCTATATTCAACTAGTGTTTAATTAAATGCTAAATAAAACCTCTGTTTTCAGTATGTTTTTCTAAAACTGTGATCAAAATCACATCAACAGACTTTAGGCCCCGAGGTGAATGAAAAAAATAGATATTTTATATTAATAAAATAAAAACCTCATAGTTATTAGTATCAGTTTTTGGAGATAACAATACCGTACCAACTATGTGACAAGCTGGCAATAATAACATCACGTAAAATCAATTACATTTTTCACAATATTCGATTAAAGGCGATTTGCACGAAATGAGAGAACGACCCTTATAATCATGAAAGTCTGCTGCTTGGCTCATTTCTCGAATAGTTTTATGCCACGTAGTGAATTAATCTGACCGAATAACGACAGAAGTAATTTACTACGCAATTAATAAAGTAGGTGTATATTTTATAGTTACAAAAGTATCCTCGCATTAATCAGCAATATTGTCAAAAGCCATCTAAAAGTGAAATTTAGCTTTTGATATACAGGCTTAAGTATAAAAACAATGAATCGCTATGGTTTTATCATTGAATGATAATAAAATACGGATCTAATGTGTGCCGCGAAGGATCAATGACTAATTAACAACGTCATAAATCAAGATCAGAGAATACAATATGGGAATAAAAAATATTATGATAATAATATCAATAACGATTTTATATCTAATCATGTCAGTATTAGAGGATCAAGGTGGCAAAAACTAGTTTCTTTCAACGGCGCATCCTGACACTTAAATAATTTTAAGATACAAAATGGAAAACACCGAAGATAGTCACAAAGAGTTCGCATTGTTTGTTGGAGGGTTGATACCTAATAATGATAAAATATTGGTTAACAAACAATGAAATTGAAATAAAACCAGTTTAACAGATTTAACCAAACATTTATTTAACATTAAGTTATGTAACAAGCTATTAGTTTAATGTGGATTTCCGCCGTTGAATAATGAATGCAGTGATAATATACGTTTAAAACGTACATTAATTTTGATGCTGTCTGTTTTTGTGATTTTGAACTTTAAGAATAGTCGAGTTTGCTCTTTCGACGAATTAATTAAACAAATAAATGTCAACAATTTAATTAAAAATTCGTATCAAGCACTTTGCTAAACATTCGGAGTGAAGCATTAAGGCTTTGACGGACACACGAACTACGAAACCAAAAAAAAAATGTTTTTTTTTCCTTCGTACGTCGCAAAATGAGGTAGCCAAACACAAAATAATTAAGCATTATGTAATTAATTGGTGATAGTACCAATTTAATGCAAAACCATAACGAAATTCGTTCGCAGAAGCCTAGATTAGGTATTAAAAAAATATTTACATAAAATAGGCGCTGTTTAAATTTATTGTGAAATGCTCGTGGGTGATTGCTAATGGGAATCGAATTAATTGGATCAATAAAAAATATGATTTACGTTCCAGTTTATAAAACACTAAAAGTAGTCAACAATGGTAAACTCCACCCATATCATGTTTCACTAACTGATTTTGATTGTAAAAATAAAAGTTTTGTTCCTGGCAATTAAATTCGAGCAATTACGATCAAGAACGTATTTTTGATATATTTTTAATGCCTCTGCAAGAAGCACCAACTTACAAAAGTAGGTATCCGTTCGTCAATCATCTTAAAAAAATATAAGGGTCAATAATAATAAGTTGCACAACTAATAATTTTATATAAAAAAAGACTTCAATAACTACCTACGGCCACATGATATGATGCTCTCAAAGCAACAAGTATCTACCTACCGGTCCAATTAATTGAAACCAAGTAGAATGGAAAATATTTTGGCAGAATTTAGACGTTACCTATATATTTAATTATGTATAAGCTTTCTTTAGTTTTGCTAAAATAGTGTTTAGCGATATCATTTTTCAGTACGATGTTTTTATAAACACCCCCCCCTTATTCATAAACGCTCTGTAGGCTCCTGCTAACTTAGCAATCGTTTGTCCTTATCTGTCACTTTGACATTGGCCTTTCATAGATATGTAAGGGGGTATGTCATAAAAGGTAAATCAATAACGATTTATTAATCAGACTCCCAAAACTTCTTAATCATATCGGAAACCTTCTCACCAATCATAATAGTAGCAGCGTTTGTATTTGCTCTCACAATCCGTGGCATTATGCTTGCATCCGCCACCCGCAAGTTTGTTATTCCATGGACCCTTAACTCGTTGCTGACGACCGACGTGGGGTCTTCGTAGAGACCCATCTTAACAGTACCTATTGGATGGTACAAAGTTGAAGTCAAATGGCGCGCAATACATTCAAAATATTCTTTACTCTTGAACTCAAAGTCCTTACATCTTAGAAAAGGCAAGTGAACTAACGATGCGTTGTACTGTTGTAACGTCAAGGTTTGAGTCAAATTGGACACAAATTCCATGCTTTGTACTATTGTTTCCATATCAAAAGCGTCGTCAAAATAATTGGCGTAAATCAGTGGCTTGTCATAGGGATCTATACTTTTTAATTTTATCGTTCCAAAGGAATTCGGTTTTAGTAAAACCGACAAGAATATAAGTAAAGGATATCGCTCGTTGAGTTCATATATAATATTCAGAGTGTCGTCGTCAAATTCATGTGCTTTGTAAATGTCCAAGACCTCATTTGATTTCGGTGGAAGAAGGACATGGTGAAACTGAATGTTTGGTAGCGTGTCATTGAGGTCGAACACATTCATAAAAGAAATAACTTCCGTTGGCCCAAGGTTGGTAAAAAAGCCAGTTTGCTTTGTTACAAACTCTGTCATAAAGATGCTGTAGGTTTCTTTGTCAAATGGTTGCATGTCAATGTTCAAGCTTATTAAATTTGAAACGACTACATGATCTTGCAAATTAAGTCCGACGGGTAAATCCTCTACAATATTTATGCCCAGCTCTTCAAGTTGCTCACGGGGGCCAATACCTGACAACATTAACAGTTGAGGTGTATTTATGGAGCCCGCAGATATAATAACTTCTTTTTTCACGTTGATGATATTAATCTCTGTACCTTTTTGAACTTCGATTCCAATAACAACTTTAGAATTTTCTTTGAAAATTATTTTCGTGGTTAGAGTTTTTTTTAAGACGAATAAGTTACTTCTTTCTCTAACGGGTGTTAGAAATGCACGAGCTGTGCTTTGACGGCGTCCGTTGTAAGCCGTGGCTAATGTTTTTAAAGCTCCCACTGTATCTTTTCCTGATACATCCTGGACAGTTGGTATACCGGATTCGTCGTAAGCACTTAATATTATACTGCTAAAACTATGTGATCCGGTGTGTCTGCCAATATTTAGGAGCCCTTCTTCATTATGAAACTTGTCTTTCTCATCTTTTAATATGAGATTATCGTGTAAAGCTTGACTCTTCTTGAAGTATGGTAACACTTCATCGTAACTCCAACCTTCATTGCCCATGTTACTCCATTCATTGAAATCTTCTCTATGACCGCGTACATAGAACATACCATTTATGCTGCTACTTCCTCCCAAAGTTTTTCCTCGTGGCCAGTAGCACTGCGCGTTGTTTGAGCTAAGACAATAGTTTTGCCCTGGTTCAGTGCGATATTGCCAATCATTTTGTGAATGAAATAAATCGTAAAAGGCGCCCACCAACTAAAAAAATAATACAAAGATTATTAAAATGTAGGCATCTAGTTATTATAACATGCAGTTACATAATTTTAAATAATTGCACTTACTTCAGTATCTAAGGTTGGGTCATCTCCTGCTTCCACTAAAAGAATTTTCCAGCCTGGATTTTCACTTAGCCTATTTGCTATGACAGATCCCGCAGAGCCAGCGCCTACCACAATAAAGTCAAATTCTGGATCTGAAATAACCAAAATACTCTTTCGAAATACTACTTGTCTGATCTTATGTGTCATAAATTAGGGAGAATGAAGAAATTGATCAGTCACCTGCCAGTATTTCATCTCTTTTGTCTGGTGGCCATTGCAGAGGTGTAGTTAATGCGCAGTGTGCAGCTATCACAGTGTTCACGGCGAATACAAATGCAGATCCACTGCTTTGAATGACTTCGTTAGCAAGTAAGGGTAGAGATTCATTGCACGGCCAAAAATCCATCACCATGATCTGAATTTATTAATCAACACCCTTCTACTCTTCACCACGGCTAGTCTTCAAGTGACGATAGGTTGTTTCCTACTATATATCTAATGTAGATTAGAATTACAGTCGTGAAATTGACCGTACCTAATGATGTTATCAGAACATAATTTCATTGTTAAGGTCATGATGGCTCGTTTCTTATTGTTCTTCAATTTGTTTGCAATTTTGGTTTTTGTCGTGTTTAAATATACATCCTGGCTGGGTGCGGGATATAACATAAAGTTTAAAATGTATAATGGGTTAAAATACATAATGGTTCAAAATATATACTGCTATTTTCTGTGAAACTATTAGCTAGATGAACTTTTTTTAAGTGTTATCTATAGATTGGTTTAGGTTAGGTTAGGTTTATTTTATAACAATCCTGTTAATTTGCCACTCTCTGAGAAAACTACATTGTATATTTTGATCCATTATGTATTTTAACCCATTATGCATTTTAAACTTTATGTATTTTAATACGTACCCGCCTTCTTCTTTCAAAACTTTTTCAGATGCCGCAAACACACGTACAATTGTGCCTTCAAATATCTAATAAGAGAACCCTAAAATCTAACTAATATTATAAATGCGAAAGTATGGATGGATGGATGGATGGATGGATGTTTGTTACTGAGTCACGCCAGAACGGCCCAACGGATCTGGATGAAATTCAGCACATATATAGAGAAAAGTCTGGAATAGCACATAGGCTACTTTTTATCCCGGAAAATTGCGTAGTTCCCGCGGGATAGTGATAAACGAGTTATTTGCAGACGAAGTCGCTGGCAACAGCTAGTGAATTATAATGTTCATACCCGACAGCAAAAGATCTAGAAACATAAGAAAAGTTAAAGTAGAGAAATGTTTAAGCAAATTTATAAGAATTGGTCAAAATCGTTGAGAACATTAGAAGAATAATTATATCCGTTTAGGGTGACTCTTCTCAAAAATCGAATAAAAATAAAAATAACTTTTTTTAGACATAGGTATTTATTGTAAACCTCTAATTTAACGTTTTGTTTTGCCTTAAGCGTATTCACAACAGTTTATCTGGGTGTAATGACTCTAATGTACTGTAGGCACGGTAGGGTATTATAAAATTAATGTGATAATCAGAAAAAATTGAACTGGTTTGAAAATTGACTTGCTAATTGTACAATAACTAGAGTTAGCAAATTTACGACTTATAATGACAAGGCTATTTCCACGTTTGATTGACTGATTGTTGATTGTATTACTTTAATATTGGTGTATGCTTTACTGATCTTCTAAAGCATCCATGATATTAAAGATACACACGATGTTAAAGATAGTTGATAATAAAGGCGAACCATTGCTTTTACCCATGCGATCTCCAGTCCTGTTTTATCATGTCTGAACCTTTTTCAGCTATCATTATTGTTGGCGTATTAATATTTCCACCTGTTATAATAGGCATTATACTAGCATCTATAACTCTCAGGTTTTCTACTCCGTGAACTTTTAGCTCTGGACTTACGACTGAAGTTTTGTCACCAAGTGGTCCCATTTTAGCAGTTCCAGCTGGATGGTGGGTACTTGTTGACAGATACCGAGCAATGCACTTGTAGTATTGATGACTTTTGAATACAAAGTCATTACATGGTCTAATAGGTAAATGTGCTAACGTTACGTTGTATTTTTGTAAATTCGGCGCATCCGCAAATCGCGAAAGCTTATTCATCGCGTAGGCGTACAATTCTATATCTCGGCTGTCACTAAAATATGAAGGGTCTATCCAAGGATCATCCCAAGGGTTCTTGCTTCTCAATTTGATCCTTCCCCTGGATTGAGGATACATGCATACTGTATAAATATCAAGCAGAGTGTATTTTTCATTAATGTTTCCCATTATTTCTACAATTTCATCTTTGAAGTTATACAGTTGGAATCCATTAGATATTTTGAGTGCATTTTGTGCTGACATTGTTATTGTAAATTCGACATTAGCAACCGGGTTTTTCAAATCAAACACGTTAATAAAAGCGTGTACTTCGTTAGGTCCGACGTTGGAAAGTGGCCCAACTTGTTTCATAATATCTTGTGCTACAGCAATAGTATAATTTCCTATGTCTGTAGCGGGCAAATTATTCAGGAGAAAAATATTATGAACTGTTATTGGATCTTGAAGATTGTATCCTACAGGTAGATCTTTAACTACTTGTAATTTCATTTCCTGTAGATGACGTTTTGGGCCAATGCCAGACAGCATTAGTATTTGTGGAGTACCAACAGAGCCTGCAGATAGTATGACTTCTTTTTGTGCATAAAAATATTCGGCATTATTCACTTCAATGCCAATAGCCCTGATGTTAAACTCATCAAATATTACTCTGGAGACTAAAGCATTTTTTATTACGTATAGATTTTTTCTTCTTCTTGCTGGCGTCAAAAACCCTCGAGCAGTACTCATTCGTCTACCCTTGAGGGCAAGTGCTAATGTTTTTAATGCTCCTACAGTGTGTTGCCCTGAGAGGTCCTCAAATGTTGGAATGCCAAGGTATCGAAAAGCTTCCAGAAATTCGTCGCTAAGATTAATTTGACCACGGTGTTTTAGAACTGGAAGTGGACCGTGCAAGTAATGATACTCTTTTACCTCGTCTTTGGGAATACGAGGATCCATAAGATGTTCACTTTTTTTAAAATATGGCAATACTTCTTCGTAGCTCCAACCTGTGTTGCCTAAAGCAGCCCATCTATCATAATCTGCTGGATTTCCCCTGAAATATACCATGTTGTTGAAGCTGCCAGTTCCTCCAAGCATCTTGCCTCGCGGCCAGTAGCATTGCCTGTTAATCTCTCCTTGACATGCATGTTCTTGAGGAACCGAGTTGTACTTCCAATCAACGTCGGAGTGGAATAGATTCAGCGCAGCCCCGATTATCTGAAACCGTAATAATCAAAAATATGAATGTATTGCACAAATTTTAACAAAGCATTCATTGCACAGAAAAAATGTATACGTGCTATATGTGGTTCTGCACCGTATAAATCATGTAAGCCTCTCTTTAAAAAGCTTGGTATATTGCCTTTGCCTTGTCAGTATATTTTTGAAATCTGCATATTTGTTAAGAGATATATGTATTTATTTAAAACAGCTGGAGATATCTCAACCAGAAATAGACGGAACCCAGAAAGGCTGGTTCATGTTTGTATTCCTAGGACCGCATTATATAGGAAACATTGCGCTGCTATTTGTCTAAAATTTTTTAACAAGCTACCAAAGTACATAAAGGAGCTACCCCTAAATATATTTAAAAATAGGTTAATGCAGATACTGATAGAAAAAAACTACTATAGTGTAAATTATTTCCTCTTGCAAGATAACTTTGTATAATGTAAGCAATCCAAAAATTAATAAATTTGCATGCTAGTATGATAAAATTGTACAAATAGCAGAATAAGCAACCTATCGTCTCTGTGCCACCCAATGACATTGTTATATCTACTTATTCTTTGCAAATAAATATATTCTATTCTATTCTATTCTATTCTATTCTATCCTATCCAAAGTTCTCTTTTGTACGTTAATGGATGTTATCCAGAATTTGTATTTGTTTCTGTCTTTTTAGGGTTCCGTAGCCAAATGGAAAAAACGGAACCCTTGTAGATTCGTCATGTCTGTCTGTCTGTCTGTCTGTCCACCCGTATGTCACAGCCACTTTTTTCCGAAACTATAAGAGCTATAGTGTTGAAACTTGGTACGAGATCTAGTAAGAAGTTTTTTTTTTTTTAATATAAAATGACCTCACACTGCCTACATTTTGCTTAAGAGCAGGGCTCTGCTAAGACTGGATTTTATAATAACTTGGCGAATTTGTAAGGAACCCTTAGTGCGCGAGTCCGACTCGCACTTGGCCGGTTTTTTAATGTTGTGTTGTGTACATATTTGGGTTCTTAATTGTGTGAATATTTGAAAGACTCGTCCATATTTACCTTAATTAGAAAAGTAAAAATATTCAAATATGTATATATTATACTGTATAATTATATTTAATACAAAGTACCTGCATTTATTTTGGTAAGTTTCCTAAAAATGAAACCAAGCTAGATCGATTTATCGCCCCCGATACTTCCTGTATATTATGAAAATTGTTGAAACCGTTTCCGAGGTTCAGATTATGTTCAAGAATTGCTCGTATTGTAATAGACGAGATCTCTATAATATAAAATCAGAAGTTACCTCTGCATCGATTGATGGGTTACCCCCAGCTTCAACCAAAAGGACGTTCCAATCGGGGTTCTCACTAAGCCTTGCTGCCACTACAGACCCAGCTGTGCCAGCGCCGACCACGATAAAATCGAAAACATCTTGTCCGTCTATAAAAAAGATACAATCAAAATATTCCGGCGACCATAGGGCTGGCACATACATACATATACATACGGTTCAAAGGTTGACTGGAAGAGATCCCTTAAAGGGATAAGTCCGCCTTTGTGCATGTATCTCAGTGTTTGTCAATTGTATTTGTCTTGTTTATTTTGCACAGTAGAGTTTACATACTTACATACATAATACGTACAGTCGTACAATTATCAAACCATCCGTAAAATCATTTATTTACATACTTACGTAAAAAATCACGTCTTTCTCCCTTACGGGGTAGACAGAGCCTAAGGTACTTAATTATTTATTTGACTGTCATTAAATGACGGAATTGCTTGTACTTGGATTTATAGCTTTTTTTTCTATTAGAGAGTTTTCATCAATCGTTCATCAATCACAAATCTAATCATCGTCTTCATAACTATTGTGTCATCCATCTTTAGAAATCCTCTATTAGCAAATGTATTATCACTCCCGTTTAATAGAACGTTCATACATACATACATAAATCACGTGTTTAACCCTTACGGGGCAGACAGAGCCTAAGGTAACTAGACCTAAAGGCCACGTTTAGCATGATTGAATAGAAATACACTCAGGGACATATTTAGCGGAACACAAAAAAAGTTAGCAAAACGCATACTTAATGCTTGACCAGAAAAAAAAATAGTTACACTTTTTTTGTGTTCCGCTAAATATGTTCCTGAGTGTATGATATTAATTATCAAAATAAAGTGGAACATTACCTTGCAGAATTTCTTCTTTCCTGTCCGGTGGCCACTGCTCAGGCGTCGTCAGAGCACAGGCCGCAGCCATCAGTGCATTCATTGCTTTCATTAAGACTGTTCCATTGTAATTAGCGTCTCCACCAAGGTTTGATGGTGGATAATATGCACCACACGCCAATCCATCCATTGCTACTCTAGCAGAGAAAAATAATGATCACACAGTGTTTAGCAACCGTTACGACACGTGTTAAGATCTGGGTGTATTTAAGTTAAATAATTATCACCCAGCACCCAGTTTCGCCTTGGAAGAATCATTTAACGATGTAGTTCAGATTTTAATGACTGCCTAGTCAAGTACAGTTAGATGGAATAAAGTGTGCAACCAGTCAGGCTACTATATAAACAGCATAAAATTCAGAATAAGTAAGTCACTATTATTATAGGTATGTGAAGCGATATTGGCGAATTTTAGAAACTTTTTGTAACCCGTGTCCATGGACGTACTATTTAAACAGCAAGCTTATTACGTAACTCGCTCGCGATCACCATCGTCTTCATTTTGACAGTTCATGTATGGGCTGACAATTTGCATCGGAATCAGCTAGCTGTCACATTCATACAATAACTGTCAAAATGAACACGATGGCGATTGCGAGCGAGTTACGTAATAAACCTGCAGGACCGATGCTCGCAGCTGAAAAACGAGCCGACCGAGATAGTATGAAGCCGCGTGTCCCTAATAAGGTGCCAATAAGATTTTTGCTATGTACTAAGACAAAATTAATCTTGCAATCTTTCTGCTAATTATTTATTATAAACATTGAAGTTTTTAAATAAATAAAATAAATAAATAAATATTTGGGAACAATTCACACAAATTGACCTAGTCCCAAAGTAAGCGCAAGTAAGGCTTGTGTTATGGGTACTAGACAACGATATACATACTTATATAGATAGAAACATCCATAACTCAGGAACAAATATTCGTGCTCATCACACAAATATATGCCCTTACCAGGATTCGAACCCAGGACGCTTGCTTCGCAGGCAGGGTCACTACCAACTAGGCCAACCGCGTCTTTTCATTAGGTACCTATTGAAAGTTTTTGAGGGATTAGGGATGGATTACGAAGTAGATAATACAAATAGTACAAGAAATCGATTTATTAAGTGATTTGATGCTGAAGCCGGAAGGTATAGACGCACCGCTTAAATGAGTCCTCGCCCGCGCGGTGTAGGGACGCGGGGGTTTTTTTTTTTTTTTTTTTTTTTTTTTTTATATGAATAGGAAGGCAAACGAGTAAGTGGGTCACCGCGGGGACTGAGAGAGGTGCACTACCCGCCCGCACCTCTTGCGCCTTATTTAACTTTGTTAACTTATGAAACAATGTAGTATCTAAGCTTGGCCTGGGGGGCTACTCCGAAGTTCGATTTTCGAAGTTCGTATCACACCGTCCGTCTCACTCTCAAATTAATAACTATTAGCGAGAGCGGAACGGCACGAAACGAACTTCGAAAATCAAATTGCGGAGTATAAAATGTAAAACGGAGTATAAGTGCAAAATTCGAACTTCGTTTCGTATTTTGCCGTCTCGCTTACGGTGATATTATTTAATACGAGCGTGAGAGGGATGGTACCTACGATACGAACATTCTATTTTCGAATTTCGTAGTGGCCCCACTTTGTTTGAGCTTAATGGAATCGTCGTGAGATGTACTTTGGCTATCAATCGCTAAGAAGTGAGAAATAAAGGTAGATACTATACTCTTTAACAAAAAAAAAACAACCTAAAAAAATAATGAAGAACAGTAAGGACACACAATACAAGAATTCACGGTCAACATTTAATTTTGTTATAAGTGTCACCATTAGAAATAAAAAAGTAGACTAGGCAAAAATATATATTTTTATTTTTCCTAATCCTAATATAATGTAGGATTCTAATGGTGAAAGATTTTTTCAAATCAGTCTAGTAGATTCGGAGCCTATTCAATGCAAACAAAGAATCAAACAAACAAGTCTTTCCTCTTTATAATATATTATTAATATCACAGATTTAATATAGTTTAGTCTAAATATCAACTTTAAATATTGCAAAATTAAAACAGACTAATACTAAAACTACTACTAATTATAAAACTATAATGTAAATACGTCGTCAAAATTTTCCGCCACATGCATCGACCCCAAGACGCTGGCCGCATTGCCTCCCTGAACATTATTATTATCATCATCACTACATAGTATAAAACAAAGTCGCTTTCCGCTTTCTGTCTGTCTGTCCCAAGTGTTTAAAAAGAGTTTTTTGAGGCAATTTCTTTGATCAAATGCATTTTTTTTAGACCGGCAAGATGAAAGAACAAGACGCAGATAGGCCTCTGTGTAAGGCGCAACATAAAAATATATTTTCTCATCTTGTAATATGGTTCATTTTTGTAAATACTTAGGTACAAATTTTCAGAGTACTCCGTCTCATTTAGATAGTATGTCTATGCCCATGTTTCGAAAAACTTCTCGACACTTCCTTATCTTTCCTCTCGCAAGATTGAACAAAATGTGTGTACGTATTTTTTTAATATAATATTATATCCGATAAACGGGCTTGCGCTTCACTTTATGTTAAGTAGGTACCTAATCACCTTCGCTCATAGACACCTACAGTACCATTAATACTGCTGGTGCTTCGGCGGTTTCTGATAACAATGCGTTTATCGCCTTTTTGCGTAGAAATTATTAATAAAATAACATTTAAGACTATTTAAGGCTAGTAAAAACGCAGTTTAGAATCACATTATTTGTAATTCTTGTAAAAATCGCAATTACGAGATATTCGTGGAGACTCCTTCGCCCCCGTGTGAGATTAGCTAAGATCACCAACCCCTTGCCTAATCGTCTCTTACCAATTTAAAAAACTAATATAATGATGGTTATTGGGGTCGTTTTGGAAAAAGGTCAGGTTAAGAGTACCCGAAACCGACGAGCATGTATGAAGAGATGCAAATACAGCAAACGATGAAATTCAGATTTATTGTGTATTGTATTTGTGTGCAACAAACATGACTTCAATTAAAAATAACCATAAACTATTAAGTTTCATTCCAAAAGATACATACATACTTACATACCGTCACGCCTCTTTCCCACAGGGGTAGGCAGAGACTACTTTGTTCCACTTGTTACGATCCTGACATACCTCTTTCGCTTCATCCACATTCATCAATCTCTCAATATTAATTATTATTTATTATTATTAAGTATATCACTTTAATATTAACTGGTCATAAATTACTAAGTAAGTATACAATTTCTTGAGTAAAAATTAAACCCAAAAGAGCACAGAATGGGTAAGTACTTACATTAAATTTGATTGATTGATTGATTTGAAACTCGTTTACTCATATATTTTTTCAGTTAATCTGTAAAATGTTTAACAACCCTGAATCTGTCAAATCTGACAGCTGAAGTTTACTTACAATTAGTTAAATACGTAAACCTTTAAAGTATAGATAATTTATCCTGTTGGCTGTACGTTCAATATAATACGTTAAGTGCAGTCCTTGGCACGCGCTGCATGTAGGTTTACTATTTCGGTTTTCTTTTTAGAAAATATGGTAATTATTTTGTTAGTACCTACCTACAACACAATTCAGGTCACACTACGTTTTCATGGAAGTATTCGGAATTTATTTATAAATAAATTCCGAAGCAAAGCGATCAAGTTTAGTGTTTATAAGATCTATAGCGTTCGAATGCCAAATAATTTTCATCAACATCCTACTTCGAACTAATATTATAAATGCGAAAGTATGGATGGATGTTTGTTTGTTACTCAATCACGCCAGAACGGCCCAACGAATCTGGATGGAATTCGGCACATAGATAGAGAAAAGTCTGGAATAGCACATAGATAGGCTACTTTTTTTTCCTGCGGGATAGCGACAAATGAATTCTTTGCATACGAAGTCGCAAGCAACAGCTAACTAGCTGCTATAATATTAGTTAAACTTAACTAATATTATAAATGCGAAAGTTTGGATGGATGGATGGATTTTTGTTACCTACTCTTTCACGCCAGTACGGCTTAACGGATCTGGATGAAATTTGGAACAGAGATAGTTTATGGTCTGGAATAACACATAGGCTACTTTTTATCCCGGAAAATTGCGTAGTTCCTGCGGGGTAGCGATAAACGAATTCTTAGCAAACGAAGTCGCGGGCAACAGCTAGTATTAAATAATAATAATAATATAGCCTTTATTTCTATGCCCTACAAATATATAAAAAGTAAACTAAATGCTTATAGTATTCAGGAAGAGGTGGCCCCTTCTCGGGTATAGTCCTCCTTCAACTGCTCCATCCTTTCCTATTTTTTGACAAAAGAGCGAGAACATAAAAAGAAAAACGAAAATAATCGACGCAATACAACACACTTAAAGATTAAAATGGAAATGGGCTGGGCACATTGCCCGCACCACAGATAACAGATGGACAAAACGCGTCACCACATGGACAGGTCCAAGCGGAAACAGAAAGGGTAGGAAAACCTAAAGACCTGGGTCGACGAGTTACATAAAACTGCCGGTACAGAATGGACTCAGAAGGCATCAACATGTCATGTGTAAGAAATATCCTTTTACCATTAAATCAAGTTCTGGGCAATCAAACCATTTTTTTGGGCTCAATACGATTAGGTACTACGATTAAAAACAAATAGGTTTTGGGTATTTTTTTTTTCTAAGTGAATATTTAATTTTGCGTCTGTTTGCTCTTTGAATTCTGGATAATATACTGTTTTTTGGTTGCAAAAGTTGCAATCCTAATTAAGGTTTGCAGATGATATGAAACGCCTGTAGTTTTTATGCGATCAAATTTATCAGCGGCTGATTTCAAGCTACTTTGTACAGGATCTACGCTACACCAATGTAAATTTTATGGACCTGTTATTTATCCTATACTATGGATTAGATAGTGTATATCAAATGAATTAAGAAATTTTTATTTCTTAATTTTTATGTTTTACTTTTACGGTTTTACCGTTAGAAATTTAATTTCCAAACGACACTGAAAATTAGAACACATAGAAAAATCCGAAAAGTAAAGCTATGGCCGGGAATCGAACCCGGGTCCTCGTCATTCCGTGACGCGTGCTATACCCCTACACCACCCATAGCAGGTGAGTAAGCGTTCGAATCTTTCTATCTATTACTAACTGTCACGTGACCTAGCTACTATGCGATTATTTGTCGCGAAGCGTCATCTATTTGAATAATGTGTCCGTACGACACAATTACAAACTCCCGTGGAACATCTACTGCTCATAGCTTTACTTTTCGGATTTTTCTATGTGTTCTAATTTTCAGTGTCGTTTGGAAATTAAATTTCTAACGGTAAAACCGTAAAAGTAAAACATAAAAATTAAGAAATAAAAATTTCTTAATTCATTTGATATTTCCTATCATTTGAAATACAGCGCCATCTCTCGTCCCTGGTGAAACGGGTTCGATTCCCGGCCATAGCTTTACTTTTCGGATTTTTCTATGTGTTCTAATTTTCAGTGTCGTTTGGAAATTAAATTTCTAACGGTAAAACCGTAAAAGTAAAACATAAAAATTAAGAAATAAAAATTTCTTAATTCATTTGATATTTCCTATCATTTGAAATACAGCGCCATCTCTCGTCCCTGGTGAGCAGTAGATGTTCCACGGGAGTTTGTAATTGTGTCGTACGGACACATTATTCAAATAGATGACGCTTCGCGACAAATAATCGCATAGTAGCTAGGTCACGTGACAGTTAGTAATAGATAGAAAGATTCGAACGCTTACTCACCTGCTATGGGTGGTGTAGGGGTATAGCACGCGTCACGGAATGACGAGGACCCGGGTTCGATTCCCGGCCATAGCTTTACTTTTCGGATTTTTCTATGTGTTCTAATTTTCAGTGTCGTTTGGAAATTAAATTTCTAACGGTAAAACCGTAAAAGTAAAACATAAAAATTAAGAAATAAAAATTTCTTAATTCATTTGATATTTCCTATCATTTGAAATACAGCGCCATCTCTCGTCCCTGGTGAGCAGTAGATGTTCCACGGGAGTTTGTAATTGTGTCGTACGGACACATTATTCAAATAGATGACGCTTCGCGACAAATAATCGCATAGTAGCTAGGTCACGTGACAGTTAGTAATAGATAGAAAGATTCGAACGCTTACTCACCTGCTATGGGTGGTGTAGGGGTATAGCACGCGTCACGGAATGACGAGGACCCGGGTTCGATTCCCGGCCATAGCTTTACTTTTCGGATTTTTCTATGTGTTCTAATTTTCAGTGTCGTTTGGAAATTAGATAGTGTAGCAAAAAAGTTTAGTGTCAATTTTTCAAAATGCTGAAATATTGTTACAATTTTTTTTACATTTCATCTTTCCCATAGGGGTAGGCAGAGACTTTGTTTCACTTGCTACGATCCTGACATACCTCTACCACCACCATACAACATTGAAAAAACAAAAAATGAACGAAAACAAAACACAAATCACGTCCATATTCCTTACGGAGTAGACAGAGCCCAAAGTAACAGGACCTAAAGGCCACGCTTAGCATGATTATGGGCGTATAGATGGAAAGGGGCATCAAAATAGTGAAGGGTCGCTAGCCCCTTATAACATGATTTTTAAGGTTTTCGCCCCTTCCCTCGATGGGCTTTTACCATCTTCGAGGGAAGAGAAGCAACTGGTACATTCTATGTTTTTTTTACTCCCAGACTAGCATGTAAGCTGAACCCACCAAACAATCGAACTATTTAGGGTTCCGCATCTAAAGTACCTATGCCTGAGGAATCCTATTACTTAAACTCCAGCTTATCGCAATACTCAATTACTTAATAATTATAAACTCCGAGCTTATAAATCTTTGACAATGAAACGCACGTTGGAGTTCCCAATTTAACGCTTTGTCGCTATAGGGTTAATTTTAATTTCATTAAAGATGTTTTGCTGCCAAACGTAATCTTATAAGACTGACTTATGGAACCCCATTGAATTGATCACGGAACCCTCTGGCGTTGATTACGAATTAGTTAATCCTTAGTGCTACGAATCAATGATAAAAGTTGACGTGATTTACTATGAAGTCAAACTAATCTTTTATAGTTTAGGTTAGGTTTTCCATTTTCAGCAAGAAATAATCCAAAAATCGGCCAAGAGCGAGTCGGATTTCCGCACTGAGGGTTTAGTGCACATTTTTAAATCATCAGAAATAACTTTGTTCTTAAGATTATTTATATACTCGTATACCCATATTGTTTTAAATCTTGAAGACATTCTTGAATATTAATAATACCTACCTTCAAAATCAGACACTACCGACATTAAGTTTGAAAAAATACGGAAAATGGTTTTTTATAGTTTATCTATAGGAGACAGTTAAAATTATATTCAATAGGTACTTTGTTTCTACTCAATCGATTCCGTAGATTCGAAGCAAATCGGGTGTGTCAGATTGACAGTCATATCATTTCCTTTTGAGGTTCGGTACCCTAAAGACGTTAGTTACCGTATACAATTGTACATCCACTTATCTACTTCCCGCAGCGACGTGTCATGTGTTTCGTTAAAATTATTCTTATACCAATAAATCACAATGATTTTTTTTCATAGCCATTCCACTTTTGCCGACCGACTGTTGTTTATGCAGTATCTCGCAGTATTACATGCATTTAAATTGGATTTTAACAATTTCGATAAACATTTTTAATACTGACTACTAATCATAGGCACACTTGGCAAAAGAAGCAATTAGGTATGTCGTTACCAACACAAAATAATATGAAGTTAATTTAACATGCATGAACTGAAAGCTCCTTGCATTTCTTTGTAAACTCACTACAGACTTACAGTTAAATTCTCATTAAGTATTTTCGTTAATATTGCATTATTAAGCTACTTTGTAATTCGCGACACGTTATAAATATTAATATTATTTTGGTTTAGCAGCCTCAATTGGTAAAATTGTTAGTATGATAATATATTGATGAGGCGACTCGCGGTAATGAAGGAGCTTCGGAAATGATTGTCCCCGAGCGGTAATACCAAGTGCAGACAAGGCTTCTTTTAGTGAATGTAAAATAATGAAATGTAAATTTTAGTTGCGTATGTTTTTCGTTTACCTATTTGATTTAAAGACGGAATTATGATACTTAAAAGTACTTAATGGCGCATAATTATTATTTTGACGGCAATTAACTGTCAGTAACGTTTCGAATTTTAATTTTTCAGTGAAACATAGACTTTCCTAATCGTTTATGTATACACTATATATACAGCCTTTTTTTACGCAAAGACCGTAATTCTTTAAAGACTTTTTCAATGCGAAAGAAAACAATAAGAAAAATACTTCATAAAATAATCTTGAAGCATCAAAAATGCTTAGGTTCTGGTTTACAAAATTTTTTCAGTGCAAATTAAGTACCTACTTGCCACTTTATTATTATTCGAGTAGAGGCTGAAATACTTTTATGCTTTTCATAACTAAGGCTGATGGTTCTACAAAAAGCTCAGAGCATTTTTTGACATCACGACTTTTCCTATGTAGAACCAGGGGCCTTAGGGCCTTACCATGACGTCCTAATTCCGACTAAGCTCAAGTTTTAGCTGTGACTTTTAGTATGAATCTGACAGCGAGCGAACCTAAACTGAATCTCACTAAGACGTCATGGTAAGGCCCCAGGAACAAAAATGATAATTAACTATGCGTCAGTGCCTAATTATCCACTCTTCAAGGTATGAAAGTTTCTTTTCCTCTGGCGTTGTTATCGAGGCCAGTACGGTAGCAAAACAACGATAATAAATATCGGCTGAGCTATAAAAGAAATTTATTATGTTTACTATCAAGCCATTATGTTGATATTTAATACTCTTCGAAAAAGTAAGAAACTAACCTAACCTAAAGTAAGTACCTAAGCCACGCGTTTTTTCAAAATTTGCGTATTCGCAGAAAGTAAAAGGTGAAGTAAAAGGATCATGAACTGTTTTGTCAAACTCTGCATCAGTGAAATGTTTTGACGCTATAATTGAATGTCAGTCTGAACGTTTTGAACTTCATCTACACGCCCAGTACTTTCGGGGTCAACTCCACTAATTATGGTAAGATTTCTCCACTTTTTCCTGTAGTTGGCAAGCGAGGTCGGCTTAGAGGGTTGAGCCACGTGCCGGCCCTGCCAGCAGATGTGTCGCGACACCTGCCCTAACATCACCCGTCACTGTCTATGCCATATTAATCAGATACATCCATCCCTTTCTTGATGTGCTTATTTTATATAATTTATACAAAGTGGCGGTAACTAGAATGAACCTTGAGGCGGTTAAAATGGACAGTACATTGGCTGCCTATTAATTGCTGTATGTGAAGTCGCTGTACCTAAGCACCTGTCTTCAAGACTAACGCTTGATTTTATGTTTAGATATAAACGTAACAGATTCATTAGTTTACTGAACTACGTAATTAATAAATTACATAAATTATTGAAACCTTCAGTGGGAAAATAGCAGCAAAACAACTTTAGCACGTAGGAAATTGATATTTATTTATGCAACTTATTAGAACCAAACTTATTAGCTATTGGACAGAGTATTTGCTTAAAACATTTGGTGTGCTAGTTAACCCAGTTAATAACTGACTGCTCTGTACGGGATGCTCGACTTATATAACCTTCACTTGACAACCCCTCCCTTAACGACTGCAGTGTTGCCAATTAAGCAACACTAAGGGAATCTAAGATTGACTCAGTGGTAAAAATAAGGGTAATTATAGTGTGGTTGTTACAGTCGGCCATCCTTTTAGAAACGAGTCCTCTCGTTTGTTAATTATAATACAATCATTGTTATTATTACTCAGTAAATTAAATCACGTATTGAATTTATACATCTCAAAGTAAGTACACGTATTTTTATTAATTATTTAATTCGACAAATTCTTTCTTATGGTAATATTTATTTATTTGATACAAATCTGTCACTAAAAGGTTATTTCTACAGGGACCATGTCCTTAAACTACAAAATAAGTATCAAAGCCAATGGATTTAATCTAAACCTAAGGCGTTATTACTATATATAATCATTGTTATTATTATTCAGTAAATTAAATCACATATTGAATTTATACATCTCAAAGTAGGTACACATATTTTTATTGATTATTTAATCCGACAAATTCTCTCTTATGGTAATATTTATTTATTTGATACAAATCTGTCACTAAAAGGTTATTTCTACGGGGACCATGTCCTTAAACTACAAAATAGGTATTAGAGCCAATGAATTTAGTCTTAACCTAGAGCATTATTACTATAATTATGCACAGTCACTTGTTGCACTCTGTATGTATAATTAATCACTGTAACTAGTATCATCTCACATAACACTCAAGGGGTCATCTTAGATGACGTTTATTTGGTAATCTCAAATGATAGTTGGTCATCTCAAATGACGGTTGGTCATCTTAAATGACAGATAGTCATCTCGAATGGAGAGTGATCATCTCAAATGACGGAGGGGGTCATCTCAAATGACGGATGGTCATCTCAAATGACGGGTGGTCATCTCAAATGACGGGTGGTCATCTCAAATGACGGGTGGTCATCTCAAATGACGGGTAGTCATCTCAAATGACAGGTGGTCATCTCAAATGACAGTAGGTCATCCCCAATGATCGTTGATCATCTCAAATGATCCACATCTAACGTATGTACGACCCAGCATCAATCAACACATTATCAATTACAACTTATACAGATCAAAACCCTTTAATAGACCAGTAAACGTGAATATTAACTGCTGTCTACATCGCTAGCGCTACCTGCACTGGAAGAATAATCAGCATTATAGCTAAGCCAGGGAAATATTTTGTCAATAGCAACTATGCTCTCATAACGTTTACCCTTTCTGGTGAGTGGCGTATCCTCGACTACAAATCTATCATGAGGCAGTACCTTCTTGATCCTGTATGGGCCTTGACATTTTGACTCTAATTTCTTTGATTGCCCAGATCTAGTAGGTATGGCCCGAATGATCCTTACTAAGTCGCCTTCGTTGTACTTTGTGGTAGATTTTCTACGGAGGTCATATCGCTTTTTGTTAATGTCTTGATTCTTAATAATAGCTTCACTAGCGCCCTTTCTAATATCAGCCAAGGATTTGACTACAGTCCCTGCACCTGCCTCGTCCAAAACCTGATTTAAAACCCCTTGTGACGAACTGGCTACCTTTTTCCCAAAGAGTAATTCTGAAGGGGTTACTTTAGTCACTTCATGAACCGATGTATTGATGCCAATTTGTACTTCTGGCACATAAGTGTCCCATGAATCTTGACTCTTGTTATGAGTCATGGCACCAAGAGCAGCAAGAATTGTGCGATTATACCGCTCTACCTGGCCATTTGCACGTGGCGTAGAGACCGCGTTTAATATGTGTTTAATCCCTAAAGATCCTATAAATGACTTGAACTTTTTGCTAGTGAAACTAGTACCTCTATCGGTAATAAGGCGTGTTGGGGTACCGAACAGCGAAAATAAATTGCGGAATGCTTTAGTGCTCTCCTTTGTTTTGGTAGTACGAACGGGTGTCAAATTGACATATTTTGTGAATGAATCGACTATTACTAATATATACGCGTTTTTCCTTTTGCTACGTACAAATGGCCCAACGTGATCGGCGTGTATTGTGTGGAAGGGGACTTCTACCTTAGGGATAGGATGCAGTGTGCCTTCTTTAGGTCCCGATGGTAACTTGTGGTGCGCGCACCCTAAACACGAGGAAACATATTTTTTCACAAATCTACGCATTTTAGGAAACCAAAAAAATGCACGGATCCTATCCAAGGTTTTCTGGAAACCAAAGTGGCCTACGTCGTCGTGGTTAGATTTTAACAACTGCCAGCGAACCCCCCTTGGTACTACCCAGCGTTCAGTTTGGTCGTCAATGACCCTAAACAACCGACCGTGCTTGAGCTTATAGTCTTTATAGGTAGACGCGATTCTAGCAGTTTCCGTGTCTTCAAGGATTTCCCTAATACGCCTAATTTCAGAATCTCCAGATTGCACAGTAGAGATCCAATCTTCGGTACTTATGGCGAGTACGTCCAGAATGCGATTATCGTTGGAGTCCCCGGAGACAGGGCTCCTGCTCAGACAATCTACGTGAGACATCCTTTCTCCAGGGCGGTATTCTATTGTGCAGTCATATTCAAGGAACTGTATCCACCATCGAGATATTCGTGGCACGAGGTCCCTTTTTGTAAACGTAGAGCGTAATGCATGGCAGTCAGTGTAGATCGTGAATTTTATACCTAGTAAATAGACTCTAAATTTATTTAACGAACTGATAACAGCCAGCGTCTCCAGCTCGAACGAGTGAAGTTTCTGCTCATCAGTGGTGGTCTGCCGACTAAAATAGGCGACCGGCTTGAATGGCTCAGATCCCTTTCTTTGTAGCAAAATCCCAGCGAGACCCACTTTGCTTGCGTCGGTGTGAAGCTGTGTCTCTGCTGAATTATCATACAATGCCAATACGGGGCGTTCTATCAGTTTTTGTTTTAGGGTATCGAAGGCCTTTGCTTCAGTTTCGGACCATTTCCAAGGTGTGTCTTTCTTCAAAAGGTTAGTCAAAGGCCTCGCTATAGAAGCAAAGTCTTTGACAAACCTCCTGAAAAAACTCGAGAGTCCAAGGAACCTACGGACTTCGTGTTGGTTGCTGGGGGTATTGAATTTAGAAACTGCTAAAGTTTTCTGTGAACCTGGTTTTATTTCACCTTGACTAATTTCAAACCCCAGAAAATCTATGGCTTCTTTGAAGAAATGGCACTTATCCATTTTCAACGTTAGTCCACTTGCACGTAAAGCAACTAGGACCTCTTCTAGCCGTTCCAGACCCTCGGAAATGGTTCTTGAGGGGATTAAAATGTCATCCATGTACACAATGGAATGCTTAATTTGAGCACCGTTGAGTACTTTGTGTATGACCCTTTGGAAGACCGCTGGGGCATTTGCTAAGCCGAACGGCATACGATTGTATTCGTATTGACCGTCCGGCGTAACAAAGGCGGTCTTCTCTTTTGACTCCTCAGCAATTGGTATCTGATGATACCCTGATGCCAAATCGAGGGTTGTGAAGATAGTCTGGCCTGATAGCCGATCTAGGAGATCTTCTATCCTCGGCAACGGGTAGTGGTCTCTTTTAGTTTTGGCATTTAGCGCCCGATAGTCCACGCACAGACGCTTGTCGCCAGATTTCTTTTGTACTAGAACTATTGGGCTAGCATATGGCGAACTTGATTCCCGTACGATGCCGTACTCCAACATTTCATCGACCATCCCCTGAACGTGTTGCCTCTCGTGAAATGACAACCGGTAGGGTCTGTACACGACCGGTTCAGAGTCTTTTAGCTGAATGACCAGTTCGGTTTCGTTGGTGTAACCCAAGTCATGCATGCCCCAGGAAAAACAGGTTTTGTATTTAGATAGCAACTCATCCAACATTTTACGTTCATCTATAGATACGCTATCACCACAATCTACAGAGAACTCCGAAGGAGGGTCTTTATCTTTTGTCAGTAGATTCACCGCGAGCCCTGTTGAAATAATTCTAGCGCGTGTTATTAACGAATTTTCATTGAGCACTACTGGTTTGGTCCCTAAACTGTGGATCAATACATTGCATTCACCTCGAGTGAGCGTATACTCTCCTGGTAACAGGTAGTATTCGGTGCCCGGATAACCTCGAACGGACCCCGGCACATATATGTGACCATCTTCTACAAGATTTGATTTAACGCGGACAGATTGAAAGCCACCTATAGGAATGGTAACATTGCTCAAAGACAGCAACGGAACTTTCTCTTGTTTGCTTTCATTTACCTTCTCAATTCGAAGTTCAGTTGCTGTCTTAACAATACGCAAATTTGGACGCTCGCTGAATGTATGCCCTAATAGTACAGGGAAATTCATAATACCATCATCTACTATAAACGCTTCAACATTGTTCTCTACTATCCCTTGCACTTCGATAGTAACATGCGTAGTGCCTATAGGTAAATAAGGCACGTTACCCAACCCACGTAAGTAGGGGCCGGTAACTGCCTCCCAGCGTAAGCCCACCGCCTCAGCAGTAGATCGTTGAATTAAAGTTGCTTCACTGCCAAGGTCTAACTGACTAAGAGTGCTTTGGTTGTTGACCTTTATTGGTAACCTGTATTTGATATTGGTATTATAAGTCTCTGCACTAGTGTTAACCTCTTTAGTCTCATCCGAGAGTCCTAACAGTTGATCTGATTTAGAGTCCACCAAAACCTTTAAAACAGCCTTTTCTTTGTTATCTGTTGGATTAGAGTTCTTCTTGCGACATTCTGATTCAGTGTGTCCTAGAAAATGGCAGTGTGTGCACTTTAGTAAGGGCTTTGGACATTTAAAGCTAGAGTGCCCTTTTTGTTTGCAATTAAAACAAGTCATTTGTTGGGAATTTACTGGGTTTTGGTTTGGTTTTGATGAACTCGACTGATCATTATTCCTAGTACGAGCGTTCTGGTTGGATATGGGAAGACGTTTATCACGGTTAAGATTCCTATCAGGGTTATTACGCACAGATTTAAAGAATTCCAGGATATCTTCTGGTTTTGCAAATTTCGCGGCCTGAGCTCCAACCCTAACGCCTCTATCATCAACCCCATGTACGACGCAGTCTACAGCGTTTTTACCGAAAATTTTGCAGCATAGTAGGTTAATTTTTCCGAAATAGTATAGTTCTAAAGATTCTCCAAACCGAGCTCTCTTATTGAGCATCTCAGTCAACAACTCTGCATAATTTTCAGTAGACGGAAAGGATTCTTCCAGAAGACTTTTCCATTCCGTCCATGAACGCTTTAGTGACGGTAAGCCCTGATACCAAACTTTAGCCAGCCCTACGAGCTTAGGGAGTGAATAGTGTATGATCTGCCTATCCGTCCAACCATAGATTTCCGCGCACTCGTCTACCTTGCCTAACCATGTAGTTACTGTCTGTTCTTTAATCAATGGGTCGAATTCGGGAATAACGTTGTTAATGGCAGAAAACGTTTCACGTTCACTAGGTCTAGGGTTATTTTTAACCAATTTCATAAACTCTTCAAGTAGTAACGATGCTGAGTCATACCTTTGTCTCTCTCGTGAATGTTCGCGGCTCCTCCTGGACGCACCTCGTCGCTCGTGATCTCGTACACTCGATCTTTCGTGTGAAATTTGATTTTCAAGGGCTGCAACTCGCTGTTTATAAATTTCCAATTCTTCTTCAGCATCACGCAGGTTTCGTAAACGACTACGGCTACGTGAACGAGTTCGGCGGTCGCAAGAATTTTTGTTAGCACGACTGCTCCTAGCCGCGGTTCGTTCTGGAGTCCTCAGTTGTCGAGATCTCAAAATAGTGCTTCTAGTGCGGCTGCGACTATGTCGCTCATTTTCCAACTCGTCATCGACCTCCATCCCTGGAACTCGAGACGAAAAAAAGAAATCATTAATCACAACAATCTCCAAATATTTACAAGATTCGGTGATCGGAAGAGGTGGTAATTAGTGACCCGGGTGGTTTATATGCGATGGATAATGAAGTGATATTACTCGTAATAGTAAAAGTGTGGATTTGCATTTGCTATGACCAAAATAAAATATAAGTACATTATTATATAAATCACGCCTTCATTCCTTACGGGTTAGACAAAGCCTAAGTTAACAGGGACCTAAAGGCCACGCTTAGCATGATAGTGAGCGTATACGGTGAAAAGGGGGATCAAAACAAATAAAATATGCTAACTATAAATTTATTCCATCTATAATGCGAATACTATTATTTAGCCGATATTTCGATATTGAAAGATACAGGCAAACAAATTTAATGTTAATACAAAGATGATCATAATTATTATTTAATGATAGGACGAGTCTTCAACCTGGAAAATAATTTACATTAAATACGATTTTATTTGCGGGTAGGCAATAATCACTTATTTCGAATCCTTATAAATTTCTTACAGACAGGCTTTCTTCATAAATTAGCATACTCGTTAATGTTACGTGTACAAGTAGAACAGAACACAGACACCCACCCATGTGGTGGAAATGTTGAATGTTAAATACTTGTATGGACTCCTTAAAAAAAAGGAAGATACTGTTTCGATGTCTGGTTTTATTTGACTAATAATGTGATTTCAAATCGTTATAGAATAAAAATTAAACTACCCTCATATACTATATATACTAGGGTTTCATTAGTCGTTTTAGTTAGGATGTTAGTTTAATAAGTTGTTGAGAGTTATGATCGTATCTCCAGAGAGTAGCCCTGGCAAGATACCTACGTGTGGAATGCGTGGCATGTGTGCATACGCGTCCCCAGAGTGTAGCCCTGGCAAGACGCGTGCTGTATGTGTAGATACGTCTCCAGAGTGTAGCCCTGGCAAGACGGGTGTAATATATATGTGAGTACGTCTCCAGAGTGTAGCCCTGGCAAGACGCGTGCAGTATGTATGTGAGTACGTCTCCAGAGTGTAGCCCTGGCAAAGACGCGTGCAGTATGTATGTGGGTACGTCTCCAGAGTGTAGCCCTGGCAAAGACGCGTGCAGTATGTATGTGATTACGTCTCCAGAGTGTAGCCCTGGCAAGACGCGTGCGGTATGTATGTGATTACGTCTCCAGAGGGTAGCCCTGGCAAGACGCGTGCGGTATGTATGTGAGTACGTCTCCAGAGTGTAGCCCTGGCAAAGACGCGTGCAGTATGTATGTGATTACGTCTCCAGAGAGTAGCCCTGGCAAAGACGCGTGCAGTATGTAGTAGGTCTAAATTAAGATTAATCAGAAAATAAAAAAAATTACATACCTTTTGTGAGCGTAGTCTACCCACTTCTGAAGGTTGAAACCTTCAGTGGGAAAATAGCAGCAAAACAACTTTAGCACGTAGGAAATTGATATTTATTTATGCAACTTATTAGAACCAAACTTATTAGCTATTGGACAGAGTATTTGCTTAAAACATTTGGTGTGCTAGTTAACCCAGTTAATAACTGACTGCTCTGTACGGGATGCTCGACTTATATAACCTTCACTTGACAACCCCTCCCTTAACGACTGCAGTGTTGCCAATTAAGCAACACTAAGGGAATCTAAGATTGACTCAGTGGTAAAAATAAGGGTAATTATAGTGTGGTTGTTACATTATTTTGCGTACAATTTTCTAAATTTTGTCCGTGCTCTCATAATACAAAGCATATAATTGACAACATTTCATATTTCTGAGCCTATAATTTTAATGGTTCTCTGTATTCTGTTTGAAAAGATGAACATGCTGACAGTTTAATTTTTTCGCTAGGGTTTGTATTTAATTTATAATTAACTAGCTTTTGCCCGCGACTTCGTCTGCGTAAAATTAGTATTTTGGGTAGCTTATTCTTAGTGGTAGGCAAAGCAAACATTCAATTAGAGCACAAATTAAATATTTAGGGTACCTATTGCATCTTCGTAGTAAATTTCACTCCCCTATTCACATCTTTGTCAATTTCTGCATTCAAAAACTATTCTATTCCCTTCCCCGGAATCATAACAATATCCATCCCAAATTTCGTTTAAGTCATTTCATCGGATTAAGCGCGAAGAAGGCAAAAGACAGACGCACTTTTACATAAGGGGAGGCCTTTGCTCAGCAGTGGGACACTCAATATAAAAAAAAATATTCATACATCAAGTAAGTACCTAGTTATTTTTAAGATTTGTTAGTTTTCTAAGTGACTTTAACGTCATTTCATGCCCGTAGCTCCTACCTACCATATTAATTGTCAACTCAATTTTGATCACCTCCACAGGTCTTCTTTAAACCGCTGAAACACATATTATTTATTTTTGTGTCTAATAAAAAGACTAAAAATAAAGTTCCTCCGTTTTTCAAGCTCAATTTTATATCTGTACCAAATTTCATAAAATCGGTTCAGTGGGCATGAAAGCGTAGCAGACAAACAGAAAAACGAATTTACTTTCGCATTTATGATATTAGTAGAGATAAGGATTAGGTATTATAAAACATTTTTTTGTAAAAACCGGCTAATTGCGAGTCGGACTCGCGCACCGAGGGTTCCGTATAAATTCGGCAAGTGAATATGATATCCAGTGTTGGCAGAGCCCTGCTCCTAAGCAAAATGTAGGCAGTGTGAGGTCATTTTATATTGGAACCTATGACCCACCATCATACAAAATTTCAAATTTATAAGACAACTGGAAGTACTTCCTACCTGCCCAAAATTTTTTGAGAGCGCGGCGATTTGTATGGAAACACCCTTTCTAATGACTGTACCTTGTGATTGTATAGATTTAAGGCTCCTTACAAGCTCAAAGAGCGAATTTAGCTAAATTCTTAATTTTTCTTCAAAGACTATGGCGTATGTGTTCATAATGTCAGTAATATTATTAATGTACAAGATAGTTCACTTCTTAAGGCTCGACCTTTGAAATTTTCGTGAAAATGAGTTGTGTTGTAACCATTTTATACATTATAACGTAACAATTTATACGTCGGAAAAAATATATCCTAATCTGGAAGATATGAGAAGTAACATAGTTTTGGTAGAAATCCATTTTAGTGAAAGAAAGCAGAGAAAAAGCAATCTAAAGTCACCCCTATTTTTTCACTTGTAACCATTTTACTGCTCCATTTTTTATCAGAAAGAGATGAAATTTTATAATCTGCTTCATAAAATAATGAACAATAACTTTATTTTCCTACTTTGTCAAATTTCTTAAAAATTTACCTCGTTTTCTCAAATATTCCCTCCCAAGTTCCTACCGCTCCCCATTTTCGTCCATACGGTCAGTGCGGGACGAGGCGCGTTGCATGACGGACCTGTGTCAATTTGCGCTGCGACCAAACAAAACTCCGTTTTTAAATATTTGTGGAATAATTTTGTTGCGTAGAGTGGACAATCCGTTTCGTGATTCGTAAAGTAGGTAGTTTGTGGGGATATGAGTGAGTGTGTATGTTTGTTCCTTCTTCACGCTTTAACGACTGGACGGATTTGGATAAAATTTGGAACGAAGATAGCTGGTACCCTAGATTAAAATATAGGCTACTTTTTATCCCGGAAAATTGCATAGTTCCCGCGGGATAGCGATAAACATGTTAAAGGTCGTAGCTGCCTAGAGTTGCAACGTATTTATAAATTGTTGCAGAACTTGAACGTGTGCCGTTCTCAGAGACGTCAGTTAATAATTATGATTAGTTAGAACTTAATTGTCGTCTCTGAGTGTGAAACTTAACTGTAATTGTCCTCTCGGTTGTATTGACTGACGGTGGAAATTCAACACTGTTTTACCGTGTTAACGGATCAAGTTCAAGTTTTAATTTATCATCCCTGCGTAACCAAATATACAAAGGAATAAATAGTGCTTTAATTATGTTAATTGGCGTTTCTGAGTGTGAAAGTTAACCTTTGCTTTCTCTCTTCTTCTTTTTGCGTAAAAGGTAGGTACAGAATAATTGTTTTTCGACCGTTTGTCTTCAAAATCGATATCTAAGGGTCCGAGTGGTCTTCAAGCATGAATCCGTTGTCAAAAGTTTAAAAAGTGGCCGCCATTTTGAAAATGTTAGTTTTTCAACCGATTGCTTTCAAAATCGATGTCTGAGGATCCGAGTGGTCCCCAAACATGAATCCGTTGTTAAAAATTAAAAAAATGGCCGCCATTTTGAAATCTTTAGTTTGTGGGCCGATTGTTTTCAAAATCGATATCTGAGGATCCGAGAAGTCTCCAAGCATGAATCCGTTATCAAAAATTGAAAAAGTGGCCGCCATCTTGAAATCTTTAGTTTTTTAGCAGATTGTTTTCAAAATCGATATCTGATGGCCCGAGTGGTCCCCAAGCATGAATCCGTTGTCAAAAATTGAAAAAGTGGCCGCCATTTTGAAATCTTTAGGTTGTGGATCGATCGTTTTCAAAATCGATATCTGAGGATCCGAGTGGTCCCAAAGCATGAACCCGTTGTCAAAAAATCAAAAAGTGGCCACCATTTTGAAATTTTTAGATTATCGATCGATTGATTTCAAAATCGATATCTGGCGATCCGAGTGGTCCCCAAGCATGAATCCGTTATCAAAAATTGAAAAAGTGGCCGCCATCTTGAAATCTTTAGTTTGTGGGCCGATTGTTGTCAAAATCGATATCTGAGGATCTGAGTGGTCCCCAAGCATGAATCTGTTATCAAAAATTGAAAAAGTAGCCGCCATCTTGAAATATTTTGTTTTTGGGCAGATTGTTTTCAAAATCGATATCTGATGGTCCGAGTGGTCCCCAAGTATGAATCCCTTGTCAAAAATTGAAAAAGTGGGCGTCGTTTGGAAATCTTCAGTTTTTGGGCCGATTGGTTTCAAAATCGATATCTGAGAGTCCGACTGGTCCCCAAGCTGAATCCGTTGCCAAAAATATACCTCCTAAAGAGTGGCCGCCATCTTAAAATCTTTGGTTTTTGGGCAGATTGATTTCAAAATGGACATCTGATGATATAGCAAAATGAACGCTTATCACACTTGACCGTTTTATTAGAATAATAATATTTAGCATACACACAAAAACTAAACTATACGTAAATGTTTATTAGGTAACTACTTTACAAATCACGAAACAGATTGTCCACTCTATGCTACAAAATTATTCAACGAATATTTAAAAACGGAGTTTTATTTGGTCGCCGCGAAAAATTGACACAGGTCCGTCATGCAACGCGCCTCGTCCCGCACTGACCCACTGACCGTATGGACCAGTGATGGGCAAACTACGGCCCGCGGGCCAACTCCGGCCCGCGAAAGAATTTAATGCGGCCCGCCGGCGTTCCCTCGAATTGGAGTGTTATGGCACAAGATGACGATTATTTAGACGGTGCTGCTGTATAAAATAGAATAATAGATGCGAAGGCAAAGGAGCCAGCTAGACTAGCGACGTAGTTCATGCGTCATGTGTCAAAAAAATAACATTTTAGCATAATTTTGGCCCTTCTTTGAAATATCTGTGATTTTCTGGCCCGCCATGAAAAAAGTTTGCCCACCACTGGTATGGACGAAAATGGGGAGCGGTAGGAACTTGCCCGGAATATTACTAAAAATGAGCTAATTTTTTTAAGAAATTTAAGTAAGTAAGAAAATAAAGTTATTGCTCATTATTTTATGACGAAGATTATAAAATGTAATCTTTTTATGATAAAAAATGGAGCAGTAAAATGGTTACAAATGAAAAAATAGGGGTTCCTGATTATAGTTAATGTCAAGAGTCAAGACTCTGTCAACTACAGGAGAAAAATGCTAGACTCGCTAGTTGTATGTGGTGTGATAGAATAGTGAGTGGCAATAATACCACACAATATAAATCGATAATCGTTAAAAAGTTCATATTGCAAAAATATTGTCTATGAAATGTGCATTAATAAAAAAACGAGTGCGTCTCGGGACGTTCGACAAAAGTCATAATCTACACTAAACACTAAGTAGAGAGAGGGGAAAGCGTCTGTCCGAAATACAAATGAAGATTATTGTGAGCTGGCTGTGTGTATGCTGAGAAAGTTGTCAAAAAAGCGTCAAGCGTGAGTCGGATTTAAATGTTAAAATGTCTAATTCCTGTTAGATAGGTACTACTATAGACTCGATTGCGATGAAAAATTTGTAAGCTGTTGTGTGTAGGTATGCCAAATATGATTCTACTAAAACGGTCAAGTGTAATTAGGCGTTCTCTACTGTCTCGTAACTGAAAATTCTCTAGTTTACGCCTATTTTATCATATTTTGACAACAAATTCAACTTTGGAGACCACTCAGACATCGATTTTAAAAGCACTCAGTCGAAAAACTAAACGTTTAAAAATTGTGGCCGCTATTTCCATTTTTGACAACGGATTCGTGTTTGGGGACCACTCGGACCCCCAGATATCGATTTTGAAGACAATCAGTCCACAAACTAAAGATTTAAAAACGGCGGCCACTTTTTCAATTTTTGATAACGGATTCATGCTTGGGGGCCTTTCGGATCCTCAGATATCGATTTTGAAAACAATCGGTCCAAAAACTAACGATTTCAATATGGCGGTCACTTTTTCCACTTTTGATAATGGTTTCGTGTTTGGGGACCACTCGGACCCTCAGATATCGATTTTGAAGACAATCAGTCCACAAAGTAAAGATTTCAAAATGGCGGCCACTTTTTCAATTTTTGACAACGGATTCATGCTTGGGGACTACTCGGGCCATCAGATAAAAATTTTGAAAACAATCTGCCCAAAAACTAAAGATCTCAAGATGGCGGCCACTTTTTCAATTTTTGATAACGGATTCATGCTTGGGGACCACTCGGGCCATCAGATATCGATTTTGAAAACAATCTGCCCACAAACTGAAGATTTCAAAATAGCTGCCATTTTTTCAAATTTTAACAACGGATTCATGCTTGGAGACCACTCGGATCCTCAGGTATCGATTTTAAACGCAATCGGTCGAAAAACTAAAATTTTCAAAATGGCGGCTACTTTTTCAATTTTTGATAACGGATTCATGCTTGGGGGCCTTTCGGATCCTCAGATATCGATTTTGAAAACAATCGGTCCAAAAACTAACGATTTCAATATGGCGGTCACTTTTTCCACTTTTGATAATGGTTTCGTGTTTGGGGACCACTCGGACCCTCAGATATCGATTTTGAAGACAATCAGTCCACAAAGTAAAGATTTCAAAATGGCGGCCACTTTTTCAATTTTTGACAACGGATTCATGCTTGGGGACTACTCGGGCCATCAGATAAAAATTTTGAAAACAATCTGCCCAAAAACTAAAGATCTCAAGATGGCGGCCACTTTTTCAATTTTTGATAACGGATTCATGCTTGGGGACCACTCGGGCCATCAGATATCGATTTTGAAAACAATCTGCCCACAAACTGAAGATTTCAAAATAGCTGCCATTTTTTCAAATTTTAACAACGGATTCATGCTTGGAGACCACTCGGATCCTCAGGTATCGATTTTAAACGCAATCGGTCGAAAAACTAAAATTTTCAAAATGGCGGCTACTTTTTAAACTTTTGACAACGGATTCATGCTTGAGGACCCTTAGATATCGATTTTGCTATGTGTAGAAAAATAAATATTTTCAAAAGTAGGTAATGGTATATTGGGGACATCATTTTTAAACTTAATCAATTATAGGAAATATCAAATGAATCAAGAAATTTTTATTTCTTAATTTTTATGTTTACTTTTACGGTTTTACCGTTAGAAATTTAATTTCTAAACGACACTGAAAATTAGAACACATAGAAAAATCCGAAAAGTAAAGCTATGGCCGGGAATCGAACCCGGGTCCTCGTCATCCGTGACGCGTGCTATACCCCTACACCACCCATAGCAGGTAAGGTAAGGTAGGTAGGTACCTGCTATGGGTGGTGTAGGGGTATAGCACGCGTCACGGATGACGAGGACCCGGGTTCGATTCCCGGCCATAGCTTTACTTTTCGGATTTTTCTATGTGTTCTAATTTTCAGTGTCGTTTAGAAATTTAATCAATTATGACAAATACCTGTAGCCCGCGACTCCGTCTGCGCTGCTATCCCGCGGGAACTATGAGATTTTCCGGGATAAAAACTATCCTGTCCTTCCTCGGGACTAAAACTACCACCTTACCAAATTTCATTAATATCGGTTCAGTGGTTTAGGCATGAAAGCGTAGCAGACAGATAGACAGACAGAGCGTTACTTTCGCATGTATAATATTAAGTAGGGATATCACGTTTCAATAATATACTTAATGATAAATATCACGTTATGACAACGATAATCATGCGATGCGACCCGTCCACGTCCACCCTTGCATTGGTAACGATGCGCGGCGCGATGACGCGTCTGTAATTTTACTCTGTAAGACTGTTTCGCGCTTACGTATTTATGGAGCGGGTCGCGGGGGCGAGAGGCAGTAGCTCCGCCCAAGCCCCGCCCTTACGCTCAAGGACTTTAGCGCGTGTACAAGCCTTAAACTACGATACTGCTGTAATCGGCGCTGAATGAGGGTGCGGCGTCAGTCCGCCGTGATATATAGGTGATATTTAAAAATTTATACTGAATTTAATTCAAGACCGATACTAATGTTTTTTTTTTTCTGAGTCAAAATAGAGTTGAGCATTGCTAAATAATTATTTTTAGAGCAGAATATCAACACTGTTTTCGAGAATCAAATAAAATGTAACCCTCTTTTTCATCAAAAGACTAGCTAACATTGAGTAGCTATTCTATCTATTAATTAAGATGAATCTTCAAGTTTTTCACGATGACTTTTTAGTTCAAGATATACTGAATTGAATTGAGTTCACTTTAGGCGAGAATGAGATTCCGTTTCACTTCGAAATTGAGAATGAAACTTCACCTTTTAGAGCAAAATTTTAAAAGCCCTCCCAAGGAAACACCTTTTTTTAGATTTCACGCCAAAAAATCAATAATTTAGCACAGCAGCATCTTAGTTTAAGAAGTGAACTATCTTGTACATTAATAATATTACTGAAATTATGAACACATACGCCATAGTCTTTGAAGAAAAATTAAGAATTTAGCGAAATACGCGCGTTGAGCTTGTAAGGACCCTTAAGGGTTAATTTTTTCACAACTCCAAGGGACCGCAGATCTACTTTATCGGTTATTTTAGTAATTTCAACTTTATACCTATACACGTTCCCGAGGAACCTGACAGACAGAAAGACGGATGGACAGACGGACAACTAAGTTATTCTGGGTTCCTTTTTTCCTTTAAGGAATCTTGAAAATAGATACTTCCTAGGTACGAATAATTTCATTCATATAGCGTAGCGACATCTATTAACGAATAGCGGAACTAATTAACCCATAGTAAACTTTATTATTATTCCGTTGCTTAGTATATTATAATAACATATTACATGTACTACAATTTTAAACTCAGGACTTCTTCCTCTTTCATTTGGTATCCCAATAAATAATGTATCAAAAAAGATTTTTTGGTGGACCCCCCTTTTTCTTTTATATCTCGACTTCTAGATGGAATTTCGAAAAAAACGCGGCATGGGAGTTTAAGTTAGACCTCTAACAATATAATAAAAAAAACCGCATTCAGTTTGGTGCAGTAGTTTTTGCGTAGCGCGGTAACAAACATAAAGACAGACAGACAGACAGACAAAAATTCTAAAAATGGTATTTTTGGCTTCTATGGCGCATATAGACCCCCCTCAATTTATTTTTTCTTTAATTTCTCCTATGTACAGACATCGACTTGTTACAATTTTATTATATGTAATAGATTTATTAATTATTGCTTATTCTAAAAGGGCGTAACTCCGATACTATCACAGAATAGACACTTATCCTTTTGTCTTTTCTGTATAGAAAAAAAATCTGACGTCAATTTCAAATTGTCAATGTCAGGCCTTATTCTCCGATATTCGATTTTCGAGGTTCGCTTCGTGCTGTTCCGCTCATACTAATATAGTCATTAACTTGAGAGTGAGAGAGAAGGTATGCAACGAACTTCAAAAATAGAATTTCAGAGTTGCCCCCCTTGCACTTTGAAGTTGTCATATACAAAATTATGGTTGCTTATTTTTTCTCGTGAAAAAGGCAAAGGTGTTTCACCTATCCTGTGGTAGTTTTGGTAAAATTAGGGCATATTTTTAATTAATTTTTATTTTTTATAATAAGCGATATTAAAATTATATAAACATATTGCAGTGATCAGGAGGCAAAATGCTTTTGAACCATATATACATTTTCAGGTGTTATAAAAATGAAATGTTGTCAATTACGTTATGCATTGCATTCAAAATTTGATGTTACACTGGTTTCACATCAGTAAACTGTATGCCATGATAATTATGTTTTACGAGTATATACCTATGTATTAGTGTTTTGCTTTTCTGTACCAACACCCAAACTTTTGCGGATGATCGGTACCACCTCGTCATAAAACATATCCCATACAGTATAGTAGTAGAATAAATTTTCATATTTTCCTTTTTTTTTATTTATTATTACACCGATTATTTACAGACGGCCCCCACATAGCCATTGCTTCTTTTAGCTTCCTAGAGAACTGGGGGTTACCATGACGTCTTATGTGATTCAGTTCCGACCCTGTTCAGGTTTTAGCTGTCATTTTTAGTATGGTTCTGACAGCGAGCGAACCTAAACTGAATCAGAATTGAATCGCATTAAGACGTCATAGTAAGGCCCCATTGCTATCAACGTCAGTGACAAATGTAATTGTGTAACACAGATTCAAATAGTTTTTTTTTTCCACTTACCCTCAAAGAAATAAAGAACTTGTAAAAACGTCCTGTGCTGTCTGTACCGTCCATAACATAATGTGTTGTTTGTTTTAGGTTTCCTGTCTGGTCCTCCCCCAAAATCAAAATTACTATAAACCGAACAATCTCCTCACGTGTGTAATGTCACTACGTCGACATTGGCGAAATACGCCTTGCTAAATTAAAGCAAGGGTGAAAGCCATAAAAAAAAAAAATTTTTTTTTTATTTGTGATTTTGTGGACGTACCTACTTCTTATCAGCCGTTATGGGGCCGACACGACACTAATTAAAATTATTTTTCTCAAGCATGCTCGGAAATGTACGCGTTAATGTCGCGAAATGAAGCCAAGAAGTTTCACATTTACGGCCTTGGCCAAGAAGTAATGTGGTACGGTCGAAATGAAGCCAAGAAGTTTTACATTTACGGCCTAGGCCAAGAAGTAATGTGGCGCGGTCGTCGGGTGCGCTCGGCGCGGCGCGGCGGCGCGGCGGTGGGTGTGCGGGGAACATGGCGCGAGCAATAGTTTGTTCAAACGGTATGTTTCAAAAATTAAAAATGCGGCTAATTAAACAATTTTTACTTGATTTCCTCGCATTGCTTGAGAAAAGCACTATACAATCCTCGGCCGGAAACAGGGATTGCAGGACTCGCTTTATCCGGCCTCGTCTACGACTCGGCCGTGTACCCCAATCTCGTCCTGCAATCCCTTACTTCACGGCCTCTGCAGTAATGTACTATACTTTTATAAAATATATGGGTCAACAGAAAAGTCTGAAACTTTTCCTTAGCTAAGGATGGTTATACTTACCTAATAAATATCAATAGAAAAGCATCAATCACTTTTAAAATAATCATCCATTCCCGATTGTTTGAACGCCTATCCAGGGGTCCGATTTTTGAAAGCACGTCATAATGGTGAAAATGCCACTCGAAAGTGGTGAAAAATCGTACCGAATACATTAGATAGAGAAAAATACTGCTCTCATTTTGTCTGGTCAACTAGTCATTTGAGCTGTAGTTTTGTAGCAGTTAGGTACACAGATTTTTATCACTTCATCTAGTCTTTCGGGTAATGTGCTTTGAAAAATCGGGGCCCCGTGTGCGTTGTTCGCAAAGTTACTGAATATTTATGGCATGTAAGTGTAAAATCACTAATGAAGGAGGGAAGCGAAAGTTGTGTGTCAGGGTAAAAGCAGGTGGAAGGGTCGAGTTTTTACCCGACTGCGTCAGGAGGAGGGTTATATTTTAGTAGAAGAAAGTTATGGCGTCAATGGTAGAACACAGAAAAGTAATTTGTACCATACCTATCGTTGAACTAATAAATTGTCAACCAGGATAAATTTCTTTACTTACTGAAAAGTCAAGTTCTGAAGATTTTATTTATCCTTAAGTTCTGCGCGAACATGTCTTAAGCACTGTTGTCGACTGACCAACCGTCCTTTTATATGTACCTACCTATTACTTATTTATGTTTCGTTTCTATTTTTTAAATAAAAAATAAGATTATGGTCTATTGTCTTAAAAACGCCATACAGATGACGAAGGGTAATTAAATAGCTATTTTTCCAAGTTAGTTCGTGTTTTCTTATTTATACGTTTCAAGCACATTTATTATTAACAGAGGATCAAAAATGAGCACCTTCCTACCCCACTCGTTAAATCAGCGTTGTTGTGTACCTAAGTGCAATCTGAAACCCAAAACCGACGACCAGATAGCCTAGTGGTTAGTGGCCCTGACTGTGAAGCTAGAGGTCCCGGGTTCGAATCCCGGTAGGGGCAGATATTTGTATGATGAATACGAATGTTTGTGCCCGAGTCATGGATGTTGTATGTATTTAAGGTATGTATTTATCTATGTCATATAAGTATGTTTATCCGTGGCCTGGTACCCATAGTACAAGCTTTGCTTAGTTTGGGACTGGGTCAATTGGTGTAATGTGTCCAATGATATTTATTTATTTAAAAAAAAGGACTTTGCCGTGAGCTATTATTATATAATAATGTTCATCGAACGGTCCAATAAATAGCAAAAAGAACAAGGACGGGCTCCCATCATTAATTGAATATTATTTGTAGGTATGCGTCTGTTTTTAAAAAACGTGTGTAAAAAAAAACAAATTTACTTTTTAATACTCTTTTATTGTACTTGCATTGCTAGTTGTACTACGAGTACACTATTCAGCTCTAGAAGTGGGTTTGAATTGCAAGTATCGTAACAAACATATTAAAAACAAACATAACAAGTCAAATAAAAATTTATGAAAATAATAAAATATGAATCCTGAAACAATTTAGTCTTAAGAATTATTGTTGTTATGAAGTTATTAATTAAAGATATTCCAATAAGTTTGTCAATGTGCATTAATTTGAATACTAATTACTTAATGCAAACTATTTCAGTCTTAATTCCTATTAGTACTTGCAAAAAAAGGCCAGAGTAGCGGCCAGTGGGTTTTGTACCTACTGGCAACAAATTGGAAATGTCAACTTAGGATTTTACGTTCAATTAGAGGCCTACCATGCCAGGGTTTTGTTATAGGTACCAATCAAATACCTAATTAATTCGATTGGGTATTAAAAATAAAACGGTTTTGTTTCCAGGCTCGAACTAATTATAAGTAAACAAGTAGCGTAGTTTAAAAAACATAATATTTAATTTTATGGTCATCTGTGATGGTTTTCGGAGATATTAACAATTATTTCGCCCTGGTTCTCGCTCCTTACCAAGCGTACCTACCTGCGCCGTCTACTTCTATTTTCTTAACTCGTCAACAAAGATAACTTACCAATATTACGACAACCTAATTTATTTTTAATTATTCCACCACGATGCAGATTCCTCGGTGAATGCCAAGTGATCGTCTCCCGCACAAACCCGATCTCGGATCGTGCAGGTGCACCATTAAAATTTAATACAGATGTCGCGTGCGCCGCCTTTTTACTTCACGACGCTCCATTATAATTAAAGAATATTATTTTGTCGTAAAACAGCAGAAGATCGCTCGCGACCGCCACGCGCCTGCGCCAACGGGACTTTGCGTCGCTGTTGCGATTTCTTAATCAAGTATCAACCCCGAAATTTACTTAATTAGCCGTCAAATCAAATTTCGTACTTAACTAAAGTGCTGGCATGTAAAATGTACTAAAAAACTCGCATGTATCAGGGGGGTATTAAAGATACTATATGTTTGTGTTGGTACGTTTCTTGGAATTGCGTACTCGCATAAAAAGTTGTCTAATGCCGAATGGCTCAAAGTTCTCTCATTTTGGGAACTAGCCTGGGATCTACAGTGAAACATAATATACGTTGGATACGTGTTAACTATATAAGTTTCTCAGAGTAAACCACCCTACATTTTGACAGCCACCCAATGATTGTCACCTTCAATTTAAGATAATTATTGATTGTAGGATAGGTTAACCCCACTGGACTTAACAAAGGTTCCAGGTTCGAGAAATTATTGGGATAGACCGTCGGGACCTTTTTTATTTCATTTTAAGGATTTATATAGACCTATGGATATTTTTAAACCATACGAATAATGCTTATTTTTTTTGAACATGCGTCGACGGCTGTAAAATTTACGTTTCGTTTCTATTATTTCAGAGCCGGACTAATGTAGGTAATGGTAGTGTATTCTATTCTAAATACATGTGCTCCATCGATTAGAAAAAGAAATCGCCCATGACCTCAGTTCCTAATCGTAGTTCGTGGTCCGTAGACTAACAGGGACATTGATTTAAATGTGGGCCGCGAAGGCGAGCGATTTCCCGCGCAGCGCGGGCGCCGCGGGCTCGACCCGCCTCCCATTGTAGCACCCACAATGCCTCGTACCTCACGCTAACGAGCGCTCCAAGCAAACCAGACACATTTGTAAAAATCGCAATAAGCGTACCATTTCGGCATATTGTTTTGACATATAATAAATATTTGCAAGATTACACAGCGCAGAGATTACGAGGCTGATTTTAAAATCGATCGCTTGTTTCCTTTTGGCCATTGTTTTGCGGAGGCGGTCGGTAGGCATCCGGCCGCTAGGGTTCGGGGACTGTATTACACGCGGTTGCGTTCGGCAGCTCCGTCTACCAGGTGTTTTGACTGGGATACCACTTTAGGGAAGCCGAAAACTAACTTAATATTTAACCAGCAATATTCTGGACTTAAACCGGGCTATTGTCTGTTATTTACTGTAGATGTACGAGTAAATCAGTGCGGAGTTGCCGGCAGCGGCGTGCATTGCACGTCCGCAAATTGCAGGTTGCAACAGCAGTTAGCGCCTCGTAGGGTGTCGGGATTGCCATAATTTGCGTCCCCGGCCTCCGCTGCAGGGGCTGTCGTCACGTGTTACCGTCTAAATACCTTTTATTAACGAGGAAACCATACCGATTCTACGGCAATAAAAGGAACACTGTTACGCCCCGAATTATGATCGCCGAAGGTGTTAAAAGGGTTAAAAACATTTTGCAAATGTAATAATTCGAATTATTACTGTATATTTTTGATGTTAAACTTCAGTTTTTTACATTATTTTCGCACAAACTTCACTTCACATCTAACATCAATATCCCCGTGAGAGAATGTGGGAACTTTACTATCGCACATAATTTAGTGCTTTGGCGAAAGACACACGACTGCCAGAACAACACAACATTAATTCACGGCGCTCATGGTGATCGTGTTGTCCGCGGTGTCACACTTCATGTCCCTTGTCCTGCCGATACCGGCTGACTTTGAATAAGAATCGCCAGCTATAACATGAAACCTGGGAGTCAACGAGATCGGTGAAAGATATCGATGGGAACCGACTAGAATGCGCTACTTTTCGCATGTATGCCATTGTATTACGCTGCCTCATCGGTTAAACAAGAATACCATAATTTATTACAAGCTAGAGTAAGCATGCGCCAGTAAATTATTCAACGATTAAGAATTTTAAGAAGACGGACCTTTTGAAGGGAACAAGATTAAATCTTATTCAATCAGTGAACGTGCTTTGGATGCGAATGTCTCCTGATTCTAAGCAGATTAAAGTCAAGTTTGAGGGGTCTTCAATGGCCGGCCACTATTTAAAACTCAAGTCCACAATATTGATAATGTATTTTTTAAATGTTAGCGATGTTACTACTTGTGAATGTTTGTTTTTGCTTTTATAATAAAGCAAAAGTTTGGACATATTTGTTGCAATATTACAAATATTGTAAATTTTGACATGTTTTTGACGATCACATTCAATTGTATTCTGCGGATTAGAGCGAAATGTTTTACTAACGAGCCCGGAGGAATTCATAAAAATATGTCACTTTGAAGCTGATCGGAGGAGGTGAGTTTCTTCACACATTAATAAGGCGTTTTGACTTTGAGATTATGAGCGCAGGCCATAAATTGTGGAAACATCAATATTGTATGACGAGATTAATGCCCATGTTCGGTCGCCCATTAGGGCTGCATAATCCCATTGTGCTTTTTCTACAGCTTTGAGCTCGAGATTCAAAGCCGCCAAATTGACGTAAAATCGGAAGAAGCGGTTCAAGAATGATGAATTTATTTACAATAATCGCGGCTCATTTAAATTTTACGTTGAAAACGGATATCATAATTGCGTTCGTTCACAAACTCTTCTAGTTACTGATTATTTTGTCAGAAGTTTATTTGTACGCCTCGAGCACAATGCCAGAGCGAGTCATTCGTGTCAGTGGCTTCGATATTTCATTTCACGTATCGTTGGTTGTCAAAACGGCCTATTTAAGGTTGAGGTTGACAAGCAGGCTCTGGTCCGGAGGCTTCGGCTTAATGCTCGGCCATCCCTCATCTGCGGGGCCCATTCATGAGGCGCATGAGGCAAGCGCGAGCGTCCGACGACACTCCGCTTAGATTTATGCCCTCATAATATGGCGGCTTCTGTAAATGGACGAGTTCTCACTACTCCTCGAGTCAATCCTTTGAATTTATTAGGTATTCGTATGGGAGATTTCTGAGTTTCCTTTAAACGTACCGAGGTTATTGTTTGATTTAAGATTTATGTTGGATCGGTGGTTGCTTTATCATAAGTGTGGAGACTGTGTTATGATGTATGATTATGAAAATTAATCATCACAAAGGTTCATCAATTCGTTAAATAATGTTGACTTCTGAAATTTAAATCCCTGTCTATTCATTCTAAATAATAGTAAATTGAGAAGTTTGTAGTTTCGTGTGAAAATATTTATAGAAACTTACCAGCGAATATAAGCATAGTAAATCCTGTCAGAACTGATATAGAGCTTCGTTATTTGTATGCCTATTCCAAAATCTAAATTAACTATTACTCCGATGGAGATAGCTGGGTAATTTAATTAAATATGAAAGTCCGGTTATTATGATTTCCATTCGTGGCATGGGACAGGGCAAGCGTGGTTAATAGATTTTTCGGTCTTAAATTATATCGGTATAGCGAGGCTGTCATTGATTCTTTTATCACTTGGTGAAATACGGCACCCGTAACGTTTTATTAAGTCATAAGTTTGGGCGGAACCAAACGCGGCATTCGTAACATCGTGTGGAATTCTCACTGTATATCGAATTATAAATTTAATGCCAACTAATGTAATTATTAAATTCCCTGACTATCTCTATTTTTATTTCATAACTACCACGTTATCAAAGCCATTGAATCAGTAACGGTATAGCGTTTCGATCCTTGATAACACCATAACCGACGAGTGTGCTGTGACCGGGAGCCTATGTGAAATTTATGGAGATTTTCTAATACTTAATCGTAATGGTTTCAGGTTTCATGCAATTATTTACTCATACCTATGAATCATTTATTAGAACTGCTGTAGAAGTTGCCGAGTACCATATTTACTCCCTCCTACTCGTAGAATCCGCGGTGAATGTTACTGACAAATGTTGCTTTGCGTAAATAAATAGCTCTCACTCTTTAACAAATCACTAAATGTTATGGAGAATAGTTTCACTTATAAGGTAAAATGTGAACAAGCTTCATGTAATGAATATTAATGGGATACCTTTAGTTGTCGCGCAAAAAGTATAGGGTTTACCTTTTTCGCGTTTAGTTTTTGTTTGTTTATTTTCATTCAAGTTACTTCATTTGTACAGATCAACGTTCCTATGTTGACTAATTAATTATTACCATTTGGGTTTTTAGTAGCTAGACGAGACTATTCTCATTCTTATTGTGATCTAATTAATTGTCATCCATTCGAGTGATAATTAAGAATTATATTTTGATTAGCGATTTGTACAATTCACAGACAATGTGTTGATGATATGAAATTTGGACAGACTCATGTCATGAAGTTTATAAACAATACTACATAGTTATTGATTATTAAGTACATTTCTATTATAAACTATCTTGTCTTCTAGATATTTTTTAACAGTATAATAAGCGTTTCCAGTTAATAATTGTTTTAATTTAATAAAAACACCAAAAAAATTAGCCATTATAACAATCTCTGAAACGTTAACGCCTTCCAACCGATGATCTTATAATTGCGTACAAACAGCAATCTACCAAGTTTGCATTAAAACGCACTTCAGGCGAACAACAAATGCAATCCTTTTGCCAAATTAAACGGAAAGATTGAAAAGGCTATGGAATCTGTGCGATATGCCCGCGGCTGCCGGCGGCGTGACGGGCTGAAGGTTTATTTAATCAAAGCGGTGTATGCTAGGGATGCAACAAAAATACGCAATACTTTACTCAGTTACGTTGCATTTACTTTGGGAAATAAAAATTCAAAGAATCATTCTTCAACTATCATTATCATCATCCCCAGCCTAAATACGAGTATGTCGTGCTATAGGCCATCTAAGTAATTCACTTTCTTACTTGAAAACGGGTATAGAATGTTAATGTTAATCGGTCATCAGAAGGAACGCGGAAGATTTGTATAGTATTTTTGTAGACAGACTTTTCTTGTAACGTCTCACAAAATAATGAATAATTATTGCAAATAATTCGTACAGAATTAAATTTTTGTGTGTTACTAGTATTTACACCGTTTAATATAGCGAGAAATTTAAATACCGGTTAACAGCAAAGGGTATATAATTGAAATTTATGGGAATTTTCATATCTAGATTCAACTGGGTCCAGGTTCCAGGGGCCCGATTTCCGAAAATACATTACTTGAAAATATCATTACTAGGATGGGGAAATATTATGCTGAATATGAAATACGAGCAAATTTTAAAGTAACAAAACGTCTCAAGCGTGGAACGTCTCAATTATACTACGGAAAAATTGGCAGCGCCACTAGCGGCACAAACTGTCAATGAAATTTCAATGCTAACGCAATCAGTTTAACGCATTCACTGCCACCGACGCATATATGCGTTTTCGTGACTTTCGCCCAGTGCCGCTGGCATTATTTTACAGGCATTTAAACGCACATGTGCGTCTGCGGCACCTGAAGAAATCTCGACTTTGACAGCTGGCAGCGAACGCGTTAATATGATTTATCTACACCACTAGCGCCTGCGAACCCTGAGGGTGCACTACGGAACCCATTTCTACCGTCTCAATCACAACTACCTCTGCAATTGCATATTGTCCTCGGGTTAAAGAATTTAATGAAATTTCTTCACGGCTATCATCGGATTATTACATTGTCTGGTCAGATTCAGTAGTTGTTCCACTGCTCGTGTTTTGTGATTTCGAATCACGAGCAAATGTGTTTGTATTTGTATTTTGAAAGTTTTGAAGCGAATTTGCATACATGGAAACTGTGCAAGTAAAACACAAATATGCAATTACCTGAGCGACAGGATCTTCATTTAAACGACTAGGTAGTCCTCTTAGGCCCACTTGCACAGTCCAGAGTTAAAAAATTAAATCGCTAAATCGGGGTTAGGTTTGACAGTTCCATACATTTTGACACTACTTAGCCCCGGGTTAGCATCTAACACGGGGTTAAGTCGTTAACCCTGGTCCGTGCAAGTGGCCCTTAGTTGACATGAGAACGTGTAGGAATTAATATCAATAAAAATCTGTACCCAGCTATCAAATTGCAAATGCTCACTAACGCCTAAGGAGTAGCGGATTCAAATTTTATCCATTGTTCTTTTTTACAGCGGCTTTGAAGCCTTTCGGTGGATTCGCTCGGAGGGTAGTATATAAAATTTGTATAACAAATGAGGGGCGTGCCGGGAATCCGTCACAGTGGCGGTCGCCGCGTGGGGCGCTAGATGGGTGGCCGCTACAGCCTCTTCGACATCTTATACTTCAGTGGCATAGGAAATATCGGCTACAGGAAAAGGAGATGCCACCATTCAACTGGTCTGTTTACCGACTGAAGTATTTTACACGAGCCGAGTGAACTCTTTTCATTAGATACATTTTTGGTAAATTGGATAGGTTGGTGATTAGCGACACCGATGGTTCTAGGGACCCGTATCAAAGGAGGAAAAATTGTGCTCAATTTGAAATAGGAGTACCGAAATTAAAATAAATTTACAGATCTATTGAATCTTGTCAAGTTATTTAAAAATTATTTAGCATATACACAGACTTTTGCAACGAAAATAATAAACATTTTATCAAAAGTTTTATAATGAGTGTGTTCAATCTATAATATTGTTTCAATGTCTATACAACCAAAGAAAAGTAAAATACTAAATTTGAATATCGAACGGATTCAGCGATCTGAACTGATCGGCAACTTACCGCGGATATATCTAATAACAGATATTTCGCTAAACGGAGATCCAGCGCAGCCGAGAAACCAGCCACCTTAGCCGTCGAACCGTGGTATTAAGCTATTACTTATCCGCCTTAACTTGGTTGTTTTAACCAACAAAATTTGGAAAAGAGTTTGAGCGCTTTGTAGTCTTGATACTTGTGAATTTATGTATTGTGTTGCGCCGATATAGTTTGAAAAATAAAAATCTAGATTTAGTCGTTAAACCTGCTTTAAGCTTGTAACACTATTCAACTGAGCTTAACGCTGAATTCTTGCTGAATTGAAATTAATATGTCCCAGTAAAAATAGGTAAAAAGTGAATGCAAAATACGAATTAGTTGTTGGTATTTTAATCGATCGCCTATTTCACACCTTTCTTTCAAGAAATTATGCGTAGGTACACTTATTCTTCAAGAATATAGCTTTTACACTACTTATGGTTGACGGTTAGCTTAGGAGCTAAATATATATATGTAACTTACGTAGTGGGTAAGAAAATAATTATATATTTACATAGATACAGATACCTACGTTAACCCTGAAAACTTTTTCATTTAGGCAGTCATGTAAAAATTCAGTTAGTAGCTAAGTTAGTACCTACTACGTGTAACTGCATTACTAGGTACTAACCTAGTGTTTTTAAGTATTTAATAATTTAAATTTTATCATGAACAGCTCGTTACGTTTGTTTTGATTGAGTACGAGTAATATTCGATAAATTTCTATCAAAATCTTTTACGACCAGATTTTACCATAAGTTAACTTAAACGTTTGATTCAGATATGCAAATATGTTTGTTTTATCGAAGTAAAACAGTAGATATTAATTCTGTATCGGAAATCTGAGCGATGATCTCAAGCAAAATGGATACATCATTGGCTATTCAAATAACCGCAGGCATGCCTGTATTTTAAAAAGGATTTAATTTTTTTCCAATCTTTTTTTATAATAACATAGGTACTAAAGCAACTTTCTTTTGCTAGTTGGTTAATTAGCAAGAGAAATTCGCTGAATAACTCATTGGATTAATTCATTAATTACGATGGAAATGGTTTTTACATTTAGAAAATGTATTAATTTATTTAAAGTTGAATCCAAATTTTGGGCTCGGAATGGCTGGAATTTCCCTGAGACAGAAAATGTTAAACACAACCTGTTTTATATATAACTAATTACGAAAACTTTGGACCGTCGATAATTAGCAATGTTTGGTCTAATTTTTAAGAGCCAGGTTTTACAATTCAATGAATTGAACCAACGTCACCATACTCGAGGTTGCGTGGGAAAAAATACACTTCTGGTCTTATACTATGAAATTCGATTTTCGAAGTTCGTTTGTTGCCGTTCCGCTCATACAAATTCACATTCATTTGAGAGTGAGAGGGACGGTATGACACGAACTTCGAAAATCGAATTTCGTAGTAGCCCCCCTGTTCGTACCGTGAAAGCGTTTAATTATAATTTGGTGCAAAACCAACACCACGTGAGATTTATGAAAGTAACCGATATCCAGAATTAAGCCATCAATGTTTTACAAAAATCAACACCCGATCGTGGGAATCCAGACAAGATAATAGGCACTTTCCTGGATGGTTTACGCTGTGCTGATTTTGACAAATTATTGACTTTATCGCATACTAGCTTCTGCCCGCGACTTCGTCCGCGTAAAATTAGCAATTGACATGTTTATCGCTATCCCGCAGGAACTATGCAATTTTCCGGGATAATTAGTAGCCTATGTTTCAATCTAGGGTACCAGCTATCTCCGTTCCAAATTTTATCCAAATCCGTTCAGTCGTTTCAGCGTGAAGAAGGAACAAACATACACACTCACTCACATCGTCACTCACAAACTTTCGCATTTATAATATTAGTAGGATACCTAGGTATAATACGGATCTGATATCTGTTGAACGACAAAACTACACACAATAAAATAATAATAATTATAAGTAGGTATACTCGTATGTGTACATTATTTCTAGTAATGATTAGGATACCTATTAATTGAATTTTTCCAAAAAAATATATATATTTTATTGAATCAGGCGTTACTTTGCGGAGGAGCATCGGTTGTGCTCTAACTTTGATAATGATCTCTTAGAAGGATCGAAACGCGCGTCAGTGTTTGTGTGGTGATAGGATTAATTAAGTTTGTGGGATTTGTGTGCGTTTTGTGTGGCAGTAGTGGAGGGAGGGCTTGCATGCAGAACGTATACATTTCGCACAAGCTTGGTTATCTTGCACGTAAGTAGCGGAGTAGCAAGGTAAATATTTTGTGTTCATTAAAAAGTTTTATATTCAAAAGTCAAAAACAACCAACTATAAGTAACATTAAAGCTAAATATTTTAAACCAATTATAAAAAAAACGTGGTTCCGAAGCGTTAAAAACGTAAATTTTTGGTAATAAATTGTCACGGTACATCAACAGTTACGACTCTCCTACTGGTACAGAAGGAACTGACCTTCATAACGATAGCAATTTTAAATGCACCATTTTTCATCAGATACCCCTTTTCATACGATATTCTAACATTATTCGGACCACCCTGAATTCACATTTGAATTCGTGTGTAATAATATTAGTGAGATTAGAATTAATAAGGCATTACCGTCGATTAGGTAATGAGCGTCTATAAAAATGTCATGGCGTTTTGAGTTTACATTACATTTTAATTTTAATAGCTGTGGTACAGCAGCTCTGCAGTAGATTTTATTTAAAAAAAAAATAGAACTATAGAGATTATTGTGATGTAATTTTTCAGAGGATATGAGTAATTAATCTCACAGCATTTGTGCAGTCTGGCTGGCCCATTTTATAAACAAATAAAATAATGGATATTTAAACTTAACTTCCCGTTACCGATTTACTTCAATTATTTTTAAGAATTTAACGCGTTAAAGTAAGGTATTTTGCCAAATAAAATGGAAAAACAGAGATGTTCGAGTTTTCGATGCAGTTTAATCTTATTACTGCAATAACCATAGAGTTTTAGGAGTACAGCCAAGTTAGGTGCAAATAATGAGCATTGGCCTTGGATTGGCGTTTTTTAAAAGCGCACAAAAACTTCCAATTTACACCTGACAAGTCGATTCGAGTCAATATAGGCCAAAATTGGTGTTGTAGCGCCTGGAACGCGATTGTTAATTCTTTAATTTTTTTTATAAAAGTTAAATTTCACACAGAGACATCGATTTCTACTTAAAAGTAGGTGCTTAACATCTGACTTTCTTACGCTTAAAAAACAGAGTTCCACCCCGTTTACCAGCTTATTATAAAATAATTAAATCACCGCTAGAGTATTACCAGGTAAAGATATCCTAGCTCGAGGACAAAAGCAATATTTCAGCAGTCTCCGACGTGCGTCTAAATGAATGTTTTAGTGAAATAACCTCATTTAAACAACCTTAATAGCTTGGAACACCATAACGCGGCCGCCGTCCATCTCTAATGACCGTCTTTAAACAATGAGTTATGTTAAACGTCATTTAATATTTCATTAGAGCAATAATTAAGTCGTTAATGCGTTTTCACTCTGTTTCCAAGAGTGCGCCTCACGAGTGCCTTCGAACCTTTGACCACTCGTACGCAGGTTTTACGATTATGGACTATTAATTGGATTTAAATTTGCGTCACGCTGCTGGGTGCACCGCGGATCGTGGAGAGCTGATAGTAACAGACGTTATTAATTTACCTATTAAAACGACGTTTCACCACAATTAGTTAGCTAATAAAGTCACATTAAAAGATTTCTAATTCAATTTTGAGAACACACACGAGTCGATGGCTGTGGAAAAAAAGATGTTTACTTTGTGGTTCCCACACAATGGATAGGAGCCCACTAAAAAGCTAGCATGTCAATATGGGGACATAATGTTGCGCAACAATGTGCCATTCTGTGCGCACTGTCACGCATGTAACCTTATTAAATAGAGTCGCCCGTGGAGGATAGATCGGTGGCATGCTCCTATTCACGTTAAGATGTCTTAATGCATCTTTATTGTCCTTTTAAAAGATTGACCTTCTTTTGTTGTGCTAGCTCTATTAAGCCTCTCCTCGAAAACGAGGATTTGAATATGGTTTTTTTCCCTGTGGGTTACCTAGGGAACGTTGTAGAAACGACTTTTAGAAGAAAAAGGTACTAATATGATCACAATTTCATTATTAATCATCAAAAATTACACAACTGTGTTCACATTTTAAAAAACCAAGTGTTTCTGCGAATCCTTCAAAACTGAGATTGGCCCTTAGTCAGCAAAATATTGTTCTTAAATTTGCAACATATTCATTTTATAGAAAAGGTAACATCCTGTCAATGAACATCCGGTAAGGTGCTAACACAAATAAAAGTCCCGGCATAATTCGTCATATTACTCATAAATAAAATCAGTGCAAGATCAGCAGATGCGAAAGGATTGCACACATGTCGGCAAGGTGCGCTCATCGGGGCGCAGACTATGGCTTGCGCCAAAGACCACTTTACTCAGCAAACAATCGTCAATAATATTAGGTTTTACATCTGGTAGGTTACGCATTCTCTGACCCTTATTTAAGCAGCCAATAAAAAAAATACTGACCACCTCTAATGAGTTTCTAAAATTCGTTTTCCATGTACATACCAAGCATTAAGATATTAACGTGATTGGCGACCGTTTGTTCTGAATAAACTTGATTATTGCTGCGACATTTGCACCGGAATTAGCCCACCGTCGGAACTCATCCCACGACGCGTGGCGCGGTGCCTTTTAAAACAAGCCTCTGTTCCAGTTTAGTAATTAAAGTTACAACTTTATCGATCAAAGACCTGACCAATACAGAGACCACCGGGCTGCGCGGATTGCAGTGCGCGCTTTATAAACATTAGCTGCGCTTTGGCGAGGTAATGGAACTGTCAGCCAATCGCTTCTTGTCTATAATCCACCGAATGAGTTTATTACGAGTGCGCTGCCCGCTTATATGCAGATTCCAACTACTGCACGTCTGACAAATACGGATAATAGTTCATTAATTTTACAATTTAACGAACATTGTGGACGGTGGTTGCTTCATTAAAAGAAGGCGACGAGTTTAAGAGAATGCAGATTTCTTCGTATTCGTTTGGCGATGTAGATAAATACAGAACGTCTTTTTTATTCGGTGTTAATGTGGAGCTTTTTGATAAGAAGTTTTGCTCTAAAGAATTTTAAATTAAGATCCTTGATTCTGGATAATGAACAACGTGAGTAAATTAAACACTGGAGTATTTCAGTATTTCAGATTTTATAGCCAACAAAGGGATTTAGTCCATTGTCAGTTTCGCTGTGAAATATACAGGTTACAATGGCTGTAATTATTGGTTATGGTTCCGTTGGCTGCCTCATGAGGCTTTGTCTGGTCGATGTCTCTATTTTGCGATTCTCTAAGGTGTGGGCTGGCTAAATGTTATTTGACGACGGCATTGTGAGCTCGCCCGTGGCGCCTTTGTGCTTCACATTGTACGTAGATGTATCACTCCCACAATTTTGTTTATTATTTTGCGAATTCACTTGCAAGAAATGCGAATTGAAAAAATGATTGATGGTTCTAACGTTCGTATTGGGATTTAGTGTGAATACGCGGGAGCTATCAAGTAAAATTTGACCCTTGGGAAATAAAATAATGAAAGTTTAATAACATACATGAAGAAATAACTAAAGATTTTTATTTTTATAAAATTTAACATCTACTGAGTGAGTTACATAGGCTGCCAAATATTGTTTACTTTTCAAATTTTGTTTAATATTCTATTAAGTAGGTACCTGTCTATTTTTAGTCCAGAATTCGTACCGCGAAAACTATGTATATTTATTTGCATATTTAGTTTATAATTTCAACTTAAATTTTAGTGAAATAAATAATTAATTAGAGATTAGTTAGGTAAGTACATTACTATCCAGTAAAATTTAATTGACGACGACGACGACGACGACATTTTGTACGACGTTGGTTCGCATGTGCATCGGTTGTGCTCTGACTTTGAGAATGATCCCATAGACGGATCGTAACGCGCGTCAGTGTTTGGGTGGTGTTAGGATTAATTAAGTTTGTGGGATTTGTGTGCGTTTTATGTGGTAGTAGTGGTGGGAGGGCTTGCATGCAAAACGTATATATTTCGCACAAGCATGGTTATCTTGCACGTAAGTAGCGAAATTTATTATTTATTTATTTATAAGCCTTTTTATTCCGAATTCGCTACAATTTCAGTAAGCACATGTTGTTGTTGTTATTGTCGTTTTTATTTTTTGTTTATTTATTAAATTGTCGCGAAATTTGGCGTGCCTCATGGCATAGGCCTCCTCCGTGTATTGGAGGGTTTGGGCTATAGTTTCCACGCGCGCCCAGTGCGGATTGGGAACTTAACACACACCATTGAATTTCTTCGCAGATGTGTGCAGGTTTCCTCACGATGTTTTCCTTCACCGAAAAGCTCATGGCAAATTACAAATGTAATTTTCGCACATAAATTCCGAAAAACTCAGAGGTGCGAGCCCGGGATTTGAACCCACGACGCTCTGCTTGAGAGGCCACAGGTCAAACCACTAGACTACCACGGCTTTTTAGCTAAGTAGCGAAATTTAATTGAGTCTAATTTTAAAATTTCTACGTCGAAGTCGACTAAATATACCGTTGTTCATATTTATTGCAATAAAATTCACCTAAATGTGATATTAAATGTTCATGGTTCCAGTTTTTGCCCACGCAGACAATGCACAAAACAAATGCAGGTAGGTAAGCGTAAGTCAAAAGGAATCAATGGAGCGAAAATGCACTTTGAATAGCTTCTTGGAGGCGACACGTAGTCTATTAAAATCACATTTAGCGCCTCCTTCAATGGAGATGATTGAGAGCCACTAAACAATACTCGCTCCCACAGCATCAATGGCATGGCCCACATTCCTTGTGTAATCTTTTTAAAGGACAATGCCGGGGACAATGGAGATCCCTTCACCATTGAAGACCGTGTAAAATACTGGCTTGGTTCTACATTAATGTAACTTTACAACAATTCAGCAATGCCCTTGCCGCCCAGAGCGCAAGTTCTAACGCAGCACGATCCAGTTATGTAACAAATAAACACCCAAAGAAAACCTTATGAACACCGAATTAAGTTACTTTTCGTATAATACAGGTAGTAGTCGCGACCTAAGTTTGTTGTAGGCATTTCTATTGGCTACGGTCTTGTTGTTTGAGCAAACAATACAACTTGTCCCTTGTTTCATTTTCACTTGAAGGACCGTAATAAATTTCCAATAGCGTATTACGAACCACCGTATGGTTTCCACTTGTTACTTGCGTAAGGTTTAATGTCACTGACTTGAAAAGAATAGAAATGATGGCGCCAACTTGACTTTCTAGTTTTATTATTAAGTTTTGTTTAAGTTAGTACATTTGCAGTCAGCTGTTTCGTCAATGTCCAACTTAAACTTCCTTTTTCTACTCTGATTATACCTATTGTCGTATAAAATTGCGACATTAGGTAGATATTGCCGCGGGGCTGTGTTCGGTCATCCAACTGACCTCTTGATATGAAAATATCCCAACATTGATAAACATCATGTGATCTTTCTCTTTCAAATTATTTAATCAAAAATTTTTTTTTCGTTTAGATTGTTATCACTCTAGTTCTTTAGTTGGATTCGTAAATTGTGGTTTTAATGCGAAGAGCATTCATGAATAACGCGTTACGGTGTCCCGACGATGACTCTTGATTTACTTAATCCAGAATCAGAGTTATGTAGTAAGTAATGCGACCCTCTTATTCGAAATTTTTCGTATTTATCTATTACATCGATATAAGTCTTCATCATACACCGACAAAAGTACGTCTTGATACAACGGATTAGACACATTTTAAGAATAAAAGGGTAATTATTCACTCGCGTCAATTTTCATTCCATTATTATTCATACATAAGTATAGTTGCGTTCTACACTCTACACGACCAAACACAATTAAGTACCAATTACATCGATTGAGACGACATAAACAAAATACATCCGACCATAAAAGTAATAAATAAGTGTCAAGTAATTATCTTTTTGCAAAGTAAATACTATCATTACCTACCTTATATATAAACTTCCCAAAAAAGCAACACTAAATACGTACAAGTATAGTTACAATCAAATATAACATCAACATTCAATGGCACGCGTACCACGTCCATACTCAGGGTCTTATTTTTTGAAAGGGCACTCCAGGTATGGACTGAAAAAAACATAATAATAAATCTTCCTAGGGGAGTGAGGGGTCCCAATCCATTTTTTTGGCCAAGATGCGCCCATAAAATGCGGCGCAGGGTCCCAGAGCGCTCATTCATTAGATCGCTCGTCGAACTATCGAAGCTCCTACAAGCCCCATACCTGTTTGAGTATCGCATACGCAGTACCCACCTATCGGTCGAAAGGATAGCACGTCACCTCAAAATGGTTCACGAAATTCAACAAAGCAAAGTTTCGGATTACGGAGTCTATTCTTCGTACATCAAGAGTGATGTACCGAGGATGATTCGCATCGCACCAGCCCCGGAGATGAAATATTTGGATGCAAATTCGAATATCGAGCAGAAAAAGTACAACTACAAAAGTAACCCTTACACCGGCGCTCAAGCTGCGTCGATCGCTAGAAGAAATGCGAGGGAAAGAAACCGTGTGAAACAAGTGAACGATGGATTTAATGCGTTGCGGAAAAGACTCCCGGCGGCTGTCATCGCTGCGTTGTCGGGAGGGGCGCGCCGCGGCTCTGGGAAGAAATTAAGCAAAGTGGATACCCTTAAAATGGTAGTAGAATACATCAAGCATCTGCAGCAGCTTCTTGACGAAAGTGATGCCGCGTTGGGAATCAAACGTGATGTCCAAACGACCATACCTTTTGAGATGGACGAGGGTATCTTTGGCGGTCGGAGCTCGCCTTATTCAGACTCAGTGCCATCGCCAACTGCTTCAGAGTGCTCTTCAGGCGTGTCTTCATCGTACTCCTCGGGTAACGGCTATGTCCCAAATTACCAAACATCGACAGAACAGCTGAGCCCAATGGAAGAAGATGACCTCCTCGACGCTATTACCTGGTGGCAACAAAAGTAAAGTTAATTCGTTCATTCGTTAATTTAATGTATGTATCTAGTCAGACACATAAGAGATATGTAAATAATAATTTATTACTGTAAATATTGAGGCTGTGAATCTGTTGTCAGTAAATTTAAGTACATCGTAGGGGCTATAATTGTAATCTTTAAGACTGATGTGTTGCCGTCCTGTAAATATAATATTTTATGAGATTATTGAATTAAAATGAAATATTAATCTAAATTGGTGATTTTTTCTTATTTTCTGTGCCTTCATAAGCTTAAGACCAATAAATATAACACGAAATGAATTATAAATCCACTTTACCATAGTTATTAAAATCACCCATGTAATGACCGTTATATTAAAATTAAAAACAATAGAAAAAATTACTAAACAACTCACAAACAGCTGAACCTGTATAATTATTTATAGTTGTTGAATTAAAGACTTGAAAATAGTAAAAGCTCTTCATACAATCACGTTTTTCTTAGTGACAATTAAGTATAATAGTAGTTGGGTAGGTACTCTAAAGTCAAACTCGAGATCTTTAAGCGTATTATTCTGTTTCGCATTGCATATTTATCTCAAACCCATAAACCCAAATTAGACCATGTTACGGCGAAAACACAAAGCAAAGTTATACGAATACGTATCTCTGCAATTAAAAAAAAAACGGTAGGTACAGGGTTCACATCGGCTTGATTAAGTCGTCGATGCGCAGGCGACGCAGCGGTACATTGTTATACAAGATTAATAGTGTTCACGGCGATAAGGAGGTGGGAGCTAAATGCATTTGCATGTGCGAATAAAAGGCAGATAAAGGGCCAAAAGAGCGTTGAATTAACGTGAACTTTTGCGACGATACTGGCTTGTGCTTGCCCATTTTTTTTAATTTTTGCAATGGTTTTAATTTCTGACGAGCAAGTGATAGAGTTAATGTAAGACTAGAGAAAAAAACCATTCATCGAGTCAAGCTGAAACCAAGTTTGTCAACTAAATCGAGGTTATTTTTTCAGCGATTTGGCTTTAAATAAAAACGTGCAACATTCGGATTCATTGTCTCCACAAAAATACTGGAAAGATTTACCTACTTTGTAATTACTTTATAAAAAAAAAGATTATGCTATAAAACAATATGCACTAAATGTAAAAGTTTTTTTTTTATGTGAATAGGAAGGCAAACGAGCAAGTGGGTTACCTGATGGTAAGCGATCACCACTGCCCATAGACACCCGCAACCCCGGAGGGATTGCAGATGCGTTGCCAACCTAGAGGACTTAGATGAAATGCTTCTTGTGCCCGTAATTTCCCCGGCTGTCTTACTCTCCACACCGGAACACAGCAGTGCAAGCACTGCTGCTTAGCGGCAGGATTAGCGAGTAAGATGGTGGTAGCGATCGGACTGACCTTGCACAAGGCCCTACTAGCTAAAGATAAAGAATACTTTTATGTTTATTTGCAGGATTGATACAAAATAAAATGATCTCGTTTCAAACTGATATCTACCTTGAAATCATGTAACAAATTTTAGGTATTAAATATCTACCTTTATTATAATACGGTGACAAGTTCAACGTAATATGATAAGTATTAGGATTTTACTATCAATTTCATTTGCTACGCAAATAATAAAGGACTACTGCTGTTGATCCACAGAGTCAAATAGTACCTATCGATATTCAATACGAACCTGCGTGTTCACTTATCGTTCGCCAAGATTAGTTCAAAAGCGTTTTATTAAACCTAAATGTTTTCGTTTGCAAAAAAATGCATTATAGCATCGCAAAAGAATGATTTTGGTAAATTCCGGAAACCATTACACCGCATCAGATTTGGCTTTGTGCTGTTAATCTTATTATGGAGCACGTGAGCTTTGTAGCGATCGTGATTTTTGCGGAAAGTAAACGATAATTTTGAGCATAAAATGGTATAAAGCAAATTCATACACGATTAGCATAATTAAAAGATTTTACACCTTTATTATACTTCTACTATGTTTAAATAACTGGCTAAATTTTCACTAGTATTATATTATAGAAGTTGTTGCGACTTTTTTGCAAAATACTTATTGCTGTACTAAGTAGTTATTTGTGCAAACAAACAAAGAAGTATTAAATGTCTTATCTGAAATGATCGGACTTGTCGTTTTTGCACAGATTGTATCTGTTTCCATTATCGGTTAGTCTGTAGACTATTGTTTGTAGATTTCGCTCAACTTGCTGTTTAATCTGTTATAATGCGATTGTTGATGCTAATACTCTACCTCCAAAAGGGTCTTTCAATGGACTCATTCATTTGTAAAGCTTTGATTAATCTTTTGCTTTCACTCTTTTGTTTAGTTGATCCGGCAGAGGTTGTAATTGATTTTTTCGATCATTGTGTTGATCAGGCATTTTGTTTTTAATTAATTGCGGTTTGAACGGGTGATTAAAAATTACATTTTCAAATTAATTGATGTTCATTAATTTAACTTAATTTTTTAGACACACTTACGTTCTTTTATGTAAGTATAGAGCTTTCGCAATTTCCAGAACCTTCCCAAGCTCCTGAGTAATTTTTTTCCATTAACCGCACAGTTTAACATGTAAAGAAATAATTAAACCGCGACATGAAATAGGACCGTCATTTATGCAAATGGTTTATAGCCCCGTGCAACGGATGGGGATCGCGGATCATCTACGTCACTACCAACATTAAGATTTATAATACACGCGCGTTCAACGTGGAGTATACTGGAAGAGAATACTTCAGGTTGCTTTTGTTAATAACTTTGAACTGCAGCCAAATAAGTAGTAATCCGGCTTTAATCTCTGTAATATAAAAGGAGTATTGAAATTAAGAAATTTACGGCAATTCGGAAGCCATTTTCAAAAGAAAAAAACACCAAAACGACTTATTTTTCAAACAAGTGCCTTTCTACAGCTGAAGGTTACATGTTACAACATGTCTCATTGAATAAAAACTGGATAGCTACTTACTTAAATTATGAAAATATGTAGGTACTTAGTGATATCTACTCAAGGCTAGGTATGGAACAGTGTTTGTTACTTGGTACGACCTACTTTCAATTTTCGTAATTATTTAAACATATCCAGCTATAGTACAGGGGTAGAAGAAACGAGGCTAGCAGACGGTTCGATAAATAATTGTCGGAAATCAGCTTCCTCCGCCGGCGGCGCGGGCGCACTGATAGATGCGACAGAGGTCAGGGGAGCGCTCGTTTCTCACTACTTACTTAACCGAAAAGGAAGCGTCGCCGAAGTTATAAAAATCTGCTAAAAGTAAGAGTACCTACAATTGTTTTGCTTCTTTAAGTAAATATAGGTCGTTATGTATGTTAATAATATAATTGTTATGGTACAGTAATTAGGTAACTAAGTGCGGAAAGAATGGTTACCAAGAAAAATAATAACTGAAATATTTGAACACCAGGCGAACAGAAGCAGTTGTGAGAAATCAAGTACAAGTAGAAGGCGCTAGCAATTAACCGAAGTTACTTGACCGCAAATCCACAAAATATCAAATTTCGTAGCTTAGAATTATGAATGATTTTTGATATTGGACACCGTGTTTTACAACCGTCAAATAAGTATGATGTTCATAACGTTTACGAGTCTCCGAAAATTATCTGTCTTGTTATACTTTCGCTTTTTTTTTCTAAATTGCGCAAGCTGTAACGTTCGTAATCGAAAAAAGGAACTTCTGCAATTTGAGATTGATTTCCGCATGAAATGCATCAAATAAGTAACACTCATCGCTTGCCGCGTTTTTTTATATTTCCTCAACGCACTTTTTGCCACTGTGTTGCGGTGGCACGAAAAGACCAAATCAAATTGTGCGCTTTCTGGTACTTCAGAAATAATAATTGTTGCAATTTGTATGGGAAACTTTTTTCGTTTGCTGTAATTTTGATGCGTTAGAGGGCGTGAGTTTGAGAACTTACCTTTTTATGTATTTTTGTTGATGCACTCTCTTTTTTCTTTCACAAATTTTGGTAAGTTCCTGAAATATAAGAACCATTATTGAAGACTGAAACTGTAAGAATAAGAATAAGAATAAGAATGTTTATTGCAGAAAATGGGTACATACAAGATGGTATATTAATTATTTACAGTGCGCCAAATTCGGCTTGGGTAAGCATGCAACAAATGAGTAGACTCGATAGATAGGTAGATCTGTAGTGAGTATTTACGATGTCCGTCAGCACAACATAATATTATACTTACGTACGCGAGAAAACTTGACTATCTGCCAAATTTCTTGCTGCGCAATCTTTGCAATTTTACTAAAGCGCTGGTAGAATGTGATAGAGCCCCTCACGGCCTACTAATAGAGTAAACATCTTAATTTTGTTTTTGAAAAAGTTCTCGTGATTGTTGGTATCATAATAAAATGCTATTAAATAAATAAGTCAGGAACCAAACTCGTATAAACATACGTGTGCGGTGGAGAGAGTACTGGTACATAGTTGGCAGCCAATGATTTACTCGGAACACCGCTGCGGCGCTCAGCATGAGAATCGTAATAACTTACGCGGCCAGATACTAGCCACCAGATTACCAAATCTGAATAACTTTACGAAAGCGAAACAAACAACATGTCTTTTAGCATACGTTTTGGGAAAGAAATTAAAAAAATATATTTCCTGCCAAATAATATCTCAGTAGGTTGAGTTGATTATTATTTTGCATTATTTTTTTCTGTTAAATTTTAACTTGTATTGTCAAAGAAATGCCCTCGATTTTAGCAGCATATTTTAGAATTCTTAGATTTCGTAACAACCATTAAAAAATAAATTAAGGAGCATCATTGATTTTTATTAAGGGTAAAAACGGGACTCTATTACTAAGACTTCGCTGTCCGTCCGTCCGTCTGTCACCAGGCTGTATCTCAAGAACCGTAATAGCTAGACAGTTGAAATTTTCACAGATTGTGTATTTCTGTTGCCGCTATAACAACAAATACTAAAAACAAAATAATAATAATAATTAAGGGGGGCTCCCATACAAAAAACGTGATATTTTAGCCCTTTTTCATGGCTACCACTCGCCGAGCTAGATCTCAAGAACCGTAATAGCTAGACAGTTGAAATATGCACACATTATGTATTTTTATTATGGCTACAACAACAAAATAAATACTAAATCAAAATAATTATTATTATTAAGAGGGGCCTCATACAACAGAGTAGTTGTTGGCGCTTTAACAGAGTAACGTTAACAGAGTAGTTGTTAGCCTTTTTTCTGGTACGGAACCCTTCGTGCGCGAGTCCGACTCGCACTTGGCCGGTTTTTTTTTCCAAAACCTGCTCAAGCGCTCAAATTAAAAAAAAGTAACGCCGGAGTTTTGCGCACGGTAAAGTGGGGCTTGTTTAAACTACGCCCTCGCACCGTGCGCTTGGTAGATCGTTTGCACTTGCACGCTTACAACTGCACGAGGCGCAGTTTTAGCCGGCCTTACTTTGCTGATCGCAGAACTCCTACTTTTAATTTGATCTTAGGCCAAGTCCAAGCAACGCAACGATTAACATTAAAAGGTTTCTGTCGTGGTTACTACCGGTAAGCTTAACGTCTTCGGACATTAAACGATAGTTGATATTCTATGCTGTCATATCTTTAAATTCCGATTCAGTTTAGGTTCACTAGCTGTCAGATCCATAACTACATACATACATACATACATATTGTCACGCCTCTTTCCCACAGGGGTAGGCAGAGACTACTTTGTTCCACTTGCTACGATCCTGACATATCTCTTTCGCTTCATCCACATTCATCAATCTCTTCATAGGTACATGCTCGTCGGTTTCGGGTACTCTTGACCTGGCCTTTTTCCAAAACGTCCCCAATTTGATCATGTAACGTCCGCCTAGGCCTTCCCCTCCCAACGCACCCATTCACACTCCCCATATAAATCTGTTTAGTTAATCTTCTTTCATCCATCCTCTCTACGTGACCAAACCAACTAAGCATACTTGTTTCTATCCTAGTCACTATATCTTCTTTCACACCAGCACGTTCCCTTATCACACTATTCCTTATTCTATCTTTCAGTGATACACCTTCCATACTTCTTAACGCTCTCGTTTCTACCGCATTAATTCTACTTTCATGCTTCTTTTGCCATACCCAACTTTCGCTACCGTACATTAGTGTTGGAACGAGCACCCCTCTGTGAACAGCCAGACGCGATAACTAACAATGACAATTAGAACCTGAACTGAGTCGGACTAGAGTCACATTACGACGACATGGTAAGGCCCCTGTTACTGAATATTTGGAACATATTTTAAGGATTACAAAGTGACAGAGTAAATGTATCTGTTTAGTTTAATTCATCAATCTAAAATGATTATTCTAGTTTGCACCTTGCTCTAGATTCAAATATCCTGCTGACAAAAAAGTAATACCTTAAGGGGACATTTAAGGGTGTTCCTTAAAAAAGGACGGCGTGAATCCCATAAAAGGGATTATAGGTTGGAAGGCTTAATGCTCTAGGATTCAATTAGGTGAAATAAGCTTAAGTGGAGAGTATCCGCTGTTTTGACAGCAGTCAAATTATCAAAAACTTAAGGCGCTTCCGTTGTATTAAGTGCGGGAGAGAGGGGTGACAAACTATATATTAAATTAACCCGATGTTTAAATTACTGTCTTGATTTTTATTAGAAAATGAGGTTCATAATAATTTCCGCGGACCTTTCCTTCAGATTATAAGTGAGACACAAAATGGTCCATTCTAATCAAATTTACCACTTGAAAAGTTTCTAAGAATTCAGTTTATTGTTAAAGGTTTTTATTTTTATTTTTAGTAAGTACAGTTACCACGAGGTTCATGTCAACATAGCAAAATAAGAGTCAAGTGCAATTACAGATAGCACTATCTTAGATCCATTGGCGCGTGTCTCGACATCCGCGAAGATATAAAATGCGGGTAACGATAACGTATATTTTTAGACCCTTCACAAGCTCGTGCGTCAAGGACTAAAAGCGTATTATCGCTTGCGCTAAATTCAAACATTGATGGGTAGGTTCAGTTCTCTTATTGTTGTCAATATTCAGAACGTGACCACTTTTACAACAGGTATTACTCGCCCGAAAGATAACATTTAAAAAAATACGTTATATGTAAATAAATACACGAATATTTTTTTATAACACACAAAATAAATCGAAATGGCGAGACAGCATAATATATTTATTATTAATTATTTTTACATTTTTATGTCGAGAATTATGGCAATGATGGTGCCATGAAGGCACTAGATTTTTTCATTAGAAATAATAATTATGTTTCTTTACTTATTATGCAATTCATTTATATTATTTTTTTCCTTTGACAATCACTATCGTAATAGCTGACCATGAGAAGAAAGCGTATGGGAACTTAAAAGTAATCAATAATTCGTATTATTTCCAACAGTGCGAAAGGCAATTTCTTTCAATATACAAAAAGTAATGTTCCCACGACGTGCGAATAGCTTCCGCATCAGGTGCTCCACAACGAAAAGGTTCCTAAATACATGCCCGACTCAAAGGGTTCCCATATTATTATTAGTGTGATTGACAATCGCCCTCCCCACCGCCAGCCTTTTTTCTGCCAGATATAAAACTAATATTGAAAGGTTCCATCCTCTTCCGCTGTTTTTTCCCGTCATTGCACTGCATTTAATTTTACGAAAAAAGTTACTTTGTTTGATGTGCTTTTAGCTCGAATATCAAGTTCATAGGAAGACACAAAAAAGGTAATGTTAAGCTAGAGAATTCTTTTACGATAAGAAAATCAGACTTGTTTAGTTGTTTACCACCCAAAGGTGAGAATGGAATTTTATTTAATTAAATTATCTAATTAGATACAGGTAACACCATAATGCTTACTTGGCCATTAAGTTTTGTAAAACAATAAGAGGTTTCGATTGAACCAAAGTTACACTCTGTGTAGTACTGGTATAAGTTCATAATTGGTTGTGTTGGAAGCAATCTCATGGCGTTTGTTTGATATACGAAGTGTCACCTCCGTGATGAATGGCCATACATTGATTTAAAAGGGTACAATTTGAATGAAAAGGAACTGATACTGAATTTACTATCTCTGTTCGTGACCGTGGCTGAAGTGCAATAAAACCATTAAGAGAATTGACCAAGATTCTTAGAACGAATCTCATTTTGAGTTTCTTTACGATAACAAAAAAATTCTAGGTTTATTTCATGAGATGTAAAGATATGGTCGCCATAATTAAGACGAGGTGCGAAAAAACGATCGCTCGTATTAAGATCGAATCTGAACATGTAAGACAAATCGCTTCCAACTATGTCAACCCTTGGGTGCTCAAGAGACCGCGCTCGAACCCATTTTTATATTTTTTAGCTCACGCGACTTACAATTAACAATGACAGCGGTCAGGTTGCGTACAAAAAAGCTACCACTGAATACGAAACACATTTCCCGCTTTTTTTTCCTAATTTTATACGGGGACAGCGTTGAACAGTTTTATTGCATTTAGTATTTTGTTCATATCTATATTTTATGAGCCCGCGGCGAAGAGGTTAGCGGCAAAACATCGGTTTCCTTTGTGTTTCTTGCGTGTGATCCCGTTTGACAAAAGTGCTAACATTTACATCCATAAAATATTTTGACTTCTCTATTACGGACTTAGGCATTTGGACAAGTTCCATTCAGTTTTTTGAAGTATAATTTAAAAAAAGTTAAACTTGGTCCTGTCCATAAAAAATGAGACGTTAGAGCACATTCCTTAGGCCGTGTTTCAACCCCTTCCAGGTGGTTTAATTATCAGTTGTCTAACGTTAATCAAAAACGTGTTATTAAAAACTATTAGGATCTTCGGACTGCGTCATTGTAGTAATCTGCTTTGCTTAATTCTGGCTTGTCATTCCCAGAGTTCTAATTTTGTTAAGAGTATGATTAGTGGATACTTCGTACGTTGAATTAATTTTATAATTGTATATAATAATTTTAAAATTATTGTAGTTATGTATTTTTAAATTGAATTTAATTGTAATGTATAACTAACTTTTTGTACAAGCTCTTCTATGCAGTATTTAAGCATGTAATGTTAAAAAAATCTAGGTTTTAGTTATCCATAGAAATCGTCCATGGAATAACTCGTAAAGGTATCGTTGTTTTTTCAATTCCAACAAAAGAGCAAAGTTATTTTTCATTCGTATCAGTATTTTCATTTCACAACTGCCAAATAACGATAGCATCGATGCGTGGACGGCTGTCAAAAGTTATATTTATTTTCTTTAGAAATTCATAGAATCCGTGCGAATTGAGTATCGAGATGTTTGCGGTGCCGCATTATGTGCGCGCACAATGCACAACCCTTTGGCGACACAATGCGCGTCACTAATCTAGATCATGTGCGCTATTGTGCGCGCACTGTCGGCCGCGCACCCGCGCCCGCGCTCCGAGCCCGGCCTGCGCGGGATATCTCACTCGATCTCGATTTATAAGAAATTACTGCGCCCCAGGGGCCAGGTAGATGGTCCCACGGATGCTATACGCACAATGCAAAAACTCTGCACTCCAAAAATTTCACAAACAGGAAATGGAAAATATTATTTCTGCGCTTCCTATTGTAGCGTTTTTGAAATGTTACTTTTTTTTAACTGCTTCCGAATTTTGATACTTTCTCCGTTTACAAATGATGGGTCGTCAGTAGCTTTTAAAGCGAAGCTTGATTATTAGGCTCCCGCGCAGTCATCAACACGTACGCAACAATTTCATCAACGATTATGTAAAATATTGGTAGTAGTTGTTTGTGTTCAACTGCTTATTACTTTTTATCCTCAGGCTCGGACTAACGGTGTAATAATTTTAAGGCAAAAAAACATATGGAGTCGTTCTTAAAGCATGCTTTAAAAAAAAACTTGTACCAAACGTTTTTATATTCATAATCATTATTTAGATAATATTAGACATTAAAATCTACTTTCTTAACAACCAACGAGCCTTTATACGTTTTACTGCCTGGAGTAAAAGCTTTTAAAAATGTGAGAATTGTTCAAACAATTATTTTTCGCAAAATGTTTCCCATTTTAGTGTAATATTGTTGTAACATATTTATATTCCTTTTTTCAGCTTGTGTTTATTTTAAGACTTGTTCTAGTGCATATTATCTGTGTCAATGGAATAAAAATATAATGTATGACTATGACAAATAAATTGCACCACGGAGTCTAAAAGTCCACGTTAATTAGCGCGGCTCGATGCATTCCTTGTTCCTATTTACAGGTCGACATGTGCCCAAAGGACATTTGAGTGTCATCCCGGTCCAAACATAATTGGCGGCAATAATTTTATATCGTTCCCGTAATTACTGAATTTAATAACAGTAAATTGTAATAAATTTAAAAGTACGTATGCGTATGGATATTTCATGGTACAATATTTGTGAAGCTGTGTATCACTAAAGTAAATTGAAAATACCTATGTGTAGATATTACGAATTTATTATCTTAAAATTCGATTATGAAAACCTTCGGAACACGTGCTAAGATGTCGTTTGAATGCTTACTCTATTCCATTTTCAAGTTTTTTCTTAAATTACACCTGGAAGCTCAAAGTACAGAAAAGTTTGTACCTATACACAAACTTATGTGATAAGCGGTAATCTAAACACGATCTTATTTAGATGGGATTTCGTCTTTGTATTCATTCAATCCTTTAGAAAGAAGGGGCATGTCTTGAGGTGTGAATCTGAATGTTGTTATCGTTGTCGTTCTTTATCAAGATTTGATTGACTAAAAAACTGTATAAACATCAGTTAGGTGAAACACTTTAGTAGGTAATCGTAAATTTAAAGACATAAACAAGCGTCACTGCGCTACACAATCCATGATGTTTTGCCGGTTGAAAGCAATCAAAGCAGATGAGTTGTATGCAACGCCAATTTTGTTCTCTTCACACACTAACACTTTGTCGAGTTCTGAAGACCTAGACGACAACAGTCATAACCTAAAAAGGTAAATAAAGCTATTAAAATTTGATTAAGCTGCTCTCATCTTCACTCGAAGTTCCAAATCCAATCGGAAAAATCTACCTCGTCCTGTCTAATATTATTTTCTTATTCCTTTATCAAGCGTTGTTAAACTAATTGGCCAAAAAACATTTGTGGAAAACAATGGCACCGTCGTCTTTTTGTAAATTATTGATACAATGTTAGCCTAAGATTAAAGATACAGTTATATGGAGGCCATTCGATGTATCTAGCGGTTGGGGCATCATAGGTCAGTTGAGGTGTGATCAGGCTGATGTTTATCTATCGATGTAAGACAAATCGGTTCCGAGTATACCAGTGTCACTGAACATCGAATGGTGTTTCGTTTTTAATTGATTTATTTCCAAAATACAAATGTTAATTGGCTACAAGGCTTCTGATAGGGTTGAGAAAATTAAGATCCCTCTTGATTGTATAAAAATAACACTCAGGTAGGTACCCAAGCTACTTCGATTTTTCTAACTTTTATTGTAATGTTCCCAGCTCTGAATTACAAAATTCAAGTAAATCATGTGTTAATGACGTTAAAATGTTTACTTGATTAACATAATTAGGTTGTTATAAGTGCAGAGTTCTAATAAATTTGCATTAAGGATCGAATTCAAAATTTTATGATCGTTTAAAAGTAGCGACATAAAATTGATAGCGAAAGACCAGTGAAAATATGAAATTGCTTCGCTTACATACAAATTTAATTAAGCTTTTATACATTTGGATTTTTATTGTTATGCAATATATTTAAATGTGTATATTCCACGAACGATGCCAATATTATCTACACACATAAAGTGTAACCAGTTTTTCTTTATGGGTATTAAAAAAGTGCACCTTAGTCGATTTTGTCCTAATTAGATAAACAGATAATGTACAGATCCACTACAGGTCATTTTTGCACAACATAAACTAAAAATACATTCCACGTTTTCCTTGTTTTACTCATATATACCATATACATATTTGAACTACACTACGACTTACTATAATTAGGAATTACTGCCAAATACCTACGTGTAGTTTTGAAATGAATCTCAATGTAAATTGGATCTTTGAAACAACATTGCCCGTAATATCTTCTTCTTCTTCTTCAGCCTGTGATCACCCATTGTTGGGTATAGGCCTTTTCATGAGCACGCCAAGTAGTGCGGTAATATATTATACTGTTATATCATGTTTTATATTATTTATGAGTGTCATTTCTAAAGAATTGCAATTATAAATACATAGAATAAAATAAATAATAGTCTTGTATTGCTTTTTTTTCAATAAAATTAAACAAAGGCTATCTTTATTACCCAAAATATATTAAAACATACTAAAGCACGGCGCTACGGCAGAAGCTTTCGAGCGTAATATTATAAACAAAAATGTTGTTTATGTAGTGGCTTCAAGACAATCAAAATTTTCATTAAAGCACAGTTTCACCGCGCAATTTCTCAGTGTTTCTCAGACGCGCATATTGCACAGTATAAATCTGTGTAGCCTAGGGGGTGGACGCTTCCTTTTTACTTTACCTTTGTTACGCCTGCCAGGAATTTATTTCTTATTCGCGCGTTGAGTTGGGCTTCCTGGGCGGTTGTCGATAGCCGGCGGCTGTGTACGACATACGGTGGAAAGCGTCGGAAAGCGAAATGTGAAGTATCTTTTAAAGAGGTCTGAGAAAAAAAAAGTATAAAGTACCGACGTAGGTAATAAGTCTTTATCTGCAGTCTATATGTGCAGAGGACTCGAGCTGCTGTTCCCACGCTGGCCGGCGGAAGGTTGATTTGCTTCGCGGTTTTTCCTCCATTAAAAAAGACCGTGATAAATTTTAAACGAAATTTTACAAGAATCTTTTGCTTGAGATGCCAATAGGTAAAGTCATTAGGGTCTTTGTTATCATTTGACATTATTTTTGAATTTGAGTGACGTAGTTTATCTTCGTGGCTTAATTTACGTAGCAGAATTCCCTAACTCGTGGGAATTTTGCAAAATTATTCGTCCGCTTTATTTGTTTCCATTCTAAAATGAGCCTTTATGCTAATTACTAGCTTTTTTAAGTCCAACTTAGCCAACCCTTTAGTTTATTTTATTATCCGGATAGCCTTTTATTATCCAGACTATTGAAACCCCCTGGCCTGCGTCTGTGGTCTCTGGGCGCTACAGTCTGGCCGTTTTCAAATCAAGGGTCTATGAGCATTTGCTAGCCAAGAGTACTCTATCTTAAATCACAATATTCACAAATTTTCCATCAGGCTCTCTGGTGGTCAAAAACGATTCGTTGAAGGACAATTAGTAAGTACGTTTTTTAATATTAAGTTGTATTTACACTTAATTTGTATACAATCAAAAACAATAAATATAAAGTATATGTAACGGCTGAATCAACAAAATATATTATGAACCTATTTTTGAAGATATTTTAAGATGATTTTATATTGTTTTTGTTGATTACCAGAAAGCCTGATGGAAAATTCGTGAAAATTGTGATTTAAGATAGAGTACGCTTGGCTGGCAAATGCTCATTACTTAGACCCTTGATTTGAATATGGCCCGACTGTAGCGCCTAGAGACCACAGACGCAGGCCAGGGGGTTTTACATATTTTGTTTGTAGTGCGTTCTTGTCGTCCGTGTGTTAAGACCGACTTACTGTTGGCACATCAAGGAGCCTTTTGATAATGTTCGAGTTGTTGTGGATTTCCCACTTGTGAACTTGAAGGTTTTACAATTACTATACAAATATGAACATATGAATCACAATATTCACATTTAATTAGAACGGTTTGACTTTGGTATGTGGTAAGTGCCAGTTAACGTTATTTTAGGTAAGGTTTAAGGCTAGACTGCCCGGACCTGACCTTAGAAAAAGTGTGATATTTAATCAGATTTTTCTGAAAATCACAATGCACGTTTATGATATTCACGGTTTCCAGTAGTGGTTCAGGCTCTACCTTTTATTTAAATAAAATTGTTTGTGTGACTACAGTTTATATTTTGAAACGAGTATTTTCCCAAAACTTTCTCCTAACAATAACAATCTCAAAAAAAAAACACTTTTATTTCATTCATAGGTACATTGCGGCGATTCGTTTTATATTGGTTTTATAAATAGACTGCTAACTCAGGCAGTTAGTTTATCGCTGGTCAGTTTACTGTAAAAAAGGTAGGTTATTTCGATTATTTCTACTAGAGATTTAAGCGGATATAAGACACGACCCGTGCATCTATTATTTTGCTCAAAAAAGCTGAAAATATCTAAATGTTAAATTTGAACCTAAAAGGCTTTGCAACGTCAAAGTACAACTTACACATCTGTTCCGCTCAAACATTTCAAATTCTAATTCCCTAATTAGATGCAAATCTCACATGAATACTAACCAGCGGTGTCTAATGGTTCGTCCAATAAATCACACAAGATCCCAGGATAGCGTTTCCCTCATAAAATATAGCAAAAAATCTAAACGAGGACTAAACAGTGGCCCTCCGCCACGTTGCCCGAGGCTTACCATTTTTGTCTTCATTTATTTTGAAAACTAGATAGAACTTTTCAAAAGTGTAAATATATCGCATTAGTTTTGAAATTGGTTACATGCTTCTGAGTTGTGATTGATAGGAGTATTTCGTGTCGGTCATTGATTGTTTAAATTAGTTTGCTTTTATAATTGGTAGATATGACTTAGGGTGAAAATAGAAACAATATTAATCTCGTTATGAAGTTTTTGAACTGCCCGCTGGCTTGACGAATGAGATATCCTTTACTTCAGTTACTCGTGAGTCTCGACTGCAGCCGTTGTGATATGGCCAAAACTTGGTCATAAATTCAAACACATTATGTGAAGAAGTCCTCCCGGGGAGTTAGCATAATTATGAGCGTTAATTTCTATTTTTAAAGACATTTATAACCTTACTACAGTAACTCTTGAATATATAATCCTGTACTTTCCGACTAATTATCAATTGTGCTAAGGAATATGCCACGATGTGAATTTAGTTCAAAATCGCTTTAATAAGATTGGCCATTTTGGTAGTGCAAAACCGTTAATGTTATTATATTCAGACATAATTATTCGTTTAGCTGGTATAAATCTTACGATGATACGCCGTGATTTACTGCAAGCCTTATGGCGTTGCTGGACGGTTTCCCACGTCTGTAATTATCAGTAGTGAACCTTGGGGAATGACTGCGATGGCGTCGGAATTTAATTAAATTAATTAATGCGTATTTACATAATCTTGAATAATTTCAAGACGGTTCATGTGTTAAAAAAAAATGAGTCCAAACTTGAGCCTTTGATGTGCGATACCGCATCGTGTGCCGCTATTTATCTGTCTTTAAATTTCGTTTTAGTCACAATTTCATTTTTCTATATTGCAACGTCAAATAATAAAATAAAAAACTAAAATGCATGCATTACCCTTTAATATGCTAAACCATACCTCTACAGCGTGTGGTCCAAATTTTAACCAACTTTAGATACCCATTAATTATGGTACGGACCGATAGATTTTTTGCACGGCATAATATACAGTTCTATACACATCCCGAGGCAATATTTGATAAAGCCGGAGCTCTTATCAAGGGATGGAGGCCTTTTAGAATTGGCGCCACACAGATTAAGATATCTACCTTTAACATGTTAATTAAAGAATAACTTTTCTTCCTTATGAGTCTTATCAACCACTTAAATAAATGACGATTATATTTTATCACTTCTTTTACACTTCGGATGCGTCAAATTAAAAGCTTTCTTGATATCGGCGTAATAAGTTAATCAATATCGATATTGCCTTTATAGAAAAATTTTAAACCATGTGAATTAATAAATATGACCATCTTCTGATACCAAACAATAAAATAAAAAAAATTGCCACTTGGGTAAATAAGGAAGTAAGGTAAACAGCGCAGCTACAATAGGATAAATTCATAATTACGTTTGACCTAACGACATTCAGTATCGATGGAGAAAGTAACATACCTACGATTTTTTTGTTATATAGTTAGAATAATTAGAAGAAGAATAAGAATTTATTTGCAAAAAATGTCGCTTGCAATGTGTACCTGCAATTAATATTTGATTTAAAATTTTAAACTGAAACATGTTGAAGTTTTGATCACAATTGGTCTGTTCTTAAAATGTTGCTCAAAAGGATCTGTATCAGTAAGAATCACGATGTATATTAACTCGATTTCTAGTTTTCAATTGATGTATCTACAAAACAAAACTTCGAAACTCATAAAAAGCAAGAAAAATACCTCGTAAAAAGTTTTCGTATCTCAAAGCCAAAGCGACTTGAGTGCGACATCGGAAACTCATTAGATTTCGAACCGCAAAATGATAATAGCTCTGATACCAGAAAGCTCTCACGGCTATGGGGACAGGCTTGACAAAAACTACGTCTAGTCACTCCCAAAATAATGGAATCTTAGACAGCTTTGGAGTTTAGTTATCTTTACTATGTATATACGAGTATATGTACTATGATCCTTATTTGTTAAGGTTCAAATAATTGGTAACTGTTGAATTTTATGAATAAATAACTAGTGCGTAACTTTTAAATATCATCCTCAAAACATTTTACAGGTTGAGAACGACTTATAAATCAAAGTGTAATCCTTACAAACCCTCCTCTCCCAAGACATTTATGGTGAATTTCTCCAATTACATTTTTACTAGATAATAAATGACGCATTTCATTATATTACGCATATTTATACGTTTGCATCGAAATGTCTTCTTCTGACTTTGGTTGTGGAGATTTATGTCTGAATACAAAACTTTTATTGAGGGCTCCCTCGTTAACACCGATGTAAATGTCGTGGCATAAAATATCTTCGAAGCAGTGGCTAGTGTTGTTTGCTTTACGCCCGAGCCATTGTCATTCAAATATCTGACGTTAGATGATAATAAAGAAACTACAAATATTTTGATTGGAGAGCTTAACATTTCTACTTCGTAATAGCTACTAAAGCAGCCGTGCTTTAATTATTTTGAGACAACACATAGACTATTAAAGTCAAATCATAAATATGTTGGTCGCAGCGTTTTATTCTGCTAAACTACGCTTTTGCAAAGGAAGTAAAATTTTTAATTAAAATAGTACAAGAGTTACCAACTATTGCAGTTCAGTTTATTTATATTCATTAAGAAAGGACTCTGCATTCTAAATTGGCCACGGTGATAAAATTTTATCAATAAAGCGTGTTGAGTAGAAACTACTCCATTATGTAAAAATAACTCTTTAGTTTAGTCACCTGGTGCATCGCGTGTCCTCGAAGCTTTTCAATTGTGCAAATATGGATGAATGGGGACATACGTTTCGGGTTGCACAAAAGGAAAGAGTGAGTTAGTTTTTGCACAATATTTGGCGGCGCTTCTGTCAAGTTGACCGTGCAGCCACGTGGAAATTTCACCCGTTGATGCGCAGCTTTCGCTGGCATGTGGGGATAGCACGAGGGTAGTCACATGCCGATTCATTTGTCATATTTGTATGAATGCATCGATTAGAAAGGTAGTAAAGGTGTGCATTTTTTTTTGGTTTAGATAGGTTAGCAGAGCAACAGTAGAGCTGTTTCATTTGCCATTGCATGAGAGGCACGGTTTTAGCTTCTAAATAAGTGTCATTATTTATTTCAAGTACATAAGTCTATTTTTATTTGAGTTAAAGTTGTACGCGAGAATAACGAGCCGATTGTATCAATTTCAAGTATTTTGATTGACTTATGTTCATACAAAAAATGAGAATGCTTTTTATGAACAAACATTTTAAAATTTTAACAACATGTTCAAGTGAAATATGAACTTTAATTGTCTCGTGCTACTTTCGGCAATAAACGCGATTCCTGAGACCGGATGCCCAAAAAAATATACGTGCGATGTACAGTCTACAGCGTAAACCGCGACATATTAAATACATTCTAACGGGATATAAAAGTATCCTTTGTGTTTGTCTGGGTTCTACGAGTAAACTATCTGTCAGATTCATAACTAATTAGGCAAAATTATTTTTCGCTATGTCAGTCAATCATAACTTACTGCATAACCACATGGGGTGGTGCGGGTAAAACACAGTTACTAGCTATCGAGAGAGCGCAGAGAGCTATTCTTAAGGTGTCTGCCTATCACCCTTTCCTTTTTCCTACTAACCTGCTTTATAAGTCGGGTAAAGTATTAACAGTTGGACTATTATTTATAATTAGTATAGTACTTAAACAGCACGCAGCCCTACCCTATACCACTGAACTAATAGATAAGAGACGAAAGGACATAGTTTGCTATCAGAAAATAAGACCTTAACTTCGTTTTAGCGTGAAAAGTCTTTTAACAAATCGGTATTAATGTACACGTTAATATAGAATTCATACTCACAAACTTGCGCATTTATTATTATTATACATAAATTTGTAGGATTAATCTATAAGTAATCTAGTGTCTTGCATGTGCGTGTAAGACCTAGTATCTGTATAAGGCCGTTAGTGACACCAGCGTTTGTGCAGCTATTCTCCGAATTGGTGTATTATTACCATTTGAGTGTAGTCTCAAAAAATCGACCGTATTAAATTGTGTGCGCAAATCAATGGATAACCTATAAATGTACTAAGAATTTACTAAAAACTACAAAAAATAAACAATATTGATTATAGCACCATCAAACGGGACTTTTACAATGAGCTAACGCGAGCATCCATCTTAGGTACTTATTTAGTCAGTATATCAAAAGTACCAAAGGTAATCGTGTTCCAAAATCGAACAATGACTCCTGTCTAGGCTTTGACAATTTCGCTACTGACTGTAGCTTTGTCAGATTGTAGGTACGGCTTGTGCCACTAGCGGCATCTGAAGCCAGGACACCTTGCCGTCACATCTGCTCGAGCATAACCGAGCACCGCGAGACCGCGACGACGCTGATGCTAATCACTACCTGTTGACGCTCATTTATCTCGCTTGATGAACATTTCGTTGCGATTTGGCTAAAGGTAACGGGAAAAGGAGATAACTTATTTCCTTTAAAGGGACACAGACTGACTTCAAATTTAATTCGAATAAATTGGAATTACTGAAGCGTTTTTGAATTACTGCGTAACGATGCCGTAGTCAGGAGCACACACCCGCTAAACATGATGAAATGATGAATTAAAACAATAATATCAAAAGTAAAATTTTCCATTGCGACGCTTAAATTTTGACACCTACTTAACTTAATTCTAACTCAGCGCGTAACTTATTAAAGTTGCAAACCGACCACCGTGAAACCTCCTGATTCCCAGTAGAATGAAAGAATCAATTTCACGGTACAAAACACTGTTTACTATAATGCTGTGAATGACATGTTTTGTAAACAACCATAGATTTAACAGCGACCGAATGCGAACAATTTGTCTGTTCAAGCCAAAGTTGAGATCTTATCAGGCTATTGTGGTCGAGTTTGGATGCAGATTGGCACATATCGGACAACAATGTAGATTGATATCTCTTTTAACGTGCTACTTTCTTCCTTTTAGAACACTTGGGATAACATTGGCTGCTGTTGCTATTTTAATGGCATTTAATATCCTATGCTCTTAATTTTAATTGTAATTTGCCATTTCCATTTCCGAATTTTTAACACAAACGTCAATTAAATAAGTACAATTAAAAAAGTAGATTCAGCCGTCACTATTACAGTAGGTACCTTCCTACGAGACATGGATTTTAAGCGATTAGTAGGTAAGTGATAGGACAGTCGTGCATAATTATCTATCTGGTAATTATATTAATTAACAATAATTACTAGTTTATCTACTAACGGTACAAATATAATTGAATGCACCTTCTCCAACATAAAATTTGCACGTAGGAGTAAAATGCCTAGTGATGTATTTGGTTGGCTATTCGTTACATATAGTATTCGTTTACAACTTGTGTTTTCAATGAAACTGATGCTTACGAAACACAGACGGTAAAAGTTCGATCTAGAGATTGCAATTCGGCATAATAATAAAATGTAGAAAATCACGGGCCGACCGCTGTCATAAAAGATATTTATTTTCTTTAGAAATTCATGGAATCCGTGCGAGTATCGAGATGTTTGCGGTGCCGCATTATGTGCGCGCACAATGCACAACCCTTTGGCGACACAATGCGCGTCACTAATCTAGATCATGCATTATTCCTTGTCATCGTCGCAGTTTTGAACGTCTCATTCGATGACAATTTCAAAGTGTTTCAAAGTCAGCTTATATTATGTCCGTATAAACAGGAAAGTGTTTTCAATGATTCACGGTTAAGTTCATTATCCCATCTATAATATTTCGAATACATAGGAAAGTTCAACGCTCTGTGTTTTTGGTTCGAAAAACTTATCGTCTTGTTTATATAATAGTAAAATATTCCTTTCTAACAGAAAAGTGTCAAGAAAGAATATCGAAAATATTGACAAATTTACTAATTGGACCGATACCTAACCGGCAATAAAGCTTCAAAGAAAAATAATCGGGAACCCCATTGCCTCATTACCAGCGCTAAATAAATACTGGAGAATAACGATAGAACACTCAACCAGAGGATTATCTTGTCTCCTACCAAAGTGAGATACCCCTCTCAAGCCGTTTGACTGCCGGCTACCACAGCTTCGATCAATGCTTACCATCAATTTAGGAGCACCTATTCAAAATGTTTTTATTTTTATTACGGCTGCGCTCACTTTTTAACGATTAATTTTAAATTACAACAATGAGTGTTCACTTTCATCGATATAAATCAATTACAAATCGGGTAACAGTGCGCTTCCTAGGTGCATCGGCAATGTCGGCAGTCGTTATCCTAAACATGCTTATTTATAATCGTAGCGCTTTGCCCGCGGCTGCGGCGTCCGATCCTTTGACTGGGCCCATACATCACGGCTCCTAAGTAGACAGTATATCAACCGATATTCAGAGTAATTAGCCCTTTGGCGACGGACCTCCTGGATTTATTGTGGTAGGGCGTTAATGCGGCCGACAGCCGTATTGCCGGCCTTTGTTCTCTGTGCCCCGAAATATTCAATTGGATTATTACCGACTATTAACCGGAGTCTTCGATGAGGCTGCAGTTCAGTGAGGTGAGGTTTTGTTCTTCATTTTGTTATCCGATCGCGCGCCATTACTTTTTCACACCGCTGAAGTTAAATAGATAGATGCGGGGCTGCGCGGTGTTTCCGAATGGAAACAAATGAATTATATTATGAATATTTCATTTTTTTAAATGGTCGGATAGAAGCGTCATCCAGCTATACAATTATACAGTCGCATTATCTAAATTATACTACTTTGTAATGTAAAACAGCAGATAATTTAATTAATGCTAAAGCCTACTTTTTCAAATAATCAAAACCAAAATGCAAATACGACTCTATCTACGAATTACAATGATGTTCAAAAATTTCAATACCAAAGAATAGGACGCACCATTTTTTAGGAAATTCAATCAATGGCGTGCGTATCTCGGGGACATCCTGCATTTTCGGTTTCGTAAAAGCTGCTTTTAGGAAACTTATCGGGTTAATGATGTTTTACGATGTATCTATATCTCCACTTCGTGTTATCGCTCGTTGTCGCCTACAGTAGCAAACGCGTCTGGCTCCTGTCTTTACTCAAGCCTTTATCTATCAATTATGATGCAGGAAAATATACCTTACCATAGACTGCGATAAGGTTCACATTGGCACCGTAAATAAGTTTAGTGGTTAGTTGTGGTATCATCTTTCCGCCGGTCTCTTTGTCGCCTCTCGTATCTTCATCAATACTTAATTAATTGAGTGATTGCGGCAGCAGACTGTGAAAGGTAAACTTTTTGTGCAATATTCAAACTCTTTTGTTAGAGGTTTATCGGCACATAAATTCTAATTCGGTAAATGGTTGATGATGTCTATAAAATTGCCGCTAATAGAAAAAGTAGGTAAAAGCCACAAATATTTCTAGGCTTTGATAACTTAATCTGTAGCAAATTGCTTCCAGTGAAAAACAAAAAGTACTTGCGTAACTAATAAGCAACACACCGAACCAAATATGTTATTTCGTTAGTGATTAAAGTGAAAAAATTAACCTGCTGATGTTTCGATCGTTTTGTAAAGCAAACAGTCGTTTAATATTATTATGATTGTAAGTTGTCCAAACATGTTACGTGTATGGGAAGTGCGACCAGAAAAAACGTGAAAACAAACAGACAAAGGGAGACCGATGTTAGAGAACTTAATTTAACACTTGAATCAAAAACTCGGCCCGTATTGTGTTTCTGTGGTGCTAACCAATTCTCCTTTGTTGCGACCCCGCCCACGCTTATTATCAGATACTAGCGTGGCATGTCATTTTTTATCAAAACAATAACCTTTTTATAGAAATAGTCGGGTAACACGCTCGCTCTCACACGAAAACATAAATAATAGGGAAATTTGTCAGAAGCTCTAACAATCGAATCAAACGTAATTTACGTTGACGTATTAATCTTTTCTGTTCTTTTCTTTGGAGGTTTTAAATGCCAAACATAAACAGAATTGGAAGAGGGTAAATTAATTGAAATAATAATCATGCAAGTAATTTTATTTTATTTTTTGTCTTGTAGTAGTTCATTAATTATTAAGGTAGGTAATTGTAGTTTTTATTGATTTTTAAATAATTATAAATCCCTGCTAATATTATAAATGTGAAAGTAACTCTAACTGTCTGTCTGTCTGTTACGCTTTCACGTCTATAAACACTAAATCGATTTTAATGAAATTTGGTATAGACATAGTATGAATCCCAGGGAAGGACATAAGATAGTTTTTATCCCAGAAAATCGCACAGTTCCCACGGGATAGGGATAAGCGAATTCTGCGTAGACGGAGTCGCGGGTAACAGCGTGTGTTATAGAAGTAAGTTAAGTCGTACCTATCTTTGAGCCTTAGAAGATTATAAAGCAATCATCTGCGTAGTAATGGCAGTGAAGCAGGAGTCTAGATGGATCCTTATTAACATTAAACGTAATTAAACCATTATCTTAAAATGATATTACCAGGCTGAGTTGCCATTGGCGAGCGAAACTGAAATTAAGTTGATGTACACAATTACTCTCAAAATTATACCGCATGGCAGTCACTGCAGACAAATTAAAATAAAACCATAATCGTATAGTTTAGCCCCTAAAAATAAAACTATCATAAAGTAACATTTACCCACTGATTAAATGCTATAAACGTTTGCACGTTATTTCAGGAAACTTATTAAAATTAATATACCATTACGTCTACTGCGCAAATGAGATATTCAAGGATATAATAAGAACTTTACTAATTGCGAAAAGTTAATTTACTTATTTTAAGTCATAAAATTATGACTATGTAAAAAGAAAAAATACTTGAGTACCTACTTAAAAGTTATATAGAAAACGACACAATACATCTTCCATCCTTTCTGCCGCAGAATCGTTATTAACTAGTCGAATATCTTAATAAAAACCGAAATTACAGTTATTCGTTGTGTCCACGTTGCGATTAATAAAAAAATAATGTCAGTTTATCCACCCACATTGGTTATAAATTAATAGAATCTGCCCTCATCCTCGTGTCGTATAATAATGGTTGATTTGGTTCGTGTGAGGTATTTTTTTATTATTTTTAGGAAACGTTTCCTCGCGATCCCATCTGGGTTGATCTCACCCCGTTGTTCGCATCGCGGAGGCAGCCTGACTATTAATGATTCGAAACATTCTAAGGCAACTCTCCTATTTAGTAGATACGCGCTTTGTATGACAATTATCACCAAAATAAATGGGTAAATTTCAATATGACACTACCGTGAGACTCACACATAATTACAACACACCGGATAACTCACGTATAAAAGCCGAAGTATTGCTCCAACAATTGTTCGCAAAAAAATTCGCAAATTGTTTGTTGTTTGTTTGTTATGGCAATTGTTGTTGTTGTTAATATTGTTGCTTTTTTGTTGTTGCAATACTTCGGCTTTTATACGTGAGTTATCCGGTGTGTTGTAATTAAATGGGTAAATGCTCAAAATTGGACAGGAAATTGTCAGTAACACTAAAGAATTCTTTGATACTGTAATTTCTAAGTCATGTAAGAAAAATTATAAAAAAACGCGTGGTTAATGAGCTTAATTCTTTTTATTGTTACTCGACACACTTGTTTGTTGATCAAACTGAATATTTTTGGCTTTGTGAAAAATCAAAATGGTAATAATAATTAATTCTATTGCCTCGTAAATTTTCCCAGTAAAATAATGGTTTAATAAAAATTATTACTTGTCAAGTCTAGTAAGTACATCGGAATGCGAGCCAATTATGCTTCGTACCCTGCTACGCAGTTACTTTGTTCCAGATACTACGATCCATATACACCACTTCCACTTCATCTACATTCATTAATCTCTTCATACATGCTTGTCGGTTTAGGGTACTCTTGATCTGACTTATTGTCACAACGTCCCCAGTTTGGTCACGGAACGACCGTTTATTCCTTCCCCTCCCAACGCACGCATTCACACTCGCCATTACGCACAAAAATTAAATTATAAAATTAGAAAATCAAATATTTTATTGAATCAGGCGTTACTTTGCGGAGGTCCATTTCAATGAACACAAAATATTTACCTTGCTACTCCGCTACTTACGTGCAAGATAACCAAGCTTGTGCGAAATATGTACGTTTTGCATGCAAGCCCTCCCACCACTACTACCACACAAAACGCACACAAATCCCACAAACTTAATTAATCCTAACACCACACAAACACTGACGCGCGTTTCGATCCCTCTACGGGATCATTCTCAAAGTTAGAGCACAACCGATGCACATGCGAACCAACGTCGTACTAATTTGTAAAACTATAAATAAACTAAATGTACCCACATTCGTATATTATCAAACTACCCTCTTATTTATAATTTTAATTAGCCATCAACAACTACCTTCATAAATTTTTCCGACTACAACAAAAACAAAGAGGGTTATGTATTTAACAAAACAATTTTACTATTCATCAAAATGGACACGCAACAAAGGTGACGACACCAAGTTCACCTGTTCGTTAATTATTGAAGCACTATTGTTGTACCTAATTATTTCCAACTGCTCTAAAACATCCAACCGTAAACCCTTTTCACAAAAATGTAAAACATCAAATGCTGCTGAATCTGACAATGAATGATTTGATTCTAATAAGTGTTTTGCAAAATTTGATCTATCTGGATGATTAAGCCTAAACGAGGCAACATGTTCCTTAAATCTTGTACTAAAACTACGACCCGTTTGCCCCACATACACACTATTGCAATCACTACATGTTAGCTTGTAGACCCCAGATCTACTTCCTTTATCTACCCTCTCTTTGTTATTACATAGCCTCGCACGCAAAGAATTATTTGTCTTAAAGGCAACATTAATGTTTTTTGACTTCATAACACTATAGATCTTATCTGACAAATAACCTACATAAGTAATACTAGATCTGTAATTGTCAGTAATCTGCGTAGGTTCTGTGGCGTAAAGCAAGCTATCCGCTATCCGCTTCCGCTTCTTTCTAACTAAACCGTTAACCATTGCTACACTGTAACCATTTGAAACTGCAATTTGATAAATAGTACTTAATTCCGAACTGTAATGTTCTTCAGAAAGAGGAACTGTTAATAATCTATGTACATAGCAATGGAAAGCAGCCAATTTATGCTGCCAAGGGTGAGTGGAAGCAGCCGGGATCACAGCATCTGTCTGCGTAGGCTTACGGTAAATTTGAAAAATATGCTTGTTATCTACTCTAGTTATTGTCAAATCCAAAAAATTTAATGAATTGTTCTCCTCTAATTCTCTCTTGAACTTTATCCTTGGATGCTTACCATTCAAGCCATTAACAAATGAATCGAGCTGTCTCATACTTCCCTTCCAGCAAATAATCAAATCATCAACATACCTATAATAATAAATAATATTATTATTACCAACAATGTACCGAGTTTCAAAATTATCCATAAAAATATCTGCCATTAGTGGACTAAGAGGAGAACCCATTGCCAATCCATCATTCTGTAACATTCTGTATCATTCTGTGTGGGGGAGGTAGTAGAATTAATAGATTTAATAACTGTTTGCATGAAACAGAACTACTTTAGATTTGATGGGCAGTTTTATTTACAGACTACTTTGTTCCACTTGCTACGATCTACGATCCTGCATACCTCTTTCGCTTCGTCCACATTCACAAAAAAAAATAAAAAAATATGCTGCTTGTTTTTCTTACCTAACTATTTTTGGCCAAAGTGATCCAATTCTATTTATCTATTATGACGAAGTTTCCTATCCAGTGTGTGTTGAATTTCTCTTCTCACACGTAAAAAAGGAATAGGATCGACTAACTGAAAAAATATAAGTAGGTACTCACAATTAGTTTAATTAAATACATACACCTAGAAACTTAAATACCAACTAAGTAACAACTGATTTGTTTTTTTTCTTTTATTCCTAGTATAAATAAAATTTTATTTAGCTCTTGTGCAACCTAGCCTTTTTTAAAGGTGCTTATGGCAACATTCCTACAAAGATGTAAAAAAACTACTCGTATCGATTACTTACCTACTAAGTATATGCACAAAGTTGTCATCGAGCCGCGTGAAAATATTTTATTGCCGATTCAAATACGCGCAGAACCAAACCTGAGTAAGTTACCACACTCAGACCTAATTTTTCTTCTCTCACAGACACTTTCCAGATTTTTCCAGTTTTAAATCTTGTGTAAACTTGTGAATATATTTTTGTTTCAGATCGTAACACGATGCCACTGTTCCAGCAACCACCCGCATCTGTTTTTCTTTGTAAGTGTTTGTAGTGTGTTTTGAAGTTGTATTGTTCTTTGGCATTGTACAGATAAGACACCCTAGGAATAGTAATTAGGAAGTCTAAATACTTGCCGCAAGCATAGGCAAGCCTATTCAACATTTCAAGTAATACCGTCATTAATTTAAATAATAATGATCTGTCAAAGAAACTGAGTCGCGTAGCTTTGTAGAACATTTTGGCAGCAAACATCATACTGACTATAATGGTAGAGTGCATGAAAACATGAAATTTACAGCTGAAATGTTGACAACTGGTCAATCATTGTGAAATATTTCGCCCTTCGCTATTCAGTTTCTTCTAAGTACAGTCATAAAAACAGCATAATTCATGTATGCACGTATTGCACGTTTTCACAATCAATGTTGCCGTATTTGTATAATAAATAAATACGAGAAAATATAATCTATTGTGTTATAAAAAGTCAACCACTTCAAATAAATATTTTATTTCTAATCTTATTCTAATATTTACAATTTTGTCAGTTTCGGTGAGCATTCTTCATAAAGCATCGCCAGTTCGCAACTATGACATGAAATTTTATTTTATCATTGGATACGCGACTATTCTTAATGCTAAACTAAGTGTAGTTGATAAGGCTTAATTACTTAAGGCACTTGTCTTTGACTAGAGATCCAAAAAGTCTTTTTGTTCACTTAAATGCACAAATAATGCACATACGTTTCGGAGGGATTCGTCCTCGCGTCAGTTCTCGCGACTGATTGACCTGTGAACAAAGAAATACGACATTAAGTATATTAGTTAAAAAAAAACATTCGTAAGATGGGCGTGTATTTTACTAACTATTAAAATTCTATTAAACAAGATCAATAATCTCCTGATGGTTAACATTAAGTTGCATTAAGTTTACAAAGTTACTTATACGGGGATATATTTTTAGCACACTTTCAAACTGCACGACATAAACAAAGATCAAAGTACCTAACAGGTGACACTTACCTATTTGTTATTTTTGCTGCCACCACGAAATGACGTCCAATAGTTCGTCTTCATCCATAGGTCCTAATTGTTGTTGCGTTGCCACCTCGTACCTGTCCACCGTTGAATAGGCTGAAGACACGCCCGAGGAGCACTCTGAAGGTGCCGGGGAATCCGCTTTCTCTGAACAAGGAGAGCTACTGCCATAGAAAAACCCGTCGTCCATTTCCATTGAAGTCATCGGCTGTGCACTACCATTAGGAATATTTTCTCTATTTTCCTGATCACGCGTTATCCCCAACGCCGCATCACTCTCATCTAATAACTGCTGAAGATATCTAATGTACTCGACTACCATTCTTAAAGTGTCTACTTTGCTTAGTTTCTTTCCGGAACCGCGTCTAGCGCCACCGGAAAGCGCCGCTACTACGGAAGCTGGCAGGTGACGGCGGAGCGCATTAAATCCATCATTCACTTGCTTCACTCGGTTGCGTTCACGAGCGTTGCGGCGCGCGATCGACACGGCCTGAGGTCCGGTGTAAGGATTCGTTCTAAAATGCACTTTCTTCCTGTACTGCAAATTCGGTGGCGTATCATGCGTAACGTAATTTTTTTCAGGAGCAGGTGCGATCGGAATATTTCTCTTGTCCATCGTGTTCTTCGGTAAAGTGCCGGACGGGTAGCTTGACGAGACTACGACGTAGTTTGTTTGGCCCTGAGCGAGTTGTATTTCTTGGAGCATCGTAATTACGCGGTCGTTCGCGGCGGAGAGGCGTGCGCTCGGTCCGCGCGGCGGTCAAAAAAGCACTGAGCGATAAAGGTTGCGTGGGAGCTTTGGCCGGGCGCAAGCAAGCGGCGGGAACGGAGCTTCGCGTTTAAGTGAGCCGCCGGCGCGCGCGCACGAGTTATATCACCTGCGCCGGCTGCAAAAAATATAAATTTTAAAATTCTCTTCCCCTATTATTTTCGATCATCCCTTCCCTTGGTACGTGCGGGTCCGTACCTGGGGTAGTGAGGGAACCGCAGCTCGCTCGAGAGAGTATAAAGCGTGCCCGGTTTTTTCTGCGTTGACCACTGAATATTTACAATTGAAAATATTTTTTTTATCAAACATTGTACTCCGATTTACTTCACTAAAGTTCGGTTATCTTACGCGTGCTTCGGGAACAACTTTCAACATGAAACCTATTGACATTCCACCTTAGTAAGTTATGTCTGATAAAGCTTTTGATAGCATGTGCTACGCTTTCTCTAGCATTTCTTTAAGTGACGGATAACGCAATAAACCAGCACCACATTAATTCACATATCTCTAATACCGATATTAATAACGCTTATGTTATGAATGTCAGCGTAAATATTTTTGATTCATTAAAATATTTGGAGTTGCAGATGCGGCGTGTGAGTGAAGCCGCCGCGGTGACAGTGTTGGTCTCGGCCATCATCAATTAGGCCGCGGGCAAGCACGCTATGAATTACACTTCTTACCGATAGTTTGTTTTATTCGTCGGTCCTTTGATCAAAGCAACCGACTACTGTCAATCCGATTGCGTGAATCGAATAACTCTCGTTCGATTCGTTTAGCTTTACTAATTGAATCGAATCTGCTTCGAGTGGTATTTGTTTTCATTAGTTAACACTTAAGCGGTATTATGTTAGCGTCGAGGTATGGATGCCTTTATCTCAAATAACAACAGAACATAATGTCATTAGATATACTCACATTATTCTAATTTAATAGGTATCACGTTTTACATTTTGTTCTTCAAACAGTAGGTAGTGTCTAGTTTCTCTGTCGTACAAATCGAACGAATAAGATGTTTCAAAGAGATAAGATCGCACCTCAGGATACTAGATTTATGTCTATATAAGTCTATTATTTAAATATCGATCCCTCCTATGGAGCATACCGTTTTATTTTCCACGATGCATTTATTATTTAATTTGTTTGTCATTCAGATTTCTATTTTGTTAAAGCATTAAAATACGAAGTAAATGTTTCTCGTTTCTTGCAAACTTTATTGTTATTAGGCACATTCAACGTCTTATCTAGTCTAGTGGGATAGAGACCAAGAGGGAAACTTGATAATAAGTAAGCACTACCACCTGTAAAACACCCGCATTATCAGAGATTTGCAGATGCGTTGCCAGGGTTAGCCTTGGTTTTCTATCTTAGGATACCTCATGTGCTAGAAGTTTTTCCACCAGTTTTACCCTTGTAGGGGCCACTACCGAGTTTCAGTATGGCTCTTTTTTATGGTTGAAGTTTATAAGTTAAAGTTTATAGGTTGACCGGTATTTCTTTTTGGAACGTTTTCTGAAAATGAATCCTAGCTAGATCGATTTATCGCCTCCGAAACCAGCTGCGTACCAAATTTCATGAAAATCGTTGGAGCCGTTTCCGAGATCCAGATTATCACTACATAGTATAAAACAAAGTCACTTTCTCTGTCCCTATAGGTATCCCTTTGTCCCTATGTCCCTATGTATGCTTAAATCTTTACAACTACGCAACGGATTTTGATGCGGTTTTTTTTAATAGATAGAGTGAATCAAGAGGAAGGTTTATATGTATACATAATACATGCATAATATACCGTGTGAAGCCGGGGCGGGTCACTAGTATATTATATAAACAAGAATTGTTCGTTTAAAGTATTAATTAGTATTATTAAATTAGATAGATTAGATTAGATTAGATAAAGATAGATTTGATAAAGATTACAACTAGTACAGCGACGAGGCCATGGGTCTTTAACGTTTGCTTTTAAAGTAACGGAGTAATCGTTAAGATTTGTTTATTAGCGCAATATTGCTGTAGTCAACACTATAACGCATGTCAAAAGTAGGACGCGAGTTAGAGTGGAATTGACAACATTTCAAAAAAAAAGCATTTAAGTTTAAGTTTTTTTCGCGTTTAGACTACCCGTGTTTCTCGGTTTTCCTTCGTCGTTAATAATTTATTAAAGAAATGGTCATTAAAAAGACCGTATATACAAAGATAGGGATACTGATGTCGTGAACTTAGCATGATATAAAATTAAAAAAGTAACTTTCAAACAGAACTGTCATGTCATGTCACTTGCTTTGTTTATCAACCATTCATTGTCGTTCGTTCACGAATTTGTTATTTTGCGTTTGCTGCTTTGCAATACTGTGCATGCTTTGAGTTTATTTCTATATAATGACGACCGGAAGAAAGTATCACCAAGATCCTTTAATAATTTGTATCGTCCCAAGTTGCGGAAACACGGCGTTAATGGAAAAAAATAAGCACTATAAGCACATGTACACAAGATACACAACACAAGATAAATTCGTCGACTTTGGGCAGATTGCGGCTATCCGCTATCACTAATCAGTCAACCACTTTCATGTTATTAAAGCGTCTATCAAACCAATAATTAAATATTACGACATTTACGAGATTTTTTTTTTTTTTTTTTTTTTTTATGCGAATAGGAAGGCAAACGAGCAAGTGGGTCACCTGATGGTAAGCGATCACCACTGCCCATAGACACCCGCAACCCCGGAGGGATTGCAGATGCGTTGCCAACCTAGAGGACTTAGATGAAATGCCTCTAAATCATATTAAAAACGTGTCGTTAGAATCAAGTACCTAATCCGTCGGACTGATAAAAAATGAACATGACATTGACACCATGACAGTTCTATATTTTTTTAAATTCCTACGGTAATAAATGGACTAACGGCACTATGAGTATATCCCTAACATTCACAATCCAACTTTTTTTACTGTTTTTCCTGAATGTAAAAAAAACTACTGCATAAAAAAATCCAAAAATATTTTTACTGTAATGAGCAGTGTAAAATCTACAAACGGTATTTTCATTTTACTACCTTAGCAAATTTGAATTGTTGTCAATTGCTGTGCGGTATTGGACCGTAGAACCCTCCTCGCCAAAACAACAGCGCAAGCAGCGCTGATTTGAGGCAGGGTTAGGTAGTAATTTGATTTATATGAGCCGTATGGCATCATTTTAGCCAGTCATCTTTTGGGGCTACAACCCCGTGATTGCACCGGATATGACCTGCACGTAGGCGTCATAAACATTTTTCCCATCATGATATAGCTTCACACATGAGTAGCGTACGTTCCGTGACCAAACTGGGGACGTTTTGAAAAAAGATCCGGTCAAGAGTACCCGAAACCGACGAGCATGTATGGAAGAGATTGATAAATATAGATGAAGCGAAAGAGTTGTGCCAGGATCGTAGCAAGTGGAACAAAGTAGTCTCTGCCCCTGTGGGAAAGGGGCGTGACGGTATGACTGTATGCACCTACTTAGTATGTATGTATGTATGAGTAGCGAGAGCTGTCTATACTTTAAATCCGTGCATTTGTTTGTTATAAGCGCAAATATTGCTTCATCGTTATGCTATTACGTTGAACGATTAGGTAGGATTCCGTTAGGGTTGTGTGAAATATTGAGGGGCGTAGAATGTCCATAGTTGAACTTCGCTGTGTGCTGGAGTGAATCATATTAACAATTATGAATTACACGAGGTATTTTTAAGACATGGTTAAAGACCGATTTTTTACATTCATCGACGATAACTAACTTTATAGTTTAACAATGTAATGTGAATGTCTTACTACACTTATGTGGCTTATTTTATACTAGCTTCTTCCCGCGACTTTGTCTGCGTAGAATTAATTATTCATTATAAACCTTCGTCTTGAATCACTCTATGTATTAAAAAAATCACATCAAAATCCGTTGCATAGTTTTTAAGATTTAAGCATACATAGGGACAGAACAGTGGAAAGCGACTTTGTTTTATACTATGCAGTGACTTTGCAGTCCATGAGATACAAAAAACGCCAACAACTACTCTGTTGTATGAGAGCCCCCTTAATTATTATTATTATTATTATTTTGATTTTAGTATTTGCTGTTGTAGCCACAATAAAAATACATAATCTGTGCAAATTTCAACTGTCTAGCTATTACGGTTCTTGAGATCTAGCTCGGCGAGTGGTAGCCATGAAAAAGGGCTAAAATATCACGTTTTATGTATGGGAGCCCCCCTTTATTATTATTATTATTTGCCATCAGGCAAAATAAAATATATAAATATAAATAAAATATTATTATTTTGTTTTTAGTATTTGTTGTTATAGCGGCAATAGAAATACACAATCTGTGAAAATTTCAACTGTCTAGCTATTACGGTTCTTGAGATACAGCCTGGCGACAAACGGACGGACGGACGGACGGATAGCGAAGTCTTAGTAATAGGGTCCCGTTTTTACCCTTTGGGTACGGAACCCTAAGAACATTTAGGTACCTTGCTACTACGCTACCAAGCTCATTAACTAAAAGTCTACCTTTACAAAATATGGAAAGAAAGAAGAAAACAAACCATTTAAAATGTTCAACTTAAACCGGACTGAAACGACTTGGCCAGGCCAATGATACGAAATGAGTCAACAATAAAAACGATATAATATCATTATTTATCGACAAACAATAAGTACAAATTATTATAAAGTGACTTGTTAACGTCCATTTATACTATTAAGGGATTACCCAAAAAGAATAACACTAAACGATCGCATTGAGAGGACTCGCCACATTACAAATCATGCCACCCACGCGACGCGTGCGCAAGCTTTATTTGTGTCTATTGATGAAAGTGGTCTGGATCATTCATACATGAACTTACAAACAAGCTTGTTAAGACATTACAAGTTAAATTTGTCGAACTAATTCAGTTTAGTTGGAATTAGGTCTTCGCATCAATATAATAAAAATACATCGTGATTTGTTTTTAATAAAATGTCGAAATTTTTCTTAATAGTGGTATCATTTCAGCAAAACTTTATTTGACGTGAAAGTACCTACATAATTTAATATACATAAAAATAGGTAAAAGCTTATAAAAAGGTGAAGCTGTCAAACATGCCTATAAACTCACACCAATTTTAAACTTTCCTACATTTACATGTTATTGTTTTAATGTTTATAGGGTTGTCACCCTTTAGTTTCACAATGGACGTGGCAATTTGTCCCAACGTGTCGTTATTACTTTCATGATAAGTGACAGTTATGCACCCCCACCGAGCAATTAAGACAAAACAAATTATGTTACCCTAATATTATTTTTCAAGGTTATCAATCATCTGTTTTAAATGTCGCAAGTTCAGCTACAAATAATTGAACTTAATTGATTTGTGAAAAAAATAAAATTGAGCTCCGTTCTTGATTTACAGGACCCTAAGGAGTATATATATGTTTTACAGCCACAGCTTACCAGTAGTTATAAGTAATAAGAAGTAAAATTACAGCGAAGTAAAAACGTATACTATTTTAAGACACGCTCTGAGAAAAATGTTTACCTTCTTCAGCTTATACTTAGTTTAAGGTGGATTAGGAACTACACTTAAGCTTATCGTATGTAAATATTTGATATAGATATTGCGATCGCGTCTACGTCAGGCCATTATTTGAAACAATTACATCAAATAAAACAATTACGCTCAATAAATGAGAGATGCAAGCTCGTGGGATTGCAGGGGTGACGAATATGGGAACGGTGTCATCTGCCACGTCACGGTTGACCGGTGTGGGATCCACCAGGTAATTGCTCAAAAATGATTGTGTGTTTAATCAAAAACAAAAGTATAGCGCAACAAATGACTCTGGATTTCTAGCTACTGCTGTGTCTATCTCGTTGTGGATTTCTTTCTAGCTGTGGAATCGGTTACCGACCTCCATCAGAAAGTCTGCCTCCTCGGCGTCCTTGAGGAGGATGTGGCTCAAACCATCTCCATAAATATTGTATGTGTGTACTTATATTGTATGTATGCTCTAATGTGGCTTTTACTATATTAATATTTTAAACTCACTCTCTGCCGGTCCCTCGCTTAATGCTTCTCTCATCAATTCATGGTTAACTGCTAGAGATCCCTTATAGGAATAAGTTCGCCTTTGTGTATATATTTAATGTATTTTTTTTTGTGATTTGTGTCTGTTTTTTTATATTTGTACAATAAAGCATTTACTTACTTACTTACTATTTAACTTCCTTTTGTGGTGACGTCACACAGTTATTACCTTCCCATAGTATTTTCGTATACCGTCAAAAACAATTATGCCATTCAAATCAGCACCTACTAACTGACATCTTTGGACTTTAAATATTTCCTTGATTTCTGCATCGTATGTTAAAATTTGTTGTTTCATGCAGCTTCCATTTCGTTCAGAAGTCATTAACAACAGCGTGTTAAGGCTCGGTAGCTCCCACAACATTAAGCGTGCATTTCATTCAGGACTGCACCAACAAGACCTATTAATTCCACGTTTAAAAATTAAACCGCTCTATAAATCATAAATGCAAAGCTAGCCGACACCGGTAACACAATGGAACTACCTGATTCCTATCCAATATCGTTTGATTAACAACTTGTTGAGTGACTCCTATTCATCGCGACGTCAAAGGGTGATCGTATTAAGTATTAATAAAGAGAATGTTTTACGTTTCTCCTCATGCGTGCTCGGCCGTACACAATAAAAAGCCTGAATCATAAAGCAAGCATACTTCAAAGTGACAACGGCAACGTTGCGATCGTGCGCGTTGGGTGTTAAGGGTGCGACCAAACCGCCGCGTATACGCAGTGACGTGTCGTATCCGTCACGTTTATCACCGTTTCTTCATACATTTTGTTGCGATTCCGTAACGTCACCGTTTTTTAAGCGGCGGTGTGGTCGCACCCTAAGAGTGGAATGTATCAAAACATCAAAATAATTGTCTGCGTAACTAAAATGACGATGATTTACGAAATAATGAAAAAAAAAATTCTGTAAATAAAATCTGTCTCAAACAAACGCAACCCAGATCCAAATGCTTTTAGAACTCTTACCAATTCTTCAAAACGTCGGCGAGTTGGCCGAAATGCAAATAGGTTGTCGTGTACCTTGTAAAACAGTGGAGTAATCTGGACATCGGATCTGTGACAGTGGTCCGTCGCCACCTACGGCCGACGTCACTCGGCGTCACTCGACGTCTGTGTCGTGTCACGGCGCTACGTATCCGACTTGACGCCGACACCGATCGCGAACGAGATATCGCCACTGATTTCGCTCTGCATTGTGACAATCGCCAGAGATCCGACTATTCTTCGAAAGTCGGACGACAAAAAAAAAACGAGAAATCTTCCCATGTCTCTATCTGTCGTATTTATGTAGAGTTTTTATCGTATTAATCAAACAATCATAAAAATGTTTTCTATTACCATTTGACAGCGTGCAGAACGACTTCATAACGAGGTGATGTGTCCTTTAGTGGGTACGTTGTATTTCACGTGAGCCCCGTGTGGGGGGATGTTATACGGAGGTCAATAAATAAGGCTAGTTTAAGAAATTCGGCTCGTTTGCCGACAAACGAGAGTTGTACGATCCGTTTATAGGTTTATGGTCCCTCGTTAGCAACGGCCATCAGACTGGTCTAAATAGGTAACTAATTAGTATTGTTTCCTTATATAAGTTCCCACTGACTTTTTTTGGTCGCATTGATTTATTAGTGTGTTAACGACACTGCGTTTAAACTCAGCTCAAGTAAGCAATGGCCTGCATTAATATCGTTTCATGTTGATTGCCAATAAGAGTTCGGGATTCGCATTTACGTTTATTATATTATTTAAAATGATATGATATGAGAATTAAAGATGGTAGCCAAATTCTCGTTTAATATGTCTTGTACCGTTGAGGCGCGTGGCAGTCGCGCGCCGCCGCGCGCGCCGATCCAGGACCCGTTTGCTGGTTTAAAACCATACCTTAATTACGGCAAGGCGTTATCGAGTAAGAATGTGCACACGCGACATAGGTATTAATTTTAATGAAAGAAGTGTGCGCCCGGAGAGCACCTGCCCGAGTCGTCGGTTTACTGAAAACTATGCGACAGAGGCAGCTATGGAGAAGGGTTTAGAGTAAAAAATAAAAACGATGTCAATTGTATTTCAAGAAGTGAACTACTACTTAGTGTTTGTCTTTTTTAAACATTTTGCTTGTTTTTTGTGTAAGCAAAATTGACAAAAAGGGACTCATGAAGACTCATGACTTTTGTCAAATTCTATGAAATGAAGGTTTACTTTCATTTTGTTGATAATCCTTGTATTTTCGTCATACTAAGTTTTAATTCCAGCTGTAACTCAATCATAAATTAACCTTAATACTCGTAATAAGTAAATTATTTACTTAAAAATTACTTTGGTCATAAAATCCGCAAAAATCTTCGCTATTTTTATTGAGAGTCAATTGATGATTGCACTATACTTACGTGTATGGTAGAGAGTTCAAGCTATTAGATTGTACTAAAGTTAAGATTTCATTTTCTTAGTTTAACGGACAGGAAATTATATCAATTCTCTCTCTGTTTTAAAGTACATATATGTGCGAAAGAGCGACTCCACACCTTTGTTTTATTATTTGTATCAAAAAAGAAAAACAGCAGCAAAAGAAACAAGTCCTTATAATTTTGTATGTAGAGTGTAGTTTCCTGCAGAAGTAAATTGCTTTCTGATATCATTATTGAATGTACGCAAGTGGGATACTAAGCGTAGTCATAATAATTAATTCTTTAAAATTATACCAACCGACGCTGTTAGGTAAGTACACATTATATCAGGTTTAACGCTTTTGTGCCTAAGTAGGTAGTAGATGGAAGCTTCATTTGTAATCAATAAAAAAATGTCGTCATAAATATTTGAAGCATTTGTGTATTCGTTAAAACATAACAACTTGTTTCAAAATTTATAATGACATCTTATAATTACTTAAGTGATCAGATTAGAAACCACCTGCTTTAATTTACAGCGATTGCAGTACGCATGTGTCACACTTGAAATGTTAATAGTTAGTCAAGTTGCTCGTTTAAAGTAATCAGTGACGGGAACGTTCCAAAGCTGTCCAGATTCAGGTCAGGCTGCTACTCCGTAATTTGAGGATGGCCGTTCGATTGGCATTTAAATACGTCGAATTGGAATCTCCGAAGGCGCCTTAAAACGCTGCGACAGGTTAATTTCAAGAATAAATTGACGCTCGTCGCCAACCGCTTTTATGGGTCGCACTGTTTATGCGAAAGGATTCCATAATAGAGGCTTAGCGGCTCCTGGGCGAACATCTGCGGCTGGGCGGGGGCAACGGTTTCCAAGTCGCTCTCTTGAATTTTTAGTACACCGCATCATCTGTATACGGATTTTTAATAATCATGTGACGATGTCCAGTGAATGCCTATCGAACTGGTTCGGAGTTCGATGTCCATACAAATATTTTCGTGCAAAAAGTAATTGGACCCGGGTTTGATCAAGACACAGTTCCATTCACTGAAATGTTGCTCGTTGCTTAATTGATTTACAATGTAGACTTCCTGTTTTTATAGGCTGCCAGTTGCTTTGAAAAAACCTTCATAATTTTATGCGACACTACCTATCTATAGTAGAACAACAAAAGCTAAGCTGTGCTAGTAAAACCCAAACTTATCTACAAGAACAAATTTAGCGGGGCGACCAGGAAAAAATAATAAACGTAAATATGGTACTTTCAGAACGTAACAGTATGTACAAACTACGATTACCGTAAAACTGAGCAGTAGATCCAATCGAGATACCACGACAAAAGTTTCAACATGTCCACGAACCAACATCTTAAACAACGACTGTATAAACCGCAACCATTGTATTATAATCTTTATTCACTAAGTATAAGTAACAATGGAAGGGATTCATACTGCAACATGTGTTTTGTAAAGAGTGAAGAAGTACGAAGGATAAAGATCTAGACGCAAGCAGCTAAACGCGAACACAACTGAACATGCCTGTAACTACTACTTTTATTATCTGGTTTTTCTCTCTTTACTGCGAAGGTCGTTTTGCTTTTAATTAATGGTTTCGTCGGAGAGTCAATGGTGTTGACGGCTATTGTGAATGAGGCGATTGTGTTTACTGTTTATGCAAGCCGGGGAGTGAATGTGCCGCCCTCCATGCCACTCGTCAGAGTTTACTGCTTCTAGCATTGACGCAAACATACTCGTACGCACAAAGGTCTTCGTAGGTTCTGGTTCTGACTCACATATTTTTTAAGTCTACGACGAAAAAGGGCATTCTGGTTTCACCTGCGGGCGTAGTATGTGGGATTTGTAATTCTGAATGCTGCTCCCGTTGATGTTGTTTATGAGCGTTAACTAACCTACTAAAGTTACGGAGTTGTCAGTTGTGAAGGACGTAGTGGTGTTTCTTACAAAACTAATATATTGCGAAGACGGCATTCCAAAATCAAGGTTTCTCTGACAAACGTTTACTTTACGTACAGTCTTTTTAAAATCCTATATGCCTCGAGACGTTGATCCGTGCGTTCGATATCACTTGTCTCGAGAATGAATTCGTGAATTTTAAAACTTTATTAGTATACTACAAATGTAGCCTTTTTAAATAAAGATTAAAATGCAGGTGCCTTCAAGGTTTCCCTCTTGTTTACTCATTTTTCTGATAGATAAGGGGCCTATTTAATTCCAAGCAGCCAAGTACGCGTAAAATAATACAATACATGGTACTGGCATCGAATCTTAATGGACATTAGACGTTTTCCTTGTATCGACTTCAAAACGCCTTTATACCCAGAAAGGCGGCCGCAGATTAAACTTAATAAGTTAATGGTTTTACAATGTACCTAATACCACGTTACCTATCGGAAAGTTAAACGACATCAGTTCTTAGTAAAAAATGGTAAAGTATACCGCATTTTCGAATCGCTTTAATAAATTATTAAGACCAAACATATAAATTAGTAAAATTTTTCTCTATTCTCTTTTTTTTATACGATTTTTTTGTAACGTTCGGTAACCGCATAGTCTTTGTAAGCTTAGAACGATCAGATGCTCAAATTGCTCAATAAATTACCAGTCATTACGTCGGCCATTTCATTATAGAAAGGGATGCAAAACTGTGCTAATTTAGTACTACAGCTAGTTTCATTTATGAACCCAATTACTTTATATTGTGTCAGCCTCCACCAACTTTGTATTATAAATAATACGGTCAAAAAGCCGTGGTAAAATGATTCTTTGGCATATGGTCTAAGCAGTTTGGTGGTGTTTGTGAAGCTCTCTGGGTTCGTATAGGAACAGCCCAAGCCCTAACTGCTTAGGTGGCCCGTGCCCAGCAGTGTGTACCTATTATATAAGTCGTAGATAATGTTGATGTAAACATTGATTGTGGCGAACTAGTGGTCTGTATCTGAATGAAAACAAATTATGATGATTAACTGCTTTTTAATGAATATAAAGAAATAATGGATGACCTCGTGGAAGCAGCACCTCCTATCGTGGTTCAAAAGGAACTGAAGTCTAGTTATAAAAATGAGATGCTGCTGTCACGAGGTTTACAACGGCCAGCTATAAAAGAAGTTTATCCTCCACATTGATCTTATAATGAAGTAAGAACACAATATCTTGGTAGATAAAAAGTTAAAAGTGTATAAAGAGATAAAACAACAAAATTGTTGCTCTTTGTAATCTTGATCTACTTATATCTGTGCTTGTTCGAGTCAGAAATCACTTATGCCATAAATCGATTGCATCCGAGCCTTGAGCAAGTGTGTCCTGTATTTAATTTCGGCGGTCCGAGTGTCTGTGGCAAGACCTTTTGCCCTTTCCGTATGTGTGGTCTCATTCATAGTAGGCACGTACAATTTTTTTGCGTTTACATCTCCATTTTTGTTATTCATTTGTTTGTGCAAGCACTGCTGCTTGGCGGCAGGATCAGCGAGTAAGATGGTGGTAGCGATCCGGACGAATCTCAATAGTCTCACAAATAGAAAGCTGCGCTATACCTGATTAAAATGTGGTTCCTTTTGTCCCTGATAAAGAAGAGTTTCAGCAGGACACAGAAGAAGAAGGCATCGGCTAGAAGTAAGTACTTATCTAAATAAAAGCTTAAACTAGCCCTAACTTCTGTTATAAATTAATGTGCAGATATATGCAGGTAAGTATATTTTTAATGATAGGAAAATCCTAGCGCAACATGTTAAACTTTATACTAAGCAACCAGTACTGAAAACACAACTGTAAAGAGCCTCAAGGACATAGTAATATTTTTCATTTGTTTCTAAACAGTTTTTACAATTATAAAATAATATTAGTAGGACTAGCTTTTGCCAAACTATACAATTTTCCGGGATAAAAAGTAGCCTATGTTTTAATCTGGACTACTAGGTATCTCTGTTCCAAATTATATCAAAATCCGTCCAGTCGTTTAAGCGTGAAGAAGGAACAAACATACACACTTACTCATATCGTCACTCACAAACTTTCGCATTTATAATATTAGTAGGATGTCCATCGGAAAGAGAAAAAATAGTCGGCCAAAGTCCACCTCGCGGTACTGGTAATAAAAATTCGTTTTTCTCTTAAATGTTCTGTTCTCACGGTGTAAGTCTCGACTATGACTGCTTCACTCCACATCCTTAATGTGAGCACAAGTAATTCGTCGGGCGGATAATAATTAATAAGCGTTCGCGTTCGTGACCACCGAAGGGTGTCGTGACCGCGGCGTCTCTGACCCGGTAGATTGAGATATCAAAATTCGCAATTCAATCCGAGGCTGATACATGCGTTTGTTTTAAAGATGGCCGTCGCTGCTGGAGGCGATTGCTTTAGATGCTGGCTGCTAATTAGACAGTCTATTGTTTCAATTAAGAACCTTCCTACGGTATAGTACATTATATAATTGCTATAGCTGCAGCACAGGAAATGCAGCACAGGACTTGCTGAATCTTCTAACATTTTCGTCGTTTTGGTGAACTTTTTTGCACATTATTAAAGCTCTGTGTGCCTTTTTTAAGATTTTTTTCAGGTTTTACGATTAGGTACTTGAGATTCAGATTCTACCCGCAAAATCAATATTTTTCTTAAGTATAATATTAATTAATAAGTACCGTCAGCAAACTCATGAATAATATTTTCTGAAAAAGATTTTAATAAAATTGATTGTAAATAGGTATAGGGGCCTTACCATGACGTCATAATGCGATTCAGTTTAGGTTCGCTCGCTGTCAGATTCATACTAAAAGTGACAGCTAAAACTTGAACTAAGTCGAATTAGGACGTCATAGTAAGGCCCCAGGTAGCTTCTACAGAGAGCGCGTTATGGTCATTCAAGAGAAATAGCAGCCTCAAAATCCTCAAGCCTATAATTTGGACCAATACCATAACTCTATTTTGCAAAGCTCGCTAAAACAATACCCGTTTCATTATCTAGCATCTACGTAACAATCAGTTAATTGTTTTATAGTAAAAGGAGCTAATTATTGTATCCGTAGCGTAAAGCGCACGAGGGGCCGGCGCAGGCGCCGATGCCCTGATTTATATTTCGAACTGTGAACAGATATATCACCACCTCAAGCGTTGGTGCTTTGCGTTCGGATGTTGTGGCAAGAGTTTTATATTTCCGACCGATATAAGCAAATGTTTGTTTGTATAACTACTGCAGTATACTGCATTGGGATAAAAGAGTGTATACGTCTGAATAGTGTCATGTAATGAGTAAAGTTGCACTATTGCTGACACAAACAATAATCTGCCAAATTTTAAGTGTCGAATGATTAAATTCCAAGTCTCTGGCTATGTATATTGGTTGGCTATGCGTCGTCTATCAGCCAGTTATTTACGCAACTGATTGTATTAGCGTGTATGAAATGTTTGAAATTACCCCTAGCCAGTTTGGAAAACCTCCCTATCTTTAATTCAACATCTTTAGACGTACAGAAAAACATCTAAAAAAAGTTTAAAAATAATATTTAATAGAGACACGCAACGTAGTTTCACCGGGAAATCAGCGTATCGCTTTAGAATTGGCGGAAATACCCAAGAACCGAATGCATTATATTTAGAATGTTTATATCGCACGTTTAGAATTAAAGTGACTCAATTCTGAAACTCGTCAAAAAAATTGTGTTTCAGATAATCTTCTCTTGCTTTCATATCCAAACGTCTGAGTTAGCTTAACCCAAAGATAATCCTTGTTTACTTAGCCCCCAAGCCTGGATTGAGCCATTTAATTTTATAAGGTCTAATCTAGATAAAGGGAACCGCCTCTCCATACTGACTTATGGCTGACCATTTCGAATCGGAGCGGGAATACTTTCCGCGATACTTTTGCTAGAGAATGTTGTCCATTACTGGAAGCATGGAATGGTGAATAGCTAACTTAAGCGAAAAGTAAGGTTAGTGTCGAGTAAAAATACGCGAGAAGGGGTAAACCTTTTTAGTATATATATACGTACATCTTATAATAGGGAAATCGTTTCTTGCCAATGACTATAAACTTGGTTGGTAAGTAACGATTCTTGAGTCACAAACGGTTCTGGCTGAAAATCAGTGCTGCAGGTGTCTAACACCTCAGCGTAATGCTGAGCCAGCGACCGTTTCACTTTTGCGGAGACACACAACGCTGATGATCTAATTTACATATCTGTGTTTTTTGTTTTTGTTGTTTCTTTTCTATAAAATTGTGTCTATGCTGTTATATTTGTGTGTCTTGCAAAATGAATAAATGTCTTCCTTCTTTCTTTATTTCTCTCTTTCTAACAAGTTGAAAAATTCAGAAAGTTGAGTTTATCAAACCATGTAGTAAGTCACGTATATTGTATAATTATTATTGAATTATGCGAACCTCAGAAGTTTAAATAAAGGCAGCCGATACAATGTACTTACACAGATATTGCATCGGGCCTTAAGGCCAATTAATTCCACTGTCGTTAAATTTAGTTTTAAAATTTAATCTCTTATTTTTTAGTTCACACTTTTTCTGAGGGACCACCATCGGATCTTTTCTTTACATTTATGAGGTGTAACATTTTGTTTACCTATCCATCCGTATTGTTTCACTATGGCGCCTCATTCACACGTCTTCACTACTAATTAATCCAGGCAGGAAACAAATTTACCATGGTCAGGACATGACCTTTCGGTTTCAAATTAGCTTGAAGAGCGATTCCAACAAATTTGTTGTGGGATCGTATAAAATACGAATAACTCTTAAATCAATGGTGATAATACTGATATTGGAGTCGCTTTGGTTTGGGTGACGATAATCTTGGTTGGTTTAAATCAGGCGTGCGACTGATTTTATTTTTTAACGCAAAACACACGACGTCCGAGACGCCACGGAGGTTGTTGAAAAAACAAATAAAACTTGTTAGAACTAATGAGTGTGTAATTTTGTTAGACGCGGAGGGTGGTTCGTGGCCGGCGGTCAACCCTTGCCGGGAAGGGTGCGTCATTAGGCTGCACAGAATACTACAGCATTAATCAAAATCCCTATAATCATTAACATGGTGGCTCATTTAATTACGTACGTGATCGTAATAAAAATATCCAGCCACATTATATGTAGGTACTACAAGAGCAACTACTAGTTTTCGCCACTAAAAGCTGCAAAACAAATTTGCTCATAGGCTACTCTTAGTTCATCAGAAAAGTGACATGAATTGAATAATATGCGTAATTTTAAGCCATTTATTTTTTGTCGCCTGCAGTTTAATTAATAGGTTCTCCAGTTTTCAGCAAATGATCACACGAGAAGTCTAATTTTGTGTGAATATTTACGACATTTATTGGCCAAAGAAAATGTTATTAATTTACTTGAATTGTGATTCGAAGAAGGGAACGTTTAACTTCAATTAGAGGGTTAACTTAGCATACTCATTCGGTAACATTTACTTCTGATTTATTACACCAGATGCGGTCAACAATTTACCTTAACAGAAAGGGGAGCGAAATCAATCATTTGTGATTCATCAATAATTTTACCCCAAAGATCCATATAGATATTTAACTTAGATAATATGGTACTGCTTTTAATAACGAAGGGTAGAGAGGAGTCCAGCCGTAGGACGATACATTGCATACACTGAATAAAATGATTATAAAAGAATATAAGTTTTGTATCGCATCGGATCTATTCCACTTTTATAAGTTACATGAGAAAACATGCAAAACGACCTAAGTAGGTATAGCCGGCAAAAAAAGTCTTAGACCACTCTAAGATGCAATGTGATTTACATCTTAAATCATCAAAGACAAACTTTTAAGTCAATGTGACAAATCAGTCACATCCTCCTCCTGAGTCCTGTGTTAGAGTATTTGTGTGTCTTGCAAAATGAATAAATGTCTTCTTTCTTTCTTTCTTTCTTTCAGTCTTGGTTTGCAATATTTTTGGCAATATACGTCACCATCAAATTCAATGAACATAATCAGGGAACTTATCATGACGTCTTAATGCAATTCAATTCCTATTCAGTTTAGGTTCGCTCCCCGTCAGATCTATACTAAAAACCGGTCAAGTGCGAGTCGGACTCGCGCATCGAGGGTTCCGTACCATCTAACTAATATTATAAATGTGAAAGTATGGATGGATGGATGAATGGATGGATGGATGGATGGATGGATGTTTGTTTGTTACTCAATCACGCCAGAACGACCCAACGGATCTGGATGAAATTTGGCACATAGATAGAGAAAAGTCTGGAATAGCACATAGGCTACTTTTTATCCCGGAAAATTGCATAGTTCTCGCGGGATAGCGATAAATGATTTTTTTGCAGACGAAGTCGCTGGCAACAGCTAGTTATCTATAAATATCTATAAACCAGTGTAAGCAGAGCCCTGCTCCAAAGCAAATGTACGCAGTGTGGGGTCACTTTATATTGGTCACTGATATATACAGACATACATACATATTTAAAGTTTCCGCAATTATTGTGAAAGAAAGAAAAAAAGAAAGAAAAAAAAAATTATTGCCACAAAAACAGATTTACAAAAAACTACAAATTAAGTAAAAGTACTCCAAACGGTTATTCCTTAATCTGTGCCACAGAATATATAATAGTACTAACGTACAGAATGGCCACGCTCCGCCCCGCACCTATTCGAGTTACCCCACCCCTCAAGCGCAGTCTGCCGGAAAGCTGCTGGCAACTAGTAGGGCTTGCGACGCGATGTATGTCGGCCGCACGTCACAAGTTCGGGAACCTATCCTACCTACTTCATTTCACAAAACATTAGAAAATTAAATGCTTTCTGAAATTATCGCGATTAATACATGAAATAACTACAGAATCATTCGCTTAAGTTTGTTGTCGTACATCTATTGTAATTGAAAATAATAATGCTTAAATACACAGACAGACACATTTTAAGTAAGTTTAAATAAATAGATAACGATTAAGTACATTTATTTGCACACATCTAAGCCATATCTTTAGTATATTTGTCATTGGTAGTACTTATAGTACTAGGTTTTTGCGATAGACAGCCCTGTGTATCTTACGCACACATTGACGCGTGTACAGACGACGTCGTGCCTGTATTCATTTCAGAACGCGGATTTTGTACGTCGTGGCCGCCGTGTGTCTGTGCTATAAGATCTACCTTCATACCAAATTTCAAGATTCTGGGTTCGGGAAGTACCCTGTAGGTTTTGATTCCCTTGAGAGTCGAAAATTTGCGGAAATTTGCGGCATAAACGGCTGTTTTTTTTTATTGCGTTGGCTTAGAAGTTTGATTTTTTCACACCTCCATGGGGCAGTAGACCTGAGTATTTGGTATAAATTTCAGCTTGATACCTCCACGCGTTCCTGAGAAAAAGGGTCTTGACAGACGGTCGGACGGATGGACAGACAACAAAGTGAACCTATACGGGTTCCGTTTTTTCCTTTTGAGGTACGGAACCCTAAAAATGACAGCTAAAACTTGAACTGAGTTTAAATTTAATCGCATTAAGACGTCATGGAAAGGCCCTTGTACTCGTAGGTATCAAAGAAAAAAAAAACAAATGAGCCGTCCTCACCCTTCACCTCGGCAAATGTAAACAAGGAAGTGCCTGGCAACAATCGCGACCTGGCAATCGCAATGCAGGGGTCGCCAACAATGCGACCCATTGAGATGAGTTCATTGGCAACACCTTCCCCAGTCCACCCACGCACCAGATAACAAGTTGTACACATCTGCCTATTTGATAAAATCTAAGTAGCAAAGTGAGTACGCGCTCTGACATGGAGTGCAAAGATTTGCATAAAATTCAAACATGTTTTAGAAGTTCTTTTTTTAAGCGGCACTTTATGTTGCGGGCTTATCTACTGTTCTATTTATAAGCTGTTCGATCTTACTTTAGGGTACTTAGCTTGGCAAGTATTTAAACATATCGCGGCATGTTGTAATTTTCAGTGCTAACACAATTATTTGTTTTATAATATTTATGGCGCTTTTAAGTTTTTAAAAAATCCCGTGGGAGCCAAGTGGTCTATGGCCTCTCAAGTAGAGATCCCGGGTATATCTGAGTTCTTCGGAATTTATGATGAAATGTCATGAGCTTCGGTATAATATAAAGAACAGTTAGGAAATCTACACTCAAAACGGTTCAATTAAATATGTGTGAAGTTAACAATTTACAGTGGGCCCTATTTGGAAATACAGCCTAAGCCCTTTAATTCTGAGAAGTCGGTGCTCAGCCGGGCATAGACTAGAGGATGATGGTGATTAGGTATTAAAAAAAAAACATTGTACGATTGAATTTTGACCTTGTCAAAGTGGCAGGAAAGGATTGGATGCGAAAGGCGTAAGATCGAAACGAGTGGCGTGCATTAGAAGAGACTTACACTCAGCATTGGGTGGATTATGGTTGAGGAAGGGAGAGAGATTGAACAATACAAAAAGATACCTTCCGGTAGCCAGATCTATTCCGGGTACTTTCAGAGAGGTATGTTTCGCAAGGCAGTAATTTTTGACATAGTTTTTTAAAGGCTGCACGCTCTATCAGTACCAATGTGGTTTTATTGCAATTTTTGGTTCCCGTAGGTACCTAAAGTGTTTTTAGTGGCTCTGTTTATTAATGTAGAAGCTATATAAAGGAATGCTAAGTATGGTAATAAACAAACATTTGAGATAACTACGATGGGTCCGATTCAAAGGATCCCGGTGTCATTAGGTTTGTTTGACTCGCTAACGTTCGTAGCTATTTGGGAAGATTTTCAATTTACTTTATTATCTGTTTATTTATGCGTTCGTAATCACTTGAAATGATGGACGATGATTGTTAAGCAAAATGTACTATGGAAATATATGGAGCTTCCTAAAATATGTGCAAGTATGTTTATTTGAAAATTTTAAAATGTCACGTAAAAATTGTTTAATTAAGTAGCTAGCTAAATAAATTATGCTAATAATCAGACCGATGATGTTAGTACAGAACTATTGTTAATATAGGTAGAAAATAACAATGTATAACTCATAAATTATAATGCATTTTATTATTTTTATCTGAAATAAATAATTTCATTTTCATTTTTTTTTTCATTAAAAATGAACGAATCTTGTAAAATTACATTCGTCTCCATGACGGAGCACCTTGTCGACTTCTTACCTATAAATTTCTGCGTAATTGGCACAAAGTACATGGAATGACAAAAATTTCAGTAGAATAAATTTATTTTCTTTAAATTTAGTTTCTTTTAAATCTGTTTTTAACTAACAAAATATTTTTCAGAAATATGAGTTGAACGTGTCTACTCATGTCTGTGTTCCTAATTTTACAAATAGTTTAAGTCTTATGACCAAAAACATTATGTTTATAGTCCGGAATGGCTCTAGCATTAAATGGATCTAATAGGAGACGTTTATCTTAATTTCAGTCTTCCACAAATCGTTTGACGCGACCGTAATATTATAGCCCTTAGTTGGGTTGACCCTGATACGACAATAATGTTCTATTACTTTTTGTCTGATAATTTATCAGATGAATTTTATATGGCAACTTTTTTCATCTTTGGTTGACAATTAAAAATTGCCCTAAAACAAACAAAACGGAACGTAATTTTAACTTTTTGCTCCAAATTTCTTTTAAATTAAATTTAGGCGGGATTAACTCGGTCGAGGCGTTTTCTCTGTCCATCAATCAAAATGTATTCACGAAAACAATTTACTCCTTGTTCTCTCTCATTCTTTTGTATGACAACTTCTATTAGCTAGAGAGGGATGTATGAGTCTTGATTAGACGTTGTACAATTATGATTTTCAGAGTTCACACGGTTGCCTCGGGTGCGGTCAGGCGGCTGGCTTCAGAAGCTTTAGTAATCAATTTTATACAAACAGAGAGGTTATTAATTGATTTTTTATCTCTAATGACCAAAAATAGCATCTGCCGAAACAGAACCGGTCGTTGACTAATGTGCGGAGTGGAGAAAAAAAATGCCCAAATCAATTTGTCTTTACACATAGAGGCACGAACCATAACGCCATTTTTAACGTTCCCCACGTTTTTGGAATGTGGATGTGTAACAGTATTGTAATAATATGCAACATCACATATTTTCTTGGTCTAAAACATTCACATGCAAATACTATCCAGACATAATAAAACCATTATGACACATGGAATTTGCATCTACATGTTAAGTTCAAGTATCTGTTAGCATTTGATCAGTATGACTGTCCAGACTCTAAAATAATATTTAAGACGTATGTTAATCGCAGTCTCAATAAAATTATATCGCGATGCAACAAATTCAATTCGACTTCAACATCAAGTCTGTTCACCTTTATGTTTGTGAATTGTGAACAAATGGCCGAGACAAATTCTGAAAGTTTTCTGGCCGTGGACCATAAGTAACACTCAATTACGAAGACGGAACAGTAGCTTATTGTGACGGAAATGTGTCATAAAAAACGGGGCAAAACCCTGTTTGGGTATAAATATTATGATCGTTATGACGATCAGCAGGATTTATAATGCGTACTATTTGTATAAGGAGACAAGGTCAGCCCAACAGAGCGCTGCTCTGTTGAAAGCAAAACACTCTGGATATATAAGTAAGAGCTCCAGCTATTCGCATTCCAATGCGACGCAGGATTGTCCCCAATAGATATGTTAGGTGATAACAGGAAGCAATGATGATAATTGTAGGATTATGGTAACGTTAAATCAAGATAATCCAATCTAACTTCTAATCTAATCTAACTAATATTATAAATGCGAAAGTATGGATGGATGGATGGATGGATGGATGGATGGATGGATGGATGTTTGTTTGTTACTTAATCACGCCAGAACGGCCCAACGAATCTGGATGAAATTCGGCACATAGAGAAAAGTCTGGAATAGCACGTAGGCCACTTTTTATTCCGGAAAATTCCCGCGGGATAGCGATAAACGAATTCTTTGCAAACGAAGTCGCAGGCAACAGCTAGTATATAATAAAAATTACCAAGTAAAGTAAGTAAATTAATTAGATTGGATAATTCAAGTACAAAAGAGTTATTAAAAATATGGAGTGTAGAATTTCCCAAGAAACTGTCTATTGCAGTTTGGCGAAACTTTTTTTTTTATATTGAGATGCACTTGGTATTTTGATAATTTTATCATCAACTATTCTTCTTCACTCAGTCTTTCAAACACCCACAACCCATTTTAACGTGGCAATAGTTTAAACGGCTCCTTGCATAAATATCACAAGGGGTTCGAAATTTGCATTATGGTGTCCCAGTGGGCCGGTGCCCTTGTTTGTTTTAGACCGCTATAAATTTATCGGGAACATTCCTAACCGCATGGAGTCCTTATATTTATGAGGCGAGAATACTTTCTATTATAAGAATAAACAAACACCCACTGAGCGTGGCCAAATCTAAATTAGATTAACTATGATATGGTAATATTTATTGTTCTATTGATACTATAGGGAATTAAATAGTACACCCAGAATTATTTAGGTTGTTGAATACATTAAGTATCTAGATCATTGAAAACACGGCAAAAATTATTGGTTTCTTCGAAAATGACAAGACACCTCTTTTGCCAATTCGATTTTGAAAATGATTAAATTGATGGTTCACCAAATAAAGGAATACTTTGATTTCCTTGCCGCAAATCCAGTTTGCATATTAAAGTCTTTCCTGGATATCGCAACCGATCACGGGTCGTCAAGTCTTTGAATTTGTCAAACCTTCGATAAATATCAACCAATCTATTGATCCGGCGAGTGATTGAACTAAACAATTGCGATTGCTTTTGGATAAGCGAAACGTTGGAAATTATTCGGTACTTACCCGGTTTCTTGAGACAGCCGTGTATCCTTAAATCAAACTGCGTTGCGCCGAGTTCCCGTTTTGCATCCGTTCGTACATCAAGATCCCTATCAAAGATAGATTTACAAGAGCTGTCTTCGATGGGAGAATGCTCTTTCCACATGATACGTACGAAACATTTATTTAACTCAATAATATTAAGGCTGGTTTTGCTTGCCACTTTATTGTCAACAAGAACTATTAAAATTGTATTTTTTATGAGGTTTGAATGTTTTGCAGCCGATACTTAAAATATTTGATGACGTTATTAGTATTGTCTAAATTACCTACCTACTTGTATGTAAATATGATCAAAATATAAATCAGCTGATTTATTATTATAAATAGTACTTTAGGTTTCAATTTCAATCAATAGAAGCGTTTCTGAGTGGGTAAATTGAAGTGAATTTCAGACAAGCTGTTGTGAGGGTACGGTAATTTTTTGGTTTATTCTTTAGATAATAGCATTTAAAAGAAATAAATTCATGTTATAGCGGCAGCATCAGACTGTTCAGACACTAAACAAATAACACGTTTATTTGATTTAGTGGTGACGGTCGAGCTAACTCGATTTAGCTAGCTGTCCACGCCTTTGGGTGGGCGATCTCCCGCCAGCATGCGATCAAAAACTAGCTCTATAGTTAAGTAGCTGTCATAAGGACTATCGAAGATTATTTACGAGGTGGAACCGAACGGAAATGTAAATAGTATCTAGATGAAGCTGGCACCGAGATGCAAAGCCGCCGCGGCAGAAGGCTGATTGCCTTTTTTAATTATATTTTGCGAATTTGCTTACATCTTTTAAGGTCTGCTACCTTAAGTATTCGGTACCCAAGTTATACTTTTGCAGTACTGGATAGCACTTGTCAATATTATAGGCGAGCGTTAAGCGCATTATCCGATTAATTGTAATTATAAAATAAGAACTGGAAAACGGATATTAATTAAACAAATATCACGAGATAGATTGACGCTAATTGGCCTAGACTCAAACTAAGTAAAAATAAACTGTGGTTTCACATCAATGGATAAACATTATATTTATTTATATTTAAAAAACATCCTGAATTTTTCAGGAATTTTGGAAAAATCAAGAATGCAGTGCCTATTATTAGGTTAGGTTGTTTACTTTATATACAATTCTAAAAAATACTGATTTCATAAATAAAACGCTTTATGATATGACTAACGAAAATTACGTCTAACCAAGTATAAATTAGGAAAAGATCTAAGGAAAAAACGCTTTTAACAATCAACGTCGTACATCTGCCCCGACTTAACAGATATACCTACATTAAACTGTCATTTCCAACTGAGCCCAGTGATGATTGAAAACTTCATTGGTAATATATAATGTATAGACTTAGATTTCTAAATTCTTAAAAAAAAACTCGATTAAATGTGTCACAAAATTATAATTTTCTGAATCTACACGGTGGCTTCGAGTGCGGCCAGGCCGCTATATTCCGAAGCTTTACTTAGAAGCTGTACCTACTTAGAGTTAATCAGCGATTATTTGATGAGGCTATCTTACTTCAAATGCCACACCCTTTGCATTCAAATGTCATGTTATGAAGCGCACAATACCCCCCGAGATCGTGAAATTACACATCCTCATAAAACGAATCACAGTATTCACCCTTTCATATTGTATCGAATCGCACAAAGACGTTTCCGGGTTGCGAATACGGCTCAATCAGTCGGCACAGGAAGTTCTGTCGCTTCATTAGTTATACTAAAAGAGTTAATATGCTATATAATTGCTTTTACTTTTACCGACTGTACGACTATTTAGCGTATCTTCAGGGCGAGAGTGAACAGTATTCGCTTTTTTGCGCCTTTGCTTTTCATGAAATGTGATTTCGTTTGTCACCATTTCACGAAGTCATCATGAGGCAAATCTTTATTATTTTAAATTTACATTGTTAAAGGTCATATTAGTATTTACCTAAACAATAAAACTGCATGCTGCTCAATTGCTGTGCCCTTACAAGGTTCACTTTAGATGTTATGCTTACTTATCTATTTACTTTATGATGTGATCCTATGATACAATGTAACTTGCAATGAAATTTTAATTCTTTTTCGTAAGTATTTTCTAACCTTTAAGGCAATTTGTATTGACATAATAACCCTAAATACATAATAACAAAAGGTATGGTTGCATTGAAGACAATACGCCGCAAGTCTTGCAGGATGCTTCATTCGATTCTTAATTAAAATGCGTACTCTGCCATCGTACATTCTGCGTCTGTTATGCTTTTTATTTCGAGCTAAATTATGTCTCTATACGGCCCTATCGAGCCCCACCATCTCCGGAGTGACGGGTTCCAATTTGTACCTGGCTCTAAATTTCTTCGTCGGACCCAATCCCTTTGATAGCTCGTATGCCGCATAGTTTCATCGATCACACTACTTTGAATACCTACATTGATATATTTCTGGAAGCATCAAACAAATCAAGCAGTATCAGTTATTAAAATAAGTTATAATTTTTTTACTTGTCGATAAGATTTTGTGTATATTGATAGAAAGTTTTGAAGTGAAATGAAATCGTAGCATATTCTTAGGCATAAACGAAAAAGTCATAAGTGTCGAATAACCCTTTAGAATTGAGCTAATTACTTTAACTACCATTAAAAAATTGTAACTTTGTCTTGACATCGGTATTGCAGTATGTACATACGTTGTACCATTTAATAATTCAGCACGGTCTTTGATATCAACAAACGGAGAAAATAAAGGATTCGACATAAACAACTGATATTTTCCAGGGCATAAAAACAGTAGAAACAGTGCGTGCAGTAAACAGAAGAAATTACGAATATAGAAATTCCCAGCAGTTTAATTTCGCTGAGGCCATATCGAGTTGCAGGCGCCAGTGTGCAAACTGCAATATTTGTTTAGGTCATTGTCTGAGAGTTAGAGAACGTTATTGTAAAGTCGTGTTGTGCTCCGCAAATATTCCATCTTTTTTATTTGAAGTATCATGACCGAGTTTTGGTTAATTAATCACTGCTGAAACTGCCAAATCGATCAATCATTTGTCATAGCTCAATAGCACACGTGCTGACACGGAGAAGGGTTTTTGCTGAGCGTAGGGTTACAAATCTGACCGTGTAGTGCCCCTATAAATTGCAATGCATCTACCCTTTCATCGGCCTGCATTGTGCAATGAAACGTCATCTGTTCCTGGCGTCTAAGCGCCCTTTGAGTTTGCCGACATTAGTTGAAGCGACGAAAACTTGATGGCAATGACAATAAACGTTCTTGCTTCATGTTTATAGCGCTCAGACTATACGAAGTACGAAAAGAAGCTATCAAATTGTATTATCTGTCTAACACGTCGCATTCAATTGTTTCGTATTTACTTTTGTTATAATTCGTTTCGTTTTTTTTTATTATAATTTAATTTACAATATGATCAAGATTACCTAGAGATAAAATAGTAGCGTACCTATGATAGCAATAAGGATTAATTTCTAGATATATCTTATCTAGTAATGAGGTAGAGCTTCGACTTTAATTGCATTAGTTTATAGTTTTGGCCATACTCGTAAAATCACTTATCTTAATTAGTACCATAAAATATGGGAATGCCTGAGTGTAGGTATTTCGGACGTGCAATAACCAGTGACCACACGCATTCAGAAACGGTATTATTGATTGTTAATAAAAACATAACGTGCCATTATCGTCTGAAAGCACTCATTTAATTTATAAACAAGGAATTAATGATTACCGTGTAAATGTCACTGTCAATAATTAAATAATCTGCCGACGTACTACTTAATTCCATCTTAAGTACGGGGTAATCTGCATCAAGTCCTACCAGAATAACGAAATACAACAATCCTCACGTAGTACTAAATACACACAGAACATGAAACCAAAAGCGTATCAAAACAAATCGTTCTCAGTAACTGTTCAAAAACAAAAGAACTTAAATAAGCTGGATATCGGTATAATCTTCCACTTATTAAAAGATAAAGTACTTAATACTACAGGCCAAAGGTGCACCCACGGTATAGCGTTGGCAATTGATTAGGAACGTGCCAAAGCGAGTCGCATTCACCTTGAATCACCTTTTCAATGAATAGAAGATCACGTTTCCAACACATTTTTGAGTTAAATCCAAGGCTCCACACCTTGCAGTGTCGCGATTGTTTGCAAGGAGGATTACATTACGCTATCTTTATGAATGTGCTCGGTAATTAAGCGCCCACATCGAGACAGTCGTCTGCAATATCTGCCGTAGAAAAAACACATGTATGCCGACAGCAGATGCAAACCTTCTGCAAACGCCGCACTACCAAATCAATTTCAAAAGTAATTCAATAACATAATGTTGATGGTGCGAGAAAAAATAATGTATTGCTTCCTTCCACCTTGAACTGTCGAACGGTCGAGTTTCGGAAGAGATCGGGGCTGGTGATACAGTTAGGCACCTACCTCGAAAAACTGTAACACTTCAAGTGTATGCGTTTTTTGTTGTAACGGGGCATGTTAAAGTACCGTTTCTATAATATAAAACCATACAAACAGTAGCGGTCTATCGTTTTATAGGGACGTATTTCTGAAAGGGGCGACTAAAAAAACACGTAAGGTGTTCATACAACGTTTCGCTTATTCCGTTATATCAATAGAGATTAGAGGCACGCGACTTCGCTTCACTGACGGTGAGATCCGGGAACATTGTCGGCCTCTTCTTTGATGTGGCTGCAAAAGACGTCGGTTCGGACAATAGCTAAGCCATAATTTAGCGAAGAAATCCTTACTCAGGTGTAAATCCGGCCACTTGAACGGACATTGTCTGACCGCAAATTTAAATACGGCCAGCGTAATATCTTTATTGAAAACGGCTCCTAGGAAGAGGTAGCTCGAATATAAATCTTCTTAATTGAAACTAAATTAATTCTCGTTGACGTTCATATTTCATGTTGGTAGTCTCTGATTTCAAATCGAAGTTGTTTGAAGAAAAATTATCACAGATAACTAATTAGTAGGTAAAAAATGTAATTACATCGATCAAAACGGAAGCGACTCTGCCGTTGCTCCAGTTGATTTCGTCTTATTAATTGAGCTTGAGATTTCCCTCATGGGGAATACCAATTAAAATGAAGTTGTTTGATTAAAGTGTAGACGTTACTTAACATGTCGTCGATAAAGATGATTTCCTCAGTAAATTAACCGCTAACAACAGACACGCCGCTGATCGTTCTAACTAATCTCAAAGACACAAGTAAAAATACATCAAGTGACTATCTATTAAAAATAACTCAATAAAACTGGTACCTATTTGAAAATGGCATACCGGTGCCAATGCTTTTGCATTTACACAAATTAAAAAAGTAATAGCAATTAACAGACGATGCAGCTCTGTATTTCGATGCTACTGCTTATCTATCGTCGTTATACCAATAGCAATCATTCACAGAATTAATTTCGATAACTATGACGCCTATTCGAAGTTACAGAAGCCGATGCTTTTAGCCGCTATCTCGTAACCTTCGATAATATTTATCCCTGTCTAAGAAATATTGACAAATGAACCGTCTAGTATGACGATAATCCCAATAGGGAAAGGTGTTGCTTGCAACTAAATCGTGTCGATAGCGGCAGCGGCGGTGTCACCTTTCAGAATTTGAATGTTTTTAACTAATTTGATGGTGATTAACTAGTTAAAAACATTATGCTTGCATTGGGATGTAAATTGCCCATAAATATTGAACTTTCAAAAGAAATGACTGTATTAAGTACCAAAGATGATTATTATTCAGCCTAAGATTAACTGAAACCAACGTGACACAGAAAAAAACAATGGCCGACCGATTGATGCGTACGTTTAGTGAATTGTTTCATGTTGTATCCGATACCGATAGCTACACAGCCGTTAACAAATAATAATCCCAAGCTACGTGCAATAACCACATCGCACCCGAAATATTACAATAGAATTAGACTTAAGAAAACAAACAAAAACAGGATTTAGTGTAATCCTCTTTTCTCCTCAGCTTAGGCGAGACTAGTGTGTTTCGCATTAGTTTAAACGAAGGGGCGCGTTCAAAAGAGAACCGATAAAATGCTTGAAAACTTCCGGTTGGATGCTTTGTGAATAATTGGTACGCCATTTATTTCCTTCTCCGAGAATCACATATTTTTGTGTGAAATTTGTAAGGTCGGATACAAATTTATGACCACTTTTGTGTTTAGATATAAATCTTTCTCGAAGGCACGAGTGTCCGTTGTATGTTCTACAGCTTTGTTTGGTGCCGTGAGTGATTTCTAATAGCTCTTTATCAATTCCTTTATTGTGAGAAGTGGCATGTCACCAATTCTTAAATTTGAATTATAGGCGTGATGCTGGCTGCTTTACGACTATTGCTCTACATTGTAATTTTGTTCATGCAAACCTCCAATTCCTAGTACCTACAGACAACCATAACCCAAATTCAATAGGACCCTTGAACATGTTGTTGCTTTAATTCAATTTGCAAAAAAACTACTGGAAAATTGGCAGCCGCAAAAAGAGCTAAACGGATAGAACATCCGTGTTAATAATCTTTTGTTAAAATCAATTTTATCGCAATAGGCGTTAAAATAGAAAATCAGATTTGGCAAAAAACCGCTTTGAACGAATTCACATTTTGACGAGAAAGATCATTAATTTTAAAGATAAGATAATACCGATATTGTTGTTGCACAATAGTGTAGGAAATTGAAACAAACTTTATTTTATTTATGGCATGTTGAATTTGTTTCATAATACAATAAATTCTAAATAAGAAAAGGATCCCGGAAGTTATACTTATAAAATTAAATCAACTACTTAAACCCGTATATCTAATACGCTTAGCGATTAGTAGAAAATGCTCAAGAATTACCAGGTAATTTTCAACACGCACAAAAGAACGACAAATCTATTGAGCTAATCTTATTTTAATAAAATTGCGTAAGCAGCTTTACGTAACCCTTATAATAATCTCTGAATCCTTTCCAAAACGCCGCGTAAATTAGAAACGGCGATCCTATAACGGGTTTGGTAAGAGTCTATAGGATCACCTGAAAAAAAAACCACGTGCAAAAACTCACCGTGCTCTATTGACCATGACGCAACAATTGTTTAGCAGTTTGTCGAGAACCCTTGAGAGTCCACCTTGTTGACTCCGGTGCACAACGAAATTAAACATACGAAAAAACTGTACCTAAGTAGATTGAACGAAGGGTTCTATTGTGAATTTTGTGTAATGTAGTGAAACACGGCAACACAAGTTTCAGTTAAATTGCATTGGTGGTGAATATTCGAGGGTCGAAACCTTTTTCTTGGTTGTAAGACCGCAGGTAGGAACCCCTTTTGCGCAATTCGGCGTAACGGACAACAAAGCTTAACGCAGTTTGTTGTCGCCACACTTGACTCGCCGGCGCACTCCAAACGTTACCAATTTCACGTCTGGTTGACCGATGAATACATGTAACTAATTTTGCTATCAATACACATCAAAATATTACAAGAAAGTAAACAAGCGTGAAATAGTGTGTTATGCGCAAGCCTTTGGTAAGATCTCACGTTATATTTTTAAAAGGAAAGAGGTTATGTTATACTAGTCCCCAACCTATTCATTGATTCGATATTATCCGTGGGTTAATAAAATCATAAACAGCATCGTCACTGCCCAATTAATCTACGTGTACCTACGTATATCTTTGTTTCCTGTGTTTTATTTGTTTAAGTAGCATTGGTTATTGTTTTTAACAAGCTGTAAAAGCAAAAGTCACGATTCAAGCCGCCATCAACTATTTAGATAGCAAGAGTGGACGTATCAGCGGATGTTATAGCATTCTTATATTGGTTATTGATATTTCGTGTTCAAATGTATCTCCAATTTTGATCAGAAGTCAAATAAGAACAAAGCTCAATCCACTAATCATTTCGACGCAAGGAAGCTCTGTATCGATATTATTTTCACACGATAGGGTTTTCGTTTCCGATCATCCAATTTTGGAATATCGGTTCGGTGGCGGCCACAAATTATCAAAAAAAGTTGAGTTTGAAATTTTCGAAGCCAGCAAAAACGTCGGCTTGCTTTAAGAAGAGGCGTGGCCGCACATCGTCGGTGGAAATTATGGCAATTTTGACACCTAAAAGTGCTAAGTTTCATCGTGCCCCTTGTAATTTCACCGACGTGTGCTGACAGACACAACGCTGACCCTCCGGTAGTATGTGTATTACACCGCACATTATCCTTCCAAGGGGTATTAGGCTGGCAATTTATCATTACGTTTTTTAAATTAATATTTAACAACTTCGAATATTACACGACAAGGTACTTCTTTTAACAATGTTCAATTTGATGTAGACGTGACACTGCTTAAGGTTTTTCTAAACATTTGATTTTTGATTTCTATACCATTTAACAGTTAAACGCGTTAATTTTTTTACTGTAAAATTATCGAATTAATGTTGATGAGTCTGATTTTAATACAAAGTTGCGCCGAAGCTTAAGTTAGGGGTGAGTTTCTTTTTTTTGGTCCCAAAAAAACAGTAGCAAAAATGAAGAATTGCTGATTGCTCGGAAGCTATTACGGACTATGTAATTTAAAAGTAAGGCTATGATTAAAGAAACTGTGCCTACCTGTTAAATTAAATTAGGCTTTTTTAAGGGTGGCGCTCGCGCAGCATTCCACTGTATTTTTTCGTTTTAACTGCAGTTATAGGTTTTATTGTAATGCGAGTCTATTCTATAGAGCAGGGTTCAATAAAATGCAAATTTATATGCCGTGCGTTAAAATATGATTTAATCGCATATTTCATAGTTTTAAATCAATTTAAGTAAATAATTTTTTTTTTGAGAAAATTGTTTTGCTACTGAAAAATTACAGGAAAAACACTTTCCCTCTCTCATTTTCTATTTACTCATACGTACCTATTTACGTAAGTACCTAAGTTAAGCGTATTTTTATCTTATCTTAGTTATTTACGTTAATATTGCCTATATTTGAAAAATACTGATATAGTAAGTAAGTTTATGATTTCCCAGTGAACCCTAATTGTAGGAAAAAAGTTTAAACATCAAGACTCATCGATTATTGAAACACACACGTGTTAATGGTTTTAATATTTTTAATGTTCTTTGGTTCGGTTAAGAATGTATGTTCAACGCCGCTGTTACAATAGGCTCTTGAGACGTTTTAAAAAGATTTTTAATTTTATATAATTAATTAGTTAAGTCAAAAAAACTTGAAACAATTAGTGATATTTGAAATCCTATGAGTGTTTGCCGTGGCACTAGCGGTTTGCATCCAAAAACGCGAGGTCACAAGGGTCACAATTTACGTTCGTCATTATTCCCATCTTCTTAAATAATTCCCCCAAAATTTTACTGATTTGACGATTTCTCTTTTGCAATGACACCTTTCGTTTCCAAAATCGCGATCACGCACGATGAACGCTCTCGACGATCTCGTTTTCGGGCACTTTATTGATGGTTGTAACAATGCCTCATCTACTTAAGTACATAAGTCACTGATCTTGCTCGCGATCTTAAAACTCGCAAATGTTTATACTTATCGCGTGTCAATACAATGCGCCAAAACGAGGTTTTTACAAATGTGAGTACGCTTCGGGCTCTGGCTGTGGTGCAAGTTACGAGCTGCATGCCATTTTTGCGAAACGCCTTTTGAATTAACAACGGAAATACAATCAATATGAGAATTTAGTATCCAATTATACATTTTCCACTTCAGCATCATGTCACGTGTATATGAGCTTGATAGTTGGCATTAACTTCATAAATTGGCACTTTTCACATCGTAATTTTGACTGTGCAATATACCTACATACGCACATTTTATTTCGCATTTAGTGATTAAGGACGCATCTTAACTTTTTATTAAATTTTGTTGGTTTGTTTGTTAATTAGCCTTAAAAAATATTTTAGTGTGTTTACAAATAATGAAGATTGCCTGTTTGAAACTTAAAGTTATATTAAGAGGTCAATTTAGCCATAGAGCCAACTTTACTTAATCGAATTATGAAAACAGAAAACCTATATAAACCGAACTTCAAGAAAAACTGTTTCAAAAAAGCATTTCCACTGTCAGCGTTTTAAGTGATTTGCTACATACATTGGAGCGGTACAGGAGGATGCTTTATGGCAAGAAGTCAATGGCTTGTGTCGGTACTAGGTCTTGTTAGCGAAGAGTTACAGCTCGCGCACAATGGTGGGAGGGTCTGCCTGCGGCCGTGTGCCAAATATTACGGCCCGGACTCGACTAAGCGCGATAGTGAGCGATTTTATAATACACTACGTGCTGCCAAGCAATCGATGTGCAGAGAGCGAATCGACCTCGCAATGGATATGGTATTTAATCGCTGTGCTGCCATCGCTTAAAGTCGTGTCCAGGCCGTAACGCATTCGAGCGGCGATATTGATCCCACTGTTTCTGGAATCGTGCACAGTTCGTATGAGAAGGTACTTGAATTTCGGTGAGTAGCTTAAAAATTGGGCGGTTTTAAGGAGCTTTTGTTTAAAGGCTTTAGTGCCGTTGCATGTTTAAGTATGCTCCGAAATTCTTGTCGCAGATTCAAGAAGAAATATTATATTCAAAACGTGCCTTTAAAAATTGTATGAAAATCACATCATCGTCTTAAATAGTTAATCCAGTTTCTTGTTTCCTGATTCATACAGATTGAGACGGCCCAAGGCGAAACGTAAAACATAACTCTTTACCGAAGTAATCTCCCACGATATGCAGCTAGTAACTGATATGTATGTGATTTACTATCAATGCGCAAGATCTTCGGAGCGTATCTCTTTGTATCGGCGCGAGAGACGCACGCAAGCTTCTGCGCACTCGATCGAATCTCGTGCCGCGATCGCTTCGCTCGTCCAGGATCTTGTTTGTTAGCGATAAACGAGCAATGATCAATTTTTAGTTATCAAATGAACTGCACGCACGAAATTAGCCAAAGCACTTTAATACACAGTAAAATTTGGTTACAGTTACTTCTATATTATCTAACTAATCCCCACGTTTTACCCAGTCGTACTTCAACTGGATTGTGTATGCCAAGTTTCTTTCGGCGTTTTCTTCTTAATGACGCTCTTTCCGAAAGCGCCATCAGTTTCAAAAAATACATGTAAAAGAGAACTTGGCGGCTTATTTGCAAAATAAACCTTTTAATTTTGATTGTGTATGTCGATAAGTAGGCAGATTTAAGCCATCATTACATGCGTAGTCTCCTTCCATACAAAGTATTATTGATATCAAGCATCATTAGCAAGAAGTTATCTATAAATATTTAGTAAAACATCGACAGTAGCTATTATAAGATGTCGATCATTATCATATTCAAACACTTTTATCCCGTGCGTGTAGCATTAAAGCGCTCGGAACCGTCGAATTGCGTCTAAATTACCATGAAAGTATATCAAAGAGCCGGCATTGATCGGACATTGGATTACCGTAGAAGGCTTGACAGCTAGACCGACCGGCTCGTCATACGCCCCGGCCATCCGTTTAAATGGTCATAATTGGTCCAGCAGCCTTTGAAATGCAGCACTCGGTCATTAGAACATTGCTTTGGCCAGCGTTTATCAAAATAAGCGACGCGAATTTGATATACGCAACCCACTATGTCCTATTTTTGCCATTAAACAACTTCATCTTCACACCGTGTATGTGGTATTTATTTAGCCTCGTATCGTGACAAAAAAATAATTTAATCAAAAGACGACTGCTGCGCCCAGAATACGTTGCTAGTTGTGCGTGACTGAATATTCAAAACTTATAATATACTGGTTCGTAGTTGTTTAAATACCTCTGGTGTCAGAGGCGATGAAGTGATAAAGTTGTTTATTGATGATCTTTGGTTACATTAATTGCCAACAGCGGCGGCGCCTGTTTGGACGATGTCGCTGCGACGAGTGGACGCGAATGACAAAGATCCGGCGACGATATGCGCGGGCGACGCGCGCGGCCGCCGCGCTTTGATCTCATTGACGAGCTCGACGGCCAATCAAAACAACGCCGACTAACACTCGTAATTTGACTTTAAACTTCAGCTATTTTCAGTTTACTCCGAATAAACGTATGAATGAAACGAGTGCATAGCAGAAACTTGGACAGTACCAAATAAATATACATACAATTATAACATGTACCTACTCATGATAGATACGAAGATAACAAAAACCCGTCTTAAGAAGCATAACTTGCAATCCAAAAAGAAACCACGTTTCTCAAAACGATCCAAAGCATACCAATAAGGAAAAGCTACACTAGTTTGTGGATGCCTTGACTCGGTATGATATTTTTTCATTGGCTATTAAAAGTCGTCATTGCAATAATAAGGATCAGGAATTCGGCGAGCTTACTAGGATTTTTATTTCATCGAATGCCAACATGCGCAACACCGAAAAAGGCTACGGTCTCGTGCGGTTGTTTGTTGGCTAGGTGGCGGGAAATTAATCTTGGCATTTTGTCGAAGGCCGCTGAAAAAAAAAATTGGATAAGTAACTAGCTGGTTTTAATGAAGCGAACAATTCATAAGTTAAAAAAAAAACAAATATGTTGACGGGGCGCCTTATTGGTCGTAGTAATTAACATGGTGGTGCGCGGCGCGGCGCGAGCGCACGCGGCGCACGCCCGGTTGACAGGTCACTCACACGCAGCGCGGCCTTCGTCAAGGACGGTGGTTTGTGCTGCTAAATCCAATCGATTACTAAGTTTCAAGTTAAAGAGGTATGGTTACAATCTGAAATCAAAATCTTAGGGTAGGGAAAAATCTCGTTTCTTTCACAATTAATAGCATCGCCGATGTATTACTTTTTGTAAAAAAAAATATCACGAAATAGGCAATTTTGTAATAACTATCACTACCGTGAGATAGGCACAATTTCTGCAAAAAAACTGTGGTCTATCAAGCAAAGGAAAGGATCATGGGTTACAATATGGGCTAGCACCTCCGAGTCTTTTGGAATTTTTATGATAATGCGTTGATATTATATTATGTAATCTGGTGTCCTGACGCTGGCTAGGATCAATATTAGTGCATGACCAATGTCCTGATACTCGACTCCGTAATATGCCTAACGAACGGGTCGAGTTATGGTTTTCTGCTGAGCACAGCGATGACTCCACGCACACAGCCTAAGCCTCTCTTACTAAACTTAATATGCAAACTTTCCTTAAGCAGAAAGCGCTAAAAGTGGTCGTCATACCTACCTAAAATTTAACAAGAGATCGTTTAGCAGCAGAGTAATCTATTGTACACGTAGATATTTCTTTTGTCTTTTTCTAAAATAAAAGACACTCCTATTAGGCAACTTTTCAGAATATTTAACATTGTAAGCTAACAATTACAACATTTTAGCAGGTGCATCTCCTTTAGTGGGCGAGCTAATTGTACCTAGTCCCGCACTGGAGCGACGTCATACCTTCACATTATTCTGCGTCTCAGAAAAACTGCATCATCTTGCTATATGGAGATACTTAATGCTAGTTGAACTTGTTCAAAATGCAAGAACAAAAAAGACTTGGAACATTTTAATAGGAATAGCCAAATACGCTACGGCATATCAATAGGCTTCAGGGAATTTAACTGGAATCGTTATAGCCGCGAGTGTCATATTATTACGTTTTTTAGAAGCCTGTCCTACGTTTGTTGCTATAGTGTTTCTTTTTGCTTGTATGAATAATCCTAATGCCTTAATAAACAGTATGAGGGTAAGATAAACAATTTATATGTAGATGGCGTCTCGACTAATAGACGTCTAAGCGTCAGCTGCGCCGACTGGTTGGTTTTGCATACGTTCCACCACACTTACCACTAATATGCGCCGCGTATTACTGTCAAACTATCACAGAAACGCATGGAGACTGTCCGCGATCAGGTATTTTCTATTCACAAAAGGGAAAAAAAACTGTTTTAGTAATGTCATTTAAGAGTAAGCTATAAAAATTGTGTTTTTTATATTTTAATAACTCAACTGTACATGAATAAAAATAAATTACCTCATCATCAAACCCGAGCCATACTGAGTTCATTTTTTTTTCGTGTTGTTATGTACGTCGGAAACCTACTTGCATAAAGTATGCAGGTCTGTACCTACCAACGCTCCAAACACTCAATCTAACCTTGCTTAGCAGACTAAGTGATGTAAATTGACCATTATTAAAGGATATTGCACTCAATTACAATTATTATAGTCAATAACAGTCGACTATGATCAACAGCCGCTATTCTAGTTAGCCAAACAAAGTTACATTTAAGTAAACAATTTATTATGCAGAGGTCACTGAGTCATATGACTATCGTCATGATAGCAAATTTTTTGTCGTTTCTAACACTTCTATTTTAAGTCGTCTCCTCCCCTTTCTCTAATCTCTGCCAGGACTAGATCCCAGTATAATCCAGCTTCTATTTTTATGGTCCAAGTGTGAATACGGGCAACGGGTCTGTAGGTGAGCTATGCTAATAAGAGGCGTGCAGGTCCTAATGTATGCAGGTAGGACTTATACACACCCTGGGACCCGCATTCCAGGTTGCGTGCGCAGATTAGTGTTATGGTGTTGTTAACAATAATTATTTTAAAATTAAAGCTATTACTACGGAGCTGGTATATTAGGTTGTTATTTGAACTGCGGTTGCTCGTTGGGCGGTTGAAACTGTTTTCAATTCTATTTTTATTTGCTTGGTAAGTCTGTTCTTAAAATTTCTGATCTTGAAACTTTGGATACATACCTAGGTACTTGTAGAAAATGTTGAAAGTTTTTAACGATTTTATATTATAAAAAGCCAAAAAGAAACCTTCAACACAACAACTCTATTCGTATAAAACTGTTAGAGCGCACAAGATTATTTTGTTTTTATTTTGTTTTGTTTCTATTGCTGGTAACTGTAGGTACCTACATGAATAACTTACAATCCTTTACCAGGCACAAAAACAACATGACAGATTAATAAATAAATATCAGACTTATCAACAATCGCACACAAACAAGTGTTCGTATCGTCTTCTCATATCGTTTAACACTTTCAGTTTCTTCGAGCTTAGCGAACAGGTTGAAGATGCCACGTTCCCTGTCTGATGTCAGATGCCTACGAGTTATTACACGTCGTAAATTGGCAAAACTAATAAGTAATGTAGGTATTAACTTTTTAAATGTGTTTTTGAACTTGGTTTCGTAGCAGCTGAGACAGAAGCCGTTGCAAGTTGTACTTACCACTGTTTCACTGTTACGTTTCTTTGACATTCGTTTAAATAAAATTTTGAAAGTGGAATTATTAGTACCGTCGATAGTGGTATACTTAGCAGAGTTTAAAGTAGGTATCTAGAATATCACTAAAATTTGAAAAAAGAATCTAAAAACTCAGATTAGGTCTATTTTCAAAGTAGTGTTTGTAATATGTGGCGTAATATATTTTGTTTTGATGGGATATTCAATGTTAAGGAGTCTGTTCGTCTTTCTATTTTTACATCTGTTCCACCTGTTCGCTAGTCGCGCTTAGTCCTGCAGGATATCGATAATATGAGACATTTGACGTAAGACATAAATGCTCTTATTGCTCTTAATGGACTATTTAGTAGGTATCAACAAGTAATCAATACACCTACTCAAATGTGAAATAATTGCCAATTAGGTAAACAATTATTCTAAACAAAACAGAACAAATAAACGAGCCAACAAACAAACAAACAAACATGTCTCTAACTATATAAAAATAAAAATAAATTGTCGAAATGTATGTACGCGCATATTAAGTTCCTAACAATTGCACCAAATTAGGTAGATAATAATTTTTTAGTTACATTCGTTATTGTTAAGGCAAGGTTTGTATAAAATAACCGCTAGCTTATTACATTCATTAGGGGTTTGAAATACGAAAAGGATTAAGATTAGGAAGTTAAAAAGTCGTGATTACAATTAGAATATCTCCACATTAGGAATCCAGATTAATTGTTGCAATTAATCGGTTAAATATAGAAATGTCACTCGAAAAATAGTTATCAATTCTTTATCAAATGCGGTTACTTTTATAGCTAGACGCAGGACGACGGGATGCAGCCATTTATAGCTCCCGCATCGGCCAGCAAAAAACAAATCTATATTCCATATCAATACATCAACCGTTGGTGGAAATCTTTTATTCTCACAAAATTAAGTTAGCCCACATAAAGGAGTTTGTTTAAAACATTAGATGTTTTAGATGTTATCGCGTGTGTTTGGTGTCAAAATTCTCGCATCATGCCGAACGCATTTAGGCGGTGTGATACAGATCTATCCGCTTTGTGTTCGCGATCACTTCGTAAACAAGAATAGCGGGAGGCCGTATAAATCATTTTTTGGAATAAAAAACGGGGCAGCACCTACTCAGTTTATGAGGGCCTAGCTTTATCAACTGTGATTCCGAAGCGGCCTTACAAACTTTATAAATTTCTATTTAGATGAGAATACACAGATAATACAAGAAAATTTAAGTTGTGATGGGACTTGAACGCAGATCTACGCGAAACGTTCCATATTATGTCCAGGCTTCGGTTCAGGGAGTAAAACAGCCACAGAAATTACGGACACAAGAGAATTTTCATCTTAATATTGCGTACCTACTTACCATCAGTTCACTAGTTCGTTTTCATTGTTTGTTCAAAGAAAATACCTTTTCGAGCGTACCAAAATAAATAGAACGGGAATACCTACCGCTAAAATTATAAAAAATCAGAAATAAAAAATGTCTTCAGGGAAATTATTATTTTAAAATATTAACAGAGATAATGAACACGTCATAATTTGACAATGTTTAAGCGGATTCTCAGGTATCGAATTCGGAACTTTAAATGCCCGCCAAACCCACACGATTTTAAAATGGTACCTACCGAAGTGCACTTTAGCTCCCACATTAAAACAGGTTAACGTATCCTTAATAACTCTGCGAATACGTATATTTACAAATCGTTGTTATTTCCCTTGACACACGCCAACGTCGATAATTTTCGCTCGCAAATAATGCGTATTTACAAAATGACACAAACCGTATACTCAGCAGTAATTTTAGCATCAAGATACGAATTGAGTGGTTCTGTTTACTTTGTGCCGCTGTCAACAGAACTAGGGTTGTAAAACGTTGTATTCATTGAGTGAACAATTACAGGTTCAAATATCTTGGCTTGTTAACTTGATAATTGTTTACATAAGAGTATGAAACTGGTCGCACCGGGGTACGCTGTCAGCGCGGCGTCGTGCGAATGATTTGCGTCGCACGGTTGGTTAATGTTTGCTATTAAGTTATCCCACAATACAATAAAAATACATTTAGCTACGATGTAAAAATATATTGTGTAGTTAAAGAAATGTAAATAATTCTACACGCCATTGCCTGACGGCCTCTTGATGGATGACAACAAATAATTTTGTATGTAACTAGGTTTGGTTTTAGGGGCAGGTTTCGTTGGAAGCTGTGTCAGCTTACAATGTTGGCTAAATGTTCAAAATTATTGCAGTGTGTAACTTACTTACTTTAAATGATGGGTAAGTTCTTCAAGGGAGTGCGTTAGTATCCATTTATTTCCTTTTCAAAGAGGCCACTTTGCTTTGTACAAGTGCGTCGAAAATCGACCAATATGAAGAATATAAAATTAACCTCATCAAAATATGGAGTAATCTCAGTTACATTTTACAATATATAAAGTAAAACAATATCCGTGTCTATGATATTTTTAATTCAGCGTTTCGTATCATTCTTACTTATCTGCCAAATGAAACAAATAAGAATAATAAACGAATGTCGTAAAAATGTGAACTTGGTTCTAATACAGACGTTCTTTTCATCAATGTTGACATAGACATTTGAAATTTAAAAAATAACAATGGTTTATCTTTTAATTTTAATAATTATTACCAGCAATTGGTACTAATGATACTTATCATAACCATTAGTAACACAAAATTATACATTTAAGCAAAAAGTATTAGTCAACTTGAAAGAAGAGAAGACAATACAAGTTATTCAACCGCTTGAAGTTTGCAGTTAACTTATAACCGCGGAGTTATCTAGATCTTAACTTAATCAGTAATTAGTTAGTACTAATGCGAATTCTTATTAGTACTTTATCAGACTGTAACCTGTATTTAGCAACTAATTTTCCCATGTTTTATTTTACCGCTTGATCAATTAATATTCTGAGGAAGTTTCATTACTTTTTAATGAAACAAGAACTCCTATCTCAGGATCGCTAATTTTATGTTTTAATTTACGCCTTCGTATCGGATCTGCGCGACAGTAAATCTTCGTAACGGGATGCTGAGGCGCGCAGTTTCTTGCTAAATTATAATATTGCATGTATTTCACTAAGACATTAATCTGACTTCCTTGATTTCTTGAGTAGATGCGTCAAGATAGGTAATTCTAAGCATTCAATAAAAAAATATCGAAGATAAATTTATACATAACTTAAACTGTGCGAAATAATACGTATATTGCGTGGCAAAGTGAATAAAATTAATTAGTTTTTTTTATTATTTAAAAAGGTAGTACAATAAAATTATATGACCTACTTTAGAATTAACTTAAATCATAAAAGGTGCTCCAGGAACAAAATTCTAGCTACAATGTTAGTATTGCTGCATTAAATAAAACCATCGTTCCAAAGGATCTATTCAATATTAATTCACATTTTTGACCCAAAATAAATTGTGGCGATTAGGTTCGGATTATATTACAATTAAGTTTTTGCTTGTGAGACACATTTTTTGTAGGAAAAGGCGGCGGTTCAGATTTCTTTTAATAAAATCAGTTTGATATCCCGTAATCTGATTACCTAGCTATAATGACTGCGCCACACTGTTATTTTACCCTTTACTGACGGCCAAATAATCCCGTTGGCCCATTTTTTTTAATTTATGACATTTATCTGACGAATATTGTTTAATAATAATAATTTTAGTCCTCTCAACAGTACCGTTACATTAAAAAAAAATATATTTTTTTTTGCTAGAAATTACAAAAAATTGAGTTTGCAAGAATACAACAACGAAAAAATTATGCTTAATAAAAATTAGACGAAAATTGAATCAGTGCGAATAGTTAAAATTATGGCCGTTAAGTAATTTTTCAGATTTTTTTTTTGTTTTGGAAGTGGGCAGGACTCTACATCCGCATATCAATACACCTGCGTCCGTTCTAAAGATTTTTGTTTTCATTTATAATCGGCCAAGAAATTTACCACCCTGGTTCAGTATAAGTAAACTTAAAGACATCAACATCAAAGCCTACTTTTATCTACAAGTCAATTTGGTAGTCAGCCTTATTGTTTTGTTTTCGAATGGTTGACTATACATCGTCATCAAAGTCTTCAGCCTATATACTACACACTGCGGGCACAGGTCTCTTCTCAGACTTATACATCGATGATCTGCTATTCGTACTAATTACAAGGAAAAAACTGTTGAGATTAAGATGATAGAGTGCAAGTAATAAAGTTGTAATTTCACTGCCCAGACCATCGATTATGTAAATTCATAAAGTAAAATAGCATAACAGGTCAATGAACCTATAAATCACAGTGCAAACACAATCCATTCGAAATCTCACTTCCGAAATTGCTCCCGATTTGACATGGAGTCACCACTGGCTCTCCACCTGCGTCCGTTGACGACTCCTGACATCTGATTTATACAGTGCCCGAGTAAAACGACAAAGACAATACGGAATACACCCTTTTGAGAGGAAGTGGGAAAAAATATCGATTGGGGTCGATCTCGCTCGATCATCCATCAGGAATAGCGATCTAATGAGATACATAGTAGCATTTTTTGCTTACAGTAGAGCGTGTGAGTTGTATAAGTCATAGTCTTGAAAGAATACATTTTTTTCGATTATTATTAGGGTTTCGAGAGAAGACTTATGAGATTTTAAATTTCAGTGTAATTTGTCCATTTCGCGAGATCAGATTTTCCTACAATTTTCAAGATACTAATGAAACTTTAAATTGCACCAACCAGCTACAGTACTCTTCAGACAATACAATGATGACAAAATTAAGTACTGATTAAACAGCTCGATGCCTCGTAAGTATTTGGTTAATTCGACTTTTTATACTTTTCTATGGCCCTTCATTAAAGAAATTAGTCGCCATTAAGTTTGTATGAGTGCATTTATTTAAAATTGAATAATCGTTGTGCACCGTTCGTCAAAGCGGGAAGGTGATGAGAAAACCTTAACAAAGAAGGCTCAATAGTCATAACTATTAAAACATTTACACAATTCCACCCGTGTTCGCGCTTTAAATTATTGAATACAAATTCCATATGTTCAGTATCAGACAGAGGTGCGCGATGGACATGGCGGCTTATTGCTCTCAAAAACTGACATCAATTAAGAGTAATGTGGACACAGCGCAGAAGACTTACCTCCAGTTTTACGAATATTCAAATTTTTCCTTATCAAAAGCTCATAAAGTAGAGAATTGATCGCCGTTCAAGGGATCAAAGGCCTTTTGGAAATGAGTTACACTAGTGAGAACGCGAGTATTGACTGCGCACGCGGCGCTTTGATCGTGTTTCGTCGGCGCCTGAACATCTATGTATCTGTCTCTTTCTTAATAGCCAAGTGTGAATGTGAAGGCTTTAGCCGAGAAAAGAAAATTGCGGCAAATGTTAGTCCTCTTTAGTATGAAGAAATAAAGAAGACTAGTAGTAGTATTGAAAGGTTGCAGCCGACAACAACCATCTTAGGCTCTAGAACTGCGTTGTTTGTAGTAATTTTTAATTTGTGTTAATTACTTGTACAAGCTACGAGGCAGTTTATGCCAAAGACAGTATTTGTATGATAATACAACTATTAAACGAGTAAAAAAGTTGCGTTTAGGTTTTATGTACAGCAGGTTAGGTTTGGGCAGACATAACACACATGAAAAACACGAACGTGTAAGGATTTAGAGATTTTAGGATTAATAGAATTGTCTAGTTTAAGACTAGATCAATCGGTGTTATTTTTCAATAAAATTTTCTAATAATAGTTAAGATACTAACAAGACAATAATGCGTAAAACCATTAGCAATATAGATTTGGCTTATGATGGTGCAATAAAGAAGACAATCCTATTTTGATGGATATTTTTAAGCGCCAGTAAATTTAGGCACATACCTATTTTAACACTTTTGATGTGACATCTGAAACAGCAACATATTTCTAGCTCATATACAGATTACTTTGTACACAACTTTATACAATTTTTTTTTCCAATGATTGCATCAACAGCTAAAAACGTGCACCAAACTAACGATAAGCAGAAATCATCCCAAGTCATTGTTATTGGTCAATATTTGTAACACCAAAATATCCTTACATTTAATTCGATACTTATTCCATACAAACTTCCGCTCTAAACTAGAAATAATTTTCGTTGAACACTTTCAAATAGACTCGACCGCCATATAAAATATAATTGAAAATTACGTGTCATAAACTACATTCATATTTTAATAGACTACGTTACACCGCCATAATTGTTTCCTTTATTGATGTTACTCCGATCGTTTATATACTTAGATAAGCAGGACATGGAGCGTTATTTTTAATTGTGCCTTTATTCATCTCGGCAGTCGACGTAACGAAGTCAGAACAATTTTATGTCGCTCATAAGAAAGCTTAATGCGTAATCCAATTCGATTTTCGGAACATTTAATTGTACGACTGGATCTGATGAGATGCGAGCGACGAGGTTAAAATAGACTAAAAGCCGTATTTTAACTTAACGGCAGTTGTCCGAAGATGCGCTTGTATTAAGAAATAAATGCTACGTAACCACATTACCGGACTGTAAATTACACACGAGGAAACCGATCGTAGATTAAAAACACTTTGGGAAATTAAAGGCATGATTTTGCGGAATGTTTGTTTGCGTCTTCGTAAAAACTGGTTTTGAGGGCATTTAAAGTTAATGCGACTCTGAGGGAAATGTTTTTGCCGATTTGTTGGAAACAAAAACTTAATCGTGCCCACACACTGTTTCTTCATTTATATTCAACAATTAGTGCACTTCGGTAAAATCTGACTCTTTAGTGGAGTTTACTGAAGAAGTTGTAATGTCTTCATCTTAGACATGAACATCGTATCGTAAAACTAGTGGTTTAATGCATGCAACGACATCATACGCGCTATGAATGTTATGAATAGGTACGCAGTCTATAATTGCTTTTGAATCAAAATAATCATGTATTACATGTACAATCATGTATTATACATTTGAGTACTTAAACGGTAAACATCTTTGTTTCCATGACATAATATTCAGATTTTAAATAATTTTAGAGTTTCACATTTAAAATGAAAAACCTTGATTGACTGACTGAGTGACTTATCAACGCCCAGCCTAAACATTGCACCTAGAATGCTGAAATGCTCGTCAGTTTTTGCTTGATACGATTTGGTGAGTATGTACAGATATTGCGTGATAGTTACATTTTATATTTATTTATTTAAAGTAGTCTCTGCCTGCCCCTGTGGGAAAGAGGCGTGATGATATGTATGTATGTATGTATGTACATTTTATTTTTGCCGGCGAAGGTTCAACCGGGGAGAGTTCAAAAAAATCTTAATATTTTAAAAAAGCTGAATCGAAAAATAGTTTCTACACCCATAGTATTTTGGGATACATACGCCAAACCCGAGAACAGACGATAAGGAAAAATCATTCCCGCTTCACGTATGTACTTAGTGGAAACTAAAGACACTAAAAAATAGTGTGCGATATGTCGCCTTTTATGTCTGTTTTTAGAATTCCTAAAAGCGCTGCGCTGCGTCAGCCTGAAACGAGTTGACACCTATATAAGTGCTTAGCTATGGTCTGTGTTGGTCTGTGTGTGCAAAGACAGTGTCATTTTGATCTCGCCAAAAATGACAAATCTAGCCCAATTTTTTCAAAACTGTTGTTTTTTAAAAAGATATTTCGTGTTATGTTACAATAAACTGTTGCTATATTATCCGCGCATGAAATGCACGTGTAACTTTTAAGCCATTTGGACTACACTCGAAACGTAGCAGTGGAAGGCTTTCGTCAGCAGGCTCACTATCGTGGAGGAAAGACAAGGTGAGTGTCTTTTAGAGTTAATCAGAAAAGATAAAGACACTATTAAACGGAAGCTCATCCTTCAAACTCCAGGTTAAGTCTCATCTAATTATAAAACCGTTTGCTTACAGTCTGCCCTATTATACTTATTTTTCGTAAAGTGGTAGAGTTACCACTATTGTATTTTTAATATTTGGTTTCACCACTTTGTTGGCGTATATAATAGCTATATGTATGTCCATATAGGATTTCATACAATTTTCTAGAACTACTAGACTCTGAGCTAAGCTGTGGATATACAGACAGATAAGCGGACAATATGAAAATAATATTAGGCTTTCTCGTTACACACAGAACCTAAAAATGGTCTGTGCCCTGCGAAATTGCCACGCTTAACTTCAAACCATAAAAGTCAAGAAGTAGGTCACAGCGTTCCGCTACTTCGGCTTCCACTATAATATTATTGATTAATAACAATTATAAAACAACACTCATAAAAGGTTTATTGGCGAAAAGGAATTGCACGCAAAAGTAATCCGGCGCCTACAGTTATGGTGTTACTGCAGGTGTGAGAATTATTGGGAGAATTTGGCGGGCGTATACCCAATCCTTTTTGGGTGCAATTATTAATTTCGTATGCCTTCAACTCAATACAGCGGCTTAAGGCATACTAAGGTGCATTATCCACGCTTGTAGCGACGTTGTTAGTAAAGCCTTATTTACCTGGTGCAAGAAATATAGCGTATAAGGTGTCTTACATTGCGCGGTCAAAGAGCTACAGATTTGGAAGAGATCAATAAAATATTTCAATGTAACGAGACACGCACGATATTTCTCGCATCCTGTAAATTAGACTTATCAGTTTTTGTCGTGCGTTGGATTTGAATGCGCTCCTTTGATCAACAAATTTCACTTCGGTTTGTAACTTTTATGAGGTTGATGAATGTGTTAATTCCACGTTTGATTTGCTCGCCGATCGTTAGCGTTCAGAGAGATAATATTTACAAAACCCGAGGTAGTTGCCGAGAGAAGTCAATTGGGTTTCGTTAGCATTAATTTGGGTTTGGATGGTGTCAGAATATTGTGACACCTCAGTATTATTATTCAACTTGACTTCAATAAATGCATTAACATACCTACATATTTATACGCCTATAATCACATCTTTATCCCTTACGAGGTAGACAGAGCCTAAAGGTAACAAGACCTGGTCACGTTTAGCGTGAATATGGGCGTATCCATGAATGGATTAAACATTAGTTTTTTATTTTACGTTGGAAACCACAAAGGCACGATAAGATACGAGTACAACCTAGGCACATTACACGTGACTTCAATTTTAGGAGTTTGATGAAACTCCTTCTTGACTCCCGATTTTGATGAAAGAAAGCCTGTATGCAGTTCCTGGCTACCGTGAATCTGTTTGTGAAAACGCCAACAAAATGCCTTGTAATATTCACAGAACATACTAAATCAAGGACACTGTAAAAACAATATCACAGCGGGCAAGCGGCCGAAGTAAGCGCAGGTTCCCACGCGCTTAATGATATGACTTCTTGATTGATCAAAGCCTCTGTATCGCATATATCTCATATTATAGGGCTGCCAAAACCGATAGAGCTTGCCTTTAAAACGAAAAGTTTTGAATGGTGCAAATTCAATCTACTTTAATTACCAATTATCTTCGTGTCTATACCGAAGGTCGTATTGTAAAGGGAACAGTGAATGAAGGTAGGAAGTGATGCTGAAGAAATGGGAACATGGCTTATACGTGGTTTGAATGCTACAGCCGTCTGCACAAAAGTCGAGAAACTAGCTCATTTTATGTTTCTCAGTACATTGCAGTCAACATCAATAATACCCGATAAGAACAATGCACGTCAAAAAAATCTCGTTCATAACGGCTATCTGAATAGAATTTTCTCACATAGGTGGTTTCGAGTGCTTAGTCCGGTATTATTGCCGGTGACTGTAATACAAGTATTCTTGCTATTTTTGCAAGCTGGCAACCCCTAGTACTCGTATGCTGTGAATCTTCGTCCAGCCAGTTGGACCATGAACGCCGATACGACAATGATTGTTAATGTGAACGGACACGATCAATAAGCAGGCTTGCTATCACTACATCGGCAACATTGACGTATTAAAAGGTGACAAATATACGAGCCATTTTTATATAAAACTAGCTTCTGCCCGCGACTTCGTCTACGTATAAACCTTCCTATCGAATTACTCTATCTATTAAAAAAAAACTGCATCAAAATCCATTGCGTAGTTTTAAATATCTAAGCATACATAAATGTCCCTGACAGACAGCGGGAAGCTCCTTTGTTTTATACTATGTAGTGAATACCGTCAGATTCAGACGTAGTGAAGGAATCATTTACGTAAAAAAGTCAAATTTGACTCGATATGATGTTGGAGTAATCCATAGTCTTTGAAAGTACTAGCAGACTTTTGTATTAACCCTCTGCATGCTCGGGTACAGCGTTAAAGCAGCCAACAACTATATAATGCTGTGTTGTGTCATTTCATTACACTACGACTAGGCAATCATAAAGAGTGCTAGCATTCCCATAGGAAATACTACGGATTAGACTGAAACATTCCGAGCTAAATTCAACCTTTACAATATGGTTTTATTTTATTTTATATATGAATAGGAAGACAAACGAGCAAGTGTGTGACCTGATGGTAAGCGATCACCACTGCTCATAGACACCCGCAACCCCGGAGGAATCGCAGATGCGTTGCCAACCTAGAGGGCTAAGATGAAATGCCTCTTGTGCTCGTAATTTCCCCGGCTGTCTTACTCTCCACGCCGCAACACAGCAGTGCAAGCACTGCTGCTTAGCGGCAGGAGTAGTAAGTAAGATGGTGGTAGCGATCCGGACGGACCTTGCATAAGGCCCTACCACCCGCGAATGTGCATGATATGTGAATGAGCATCACTTTGCTTTACAATGTGCGGACCTAAAGCTAGGAAGCCGTAGACGTTTACATTTTACAGCGCACATACTAGCTAAAAACCAAGAAATCGGAAGAGAATTTATATACCTATTGTGACTGTCAGTAGGTGTGATGGGATTTTCCGACTTGGCTTGCTTTCCCACAAGCTAAAGTATCTACTTAAACCATGACTTGAAACATGAGATGCTAAATCTTAGCGCCAGTCTAATTTTACTTTAGTGTTTAACTTAACTCATACACAAAGTCTTTTTTACAGTAATACAAAATATTGTCACACCACTGTAAGCATTATCCGAGAATCAACAAAACCCACGTAAATTATGCAGTAACAAATCTCGATAACATTACCTAATGCCTCGATCCCCCCGTGGGTCCGTGGCTCACGACGATCATAATCGTCTTCCATCGCTGTCATACTACATCCCAAATGACAGAGTGTTGACGCATCGGCCGATAGCGGCAACTTTGATGAATAGCTCCGCCGACTTTTGTGTCCGAGACATGATAAAGTCCAGATTTGACAAATCATTGTAGATTTACATCTTTTAATAATACAAATTATTCAAGTTAAACATAAATAACGTCAGCTTTTATTTATTGATGGCATTTCTGTTTTTAGCTGGGGGATTTAGTGTTTTTATATTTGTCCTGTAGATACAATGTAGGAATTCAATTTTCTTGCTAATTTTTCTTTATTTTTTTTATGCATTAGTTTTGACTTTAGGCAGTCTTTATCATTATCATCATCATCATCATCTCCGGACTCAGGCCTTCTCTCAGAAAGAGAGGTCTTGGGCTTTCTCCAGTTCCCACGCGGGCACAGAGCGAATTGAGAATTTCGCATGCGCTGGATTAGATACATCATTGAAAAATTTATCGATTTTTTTGGAAACACTCAGTGGTGTGAGCCTTGTTTTGAACCCACAACCCTTGCTTTAAAGGCCTGGTTAAACCGGTGGGCTACCACAACTTTTTAATTGCAAGTCCTTCAATCAGGACAGTTTTGTTCATTACTTTTTCCTTATTTTTAATATCTGGGTACAAGGGCCCTAATAATACTATTATGGAACATTCATAAGTCCTATTGGGGTTTATCAACAGCAGGCATCAAACTGTATTGCTTATTTAGTTATTCATACAATGTAACTGGCACTTGCCGCATACGTGTATACCAGTATTGAAATAATAAATCAAGACTTGGAAACGACTCCTAAGCGTTGAAGAATTATTATCAACTTTGTACGCTTATCATTATTAGTTTTTTTTTCCAGTTGAGTGTGCATATACATTACCTTAAATGATACATAAAACTATTTTATTGTTGGACTGTGGCTGTAGTGACTTGAACTCACTTTACTCTCATTTGTTACGCAACACTTCATATTTATAAGGCAATTACTGCCATTTAACCTTTCTTAGTCAGTTTATGAATAACACAGAAGGATGCAGAAGCGATATAGTTAGTAATGCTACTTAAACTGGATCTACAGGAATGTCGCAGGCAACTTTATCCGATTAATTTTTTCATACATTGGACCGCGCTTGATTATTTATCTACATTTTGATCGTATTTTAAAACTGGTTCATTAATGATCATAACTTTTAATTTATCTCTCGTTTGCGTAGCTGTAGTAACAACTGCAGTACGTGCGAAGTGGATTTATTTTATGGCACAGATTTCTATCGCTTAGGTCTTTCAACTTTTTTTTTTTAGTTGAGAGTTGTATGCAAAATGCGAAGAATTAGTATAACTGGTAGGTATAACATTTAAAGAAAATTTCAGGATTTTATGAACCAAACATTTTAAGTGTCTCTATTATGAAATTATGTTTTTTTTTTTTATTATTATTTTCATCCAGGCCCTGTGCACAATCGTGTCCGAAATGCGAGTTACCATGTAGGGAAAGACGATCAGATTGCCCTCAATATAGCTTCTGTGGCTCTTTAAATTTTTATAACAGTTGTACAATAAAACAATTTATTGTAAGTTAATTCGCCCTTTACACACTGCGGACATTGTCTGGAATACTGCTTTGGGTACTTTGTAGCTGCCAGAGCGTGCTCTCAATGCGCAGATTCATGTAAAAACATTGTTGTGATAAACATGACTCGATTACACCGCAATTTACCCGAGATGGAAAACGGGCTCTATAAATATTTATCGTTCCCTATATCCCCTTGTGCGAAATTATACAGTTGATCGCGAAAGTTTTTTACCTTATCGCTTTAGAATAGCTTCGCGCTACTGCTGTTAATGCCGATTACTCTAGCCGCTTTATGGTAAAAACTTCGTGGTTATACGCGATTCACGACAATATATGAGCCATAAATTTGTGTTGGACAACTGGGAATGAATGGATACACGTCATGGTTGTTACTATAAATCATTTTTTTCGCAATAAATTATTACATTAACACAATGACAGCCGGGCTCGTGGCTGCGGCGTGGAGCCCGGGAAGACAACCGTCATTATCATTTTGATGTTTTTACTTAATTGCAACATATGCAAAACTAAGTAATTTATATTACCTATTGTTTTGTTAACGCTTAAGGTAGTTAATACTTACTAACCTGTCTTAATTATTTTATCAAAGACGGACTAGTAGCTACAAAACTTACTCGTTGTGGTATTTATTATATCTACCTTTTTATAAAGCTGGTGGTGATCGGGTACCCACTAGCACTACTGTCTCGTGGGAACTTGAAATAACATAAAAAAACGATTTGTCTTACACCTAATCCGAATGTTAACCATTGAACTACACGCAGTTACATATCGTAATCTACTTAAAAAATGGTGTTAAACAAATATCTAACGGCGATTAATAAATGTATATTGCCCACGCAATGCATTTCGAGTCTTGGTCTGGTGTTAGCGGGCGGTCGGAGCCACCCAGAGGTGTGCACATCTCCAACTAAATCGAATTATAACACGACAAACACACATCTTCTGTTATTCTCAAGTAACAATACCTTAAATTCAAGTCAAAAGCATCAATTTCCAATAACAACTGTCGTGTGAACCGTAAAGCATTAGTTTGTTTTATAGATTGTAGAGCATAGTAAATCAGTCGTGTTAAAACACCATATTTGTTTTACGAGTCTTTGATCAGACCGCAGTGAAGAAATCTGTTTTACATAAATGTTGATATTCGAATATTGAAGACAATGAAATTAAAAAACGTAATACCTCTTATGGGCGATAAGTTGACTCATTGACGTCTTGGAAGACTAGCTTCAGCGTGTTGTATTCATTAGTAAAGTAAAGTGACAGTTTTCGCACTAATACACTCGATTCAACGACAGTGACAGTGGGAGTAAATGGTTGAACGGAACAGTTGAAACGAAAGGTCAATCCAAAGCACGTCTGGCGACTGTTCGAGTCGTTACCAAGCTCGTTCGCTAGGGTTGTCGGTCCCTTGTTAAACTTTGACGGCCGTCGCTCAAGCAGTTCTAGCTACGCGAGAACAATTTGCAAGGATTTGCGTATTCTACGATCAAATTTACATTTCCGAGCGGGCTTTGCCGTGCGACTGCAAATTTGTAGAGTAGTCCGGTTCCAAGGGGACGATTATCTTGATCCGAATTACCTTTACAATGCTTCGGACATACTGACTCTATGCGCATTTCACTTTTTCTTATATCGTTGAACCTTTTAAATATTTCATCATAAAACATGTGTAAAATCGCTTCCACGTCATATTTTGCAAAGCTATGTACGAAAAGCCAATACGTGTTAGTCAGTCTGTATATTTTATGTACTTAATAGTTCACGAACATCGATCGTAAGTGGATCAAAGTTAAATTTTATTGTACCTAATTGACAATAAGCCAGTCACAGTTTTAGTCATTTTTTTAACAAAGATCTTGAGAATTGCTATTAAAAGATTATTATTATTATTTTATTGAATCAGGTGTTACTTTGCGGAGGTCCATTTCAATGAACACAAAATATTTATTATTACTATTATTAATTATTGTATTTCGTTGTATTAAACAAATTTGCCCTGTAAATAAAAAGATATATTTCTGTCAAAATAACAGAGCTTTCACACAGACCTACAGGTCTACTAGGCTACAGCTTGTGTACTTAAAACAGTGTTACTCGAGCATGTCCTCGAACATTCCCATACACGTCAAATTCGCCGCAACGAACCCGTGCGTCTCGCGCTCCCACAAGAATATTGTTAGCGCGTTGCCCAGGCGCAGCACTACAAGTATTTGCATGCGCTCGTTAACGCAACGCCCGAATGACGCGTGTGACGCGAGTGACATCTGTGACGCGTCTGTCACGCGTCCAAGCATACTGATTGTTCCAGCCTGCCTACAAACAAGGAACTTAAAGTGCCGCAATTTTCATTGTTTCGAGCCCCATTACATTACAATGAATAAGGTTGAGAACAAAAAGTCTGTAAGTAAACTCTTAAGATTTGAATAGAAGTGCAAAATTTGTAGGTACTTTTTACATTATTCAGTTCTCCAGAAAAAAACTGTTTTAGTTTTAGTTGGTTAAAAATAGTATGTAAGCAAATTTAAGTAAATTTACACTTGAAAGATTTAGGTACCAGTGGCGTGGCGTCAAGTATATCAGAAGGCAAGCCGAAGGGAACTTAACTAGCCTTTTCCTCTAATTCTGCACAATAAATTGCCCAAAACTGCCTTAAAATAGGCAAGCCAGTGGGAATCGAGTTCTATGGACGCCACGCCACTGTTAGGTACCTAATTCAGTCAGATTTGACACAAAATTTTTGTACTAAATATTTGTACAGTCCGTGAGCTCCTGGAATAACCTTCGGATTTCGGGTACGATCGGTCGATTCAACTTTCAAAGCAATAAGAGTGAGCGAGACAACAAGACAAATCCGAAGGTCTTTTTACTATCGCACTGTAACTGAGTTTTAAACATCTTATTGCTCCGGTACTCTTTTAATTAATATTTTTAAAGTTTGCGAATATACGTTTTCTTAGCTTCTTTACCTTACTTTTAAGTCAAAAGTCAAAAAGTCAAAAGTCAAAAGTTTATTTTGCAAATAGGCCGCCGAGGGCTCTTTTACATGTCTTTTTTTGAATCTACCAGCGCATTCGGAAAGACCATCATTGCCAAGAAGAATGCGCCGCAAGAAACTTGGCAGAAAGTCATTTTTTCAAAATAAAATAGATTTACAATAGTACTTAAATTCTACTTAACTTACCTAATACAATTAATACATTTTATAAAAGGGATGTAAAAGGTCCCTAAGTTAAGTCCGTACCTTAAATTACATTGGTCTATAGTAGAGATGTATAAAGTCTCTACTGGTCAAAGCGAAACAAAATATGCGATAATGATAAGAAAGAGAAAGAAAAAAGTGAATAAAAATAATCTAAGTTCAGTGGAGGTGTAAAACGCCTCCACCGTCAAATAAGTTAATTGGAGATATCTCCAATGTCGATGAGAAAAAGAGCAAAAAAATATATTATATAGGTATAATAAAAAATATGAAATATGCATTTCATGTCAAGTAAGTAACTGATAAGCTTTTGGATTCCGAAGGCAAGCTTACGTCTGCCGCCCCAAAGTAAGTATAGAGGCGTTCTTCTCTGGTTGTCTCTGCCTCAAACTTATCCAATATCTCTTCCAATCCAAAGCCATGGAATCAAGTTTAACTACCGAAAATAACACGAAAAACCATTCGGTCGGTGTTCTGGACATTGTCCAATCATCGGTTTGATTGAATGTCTGCAAACGTCATTTAGCGGTCGTTATCCACGCCCGAGGCGCGAACGAGTATCGGAGCCATCATCAGCCAATAAACATTTCATTACCAGTCACTTCTTTTAATTTAGCCTTTATTTCGCCCTTAATTAAGCGGGGTTCTCACTGCGAGCGGACCGGCCCTAATAAACTTAGTTTTTATTTTACACATGTAGGAAAAATTGTGCGCATTGCATAGGCCAAAAAAAAGCAAAGATGTAGTTAAGCTACCCCTCCCACAAAAAGATGGAAAAAAATAAGTGTAAGCTGTACGCCAGCGCGACGCAATTTTTGCATCATATTCTGCCTTTTTTTTAGATTATAATTATTCACTGATGTGACAGGCACGTGTTAGTAAAACGTTTAGAGACACTGCAATTACGATGAATTTACTTTCATCATCATAATATCAGACGGAAGACGTCCGGTGCTGGACATAGATTTTCCCCAAGGATCTCGACGACAATCGGTTTTATGCCACGAGTATCTACAGTCAATGTGTGTGCGATCACCTCTCTAAAACTATGTGGCCCAAGTGTTCATTAGTTCTATGCGCATTTGTGCCTCGCCCATGCCACCTATAAGGTGCGAAAGTTACTGAACTATGAAGGTAACTTTAGTCATTTTTGATTTAATTTTGCGAAAATATTCCAAGCATAACTCTTCATTTCTGCTGTACTCAGTGTGTCTCAGTTCCAAACGATAAATTAGAGTACAGCGTTTTTGGATTGTTTAATGTAATATGCAATCATAGTAATAATATGGTGCATAGTTGACGTTTCTTAATTGCAGTCTCTGGTGATTGGCTGCTGGCAAGACAAGCTTGTTACACATAATACTAGTAATCAGAGCTTCTCATATTTTAAAGGTATTTTGTCACATTGGTGCAAGTTGTATGGCTACATCTTACTTTCCGCTGTTTATAATACAAGTCCACGAATCGCTCAAGGGTTTGGTTTAAACTCCTGTTAATAGTGTAGTCTATTTAGTGGCACTTAAAATGTTTATTGACAAACCGTTTTGTTATTTAACGGCGATTGATAAATGGCAACTCAGATGTCCGTATCTTTATTTAATTTAGTGCCTGTAATGAATTTGAAGGCGGCCTATAAAAATCAGCGATTAAATGCGACCGTAAACTGTCTGCATTAACCTTTCACCACCTAAACAGTGACTCGAGAATTTTTGAAGTGTGTGTTGTGTTTTTGTGTTCTTTTTTTTTATTTTAGTCCATCATTCTGCCAGTTTTTAATTCTACACTAGCTTTTTGTTGACAGTAGTCAAATACTGCAGACCTGGGCGACCGAGGAAAACTTAATGTTATTTAACTTAACGCGTAACCTTGAGGTAACTTAACGCGTTTTCTCAGAGATGAGACTCCGCTACATTTAGGTATTCAACGCCAACAAAACCTCTGCTTAGCAAATGTCATCAAAATCGTTAGATTAGAACGTGTTTCGGCATCCCGGATTTTTTTTTTTTAAAGACATTATTTGCACAGCATTAGTTTGACGCGGAAACGTTACTTTAGTATCGATATCGACATTTGCACTTGGCGAAGCGATGTTGCCAGGGGGGCTACTCCGGAATTCGATTTTCGAAGTTCGTATCACACCGTTCCTCTCACTCTCCAATTAAAAACTATTAGTGAGAGCGGAACGGCACGAAACGAACTTCGAAAATCGAATTTCGGAGTATAATGCCAGTGTCCTATGTACCGTGAGCGGCTCCGACGCGGCTATTTAGCTAAGAATATTTTTTTACAGCAAAAATAAAATAAAATTTGGTTTTAAGTATTTATAAATTGTTACTTTTAAAGTGGGTTTATTATTTTTATTGAATGAAAAACAAAACCATTACGTCTAAAACTACGAATTTTAATAAAAGTCTTATACTTCACTATCACTACATAGTATAAAACAAAGTCGCTTTTTCTGTTCCTATGTCCCTATGTACCTATGCTTAAATCTTTAAAACTGCGCAAAGGATTTTGATGCGGTTTTTTTTAATAGATAGAGTGAATCAAGAGGATGAAGAGGGGTTTATATGTATAATACATGCATAATATACCGTGCAAAGCCGGGGCGGGTCGCTAGTATTTTATAAACCTTAAAAAAGTTACCTAGTTATTTAAAGTGCTAGAAATTTGGACATGCATAGTGAGTGAACGTTTAAACGACATACACACAATGTAATACATAGACATACAGGTGGCGGCAAATAAGTTAAACATCATTTTCATACTGCGCATATCCCCTCCACGTTTTACTTATTTGCCGCCACTTATACTTAATCATATAATGAGTGGGTGTGTGCATAAAGTACGTTGGTGTTTACTAATAATACATTTTTAAATAGTCATATTTTAAGTTCGGTTTCCTTCTCAAGTGCGTTAATTTCAGTGCATGAGTTAGACAAATGAAGCTACAGAACTAATAACTCTTCCCGCCGTTATGGTGCACATTACTCCAAATAATTAAAGAATCGTGAGCTGATTTAAATTCAATTTCGTTTCCTACGCGTTCTCCATCACCCAGGACCGCCTACAAGGAGCCTTCCTAACGAAATTACACACTAATTAGTTCTACGGATATTTGTTTTTTTTTTTAAACTAAATATGACCGGCGCCAGTGGGCGATAAAACTAACAAAATTAGTCACAGTCAAAACAAAACAACAGGGTGTTTTATGGGGTCACCGTAGGCTCACCGATGAGAAGTTTAAATTTGGTCAAGGTGCTTTTTGGATGCGGATATGGTCAATTTATTTATTACAGTGGGTAAAACAATATTTTTTATTCCCTGATTCTAAAGTTTTATTTAATCTATCGTGAGCTTACATTTAGCTGTGTAATTTGTAATAAAGTTAATCCATTAGCAAGGGCACAGGACAGCTTTAAGTGATTATTATGACCAAAGAATAAAAAGAGACAGCTATGTATCAACACGAGAGGGCCAATGCTCTTTCTACACACGATAAAACCCACAATCGCCTTAATTAACATTTGTCACAGTCGTGACCACCAATTAATTTAATTTAAAATTCCGGGTGCACCAATTGACAAAATGACTCCTTATTGTCACGAGTTGTTCCTGTAATTAAACAGGTAATTTCTCAAGGCACGACACCCAACACGACATGTGACGTCAGTTGTTGTCAGCACATCTCCTGCGACAGATGAATAAGTGCGTGTTGATGGGATTTAATGGGCGTTAATGGGCGGGACAATGATTGTATCGTCGCCAGCGCAGATTTTATCGTATCTATGAGCCGATAAGAGTCTGATTGCCGGCAGTTTCAAAGGCAAATTGCGATTGGTAACAAAACCGCGCGCGGTGGTCCTCAGTGCATCCATCGGCTCCATCATGCCATGCTGTAGTTATACCATTCCGTATGTATAACGTATCTGCAACTTTAATTTGAAATGTATTTAGCCCTGCCGTTAAAATTTAATTTTACAGAAAACAGGACGGCTTTGTTAAAATTGCTTTAAAATAAAAAGTCAAAAAGTCAAAAGTAAAAGTTTATTTTGCAAATAGGCCGCCAAGGACTCTTTTACATGTGTTTTTTTTAATCTACCAGCGCATTCGGAAAGACCATCATTGCCAAGAAGAATGCGCCGCAAGAAACTTGGCAGAAAGTCATTGTCAATATGAGATAAGTACTTGACACGTAGACGAAAAGAAATCGATAAAAGTAAGTGAGTTACTCATCATTATCTTAGCTATCTAGGCTGGCAACGTAGGTACCTGCAATCGTCACTTACCATCAGGCCCCTGTTTTAACAACCGGACGGGTGCTTCCCACGAGATATAACTACAAAATATCTAATTTCAATAATAATTACGTTCACAAGATATAATGAACGTTAGCTATAACAGCAAAAAGTATATTTTTTTAACGTATAAGGCTTAAAATATATAACGTTATTTTTATATAACTTCAATTTGTATAAGATTTATATGGAATAATTTCTTTTGACATAACAAACATTTAACCTCCTGAAACTGCTGCAAGACATTGTTGCTGCACAACATTGTTTAATTTTTAGCGAACGAGCGAAGCGAGCGAGCAAGACGGTACGGAGCGGAAGCTTTTTTTTTTTTTTTTTTTTTTTTTTTTTTTTTTTTTTTTTTTCGAATGGACTTTGCTGTTAGCCTCAGACGGCTTTTACAGCTTACCGGAGAGAGGGCGAGCTGCCAGACGGGCAGCTCAGCAAAAGGGTAGTTTTACTTAGCTGCCAAAGGGTGCTCCTATTGAGCCGACCTCGGACTTTGGACGCTAAGGAGATTTATGCAAGCAATCGTATTTTATGCAAGCAATCGGATTTTGGAGCGGAAGCGATTCGGATAGGTTAGGTGGTTAGTTATTTTTTTATAACCACCTAGAAAACCCCCTAACCACATAGCAAATACAAACAACTGTGCATTATGCTTTTTATGTTAGATTAATTGATTAATATATGTTATAAATCTTAGCTGTTATGAACATTATAATATGCTTTGATCGTTATTTCAATTGATATTATGTATAAACAACGTTATACCTTACAAAATTAGATATTTTAAGATTATACTTTTCGTTCATTATATCCAGTAAACGTTATACTAAACGAGTTTATATAAAGTGAGCGTATATATTATGAACATTAGATAATAAGTTGTTATATCTCGTATTACTTACCCCAACCGGACAGTTGTCGGTGACAAGTGACAATTCTCTTTACATTACTAACTCGACAAGAATCTACGCCGGTTGGCTTCATATTGACTACGCCTTACATGTTGAATTGTCATATTAATCACCGAAATTAGTCAAATTGGTGAAGGGATCAGTGGCTCGTTTGTTAAGAGGCTGACAACACCTAATTTTGTTGAAATTGCTGTTATTTAAACACTTTTTTAAGAAACACTGCACACAAAAAAAATACAAAAAAAATATAATGTTAATTTTCATCATATTTCAAACACGCTAGACGGGCTCGATACATAATTGAACAAAATCGGCTCGATAGAAAATAATTGCAAAGATTGGTCTTAAAATCACCATTAAACGGTTCTCTGTCTTTATTTTTTCGACGTATGGGTCTGCAATTAAAAACATAAAGTCAACATATTCATACCTAAACGGCTAACGAGTCATATTTCACAAATAATCCATACTTTTGTTTATTTCTTATGATTTGTGTCTTATTTGCAAGATTTTAGACGCGCGCCAAGCTGCCGGAATAGTTTCTTCTCTTTCACTAACAGGCACGCGAACCGTATGTGTGAAGAGTGGCGCTGCTCCAGGTCATTTGCTGTTGACAGCGCCTTAACAAAACTGCTATTTAATTCCGGCATTTGAAGGCACCTTGTTTTACGGATGTAACGATCAAACTCTTGTCAATACCGTACGAACTATCAGGTGCGGAAATTCACACGATAGCCACTTAAACTTTCTAAATCTAACTTTAAAACGATCCTTGCACCGGACACCAAACATTGCATATAATCACGTTTCCGTGGCTGGTAATGACACGCAGTATCAGTGTGGCAAATCACTGTGTCCTGTACACCATTTCTAAACCCGTGGGAAAGAGTAATTTATCATATGACAATCAAAAGCGTTGTCAATTTGCTGTAGCAATATTAAAAGTTCATATTATGTACACGTTATTTTCCAATGAGTCTATTTTTTTACGTATATAAGTTGCGGGACTTACTGACGAATTTAAAATAAACATTTATTTAAAATTGTTTCCGTTAGGTACCTACTTCGAGTTTTTATTGCAACGATTGTTAGTATTTTTCATGAGTTAGTAGATGAATGTATGGTAGGTTAATGATTCACTTTGCTAAGAGGCACGACTTTTGTAATGTGGACATTGTTTTATTTATTTTCGCAATACTAACAATGTCCGAAGATTTCCCATTGTTACGTAAAAAACACACTTATCAAAGTTTTTTTTATAATTTTTGGTTAAGTAAGAGTGGGTAACAGAACCAATCGAAAAACCCAAAATGTTAACAGTCTATCTACGTATCTACTGTTGGCGATTAAATTAGATGTACTTATTTCTGCCAATAACCGTACTTACTATTTGACATTGTGATTTTTTTATATTGTACTAAGTAGTGATAAACCAATCGCTGTTGGTCACAACAGTGGCTGGGTGTCAGTGGCATTAATGATCGCAGGAACCAAAGTTCGTTGGAGCCCTCTGACCTTAACAGCACATTAGGGTTGAGGTTGACCTATTGTCACACCATACGGCAATACCGACGCGTGAGAAATTGTCACATTTAACCATCATTTCCGCAAATGAATTTCAATACGGGACCATAGAATAACAATGAGATTGTAAATCCATTGATTTACGTTTATAACCGCAGATAAGTCGTCGATATTTAAAATCGTGAGTTTTTCATTCAGATCATGGTCTTAATAGTATAAATATGTACGTGAGAGTGGTGGGTTAGCACGCAAAGTGCATTCGGATTGTCGTTATGTTTATTTATTGTCTCCTCCATGAATGAGTTACTTACTGTTTACTCTGCTTAAAGGTCGTATAAACTTTACTACTCAATTGAAATACACTCGGGTTGACAGATGGATTTTATTTTATAAAGTTATTGGCTCAAGCTGGAAAACGGGACGGTTTTGAATTGTACCTACTTACTTAGCGTCCTTAGCGGGTTCTAGAACCTTATCTTTGCTTCCTAGTGCCATAGTCTATTGTCACTGACAATTTGTCAGTCAAAGAGATCTATACCAGTTCTCTTGTGAATGGGGCGTTGATCGAAATTGCTCTGTTTCAATTATTGTCTTCAAAATTTTATTTGTGTTTATTCTAAGACCCAATTTTGATACAGACGACACTACCTACTTTAGATTTGATCACATTTTGTCAAAAGAAATTTTTCAAAACAATTTGGTATCCAAAAAATTTTTTAGATATAACTTAAATTTTGAGAAGTGTTAGGGCGTGTTTAAGCTAAATAATTTTATTTGAAACGTTACAAGTAATTCCAGAATAAATGCAGCTTAACTCGAGAGCCACGGCCCCAACTGTTTCTCTGAAAGTTTTTAATTAGCAGATGTACGGACACTTTCACTTCGGAAGACTTCCAAAATAAACATCTACCCGAAGTCACATCTTATTCTAATTAGTTCTTACGGAGTTCCAATTAGTACGATTGGTTATCGGCGCGCCGCGACCGCCGCTCCGCGTACGGTGGTTAACATAAACTGCACAGATAAAATTTAAATCCCTTAATGAACTCCCAGATTGCTTTATTAACTCCCGAGATAAATAAATTCTGGTCCGTTTGTTCCATTGCCACTTTTAAGTTGCTTTAAGTTCGCATCTGATTGCTTTGCATGGATAAAGCTAAACAGGATAAAAATCACGCAATCCTTCAGATAATTATTAAAAAAAAAACAGTTTTTATTAATTTGATATTTAACCTGTCATCGTATTTTTAAATTTCCAGTACTTGGCTGGCTTTATCATTATCTACTTGATGTAAATAGAACGCATTAAAAATATAAATCAAAATATACCATTTATAAACGGTAATTGTCTGATACATGTATAATAATTATCGACACGCGAAAATGTCTTGCCGATTATCCGTCGATTTAAATTAAGTAAATCGATCGGTGTGAACGGTTCAGGGGACCGAAGCAATAACAACCCTAATGATACCTTTGGAGAAAAGGTGTTAAAACGTTTATTGGAATACGTCTAAAGTTTTATTAATGGCTTTTTAACAAGCCGACGCCTCATTTTAGGTGTTAAACTATCCCAATCTTGATTTAGATCACAAAAAGTTTTAATGCTCTGAAAACTTCAAACCGAAGGCAGCCTTTAATTCAATTATTAACTACGGTTCCTCTCGGTCTCTCAAGACAAAGTTGATTAAAAATGAGGTAGGTATTTCGGTAACGTTAATGATCGATTTGAACAAAATAAGAATGTAACTGCAAAATTACAAAATAATAAACGAAAGCACCATGACCGTTTGCAACACCAACATTCCTGACAAAAAGTAAAGTCATAAAGAGCGTGGAATTAGTTTTAATACGAAGTTGATTTCATGCGGAATGTCACAAAGATATGAAAATTTCGAAGATTAAATTTAACCAAAGCAGCTGCATGACATTCTTCAAGTACGCAAACATTTTTAACACCAAGGAAGCACTTGACGTGTTTTCAAAATTAAGCTACTGCTGTGTGAATTTCAATATGTAAAAAAATATAAAACTGGATCAATTATATTAATAATATCCCATTACAAACATGTCTCAGTAGCAAGGCAAGTGTCCGTTGAGAAAATTTTATGAGTTCGGCGTCAACGCACTTTAAAGTGACCGCTGCATAAGAATCGGTGCTTATTATGTACATACCGTCGTCTACCGAGACGAGGAAGCGATTTCGGCAAACCGAGCGGATAAATTTATTCTGCACCGATGCGACGCACTGATTGAATTTACCACGTCCGTCATCTTTGCGTCAAGATTATCTCCTGTCAAATTATTTTAGCGCGAAAATAAATACGGCCGCATTACAGTCATAACAACCTTAACGCTCGTCGGACACACCCAGATACGATACGCGTGTGAATGATAAACTCATAATAAGGGATTCATACAAAACTGACACGGAGATCGCTCGAGGGCCTGACATCGTACAATCACGGACTCCGGTTAATGCCCAAAGTGCCAAAGCTTAATAGCGGTCTGATCGACATCGACAGGTTCTGCTACCGCTATAAAAATTCGATGCGCCTTGAAGGAACCGTTGGCTCCGCCCCGGTGTTTTGTGCCAATGTCGATAATGCCAGGCTAGTCTTCGGTCAAACGCTGTCCCCGGTGATTCTGAAGTCTTCGATTTATTATTAAAAGCGGCCTGTCGCACGCGCGCAAGAGCTGCTGTTCCCGAAATTGGCAGCAAAATTGGCGACCAATTGCGCGAACACCGTTGTTTACGATTTCGAAAAAGTGGGCATGACTTAATTTTTCAATTATAAACTAAGAATGATGAATAATGGAAGTTAATCTTTCAGGCCGCTTAGTTGTAATTGCTATTGTCTTGTTTTGATTAATTTGTTACATTGCGGTACATTTTGTAAAAGATTGGGTCGTATCCTTTAAGATGAAGCTGTTCTTTTTATCACTGCTGATCGTTTTACGAACGTTTGCAAAGAGACAATTATTAGCCATCTACAATTTTTCGACGACTGCCTACGACTTTTCCTTTCTTCTAAGAAAATTTCACAAAACACATAGTTTTAAACTGAAGCGGTGGGGGCGCACGTGCCACTCAGTGCGTACGCGCAGATGTACAGTGACACCTGCCTCGACAGTCGGAAATCCCTCTCCAACCCAAACAAAATCAAACTACCATCCCTTTCCCTCAGTGTGTACTTTTAATTCCCATACTCAGATCGGAACCGCTGGTTTTTATATTATGTGACCTGTTTCTTAATGATGATCTAAAATGGTTCTGGTCTATTAGTATTCCGTACGCAAGTCTATGACCATGTTTAACGTTCGGACATGTTTGGGAGCTTCATCGAGCTACAAGGATTTTAAATGGGCATGTCTGGAACCTCAAAAGTCATCACTCGGCGCCAAGCATTGTCTTGCTGACATTGTTTATTTTCATTCTTTAGGAATCGAAATGGAATTGCGTGGTACTCGTAGGTACGTTCGTTTATTGTACATACAAGGACGAAAGTCCTTAGACAAAGCTCAAAGTGAAGGCGATGTTTTTTTTTTTGGAAATTGCAATGGTATGAATCACTTAAATCACGTATTTATTTCTTATGGGCCAGACAGAGCCTAGGGTAACAAGACCTAAAGAGCACGTTTATACTTCATTTAATTTAGAATGAGAAACCACAATAACATTATATTGCGGCTGGTCAACTATTTCTTACCTAGCAAACAGTACAGTGCAATAGTTTGGCAGCCGCAAAATAAAATTGTTTTAATGCCACTTTAATTGCGTGGCGTCAATTGTTACTCTAGTACAAATCGTAAAGAGATTACAGTTCACGAGCCGCAATATAATGTTTTTGTGGTTTCTCATCCTAAATTAAATGAAGTATAGTGTGAAGCAAATTATTGTTTCCAATTAGTAAGACAAATTAAAAAAGGTACGATACTAAGCTTTAGTTTAGTACTTCCTTCTCCAAAAGACTAATAAGCCTAAAAACTGAGGCGGTGGTGACCTTTCAACATTACATGGAACTACATGCCCATGGTCAGCTCTAGTATTAATTTAGTTCCTTTTTTTGCGTAGGTAAGTACGTTTGCTAATCATACAAATCTCATTTTTTTATGGAGTGAATTACCACAAATCTGACTCGAATTTTTCACACTCTGTTTCAAAATCAATGATATAAATAAAAACAAAATGCGAATCGAATCCTCTACTAAGCTATCAGGGTATCTTCGGAATTTAATCCATAATTTGCTCTTGATTAATGATTTTGGTATTGACAAAAGCTCAGCATGACAGACCACTCGCTGAGTAAATTAGACACAGGGAGGCACCCGAAAAAAAGATGATTAAAATATATCATTGTTATGTCTAACGGTAACTGGCGCATCAGAATCGGTTCTTGAGCTGCAGCTACACTTATGAGTAAACAACAATTTTTACGCTTAAGAATTGCTGAAGTTTGAGTTCCGATCACTTTTACGTAGAAAATAAACAGGCAATAAGCAGGTCTGTAATTCTATGGAGGTTACAGGTAGATCTTGGTTAGGTAAATACTCTAAATTATACATAGAATACCCGGCCCTAATGCTTGCACCTCGGTCTTTAGAAAGAGACAATAATTGGCGTCGCGTAAGTAAGAGAGAGACAACGCTCTACGAAGCCTAAATGTGTAATCTTTATGGCCAGGTACCTACTGTAGATCATGTTTCAGGATTAAGTTTTGTTTTGCTAAATGTTACTTTACAACGGGCAAGAGGCTCGTGAAGTTATTGGCAGCAAAGCCACATAGACCCTCAACAACTTTAAATTAATTTTGTCTGTAGCAATGCTTCTCGAATGACGTAAATGTCGTTATGGAATTAAATTAGGTACCTATGTAGTTTACTGACTTAGACATACTTATGCTACTTGCTAAGCAGGTAATTCTGAATTCCCAAAGTATCCCTTTTATATTGAGGCCATAGTTCATGTAGCTTTCATTCTTTTTCAATTTACAATGTAACAAAATATTGTATAGCATACTTACCGACACGATTGAGAAAAAAAACTTACTATCAATTTTAATTTTATTCTTTAGGCTTCTGAATTCTTTTATTTTTGTTATCCGTGCCCCGCCCTTTGGGTTATCGGGATAGTTTTTTCGTTCGTTCTCATTATTAGATGATGCCCTTTATAGCATGAAAATCCTTTAATTAAACACAAATATAAATCCATTCTTCGTAGTTAACGCCTTTTTTGTCAAAGCTTACTGCCGCTCATCAATTTAATAACTTATTTTTGATGTGTAATAATCTAGTTTTTATATTCTCTTTTATAGAGTTATAGAAGGTATCACGAGTTGATAGTTGATAGTAAAATTCTATGGCCATAAAACCGAACTATGCAAATTATTTCAGTCAAGTATTAATTTTATCTAAATTTTATTAGACCGACAAACGCATGCTAACATGGTTTGCGTTTTAGCCGGTATTGACATTAAATATGCCTAACAAAGTTAGCTCTAATCGGAGGTATAAAAGACTACTTTTTTAATTGAAACTACTATTTAACTAAGTATAAAAACAGGAATCTAATTCACGTGTATCCCGTACGTAGGTACGAATTGATCTATTATATTCATGAATTCAAGGGTGCAACGTATTAGGAAAGGACTTTTCATTATCTATATTTGTACTTGAACAACTTTTTGAATCTAAACAACGTTCTCTCCATACCTTCAGTCATACAAACTAGGTAACTTTAAATATTTCCGAGTAGGTAATTTTAAATTCGCTCTTTGTCGGACCATACTTTAATTTTCCTCTCATCTACTCAAAGCTTAACTTGATGAGATCTCTTATAGGTATAAGTTCGCCTTTGCATAGATATATATTAAGTTGAGGTTGTGTCTTTATTTTTTACCTTCATTTAATTTTACTTACCTACTTAGTTCAGCCATCATTTATTGCGACATGGTTCTTCAGTGGATTGAAAATGTTAATTATTTGGTTGTATTAAGAGTATCGCAAGTTATTAACGAATAACGTCGTCAAGTGAGACGTCAGGTGCCGACCCGAGATCCGACCACCGGGTGTGATGTTATGGAGGAAATTCGCTCAGACGTTACATTTTAATTAAGACCGCGTGTTTCCTTGTTCTTTTTATGGCCGATTTCTTTTGTGACAAATTTAAAGAAAATGACTAATCGAGCTTGAAAATATTCATAGTATCTGTATTATTCTTGTTGTTTGAGGTTTATTCTGTGCGTTGTAAACCTATGTCAGAAACTCTGCAAATCCATAACCGCATTATTTGTGCCTTTGTTGATTTCACAAGCGCTTTGGAAAACTATGATTATCAAAAACAATTCTCAGCGTCAAATATTTAAGTTTTTGTTATTTTATTATTATCCACTTGCTTGTCGTTTGCCTTCCTTGTCATAAAAAATATATCAAAAAAAAACTATATACTTGCCTAGTTCAGCAGATCAAAACAAAATAAAATGTTTTATAGATCATCATCACATCTTTAAAATACTTTCCCATTGTATATATGAATGAACATCTATTTCATTTCTTTATCTAAGGACTTTGTATAAATGACCGAAATTTTATCGTCAGTTGAATCTCTACAGCCACCGGGTAAGTGATGTCTTAATAATGACATGAGGTTAAATATCGTGAGACACATCTCGGGAACAAAACCGACCATCCCAACAAAGGAACGGTGCCTCGAGTATTTTGTCACTGTTAAACTGATCCAATCAGTGCTAGCCCTACAAACATTGTAACAAAAAATTATCAAAAATGTTTAACAAATCTCATTCCGGTATCAAATACATCTCAATTTAGAGCGGGTAAAAGGCTATAAAAAGGAGCAGGGCGCGATGACAAAATTGACTTGCATGTAAGCAGTGAAGAAGTAATGAATGTTGAATTCTTAGATAAAAATAATGATAGAAGCTATTTCGGAATGTGCAATTATTATATTTGGCAACACAAATATTGAGATAAAACATTACGCGCTGAGGCCAAGTTTCTTGCGGCGCATTCTTCTTGGCAACGATGGTTTTAAATAAAGACATGTAAATAAAAGAGCCCTTGGCGACCTATTTGCAAAATAAAGTTTTGAATTTTTGAATTTACTAAAATCAATACAAATCAAAGATCCTCTTACAAGCAAACGTCTAATAATTAAAAAAAAAGTTTTTATGTTTTATTTAAAACAGGACCTACAGAATTCCTAATAAAATCATCTTTGATGGAAACTATCAAATGTATACGGATTCTAACTATTTATCATTAAAAAATTGATTGTAACACTGTAATCTTAATTTGTATCATTAAAAGATTTTTTTACTAAACTAATGACTTACAATACCAAGTTATTTCCAAATCACTTAGTAACTAATTAATAATAATTAGGTCCTTACCACACACGACCATCGACTCGTATCAAAATGTCTATAACCTACAAAACTATATTATTATCTTATTTGGAGCTTCAAATAAGTCATCAAATCAATTGTTTTGATGAAAAGGGTTTGTTTGTGTACGATTCAATCATGTTATTATTTTTAATTGAGCATGTTATGTAACATCTGCTTGAGAAGGAGCTTTTGGTAGCAAGTTTTTTGAATAATTATGTAATTGCTCGAAATTATATTGAAATTTTGAAATATCAATAAAAAATATTCAGGCTACACGTAATTAGTTTAGGCAATCTTAAGTAATTTGTCGTATCTTGATAGCAGAGCCGATAACAATGAAAAAATGGCATTTTATGTACCTAAACTAAAAAGATATATCTAAAAAAAAAATTAAGATATTAATGATGTCGTTGCGCTAAACACACAATGCTAATAAACTCTGATTATCAAGACTTACTTTACATTACCTATACATTATTTTACATCATGAGTGCCTACCTCAAAGATCAACCAACGACTGGAAGGCTAGTTTATTTATGCCCTGCTAGTTACTTCTACTAGCATATTTTTATTTAAATTAATGTACTTATATACAATGTAGTATAACATAAAGATAGTTATCAAAAATTGCTAAGCATACTAGGCATGCTGCATGCTCCTGTGGCCTAAAAAATGCCTCAATCCCCACAGATATAAAATCGCGGAACTGAAATGCTGCCTTGTCGTTTCACAAAACTAGTACAATAAAGTAAATACAAAAATACCTCGTGTGGCGCATATTACAGAATTTGAATATCGCGCCACCCAAAGAGCATAGCGTTGAATGAAATATCAATTAGGCGGCTTTTTGTACAAAAAATCTCTTTACCTCTCAATTTCGCTAAGTGAATTCGTTGCGTATGTCATTTGGCGTTTTTGTAGCTCCGTGTCGTCGGTTTGGGCGGTAGGGTAATGAGGGAGAAGTATTTATTACGTCGCAAACCTTTTAAGGGCAAGCATATTACGATATTATAATGTATTACTCGTTTATTAAAAAGCAATTAACGCTGCTCCTCCGTTAATATGACGATATATTGCGTCTTTTAACTTTATTAATGCAACCTCACACACAGACGGAATACCTACACGGAAAATCTTCCCCTTAAAGTCTTGGCTGGTTTTTTGGTTTCACGACAATATCATGCGTGTGTAAACAACAGAACGCGGTAACACGTATTTTTTGTACTTTGATTTATTGTTTCATGTTTCAAAAGTTGGTTTTTGCGTCGCGCCACACGCAGGCATTGTGAGGTGGTCGTCGGAACATGCAAATTATGTAAATAAAATAATCAAGCGAATTGCTGGAATAATCAATACATGGTCGCGTACATTATTCTTGAACGTCCACGCAATTGATTTAGTGTCTTGTAATATAATAATGATGAAGAGGGCGTTAAGGTCCAGTATCCATTGCAGCGCGGGGACTTGACTAAATTGAAGTTAATTTTGCACTACGAGGTTACAAGGTAGGCAACGTTGTAGAAATTACTTTTTAATAAAATATTTTTTAAATGCCTATACAATGATGCATGTAGTGTAATGCAGATTTAAATTTATCAACTGGAATCAATGGAAAAGATACATACACAAATAAATGTTGGATAAAAACCTTGTAACACTTTTAGGCTGGCTCAAATCCTAGTCACAACTAAATCTAAACTTAGTTTAATTACGTACCTGGGAAACTACTAAATTCTTATATTTGAACGTCATCTTTTGCTTCTAGCATTCATTTCAAAGAGCATTCCTGTTGGCATTCCTTTCTCCTTTCGTGTTAGATACTAACACGTTAACGAAATTACTTAATTACACTTGCAAACATAGGTTTAGAATAACAAAATAACTAGCCATCAGGCCATTCGATTCTTGTTATGAGTTCTGTTTTTTTTTAATTCATCGGTCTGTCACGAATACGTTTCGTTACGCGCGCTCAAGTGTCAGAAATAAATTTTCTTTTCCAAACATTTCTATTAATGGGAATACAATTAGGATGAACATTAAAACAACCATTCAATACCTTTCCAAAGGATTATGTCTCAGTATTTCTAAATATTTGTAAAGTTTTAACTCTGAAACTTAACATAAAATCTGTCTTTGTCGCTTCATTGCTTGAAATGGAACGGTACCCGTTTTGCGTGTTCGGATAAGTGCAGGATGAAGTCCGGCAGTTGTCATTGCTTGTCAATCATACCTATTATTTATTTTCTTTTAGGTAGAAATTCATTCTCAGAAATGGATTTATGGCGATATTCGTATTCTTTGTTTTCAATGGAGTGTTTTTCATATGAAGGGTGAAGTTTTCCTTTTTGTTTTTTTTGTGAGGATATTTCTTTCACTCTCGCTCGGCTTAGTATCCGAACTCTGTCTATGACAAGTGACAATTGATTTTCGATCGACAAAAATCCCGTTGTGTGTCGTGAACCCGGCGTCTCAGCGTGCGCAATGTGAACACCGAATAAAAAATTCTCTGGTTTTGTTTCATCGGGTCGGGTAAGACCATACTCCTAATTATTTTCGTCGTTGGCGATGATGTTTCGTGCATTTATACAGTGTCCATTCTTTGTTTTAGGCTGATGCCCACCTTTAAATAATTTAGCTTCCCGTGCCGACAATGGCGGCCCCATTGTAATTCGACGTACCTTCAGATGCATTCTTGTTAACCGGTGAGCGTTTCTACCAATTTCGTGGCTGTTATTTTCGTTTGTTTCGATATATTTATCCTGACATCTGTTTTCTTTCTTATTCCTCAGCTTAACCACTTTTAACCAATGACGAAATCTTCTAAAATGTGGATAATTCATAAAAACCTTTAAGAACCCACGCGGCCCGTGGTAAGTGTTCATTTTTTCCTTCCAAATACCCGTTTGGGGTAAATAAAAATTAAGCCTAAATTCACTTTTATGCATTTGTGTTTTCCTGTATTCATCTTTTTCATGTGCTTTATGTACAATAAAGAGTTATAAATACGTACGTAAATAACGCTTAAATTCCAAATCACTAAAACTGTGAATATTTGTTCACAGGGTTTTTTTTTATTTTCTTGGGAATATGTAAGAAAATTTTACAACTTAGTCTATGACTGAATGTTCTTAATTGAACTAATGCTGTTTGAGTGAACAACCGTGACCGTGATGCTGTAGCAGTCCTTCCCGGAACACAAGGCGGTTTCCTGTGCCTACGGTCTCAGTGACAACCAGTGTCTCAGTGGTATTTCTGGATTATTCGTTCTACTCAACCAGCGTTGGTAACTGACCTGGACCATTTCCTGGTAATGTAAACTTTAATAACTTTAAATTGTGTTGTTGTGATTAAACAAAGACTGGTTCCGTGAACTCGTTACACAGTGTAGAACCTAAGATTATTCTAAGCGGAAACTTGGACTTTGAACTTTCGTGTGCGAACTACCGTGTAAAAATTCCCTTTATCGTTACAACCGAGTAATAAATTTGTGGTGAATTGGTTATGTGCCTTTAATTTCAAATACATCATTCGTTTGACGGTGTGGTATCTTTGGCGCCTATAATTAAATAAATTTAAGATACACATACTGCTCCAGGACGGTGAAAATTCATGACCCTGTGATCTTTTGGAACTGTCTCATAGCTAGCTGCAATTTCTTCCTACCTACCCTAAACCATTACAATTGGCGATACCCAACGTAGGCCTGGAGAATGATGTATTTGGAATATTACTTTTAAATATATTATTTAGTGAATAATAGTATAAGAAATACTATTTAAACTCTAAACATTGAGTGTTAAACTTTAATAGTGGTTAATATCACATACTTTTATTGGTTAATAAGCGGTTAACTAATGAATGAATGCATCCTATTTTAATTTTTTATTGTGTTTCTGACTCTTAGAGGTCTTATGTGTTTGACTCAAACTTTTATTAGCTACCTGCTGAAACTATTTTACATTCTGACAGTGTACCTATTTTTTAATAAAAAATAACTTGTTACTTTTAAAAACAGAAAACTTAAAGTGCATTATAAACTACATTTTTAGTGAACATTTCTGGTGCTTACTCATTCTAATTCAGACTTTGTTCTGCTACATACCTAATTATAATCTACGGCTATACATCTAAGTGAAACTACCTTCGGCTAAAAAAAAAAATATATTTTATTAATAATTATCAAATAGTTATTTACTGGAAAGTGAACTTGGAATTTAAGTGAGTTGACAATATAACTATAAACAATATAACCTTATAACAGTATTTCAATCAATTTTCTCAACTTAAACCTCTAATCTGAACATTTTCTTCACGGCTTTCACTATTCAATATGGATTTTCTTAAGGCTGGTTGTAAGATTGCCTATCTACATAAAGATGAGATTACACATGAGTTGGCTATTCGTAACTTACCGGTTAATCCTCTCTCTAGACGTGATAGTCTTCGTCAAGCACTCAAACAAACTGCTGAACTTGCTCGGAGAGGCAGTTTAAAATTTTCTTCACTTACGGAAGGTGACCTTTCTACGGAACTGGAGACCTGCCAGAGAAAGGCTGTAGAAATTGAAAAGGAGATCACTGATGACCTATCCTCCGCTGCTAGTTCTCGTCTTATCTCTCGGTGCAAGTATTTACTCTGCCGCCTGTCTCGTTTGTCATCGGGTAATGAGGAGGTCACTCTGCTTAAGTCACTAATAGGCTCTTTGATGGAACAACTGAAGAGGGAGGCTGCTCATGTTTCATCCTCTGGATCGGATAGTGAGGGAGATCTGTCTGATAGGTCTTCTAAGTTCGTTAGGGAAATTGTTTATAAAACTGACAAGTCTTTTAACATTAACTCACTTAATCTAAAATACAGGGGGGATACCTGTGCTCGTGCGTTTGTTACACGTCTGGACGAGCTGTGCGAGGCTAGAAAAATTCCGGAAGATAAAATTTTTCGGGGATTTCTTGAAATTCTCGATGGCCCAGCTTTGTCGTGGTTCCGCTCTAATCGCACCGATTTTCATTCGTACCGTGACGTGATAAATGCTCTCAAAGAAGATTTTGATATTCCAGACCTGGACTACAAATTACTCCAGGAAATTCGTTCCAGAACCCAAGCTAAAGACGAAACCATCGTGTTCTTTGTTTCTATAGTGCTAGGTATGTTCGATCGTTTGAACAAGGAGATTCCTGAGTCTGAGAAATTGGACATCCTTATCAGAAATATACGGCCAGAGTATAGTAGAGAATTGGCTCTGCAAGACATCACTTCTATTAGACAACTCAAAACTTTATGCAAGCGCATTGAGTTAGCGAAGGTGAAAGCGGATCAATTTCGTGAACCGCCCTCTTCAAGAGCGGGTAAAGCTGATTTTTCTAACTATTCGCGTTCACCTAAGGCGAGCTCAAGCGATCAACAAAAATCATATCGTTCAAATAAGGCTCCGAATGTTTTCGTAGCAGCCGTGTCTCATAATACTAATAGACAGCCCTGCTTTCGTTGTGGCATGACTAATCACACTACCAATATCTGTAGGAATTCTAGAGATATCGTATGCTTCAAATGCGGAGAGAAAGGAGTTCGCACTCCTGAGTGCCCTAAATGTAATACTAATACTATATCAAAAAACTAAATAAAGTTGTCTTTTCTAATGAAACACCTGTCACTTCTACGACTCCCTCGCTTATTGAAAGGGCAACGAGTTTTGAACCTCCAAAGGGAGATAATAGGCTTTATATACAACTTGATATCCTCGATTTGAAAATTAAAGGTTTGCTCGATTGTGGTGCCAGCTGCTCTGTCCTAGGGAAGGATAGTCATCTAATATTTGCTAATGCTGGTTTACCTACTTTCTCTCATTCACAACCTTTAAAGCTACGTGTAGCTAACGGCCAAGAATTAATTTGTACCGAATTTATGTCATTGCCAGTCAACTATAGAAATGTTATACAAATAATAAATTTTAACATCCAACCTGAAATTAATTCTCCTATTATATTGGGTTTAAACTTCTGGAAAGCGTTCAACTTAGCTCCTGATATAATTTCAAACTTACCTCTTGATGAAAATATTTATAGTATGACTTCCGTACCTAAGGAAACTGGTTTAAATGATTGTGACTCTTTGTCTCCGGAACAAAAGGCTCGTTTAGACGATGTAAAACTTCTCTTTAGTCAAATAGACACTGATAAGGTAGGTCTTGGTAAAACACACCTGATTTCACATATGATCGATACTGGTGATAGCCCTCCTATTAAACAAAAGTATTTTCGTCTTAGCCCAGATAAGCAAAATGCCTTGGAAAAAGAACTGGATCACATGCTCGAGTTAGGCATAGTAGAACCGTCTTATTCTGCTTGGAATTCGAATGTTGTGATGGTACAAAAGCCTGATGGTTCTCTTAGAGTATGTCTGGACAGCAGGAAGGTAAATTCTGTGTCTAAGCCTGATGCTTATCCGCTGCCTTATGTCAACTACATCCTTGAAAATTTGCGAGATGCTAAATACCTGACTTCACTCGACTTAAGCGCTGCTTACCATCAAATTCCCTTAGAAACTTCATCTAAAGAAAAGACTGCTTTCACGGTCCCTGGTCGCGGGTTATATCATTACCAACGGATGTGTTTTGGACTGGTTGGCGCCTCTGCCACCATGCAACGTTTGATGGATCAGTTATTTACAGCGGAGTTTGACAACCGGGTATTTTGTTACATTGACGATATAATTATCTGTACGTCGGATTTTGACGAACATATTCGTTTGTTAAAAGCAGTTTTCGAAAAGCTTAAATCAGCCAATCTAACCATTAACATGAAAAAATGCCTTTTCTGTAGAAGCGAACTGAAATATTTGGGATACATGGTAGATAGATATGGTCTTAGAACCGATCCTGCTAAGGTAGATGTCATTTTAAACTTTCCAGCGCCTAAGGACGCTAAAGGTGTTAAACGGTTTCTTGGCATGGCGGGATGGTATAGACGTTTCATCAAAAACTTTTCCCAAATAGCTAAACCGTTGACTAGGTTAACTAGTAAAAAGGTAACTTTCAATTGGTCAGTCGAGGCTAACGAATCTTTTAACGTACTTAAGTCTGCTCTTGTCTCAGCCCCGATACTGAAATGTCCGGACTACACTAGGCCTTTCTATATTCATACGGATGCGTCTTCATTTGCTATAGGAGGAATGCTAAGCCAGAAAATAGATGACTGTGACCATCCAATTGCTTATTGTAGTCGTACTCTTTCTTCGGCAGAATCTCATTATTCAGCAACTGAACGAGAACTGTTGGCGGTACTATATGCACTTGAACAGTATCGAGCTTATGTTGAGGGAAGAAAATGTTATATAGTAACCGACCACGCCTCACTCAAATGGTTTTCAAGTTTAAAGAATCCTACTGGTCGATTGAACAGATGGGCCTGCAGGTTGAGTCAATTTGATTTCGAACTCATACACCGAAAGGGTAAAGAACATGTGATTCCGGATTGTCTGTCTCGTATTCAAATTGACACAATTGATGTTTGTACCACTCGTGACCCTTGGTACCTAGATCTTTATCAAAAAGTAGCGAACCAACCCTCTCTATTTCCCAACTTCAAAATAGATAATAATAAACTTTTCAGGCTTTCCAAAAATAAATACCGTCTTACCGCTCAGTTCGACTGGAAGCTGGTGATCCCTTACGAAGATAGGAAAGAAATCTTAATGAAGTGTCATGATGATGCTACGTCAGGACATTTTGGGGTTGCGAAAACTCATCTTAAAATCGCTAATCTATATTACTGGCCCACTCTTTTTCAAGATGTAAAGGAGTATGTGGATTCGTGTGAAATTTGTAAAACGTACAAACCCGTTAATCTTGCTCGCCCTGGTCTGATGGGTAAGCCTAGACAAGTCTCATTTCCTACTGAAGCTATCTCTATCGACATTTTAGGTCCGTTTCCACCCTCTTACCTGAGAAACCAATACATATTTGTCTGTTGTGATTATTTCAGCAAATGGGTAACTTTATTCCCTTTGCGTACTGTCACTGCTCAGGCCATTGCCAAGTGCTTGGAGAAAGGCATATTCCTGACTCATGGTGCACCGAAATATATACATGTTGACAATGGACCGCAATTTACTTCAAAAATTTTTAGAGATCTCATAGATAAATATAAGATTCCTCATGTCTTCTACAATCCACGGTATCACCCACAAGCGAATCAAAGCGAAAGAGCCAATCGTGAAATCATAAGAACAATAGCGTCTTATGTTCGAGAAGATCACCGTAATTGGGATAAAAATATCTCTGAGATTCAGTGTGCTTTAAATACAGCGGTTCATGAAGGAACTAAATTCACACCCTACTTCCTACATCATGGCCGTGAAATGATCATCGATGGCTCAGTATATAACGACGAGGTTCCTATTGACCAAAGCGCCCTCTCTAGAGATAATAGTTTTGCTTTTTCAGACAGTCTTAAGGAGTTGAAAACTATCTTTCAAAAGGTGCGTCAATCGTTACTGAATTCTCATGCACGTAATGCTAGATATTATAACATGAGAAAACGTCCAGTACAACTCGAAGAGGGACAAATCGTTTATAAAAGATGTTTTCCGCTATCAAACGCTTCTAAACATTTTTCGGCGAAATTAGCTCCTCGCTATGAGAAATGTTATATCCATAAAAAACATGGACCACTTGTTTATACTCTTAAATCCCTGGATGGAAAATTTCTAGGTGATTTTCATATAAAAGATCTAGTTCGGCCTGGCGAAGCTCCTGAGCAATAGGTTAGTTTCTTCAGAGTCGTCGAACATTACTGATCTACTTTACTCGTTTAATACTATTCTATTGGTAAAAACCCCAATAGCCTCTTGATTCATTAGTGACTGTTAATGCGCTAAAACAGATCACATCTCTCTCTTTATTCATACTCTTTTATCCTGATAAAATCGGGATGGTTTAAAAACAATCACTTGTTTCAGGGGTGTTAGGTGCCAATGTTGTGCCACTCCACGTTTTGTCGAGACAAATGTTCTCCTCTTTTAGTTAAGTTAGTGCAGGCGTTAAGCGTTCTGTTTTACTTATTATTCCTACGAAAGTAATCTGTGTAATTTCCTTTTCAAGTTGGTTCTTTGGACCATCGCAGTTGTGATACTACATGGTTCTCCTACGTGAAGTATTTTCATAAAGACTGATTGTCAGTCGTTTAGTTAAGTTTTTCGTTTAAGAAAAGAGAATTTCGGGACAGGTATGTACTGCTAGTCATATCAGGGTCAGCTTTATTTCCTGCCGAGTTCCAACTCATTACTGATAAGCTTAGGTGTAGTTTCGAAATGCGCATTTCACATATTAAGTAGATTTAACCCCGGGCTAGATTTAAGTCAATGGGTGATGACCCCCATTTAGTTTTAAGTCATGCTGGTAAGAAGATGAACCAGTTTAAGTCTATAAGATTAGGTTTATGAGTCAAGAACTTTTAGTTGGCTCATGATGAGTTCCTGCGTAACCTAGGTATAAGTTATTTCCTTTTCTTGTCTGATAGGGGGAATTTAATTCGACGGTGGTTCCACCAAATTATTTTAGTCGTTTCTCTGCAGGAGGTGAAGTTCTCTTCTCGGTCATTGTCTCCATTCATAGTATCCATGACATTTGTTTTTCTTTTGGTAATTCTTTTACTGAAAAAAAAATATTTAAAAATTTTAAATTTTTAAATATTTTTTTTAACCCAACCAAAGATGAACTGTAACACTTTTAGGCTGGCTCAAATCCTAGTCACAACTAAATCTAAACTTAGTTTAATTACGTACCTGGGAAACTACTAAATTCTTATATTTGAACGTCATCTTTTGCTTCTAGCATTCATTTCAAAGAGCATTCCTGTTGGCATTCCTTTCTCCTTTCGTGTTAGATACTAACACGTTAACGAAATTACTTAATTACACTTGCAAACATAGGTTTAGAATAACAAAATAACTAGCCATCAGGCCATTCGATTCTTGTTATGAGTTCTGTTTTTTTTTAATTCATCGGTCTGTCACGAATACGTTTCGTTACGCGCGCTCAAGTGTCAGAAATAAATTTTCTTTTCCAAACATTTCTATTAATGGGAATACAATTAGGATGAACATTAAAACAACCATTCAATACCTTTCCAAAGGATTATGTCTCAGTATTTCTAAATATTTGTAAAGTTTTAACTCTGAAACTTAACATAAAATCTGTCTTTGTCGCTTCATTGCTTGAAATGGAACGGTACCCGTTTTGCGTGTTCGGATAAGTGCAGGATGAAGTCCGGCAGTTGTCATTGCTTGTCAATCATACCTATTATTTATTTTCTTTTAGGTAGAAATTCATTCTCAGAAATGGATTTATGGCGATATTCGTATTCTTTGTTTTCAATGGAGTGTTTTTCATATGAAGGGTGAAGTTTTCCTTTTTGTTTTTTTTGTGAGGATATTTCTTTCACTCTCGCTCGGCTTAGTATCCGAACTCTGTCTATGACAAGTGACAATTGATTTTCGATCGACAAAAATCCCGTTGTGTGTCGTGAACCCGGCGTCTCAGCGTGCGCAATGTGAACACCGAATAAAAAATTCTCTGGTTTTGTTTCATCGGGTCGGGTAAGACCATACTCCTAATTATTTTCGTCGTTGGCGATGATGTTTCGTGCATTTATACAGTGTCCATTCTTTGTTTTAGGCTGATGCCCACCTTTAAATAATTTAGCTTCCCGTGCCGACAATGGCGGCCCCATTGTAATTCGACGTACCTTCAGATGCATTCTTGTTAACCGGTGAGCGTTTCTACCAATTTCGTGGCTGTTATTTTCGTTTGTTTCGATATATTTATCCTGACATCTGTTTTCTTTCTTATTCCTCAGCTTAACCACTTTTAACCAATGACGAAATCTTCTAAAATGTGGATAATTCATAAAAACCTTTAAGAACCCACGCGGCCCGTGGTAAGTGTTCATTTTTTCCTTCCAAATACCCGTTTGGGGTAAATAAAAATTAAGCCTAAATTCACTTTTATGCATTTGTGTTTTCCTGTATTCATCTTTTTCATGTGCTTTATGTACAATAAAGAGTTATAAATACGTACGTAAATAACGCTTAAATTCCAAATCACTAAAACTGTGAATATTTGTTCACAGGGTTTTTTTTTATTTTCTTGGGAATATGTAAGAAAATTTTACAACTTAGTCTATGACTGAATGTTCTTAATTGAACTAATGCTGTTTGAGTGAACAACCGTGACCGTGATGCTGTAGCAGTCCTTCCCGGAACACAAGGCGGTTTCCTGTGCCTACGGTCTCAGTGACAACCAGTGTCTCAGTGGTATTTCTGGATTATTCGTTCTACTCAACCAGCGTTGGTAACTGACCTGGACCATTTCCTGGTAATGTAAACTTTAATAACTTTAAATTGTGTTGTTGTGATTAAACAAAGACTGGTTCCGTGAACTCGTTACACAGTGTAGAACCTAAGATTATTCTAAGCGGAAACTTGGACTTTGAACTTTCGTGTGCGAACTACCGTGTAAAAATTCCCTTTATCGTTACAACCGAGTAATAAATTTGTGGTGAATTGGTTATGTGCCTTTAATTTCAAATACATCATTCGTTTGACGGTGTGGTATCTTTGGCGCCTATAATTAAATAAATTTAAGATACACATACTGCTCCAGGACGGTGAAAATTCATGACCCTGTGATCTTTTGGAACTGTCTCATAGCTAGCTGCAATTTCTTCCTACCTACCCTAAACCATTACAACCTATGTAAAATAATCAACCAGGAGTAAACACCGTCTCATAATATAGCTATCTAAAAATTATCATACATTGTTTCAATTAATGTTTTTTTACTTAGGTATATTAAGATTTATGACAGTTATAATTGTATCAATGACACAGACGCTTATTAAATTATGGGTTTTTGAAATAATGATTTTTGGAGAATAGTTTTCTTTAAAACTACCTACAACTAAATGATTAGGTACTAGACTTTGGATAAAATAAAAGTATCAGGTAACATATAAGCATTATTTTGGAAACGTTTTATTTTAAATTATTAAACAACCTTTTCGTCGATGCAAACGCCTAATGTACAATTATGATTCGGTTACTCTGGAGCAAAAATGATTTAATAAATGCTTTAATTAGAGGTTCAATTATTATGAAGTTATTAACATTACTAATTTAATGTCGTCCAAGTTGTCTTTAAATAACCATACGTTGTGGCTCTATTTCAAAAACAAATGCAGCAAAACTGTAACAGAATCTTATCTCTAAAATTAATTTATTTTGTAACCACGTCTACGTACAAATTCTACAATGTTGCAAATGCAAATTGTATGCGGAAAGACGATTATAAAACTGGCCTTAAAATATGTTTACATTTGCATTACACTATTTTTTGCGTAGTTGTCAAAATAAATAAGAAAATGTCTGATTGTAAAAAGGAATACCGCAGTATGTATATTTATTTTTATCGAATACTTAAAGTAGGTAATATTAAATCGTCATCAAAAATTCATCATCATCATCATCTCCAGCCTATATACGTCCCACTGCTGGGCAAAGGCCTCCTCTCAGAATGAGAGGGCTTGGGCTATAGTTCCCACGCGGGCCCAGTGCGGATTGGGAACTTCACACACACCATTGAATTGCTTCAAAAATTATATCTACAAAATTAACGAGGTTTTTTTATTATGTTTAATTAGAGTCATTTATTAGCAGGAATGAAGGTGACCGACAGTAAATTTTAGAAAACGAATGAAAAATAAATACAAATTTTGCATAGGTACTTACTAAAGTCTATTAATTTATTGCTTTATTTAAGGATCTTGCGTCACAGTGTCACAGAAAGTAGTTTTTAAGAATGAATCAATCGTAACAATACAATACGGTTAAGATAAAATGTAATGAAACCATGAAAATGACAGGCCAGTGATCTCAAAGTCGTCTTGCTTATCTACCTCTTTAATCCTCCCGTAATCCGCCTGCAGGAATGTCACCACATTCGCTGCCCAGCTTCTAATTGGCACCTTATTTAAATTCCTACAGGCGATTATTTTGGAACTGGACTCTACCATCTCACATATCAGGTTCCTGTATAAAATCTACTTGTTTATTAAGTGATGAACCTTGTATAATGCTCGCATGCCCACATTGCGATCCAGCAGTTTCACCACCATTTTATTCGGTCAGCCGTAAAGAGAAGTTATGTGAATATTGATACCTCCTGTAAGTGCTCGTCTGATATTATCTAGAGTGAGCTAACGATTATCAAGTAAAAGTGGTTTTAATTAAAAAATCTATTACGTTTTTAATAGGCCGCGCGACATACAAGATATCTCTATGGCCGCTAGGCTTAGAAAAATGACATTGTGAATGACTGCACTGCACGCGATATAGGTAGCTCGTAACTCCATATTCGCAGATGGACATAGAGCTCTGGGAAGAGACATTCAACGATATTAATGCAGAATGAGTTTTTTACTACGTATGATTTGAGTTTCTATTGAATTTATTTTCCAGGACTTTGAAGTTGCGCTCAACTAATTAATTTCTTGTGAGTCCAATTTAATGAAATATGTATATTCTTAAGGAATTCTTATTTAAGTAATAATTTTTTTATTTGTTTTATTGTAATTTTACATTTTGATCCGAATATGTCAATATATCTTACTGCCAAAGCTATACAAGTGTATTTATTGCTTATAACAAAATAATGGACATGAATTTGAAATAAATCATGTTATTTGTTTGAAGAAGTTACAAAATTAACCTAACTTTACGTAATCCGTTACGTAATTACGTGCGCGTACCTAAGTAAAATAACTACTTAAGTAATAATTTTTCAGTGCAAGTCCTTCCAGATCGCTACTACCGTCTTACTAGCACTAATCCTGCCGCCAAGTAGCAGTGTCTTGCTGGTAGATTGGGCATTCTATCTTAGTCCTCTAGGCTGGCAACGCATCTGCTATCCTCTAGGTCAGCCATACTCAAAGTGTGTTCCGCGGAACCCTAGGGTTCCACGAAGCCCTCGTAGGGGTTCCACGAAGTCGTCGTGAGAGCTCCGCAATTATTTCGAAATAATTCAAAACACCTCTCATTCTGATTTTAGGGTTCCGTAAAGTATTTCGCTTTCTAAAAGGGTTCCGTCACGGAAAAAGTTTGAGAACCGCTGCTCTAGGTCCTATTTTATAAAGATACAAGTTAGAATTTACAAGCGGAAGTCTCTTTCTGACCCTAGGTGTTAGATAGAGACTTCCGCTTGTAAATTGTAACTTTGTAACTTAAAAAAATAGGGTCCTAGTCAGGTTTCCAGGTTCGCAGGTGGTGCACTTTTTTAAGTTGACGAATGAGTAGACAATTAAGGTTTGCCCAAAAGATAAGTTTTTCGAATAATGCATTTATCTAATGTTGGTTGGTTAAGTGATTGGATCCCGTTCTTTAGATTATGCCTGCCGCTTGTCGATATCACGCGGTGCTTTGGAAGCGGCAAAATGACTTTTTACAGCGTCTTAACAATTTATTGTAAGTAAAGTCCGTTATTTTATGCATCACTTATAGGATGGCTCCCTGCCGCGACATCATGTTAATCGTTCCACATTTCATCGACTTTTGCTCGAGACAGAGTTTCAGTTTTTATAGTAGCTGTAATGGCATCGATTAAAATGGAATACTAGTTTAATAGAACTAGAGTAACTTCGATTATGGACATTATGGTAATGTAGGTAATGTAATAGGTACCTACATACTATTTGCTTTATACATTGCTAAAAGTAGATGCAGCTATTTTTATTAATTATGGTTACCGATGTCTTCGTCAGTGGTTTTTTGTGTATATACAATGTGGCTTAGTACATAATTATTCAAACAGGCGAACATGGAAGCTCACTCTTTTTACCCACGACGGAACGGAGACGGTATATGCGTTTAGGGTGATGTGATAGGTTGTGTGTGTGTATGTTTGTCCGCAAACGCATGTTCCCATTTATCTTGAGAACGGTTGGACCGATTCAGATGCGGTTTTCTGTATTAGGTTTGTAGTTATTGTAGTATGTTAAAATATGTCTCCACTGCCCTTGAAATATTATTTATGAGGTAATCAATTTACTTACAGATTTGATCCTTTGTCAATGGAAAGTTTATTATAGATCGGTAAGCACCTAATACGTAGAATTTAGAACAGTGGGACCACAGGTACGCTCTTTTTTGAAGCTAGTGATGATGGTGATAGCTTCCGGCAAAATTTCAGCGCATTCAAATAAAAGTTAAATTTGATGACCTCTACTCTTTATTTAAGTAAGTACCTATTCATAGGAAAGACGATTTGAGTTATAATTTTATCCTAATGAATCAGTTAAGAAATTGACATCCTAAAATACGATCAGAACTGTTGTTGTATTTAATTCTTTGCATTCTTTTCAAAATAATTAATTTCTCTCATGCCATACGTTACGATTGTATATATTTATGTTATTGCACTTAATTTTATGTATGTATGTATAACTCTTTATTGTACATAAAACACATTTTATGAAATCATTAGAGTGTACAAAGTCATCAATTAATAAGGTCAAACTTTAACACGGAAAGCTTTTTTTGAAACGTCTCAATTCAATGCCAACAAAAGTAAATTTAACTCAAAATTATGCAACTTTCGTGTAAAGCTTAAATTCAATCCCTTTAAAACCCGATTAACCATCTTACATTGTAAAATCAAATAAACTACAGACCTGTATTTAAGTAGATGACTGAAATCTCCTAATAACGCACCTATTCAAAAATCTCACACTTCACCGTACCTACTTATATCATCCCCACACTGGCGTAGGCAGCTATCAGAGAATAGGCGGAAGCATTACACTGTAAGGGCATGTCACACCACTCTCTGTAAAGATCTATGACGTCATCTCTGTCTGTTTCGTAGTAAGAAATAGAGAAGGAATCATAATATAACTGGCAGTTAAGATAACCGAAACTTTACAGAGAGTGGTGAAACAGGCCCTAACTGTAGTACGTATTTCCACCATTATTTCTAAGTGCTTTACGCATTTTTGCGCCAGGGCATTCCAATGAACATAAAATATTTACCTTGTTACTCCATTACTCACGTGCAAGATAACCCAGCCTGTACGAAATTACGCCTCATTCAATAAAATACCAGGGCATTTGTTAATTTGCTACCTTGCTTCGCCACTGCGTCCATTTCAATTTAGGTCCGTGGTATCAACATTGTGACTCCTGGCAGCAAATTCTGGCGCCCCTTCTGATCATAAAAACACAATTTTACTCTCCAGAGTTAATCCAAACTCATACATATGGATGTTCCCAAAACCTTGACAGTTCAGTGTTTTAATTAGATATCTTCATCAACGGGCTGGGACAAAAAGATTCGACCGCCGATTCGACTCATTTTATTTATTTATTGTACCGTAAGGGTTTTTTTTAATTAGTTTTATTAGATTTTATTTCAGCTTATAGGCTTTTGGTTTATTGTAGGTTCACATCCGTGCTTTATGTTTCAATTAGGGAAAACAAATTTGGACATTTGCATTTTATAATGTACCTTTTACTTTGTCGTACTAAATCATGGACACTACTTGATTCTGGTGAAGAAAAAAATAGAACATTACATGCTAGAGACATTAACAGCAACTTTCTTAATAATATCGGTATTACCAAACATAAAAATTGTTTCACTGGTAATTTTTACTTAAGTGTTTTATGTTTGCGAACCCTCAAATTTCTGTCATTATTTTGAATTAAGATGAGAATGAAGTACCTACCTACCAACGTGTCATTATTTAAAATATTGTCTTTGAATCAAGAGTTAAGAAGTCGCTTATTAAACGAGGGGCAATCATTTCAAACTACATAATCGCAGCGTTGGGTCGAGGGCCTGGGCTTGGTCGCATTTGATATTTACTATTGGTCAAATCTTATAGACATTAGACAAACTAATAATAAAAATGTGAAAGTAACACTGAATGTTACGTTTACAAAGCAATTGTTTACACACAATACATAAGTCTCGTCTTTATCCCTTAGGAGGTAGACAGAGCCTAAGGTCATCATCATCATCATCAGCCTGAAGACGTCCACTGTTGAACAAAGGCCTCCTCTTTAGCTTACCGTACTGAACGACAAGTCGCCACCTGCATCCACCGGTTTCCCGCAACTTTTACGATGTCGTCAGTCCAAATAGTGGGAGGCCTGCTAACACTGCGTCTTCCGGTTTGCGGTCGCCACTCGAGAACTTTTCTCCCCCAACGGTTGTCTGTTCTACGAGCGATGTGGCCTGCCCATTGCCACTTCAACGTACATACTCTGCGATGAATCTCCGTATTGCGGATTCTGTCGCGCATAGAAACTCCGAACATAGCTCTCTCCATAGCTCGTTGAGCGACTCTGAGCCTTTCCAATAGGCCAGCAGTCAAAGACCACGTCTCAGAGCCATAAGTCATCACTGGCAAAACGCACTGATTATAGCCTAAAGTAACAAGACCTAAAGGTAACGTTAAGCATGATTGTGGGTAGGTTATATATGGGCTGTAACTGAAATCTAAAAAAGGGTTTACTAATGTTTGAATGCTGCGGTGCAGACGGCAAGGGTGTACCGTCACATTATTTACCCAAAAATGTAATCATAAAGATTCAGGACCTCAACGACAACTACTACTAAGAATGAAGCAACGTAATGGAGACAACGTTTAACCAAAAAACGAACGTTATCTATGTTATGTTGCTTCATTCTTAGCAGGGTACAAGTCCAACCTAACTGAATGAGCAAAATTAATTTAAAATGTATCAAATCGGATTTTCACCAATACGGACCAAGCCTTGCCGTATTTTTTAAGCCACAATACAATGAATGAACTCACGCGGCTCATTGTCATCTTCAAATTGATGCTTTGCCGAAAGTAATGCGATGCAATTACGGACAATTACGACATATCAATTGAGAGGAGTGATTGTCAATAATCGTTTTGTTATGAGGTTAGAATAATAATTTGTTTACTGCAAAAAAGTGCTTTTGTTGAAAAATTGCGGGTATCACGTTCGTGATAATGGTCGGTTACAATTAAGAAGAAGAAGAAGATAATAAATGTAACACAATAATCGTTGTTGACAGAATTATTTCAGTATTTTTAATAATTCCAAGTGCAGTATTATGTGACAACAATGTTTGTGTCCCAAGTGTTGAAGATGGCTTCGTTGATGTCTTTTGTATCTGCGTTTTTCACATTTGCTCGGCCTTTTTTGTAAAAATAAAAATATTTTAGTTTTTTACGAGAAGCTCATTTCCATTAATGTCGTATCACAAAAAACAACCCATTCTCAATTACGTCGGGACACGTAGACGCTACTTTACTACGTAAACGGGAAAATAAAAAACAATCACGTGCACCCTCATTGATACGATATTACAAATCAGGTCACGTTCACACCATATCATAAGAATATGAAAGGAAAGCAGTGCTGCCAACACAACGAATTAAATCTGGCGCCAACCACAGATTATAACACGTCTCGCTAATGACGTGAAATTGTCACTACGTGACGATCCGTCGCGGCCGTCTTTTGTTTTTGTGACAAAAGTAAAAGTCGCATTCTATGCGATAGTGTTCGGAAGTCGAATGGGGCGACATGAGGTGAATTGATTTAGCTGAATGAATGTTAGGTTTACGGCTACGCTTTGAAAGTAAGAGAATACAACAAAACTGTCGTGTTCAAGGAACCTCAACCAAGGAAATCAGCAACATAAATACACCTACCAAACCAAGCTTTACCTTTACCATTTACCAATTAGGTTTCAGGAATTCAGTATTGTGTGAATTTATGTACAATATCCGATATACAAGTATAACGATGCACATGGTATTCAGACATTGAACAAGTTTTTTTTTTCACTGACACTGAGGTACCTACTTACTAATAGACAGGAGCATATCTTGCTATGCGAAAATATAGAGTAGAAATTAAATGGGAGCGCCACTATCTCTGTAACTGTTGCATATTTGACGTTAAGTGCTCGGATACGGTAACAATTTTGTATGAAAATTGTTAGTTTCTTTTAATTAGTTTTATTTGCTACTTACAGATACTTTGTCGGCCTGTTCTCGTGGGTTGCCTTGTTGACATTTGGTTCGTATGAGATTATATTACAAATTGAAGTGTTCAAATTAAAGTTTGGTCGTTTAATAGATTCTTATAAGTGAAAACTTATAATGTGGCCTTTGGTCTTGTTGCCTAGGCTCTGTCTACCCCGTAAAGGATAAAGACGTGATTTTGTATATGTATGTGAAAACTTGAAGTAAATGTCGATTGAATAACACAGTGGTTTGAGAAGCTGAATGGAATTTGAGGTTTAGAGTTCAATCCCCATTCAGGGCAGACAATGTTCGGTCTCGAGTCTGCTACACTTATTAATATAAGTAAGTTAATCCATTGCGTAGCGTTATGTTATTTGACATTTTTGTTTTGACATTGAAATTGTAGTCTTGATATTAATTCTTATTTTATTTGACATTCTTTTCCTAATTATTTTAATTACATTTTTAATTGGACGATCCCTGTTGGGTGACATTATTATTGTTATAAATGATTTGATTTTTTATTTTTCATAAGTAAATGTAATTATTTGTTGCTTATTTATTATTGACATCCAATTATTTTTAATTTAATTTTACAAGTTCTTTGACGATTTCAATATAAGTTTTCGTAACTTGACATCGTACAATTTATGATGTAATTTTATATTGAATGAATAAATAATCTAATCTAATCGAATCTAGCAATTAAAAAAAAAATTAAACTATATTCAAAACCATGTTTCTACTACCAAACAATACTTAAGTTTGTAAAAACTTTATCAGCTCTTTTTGTAGGTATTACTTTAATGAATCTTTTATGAATAAAATCGGCTGTTATAGAAATAATACCATAACTAGCATTTTCCAATAAGACTATTTTCTAACAAGGCAAATTCAATAAGACCAATCTCTACACCAATCTTATAAGATCGATATGAAGTGAGCTATACCTAAATACCTACAGCACAGCCTGTTTGCATTGGCTGCCTACGAATTTAGAGCGTGCGCACTAGGCCTGACTTTGTCTAACGGCAAATCTATTGCTAGAGCCTCTTGGCTGTGATTGGACGAGCGCCGCGAGAGAGGCCTAGAGCTAGCCAATGGTGTGCCGTGTCGAAACAATAGGTATGTTTTAGTACGCCTGTAACGGTGCTTGTAATTCGTGCGTAGAATTTTGCGTTGGTGTATGTAATTGTGTATTGTATAGGTAATGATAATGACACTTTAAAATTAATTATTTCTTTTAAACACAGGACTGATTACTTACTAAAAATAAGTATGATCACGATCACAGTCTTGATCACTAAAATTACTGGTAGTTGTATTTAGATATAGGTAAAAATAGTGATTTTCGTATTAGTTTTTTTTGCGTTCATGAAACTTTTGTTTGTATTAGAATTAGCGAGGCATTCGTTTTCTAATAAGAATTAATTTGTAATCTAAAGTTGTGTGTGGCATAGTGATGCAGTAGTTGTTGTTTTTTGCATGAATACATGTGTGTCGAACAGACGTTACTGTCTTGCTCGAGTGGCTGTGGAATATTAGTTTATGGATTTGGAAATCCGTAAAGTAAAACTTATTTCGATCAATAGTAAATGTAACAGCTGACAAAATGGATTATTTTTGCCTATAAATATACAAACTTAACCATAGTCAATTAACAATTTATGTCTATTTAGGTCAGGGTTTCTTAAAGTGGGGTCCTTGGACCCCTCAGAGGACCGTAAGATTATGTGCCAGGGGTCCGCAGCAACACAGTTAACCTTTAGTAATAACTTAGTGATTTTTTAGCAATAAGATTGTTTTCTTTTGCTATAATAATCTCAGACAGCGGTCCATGGACTTTTTAGAATTCTAAAAGTGGTCCGTGATCGCGAAATGTTAAGTTCTTTCATGCTAAAGTAAAAAGGAGTAAAGAAAAAAAACATAGAATTTACCAGTTGTTTCTCTTCCGGCGCAGATGATAAAAGCCCGTCGAGAGAATGGGCGAAAACCTTAGGAATCATGTTATAGGCGATGCGGTTAGCAACCCATCACTATTTTGATTTTCCTTTCCACTTATGAAGCACTAGCTGTTGCCAGCGACTTCGTCTGCAAAAAATTCGTTTATCGCTATCCCGCGGGAACTACGCAATTTTCCGGGATAAAAAGTAGCCTATGTGCTATTCCAGACTTTTCTCTATCTATGTGCCGAATTTCATCCAGATCCGTTGGGCCGTTCTGACGTGATTGAGTAACAAACAAACATCCATCCATCCATCCATCCATACATCCATCCATCCATCCATCCATCCATCCATACATCCATCCATCCATCCATCCATACATCCATCCATCCATCCATCCATCCATCCATACATCCATCCATCCATCCATCCATCCATCCATACATCCATCCATCCATCCATCCATCCATCCATCCATCCATACATCCATCCATCCATCCATCCATCCATCCATACATCCATCCATCCATCCATCCATACATCCATCCATCCATCCATCCATCCATCCATACATCCATCCATCCATCCATCCATCCATCCATACATCCATCCATCCATCCATCCATCCATCCATCCATCCATACATCCATCCATCCATCCATACTTTCGCAATTATAATATTAGTTAGATTACTTACCTTACTTACTTATTCGCCCTTAATCTTGCTAAACGTGGCCTTAAGGTTTTGCTACCTTAGGCTCTGTCTACCCCGTAAGAGATAAAGACGTGATATATGTACGTGTGTATGTACCTATGTATGCAATCACAAATCGTCATCATCGTCACAAATACAGCAACCTTAAATCGTTAAATGGATATATTAATAACTAAACGCACAATTATTGCGTATAAGTAGGCAAAAAAGCTGACATCCAGCCCTTAATAGTTTTTTCACCTCACTAGCTCGGAAAGCACTTTTTGTTTGTTTGACAGCTATTGAGAAAATCGCTCTTTATTCACTTGTGGAGAAAGAGTTTTGACCACAGATTAGAAAGATATAGTACAGGGTTTTGACATTTGAAGGAAGCTTAAGTGATATTTGACAGCTAAGAAAACGTAAAACGTTAAAAGTGCAGAATTTTTAATATCAAAATTAATGAATTGCATCGAGTAAAAAACACTCAATACAGTCTTACAACTTTATTTTAATTCATAAATATCAGCATTCAACATTAACCTTCATTCTTGTTGTAAAAACGGATAAAATGTTCTGACAGTCCAAGTTAGTCAATATGCGAACAAAACGCATCCGAATTTTTTTTTTTATAAAATTCATCCCTTGTGGGATAGGTAAAGGAATTATTGTCCATTCAGCCATATTAAAGATTATAATGCCGGTTCACTGTTTGTGCTAACAGTAGCACTTGATGGTCCCAACGGAAGACCAGCGCTGGCTGTAAGGCCAGCATTATGCTAAGGTGGAACCATTTCGTCATTGTATATATGCTGTTACTTGTTTTTTTCTGTAAGTAATTTATATCACGAATAAATGTTTTCTTTTTTTCAAATAATAAAAAAAAATTAAGTCAAAACTATTCAATTAAGCCGTCAACGTTAAATATTCGCATGTTTTTCTAGTTATTTTGTTATTAAAAATGAGTGATAGTACCTACAAACCCTTTTTCTTATTTTCCTCGCTGTAGTGAGGTGAAAAATTTTGTGTTATACACGGGTGAAAAGTTATTTTACGCCTCGTGTGTTGAAACACTCGCTACGCTCAGGATTCTATTTTTGAACCACTCGCTTCGCTCGTGGTCAATCATAGAATCCTTTCGCTAGCTCGTGTTTCAAATGAACACTCGCAGTTAAAATACAACTTTCCCCCCTTGTATAACAAATAACTATTCTTTTGTATTAAAAATGCTTCAAAGCGAGATCAGAAGAAATACATTTGACGAAGCTCAGCAATTTGCTTGATAAATGAATAAGACTCAGTACAATCGTCTAACAAGATCTGAACAATTCTATTTTCAACTTTGGCAACACACGATAAGAATCAAATTCGAGTGTTTAATTATTCGGAGTTATACCCATTTTTATTTTGTTGTGTGTGAAAAGTGCAAGCACTTTGAGTGTGTGAACTTCATACATACAAAAGAGATGAATAATATCTTGCAATAACTACACAATGTACGGTGCAAGCGAGTGCATATTTTTAATTTTAATTTGTATTATTATTTTAAGCATATCGGCTGTAAAGGAATTGCACATAGAGTCGAAATAAATAAATGCCATGTCAGTCTAACTAATATTGTAAATGCGAAAGTATGGATGGATGGATGGATAGATGGATGGATGGATGGATGGATGGATGGATGGATGGATGGATGGATGGATGGATGGATGGATGGATGGATGGATGGATGGATGGATGGATGGATGGATGGATGTTTGTTTGTTACTCAATCACGCCAGAACGGCCCAACGGATCTGGATGAAATTCGGGACATAGATAGAGAAAAGTCTGGAATAGCACATAGGCTACTTTTTATCCCGGAAAATTGCGTAGTTCCCGGGGGATAGCGATAAACGAATTCTTTGCAGACGAAGTCGCTGGCAACAGCTAGTAATATTATAACTGCGACAGCTTGTGAGAATGTATGGATGTTTGTTATTCTTTCACGCCTGAACAGCTGAACAGATTTGGATGAAATTTGGGACAGAGTTAGATTATAGTCCGGAATAACATAGGCTACTTTTTATTCCGGAAAATTGCGCAGTTCCCGCGGGATAGCGATAAACGACTTCTTTGCAGACGAAGTCGCGGGCAACAGCTGGTAATAAATAATTCAGGGCAAATTAAATTAAAAAAAAATACAACCGAATTTAGAACCTCCTCCTTTTTTTGAAGTCGGTTAAAAAGGGAAGCTTAACAACAAGTGCACCCAACCCATGGCGTACATTCTAAAAAAATCTTAAAATCATAGAACACGCACACACTCACGAAGCCAATGCTCCAGGTGTTAGAAAGAGATACATAACGAGACCGTCCGTCGTTACACACACACATTCACATAGAAAGATTTTGCTATCATAAGATATGATTTACTGAATCTTTATTTTACTGGTATCTAGAGACAAGTGATGCTAATCTTGTGTCCACTCAAGTGGATATCAGAGCAGATTAAACGCACTTAGGGGCGCTATAATCACCGGGTGGTTTTCATAAATGTATTTTAAAATCGAATCTAATAAGAGGCATTTCATCTTAGCCCTCTAGGTTGGCAACGCATCTGCAATCCCTCCGGGGTTGCGTGTGTCTATGGGCAGTGGTGATCGCTTACTATCAGGTGACCCACTTGCTCGTTTGCCTTCCTATTCACATTAAAAAAAATACATGGTGTCTTGAAATGATGCCGAAACAGTAAAGTTGAGCAGGTGGTTTAGTTCCTTATCATCCTCGCAGATAACCAATATAGCTAACCAGCAGCCAAGAAGGAAGAAATTTGCTTTCCAGATAACTGGTTTTTTAACGGGAAAGATTTTTCCTGCACGATAACCAAGTTACATATCCAGCACTGGTAAAACCAATGTAGGATGAATAATTTGGATTAATTTATAGGTTTAGGTGCGGTTACCTATGGTTATGTAGAGAGAACAAATCTTTCCCGTTAAAAAACCAGTTAAGTGGAAAGAAAATGTGTTCCTTCTTGGCTGCTGGTTAACTAATTTGGTTATCTGCAGGAACAAAGACTTAATTCACTCAAATGAACCCCTTATGTTTCTCAAGATTTTTACTGGTGATCGACAAATGTTTCCATACATCGGTCGACACAAGAGTGACTTAAAAAGAGTTAGAATGACTTTTGTATCAAAAATTATTTATGAAAATTCTTTATAAGAGTGTTCAATACCTAAATAATAGTGTTGTATACTTGTTGGTAAACTAAATGGTCGACGGTTTACTTTGCTAGGTACTTACTTTAAGCAGTGAGGTCAACACCCGCGTTTAATTTATTGCCGCAGTTAACCCGTGTCCAGAAATTGAAATAATTAGCGCAAACGCAACCAAACCCGCAATTAAAAACACCACTACAATAAACAATACTACAGACATGTGGTTTCAAGTCTCCCTTCGGTTGTGGTCAACAACCACTGAGGATTTTCGTATGACTTAACTTCTATATTTCCCTGAGTAGCAAAGTAGTTATTCATTTAGTTAGTTTAACAAAGGCTTTCGCAAATCAACGCTTGAATTTTTACGGTATATTTATTGGTTTAAACGTTTTTATTTAGTTGTTACTAAGCGATCCTCTTATTGTAGGTTTGCTGTTTCACTTCTGTGTGTCAATATTGTATTTATTTTTATTTGTCTGCGCTTATGGGCAACAAAGAGTTACTTACTATGCTATACAACACACATTTTAGTCAGACATAATGTAATACTGTCTTATTGTTAGAACATTAGATATATATTCATGTAAAGAATGTGATCTTGGTCTATATTCGACTTAGGTTTGTCATCATTGACCATGAAATTTGTTACAGTCGATTTACCCAGTGCTATGGAGACAGAAATAATTCACGCCAGACTCTCTTTTGTCAGGTTGTTGTCTCTACAACTCTCCACTAGCCAATATGAACACACAACTAAAAAGTAAGTACTTACTGATTTATAAAAAAGTTAACAGAATAGAAAGAAAGGTTGGTAGCAAAGTAATGAAAACTGTCAAAAAAAAGTTACTATCGGAAATTTCATAAGACTATTACCATGATATAATGTAAAGTAGTTGCCACGCGACTTCAATAACAATTCGTTAAAACAATTTACATAAAGTAATACGCTTAGTATAAACGAGGCGTTGGTTAGAAAGGCATGCGCGAATGTGTACGCACTCAAAAGGCCTGTCGCGTGGTTACCCACTATTAACTGTGTCGGGCGCCTCGCTACTAGTCCTCAGTACCCTATAAATTACACGAATTACACCGTAGCGTACGCCTGTGATATATTGTGGAATGGCAACTGCGCCGAGGAGCCTTCGTGTCAGCAGACGCGAAATTATACACCAACCGCGGTGTTTGCGCCGGCACTACTAATAATACGCGCAATGTTGCGGTCACTGCCAGTTGTAGCGCTTTCTACAAATAGACTAGACTTTTTGTTATAATGCTGCGGTTTCCCCTGGAGCTTGCTTAGCATTTTTCTTGAGGACACCAGTACTGGGTCTAACGATAGTTCGTGAGCCGCAATACAAGCATAGCGCAGGGGTCGTTTCTGGTGAATAGGGTTTTCAAGGTGTCGTAGCCGGTACCTACTCGTATTATAAATATTATTACTGTCGAAGCCGTTGGCTACGCCATCTTTGCATGTATTCGGCAAAACCTGTTTATAAAAATAATACATTAAACACTGGATTCATAAAAGTGCATTGCTAATATTTTCACGCTCCGAAGTCTTAAATAAAATAATTCCATAAAACTTTACTGGCAAGCCAAGGGTTTTATAACCGTAATCGGTAGTGTACCGTGATTTATGACGAACAAGTGTGAAAAAAGTACTCGAATAATCCATGGTCGGAATTCACATTTACAGTTGATGCATAGTCGCATGTAAATTAATACGAATTTCGCATTATCTCCACAACATACGTTACTGTTGGGCTTTTTATTTGTGATTGTTATTAAATGATAGGGATCCTGAGGTGTAGTTTGTGGTCGTTAGAGGAGTTATAGCCGACAACTAGCGTTATTCAGAGAAACACGGCGTTGGACAGCGTTTGCTCGTTGACAAGTGATATCTGTCTCTGTCTGTCTCCTTGCTTAGTTTCATTATCTATTATCATTTCATAGTAATTTGTACTTCTCTTCGCACTTATTACTGAGACTTAGGCGAAGTATTTATTTGCAGGGTTAGGGTTTCATGTAAATCTATAAATACGTCGTTGAGGTGACACATTTAGTTTATTTTACACTTTATACTGACGAAGGTACTATGCATTACCTACGTGTTATTTATTAAACGAATTGCGGCAAAGTAACGTCAATTGATTAACACAAAGCTCTCACACATAATCATACAAACTAGTCACCAAAATAAAGGCTATTGGAAACCGTAACCATGGCTATCCGTAGGGTCCGTAGCAATCGCGTTTAGTATAATTATGTAGAATACTATACTGACTATAATATATTTCAATACGTAAATTTTGATGCGTCAATAAAGTCATTTTGAGTGACAATATAATTCGCGAATAGTCATTATCTTAAAAGTGTCGTGGCCTCTCTTGAATGACAGTTCCCACCGATGTCCGGAACCTTTTATAATCCATTAAGTATCAATCAAGATCACAATCTACTAATTATTAGTGTAATTGATACCGTCGATCCATCTCCTTCTGTTCGCGTAAGTGCCCGAGAGCATAGTAAGGCATGATTGTGATAATGCTCTGGTCTATAGCGTTGGAAAGTTGCGATTATAACCAAAGTTTAACCCCCTTATTCATAAACGCTCTATAGGCTTCATGCTAACTTAGCAATCGTTTGTCCTTATCTGTCACTTTGACACTTATCTTTCACATATAAGGACACAATTGCTATGTTAACAGATGGGGTGCATGTCGGGTTACCTCCACGTGTGGCCAAGAGCTGCGGTTCGTTTCTGGATCCGTCCGGGGGGAAGAGCAGTGCTTGGTCCGGTGCACCCTGGGCAACGGCTAATAATTTCCTGGCAGTATCTGAGGGACATCATTGACCGTTGGCTAAGAGCCCGACAGAGGGGGAGGGGGGTCTTTGACCGTGTTACCGTACAACGTTGCCGACATTTTGTCACAAGATTTTATTTTATGAAAATTTTACCCTGACATTGGCGAAGTTGTCGTCGCTATAACGACTTGGAACGCCACAAAGAAAAAAGAAGAAGAAGTATGTTAACAGAAGCCTATAGAGCGTTTATGAATAAGGGTGTAAGTGTTTTTTCACCATCATCTGCATGGTCATCTGCCATTATGTTTATGATCTACATAACACATACAACAATTTTTTTTTAATTAAGATCACACTTATTTTGAAAGAAAGAAAGAAAAAGGTTTATTTGGTGCAATATAAAACAAAAACCGTACAAAAATAACCATAAAATGAAAACACACCAAAAAGGTTGCCGCTCAGCATGTGTCAGACAAAGGCACCTATGTCTGACGCTGGTTTTCAGGGCAACCAAAAACAAAAACAAAACAAACAAAAACTTACAGCTAAATTACGATTACTAAAAAACAACAATATTATTTGTGTACACCCTAAGAGATCTGAGCGATGGTGAGATGGTGACATACACATAAATACACACATGCACAGTGAAGACAAGTTTGCTGCCGGAAAAGTAAGCGAACTTCGTAAGCAAACTTCGTTCCCGCCAATAGTTGCAACCCCGTGTAGCCGAAGCCAATTACCCACTAGCTACTCCTGTTTTTTTTGAACTAGCTTCTGCCCGCGACTTCGTCTGCATAGAATTATACACATAAACCTCTTGATTCACTCTATCTATTAAAAAAAACCGCATCAAAATCCGTTGCGTAGTTTTAAAGATCTAAGCATACATAGGGACAGACACAGACAGCGGAAAGCGACTTTGTTTTATACTATGTACCTAGTGATATTGTTTCAGTGGATTATATTACTCAACATACCTAATCATTATATTCTCAGAGTTGTTCTAATAAGTAACAATTCATCCGTTCTCATTTTATGCTATGGCTGTAAAATTGAGGGCTGTCACGTTAATATCATCAAACTGTAGACGGTTACACTAAAGCTTATAAGTTTACAAGCTTTTTAGTGATTTATCGGTCCTGTCCGGCTAGCACAAGAGCGCGCGAGAGCTGTGTCGCGCATGAGATAGGCTACCCGTCTCCAGAACGAACAGTAAGAAAAATACTGGTAGTCTATTTATTCGTTTATTTATTATTATTATTATTTATATTTATAGATTTTAATGTCTCTCCTAAGCTAGGAGGTTAATTTTTGCGCGGGTCTAAGCCAAGCGCTTGTAATTTTTTTTTTTGTAACTATAGGTACCTAACCTAACTTATATTGAGAGAAATTTGCGTACCTACTATGCGGCATGTATTCAGGATTACAGCTTTTTGTAAAAGAGTGTAAGTGGATGAATGTATGTTGAGTGTGCGGAGGCTTGCATGGAGTGATTTTGGTATGACGCCTTTCGTGGAGAGTATGATGGGAATTGTTTTAACAGTACGGACTTGCCACTGTGTTTTGATTTCTATTGAGAGGTCGGTGTATTTGGCTATTTTTTATGTGTGAGTGTTCTGTAGGTTGTGTGTATTGCAGATGGCAATGTCAATTAAATATACTATTTTTTCTCTTTTGTTTAGAATGGTAAAGTCTGGTCTATTGCACTGGATGGTTTTATCAGTCATTTATTATTATTATTATTACAGAGTGAATTTATAGTCAATACCTACCAAATCATCTCTATTTCGCGTGCGACACAATACGCATGCGCTCTCGTTCTAGCCGGGCTGGTAATGTATCGCAGAGCCCAAATAATAATATACACACCGTGTAAATAACTTAAGGATGTGTGGTACAAACTGAGATTATCGGCGATCTGAATTGGCTGTTTATTATATTTTTAATTGATGGCCTTGACGTTAGGTGCGGGCGTAAAGCCCTCCTCGATTTCGCTCTTTCGCTAATTGGTTGTTTGCTACCGGCCGTATATAAAAGATAATCATCGCTTCGGAGGAGAAAATTCTGCCATCAACTTTTAGTACTCCATCTATCATGGACTTCAGCAGTCAATATTGACGATTTCATAACAGGGTATGGATTGTTAATATAAAAATAAATTCATCTCCCTTGACATAGCGGGAAAGCTTGCCTTTTAATTGCTTTGCGAAGCTATTTCTTTGATATTTAAAGTGCAAAGGGTTTTTCATTAGTTTGACATAAGTAATTTACTTGCCTTGCGTTTGTTAAAATAATAAGTAGCCATAAAAATAAAGTTGTAGGTATATTTAAACTGACTCATATTCAACTAGACTAGATGGGGAGATGTATGCTAATCTGTATGAAATAAGTAATTCAAATTAATTAAAATACTTATTAAAACCGTAAAAATACGTATTTCACAAATATAAATAAATAAATAAACAAATATCTTGGGACAATTGACACCAATTATTATTGACCTAGTCCCAAACTAAGCAAAGCTTGTGATATGGGCACTAGACAGATAAACGTACTTATATAGATAAATACATACTTAAATACATATTAAACATCCAAGACTCGAGAATAAACATTCTTATTTTTCATACAAATATCTGCCCCGACCGACTTAACTAAAGGTACGAGCGCCATCTATTCGTACCACACGGAAGCTATTAAGGGTGGCGCTACCTGACTATTGATTCTAGTTTCTCTGTATTAGGGGATGAAAGTAGATGGCGACTGTGAGCTCATTTAAGGATGAAGCCAAACTGATTTGTTATAATGATAATCTGAATCTTATTGAGCTTGTTATTACTGCAATTTTTTTCTAAAATATCGATTAGAAATCTCGTAATTAATTAATGTAGAGCCCTATTTATTTTATTATCGACAAGCTTTTTCTTAGCTTTACTTCGTTTTTTTATATTGTTTAGTTTACGTCTTACAAGGGTTTTTGAGCTTCTTTTGAACTGCCTAAGTTATTAATCGTGCAGCCACGTTTTTTGATTGAGAAAAAAATCCGATGAATTGTCATAAAATATGACACTTATTCAACCTTAATCGGGTTCTAAAAATAAAGAACGTGACTACATTAATCATAATCACCGTTCCACGGAGTGTTATGTCATCCATATAATAGGTACATACAAATTTTACTACACAGAACATTCAAAAATTTCATTAAACTTGTATCTATCCACAACCTTGGCCTTGGCACTTAGAACGAACTAGAAATAGTCGGCTCGGTCAGATTCGTGATTGACAATTTGGAGGCACGATCTTCTCAGCCGGTGTCGCCGCACCTGCCAACCTGCTGCCCCACACAACCGATATATTTATAGCTGAGAATTATTCCCATAGACTTAAAAAAAGGCCTGTACACATGATATCTTATGGAGCTAGTGAAATTTTCGATGCTAGTAATTCTAGTTAAGTAAGCTTTGACTATTAGCCAGCTACACTTGGTACTTATTTGTTGTTGTGCAGGCAGATATGTTTCGTCTAGTTGACGAAAATTATGCATCAATACCCTCAAGTTCAAGATTATCTGTATACCATGAAAAATAAAGGGTTCTTTTCTTATTCGGCAAGACGCCAATCTTTGTAAACTTTTAATTATATAGAGTTGTTTTTAACGCCCCTTCTTGGTTGGCTTGAAAATTTAAACGTACCTATGTCTTAATTTCTCCTTAACATTATACATAAGTTACCCAACAACAAAAATTACGATTGGCAATTTGTAAAGCCTAGGTCTGTGCGAGGACGGCAGCCCCGCACCTGTCGCATAGAACGACGACACACCGATTACGGACCGGTGGTGAATATAATGAACGAGGAGGCGGTGGGTTATGATGAAGCCAATTATACTTTTTTTGTGCACTAAAACATTGTCGCAAAAACTTCACGGAGCCTATTAATAAAACAAAAGCTCTAAGACATTAATAACACAATATCGACGTCGCGCTGCGATGGCCGAGTGCCTATTCTCTTCGGTCCTAAATAGATGATACAAGAAGATCTTGTCTTCCGAACAAGGTAATGGACAGGATAATTATGCGCAACGATGTGCAACAATAGCGGCGCGAGCTTACTGCTCGGTCTTTGGCATAATAAGCGCCGGCGTATTTTGATCAGAGCGCTACTTGTAGCAGGGCGGGCGGGGAGGGGAGGTCGCGGCCCGTGCGCCGCGCGCGCCGGGCACGCGCCCCACCGCCGCTCGCCGCCCGGCGCGCGCGCTACTTAGCGTCGGGGGTGCGCGCCGCCTCCGCCAATCCACCGGCTACCTCCGCGCCGCACGCACACGTGCTCCCGCTCTCGACCCACGCACTACGATACGACTCACGCGATGCCGATGGCCGCCATTCATACTTACCAAAATCTCGGTGTCAACCAGAAGCTCACGCAGCTGCAGACGGTTACACCTAGGAGGTTGGCACCCGCCCCTGTTGATCCTGGACGCTGCAAGAAAAAATCGTATCTGCACCAGCAGTACCCGTCTCAGCCAGCATCAGTGGCTAGGAGAAACGCTCGCGAACGGAACAGAGTGAAGCAAGTCAACAACGGATTTGCTGCTCTCCGTCAGCACATTCCTTCAGCTGTTTCGGCTGCTCTGGCTGGTGGTAGAGGATCTTCAAGAAAATTGAGCAAAGTTGACACTTTAAGACTGGCTGTCGAGTATATCAAGAGTTTAAAACGGTTGTTAGAAGAAGGTGAAGAAGGGTGTTCGGAAATGCAGATTGACTTGGGGCTTGTCAGCAGTGGAGCGCAAACACCGCCGTCGTCCGAGGAGTCGCACTCCCCGGCCCCCTCCCTGGTCTCCGAGAGCTCAGCGGGTCCGCACTGTCACGACGCTTACGATAACTACGAACCCATGAGCCCCGAAGATGAAGAATTACTCGATGTCATATCATGGTGGCAGCAGCAGTGATGAAAGGTAATTTTTATTTGTTTTTATAGTTTGTTTCCCTAAAACCTAATCCAAAGTTAACTTCCTTTGAAAAGATTTGATAACCTTCTTGTTAACAGTACTTTATGAATGAATCCTTAAAATTTGTGTACACAAACTTCAGAGCTTTGATAATTTCTTATCACGTGTGTTTACATTTGACGCGACGTGTGTTGATAAAATGTGATTTAACGTAAAAAACCCGCCACATATATTTACAGTGTCGGTAATGCTTATACTATGGAGACAGGAGTTATCTTTTTTATCCATGAAGGTTTTCAGAGCGAAATATTGGCCGGCTACATTGATCAAATAAGAATTTTCAAGGTTCCTACTTTGCAAAAAACGGGAATCAGGTAGGTACCTTACCTTACCTTGCCTTGCCTATTTCAATACGTTTTAAGGATTGACTTTTTTTCATTTCTGATCCGTTAGTCACGGTTACCTACTGGATCGACCCTGCGTCTTTTATGTTGCGCAATTTAAATGAAGATTCACGGGCTTCGTCCTTTGAGCAAAAAAAAGTAAACATATACTTCCTATTATGACTGCGCATTGAACCGTCGGATAGACTTTATCTATGTGTAGGTGGGTCTCTTTGTTAAATTAGGACAACACAAAAGAACCGTCTTTGACAATGGCGAATCTTGATATATGTCGTTTTATAAAAGCTTAGCCGCTAGGTAGACGTTTTTTTACTCTCATAGTAAAATAGCTATTCTGCAAAATCAGGTTCTATAAGCGAGAAGGGACCCGCATTCTACCATCCTATTTCACTTGAAAGCCGAACAGCAATTACTCCTAACAATCTTGTGGTTCACCCCGCATGCACTGAGAAAATTGATCATAAAAAGTGTGCTATTCTAATAATAAGTGCCCTGTAGACTAATTTCGCGCATGTGGGGGCAGGTACTTAACTGTTTTTAATTTCAATATGTTTCATCCGGTCATCGTGAGACAAAAAAACGATACAGCCATATGGCACTTGTGTGCTCGATGGATTTAGCAAAGGTAGCGCCATATCTGAAATTAGTAAACTTGGCCGGCAAAAAACCTGTTGAGCCGCTTCGCATCACCGACTATTAATTTATTGTGCCGGAAGACCAAATCTCAAGAGGAAATAGAAGGGCGGCGAGCGAAGCACACGTGTTACAATATTTGCTAAGCTCTAAGCAAACATCTGGTGATACCAGTTTAGTATTTGTGAGAATTGTACGTCATATATAACCATACCTCACCAATGACGGAATTGAATTTTCACGAGAAATCAAAGCTCTGAAGTTTTTTTCAATCAATGTTAGACTACGTAAATCAAACTTTAAACATTAATTGTTTTTCTTTCTTTTTCCCAGGAACCGTGCATTACGGAGATCAAAGTATGGCCATTGAGCGGCTCGATGATTGTGAAAAAAAAGAGTATTCGCTGGCAGCAGGACCCGAACGCTGGAGCGCGAGGGACTTTGAGAGAACCTCTAATTAAGCGCAATCAGTATATTCCTAATGAGAGGGGATAATGGTGGACTATAACGACCCCATCGATGCATTCCGCCGCGCGGCGCGCTGCCCGAATGCCTTACCTTACTGCTTTTCATACCTCCATGAAATAGCAACCAAGACTGATTCGATCATTTGTTCCACATAAAGCATTTAGTATCTCATATAAGTGATCGCTGTGCCTTAGCTTAGCCTTAAATAGTTACGTTACTTCCAATAAGGCTTAGTTTTGTTAAGTAATTATTATTGTTTTCTAGTCATTCTTTATAAGTAATAATTTTATATTTTACAATTATGTTCAGCATCTTACATATTGGTATTAAATTTGGTATACTTCCGGAGATGATCATTACTTCGTAAAAGACAATATTATAACGACAAAATGCCTTAAATAAATTATAAGCTTATTGAGACGATAAGACTTCTCGTATTAAATAATTTTAGCACCCTAAGAGAGATTCCTAATATGTTAAGTTGTACGCTAATGAAGTGATACAACATTGTTTATAGTTACTATAAAATTGAGCAGTTACTAACCGACAGGTTATTTCTGTAATAAAATAAATTTTGAATCAAAACAATACATTTTATTTTCTTGTCCTCTCAGCAACTCCTAAACAAGTTTTGACACTTGCTGCCAAACAAAGTCGAAAACCCTGACTGAAAGACAATTATACTAACCTCAAAATATTTAAAAGTGTAATTTAAAAGTACCAATAGTGATTGGATATGAAACTAATCTCGCAAACAAGTGCGATGCCGTAACGTAAAGGGTAAAGCATACTGTCATGATGTTCACGTTCATGGTGTCATGGTGTTCACCGTTATGTTTCGATAGGTACTATAATATGTAATTATATCCATCTATTATTTTAGTCATTTTAAAACACACTACCATGAGATTAGATAGGTTTCGAAATAACAAAGACTAGGCCAAAAAAAAATACTGCGGTCGGAGCGCGTCTAGGAAAATAAGTTTTATCGCTTTCGTCTAAAAGTGTCACTAGGTTGATACAAAATGTATGAAATATTATATTTACTCTTTCTCCTGCTTCGCTAGTCTTTACGGTAGGTAGCATATAAATCTATGATTTTGACAAAACCATTTGCAATAATTTACATTAAGTACATTATTAATAGTTAATCGGTTATCCAAGAGCACATATTTAATAATATGGTTCACTATCTAGAGCAGAACTGCAACTAAGTATGGTTTATTGAGGATCATTATAGAGTTCAATTAGTAAACATGGTTACAGTTTTAGGATTCCAATTAAGGCTAAGATATTGAAAAGATAAATTTGAGCGCTGCACACTTGACTTAAAATTGAATTTGATGGTTCCTGTTGTGTAACAAATTGGCATGATACTACTAACATATACATCAATGTCTAAGGATATTTTGAAATACGAAACAAAGTTAGGTATATTCAATCATAATATAAACTGATCACAAATAACGGGTCTCTTTTCATACAAAAGTGTATGTAGAGTATACAGACTGTTTAGTGTATGTTAGATGTGGAAAGCACACGCTCCTTAACTTATAGCTATACTAGCTGTTGCCTGCGACTTCGTCTGCAAAGAATTCTTTTATCGCTATCCCGCAGGAATTTTCCGGGCTAAAAAGTAGCCTATGTGCTATTCCAGACTTTTCTCTACCTATATGCCGCATTTCATCCAGATCCGTTATGCCGTTCTGGCGTGATTGAGTAACAAACAAACATCCATCCATCCATCCATCCATACTTTTGCATTTATAATATTAGTTAGATTTAAGTATTTTCTATTACAATAATAACAGCATTATACAGGATGTTTAAAATGAGCAAAAGATTTGCCAACTATTACGGGTATCGCATGCTTTAATTAGCTTAACTTGTAACTAAGTATATAAACCAGTCATAGAAATCTATTTTAACCTTCATATCGTGGGTGGATCGACGTAATTTCTTCAGGTAGGTACTTAGACCCGGCGACCGGATGGCCTAGTGATTAGAGAACCTGATTATGAAGCTCGAGGTCCCGGGTTCGATCCCCGGTCGGGGCAGATATTTGTATGAATAATACGAATGTTTGTTCTCGAGTCTTGGATGTTTAATATGTATTTAAGTATGTATTTATCTATGTAAGTATCTTTATCCGTTGTCTAGTGCCCATATCACAAGCTTTGCTTAGTTTGGGACTAGGTCAATTGGTGTCAATTGTCCCAAGATATTTATTTATTTATTTATTTTAATGTAATAAAATAATACAGTACCTACGGTCAGAAAAAAAATGTGGCGATAAAATAAAGTTACCTACTATAAGTTATTATAAGTAGGTATGCTTAATTTCAAAAAGGTATTAAACAGTACACTGAACTTAAATCAATAACTCTAGGAAAGCACGGCTAAGGCAATAATGTTGATAAAGATGTATTTTTAAGGATAACCCTTTTTAGATTTAATGTCCAATTAATGTGTACCTACCCTATGTTACTTTACAAGCAAATTTTAATAGAGATGATATTCGTTTTAACTAGGTAATTTATTAGCATTCCTCTAAGTACGTATAGCCTGCTAGCAGCATTTCACGCGCCCGATCAAGTAAAAATAGGCACATGCATAATCCATAAGCACCGGAGGTTGAAAAATTAAAATAACAAAAGGTACTACTTCTACACGTGCCTCAGCTCAAATTACATTCTGCAAAAGAAAGAATAACACACGCGAATTCCGAAATGGGGAGACCTAAACACACTTACTGCTGCATTTAATTTGAAAAAGACAATCCGTAAAGCAAGGCGATCACGTTCTGGGCCCGCCCATCGAAATCAAATTGCAATAGTAATTTTTGATAATGTAGGGGAAGCTTGTTCCATTATGGGTGGATGTTTCCGTCGGGGTTATTAATTGTCTGAACTTGTAGCTATGGAACAAGATCGGCTAGCATCGGCGGAAGCCGGGGCCACCTGTGGATGTTCGCGAAACGTTTTGTCGCTGTTCGTCTCATTAATTCCCTTTATATTAATTGTCGGTTACTACGCGTTGCATCCGTTTGCTACGAAATTGCGTCTAATTATGTTGTCTGTACAACTCTTGTAACTGGTTGCGTGGTTGTTTTACTATTTGTTATCAACTTAGTAATAAGACCTAGATGCGATTAGGACGGACGGACAGAAATAGCTTCAAAATGAGGTTTGTGTCGGCCGGATAGGACAGGCTGGCGGTGAATAATGAATACCTATGAATTAATAAATACTTTATTGGAACAATCTAACCAGTTATTGTAATTGCAGCGTCCCGTTTTAAAATGCTATAGTGATCCAGTTGATCTTTACAGTATTCGTTATTATAATTGGTATAGCTAATTTATATATTTCACATAAAAAACTGCATAACAGTGCTTCTTAAAGGTAATATAGCCTCGACAAGTTACAATTTAGTGCGATTGGATATAGTTCATATATATGTTAAGTAGATGTTTAAATAATTTAGTGGAACACAATTATAATTGTGCCGCTACGAAAATTAGCAGAATTTTGCAAAATGATTTAAGTAAAATTTCAGTTTTTTTTTTAGTCCAGTAGGCTTATTGTCTAACTCGCTCGCAATCGCCATCGTGTTCATTTTGACGGTTCATGTATGGGCTGACAATTGGCATCGGAATCAGCTAGCTGTCACATTCATACAAGAACTGTCAAAATGAACACGATGGCGATTGCGAGCGAGTTAGACAATAAGCCTACGGGTGCTTGCACTAATCATTGTGAGTCAGTTTTTCAGTAAGGACTTTTTTTTTTTAATTAAGATGAGAGTGTATTTATATTTCGAAAAGCACAATTTTAAGAGCTTTCTGTAATGATTTCTTTTATCTTCATAACATTGCATACAACAGACCCAAACATAATTATTTTGAAGTAGAATCTTGTAATATTAAGTCCTCCGCCAAAACCGAAGCTTTTCCTCCGTAGTAATCGACGCGGCGGCATCAAAAGGCGCGGGCGCAGACTCGTGCGCGCTCGGGCCCGCTCGTGCGTTTACGGGGCACGCGACCGGCGCGCGCTTCAGCTGCCCTGCCGCCACTTGCAGATTGCAGTGAAACAAAGGTAAAAGTGAGTGTTTTAAAAATGTTATTGACTTATTGAAGGCCGTGAAATTGCGGATTTCAGTGTACGGAAGTTTGATTTCGAATGCGTCAACCAAGTTTTTTTATTTCGTCGTCGGAAACTCTGTTTTTATCTGAAAGCCTATTATCCTCTTCCTACTCTTTTCATACATCGAGGGAGGCGACATGCCCGTTATTCCGTCGGAGGTTTATCATGAGCAAGTGAATAATCCATCTTGACATCTGTGAAATCTACTTCTTCTTTTTCTCCAAATTTACATAAATCATCATTTACTTACTCATCAGAAACCGTCGTCAAAATAAATAAGATGTGTTGTTATTTATGTTAAGCCGCCCATTTCTAAAAGCAATAGAACCATAATACAAATACTAACTCAAACTTTACTGCCCATAAAATGCCTGTGTAACCAAAACCAAACATAAAGGGCAGTCTGCAGCCCCAAAGGCCCGTGTCCTTGGCCGCAAGTGTAAAGTTGCTGCCAATGAGCGTGTGACCCAAATATCGACGCAGCCGCAGCATGCGATGCTATTTTTGAATATCGAACAAGTTCAAGTGCACGTAAGGCACCGGTTTTTAAGCAACGAAATCGAAATCTCTGTTGGCAAAGAAAAACGAGCGAAATTAAAAAAATGTGTAGTCTCACTTGTAATGTAGCTGCTGCATCGTAAAGAACATGAAGTTTAAGAATGTGAAATCCCCTATAATTACCGGCCAGTGTTGTAACGTTGCCAATTGTTCTCATTTATTACAGAACAATGATTTTTAAGAATGTTAAATGCTGCATGGACTTTACAGAATGTCGGAGTAGAGTTAAAACCGACCATGACTATGGGATGTCCTATTCATTTACTATTCAATTAATCAGGTCGGTGCGGCAATATCATAAATTGTCAACCCGCAGTAAACCTCATTAATGGCCCGTAATGAATTGGAGATCGGTAGCAGGTAGCCCCTAAAATAATTGAAATACCTTTACCGAAATTCTTTTAAAATAACAATTATGTCGCGAAGGTTTTCGACACATGACACGGTGGGCTTTTGGGATACCCTTTAAACTACTAATTTAATTGTTTGACCCATCCTCTTCGCAAGGTTTCTGAATTCCTTTGCGTCGTTAAAAAAAGTCCTTTTTTTAAGTAGAAAAGAAATACCGTAGGCGCTCTGAAATAATAATTGACATACTATGACGTTATTGCTTAGTCAATAAAAATATTTGATTATTACTTTTATGATCATATAGATTGTGCTTACAAGCAAGTGCTCAATCCTAACGAGAGGGAGAGTAAAAGTATAGACTCTTGGTAATAAACACAGCACTTGCTGCGAATATCCTTTATTTGTAGTGATGCAACGAATACTCCTTTTACGAATACAAATACGAAAAATGGTTTTACTATTCTGCGAATACGAATATCAAAACGAATAGTAAACATGATCAATCCAACGCAAAAAAGCAAGTTAGTAGGTATGCAAACTAATATACCTAATCTAATTGCTAAACTGCTGTTAAATTTTGTTAAAAAAAACTACGCTCGATTTTTGAAAGCACATATACGAAAGAAGATAAGAAGAAAATTACAGCTCTGATTAATCTAGTCAACTTGTCGAAAATTTAATTTGAGCTGTAAATTTGTAACAGTACCTACACAAATTTCTCCTTTCGAATGATACATACTTTCAAGTAATTATGCTTTCAAATATGTCCTCTTCGGTTCTTTACGAATGCCATTTCGATATCCGGCGACTACAAATATTCGCCAATGGGTCGATATTCGGCGAATACGAATATTAGTATTCGTATTCGTTGCATCACTATTTATTTGTACATATAAATACAAGGTAAACGTTCAAGGTGCTTTCAGTAACTACTAGGTCTTCTCTTGGAAAACGAGTTGGAACGACTTGGAGAACAATCAAAAGAAAAATATCGTCACTACTTTGAATAATCTCGTATCTCGAAATCCCTAATCTTACGAAGTGAACTTTATTTACTGTAGGTACTTAAAATTTTAGTTTTGTTAGAATATTCATTCAAGATACGAGATTTTTTCAAAGTAGTGACGATATTAAAAAATAACTTTCGACTATCAAAATTAAAAAGTATCTTCGTACTTGGTGACTCATAAAACGTTAGACCAACTTGAAAACATATTTGACAATGCGGCATAGTTGCAGGAGAAACAAATAATATGTGCAGCGCAACATAATGTTTTATGTATAAACAGATATAACGCAAAAAGCGGGACTCTCTATCCACGCCTTATTCCGTGCATCACCGGCACATCTCAAAGCGATGTCATGTCGTGCTATTCAAATAATTAGGGCCGATACCGCCACCGGCTCAGATCGAATTAAACCACATAAAAATCGTCGTCGAACCGTTCGCCACAAAAACGTGCCTCTTCAGTGATATATCGAGCCTCCGCGCAACTCTGCCATCATTTATAGTTGTTTCAATAAAACCTTATACAACATTAAATGTTATAATGCTACCTTGCGATTATCGCACGCCTGTTGGAATGCGCCTTAAGTCCAGCCGCGCTATTATGTCTTTATACTTTCCCAATTTTGATGAAAACCGAATAAGGACGAGATCAAAAATGGAAACTTGACAACATTCTTTCGAATCGCAACACAATGCGGTTCACTGACCTAGCCAGGTGCGAAGAGACAGTCAATATTATGACTTATCTATAAACGGAAGAAATTACGACGCGTCGTTGTCAGTCGATACAATATTGAACTGACCTCTCATAATACGATTCAGATTATATTTGAGTTTAATATATTATTCAAAGAGCTTAGCTTTATCGGCGCATTTGAGTTGGACAGCTGTCGAGGCGTTTGATAATGATATCCCAAGATGATTAGGTTATTATGAAAGTCGACAGTGCATCGTGATCAAGAGATGTGTTAATAAGCTTATGAATTGTATTGTGTCATGATTTAGACCATAAAACGTTATAACATTCAACGGTCCTTTTTTCTGAAAATACCGTTCGAATATTCCAGTTTCAATTGTGAGGGAAAACTCTGTAGCGGTGGCAGGTAGCATGTCATCCAGTTGTTTCACTCTAATGAAGGTGTGTTCAAAAAACTGAACTCGCCGCCGGTGGTCCGACGCTGTCACTGCAGCTCGCTGCCACCGCGGCTCAGCTCGTCATTATGCAACGAATAGTGTCGTGGATTACTTCGCAACGTATGGTCAATAAATTGTAAATAACAACTTGCTATCATTCAAAATACAAAGACGCTACGCAAAATGGGCGGAAGTTGCTTTGGTAATATGGAGATACCAACGTGAGACCACTATAATAAGAAGGCATCTGCGGTTTCCGATTAGCCTCAATTTAAATCGGATTGCTCTCAATTAGCATGCAAGTTTGCGATCGTGTCATACACGCTTCACCTAACAACCAGTAATCGATATATTACCTTAATTTCCTCCTTCACGGTTATTAGTTTAATTGACGTATGCGAATCGAAATTTGCTAATATTGTGCTGGTATCGGTAGCAATTTCACGGTGCTACGGTACTTAAATGTACAGTGCGCGCTAACGTGGCGGTAGGCAGTCATTACGGGTAACACCGCCCAGAAGTCTGGCCTTTGCGATAAAATGCTCGATTATAAAGCAGGGAACATCAGATAGTAGGTAATCTCGGCTCCAAAAGCGTTTCCGTGATCGACTAATCATATGAAACTTATAACCTGTAAGGCGTACCTACCTATCAATGAGCGGCGGAGAAACTCCCGTGCCGCGGCTCGAGGTAAAAGCTTTTAATGATAAAATACAACATGACAGTTGTACAATACTAATCAAAACTACTATCTTGATAAATAGGGTTATAATCATAGAGCAATCGAACCTCATTTATTTGTCTCTAACGAGCCGATAAATTGATCACGGAAGATAAAACCATTCACATACAAGTAACATTACAAAAATATCTGTCACAAAGTAATTTGTTAATGCTAGTTATAAAAGGTAGCGCCTCATCATAGCTACTTGGTCAACTCATTTCAATTTATAAATGTCTCTTTGGACTTTAAATCGGATAAAGGGTACATCTTAAATAATTGTCCAGATAACGTTCAGAATATTTAGTAAATCTATATTTCGGATACACCGTCATTTATATCTTTTTCTATTCAGACAACGTTATCGCTATTAATCTCTAAATTGAGGTTTTTTATAGGATTACGTGTATTTAATGGCGAAAAACACGTAAAGGATAACATATTCTGAGAAAATCTCATTCTAATTTCAAGCCTCAGCGCCTCTACATTTCTGACTAAAACCGCACTTCTATTAGAAACCATAACCACCGTAATAGATTCAGGCCGATGTCATTGGCATTTCAGTTCCTAAAACTGCTCATCAACTATTTGAATCCAAGGATAATCCTGACCGCATTAATTTTCTCGTCAATTTTCCGTTTCATTGGATAAATCAAGATTACGGTACGGCACGAGTCGTCATCACTCAAGTGAGACGTATCATCATTACCCCGAGCAATGCCCTTTTTTAAACCAGAAATTATGCCATCAAGAAATAATTCGCGATTATGTCATCAAGTTCAAGTTCGCTGACTATTCAAGTCAGTGCGAAAGCTTAACCTTAATAACTAAGAAGTGCCTCATAATAACTTATTTTACATTTTGAGGAAACGGTCAATTTTAAATTAGGAGTTCGATCAATGGTGGCAACATTGGAGGGATGTTTAAGGAGGACCACCGGCGTTTCGGCCGCGTGAGGTTTTGTAAATTTGTACGGTAATTAAGGGTTAGAAACAAAAGCTACCTCCGTTGTTCCGGTGTTGATGTGCGATTATGCGTTTTCTGAAGCTGTGAATACGCTTACTGTCTTGCAATACAGTTTCAATAGAAGAAAAGCATTGCGTGTTTTTTTTAACCCGGCTGCATCAAAGCTAAACGGAAGAGATAAGTCTATGTATTTTTTGTGTCTGTGCGTGGTATACGATGGAGAGCTTAAAGTTAGTGACCCTGTTTATAGCAAAAAAATCAAATCCAGGTACAGGCAGACACGTACCTACTCGAGTCTTGAATATTATATGTATACTAGCTTCTGCCCGTGACTTCGTCTGCGTAGAATTATACATATAAACCTTCCTCTTGAATCACTCTATCTATTAAAAAAACCGCATCAAAATCCGTTGCGTAGTTTTAAAGATATAAGCATACATAGGGACGGAAAGACCGCTGTCTGTCCGGATATATATCACTACATAGTATAAAACAAAGTCGCTTTCCGCTGAAAGCTAACTTTGTTTTATACTATGTAGTGATGTATATCTGTTGTAAAGTCATGATCTTTTATTTAATCGAAGTCCTGATGAAAAACATATTTATAACGCCCAATACCTATAAGATGGATTGATAATCTATATTGTCATTGTGAACATTGAGAGGAAACATCCATCCAATAATTAGTCTATTGGTCTCTAATTGAATCAATCATTGACCTTAAACGAGCAATGAAGACAACTTCAGAACAAGATCTTGCTCACTCTTAAAAACAAAATCAAGAATCTGACAGCTCAGACGTCTTAATTATTAAATGATTCGTGACCAATGATAATGATTATAATTGTCGTTAAGTCGATAGTGTCAGCTAGAGGTAGACCATAGCGAATGAGGTGTAGAGAGAGTAATCAGAAGCGGTAGCGGTAGCTAATGGTCGGTAGTCGCATAACGAATGGAACAATCACAGCCAGCGAAGTCCATGGAACCAATCGACCAACCTGTTGATACGATCAGCGCTACCATCGTGATTATTCGATCGATTTAGTTGATTAGTCGATTAACTCGTTTGATAGGGAAATGCTGCTGATAAACCTTATCAAAACTTTAATTTTTTAACCTCTACACTAATGCAGATGCTATCTGAACTTTAATTGGTGTTGTTTTGCTTTCGTTATTGATTAATGAGGGAAATGAGCTTGAATGAATTAAGAGACAATTTTAAGTGAGTTAGGCTAAGATGACGTGAGATTGTAGTGGGTATATGTTTTAAAGTAAAATAATAATTGTCTCCCTCAACGACTGCGCAAGACAGGCTTCAGCTAGGGACAAATGGCGCGCGGTGGTGAAGCTCTGCCGGGCGTCTTGCGTGACCACGATTGCTCTGTAAAGAGCATCCAAATGGGAAGAGAGAATAAATTGTCTACAGAATTATACTATCTCATCACACGTTGATTCACTTACTTTAAAATTAGACACTTTAAAAACTTTGCGAGTAGTCTGACCGAACATGTCAGATCGGTTGCTCGCGGCGCCATAAAAAATCCAATTGAATTTATTTCAAAATTGTCCGATGACGAGAGAGTACTGCGATTGAAACATTAGATGAAAGCATTCCGGTGGTCCCGAGGTGCTTCCGAGCGGCTCCCAAACTCACCGAGATCAATCTAATGACGGTGACGAATCGCAGCTTCTGCCGCCCACGTCTATTAATTTTAATGGATTTATAGCTCGACATAACAGAAAAGCCTGAATTTACTGCCTCCATTAAGTGGCGTTTAGATTTTGATTACACAGAATTTTTAAAGCACCTAGCAAGCAATATCAAAGTTTTATAGCCCTAATAATTACGATACTCCGCTTAGAGTAGCGTTATTCAATTTTAATTTTTAACGCGAGCAGAGAGCGATATGAGTTTTAATTACATCATTACTTTTAATTCAGTCTGGGCTCCCGGACGATATCTCATAAAGGCAACCTCATGAACATTGAACAATGACTCGAGTGGCGGGAGTCACGCATGCGCCGCGATTAATTCAAACCAATCAGGGCCTGATTACACGCATTATGTACTTACAAAGTAATGACGTGCACTTTCTGTGGCCTTTAATTACATAAGCTTTAAGGCTGTTACGGACAGTGTGGTTATTTTGTACAGCCTATGAGGATGGCCTATGATTCGAAGTGGATAAGTGTGCGTTTCACGCAATGTCACTATGATGCAGAGCGTGTCGGTCTTTGGGCATTTAATTGTCAACTCATATTAAATTTTATACCTTCAAATTATGATAATAAGTATCAGCTGGGTTTTTAGCATAAAAGCATTAATGATTGCTATTTTTAAAATCAGCTATAAAGAGCCGAATGACTAGGTAAATGGGTGATTAAGTCCTAAAAATGTCATAAAAATGTCCTATGTCCTAAAAAAGTCATCATCATTAAGTAATGTATTTTACTTCTTCAAAATGTTCTGTTTTTCTGTGTGTATTGATACCTCTAATGTGAAAATAAGACATAATACTTTTATTTCTCTCTCTCATTTTTTGCAGACTGATATGCTGTGTCTTGAATTGAAACATGTTCCAACTACATAATTATCTTAATATTTACATACTACGAATCATACTTAAACATAACCTACATACAATATATCACGTTTCCCTTACGGGGTAGACAGAGCCTAAAGTGACAAAATCTTAAGTCCTCGTTTAGCATGATTGTGGGCGTATAGGTGGAAAAGGGGGAATCAAAATAGTGATGGGTTGCTAGCACCATCGCCTATAATATGATTCCAAAGATTTTCAGCCCATTCCCTCGATGGGCTTTTACCGTCTGCGCGGGAAGAGAAGCAACTGGTACATTCTATGCTTTTTTTTTACTCACAGACCAGCATGGAAGATATGAATAGTAATATTGATCGTTCTAATTAAAAATAACTAACAAGATCGATGAATGAGATCTAAGTATCGATTAGCGATAGTTATTTCCCCATCCGCTTAGCGAAATAAGACGTATCGTTCGTATACCTTACATCCTTTGCTATATTTCTTTGCGTCAATTTCACACAACTCTGGTTACGGTATAACATGGCTACTAGTGCTCTGTATCCGCCTGAGATGAATATCTCGATACGGAGATTAAAGCGAGTCTAACAACTTAGTTGTGGTTACATACAAGACTTCGATTGCTATGAAATACTAACATTAAGCTAGCGTGCTTTAGACTAAAGCGAAACTAGCTGTTGCTCGTAACTTTGGTTACGTCCCCTGGGTTTTATTATGTATCTATGTGGTAGCTCTTTCCCGGGATAAAAAAGAGATTGTTTATTTTAAGTTAGTGCAGAGATACCTTTATGTCAATTACACTTAAGACGACACCAGCCGCGAAACTAGCTCCACTTCGGAAATGTTCTTATATCTCCTAAATTAGATCAATTTTCATTAATTTTCGAAGGTTAACCTATAATATGTATTAAATCAGTGTATACATTTTGTCGTTCTGTAGTTGTCCTAAAAAACTTGCACAATAAAAAGCGTCCGTTATAGTTTTGTGCAAGTTTTTTGGGACAACTACAGACAGAACGACAAATTATATACAAATTTAATACATTTTATAGGTGTTTCCCTAGTATCTAACCTTAGGAAATTATTGAAAATTGATATAATTTAGGAGATAAATATAACAACATTTCTGAAGTGGCTGAAGTGGCTTGTAAAGAGAATTATAACCACTACGTTACGTGGACGCTTGCTTCACTGTATCCGTGTGGCACAAGATGGTCTCACAAAAACCGCTTATTTATCTTAAATATTTCTACTCCCCTTTTTTTAGCATCTTTAAATATAAGAGGCCATAAAGCCGTCATTGACAATTACGAGAAATATTAAACGGAGGTATCTTGGTGGAGGCTAGCCAAACATTGACGAAGGACCCGCCCGGGGTGCCCTCAATTAATTTGCGTAATTGTACAGCGTGAAAAATACCCGCAATTTTTCACTTGGCCATAGTAAAGAGGCCTATTAAAAGATTTATTCAATTTGCCCCCCGGGGACAAGTCGGCTGGGGAATGATAACCCGCGCCGTATTTGGTGGGTATTAATTCAATTTATGTCACATTTAAGTATCTTGCTAATGTTATTTCAATAAAAATACGATAATTTAATCTTATGGTATTAAAGTATTCACTGGAGAATTTGTCTTCAGTCTGCAACGTCTCTTATTGTTTGGCACAAGCTTCTTCACCAGATAAGCTTGAAGCAAAGCACTCCTTTATTTGTGTACATTAACTCGTTTGAAGCTTACGTTAACACAACATTCCTGTGTTTTCATCTGTCACTGTGTCCAATGCTACACAAACAAAATATACCTACGTTTTGCTTTTATTAGTGACTTTGTAATTTTTTATGAACGAGAGATCCAATTTCAACGCGAGTCTAGTATAGTATTCATGGGGAATCACACACTGTTGAATTACTTCGCCGGTGTGTAGAAAAAAAAGAAATAAAATTTAAAACTTCAAGTTCGAAATTTTAAGAGGACTCGTGTTATTAGTATTTTTTATAAGGCAATATTTGTCACACCTTTATAACCACAATTTGATGGGACAGACCCATTTCAATATAATTGCTTCCGATCACGAATCACTATTATCTACACGACAAAACCCACATGAATTATTAGCAAACGTTTTTTTTTCTAATTTTAGTAATGTGCCAATAAATTTTTGATCAATTGCAGACCTCCCGCGAACGCACTGGATGTTTACGAGAAACGTCTCAATTTGTCAATATGATCAACCCTTATTTAGTGGAAAATGAGATGTCACCTTGTGTGGGCGACGGGTACCTTCCTGTATCACGCGGCGCACCGGACACAAGTTTTGACGCCATTAGAGATAGTGAAAAGATAAAAATAATCAGAGCTTGACCACAATAGACACACGTCGCGTAATTTCAAACGTCACTAAAACCTTTGCCAATAAAATGCACCTTTATGTCGCTCTGCTTGACACTCATTTCGTTTGGCAGTGCTTTCAACTTTCGCAGCTCAAAAAAACTGTTTATCTCTCGCCCATCCTTTTGTACTATCTGATCTACTTACTTTTTTCACCCGCATTGTTTCTTGTGGGTGAGTAATGGTGTTTGACTTTTTGTTTTATCCCAAATCCGACGTGCAAATAGAAGTTGGCAAGTAAAGTCGATTTCGGTGGCTCGTTTCACATTCTTATCTCGACGTGTGACAGTGGTCACTAAGATTAGAGGTGCAAAAGTTTTTTCTAGAACATTGTTTTGATTTGATGTCTGTGATAAAATTTCATGCGGGATTGGCTTATGGCGTGATACAAGTGGCTTAAGTTTTTTTTTTTATGTAAAACTTGCCTCCGCGGAGCTTGCGTCCACAGCACATTTAGTAAGTATATAAAATACCTTTATTAATTGACGTTTTATTATAAATGCGTTAAAAGGGTAAGGCCGCGAAAAAACTTTTCAAGTCAGTCAAATTTTGATAGCACCAGAAATTAAAGAATGTGTTCATGAACTGATTGATTACTTGGCTATACTACTCGCGACCACACACCCCTTATTACACGTGTTCGCGGAGTAGCTGTTATTGGTTTTGGTTCTTGAATGTGTTTTGTTGGAAATTGAGAAAATATAAAAATAAAAACTTTATTCGAAAAACTACTATGTACCGTGTTTACTACAGTCTCGGTGACGTCAGTCAGACTTCGAGTTCACCGACGCACAAACAAACGGCGTGCTCTTTTGTCCCATCACTCCTACTTTTTCTCAGCTCATTATTTCCTTCCCTTTCGATTTCGACCGCGATAAAAATCGATATCATTAACGAAATCGAAACCTACGATGCGTTATACGTCTGAATGTCCTGTTCACAATACGTCCCCACAAAGGCGTCCAGAACGTAATAAAAGCGTAATAAAAAGTAAAATCTGAGTAAAGGAAGTGCATGGCGGGCGGAAATGCAAACTGGCATTGTGCGAAGTTGCACGTGTCCGGAACGTTGTGCCAGCCGGCGGAGGGCCCGCGCGAAAGCCTTACTGTTGAAAATTACGCCTATTTTCAGAACCGCCATAGTAACAGTGCTTCTTTAGAATTTGATAAACCACCCCGTGTCGAACAAACTACCAAAAGCGTAGCTCAACAAAGTTGATTATGATTGGTTAGAAGCACGTTGGCAGCCTAGCCAGATATTGGATAGTATGTAGGTATAAATCTTTTTTGAATGCAAGACAAAGAAGAAGATGTTAAAGAGTATTTGACCAATGATGACCACCATATAGTTTAGTGGTTAATGACTTGCAAGAGCAAAGCTCAAAGTTTCGTGTTTTTGACTTGTATAATTAAATTAAATATTTTGCATATTTTATGGACTCTAAGGTTAATTGTGTAAATTGTCTCATTTATTTGTCCATTGATCCGGTGAAAAATCAAAAGTATCTTAATTTAAATTAGTTAATCCAAACTAAAATTTAAAAGCTATTATAGTCTCTCTGTATTATTTCTTTCTATTTTGATCACTCTTATTACATATGGACATTTAGCGATTTGGATATTGACCACGAGTCCTTCTATCAATAGAAAACCGCACAAAGCCCGGAATCCCAGAATAATAGGTACCTACGAAACGATATATTATCGTGATGCATCTTCTATTACATTTTTTTCGTGTACAAACCGCATTTTTCTACACACACAGCGTCTATAAACGGAATAAAATACCAAATTTGTATAAAAAAATCTGCCTGTCGCCCAGCGGGGTCGGTTGTGGCTTTGTCGCGCCCACAACCTCACAAAAGGCAAATAAGAGAACAGTACCGTGCAGAAAAACCTTCATCTAAATACCATCCTATTGAAGTTTAAAAGCCGTAGAGAAACCGGTATTGTTCGCGATGCAGAATCGGTGGCGAAATTAGATTCGTATTATGTCGCGGAAGAAGTGCATCATAGTCGGGACAGGCTTCTGAAAAACCGTTGAAAATCAAAGGACGTTTAGATACGCTGCCCACTAGTCTATACGAAATTAAAGTATTTAATTTAATATATATAAGGAGATGGATGACCCGTATAACACAAAAAGGTTTCTAAATACGTAGCCTCGTACCAATAATGGTTGGTCAAAATTATTTTGAAGACAAAAAATAAAGTCAACCCAGTGGTTGTCGTTTGAAATATAAAATATTAGAATCGCAAATAACTTACCCATAGAAGAGAAGACGGCTTTTACCAATAATAATACACCGAATTTTATGTGCTTAGTTTACGTTGCTCGTATCTAATGTAGTAAGTTAGTCGGCATGTTCAAAGTAGGTACCCAAATCCGTAGAAATTACATTACGTACCCTCCACCTAAAGTCTATAATCAAACAAGGCACTTCACACTGACTAGACTCAGTGTAAACATTGTCCGCAAATCCGTGAACTTCCTTAAACACGCGGCAGCGGTTTACTTTTTTTTTAGCCGCCATATGAAGGTCCTTGGTGCTGGCCGAATGTAATTCGACCTGATAGTATCTGGATGCATTTTGTCCTTGTGGTCAGAGACAGCTGCCCTATAAGCGCCTTGTTTTGGTGCATTGTTTATAGAGTGCCATTTGCCGATCAGATCAGATTGCACATGAGATTCCTCGTAACAGAAAACTAATAAAAACAATACACTCCGTACTCTGGGCTGTCGTAAAAAACGCATAAAAACACTATACAGTAAAAATCGATTTGGCACAAAGGTAAGCTTATGAATAAAATCTTAATCAGCGGTGGGTAAAAGGATAGAAGAGTAAATATAGCGATTAAAACAAACAGGTATGAAAAAAGGGCGTGCTGATTAATTTTGGACGAAGCCCAAAATTGGCGCTGCGCGTTGTCAAAATTAACGCTGGCATCTCGCTTTTGGTAGGGTGAGTATGAAACTGACATAAACTGGACAAAAAACTAAATGTTACTTTTAAACGGTCGATAATAGCATTAATAACTGACCTGACCTAAGCTAACCTAACATAGCTCAAATTCTTGGTGATTTCACGTTTATAATACTTAATGTTAATTTATTTATTTTAATAAATTCATATTCGCATGCTTCGTAATTACTGTAAATTCCGTGTACCATGTTTGAGCAAATTAATGGGTATAAAAAAACTTAACTGAAAAGTAGGGTCCAGGCTACTGGGGCCTTACCATGACGTCTTAATGCGATTCAGTTTAGGTTGGCTCGCTGTTTATTATGATGATATCTACATGTAGTTTGCCTTACGAGATATATTATGCAGTAGGTAGATTATCTTACTATAATTTCAGAGGCTTTACCATGACGTCCTAATTCCGAGTCAGTTCAAGTTTTAGCTGTCACTTTTAGTCAGATTCATACTAAAAGTAATTCATACTAAAAGTAGTAACTACCTATATCTCGTCAGGCAAACTACAAGTAGATTATATTATCATCATAATTATCATCACTTTGAGACCTATCATATTCCTGACGTCCAGCCAGTGTATATTTGTACCTACCTAAACAAAAAAGAAGAAGACTGACTAAGCAAAAAGCTTGGTCACCCTCAGCAGCCATTTATCGCATCAAATTGCGTTATTAATATTTATAGTTGCAGTAAAACGGCCAATTATTTTTTCTTATTTGTTTAACAGCGAGGGGGTACAGGTGCCGCCTTTGAGCTGCCGACGGAACCGTATCAAAACCTATCAAATTAGAAACGATTGTTGAATCCATGCAAAATATTCCATTCGATAATACAGCCGCTTAAAAAAGTTAGGGTTGCGTTACATATTATCAAAATTAAAGTTTTTTTGGGTTTCGATTGATTCATTGCTCAACTAGCTTTTATCCCTGGTTTGTATCGCACCTTGGGTGTAAAAATATAGATATTTATGCTGCAAACGAAAAGGTCGGTGATACATACTTATAAATTTGACATGCATGATGTCTGTATCGATATTTATGCCGTCAAGAATAGAAATTTCATCACTTCAGGACTTCCTTATGGAGGTCTCCAAAACTTTTAGGTGTCAGCATCATAGCAATGTAAACTATTTACAGATCAGTTCCCATCCATTTTGTCATCTAACATTCCACCTGTCATCAAGCGAATAAGGCACAGAACCCTTTGATTATTCTAATTCAAAGACTCCACATCTGCCTACAACCTTTCAATACCGATTAAGAGTCTATTAAACAGATTCAATTACTTTCCTCTTGTAGCATGCCGAGGGCAATGCCGATCGTTTTAAATCCACCGAGCTGCCCTCCGGATTTTATGACGCCAATCAACCCATTAGCCCTATTAAAGGTCATTATGTCTATCATCATTAAGCCAGAAACCCAAAGGACTATGTCATGAATAGTAATGTATACTAATATGAGCTTGCAAGACAAAACGTACCGACAGCAACGGCTATCGACGAAGTTAAATTTAGATCGTGTGATTATCGAGTTAAAATTAGAAGAGATTATGCATCAAAGAATGGACGTTATACAACATAAAGCAAATCTAATTTGGTCAAATAAACATTTCAGCGTAACCATTACTTTCTACTTTACAACTTAACGCGTCTAGTGAGGAAAATTATAAGATATAATCCCAGTAGGTACTTATTTAAAGTGCAGTAAAAGTGCAATAGATTTTTTTATAATTATTCTTGCCGAGCGGGAAATGAGCAAAGCACCTCCCTACCTACACCAATTACTCACTCGTATGCTCGTATCAAGAACAATTAGACGCGTGTACAGTACATATTAAACAAAATTGCCGACAATCGCCACCATTATACTCTAAAACTAGGTAGGTACAAAAGACTACAACAGCATAATTTTTTATATGACCGGCTACGCGAAAAATTCTCCCCTGAAACATTAATGACTATATCATGGTTGTGGTATATAATTATGCGTTGTTTTAATCCGAGAGTATATGATAAAGACACTTTACCAACTTGTTAATGGCTTGTTTTTTGAGTACTGCTAAGGTTTCCCGGCGCATGTCATTGGAGCCATCGGCGCAAGTCTTTTATTGGCCCACCGCGGTGCATGTATTCTGTAAAGTTTTACAATTATTGCTCAGTCAATTATTGGCGTATCGACCTGTATTTACGTCGTAAATTAAGGCATAAGGAATTAGCAAGGGCATGCACTTACGCCTACACTAATGGGGAAGGAAAGTAAGTTAATCGACCAAAAAAACTTTACCATCGTTTTTTAACTTCATAAATTATTTCACAAGACTGAGTGTGATATTGTGATATATCAATCGTGTTATGAATGAAAAATGACATTGTCATTTTTTGGCGTAGGCAGTACGAATCCAATTTCTAGCAATACAGTTTAAGGGTCGACTAATACCTACACAATAATAATATTTTCAATAATGCGTGTTGTGACCACAGCCGCTGCGTCGTGGCTGAAAAGTCGAGGTAATTTTATTCAACGTCAAATAATTACGTGATGAAGTTTCAAGTGGTAAATTGTTGTAGTCTTAATGTATGTTCACTTTTGCAAAGTAAATATCTATCAGTATATTCAAACCAATGCAAATCAATGGGGGTACTGGCCAACTACAATGAGATTAAAAATTACAAGCTTGACCATGAAAACAGTTGATTTCGATAAAACATGTGCCTGCGGCTTCGTGTAATGTCAGCACGGGAGTTTTAATAAATATTGGCAACACTTCATAAAATGGGTCATATTACACTGTGTGCCACACTACTCGTTGAAGATTTCATTATGATTATCATCGGGAGGCGAGAAATTGCTTTCCAGCACGTTATAATACGAGCTACTTAATTGGAACCTTGTCATTGATTTGTAAATGAACTTTTTTTTAATATTTGTTCGATTTATTTAAATCATTCGATATGCGTAGATTATTCCGATATCAAACCTGCTCATGGTACTCGTTACAATTACGATGAAACGCATAAAACTTAATACAGATTCACATTCGCCGATATAGTTCTGAATCCACATTGATATTTTTTTATTATATAGCTCAGAGCTCACCCATTCACATATCGCTATAATAACAATTAATAGGTAACGTATAAATGCATCTTTTTATGTTCACATAATTGAACATTTTAATGGCATAGCATCGAAATTCGTAATTTGGAACTATACGATGCAATATTTTATGGGTAAACCGTTGACCCTTAATTAAGACGTTTGTCAGGATAAAAAGTGATTCCGTCGGGAACTACAACTAAAATATACGACGTGCTCGCCCCTAACACAAAGCGGCCGAACTAATAGGCGCCTCTACAATTTATTTGGACTTTAATTTGGCCCCAAGTCTAGTGAAGATGCGGTGAAACAGGACGTTATAGATGTTGATTGGGTCCGGTGGGACGACTCAGATCTAAATGCTCGGCCACAACTCAATTGAATTTGCATTTAGTTTGTAAATGAAGCCTCCGTTAGACACTAATGAGGTGTTAAGGAATTAATTCGTGAGATCTTAAACGTGATAAAAACAGATTTCATCGATAACGCCGCGATAGTCACAACACAGGATGTCTCTATGTGATATAATAGCCAACTTTATTCAGCTATGCTAGCACGCAATACCACCGTTTTAATTGAGCCGGGAGTTCTCAAGGGTTATTATTGATTTTATTATTTTCATTTGTCCGAAATTTGATGGGTAGCACATCATGAATGGTGTCAAATTGTGGTCATAATTGTACCATTAGAACTTGTGAAAGTCATAAATCTTGTAACGATCGGCGGCGGCTGTGAAACAAAATCAATCGTAATAATGGCGTCCGATCATCACTAACAAGCAGCACGTGATCATTAGGTCAATCACATAGAAAAGTAAGAAGCAGTCTTGGCTGCGGATGAAGATATCTCATGATCAATATGGTTATCTCGCACTAATGGGAGCACGATGACTTTCTATAAATTAATAACAACGAGATTGTGGAGCAACCGATGATTGCATTTAGTTTAATGAGGAAGCATCTTTATCTTTGCGGCCGGCAACCTGCATTAGGTTTTTCTATAAATTACTGACACCCTATTTTTTTCCTATGAATGACTTCGATGATTTATAGAAAATCACTTTCACAATAACAAAATTTAAGGATAAAGTATGTATGCATATGCAAAGCGCTTCCGTTTTTTTTTTAAAGTCATTTGTAAAAGGTTTTGTGATAGCCATAAAAATGTTGTATTGTATTACGATGCTTCCAATTTGGTAAACTTCATCTTACTACCCCATAAATATTTTACAACAGGCCGCTTGCTGCTATTCTGTGCTGCTTCCTTTTGCCGCAACTAAACTTGCGCGTTCAATGCAAACCGGAAGGAATTTGTTACGCACTACAAGTGCATTGTGAATTGCGTAATGTCGGTCAACTATTATCCATGACCAACGGGACCAGTCCAAACCAATGGTTTCCATTCTTTTTTTAAACCACAGGTTTTTATTAACGTATATTCCTCAATGATTTTCATTCTCTGATTATTTAATCCCTATAAACGTGAGTAATGATCAAAATATTTAACGAATAATAGCCGTTAAAATTGAATTAAAACAATTTTAATGATACAGCAGCTCCGGTGTAAAGCCCGTAACGTATACATCATTATAATGATGGTAATTCAATTTAACTGACCAGCTTCTATGAAGCAGCGAACAGCAGAACGAGTTCCACCTATATCCATCCATTATAATTGCTCCTCAAAGGCTTGCGCCGTCCAGAGCTCAAAGCCTCTTCACACATCTGGTAGCCTCTTTGTAATGTTTATTTATAGTGTCTTTAACACAATGCGCGACACACTCGACGTGCAAATTGTTATCTAGTGAAGGACCGTACATTCAGCTGACAAAAGCTTACGCCCCGAAATTTCCGTGTAATTCTTCCTTTTATCTTTCCTAAGCATTGTGGTGTGAAGTTGGCCATTTATTCTCTATTATTGTTTCGCAGTTCGGGGAGTACAATTTACGAAGGCGTTATGTTTGCTTTGATACCGCTTTTAAATTTATTGTGATCGAGAATTTAAATTTCGTTCTTATTGTGAACTCTGGCCAGTTACACCACGACAGGAAATCGCATGTCACTAGGCACACTGTCAAGTACGTAAATTGTGAATGAATTGGTTTTGTCGCGTGACAAGTGGAGCACTTATTACAAAAGAATACTTGTACCTACTGGCTTTTTGCTCATAACAAGTCATTTCTTTTCTATTTCTGTTAACATTAGTTCGTGCCAAGACAGCGGTACTATTTAGTAACAGCTGTTATTTTTTTCTATTAACCAGATCTTAACAACGGGAAAGATACATAAGTTGAGCAATTTAGAATTAATTCAAGCTTCCAAGATGTAAAATTAACCTGTAACAATTATCCGCAATTAAGTATTTTCGTTAAAACAATTACTTTAGCTTGACTCAAGCGATAATTTTTGGAGTCTTAACAAATTGCTCTGATGCAGATTGTTCCAGTAGAATTAATTAGTGTAAAATTCAAAGTAATAAACTTCTTGTAGCAGGAACACGACAAAATCTGAGCCTTGAAAGTTAATTTTAATTAGGTATTATTAATCACGGATATCTTGATGCAACGCAAATTTGAAAAACTTGAAAACCCACAGTAGGTGAATCAGGAGATGATACTTTATCCGTCTGTTTCTAAACTGTGAAAAAAGTAACACCATTTTGAAAATAATAAAAGTCCAATTCGAAACTCAAGGGTTGTTACTGATTGTTATTTTAAAAATAGACAACCTCTTTCTTTGATTGATTTCCAAGGTCACCGCTTCTGCAACAACGCGTGATGAATAGCTGATCTGAGATTTATAATTTCAAATGAGTTTCACAATCGTAAGGTTTAAATTACAAATCTCTAGTGCACGCGGAAAGTCGTGGAATTTATTTTCATAAACCCCTTTCAATTGCGCTGTCCGTTCGAAACAATCAATGATTTTAAAATTAAATAAATGTTTAATAGGTTGTTGCCAGTTTTTTGATTTACTGTCGTGTCGTGACCACGATACAAAGGACGAGGTGAAAATAAATATGCGAGTTGAGAAATTCCATTTGCTTTTGTAAACTGCAGACTTGCTAGCCAACTTATTGAAATCGCAACTGACTCGATTATTTTCGTAGAGTAGCGTAGTAGTAGTTTCTAGAAGCATTTTGTATTTGTTTATTTTTTCAAAGTATGTAGTAGGTCCCTACCTACTACCAATTAATAATGATAATTATAATTGTACAAGCCAATAATATGTACATATTTCATTACTATAAATAGCAATTACGTATGCCGTTATCTGAATCGGACATATTATCGATCTAAAGTACCTATAATCGAATGTAAAGAGTTGTTATCTGTACAAATTTCTAAGTAACACTTCCTTAGACGTCGCGGTGTCGCCCGTACTTATATCTAGCGTCAATATTGACCGAGCGTGGGTGTAAGTGTCGATTTAAACGCAATCAATATCAAGTAATGGCTTCGATTCACCAACTTGATTCTTGATTCCACAGCAAAATGTCTCTATTGAGCTTCCCATCGACAGCTCACTTATTGTCGAGCTTCCGAGGGTCTGTAACGAACTTTTGATCAACCACTTCAGTAAGTTATTGTTGTACCCACGTTAAGACTCGGAATCGTTGGAATACAGGTGACTTATGATATCACTTCAAGAGACCACCTTTGAAATAAATCTTTTTATATTTTATTCGTGTTACAAAAAGTTTTTCCTCAAATACTTGTATATTTTTATCATGACGGTTCCAGTAGCAATTAAAATCAACATTGTAACAAAATCTAAATTGCCTCTGGCGCGATCAAACAAATCTCGAGCAAACATTTTCAAAGAACCGGAGTGAATGTCCTTTACTTTGTACAGAGGCAAAAGAGACAACAGAAGCTTTCAAAAACTAAAAAAAAAATATCTGAATCAACAATCAAACAGTGATGACAATAACTACGGTGACATCAACAATTGACATGAGGAAGTTGACATAGTTTTCAATTAAAAATGTCATGTGTCGTTTGAGCAAATAGCTAAGAATAGAGACCGAACATTGAATCACCTAGAGGTTGAACTATTTCTATGTGTACAGTACCTACATGAGCGCACCGTGCCCATGGCAAAATGGTATAAGAGTTAGCAATCACCTAATTTCGAACCGAAAGCTTAATTCCATGATTTTAAGGTTAACAATAGCTTAAAGATAAAGAGTGATACTGCGTTATAAACTGAATTCATCACTGATAACAGTACGCAGTCTTGAAGAATTAATCTCAATTTGTAATGTCACGGTGTTTGTGTGATGGGACGGAGCAAGTCTGTATCATTCATTAGAGTCGGACACTTCTATACAGTTAATTGTTTGAACTTGCCCGGGCTCCCGTTTGACATCGTCTCGACTAATCAAGGCACGGTTAACAACATCCGCTCGGTAAGTGGCCGGCCGATGACTTGGCATTCGGTGATGCAATTGCCAATGCCCAGTTTTTAAGATGTAAGAAAGCTATGCAAAATTGGGTTTTTACATATTTTAAGGGCTTTGAATTAAAAAAGAAAATTACCGTTCTATGCCGACAATCAAAAGGTAAGTTTGTAGAAAAACGTTGAAATACACGATGTGGTTGTTAATCCGCTTAGCTTTGGTTTAAAGGAAAGAAGTTATTCTTATCAAATTCTTCATTGTAATAGATACTTACTTAATAAGGTTATTTATCTGATCCCTGAGGCGTGCCAGAACCCTCTTGCTGCCTACCCTGCCTACCCTAGTACTTCCCACTGCACGCCACTCTGATCCATCTTTACGAAGCAGAAGCAGGAGATGAAAATGTGAAGAAATTTCGTGATGATGTCCAAAATTAGGTAGGTACTTAAACATCTCGAGTAAGCTTGTCCATAATAGTCCGGTATTAACTGATATTGACTGGTATTGGGATAACAAGTGCGTGAAATGGTTCCGTGAGTCGTCCGCCAATAAGAATGATGCAAGCAATTGCGGTTGTCAATTAAACGACTTCCGATTGGGTGTCAAGGCTAGTAGCTTCAGTGTCAACAAAATTGAACTGTGGTGTAATTGTGTGTACAATACTTAAAGGAGCTCTTCAAATTTACAGAATAAAATATGAAAGTAAGACTATTAAACTTTCCTTTATAGCTCTCTTCTTACTTAATCTTGAATGATTTTTTTTAAACAGTTTTAATCGGAGAATATCTTCAATTCTGTCAAATTCTGTTCTGTATTTTTTGGAACAAAACATGAAATAAACCTAGTATTAGTCTTGTGCAATGTCCGCCGACATACCTACCACTATGTTTCTTAGTAAAGGTATTGTGCTTGCGCTGCTTTGTTCTGGAGTAGATAATAAGTCAGCTAAATTACTAGAGCATAACTGATCTAAGTACATTCTTAATCAGTCTACTATTTTTTACCAAAATTTCTTCTTGAAAAAAGTTGGAAAAAAGGTTTGTTGCAAGAACCATGAATGAATCGCACCTTCAAATCCTAGTCTTAAACAATGAATGAACCATGAGTACTTACGCTATTTAAAAAAAAAAATGTTCCAGGTTCTTAAAAAAATTGGTTTCATTACAGTACTTACCGAAATCAATTACTTCTTTCTGTGATTTCTTCAAGTAGTCGAAGCTCTATTGGTGTTCCTATCAATGAATTACCATTAAAGGAGTAGTGATGTACTTACACGTCGCAGACAAATTTATGGTAGAAGACTGATTTTATTTTCTTCTTGAAGGCAAATTACCTTAAGTAGTAACTTAGGTACTAAAAACTTAAGTTTTATATTTTATCATATTAATTTCTGTCCATCCCTTTTATTAAAAATGCTTAATCTAACATAAAGTAACCTAAATACAGACTTTATAAAAATGCGCCAAACAATATTTAAGGAGGTAAAAGCTGAAATCAAAAATACTGCGGCGGACTGTAGCGCAGATACATGTAATAATTATACTACACTACTAGTGAGCACCAGAAGGAACTGCATCTACAAATCTTATTCTTAAACAGTAATTGAACGAACCAAAATTATTACGCTAATTTTTTTAAAGAAAATGATCCAGGTTATTAAACCGTATCATCAAAATTCTGAGCACGTCATTAAAAAAGAACGATATCGATGCTCCAGTCGCCATCACTACGGACAGGTCCGGCGAACTCGCGCGCACCGCATCAATTAAGCCGCCATTACAATTCATTCACAATTATTGTTATTCCGTTGCGCCCGCGCCGCTCGGACGTGGACGTGAGTGACGTTTCAGCGCGGTCTGTAGTGATTCTGGTGGGACGACTGAACACGCATGTTATGAGGAAATAATGCAAAACTGTTCGAATATTTGGTATTTTCAAGTTTTCTTCGATAGTGCTTTAAGTATAATGGCAATAATAACAATAATAATTATATCTTGGGACAATTGACAAGGTAAATTGGTGCCCCAATTAACCTAGTCCCAAACTAAGCAAAGCTTGTAATATGGGCACTAGACAAATGATAAACATACCTACTTATATCTATAAAAAATATATACTTATTTAAGTCTTCATTAAATTCATTAAACATTCAAGACTCGAAAACAAATATTCATATTTTCATAGCTGTCCCGACCGGGGATCGAACCCGGGACCTCAAGCTTCATCATAGTCAGGTTCCCTAACCACTAGGCTATCCGGTCATCAAACAAAACACAATGAAAACCATTACCTATTTAGGCACATAAATAAAAAATATATTCTAACCTAGCTTAGAGTCCGAACAAGAAACTAGTTATCACAATCAAGTTATTTATTAAGAACTTAGAGACAAAAACATTCAGTGATGATAATTATAAAACATGGTTAAGTACTAAGGGCCGATTGTGTATTGCTAAATTAATTTTAATTTACTGATAATTAACTCAACCCATATTATTGAGTTCCCATAATTAAACGTTCCCTTCTAGGGGACGAATATAGCGACAATTACATACAAAATGTCTCTGTTAAAGTTGAAGGCAAACTTGACAATTACAAAGACACTATAGTAATTCAGACAAAAAATTCCATCATAGCTATGAAACCCAAAGTAGGTGAACAAAAAAATGTGACGGGAAAACGTCAATCAGTGACATTTACAAACACTCTGAGCTGGAATGTAAAACAGTATCCTTGAGCTCGGTTTGAGAGATGTTTATGATATTTCCCGTAATTACTGTAACTGTAAATGAACCCTTTAATTATGGCTTATGTCGGTAATTGTGGCCAATATATTACACCACCGGCACTCTTTAACTCAATACATGTAGACACTTAACCATTGCAAAGATGGGACTGACCGAAACAATGTATGCACAACCACTCATTTTAAATTGTATTAATTAATGAAAAAAAAAACAGCTAAAGTTAGACATTTTTTGTCGTAATTATGTTCGAAACAGCGATGAAGAAATTTTGGAATTAAACGTTTCTGGAAAGTTTACTTTAGATAATTGAAGTATTTTAGCATTATATAGGTAGAATCAAATAAGGCAAAGAATTTAACTAAAGCTATAGTCAGTAGTCAGTTTGTATGTGAAAGCAACAAGATTGAATTTCGGATTGAAAAGGATGAGGCTTGTTAAAAGCCCATATCTTGGGCTAAGTATAGGCTTCCGCGTTGTACCGGCGTTGTGGACGCCTTCGAGAAAAACAATATATCCTCCTCATCATTACAAGACGTAATGAATTTTGAAACCTTTTCGCGAAATTACTTTACTTACCATCCGGCGCATAATACTCTCAGACTTCGAAATAATTAGTGAACGCTGTATATTTTCGAAGTATCGTTGTTACAGATCATTCAAACTCATAACTTATTATTATTAAACTTTTCTAATTTGGAGTAATACAGTTTATACATTATTTATGTACACAACGAATAAGATAATTGTTGTTTTACAAAAATTTATGCTTGTATTGTATGCCAAAAATTGTGTAAATGAGACGTGAAATTAAAAACTCTATTGAAATACAATCACGTTAGTTTTATTGAAGTTTCTCTTCTTCTTTATATCCTATTATCACCCGTAGCTGAGATACTCCCAGACCTCGTACGATTGTTCGGCATTAGTTTTCGGTCTGGACATTTTTTATGTATGCCAGATACCAAAGAAACGGAAACAAACATTGTGATCAAATTAAAATGAAATGTATTCCCATTAAACACCTTATTTAGCCAATTTTCGATCCAAACTACATATAATAATCACGGCAATTGTAGCCATTTCAAATTCACCGAGTCACACTTATCAATGATAATGTTTACTGATTAAATAGCTATAAATCTCGCTTAAGTATCTTCCGCCGAAAATATAATGACAGTCATTTCAAGCAATACTCCGCTGACCTATTTATTAGGGAACTTTGATAGATATCTGCACTGTTGATCTCTGAGAAGTATCCGAACTGTTAATTTTTTTACTATTCTATAAAAGACCCCGACTTATATAAAGTTACCTGCTTTTGTGTAAGAAACACGTAAGTTTGTAAGACGACAGTTACAATTTTGGCCGTTATAATTATATAGTACGCCTTTGTTGCTTTTTGCGAATAAAACAAGAGATGTGTAGAGTCATTATATGTTAAATTTATTTTTGTTTGTGTAGGCAAAAATTACGCATCTACTTATGTCTCCTAATGAGCAAAAATACAGCATCACTTTTTATAAAACTTATAGAATGGATTTTTGCTCGTTATTTTATTTTCATTTTGCTCTTTTCTGAACTCTGGAACTTGGGACGACTCTCAGTTCGGCATATAATTGTACGTACGCCCAATTAAATCCACTTCCATCTCCATAGCGACTCTGAAATCAAAAAAGGATCCACATAAAAATCAAAGACTCGATAAAATTGAGTTACTCGGGAGCTTTTACTCTATGGCATTGAGCCTCGAATTGGTCCAATCCATGGATTCCTCTGTTCTCGTACCTGACCCGAGCGTTGAGCGCTGGGAAAATCTTCGAAAACATAATCTATAATCCATCGACAACACGTGCACGCAGCTATTATTGATTTTGCCGTTTTTTGTATAAAATTGCATGGCTGTCCCGACTTGACATTGAAAAAATATCGACTAGGGTGTCTCTTGAATGGGCCTTATTATGAGCTTGCGCAATGACATTTGAGTTTTTGTGGAAGGCCCTTTAGTCGCGTGGCGACGACCGAGGAATGCAGCCTGTTGGTGCCTACAGCAGGTAGTGTTTCTGATAAACGAGCGAATAAAGTTCATTTTGATAGCGTTTCTTGTCAATGTAAAACTTACATTGAAAGCTGTAGTAAAAACGCAAAGCTGACTTGGTTTTTCATCAGATTTACCTAAAGTCCAATTCCAATTTTTATGTTACCCTGGCTTTACAAATCACACTAACACGAAGATAACTTAAACTCCCGCTTTAGCGTAATCAAAAATTAATGAACTTGAAACCTCTTATTTGGAGATCGGTTAGCGAATAAGTAGAAAATGAATGAAAGGGGTACTGAATAATTTCTACGAAAGATATATTCAAGAATTTTAACGCAAAAACGTGCCAGTTAAGTATAAAGAGGCGCCTACATTTTATTTATACTCTTTTAAATTATATGTAAGAGTTCTCGAGATGAAATTTAGTGCGAACTTATTTTTTCCCAAGAGACGTTTATGTGTCTATTTATTTGTAATCTTCAACACCAGCAGGCTTATTACGTAACTCGCTCGCAATCGCCATCGCGTTCATTTTGACAGTTCTTGTATGAATGTGACAGCTAGCTGATTCAGATGCCAAATGTCAACCCATACATGAACTGTCAAAGTGAAGACGATGGTGATCGCGAGCGAGTTACGTAATAAGCCTGCAGGTTAAGTTAAGTATATTAAGTTCCAAGTGCTCTTAAGCGAATTTACTGAATAACGTCGATAAAAGCGGGCATAGTTACGGCTACTTACAAATCAGCACGTCAGAGATGTGTCAAGTTTTTTAAATTTTATTTGAATTATTGCATTTTGTTAATCTCAGATATTGGGAAGCTTTCGATTGGCTTTTACAATAACTCTTTATTAAACACCACATTAAACAATCAAAACAGAAAAAAGGTATACAAAGTAATAGACACCCTTATCGCTGCAGAGCGATCTCTACCAGGCAACCATAATAGACTGGAGAAAAGAACAGATCTGAGCAGGTGGTGCAACTAAAAAAAAAATTATTAATTAATAGTTTTTGTTTTGTTAAAGGCTTTTAGGAATCTACCTCTGGGAATTCCGGTAGCTAGTACCTTTAAGTATCAACGGATGTCAACACAACACAGACCTGCCTTCGACCCTTTGACATACACGAGCCCCGGAAAAAGAGTCTTGAATTACATGATGGCATGTTAATGTTACCCGCAGGATAACAAATATTAAATCTGAACAAACTTCGACATTTCACTTTCGTCGTTTATTTGCTGATGGTGTTTAATTACTAGGTGTTGGCCAGGAAATCATTAAAGATATAGGTACGTAACGAACTGACACTAAACATTAAATTTAGCCTGAGTTGCAACAAGATACCTACTTCAACAATAACGTTCAACATAACCAACTATTTTTGACAGTAAACCTATGAAATTTTTGGCAAAATCGTTGGTTATCGTTTAAGTTATCGTAAGAGTATCTTGGTGCAAATGTTAGATTTAGTGAAATATAACAAAATTTGTAATTTTTTTTTATGATTAGGGGAAAATGAGCCAGTAGGTCACCCGATGGAAGGCAATCACCGCCGCACACAGACACTCATAACAAAGGGCGTTAAGAGTTGTATGTATTGATAAAATAGGTTCCATCAACTTATGTAAGTTTTATGGGTCAAAAATAGCTCGAAATGGTTTGTGTAAATTTACACACGGTTGTTGCATCGCTAGTGTTCCTTTTACTTTCAACTTGGCTGATCTGAAGATATCAGTCTAGGACTATCTTTAGATACACTAACACCCCCATATATACAACCAGATACAAATCAGTCTAGTGGATATTTCCAACTCCGTCAATAGGTATTCTTTCCAGCAAACAAGATTGTATTTATACTGATAAACAAAAGATCTTAGATACAACGTCGCCTTATTAATAATGAAGTAATTTGGTCCCATGACATAAAATTTTATCTTAATGAAAATTATGTCTCATAAAATTTGTACGGGCTCGCACTATAGGTTACCATAATGATAATGTATAACACCATGACCAAAGATAGAGAGATACAAGACAGAACCACAGATAAGATAGAGTGATCTGTAATACAGGTTTCATTCAACCAACGCTTTATTTTCCATATAAGACAAGATAACGATAAAATATCGATAGACAACGCTGGCAATGTCAAAATATTTATTATATCAAAGGTCGGGGACGTGAGAAAAGTGATTTTGTTTAACATCTTATACTCGTAATGTGGTTTTCATGTTGACGGTTGTACTATCGACATAATGACATATCGTTAAATTCTTAATACGATGTTACAGTGACAAAACTTAGTTATGTTCATGCTAATGTGAGTTTACCTAAAACTACACATCTTTATAATACTATACTATATATAATATACTAGTTACTGGCTATTACTGCCTAGCTAATATTATAAAGGCGAAAGTTTGTAAGTTTGGATGTTTGTTGCTCTTCCAAGGCATAACGGCTAAACCGGTTTTATTGAAAATTTGTACAGATATAGCTACAATCCCGAGAAAGGACATAGTTTTTATCCCAGAATATTGCATAGTTTCCGCCGGATAGCAATAAACGAATTCTTTAATTACATTAATTTAATTTAATAGGCAATAGCTAGTTTTAAATCAATTAAAATACAATCGAATTGAAAATGTTGTCTGTTTTTATAAGTCGGTTAAAAATTAAAACAGCGTCGTTTTTCCAGTCTGTCTTCAAATCAAATCAGAATTGGTAGGTACCACCATAACAAAACAAGAAGACAATTTTGCGCCTCAGTCGTAAAACTCACTCTAATTCAATAAATACGACGCTATTTCAACTCCGTGTTGGTTTTAATTTGATTAAAAAAAAAATATAAAGTGGAACTCACACGATCCGATCGGTAGAAACCTACAAAGCAGAGACAACACGCCGACCTACAAGATTGATGGCATAATAAAATCACGTTTTTATAACTTACATATTACTTTATAATATCAAATTTGACTTTTATCTCTTAGAAAGCTTGTACGGAGATAAACTATGTTTGGAGACACGATCGCGTTGATTAGCCCGGCCTCCTCATTGGCCGGCTTGTACAAGTTCCGTGTCTAATTAAGACGTATAAATAAAAATAAATTAGTTGTTATAAACTTTGAGTGTAGCATTAAAAACTTTTATGAGTCATCCAAACACCATAACGTGCCAACTTTTAAATATTTACGACGAAATATTTACGCGATTTCTCTATTATAAACTAATAATTACTTTGCTCCAACCCTACTCACTTGTTTAGTGTTTATTAATTAACAAACATGCCAGCTTGGATCGTAAAACCATACAAAGAAAGTGAGCGATAATTATACTATTTCAGCAACAATAGAGAGAGCTTAAAACCTTACAGCGCCAATGTTATTTGAAACAATTAAGTAGGTATTGAACTGAGTTTATCAATGAACGGCTGACATTAGCTTAGCTGCTTAGCCTTGTGAATGTAGCTCGGTCCGCGTCTAGGCATCGCGATTTAATTCAGCAAAAGACAGCATCCGCCTTGCTCCGATAAATACCTGAGATGAATGGAGCTGCGCGTGAGACCGCTATCTGATTGAAGCCGTGCAACACTGGCTCTGGTTTACAACTTTTTACCGGCGTCACAGCGATGTGATCGTGTAAGCCACATACGAGCTTACATGCCTATTTGTCATTTTTATGACGTAATATGATGGCGTTCTGAAATGAATTGCAGTAATGTAGACTAGTGAAATGTAGAAGCGGCTCTTTTTTAAAATTAATTATGTACACGTACATACATACATAAATCACGTCTTTATCCCTTACGGGGTAGACAAAGCCTAAGATATCAAAAACTAAAGGCCACGTTTAGCATGATTGTGGGCGTATAAAGGGGAATGAAAATAGTGAAATAGATAATCTATTTCTTTATAACCAGGTTACATTATTAACTTCCATGCTGTAGGCTTATTGTCAACTCGCTCGCAATCGCCATCGTGTTCATTTTGACAGTTCTAGTATGAATGTGACAGCTAGCTGATTCCCATGCCAATTGTCAGCCCATACATGAACTGTCAAAATAAACACGATGGCGATTGCGAGCGAGTTAGACCATAAGCCTACTGGTCTGGGAGCAAAGAAAAAAAAGAATATAATGTATCAGTTGCTTCTCTTCCCGCGCAGATCCTAAAAGCCCATCGAGGAAATTGGTAAAAATCTTAGGAATAATCTAGGTCTAGTAAACCATCACTATTTTGATTACCCTTTCCACCTATACGCCCACAATAGTGCTAAACGTGACCTTTAGGTCTTGTTACTTTAGGCCCTGTCTAACCCGTAAGGGATAAAGACGTGATTTATATTTGTTTGTATGTTTTTCTATTATTAATGTTTGTTAGCCTATCGTGCCTAAATAACACAAAGTGTACCTACTAACTGACAATTTTTTCATTATAATAATTTTAGTTCATAATTTTGTAAAAACATGCGGCTAAAACTAGCTCGTCGTCGTGTCGGAAGTCAAATGATCAGAAAATTTACTTGTGGGTATAAGTTTAAAGTGACTATTATTTATTGCCTACAAAACATTAAAGGAACACATGCCACTATATAATAAAATCCAAGTTTAGCTAAAATTGTGTGATGTTTTAAAAACCATTCACGATCTGACGCATCTTTCTTATAGTTTTATAAAGCGTATTTAATAATGCCAACTCTACATACTCTCTACCCAATACTGCAACCAATTTTATGGACTCTCATTAAATTTTAAACAACATCTGAGGCATCGAATTATCATTAAATGTAGCAGTAGCCGCCTCTGCGACGTTCTCACGCCGCGTTACATCATTCAGACATTTCAGACGTAATCCGCGCACAGTCTACTGTTCTTCCCTTTTTTATAGCAATAAGAATTTGTTCCTGGTGAACGAGTGATGGCATCCCGCAGGCTCTCTCGTTACATACCGGTCCATCATAAAATGTAAATACCGCTGATATTACTCCCATAAAGTGGCGGGACAATAACAAATAACGCGGCATCTCAGCATTTACAACATTTTTAATCGCAAACCAGCCTGTGTGAATGATATCTTTTTCATGCGCTCAACGGTACCTTTTTTCAGTAGGTAAACCTTTAAAATTCCAACCGCAAAATTTCCTGGTTACAAATTATAAGTAATACATTCTCAATTAAATATATTGATTGCCCATTTATAAACTTTGTAAGGTTTTTGTAAGCCGTGGCGAAGTATGCGTTAAATAAAATAAGAGTTCGTCCTTTTGTGTACCTCGTTACTGATAATGGAGCGTACCGTATCTATAAATTGAAGACGCACATTTGTTTAGCTGCTTTTACTTTCAACGGTTGCATAAATGTATACTAAGAGTTTATATCACATAATGCATATTGATGGGATCATGAACGCTAAATTTAACTTGAGACGTGGAAGGCAGACGCGTCGGCGGCTTTGCGACTGTGACTTCGAAGAACCGATACCCCATTGTTACGCCTGTTACCGTATACTGTTACACGGTCATGGCACGTTGCTAATGTTTTCATTGTACTTACAACGTTTTTTGGGTTTCAAGTGGACGCTCTGTTTCTCTTCGAAACTGGAGTATATGCAGAGAAGAATAAAATTATTCGCAAACGTGAAAGTGATGATGGACGTGGCGTACAAACACGCAGTCGTTGCTGTTAGAGCGTTACACGGTATACTTGATATTAAATGCCCACAAAATTAAAAAATGCTACAAAATACCTATCTAAAGCTAGCATGCCTTAATACAGTGGAACCTCGGTACCTTCGGATCGCTACCAATATATTTACTCGCTTTAATCCTGTTGCCAAGCGGTGGTGCTCGCGCTGCTATATCTATTTCGGCGCGAAGAAAAAAAATTGCATAATACGTCAAATTGTTGCATGTGTCTAACTGGGCCTTATAACAGAAAGTGAAATTACTGGCACATGAGATCTTCTATCTGGGACCTCTAGACAGGCAACGCGTCTGCAACTGTCACTCTGGGTGACCGTCAGCTGTGGTATTCACTTACCGTCAACTTACCCTACTTTACTAAATACCCTATTTAATAAAATAAAAATTAATAAAACCACCGTTATGAGTGTGGCTGAGGAACTTAAACAAACCTGGTCGTTTCATGCAGATACGAGTACGGTCGCATTAATGGCATGATAGGATTTATCAATCAACGAGCCGCTTGTGCTATCGCTAAGAGTGTAAGGGGCCCCAGGCGTGTTTCTAGGAGTTCCATCATGTAATAGTACCTACCTAGTTTTATGACCATTATTCAATGCGGTATACTGAAGCAAATGTATTATTAAACGCTGTAACGATTGGTGTAATCAAAATCCTACTTCGTTTTATTTTCTGAATTAATTTCAAACGAGTTTTCAGGTATGTTAGGCTGTCTTCATGCAAAGACTATGAATCCGTGACAAAATTTGCATTTGCTTTATGCTCGCTCTAAATCTACATACAAGCTTTATAAGTTAAACATTAAAAACATTAAATTTCTGTTCAGGTAATAATGTTATAAATTCTTAAGATATCCAGGATTCGATCGGACCACCGGGTTGCAAATAAGACGTGAGGCAAATTGAACCGAATCCAATGAGCGAAAGCTCGTGACGGCATTAGAATCGAACGTTTGCGCGTTTCAAATAAATAATGCGATGCTGCGCTTGCGTCTCCCGATATTGCTGACTTCGGATCCGATATATGTACAGGATGATGTTCAAATAATTTAGAAAAAAATGTAATTAAAATTTGTAATATTGTTGAACTGCGATAGTACTTACTGAAATAAATGTAATATGCCTAGGTAAGGTACCTACCTATTCACTATGATATGACTTATTATTTCAATAAATTTATTTGTCTTTTTCATGGATCCGTCATTTTGATCAACTTGTAATAGTCGTGGTCACGGAATGTTGTCAGAAAATATTATTTAGGCGCAAATTACATTTCATTATATTTTAGATACTTGAAGTGGCGTCAGCTGAACACATAATATTTTGTAAAAATATTACCGAAATTCGTGGTGTTATATCTATACCTCAACGAAACAAACCCGTTCCTTGCATGGACATCTACTTTCAATATTTTTTATCCCATCCTTTTGTTCTGTGGGAAATTCGAAAAATCCCTTCTTATGTCGCCTACGTGATCTTCAAAGAACTTTATCCTAAGCGTTTAAAAGTATGCGTTCATATTTTCGTTGTCACCGAAATAAAACCCCATGTATAACGTCTAAGCTGTCCTAAATGTTCAATCACACAATCGGTCAGGCCCCCCGTTACATCGCTTTCCCCGGTGGTCCAATCTTCAGGATGATTAAATTAGGATACAAACGGATATAACATGCGAAATGATATACAATGAACCGAGTCCGATTCCGCATAATGAAGCAATCAAATAGTACCTACCCTTTGTAGCGCGGCCGATACACAACGCAGATTGTGAGAACGCAAACTTTCGCGTTTCCAACTCGCAATTTTAAAACGTAAGAGGCGTTGGAGATAAGCAAATTGCGCTTTATAGAGCTATCAAATAAGATTTATTAAATTAAATTACTCCTTAATCCACTGCAGCTAAGTCTTATTTTACTGTAGATTAAAAATAGGAAAAAGTCTCAATTCAGTAGCGCATGCATTCATTTTGACTGCACTTGGCCTTTATTTACTGTAACGCTCTTAATTGAGCCGCATGTGTATTGTAACCTCGTTAGACCGTAACAAGCTTAAACTTTAACGTTTCAGTTAAGGTTCTCCGTCAAAGCTTGGCCAGCCGAACGCTTTGCATACGATGATCCTGTTGAGGAGCACTTCTCACAAAAAATTGTTGCATTTTAAAATCCTTTCCAAACGCAAACATTGACGTCTGAGGGAAATCGAGCCGAATACTTTTTGTGACTTGACTTTGAAAAAGGGATTTTTAAATAGAAGGTTGGTATTTATTTTTCGATACGCGCCGCTGTTACATATTGATAGCGCTTCTGAACGTCAGTAAGTTATTGCGGGAAGTTTCGAATATGATTTAGGCCATCATCGATTGATTTACTTCGATCTCACGGCCGATATGTTATTATATCGCCGTCCGGCCGTCCGTTTGTCCGAGACATTGTCAATATAGCGCCTTTGTTCGCACAAAAATTTATAAGTTAGACGGTTATCCATTGTAGAGCCGTCGTGAAGTTATACTACAATGCGTTCGAAGTTTTTTTTTACTTTATATCGATTATATCCTGACGTGCGGTCAAAATGTGTCGAAGCGTTCAAGATTTATGTCAAAATCTAAGTTAGAACACAAGCGATAAAAAAATAATATGCATAGAAACTTTATGTAAGGTCCTTCACAACTTTAATCTGAGTCTATTGAGAGAGTGTAGAGTCCAGTGTCTATTTTAACGCTCAAAAATAGAGCAAATAGAATACAAAAGTAAATAGAAGTGATCGTGACAATGACAAATAACAACTGCGTGCGATTATCGGCTCTAATAATTTCCACTACATTAAATCGCCAAGAAATCATAAAAATATAATCATTCGCCCAATAACACAAGAAAGAACTTAAAATTCCATATTCGCTTTTACTCTTTACGACCATTATGCATAAGAGACCCGCCCTGAGACCCAGCGGTCTCTTTTACTATTATTGTCACCAAGAATATACGGTACTAATTTTATTTATTAGCACCTTTTTATTACACGTCAAATTGCGGAATGGTAAGTATTCTACCGTGGGCGGTGCCTTTTTGTACTGCGGTGTGTGAAATCGATTTGTTTACCTTCTTTTGGACAGTGTCGTCAACGTGCTAATGAATAGTTTTAAGCAGAGTTTTGTCACTGACTTCATACGTGAAAGCCAAAGATTTTAGCGTTTCTTTCATAAACTAAAGAACAATGGCGAAATAAGTGTTCAAGGATTTCAAGCACCTCATTACACAAATGAAGGTATAATTTACTAGCTTCTGCCTGCGACTTCGTCTGCGTAGAATTATACATATAAAATCAATCAAAAATAAACCTTCTTCTTGAATCACTCTATCTATTAAAAAAACCCCATCAAAATCCGTTGCGGAGTTTTAAAGATCTAAGCATACCTAGGTCAGTAGCGGACAGCGACTTTGTTTTATAATATGTCGTGATGAATATTTTTAAAATGATGCTGCAGTTTGTCGTTGTCTGGAATAAACAATGTTAAACTCCAATTTTTCGATATTAATGAAGTTGCTAATCAGTAAACAATAGCCCAAACAAAAAAACGCTATCCCCTTCACTCACGCTTATTGGTAAGAATAATTATAATTGGTTTCATGTCTGCACCAACACCTAGCATACAAGCCTACAAGGTAATAAAAATCGACAGTTAAAATCGTAAGTTGACATTTCAATATTTCAAACAGAAGTTGGTATTGTCAGTATATGATATCCAACCGGCTACTACATAGCTTCTTAAGGTCAGTGTTGATACTCCTCAGTTAACTATCCTTTAAATTTTATTAATCCGAAATTCACATTGTACTATATTAATAGCATATTTTTCATGGATAGAAGTAAACGGTTCTCAGGCAATTCATCGTTGTTTCTTGGTAGAAAAATAGGCCAAATAGTGAATTACCTGTTAAGATTGTCGTGTTTTTATTTGCAATTTTTTTTTCACCACCTTTTGTCAAAATGTTGCTTTACCTAAAAAATTCCTCGAGTTCACCTAAGTCGGCATAAAATTTCAATCATATATACCTACGTAATGAGGCCCCAACATTTTTTTTTCGATAAAATTGATAAGAGATATAAATAATACGGTCGATTCTAACGTTCACAACCGTCATCTTACCTCTACAATAGCTTGTTAACCGCGACTTGAACGATGTAATAGACACCCCAAAGTTTCAACTCTTTCACACCTTGTACTGGGTCAATAAGTAGATGATAATGTTCCCTATTAAAGCCCATATCGCTTTGGTCAGTGACTAGCGACTTGAAACCGCCCTTATAGAGGAGACACACTGGCCAAGAGAATATCAAGCAAGGCCCAAAGACAGGAGCTCAAAAGGAATTGACATTTTATTTTTTAAATAGTGTCATACACACATAGGTACTTAGCTCAGTTTTAAAATCGTTTTGTATTGTCGTGTTTGTTTATTTAGAACTAGCTGACCCGGCGAACTTCGTACCGCCTAACAGTCAATGAATGTCGTGTTCTTTTAGCTGAACTAATTTAGGCTTTGATGAACGTAATACAATGATACAAAATAAAAATACAGATAGATATAAAAAAGTATTTTATAATAAATCTTAGAAATTGTTTTCGAAAATAGAAACTTTAATTTACGCAAATAAAGTTATGAACGCACGCGTAAATGTTAATCATTTGTCATTATTTCTGAACGCACGCATAAATATTTGAGGAACTTCTATTCAAATCTGCTTAATACACTTTTTAACCTTTTTAATTGATTATAATACAGACAAAAGTTTATCACCCTTTTTAAATAGTTTACACAAAATACATTTCTGAACGCATGCATGTCAATCACAGTATTTGACAGGATGACAGGAGGAAAACAAATGTTTGACAGGTACGAAACAAAGGAAAATAATTAAATGGAAAATGATTCATTTTCATAATTATGTATTCGTCAAGTTTTCATTGTTTTTAAAATGTATTCTGCTATTCAGGGCGGAGACAAATCCAACGAAACAAAAACCATGAAAATTGATCCAGCCAATCTCGAGTTATAAGTGTTGTAACAAACCCGTCTTTGTTTATATATATATATATATATATATATATATATATATATATATATATATATATATATATATATATAGATATAGATATAGATATATAGATATAGAATATAGATATTAAAATTTTTATTTACCTAGTTTCTCTTGAATCCGATTTAAATACGAGCACCAACAATTCCCAGACACTCAAAAAAACTGTAGATACTTTTATTTGTTTTACCAAAAGCAAAACAACTTTTGTAGTAAGTAATCTTGTGATATTTCTTTGTGAAACAAAGTTATATTTGTAAGTGGAAAAACGTAAAGTAGACAAATTGAATAATTTGAAGCCTCTGATTCAGTTACATATACTAAGCTTGTCGTAATGACAGTCAGTGTGTGAGCCCTCTAACATCTGCCTACCCCGAGCATGCGTAATCAAAATAAAAATATTATTTTAGTAGATTTATTCGATAGTGACCGGCAGATGTGACGGCGCGAGTTCTTACTATTTTTGTTGGCCCTTCATTGTGTTTGGGCAAGGGTCTCAAAGGGTCAATATCCACTAGAGCTTCCGTTCAGTATTCGGTTTATTTCTTGTTATGTCTGTAAACATCTTCAATATCCTCACGTCAATCATTACGAAAGGGTTTCGCATGCTTTCCCTGGATTAATAAACATAATCCTTGTACGTCAAGTTCTTGTTCCGAGCATAGTTGTTAAATCGATTTCATGGTTGCAGTTCTGCATATTTATCCCCTTCATTCTGACTTGTACTTGATCCAATTACGTCGGGATAAAAGAGATGGTCGTCTAGGTTCCCAGAGCCATTGCATACATGCTTAGCGTCAGTTCTCGTGACCAAAGCCTCTCATCCACGACAAAACATAAAGTAAAATTCCGCTACTAGAGCTTAATTGAATTTTAAGACTTTTTTTATACATTGCATCGTAAATATAATAAATGTAAATAACGTCTACGTATCAATTCATCTAGTACAGTGATCCTGATAAGCTGATTATAATAATTATTGGTTCTTATTCCTGCATGCGTTATTCTGGGCTAGTTATTTATATGATGCTACAAGAGAAATCATTAAATTCCTAAAATCCAAGTTTTTTTATTTTGTAACCAGTATTTTTACTGAATACGGAAGCCAAACTTTTAATAACTAGGTACTAAAATCAGCCATTTGAAGTTGCACAAAAGTAATAATAAACAATAAAATTAATAGAAGCCGCGGCTTCGACGCTAGGGAACGTTGGATTAACACTACTTACCTCGGTTCCCCGTAACCGCTCCACTTATCTTTTTAATGATTAAATTAATTTACATCGACCTTTAGTGCATGAAATTCCCAATCTATTACCCCGGGGACAGGTTAATGTGGCGCACACGCCTCGCCGCGAAATCCGCGTATTCCCAACATACTGTTCACAAGGTGGCAAATACTTTAAATAGAAAAATTGCCGTCACATCCCACTAGCGTATTTTTCCACTTCATTACAGGTCGTAACGAGCAACTTTTTCATTTTAATCTGCTCTTAATTAAGTGTACTGCTTCAAGTTGAATGATGGTGGCTTATCTCGCGTCTAGGTGTTAAGGGCTAATTGATAATTGAAATAAATGGGTTCCTCTGGGTCGGCTATTAGCCGCGCGCGGTGTGAACGCGACATAATCAGCGGTCACTTCTCACTTGTCATCTGTGACGATAATACCATCGAGTCTACCTCGCGCGGCACCCGCTAACTGAATCAGAGATTACCACTAACCGCCAAACTAGATCTCTAATACCGCCCCAGTAATACTGGCAACGTTTTAATTTTCGTACCCTCATGTTAATGCGTCGCTCAAACGACTTTATAATTTTACAGAGGTCCATAATATGCCTTATCGTTTTTATTAATAGCTTCTCGAATATTAAATTGTTATTCACTTTAATATGATTTTTTATCTGTTATGGAGTAAAACATGTTAATACTTTTTATTTGAGAGCTGGGAACTCTATATTCTGCACAAGAGTGCAGGAAATCCTCGATGTTGACATCTATATTTCATCGTGATTTTAGCCTTGATTAATGGCGGGCACCCGATAAAGAGTCAATTGACAATCTCAGCGGCGTGGTGGTGATATAAATGCGGGCCGCTGCGGCTGATTAAAAAATATAGCCGCTTTGATATTAAATATCACAAAGCTCAGCCATATTTTCAAAATAATTACGTCAATAATTGGCACGCAATCCGAGAGTCCTACGAAGGAGTTCGTCTCATTATTCGCGTTGGGATTATACCACCAACCGCGACAGATTAATCGTTTTAACTATACCATAAGTTTATATTCGAGCGTAGAGCCCTGTGTCAATTACTTTGCAAAAATACTGTCTATTATTCATGCAGCTCTGTACTGAGATAAGTGAAAACCATATTGCCGTCGTGGGAATAAGCTTCACAGCTTCGTCCTTATGACATTCCGATCGGACCAACATTGTATGGCACAGTGTTCCTTTTTTACTTGTCAATTAAAAGGCACACTAACAAATTACAGTAATTGAGCAAGCGACAGTGTCTTCGGCGGTCAAAAAAAATTGCACAGGTATATTTTAACGGCTCATACCTACGTCATATGAAGAAAAGAGCGTTAAAACCATTAAGATTTAGTAAGGTACGCTGAAGCTCAATGGTGAATCCATCAATTTTGAAAATGTTTCAATGGCAACAACGACCCGATCGTCATTACAAAGCACCGCATACAATGGCGTTGAAACAGAATCGTATCTACGATCAGCCCTTAGAGAAACGTATAGCACTCACACTTTCAATATGGAATGACGATACTTTTGGAGCTGATGTAATCGGTCAAGATCCTGTGAAAAGACTTGATGATATGAAATCACGATATGAGGCTTGTGGTCAAAACAGCCAAACATGGGCGAGCATTGTGGCTAAATCACTTCTTGATAACGATCGATGTGTCAAAACATACAAATTCGTCAGTAACTGCAAAGAACAAGCCTTGTTCCATATTTTCGGCAAGTAGATATAATATTGTATCAATAAAATTGTAATTGAATTAAGTATTTTTTTTTTATTGGAAAAGGAAGGCAAACGAGCAAGTACAATTTAATTCTTAAGTAATCTGTCGTCGTGGTTTACAGCTCTCGAGTATCTAACAATAATTGGGATTGTTCATTTTTTTACAACATACCCTGATTTGAAAACCATTTCGAAGTATGGGGCTTGTGAACTGTTTTATCTTACTGGCGTTCAAAAATACTCAAGGATTACGGATATTTTGCATAAAAAATATTTGATCTTTATTCGACTTTACCGAGCGGCTGTTGGTAGTTCCAAAAAATAAATCGGCAAATATCTAGTTTGTCAATTAAATTTATATGTCAACTAGTTATCAGTGTCACCCAATGTCAGTAAAGTAAATATTGTTTTGTTGAAAACTTAAAATTGTCGGTCGATTTAAAACGAAATAATGGAAATTACAGAAAATGCTTCGTTCCAACCTGAAATAATGACTCTAAAAACAGCTCCAAAACAATAGTTCGCACGGATCCGAGAAGATTTAAGAGAAAAGTGGTGTCGCGAAGTAAATGTTGAATACATCAAAGTTTATAAGTACACAATATTGTTGCGAGGATCATTTCGATGTAAGTCGGTACCAAAACACAATGCCACATACTTCCACATTCATAAATTTTCAACTCATTATAACCATGATCAGGATTTAACGCAACATACAATAAGCTTGTAGGTAAACCAAAAGTAAACAGTATATTTGACATTGAGATGACAGTCACAACAGTTATGACAACTATTTTTTTTTAATCTCCAAAGGATTGTGGGAAAATTGCCTATTTCAGCCGGCCGTATATAATTTACGAAAAGTCGTATCTCATTTTTTTAAGCAATTATATTAATTAAATTAAGCCATGGAATGACGAAATATTCAAATTAGTTTCTTAAAGTGCTCCATATTTTCTAAAAAAAATATAAAAAGGGGGGGTTAAAAAAAATGAACAATCCCAATTGGTCTGTAAACAAAAAGTCTGTCGTTACCAAACTTTTTGATTTTATATAGGTACTTAGTAGAACATAATTATTATGGGCAAATCACACAATAAATTTACAAAATTTGACCTTTTCTTATTTTCATAATTTACTCCCTGACAGATACAAAAAAAATTTTGCTCTAAGTGTTTTAACTTTAAATTAACAAACTGGAAATATCCTGAATTTAATAACGTTTTCCATAAAGTATAAACATCAACCGACTTAAAATGGTATTCCAATTGTCGAAGTTATCGGTTTAACGAAGGCACATAAAAAACATAGAGACTACAATGGAACCCCTTCCTTTTATATGTCGGTTAAAAAAGTGATGACACCACTCTCACTCTCATTTACGCCTACCGAGATATTTTATGCAAAATTACTCTCCTATTATACCACCTAGTACCTGTTACATTACTAGCAACACAACTGACATGTAAGGCCGAAGCAAGGGCTAACGGCTCAACCACGAATACGCGCGAAACAATTATTTTTTCACCGTTCATTGCGCGACCAAGATACACGTAGTACTATAGTTACCTGACAAAACACGCAATGAACATAGAACATGCTTGCTTAGTCGCTGGTCTGACGCAGTCGTTGCGGGGTCGTAACCGTATTTATCGACAACGGCTTTATTTACATACGATGAGTGTAACTCCTTTTACTATCTACGGGCAGCCGGTTACTTACCAACGGTCACCATTAAATCTATTCGGTACAAATATATGACTATGTTTAATTATTCAAAAGGTATGATTTAGTTTCTTGTACGTAGGTATATTAAGAAAACTGCGCGTTCATAAACTCCGTCGAAATAAGCTTGTTTTTTTTTTTTTTTTTTATGTGAATAGGAAGTTTTTTTTGTTTCATTAGTTATGATAATTAGCTGTCTGCAGTTTGCTCATTGGCTATTGAACATTGTTATGTTGTTTTTACAACACTACATAACATCACAAGTGTGATAAAATAAAAGTTTAGACCGATATTTTTAATATAAAACTAAACTAACTATGATTAAGAATCGCGAAGCGATTCGAAACTGTCGGACCTTTTCCGATGTAATGAAACGTGAGTTATCCGTTTGCTTACATTAATATGTTTAGACCGATAGTTCTCCATTGTGACACTTTTCCTGTCCGCTGAGAATCTTCGTCTGCAACTTAGCGCTATGTTTAATATCTCCAGTCTCACTGATAGACACCGGCTTCCTCTCAGAATGCAAGGGCTTGGGCTATAATAGTTCTCGCGCGAGCCCAAAGCTCACTAAGTTAAATTTCTCATTTGTCAAAGTGTATTGTGCCTACAAAATAGAAATAATTTCGGGCATAATGCATCTTAAATTTCAACAGTTAATCTACTCGATCAAACACGGCACATTTAATTGCACCCTACGTTATCTAAATCACTGGTTGTCCTGCCACCCCTGTTTGTGAAATAAGTATAGTTATGCGTTTTGCCCCGAAATACCGTCATATAAGGGGTGCGACACACCTGTCCCGCGCCCTTGCTGACACGCGACGTACGCAAGTTGCACTAGCTCTGCCACCAGCTAAATCAGACCTCCCAGTAATACTACTATATAACCTGGTTGAGTCTTTGACGGAGCTCGAAAAATAATGGTCGTGACAGTATAGGGTGCCTACAAACATGTCCTTAAATCTCTGAACATGTACAGCAATGTGCATTGTTATGGATATGGTGCAAGGGGTGGAGGTTGGGGTGTTTATTATTACTTGTGTTTAGCAATTCGATTAATAATATATGAAATATATGAATGTGAAATACATAGATTGTAATGAGTGGCAGATTCTACTTGTACTAGTAACCGCGGCCGCTGTTTTGAGGCCAAAACGTAGAGGTAATTTTAAATATATTTATATACATAAATTATTTTTATTTTTATATACATAAATCGCGTCCTAATCCATTATGGGGTAGACAGAGCCTAAGGTTACAAGACTTATAGGCCACATTTACCATGATTGTGGGAGTATAAGTGGAAAAGGGATTCAAAATAGTGAAAGGTTGCTAGCCGCATCGCCTGTAACATTACACCTATTTTTACATGATTAAATCAAGGGCGTCATTTTAATACATTCTTACAATGGCAATACCTGAAGTACTCGTATAACGTACTTTCTTAACTGGGAAGGCAAAAAATATTCTCCCCACTTAAGTGCACGTCAAATAAAAGCAGGATTCACGCTGCTGAAATAAAAATAAATGTTTTCATAAATTTCTAATCCAGTCCCTTTTGTGTGAGATGTCTAGGTTATAAAGAACTACTGATTCAATTATCTTTTGATTAATTCTTTGAGATGGCGATGATAAATTGGCTATTGTGTAATTGTGAAAACATCAATCAAACTATTCATTTTATATACTGGCAGCCACAGAATCGCGAATTTTCTTTTTATGACACATGATTTACTATCGTTTTATTTGTAGAAAGAACAGAGGCCATTACTGTCTCTCATCACATCGACAATATCTTTCTATACTCATTCTGTACCTTTTAACGGATAGATATTTATGGCGAAGGCGGATTTCAGGTGAATTGGCCAATGTGGATTCAGTTAAGAAAAAGTGAAAGGGTTATCTCAAATAATTTTACTAATAATTCTAAAATAATTTAAAAAGAAGACCAAAAATATTCCAAAATAGACCAAACCAATTTTATATTACTACATGAACATGTTTTGCGTTTAACAGTAGTTCCAAGTAAACTATAACCACTGCGATACTTTAATATGAAATTTATTTAAAACACTCAAACCACAGACAATAAATACGACCAGAAACATTTGAAATTTCACACTTACATTTGAAAAAAAACAGCCAGTACTGAACATTTAAAAATAATAATGGGGCGAACTCGATCGATATTTGAATCTATGACCATTGTGGTCAAAACGCTTATGCGCCCCATGGGTACTCCCGACCCTCAGCTCGCCCTCTCCCTAAATCGCGCTGCGCGTGCACACCTGTCGGCCACGCGCCGGTTGCGATTCGATTTGAATTTGAAATTCGCTATTATTTGTAGAAGGGGATAAGCGTACACAATGAATGATAATTATTGACTGTGTCGGGTTGGAGTTAGAAAGGGTAGCTGCGAGGTATCGGATTTTCGCGTGGTATTCTTTTGATTTTGAAGTGGACCTTGAGCTGTTGCTAAAAAGCAAATGAAATCGCTCGAATCAGTGACGCTAAGGGTGAAGCTCTCAGTAAAATTGCTCGATTGCCGCAATATTTATTAAAAACAAAAGTATTTGTATAAGTCGTGTTACTACTAAATTTTATTTGTTTGCCATCGAGATATTTTTTTCCATTTCTACAGTAAGAAGTTTATCATTTTGAATTCAAGTTTAACAATAGGATTCCCAAAGCCTTGAAACGTTTTCATTTAGGTGAAGTTTCACTATTTTTGGGCTTCAATAACTCCCAGTAAAGTTCTTTGTACTCAAAAATAATTAAAATGAGAACTACTTAATAGAACTTCACTAGAACCAACCATACCTGTCCCTGCAGTTGGGTTTATGCTCACGTTCGACGGTAGCGAAACCTAAATGTCGCAACGCTTAAGGCCGCCGGGAATAATGGCCTTTCTATCCGCTCATTAGCCAAAATATGTCTGTGTCTACAGAACAAAAAGCCGTACCAGTATCCGCCACCGGAACACCTCGGGCGAAGGCTGAGCGGTGTGAAGGTGGATTTACACCGACCGAGTGACTATATTTCTGTAGTATTAAGCTATTCATTTCTCAACTCTGAAGATTATGAAATGATAATCAGTAGGCTTATTGTCTAACTCGCTTGCAATCGCCATTGTGTTCATTTTGACAGTTCATGTATGGGCTGACAATTGGCATCGGAATCAGCTAGCTGTCACATTCATACAAGAACTGTCAAAATGCGATTGCAAGCGAGTTAGACCATAAGCCTACTGAACGCAGTTTTATGCGCTACGATAAAAACTGTATGAACCTCAAAGTGTCGAGGCTTTTGCAAAATAAAATCTAAATGTTAATTCTGTAAGTTGGCAACGCAGAAGACTAGAAGACCATCACTGCCAAAAATAATGCACCGCGAAAAACTTAGTAGAAATTAACTGAAATAAAAAAACATTAAAACTTCATAAGCATTAAATTAACAAAACAAAGTAATTTTAAAATAAAAGAAAAAGGAAAAACCATCTAGTCTAAACGGTGATTAAAATACTATACGATACTGATTCAAGATAGTGATGATGGGGCGCTTAACCACTGTCTCTTGATACAAATAATAAGAAAGACATTCCTTGGATTATACTTGGAACGAAGACTACTAGCGAGTCACACTGCTAACAAAATGCATTATTATATGTAAGGATATAGATTTACAATATAAAAATATGCGTATCATTTCATTTTAATTCCAAAACAAACGTTTCTACACTCACCTTTACATCCAACAATACTCGCAAGTGAAAAAGATACTCATATTACCATTAAAAGTAAACTTGTCATGTCATGTTTTAAATACCGACACAGTAAATTAATACGTGTGTCCTGATGTACCAGCAATCAGTGCAGATATATTAACTGTAAAATTAACCTGCCCCCTCGGGCGCGTTCTGCGTCGTGGGTGGAATAAGGGGACGGCACCACACCGACTAAGGAACAGGCTTACACGAAAGGGTAGGAAACGGATACAGCAACATAAATGTACCCGCTTTAAAAATTTTGCTTCAAGCACTTCACGCAAGGTGCCAGACAGTGCCTAATTTAAATATTACAGCTTTGATTAAAGTAAAATAGCGGAAGATAGGTGACTTTAGTACCTCTTCCGGTCACATCGCATAATTGACTTAGTTGCAGTACCACTTTCTTTAGGACGCCACCGGGAGCGTGATTGAGATTTTGTGATTTAAGGCGGAACACAGTTACCTACCTACCTATGCTGGTTACATGTGTACTGGTTACATGCTACTATTCAAAATGAAAAAGCAATTTACAGGTAATTACCTGTCACACTTAAAATACTCGTATATGTTCTTTATTAAATGATAATGTCTCAATGTGTATTATTTTGTTCTCTATTTTTCAGAACTGGCCACCTGTGACAGAATTAAGAGTATGCAGATGCAGATAGAATAGTGATACTTCGTCTTACTCGTGCACGGCTTGTTTGCGCGATGTCCAATAGGATCACCGGGGTGATCTCACTGGACATATTCGTCCAATATAATCACCTGAGTGGATCACCCAGGTGATCCTATTGGACGACGAACTTGTTTGCGTAATTCTGTGTCCGTCTCTATTAGATTCTAGAACTGTTTTTCATCTTGAACTTAATTTGTATGTTGCGAAGAACATAAAAGTAATAGAAACCATTCCGTTGATTTTATCTACTTATTTCTGCTAATAATAGTTAGTCTTAACAACCCCGTGGTATCTATAAAACTCTTAGAAAAATCGCAAGTGATACCTCAAGAGACGATTATGTAATTTAATGCCTTGCTGTATTTTCATTTTGCTGATGATATAGGTTCGCTAATTACCTTCCCCTGTGCGCTATATAAATTACATCCATAAAACGCTGGATAATATACGACACATTATAAGTGAGATTGAATAATTGTTTTTATTTATTTGCAAGGCAAAAGCAATTAAAGGATCCAGGAGGGGTATGTTACAGGTGTTACGTTACCGGGTTACTCCATGCTTACCAACTACTCAAACTTATAAGTTAAATCTTTGGTTGCGCTTGGTTTGTGTACCTAGTTGGTTATTTTTATTATTCACAAAAAGCAATCGAGAGGTTTCCTGCATTATTAACTTCGATAAAAATCCTACGGATTTTCTTTGCTTTCGACTGAAGTTTCGATTATTCTACCACTGCTAGTGACGCCACTGATCTCTCTGAAACCGTCACAAAACCTTAGCTTTAAACCATTATGTTGGAAATTTATCCCAATTACTTTGTACAAAATTTACAACAAAATTGCGTTTGATCTATTTGGTACAATTTGATTAGTGCGCTATCAACTATTCCTTACAAATTAATCATCTTGCAAGTAAACCTGGTATTAAAGAACACCAGCCAGCTACAGTGCAGTGAGTCAATTACGTAGTAAGTCAAAGCGACTTCTCGTATAATTAGACATTCGCATCTTGAACAATTTGTGTTTGCGGAGCGCGTGGCAGGCTCCATGACTCCATCAAGCGAGATTAAGTTATCAAGTTGAAATTTATTATGATCAATAATAATACGTCATGTGGCCCTCCGTAAGGGACATTAATTTGAGAGGTTGCAAACGCGGCCGGTGGTTACCGGGAAAGTTAATAAAAGTAACGTTATCTGGTATCGCAAAATGGTTTTAATAAAATTATAACGACAACGCTTACAGACATGTGTGCAGTCAACTGGCGACGCTAAAGATTTGAGGATGACAGGCATTTTAGTACTTTTACAGTTTCTACGGCCAGCCTTATTCCCCTTGTAATATTTTCATGATATTACGTCGATGACATTTGGGGTAACGTGAATTCTGGTATTTTCCAACTAAAACGCCAACCCAGAATTTAGTGAGAGGGTTGGGAGCGTGGATATTTAAGGAGGTCTACCGAAGATATAAATTAAATAAATAAATAAATACCATGGGAATTACACCAATTGGCCTAGTCCCAAACTAAGGAAAGGTTGTATTATGGGAATTTGTAAATAAGAGTTTTGCTGAGATCTTATGTTTATCTGTGACTTGCCTTAGACTTATCGCCGAGGACTTGGCCGCCTGTAATTTTAATTTAAGTTGGTTTAATTAGGAATGATTAATGGTTAGGAACCTAATACGTATGACTCTCGTCAATCACTCAACTCAGAGATTTACTTAGGTAGGCCTTATTTTTATATACATTTAGACGGAACACGTCTTGTCCTTCGTGCATCTGAGGCGCGACTGACCGCGGGCTAACGGCCCAACCACGATTATGAGCGACCACAGACGCGGTGAGCGATTTTTTTATTCATTGCATGTTTAAGAAGATTACGACATAGCGGTTAACTACTAACGCACGCAATGTATTCAAAAATCGCTCTTCTCGGCCACGCCGTAAGCCTCCGCGTGCGCCACGCGGATGCGTGGGAAGTGCGGCCACCGAAGCATTGTTTCTGCGCAGACGCAAGATTGATAGCGGAAGTGCGATCGAATCGAACTGCTTTTATTCGCAATTTCCGTTCAAATTGTTAATGCTATGCCATTTAAAATTGATGTGATTTTTCTTTTATTTTATGGGTAGGTCGATCGTCCAAGCAAAAAAAATCTTTAAGTACCTACGTAATAGTTGTTATAGATTATGCATGCTGCGCTATGTATATTTACGCACAGATGATGCTTAGATGATGCGCGTTTGAATCGATACATATATCAATGTGTGAAGCCTACGGCGTCGTAATGCGTAATCTAAGTGTGCCTAAGTTCTTAAAAATTGAGGACAAGTTATGTTAAACTGTCTGAAATTATGAAAAGTAAAATGGAGTAATTTGTTGGTAATTTAGGATAATGTAATTGAGTCTAATAAAACGACAGCATTAAAAAAAAGCAAAGCTATTTTCGCCAATAGCGTTCGTAATACAGCCAATTTAATTTAGATTTCCTTAATGTCCTGATGATTGATGATACGGACTAAAAATAGACCAAAATTCGCATTACATTTGAATTCATCAATCACTCAATCTATTAGTTAAGTGAGGAAGAATGCTCGCTAGGTGTCGTGGGTGTGCGCGGACGTCGTTATAAACACATTTCGCGCGCGCGAAAAGAAGGCGGGAGCGAACGAACCCGACTACAAACTTAGAAACACCTACAGAAGCTAATGAATGAGATTGATGAGCCCGGACCCTAATTATTCGGAAGATATAAGTTAAAAGACATCGTCGCCTGCCAAACAAATTGAAGCTGATGTCGTTTCATTAGTATGATTGGCTAAGTTGTGTGATTAGTTTGTCTGCAACGATCAATCAATGTAATTTACACGTACCACATATATATTTACAGCCTTAGCTATGGAAATTGATTTGTAACTAATATCAATAAATACCGTATTTACTTGAGAGTTTCAGCAGGTTGTTTCACAGAGTTTTCCCAAAAAATACCTTATGAAAATGAGGCCTTAGCTCCAGCGACCCCCGTCAACTAGCGTGACCCGAACAACTCGCGTCCTAATTGCGAGACGTTATAAAGCCTAATGGGAGTACGTAGGACCTTTTTATCTTAGTAATTAAAGAGTTATCTGCGAGTAAGAAGCGCCGTCAGGGCTTTATCAGAACATGTCCACGGCACGTTATCTTCATTACCACTCCACACAACTTTAATTCACATATCCATTAATTTTAAAAGCTGCCGCGTACGTTTGTTAAACCAATAATTATCTCCCCGCGGCTTTGAGTAACAAGGTATAATAAATCATTCGCAAATCAAACGATGTCGAACGCCTCTGTGCGATCGGACCGTTGCCGTTGGAATGGCAGATTTAAAAGCCTTCGATTCCTTAAGTCATTACTAGAGCCTATATTTTTTTAATATTACTCTATAATGTTGCCAGCGATATGATGACGCGGGATCTACTGTTATTAAAATTGAATAATGCTTTGATAATTAGTAAACTATGACATTAACCCGCTGCAGCGCTGGAGTGAATGAGTAAGGGTGCGACCAAACCGCCGCGTCGTGTACGCAGTGACGTGTCGTATGCGTCACGTTTTCTCACCGTTTCTTCATACATTTTGTTGCGATTTCGTAACGTCACCGTTTTTTAAGCGGCGGTGTGGTCGCACCCTAAAGCGACTTTGTAGATTGCTAGTAACTGTATACGAAGGCGTGAGCATTGCATTTGGCAATTATTCGTTTAGAAATCATTCGCATTACTCATTAGTTTAATTTTGGATTTGAAAGGCTTTCTTTACTGAAATTTTAACTACCTACTTAATAAAGCCTTAATTAAACGAAATCCGTTCAGTCTCGGTCTCGAGCACTGAGAGATCCGTACAAAATTAAAAATTATAAAAATCCTGTGTTAAAGCTGAAAGGATCTTGATAGACATAGGTACAGACAAACGGACAGTCGCCATCAGATATATCGTAGCGGGCGACGTCCTCAAATAATTCGGAACAACCTTAAATTTCAATAAATTCGTTACACTAGATATGGTTAATAACATCAGAACACGCAATTAGTCATAAATAAAGAAGCAGCGACTTTTCAATAAAATCGTGACGTCACAGATCGTCAAAGGTATCGATGCAGACAGGCTGACCATAAAGATCGGAACATTTTTGGAAAATATACTTTAACTTTGTGACAAACAGTTTAAATTACAGTGTGTTTATAATAAAATTAGTTTTCTCAAACATGCTCGGAAATGTACGCGTTAATGTCGCGAAATGAAGCCAAGAAGTTTCACATTTACGGCCTAGGCCAAGAAGTAATGTGGTGCGGTTGGCGGGTGCGCTCGGCGCGGTGCGGCGGCGCGGGGCGGGTGTGCGGTTAAACATGGCGCCAGCAATAGTTTGTTCAAATGGCATGTTTCAAAAATTAAAAATGCGGCTAATTAAACAATTTTTACTTGATTTCCTCGCATTGCTTGAGAAAAGCACTATACAATCCTCGGCCGGAAACAGGGATTGCAGGACTCGCTTTATCCGGCCTCGTCTACGACTCGGCCGTGTACCCCAATCTCGTCCTGCAATCCCTTACTTCACGGCCTCTGCAGTAATGTACTATTTATAAAATAGAACTACATGCTTTGACTTATAACAGCAGAAGAAGAAAAATTTTATTCGTAAAAAAAGTATAATGGCAATTTAGTGGCCAGTAACAATTTACACTTTATACAACAAAAAAGGTTTTATGTTACTAACACAGTGAATTATGCATGCAGACGCGTACACTATATAGGTGACATATCTTTCATTTTGACATGACGTTTGAGCCTTATTTATATTTTGTTTGGAATTCGAATCTATTATTATATACGTAAGGTTTATTTTCCACATATGTTCCGATATTTATGATCAGCCTGACTGTGTCGATACCTTTGACGATATGTGCTTCCTGATATTTTTAGCTCATTGAACGTCCCGAATTTATTGAAAAGGCGCTGTTCTTATATTTATGACGGATTGCGTGTTCCGATGTTATTAACCATATATGTGTAACGAATTTATTGAAATTTAATGCTGCTCCGAAATATTTGAGGACCTCGCCCGCTACGATATATCTCATGGCGACTGGACAACGATTATATACTGTTAGTTCTTTTCTCTTTTTAAAATACGGAACTCCAAAAAAATTTTAAAATTACAAGCGCAGCTCTTTTGCAATTACGTTAACATTAAGAAAACTCCTAAACTTTGTTTTAAATCAACTAGGTACCTACCTAAGCACATAAAACTAAATATAAGTAAAAATATCGACTAAAGGTTGAAAGGAATAAAATAATATTGTATTAAAACGATGATGACAATAATATGCAAAGATGATAGAGTCTAAATGGTTCTCCCACGCACACGCCTACGATTCAGCTACACAGTAACTACACCCTGCGCAGACGCCGCTCCGCAACTCGGTCCATAATAACAATATTAATTACCACACTGATGGGACTGTCTCGCGAAAGTAATCGTTTTAATTATCAATAATAACATGTAACTGAGACCGGGAGCGGCCAGACGATCCAGGAACTTGTTTTCTCTAATGCTTACCGCGTGTAATATTTTTCTTTAAGTTCTCTTTAAAGTAAAGTTTTACAACAGTAATTTACTTGTTCGAGAACCTTCGAGCACAAACTGTAGACGAATTTATTGCATCTTAAGGACTCCAGCATGTGACGGCCAGGTTGCCGTCATTTTAGGATAATTGAATTTGGTTAACAGCTCGCTTACAGCCTTTTATGGCACGAAAATTAATTCTTGTGCAGAAACTGACTTGTGAAACTGACTCACATTTTCATTACCCTTAATCTCAGCCCATTTCATTGTTAATAAAAAAGGGAAGTAAGAAACTATTACGATGATAATTACGTACCAGTTTAGTATCCATCCCGTAAACTCGTGCCAAGGAAGCTGCCATTTAATGCACATTTCAATGCCGGAGCCATTCCAAGTAACGTAGACGGACACTTTTCAAGGCTTAATTATATTTTTAATTGAGCGGAGAATATTAATAGCATACAACAAATAACAGGGTATATTTACTGGAGATTGTGTTCAAAGTTCTGATAAATACCTGTGTGGATTTTTATAGCTTCCTTAAACGTATCATTCGAAGCGGGTTAATTTCTGGAATCTTTAGTCTTCAATCTGCCACTAATTGGCATCGTCTGTAAATCGACAGAAATAATTTGAAGAAACTTGATTCGCATCTGAAAGCAAAGTGCCACGTGTGATTCTTTACCTTAAGCCTGGCTCAGAAACAGTATAGTTGAAGTTCACAGACAATTAAGTACCTAACCATTTATAATGAGTAGGTAGGCACGCAGGCGTGAGGCAGTAATGAAACTGACAGCAATAGCAGTAAAATGGTTATCACACCTTAACAAGCTTCTATAATAAGCTAATAAATATAGCAAACTGTGTGAACTTTAAAAATATCCTCGGCACATTAATCACAAAGCATGTTTTAAAAATAAATATTCAGGTTTACCGAAACCGGTTGAAATTATGTCATACACAAAACGGTAACGGATGCTGCCCTCATTACTTGCGCTTCTGGTTCAATTATATTTTTCCGAAATTGGATTCATGTTATTACACTCACATAAAGTGACAGAACGGATCTTTGAATCAAAAATAAAGCTGGTGTTTTTAATAAATATTGTATAATTCGTCCGGCACCGCCTGAGCACACGCTGTGCCCACCCTTAATTGCTTGTCAACAAATTCTTAAATGTAGCTCCGAGGAGACACGCGAATCCTCTTTTTACTCGTGGTCTGCTGCACTCGATAAACAAGTCATCAAAAGAACCTTTTCAAAGCAAGTGATTAACATAGGTGCCTGATAAAACACACTTTTGTTGCCATTTTCTGTGATGATGGAACGAGCACGGCTGTCGTTTGCTGTCGAGGGAGGTGTTTACATTGTTTACCGAGTTTTTACGTATTTATAGGTAGCAGAACACATGTTTATTAAAAAAAAGATAATCTCCAACATTGTATGCAGGAATAGTTAATGTGTTACTAGACAAAGTATTCTTTTCGAACCACCTCGCAGCCAATCGTAACGATTTTTGTTGACCTAACTCCTTGATTGTTGATACACACTATACATATAGAATTTTCATAGTATTATTAAACGTAATACTATTTAAAATCACGTTTAGGGAAAAAAAATATACTTAAAGAATAAAGAATCTATTTTAGGTCTGTGCCATAGGGGTTTTTATAGATTTATTTTGGTTCTAGTTACCTAAGCTATTTTTTGTAGGTATATTTATCTGCAGACGAAAAGAAGTATAAGTAAAGACAGTGATAACTTACGAAAATAAAAAAACATCGTATCGTCTGTTGATAAATATTTCAATCACTGGATAACATTGTTTGTGTCATAAGAAATAGCCTCTGAGCGGTTATTAAACGCACACGTTCCCAATCACGTCGAAATGTGTTCGCCAGTATAAAAATTGTATAAATTGTCGTGATTAAAATACAAATATTTATGCAGATCCATGGGCTCGCGCTGGTTGTTTCGCTGGTTCTTAATTAAATAGCGGAGCCAAAAGATAGATGTTTTATTTAGTGCTTGTATACGGACCGCGAAGACTAGGACTGCTTCAATAAATCAACGCAATTTTTAATTGGAGTACTTTTTGTTCTTTTTAAGCACTTTTAATCATCTGGGTAGGTCGCAGTCCGCAGCTATCTTATATTAGGTATATAATAAATATTCAACTACACCAACAACTTAATCTCGTATGCAGATTTCTGCTCCTTAATTATTTTCTATTACATTGTAAAGGGCCAAACTTGTACTAATCTTATTCCTCTTTCATGCGGTTTGCATGCGTCTTTGTAGAGGGATCCTAAGAGTTACAATTACGAATTTCGCTTGTGCGTTATTGCGACAGTCAAACCATTTGCTTCCTGACCTTAGATAGAACATTCTCAATGTAAATGTCACTGTGATTTTTCTTGTCCAGCAATGTATTGTTATTCCACAGTAGGCCGCAATTCAGTTTATGCCTTACGCGTGGATAATTTTGACAAATCGACCGTCGATTCGAGTAACATAAGTGTTAGGTTACGTGATACTTTATATGTAAGTACTTTCGCGATCACAGAAATAGATACAATGGACTGGTTTACTTTTAACACCCAGAGATGTACCTACAATGTATGTGAAAGTGCGGAACCCTGATAGAACCGTGAGGTCTTGCAGTGTTTATTTTTATTCAAGGGTAATCGACAGTGCGGCTGCACTTGGTCGCGGGCGCGCCACGCGCCGTCCACCGGCTCTATACCTAGTACTTCTAGTTATTATGCATACAGTAGAGTACTGCATACGCTATGCACCCTTGATTAGGAACCTGACATACTGCAAATGAGGCTTAAGGGTGCGACCACACCGCTGCTTAAAAAACGGTGACGATACGGAATCGCAACAAAATGTATGAAGAAACGGTGAGAAAACGTGACTTATTTTTGTGTTTTATTTTCTACTAAATGGATTTCAAGTTATTGAAGTAACTATCGTTTTTTAGTTGCGTTCGTTTTTTTCCTTTACGACTTCTAAATACGACAACACGAACTACGTACCTACCAGTGGCGTGGCGTCCATAGAACTCGATTCCCACCGGCTTGCCTATTTTAAGGCAGTTGGGCAATTTATTGAGCAGAATTAGAGGAAAAGGCTAGTTAAATTCCCTTCGGCTTGCCTTCTGATATACTTGACGCCACGCCACTGGCACCTACTTACACTTAAGTTTAAGTTCATAGTAGTAACATAATTGTTTTGCTTTGTTTAAAGAGTAGATAGTAAAATTACACCAATAGTTATTAGTGTGAATTAAATATAGTGCAAAATCAAATTAGAATGCTACCTTACACTTACTAGTATGACGGTTCAAATAATTATGTACCTACTCTAAAATGTCAATTTCAGTTATGGCTAGAGTAGTCAGTTTTATCGTTAAGCTTTATGTTATGATCATGCCTTAAAACCATCAGTCATTTTAACCTTTGACAAACTTAGGGTGCGACCAAACCGCCGCGTATACGCAGTGACGTGTCGTATGCGTCACGTTTTCTCACCGTTTCTTCATACATTTTGTTGCGATTCCGTAACGTCACCGTTTTTTAAGCGGCGGTGTGGTCGCACCTTTAATGAATGCTGTTATGTAGAAGATAGACAAGACGTTGCTTCATAAATAGTGAATATTTAGTTTGTAAAATTAACATGAGTTATGCGAGTTTTATTTTATTTTAACTAACAGTTGAACAGACGGCGCTACACTCAGGCCGAATTACAGAAACAAAACGAATATTCTGGATTAAGTCACAAGTTTTAGCTGTAACCTTAACCCACAAACGTGACGTGAGTGGAACTCTAATGTGCCATTTAAGAGGGTGCATCCGTGCTGAGCTCGCAACGTCGCAATTTTGGTGATTTTTTGCGATTATTTCATAGAAATTGAATGAAAGTATCAAATATCCGTCTGTAGTGCACTTCGTTTTTAGTGTATTAATGTGTCTAATGCAGTAATTCATTGTGATGGACTTTTATTTTCTTATTAAACGAGATATAGTATTTTATCGCTTTAATACGAAAATAACAGTCCATCACCGTTAATCATTGCATTGTACACATTAATACACTAAAAACGAAGTGCACTAACGCACACACGGATATTTGATACTTTCATTCAATTTCTATGAAATAATCGCAAAAAATCACCAAAAATGCGACGTTGCGAGCTCAGCACGGATGCACCCTCTTAACGTGAATATAAATCTGTAAATGTTTTGAATATCAGTTAGGTACTTGCAAATTGCGTTTTCACGCTGTCTCAGTCTCACTTAAGGGTGCGACCACACCGCCACTTAAAAAACGGTGACGTTACGGAATCGCAACAAAATGTATGAAGAAACGGTGAGAAAACGTGACGCATACGACACGTCACTGCGTATACGCGGCGGTTTGGTCGCACCCTAACACCGCTTATTAACTATCATCTTCCAACGCGGGCCACAATTACACTCTAACCGCCTTGCCTAATAAAATTTCAAAAACCATTTTTAGTGTGGAGCCCTTTTTGCCCTTCGGTGTTGGCAATTTCACGGCACTTTTTGCTGTCACTCGATCAGATGAATGCGCAGAAGCCAAGAGGAATCCAGCCCGGGGCGACCTTCGATTACCTATTTTCCGATCGCCATTGCTGGCTCCAATAACCACCAGTCAATAACCAGTGCCAATTAAGTTCGGTAGCGCCTCCGCAACGTACTCGGACAAGTTTTTGTCAGGCACATGCGTTGGCCAGCTTACGCGGCTCTTAATTGGCGGATACTCGTCATTAGGTATTGCGATGCGGCTTTGTGCGGTTAGATTGACTTTTTCATACTACGATCACCTATTTGCTTATTGGGGCACGTAGGAACTCGTAGCGAGATAAGCGCACAAGGACGCGACGTATTGGCTTTATTACTTTTGCTATCAATTAGTACGCTGTCTGGTTTAAATGAAAGCCATATGTTCAGTTAATGAATATTATGTGCGTTTGTGAATCATTTAAGGAGAATTAATACAGTCAAAGTTGTACTGACAGAATCGGAAAAAAAGCATTTCTTACACTCTCTATGGTCTAGATAAGACTTTGTCAATTTTATTGCGACGTACATAATAGCAATAGTTAGTCGTTCTTCGTTGTCTATTTAAATGTCTGTCACGCGGAGGCTTATTACTTATTAGCGATAAAACGTCTGTTAAAAACGCAATGCGACAGTTTTTCTTAAGATTTATTAATTTATTCGATGTGATCACATAATAATAGTCTTGTCAGAAAAGATCATAGATCACTCGTAACGTAATAAATAGGTACAACACAAACATAACAAAATTATCCTACTAATATTATAAATGCGAAAGTTTGTGACGATGTGACGTTGTGACGATGTGATGATGTGATAATGTGAGTGAGTGAGTGTGTATGTATGTTCCTTCTTAACGCTAAAACGACTGGACTGATTTGGATAAAATTTGGAACGAAGATAGCTGGTACCCTAGATTGAAACATAGGCTACTTTTTATCCCGGAATATTGTACAGTTCCCGAGAGATAGCGATAAACATGTCAATTGCTAATTCTACGCAGACGAAGTTGCGGGCAGAAGCTAGGACATCAATAATTAACAAAAAAGAGAAAAAATAATTGAAATTCATAATGAAGAACGTCAGTCAGGCTATTTCACAAAATTAATGTCATATTTTCGTATAATTGTTATGCGGCTAAATCTCAGTCCGGCTCTTTATCTGTTATATGTATAATGTTGATATTTTTACTTCACCACTCGCAATCTCTTACTTTATGTCAATATAAATTTACTCACGTTTCTTACTCGTCTGATCTATGTCAAAACAAAAGCAATTACTTAATTGTATCATGTCACAGCAAAGCTATTAACTACCTTGTTTATTTACTAGTGTGTCAAGTATGGTATAAAAGACGATTGCAGTAGTGAAATTACAGTAATTAACGTTTTCACATCAATGCGCACATTGATATGCCGATATTTTTTTCCAAAGATATAGCACCGCTACACAATAGTTACACGAACGCTGCATTGCTCGCACTGGCTTATTTACAACACTTGAGACGAAACTATGTTAGCGATGCGAATTTAAGTGCTCAAAACACTATAATGTTACAAATGGCAAACACAAAATAATACAATTTATAAATTAAGCAAAAAAATCGATAAATGCATTCTGGATGGTCGTCACGTGCTAGCCTGCAGCGCTGAGCATCACTGCACCGTCGCCCCTAATTAAGGCTCATAGCCTGCGAGCGGCATGCCCCATAACTTAACGGCACACATTAAAACCTACGACTTGTGTTTTCTATCCAGCCGCGACCAGCATCACAGGCACTGCAAACGTAAACGCACGCGTTTGCCCAGAACAAGCATTAGCCTGTAATGGATGTGATCAAAAACCTGCTGCGGTCACATACTCGCATTATGTCCATAGCTCCCCGAACTGGTCCCAATATCGCTTATTATGTATCGCCTTTGTGTTAATCATATCTTTCGCTCAGTAAGGCGACCGTGGCGGCTACCGGTCGTTGGTCTATTAATAAAAGCGGCTTCGTCCGAAGGGAATGCTCACAACCTGCTATTGTAGTCTAGTGGTTAAGGAATTTGTCTTTTTAATCGCGCTGCCTCTCCACTGTGCACAGAGCCTATTATTAGGGTTAATTGGAATTATTAAAGTTTTTTTTCACGGCAGCTAAGAGTTTTAGCAGATCGCGGTGATGCATGCGAGATAGCTTTCCGAGTGGAGCTTTCAGACTAATTTATAGTTAGATGAACTACATTGTACTTAGCTTGTAGGTTGTAATTTTAATGGAGTGTAATGGGATTTTTAAAAAGCTTTGTAGATTATCTGAGCCTCAACTGTCACTTTTTTTGCTGAAATAATTACCGTCATGCACAAGACACGTTATCATGTTGAGATTGGCCGCACGTTTGTGATATTTCACTACAACACGAGTTATAAACAAGCGAGCTATTATTGAACGCCGTTTTACCGACGAAACTTGCAAAAGTACGCCATTTACATAATTATCGTTAATTAATTCATGAAGACTGTGATGAGCCAAAGGCAGTGTATGCAAACGCTTATGCTCTGGGGTTCAACTGGATTCGTCCAGAAGTAGGCCAATATAAAATGTGTTAATACATTCCATCAGTCTCAAAATTATTCTGAAAAATTTCAATGGTGATTAAGTTACTTTATTGAACACTACTTTTAAGGTTAATCGTAATTTTTGATTGAAAATTAAGTCACCTCTTAAACGCCGTACATTTTTAGGGTTCCGTACCTCAAAAGGAAAAAACGGAACCCTTAAAGGATCACTTTGTTGTCCGTCCGTCCGTCTGTCAAGACCCTTTTTCTCACGAACGCGTGGAGGTATCAAGCTGAAATTTATATCAAATACTCAGGTCTAACTGTCCCTTGAAGCTGTGAAAAAATCAAACTTCTAAGCCAACGCAATCAAAAGATATGAACGCAGAATCATGAAATTTGGTATGAAGGTAGGTCTTACAGCATAGATTAAGGAATAATTGCGAAAACCGTAAATATGTATGTATGTCTGTATAATATAAAGTGACCACACACTGCGTACATTTTGCTTTGGAGCAGGGCTCTGTTTACACTGGTTTATAGATATTTAATAAATATTATTTATAGATAATGCTACGGAACCCTCGGTGCGCGAGTCTGACTCGCACTTGGCCGGTTTTTTTTTGACAACCATAAGAAATCGTAAAAAACATTTACAAGGGTACCTATTCAGTTAAACTAACCCAACCGCCAGTAAAAATGTTCCTGGCTAATATTAAAATCCCTATAGTGTATACAAATGACAATGTTCATAGAAATAAGGTAGTAGGTACAGGTGAGGACATAAATACCTATCGATACAGTCATCATGTCAAATATATGTGGCACCGACCTTATTGGTTGTGGCATAAAGTTTTATAGATGTTTTCGATGTTTTGGCAACGTACCTACTACCTACCTACATTATGTTTATGCCCTTGTTGGTACACACGTGCCACAGTAAAAATAATAACCAAATGCCTTCCCTAAAGTATTAATAAAATTAGAGTTGATTAGGCTAGCTATTAGGCTACTTAATTCAGTGACTGTATTTTACATCGACATGTTGAACAGTCGTTTCTGGTATCTCGGATAAGAAAAATGCACAGAGAACATTACATAAAATAATATAGGTAATTATTTTTCACGTTCACAAAAACACAAAAAATTAATAAACAAAAGTTATTTTTATTTGAATAACTTTAGATCGGTTGAATATCGACGCACCCGTAGAAGACGACCGCTCTCTACAAATCTACTAGGTATGTATTAAATTGGCCATAAATATACCACTAGCACACTACAGATATGACAATGTTACTAATTACAATCGAGTCAAGGCCTCGGTCATTCGAATAATCGACTCGCCGTTCGATTCGACATATTATTATCGATTTCTGTCAATGAGTGGATAATTGCAACTTGCTTTCGAACGGTCATTGAACCTACTCAAAGAATGTGGGAAATAAGAGTTAAGCACGCGCAAATTAAAATTATATTTCATGGTTTAATTAGCGATACATACTTATTTATTTTATTTGTTAACAAGTTCATTAATATACCCTCTGTAAGTGGGCTTTGTTTTAATTACTTCATCTTTTTAACTTTTATTAAAATATGTAATTGGAATAATGACAGCACCTATTTACCGCGTTATAATTTAAACGAATTAATGATTAAACAATATTAGACCAAACAGGGAAGAAATACGGCTGGCGCCTTCGGCTCACTGATAGGCATTGTGGTAATTACCTGTTAAGTGAGACAAAAACTAAATTAAATAAGAAGCACTACGTTATGATTTTATGTTTATGTGCTTCGGTAAAAACCAGCATCTGAAAAAACTTGTAGTCCCTAACGCCCGTCGAACTAACCGATGCCACAAAAACTCCTATCAAAATAACAATTTCTAAAATAGCTGCTCGTACAAAATGAAAATGAAAATGAAAGAGTAAAACTGTCCAATATAGAGATACAAATTCATTAATAAATAAATCATTAGATAGGAAATATTAAAACGTACGAAGCTGCGGGCGCTGCGCGGGCGCGACCTGTTATCTATTAAATCTCAGTCAAATACGCTCTTTGTCATTAACGCAACATAAATATTTATTATCGACGGACCATCGGACACCAAATTCAGAAGCGGAAATATTACGGGTACTACATAATAGCAGACCACATTTTTCAATTATATTATCCATAAACAATTGGTAGCTAATTTTGTGCTAAAGACGTAGATGGTGACTAAAGAAGTAAGTCTAAATTAAGTACGTTAGGCACTACTGTAACAAGACTGTACATAAGAACCTACTGGACTTAATCTATGTTGAGTGGGTATTTTGCTTTTACCCAAAAAGGAGAAAACATTTCCACACAATGCGACAAACCAAATTGATCCTCATTTTAACATATGGCATACTTGGTTGTTCGGATCATCTCTTTCTCAGGGGGCTGGTTAGAAAGAGACGCACAGAGCGTCAAATAAGTCTCAACTCAATGCTCTTACAAGTTCAATGGTCTTTTTTCAAGCTTCTTGTAGCCTTATGAAGCGAGTGTGCAAGCTCCTTTATAACAAATGAAGCACTAAATCCGACACCTCATTACAGGTTGGAATATGTTAGACGCCCGCGGGGACGGCCCTAAAACAAACAACTCTATTAATTCCCACCGAACCTTTTAAGGATCCTCGGTAATATCGTACGAACCGTATCAATCATCGAAAGTAATAATCGATTTAGACGAATATTCAAATGGAGAGTTAACACGAAAATAACTTAAGTAAATTTATAGTAGATACGTGGTAAAAACAAAAGTTACTTTAATATTAACAAAGCCGATGGTGAGATGCAAAATAATTTAAAAATGTCTACCGCACAATACACAAAATCTAATGAGATTTATAATCTTGTGTTCTAAGTCGCTGCATTCTTTATAGAGTGATTGTAATCGTCTTCCACTCCGCAGTGCTGAACTTCGAAATTCGTAGGACAATAAGAAGCGCTACTGGGGCTCTTCGCCACCTTTTACAAGACCCATGAGAAGACATGGGTCTGTCCTATTCGAAATCCGGGCCCGATATTATCCATTTTATGTTTTGTTAAGAAAATTTGCAGCAACACTACGGTCGGTTTCAATAAGGAAGGGTTGTGTGACAGATCCATAGAATGTAACTGTTAGCGTTCACGAAAGTTTTGACAGCAAAATAAATACTTAATTGAATTACTTAGAAATAAATCAATACTTGGTACTGTAAATTAATTACGTTCTAAAAAGAATCACGGCGATGTTTTTTGCGTTTACATAATTTTCACGTACAAATTTTCAATATATGTCACTATTGACGAGACGTTGCTAGGTTACGTTCTATGGTCATTAAAACTAGAGAGGTGACTATGTATAATTGGGTAATCGGTTAAAATCGCGTATAATCGAAAATCCAAAGACAGCCTACAAAAATTATGAAGTGAGTATTTTACATACCACACAATACCAATCGATTTTATTGGTAATAAACAGATTCCTCAGTACTTCAATTACATAATGAAGTTAAATAATATTTTATTCAACCTATTTTGTTGAAAAAACACAACTTGGCAAAAAGCGTAAAATAGGAATTATAATTATTACATCTTAGGATATTGACTTGAATATTATTTTATCGAAATAGCATTTATTTATGAATTAAATATGCAGTCGTTATTTTTATGGAATCGATTGTTACTAGTACTAAGATATAATCGATAATCGCTTCATGTGAAAGGTGTCACAAGGAAGCCTCACCTCTAGATTTGTCAATGTTAATGTCACATACAACCCTTCCTTATTGAAACCGAGTGTAGGTTTTCTTTTAAATCTGCCACGGTTATCGTACAGCTTTAAACTGTTAAATTGTGAAATTATTCAACAAACAGTAATTACTACTTTATTTTATAGAGCAATTTTTAAAAATACTATCGTAACTTAAACGTTTCTTAACTTTGTGCTGTTTTATTTGCTTCAACTGCGACCAAAGTGGCAATAAAAATCGATGATATATTTTATGTGGTACTTAGCACAAAATCCCATATTGTTGTAACCGCGGTGTCGGTGTCCCGTACACAAGGTGATAAAGCCCTAAATAATTCGCAAAATGCCGTAAACGGTCCATTAAGAAGTTTAGTGTCGGATCAGGTGGAAATAAGCTCAATGAATCGACTTTCTATTGCATCTCGATTTTACCACGGGGATTTGTAACCTGGCTTGTTATACCAATACTTTATTGCTAATTTGATAGCTTAACTTGTTGCTTTTAATATAGTCTCACACTGTGTTTATCCTTATTCGGAAAGTACACTGGCGATTCAATACATGCAAATTAAAATCCTGTTGTGCTACACACAATTGCAACTAATATACGTCTATAGAACATAGGCTCCAGTTTTTTAAAACAATACGAACAATCTCAAAGTAATCGGACAAGATGCATTAACTTTCGTGTATCGCCTTTTGTCTAGTTTTTCATTTAGTAACCGTGATTAGTGTAGAGTTAACTTATGAATTCACATTTTAAGAAAAAAACTAATTTACGCTGCTGCGTTAAGGAGGTGTTAATATAAATATGAGAACCGCAGAAATACGAAAGAGTTAAAGTGCCATTATCATAACTTCTAACCATTTATCTGATACAAAAACTGTTCAGTGTTTCCACACGCATGAATGTTTTTTAACAATGGAATATTTACTAAACAAAGCAGCCGCCGAATGATAAACGCATCGTAAGAGCCCTAAAGGTATCTCTTTCAATCGATATGTGTTCGGAACAAATCACTGTTTTATCGCTACTACCATCGTAAAAAATATTGATATCAATATAAAAAAGTGCTCTAAAAACAATAGGATGGATAGATTAAAAGGATTCTCGCGTTAGATAATAAGCCGTTGGGAAAAAAGATATGTATTAATAATAGCTTTATAGAGGCGAGGACGGCAGGCCGTAGGTCATTTTGTTGATATGTCTTTCGATGCTCCATAAAAACTTTTAGTACATATTTAAAATATCTGTGAAATCTTTTCCGTAGTTCAACGAGAATAAGAACTAAAAAAACATTAAAATTTTAAAATATTGGCATTTTGGATCCTAGTATCTTTATCTAAAAGTGAATATTGTTTAATAATTACCTATGTATTTTTTTGAAAAACACTTTTGATATCCATAGCAAATTCATTCTATGAATTTCATTCTTTCTCATCTACCTTAGCTTTAAAATTTCTTGTCATTTGTCCTGAATGAGAAGTGGATTAAAAAAAAATTGTTTAGTACTACCTCAATATTTATTTTCATACAAGCAGAAGTCATAAAGTCTAAATACCGAGCAAAACAATATCATATTTGTATATGACAAAATTAATTAAATTCTAATAAGACAATAATCGAATAGGAAACGGCTAAAGTTAAAAATAAAGGCAATTTTGTTACATGGGTATTCATAACAGCCGAGCGTATAAATTGGCACGATTTATGCGCGACCTACCATAATTTGTCGAATGTTAATGCACCGAATAACGAAATGGTCGTAAATTTAAGTCTCAACGAGCCTGTTTGTAATCTAATAACTAATTAAGTAGATCCGATTAAGACGTCAAAGCGTGCGCGAGCGACGGTCGGCAAATAAGATTGAGTTTCAATCGTGTAATGGATACCAACTCACTGGAACGAAGTGCCTATGCTTCAATGATTCTTAAAAAAGTTTTTGAGAAAAGGAAACATTGAAGGCTTATACAGATTTAAAACCTTTTTCTTGATTGAGTTTGTCATTTAATCTTGTTACTACTACTTTGTTACTGTTTTGTTGTTGCTTGGTGTCTTGTGTAGGTATATTTTGATATACCTAGTTTATAGCCTTATTAGCTTACGCCTACGGCATCACCATCGTGTAAGAATGTCCTATCTAGTCCTTCATTTCCTACGCGTAAAGGATAAGCAAAATTACACTTTTCTAAGTCAATCAGACAATCAGGACTTTATTTTTGTATATTTAGCATTCAGCCGCAGCTATCTTTCTCGGAGCTCATTTCACTTCTATGTTTTGAAAAATGTTGTGTCCATATCTGAAACCTAGTGACCGGCTATGTTTTGTTGCAATGCAAATAGTGTTTAGTGTAACAAGATCTTCACGATAAACTTTTGCGTTGGGTTCTCAATAAACTATGGCCAAATTACCAGTATTCGAACGGAAAGAACCTATTTCGTAGTATTTGACACTTTTAACACCGCTTACAGCGCTAACAGCGCTTGTATCCCTTGATGCTTCTATCTCGCATATATGCAGATGAACATTAAAGTATTTTTGCAGACGTTACTTTATTCTGTAATAGAGGAAATACCACTCATACCAGACAGACCATTTCGAGTCCGATCGAAACAAAAAGAAAAGGCATCGAGTCTTGGAATTGAAACAATTATAATCGACAATATGTATGCAGCTAATGTCATCATCATCGATTAGCTGTGAAATGGGACTCATTATATCTCGTTAAATATTTAAAATAGCAAGAATCCTGTCAACACCAATGTCTTTATTAATTGTATGCTTTTTTTCGTTGAATTTGTCAATATTTCAATACAAAATTAGGTATACCTCTCATTATATTTTTTTAAAATAATAATTATATAAAAATTCGTGTTTTATTTTTCAATAGAAAAAAAAGTCATAATAGGCGTAAGTTGGCTATATTTCAAGTCATCAGCATCCCAAATCGTACCAATAACTTAAAAAGATCCGATCAAAAACATAGCTTCGGCAAATACACTACTAAAGAACCTTATCGCAAAACCAGGGGCTTATCAGAGTTTCCCTTGTTTTGCGGCGGCAATAAATTGTTTAAATATGCCATAATTCTTTGCTCCTTAAGATGGAATCCTGATAAGTGTTTATTAGAATACGGGTGGTAGAAACTCGTGCGATATCCACGCAAAAACAGGTGAATGTTAAAAAAGGCCGACGTTTTTTCTCGCAAAGCGAACCTTGTTAAGTTCAGTTATCGCAGTTTGTTTAGCAAATAATGAGCGGTTGTCGGGTTGTTAACAGGTTTGTAAACATGATATTTGTTTTTGGTTTCATGTGACAAAATCAGTGTTGTTAAATAAGGGTGGACGATAACGCAGAGGCCACGAATGATAATTATACGAATTGTTTTAAATGACTTTGATGAAACCACGGGCTGTTGGATAGTGGTAGATAGGTATCAATCCTAATATAAAGAGAGATAATTATAATAATACAAAGAACGACATCAGCAGATTTTTTCTGATATGCTATAAAATGCAAAGCTATAAACTAAGGTATCAACAGTTTTATCACCTTGGTTTTTTTAATAATGTTACTATAGGTACTCAGTATATAGCCGTGGTAGCCTAGTGGTTAGAATTTAGCCTATCAAACAATGACGACGGTAGGCTACTTATATTTTTTTTGTGAAATTATATTTGAAGTATACCATGAGCTCTCATAGTGAGGAAACCTGCACAAGTAATTCTAACTAAAACTAAACGAACTAAAGCCCAAACCCGTTCATTCTGAGAGGAGGTCTGTGCCCAGCAGTGGGAATAGGCAAAGGCAATATATAGGATGATGATGATTAACAAGAAAAAATAATACTTCAAAATCATAAACAACGCGTCGAGTTTATTACGCCCTCTCTGAGCATGATCACTGTATTAAGGGCATAGTGCGTATTTGCATAAAGGATTGCGGGGTATTGCCGCCTGTGTGGCCGGCTTCTGTACCCAAGTATGCGTTGTTTCAGGAACACTCGTTACGAACATAAGTACCCAGGCCCCGAGCTAAAAGATTTCAATTGCAACTTTAATACCGGACTCCATCACTGTAATTGCCAAGTCCGTATTAAAACTGTGACATGCTCGTGATAGCTTATAGGCTTAAGTTTATGATTTAAAAATTGTTTCTTTACGCTGCATGCGCGGAGGATTAAATTCATTTGGGCCAGATTTGTTATTACTAGATTTTGCATGCAGCTCGTGGATTTTAAAATTTAATTGAATTAACAACCGTCGTAGATGTAGGTACGTAGCTAAAGTCAATTTAATTAGCCTGATTAAAATATTCTTAAATATATACTGTTGCCCGCGACTTCGTCTGCAAAGATTTCGTTTATCGCTATCCCGCAGGATTTTTTCTCGATAAAACGTAGCCTATGTGCTATTTCAAACTTTTCTCTATCTATGTGCCGAATTTCATCCAGATTCGTTGGGCCGTTCTGGCGTAACAAACAAACATCCATCCATCCATTCATCCATGCTTTCGCATTTATATTAGCTACATTAGATTAGTTAGATTAGATTAGTTAGATTGAGAGATTGCAAATCGTTCCAAACAGGAGTAGGTAGACGAGATGGAGACTCACTAAGAGGTATATTTATTTTATTTATGCATCTAGCCGGGTACTGACCTATCTAAATATCAAACTGTGTTGATCCTCTCCCCACTTTTTGCACCGATCATTGCATCCAATAACGCAAAGGTACCTAATGGAGACAAATATCTCGATAAAGACATCAATGATTTAGACAGCAACTGCAGAATCAACGGTCCAAGTTATTTATGGGACTAATTTGTCCAGTCCTTGCCCGGCCTCATTACGGACGCCGACAAAGCCTGAACGCATTTGTCACCCGAACAGTTGCAAATAGCTAAATTACAAATTAATTTAAGTTATTCGAGACGATTACTCTTTTTCCTAAAGAGGCTTCGTAATTAGCGTAGGTATTGATTTTCTTTTTGATGTCGTGCGGTTTTATGGCACGAGTAAACGTGGTTTCGTTAGATCAATTCCAATTGAGAAGCGATGTGAATGTATTATTAAGGTATGATTTAATAGCCCGTCCCGGCTTCACACGGGTGCAATTCAAATAAGACAGCTCTCAGTCAGTTTGATTTCTTTCGACATCATGAAAAGAAAGGTATTGTCCTATATCAACAAATTAACACAAAACAATGATAAACAATACACATTGGTACATTATGTATTTACTTTGTTACGCAGTTTAAACGATCTAAGCGTACTTACTCGTACAGAAAGCGGGAAAGACTTAGATTATTTTATATTAAATATGTAGAGGTATAGATGTGTAGAGAGAGAGATTATATTTCGCTTTTTTGAGTCTAAAAAAATACTATTACCTTTATTTTAGTTTTATTTTTTTATAGCAAAGGTGGTATTATTTCTTTCTGGGAAACTTGGGTTTTTTCATAGAACTCGAGCACCTTGTGCTGCACCCGGGATTGGAACAGTAAACTTTAATAATCAATTAACTACAAAAATGAGCACGTAACGAGTAACAAGTTACCGTCGTCGCGAACATTGTATTGGTGACAATGACAGTCAATCACTGGTCACAAAAAGGCGCCGGTTTCGCGAAGGCTGCCAAGTGCCAAGTTTCTTCGAAGTGGTGTGAGGAATTCACTTATCAAGAGGAGTTGAGACGCCCATTAGTTGTGTACAAAGGTAAGGATCGATTGGGTCTTACCCATTATCCATAATATTATAGGTAATGGGTAATAAGGGTAACAAGGATTACAAGAATTCTAAGAACCGTATTTATATATGACTATAGCTTGTATATTAACTAGCTTATAGTTTTTTTTGTTTAGGATGTTACATGTAGTGTAATGTTTTGAAATGGAGCGGCATAAGAATATAACACACTCACACGCTCTAATACTGCTCTTGATTTACGGCGGTGAGAAACCATCGCAGTGCTTCAAGAAAAGTCCAACTCGTCCCGCCATCGCTGCCTGGCCTGCCGCCGTTTTGAATTAGTGGCACTCCACTAGTATCGTGTGTACCTACAATAGATATGGAGTAAGCATCCGAATGATCAGGATTTGTTGGACGCACGTGACTTGTTGTAATTATTTCGGCTCCGTAGTACGTACATCTTGGAATATCAAGTTTAGTTTTTTATACCAGGTATCAAAACCGACCTACATTGTATATACGAGTACAGAGTAACTCACTATTCGTGGGCCGAGTGATCCTATGTTTAACATTCAATGTGCATGCGCGGCGACACCATTCAGCGAGTGCGCGCTTCCGCGCTCATTACATGTGCTTGGATGAATACTCCACTTGTAACCAGGCTTTAGCAGAAGCTGACAAGCATATCTAGACTCTGGAGGAGGAGGTCAGACAGTCTGTCTGAAACGACATGGTTTCAGGAGAGAACGAGAGAGGTAGCTGGAACCCTCCACTAATGTCGTAATGAGTTTCCACTCTGTCAAAAAAAGTTCACTTTTCAGGGACATTGTGTAAAAAAAAAACATAATTTTCCTGTCAAAAAGGTACTAATTACTAAAACAAAGCATTTATAACAAGCATCATGCGAAATATTTCGTTAAGATATTAATTAACCTGTATGTGGCTGTGTATCTATCTCATTCAATTTGGACTCCGAAATACCAATTTCGAAATAATTAAATTATTTAGATGTCATTCATGAATACCTACACGTTTTACGAAAAAACCTTGAAATCAAAGCTGCAATGAGAGCATTACTTTTTGCGCGATGATTCCAGCGACCCCACTCTGATATTGGCATTATTAAACGTGCTGCAAATTGCCACCTGTAATTTTACTTTATGACACGCAAAGCAGTTTTAAATTTAAATCACTTGCCGACAAAATGAGTGCTCAAGATTGAGTATTTAAGAGTTCTATACAAAAGAATTTATTCGGTTTTATAAGATCATCACTTAATCACTTACATCGGTGATAATTCCTCGATACCCAGAACATTGAGAATGGTCGCTTGTACCACATTTCTCATCGAAATTGTTGAAAAAAATCTGTCGTTCCTCATATACTTGCAACTTATAAAAATAATTGGCCCTTTGATTAACATATCTGCTTGTTTTAAAAGCGCCACTGCCGCAGGCGGCGCGTGCTCGAGCGACTCAATGGGTCGAATGGGACTCAGTGGGTAATTTCCGAATCCAGACATCACAGCAAATTGTCCAAATTTGTCACCAAAATCGTTCAGCTGTAACAAATACTGGTCCATGGTTAAACTTGACATTGGTTCAAAGTTTCCGAGTGCAATCTCCGAGGAACACAGTAAGTATACCGCCCATTTAATGAGAATTCCCAAAGTCTCCAGTAAATAAGGCTATTTACGAGCGCTACGCTGTGAAGGCGGTATGCCATTGTGGCAGGCTTCGACGAGGGCACTTTATTGGCTAATTTTATTCAATTAAATTGTTCTCAGGCTCATTTTAACGCCTTGGGAGTTATTCCAGCGACGGCGACGCGATTTACTCGCGCGCTTTTAATAGATAACATAATACGGCCGCGTCCAAGTAACTGTAGCGCCGATTTACAACGCTCCACTTAATTTAGCAGGCTCCGTTTATTCATTGAAAGGTTAAAGCCAATCGGCATTTTATAAGACACAGCATGCATTGTATTTTACATATTTAAGAAAGTATTGTTTAACATGTAAATGACATGTGATCCCAATTTTTTGTACAGACAGTGTCTTACAATCTTCTGGTGTAAAAAAACAGTAAGCTCATGAATATATTTCTGATCATAATGTCAACAACTGTCAAATCTATGCATCCCAAAGGGGTTGGTTATGGTTATTAATATTTCAATTCTTAAGCATTACGAGACGGGCGGTGGCTTCCAAGCAGGGAGCAGTCCGCGCGCCACATGCTGGGAAGCCTTTAGACATTTCATCACAATATTGTCCAATGGGTAGACTAACATTCTAAACAAAAAACTCGATTTCACTTAACGCATCTCGTGTCATGCTGACAACGCATATTACAAGTCGTTTATAATAAAAGTAATGCGCGTACGTGATAGCATCGCGCGGTTATCATATTATGAATAACGTAGAACAATCGGTCGGGTTGAAAGGGTTGCTTCTATGAATAAAAGGCAATTAATCGACATGATATTTTTCTTTAAACAGCATGCGATAAGAATATAATGGATTGTGACTAACAAGATGTCAGGTATCGGACAATGACTGTATGTACGAGTTTAATAAATACATAATTAAATTTACATAGGCGCCACGTAATATTTATGAATGCATTTAGGTAACCTAGATGGATGGTAACCTAAATGGAACATAAGTATGATAATTAAACACGTTTAATTATTAAACAAAAAAATATACACCCACACGCCAAAATCTCAATGGTACAAAAACCATCAATTTCCGCAAATAACCACAAGGACATCTACAATCCGCACTAAAAATGTTATAAAAAAACATATAGTTAAAATTATATATTTAATAGCCTCGTGAGAACTGTCGCCCACCACCCACTGAGGGAGGTTCGTTAAGTATTTTAATTGCGCCGCTAAAACGAGCCCAAACTTTTATTTCTCGTAAATCAAAGTGTGTCCACGGTAGTCGAGCTACCTTTACTTTTTGTATTTACGTGTGACAAGAGGCAGTGTCCAAATCTTTATTAACTTTAAGATGATATCTAATAATTTGATTCAGTGGCCGTGTTCTTTGGAATACGATGTGTAAGCTTTACACTAAAATTGAAGATAGTAGGTAGTGAATTTCGACCTACACCTAATGGTTGGACTAACATGAAATTATACCTGTACAAAATGTACAGTAGATCATCTAAAGAAAATAGTATGAAAGTAGTCGGTATTAACATTTTTTTACACATCTTTACATCGGCCAATTAAATTTAATGCTTCAACGGATCGTTTGAGTAATCAAACGTGACATAACTACATTTTATATTAAAAAACAAGATCTATTACCGCAAAAAGGTTGTAAAAGGGTACCATAGTAATAGTAACGTCACAAGTCGATCGTGAAAACGGTTCGTACAGTTCCCGATTAGGATCGCTGCCCACGCCCCGTCAGGCCAACGTGTCCGCTTCTTAGGTTTAACTTGATATATTCACCACAAAATGCTACTGATGAACTGATAAAACTTTGAAACTTAACCTTGAGAGGTTTTATTGACGGAATTCCTCAAATTCTACGCTCCGTTACCTGTGACTTTTGGACTGTGTGACCGCTGCAACACAATTTTTTTTATAAAACAGCCAAATGAGCCAATGGGTCACCTGTGAAAAAATTACACTGCTTTCTGTAATATTTACCGGCAACAATGCCGCCAATTACGTTGCCTAAAGGCCCCTACACGCTAACGAAACGATTTGTAAGGCGATTTCTTAGCGATTTCGTAGTTTCGTAGAGTGCACGCTGCGATCTCGTAGGTATGTAATAGTATGGTCCGATGATAATATGGTACTTAGTGCTAATTATTTAAATTTACCGTTTTTTAATGGTTAACTAAGAATTGAGTTCTAAAATTTGGGAGCTTTGAAAGGAATTTTCACTTTCGTCATACTTTTAACTAAAGCACTAACACACACCAAAATTAGGACATAAATATAACTCTCCAATATATGCGAAAACATAATAATTCTCCAATGTCTGTGTCTCTTATTTAGTTTATGACATTCGAAAATAGTGTAATTTTGGGCCATCAAAGTCGGAAGCCTCATTTCATCTGAGGTAGAGTCATTCGAAATCCATCATTCATTCGCAACTAGACAATAAAAACTGGTATTTCCGAGTCAATAAACGTCTCTGTTTGTTTTTCTAGCAGGAAACCTATTTACGTGATTGTAAAAACTAAAAAGTTTCGTAAAAAAGGGAGTAGAAGCGTGGGTGGCGGGCTGACGACAGTTTAAGTAGCGTAACCTGATACAAGTCCATGAGTTTGTTTTTCTTTAACGCTCCAAATTGTCGGTAGCCAATGAGTTGATGATATTATTTTGCTAAGGACTCCGTTTATGAGATTTCGTGTCGGCGGCCTTTGTTTACGGAAGCGGCATCTAAGAACCACTTAACTGTAATGCTCGTTTTTGTTGATGATCACAACTTTAGGTAACAAAAGGGAGTTTCAATTTTATGCAATCACTTAAACGTCGTAACTTTTTAAATTGGACCTCACTTAAGTCAAAATTGTACTCAGTTACGTACTACCGGTTTACGAATGCAATTAAATATTGAATTCATAAAATAATCAGTATAAAATTTGAGGCTGAGCTAAATATGATTAATTTTATTTTCCATTTATCAAAAGAATATTTAGACTGTATAACTCCAAACTAATATTCGGTTAATGCACTACGCTAATGATTCTTTCCAAAGATCGATGAAGTTGATTGATACTCCAGAGTTTGTATGTGTGTGTAGGAGCATGGGGAAGAGGTCACGTGGCAAATCCCTCGGTGCAACCCCTGTTGGAATAACAGCTATCTCTTTCAGGTATGATCGAAAAAGTAAAGTTGGAAAGAGATGGCTACATTTAATAGTGTGGGTAAAACGGCGCGGGCTCAAACATCTGCCAGGCTCTGATATTTTTTTCGTCGGTTGCCTCAAAAGTCAAAGAATAATACCAATCCAGCCACGAATCAAGTTACAATTATTTTTATTCCCGTAATTTTAAATGGATAAAAAAGCTCCAATTTCCAAGATAAAAGTAGGAAATCACCGCAAATAGATTTTACAGATTTTTGCAGCACATTAATTAACTTTTACTTTTTCTTGAACTTTCTTTACAAAATTTCAGACGTTTTTACGTTTTAATAATATGATCATGTACTCCAGGTACACAGTCATTTATTTCTTACACGTGAACCTAAAAAAAAACGCACAAAATTTAAACCAGAATTGAATGTTGAATTTCTCAAACACACAATGAACGCTCAAGTTCACATGTAGCTTGCTATTCAGCTGCAACTTCAATGCCTTGAATACCTATGAGACTAAATAATTGAACGGAACGACTACCACCAAAACGACTTGATCTTGCTTTACAAACCATCTCATGCAGCCAGACTTAGTTCTCATAGCTTTTGGAACCATTGGACAAGAGCGATAGTCAAATGCTCAGTTGTTGATAAAATACATTAGGGTAATGGAGTGTTCAAGTTAGCAAAGAGTTTATTGAAAACGAATGCAGCTCTGAGTCCCAAAAGAAGGGGCAGGTTCGCGTCTGGAGTGAAACAATGAGTATGAAAAGCTCATTGTAAGAGGACCACAAAGTGAAGGCGCAGACTGGATCAGTTCTTATTATTAAAAGCCAGAAATTGTGGTTGAAAGGAAACGGTTACTTTGGCCATTGACGTCTCGTTTTACTTGTATTATTTTATAAATAAATCAGTTCATGAATGAGATGATAATATATAGAACAGTAGGTCTGGTACTTGCAATAATAATTACCCTTCAGTGTTGAAATCTGTAATCTGTCTAACGTCACTTGTTGCTTATTTTGTTCTTACATATACTTACCGTAGTTTCAGGATATTTGTCCTCATCTATTCTAATATCTTCCCACAGCCTGTTTTGTGGTAGTAGATCTTATTTTGGTAAGAAAAATGGATCATTTTATCTTCGAATCAATCGTTTTCTCTGGGTCAAGTGGTCAAAGAGCAGCCAAACTACCATTATAATATACTAGGTATTTTTAATTTTCTTCACCCACATATTATAGTAAATATTAAGCCAATTGAGCACGTAATAACAACAATCTAATATTCTTTAAAAACATGCGCATATCATACATTCATTTACACAAATACATCCGTCAAATCTCGGAGCATGAAAGCTCTGCGCAGGATATTATACCCTTAGAATCCCCCTTTGCAATCGAATGAATGCCTAGCTCGTCTAGATGCAGTCTCACTGCCCGCCCGAGTCTTTATGCTTTGACCTTAACTTACTTCAAGTTGAAGGTTCCCTTTTGTTTAGAATCTAATAAGGAATAATGCCGTCTGGGGAAACCCTCAATAGCCTAGCTATTTCAAGGCGACCTGTATTGAGATAGGTTAGCATTTGAAGGTAACTCGGCCGAGTCTATTCATAAACACAGCTGTGAGATGTATAATGCGCGCAGGTTAGTCTGTCTCATTGGTTTGTTTAGTCTAGACGGGATCAGGAGAAATTCAAAAGCATTAGAATAATACTGGAATGTGTATCTAAAGAAATAAAAGGTAAGTGGCATTCACAGGCTGTAAAGATATATAGACACTGAAAGGAAGTCTCCGCTAAATTGGTAGTCCCATTTGCCTAAAACAACTAGGTATAATGTAACATTTGATGTTGGAAGCTGAGGCTATATATGTACGTACATATATTATGAATATATTGGTTTGATAAGTGGAATTCTTGCTATATTGCTTTTGTGTCAAGTCTTAGGTATCTGACCATTGCTGCATGACAGTCATCCATCATTGTGCGTGACGAAAAAGAGTCGTATCTCTCCAGATTTTACTTCAACTCCATTAGGTTAATGGTTCAGTCTAAATTTAGCCCTGAACGTGAGCGCTTTATGGCACACATTACCCCACATGGTCTCAAGATGGGACTCACCTTACTGAGCGGATTGGTGGGAAAAAATCTCGTCTTAAATTACAGGATGCCCAGTTTTAGGTTAGGAACAATGTCTCAAAAGCCTAATCCTCGTGAAGTATTCGGTTTCCTCTTAAAGCGTGAACTTACATACGATTTAGGCTGCCTACGTACTTAATTTAATAGTACTTATGCCTTATTAATAAATTAAATAACTTATCATTTAATATTAACTAGCTTGTAATTTGCAGTTTCCGTAATATAACGTGTTGTAACTTTCCATTAGAGAAAGTATTATTAGAATCGGTTCAGAAGTCACAGTGGTAGCCCTCTCTAATCACTTGCCAACAAACAAACAAAAGTTATCTTTTTGTAACATTAAGATACGGTCGCCATAAAATTATTCAAGTAAAATGATTCGCTTAACGCCTTGAGAAGCCTGTCTTAAAAGTGAGTGACCGATGTTGCTATATCTGTTTGGTAGGCGTTCTGTCGTTTTGTGATGACCTAATTCTCACGATCTTTGTAAATAAGCCTGTAATGTAAAATAATAAAATAACTTACTTACTTGGACAGTTGAATATTAATTCAATTATTTTATTTTTGGCTGTTGTGTTAAGTTCTTAGGTTGTTATGTATTAATTTTTTCAATAGACAGTGGAAGTCATGTCAATTATAAGCGTAATAATTTATTTAAATGAAAGACTAAATTGCAGTCTTCATAATACTGAAACGAACTTTGAAATGGCTCCACATAGACTTTAATAGGTACCCACAATCGAATCAATGCCTGGTAGAAAAAGAAAAAGGTTTGATTCCTACTGTTCTCGTAACATTCGACGTAAAGCAATGACTACCTATTTTGTACAACAGCCGTTGCCATATCTATGCACTGCGTCAGTTAAATTTACATGTATTACTTATGTAAAGATCAACGGCAAACTTAAACCTAGGTACTGCTTAAATTCACCACGTCAGAATCGTTTTAAAGACTCCCAAATCAAATAATTTTAAAGTATTATATGTATTTAGGTAATTTTTGTCGTGTCGCCTTATTGCTTATTCAGCTTAGTCAGTATTGTAATATTTTCACTAAAAACCGATTTTTTTATTTTGCCCATGTCACAAGTTTCACGATCATCCTGTTTTTACATGATATATTGTTACGCTATGATTAAATGCAAAGATATTTATTTATTTCCATTTTAAAAATATTTTAAAGCTAACATTTATTTAGCTTTTTGAAACACGATCGATCGGTAAAAACGTTTCCGGAATAGTTACAAAAAAACTATCTTAATTTGTGTTGTAGCCATTCTAGTATTAAATTACAAATAATGCTATAAGTAATTTAATTTAATCAAAAACTAACACATTACCTACGTTAATACTTCTATCTCTGATCGGGATCAAAGTGGAATGAGTCAATGCGGCACATGGGCACGTGCCGATCCGACATAAAAGCTTAGGGCAGCTGGCGTGGGTGAATAACACATTTTATCTCATAAATACTCATACATTCACACAAATTAAGACCTTCACGTTAAAGTAATAGATATTAAAACAGACGCAAAAGTTTAATGATTTCATATTATTATTTCAAAAGACGTCCAAGTTTAATTACATTTTCATTGTAAACAACGCATTGTTTTGCGTGTTAGCAAAGTCAAGTGTGACCTATTCGTTTGTAGGTCGTATATTTGATCTAATGTTTATACCTAAAGTGTTAAGGCTAGCTGCGTAAAATAACAGATGGCGAACATTGATTAAGTTCTGCAAATTAATATTCATTTGTTTAATCTCAAAAATACAAATAATGACTTCATACCTGGATGGTTATTTTTTCGTTGGAATGAAATTTGTTTGTTTCTAAATTTAATGAGTGTTTTGTCGTTTTAATCACTTAAACCTTTAAACAAACCCTGATTATGACCAATTTCGTACAGCTACATTCAATTCAATTGTATTTGTCTTATGTTTATTTTTCATTTGCACTATAATAAAGAGTTTATATACACACATTCATACATTTATTTATAAAACGGTAATAGCCACAATGATGATAATGAAAATCGCTTTTTCTCGTTAGATTTATTAAAATTAGTTGGTTTACTTTTAATACGCAGTCCCAAATATACCGTTGCAATTCGCGCCATGCGACGTAGAGCAGTGCGCCGAAAATGTTTACTACGGATTAAAAAAATATATAAATAGGTATATGAAATCGTTCACTACGAAAATACGGAGTCATAAACAACCATGAATCATTTTGAAACTATTATCATAAGCAACATAGAGTTGCATTACAATACTGTTATATTAACTACCTACGAGTAAACTTGAACGGTTATATCAACTACGTGTAAGTAACTAGGAGTGGAAATGGTTGCAATGACAAAAATCAGTCCGAAAGATCATAATAAGTGAACGAACATTTCATCTTATTTGTTAGATGATTAATTAAAAAAAAATCACGAACTACTAAAACATTAAAATGTGATGATATTTAAAAATGTCAACACGTGTGTAAGTACTTCAAAAAACATTTATATTTTATTAAAGATGTTAATATGGGTACTAAAATTGAAATCTATTATATTAAACCTTAACTCGATTACCTCGAACCCGCGCACCGCTCCAAACCAACCCTCTGCGCCAGCGCATTCGTTTTCAAAATGCCATTGAAGCACGCGAACTGTTTTAGCTCCACTCTGCGCGTGTGTGCAATGCGTGAGTATATCCGAATGCAGTCGATGTAAGTGTGTGTTATAACACACACATGTGACCGCTGGGTGGGACACCCCATAAAATTATTGTTCCTAGTGCTACTCGCGTTTTGGGTAGCGCTGCCTTTCAGTGGTTATTTTATGTACGGAAATGCAGTTCAACATCAAAATTAAACAGCTTAGCCTTAGTTTGCTCAATTTTCATCTACATAAAACGGATGATTTTACCACCAAAGATAAATCGTAGTCCATCTGAAACACCACTATGCCTTGGAAAATTCTAGAATCGTAGTGTCCTTTAAAACGGACATGAAAACCTGTTCAGCGACTAAGTTTTTGTGGTAACACGATTCCTAAGTCACTTGTTTTGTTGAACATGATTATTTAAGCATACAGGAAAAAGATATGTATTAAACGTAGAACCTTTCCTTTCTTTTTACCTGACTGCCACATATATTTAACAACTGAGGCAACATGACATTAAATCTCGTGAGTGTCCCAACCGAAAATTATTGTGAACCATAGCGCTACCCCATGCCGCCCTTTGGAAGGGCATGTGTGCAACTAGTAAACGTAAGTACCCCTGTTGATCCCCCCGCGGCCCGCCCCAGGTGCGCCCGCGCGGCACGCGCCATTCCCGCCGCGGCCGGCGCCTTGACGCCATCTCAACCAACTTACCTTTACTACCCCTAACGGTACCAACCTAAACACCAATCGTAACATGTCACTCAACCCAACAAAATGAGCTCAATCGGTGTCGTGGTCTTCCGGAACTCGCCGCTCGGCAAAACCCAAGTGCTTCAAGAATCCGTCAACAACGCAGTCAATATAAACAATGGCAATCAGAACGTTAGGCGTGAGATTATAATAGTGCGGAAGAAGCAGAAGATCCAATCTCCACCGACAGTGTCAGTGACTTCTTTAGTGCGTGCAAGCGAACCGACGGGCACCAACGTCCCGGCAAAGAGGCCGAGAGTCCGTGAAAATGTTGTGGAAGATTTGGCGCGCTCGCCGACACCACTCGCAGTGGCGAGGCGGAATGCGCGGGAGCGGAATAGAGTGCGCCAGGTTAATGATGGGTTTGCGGCTCTCCGAAGACACATACCAGAAGAGGTCGCTGCTGAATTCGAAAACGCTAATTCCAACAGAGGACCTAACAAAAAACTCAGCAAGGTGGAAACGTTGCGTATGGCAGTGGAATACATAAGAAACTTGGAAAGCTTGTTGAACATCGGACATGCCGACAAAGAAAACGCGTCGTGTATGTCCATGGAATCTTTTCCTTCACCCGCTTCATCATCACCACGTGATAATAGTCAGGAAAGAAGCTATTTTGCTCTCAATTCGCCTGCTGTTGACGATGATGGAGTGGACGAAGATTTAGAAGAATTAGACGGAGCTCTCCATCATTTACCTCACCCACAGTACATAGAACTACCAGCGACAGAAAACTTCCAATTAGTATCTACTCCACATTTGTACGAAGAAGAAGACTGTACTGGGCAACCTTTGACCCCTTCATCTGACCTAATAGCACAAGAGGACGTGAGTCCACATCTTTTGGACGGGCATTTTCCATTTCCTAACTCAGCTGAGCAATTCACTGTGATCCCTGAACAAAATTATTGCAGCGAAACCGATGTGCCATTGAACGACAGTGACTTCGAAGTGAAATATGCCGCATCAATTCACCATGACATGCAGAGAAGTTTCAACGATGACACCGAGTTGCCTCTCGAAGCAATCAATCCTGATTTAATCATGGCTCATGAACAATATAAATATAAGGAAGATACGTTTTTAGAAAATACGCAGTTCAGTGACGTTGAGCTGAAGCAAGAACTCCCAGATATTCATGTGACTCCAGAAGACCGAGAGCAGTTTGAAGAGACTTTAAAATGGTGGCAGGAGAAGACAAGACAGGCCCGTCCTAGCAACAATAAGAATTAGTAAAGAAACTGTAGCTCATTAAATGAATATAGAAGCTAGTATATATTTATTGTGATGTAAAGTAAGTAACATACAGCTGTCGGTGCCAAAGTCGCTGCCGGCGCAAGGTGCGCCGTAACGGTCAGTAGGTTTAATGAAGCCAGCACACGCGCGTTTCTTTATTTTTACGTTAGTTTTAATAGCCAAGAATATGTAGCTATTTGCTCGCTTTAGTCATACAAAGCTATGGTATTCCATTCGGTTGATTGGCTTTGTTTTACACATCATTAAAGGGTGTAGACTGGGTTATGCTTTTAAAACTTTTATACTATTATCTGTATTTTGGTATGATTTAGTTACGAAATTTAGTTTTGCTTCTTCCAATCTAACTTAGTTAAAAGTGATATAATTATTAATTTAATGTCTTACTTTCGAAGGGATCTCTGGTATTATTAGCAAAGTTTTTGATTAATTTAGCGTTTGTATTTTTATCTTAGTTTGTACTATTTAAATTCCTTGTGAACTGTTTTGAAACGTAACCTTCCAAAACAGTTTACAAATGCTATAAAAACTCAGTTATCAGTAAGTGAACAATTTCAAGATCATTGTAATTAGGAGATATAAAAACTATGTAGGTATAGTACTTATTTCTCAATGTAATCTATGATTTATCTCTAAATATTGTTAGCAAGGGCACCTAATCATAATACAAATTATTATAACTGCTTATTGTAGTGCCTTCGAAGATAATAATGTGATGTTAGTCATTAGTAATTTTATCAATAAAATGTTTTAATTCATTTGCCTGATCGTTATTTCGACGCCTGATATCCTTTTTTTGGTCGTTACCTAAATGAGCTCATTGATCGCATCCCTTTTGTCTCACCCCTTAGGGACCAGCATCCCTTATGCTAATGCACCCAAATTTGACAGTAAATGACCTACTTTAACGCTTTGCCGTTGGAATCAAAGCCGCAAGGGCCAGTAGCACGCTTTTAATCGTCGGTTAAAATAAAAAATTGCATACTTAATTAGTATGCCGTGGACCCGCGGACATGATGTCCTGCTACAAATACAAATCTTACTCTAAGTTTGCACATCTACCGGAGTTATGCTAAAAAATGGAACGGGTGTGAGGAAAAATCCATCAGGATTACTTCATTTTCCTGATCTCGCTCAGAGATGCTTTCCCATGTAAGTAGTGGTAGATTTTTCTTTGCATACCGCTCGGGTTCCAACATTTCATACCGAATATTTGCCAGATTTCACATAAAATCCTTTTCAACATAATACTTACGTAGCGCTAGATTCGAACTTAAGGACTTACCAAACTACTACTTTAAATCACAACGGAGGAACTTTACTGTGTTTAACTGACAGTTGATAGATTTTAGCTGGGAACTTTAACCGTAGGTTACGACTCCGGGCCGGGACCGTTAACGGTAAGCCGATAGCGCCATTGTGATTGTAATGGGCCGCCGTTATCCCAAAAAAGTGGCGTGACTCTTATACTCGAGGAGGGTTCCTTAGAAATAAAAATAACAGCTTCAAGCATTGTATTTGGATCCATGTTATTTTAATGTACTCAAAATCAAAAGTCGCCGTCGATTTTCATTTTGCCCAGAAGGCTGGTAACATTAGTACTTCAACACTTATTCTCTGTCCAAATTAGCTGATATGAAGCCTTCTGGTCTCTTAAAAGAAGATTATTTATTTATTATAATAGGTTTTATTTTAAACTCAGTGTAGCATCAAAATTTATGAAAATATTAAGAACAATTCAGGATTTAATGACTTAATAACAATAATTATGAAAATCCTTTGTTAACTTAACATTCGCTTATCTTTATCTGTCATTTTAACATTTATTTATTTATTTATTTATTTATTCATTCATTGCAAAGTCAAGTACATATTAAAAGGTGTTATTATGAGATTAGTAGGCAAGTACATGACTAAATACAAATACTCTTTGACATCCTGATTTAAATAATTAATTTATAAACTAAAATATTAATGCTGTGGGTAACTTGACATGCGTTTGTTCTTATTATCTTTACTGTACTTACCCTTTTCCCTGTATCTCTGTCAATAATCAAAATTTTACAACTCTTTAACTTTATTTTTATAATTCACAGATTTAATCAATATTTTATAAGGCATGACATCTAATTTTATTGTATTTTTGACATTGTTAATTAATAATTTTTGACTTTACTTTATAACACAAGAGGCATTTCATCTAAGTCCTCTAGGTTGGCAACGCATCTGCAATCCCTCCGGGGTTGTGGGTGTCTATGGGCAGTGGTGATCGCTTACCATCAGGTGACCCACTTGCTCGTTTGCCTTCCTATTCACATAAAAAAAAAAAAAAAAAAATAACAGGGCAGTCGCTTTTTTTTAACAAGACGGTAGGTAAGCAAATAAATCCAAGTAACTTTTTTCAAGAGTCTCTTTAAAATTCATTTTTGGCATCAGATGCGGATCTCTAAGCCCGACATCAAAAAAATATTTAATTTAAAATGGTACGAAAGAGCGGGCTGATTACCAATTCGGGTTGAGTTTCACTGAATTTTAAATAAGGGTTGCAATACTTCTACAATATTCAGTTTAGACGGCGGTAAGTTTTTGTCTTTAAGTTGTATTTATTTAGTGAATACCTAATAATAATTATCATGTTCATGGGACAATTTGACATACCAAATGACGTAATCCCAAATAAAGCAATGCTTGTTTTGTGTTGCCTACTTTTATAGAAAAACATGAACATCTAAGACTTGACAACAAGAACATCTGCCTTGACTGGGGATTGATCCCTGGACCTCGAGTTTCGGCTCATATTTTCAGTAACTTTCTACGGTAATACTCCTATCATGAAGAATGGAAATTTTAGTAAAGATAACTCTACTGTGAGTGAGCCTACCTGTTTTTATTTTCCTTACAGTCTTAGCCTTTCCCAGACTTTGTACTAAGTGTAGTGATTAAGTTTAGCACTAATATATGAATTAATTTAATTATATGGCTCGATTTTATTTTACCTACACAATTATTTCATTAAGTAAAATAAATATAAAGTAAATTAAGTATGTTTATCCGTTGTATAATTGCCCATATTATAAGCTTTGCTTAGTTTGGAGCTAGGTCAATCGGTGTCAATTGTCCCAAGATATTTATTTATTTAGTTCCCACTCCCCATGTCTGCATAGCTTAAGCATTTTTTTAAACAAATCATTTAAAGTTCAATTTACTTGCTTCGGATTGTCTTTAGCTGTTGCGCTTAAGGCAGAGAAAAAAAAACGTCGAAAGAAATTGTTTATTTAAAGAAGGAACGCAAACAATTTCATAGTTTGAATACAAGAACATAGCGGTTATTTCTTGCTTCGTTCCGCACGCTCCCACATTTCCGGGGTGCAGGAATTTTAATTTTACCTCTAATTTTTTATATTAAAAATATCGTCATATTTTACGGCGTAAACGTCTTGCACGCTATTTTGGCTTCCATTTAAACATTTTCCGGTCCATTCGACAGGGGCTGTTTCTAGTGATTATAGATTTTGATACACGTGAGCGAGTGACGTGTCAGATATATTATTTTAGACACCTGAATGCTAATGACTTTGATTATCATCTAACTATCTACTTAACTAATATTATAAATGCGAAAGTTTGGATGGATTGATGGATGTTTGTTTTTTACTCAATCACGCCAGAATCCAGATTCGTTGGGCCGCAACGCATCTGAAATTAGGCACATAGATAGAGAAAACTCTGGAATAGCACATAGGCTAACTTTTATCCCGGAAAATTCCCGCGGGATAGCGATAAACGAATTCTTTGCAGACGAAGTCGCGGGCAACAGCTAGTCTGTTATAATACAATATTATAATGTATTACGGCCTAGTTCAAGGATCTGCATGTACAATTCAGATAGTACATTGGCTCAATTTACCATAACAGTAGTAGGTATTACGTAGGTTTAATTACCTATACCGGATACCGGGTGATCAATGCAAGTGGGTCAGTATGGAGAAATCAGAAACTATGAATAATAGCGAAATCTGTTCTTAGGAACCATGGCGTCGATTTTAGTGACAAGAAAAACTGCATACATAAATAAATAAAAACTTTTCGTTTATTTCGGAAATCAAACCCGGTTGTATTGGAAAAAAAATACATTATTTTTATTTGGATATCGATTGTATAGGTAGGTCATAATCACTAAATTGTTAATATAAAACATGATAAGCTAAAATTATCGATATCCAAGTAGGAATAATGTTAAAATTTCATTTTTTAATACAACCAAGTTCGATTCCCGAACAAGTTTTTTTTTAATCTATGTATTGTACTTATGCAATTTTTCTTGTCACTTAAATCGACGCTATGGTTCCTAATCGAACAGATTTCGCTATCTCTCGTAGTTTCCAACTTCTCCATACTGACCCATTTGGATTGATCACCCTATATGGATGATTCGGATTCTGTATGGATGGTAAATGACAGTTTGACACAAAATCGGAGCACTTACCGCATATTTAATCAAGTTAATTTTTCTAATCAGAGGAAGTTTAGCGTTCTAATCGAAGGCGTACCTAATCTTATTGTGAAATATTTGTGTTCCGTTCTTATAATTGCTCATCAACTATATTGTTTGCTGATAGTGCGATCGTAGGTACCGACTTAATTGAACCTTGACTGAGGACATGAAAACCGAATAACATTATAGCTGTTCTATGTAGAGTAATAAAGACTGGATAAAAATGAAATAGTATAGGTACAAACTATTCGCAGGTGAATTCGCGTTTTATAAATAATTTATTTAATTACTTAAATATAATATTCCGGAATAATTAGGTCTAACTATACTTAGTAGTAGTAAATGATTTTCAGAATTTTTGAATAAGAGTTCACCAAATATTTAGTTACCTACATACTTACATTGAGGCATTTTTGGCATGCCAATTTATTTGGTTCGACGTGTCGATGGACATCAACGCTAAATACTTACTAGATCACTTTTTTACCATGTCTAAAGCAAAATATATTATTTCATTTCATTTAATTTCATTTCGAGGTATTCTTTGCCGTTGCTATCCTATTAGACAAAGCAACACTTAAAGCTCGAAAAATCTATTCTTAATTTCGATTACTTACGCTAGAAAAGGAATATTTAGCCCGAATTTCATCTTTTTAGACTTATTAGCTTATAATTGCAACACAACGGATAACTCACGTATAAAAGCCGAAGGATTGCTCCGACAATTGTTTCGGACTATTTCGTAGCCCTTCATCAGGGAGCGCCCCCCCCCCCCCCCCTTCACTTCCCTTTTTTTCTTTGGTCGCCTTTTATACGTGAGTTATCCGTTGTGTTGCAATTATGTGTGAGTCTCACGGTAGTTTCATGTTGAAAGTTATTAGCTTATCTATATATATAATTTTAAACTATTTCTAGCCAGAGTAATTCACTTTTTTGGGCGTTTTCAAACAAAGTTGTCGGATCACTCGATGTTTCAGAATTTAAAAATTTTACGTTGTTCCTACTCAGAATCGAGAGCTCTATCAATTCTAGTAGGACAAAAAAAAAGTCCCAAAATTTTGTATACATAAAATATTTCCATTACGCTACCATCCATAGAAATTAATTGGGAGTGGTTGCGTATGTGAATCGAAAAAAAACGGGACACTTTTTTTCACATATTAAAATGAATAGAGCTCTCAATTCTGAGTAGGAACAACGTAAAATTTTTAAATTTTGAAACATCGAGTGATCCGACATCTTTGTTTGAAAACGCCCTTTTGTCATCCTGCCTTATTCATACAGTCTACCGGGGGCAGCGTAGCATTATTGAAGCAATACAATTGATCTTTGCTCAAGGTCTGCTTAAAGAAAGTGTGCCACTTAAAGAACACACCACCAGTGGTAAGTGGTTATTAGTCTGCAATTACGAGTGTCCCCTCCAACCTGCCCTTATCTGTCGGGTTAAATTTACCGCCACTGCGTACCGCGTTATCGGCATTAGATTATTACCGTACTTAAATGTGTACTCGAAAACTAATGTCTGTTTTTCAGAAGAGTTCCACAATCCACAAGGCGTAATTTTTTCTGTAAAAACAGACCAAACATGCTTTTTTTTTTAACTCTAAAAGCATGTCTTTGCTATCCCTTATCTCTTATAAATACTACAAACGAGTGATTGTATGTAATTGTGTTTTGAGATCTTCAAGACGGCTGCCTCTATTGATTTCGGCGAAATTTGTTAAACAGGGGTTTTTGGGAGCAAACTTAGCGGTGAAACATCTAATAGATAGGAAGACATTTTAACTTGTGAGTCCACAATTGGACGGACCAGTGAACCGTAGAGGGACACCAAGCGTTCGCTCGGTCAAACAGTACATATTACCACATTATGTAGACATTATGATACCTACTTACTAAGTACTTGTACAAGTTAAGCGTGCCCTTTAGGTCTTGTTGCCTGAGTCTCTGTCCACCCCGTAAGGGCGAAAGACGTGATTTATGTATGTACCTATATATGTATTATACCATATTATACATTATTAAATATATCGATGATCTTATCATAAAACTTGACATCCATTCTTTTACCGCTTGAATATTGTCACTAGGCACAAAAAACATTGTTAAATTTTGCCGTACTGACTGCTGATATATCGTCAAGTAAGTCTTATTGTCATAGTCTGTCTCGATCTAATTGGGGGACAGCAAATTAACTGTGTATTGCGTCACTGATTAGTTGAATGGCTCTGTGCTTCATTTACGTTGCGTCATTATCTTTGTTGTATTGCGTCTACCCATAGAGGAAATAAGTAAATAACCAAATAGACTGGGATTAAAGGTTATCCAATTATGGCAAGACATCAGTTTTTTTTCACTAACACTAATATTCCGCAATTATTTTTCCTTTATCTCCTACATGGAACAAAGCTATTTAACTAATTAGAATTTTGATAACACATAATTTTTTTTTTGTTTTTTTTTTTAATTAGTCGGGTGCTCTTTTTTAAATTATTCACTATGCCATACCACCACTAAAAATTAACTATCCACGTCAATTATAGTAGCTGTTTGATCAACTCTAGTGACCTGCTTGGCTGCCGGGACTCACAGTTACCTAAACGCGGAAGTCTAAAATGCTCAATCCTTACGTGATGCGTGGGAAAGGAGCTGATTTTGGCATGACAAAAGTGAGCCGATGCCACGAGGAAGAGATCCTGATAGGTTCGGAAAAAAGTCCGTTACGGCCCGCTACCGCCTTTGTTGTCGGCCGTACTGCGATCTGTTAGTCTTGATACTTTAAGAGGAAATTAAGTAGTAAAAAGTAGTTTATTCTGTAACAACAAATAGAAGACGGAATCACAAAAACAGTAAACTTACGATTAATCCCTTGGGTGTTAATAAGCGCTTGTTAATCTGGTGTTACTCCAATACAGGTTCACTTTTATTCCCAATGTAGCATGAGAGATAGGTTCACGAGAATTTGGTGATTTTTAAAGAAAAGTTTAATATTAATTTAGGAAGTCTTATGTCAAACGAATAATTATTTTAATAATAAGTTTTGGACCTACGTACTAAAACTTACGCTCGTTTTATATTGAACCTGGCGATTTATTTTTAAAAGCTTCTTTAAAAAAATAGTTTATCATTTATTATACATTTTACACACGGGCTTAATTTTGACTTAAATACACTACCCTTAAAACAACTTCAACGCTAACATTTTTGTTTTTTTCATAAATTTCAAAAAATTTCAAAAATTCAAAATTTTGATACTTAAAGAAATAACAATTTTAATACTTGTAAGTAACATACAGACAAGTATCAAAAGCGCTCGAACTATGAACGAAAGCAAAGTCAAAGAAGCTACCCCATTGTAGTACAATATTTATTCTTGCGTGGATCTCCTCGGTCTTTCAGCGAGGTCGCTCCTTTGTCCAGGGTTCATGGGAACGGGCAAAAAACCGCGTCGCCTTTAGGGAACACCGAACAAAACTGAATAAGCACTTTTTCAACGCATCACTCGCACAAAATGTACGATCCACGTGTTCAAAGATTAAAAATTTCGTATAATAATCTCAACGTCTTATGCGAGACCCTCTGCTGTTAGTTTAGGTACCTAAATCATTGTTATTGTTTACATTTAACTTGACTAAAAAACTGATCTATACGCGATGGAATATTTGGCCGTAGAGATAACCTCTGACTCTTATAAGAACATCTGCAAAACAACTGGAGGTTTATTTTTAGTAACCTCTTTCTTATTCTTACATCCGAGATGCCAGATTGTTTGAGATAGTAGACAGTGAAATTGCACCGAATCCCGGCAAAGTCTGTTTTCACCATACGGCGCGCATACCTGCCATATGGTGGCCCCACAAGACTCAACAACGAATATATTACAAATTAAAAAGCCAAATAAAATGAGTAAAACTTGAGAAGTCACGGTGGCATATGCTTTCGCTTGTGTTTAATTTGTTTGATTCCGAATCGAATTTGTGAAGCGGCAAAGCTAGTGAAAGCAAAGCACTTGTTAAGTCGCTATTGGCTTAGCAATATGTGTTATTTTCCTTTGATCCAGGAGAGTTCATTCATTATTCATTTATTTGGCCATATTCAGCAAGTCATTAAATCTAGATGCAATCCTAGTCTATTCAATCTAATAGCTTCCGGCTAGGATTTTCCTTTAAAACAGTCCACAAAGTCTTTAACTGAATACAGTAGTTGCATTTCACAAAAATGTTTTAGTTTTCTTTTAAATGTATTCATTTTTAAAGTTTCAAATGGAATTAAATTATACAAACTTATTTTTAGTGATAATCCCTGCTGAAATGTTTTTCTTAATTTCGATTTTGGTAAATAAATTTTATCTTTATTTCTAGTGTTAAATGTATGTCCCTATATCTGCCCATTTTTTAAAATTTCCCTTATCATTAGAACTTCCAAAATATCATAATATCTATATATATTATTATGAAATAACAGTAATTATTTAATCTTTTATAAAGTAATTTCTAGCCGATTTAAACCTGTGCAAACCACTGATAATCCTCAAAGCACTTTTCTGCTGTACAAGCAGTTTTTGGATATCCATTCCGTTTCCATAATACACTTTTAACACAGACTCAAAATAAATTTTAGTTTAAGTAATGCAAAACTATCACTAGCTATTTTATTACAAATATGGTTGATGTAAAGTGAATGACTCGATAAAATTCACTATCAATTCCATACCCCAAGAAAGTCGTATCATTCCCAATGTCATTCTTCAAAATAAGTACCTAAGGTCGGCAAAGAAAGTATTCTGACACTTTTCGACTCTATCCCAACTCAATAGAGTCGTGTATACGTGTGCCTGCAATCAAGCATAATAATATCCATGTAGAATAACCTAGTGTAAAATAAAAGTCAGTATTTAGTAATTCTAATTGGAGCACAGCGTCATTATTTTGCTGCTACATTATTAATTACAATGAAAAAAGTATAGTCTAACAATGTTTAATTCATTATTCATGTAGTTACTTACATGCGTGTTCGTCAACGTAGGTAAATGCCTAATGTTGCGCAAGACTTATTTACACTTTGACTTCACAATGTTAAACTACATAGGTATTTACTTTTTAAATGGACTGGAGGACATTTTAAAGTTAGACTACCTAGCTCACATTGCCTTCCCCTCGTGAAAGAACTGCAGGAATTTCGCGAAGCCTGTTCTTTAGTACGGCGGTCGGTTCCGTTTATAGATATTAATTCAGGTACCATGTTCATTGCAAAAAACCGGCCAAGTGCGATTCGGACTCGCGCACCGAGGGTTCTGTATTATTAAGTATGTGTACCCTGTAGGTTTTGATTCCCTTGCGAGTTTCGAAAATTTGCTTCATAAACGGCTGTATCTTTTGATTGCGTTGGCTTAGAAGTTTGATTTTACACAACTCCACTCAGTAGACCTGAGAATTTGATATAAATTTCAGCTTGATACCTCCACGCGTTCCTGAGAAAAAGGGTCTTGACAGACGGACGGACGGACGGACGGACGGACGGACAACAAAGTGATCCTATAAGAGTTCCGTTTTTTCCTTTTGTGGTACGGAACCCTAAAAAACATATATGTGCGTTTGTAATACTGTCAAGCAATCATATAATACGACATAGTGCTTATAAATTCGTTACCGCGATTAACCCTTATAGTTAGTTGTAAAGTTTATTATGTATTTAAGTTTCTATTTATCTACATCATATAAGTAAGTTTATCCGTTACCTGGTACCCATAGTACAAGCTTTGCTTAGTTTTGGACTGGGTCAATTGGTGTAATTTGTCCCATGATATTTATTTATAATTATTAATTCAGATGTATTGCAAAAACTGGCTTAACTTAAAATCTAAATTGTCAAAAGTGCCCAGCAGCGGTGGGATGTAATTAGCCTTTATACTAAAAGCGTAGGAACTAATAGCCGTGTGGGACGTGTATATGATGGAGATGATGATGACGATGATTATACACCTAGTAATTAAGTCCGCAACTTGCTACATCTGATCAACAAGCTTTGCACAGCAGCACTGCACCCCTCAAGACCCAATTACTAAACCAAAATAGACCAGTCGCGGGAAGTGTGTCATATGGCGTGTTACCTTATGGTGCATTAAGTTTTTGGGTTAAATAAAAGTAAGTATGTAGTTAAGTAACTGTGTCTGACGTTCGTGTCGTCGTCGCAATTTTTAGTTTTAGGTTTAGTTTTAGGCAAAAGGGTCACACTGAAAATCAGCGCTGCGGCCTGCCGCAGCAACATGCTGAGTGTGGCCCTTTTGGCTCTTGCGGCACATGTAATATTTTTTGAATTGTTCTTTTATGTTTTTTTATTTTATTTTTTGTGTCGTTTTGTGTCAATAAATGTTTTCTTTCTTTCTTTCTTTCTTTAATGACAGGAATGAAATAGTCTTTTTCACTTATCATACTTATAAAGTTCGTATTTATGTCGGATATCGTTCGTGCATAAAGTAAAATCTTGGTCTAAGACTAAGACAATGCGGCCCCAAAATAATCGAACACTAGATTTTTTACACGCTTTTTATTGTCAAAGTTTGCAGGTTCTTTTAAGTATGTATTTATTTCTAATCCACATGTTCTGTGATTATTTTTTGCAATCGAAGTAAAAAGCAGAGTTCATTAAGTGTTGAGTGTAAAGTAAAGCCTCGGAAGTAAAGCATTTCTATTCAAATGGACAACAAATTAAAAATAACAGAAACATTTTTGTTTACATTTTGTAATACTAAGTGTTTATTATGTGCACTTATACCAAGTTCTTAACATGTTCGAACGACAGGCGGCACTGCGGCACCCCTCGGAGCCCAGTAATACAACCAAAATAGACAAGTCGCGGGAAGTGTGTCATATGGCGTATTACATTACGCGATATATCTAGAGTAAAAACATCTGAAAAATGTCGATGGCAAAGGTTTTATGTCTCCAACCACCAAATCATTAAGAAAACTAAACTAAACTCATGCAATTTGATTAAAATCAAATACAGATTATTTTTTAAAAGAAGCTTTAAGTTTCATAAAGAACTATTGCCAATAGCATATTATTATATTTAATATGCTTAAGCGTTTTGGGCCATAGACGTCTTTTGTTCAGGTTCTATTCAAAAGATCCAGATGTAAACATTCCTCTGCAACAATGTCTGAGCTTTTATTTACCGAGATAACTCTTATCTGATAAAAAAATAATCTATGCATATTAAACAGCAATAATACAATGTATGATAAAGTCATGAGAACACTGAGACATGACCATGAGAAACCAAGGACGGAGACACGTGTAAATACAATTCGAAAATTCTATTAAGATAAATTATGTCAAATAAGAATACTTAGGTAGTAATTACAACGGCAACGGTATTAAACTCTCCTTAACAAAATAATCCTAAAATCAACTAAAAGTTCGTTTTCAAATCAACAACCTTAATCCCTCCTCTCTTTAAAGACAACTTTGTTAGATAAAAAAATACAAACAAATCCAAGTGCTGCTAAGCTTTAAATTTCCATAATATATGTTCGTATATTTTATCTTCTTAGCCGTAATTCAAGGATGTAAAAGACAAACATTATTGTCTGGCTTCATTTAATTAGGAAAGATTAGTTAGATAATGACTCAATCTGCTATCTCACATTCATCATACAACTGACACGCAATCTCATCAAATAAACACAATGTAAATAGAAAATGGGGAAATATCTAGTTCACCTGAATGAGTATTTATTTTATAAAATTACATATTTTTGTTTAAAGCCTAATTCGATGGGAAAGCCTTTGATATATCAAATCAATCAAATATTCAATAATTACTTCTTATTGGGGTGTTGTTAAACAAATTGTACCCATGTGTTTTCGAAAAATATAACTCTGATTACATTTTACTTTGCGTCTCAGTTTAACAGCTAAACCTGCAGATATAGTATGATTTTATGTATGTATGTATGTATGTATGTAAACTCTTTATTGTGCATAATAAACAAGACAAATACAATCAATATGATTTTTTGAGGTATCCCAATCTCCTTAACAGTTCACCTCTCGAACATAAGCGGTTGCGTAACTGGTTAGTTCTAGACAAACGCACCTCACACAAAACTCACTTAATATTATCCTGTCGCTTATTCATGTTATGCGATAATAAGAATGTAGTTATTTTAATATTTCAACCCCCGTTAATAACTAAAAGCCGGATGTAGAGAACCATAATGCTCATGCACATGTCATGCGAGTTCCACAGATCGAGTCCTATTCAACCCTGCTTCCTCCAGTCAGCCAAACGTAGCACAGACCTAAATTATTCAAAAGTTATGGGAATTATTCATTTTTAAATCACAGGCATTGACTTTACTTTGACAGCTAAATTACACTTTGTTTTACTTACACTGTGAGCCACCACGTGTGACTATAATTATGATACGTTCTGTTTTGGTACTTCTTAGTAGATTTCAGAATCCGAGGCAATGGCAACATAAAATTTAATATGCTTAGTTTCTGCGGGGATTTCCCATGGTATTGTAGATTAGCTCCCAAAACGAAGATCTTATGTTTTAAAAAAAAATCTACGTTACATTCGAGTACGCCCATCAATAAATTAAAAATCGAAAGTAATATCAACCCTTTAGGTTATGTCAGTTCAATAAAAAGAGGGTTAGTTATGCGCTTTCTATCATTTTATAAGCAACTCCCACTGAAGGGCACGCTTGAAGCAATCTAGTCAGGTTTTTTACCTTTCCATTTCTAATTGGTAGCACGTGCATGGTTTCCGCTGAGCCACGTGGCGCATTGAAATATTAAAATATTCGTTCCGCTCGTTCCTAGCCACTGCTCACTATCAATGATATGATATGCAAACGCACAAAGGGATACACAAACGGGAACACTTCGACCTGAAAATAAAGGCAATTTAAAAGTTTTTTTTTCTTTTAAAGAATAGCCGTGAATATTGCCTGCCAGTGTCTGCTATGCTAATGTCTAATCAACATCTCGAGTGTAGGGCCACGTTCTTTTGTTATTGGTTTGTCCTATATTTTTTAATGATTCTTATTACTTACGTCTTGTTTCTAATTGTGTGGTTTCAAATAGAGTTATCCAGCACAATTGTGTAGTGACAACTATTTCACACAAGCTTATATTTAAATCGACCAAACAATGACATAACAAAAATGCGTAAGTATAATTTTTGACGTAAGTACATTTGTACTTAAAATCACATACAAAACTGTCTTATTGCTCAGTAGGCTTATTGTCTAACTCGCTCGCAATCGCCATCGCGTTCATTTTGACAGTTCTTGTATGAATGTGACAGCTAGCTGATTCCGATGCCAATTGTCAGCCCATACATGAACTGTCAAAATGAACACGATGGCGATTGCGAGCGAGTTAGACAATAAGCACACAGGTTATATCTAAACATGCGTGTTCAGATATTTCTGGGGACCTAGACATAGTTTTAATGTATCGTATCTGATGGCAATTGTACCCATTTAACTATAATGATAGGATTAAACGAACTTACCTGAAGTGAAGTTCGATCCTGATTATATGAAGTACTTAGTCCGAGATAACTATGTAGTTCCGTCCTTTCTTGCTACTTGAACGCGACGTATAAAGACACCATAAACAAAAAACAGCACCTGTCAATACTAATCACATATGTCATTACGTTTAGAGTCGTCATAATAAGGCCTAGGGGGATAGTAAGAAAGTGACTATCCGTGAGGAGGGCGGGAGGCTCCCTTATCTCGGACTAAGTACTTCATATAATCAGGATCGAACTTCACTTCAGGTAAGTTCGTTTAATCCTATCATTATATTCGTACTTAGTCCGAGATAACTATGTAGATGTTTAGAGCAAAAATAAACATATTTATAAACATCCAAATTAAATTTCGATAGGTATTTATTTTCTTAATAATAAATCAAAATGAACATAATTATTTAAAACAACAAAAATCACATTACTTCTTATAATTTTAAAACCACAGGAAATCCTAAGAAAATCAGCCTTTGGTAATTTACATTCTACATTTAAATTTAAAATCTTAACATTATTTTAATGAATAATTAGGCAATGCCACAGATTGGGCAAATACATTTTGTGCATTACACTCAATGATTAGAGGTCTGTTATAATTTCTCGCAAAGGTAGACCACCTGCTAGACCACCCAACAGCTTTTAAAAAACTGTCTGTTGTGAGACCTGTACGGTATGCTGGCGACGATGCTGCGTGCCTAATTGAATGTGAAGAAAACTTATTGACATCAATACTACTGTCTTTCATCACTAATTTGAGCCATCTACTTATTGTTTGTGTTGAAGCTGGTTTGTGAAGTTTTACAGTCAGAAATAATTTAATGCAGTCACTATCTGTCTTAAGTCATTAGTTCTTTTTCAAATATTCTAACAGGGTCTATACCGGGCAAAAGTCTGGATTATTACTGAAACATGGTAGAGATAATTTATTCATAAACCGTCTTGAAGCTGAGGTTTTTTGGATATCTGATAAAAATATGTCGACGCCTTCTTCATAATTTAATTTAATCTACTGTAATTAATTAGCGACCGCATTTAGACCCTCTGTCCTGTAGTCAAAACTAATAACAATAGACTTTAAAGTGAGCTCTTTTAAATTTAAAGTTTCTAAAGGATAATAATAACAATAATAATAACAAAAGATATTTATTCAACAGTTTGCAATCTACAGATACCAGTATTTGAGGTAAGACAGAACAGTGGCTGGGTCCCAGGTACTTGATTATGATTACTTGAGTATTAGGTATACCTGGGAGTAGTTTATAAACTCCCCTACACCAGCGTTTTATTCTATCGTCATTATCAGATCTATAATTATGGCTATCTAAAATTAAAGACCAAGTTAACCGTTAGCAATTCAAAGTTTGGCTTCTTCTTGAAATACTAACATTAAATATGATATAATCTTGGGTACAACAACGCTTACTACATCTTCATTATGAGTTTTACAGAATTGCCACCACTGTCTTAAACGTGAATCATATTGCTTAAAGCTATTCTTGGCTAGAGATACTATTAGGTATCATTCTTCTCTTCATTGATTCCCTGATAATATACAGGCCCCCAGGGTAAGTTGAAGATGTAAGGGATGTGGTGACCATACTTCTGAGCCTATGAGAAATTTTAACAATGGATACCAGGCTTGGTTGGGCCATACTGGAAATACTAATATTCCTGTTGTTCTATCGGTCTTAATTTTACGCAATACTTTTAAGATTAATGAGAATGGAGAGAATGTTTAAAATAACCTCCTCCATTCGACTGTAAAGGCGTCAATGTTCCATGCAAATGGATCCCTGTGCTAGGAAATGTATTTAACACATTTTTCATTAAAACGAGAAGCAAACAGATCAATAGATAGATACCCTATTGAGTCAACTATTGTTTGAAAGACTTCTTGTGATAATTCCCATTTTATATCCTGATTTGAACTCTAAGATTTATAATCTGTCTCAGAGAGTTATCTTTAGAATTAATATATGATGCAAGAATCCATAGATGTCTTGCTTCGCATCATTTCCAAATTTGTCTTGCAAGGTTATTTAACAGTGGAAATTGAATAGAACCCATCCTATTTATATAGGAAATGGCAGTAGTATTGTCAATTCGTAATAAAATCTCCTCTGCAAGGCATCATAAAGCAAAATATAACGCTAATAACTCTAGATAATTAATGTAATTTTTATTTTCTTCTATTGGCCAACTTCCCTTAGCACTCTTTCCATTACATACTGTACCCCAACAACTAAAGATGCATCTGGGAAAATCTCTAAAGCAAAATTATATTGCTTTATGTGGCCTAGTCCTAATATTATTCTTCCACCATGTGAGATCTTCTTTGGCCTTCTGGCCAATGGTAATAATGTTATCATAATTACCCACAACCATTCCAAAGCCCTAAATTTTGCTGCTTCAAAATTTATTGTATACCCAAAACCATTAGATATTATTGGGTGCCGTTCAATCATCATACTAGTTTCGTTTCATTAGCATAATTTCATTTTACTATTTTCAAAAATCATAATATTATTACCGAGCATAAACTTCAAGCAATATAACATTCATTAGTCATAACAACGATTGCAATAAATTCATTTGAATATTCGATTATTCAATATAATAGTTAAAATCCATAACGACATTTAGAACAATGATTAGAGGGTATAACATTATGCAAAATATGTTTAATAAGTAAGCGAACTATCTCTTGTCGCATATTTAAATTTGGCTGGTGCCGAATGCATAAAACATTTGCATTGTGCGAGCGAGCAAGACGGTTCGGAGCAGAAGCGATTTGGATAGGTTAGGTTCAGAAGGCTAAGGCGGGAGCGAAGCGTAGCGTAGCTTCCGCCTTAGCCTTCAATGTTAGTTTTTTTCCATTATTATTATTATTATTATTTATTATTATTTATTGTTATTATTATTATTTATTATTATTATTATTATTTAATTATTATTATTATTATTGTTGGTACGGGTTTCCGATCACGGGCCCATGGGGACCCGTTATGATTATTAATTAATTATTATTATTATTATTATTTTATGCAAATTGATATTATGATTTGAGAAATTCGGCAATTTGTTTAAATGTATATTGTTTTTGTATGATCTCAATATTTCGAGATTGAAATTCTGATATTTGTGTTATGAGAAATTAAAACTTGCAAAAATCGTTGTTATGACGAACATTACACACCCTAAGATGTTGTCATCCATACTGAAACTAAACTACCTAACATCCTAGTTCCTAACTGAGCAGTAATCTAAATTTAAATAATTCTAAATTATCCTCCGCAGTCTTTCCCATTTTATATTTGTATGGGCTAATGTCACCCTTACAATCTATTTGGAAACCAAAAAATTCTGATATTAAGTGGAGTAAAATTACTCTTTTCCCCATTTATGACAAAATCAAGACATAGTAAATGTCTTTTTTAAAATTTTTTCATTACTGACACATTCATCATAAGTTGAGCCCAGACAAATCAGATCATTGACATAAACCAGTAAGCGAATGCCGTCTTATCTTAAGATATCCTATCACCGGCTTTAACAAATTTGTGAAATGGAATGGTGCGGTGCTTATGCCAAATGGTAAGCAATTTGTATTTATATAACCCGAATTAAATTGGAACCTTAAATATTTCTTATGTGTTATTTATGCATTAGGCATAGGTATATGCATTGATATTCAGACTGTCAAAGTCTTCGATAAGTTGTGAATAACTTGACACTTGCCAAGCCCGTTTCTAACTGTTTACAGTTGATAGGGACCAGCAATGACTCGAGAAGTTTCTCTTTAATTTACTTGGGCAGGCAATATACAATGATATACTTTATTGTATTATAAAACTGATCATGCACCTTGTCTCCATACTGTTTCTCACCAGTATTCGACTCACCTAGTGCCGACAAAATATCAGTCATTTCTTCTGAGTCACTTTGATCAGAATTATTTATTTGCTTATTAATTAAGTAATCTGAGTTTCTAATTCTGATGCTACAGGTTCCGTTTTTGGGTCAAGCTCTGGTATTTGAGCTGAATTATATGCAGGCAAAAAGTAAATACCAAGCCTGAATTTCAAAACAAAAATTTGTTTATCCCAAACAATTTAGGTTAGGATCGTGACAAACATGTCAAGGTTTGACCCAATACTATCCAACGGATAGATAGCAAAATCGTCACACGATAATGCTTTTAAACAGAGTTAATTATACTCAAGTCTCCATACAGTGAGACGTGTAGGTACATAGCATTCCCACGGAATGTACGTACGTTCTCATCTCTTCGTAACTAATTTTTTGGGAAAAGCTTTCCCGTGTTGCAATGAACTTATAATTATAAGGAAGAGAGATGTATATTTCTTTGCCTAAACCCCCTGTATTATATTAATCCTAATCACTTACCCTTTGGAGAAGCCGATGTTCTGTAGAAATTGCGTCGTACTTTTTCCTATCTCTATCCAGCCTTTTCTCTAATTGCAGTATTTCTCTTTTTGGCATGGTGCAATATAATATTTTCGATAACTGATACAATAAAAAGTATTTTTCCCGAAAGAAAAAACATCTTTTGTATCCATTGCGCTCCAGCGCGAAATGACAGATGACATATGTGATTAGTATTGACAGGTGCTGTTTTTTGTTTATGGTGTCTTTATACGTCGCGTTCAAGTAGCAAGAAAGGACGGAACTACATAGTTATCTCGGACTAAGTACGAATATAATAAATACTTATCCAAGAACGAAGTAGTACAGGAGAATCCTTTCAGAATTTATTAGTCACAAGTCTTATGAGTTGTATTGTTTACTTTGTTGCAACATCAATGTTATCTGTTTGTGTAGTACTTACTTGTTTTATCCTTTTGTTGGTTCTTTTTACTTGCTTACAACGAATTTAATTACTCATAAACCCGCTATTTGTGAATTTTCTCATGATCAGTTAGTCAGAAGCCAAACATGGTTATGAATCATAATTGTGATTAAATGTTTTATACCTATATCCTGATAGATGTTTAGCCTACTGTTATACTGTACCCGTATAACTATTAAAATAAGTGGTTTCTAATTAGGTATATTTTAGTATTCTTGTAAGTTTAACGTGAAAGTAAAAAAAGATAACCCATTATATGGTAATCATTAAGAAGAGAACATAATAATACTCTTCTTTATTATTAAAAAAATGTATTTTTTTTTTGTATCTTTTCTTTACTCTATCAGTGAAAAATGCCACATGTCATCATCAGCGCTTGTCATATTTATATTATAACTGCGTATATTAAATATTTCCTAAACAGATTTCGTCGAGAGGCCATCGAACATTGACCCCAATGGAGAAGGTATTAAAATAAAATGCAAACCACCTTAGCAAGGTGACAAAAATGTTGAGCCCAACAAAATCAAGTGATTTTGACCGTATTAAGTACCGGTTCTTGGAGGTCGACATATATACCAATGTATTAAGTTTATTTTTAGAATCTGTTTTGGTTATAAAACACATGCACATACGAAGATAGCAATGTTTTTGAGGAAAATAATAAATATATCTATATAAATATTATTATAGGTACCAGCAGGACTGCAATAGAGCAGTCTTGTCGCAAGTGAGTCAGGTCCCTAGGTTTTAAATTTCCTGACCTTTTACACTCGATGGTACCCCAATCACAATTTATAAAGAACTACAATAAATGCCTTCCGTGATCAGCTAACATTGTGGGTGGCGACAGGCACGAGAATATACAATACCTACTCGTACTGATAATAGAGGCGTCTGAAAAAAGGTTATGATCAATATATAAGAGGTTAATTTCTGATTGAGTTCTGTTAGTCTGAGAAAAAGTGATCAACACTTTATAATCGTGATATTATCCTACTAATATTATAAATGCGAAAGTTTGTTGACGATGTGACGATGTGAGTGAGTGAGTGTGTATGTTTGTTCCTTCTTCCCGCTAAAACGACTTGACGGATTTGGATAAAATTTGGAACGAAGATAGCTGATACCCTAAATTAAATCATAGGTTACTTTTTATTCCGGAAAATTGCATAGTTCCCGCGGGGTAGCGGCTTAATGTAAGTCTAATTCTACGCAGTCGAAGTCGTGGGCAGAAGCGTGTGCATAATAAACTTCAGGTGGCACCTTCCTTTCTGTGCTGCAGACTTATTTCACGGAGCAGTCTCTCCACGTATGACACATTCAATAATAACTTCCGCACACTTTACTCCATAAACACTCAGTCGAGGCTACACTAAAAATAGCCAAATCCACTCTCCAGATGTTTTCCTGGTCGCTTTTTGTCGAGCGCCGACAAAAACAACGTCGCGTACCAACCAACGTGGGAACTTTGTGTGGAAAGCGTCCCAGATGCTGTCTGGATGAGAGGTCCACGTGGCACAACACTTGCAAGGTTTCCGGGCTATGCTAACTGGTATAAAGATAGGTACATTTATTAAGAACTAGCTGTTGCCCGCAACTTCGTCTGCAAAGAATTCGTTTATCGCTATCCCGCGGGAATTACGCAATTTTCCGGGATAAAAAGAGCCTATTTGTTATTCCAGACCATAAGCTATCTTTTTTCCAAATTTCATCTAGATACGTCAAGCCGTTCAGGCGTGGAAGAGTAACAAACATCCATCCTCACAAACTTTCGCATTTATAATATTAGTAGGATGATTGTACTACGTTACTTATTTGTCAACGGTACCTATACAGAGCGGTTTTGGATTGGATGTCATGGGAATAACCAAACCACAAATTTAATTATTTATTTATTTATTTATTGAGGTGTTCTACAGCGATACAGTCGTACTTATTCTAGTTTACAATGCGAATCTAAAGGCCAATAACAGAACTCCCTAAGTTGTACAATCATTATGCCTGGGTGGGAAAATAAAAATTGAAACAACGAACGTATTCAGAAAACGAAAAGAAAATAATAGTAAAAAAAAAAACAAAACAAGCGCGCGCTTGCTTGTGTTTGTGTTACTAAGAAATATCATTCTCGATCAGGAGCTTGAACTTACTTCTTGAGCAAGCAAATGGGTCCACAGCCTGAAAGGCTTTGTTGTAATAAATGAGATGAAAAGGTGATATAAAAAGTTGGCGGGTACCTAGCAACTGGACTCTCACTGCCCAATATAGATCGAAATGTAAGCGGTTCAAGGAGGCCTACACCAAGAACTTGGTAGAGATAGGCTAAGAAGAAAAAGACGTCGTTAGTTATTTACCTGCGAGTATACACTGCGAGGTAGGTACATTGGGTGTTCCAAAACAGGTCAGGTCAGGTCCGGGGTTGCGGGTGTCTATGGACAGTGGTGATCGCTTACCTACCATCAGGTGACCCACTTGCTCGTTAGTCTTCCTATTCACATAAAAAAAAAAGGGTGCACACCCTTCGTTTTTACATCAAGCTGTGCGCAAATTTGGCAATCTGTATTTGCTACTGATTTAGTTGTACTTACCTACTTAATAATCAACAGTTGAATTTAACAAATAGCAGTTTTCAATGCAGTTAATCTTATTTTTTAAATTACTTATGCGAGAATTTCTTACCATTGTTTGATTTCTCTTTTGAATAATTTTCACAAACCTATAAAAATGATACCTACTGTCAATTTTACTATATACATTAAACAAGTAACCCATGACTCGAACAGCTTGTCGGGACGACACGTGGCATGTTCGTCTTCAGCGAAGTGTGAAATAGCGATGTTTTTATAAGAGGTTGTATTGTAGTACAAACCTGCTCATTTGTTCTCTAATTACTACAAGAAATTAAACTTTAAATGTAAAGAAATGTTAAACACGAGAGTTTTTTTAAAAGACTTGTTTTATTAATTTACTAGCGACCCGCCCCGGCTTCGCACGGTATATTATGCATGTATTATACATATAAACCTTCCTCTTGATTCACTCTATCTACTTATTAAACAAACCGGATCAAAATCTGTGGCGTAGTTTTAAAGATTTAAGCATACGTGAAATGAAATGAAATGAAATGAAATGAAATGAAACGTGGGCACATAGGGACGTAAGGACAGAGAAAGCGACTTTGTTTTATACTATGAATATAGTGATAGTGATGTACAACGCAACGTGTTTCGAATTCCATTCAATACATACATGATCATAATTATTTAGGAAAGTCCGTCATTCAATGAAGTGAACACAGAATTAATTTACACTTTGATTGTTTTGTTGACAACTAATTCTCATGACAAAAATATCAGTAGGTAAGTAATGACATCAATTCGAGCTTGTTTGTCGACCTTGTAGTGCAACCTTTTTAATGTGATCCAAGTTTCTGATGCATTCGGTTTTGGGCTTCGATTCGAACACCGCTCACCATACCAGGCCTTATACTCCGAAATTCGATTTTCGAAGTTCGTTTCGTGCCGTTCCGCTCTCGCTAATAGTTATTAATTTGAGAGTGAGAGAGACGGACGGTGTGATACGAACTTCTAAAATCGAATTTCGGAGTTGCCCCCCAGCATATGATCAGGACTAGTTGTTGCCCGCGACTTCATCCGCGCAGAATTAAAATTTGTATCCCAGGCAGCTTGAGGGTGCGACCACACCGCCGCTTAAAAAACGGTGACGTTACGGAATCGCAACAAAATGTATGAAGAAACGGTGAGAAAACGTGACGCATACGACACGTCACTGCGTATACGCGGCGGTTTGGTCGCACCCTGACTTCTTACGACACTTACAACGATTATCATATCATTATATTTCAATCAATTTAGACACTTTGACAAATAATACACCGAAACTTTTCTCGTGAATCACTCTGTCTATTGATGAGAATCGCGTCAATATCCGTTCAGTAATTTTTGAGTTTATCGTGAACAAACAGACAGACGCGGCGAAGGACTTTGTTTATAAGTGATAATTTTATTTTATACAAAACTTTTTTTTAACTACTAGTTGAACATATTAAATTATGGTAATGCTATGGCACAACATCTGATCGATCTGTTTGATCTGACTTTATTCGAAGCTGTCAACAATGCAAAGTGGAAAAAAACTTAAAATAAATTAAGGAGTGCCTTAAAAACTAGCTATTAAACTATAACGCAGTTCATTCAAATACAATGTAAACACGCACTGACGTCAACAAGAAGGATTTCTGATGAAACTATACTATAACTGATGAACACTGTCCACTTAATCGCAATATCGTTCGATAGAACAAGGGCTGTGAGAATAACGTAATAATTTGTTATCAATGACACAAATTGTTATCTATCTATTAACTTTGTCAGACTTTGATTTATTTCATAATTAGCGACTAATAAATTTAAATATTTGCGTTAATAGTATATCGATCTATTGACTTATAATTAATATTAAATTGTCAAATTCATAACATAAGCAAAATCACCATTATTTATTCACGCAAGACATTTAAACTAATATGACTACTATGCACAGTAAGAGATCTTTAATTTATTCCAATTGTAAAACTATTGCGAATATTTATACTATTACATCATTAAGTTCTGGTTTAGTTTTTCGTTTTTTACCGTGTCTAAAATGTTCTTCTATTTCTAATAGAGTTTTTCCTCTAGTCTCAGGTAAACAGAAGTACAAAAATACAGTTCCTAATAGAGTCGATATTCCATAAAATAGATAGGTACCATGGTGCCCCATGCTTTTGAACATTGCTGGCGCTGATTTAACTGTCCCAAAATAAGCCACTGAAGTGGTCATGACACTAAAGCCCGATCCTATACCCTTTGTTTCAGTGGCAAATAATTCTCCGACCATGTTCCAAGGAAGCGGCACCACGCCGAAATTCGAAACTATTATGTAAATTGCTATTAAACCTAGTGAAATAATTGGTGAAATACGTCTAATAACATCTATTTTGACTAAGTATAAGTAACCTGACAATACTATCAAGGTTAGACACGTAGATGCGCCACTAAATAATGCCATTGGTCGGCGACCTAATCTTCGAAGCAAATAACAAGCTACCACTAAAGAAACACATCTTAAAATATCAACACTTAACATGGCAGCATATGAATTAGCATTGTTCCCAATAAGTTCTTTCATCATCTCTGTCGTGTACGCACATATTACATTGACTCCTGTTAGTTGCGTTAAAACGAAAAATACAATCATTATGCATAAAGGCTTCCAGAACTCAGGTTTCTTAATATTGGCCAATAACGTTTTCAACTTGCTTTTGGATTGATCTTTCTGAGACTGCTCAAATATTATTTTGTCAAGTTCGTTCTTCATTTCCGGGCTTGTACCGCGATACCACTGGAATGATGTGACACAATCCTCGATTCGGTTCTTAGAAGCTAGCCACGTGGGTGATTCTTTGACACAGTATGTTAGCACGCATCCAATTAATGGAAATAATCCGCAAAGTAGAGCCGCATACTTCCAGTGCATCAGGGTTCCAAATAAATGTGACATAAACACGCCAAACGCAATAGCGAGCGATAAACCTGCTAGGAATAGTGATCTGTTTATCGGACTGCTGATTTCTCCAACAAAGACTGATCCGAGCGGGCCAAGCCAGCCTTGACAAAATCCAGTGATGAACCTTCCTAGTAGCACCAAGTAAATGTTGTTCGCAAATCCAATAATCGCCCAGCCAGCCATAAACGGGAACGACAACATGATTTGTGAGGTCCGTCTCCCGTATCTTTCCATCAAGTATCCAGATATGAGGTTACCGAATATGAGAGCAAACGAAGCTGCGGCCGCTGAAATGCAAAAGGATAGGTAAGATTTTTTTTTCCAAAAAAACAAACGTGGGAAAGGACGCTGATGTTTTAATATTATAAGACTGCAACAAAGTCTTTCTGTACTTTTTATTAATAATGGCATCGACATTTGAAGCTGTAGCATTGTGATACTTACCTACCCAAGACTCCATTTCAGTGTTAATCTTGTGTCCAAGTTTGTTGTGGCCATGTTTGAGCTGCGGGATGAGGACAGCGGAGAACCCCGCGGTTGCACCCACGCCACAGTTCAGCATCACCGTGCCAAGAGCCGCCAGAGCCTGGAGACAGGAGTTACCCAACGATAAGAAAATTTTGATAAGCAATATCACTCTCAGCCTCAGCACATGATAAATTTCACTTTCCGCGTCACTGTGATTATTGCAATATTTACCTATTTTTTTATCTCACTCTATCGTTAATACAGTTTTTTTACGTTTAAGGTTATGTAATTTTTTTTCTTATTTCACTTATTTTGTATATCAGCAAATAAAGAAATTTATGAATAAAATTTATTGTAAGCAAGTGCAGTAAGTACGATGTATTTACTAACTTAATCGGGAACTATTTAATTAACTGATATCAAGGCATACATAGTAAAAATGTCAGCGGCACGTGTAACCCGGCCTGTATATCTAGTGATTTCAATGAATGCCATATAAATATAATTTTCTTTATCATAAGTTCGATGATCAACGTACATAATTGATAATAAATTATAAAACTCCCATGCGAGGGGTTGAACTGGATAACCTGAATGTTTTCATTTTCTATGCATCTCATCATAAATTTATTGTACCTAATTCAAACTCGGCCAAGATTTCTTGGGCATTGCCATAGAATCAATAAATTTAAATTATTAGGTTCTGATAACATTATTATTCATGTTTGCTTTTATAGCTCAATGCAGGTCATAGTTCGATTTGCTGTTGTAAGCTAACGACATCTTGATTGCACGACAAATGAAGAAATTTGAGGAAGTCCGGCCTTACGTTGATACTCATTAACCATCATTTATTCACGAATGCAACATAATTTGATGAAGGAGCCGCTATTCAAGCATAAAATATTTTATGAATAAAACCGTTAAATTACATTAGAATCTTAATTGCTTATCAAATCGCGCCGCTTCTTTGAAAGGTCGCATAATGACGAAAGAAATTATGAAACTTCGTAGTTATGATTAAGAATTTATTAATGTAATGTAACTAGTGCCAATAATTTATGTACAAAAATATGCACATACACTTACTTGCTGATCCAATTATTATAAATAAGGTAGCATTACGGGCTTACGGAAAATGTTATAATAATAATAATAATAATAATAATAATATTTATTTATTAGTCGACTTCAAAAAAGGAGGAGGTTATCAAATCGTTTGTTTTTTTTGTTTGTTACCTCAGAACTCCGTCACTTGTGGACCGATTTCGAAAATTATATTCGTGGTATAGTATACTTGGATTGTACATCAAACAAATCACTGTCTCAAGTTAATTTGTACACTTAACTAAGCAAAATTTAATATTTAGTGACAGAATATTATTAGGTAAGCTAAGATTTTTTTTTATTTAATAAAGAAACAGTGGAATATTTAATCACACCCACTGTTTTGCATTTTGGAAGACACAGTCATAATTAATCTATCTAGCAGCGCAAGTTCTCTATAACTTTTTTAACAAGAGATATAAACATTTTCTGTATGCTACAAAATATTTAAAACCTAAATTAATCACCAGTAAGTTTATTTTAAATTTTAAGTGACACTAAAATATTCGCATTTGGGTACACAGACACATTTAATTTATTAAAAAATATATATAAATATACACACCTGACGGCGAAACGGAGTTTTCGCGTTATAATACACATCTTTAACGTCACCATTTTCCTTTTCCGAATCTTTCGTATTTATTTTCTCCAACTCGGACTGTATCGAGCCGCGGGCCATGCTGGAGCTACCGACCGACACTGCACCAAGAGTCCGAAACAACGGTATTACGATCCCCCGATCTCTTTAAAGATACCACATTATCTTATCACTTCTTAACACACTATTCGTGTAAGACAATTATTTAATAGACGAAGTGAACTTAATCTTAATGCACACAAGAGTGATTCTCAAATGATTGTAATTAGCTATTGAACGGTAAAAGACTGATCGGAATATTCGGAATTAATGTACGCGTGTTTATAATTGAGTCATTTAATGAGCTGTAAGTATTTTCTGGTGATCTTCCGTTGTGTATTGCACATTCCAGAATCTAAGGGTATGTAAGTACTGTGTAAATTTGACAAGCATTTATGAATGATGGAGGAAAAGATTGAAGGATAAGCAGATATTGTTTTATCATGGATATCATTCGCGAAAACTTTGAAGTGAGTCAAGAGTCAAGACGTAATAAACGGAGATAAGTCAATTATGACTGTTTTTTTTTTCTAAATAACTGGATCGCATTATCACTACATAGTATAAAACAAAGTCGCTTTCCGCTGTCTGTCAGTCTGTCTGTCTATCTGTCCCTATGTATCCTTAAATCTTTAAAACTACGCAACGGATTTCGATGCAGTCTTTTTAAGTTATTCAAGAGGAAGGTTTATGAAATGTATTATTCTGCGCAGACGCTGACGTTGTCTGGTGGCGGGTGGCACTGACAATTCCTATGTCAATTCAATGTAAATCGAAGATTTTGAAAGATTCTTGTAGGTATTGTACAGTCAGCATCAGAAGTTGATAAACAGTTGATGAGCTAAAAAGATTTACACACCCTCTTATTACCTTGGCAATAGAGTCATGTGTAGATCATTTTGAGCTCTTCGACTGTTTATCTACTTCTGATGCTGACTGTACGTTAGAACTATTACTGATTCTGTGATTGTATCCGTTGAGTAAGAAATGTAGGCCGATGACTATCCGGTTCTGTCTGCGTCTATCTTCTCTGGCTATGTAAACCTGTCTCTAGGCCGTAACAAGTTATTTTTATATTGCACAGAGTAATAAAAAATTATCACGAGTCACGTGCTGCGGAAGCGGTATGGCACAAGTATTGGAAGATTGCATTTTGTCCTTTCTTGCTATATTAAATTTCGTTTTCACGGACTAGGTACCAGAAATTTCTACGTCTTGGCCATCCCTATTCTACAGAATATTATGTTATTAAGTATTTAGATCGAGCTTATTTTTCATGATTGTGAATGATTGCCAGTACATAATAATATTATTAACATAAAATATTACATGTTTATAATATGATGCTCTATTGATTTTTACACCCATCTTTTCGTTGTTTCTAAATAAAACATAGCCTTGTCCATACCTTTCCATTTTCATACGATAAAATATATCAATCAGCCGAGGAAGCTCGACGAAGCATTAGGTAAGTACAAGAAATTCCAGTAATACCTTAGTGTAGTAGCACCTATAGTACTAATAATTTTAAATTAATTATAATATTAGGTATTCATTAAAGTGAGAGTGATTTTGCATTTTAAAATTTTAAATGTTATGCAAGACCGGCCGCATTTAAAATATGTCACATTATAGATCCGCCAACTGGCTATTACATAGATTAATTTTAATAAAAAACAAAAACCCAATATGTAATCAAAATACTAATTAACTAAATTGGCTTGTTCCGTGGAAGATATAAAGGAACAAATATAGGGAAAAATTTGCGTTAGTATGGTAAAAGTCGAAAAAGACTGACGTGTTGCCAAAATTGGATAGCCCTTATTACGCCCTATTGGTTATTTCCTCAATTGTTGATTGTTAGCCCAAAGCCCAGCATCCAGCAGTATCGACTGTGTTCATACGTAAATTGCAACTATATTGTTTCACGACCTAGTAGGTAGGTTTGGAATTGGATCAATGGTTTGAACACTTTGAACCAACAACACGTTTGCGTGTGGGAAAGTCCATGTCTGTTAGTTTACTCTCTTGATGAACTAGTAATCCCTGACAAGTGATAACGATTGTGCAAATTTTAGAAGGTGGGCCCGGCCTACCGTTATTAGCTTAGAATACAGGAGGTTTCTTAATATCTTTATTTACCCCGACTACCTAACTTTTCTACCATTTACATTTTCTACGTGTGTCGAATTGGTGGAAATAAAAAATATTATTGAGTAATTATTATTATTTTTTTCCTTTATTAAGTACTAGCGACCTGCCCCGGCTTCACACGGCATATTATGCATGTATTATCCGAGATGTATTATACATAATATATAAACCTTTCTCTTGATTCACACTATCTATTAAAAAAAACCGCATCAAAATCCGCTGCGTAGTTTTAAAGATTTAAGCATACATAGGGACATTAGGGACGTAGGGACAGAGAAAGCGACTTTGTTTTATACTATGTAGTGATAATGTTTACTAAAATTCCATGGGAATTTACAAAAATCACATCTTAGTCTTCATCTTGCAAAATTTCATGTCCTTAGACTTCAGAAGTTAAGATTTTGAAATTTGGCATGTGTAAATACAAATAGTAGGTACCGTGAAAATATCGGGATAAAAAGTTAGCCTAAGTATTATTCCAAAATTACAACTATCTACATCCCATCCAACCGTACAGCATGAAAGAATAACAAACACGCAGACAAACACATAAGTTCTCATTAATTTTCATTTTTATAATAGGTATCAGTAGGTCTGCCCTAGTAAGAGAACACGGGAAACCGAGAGAGTTCGTCAATGGAAGCGCCTATTGAACATAGAGCTTGTGACTTTGCTATTAACCTTTTTTATAGTCAAGCCCGGATCGGTGGATTTAAGACATTCTTTTTCTATTTTTAACCGACTTCAAAAAAAAAGGAGGAGGTTCTCAATTCGATTGTATTTTTTTTTTATTATTATGGAAAAAATTGGTACTTATTAAGTACGAAAGGTATTGGACTTTTGAAAGGGGCACAGAGATTTTGAATCAACGTAATCAAAATTTACGAACCATCTGTGTTTTGTGCGTTTTGTATACCTAGGGTTTTTGACAATTCGAAAATATTCTCATTGACCGTGAATTACGAAATTTTTGTATGAAAATATTATGAGTAAGGAACACAATATCTCAATATAAAGAATCAGCAAGAAGCAACTGGCTAATTCCTCAGTCTTGTAAATTATTTTGATATAAGGGTGCGACCACACCGCCGCTTAAAAAACGGTGACGTTACGGAATCGCAACAAAATGTATGAAGAAACGGTGAGGTAACGTGACGGATACGACACGTCACTGCGTATACGCGGCGGTTTGGTCGCACCCTAAGTACTTAGGTACACTCCTTTTTAAAACAACTTGCGGTTTCATCTAATCTTATCGCTGATTTAAGATAAAATGATGCTGCAAATATTTATACGCTATGTACACTTGATAAACCTGTCATGTCAAATTATTTACAACTTTTCCGTTAACTTTTATTAATAAGTAATAGTGAGACCCGGCTAATATGGCATAGAAGATAAAAGCAGCCGATACATATTTAGATAAATTTATGAACAGAATGATACAGCCTGCGTATCTATAGGTATGTAAACTACTACGAAACGGACTACTGCGAAATTCGATTTTTGAAGTCCGTATCATTATGGTCCCTCTCACTCTCAAATTAATTACTATTAGTGTGAGCGGAACGGCACAAAACGAACTTCGAAAATCGAATTTCGGAGTACAAGGCCGGTAGCTGCTCTCGTAACAAACTTCTTTATTTTATTACCTTTCTTTTTAACAAGTGACGAAAATTGACGATCTACAGGAAAAAAACGTGTACCTAATTATGAAAATTTGTTTTGTTTTTCATTGACATTTTACGTTTTACTGAGAGTCCTTTGTAGCGACCTGAGTGATTAAGTAAGTACGTCAATAATAAATAAAGTTCTCAAAATTACTGTCAAATGGCATTTCAACCAAAATGAAACTAGTAGTTTCAGCGCTTCAATACAATAAACACATATATACCTATGTAGACATCTAATACCTTTAAACGAGCTATTTAAAGACCCTTAAGAGGCTGACAACACCTAATTTTGTTGGAATTGATGTTATTTAAACACTTTTTTAAGAAAAACTGCACACAAAAAAAATACAAAAAAAATATAATGTTAATTTTCATCATATTTCAAACACGCTAGACGGGCTCGATACATAATTGAACAAAGTCGGCTCGATAGAAAATAATTGCAAAGATTGGTCTTAAAATCATCATTAAACGGTTCTATGTCTTTATTTTTTCGACGTATGGGTCTGCAATTAAAAACATAAAGTCAACATATTTATACCTAAACGGCTAACGAGTCATATTTCACAAATAATCCATACTTTTGTTTATTTCTTATGATTTGTGTCTTATTTGCAAGATTTTAGACGCGCGCCAAGCTGCCGGAATAGTTTCTTCTCTTTCACTAACAGGCACGTGAACCGTATGTGTGAAGAGTGGCGCTGCTCCAGGTCATTTGCTGTTGACAGCGCCTTAAGCTAATTACATGAATGTTTGTGTAAATTTCGGAAACGGCTCCAACGATATTCATGAAATTTAGTATGCAGTAGGTTTCGGGGACGATAAATTGATCTAGCTAGGTTTCATATTTAGAAAACGTACCAAAAAAACCGAGCAAAGCTCAGTCATCCGGGTAACTTACTTAACATTGCGTAAATTTTGTAGTTTTTTTACAAACTTCGATTTTTATTTTCCCAGATGTGTTGTGTATGTTGTGTGTTGTGTTGTATGTGTTGTTTGGGAGGTGTTTGTTGTGTTTGACTTGACTTCACAATATCGCCGAGATAGCAAAGTAATTATTCAAAGTGTTCTAACACCATTATGGTATGGATTATTGGTCTGCAATAAATGACTTTTTTTTTATTGGTCCCTGGCCATTTTTTGTGCCAGTGCGGCGTTGGCGTTAGCTGTGGGTTGGCGATATACAGGCTCCTTGTGTAGTACCTGGGGCCTTACCATGACGTCTTAATGCGATTCGGTTTAGGTCCGCTCGCTGTCAGATTCATACTAAAAGTGACAGCTAAAACTTGAACTGATCAGCTGATAACAAGTTTACCTGCGTCATCGAGCACCACGTAGGGTCAACTACACGTTAATTAATTCGATGTAACTCCGCATAATCTGGTATGCTTAGCAGTTCTGTATGACGTCTTGAGGCGATACAGTTCCGATTCTTTAGCTGTCATCTTTGACACTTCTATTATATAGACACGCGGGAGCGTGTAAGCCAAGTTCAAAGCAAAAGAAGCCGGCAACGCTGCCATGTAATATTTACAAGAACCATTTCGAGCTACTTTTGACCCCTTCACAACTCAAAATTTATTTAACCTTCATACATAAAATTTGGCGCATTTATTTAGACCCTTGCCTAAAATGCAAAATTTAAAATGTAGCTTAAAGAGATACTGATATATTAACGTACAAAAACCGGCAATTTTGTGACTGACTCACTGACTTTGAGTAGTAAAATATTAATCTAGGAAAGGGGACCTAGAAACTTGATATTTGGCATCAAGGTAGCCTTTCAGGTGTATATATAGACTTATGAAACTCTGAAAAACTGAAAATTATTTATTATAAAGTTAAGTAAGAAGCGTATATCTCATACGCATCATGGTAGACTATTTAGGCGATTATTAGACAAAGTAATGGAAGAAAATGATAACTGAATACCCAATTTTTTTTTAAATATTAAAACCGACAAATAGACATGATGGTAAGTGATGGACAGCCACAGCTCCATTGGGACTGCTAGCGCGTTGCCGGCCATGCAAGAAGTGGTACACTCGCCTCTTAAAGGTACCCCATGTCGTAGCCAGTTGGAAAAACCCCAGCCGCCAGCCCATTCCAAATTTTACTCGTACGGGGCAAGAAAGACCGTTTAAATCGTACGGTGTTGGAGCACCATCCATCGAGGTGATGTAAACCAATAGAACTTACTTTCAACACAAGCCGCAATAATATTTACAGAACTTGGCACCCATATACATATTAATAATTCTTTTGTCGGCGAAGTCAATAATAATGCATATTTTTAATATTAAACTTGGCTATCAGTTGACATTTATGTTTTTGATGGGATGGATCCAACAGCGATCGATCCAACTTTGGTTTGGAGTTGAATCGCTTTAAGACGTCATGGTAAGGCCCCAGGAATGTCTAATGTCTATGCTATAACAAAGTCGTCAACAAGTCGTATTCCTGTAGTATTATGACGTAAAATAATGGGGTCGAAAGACAACACGTACTTATCTCCAATCTCTTCTACCGAGTACCTACTTCGGTCAAGAGAAGTGGCATATTGTTATTTTTACCCTATTGACCTCGATCCTTTTTAATACAAGGACAAAACTACAAAAAAAAATTGAAACAAAATAGGCTGCAAAATTCAGCTTATTCCAGATGCTATTTCAGGGGAGTGTCTTCAACAGTTTTATAGAAATGCGCTTTAAAAGAAATTTTAAAGATCAATATTTAAATTTCTCACCTGAGTATGATTCCGCAATTAATAAGCAAAGAACGCAAAAGGCCGCTGCCGTGTGTCAAGGAAATGTGTTTTATGAATAAACTAGCACGTTTATCGGGAGGATTGAGACTAACAGACTCTACGTTTTAAAAGCGGCTATATACTGTTAAACCATTTACTGTACAAGTTTAGAAGTAAGAATAATTAGATAACTTGTAATCAAAATCAGTCCAATGGATAGGAGAGATGACTATTGCTGGCATCGAGAATATTAAACGGGTGTTTTCTGTATTCTACATCAATAACAAAGTCTGTTCCATAATACCAATTCGGATTGTCTTCTATGGAACATATTCTATCACATGTCACTAATGTTTTTTTATCATTTTTAAGGTTGAAAAATACTTTATTTATTGTTTGCAAATAATTGTATCAGTCAAGGGAGTTCTGTTATTAGCCGAATCGCTTTGTGAATAAGAACACATATTTATCTACATTATTATAATTGTAATGCTGTGGAACACCTAAATAAATATGTGAATGAATTTTAAGCATTATTTACTCTTATATGTATCTAGAGAATTTATCAAGTTAAAAATTGTACCTACATTTAAACTTTTCTAAAGACCTTTTCTATGATGGGATAGATAAGAACTTTAAAATATTTCGTGCGAATTACGAAGGAAGAGCAACGCACGCAACGATTGCAAGTTTGCCTACAGAATTAATGTATTAGTATTACTAACATTACGCGGGCGGTAGGACCTTGTGTAAGGTCCGTCCGGATCGCTACCACCATCTTAGGGTGCGACCAAACCGCCGCGTATACGCAGTGACTTGTCGTATGCGTCACGTTTTCTCACCGTTTCTTCATACATTTTGTTGCGATTCCGTAACGTCATCGTTTTTTAAGCGACGGTGTGGTCGCACCTTAACTCGTTAATCCTGTCTCCAAGGTGCTTGAGCAGTTGTGTTGCGACGTGGAGAGTAAGACAACCGATGAAATTATACTCGCACAAGAGGTATTCTATCTTGGCCCTCACTTGCTCATTTGCCATCCTATCCTAACCTATGGCGCCCAGACCCTGTTCTTTAACTGAAACCTAAAAGTCCAAACTCAACAATACAATACAATACAATACAATACAATACAATACAGAAACAGAGAACAAAGTATACAATAGGCGGTCTTATCGCTTAGTAGCGTTTTCTTCCATACAACCAATAAGTCAGAGAAACATTTGCCAAAGAGCCATAAATAGAGCGTAACATCTTAGGTGTTCGAATAACTGATGGAATCATCTGACCAGAGCAAAACGGAGATGGCGGGACAATTTGGAGTTTTTGACTGCACTGGGGAAGCCCTACAAAAGAAAGAGACACCTTTGTAGACACCTTCGTAGCCAGTTTCCAGCAGTGGAATACTAAGTAGGCTATTAAAAAAACAGTCAATCCGATCACTAGATATGGGTCATCAGTGTCATCACTTGCAAGATTGATTACCGACAGGCACGCAGACACGGGAGAACTAAACTAAATAAAAGCTAGTAATACTCGTAGATTGTAGTACCTTGTTAGTAGTTTAAAAATATATATATAGCTGCTACACAATATGACGCACGATTAAGTAGTATAGAATAAATCCAATAAACAAATATAAATGAAGGTCTAATTTATATTATGATACAAACCCATAAACTATCAGATAGGTATCTAAAAATCCGGTCAATTGCAAGTCGGCCTCGCGCACTGAAGGTTTCGTACAAATTAAACTTTTTAACTTTTGAAACACTCGCTGTTGCCCGCAGCTTCGTCCGCGCAGAATTCGACCAACCCCAATTTGCCCCCTGCGAGTTGAATTTCTCAAAATCTCATATTTAGTGATTGCTTATGTTAAACTAGCCATTGCCTGCGACTTCGTTCAGAGTTAAATATAGCCTATGTTCATCAGGGATAAATGTAGGACTGTACCCATTGATTGTACCTACAAAATGGTGAAAGAATTTGTCAAATCGATCCAATAATTTCGGAGTCTATTTAATGCAAACAAACTGTAACAAGCAATCAAATATTTCCTCTTTATAATATTGTATAGATATAAATAGGTACAAATTATTCGGAATTGAAATGAGTTATTATTAGGCTTTTTTGTCTTTAGTCGTGTTGTGTTATGAGGCCTTAATTCTATCACGAATCACGTTGCCGTACTTTTAACGAAGCATATTTCTGTCTCCCATTGAATAAAGTAAAAAACCTGCCAAATGCGAGTTGGACTTTCACAAGAGAAAAGGGTTACATTTCACCCTATCGAAGAAAACACATTATCAGCGTCATCGACAGAATTTATTAGTCAATTAGTGTGTAATAATCTTCTGTGTTTCTTATCCTGTGGGAATTTCGAAAAATTAAAAAAACCTTTATGATCAAATCATCAAGTCTTTACATCAGCTGGGGCCTTACCAAGACGTCTTAATGCAATTCAATTCAGAACCAAAGTTCTTCTTCTTCTTCTTCTTATTCTTTTGATTTTGGCGTTACAAGTCGTTATAGCGACGACAACTTCGCCAATGTCGGTAAAAAAAAAACTTGTGACAAAATGTTTGCAACGTTGTACGGTAACACGGTCAAAGACCCTCCTCCCCTGTCGGGCTCTTAGCCAACGGTAAATGATAACCCTCAGATACTGCCAGGAAATCATTAGCCGTTGCCCAGGGTGCACCGGACCAAGCACTGCTCTTCCCCCCGGACGGATCCGAAAACGAACCGCAGCTCTTGTTCACACTTGGTTGCAATTGAATAGCATTAAAATGTCATGGTAAGGACCTAAGGACCCTGGTATAAAATAATCTCTAGACCGAATCAGAAACGAGAATATCCGTAGAAGAATTAAAGTTATCGACATTCTTGAACGGCTATATCCCTGTTATCTTTGGGGTCGTAAGGTTCTGGAGTGATGGCCACGTGTCTTAAGGCGAAGTATTGGTAGGCCTCCTGCAAGGTCTGTGGTCTTCTGGCTGATAATCATATTGTTGAGGATGATGATGATACTTGTTCAAACATATTAAAAGGGTACCAAGAACCTTTGTATTTTTTTGTAGCCAACGCATTCTAGAATTGGTATTATTCTTCCTTTCAGTGTAATCGTGTTAATTCTTATTTGCATTGGTAATTAATTTACGGTGTCAAAGATTCATTATATAAAAATGACGTGAACGCAAAAATTAACTTAATGACTGTTATTTGTTGGACGGACTGAGTGTGTAATTGTGTCCTGGCTGATTTCTTTGTGGGACTATTTCGAGAAGAGAAGTTAAGTAAAATATACAGATTTTAAATTAGTTTACTATTTTAAAATTTTATTACAATTTTATTAAATATTATTATGCATACCTATTTAAAGTACCTATACTGCTTTTTCTAGTTTTCCTTATTTTCTGTCCAGACCAAATAATCTTCAATTATTCTTACTTAGGGCCACGAATAATACTAGGTACTTACATATTATTTACATATAGGTACTGTTACATATACATTTTTGTGCAGAAAAAGTTGATCATTATTATTTTTAGTCTATTATATGTGATTTTTTTACACAACATTATTTTTGACATTGTATTTTATTTTAATGTTTTTATAATTTATTATGCTCTTATTATTATTAATTTTTGACGATCTCAACAGAAATACTTATATTTGTGACATGCATGTTTTTATTATAATGTAATTTTTGTTGACGAATAAATAAATCTAAAATCTAAATATTTTTTTCATACAGTTTACATGGTCCATAAAATTGACACGGAAATTATAAGTTTAATTTAAGAACACTTTCTTTAATCATGTCGTAATCAATAGTATCCGGGAGTCTGAGTAATAAAAATCAAAAGTTACATAATTATGACAAAGAAAGTAAAAGAGACACTTCAGAGTAGAAAATGTTTGGTTAGTGCTAATAAAAATAAAAATACAGTGATACGATTGCAAACTTGCCCTCTTACCCTCTTTGACGTCGTGTCTTTATCGTCAGATTGTGACTTCGTTTTATTTTGATTTTCTAATTACTACGTTGTTTTTCAACACATTCGTCAGCGTTTAGCTGTAAACAACAGTTGACGTCTGTACAATTCCTTAATACACATTTACATTTTTACTAGGTATTTTTTTTATTTAATTAAAATAATTCTGTATTTAATTAGTACTTACCTTCTACAGGCACAACATGTCGGTTACTATGGTGGAACCGGGGGCCGGTATAGACAATGCGCGCCTCATTTTCTACCCCCTGGTGCTCCTTGCGACAGGCCTCTGGTTCCTGTACCGATGGCAGCAGACCAGCCGGCTACACAAGATGGGCAACAAGCTGCCGGGTCCGTCCCCATTGCCCCTACTTGGCAACGCGCATTTAGCCATGGGAAAAAAGCCTGAAGGTGAGATCGCGTTTTTTTCTTTACAAATACAAATAATACATTTATTTCGTAATCATAGGTAGGATATACTATGATCTTGTATATTAGGATATACAAGATCATAGGAATTATTAGAATAGTACCTACAGCTATGATTTGCCGTTTAGCGTTCGAAGTTTTAGGGAACATTAGTCACATAAGCTAAATAACAGCTCGAAGTGAAGAGGGATACCGGCTGAGTGTATCCTTAAGTATATGATCGGAATAAAGGTAAAGAGGTTATCGCAATGTTCAATAAGCAGCTAAAACAAAAGAACGTACTCGTAAAGGTATTTATAGTTGGGAGAGTCGTAGCAGTAATGTTCTCATAAGTAAGGATAGTTTTTTGGTGTTATCGCTGAAACTATGACGGACATTGTTCAAACAAATTTTTGTAGAAAAAAAATGATTATTTTTCTTGAAGTTGCGGGGGTGATGACATTTTTGCGATTAATTTTTTTTTGCTTGTAAGCTAATTTTTTAATTAATTAAAAAATTGCTAAGAAATGTCTAAAATTACCAAAAGTCGAAAAAGTAGGTTAAAGGTTGGCATGCTATTCAGAAATAAGCAGATTTTCAAAATTCCAATTGAAATGCCTGTGATATTTTGCCATTTTGGCTGCGGAACTCTATAAAAATTAGGAATGAATAGAACTTAGCATACCCCTCTGTCATCAAAACGCAAAGTAACGCCTATATGTATTTAATAGCAGCTATTTATAGTATTTGAAAGGAAAGGTGGAACCATTCTAAAACCCCTAGAATTAATTCAAGGCGCCTACTTTTTTTACTTAGCAATTTTTCCTTACATTCATTTCATGATGTTGTCGTAGGAGTTCAGTTAGTGTAATTTTCTCAGATTTTGTTTTTGTCTGTTTATAACTTCTCCTCCTTCTTCTTCTTTAGCCATTCTCAACCTCTAAGGTGTAGGCCTCCTTCAGTTTATGCCATCTGTTTCTGTCTTGAGCAGTTTCCAACCACTTTGTTCCCGCCAGTCTATAACTTATTGCTTTTTAATTCTTTGTTTATTTTTCTCTTGCTTTCTTTCTTTCCATTTGACCGAGTAAGAGCGTCTTCATTGAAGGTTTTCTTAGTCCGCTTCTTAGTCTTAGGTGCAGTTAGCCTTAATCGTTCTTCTTTCACCAGAACTCATCGACATGGGTGTAAAATATGGCGAGGAATACGGCAACGTGATTCGCGGCTGGCTCGGCTCCCAGCTGATCGTCTTCCTCATGGATGCGGACGATGTGGAGGTCATTCTAAACAGCCACGTACACATTGACAAGGCTTCAGAGTACAGGTTCTTCAAACCCTGGCTTGGGGAAGGGCTGCTTATTAGCTCTGGTAAGACGAAATCACGGACATCTAATTAATACAGCTTAGCTACATAATTATAATTTAATAAAACTTAATATGCTTAACAGTTTGTTGTACCTGCTAACACTTTATCTTTAAAACCTTTGTCAGGTGAAAAATGGCGATCACACCGTAAAATGATAGCTCCAACATTCCACATCAACATTCTGAAGTCATTTATGGATGTTTTTAACCAGAACAGCGTCAACGTCGTTTCGAAAATGAAAGGCGAGATGGGCAAGACCTTTGATGTTCATGACTACATGAGTGGAGTCACTGTTGACATTTTACTTGGTGAGTTGAGTATTCTTTATTTTACTACGAGTATACCTACACGAGCATTTAGCAAAGAACTTGGATCTAGCGATTGCATGAGTTTACAAAAATCCGCGGGAATCATTTCATCTCTTCACCTAAATGAATACTATAATCTATAAACACTCTCAGATTTTTTTATTATCGCTCGGACCTCGGATTGTTGTGCTCGTTTTATAACCAAGGGTTTCTGAAGGAAAATTCTTCTAGCGAACGATACATAGCGTGTTTTCACTCGATTAAACAGTTTTTCAAACGCAAAATAATCCATTTCCTTAATACCTACTTAAATTGTGCAAATGTAAACGGTCTTTGAATAAATCCATACAAATCGGAATATTTTTCCATTTGAAAGTCACCTTGAAATTGAAATAGGTACTTAGTAAGTACGTAGCAACACTAGGCTTTGTTTTCTTATGCTACCTATAATAAGCTTAGACGTGGGTCTATGGACTTTTTGAAATTCTGAAAGTGGTCTGTGACCGCCGAAAGTTTAAGAACGGTGAGCTAGACAATTGATCACCTGAAATGAATTGAATGAATTTTATAGAGGCAGGATACAAAGAACTATTTGTAATTCGACCCTCTTTGTACCTACCATGTCCTAAGAAATAAACTGATTATTATTATTATTATCATTATTGTTGACAATTGTGCCATGTCTGTGCTCGTATTTAGAATTTTAACTCAACAATTGCAAAATGCACTATAAAGAGCGTAAAAATTATAAAGGAAGTTTAAATTTGGAAATTTAACAAAACGAAGTTAAAGTCATATCTACAACAATATCTTTTTATCCACGAATAAACTAACAAGTTTATTAGAAGATGAATATTGATAAGAGATATTTGCTTGTGTTCTACGGGTAGATAAGAAATTACATTCAATTAACTAATTAAAGATTTCATGTCACAGAGACTGCCATGGGCATAACAAGGAAAACTCAAGATGAATCTGGCTTCGACTACGCCATGGCAGTCATGGAGTGAGTACCTGCCAATGTGTCAAATACAGCTGAGCATATAACTTTTGATTTTGTTCTTCGTTATTTTTGTTATATATTTTTTTTCAGAATGTGTGAAATTATTCACCAAAGGCATTACAAATTTTGGCTGAGGTTTGACGCCATTTTCAAATTTACTTCTTTCTTCAAGAAGCAAATTGGACTTCTTAATATTATCCATGGTCTAACAAACAAGGTAGGGTATTACCTTATTGTATAGATGAGAGTAAAGATATCGACCAAGTTATTACTTAGCTCAATATTCATACAAGGTGTCATTAAATTATTTCGGCAGGTGGTTAGGTTAATTTCTTTGAATAGTTCTTTTAAGGTTTTTTATTGTAAATTCAAATTTAACCATCCCATAAACGCCATGCAGTCTGCCACAATTGTTGTGAGTGTTCAGTCAATAGTTTAGTCTAACCTAACCTAACCCAACAGGCCATAAGTATAGTGACAAATAACAAAACGTCAGAAGTAGAGACAAGGACAACCGAATTATAAATTTTAAGAATCTTAAAAAGTGTTTAAGAACAAGGAAGTTACAGTTAAACCATTAGATAATTTTCTTTTGAAAATTTTAAGGTAATCAAAAGCAAAAAGAAGACATATTTGGAAAACAAAGCTAAGGGTGTTGTACCAAAATCGATAGAAGAGTTGACCAATGCAAAAGAATCATATGATTCGGGACTGGCTAATGACACTCAAACTTTAGCCGATGCCGTTTTCAAAGGCTATCGCGACGATCTAGATTTTAATGATGAGAATGATGTCGGTAAGAAAAAAACTTACGTCGTGAACAAATACGAGTAATGCACCCACTAATACGACTACAATAATGGTGTATATACAACTTGATTTACAGGAGAGAAGAAACGGCTGGCGTTCTTAGACCTTATGATAGAGTCTGCTCAAAGTGGAGTGAACAAAATCAGTGATCATGAAATTAAAGAAGAAGTCGACACTATTATGTTTGAGGTATCTATGACTCTTTAGTTGACGTTTTAGTTGTGTCAAGAATAAAAAATAAAACATTTTATATCTATTCATGTCCATTCTAACTCCAGGGTCACGACACGACAGCAGCTGGTTCCAGCTTCGTTCTTTGCATCCTCGGAGTACACCAGGATATTCAAGCTAAAGTGTATGATGAGCTGTATGAGATATTTGGTGACTCTGATAGACCAGTCACTTTTGCTGATACACTCCGTATGAAGTACCTAGAGAGGGTCATATTTGAAACGCTCAGAATGTATCCACCAGTGCCAATCATTGCGAGAAAATTAAATCGTGACGTCAAAATTCGTAAGTAAATTTGATATTTTTCGTATCTAATGAACATAAAATATTTACCTTGCTACTCCGCTACTCACGTGCAAGATAACCAAGCCTGTGCGAAATATATTTTTATAGTTTGCATGCAAACCTTCCACTCTCTCCACTGGTAACGCCTCATACAGTAAAATATTTTTCGTATCTTTTTTAAACCTACATTTAGACAAAATTTTAATCATTTTATACTTGTTCTAGGTACTAACGACTACGTTCTTCCTGCTGGATGTACCGTAGTGGTAACCACATATAAGGTGCATCGCAATCCCAGGTACTACAAAAATCCTGAAGTTTTCGACCCGGATAATTTCTTGCCGGAAAACACTTCAGATCGGCACTACTACAGCTACATTCCGTTCAGCGCTGGCCCCAGAAGCTGCGTGGGTAAGTCATCAATTATACTATATTTGCTATCTCGAATCTGAGAATTTGGAAAATACTGTCGCATTTGATAGCGAATTTATAATAGAATAAAATAGTCATTTATTTGTGATACACGGGTACCAACAAAACTTTGTAAAATACTCGTACAAGCAAGAGTGGAAAAGTGATATTTATGCAATTAGTGTTAGTTAATATTTTTACTTACAGGCCGAAAATACGCCATCTTGAAACTTAAGGTGCTGCTAGCAACTGTGCTAAGGAATTACAAAATGGTATCCGATATTCCCGAGAGCCAATTCGTGTTGCAAGCCGATATCATCTTGAAGAGAACTGATGGATTCCGAGTCAAAATTGAACCTAGGAACAGGGTACCAAGTAAGGCATAAGTATGTAGGTTCGATTCAAATACTAGATTTTTCAAAGAATTCTTACTTACCTACCTTGATATTTATTTATTTTTCAAAAATTCAGGGGAAAGGCAAACAACTTGTATTAAATACTTTTATTCCTTACAAATATTGAAGTTTTTCTTGTTTCAATACTAAAATTACCATTGGTGACTTGTGTATCGCAATGCATTGATTCAATTCTTCAGTAATATCAGTTTTTATTATTTATGTTCTATCATTTACATACTACTGTACGAGGATATTATATTATAATACTTCATTTATATTAAGGGTCTTTGATTTATGATTTAAAAATATAATAAAAGATCCTTCTATTTTAAGTTGGAATGGAACGGTACGATTGTTTACAAAAGTTCTTGAATAAGTCATAGGTACCTCTATTTTAAGATTATTCATCCAATATTTATTGGTAGTCTTGATTTAAGGTGTAAATAAAGTTTTATAAAAATTGAACAAAATCGTTGTTTAAATATAATATAGTAAAAATAAACACACACAAATACAAATTGAAGTTTTTACATAATACTATTAGTATCTACTTAATTCATAGGTTCTTAATAAGCACTATCTACCAAACCGACATTCATACTACTGCACTGGGATTTTAATTGTATAAATTTCGTTAGCTCATTAATGTTACACTTATTTCAATAATAGCGAACTGAATGAGGAAATGTATTCATTGGTATTTTTAACACCAACGTATATCATAGTTATTTAGGAATTGAATGTGACGAGGCAGCTCCCTATCTTAATAAAACTGCTCATAATATCAAGACGTCAATAGCATAATGTTTTTTTATACTAATAAAATTTGGTATCTAACTAAACACTATAACAGCATTTTTAAACCTTAATTTAACATATAGGGCCCTCTGCATTTAACATAAATGAGATATAGCATTCCCTAAAATACTTCATAATGGATAATTACATAAAGAAAAGTTTCACATGCGTATCTCAGACATATCATTTCGTGAAGGTACCTCAGCAACTTATATATTTATTTAATAATAGTTAAAAATTCAATAATTCATCTATTTTAAGTATTTATACACTTTAAAATAAAACACAGTAATAAGATTACTACTTGAGGTTAAGTGGTCAAACCCGATAATCTATTTCAGTAGCGTAGTTGAAAAAATATCGAAATCATCTTATTATTTTTAAACTCAAATTTTCTACAACCGGGTTTCCACCACACAACCGTCGGCGTCGTGGTTTTTTAGAACACTTAAAACTGGTAACTACAGTCTTGTGCAAATCTTTCAAGCGGGCTTGCGCGAATCAGAGTTAACTAAATTAGGTATAATTCTGAGTTAACTACTACCCCAGGGTTAAGAAGTGTCAAAATTTATTAGAACTATCATTCCTAGCAATTAATGTTTAAAAAAAACTATACCGCAAGCGAGCTTTAAAAGGATTCAAACATTTTATATAAAACACTTTAAATGCGTAAATTATACAAGTTGATATGCAGATAATTTACTAATATTAATTCGTTAGAACCTATTAAATTTAACGGTGTCAGTCGAGTTTTAGGCTATTTATTTATATTTCAATTGCTATTCTTACGGTAAATAATGTATTCTATGGTCCAAAGAACTACACAGATCATGCAACAGAAACTCATCGCCAAGAAGCAATAGGTGTAACTGCCCGTCGCCTCGTAAATGACTCCTGAAAAAGAAATTGCATGGAACTGAAATGGAAATGAAAAAACCTCATCTTTTTATTAATTTCAACTATACTCAGGTGCAAAGAAACCGGGTCACTTTTCGTACAACTTTTTACTTGAAGTAACCCGGTTTCTTTGCTCCCGGTATATTTAATGACTTATGCGTAAACATGTCTCAGATTTAATGACAATGACAATGCGGCTCTGGCGTACCTACAGAGAACAATTCATCGTATATTTCCCAATATCTACGCTACCTTTTATATCGAAAAAAAATCCTGTTCTCTTAGGACGGTCATTGTGATTTAAAAGTAAGCATTAAATAAATCAATACAATATAATGTACTTAGTGTAAATTTATTCGCAAAAGTACACTCTTGCTTTCGTTTTTTATGAAATAGATGGCAAATGAACAGGTGAGTCACCGAGCACCGGCACCAGAGTATCCATGTAGCAGATTTGTTGCAAGCTTAGTGGACTACGATAAAATACCTTGTGTGTCAAAAATTTCAATTCCATTTGCTTGAATGATTGCTTACTTTCATGCTTACATCTGTCCTTAAATGCTGGGTTGCCTGTATATAGGTTCGCACTAGTTTAGGGATAGTTAAGATTTATTTCGTTCAGCGTCGGACTGACGTTAGGCCTGATGGCTTGCGAGGCTTGCCGCAAGCCAGCCAGGCAGTAGTTAGGGGGCTAAGAGGAGAGCCACCCGGGCTCTTCTGGTCCAGTCTGACCCAGATTTCCTTCCAAACAAAAACCGATTGTCTGTAAAGTCAGTTTACGGAAGATAGTTTTACGTGGTAACGTTATAAAGAAACATATTCGAACTGCTTGCTCTGACGTCACGCGAGAAGATCGTGCCTCTCTATCGCTTGTTCCGCGCTCTCGCTTGCTCACTCTGAAGTCACGCGGAACGTGACAATGAGGCTTTTTCGTAAGTGCAGCCGGCGTTCATCGATTTATAAGACGTTATCATGTCAAAAAGATTACCTATTAGTGGATCGGCTATGAGCATCAATACGCCGGAGAATATGATGTGCAGCGCAAGCGCAGCTGGGAAGCGGTCGTCTGGTGCGGCCGTGGCTAGCACCAGGGGGAACAGCACTTGCACCGAGCAGCGCACCAAACCCGACACCACTGTCACGGCGAACACGTAGTAGAGGTCACTGGAGCTCACCAGCGCTGGAAAGAGAAGGTTATAATCAAAAGAAAGGATAGGTTTTGGCGAGATAGAAAAAAACGCTTCTAGAAAACTTAAAACTACCGCGACATTCGAACATTTTGTAATAAGACTGATCACTCACTTATTAAAGTTCAATTTATAATGCATTTGACGTCAAAATTACGCTAACTTTTTTTTTACAAAGAACAATGCTATTGTTCTAATTACTATAAATTCCTATTCGAATAGCGTTACCTATTTTTTACAATTATTTTAGTGTCAAGAAATCTATTCCACTAGTATGAGTGTCGAGTGTGTTGTACGTACGGTTCAAATGTTCAATTATGAATGAAAATTTTCGAGTGAGTCATTTTTTGACTACCGCCTAATAATGTTCAATTTTTAGAAGGCTACTCACTATCAGCTGATTTATTAACAGAACCAGTATATTTTCCACTAGAAATTACTGATAATGAATTATTCATCGAAAATTATCATTAGAATTTCATAAGGCACGCTACCAAGTTCAGGTTCAAAGAGTTTAATTGTTTAAACCATTTCTGTCTCCCGATACTAACAATTAAATAACATTATCATTTTATTTTGGACTGATGAATTGCTCCAATTTTAGTGTCCTAGACCCTAATTTTCAATGAATCGATCTTTATTAACGTAGTATGACTTTGAAGTGTTACCTACTACTAAACTTATTGTATTTATTATGACGTTAAAATAGAAAAACAAATTAGATCTCGTACTAACCGGAACAACATTTCATTCATATCTTTTTACTGTACGTTTACAATTTTAATAAAGACATAGGTCTTTTATTGTTTTTAATGTCTAGTAAGGTCTCGTAAGGTGTCTAAAATAATAAAAACCGTATCGACAAGGTTACGCTTTGTATTTTATGTTGGGTTTTGTGAAAATCATAAAGTGTTACTTCAGCAGTGACAAGCCCACTGGCCACCCCAGGATTCAAAGAAGAAGCAGCTATTGCATATTTATATACAACACCAACAAAGTTATAAGTAACAGGGTCTATAACCTACCAATACGCAGCAAAATTGTTATACACGTGCCGCCAAAGAATATCTTTCTGCTGTCTACTGGATAGAAGAATGTGAAAACAGCAAGTAGGAACCTTGCTACCAAATCTGCAATGGCACCGACCATAACGCAAGTAGCCACCTCCATCTGAAATATGGAATAAATCTCTAATCAACTAATTTTACTAAACGAATTGTACTATCCCATAATTATGTTCAAGAGCACCAAAATATATTAGAACAGGATATTTCAATATAGTTATTTACGGGACCTTTTGCAGGGTCCATCTTGCTCGCTAATCATGCCGCTAAACAGCAGGGCCTGAACTGTAGTTTTCCAGTGCATTTTCCAGGGCTTAGGACTTAGGTCATACTTCTGCATCGTGAAATAAATATTAAAGATAATATACCTTGCTAAATCCGTATGAAAAGAGTAGCATAGGTTCCATCGCCAAGTACGTTACGTCGGAAACGAAAGCAAAGCCCAGTCCTACTAAAGTGCTCACAAATCGGGGATCCTTCAGTAAGTCCAATTCCACATTATCGCAAATCATTTTTCTGAAAAAAAAAAGATTGTCTGGTTAACTGCCTAATTCTTCTTTTGTATTGCTGCTAGTTGCTGTCCAGTATGCATATAACAACCTTTACTTTATTTCAACATGATTAAATAAGTCATCAATCATGATCTCCAGCCGATATTTAAGCATTAAAGCTTAGAAAGAAACTTTTATGCACATAAAATTCAAAAACCATGGGTGCCCGTTTGTTTTGCAAGGGGGTATATAATACAGTCCGAGATCTCCTAGAAGGGCATTCGGATTTAGGATACCGTCGGCCCTTTCAAGTATCAAACACAAGAGCGAGTGAAACATCAAGACAGACCCGAAGGTCTCTTTAAATACTATCGCAGTGTACGTCCCACTGCTGGACACAGGTCTCCTCTTAAAATAAGAGCGCTTGGGCTGTAGTTTCCACGAGCACCCAGTGCGACTTGTAAACTTCTCCCACACCATTGAATGGTCACCCAGGTGTGTGCAGGTTTCCGCACGACGTTTTCCTTCGCCGAAAAGCTCATGTACACACAGCAAAACTATTCGGTATGCACCCTAGTTGTCCATGTGTGTCATTCTATACACACACATCCGCACTTACTCGCTGCCTTAATTACACACCACTATGTATGCTAATCGTGTTTTCAGACTACCTTCATAGATTTCGAATGTATAATTTGTTCAATGGAAGCATAATTTCGTCTTGTCAGATAGTTAGCGCGGTGGCTTAGTCGTAATAACCTAGGACTATGAATCTAAAGACCTCGGTTCAAATCTTGCTCCTCCGGTTAATATGTTTCTATTTTTTATTTTTTTTTATATAATTTTAAACTTCTTAAAATAAAATCATGTTAACAACAAGAAAAAGAGGAAGTAAAAGAACAAAATAATGCAATCCAATTATTTTTTCAAATTGTTTATTTATGTAACAACAATTTAATCAATTTATTATCACCATTAATTAAATTACCAAAATAAAACTGCATGATTTTCCTTATAACAGAAGAAGAACAACATTTATTCGTAATACAAATTAAGTTAGGTATGACTCTTTAGTGGCCAGTATGACTTTAGGGTAAATTAAAAAGATTTATGTCACAAACATAAATTTTAAAATATTTATCTGGAAAATTGAATACACAACTACAAAAGGGTTTTTTAAGATGTGATTTACTTGAATTAACATGGGTTTTGAAAAGAGTATCACTGCTAAGAAGAAATGCCGAACCACACAGTTACTAATATTATATTCTGATTTATTAAGTTTAAATCTGATAAAGATGAACGAAATATTTTATTTGCGAACAAGTAAGTCAGTGGTGAAATGAATCGACATGTTAAATGACAGCATTTAACAATAGCATCATTGCACACTGAATTAAATCTACACTAATTTGTGGTAGGGGAACGGAATAGGGACTAAAAATAATACTTACACCAATTCATTGTTAATACAAGGTTTCATAAAATTGTTACGGAATATTTCAGCAGGTTTTTGGGTTAGTTTGACTTACTTAATAGCTCTGTAAATAGTTTTTAAGATTTTTAAATCATAGTTGACAAATGTTTTTATAATTTGATCGCGTTCAAAGTGACTAAATTTTGAATCAAAAAATTAAATGTAAAATCTTGGTAGGGCTGAATACCCTGTCAAACTAACCGAACTACTCTTGCTAAAATATTCCAGGAGAACAATTTTAAAAGACGTTTTGTAATGACGGGTTTACTTACTAGGTTTACATATAGGTATTAATAACGAATTGGTGCTCCATCACTATCTATGACCTGTTGTAGTCTATTTCTCATTCCGCTAACCATATTCCAGCAAAGGTCCGTCCCACGGATTGAATCCCAAGTTGAAGTTACCAAGCTATCTAAATTTGCTTTGGATTTTACATCCGATGGATCCCAGTTGAGAATCATTTGACCCCATAGATTTTCTATGGGGTTTAAGTCGGGACTTTTAGCAGGCCAGTCAATAACAGTCAAGGAATCTTGTTGGGTGCTCAGCCAGTCTTTGACTATGCGACCACGATGCACGGCGCAATTGTCGTGCACGAAATATATGTGCGAGTCTGGGTATGCGGCCCGCACCGTAGGGAGCATCACGTCTCTTAGCACTTCCAAGTATCCTTGACTGTTATTACGACTCCCAACTTCCACTAACTCACCAGGACCCATCGATGACATCCAACCCCAATAGCCTAAAGTAATACGGCCACTCGTTCGGCACGGTAAAATGTTACTATAATTGTAGCGTTCCCCGTTTTTTCTCCACAATATCTTTCTTCCATCTTTATCAGACTTAAATGCTTTTTCGTCACTAAAAATTACTACATTATTACACCAATCAAAGTCAATATATTGACGAGCAAAACGCACTCTATTTCTTCTATGTTGTTCCGTTAATGCAATTTTTTTTGCTGGTCTTCGGCAGTGCAATCCTGCAGCATGCAAATGGTTTCGCACAGTTTGCAATGTAACGTTATGTCTCGTTGCTGTAGACCGTGTGCTGAGAAATGGGTCACTAGCGTGTGCGGCAACTATGTCCAAATGACGTGTAGAAGACGCTTCCGCTTTTGGTCCAGGACGTATATTATTAACGTGCCCGGAGTCAGCGTGACGATGACCCCATAATTGCACAGTCTTTCGCTGCAAAATAAATTAATTTTAATTAATAATATTTTTCGTGAAAGAAATTGATTTAAAAACATTACCGATAAAATAAAAAAACATTGTTTTTTAAACCACGAAGAAATTTTATGGAAAATAGGAAGTAATTATTATATCACATACTTATTCTACTTACCGATATCAATAAACGCCTTGCGATTTCCTTTATGGAAATATTTTGTTCGTAAAGAACAACAATTTCTGCTCTTTTCAACAAAGATAAATGATTATCCATGTTTGTAAATCACAAAGTAGATAGGTATTCGAAAGGCAAAATAAACGATTCGGAGGTGTAACACACGAAGGGTTTAAGTATAGCGTAACGAATGGCGGCTGGCATTGAAAGTTGTTCACAAATTCATATTACTAATAAATTGAGGGTAGAATACACTATATTGTTTTAGACAATAACGAACAAAATGCCCATCAGCTAGCAAATTTCAAACTCGAACTAGTAAGAAGAATCATATTATTAGTAAAAATGTTAAAAGAAAACGCAATGCGTTTGTCGTTTTTAACATATATCAATAAGAGTAAAATTAAACATACAGCAAGATTGCAAACAATAAGTTAAACAGTTATCTTTCCGAGGAAAAAATGTAATTCTAATTTCAACTTTATTTCAAAGCCTATTAAACACTATTTACACATTGCAATGCAGTAGTCAAAAGATTGGACATAATTCATAAATTCACCGATCACCTTAAGTTCCCCGTGGCTCAGCTGTGAAAGGCGGGTCGAGGATTTGATTGTGCTCTAGTGGACCGAGTTCGTATCCGGTGAAAACGGAAAAAAATACAAAAATGTTGTTTTTGATGTTCTTAGAATGGCGATGCTGGTTGTGAGGAATATTGGTTAGATAGATGGAATCCTCAGACTTGTTGAGAAATAAAAATATAACACGGCGGATCAGTGAAATGGCAACTACTTACTACTACGTTAGTAATAATAGTTCAATGCGTCGGATTGTATGAATTTGAAGATTCAGGGTCGAAGGAAGATTCTCTCAGTTACACTTGCGATGACGGTATCCAATGCAAGATAATAATATAGATACCTACCTACTTAAAAAATACTTAGGACAGTGTGTAAATAAAAGTAAGAAAAAACTTGTAGTAGAATTCATTGACACTGGACTGAAGATGTTTCAACCTTTAAGTTAGGCAGGGGATGTTTTTAGTTTAATCTGTAATTCTTTTTAACCTAGTTTATTCTAACTTAACTTATTTTTGACATTTTTTTAATTGTTATTTTATTATTGTTGTTTGATTCAATAAATAATTTACAGCGGCATTACTCATTAATCTTATTGCTTAAAACAATCGGGGCAGTATTTAGTGGGTAGATAGACATACGATCGAACTCACTCACACATTCACACGTGGATTCTACGCAATGTTCGTGTCGGTACTCAACACGTATAGACACACATAGACGACGTTTGTGTGCGTGCCTATGCTTACCGAATTATTTTGCCGTGTGTACAAGTGATTATTATTTCATTATTTACTTATTTTATCAAGCACAATTAATACTACTCACATTATACTTTTTTGTATTGATTCATGTCTTTTCGGTAGTTTCTCCTTTACCTCGTTGTCATCACCTGGCAACATTTTTATAATGGATTCGTCATGCTCGTATTTTATCCTCGAAACACTAAGGACGTCACATTTTGATGAAAGCTCTGAAAGGGGTTGAAAGACAACACAAATGATTGTACGGCACATTTAAATAGGTACATAACACATAGGACTCAGTTACACAAACGGTTAACTCACGTATAAAAGTCGAGTAATAGGACATAGCACATAGGACTTATTTAATGCATACATGTTACATTCAGGTCGTTATTTACGTAGGTACACACAACAAAGCTATTCGGTAAGCAGGTTTAAAGCGGCGCGTGCATGCAAAGGTGCTTACCGAATAACTTTGCTGTGTGTACACACAGCAAAGCTATTCGGTAAGCAGGTATAAAGCGGCGCGTGCATGCAAAGGTGCTTACCGAATAGCTTTGCTGTGTGTACCTACACGGATTCAATACAAATGGCAAATATTGTATGAAATACATTCACCATACAATATTACCAAATAATGAAAATTGTCCCATGCTCAAACATAAAGATGCAAATAAGTATATATACTGTACAAAAAAATAAAAGTAAATGAGTTAGGAAGAGAAGTCGTAGGTATATAAGAATAAAAAATGAGTAGGTACAAAAAAAACACATCTTAAAGTAATAATTATTGTTGTCATTATTGGAGTATTTTTGTAAAAAAAAAATGTGTTAATTAATGTAGATATTAATCCAAAAGCCTGAACTGGAACGAATAATTATTAATAATCCAAGCACGAAGCAAATGAACTTCAGAAATCACATAACACTGAAGCCTCTATGAGTCAGAACATTTACCCATTTTGAATGTGACAGTCACACTTACTAGTTTAAGTATATGAGAGTACCTAATGAAAATCGAATGGCAACACTAACTTAGTAACATAGGTAAATTAATGCTCATAAGTTTGATTAGCACACTGTGAATTACGATAGAATAGATTCAAATTTACTTTGATTTTATTCCTCAATATACCATTCCATGTAAATTTGCATTAATGTCAAATTGCACAAATGTCTGAAGTTTGTATAAAAACATAATAAATGACTTCGTGCGCGTGATATTTACTTTTAAGATAGTAGAGATTAATTATTAGTTTTTAAAATTACGCGACACTATAGTTGCGTAATTCATTCCCGACATCCGGTTTTAGTGAAGCAAATCCTTTGTTGCTCTAGGCTAAGGCATTCCGAGATTAGCGAAAGACGAAAGTCTAAAAAAACCATGGATAACGTATTCTGCTAAGGATTCTGATACCCCAGGCGTCATTTTTCTCAAATAACTTTAATATTCAGCTTTTCTTCTCTCTTTTACCCATAGATAAACAAAATTAAACAAACACACATAACAGTCTAAACTACGAAGATTATCATCAATAATTATCTCAAGTGCGGATCATACACGTTATGTAATGCTAGAAACTTACCCGCTTGGCATGCTTCCGGATTTTTTATCAAGTGCCATTCCACTGGATGCATAACCAGCATGGCGAAAACTAGATGTAGGTCTACTGCCATTATGAGGGCTAGGGTCCAACGGAACCCGTATTCAGCCAGGAGGTAGGTCACGAGGATGGGGAATGTGATGGAGGCCATGCTGCTCATTGTTTGGTTGGCGCTCATCATGGCTGTGCGCCGCTTCGTGAAATAACAGTTGAAAGCTGTGAAGCTAACGGGGATCATCACGCCGAAACCAGCTCCTGTAAACATGAATTTATCATTTCTTTCATCATCGTAACTGCCACCGTTCCTCGTTTTATTCAGTACCCACCAAAATGAAGGTGACTTACTAGCGAAGCGAATTAATTTGAAAGTATCACGCCTTTTTATTAAAAAAGTAAACACAAGACAGATACAAAACAGACTTAAATCTTATGAATTAAAAATAGCGATCGCGTGACCTTACTTTATATTACATATTATCTATTTTAGGTCAAGATCTGTTGGTTGTCAAAAACTAATTATCTAGATACGTATATCTGATATGGTCTGGCGATGCACCTTCAGAATTTACTTGACACAATTCTAATAATTAAAGTTCTTAAAATAACCTTTTAATTAAAAGTAATTAAGATTAAGTACCTAAGTAGTTTTTTAAATATCAACATATTATTTAGAATTTATTCTGTTCAAATATGAAAGTGCGTTTTGGCTTTCAGCTAGCCTACGTTAGATGGTAGAGTCTCAACGATGTGATGTCGTGATAAATTTTTTTTGCTCATGCTAACATTGGAGCAAAAAAAAGCTAAGCCAAAAATCTGCGAACATATCGAGGCCTGGAAAACAACGTGTCGAAACGTGTGACTTTTTTCGTTTTTTTGTCTTTGACTTTGACTTTGAGGCGTACTTTAAATAGGTCAAACTTTATATAGCAAAGTCGAAAAACACCGAATTCGAGCAATTGTTTGATTATAAATCCTTGAATCCAATATGTCATATATGTCAAAAATCATAGTAAATACTAATAATTAAGGAGGTAAAGTTTGTGAGGTGGAGGAAGGTAGTCTCTGGATCTACTGAACCAATGTTGAACATTCTTTAACCAATAGAAAGCCACTTTATTGGTGAGTTTCATAGTTATATTTTAGTTCAGCGCGGATGAACGTGGCAACAGCTACTTAATAATAAATAAAATGTCTTGTCTTGTCTTGTCTAATATTAGTAAACTCATTGCAAAATAAGTGTTATGTAATAAAAATAAAGCCAAATACCATATCGTAGTGCAACTAGACAGACATGTTTTCAGCTAGTGGCTTACAGAATAAGCGCCGTCTCATTTTCACTTAAGTCTATTTATTAGATTAAGGGCCTGTTTCGCCACTCTCAGTTAAGACCCTGATATTTTAAGTGTCGGTTATCTATGATATCGTCTCTGTCTGTTTCGTGGTAAGAAATAGAGAGAAAATCATAGATAACTGACACTTAACCCCTCGTATGCGGGAGCTAAAAAAGTACTGCATTCTAGTCTCATCTGTTTCTATATGCACAAATTCTGCTGATTTAAATAAAAATACAAAAAAATAGCCTTAAATTTGGCACGGATCCGTGTCATAAGCATACAAAGGGTTAAGATATCAGAAACTTTACAGAATGGTGAGACAGGCTCTAATAGTCCTTTATATTATTATTACTATACCTCTGACGACACCGAAGGTGAAGACGAGCTGATAAGTTCGCTGAACGAAAATAGTCAGGATATCGCCGAGGACAAAGAGTCCGGCGCCGACTAGCCCCACTTGCCTAAATGAGTATTTCTTTAGCGCTATTCCACTCAGGAAACCTGAAATACACCTTACAGTTCAGTAAAAATAACTACCGTTAGTTTACTTCATAGATGCAAACAGCTAACGAAAACAGACAATATAGTGAGTTGATAATGTTCAGGTCAGCGTTTCTTAATTCTTTTAAATCATAATGTTTTTAATTTAAGTAATCCGCTGTTCATTTTGAAAAACTGTCTCATTTACCGCGAACATCGAAAATTCTATTGCCACGTGAATTACGATTATATTACGACTAGACTTGAATTTCCATATTCTCACTCGGCACATTGTGTTTAAATTGACAAATTGAAATGAATCAATAAATCATACACACAAATAAGCGGTCAATGAATGTAATGTCTCTCGCGCCGGGTCCTTTTGCTATCAGCGTTTGATGTTTGATCAACGATTTGCGCTAGTCCACATCAATTAGGGCCAGTAACTTGATCCCATACTCGACATTTGAGCTAGAGTAGAGATTAACTAAGAAAGTGCGGCCGCTAGAAATTTTGTGTCAATTGATCGAGGGTCAGAAGGCAGTCGCCGGTCCGACAGACAGAGATCTAATAAAAAACCATCCGCCTATTCAATTAGCATATAAACTTAATTATTAATAGACATTGCGGACCCGAATTACAACAGAATTAAAAAGAAAAAGGGAGGAAACTGTTCGACAAATTATTGCTTAAGATAAGTCCATGATGGTACGAGTATTTACATGTTCAAGGATCATCTAAGGTCTTCTTGATAGTTTGTTGCATTAAGATCGCCAGGTACGTAAAGGCCACAGATTGTTTTTGACGATGTCTATCGTGAGTCACGCGCTATTTCTGTTGCGAAGGTATTTAATAAATATATCACTTTTCATTTCACTTGGTAGGTATTATACTTACAAGTGCGTTTTTTTCTGGTACAGGCATATTAGGCTCGAAAGTTGACATTGCGTATACCAAAATGAAACGAGCTTTATGAGAGGTAACGCGCTATGTACCTTTACTTCGTTTTTTAGCACTAGAAAGAAGGTAAACAATTTTGACATGTCTTTTTTACGAAAAACACTTTTTAAAAGTGGCTAACTGGAAAATATAAAACCATAACAAAACAAATCACAATATTCCAGGGATTTTAAATTGTAACTTGCTGTTATTTATTTTTTGAGCTGCTTTTCAATAAAAATACTTTTTGTAATGCTAAAAAAAACGAAGTAGGTAATTTAATGTTTAACTTAGATATTTTTTACTGAATTCCCAGACATTAAAACAAATAAGAGTTTTTAATGATTCACGGTTAAGTTCATTCGAAATATCGAATTAAAACAAATTTTAAATTATAATAGGTATCTCCTTGATCCGCAAACGAGCATCATCTACTATTAAGCTTATCAGCAGGTAGATAGAGGTTAGTAGAATCATGTCCATGGTCAAATTTGGCGTCATCAGGTCATCAAAAAGATAAGAAAAAGCTAAGTAGATTGTATTTATTAAAAAACCTCGATTAATGTGTAAATCAATTAGCGATCACATTATACTCGTTTTTAGGGTTCCTTATTAAAAAAAAAAAACAAAAAAAAAACTAAAAAAAAAACTAAAACTAAAATAAAAACAAAGGTAAAAATGAAACTTTATGGGATCGCTTCGTTGTCCGCCCGTCCGTCCATCTGTCTAGTTCCTTTACCTCAGAAAGGCGTGGAGATACCAATCGGAAATTTCAAATGCACTGAAAAAACCTAAAGTCAACGCAATCAAATGTACCTATTCGTATAAATTACAGTGGTGTTAAAACAATAGTAAAAATAATATTCAGGGGACTTCCTTCCAGAGTGCGCCTTTATAGCGCAACTAATGAAATAAATCTTCAAATATTATTTTAAGGTCTCTCTATGTAAATTACTAAATATAAAATGACCTCATACTGTCTAAATTTTGCTTAATAGCTGAGCTCCGCTAACACTGGATGTTCACTTGCTGAACTATTTAAATACCTTCTTACAAATTTGCATATAACCCTCGCTCCAAATGCGCTGGTAGATTCAAAAAAAGACATGTAAAAAGCCCTTGGCGGCCTATTTGCAAAATAAACTTTTGACTTTTGCTGCGCGAGTATACGATTCCCGTTTGGCCGATTTTTCTGATGATACAACTTAAGTTTTAAAATATTTTGGCAAGACTTTTTTATAATAGCTATGCCCTGGTTGACCTGATTGCTCAATCGAGACGTCGATTGCATCAACCATAAAACAGGGTTTCATTCATAACCGCAACCTAATAGTGCACTTTACTTCCTGCTTTAATTATGTACCTAAATAGAATATCGCATATTGTTATTCTAGCTGCGCCTCTATGAATTCAATTGTTCATTCTTTTAAATATGTTTCCCGGAATCAGTTTATTTTAGGGTAAATTTTATCGCTCGAACCACGAATCTCTACTTGAAAGTCCATCGGTCAACCTTCTAGGCTAGCACTACCGCTGTGTTCCGATTGCTCGTGCTTAGGTATTTCAACTGCTTCAGCTTCTTCGGGAATCACCGCGTTGTTTTTATATTAATGAGCTGATACTGACTTCTTTGTTTAAATTTTAGTTAAAATAAATGAAACATTTTGTACCTGATATCGAAAGAGCGCCATTATACACCCCTATAACAAGAGGTAATCCGCTCCCGCTGCCCTGCTCGGTGAAAAAGTTGTGAAATAAAATGCCAAACGCATTCGAAGATCCAAAACCCAGCATCTGAAAACAAGAACTCATAACGAAATAGTTCCTCCATCCTTAAGTGTTAAGAAAATTGAAATTAAATTGTAAAATTTAAGAACTTTACATACATAGGTACTCCCGTCATAGCGATTGAAGTGCCTATCTCTACCTCTCTGTATTAAGCGAGCAATGTTTGCTCTATTTAAGATCTTGAAAACGACTTTTTCGATTCGATGAAATATGCTGTAAAGGGAGTTTTGAGAACAAATTATCGATCTTATTGGTTATCAACTTTTCAACACAGTTGCTCGTAAATTGAGTCTTATTGCACCGCATTTAAGCTCATAATTCAGCTTATTACGCACTAGTGCTGTAATAATATTACCGCACGAGTGCGGTAATATAAGCTTTTTTTAATCTCAGCAAATAGTTCAGTTATGTATAGGAACAAGGAATATTTTCGTGAATATTAAACTATTTTGGGTTAAAGATGATGAATAAACATTTAATTTCGACAAAGTATTCATTTTTATTTAAAAAGTCACCATAATTGGCATATTTAAGACATTGATTAATTTATTTATTATAATTTTAATATTAGGCTGTTTAGCAGTCTTGTCAGTGCCTCGTCTCGCGCGTGCAAAGTGCACAGCGCGCATGCGCGAGTGCTGCGCGCGGATTGGCGCAGAGAAATGATATCTGCCGCCATCTTTCACACTCACAGATTTTGATTATTTTGATTATTTTACCTTGTTATTAGTTTAAAAATTACTAGTTGAAATAATAAAGAAAAACTAAATGTAAATAGTGTCCGTCGCCGGAAATACTAAAATATGTTCGGACAGGTTATGTCAGTAAGAAATCCAAGGTGTTAATTGCCAAATGACAAAAAAAAGTTCTAAAGCCTCCAGTTAAGCAATTCTTGGCAACAAAGGTAAAGTAAAGTTCTTTTATACTTACTTATTAAGAATTTCTTTTTGTTTTTCCTCGCAAATGTGTTGAAAGACGTCGTATAAAACAATCATGCCTCGTGTGTAATGATCAACATAGCACACTTGTATCATAATGTACTATTATCATCTCAGGAAAACAACAGACAAATATTTTAATTTTAACATAATTATGGTGCCATCCCTTGATTCAACTCTTGGCTGAATTATTTCGAAAGACATAGATTACTGGCTCGGCCTACCAGGGGCCTTGCTATGACGTCTTATGCGGTTCAATTCAGACTCAGTTCAGGTTTTAGCTGTCATTTTTAGTACGGATCTGACAGCGAACATACACTAAACTGAATCGAATCGCATTAAGACGTCATAAGTAAGGCCCCAGGTACTAAATAGGTAGTGAGTTTGTTCGTTTATGTATTATTTTACTCATTATTTACGCGTATAAAGTTAAACGGATTTGGATAAACGTTGCACGTTGGTAGAGCGCTACTGACTAGGATACTTTTTACCCCGATAAAAAACTTAGCTCTTGCTGAATAGAAGCAAATGGAGTTACAGACAACGTCGCAGGCAACTACTAGTAAAGTTATAATCATCCTTTCATTTTTATTATGACGTAGAGTAGACCCATTTTCTTTCTGCTACACATTTATCTTAACGTTTGTTTACAGTAAAACTCTGAAATAATGCTACACGGAGTTTTATGAGTTTGATAAGAATTATGTTATTAAAAGTGATGAATAGTTGCAATTATAATTAAATGAGTATCTTATTAGCCATTACTGGTGCATTGCGTTGGAAATGTTATTATCTAATTGATTATTAAAACAAAGCAAGCAAAACAATATATAAGCTCAGAAATATGATAAAATGTAGTAAACGAAAATGACAATATACAAAATCTTAAAGTAAATTGCGATAATTAAATATAAAATAACTAAACTACGAGTAACTAAAATAAATGCAAAAATAACTCCCACGCCGCATGGCTATCCGTTCCGTTACGTATGCATAATTATTGTCATATTTGTTTTTTTAAAGGAACTATATTATGGTAAATTTCAATGACAATCTCGAGCACGAGTTCAAACCTACACGAGTATAACCTGATTGTTTGGTATTTTATTATCAAAACACGACTAAATAAGGGTAAAGAAATAAACTTGAATTTAATTATGCAAGAGTGTGTTCGTCAACGTGACGCAAAGTGACAGTAGGTATGAATTTCGTTGTGCAATAAAACGTTCAAGAAGATGTATCCGTGATAAAAAATAAGGAATGTGAAAGGATGTGTTTGTTTTATGTAGTGGTGTTCAATAGAGTCATTGTATTGTATCGTATTGTGTTTTGATTGCATGACCTTAGATTTGATTTTTTTACGGTTGCAAGTGACCACAGTACTAAAAGTATCTATTTCATATTAATTTCAACTTCCGTTCTAGAGAAAGAGGGCTGTGACACATAGATAAACGTGCAACGATGCGACCAAAATAAGGATTCCTGTTTTTCTTTATAGCCCTTTAAATAATGAAACAGATGAAACTGACTGAATTGGTGAGACTTTTAAAAAATAAATCTTTTATTTTAAGCTGAAGTTGGGTAGGTACTAGATTAGGTTTTAAAATGACATTGTTTTATTTCGGATATACAAATATGTTTTGAATTCTATAATATATAATAATACAATATATATAAACTCTGATTGAAATATACGTAGGCGAAATATTAATTAGGTAGGTAGGTACCGATTAAACTTGCGCGTTTGCCTTCCTTATCGCATAAAAAAAACTAAGTCGATCCAATGAAATCAATTCTAAACTAAAATACTTACAGACATTATTTTAATAAGAGTTTTTAATGATTCACGGTTAGGTTCATTCGAAATATTATACACGGGATGTGAACCGCGATTACCTTTATTGAGCTCCCGATATATTTTATTTTTTATTTTTTATTTTTTGTATTGTCTACCCGTGATCATGATACATGCAACTGTATCGAAATATCGGGAGCTCAATAAAGGTAATCGCGGTTCACATCCCGTTTATAATATTTCGAATGAGACATTATTTTGTTTAATAGTGTTAGGAATTTATTTCCTTAATCTGACACATTCGACGAAAGGTTAATTTTTAACACCTCAAATAATGAGGTGAAACCTTGAACGTCGGAAACCTAACTAATGCTGAGTACCTGTCTAGGGCATGAATCCCGGAATTCCGGAATTCCGAAATCCCGGAATATCGGACCATTTTTCCGATATTATAATTCCGGGATTGTACGGATATAATATCGAAATCCCGGGATTGTTTTTTTTATTATTTTAGACATAAAATATTCAAAAAATATGCAACCAGTTCGCTTACAGTATAGAAAACATATTATGCTAGTGGACAATTAATTATTACCGACTAAATATCTTTCTTTACCGTCATTTAATATTAATTCAATGCATCTTCATCGTCATGGATCACTGTTGACTCTAGACTTGCTCTTTCGCGTAATGCGTGTCGTACTAACTAGCTTAAAAGCTAAGAGAAAGACTACTCAATAAGCTAGACAACTATGATCACACATAACATATAAAGCCGGAGGATTTGTGTTTGCTTTTGATCTTAAACATGAGAAATGCGAATTAAACTCACTTGACTAACGTTTACGTTAACGAGGCTAGCACCATGGACCACAGTCCACATATTTACAATGAGAGTACTCATAGAAAAGGCTACGGAGTATCAAATGCCACTGTGGTTGGCTTTCGTCGACTATAAAAAAAAGCATTTGACAGTGTAGAAACCTGGGCAGTACACCAATCCTACAAAAGGCGAGAGTAGATCACAGGTACAATGGTTTGATTTCCAATATTTACCAAAGTGTAAAAATGAAGGTAGCGTTGCCACACCACACAAACCCTATTAACATCAGAAGGGGTGTAAGGCAGGGAGACACACTCTCACCCAAACTAGAACTAAAATACGTATATGTATGTATGTACTTTTATAAACGCAAAAATATATTTTTTTCTTTTTTGTCTCTTTACTGCATCTTGGCGATCTGTTCAACACAACAATAAGTCACTATATACTCTGTTTGATATATTGTATCTGTTCGAGTTCTTTAGCTTGGTGAGACACTTCACATCTGGGTGTCTCATTCCATCCTGTTGAATCTATCTAGTAGTGTTTGGACGCTATGTCTCTCAAATCTCCTATATCGCAGACTTTTGTCTCCATACAGTCCGAGGGCGAATTCATTTTTAAGTTTTGCAAGTCTTTCTGGTAGTTATTGCTGTATTTCATGATTTCCTGTTTGATGGTTAGCAGTTTCAGGTCCAAATACATAAATTTGCTGCTGATGTATGTTAAAGATGGATCTCAGTGTTTTGGCTTGGAATCGTTCCAGTATCTATATCAACCTTTGGTCCAACTGCATGCTCAGATACTTCGCATGGTTGTCTTGTGGAATTTCGTCATTGTTGATTGTCACCGGAGGACAAGTGTCTCTCCTACGCGTAAATGTTACGTGTGTTGACTTGCTTCGATTTGCTTGCGTTCTCCCAGGTTTTAAGCCATTCCTCAATTTTGACAATGTGGTGTTGTAGGTGTTCAGATACAATAGTTGGATTCGTATGTGTGGAAAGTAAGGCAGTGTCGTTTTTTGGATTATGTGGCAACCGTGATGGTGCCATCTGTTGTTGGTAGGTCAGCAGTAAATATGGTGTAACAAAGAACTGGTCCCAGCCCAGTATGCTTCCCTGAGGCACTCCTGATTTGATCTTATACAAGTTCGAAATCGAAAATAAAATAAAAATGACGAAGAAAAAAAGTCATGTACGTGAAGTACTTAAATTTGACGTGATGTTTTTAATTATAACCAAAGAAATGTTTCTATTTTGATCTCCGTGTATAATAGACAGATAATAAATATGAATATACACACATTTTGTTTGTTTCTTTGTTTTTTAACGTAACAACGTAAGGTATTCCTAATCCCGGGATTAATCCCGGAATTCCGGGATTGAGGATCAATATCGAAAATTAATCCCGGGATTGAAAATCGTCCGATATTGCAAGCCCTAGCACATATACATGTTTAGCTTTCTTTGTGTCGCGCAGTCAAATAAAAGTACAATATCACTATTTACGCACAAAGTTGTCTTAACTTATGCAAGATTAGTTAACACATTTTAATGCACGTATAAACAATCGACCTTCTGCAGAATATTTCATAGGCAAATATGGTAACTCTTAAAATTAAATGATAACTAATACAAAACGGGATTTATTATTATGCGACATTACATAAAATTTACAATACAATACAATACAATAACTCTTTATTGAACACCACATTTAACAATATGTAATAACTGGCAAATTTCACGGGTACTGGCAATTTCATTTTCGACGAAATACAAGAGTACTTATCCCAAAAATGTTAGTTACATTATCCCACCTTCGGTGATACAAGGGCATTAATTAAAGCGTAGTATTGATACTACGCTTTATATGATTTTAAAGGAGAGACATTTTATACTATCCATCCATCCATCTCCAGCCTATATACGTCCCACTGCTGGGCACAGGCCTCCTCTCAGAATGAGAGGGCTTGGGCTATATTTTATACTATTACAACTATATTACAAGTTAACACTGCTTAGTAGATTTTACACTTTATTTTTATATTTTATTACACAAAAGATCTTTAAAAACGAATAAAGATACTTTATTTAAAAACAAAATCAATATTCTTCACAAACAATTACTTTTAACAAGTTTTTCTGTCATTTTCATAGAAAAAAATTGTTTTTTTTTTATATGAATAGGAAGGCAAACGAGCAAGTGGGTCACCTGATGGTAAGTGATCACCACTGCCCATAGACACCGCAACCCCGGAGGCTAAGATGAAATGCCTCTTGTGCTCGTAATTTCCCCAGCTGTCTTACTCTCCACACCGGAACACAGCAGTGCAAGCACTGCTGCTTAGCGGCAGGATTAGCGAGTAAGATGGTGGTAGCGATCCGGACGGACCTTGCACAAGGCCCTACCACCCGTGAATTTAAGACTAACTATAAAGTTTAAAGGTTATTGGAAGTACAAAGTCTCGAGTGACCTGGTCCTTCCAAATGCGTGATCATTTTACAGGCAAAAGTGACAAATCAAACAAATGTTTGTTCATCAAATGTGACTTTGTTCTTCTAAAAGGCATATTTTCCTTTACGCTCTTGTTGCTGCACCAAAAGATAACTTCAATCGCGGGCTGTCGGGCAAGTGACCAATAAGACTTTGTCATAATCATAACAAAATACTCCAAAGAAACGCACCAATAACACAAAGTCACTGTCGCCCTCTGGCGATTTAATGCGGAATTTAATGGGTGTCTTTGTTCCACCAGGGGCCGTACCATGACGTCTTAATGCGATTCAGTTTAGGTCCGCTCGCTGTCAGATTCATACTAAAAGTGACAGCTAAAACTTGAACTGCGTCGGAATTAGGACGTCATGGTAAGGCCCCAGGTAAAGACATAGTTTTTTGAACTTTGAGCATACTTAACTCATTTTTGGGTTTTTCAACAATTGTGCCCTTGTTCTGGGCCTATAAAATGTTTTTGTCGGTAGATTTACCTTGTACATAAAACGTTATCGTACCTACGTACTATGTAATCATTAAAAAATATCGCCAGAATTTATTTTTGTTTTTGGACCTTTTATTCATATTAAAAAATTAAATGAAATGGTGTACTGTGAGGTCACAATCCGCACTGAGCCCGCGTGAGCCCTCTCTCGCTGAGAGGAAGCATAAGCCCAGTAGTGCGACGTTTATGGACTGGAGATGATAATGATGGTCTTTTTTTATTTTTACAATATAAGTAAAAAATTGTAGGTTAATTAATCAAAATAAATAATAAGTAAAAATAGTAACCAAATCTTTAGACATGTAAGTTTGTGATATAGAGATACATTTCCAGCCATAGGTTTACTTTTCGGGTTTTTCTGCGTGTTCTAGTTTTCAGTACTTACCTAACAATAGTAAAGTAAAATTGGCGATACAATAACTTTTCAGTTACTGTAGCTTACTTCACAATGATTTTTAATTCAATTTTTTTTCAAAACGTGACGAAATTAAAGAAAATATACCGTTAACAGAAAATTATAACTGGAAAACAATATATTTTGAACTTACAGTACTATTACCTGCTTTGTTTAAACACGTTTTCTTTGTAATGTTGTTTATAAACGCTGAAAAAGCAAAAGTATTAAAAGTATTACAATGATCTCTTTTGCATCTGTTGTTTTTTGTTTTGAAGAAAAATAGTTTTTGTACCTACTTTGACGCCCAGCTTTTAAATGAGTTGGTTAACTTTTGTGAATTGTTCATCTCTGTAAGTACCTATGTATTAGCAGTTCTGTGGATCTAATCAGTAGTAGGTAGTTCATTTCTCTCTAGAACTCTAAATATCTACCCAGGGCCGGATTTAAGGGGGGGCAGCCGGGGCCACAGCAATTCAGACTAGTAAACACTAGTAAACAACAGAACTTGGACATGAAAATAATTTGGGGCCAGGGGCCTCCACTCCTTTGTTGCCCAGAGGCCTCCAGACCTCTAAATCCGGCATTGTTTCTACCTATCATGGGTTAAGGGTGCGACCACACCGTCGCTTAAAAAACGGTGACGTTACGGAATCGCAACAAAATGTATGAAGTAACGGTGAGAAAACGTGACGCATACGACACGTCACTGCGTATACGCGGCGGTTTGGTCGCACCCTAAATCTCTCGTGTGCAAGATCGTCTCGACATATTATGATGATATAAAGCGTTTTACTTTAAGGTTCAGGAAATTCACCAAAATGAGGTCAGTGCTTGTAAATACCTACTTTTGTTTATATTTTTAAGTCTGTTAATGTTTCTGTTTTAGCAAGGTAATATATTATTATTATTAAGTACTATTATTATTATCATCAATTGAACTGTTTTATCTTGTTAGCACTTTAATTAATCAATTATAGTATACCACATATTAATTGTATTGTATTGTATTAATTTATTTATATAATTTATTTATTTATTAATTGTAGCATAGTATAGTGAATATTGTTAGAAAATACTGAAAAAAATGTGTGGTGTTGGGTGTTGATTTTATAAATAAAACTAAAATTGACATAAAATTAAAAGGCACTAAATCGTAAAAAGAACTCAAACGCAACCAAACATTCCACAGTCCATTTTCTACTACAGACTTATGTATTCATTTTGAGATATTCCTCTAAACTAAATATTTTGGCTTTTGTGTCTTACGTAAATTATTATCTACAGGGAATCAGTGCGTGATATTTTCTCAATACTTACAAAGGTAAATCCGACACCGACACACACAACGTACCCCCACCCGCCATCGGGAGGGACCATCTTCTTGCAATATCTCTTTCCATTCCCCTCGATATGCGCGAAGGCCTCATCCATGTTTAATTTTTAACACACGACACTTTGCAACAGAATTGCCGATTCAATCAATTTGTGCTGATACTTGTAAAAGTCTAGTTGTGCGAATTGGCTATATTCTAGTTTACTATTTAGCTGAGAACATTATCAGTAGGCGATCGAAGTATTTTTCCGAGGCAGCATTTTACGAGCAGCACGAAGCCACGCACGTCCTCGCTACACTGATTCTGCCACCACATTAACTATTTAGTATCGTAGGCACCAGCGGTTGTGAATGGGGTTAAATTACAGAGAGATTACGAATTGATTCAAGTTGACTGAAAGCATTGTCTTCGGCTGACGTCGCCGTAATCTCTTAATGAGACCTTAGCTCTTAATTGCAGCGGCGCTAATCCTTTACAGTTGTATAATCATAATTATTATTATCCGTATATGGCATTTATAATCTTTACTTAGTAATTCATAACCATGCAATTTCATCGTATTTGTGCGCGGTTAGTGAATGGTATGCGGTTCTATGTTACCTATTTATCTCCGAAGTCTTTGAATAGTTCTGAGCTTGGTCTGCCTACTTAATAATTCTAATAAAAAACGAGACAGCTTGTACCTTCAACAAAAAAAAGCTGTTATCCTCCACTTAGCAAACAATCTAATTTTCAGAGTTCTAGACAGCTTTAGGTTAGACTAGACTGAGACACTAAAGTTATAATTATAAATTAATAGAATTATCTCGGAACGTATGTGAATGTAAATTTAATCTACATTACCTTGCAGTACCTAATAGCAAAACAACAACTATTTACGCTTTCGCCAATGACACCGGGGCAGCTATTCTACTATGTGGTTTATTTTGCTTTTCATTAGAAAGAAGTTACTTTAGTTGGATTATATACAGATTATGAGGCACATTACTGGTGTTAACCGAAATCGTGCAAAAATCCTAATTAAAAATCAATGTATAGGTAGTATAAAAATAAAGTCTTTTTCCGCTGTCTATATCTTTGTCTGTTTGTCCCTATGTATGTTTAGATCTTTAAAACTACGCAACGGATTTTGATGCGGTTTTTTACCGACTTCAAAAAAAAAGGAGGAGGTTCTCAATTCGGTTGTTTTTTTTTATATAAAAAAACCGTTTCTATCTATTGATAGAGTGATTCAAGATTGAGGTTTATATGTATAATTCTACGCAGACGAAGTCGCGGGCAGAAGCTAGTAATATTATAAATGCGAATGCGAGTTTATTTTTTTGTTTGTTGTGCTTTAACGCAGACTTGGTATGGATATAATTTGATACCCTGGGAAGGGCAAAAAGGATAGGATATATCTTGGAGAAATTATCCGCAGACGAAGACGCACACGGAGGGTGTGTACCGCTTGTGCAAAGCAGACGTTTGTTAGGTTAGGTATCTATGTCTATACAAATAATTCTGTGCCTCCTGTGAATGCTAGTTAATACTTACAACTTTCTTTTTGTCTTACACCATTCGATTCAGAAAAAAAATCTTAAAACAACGGAGAAAAATTTGTGACAATTGATACATCTTACACCATACTTTGATTTAATAAAATCGAAATAATCTTTGAGATAATCAAGAATTTCGATCAGATGAACCATGTGCCACGAAAAATTAAAACTAGTTTAAAAGTGAGTGATGATGTATGTCCAGATGTATTTAATTACACAAAAAACAAGGCTAAGTGGGTACTAATGTTAAATGTACTTCATGCATCCATCCAAAATTTCTATAATTACAAAAATAATATTTAAAATCTTGAACTTGTTGAAATAAAGTTTTTGTATTTCAATTTCTTGAAATTCAATTATTCAATGAATACATTAGATACGACTTACATCACTAAACACATACCTACATTTTGTTGCTGAAAATATCGTGCTTATTGGTCTGTTTAGAGTTGTATTTTCCCACACAAATAGACAAATTTGAGTTAGACTACCTAGTGACTTTTTAACATGTATTTTTATTTATACACTAGTTTTAAGATTGGTATTTCGTAATTAATTAGTTATTAAAACACGAAAATTAAGCGAGATTATTGTATCAATTTGCACAATTTTTTCTCCGTTGTTTTAGGATTTTTTTTCTGAATCGAATGGTGTAAGAAACGTAATACATCGCTTCATCTGAAGTTGTAGGTATTAAGTACCTATTCACAGGGAGGCACATAATTGAAAATGTGCTGAAATAGTGAAGTGAGATGCGAAGAACATTCGGTAATTTACTATGTGGGATTCAACTATCACCTTCCGATATAGGTAGGTATATGTAGTTCTTTACACAAACGGATAACTCACGTATAAAATTCGAGTAATGCTCGACTGTTTCGGACTAGTTCGTAGTCCTTTCTCTTTACTTTTCCGTTTGTGTTACTATGACGTAGTCTCACGGTAGTTTCATGTTGATGTTAATTAGTGAGCAAAATATTATAATTAGGTACCTAATGTCAAATATTTTTGGTAAATACTTAATAATCGTTTCAACTTTTGGATTCACGCACACATCGAAGCCTGCGTGTGCAGACAACGGTGTTCGGGTGATTTCTATGTAACTGACTCGCTAATAGGTCTATACCTATATTTGGCAAACATATTCCTTGAGGACCAAGGATGTGCACTACTTAAGAAGGGATTGTTCAAATTTCCTGCGGGTTAAAAGGACAGGATCGCGTAGCCCAGGGGGACTTTTTCGAATTTATCACTAATGTAGATTGCCATACAAGAAACACGTTTGTTTTTTAGGTTGAGATGAGACTAAGACGTTTCAGCGCAAATTTCATTTCTGCGCGACGAAGCGGCGGGCAAAGGCTAGTGGGTTTCATTCATTCAAAACATTCATTGTTAATATCAATACATATTTGCCAGTCGGCTTTATTTGTATCTCCCTTTGTATTTATGTAAATGAAGATCACACTTTATTACTTTTCTTTGTTTATGCTGTCGTACTAAATGCAATCATTTTGACGTAAGTATTATAACTAATAATTATAATACAGGATTTCCTGTACGCTACTGCCTACAGGAAATGTCCTGTAGGCGACTAACTTAAAGAAGAGACAGGTGGGCAAGACATCTACGAAATATAAATAAATGGCCTTAGTAAAAGTCGCACTGTTTTCGAGAAAGCATCGCACTAAAAAAAACTAAGTATTTCACAATAATTCACATTTATGCTGAACAAGAAAGGACCAGGAAAGGAATATACACAATAATTCACAATAAGTCCGCCTTTGTGCATGTATCTCAGTGTTTGTCAATTGTATTTGTTTTGTTTAGGTATTTTTCACAATAAAGAGTTTACATGATGCATACATACATAATTACTTACCCCCTTATTCATAAACGCTCTGTAGGCTTCTGCTAACTTAGTAATCGTTTGTCCTTATCTGTCACTTTGACATTTACCTTTCACAGATCATCATATCAGCCGAAAGACGTCCACTGCTGGACATAGGCCTCCCCCAAGGCTCTCCACTCGGACCGGTCCTGTGCCTTCCGCATCCACCGCGATCCCGCGATCCTGATCAGCAGGCTTATTACGTAATTCGCTCGCAATCGCCATCGTGTTTATTTTGACAGTCCTTGTATGAATGTGACAGCTAGACAGCTAGACAGCTGATTCCGATGCCAATTGTCAGCTCATACATGAACTGTCAAAATGAAGACGATGGTGATCGCGAGCGAGTTACGTAATAAGCCTACTGGTCGTCGCTCCATCTTGTTGGAGGCCTACCAACAGCTCGTCTCCCGGTCCGCGGACGCCACTCGAGAACCTTCTGACCCCATCGGCCATCGGTCCTGCGAGCAATGTGCCCCACAGATAAAGACAAACTATTGCTAAGTTAGCAGAAGCCTATAGAACATTTATGAATAAGGAGGTTAACCAATAATCCCTAAAGAAAGGTAATAATTAAAAGCCGTAGTAGTAGCCTAGTGGGTTGCCCTGTGTGCGGACTCGCACCTCGGAGTTATTACCTCGGAGGATATTTATTACATTTGAAATTTACCATGAGCTTTTCAGTGAAAGAAAACATCGTTTAGAAATCCGCACACATCTGCGAAGCAAATTCGATGGTGTATGTGAAATTCCCAATCCGCATTGGGCCCGCGTCGGAGCTATATAGATATAGACCAAGCCCACTCATTCTAAGAGGAGGCCTGTGCCCAGCAGTTGGGACGTATACAGGGTGTATCAGACACCCCCTAACAATAATCCACTGGGGTATATACTCGTAACCATAGCTATAGAAGCTAAAAAAAATATTTAGAAAAAAATTGGAGTATTGTTTTTTCTATAGGATCGAATGAGTATAGTTAATACTACCATTCCTATAGAAAAAAAAAAATACTCCAATTTTTTTCGAAATTTTTTTTTAGCTTCTATAGCAATGATTATATACCCCAGTGGATTATTGTTAGGGGGCATCTGATACACCCTGTATAGGCTGGAGATGATGATGATGATCATGATGATGGCTATTAATACATATGTTTCGCTTTGACCAGTAGAGACGTTATACATCTCTACTATAGACCAATGTAATTTAAGGTACGGACTTAACTTAGGGACCTTTTACATCCCTTTTATAAAATGTATTAATTGTATTATAGGTAAGTTAAGTAGAATTTAAGTACTATTGTAAATCTATTTTTTTTTTTGAAAAAATGACTTTCTTCCAAGTTTCTTGCGGCGCATTCTTCTTGGCAATGATGGTCTTTCCGAATGCGCTGGTAGATTCAAAAAAAGACATGTAAAAGAGCCCTCGGCGGCCTATTTGCAAAATAAACTTTTGACTTTTATGGAGGGTCGTCAACATACATACACACTTACACAAATCACGTCTTTATCCCTTACAGTAGGGTAGACAGAGCCTAAGGTGACAAGACCTACAGGCCACGTTTAGCAAGATTGTGGGCGTATAGATAGAAAATGGAAAATGGAATCAAAATAGTAGTGCTAGCCGCATCGCCTATAACATGATTCCCATGATTTTCGTACATTCCCTCAATGGTCTTTTACCGTCTGCGCGGGAAGAGAAGCAACTGGTAAATTCTATGTTTTTCTTCACTCCCAGACCTAGAGCATCTGTACTCTCTTTGCGTTTGGTACGTATCATAAAAAGTTCACGTCAAGCATCATCTCCTTAACAATATTTGCTTATAGGAGAATACAAGCGCGGATCCAGCCTTCATATTAGGGGACGGTCATCTGTCTACCGAAAGCCGAAATTCCGTCAAATGCGTACTTATCTAATTTGCGATGACAATGTTGATCTGGGCCCTCACCATGACGTCTTAATTCCGACTTGGTTCGGGTTTTAGCTGTCATTTTTAGTATGGATCTGTGGCGTCATGAACACCTATTCCCAAGGGATATTTAAGTTATTGTATTAGCAACACTGGCCCGGTCTTCTAATGAAGATCGGGCCACTGATTGGTCGAGGCAGACGCAAAACGTCCCCATTCGCTCTGAACGAATGGGGAATGATTTCTGGATTAGATCCCGCTCACCGGCGCTGCCTCACTCTCTTTCCTCTACAAACCGTGGTCGAATAAACACCTCTCTTGATTGAAGTACCTCGTTGTATCACTTATCTCAACGTAAGTACCCTGTACTCCAAAGATCTGACAGCGAGCGAACCTAAACTGAATCGCATGTTAACCCCCCAGAACTAGCTGTTAGTCACGACTGCGTCTAATTCATCCTATAATGACAAAAAAACTCCGTAAAACTTCGAATATTGCCCCCTGTGAATAGGTACTCTCCTGTCAGACGGTATACTATTTCCGATCGCCAAAGTACTCGTACCTACCTACCGTGGATTATTCTAAAAATATAAAAGTATCAAGTTACCAGAAATTAGTTCTCGATCCATGAACCGTTAACGAGTGGGAAACCAATAAAATAAAGCTAAGCCGTTCGAATATCGACTCGCCACTACCTACACTTTCAACGCTGTCATTTGTAATATAACACCCCAAGTACGACGACATGCACGGTAGCTAGTATTGGAAAGTGATATTTACCTCTGTTTCGCTCTATTAAATAATATCCTAAAGTAACTAGCTATTACTTAACAAAAAAAAACCTTGTCACAATAATTAGGTAGATATGAAAAATCTGCAAAAAACTGTTACCTCCAAGCCACATGTGCAAGACAGCCGCGCCCGCGCGACACACATTAGGTCTCCTCCTTTTCCATTTATATCATCACTAGCTGTTGCCAGCGACTTCGTCTGCAAAGAATTCGTTTATCGCTATCCCGCGGGAATTTTCCGGGATAAAAAGTAGCCTATGTGCTATTCCAGACTTTTCTCTATCTGTGTGCCGAATTTCATCCAAATTCGTTGGGCCTTTCTGGCGTGATTGAGTAACAAACAAACATCCATCTATCCATCCATCCATCCATCCATCCATACTTTCGCAATTATAATGTTATAGTTAGAAGTTAGATGATCGACCTAACTATAACTATCGCTAAAACCACGTACTTACCTACCCAAGATGCTAAGGCGGTTCAAACTATACGAATTCACCCTCATAATTAGATTACTAAGGAAGTACTAAGTATGTAGAAAATATTTGTAGAAACCATTACCTCCGAACATTATTTTTCCCGAACAACATGACAATTTCATTTAAGTATCTCTACCCCAAAAAAATTTGCTATTCGGGGTACTTAGTAAAAGCTCTGTTTGAACTTAAGGCAGATCTACCTACATAAGGAAATTAAACAAGTTGACAATATATTTTTCTCATAACAGGAGGATTTTTTAAAATTAATTTACATAATGAATACCTATATATTACATTTTTGTGAAAGAATTATTGTTTCAATCAGTCCTTATTTAATCAATATACATATTTACAAGATCTAAAAAATTATACCTATAAAACCTTAAACTACCTTAATCTAATCCTAAATACCTATATTTACAAATATCTCCCAGATCGTTGTCATTAGGCAAGGTGCCCATAATGCTGGCTGCGTTTCATCGTTGGATAGCAATACCTATGCGTTGCCCGAGGAAAGAGCCAGCCCTATGGTCACCTGTGGATTTTGATATATATTTTTTAGTCTTAAATATTTTATATGCTTCGGGTCCCCACGGTCGCAGGGTCTTCACAGCAAAAGCCGCAAATACGTAACTGTCAGCCAAATTAGCATATTTGCGGCGTTTCGCGGTTTCGGCTGTTGCAGCCGCTGCGCCCGCTCTCAATGATGTCGAAGGAAAGTGGGACGGTGCTAGAGAGTCCACGCACGTGGCATCCCAAATGAGGGACCGTCCCATATGCCAGGGCACGAGTGTCATGCCGTCGGGTCTCTTACCATCATCACACGCCAGTCCAGCTGGCTCTAGAGGCACGTTCATGCTGGAAAGAGCCCGACGGATTATGTCATTGAGGCAGGCGTGGCGGGACAGGCGGCCGGCGCTTTTGGAGCAACAGAGGCCGTGGTGACCCAAACGATCCACATGAGTGCCACAATGGCAACGATGTGGTTCGACAATAGCCGCGCCGAGCCTTAAACCCACGGCCAACCTGAAACTATTGTTGTCCAAAAGGTTGCCATAAAGAATTGAATACGTAGATCTTCGTAGGTCATCAGGTACGACAAAGCTTCCATGGCATAGGAAGTGAAAATTTATAACTCCATTTACTTAGTTTATTAACATGGACCCTGATAAAGCAGGTAACTCCTGAATTTCACATTACCTATTTATATTTACCACCAATGCAAACGATGTCTCACATAATAATATAAGTTATTGGGTCGTAAAATAATATATTAATATATTATTATTAGGCAATGTAATTTAAGTGCCTGTTGAAAAAAATTACCGAAGTACAAAGGTACTTACCTCACAAGTACGCTTTTTAAAGCGACAACACTATTCTTTAACTATATAGTTACATTAAATTTCTAAACGACACTAAAGATTAGAACACAGAAAAATCCGAAGAGTAAAGCTATGGCCGGGAATCGAACCCGGATCCTCATCATTCCGTGATGCGTGCTCTAACGCTACACCACCCATAGCAGGTAAGTAAGCCTTCGACTAGCTGTCACGTGACCTTGTTACTATGCAATGTCTATCTACTGTGAGACTCCCCACAATTGAATAACTTTATATATTTCAACATGAAACTACCGAGAGACTCACACATAATTACAACACACCGGATAACTCACGTATAAAAGCCGAAGTATTGCTCTGACAATTGTTTCGGACTATTCCGTAGTCCTTCATCAATACTTCGGCTTTTATACGTGAGTTATCCGGCGAGTTGTAATCAAACTTTATATATAGCGAAGTCAAGTCATATTACCCACTAGCTTTTTCCCGCGACTTCGTCCGCGTAGACTTAATTTATTGACAAATAGCTTTTGGCCACGGCTTCGCTTGTGTGTACCAGGAGTATTTCAATTCCGTTTTTTTCCCGTTCCCGTAAGAATTTCGTGAAATGCTCTCTTAATGCTCCCTACACTCCCCAAAGAACCCACTTGCCAAATTTTAGCTTTCTACGACCAGTAAAACGAAAAATCCCGTTTTTTCCCGTTCCCGTGAGAATTTTGGAAATTCCTCTCTTAAGGGGGTTGCTCTTCCATACAAATCTTCCGTGCAGCTGCATTTCGTCCACAGGCTTAATTTTAATGCGGTTTTTTGAGGATAGTTAGATATGGATAAATTGTGTGCGCAAATTACAAAAAGGTGTGCATTTATCATACCTAAATTGCAGTACGATGCAGTAAATTTCGATGCATTTTACAATAGTGTGAGTAGCTAGTGTCAAATGAAAATAGTTGTAAAAACCAATCGACTATTTCGAGCTGTCACGTGACCACTAATGTGGCTCAGTGGTTATGACTCAAAGAACTGAATAGTTAGTGACCAAGTTCAAATCCCGAGACCGCATTTGATTTTTTTATATTTTCTAAACATTTTTTTTAATAATTTACAAATTTAAAGTGAGTAAGACCATCTCATTGAGATGTAGGAAACTTTAAGTTAAATTCTATATTTTACTTGTCAAACCAAATCAAAGAAGCTAGGTACTACCTAAGTGGTTTTAAAACAACCACAAACTTAGCAAGTTGATTTAGGGCAATTTATGCCCATTATCAAACCTAAACTTGGCAAAGCTTTCATACCTAGTAAGTACTCTAGTATTAGGATCACACGTGCTCATTACTTTGGCATAGATGGTGGCGCCCCGCAGTCATATTGCCACCTTATAACATGTTTTGCCTTATGTACTAAGAAAAGGTACTCAACTACAGAAATTACACCTATTAAAATAAAAAAGTTCTTCTAGTTAATTACACGAATGCTTCTCACGAGAATCGAACCCTAAACCTCTGCATCAAAACACAGCCATACACCACGGCCACACGGCAATGATTTTAAAATCCGACAGGTGCTAAATACAAAATAGGCCGAGTAAATAGGTTTTCTCAATTATAGAACATTAAAAAAAAACATGCGAGTCAAAAACCTGGCTAGACGGGTAATTAAAAAAACAATGACATGAAATTGTCATAAACTAATGATTGACAGAACATGGTGTCTCAAAATAAAAATAATCATTTTATTCGAAATAAATTGAAGTCAATTGGAAGTAAAAGATGTTACGAGCTACGATATTGTACGCAGCGTAGGCATTTATTTGAACGTACAGGTATGTACTTATCAATTAATCATAATATTTTTTTAAGATACAATACTTCAACGTTTGTGTCAGATTGGCACAAAATATTTTGTAAACGCAATTGAAGTGCACAGTCCCGGTGTCTGCATGTAATCAAATCTTGGAAGTGAATTTTGACCCACTTCTAATTGATCAGATTGACGTGAAATCTGGCATAAGTACTTGTAAGTCAGACTTGTAAGAAGTACTACAGTAATCTTGAAGTGAAATTCTGGTATCGTTCCCGCTGTTGGAAACTCATCAACAGAAAGAGTAACAACCATCCATGCATTACGTTTACGTCTAATTATAACTTTTAGAACTCAGAGGAATTTGTAGTGCTCGAATCGAACTTGCTATTGACCAGGTTTTTTAGGGTTCCGTACCCAAAGGGTGAAAACGGGACTCTAATTACCTACTAAGATTCCACTGTCCATCTGTCTGTCTGTATGTACCGTCTGTCTGTCACCAGGCTGTTATAGTATCTCATGAACCGTGATAGATGAAATTTTCACAGATGATGTATTTCTGAGGCAGCTATAACAACAAATACTAAAACAATATATTTTTGTCCATCTGTCTATGTAAGTAAAGTAACCAATGTAAAATAAATAAATAATTAAATATCATGGGACAAATTACACCAATTGACCCAGTCCCATACTAAGCACAAGGCTTGTACTATGGGTACCAGGCAACGGATAAACATACTTATATCATGTAGGTAAATACATACTTAAATACATACAACCCAAATGACCTCAAACTGCTTACATTTTGCTTAGAAGCCACTGTCCGTCTGTCTGTTTGTCTGTCTGTGTCACCAAGCTGTATCTCATGAACCGTGATATGGCTGTCAGCTATCATGATTGTCTAGCGACAGTTGAAATTTTCACAAATTACGTTTCTCTGTTGCCGCTCTAACATCAAATACTAAAAACAGAATATTTTTGGGAGTCTAAGTATGTAAATAACAAATATAAAATTACCTCATAAAGACTACATCTTGGTTAGGAGGCAGGGCTCTGCTAACACTGGATTTTATATTTACTTGCCGAATTTGTACGAATCCCTCGGTACGAGAGTCCGACCCACACTTGGCCAGTCTTTGGTGTTCGGAACACAAAGGAGCTTATCTATTACCGAGTTCATGCTGTACCATGGTTTATTTTATGGCCACATTATTCAAATTCGTCCGTCTATGGCTGTCTATCTGTCCGTCTGTCCTAACTTTGTAGTTTTCTTACCCATATTAGGTAGTTATATTTTACTCATTTTCATGCTGGTCTGGAATGTACCAGTTGCTTCGCTTCTCGCGCAGATGGTAAATGCAAGAATCTTAGGAATCATATTATAGGCGATACGGCAATCCATCACTAGTTTGATTCCGCTTTCCACCTATACGCCCACAATCATGCTTGTTCTTGATGGACTTAAGGTTTTGTAACCTTAGGCTCTGTCTACCTCGTAAGGGATAGACGTGATTTGTGTATGTATGTACATATTTTACAGAGTATCCGACCGGCGTCCAAATACCGAATTAGCCGTCAAAATGATAATTAAAAACTATACGTACGTATGTATACATTATAGAAAGGTATAAGAAAGGTAAGTAAAATAAACAAATAGAAAAAAAGGAACCATTGTAGAAGCACTTATTTTGTCTGTCTGTCTTTCCGGCTGTCCATTCTTCTGGACCATTTTGTGACAATTTATTTATCTGTAGGTTTTTATTTTTAGCTTTGTATGTTTATATAGATACTTACTTTTGTTTTTTAACTACTTTTGTGATTGTCATTAATAAACTTTTTCTTTATTTCTTTCTGTCTGCCTGTCTGTCTATCTGTTCGTCTGTTTGTCTGTATGTATGTCTGTTTGTCTGTCTGTTCATTTGTCTGTTTGTCTATTCGTTTGTCTGTTTGTTCAACCATCCATCCGGCAGTCCATCCGTTCGTTTGACTGTCTGTCTATGCATCCGACGATCCATCCAGCTGTCTGTTTGTCTGTGCATCCGAACAACCGTCCGTCCATCCGTCCATCTGCTTGTTAATCTGTGCGCCTAATCATCCGTCCGTCCGTCCGTCTGTCTGTCTGTCTTTTTGTATTTGCATCTGACCGACTGTCCGTCCGTCCGTTTGTCTTTCTGATTGTCCGTCTGTCCGTGCGTCCGTCTGTCTGTCTGTTTGTCTGTGCGTCCAATCATCCGTCCGTTCGTCCGCTCATATGTCTGTCTGTGCGTCTGACCCTCTATCCGTTCGTCACTGTCCATCTGTTTGTATGTAAACCTGTCTGTCTGTTTGTCTGTCATTATAAATATTATTCATCCATTCGTCTGCCCATCCATCTGTATCCTTTTGTAGTACTGACTGTAGAATAATTTTTCAGATTCACATTGGATTCGGAAGGTACTTCATTTTTGTCTCCAGTAACAGGAAATAAGTGAAGCAAACATCCACTGGACGCGAGCGTATCTTACTTGCTACTATTGTGCAAGAAGAGCAAAAAGTTTACTGCTGGTGTGATGTTAAAAAAAATTTGTTGGTTCTAAAAACACATGAAACATTCTGTAGATTTTTATTGGCGTAATTTGTAATAACATAACATAATGAGATAAAAATAACTAGGGAAAATATCAAGACCGTGAAATGCCAGATGTCCAACAGCGGAATTTTGTCAACCCTGTTCTGAAGACTTTTCGTCCGTCTTTCATGTTCTCATTACCTATGACCAGTAAAGCAAAAGGAAACTGTATGATACAGGGTGACACCGTCCAAGTTTTTACGTAGTTTTTACGTAGTTTTTTACGTAGGTATCATACGCAATCGTATAGGTACCTATCGTAAGTCGCAGGTTCACGGTAGATGTAAGCCGCTTCCAACCGAGGCAACTGGAGCTGTAAGAAGGAGACCTATGGCCAACAGTGGACGTCCTACAGCTGATATGATGATGATGATGATGATGATGATGATGATGATGATGATGATGATAATGATGACAGGTATCATTTAATGGTACTATTTGCAATATTTTAATACCAAACTGAAAAATAATGCTTGTATTTGTTGTGTTGTTGCTTTCGACGGTGATAAAAAAGTCAGCCTATATAATGCCAAGTAGGAAAATAAGTTATGATTGTTTTTTGTATGCATGTAAAATATATTATTTTGTGAACAATAAATAATAAGTGGCAAATTTCCATTACATGCAATTCAGTTATGAAACTTGAATGAATGAATGATCTGTCGTGTAAAATTTTATTTATTGAATATGTTACGTGATCTACAGTCACCAGCATAAATAAGTGATCACTTGTACCTTGTCACTTCAAAGTCATGTTTGAAAAACCATACGAAATCATGTAACGACTGAAAGCGACAAGGTACAAAAATGATCACTTATTTATGCTGGTGACTGTACAAACTACAATTTCGTGACATCTTTTAATAAATTATTAAATATTTTGAGTTTCGTATTGAGAGACTCGTGTATTTGGAAATGCTTGTATTTTTCGTCTTATTTCCCTAGGTATTGACTATACGTGGGACTGCCTATACAACGGGTCCCATTTCGTACCTTCTATCAATAGTTTGATCATTTGTTCATAGGTATATATGTATATACTATCAATGAACAGGCTAGCAACCCATCTCTCGATTTTGATTCTCCTTTGCACCTATACGCCCACAATCATACTAAACGTGGCCTTTAGGTCTTGTTACCTTAGGCTTTGTCTACACCGTAAGGGATAAAGACGTGATTTAAGTATGTATGTATGTACTATCAATAAAAGAGCCCTGCAGGAAAACTTGAGGAAAAAGTAGTTTCAGTAGGTAGTTACTTCTCACAAAATTTTAGTATGAATTTTCAGTATCTTGGTATGGTTTTTGTAGGAGCATAACTCTCTCAGAATTATAATTAGTTAGGCATAATTATCAATAACTAGTCAGTGTGTGTTATTTCAAAGAACTTATCGCGTTAAAAAACATAATAGAAATAGAAAAATATAAATTTGATCATTACTGGAAGCATGTAATTCTGAGGGAGTTATGCCCAAATGAAAAAAATAGGTATCAAGAGACTTGAATCTATCTACTAAAATTTCGTGAAATTTGACTGAAAACGCTTTTACTCCAAGTTTGCTCCGGGTCGGGTTCCTATATTTCTAACCTACAGTAGAAAGTATTCACGATCAACGCGGTCAACAGCACAGTGAATTTTCTTGTCAGTTCAATCAAAATGAAACTTCACTAAGACATTTGCAGTGAAAAAGTTCAACAATGTGTCAGGACTTGATTTGTCACTACCCAGGAATAAGTACATAGTACGGATAAAACTATTCGTATACCTGTTACAGCGTGTCAAATGTTTATGAATACTGAATAGAATAGTGATACAGATTATTTCAAAAGTGACATCTCACTGGTATTTGGTTTCAAATCAAATTGAAAGTTTTATTTGAAAAATATATCTTTTTTTAACTACCAGCGCTTTGATAAATTAGCCCTTGTGTGCGCATACCACATGTTGCGTGGCGCATTTACTTATGAGTCGAATGATTTCGTTCGTAGTAGCCATTACGCCATAGGTACTATGGCAGCGTGCACGTTTTTTCGACTTTAGATATCAAACACAAAGTCGAATATCTACTTACTATACCAATTAGAAAAATATAGGGACTTACCCGTGGCCCACCTAATTTGTCCACCCGGAAAACCAATACCCAGCTTCCAATACCCAGAAAAAATGAGCCCAAGAGCGGAGCTCCATCAAAAACCAGGTGGACAACCTGTAGGTGGATCACGGCTAAAGATCGAAAAAAATATGGTTCTGGTTCACTGGTTGACACGCAGTACAGGCACAATAGCTGCACGACGCTAGCTAAATTTTATCTCATTTTTATGCACACGATTTTTGACTAAATGTATGACGCTTTCCTCATGGACCTTACTCTATATTATGCACAACTAGTTGTGCTTTTAGGAATTTCACTCCTCCGTAAGGTCGACGGCGGGGTTCCTATTTCTATTCAGTTTGCCCTTCGGGCATTTGAAAATACCTAATGAACCTAACCTAATTTTACTATCTCAAATGAGAATTCTTATTTTTATTGACCCGAAATTCCTAATGGCACAACATATATGTAGAGTAGGCTCATGAGGAAAGCGCTGATATAATACGCGTCGAGCTGCAATTTTATTTTTTCGCGTGTGGACTAGACACCGTAGTACTCTGCTTTATCCCACTCTAGGTAACGAACGCTAATCAAAACCATCGACGGATGAAGTTGGACTTTTGTGGAAGTAAGTATTAGTAAGTAAAAGCGACTTCAGATGGATTAGATTTGTTTTGGAGTTGTCATTATTTTATTTGACGTACCTACCTATTGCAAAGTCATCATAATTATCTAATATTATTTTTTCCTTTTATGCGCTATACGATGAATTATTATAAATATGAATTATGATGACATAAGGACATAACTTAAAAAAGGCAGCTCACAACTCTGGAACAAAATTATCTAACCAAACCCCTAACTAAACCCCTAGGCCAAGAAGCATTCAGACGTAGTCCCTACCCGCTATGCGTAATTATTTCCCTTGTCTGAACCTATACTGCAATGCATTTTGGTGAAAGGATCCGAATGGCTAGCACGAGTGACTTCGTCTCATCGCTGCAACCAGGCTTATTCTCAAGTTACCTATTTACGAAAGGCGCGCCTGACTCGAAACGACAATACCTACCTTACGGCGCTAGCTGTTTAGATGCCCCAGACGAAACGCTTATAAGTTATAATGCATAAGAGTATTAATAAAATGTCAGACGATGGTGATGATGATGTCTCTACGTGTGAGCGAACATCAAATATGAATCGCAGGTTCCTACATACTAATAGGTACTAGCTTTTGAAGATACTAGCAATGACGGCATATGAATTTGCCGCTAGAGGCGCTATTGTAACGTGAGGTATTATACAGAAACGTAAAATTAGTAGTACCTACAAGTTACATATTCCGGCTTTGCATAACGAAGTTTAAGTGTTATTAAGATTGTTTCCGATTATTATCGCAGACATACGACAGGTTTATTAAAAGATAAAAGAAGAGCTTTGAAAATTAGGAGCCAAATTAAGCAGGCAAATAAAATGGCAGTTAATTTAGAAGATAAATGGGACTGTGCAACACTGGGTAATAAATAGCTTGCTATTAAATATTAATTGAAAGAAATCCTGAATAATGTGATATACCTTACTCTACAGTGGCGCCAACTAGTGAGTACAAATACGATAGCCCTCATTCTAACAAAGTACAAAAAAATCGACTCCCTGGTATTCAAAAAGGGTTGAAGGTGGCATTGATTCACATATTTGCATTTGCTGGACTCATATATAATACTTATAACTAGCTGAGCTGGCAAATAAAAATTCGAAAGTCAGTTTTTGTCTGAGATGGCGCTGCATACGAAAAATTAAAGTTTTTTAGTGCATTTTTCATATATTTGATTACATATTCGGCTATTCGTGGAAGAGAGAAAGCCAACAAATTAAAAATCATAAAAATCCGTGCAGCCATTCCAAAGTTATCAATAGTTAAATAACACGACTTACTTTTGTACACGTATAGATTTGTAAAATTTCTGGTAAAAGTAAAGTTGATATAAAAACGTAAATATAACGTGAAAAATTACGCTAATAGCTTAGCAAGGTGTTGCAATATTTTTCCACCAGCAGCTAGCGCCTCCCATTTGCATGTGTGTGTAAGACCTAGTATCTGTATAAGTTCGTTAGTGACACCAGCGTTTGTGCAGCTATTCTCCGAATTGGTGCATTGTTACCATTTGAGTGTGGTCTCAAAAAATCGGCCGTATTAAATTGTGTGCGCAAATCTATAAATAATCTATAAATGTATTAAGAATCTTCTAAAAACTACAAAAAACCAACAAAATTGATTATAGCGCCATCTAACGGGACTTTTACAATGAGCTAACGCGAGCATCCGCCTATACTCTCCAAACAACCTAAATGCCGAATTTCAGCGTTCTACAACCAGTAAAACGAAAAGTTCAGTTTTCCCGTTCTCGTGAGAATTTTAAAAAATGATCTTTTATAGCTTCTCTACACTCTTCAAGCAACCTACATGCCAAGTTTCAGCTTTCTACGACCAATAAAACGAAAAATCCCGTTTTTTCCCGTTCCCGTGGGAATTTTGGAAAGTCCTCTCTTAATACTTCTCTACACTCCCCAAGCAACCTACATTTCGAATTTCAGCTTTCTACAACCAATAAAACGAAAAGTCCCGTTTTTCCCGTTCCCGTGGGAATTTCAGAAAATTGTCTCTTAGTGCTTCCCTACACTCATCAATCAACCTACATGCAAAGTTTCAGCTTTCTACGACCAGTAAAACGAAAAATCCCGTCTTTCCCGTTCCCGTGGGAATTTTACAAAGTCCTCTCTAAATGCTTCTTTGTCCTTTGTTCTATGGGGAGTCCCAAGCAACCTACATGTCGAATTTCAGTTTTCTACAACCTGCACTGCAGTATAACAAAAAATCCGGTTTTTCCCGTTCATTTCCGTCAGAATTTTGGGAAATTCTTTCGTAGTGCTCCCCTATAGTCCCCAAGGAACCTGAAGGCCAAATTACAGTTTTCTACGATCATTAAAACGAAAATTCGATCCCGTAGAACTGAATATAAATCTCGTTTTTTCCTTATCCTGTTGGAATTTTCGAAAATCCTTAAAACTGTTTTTTACTATTATAATCACCTACTTCTATGCCAAATTTTGAAGTCTAGTATATATAGTTCATAGTATTTCGTTGAACTGAATATATAAATCCCGTTTTTTCCTTATCCCGTGAGAATTTCCAAAAATCCTGAAATTATTTTCTTAGTTTTGTAATCATCTACTTGTGTACGAAATTTGAAGTCTATATTTATTAAGTATAGTTACTGAGATAGGGTCACTCGGAATCGAATATAATAAATCCCGTTTTTTCCCGTTCCCGTGGAAATTTGTGTGTGTGTGTGTGTGTGTGTGTGTATCAGGTAGGTATGTGTGTTGTTGTTTTCGTAATCAGCGACCCGATAAACCGTACAAACAATACTACCTACTATAATATAATAATAATAATACCCACGTTGATTTTCAGACTTTGTCACCCCCTATCCCCTTTTAGGGGTTGAATTTTCAAAAAACCTGAAACAGGTATTTACTCATTTATCGTTAGGATTACTCCTGTGAAGTTTCGAATAAAATAGTCTAACTAATCTTGTTTCCCCATACAAACTTTGGACCCCCATTTAACCCCTTTAGAGGCCGAATTTTGAAAAATCCTTTCTTAGTGCACCCCTAGACCTTATAAGGAACCTACGTGCCAAATTTGGAATCTCTAGAACCAGCGGTTTGGGCTGTGCGTTGATATGTCAGTCAGTCAGTCAGTCAGTCAGTCAGTCAGTCAGTCAGTCAGTCAGTCAGTCAGTCAGTTCTTCTTTTATATATTTAGATTATGTTTTAATATAATGTAATAAATAAAAATAAAAATAGGGGTACGTCAAAATCGTAGCAAGTGGAACAAAGTAGTCTCTGCCTACCCCTATAGGAAAGAGGCGTGACTGTATGTATATATGTGTGTTCAAATAATGAAGGAAATTGGCGAAAATGTTAGGAATCACGTTATAAGCGAAGCAGCTAGCAACCCATCACTATTTTGATTCCCCTTTCCACCTATACGCTTATAATCATGCTAAACGTGGCCTTTAGGTTTACCTTGGGCCCTGTCTACCCCGTAAGGGACATAGACGTGGTTTGTGTAAGTATTGTATGCATGTATGTATTTCAAATAAAACGTCGTAACTCGGTAACCTGTTATTTTATTTCACTGTCTTTTTCCATCATTTTTGTTTATAAAATGTTTGATACATTTTTCATGATACACTTGAAAGTACATATATATTTAAATTAACTAAAAAAAACTTGCACCACGACATTCAAGTTCCTTATCATTTCAACCTTTTTTTAATCAAAACCATAAAAACAATACATCACACGTTACATAACGATTATTGTCCTAAATGATCATTATAAAAGAATCCCTTTGGAACCAAAAATTTAAAACGTTTATCAATTTTGGTACTTAGTAATGTTTTATCAAGTTGGGGTCTCGGTCCTAACAGAAAAAAAGCCAAACCAAAGTTATAGAGAAGCTACTCCGAAATTCGAAGTTCATATCATACCGAGTCTCGCACTGTCTTTATTATCTTTAAATGACTATTAGATTGAATTTGAACTGAACGGCACGAAACGAACTTTGAAGTTTAGGCCTCTAAAGCTAGACGTTTGTTCTTGGAAAATTGTTTTTTAAAATAATGTTATTATTTTTGTTTACTTTGGCGGCAATTTGTAATTGATTTTCAACCTTCCTTTTTGTTGATTTTTTTAGTTAGGTTTAGGATGTTCATAACTTTAAATTGTTTTTTTTATACACTTTCTATGTACCACCAATATAGTAGTAAATGTCAATATTAACTACTTGGCCACACTTATCAAAATATTTCGATTACATAACAGAAACATCACGATTTTGTCATGTATCATACAAAGATTTTTATATTATTATAATTGATCACCCGATTACATCAGACATCGCCATCGTACATATCCGATTTTAAAGTGTAAAAGAAAATTTTATACATTTCTATTTAATACATGGAAGTTAGAGAGGTATCAAGTTTGGCACATACTCTTGACACGTATATTTGAAGAATTATTTCTAAATATTGCAGATACAAATAGTTTACAATGGCACTTTTAATGTATTTTGCAAAAATATATATTTCGGCCATGTTATTTCTGAGCGCTAAATATTTACCCCTTTATTCATAAACGTAGTACGTTAAACTTTATGTTACTCAAATATTGTTGTCTTTATCTGTCATTTTAATATTTGCGTATGTCTAACGCAGACAAAACATTGTTTAGTTATAACTGGACTGTAACATTCTATGAATAAGAGGATAAATATGTGTAAAACGTGCTTTTATTCCATTATTTTATGTAGACCTATCACAATTTCACAATACATAATAATTACAATATAGATGTTTTGAATAAAGATGCTGAAAGCACTTAGGTTTGATGTGTAAGTACGATAAAATTCATTAAGTACTAAAAGTAAGTACTCAAAGGTCGTTAAAAAAACCCTTAATGTTCGTTAATTATAATGGAGATTTGGAAGACAAGCTCAGTAAAGTTATAGTTAATCAATTTTACATATGCTTCAAATTACAAGGAAAACTTGAAGACTACATTAAATTCAGAACGTATTCTGACATGTTACTTTTGCCTTGTGAATTTTGGTGCGTGTTTTCAATTTTATTATGTCAACTTTTAATAATCAAATTATTACAGACGATAGACCTACTTATTGTATGTAACAGTTATAACTGTATACTTTATAAGTCACACTGATCACATCTATGTTATAGAAAAAATGGATCAAAACTGTTCTCTAAGTGAACAATGTACGTCTAAGTGAACAAGTTGCATGATAATCTGCTACATATAAATTCAGTTTCATAATTTATGTAATACAAATAATGCGCTATTCCTAAATATTTAGTAGCGTCTTTGATATCATGTCTCACTATTTATAAAGTACGTAATGTTATCTAAGAATACAATATACTACATAAAGTTTTCCAAACTACAAACAGCCGTCTAAAAATACGATTAGTAAAGACCGAGGTCAAAATTGATATTTCCTCGATTTTAATTTCACAAGGCGCAACACTAATGTTCCAAATTGGCTTTGATATCAAATTTACATCTATATAACATGAGTATGATTATTGAAGTTTATATTCTGTCATGATAAGTCAAATTAGTCAAAACATTTGTGATCGTTCAATATCTAAACTAAAATAAAAATAAGAGTCATGTGTACCTTTGCATAAACGTGTAACTGAATTAGACGGAAAAGACGAACCACTTCATTTACATCATTCCGTTGCAATATAGGTTAAATGAGATCTAAGACACTTAGGATCAGCCGCCAGGGCCGCACTAGCAGACAGTAGCTATAACGCACCTTTCAAGCAATCACCACTGATCATTAATCAGTAAATTAAAAATATATAGTCAATATCCCTTATGATTATGTAATGTATATAAGAGACAGACTGTAAGCTAGCGCCGAATCCTATCGCGTTAGGCCTCATTCACACGATCACATGTCATGGTTAATGTTCATAATTATGTCCACGTTATCCTCTACTCACTGGAGTGCAATAAAATTTGAAAAGAATATAAGACTCCCCGCAGATTGACACAAAAAGCAGATCGCGACGATGGGAAACTCACTGTAAGTTTAAGTTGGTCGGGCTGTACTCAACAATCTGCGGGGACCCCCATGCTCTAAACAACACTTAATATCTAAAAGTACTGGCATAACAGAACTATCTTACGCTAAAACAATTGATTGCTTTGTCATATTACTAGAGAAGCTATTTAATTTGATCATAAAATCAATAATATATGATAACATCATTATTAATAAAAAAAACTCTCGGTATATAAAGCACCGTCATTTGAGAAAATAATAATCGGTACATCAAAAATTTTATTACATTTTAAGGCGAATGAGCGTTTTAGGATATTATATTTTAATCTAAAACGCTCGAATGAATACTCTAGGCATCAGATTATTAAATTATATCTTGATTAGCAAAACTTTACAAAGTCAAAAACGCAGTCCTGTATATATTAAAATAGGGGTCACATTACACTATCCCCATCGCATACAATACAGCAGTAAATAACCAAATATCGACCGACGAAAACTGAGCAAACTGACCCATGCTGAAGCAGGCTTATCATAGCATCTTGAACTTGTGATGTCACTTGTCAAAAACGATCGATTATATCACTGAGCTGACATCACAGCTAACGCACGGCGTCCCAGTACTCAAAGAGTACAATTTTAAACGTATTAAAGCACATAATTCAAACTGATACTAAATCTGCACAACTTTGCGGCGTCTGGTGAACGCCATTGCGTACTCGATGCCCCAAACGAGTACGCACGACATTATAAGTGCGTTTTGCACGTGAATGCAGAGTGAGAAGCTACCGGTGTAGTCTCTGACGAACCCTGTAAGATAAAAGTAAGTATAGAAGGTTGGATAACTTCCAAGTTGTAAATAAATTAGGTACATAATACTGTCAGTAACAGAGTGAAATCTATCTACATATTTAAAGCTATTCAAGTTTGAGGTTTGGAAATACTAAAACCTACTTTTTTATGTTCGTTAGTATGCAAAATATAGCTAATAACAATAAAATCTAGGTATACGAGTATAGTAAAGAACCTTCGCTAAGACTACCCGGTATTATATTTAAAAATAGTTATCACAATTATTAACTTTCGCTCAAGTTTCAAACTAACTTCACTTCATAGCCAGACTTCCCGTAAAGGAAAAAAAGCGTTGGATCATGTCACGAAGCAGTACGGATATAAAATTATTCAACCAGGGAACAATAGGCAGTCACGCATCATAGTAGTTCTCGGAAAAGCAAAACCACTCATTACCAGTTCATAAGGATAAATGTTAGCCACAACTTACACTGAACCACAAAAACGGAAAACAATTACATAACAATCTACACACGAGTGCAGCAAGCACTAAATACTGCCTGTCACTCAGGATGAATGTAGCTTTCCAATGGTGAAAGAATTTTTGAAATCGGCACAGTAGTTTTTGAGTTTATTCATTACAAACGTATACACACAAAAATACAAATCTTTCCTCTTTATAATATTAGTATAGATATATTGATCGCCAAGAGAGTATAAACAGCCATTGGTTATATTTGAAGTAACTTACCAATAATGGGTCCAATTATAACAACAAAGACGCCTTTGCTGACCATATGCAGACCAAAAGCAGCTGGCAGTTTCTCTAGCGGACAGTACTCGGATATCGTGAGAGTAAAGTTGCTAAGACACATGCCTCGGAAGAAACCACAGATAGACAACCAAATCATGAGTGGGACCCATTCAGTTTGCTCTGCTAGCACTGAAATACAAAAAGTTCATTTTGAGCATCGAAAAAATATTGATATATATTAGTATTTATGTTATGAAAGTATTTTCTTACCTGATCGCGTTGCCGCCAAAAAGAAAGCGGATACAAAAAATATCATTTTCTTCGATATGGTTGTCCTGTCAAAAATAGGGGGCAATATCAAACGCACCAATATATCAGTTATGGCAGTCATAGAGAGGCAAAACGCCGTGTCATTCATGTTGTAGCCCAAACTCCTAATAAAGAAGGGTGTTAACATCCTAAATTGCAGTTCCCCGCTCCAAAACAGAGAGAGGCCGAGTAAAAGATTTAAAAAAGACCAGTCTTTCAGTAGATCCAAGTCCATCATGGCTATAAACTTTCTAAAGAAGCCTCTCCTTTCTTCTGGTTCTGGCTCAGATTTCTTTATAGATTTCATTTGTAAGGCATCGTCATCCGCTGTCTGAAATAACAAAAAAGAAGATAAAATTTCGAGGATTCAAAGTAAATTGGCACTGGATTGGTAATCTTCAAAAATTTATTTAATCTGCTATCGAAATCTTCAGCGACTGAGTGACTGAGCGACACAGGCTAAGGAAAACTATAGCGTAGGCAATAAATGGATTATTATTATTATTCTTTGAATGATTTTTTAACTCGACATTAATGTCGGCTTTTTTTTTTGGCCATGATACGGGCATACATATTCATATTCATATTATTTATTTGCCAAAACACACAGTTGGTACAGTTTATCATGTCAGTGGTAAAAATTACATGAATGCATTCATACGCCAAGTATCATGGTACCATTGTGTAGTTATGTGTTTGTGTGTATGTTGTGTTGAGTGGTTGTGTGCGAGTCTGTCTTCTTGGTTATTATGGTAGGGAAGTTAGGTTAAAGAAGCGGCGTTATTATTATTATAGGTAAATAGGTTTTTTGTAGCATACAGGTGCCGGCAAACTTCATGACTGGTGTCTTTGGTAGTAAAGTACATACACAAACTCTCTCCCACCACGTTGCTTTGCCACGTCTCAACAAATACTGAGCATAACCATTAAGGCACTGCACTAAACTGCCGCTACCATTTACATATCAAAATCTGGGACATTGGGGATTGTAATATATACAGCTACAGAACAAAAACATCACCTACATCAAGGTACAGTTGCAAGTAGCTGCCCGTGAAATCCATGTTGGATATGTTCGAGATGACGGAGACTTTCCTGCGTCGCGCAGCCTCACTCATGCTAGCACTAGACGTGACTCGTTGCATGGCCGCCACTGACGCTGAACTGTTCAACCCTAAAGGGTTAAAACTAGAATTCTTCTCGAAATCTTCTAGTGGTTTATCACAGGTTTTGGCACGCGGCATACCGATGGTCCGGACTGACGGATGGTTCATGTTGCCGTGGGACCGTTGGGTTGTTAGCTTCGGCATTGGATGCAACACTAACGGACTTTCAAACTTGTCTACTTCTTCTTCGTCGCTTTCTAAAATACATTCCATTTCCTGAAAAAGACAGAGTTGTACTTAATATTCTAGAAATAAACGGCTTATTTTATTAGTCATCGTGGTTTCAGCCTTCACATATATTTGTTAAAATGTAACTCTGAGGCTTTCTGTACTTCTTAACAAAAGATTCTCGAGTAATTACAGAAAACAAAAGTAGCAGACCTATTTCATAATCTATGCAATGAAACAAACCTTGACAGTCTGCATTTCACAGTCGATAGGTTCATCTTTAAGATGTCGCTTCACAGGCTGCAGTAGACACGACCCCAGCACGGCGTGAAAGGCTAAAGCTCCCAGTATAACCACGGTCCATCGGAACCCGAACTCCCCTAGCAATATTTTAACTAACTGGGGCATCACCATAAGCCCGAAGCCAGTTCCCGCCATGGAAAGGCCCACGGCTTGCCCGCGTTTTTTGGAGAAGTAATGATTTAACGAAACAAAGGAAGACGATGATGCGAGTCCCACTCCAAAACCTGAAAATTAAAAATGTTTCTATTAGGCAAGTCGTTTCATCACACAGAAAGATGCAGTCATTTGCTAGTCTTATTGGTGTCTGATCTTTATTAGATTATCGAAAACCAACAATTAACGGATATACTAGCATAGGGTAGGGCTCAGTACTGAAATGGATTACTGTTAACTAAAATAAATATGACAGTGTGCGTCTAAGAGTCCTAAAATCAAAAGACGCGTTCATTTGTTTACACTTGAGTTTGTATTTAATGACGTTTTAAATCAATTCTATTTTCAAACGTAAAGACATTTGCTGCGTTTGCTTCACTGACCTATTTACTGTCGAGTTTATTTGAATACAGCTGACTGACGTTTCTAGAAACAACAAACCGGATGAAAATATTTAGGTACGTACTTACTAAATAAGCAATTTTATTGGTTGTAAGCAGGCGCGTTTCATTTACAGTAACAACAGCAATTATTTTAAATGTTCGTGATGACCCTTGTTCCTCAGTGACTTTTAATCAGTATAGGTACTTGTTTTAAGCGCAGTTAAGTCTCATTGTGACACATGTACAAATTGATGAAAACAATGTACTAAAAGCGGTTTTATTAATTGACAACATTTCATTTTTATAACACCTGAAAATGTATATATGGTTTGAAAGCATTTTGCCTCCTGATCACTGCAATATGTTTATATAATTTTAATATCGCTTATTATAAAAAATAAAAATGAATTAAAAATATGTCCTAATTTTACCAAAACTACCACAGGATGGGTGAAACGCCTTTGCTTTTTTCACGAGAAAAAATAAGCGACCATAATTTTGTATTTTTGACAACTTCAAAGTACAAGGGGGGCAACTCTGAAATTATATTTTCGAAGTTCGTTGCATACTTTCTCTCTCACTCTCAAAATAATGACTATTAGTATGAGCGGAACAGCACGAAGCGAACCTCGAAAATCGAATATTGGAGAATAGGGCCCGACATTGTCAATTTGAAATTAACGTCAGTTTTTTTTTCTATAGAGAAAAGACAAAGGGATAAGTGTGTATTCTGTGATAGTATCGGAGTTACGCCCTTTTAGAATAAGCAAAAATTAATAAATTAATTATAAATTAAATACAAGCCCTAGCGAAAAAATTAAACTGTCAGCATGTTCATCTTTTCAAACAAAATACAGAGAACCATTAAAATTATAGACTCAGAAATATGAAATGTTGTCAATTGGTAACTGTATAAACAGGGTTTTCCTCTCATAGTTATTTAGAGTTTTCCCAATACGTATTTCACAAGAATTAGGTAATGTACGGCGATTTCACGACCATGAAATTCATTCATCTACGGTTTGTATTAATAATTTGCACGTATGTAGCTGTAGCACCATAACGGAGGTATTCCATTAGCTGTTACTCTAAAAATAAATGTTCGGCCAAGTGAACGATTTCACTCGATTTTATTGGGTATCCCCATAAAGTAACAACTGCACGTAAGTGCACCGAAAAAATATTGCTTGTCATTTTGAAATGCATTTCGTATTTTGTTTTGATGTATTCAATGGAGCTTTCATTTATTTTCTCGGATTTCACATATCTTGTGAAAGCTAAACTTAAATGATCTCTAAACTTCGCGCCGAAAGGAAAAGAAAATCGTTAACTTTATAACTAACTAGACATAAGACAATAAATTTGTTAACAACTCGATAAATTTTATTTACAGAATAAGTGATATTATATTTTATATTTTACTCTTTTATTGTTACCCGGTTACTTTCAATGCATAAAAGAATCATTGTTGCAGCTCAGGCTTATCACCTTATCAGTCTATTCAGAGGAACTAATTGGATACAAACAAATTAGAATTACATGTTTAAGTTTGTTTTAAAATATTGCCTTTTTAATCTACCATCTGACGCGGACGTGGTTTTCACGAGACCATATATAAGTCAGTGCGTTTATTTATCGAGTCATTTGTCACATGTATGAGCCCATTGATGCCGATTGTAGAATTGATTGAGAATTGGTCTTAATCGCTTGCGATAAGCGATAACGCCGCCGATAAGTGTTCTCGTAAATAGCACTGCGTTTAGTAATAAACAAGATTTAACGTCTCACCTCCTAAAATACTGTACGTCGCCAGAATGTGGCCCATACTATTGGCTGGAGCGGTGAACAACAGTCCCAGGGCGCAAATAGTTGAGCCAACGAAGCAAACTTTTCTGTATGAGAAAGTTTTGATGACCGGTCCCACGAAGAAACCAGAGAAGTTAACCACCGAGTCGAGTGTGCTGGCTATGACTGACGCCCCGGTAGTATGAACCCCTAGATCATCCAACAGATCTTTGAACAGGAGCCCGAATGACGGTTCTAAGGAACGCGTCGAAAACTGGAAAGACAGAAGAGAGATTTAAAGATTGATTTCATAAATAAAAAGAGATTCAAAGGTTAGCTTAGAGCATTTATGGAATTAGGTACCGTAAAATTTTATCATTATTACTATAACATATCAGATTGTAAGACAATTGATAAGTAGTAGAGTTTGATTGTTGCCGAAAGGTATGTGTATTAATTTCTCGTGGACTAATAAATAACGATTAAAAGCGATAACCTCATTTACGTCAAATCGTGCGCATTTGTACGTAAAATTACATAATCATTTTGTTAACAATGCACACCGCTATTGCACATCCTTACACACATCCTTATACACATCCTTACTATGGGCAAATGCAAATACAGTATCCAGTTATACGCTACGACTCGATTCTCAAAGTGTTAATAGGAAACCTCCGTTCCTGGCTTCGATAGAACATAATGGTAGTAAACAAGTTGTAAAATGCAACCTACATATCCATACTATATCCTTAAGTGAGAGCCATAAACAATGCGGATTTGCTTTGTAAGTAGGATCTACTGATTGCGAAGCTTTGCCGCGTCGGTAACGACCTACTTGAAACCGCGTTTTACATATATCCCGCAGTCAGCGGAATCGCATAATCATATTAATATAACGTCATGTGAGTGTCGCAAGAGCGTTGCACTTCAAAGTAATTGTGTCAATTACACCACGTGACCACAAAAGGTCCGATTAAGCCATGATAATTATTTTCAACAACTCTGTTGTCCGCAGACTCATTAATTGATGTAAAAACAGTGCGGTTGATTGAACTTTATCATGCATAATGAACGCCTTTCTGGCTATTTGATTATCATCATTATATGAGTGTACATTTATTGTTGGACGCATAACATTTTATGTACCGTTAACTCCGTAGTGAAACCTGCAATTTCACCACGTACGTAAATAAAAATGTCACTTACAGGTAAGTTGTTTGCAATTCCGTTGTTATGTAACAGACCATTTAAGGCCTGGATATTTGTGTTATTTTGAGTATTTTTCCATATTCAATTCGGTAACAAAACTATAATCACCTTAGCATAATCTGATTGCCCTTTGAATTCCTTTGCATTGTTTGCGATGCCGTGATCGAAGGAAATAGGGATTCATTTTTATATATATAATATAGATACACTCATATATATTAGTTTCAGAAAAAGAATAGATAGTGGGATTGGTGCATTAAAATTTGAACTTCCGACACCTTCATTGACCCTAAGCCTGTTGTAACACTGCCACTAATATTTACATATTAGAATGTTTTTAATTTCACTTACATTAACTAAACTGACTCCCAAGCAGACCATCCACGCCCAACCGCCGTCGGGCGCGACCTTTCTCGTCTTGGGCGGAATCATCTTCACCTCGGCGCCTTTGGTTTTCTCCGCCGTCATTTTGAGCCTTTGTCACCTTCGCGCCTGGAACAACATACACGTGAAATCCGATCAGATAAGCATAAAGAAAATACCTACCTACTAATGTTAAATTCGTGGTTTTGTGTCCATCTATATGAGCATGAATTGAGCTAGCAAATGTAAGCCCGTATGTATATAATAATAATAATAATAATAATAATAATCATTTATTGCAGATAAAAAATCCATAGTTTGTTAGTTACAATGTCTTATTATTATGTTAGTAAGCACTATAGAATATAAACCGTGTTTTTTTTTTATTTCAGTTTACTTCGACATATTGCTTAGTACACATTTACACAATATAGAAACTACCTAGTACCTACCCAATAAAAGTTTTTTTTTTCAAGTGAAACTTTTTTTCCTTTTTCATAGTACTTAAAACTTAGTTAAATAAAAGTTAGTGGCAAGCATGGTACTTATGTTGATATGGCTTGTATTTTTGACTTAGAGCATTATTCCAAACGGAGGCGTCATGGACACTGATTGTTGAACAAAAAAACAGTCGCTTTCGACGGACAAGGGGCGAGCCAGCGTGCGCATGTGTGAATGAATCTAGCTACTTATGCATTTCTCGATCACATCACGCACGAAAACAACAAAATTATCAAACACTTATTTGAATTTCACCCACGTTATTACACTCACCGTAGACCCATCATTGGTTTAATATTGTTAAATATTTTTTAAGGTTAAATATTTAAAAAATATATATTGACGTGGCATTATAAAAGCCAACGTTTTATTTTACTTAGAATAAAATATAGTAACTGTAGTAGCTTAAAACTGTATATTTTATGTATAATAGGTAGGTACTTAAATTAAATATTTACGTAACGAATTAAAAATGCGTAACAAGTAAATAGCTATGTAAGAAACATGCAAGTGTTTCATGAGTTGGTAAACATCAACGTTTTACTGTCGCGTCAATACAATAAGCTTTCTTTCGTTACAGGTGTAGTGCATAAAGCTTTCCCATGACATTTCGTTAAATGGTATCAGGTTTTCAACTTTTCTTACAGATTACTAAAGTTGTGTATATATACATATAATACAGTTGTCAGATTAAATTGTTTTATAAATAAGAACCTTATTCAAATGTTGTTAAAGTTGAAAACCGCGTGGGATTCAACGAAATGTCATGGGAAAAGTTTATTCACTACTCCTGTACCAGTACTATCATAAATTTCATATTTCCTTAATGCTTATTTTGCGATAATTTACTAGCAAACAATCAATTAAAACGGTACAATATGGAAAACTTTATTCACTACTCCTGTACCAGTATTATCATAAATCTCATAGGTATTTCCTTAATGCTTATTTTGCGGTAATTTACTAGCAAACAATCAATTAAAACGGTACAATATTGAAAACAAATTAAGTGGAAACTACAATTTTATTGATCATTGTTTCATCCGTAAAATATAAACATAGCAATGTACGAGTGTTAGTAAGTAAGGAAGGGGACCCATTATAATTATTTACTAGCGGCCCGTCAAAGCGTCACAAGGGTCATCACATCATCATCACTACATAGTATAAAATAAGAATAATACGGTAAGAATTTTGTTTTCTTTTTTAAATATATCTCTAAAACTACGCAACGGATATTGATGCGGTTTTTTTTTAATAGATAAGAGTGATTGTAGAGGAAGGAAGTATGCATAATATACCGTGCGAAGCCGATGCGGGTCGCTACTTAAACCATACGTTTGAACCTTCCTCTTTAATCACATAATGTCTCTATTATTGAAAACCGCATAAAAATCCGCTGAGTACCTACTTTAAAAGATCAAAACGTAGGTACCTGCATACTGCTGGAAGGGACTTTGTTTTCGATATAAAATAATATTTGTATGTGCAACTTACATTTACAGGACTAGGACTGATACATTAACATGCCTTTAACGAGGTTCCGTTTTTAATGGAGCACATGTTTGACCACGTTACACGTTACAACTAACAATTTAAACTAGCCGCAATTAGTGTCATGCAACGCCTGTGAGTACCGTTCCCACCGCAATACTAGCAAAACTAAAGCTTATCAAAGTGACGAGCATAGAAAACGTCGCATCATAACTACTCGTATAGGCAATCGGAAATATCAATTTAATTGATATCTCAATCAGCGTTAATTTGTATATTAGCCAGCTGAGGATGGCAAAGGCAGTCTTCCGAGTTATCAAGAGCGGCGATAGTACAGGGAGCTTGTTATGAAACTTATGATTGCCGTGCCGGCCGGCGGAGCGCATCGACAACAAACTAAAACATGTAGAATAAAAAACTGAACCACGCGACTGGTTCGTGAAGCCGTGTTTTCGGAGATACGCTATGTAGATGATAACATTAATAACCACGAACGTGCCTTACGGCTTAATAAATTAAATTGTGAGAATTCAAACCTAACTTCATGTCACATCGTACTTAAGAATCGATAAAATTATATTGAGTCAGTGTTTATATTCAGTAACAAATTAAGGTTTTAATTTGTGAATTGCGAATGCACATCCAATACATATCGGTTATTTATTTGTTTACTTATTTATTTAATACAGTATAAAATACCAAAGCTTAAAGACACGACACGATAAAAATGTTACAATTTTTGAACAAAAAACAAAACACGCCAAAAAGGAAAATCGACAATTCCTGAGATTGAGTCGTCTTACGAGTAACTACAACATATTAGAAATTATAAAATTATACCAAAATAATAAATAATAATCAATAATAATAACAAAAGCAAACAACATATTGCTTGTTTATGTTTTCATTTGACGCATGCTAGTAAACAGTAAATACAAACGAAGAAATCGTATCGATTTTGGCGACATACATTTCGGCCCATTACGATATCTCTGATAATAAGGTTAAGTACTATAACTACATTCAGTGACATCACAACCAATACTGAATTATCCTCGATATGTGCAATATGTGCATAGCACAAAATAATGAAGGTTTATAAAAACTACAGATTTAAAAGAATCTTCCAATGAGATCGAAATTATTGTCAGATCGTCCTCGACTTAAAATTGTGAGTTGAACCGTTTATTTCTCTAGTTTTTGTAAATCTTGTCTCAAGTTTAAATAATATGAATGCAAATATTAAAGGGATTTATAAAATAACAACTTGTGTGCCACGCTAAATAGAGACGAGAGTGATTCACGTAAGTAGCACGTGCCACTATTGGTATTGGTCCATGCCGGCACCACGTGCAGAGTCCGCGCCTCGAGGTCGGCAGACCCTCAGCGGACAGCCGAATTCACTCCAATGCTGCATTTAGCAGAGGTCGACGACTGAAGCGCTCAGCCTGTACCTACCAACTGCGTAAACGTACCGTGTTATTATTACTTACACAATGTAGTCAACCAATTATAATTTTGGACAATATGACGCAATATGTTAAGCATTCGAAAACAATATGATTTTTACGACCGCTCGATATTGACATTTAAGCCTGATCGTATAATATAACCCACACTGAGTCGGAAAATAAGGTCTTTAGGTAAGGGGGCCTGGTTGACTACCAAACCGGTTGGCATCAACACAATTTACTTTACAGCACAGGACAGGGCAAAAAAAATGTTTGCTCATCGCCGCAATCACCCGCAATGTTGGAATGATCATACGATGCTACTTACTTGATTGGAGTTATAAGTCACAATTGATTATTTAAAATACTATTACCTGGGGCCTTACCATGACGTCTTAATGCGATTCAGTTTAGGTTCGCTAGCTGTCAGATTCATATTAAAAGTGACAGCTAAAACTTGAACTGAGTTGGAATTAGAACGTCATGGTAAGGCCCCTGTTACAAGTTTATTTATGAACGTCAAAGTCAAGACGGTTAAAATATTCACGCTTTCTAGAGTACCTACTAGTAACAGAAACAATACACAAAGTTGCAGCATACACTTGCAAGCGTCTATTCTAATCTTCGAAATTTACCTCCCACGGTTCAATGGAAATAAAAGATGGGTTATCAGCTGAACGATAAGTTTGGTTTAGAAATATGTCAACATGTATCTTGTCACTGTGCCGGGGCGGTCTAAAATAGCCTTCAATCCGCTGCTGACCTTGCGCTACACGGTGTCGCGTGTCCCGCGTGTACAATTTCTGTTTCTAGCGAATATTCTCTTTTCACACAATACCTGCCAAGACAAGAGCATAAATAAAACCCGGGCTGATCTCGTGGACTTTGTTCTTGGCCATACGGACCGTAAGATATCTCAATTGCCGAGTCGCCGGAATGTAGAACTGTTATAGTTTAGATTGTCAGGAAAATATAGGAAGATGAGAAATAAATAATTTCAGTCATGTAGTAAAAGGTCGATAAATGTATCTAATATACAGTCAAGACTGCCCGTACTTAGCCTACTTAGGTACTTGTTATGGGAATAACTTAAATTACGCTGCTCAACGTTAACAACCTATACTGTTTTCGAGTAGGTATGTTTTATACTGTTTTACATTTGATGGGCTGGAGATGATGATGATGATGATGATGACTGTTTTCGAGAATCTATTTCGATCTCGCTGATGTAGTGGTTTAGTGGTGTTAGGCAATAGATAAACACTATTGTGTGGTTGCTACTACTATGAACGGAAAGATTCTATGGTGTGATGTGGTCATTTGCATTATGAAATATTCAGTAAACGTACAAGATATGCTTAGAGAATCCTTATTTATCCGAGACGATATAAGAAAATAAATATAAAAGAGGACGTACGAATAAATAGATGTGGAATTTGGACTCCGGTCTCGGGTATTCGGAGCTATATCAAGATCAGTATTAAAAATTCTGCTCAAACACAAATAACGTCATCATGCGGTAGCGCTGAACTCGCTAATGATATTATACTTAGGTATACTTACTACATAGGACAATCCAATAAAAACGTGAAACTACGTCATCTTAAACATAAAATTAGATTACCGTAACTTCCTCATATTTTATTTACAAACACCGAATTAGTTACACAATAAAACAAAAGACTGCTTTCCTTCCAAAAAGGACAAACTTATTCAAATTTTGCTCATGTAAAACATGTGTTTTTAAACCTAGCGGGGCCCTCTGGAATGCACCAATAAAAATGATTTCAGTGTACCTACAATCAATTTGATAGAATCTAATCCAAAAAATTCGCTGGTCATTAAGTACCTAATTCTGGACTAGAAATAGACGTCAAACGTGGCCATACGCAGATAAAGAAAAGTCTATGACAGTACAGTACAGTTTCCGAATAATGGAGGTGCCAAAAAAATTGCTACGCAACCGGGGGACAATGACCCGGCTTGATCTCAGAGGCTACAAAAATCTCTCGCAACGTGTGATGTGACTTTTGCATCGTAATACAAGTAGGGTTTTACTCTGCTTCTTTCTTTCACTCAGACAAAACCTTTCTACTCATAGTGTTTACGTGCGCAATGTATTTAAAACATAAATCCTACTAAAGACTATTTTATTATAAATGGCACAGTTTATCAGTGTGTCTGACAGTCTGACTTTATTTGCAAATTTTTCAAACAACGGTTTTCTGGTGAAATATGGCAGACAGACGATTAATTAAAATAAAGAAATGTCATGGGATAATTTACAATAAGAAGTTTGATTATCCCAATAACACATACCTACTTATGTGACTTTCATTTCGAAATATTTACATAGGTAAGGTACCTACTTCCCGAGGCATAACGATAAACGAATTTATCGCATCAGTCGCGGTGTACGGCACTTCGAAAATAAAGTAAAATAGGTACCTAATTAAATAAATATATGGTAAATTAACTTAACTTCTAAACTAAGCAAAACTTATACTACAGGTACAACTAAATTTAATTAATAAATACATACATAAATTCTATTACTACCGGGGTTCTTAATGTGAAATCTTTAAATCTAGCTTCATACCCTGCGGTCACTCTATATCTTAAAATCACGTAAAAATGCAGGTTACCAGTCTTTGAATTTTTCTTCTAGTAGGTATAAAGTTTATCTCAGCATCATAAAAAGATTTTTTAGGGATACATGACTATACCTATTACGTAGCTAGGTAGGTACGTACTTGATAGATTAGACTACGGAAAAATACAATATTATTTGAGGTTACAGAATAATCGACAGGGCTCTGAGGATACTATCGCCGCTGGCTCGGAATAGGGCACATTTTATTAGCAACTGTCCTTGAGTACTGTTTATGTCTGCTCAGGTCGTTAGAGGCGAGCTTAATTGCGAGATGCTATTTAAAATTTAAATTACCCGCTATGTGCAGAGCGTAAGCGCTGTAATTCGGGAAATTTTCTTATAATCTATATATATATAAAACAAAGACGGGTTTGTTACAACACTTATAACTCGAGTGCGACTGGGTCCCCCAACTCCCCAAATGACTTGATAATACAGATTTTTGATATCCAGCAGACTTAATATTCCTTGAGGATCACAGAGTAGAGGGGCACTATAAGAATGGATTTTTTAATTTCTTACGGGATCAAACATGAATACCTACTAAATCTTTGTAAACTTTATTTCTTGAGGATAACAGTGGTGCTTTGAGAAAAAACTCACGGGGTAGAAAATAAGAGATCGGTACATTTCCTTTAAAGTGGCTCTATCACTAGAACTCTTATAAAAAAACCTGTTAATTGCTTACTATGTCGAGAAATATAGCTAATGACTTAAATACTTTTTTATATCTATCTGTATTTTTATTTTGTATCATTGTATTACGTTCATCAAAGCCTAAATTAGTTCAGCTAAAAGGTAACACGACATTCATTGACTGTTAGGCGGTACGAAGTTCGCCGGGTCAGCTAGTCTAAAATATTTCACGGAAAAAGATTATTTTCAATTTACATAGTAAAGGTATTTTACTTTTGTGGAGTACCTTTAAATGGCGTTTGTACCACTTACTGCAAGGTCGGCGACGCACCAGCAGTCCTAAGTGCGCTTTAGGTGCAGTTGCTCGGTTTTAGTCTAAAAAAGTTATGTTTATTTACACCCGTTACACGGATAAACTTTGAGACATACATACTTAACTACGATAGAAAGGATATTAACTATTGTGTGCTCATCTCGCTTCGCTTAAAAATATTCCCCTTACGCCCCGCATTAAGTTTAAGACCACATTCATCATTTATTTTGTGCTACGACAGCACACTGCACGATGCACTACTTTACTTATTATAGTTGATAAGTATCAGCTGGCGAATTTATCATGTGATCAATGTGAATAGTACAATAGTCTTAAGGACACACGAATCGAGTAATTAATCGAGTCAATCTCAAATAATGACGTTTTTACTTATCACGTTAGAAATGTCGGTCAACTCCCATTGGAAATCACGTTGCACAATAATCACGTGAAGAGACGATGATTTGATACCGACAGCTATTGACTTGATACATAGTAATAAACACAGATAGCGGATCTATTAATTTCAATTGGTAATGATATTGTTTCACGGGGCCCATAAGTTACTATGGCCAGCCAGATAAAAAATCTTTAAACCTCAAGCTATAGAATAGAAATGAAACTTCATCTAACAAAGCTCTCAATGGTAAAGTAGCTAAATTGATCTGTAATTCAAATCTCTTTAGTTAATATAGGTACTCGGGCATTAAGAACATTAAACTAAGTGTGTTACAGAATGATGTTAGCACCACATCCGTCTGCAGTCGTCAACTGGGACTCCATTCTAGGTGACTTTCAAGACACGATGATAGTCACGTACGCCTAAACGTTTTTAAGCACGTCCGCAATGGAAATCTAAAATTCTCAATATTCTCCCAATGAAAGGAAAAATCGGGGCAATGATAACTTATAAATGCAGTGACGTCATGTCACAGACAATACCTACGTGCAAACGACGACGGACAGCCTACGCTATAGAATAAGATTTGCATGAAAATCAAATGCCTCATGTATGAAAGATGCAATAAAACATCGAAATTTACGTTACAACAACGCCAGCACCAGCAGTGAATTGTCCAGTAACTAAGAATAATAAAATTGAATTGATTACTTACATACATACCTATTTTTAAAATTATTTTTGGTTTTTGAAACGGGCTTCACCTTGATAGGTCGCATGATAACTTGGGAAGGACAAGGTAAATCTTTGATACCTATAGGTATAAACTTGGTCGTTAAAATATGTGTCCTATAACCGAGTAAAACTGATTCAGCTTATATGTACTCAGTATCCAAAAGTAAGTCCTAGTTCTACGAGTATAGTATCTAACAGACGGCACTTTCAGGGATCGTTTTAATTGGCAAGCAGTTACAAGTATGCGATCATGCGATGATCGCCACGCCAGTAAACTAACATGTGATCAAACGTAAATGTACCTACCTAGACTATTTGAAGACGAATCCGCTTTTGCGCTCTTTTAAACGTTTTTACAGACTTTCTGACAGACTAATGAAAATAAAGCATTTCATTATTTGAGTTTTGAGTTGGGAGTTTGTAATTGTGTCGTACAGACACATCATTCAAACAGAGGACGCTTAGCGACAAATATTCGCATAGTAACAAGGTCACGTGACAGTTGATAACAGATAGAAAAATTCGGAGGCTTACTCACCTGCTATGGGTGGTGTAGGGGTATAGCACGCGTCACGGAATGACGAGGACCCGGGTTCGATTCCCGGCCATAGCTTTACTTTTCGGATTTTTCTGTGTTCTAATTTTCAGTGTCGTTTAGAAATTACATTTCATTATTGTAGGTACTTTGATTGGTTATAGGAGAAATTCCGTAATTAAATTTGGAAAGCCGCGGGTAGAGAGCGAGTGTAAGAGTTTGTAGTAGATATGGTTATGGTGAAACCCACAATACAAACGTATGACCTGTGTAAAGACACCAATAGTGGCTGGACATAGAAGGGCCACCAAAGCCGATGACAAGAGTAAGTTTTCGAAATGAGAAACATTTAGGTAGAAGATCGAAGGTGTATCGTAATTGTACATTTGGTATCAAAGACAATTTATCTTCTAAGTAAATAAAATACCGGCCAAGTGCGAGTCGGACTCGCGCACTGCGGGTTCCGTACAAATTCGCTAAGTTATTATAAAATCCAGTGTTAGCAGACCCCTGCTTTTAAGCAAAATGTAGGCAGTGTGAGGTCACTTTATATTGGTTACTTATATAGACAGACAAATATTAAATAAAAAAAAACTACTTACTAGATCTCGTTCAAACCAATTTTGGGTGGAAGTTTGTATGGTAATGTACAATGTACATCATATATTTTTTTAGTTTTATCACATTTTATCACTTTGGAAGTGTCTCTCGCGCAAACTATCCAGTTAAAAAAAAAATGATATCAGAAACCTTAATATCATTTTTGAAGACCTTTCCATAGATACCCCACACGTATGGGTTTGATGAAAAAAAAAATTTCAGTTTCAGTTCTAAGCATGGGGAACCCCCAAAACTAATTGTTTATTTTTTATTTTTGTGTGAAAATCTTAATGCGGTTCACAGAATACATCTACTTACCAATTTTCAACAGTATAGCTCTTAAATTATAGTTTCAGAGAAAAGTGGCTGTGACATACGGACGGACAGACAGACATGACGAATCTATAAGGGTTCCGTTTTTTGCCATTTGGCTACGGAACCCTAAAAATGAATTGTCGAAATGTATGTACGCGTATAACTTCCAAACGACTGCACCGAATTGGGAATGGATGATTATTTTAAAAGTGCTTGGTGATTTTTCTAATGATAGGAATAACCATCCTTAGCTACGGAAAAAAGTTTCAGATTTTTCCGTCGAGCCATATATTTTATAAAAATAAAAACATTTTACTCAGTCACTCGGCGGCCTCTATACAGCATACCTACCTGGCAGTGGCGAGGCGTGAAGTATATCAGAAGGCAAGCCAAAGGGAATTTAACTAGCCATTTCCTATAATTCTGCACAATAAAGTACCCAACTGCCTTAAAATAGGCAAGCCGATCGGAATCGAGTTCTAAGGACGCCACGCCACTGCTACCTGGTGTATTGGTACCTGATGTAGATACATACTACTCAAGTGTAAAATTTTCAGTGTTTTAAAAACGTAACAATTTTTTAATTTAATTATAATTTACGATTTTCTTTAGAATTTGGGTTGAAGGCGTGTGAGAGTTGGGAATTAGTCTTGAGTAACAAAGGTAAAAAAAAAGCTGAAACTTGACGACAGTGGACGTTATTAATATAAAACTTTATTTTACGAATCTAATATTACAAAAGCATCTCACAAAAAAAGATCTTTACTAAACATTTTACCTGACATGTTTAGACGAAGCACAGTAGCTATCAATCCTATCCACACCTACGTGTTTTCTAGTTAAAACACCAATAACAGTTGTTGTTACACCGACACACTGTATTTTAACAGCGACACAATAGATACAATTAGTAGCGGTTCATGAGCATAACAGAACCTCCATTGGAACTACCTATATTTGTTTATCATTCAATGGTCACATAAGCAAGGTGTGTAAATAATTATATATGTATAATTGTTCAAGGCGATAAGTCTCATTAATAGTCTCTCATACTTGAAAAAAAAAACTGTATTAATTCAGAACCGCATTAGGACTTCTGATGTAAATGAAAAATTAACAAAAAATAAGCGAATCATTTAAGAACTTGGCCACACTTTGCGCTAACTGAAGTAAAAAAAACTAGAATAAAATCGTAACGTTTTCCTTTCATATTTACTTTTTCCCGCGTATTTAAAGAAAAAATCACGGCAGTGTTTACAAATATAGGTACGTACCTACGCACGGTGTTTTTCTTATTTTACGAGCAAGTAGGTATTCCTATAAGTACCTCTATATTGGATACCTGATTAATGCTAATAATAACAAATTCTACTACTTTGAATTGAAATTTAAGCAAATCCAGTGACAACACTGAAGCAACTGCATATATATCTACTTAATAAAAAAAATGCTAATGACATAGCAATTCTTTCATTAAAATATATATAGGTATATTGTATTATTGCTAATCACTGTAAATTTGTGTTTAATGACCCCTTGCAAAAGATATAAGATTTTTAAGATATTTGTCTAATTATTTCCTAATTAGTCACTATTTCGATTCCCCTTTCCACCTTTACACCCACAATCATTCTAAACGTGGCCTTTAGGTCTTGATACCTTAGGCTCTGTCTATCCCGTAAGGGATAGATTTGATTTATGTATGTATGTATGTAGTTACACATAAAGTCAAAGCAAAATGTAATCAAAATAGTATATGTGGTTAAAGACATGCTCTGGCAACAAATTTTAATATTTATGTAAACTACACTGAGGAGCAAAAATAACAGGTCACTTTTCATACAAAGTTCCATGAAAAACGACCCGTTAGTTTTGCTCCTGAGTTAATAATGAAAAAGAAAAGGGCCCAGGTGTGAAGCAAACTAGTACCAACACGTAAAATCCTTATGGGGTACTGAGAAGTTACTGTGTCCAATGAAGGTGTAGCTACACTTTTTATTATTTTTAGGGTTCCGTACCTCAAAAGGAAAAAACGAACCCTTATAGGATCACTTTGTTGTCCGTCCGTCGGTCTGTCAAGACCCTTTTTCTCAGGAACGCGTGGAGGTATCAAGCTGAGATTTATATCAAATACTCAGGTCCACTGCCCCTTGAAGCTATGAAAAAAAATCAAACTTCTAAGCCAACGCAATCAAAAGATACGGCCGTTTATGCCGCAAATTTCCGCAACTCTCAAGGGAATCAAAACCTACAGGGTACTTCCCGTGAACGCAGAATCTTGAAATTTGGTGTGAAGGTAGGTCTTATAGCACAGATTAAGGAATAATTGCGAAAACCATAAATATGTATGTAAGTCTGTATACCTATATCAGTGACCAATATAAAGTGGCCCCACACTTTGCGGTACATTTTGCTTTGGAGCAGGGCTCTGCTTACACTGGTTTATAGATATTTATAGATAATGATACGGAACCCTCGGTGCGCGAGTCCGACCGGTTTTTGACCGGTTTTTATTCTTAGGTTAAATAGACCTAAGAAAAAAAATGAAGTTGGTCTAAGCACTTTACATTCAATACTGTGCAGATAGTGGATAGTGTTACCTAAACACGAAAACACAAGCAAAATACATAAGTAGAAAAAGTAGGTTGTTGTTGGTAAGTCTTGTTTTATCAATGCACTAAGCATTGTTAGCAAATTTTCCAAGTTGGATGGGTGAAATAACAAATTTGATGTTTAATTATTCCATGCAGATGTTTTTACTAACAGTAAGAAATGATGGTGAAAAAAGGATGACCGGTTAAGTACCCGGGAGAACGCCCCCCAGCATAAGGAAAAGTATTCTTTTGTAAGTGATAAGAACTTCACAAGTGACTGAAAGTAAAGTACAGACTTATAAACCGCAATAAGACTTATATGATTTTTTCTAGGTAGTTAAGGCTGATGCTAGTGAAAAGGTATTAAAAACCAAATGTGGCATAACACTAGGGATGCAAATATCGAAAGCAAGAACATCGATGTATCGATACATCGATGTTTCAGAACAAACATCGATGTTCAAAAAACATCGCCCGAAAAACATCGATGTATCGAAACATCGATGTTTTTTTAATTTCTTTTATTATCTATCTATTCAATAGTTAAATTGTATATTATCTATCATCTATAGCAATATTATCTATTGATTAGGTAAGTCTTTAGAATAAGGAAGGTGTAGAGTAGAGTATAGGAAATAAATTTACCTTTAAAACCTATTTTCTGCTCTGCTAAAAGTACCAAACATTTTTAATAGATGACAGGCAAAAGAAAAACATCATAATAATAAAAGCACTAAAAATTTCTAACAGATGGCAGGCAAAAAATCGATGTGAAAACATCGCATAAAACAACATCGATACATCGATGTTTTGCAGTGGTGAACATCGATGGCAAACATCGATGTTTTTTATCTGAAACATCGATGTTTCAAAAACATCGATGCATCGTTTGCATCCCTACATAACACAAGATTGTGTCTATTTGTACCTACAAGATATTAAAAAAAACAATAGTTAAAAATTTATTTGGGTTACTTAGAAATTATAACATATCCAAGACAGTACAAAAAAAGTTGGTTTTTTAAAGTACTTTTTTATGAAATCATATGGAAAATGAGCAAGTGCATCACATGGTGGTAAATGACATTACCACCCATGGAAACCCGCAACACCAGAGGATTGTAGATGCATTGCCAGCCTATAGGGCTAAGATGGAACACCCCATGTCCCAATAATTCAGCAGTTCTTTTTCTTACGCTTCATGCCGGAAGACTTGTACATTTTTTAATCCAACTTTCTTTGTCGTTCATAGAATCTCGTCTTTAGTTTTGGCTGAATGAATGAATATTTATTCACAGAACTTATGGTACCGATGTTTCACAAAAACATTTGTTAGATCCTTAATATATTCAGTCTACGCAACATGTGTAAATTTACATGATTAATAATTATTGTTAATCATAATATTGGTATTGAATTTAAATCACAATAACAATAAGTAACACTAAATATAAAATTATGAGAGAAAAACATTTATTTACACACATTCGATACACAGATTTTAAATATGAAGATATATAATATACTTAAGAATAGTACCGATATGGTGTAAAATGGGCCCCATTGTTATGTTGTGTTATGGTTATGTTGATTATACAAGTTAAATTTATTAAGTACCTACAAAGTAAACATTGGGAATTCATTTCATTTGGTCTGAGACGTAATCAAAATATTTATTGTAAGAGTTCAATGCAATACAATAAAAGTATTTGTTATTCAACACCACAGCTTCAATGATAATAGGACAAAACTTATGACCTGAGTGATATAAATGACAATGCAAAAAGAATGACTCACATGCAATGGGAAGTTCTTCCAATTATTGTTGTTACATCCACCCAATGTCAAAAGCTTCTTATAAAGCAAATGACCTATACTGTCCTGTTTGTTTGACCAACATCAGTGATCATTGTCATGAGATCTAAAAGGCACTTGACAACATTTGTGTCCTGGGGAGACTTCATTTATAGAATGTGTGAGAAACGTTATTGTGCACCATATCTTCTTATAATTTGTTTACTAACTACGAAACAGTGCACTTCAACATTGTTAATTTTAATTATTAACCAAATTAAGGGTTACTATAAATACGTACAAAGTTACTGGTTTCAGAAAATTTTAACTACCTACTAGGTACCTATATAAAATTCTACCCCATATATTAAAAAAATGGGCACTACATAAAATGCATAAAATGCGTAAATTTACCATTATTCAATTACCATTAACAGCCTAAATAAACAAAATATTATTTTATTATTATCACAAACATAATGGTATATTTATTCATGGCCTTACCATTAGAAAAATGCGTGACAACGAATCTATTAACTACTCAATTAGTTATTCACTTGTTTAATTTGTTTCGAAGATTCTATTGTTTTGACTGGCACAAAAAACTTTAAAGGAACGTGTTTAGATGAAACTGTAGTCGGGGTATAATTAACTACTGTTACAAATTAAAATCACTTACCGTTTTAAAAAATAATCCTCAATATTTCGCCTATAGCAAATTCATGTTTCTTTTAATTTGTCTTGAATTTTCTTCACTTTCTATTCTAGTAGACGGTAAACTAACTGACAAAGACTGAATATTATTGCTCACTTCAAACTTTTTAACTGACCAAAATGTAACGTTATATTTTTAACACACATAAAATAGTAATTTAAACAATAAAACATTTAACTTGAAGCATAAATTGTAATAATACGTTAGGAAAACTTAAGCAAAATAACAAAATGTGCAGTTTCAACTACCGCTCTCGGAGACGGATAGTCCCACAGACTAAGCAGTCAAATACCAGCAAGCGGGACAACTCAACACTCAACCTCACTCGTTTCAGAAATAAATACAAGGTTGCCACAACAAAAATAAAATCATCTATCAGCCGTATTTTCTTAAGTAAAACGATAACACCAATATTTTATTTTTGTTTTATGTTAATTAAATTTTACAAAAATTACTAAGTATTACTAAAATTGACTGGCTGAGAACTGATTAAATCTTATGATTTGGATCGAACAAAATTAATATATCTTTCATTTTTACGATTAACAGCTTTCTTTGATGCTTGTTTGAGTTATGTTGGCTGCTTTGATTTTACTATGTCAGTCATATCGTTTTGTTACAATCCAATCGCTCAGGGGGGCTACCCCGAAATTCGATTTTCGAAGTACGTGTCATACCGTCCCTCACACTCTCAAATGAATGTGTATTAGTATGAGCGGAACGGCAACAAACGAACTTCGAAAATCGAATTTCATAGTATAAGACCAGATAAGTTTATTCCGATCTTGCAATACATAACACGAGGCAACGCCTACGTTTTCATTTCAGCCTGTGCTGACATTTGGTGACATTATTAAATTAATTGTGTTTTTAATACCTACATACCTAATCCATAATTTATACATCAAATTATCTAATCTAACTAGGTAATAATATTATAAATGCGAAAGTATGGATGGATGGATGGATAGATGGATGGATGGATGGATGGATGTTTGTTTGTTACTCAATCACGCCAGAACGGCCCAACGGATCTGGATGAAATTCGGCGCATAGGTAGAGAAAAGTCTGGAATAGCACATAGGCTACTTTTTATCCCGGAAAATTGCGTAGTTCCCGCGGTAAAAGTAATAACATAATTACAAGGGACATGAAAAAGCTTACCAGGAATTTAACTTCTCTTAGGTAGGTACTTATCTGTTAGGAATTTGAGTGTTGCGATCCTAAGCACTGACCTACCTTAACAAACCAAAGTAACCGTCATGCGAGCATTTGCTTCCTACCTACATGGTATCTAGGTAAAGCAATGCCTGCCTACCGTCTGCCACTGCGACATTTCGTCAGTGGGTTGGGTCAGCACCTTTGGTGGATAGAGCCAAAGCTTACCTGGTGTAAGTACAACACAGGGTTCAATGATTCAGTCAGCTGAATATGGAGCCGAACCCTTCGTAAAACATCAAATATTTAAAAGACCTTTTGATTCAGAGTTTTTAAAGCCTGCGAATAAAATAATGGCAGTAAAATAACGTGTCTAACAGTAAGTACTTACACAGTAGGTAGGTACAGTACAGTACTAAGTAGTTGTGCTGAGGCTGAGTGCAGTAGGGCCATAAATTAAAAAAAAAGAAATGCCTGTGGTGTTGCCATTATTTACAACACAATGTGTCATCATCATCATCATTCGTTGAAATTCGTATCGTACGTTCCGCTCACACTATTAATACGAGAGTGAGAGGGACAATATCATTATGAACTGTGAATTTCGGAGTACCCTAGCCCTGATGCTTGTTTTCAAAATGCCGGCCAGGTGGATAGCTATCACCGTTGCCGAGTGACGCTGTTAACTCTGGAATCTGACAGAGGGTTAACTTGATTGAGTTACTTAGAGCCATAGAATAGGAACGCTTTGTTTAACTTCAAAACCTTTACTTACTTAGCTACATGCGAAGCATGTTTTGTCTACACGGTGAACGACGGTCCATTGACGTTTCCCTCATACGAGCTTATATGAGCTCATAATTATGAGCTTTTACCTCATAGGTACCTACTGTGAAATTCAATTTTCGAAGTTCTTTTGGTGCCGTTCCGCTCCTACTAATAAGTAGGTAAATAGTAAGTCAATTAATTTGAGAGTGAAAGGGACGTTACGACACGAACTTCGAAAATCGAATATCGAAGTAGCCCCCCCTTAATTACAAAAACGGATAACTCACGTATAAAAGTCGAGTGACTCGACATGTTTCGGACTAGTTCGTAGTCCTTCTTCTTGGAGCGCTCGCCCCGAACTTACGAACTAGGTAGGTACTGCAAGGCTCTGAGGGCGTAGCCAGGTCTACTCTAACTTGCTAAGACTCCTGGATTTAACGGAAAGTACGGGTTCCGGCGCTCTGAGCTACAATAAAACATTAAAAAACTTCCTTCATGTATTAATTTCAAACTCTTAGACTAATACATCAGTTATGCCTTCGGAGGCAGCTGTCCAGGTCATGCCCAAGAATGACTTTGTTTTCATTCAGTTTTTTAATAAATTCTAACTTTAAATAAATTATAAATATTGGCATTACCTGCCAGTGAATAGATTTGTATATACAGTACTAACTTACGAACTAGTCCGAAACTTTTATACGTGGGTTATCCGTTTGTGTAATTACTATTATGATCGAGTCCCACTGTAGTTTCATGTTGAAAGTAGCGTCCCTTAACTCTAGCCGTAAACTGTAATTTTTTGTCATAGATTTAAAATAGGAACTTAAAGACTATATACTAGATTTCTCAAGTTCCCCTACAAACCTATTTTATCATATCCACCTAGATTAACTTCATATCAATTAATCTTCTTATCATTCGAGTAATATTATTATATTCCCTATAATAAAAATGCTCATATATATCAACAAACTAGCTCTTGTTTAAACATTTTCTGTTTTCATACTACGGAATCACGCTGGCTGGACGTGTATTGTATGTTAGTCATTTTTGTTTGAACTAAAACTAACATGGCCCTTATAAAAGGATTAGCGAAACAAACAATGATACACCCGACATATAAAATACAATCATCATCCAACTATGTTCTTTGTTCTGATAATTATTTTATTAAATTAGACACTTGGGTAGCTATTTCAAAACAAAACTAATTTAGACATATCTACGTCTTATATTTACCGAACAGCCTAAGGTTTTTAACAAAGGCAACCAAGCAGAGTGCTAACATAACTATGTTAACATTGACCTTACTGGCAAATAATAAATATCTAGGTAATAATTTACAATACAATACAATACATTATACTCTTTATTGAACACCACAAATCAGTACAAAACAATATACTTAGAAAAGAACAAAGTATACAATAGGCGATCTTATCGCTTACTAGCGAACTCTACCAGACAACAAATTTAATGTATAATGGTCATCTACAAAAAGACGTGGTAGCCTAGTGGTTTGACCTATGACTTCTCAAGATTCTAATACTCTCTCTGAGATTTTCGAAAGTTATGTGCGAATTTACCATGAGATTTTCGGTAAAGGAAACAACGTGAGGAAACCTCCATACACCTGCGAATTCAATGGTGTGTGTGAAGTTTCCAATCAGCACTGGGTGCGCGTGGGAGTTATAGCCCAAGCCCTCTTATTCTGAGAGCAAGCCTGTGCAGTGAAGTGGGCTAATAGGCTGGAGAGGTCATATTTTTATTTTTAGTTACCTTCTCTTCGTCGTGTTAAGTGTTGAAGCAGCCTACTTAAAGCACTGCTTTATTTAGAGCTGCTTGTGTGTATACGTGTACGCTTATTGTCTAACTCGCTCGCAATCGCAATCGTGTTCATTTTGACGGTTCATGTATGGGCTGACAATTGGCATCGGAATCAGTTAGCTGTCATATTCATACAAGAACTGTCAAAATGAACACGATGGCGATTGCGAGCGAGTTAGACAATAAGTCTACGTCCAACTTTAACTACGTCAACCGGGGTGACTTTAAAAAGTAGTTATAATGACGAAACCATTAATTTTTATTTGCGTTTACTGTTTCCAATCGATGCCTTCATCGATCGCCTTTGCGTCTACATGCTAAACTTTCACCGCATATGGATAATATAGATTTTATAGCTTTTTCAAAACGATCAAAGTAAATAGCCCCAAAATTACCAAAGTCTCCCGGGTTGACGTAGGTATTTACCCGGACGCATAAAATGCCTGCATACATACTCACAACAAAAGGAGTACCTGCAACAGTGTAGCAGGTTGCAGATAATACACAAAACATACTGGACACACTAAAGTGCAACTGCGATGTAGCGGATGAAATCCCTGAATTTTCTGTGTGAATTTGGTAGGTACGAGTACGTACATCACTACATAGTATAAGACAAAGTCGCTTTCTCTGTCCCTATGTCCCTATGTATGCTTAAATCTTTAAAACTACGCAACGGATTTTGATGCGGTTTTTTTTAATAGATAGAGTGAATCAAGGTTTATAACTGTATATATGTATAATACATGCATAATATACCGTGCGAAGCCGGGGCGGGTCGCTAGGATTTTGATGCAAGCTGCACTAATCTGTTAAGAAAATCACCGGCCAGGGTTATAGGCTACTTTTTAACCCGGAAAATTGCATAGTTCCCGCGGGATAGCAATGAACATGTCAAAAATCGCAGCTTTCAGAGTCACAACGCAAATAAATATTGCTTCAGTATCATAGAGGTAAACTACGGAGGGATTTTTTAAATTCCCTCAGGATAGTGAATAAATGGGGTTTATAAGTCCACTGAAAAGGGAGCATGTCTCCATAACTATAATTAGGTACTAGAGTCATGAAATTTGGCATACAAGTAGGGAATCGTTACTGCTGAAAGTCGATTTCAAGACATTTCAAAATTCCCACGGGATAGGGAGAAAAAAAGATTTATATTATTAGGTATACATTTTTTAAGAGTAATGGATGATTATGATATCTGAAAACTGATTTCAGGAATTTGCGAATTTCCCGTGGGATAAGAAAAAAGAGTAACTTTACTGACTTTGCTAATGTAGTTTCTTGGTATTTGGCAGACATTCCTTGACGATCAAAGAGGTGCACTACAAAGGGATTTTTCAATTATCCCACGGAATAAAAGCACCGTATAGAAAATATAAACTTTGTATTTAGTAGACTACATGTTCTTTGAAGATCACGTAGGTGTCATAAGTTAGATTTTTCAAATTTCCCACAGAACAAAAGGATAGGATAAGAAATAATGGAATCGGGTCCATGCAAGAAACGGGTTTATTTCGTTGAGGTAGGTACCTAGGTAGTACGAAATCCTTCGTGCTAAAGTACGACTTCCATTTGACTGTTTTTGTACATTTTCGATGGGAGAGAGGAAAAAGTTTTAGCGCAAATTATGATTCTGCGCGGACGAAGTCGCGGGCGCGGGTAAAAGCTAGTAAACACATAAAAAGGAAGATCTACCAAACAAAAAACTACTATATGTGTACAATCTATACCTAATATATATCAGTAAAATATAATACGAGTACATACATAAGATAAATAAAAAGCACAATAAACAAAGGAATATTTACCTACTTTACTTAAAAAGATTCCCTGAATGACACACGGGGGCAGATGTCTGATGGAGGTTGGCAAGCGATTCCACAGCCTAGTCGAGTGCACAGGAAAAAAAACACTTTACAGAGTCCCCCAGAAACTAGTTAACCACAAAGTTTAAGACAAAGGCTAGGTATTAATTAAAGTAACAAGTCGACGCTAAAGAAATTTGACAATGCACAAGAACTTTTTAAAATTCATACATGACATAAAAATTGGCATCGATGTGAACATGACCCCATATTAATCGCAATCACTGATCAGTAGACATACGGTGAAACTTAGACGTCACGTCGCCTATGGCTGATGATAAAAATGGGCGTTAGGTACTTAATAAGCTGTTGATAAACCGATAATGATGTACATCGAGAGTTGCTAATAGTTATACTTCGGTAGTAAACGGTGTCAGTATATCCAGTACTCCTGGAGTTACGCTAACAGCTGTGTTATAAGTCCCTTTGCCAGGCCAATTGTAGAGAATTATACTACTAAACTATTTCAATATCTCTTTACAGTAAGAGCCAACAACTTACGTCTTAGTTACAACTCGATATGTCGGCCATATAAAACACTCGATCGCAACGTGTTGTGTCTCAGATAATTAGGTGTATATAACTGATAACCTATTTGTTTCAGAATTATCAATATGTTTAGTAAACAAAGACGCAATGATACATTTGACAAGCGGATCAATCCGGAACTGGACTTTGGAAAAATATTATTATTTTGAGTAGGTATAATCCATACCATAAATTTAATTTGTCGTTCGTTTAAGTTTTGAAACAAATTAAATAAATGGCTTTATAAGACTATAATAGATAGCGAGGAGCACGCGGATACACACGGTTGTACACGACATACATTACATTCTTACTATTAGGTATTGTTTTACTACGATGTTTTAATACAGTAATGTACATAGAGGCGCGCCTGTTTCATTCCATAGTCTTTATGAGCGGCCACAGCAATAAAAAGTTATCAGTTTTGTTCGCAACGTATCAAAGACTGCACTGCCCTGTGTGAAAATATAATAAGGATTTTATGTTTTGTGTTCACTAAGGGACATGGCAAAAACCAAAGAGATCAAGTCGAAAGTGAAAATGGAGGGTGAATTTATCCCCCCCGACGGTGGTTGGGGGTGGATGATTATTATTGCGGCGGGATTTTCAAATGTAAGTTTACTTCCTATGCATTTTATTCTGCATTCAAATAAATAATAATCATGTCTATAAATCAATAGTACATTGATTATGTTATAATTATAGTTATTTTCCATTTCCGTGTCCATGAGAAATGTTTTACTTGTCAAGTATATAGGTATGGAGTATTTATTCGCACTGCAATTTAAAACCTCCTACGAAATGTACATTAGCTAAATTTACAGGACTTTTGCGTTATTATAGCAATAGCATTGCTTGGTTATTAAGTTATTAATTCCGAATTTGTTCCTTATTTGACGGTGCGAAACCGGATCGGTAATAAGTAACTGAATAGTTTTTTTTCTTAATTTTAGGCACTTTTGTAATTGCATTCATTATTCTCAGTCAGGCTAGTAGACAAATTAATTGTTTTATGAAAAAAAAACCCCGGCCAAAATGTGAATCGGGCCATGCGCTCAATGTAGAGTTCCGCAGTAAATATGCGGCAAACATTCAAAACTTAATACTAAATACTGAGGTCTGCGATCTGCGGTCCTTTGGAGCTGTAAAAACGTAAATTGTGGCTTTAGCCCTTACGAGGTAGACGTCTAATTAATTACCACAACTAATGAAATAAGTCTAAAAATCTTATTTTTTATATCTATGCAAGTAACCAATACAAAAAACACACACTGCCTACATTTTGCTTAGGAGCAGGGCTCTACTAACACTGGATTTTTATATTGCATTTGTTTTTTTTTTATATTATAAAACTACTAAGTACTTAGCGTGATTATTTTACGTATTCGAAAATTGAAGGGAGCGGGGGTGGGGGGAAAGTGACATAATTATTCTACCAAAAATAGTACTGTATTTGTTTTGTTTATGTCAACGCATTCCTGAATCGAAAAAGGGGTTTCCTGTTTGAAATAGGTAATAATTTATTATACTCGAATATGATTCCACTTCAGACAGACCTTGAACTTAAATTCGGACAAAACAGTGTTGAAAGATTGAGCGCTGCGTTCGTCTAGGCTGGGGCTAATTTTCCAAAGTAGACCTGATTAAGGCAAGCAAGGGTACCTAGCAAAATTCTCGTTAACTACTTTCAAGTAAAGAACAAGATGGTGAATTACATTTCATGCGTGTTCTGAATGGGTGCGGTTGTTTATTAATTAAATAACTTCATCGATCATCATTACTTACTTAAAGATGTCGATACCTTGGGGCTCAATTGTCATATAAGCCAAAAGTCGACTTTTCAGGGGAGCCAAAAAACCAAAAAGATAATTTGAATTTTTTTTTAACTCTTTTGTTTTTACTGTTATAAAGAAGCTTCGTAGGACGAAAGTTCTTAAAATTATGAGTAGAACAATATGGAGTCATAAAATTTAAGATAGAACCCATAACAAAGAAAATAGATGGCTTATACGCTTCTTAAAACCAAAACAGCATGTCGTTTATGACCGAAATAATAGTTGCTGTACATGCTGCTTAGGGCGTAAAAGTCAGCTATTACGTTACGATTTATTGAAAAAATCAAAGGTTTTAGTCACCGGTTTTCTTTTTTTGGTTAGGTACTTTACTGTAAAAAAATAAATCACGTATAAACAGCCCAAACTACTTTTCTGCGACAATGATGATAAGGTGGTATAAACCAAATCAGTATGAAAATCGTATTTAACTTTCAAAGTCCATTAATATTGAAAACGTTTGAGGGTTCGGTAGTAACAAAAAAAATATATAGATATAATGGTGAGGGTAAGAAATCAATGCCAACGAAAAAAAACACAAATATCGTTGTTATTATTTAAATTATTGTTCAAGTACCACATAAAACGACAAAAATGAAAAGTAACAAAAAGAATAGATCATTAAATACTTCCAATCTCTTTAAATTTAAATCAATATTTTTTTTTTATTATGTATTTAACGCCCTTTTTATTCCGAATTTACTTTTTGTTGGCGTTTATTGCCATGAAATGAAACGCTACTGCAGGCCGCACACCAAACTTTATTCTGTTATTGGAAATAATTCAGGTCGTATTCACCAAATTGGTTTGGTGGTGGCTTATACATCCTAAACATGAAACTTAATTGTAGGTTGTACAATAAACTTTGTTCAATTTTCAGAAATCGTTAAGGTCGTATACGCCAAGTTTAATAAGTAATGTCCTTTATGCCAATTACAGATTTTGATTCAGGGTCAATAATACCTTAGCATTTTTCACACTCTGAGTAGCTGGGTTTTATAACTCGTTTTTTTTTAATTTCCTGTTTAGAGCAACAGAAAATTGAGGTTGTATTTGATATTTTTTTGGGATTTGGAGAGATCGATAGAGAAAAAAAAACTGAGCTAAACTGCATTCAAATCTCATTTTCGTCAAAATGGCTTATACGACAATTGAGCCCCAAGGTAGCGTTGTGGTGTACATGTTAAAATATCACTGACAGCGTCGCAATATTCGGAGTCGAAATGGATGCCCCTCACATTATAGTTAATATTTTTATATTAGCTTTCAGGTCTTATACACACATATTTTAAATCTGAAGTTCGTATCGTGCCGTTTCACTTACATTTAGAATAATGTGAGAGGGAGGATATGATGCGAACTTTGAATTTCCGATTTGAGTTAAACCTGTGGTAGTTAGGGTAGCTTGATCAAGGAACTTAAATCATATGACATGCGTGACGTAAATTATAAACAATTATTAACTTACACAACAGATAAAGAAACAAAATAAGAGATTAAGGTAAATCATTATCCGATCGATAAAATGGGTTAATAATGTTTAATTGTAGATAATTGCACTGCAAAAAGTAAAGCCCATTTAAGAATATTATTATTATTATTATTTATTATTTTACCCGGATATAAAAATAATACTAGGCACCCTAAAAAAACTGAAAAGTAACTGGAAATAACCGAAAAAAAAACATTATTTAGTATTTTATGCTACCACAGTTGGTAATTGCAAATCAAAATATACTCAGCGGCACAAAATTTGGCACAGTCTCCATATAAAATTACCTACGTTAAATATTAAATACGTACATTAAAAAAATATGAGAGCCACATTAAAGCTTCTGTCCGCGACTTCATCAGCGTAGAATTATACATATAATCACTACTCTATATATTAAAAAACGGCATCAAAATCCGTTTCGTAGTTTTAAAGATCTAAGCATACCTATACATAGGGACAGACAGACAGCGGGAAGCGACTTTGTTTTATACTACGTACCTAGTGATAGGTACTACTGTGATCGTATTGATCATAAAATATTCAAGATAGATAAAGAAACAAGGCTTAGCTATGAGGAAATACTAGAATATTGTTACTAATGAATATACTGAAATGATACCTACGTCTAACGGCAATAATTATTCATTGAACCGATATAAAGTGCTTTGGGGAATTCCAGCCTTCTGTTACACATAATAGCCAGTTGGTTGGTCTTTAGAGGTAGAGTTTTTCAAACATTCGTCTGAAATATTATTTAATATTTTTAAAGATCATAAATATCTACAATTTTCGGCTCCAAAAAATCCTGTAAATCAAATTTCATCCAAAACGTTAGAGCTGTTTTTGAGATATCAAAACGAACCTCTTATTATTAATAACACATAGTAGCTACAATCAAACATTGCTCGTTTAGCAGCACAATTAAGTTTATTTGAGCACCTAATAAGGGTGAATCGTTCCCCTTAAATTATGCTCTTCAATACAATCTCTCTTCTCTTCTTTTTCAGGCTTTTTGTATCCACTGCTGTATGTAACCTTCTCCTAATCTCCTATTCTCCGTCTTCCTCAATACACAATGAAATTTACAAAATATAGATATTATTGGAATCTGTGATTTCTACTTCCAGCTGTCTGCCCTGCCGATGTTGCAGCAGTTCGGGCTCCTCTTTCGCGACCGATTCGCCAGCCTCGGCATCACCAGCTCGGAGACCACCACCATCATCAACATGAACTCGGCGCTGACGTCTTGCGTCGGTGCGTGACGCGCCTCCCATGGTCCTGACCATACTGGCACATTGAGTATTACATTTTTTATAACCTGCAATTTTTAGGCTTGTACCACACTCATGTCTAGTTTCCAAATGCATTGCTGTTAACTTGACGGAAATAAGGAATTACGAATAAATAAAAAACTTTTTTTACCTTGCTCCGCTTGCTTCATAATGGACCTCCGCAAATTAGGGGAGACTTTGCATGAGTGCGGTTCCGGCCTTCCTACGCGATAGGAGCGACTTACAGGGCCTTATTTTATAAAAAGCTACAAGATACAATTTACAAGCGGAAGTCTCTTTCTGACCCTATGTATTAGATAGAGACGTCTGCTTGTAAATTGTAACTTGTAGGTTTATAAAATAGGGCCCTGATAGAGGACATCTTGATAGCAATCGAGATTCATCCAGCGTGTTTTACATTTCCAGGTTAACCAGGTTTCGAAATGATTGGTTATAATATTATAATATAACTAGCTTCTGCCTGCGACTTCGTCCGCGTAGAATTAGATTTAAGAACTGTAGGCTTATTGTCTAACTCGCTCGCAATCGCCATCGTGTTCATTTTGACAGTTCTTGTATGAATGTGACAGTTAGCTGATTCCGATGCCAATTGTTAGCCCATACATGAACTGTCAAAATGAACACGATGGCGATTGCGAGCGAGTTAGACAATAAGCCTACTGATGTTGATAGTTATATTCTTTAATTACGTACGTTGCGACTAGGGCTTCCATTATTCGACCTTTTAATTATTCGAATATTCGATTCGTAAATTCGGAAATACGTATTCGAATTATTCGAATAATATTCGAATATTTTAGAAAGGTTTAATAAAAAACAGAAAACTACAGAATCAGCTGTGTAATTACGTAATCAGTTTAAAAAATCACTTAGCAATAAAAAACAAAACCGTTATTATAATTTTCATAAAAAAATCAAAGAGATCAACGCAAACATAGAGCACGTGTATTAGTTACCTAATTCACCTAATAATCTAAATATTATCATCATCACATTTTCAGTCTTCAAAAATCACTTAAAATTAAAGAAGAACAGTAGGTACTGTTAACTACTAGGTACCTTACGTACTGACTTAATTTACACGATAATACTGCAATAGTTACTTAAATCACATCGCTACTCGCGTGTAAACATTTTACTAACATAAAATCGAAAATCGAATAATCGAATACCATGCCCCAAATATTCGAATATGAAAATTAGCCGAATATTTGAATTGGAAGCCCTAGTTGCGAGTATGCAGATACGACCTTTGACATGTTTATCACTATCCCGCGGGAACTATGCAATTTTCCGAGATAAAAAGTAGCCTATGTGTAATAAGTGTAATCTAGAGTACCAGCTATCTCCGTTCCAAATTTTACTAAATTTAATTGAACAGTTGTTTTCATGATTGATACGAGGACCTTTCTTCCGAATAAGCTAGAGTAGAAGAAAACCAATGTCAAATTCCAACGCTAGGATGCTATGTTACTGAAAGAAAAGCTACTCGCTGGGAAATTGATCCTAAATGACTAGATTGAGAAGTGAATCAAAACAAGACATACGTACCTAACCCTTTAGACTAGTTGTTATACGAGCTATTTAATAAACAAAGAACAAAGAAGCAAAGTGGGTACTTAATTTCCTAAATAATACTTCATTGGTAGTAATATAATAAGTTCTGTGCATTGTTTCTGTCGTTTGTGCAGTGTCTATTATTAATCTGATGTTTGAATAAGTAGTCAAGTACTAGGTACTTTAACGCTGGAGTAGGTATATGAGTTTCCTTGAAGTCTAGTCTAGTGACAGGTAATTGGCCGTTAGCAGTAAATTAATAATAGTTTCAATGTTTTAATATTTCAGGATTAGCCAACGGTCCAGTGTTCAAAACATTCACGTATCGCCAAGTATCACTGACCGGAGCGGTTGTGGTGTTCATTTCTTTAATGTTCTGTACTTTTTCGTACAACTTCATTACTTACCTCGTGTCGTTCTCAATACTTTATGGTGAGTTTAAATATTTAAAAAGTTTGCTTATCAAATCAAATATTGTTTTAATTAGTCCCTGATGATCTCTGATGACTAAGGGTCAATGATGTTGATGTTTTCCGGTGGCTTTATTGATACGGATTGGCGTATCTATGCACACGAAAACTTGTATAAACATGGTTCAGGACTTGCCTATATAGTATAGGGTGTTTGGATACCATCTCCGTTTAATTAAGAGCATTTCGATCGATGGTCACTACTGGTAATAAAACCAATAGAGCTACAATTACTGTGTTTATGTGACCGCGCCTTATGTAGCGTCATACACGTACCTACGTAAGTCATAACGACTTATCTGATCAATTCGCGATTAATGCATTAAAAATAAATTACCTACACGCTTAAGCTAATTCCTTGATGTAATTTCGGTATACAGTTGGTGTTTGTTTACGTTTCAGGTGCTGGCTATGGTATCAGCAGTTCAGCTAACGCACTAGCTTTAAACACTTATTGGAAGGACAGAAGGCGTTTAGCAACTAGTTTGTCATGGACAACAACCGGCCTTGGGCCAATGTTGTGGCCACACATTATCACAGGCCTTATATATCTCTTTGGGGAACATGGATGTATTCTTGTAATTAGTGGATTTTCACTACATGCCATAGCTTGTGCATTACTTCTGCAACCAGTGGAATGGCATTGTAAACCTGCCAAGGGAAAAACAAGTGACGAAGAGAAGTTATTGTCTTCTGACCAAAACGAAAAGAAGGACAAGGAGAGTGGCTATTTTAGTCAATTATCTAAATTTAAGAATCTCAGTGCTTTCTCCAGTCAGTATATTTACAATGAAGATGATGCAGTCAATACAGGTTATGAAATAACCGACCCAGGTGTGCCAATGATGCTTCGTGCCAACGACGGCTACTTCAGCCAATCCCGGCAGTCCAGAAGTCGACTGTCGTCTAGAGACGGTTCGGCCAAAAACTCTCGTTTAAATTCTAAAAAACCTTCTATGTCGAATCTAACAGAAAATCGGTCTCGTAAATCCTCAACATTATATCTTAACGAATCTAAAAAGAACTCTGCTGTCAATTTAGGAGCTCTTGCTCAAGAACGTGATAATTATAAACCCAAACGAAAAACGTCCATCACTCTTAAAGCACAGATTCCAGAATCAGAAATAGAAGATTGTCCAACGCTTAAAGCTCCTCAAGATTTAAAAGCAGATGAAAAAGTTGCTGTTGAGAATATAGATCCAGTGAAGGCAAAATCAATTGCTGATAAAGCCGAGAAACATTTAGCAAATGAAAAACAGTTAGGCAGTAAAAGTGTAAAATCATTTAAAATGGAAGGTCAATACGGTGAAACTTATAATAAAAATAACCATAGCAACATTTCCCTTAAAAACCAAGACGATAATGACGAAAGAAAATATTTAAAAGATAACGTCAGCAATCAATCGTTTCGTACACGTTACAGGAGGAAATCGAATAATTTTAACTATGAAAGTGAAGTATTAAAACAAGCTTCATTGAAATTGGAACAATATTTGAAAGAAAATGAAGTAAATGAACAGACCGATAAGTTTAAATTGTTAATAAATGGTCCATTAGAAGATGACGTATTTGACGAGAGAAAAGAAGACGACTTAGCCGATGAAGAAGAGGAACAGCTTACTTTTTGCCAGAAAGTTGCAATATTTTTCGATTTGGACTTACTGAAAGATTTCACCTTCATTAACTTGATGTTGGGTATAACACTGGCTAATTTCAACGAACTAAATTTTTCTATATTGACACCATTTATTCTAGGAGACTACGGGATGAGTAAATCTGAAGTAGCTTTTTTTATGTCACTGCTAGCTGGGGTGGATATATGTGTTAGATTTTGCATCCCTTTCGTAGCTGGCAAAATTGGATGGGATAACAATTCCTTCTTCTTGTTTGGAGTGGTGTCTATGGCGATGGGAAGAGTAGGTAAGTCTGAACTGGCATGTAAAGAAAATTTAATACGAATACACTAGTTCCCAATTGCAGATATTCACAAAAAAAGTTTGCTATTCCCATTACTTTAGATATTATTCCTACAAAAAAAAACAGTAATTGTACCTAACTACAACATTAACTTTTTAAGAATTATCAGGCGCAGTAGACTTTTCAAATAGCTTACCCTCTTATCTAAATGGATTCTTGCAATTCTTTGTTTACCTAGTGGAGATTTCCAGACACGATTCTACTTACTTAGTTATCTTCAGCCAAGTTCCCTGAACCAGACATCGCAAACAAAACGTTTATTTACTAAGTAGCTACATTGAATTGTGTTTCTACTAAATAATGATTCATAAACAACAACCGAATAGCCTTCAGAAACTTGAGGAATGGATTTCCCTGCCAGCCTTTGTGTTCCCTGAACGCTAAAATCTGGCCGTTTTCAAATCAAGGGTCAATGGCCATTTACTAGACAAACGTGTACCCTAGATCACAGCTATGCTTACCTACCATCAGGTGTGATTATGATCAAATGTATGCCTATTTCGCATTATAAAAAAGCCTGTAGCTTAGAGAACCTGACCATTTACGAAGCTTGAGTTCCCTGAGGTCTATGTTCGTCCTCGAATCGTGGATGTTTCTCAGCGTTTATTAGCATTTATTTATTTAAGTTAATTTATGTAATTGTTAGTTCACTTTATACATTTTCTTTTATCATCAAGCCTCAACTCGTGGCCTGCGAAAAATAAATGCCCGAAATTGATTTTATAGCTTCCAATGCAAGAAAACAAGTTAATTGTTTGATGATGCGTTTACAAGAACTATTTGTTTCAGTCCTCGCGTACTGCCAGACGTACTCAGTGGTACTTCTAGTCGCCGTAATTATAGGCTTCGGTAAAGGACTGCGGACAGTCTTCATGGCGTTGGTGATACCGACACATGTGCCACTCCACAAGCTGCCCGGAGCGACGGGGATACAGCTCCTCACTGCTGGTATCGCGTACCTAACCCTCGGGCCTTTTGTTGGTAAATGTTTCTTAATTTCTATACGAGTTTGTAACACTGCTTCGACACTGGTTGGGGCACTACGACATTTTCCCTAAAACAACTCTTGTAAATGAACAACGCATTCACGCGTGCAAGTTGTGACACACATGGTGTTCATTCAAAAGTCCACCCTTTGTACTTTACCTCTTCAACTACATTTCTGCCAACAGCTAAGGACGCCTCTGTCAAGAAAAGATGTGGTGTACCTACAGTTATAATTTGAAGACACCGAATAAAATTAAAGCAAATTAATAATCTAACCTACAAAAATTTCATTTTTGATGCAAGCTTTTTTGCTGACTACTTGCATCCTACATAATTATGTGTTTGAAGAGTTCCCTCCTGCGGAGACGGTCCTGCCCGGGCCACCAGAATTCTACTACCAGATTATTGTATTGTCATCTGACTTCCACAAGTATGCAAAATTTCAACTCAGTCGGTTAAAGATATTTACATCAAAATTGAGTTGCAAGATTCCAACCGGACAAACATACTTACATACCTACAATCCTACATACTAAGTATATAAATTGCAAATTAATAAAATACAGTCGATTTGATAAATGCGTCTAGAGACTAAACCAAATATGACAAAACTTTTAACTTTTCTTCGTTGCTAGACAACAAAGGTTGCGGACATTAACCTCGAAGGTCCCCGTTTGTATGTGGATACGGTATTGCTTACTTGTATTAAGTCGGTACGTCGTGATTCCGGATAACGTTTCAACCCCCCTAATGACAATCCCCAAGACAGTTTCCCTACAGCCTTTGTCACAATTCAATTTTCTTGTTGTCTATTTTTTACTATCATGATGATGCTGATGATATCATGTTTGGTGAATGAATCGACTATCAAACCTATACTGAACTATCCAATAATTACTAATTCGATACGAAAATATCAAGCATCCAAATTTAATTCGTTATGTATGAAGGAAAATTAAATCCCCCAAATACCCACCGGTATTGTATGTACAGTCACCAGCATAAATATATGACGGTGAACAGGGCTGCAAAAATAAATAATTATCTATTGGGCTCAATAGCTTATGACGACACTACCGCGGTAAAAATAAGTGATGCTCTATAGGCGGAAAAAACATCGTCGCACCCTTATCAGCAAAAATATCAATTTGCAGTGAAAGCATATCATCGGATGATAGGTGGGCCGCATAAATATCAATTTGCTGTGAAAGTATAATCATCGGATGATACGCGGGCGGCATATATATCTGACACGTAAAAGTCAACTCTTTGTTGTTGATTTGCAAAACCGAACCATCCCTGGCTAACATAGAGACGTAAATTGTATGAAATTATTTGACAATTCACGAGAACAGTGCAGACTTGTCATTGCATACGTCTGTCTCACATTTTATTCTATCACATATTTGACTGATTCAAATTCCTAAATTACAAAATTACCTATATAGGAATCGATGACCTGGGAAGGGGTGTGAACTTTAATAGTATTTTATGCAACTGCTATTGTGAATCTTTATGACAATGTGCGAGTTGGTTGGGTAGCGATCATGAGCTAATTTTACAACTTTTTAAACAGCACTTTTTCTACAATTACTTTTTAATTATCATCATCATCGTCATCATTGACGGCTGAATGGCGTTTTACGTTACTTTTAAATGAAAAATATCAAAACACTATTTATGTATGATTATTTATTTTATACAAATTGCTGAGATAAAACATCGTAGGCCTTATTAACGCGCAGTTACGCTCATATTTTTATATTTTGCGTTAAAATGTCATTCGCCATGTTGGATCCAAAAAAATATTTTCGTGTCAATTATGTCAAATTATGTCCAGCATCTTGGATCCTAAACAGCAAATGTCAGTGAACAAAATACATTTTTGTTGCTACTCAGTTACTATACGTGCAAGTAAGCCAAGCTTGTGCGAAATATACGTGTTTTGGGGTTTCCTGTCAAAACGTATATATTTCGCACAGGTTTTGGCTGTCTTACTCGTGTAGTAGCGGAGTAGCAAAGAAAATGGTTTTTGTTAATTGAAATGGACCTTCGAAAGTTCATTTCACGGCATCACCGATTTCTCGTACTCTTTTTTTATGAGTTTGCTATTTATCGGGAGAAGGTTCTTAGAACAAAAATTGAAAAAAAGCCACGGGCAACAGCAAGGGGCAAAGCCACGGGCAACAGCTTTTGGTATAAATTTAGCTTGTTTGCTTGCTAAGTTGATAAGACGAAGTTGATAGTTGTTTTTATTTTGTCCTGAACGCCTGAGTGATTTTTGATTAAAGCAAATTCTAACTCCGCATAAAATAATTAGTCCATTTTTTGTAGTGTCCGACCGAAGTTTCGGTTTCGGTTTCGGTTTCGGCCAATTTCGGCCAAAAACGTGATTTCGGCCGAAGTTTCGGTTTCGGCCAGAATCCGGCCGAAACCTTCGGCCGAACCGAAATTACTTCGCAGCCTCTCGCATCGGGAGCGCTCGGCTTAATTCGGGCACGCTCGGCCGGGTAGGGTATAGGTAATGCACAGTCGGCCGGCGCAGCTGGGACCAGCGACAATTTTTTTTATTTTGTTTAACAAAAAAGTAACAGAACTGTTCTCATACTCGTATAAGAAATCCTTGAAATTACCTTTTCCTTACGATTTGTACAGTAAATTTGAATATTTTTTTTGATATGATACATCTTCAAAAATTTCGGTTTCGGTTTCGGTTTCGGCTAAAAATCGTGTTTCGGTCGGACACTAATTTTTTGTAAGGTGCTGATAACGTTAATATACCAAATTTTTTTATAACACTATTATGTATGGAAGTTTATAATATTGTTCGTAATATAAAAACTTTTTAGTTAACCTAAAATGATACTGGCCACTAATTATTCACACATCATGAAGATTTTAAAATTATATTATTGACATATTTGCGATTGGAACAATGTGAGACAGACGTATGCAATGACAAGTCTGCACTGTTCTCGTGAATTGTCAAATCATTTCATACAATTTACGTCTCTATGTTAGCCAGGGATGGTTCGTTTTTGCAAATCAACAACATAGAGTTGATTTTTACGCGTCAGATATATATGCGGCCCGCGTATCATCCGATGATTATGCTTTCACAGCAAATTGATATTTATGCGGCCCACCTATCATCCGATGATATGCTTTCACTGCAAATTGATATTTATGCTGATAAGGGTGCGACGATGTTTCTTCTGCCTATAGAGCATCACTTATTTTTACCGCGGTAGTGTCGTCATATGCTATTGAGCCTAATAGATGATCATTTATTTTTGCAGCCCTGTTCACCGTCATATATTTATGCTGGTGACTGTACCATTTTGTAAATAAATATATTTTCGCGATAAACTGTATGACGCCTCAGTGTAACACAGAAACACACTAATGTGTCGTTCATTTGTTTTCAGGTTGGATAAAAGACAACGCGTCGACTGCCGTGACGCTTCACTGTTTGAACATATTCACGTGGCTTACGGCTCTATCTTGGGGCCTTGAGAAATATGTAAGAGCCAAACAACAGAAGCAAATGGAAAAAGATATTATTAAAGCTTAAATTTAATTAGATAATTAACTTAATATAATATCTAAGTACTTATGAATATTTTACCTACCTACTCAGCTGTTTTTTTTTATTGTTTTTTAATTCAATAAAGCATTTGAATACCAGTGTTTACCTATCCCTTCAACCTCAAAATAAGTTAACGTTGTGTTCATGTATAAAATTAAAAATATTACATACCTACAGACCTAACGAATGACTACCTAAATACTTGATAATATACTGACGAGTAAATATACTCGTCAAAACTCACATCAAAACAAGACAGTTTTGAACATATCAATATAAGTAAGCATACTTACTAATATTTACCGAGTCAAAACATCAAATTTGTACAGGGATAATAATTATCCTAATGCTTTTTTTTATGTGTGTATATTAGAAAATTCGACTGTAGGTACCTACTAAATTATGGTTAAATAGAATTTGAGAGAAGATAAAACAAACAGAATAGAAAGATGCCCTTTCAATCGAGGCAAAATCAAAATATTGTATTGTGTATTTATCTAAGTCAGGTAACTCTATTACCATAAAGCTCGTGACAGACTGCACTTCCTCACAAACCATACTGGTCCACGTTACGTTAATAGAATTTGTGAATGGTCGCTGCGAGTAAACCGGCAGTCTTAATCAATGAAGTCGATTAGTCCCCGCGCGAGCGCAGTGTTAGGGGTCAACTGAGCGCACACACATCTTTTACACTAACTCTGCTCATCGCGCGCAGTTCTCAAATTAAAAAAAAAGTGTTTGACAGCTACTTAACTTCGTCAGTGTGTCAGTGATCAATCGAAGTGTTTTCGTTTTGGTTTTGTGTACGTGTTTGTGAATGGAAATCAATAATTTGGTGATTTTTAGTTCGTAAAATGCGTAATGAGATCATTAGGAAATTTTGTTGAAATCGTGGACTTTGTACTGGAAATTTTATGATTAGGTAGCTAGGAGGTTTAAAAAACCCGAATTGCTGAATTTACTTTTAAGTGATAGCTAACTACACTTAACCTTTTATTAGGTTGAAAAAAATCACAAATATTTTGAGACCACGTTGCTTTTTTGTACAAGTTAGCATTAATTAAGTACATAATTACTTAAACAATTATAAAGCTATTAAAATCTAGCATAGTTGCCTAACCTAATATAATAGCAATCGTTCGTATAAAAAATACAAACATTTCTGATCAAGGCGTTTACAGAAACGCAAAACTAAGAAAAGCAAAATATGATGTTAATTAGCACTCTTAAGAGGGTGCATCCCTACTGAGCTGGCAACGTCGCATTTTTGGTGATTTTTTGCGATTATTTCACAGAAATGGAATGAAAGTTTCAAATATCCGTCTGTAGTAGGTACACTTCGTTTTGGGTGTATTAGGTAATGTGTCTAATGCAATAATTGATCGTGATGGGCTTTTATTTTCGTATTAAAGGGAGAAAATAGGTACTATATCTCGTTTAATAAGAAATTAAAAGTCCATCACGATCAATTATTACATTAATACACTAAAAACGAAGTGCACTACAAACAGATAGGTATTTGAAACTTTCATTCAATTTCTGTGAAATAATCGCAAAAATCACCAAAAATGCGGCGTTGCCAGCTCAGTAGGGATGCACCCTCTTAAACTGATTTATTAATCATGTTGATTAAGTAAAAACAATCCATTCTGGCAATAGTCGACAAAAAAAAATGTGCCTGCATAACTAGGTACTTAGTTCAGATCCTGTAAAGTAAACTTTATAAGTGCTAGCACATACCTACTTACAAAGTTTTCTTAGCTATCGTTATATTGCTAATCCTTATCAAAATAATTAACTTAAACGAGTTACGGTTGTATCTGAAGATAGTTAAACGTTTTGGACTGGTTCCTTGATTAGGAACCTAGTTAGGCATCTAAAACTAAATAAGTATCGGGATTTTCTACAGCTGTCTTAACCTAAGATGGCATGGCATAATGACAATGCAATAGACCTCAATATTTTAAAAAAAATGGTTTATTTACAGCTCTAAAGGCACAAAAATATGAACACATTCCACAGTTACAAAATGCAACAAACTATCAAAAAGATAAACAACTCAGCATATGCCTGTGCCTCACACACTTGACAACACAATACGAAATATTATTATTATTGACCTTAATTTATTGTTCCATAATCATCAGATCGGGCTGATACTAAATTATAATGCAATCCAACTTCTAAAACAAAAGATACAAGCTGACTAAAAATAAAACGTTGACTTCCTGCTTGAAAATTACTTGACGTAATTAAGCTAATTACTTTATCGATATATTTAACGTCTCTTTAATAGATAGCCACACAACAACTCTCGTTCTTTTTATATTTATGCATCTTGGTTCACACTACATACAATACATTTTAGGTCCAATTTTTATTTTTACAACAGCCCTCTTACTTCTAAATTGAGCGCCTATCCAGTTTTTACAATCCACGTAGACATTACGATTTTAAAATTATCTATAGATCTAGGTTGAATTCTATAAAAACAAGTGAGGACGGCCCTAATAGCCTAGTGGTGAGAGAATCTGACTACTAAATAAATAGGTACTAGGTACTATTTATTTGCATTCTCTACTGTGCGATTGTAAAATTGAGGATACAATTTAAAAGGCACTTTTGTTTATAAAGTACTTATTAAATTTAGAATAAAAAAAATGAAACAATTTAAATATAATAGAGATTAATTGCGAGCGCAGTCACAGATAGCATCGCTACGGGCAGGGAATACGATCCTTAAGCCGCTCAGCACATAATATAACGCCACAAGTTTATAAAATCTAGCTTTACATAAGACAGTGCCTAAACGACCACTTCTTCATAATTAGTGAAAACTTACTAATCGGTATTATGTGAAGATACTGTCCAATTCACGTGGGATTACTGATGATAATGGGGCTAATACCGTGCGTGACTATTTTATCAAAGATAAATTAAAAATTCGTAATAATAATTGCTCGTTAATTGATAAAATACGACACACAGCACACAGACCGTTGTTAGTCACGACCTGATTCCTTATCAGGCGAACACAATGCAATTGATATGTTACAAATCCGATGTATGGCAACGAACTGTAAAGAACATAGATAAATTAAACTTATTATAAACTAAACCTGTCATTATGGTTTCGTGCCAAAAGAATGCCAAAAGTACCGTATTACAGGCTCCGGTGTCTATTCATCTGTCTGTCAGTCACAGGCGTCACAGGGTTGTATCTTTTGAAGCCTAGAAGTTCAAGACTAGAAGTATTCTCAGAGTACATATATTAGGTACTAGTGTGGCTATTAGGTAGAACTAGAAACAAATGGAATATAATTAAAAAAATATGCGGGTCGTCATCCCTTACACTTGTATTACATGTAATATGCAGCTGTCTTTATTCGTTCTTAATAATCGCAATGTACTTACGGTGGTACAATATTTTTATTATTTTATCATACCATATATGGTAATGGCAAACGTTTGTACTTAAGACGTTGGTACATTAAGTAATTAATTGGTTTCTGAGGAAGATAGTACATAATCAATCATTACCGTTGCCAATTCATGATGTAATTCATAGATTTAGGGTTCCGTGTCAATTCTTGGTTGATTATTTAAGTTGAATTAATAATAATTCGCACAAATTCAAATGGCAACCAAAGGCACCACACACCGAACAAAAATTTCCACAAAAATAGTCTAACTAATATTATAAATGCGAAAGTATGGATGGATGGATGTTTGTTTGTTACTCAATCACGCCAGAACGGCCCAACGGATCTGGATGAAATTCGGCACATAGATAGAGAAAAGTCTGGAATAGCACATAGGCTACTTTTTATCCCGGAAAATTGCGTAGTTCTCGCGGGATAGCGATAAACGAATTCCTTGCAGACGAAGTCGCAGGCGACAGCTAGTATCCTATAATTTTCCGTATTAAAACATGAGGAATTTATGAGCGGTTTATCAAGTCTGGCGGATTATTGATATGAATCCACACCAAATCGGTGAGACTGTTTTTAAAAACATCAATGAGGAACTTTTGAATCAAGCTGACACTTTGCACTACGATTTAGGTCAGTCCCTGCATCCATTACCGAGCCACCTAGAAATGCTTCAATCTAATTAAAATGTATGTTAAAGCAGTAGGTGGAAACGAACAGCAAACAAATACACAAAACCTCATTCTTGATAACGAGCCATATTAAGTCAAACCGATAACGAGTGTCTACAAATATCTCGTCATTTAATAACATTTGCGCGCGGAAAGCAGTGCTGGCTCTATTTATACGTGCAGTTAATAATCTGTAGAGAGCCGAAAGAAGAAGATAGCGAGCAAAGAAGAGCCACAAGTCAATAATGACTATGAGAACATGAGTGTTATAAGTGATTTGACATTAGTTCGGGAAAAACATTACTCGTTGTACTCGTTTAATTAGGAAAAGTAATAAAAGTGGCATCGTGAAGAGATGTAAAACAAAAGAGACACGAACAAAGTTATTATGTCGAGACTCAAAGTGAATAAAGTGCCGCCAGACGGTGGATACGGCTGGGTTGTCACATTCGCGTACGCTCTGAACAATGTAAGTTATTAATCCATAATCATTATTTCATAAATAGGTAAGTACCTACAAGGCTGATAACGTAAGTTTTAAAAAAACAATTTCGTGGAATCTAATAGGAGCAAACAATATTCTTACAGCTGTACTGTGATCATTTTGTTGCTTGTTCTTTTTTGTTTCTTTGTTTCTTTAAGATTCCGTTCGATTTGGCGCGCTTGACGTATGTCTTTTGTTTTATCTTTACAATCTATAACATTATGTACCATATATAAGAGGCAATAGTAAGAGAGAATATAACAAAAGCATAATATAAATTGCGAAGGGGATCCAGTTCTGCTGCCAATTCCTGTTTTCCCGACCATGTTTCCATGGGATAAATTGTCAAAATTAAATTAGAGTTAGTATTAAGTATCATTCAAATTTCTAAATATTTTAGGAAAAATCTTGATCGTTCGTCAAATCAAATTACCTACTTATATTTAGGTCTACGAGTTAGACAAATAAATTATGGTTTATTATTTGACCATTCTGATACGAGTATTTTATTATTTTAGGAAATATATATTGTATGTTTTAAATGTACTGTCGTCTTCCAAATGATGTATTTTCAGACAAAAAAGATAAGTGATAAAAGTTCACGGTAATGATCACAGAAATGAATGGAGCCGTCATTAATAAAACGTAAAATCATAATGATAGTACTGATAGTGATCTATTTATTGTGAAAATAATGACACAGATAACATTACACCTGTTCAACACTTCAGTCAGCACTCTTTTTTTGTCCTAGGTCGTGGTTCTTCCCCTCATAGCCGGCTTTGGCTTGGTGTTCCAAGAAGCATTCGACGAAGTCAACTTACCAGCTACTCAAGGCACTCTCATCATCACCCTGAACCATGGGTTTGGGATGCTGCTATCTTTCTTCAGCGGCCCGGTGCTGCGCCGCTTCGGGTACAGGAAAGTCGCCGTCACTGGAGCCCTGCTGATCTCCGGTGGTCTCATGTTGACGGCCAATGCGTCCAGTTTCTGGCTCTTCCTGTTTTCGTATAGTATTTTAAACTGTAAGTTTTTATATACTAAACTAGGTTTAAATTAGCGATACGAGAAATAATTAGGAAGGTGGCAATTTTTTTAATAATTATTATACCTAGTGTCATGAATGTATTGATTCTTATTAGATAGGTAGATACATTTAAAAATTTCAAATTTGATACTAGTGCAGCCTAATGATTGTGAGAGTGTTTAGATAGAGTCGGTTTCATGAACGCAACTATCCATTTTTATTTCTTAGTGTGTGGAAGTGGAAACCTCCCGCACTTATACAATTATTTGTTTCATTCCAGCAATGGGTGTAGCGGCAGTCATGGCAGCTTTCTCGCTGGCCATCAATTCGTACTTTAAAGAGAAAAGAGGTAGAGCAATTGGCGTCGGGATGTCCATCACAGGACTCGGCGCTATCTACATGCCACTACTCATGAGCGCACTGATGTACGCCTATGGCTGGAGATACGCAGTGCTCACTCTGGGAGCATTATGCCTGCACTCCCTTTTAGGGGCTTGCTTACTTAGACCAGTAAAATGGTACATGGTTACACCTCCACAAGAAATGGAAGTGTTAAACAAAGATGAACCTGTGGAACTTATTAACGGTGGACTTCCACAGAATGGTAAGCAACTATTCCGATATTGCATAACAATAACAACTATGTATCGCTACTATTAAATGAATAATGGTGTACACAGTGTGATCTAAATTTTGACATCGAATTTGATTTCAGGTACTGTGCTCTCACTACCACGTCTTACAAATTCTGAAGAAAATGGCACAGTGCCAATAAAAAGTTTATCAATGAGATCCCTTACGAACAATCTTAATCTTGAAGAAAGAAATGCTATTTCACATCCCGATGTTCGTAAGATGTTTCCCGAAATACTACCGCCCTCAGATTCTAGATATAAATGGTGGGAATCTCAAGAAATAAATTTGGGTAGTTCAATAAACATATTCCATGAACACGAGTTTCACAAAAAGCGTGAACCAGAAAAAGAAGCGTTCATCGAAAATAAACAAGAACCCGAAGTTAGCAGAACACTGTTCCAAAAATTCGTTGATTTCTTTGATTTGACGCTACTGAAAGATCCAATATTTCTTAATATAATGTTTGGATTATCCATGGCCGCCTGCGTAGAGACGAACTTTTCGCTTCTTCTTCCAATAATTCTCAAAGATATGTTAACGTTCGAAACCGGAGACATCGCAAAAATAATGGCCGTTATTGGATTTTCAGACACTCTCTTCCGACTAGTATCCCCCTTCATAGGAGAATGGTGCAATAAGTCCCCAAGAGTGATGTATTTGGTCAGTTTGTTAATGATCATTTTCATAAGAACGAGTAAGTATGCGGATTTAAAAAACTCAACTTTAATTTAGATCGTCAAAGTCTTTATGATTACCTAATAACAATTTATTGTTTTCAGTTATGCTCTTCACGACATCTTTCATTGGAATGTTGTTCGTGGCCTTTGCAATGGGAGTAACTAAAGGAGTGAGAACTGTATACATGAACATCGTCATACCTAGCTATGTGCCCATTGAGCGACTCCCCTTCGCGTCTGGTATACAAATGTTCTTTAATGGAATTGTTATAATTACATTGGGTACTGTATTAGGTGAGCTACTTTGATAAATTTATTCCATACATTTGTTTGCTCATGAAGTACGTCGCTGACTATCATTTTTATCATACCTCCACATTTCTGCCCACAACTACGTCCGAATTACAACTTGTTCCTCTATAGTATAGAGTCTATACCATCAAATAAAGTTAAAGTTTTTTGGTCAAGCTGATTAAAGTACCTACTTTATCGGAGAGCGTATCGTCTAACGCAATCAAAATCATAATAGCACTCACCATTTTTTCTGTCAAACGATATTAAACGAGGGATAAAAAGGCACATTGAATAGGTACTATCGCCCTGCGAGAGTACTGGCGTAAGACAATATGACCTCTGGTTTGATTAGTAATTCGGCATACCTATTTCTATTGTAAATCATTCATATACATAATATTATATACTTAAACCCCTTTTCTCTACCACATGAGCGAAAATTTAAAAATACCTAACCTACCGTTGTTTCTCATTCGAAAACTAACAACCACGTTGCAAACTTTTGCCTAAGAGTATATTATGAGAAATGTTACGAAACAACACGGGTAGCTTTGCAGCACTTTATAATTGGCTTCCATCTGATGGCGATGAACATGCTGTCAATAATTAATATAAACAGGTGCTTAGGTATTTTGTATAAAGTTTCCTAAAGAAAACACAAAGTCATCTTTATCATGTAGTATTTTACATTTTCAGGACGGATACGCGAGTCATCGGGAACTTACAGAATACCAATAATCGTACTGAACTGTGTAACAATGATATCTGTGATCCTGTGGAGCGCTGAATTCCTTTACTTCAAGATCAAGAGCAAAACCAATAAAGGGGAAGAACCTCCATCGAGTTGAAAATGTTTGAAGTAAATGTGTAAAAAGTGTTGATAAGACAAAGCTCGGACTTTAATTATAAGAGTTATAGCAGTTTGTTTTGTTTTTTTTTACTATTTTGTTACACATCGGATTCAGTGATGAAAATAGATGCTGGAACAGAAGTGAAGATACTTCTATTTCTAAAACTATGCACTCGACGTGAGAAGATGGATTATTAAGTTACACAAGGTCTCTCTGAATTTTTCCGCAATATTTCAGGGCCCTATTTTATAAAGCTACTAGACATGGGGAAAAGCGTTACATTTTGATATCAGTGATTGACGATCCCGTTCCAAAAAAGTCACAGTGAAAAGTCACCGTGACTTTGTCACGCCTGTTACTCACTCCATGATATTTGTGTCACGTCAAGGTCCTGTAGGTAGTGAACGTTATTTTTGTCACACTGTTATTTCAACGTGATTTTGTCACGTCGGTTACTCATATCACCATATGATATTGTCGCAGTACTATTATGACGTGATTTTGTCACACCGTTATCACACAAGTAATTGATCCAAAATAACCTTTACACTTTTATAGGCTTAGGACTGTCGCACATTATAAGTAAAAAATAAATACATTTGGGAAATTAGTTCCAGTAATTTCTCAATTTATATTTCATTTACTTCACCAAAATCAACCAAAACATTATTTAGTATTTACACCATCCATAATCAAGAAGTGTTACAATCATCATCATCATCATCATCATCATCATGGATGGTGTTCATCTTTTTCATGTGTTTTAAGTACAATAAAGAGTTATACATACACACATACATCCTTTTCTACGAGTATGCTTCATCATAACAACTCTTTAACACGGATGAGTGAGCAAGCATTCATAATTTTCACGCTGTCTCACTCGCTCTCAGGCAGCAGGCATCATCCGATGTTCGCCACGAAGTTCCGAATCCGAACACTCCCGACTAAGCCCGATTAGAGCCGAGCCGAGCCGAGTCACGTCACAGTCAGTCACTGTCACTGCATCGCGTCGCGTCACTACTTGCGCTAGGCGCTAGGAAGGAACAGTAGGAAAGTATGTGATTTTGTAACGTTTTTATTTTGTGAAAAGTCACAATGACACGTTTCGACGGCGAGTCACGGTGACTTTGTCACCGTAACGTTATTTAACCCCCATGTCTAAAAGCTACAAGTTACAATTTACAAGCGGAAGTCTCTTACTGACTCTATGTGTTAGATAGAGACTTCCACTTGTAAATTGTAGCTTTATAAAATAGGGCCCAGCTGGTGATTGGGTTAGCTCGACTGAACGCCCCTACAAAGATTTCTCATATAATTTTTGATTCAAAATTTAGTCCCGCCCTTGACGCGGTTCACTTTGAACATCAATCAATGAATGAAAACATTAAATTTGTCGAAATTGAAAAATTCTGAAAACATTTACAGCTAGCTTATTACGTAACTCGCTCGCAATCGCCATCGTGGTCATTTTGACAGTTCTTGTATGAATGTGACAGCTAGCTGATTCCGATGCCAATTGTCAGCCCATACATGAACTGTCAAAATGAAGACGATGGTGATCGCGAGCGAGTTACGTAATAAGCTTGCAGGTCTCTTTAGTCAAGCTAACCCAACCACTTGCTAAAATAATCCGAAACAAATTTAATTTAATGTTTTCATTTCGATGGTGAAATAATTGTAAAATACTTACAAAATATCAAGCTAATCATGTCAGTTTAAGATAACAACAAGTAATAGCAATCTATATCTACCAATCGAAGAATTGATAATTTTGCTAAATTTTCAGATTCTTAAACGCTTTGATGTCACTATATTATTATTGCTGCGTGCTGTCGGATCGAATGTGAATTACTACATAGTACAAAGTCGCTTTCCGCTGTCTGTCTGTCCCTATGTATGCTTATATCTTTAAAACTATGAAACGGATTATGATACTGTTTTTTTTAATAGATAGAGTGGTTCAAGAGGAATTTTTATATCATGTATTAATCTACGCAGACGAAGTTGTGGGCAGAAGCTAGTGAAGTGATAATTTAGGTACCACTCTGGTTTTGTAATGTCATTGCATTTTACCTGGTAGGTGTAGTCAATTTTATGGGTTCTCAAGACCTACAAAATATTGATGTTCAGGTCATTCAAGTGTAACTTGAAAAATCTATAAATAATATTTTCATCTCTCATACTCTGAAAGTAGGTCATTGATTATCTGGATATAGGGTTGAAAGTGACTCATCGCGACCCTTGGGTTGAAAGTATTTTTTTTTTTCTAGCTAATCCAAGTGAGGAACATAGCAATGGAAATACGTATCCATTGCAGCCATGTAATCTATGTTTAAAATAATAATCTATACTAATAGTTCCTTTTTAATTGTAAAAGGCAAAATAATCTTAAAATAACATTCCCGCTACATATAAGCTTATGCAAGCGTATACAACGAGAATTAGTAGAAATTATTACGTTCGGTAATTTTTTTAGCGTGAAATATTTAAGTCTACAATTAATTGATAGCGACCTCCGTGTCTGCAAGTTTAAAAAAAAACTAGCCGGCCGCCATTGGTGCGCAGAAGAAATGCGCAATGAGCGCAAATCGCGCAATAGAAAAAAGAGCGGGAAGAGAATGACATGCGACGTTAGTGAAATTTTAATTTCCTCATATTCGAAATGAAAAGTAGTGTTCAACTCGGATGAAATTACCCATTTCACCCTCGAACTATTGGCGCCCTCACTTCGTTCGGGTGCCAGAAATATCTCAGGTGAAATGGGTACATTTCAACCCTAGTTTATCAATCTACTATTGTATTAGGTACTAACATCAGTTCGCATAGAAAACGAAACTAATTTTACACTTATACATATTACCAATTTATTATCAAAGATATGTTAGAGTTGGAAAATTATTGAATTTTCCTATCTGTCAACCTTAAGTCGCCAAGAGTGAAACATGTAGTCAGTTTGTTAATGGTCTTCGTAAGAACGAGTAAGTGTGCGAATTTAACGTCATTTTTAATAACCTGATGCTCTGTGATAACATAATTTTGTCCTTGAGTGGCTTCAAATAGCTGTAATTACATTAGGACCCTATTTTATAAAGCTACAAGGTACAATTTACAAGCGGAAGTCTCTTTCTGACCCTATAGTGTTAGATAGAGACTTCCACTTGTAAATTGTAACTTTTGGCTTTATAAAATAGGGCCCTGGTACCACTACAAGTACGCATCAGCCGATGCAAAAAACTAAAGACATCATGTTTTGGATGAGCAAGCATTTCGTAAGTTCCCTTTTTAATACACTTTTAGTCTATTTTATCCTGTTCATATTTACTGTTACTCATAGAAAACTTTTTATACTCTTACTGGCTGTATCGTAGAAAACTTACCGAATACTTACCTAATAAGTGTATACATGTGGTATTACTGATCCTGGTGGTGGTGATACCTTTAAATCATGATTTAAAAGAAGACTGACAAGGAAAAGTTGATAAAAAAATAAAATATTTTTACGAATTTTATGCCCAAAAATAATTAAAAATACACCAAGATCAGATTGTATTTTTTTATTATAAGAACCATAGCAGACTGGTCTGCTGCATTAGTTGGTTTTTTATGATCTGCTTTACATTTTTTGAGAAACTTAACAGACGTCAAGCGTATTATATTGTTATTACGAGTATTTACAAAGAGTCTGTTTTTCCAAACACATTACATATTTACAAATTAGATACAGGTAAGTATATAATTTGATGATTACTGTATCATAAACAGTAACCAAATATTTCTGAAATATCTACAAATACAAATTTCACTAACTTAATCATAAAGATAAAAATTACAATAAAAGAATGGCAATATTATAATTATGTAGCAATCAACAACATGACGTTAATTTTGGTTGTAATAATATTTAAATAAAATAGAGAAATATGTTTAGAATAATGCTATAAAATATAATACCCAAATAAAGTCAAACCAAAAAGAATACTATTATCTTTCAGTATTCTTCTTAATTTGACGACTTATTTCTACTTAAATAAGAGTTTTTAATGATTCACGGTTAAGTTCATTCGAAATATTATAAACGGGATGTGAACCGCGATTACCTTTATTGAGCTCCCGATATTTCGATACAGTTGCATGTATCATGATCACGGGTAGACTGAAGAAATTGATCATGATACATGCAACTGTATCGAAATATCGGGAGCTCAATAAAGGTAATCGCGGTTCACATCCCGTTTAAATTATTTCTACTTTCTCATTATACTACTATACTTTGTTAGTTCATAGAAAATTCATCACCATTGAGCACATTTCACGTAAGTATATTTGTTAATAACATGTTGCGCTATCGTTCGCATTCACTTGTTTTGTCATGTTACACTTTTTAGCGTTACACTAAAATCACTTGTAGTTCGATTTTATGTTTTTACACTAGTTTGCACTTAGACATGTTTACGAGGTTCTGCAGTCACTGTAGTGTGGCGTGTATCCTGAAATTACGTTACACTCATTAAATAATTGAAAAAGCAGTTGAATTATGTCATCTGTCCAAAAAAATGAGTTTTAGTCATCTGTTTATTATAAAGGGGCTAAGGGGTGTGCTAAGTGCAATAGAAGTACATGCAACTTAAAGAAGAAAGAAGTTATTTTGAAATACAGTGATGTGCGTGATCTAAGTATTTATAAGTCGAAATAAAACTCTTGCTATGATAGTGCTAACTCTTGTGTATTATGAATAAAACACAAGAGATATACATAGATAAAAACAGTAATCAATATCAACAGAATTATCACTCGTCTTGTATAGGTATACATATAGCGACGAGGAATATTTGATAAAATTTTAGTGCACCCAAGATTATTGTTTAAACCAAAATTAAAAAACCGGCCAAATGCGAGTCGGACTCGCGCACGAAGGGTTCCGTACCAGAAAAAACGGTAAAAAAAAATACTTTTCTTGTATGGAAGCCCCACTTAAATATTATTTTTATTTTGTTTTTAGTATTTGGTATTATTGTGGCGATAAATATACAACATCTGTGAAAATTTTAACCTCCTTACTATTACGGTTCATGAGATACAGCAAAAAACGCCAACAACTACTCTGTTGTATGGGAGCCCCCCTTAATTATTATTATTATTTTGATTTTAGTATTTGTTGTTATAGCCACAATAAAAATACATAATCTGTGCAAATTTCAACTGTCTAGCTATTACGGTTCTTGAGATCTAGCTCGGCGAGTGGTAGCCATGAAAAAGGGCTAAAATATCACGTTTTTTGTATGGGAGCCCCCTTGATTATTATTATTATTTTGTTTTTGGTATTTGCAACAGAAATACACAATCTGTGAAAAATTCTACTGTCTAGCTATTACGGTTCTTGAGATACAGCCTGGTGACAGACGGACGGACGGACGGACAGCGAAGTCTTAGTAATAGGGTCCCGTTTTTACCCTTTGGGTACGGAACCCTAAAAGAAGATAAAATCCAGACGATACTAAACTATTTAAGTGATATACATAGAGCAACAGGGCGGAAATTAAATTTTCCTTTACAGACAACAGGAGAACCTTCATTTTTGTGCTGAAAAAACGAAGTTTAGTTACTGCTTATCACTACATATAAAGTTTACTAATCTATTGTTAAGTTCTCTGTGATATGTATTTGTGAAGAAAATTAGTAAATTAGTTATTAAACCTCTTCCTTGTTAGTGGATTTGTGCTGAGAACCTTCTGGTAATGATGTACTGTTATTCTGCTTCAAATTCTCCAAGTCATTAACTGAAATAAGAAATAACTATGTTACTATACACTTTTTACAAAACAGCTGCACAATTAAGACATAAAGCCCATAAAGGTAAAAAATATATATGAAGAAAAGAACTTTTTTTACAATATTTCTGTTCTAACGATCTATTTTTTGAATGCAATGATAGAATTCACCACAATAATACCTGATGGTGGCCTAAGATAGAACACGCTTGCTAAATAATTGCTCATACACCCTGGATTTTGAAGAAGGTTCAATTTTAACTTTCAGGGAACAGACGCAGGCAGGGAACTCCATTGCTTAGTGGTCAGGACAACAAAAAATGAGCAAAAATATTTAGTGCAAATTTTAGAGATGCTAACGACATAAAGATGCGACCACACCGCCGCTTAAAAAACGGTGATGTTACGGAATCGCAACAAAATGTATGAAGAAACGGTGAGAAAACGTGATGCCTACGACACGTCACTGCGTATATGCGGCGGTTTGGTCGCACCCTAAGACGGAAAACCCTGCCTACTTCTAGTCGACCTGTGGAAGATCTTTATTTATTGTCTGCAAAACTTACTTCTTTGGTGCCAATTTCTTGAATATCCATATGACGATTCTGAATCGCTGCTGGTAAAGCTTGGTCGCTTTGAAAACCTAGGGGATTGGAACGGGAGACTATTGGAGGCAGATACGTTGTTATCTACGTCCGTTTTCTTGGATTCAAATTCTGCATTTTCCCAATTATTGGTTGCATTCTCTGTATTGGTCCAAGGTTTAGATGTAACGACATACACTTTTTCTTTAGTAAGTGGAGATATAGAAGTTTCTATTTTGCCCCAAGGCGCTGCTGTAGTGGTCGTAGTTCGAAAAGAAGACGCTGCTGTGTAAATATGAAGTTTTTGTAATTCTTCCGTGTCATCGCTGTCGTGATCATTTTTCTTTTTCTTATTTCTGTCAATACTGTTATATTCTCTGTAGGACTTACTACTGCCATCATCAGTAACAGAATGCCGACTACTGCTTGATCCTTCATGATCATAAAACTCGTAATATGGTGTACTTGGAGTTGAATATTGAGTAACTGGACTGTTGGTTGTAAAATATTCATCTGGAATTTGTTTTGCGTATTTTCCGTTCGTCCGAGTGCGTTGCGACTGTGTTTTAAATCGCTTGGAAAACTCTTGTTCCGTCCAGTCATCAATATTATGTTGAAGTTTAATAATATCAAAAGGTGGTTCTTTAACGTCGTATAAGTCATTAAGTATTGCTGGTGTATTAAGTTTTTCAGCATCGTAATTTTCCGACTCTGTGTTAGTCGGTTCTTCAGTTGTAGTACTGACTGTTGTGTAACTTTCTGTGCCGGAATCATAATTAAAGTAACTTTCAGTTATAGTAGGTACTTTTCTAGCCTGATAGTCATCCTCTGAAGTTGATATCCATTCATTAGTATTTTGATCAAATTGCTCTATTTGGTCCTTTTGCTGTTTAGTTGTATAAGGTATAATAATTTGGACTATTTTTGGTTTATTTGCATCTTCTTGTGCTGCGGTTGGTTCTGCAAATGCGTCACTGTAATCTGTTCTACTCTCATCCCAAGCACTCGTAAATATCGATGGTTTTGGTGATGCTGTTGTGGTTGAAATATCATCATATATTTCATAATCATCCAAATTTGATCGAACAGTAGTTGAGATGATAAAGTTAGTATGCTCTTTGTGAGGTGCGCCGGGTTTCAAATATAAGAGTGGTGAATCTATATTTTGTAAGTTACTTTCAGTCCGATATTTATCTACATCTTCATCTTTTACACCTCGCAAATCAGCAAAATTGTTCTTGTGATTAGAAAGAGTGTTACCAGAAGTATACTTCAGATCAGTTGGTATGCCTGATTCATTTAAATCATTACCCACATCAGCACCAGTAGTCTCGAAACTAGAATCTTGATTTGATTTGGTTGCTAAAAGATGATCTTCAGAAGCCTGTGAAGATATATCTCTTATGCTATCTACTATAAAACTGTTAGGAATATTTCTGTACGCCTTTGACTGGTTAAATACTTTACCAACATCGATATCAATAATAGGTGACTGGACGAATGATGTTGGATAATCAACGGAATGAGTATATTCGGCAATAGGGACACTTTGTTCAATTTTAACATTGTTTGCATTCTGTTGCATGTGGTTTATTCCTAGGACGTGACTTTGAGGAAATTTAAGCCCAGATAGTGGTCGGAACGGTCGTGCGTTAAATATTGGAGGTAGTGGGTTTACGCTTAAATTAGGCAAAGCTACTGGTTGTAGAGTGTGGATATTTCGGCCTCTATTTAATGTAAATGGTGCTGGGTGAGCCAGAGCTATTGAACTATTTGCTTGTACATTTTTTGTTCCGTCGTTAGGTAAAACTTCCGTCCGTATCTTAGTTGATTCTGCTGCAGTAGCTGATACTGGATAGGGAGCATCGCCAGCGTAATTATTAGATATGGGTTCACCATATGAATTTCTAAACCCATATGGAGGTGAAATTTTAGGTAACTCCAATCCGTCAGCAGGTTGTACATTTTTGATAAAATCTGCTTGATTTTCCTGTCGTAGCTCATTATTTAGCACTTCTGGCTCGTAACTGGGATTTGCTGGCAAATAAGTAGTTGTCAAGGGGTGAGATGTTAAGAAGGACGGCGCCGGTGTCGTGTATGTGGAAGTAGGAGTACCGTACGTTGAGCTAGGTACTCCCTGGGAAGAACTCGGTAATCCATAAGTTGAGCTCGGTAATTCATAGGTCGAACTAGGTGCACCGTATGTAGAACTAGGTACACCATATGAAGAGCTGGGTACTTTATATTTGGAGCTTGGTACACCATATGAACTACTAATCGAGTTGTAAGTAGAGCTTATTTGGCCTAATGATGAGGCAGAAGATCCAAATGACGAACTTTGTATCGAAAAAGGTGGGCTGGGTATAAAAGTAGAACTTGTGGGATTAGCTATCGTGTGTGTCGGGCTCGGTGGTCCATATGTGGAACTTGCAAACCCAGCATTAGATGACACAGGCAGACCATAGTTCGCATGTGGCACACCACCGACCTGTGGCTGTTCTTGATTTTGTGAATAAAATGGCCTGGGTCTAAATTGTACCACATTCTGTGCAGTCGGACTCGGTGGCCCGTACGTAGGAATCAAACTTTGTTTAATATTCTTAGCTCCTAAATCGTACCTTATTACTGGTATCCATGGCACTAAATTGCAAGGATTGCAATCTTTTTTTATAGGCGCTATGTTGTTGTTATTAAATCCTGATCCCGAGTTGGGTCCAGTTACTTGCGAAGGAAAAAGCCAACTTGAGACTTTTTGGAACATCGACGATGCTGGCGTGGTAAAAGGTTGAGGAGATTGCACATAATTAAAATTGTACTGCTTGTAAAAGGGAGCTGGGAATTTGAAGTCAGACGAGGAAAGGGCTGGAGGAGGAGGAGGGGGCGGAGGCGGCTGGTAGTGATATCCCGTGTCTACATTTTGTCGTTGCGACCTGCTGGCTCCTCCGTGGAACGGCACAGGTTGAATATGGGACAGCGGCGGCGGGGGTGGTTTCAGCAATTCCCCAAATGACGCCGCTCCACTTCCACTGTTGAATTTGAATCCATTTGGGGACTCGCTTTTGACGTCTTCGATCAAAGCAACCAGTAGTAGGGAGAGTATCTGAAAAATAGAAAAAAACCTCATTAATTGAAATTGTCAATCGCTGACAGCAATAGTCTCAGTAGTTACAATAGAACAGGCGATGTGGGTTCGGAAAGTAACCTCTTTATCATCGATTGGCAAGAACAACTTTTAGAAAATACAGTGAAACACCAGGCGCGACATTATCAGAGGCATTGTAGAGCCGCGGCTCCCACGAGCTGCCATTCTTTGCACTTTTCTCTTTTCTCATAATACGCCGCCGATGGACGCAATCGGAAGGCGCCACGTTTTTGAATCCAATTATGAACTAGATTAAATTGACTACTATAATATATTCTATATTTATACTGCACTTTCTTCTGTCAAGGTACCAAGATCCATAAAGATTTAATCTTGCATTTTTTTCTCATATCTCTACATGCACTTACTTCTTGATTCGAATATTTGTAGCTTACGTCTATTCGCTTATTGTTCAGTTTCAATATCACCTATTTAATTTTATTATATTTTAGAACACTGCTTTCTAAATTTCCATTTTTTAGCCGGTCCTAAAACTCAAAATTGAGACCGCATTTGAAATTGATTTTTAATCTGGTAATTTAGGCTCGCGTATATGACAAAACCATTCGCCAACTTACAGAAACACGCCAATGCGCTAGCGACTTCATAACAACCATTATGCCCATGATCCATACGAGCCTCGCTTGCGCCCGAGTTTCGAAACTCGGGTGTCTGGCCACGTACTTACTTGCATTTGGGTGAATCATTTAAATAAATACGTGCAGGAAAGTGAAATTGACTTATACATACGCTTGTTTAACTGGCTACATGGAGTCGACGAAAATGTCTCCATAATTATTGCGTAATTTGTTTAGGTAGACGTGCATATTTAGCTGTCATTTTTGCTTTGTTTTGAATAGTTAAGACTCAACACATCTACTGATTTTTACTAAATCTGTCAGGAAACCCTAAATCAAGATTATTAGTCAGACAATTCAATAAGTCTGTAGTCTAAAGTCCGTTGGTTTGAACCATAACCTGCTTGAACAAATAAAATAGTCCATCATTCTGAAAAGGAATTGCAACTTTTGTACTTAAATAAAAGTTTAACCATAAACACCCTTTTATATATCTGCCTTGGTGCTAATTATTGATAAAAACAAACATTAAAATAAGTTATTATTTCAAACGATTCCATGCGGACGTTGCTCGCAAAAGGTCATCCGTTCGCACTAAGCATTAGCCTCCCTCAGTTCACACGATCTTAAACTAGAGAACTTTTACTTAATTGCCCGACAAAACGCAATGCTTTCATAACATAAGGTGCCTTTTCTCATGACGAAAACACGAAAGTGAAAACTGGGTTAAAATTGGCATTGATTCGGATTTTTTGGGTAGCTAGCTAATAAATAAGATAAGCATTGATAAGATACAAGTAGCAGTCGCAAAATCTATAGACACATATAATCGTGCGGATGTTGCTAAGCAAAAAAAACTTGATTATTCATAGGTATTCAAACATTGAATCAATTGCAGAGATACAATACAATACAATACAAATACTCTTTATTGAACACCACAAATCAGTACAAAACAATACAGAAACATAGAACAAAGTATACAATAGGCGGTCTTATCGCTTAATAGCGATCTCTACCAGACAACCTTTGAGACAGAAATAAGTTGGAGACAGTTTAAGTAGGTGGCGGAAACAAATAGACAGGAGAAACGCAGGGATAACATAGAGATTACAGTTTCTACTTTTTTATTGGTTTTAGAGTTTCACAACAATAAGAACGTACAAGTTTTGGGTAAGGGTAGAGGATTAGGAGTAGGTAGATGGAATTTTCATGAACATTTTAACATTTAGGTTTCTTTGTTATTAGGTACTTATTATCAAAGAGCCTATACTTACAATTTCAATATTGTATTGGATTAGACAAGAAAATGATTCGAGTCATCAGAAACAATTTGTTGTGTATCATTGGAGAAGGTTAAATGAAAGTTATGTACCTGGACGTACAATTCGAAAGAAATTGCCGTCGATTAAATAAAAATCAACTTTCCTTGCTCAAACAACAGCTGAAAACGATGTTCTGTTCTTGTGCTTAACGGTCGTTCTTTGACTATCGCTGAATAACAATCAAGCTAAATAGCTCTGTTTTCTTTATAAAGCATTCAACCGATCGTGACTACAATCTCGACACTGGACAGTCGTGATCGTAACAAACGTATTGACGTTACATGATTGCTTTTGTTTTAACCCGTCCAAATACTTACTTTAAAAGTTTCAAGTCCGTTTTTCTAATTGGCCAAACATACGGACCGCTTGGTTGTAATGTAAGCAATACAGGCGCTTGGAATAATTAGCGCTCGTGTGATGACGAGTCTGATCAAAGACTCTATTTTTAAACAGCTAAAGCCCTTGTGACCTAAAAAAATCGATTATAACATTAAGTTCCAAAAAAATAATTGTACGTACTAATTTGCTTGCTTAACGAATTAAATCGCAATCGAAACCAATAGGTACATTTAAAAACATGTTATCTCTGATATCAAATAGGTACCTAGTTCACCCGGTAAACAGTGGCTAAACGCTAAACGTCAGTCTTAGACTAAATTAAATGTTCCAAATTTACTAACCAGCAGCATGGTCTTGCGTTTATTATGTAAATAACTCTAGCATCTCTGAGTCGACTGATGAGAGTTAGGTTTATAAAAAACCTAGCGCCTACCCCTGGAACACAATACCTATGCAAAATAATAGTTGCCGTTGTTTTTTAAAGGCGGACACCCAAATTTATGTGAACAGCGCCCGCCTCTCCGACAATTATTATGTTCATCGCAATTACATTTAAGATTATGTGAATCAGAAATTTTATACAAACAATGCGTAATGTCCATTTTCATCAAGATCACCCATAGATAAATTAACCTGGCATGTACCGTGCACAAATATGTTAAATGTTTCATAGGTCATTTGCGAAGAGAAAGCCCAAGAATTTGATCATTGAATTTGCTTCGCCTACTAGTGGTTTATTGAGTGTGCGTATTAGCTAAACTTTGACGTAACTTATAAGTATATGTAAGGAAGTGATGTACCTAATTTAAATGAAGGCGAATTTGCAACATGCATATTCAAAAGCGGAACTAATGATAATAAATGATAATTTTATGTCGATACTTTAGCACACAAATGACTTTGAACTTTCGTCGAAATGCGATGGCGGCTAAAATACTATCGCATATTAAGTACCTAGTAGAACTTACTGTTGGGAATTTTATGTGTTCCGGCGTAAAACAATTAAGAGATTAATGAATGATTGAAATAGATTGTGAAAATAAAATAATCAATAGGTACTTAATCAATACTTGCCTCCTGGCAACGGTAGCCGAACGGGAAGATAGTCCCTTTCTGCACCACTGGGCCAAAATGCACTCGCCTAGCTGCACTGGTCCTGCATGGTGATATTTTAATTTTTAATAATGTATTTTAATTTTGAATGTCAGATTTTTAATTTGTCTATTGTTTAATTTAATTTAATTAAATTAGATTTTAATTTTGTATTTAATTTGATTTTTATTTGTATTGATTTATTTTGATTTTAGATGTGATATTTTATATTAAATATGTGACACTATGGAATATATCTGAAATAAACGACATTATTATTATTAATCTGTTTTATTCACCTATGTAGTCGCCATCTTGCATGGGAACGGTGTTGGACCATCAATGTTAACAAGTAACTGTAACGAATGGACCTCACGAGACAGGCTCAGCCTAGTGTGAAGGTCATAGTTAACATGTTTAATTTTGTGAAACTTTTTGTAAATAAACTTATATATATATATATATATATTTTTTTTTATTTATTTATTCAGTGCTCAAAGATTTGTTTTCACGATTTCTTATTCCAAGTACTTATTGTACAAAAGTATTAAGACTCCTATCTTTTCTATAAGAAAACATTAAAAATATAAAATAACCTCCAACCTTAAATCCAAGACCGTCATCCGTCAAAAATCAACGTCTCGATCATAAGACTCCACTGGTCGTAAAGGTCAACGACACCATAAAAAGACTGAGAGAAGGTAGGATAGTTGCCTAGAAAGGGGGCAGAGATCAAGGCAAGAAGCGCATTACGTCCTATTGCCTAGGTATGTTTATAAAACCGGACGATAAGTCAAATGGTTCAAACAACTATCTATAGGTAAGTAAAATTATAAAATCGAATCCATTCTGAATTATCTTTAAGAGTAAGCATATAGCTAAGCGTAAGCGTATAGCTTAAAGCTTCACATTTTCATAGGTCTCATTTAAATTGCAATGTTTATGTTCTATTGATCTTTGTATGTATGTCTGCATAAATCTTTATTGTACACACAGCAAAGCTATTCGGTAAGCACCTTTGCTTGCACGCGCCGCTTTAAACCTGCTTACCGAATAGCTGTGCTGTGTGTACATAAAACGCATGAAAAAGATGAATACAGGAAAACACAAATGCACAAAGGCGAACTTATCCCTAAAATAGATTTCATCCAGTTAAACTTTCAGTTTGTATGTAATCTTGCAACCCGAATTCCACCTACTTTGTTGGATTAACTTGAAATTTAGTTTACATTATTAAGGTTGCGTAACAATAGAAAATCGAAAAATCTTAGGAACCATGTTCTGTTAAATGGGTAAAAATTGCGACTCCTACTTGAGGTTAATATGAAAATGGATTATTTTTAGAGATTTCACTAGTATTCTTTAATCAGTTAACGATTGAATAATTGAAGCTCTAGAAATTATTAGGTAATCATTCTTTCACGAACTCTTACATCTTACGCAAAAGCTATCCCATCACGATACCGGAACCCAACAAAGGATGATAAAGAAAACAATCGAGCTCATGACAAGCTTATTACGTCCTTTAGTGGGCGATATTGAAGCGTTAGTAAACAATAGAAGCTCATCTCTTCGGCTGACGACAAATGGGGTGAGAACCAACGGAGAAAGCATCATCGTGACTGGAACAGCTAGTACTGACTAAAACGTCGCCTATTAATCTTTGCTTACGTGCTTGCTGACACCAAGCAATTCTGGTATCCGACTTGAACCTGGCCTTTGTATTTGTCAGCAGTTAGCCAAATTCTCTGATAACTTTTATCAGCCGACTGCGCGACACAAAACTAGGTATACGTTTAACAGTCTACAAATATGTATTTATGTATGTTTTTTCCGTGGAATTATTAAAACCAAACGCGAGGAGTGTTTTTGATGACTCTACCGTCAATTTAATCGTTTTAATCTTACGAGTGTCAATAAAAATCATCATCATCATCATCGTACCACCTGGAAGACGATTGGTTTTGCGAGCTTCTCGTCACATAAGGTGAAGTTATAATGACGGTTGTGAATATTTTTAAAAGCGATAATCTATTTGCAGCTTGTGTTCCGAAAATATTTTTTTCCAATAAATCATTTTATGGATATTGTTTTATCAAAATGACAAACATGTACTTACCTATAGTGCCATAATATTGAGATAATTATGTAAGTATCTACTGGCTATCAGTGATATACCTAAAATGCGTGTGATATATGAATGTGGTTAGCTCAGAAAAGCTTTTATAAATAGAATAATGTGAATGATCTCTTCGTTCAAAAAAAAAAAAAAAACGTTCGTTTTTATTTATTTCTTTCTTTTGCCACCTCTTCATTGTACAAAGAAAATGTTCTATTGCCATTTTGCTGATCCGTTTTTCTCTTGAAAGTTAGGAAGTGATTGTGAAGTCAATGTAGATTGCAAATATTTATATCTTACGTTAAATTCAAGAACCGCAACATTGCTCCGGTCCGTTGTAACAAGAATATTAAACATCAGGAGCAACATAGCATAGCTATGTGCGGTAGTAAAATAAGTTTACTCTAAGTCTCACATTTTCCCAAGCGAGTAGTTAATATTAATAGTTCTGAATGTCTAAACAGATTTATGGTCTTTATGAATTATTAATGTTTGTTTCGCAAGTTCAGTCTGGATAAATTGGGTTTGATTTGAGAACTTCGTACGAAAATTACTTTGTTCATTGTCAATCTTTTGATACAACTCAACTCATCATGATTGCTCAATGTATCTATTTATATCTTAAGGTTGTATATGTATGTAGATACAATACAATTCTAAGCAACCGTTAAAATAAGTTAAGTAAGGTTTATGATTATTTAATTATTGTGTGTGTGTCAATAAATCTATTATACCTATTCCTTAGTTTTCTTTTTATGTGATTAAATTTTTCTCTATTACTTTTGAAAATCAAATTAAATTTTACATGTCAAACTATAAAAAAATCACAAAAAAGTAATTTAACTGAAAAAGACAAATATTTATAACACCAATAATTTAACAATGCCCAACTACGTATATCGTCGGCTGTAGGTCTAATTGGCGTAACTGATATAATACGTTTTTTCAGGAGAGCCAATCAAAGTTTTTTTTCGGAGTAAATGGCTCATAACTTTTTTTATAACGAATCTTTTTTAGATCGGATTTCACACATAATCTTAGATTTTAGTGCTCTATCCTTATGTGTAACATTTATTAAAGTATTGCGGCTATTTTAGAAATTAGATTTCCCTTACATCAATTTGTTTCGACAATAACGTCCCTTACATGCCAAGTATTTTGCAGTCTTGCCCCTTACGTGGAATTGACCTCTACGTTGGAACCAACAATAATGACAAAAACAGGGTAAAGGACTAGTTGGAGAAATGCATGAAATACAAAATAGTGTACAGGGATTGACGAAAAGAAAGCATTGAATACAAAACGGTGCATAGGTGTTTATGAAAAAAATGCATGAAATACAAAGTAGTGTTTGACGATGGTTGAAAAAAATAACATGAAACAAAATAATATAAAGGGATTCCTGAACAAAAAAGATGTACACCTTTTTAGTGTAAAGCGATTTTTAAATTGTTTTTTGGTTTTTTAAACCATTTAAGACGTATAAAAATGTATTGGAAGAGTGTGTGTGGTAGTTTTTGCCCCTTACGTGCAATATTATTGTTTGTATATTGTAAGAGTTGACTTCTATTGATTGGAATAAAACAATTTATTATTATTTTTATTGTAATTAAATAAAACAATATTATGTATAAATAATTTACCCATACCGCATCATTGGCGGTAAATATTTTTTACCTACTATCTATTGATCAACAATACGGATGTAGTGAGATGTAGCGAAGTAGAGAACTCTGATTTCAATTGGAATACGATGTCACCCGAACTGTCAATCAATGATTTTATTAAATGAGTGACGTTTTCATATCCATTAATATGGAACTTTACTGTTTGATTCACTCTATCTATTAAAAAAAACTGCATCAAAATCCGTTGCATAATTTTAAAGATTTAAGCATACATAGGGACATAGGGACATAGGTATATAGGGACAGAGAAAGCGACTTTGTTTTATACTATGTAGTGATGAAGTGATGTCAAAGTGAAAAATGTTATTTATTGTATAATATAGAAATGTTACAACACCTTCAGTAACTTCGAACTTTTTTTTATGTGAATAGGAAGGAAAACGAGCAAGTGGGTCACCTAATGGTAAGCGATCACCACTGTCCATAGACACCCGCAACCCCGGAGAGATTGCAGATGCGTTGCCAACCTAGAGGACTTAGATGAAATGCCTGGTGTGCCCGTAATTTCCCCGGCTGTCTTACTCTCCACACTGGAACACAGTAGTGCAAGCACTGCTGCTTAGCGACAGGATTAGCGAGTAAGATGGTGGTAGCGATCCGGACGGACCTTGCACAAGGCCCTACCACCCGCGAATATGCTATTGTCATAAGTATAATTATAATCAAATTATAATCAAAGCATTTTATCTTCACTTTAAAACAAAGTAAGTATACAACAAAATAAAGCTTATTGGGAAATGTTTACAAGAATAAAACTCAATACCTGCCTACTTAATAACAACATCTACTTATGGGGCTACTATGAAAATTTGTATGTAAGTAAATATGCATTTGAGAGGGATGCAAACGACATGAAGGTTTTCATACTAGGCCCGTTAGTATACTTATAGGTACTTTACATTGATATTTTATCTACTGGATTATTTGGATCGATATTTTCAAAATTTTCCATTTCATAATCTGAGTCACAGTGAGACATATTATCGTTAGATTCGCCAGTGCTTTCATTAACATTAATTACAATTCTATCAATGTGATCATCCATCGAGTGTTCCGCTGACCGATATTTTTGCACTATAAATCTGTACACACAAGTAACATTCTTATATTGACTTGCTGTTGTCCGAGGCTTTGCCCCCGTTTTGTTTATTTTTATTTTGTTTAATACCTATTGTTTCATCAGAAAGGTCTTAACGATAACGAACACAGAAAAAATATTTAAATATCGTTAAGTAATTTTTTTCCGTGCATGATGTCGTAAGAAGGTAGGTTGTAGTTAATAAACCAAACGACAGGTGAACGTGCACTGAGCTTAACGAATTACGGAGCTTTTTTTTGATGCCCGTGTGCTGTGTGTCGCATCCTCTCTTTCACACTCAAAAGACGTTGTGGGATAGAAAAGAATAACAACAATGTAAGCACGTCCGCTCTTATCTTCTGTTATGAAGTATGATGTGCTTGTAAATAAAGGTAACGGATAAAATATTCATTAGGTTCACAATCAAATTGGTTTAACGTAAAATGAAACTAAATACAATTCGCATCAAATTAGCGTAACAGACAATAAACTCAAATATAATTCGAATCAAATTGGTGTAACGTTAGCACTGCTTAAAGTATGGGAATGCAAATCGGCGTAAGGGACAAATATTTCGAAACACTTGCAGTCCGTTTGATGTAAAAGCGATGCGTATTTTTTTTTATAACTGAGACATTAGTGTAAGGCAAGTTTTATTATGTTTTTCTTCAATAATTAACCATGTAAGGGTAATTCGTTGATTGAAAAGATCCTTACCTTATTCAAAGTGGGTTGGCGGCGGTAAATACACCATTTTTTGTTGCTATATTTAATATTTTTTCAGATACATTGTTTCTGTGAGGCTGATCCGACAAGAACCCCTTGAAAAAAATTAGAGTAAGGGACATTTTTTTAAAGCTAGAATTTTTTCAATTATACCATTCGAAAGAGCGGAAAATTCTGAACAAAACTGTATACTCAACTCATTTTGCGTATTTTGTCAGTTACGCCAATTAGACCTACAGCCGACGATATATCACAGACTGAGAAAATGGCATTAAAAAATAAAACGAAGTAGGTAATTAAGGAACTCACCCAAAAAGATCAACAAGTTTAATTTCACTTTACTGTTTTACAGCACTACTTAATCGTTTAAAAATGCATTTGCGTATTTTACTCGTAAGCTCATTCATTTACGCCCTTACAGGCTCATAATATTTAACAGTCCCCCAACCGAAACTTAGTAATATTTTGGACTATGTTAGAAGTACTAACTACTATTTAATCTAACTATGATAAACGCTCTCATTATAACACCCCGTCTTTTAACAAAAGACAACCTATGTCGAATTCATAAATGTCGAAATAGTAAGTAGTTTGCCCAAGTGTCCTAACGAATAATTTGGTTTCTATTTATTCAACAATAACTAAATCCATTGTTGAGAAAAATTTGCATGTATTAGGTACCTACGTTTGGGCTGAAACAGTATTGTTTATTTTGAATTGCATAAAACTTGAAACCGTGCTTGTTCTTACTAAAGTTGCCTAAATTTCTACGCTTACCTTGCGCTTACCTCTGTAAGCACACTGACAATCCAATTCATATTTCAAAAAAATCTTACATGTGTAAAGTTTAAAGAGTTCAGACACAAATTAAGTAATTATGTAATTAACAATTCCATCTTTCATATCGTGGAGTTAATTTAGAAAACATAACTATGCATGTTCCAACCTATCATGAAGTTCATTAGTTTGAGGCACGTTCCGTAACGAAACATTGCTTTTTAGGGTTCCGTAGCACCAGTTTCACACCTTTTAGGGTTACTTAATTCAGCTCTTTATGGAGCATCTATTTTCTTTCGAAATATTATAAACGGGATGTGAACCGCGATTTCCTTTATTGAGCACCCGATATTTCGATGCAGTTGCATGCATCATGATCACGGGTAGACGGGGCTTAACTATTTTGTCTACCTCAAACCTCAACAGAATGTTTTATGGTGCCTTCTTTTTTTGATTGCAAAAAGTATTAGATCGATACAACAAAACATTGTGCATTAGATGCGTCAAAAAACGAACAATCTCAATCTAATCTCGAAAAGTTCACACTTGACCAAATTTCAACCTCAGATGAGATAATATCGATACAATATATCAAAATTTTATCACAGTGTTGTAAGTAATACCGAAGGAGATTGAAAGTGAATTCCACACTTGTCTTGTTCCTCGCAGTGGGCGTCTTTTGTGAGAGGGTTTTGATACGTGTAAACCAGTTTTTTCTAATCGAAGCATCGAATTTGTTTAACGTCTGACATTTTGCTTGTCGATGAAGTGAATGAATGTAACAACAACTTAAATATTGTGATTCAGATACCGTGAAAGTTAACACGGATTACATTTTACATTCTAAATTGATAGTTTTTACGTGTGTTTTAAAGAGTTCCCGTGAACTTTTGATGCATCAATAAATTAGTCGATTTCCTTAATGACTCGTAGTGATGGGCGGGGAAACTTATGTGTTCATGGCTTCGAAAGTAAATGGGAAGGCATTAGAGCCGTGCATGGGAGATTTTCTAATTATATCAAACGATCAGGGTGAAAGGTCCACGACAGCGACAAATATTATGGGCGCCTAACATTATGCCGCGTTACGAGAATTGCGGCAATTCATTCACGGCGTAAAACTGAAACGGAAAGTTAAAGACTAATGCGTTGTAAATATTCGAATATTGTGCAATCGTGACGATAAAAAAATATGCATCCAATAAATTGGTCTCATTTTTAAATGCCGCTTTCAATTCAATTAGCGAATCAATTCGCGTAATCATGTCTTTGGAAGTGCTTCCGTTTAACGATTGAAATTAATTCCTTCGTAATAAATTTGCTTGTCTTCATTAGGAGTCATATTTTTTAATCACTCCATTACAATTAAGGAAAGGCCGTGAGAAAAATTGCTAAGATAGATAAGATACAGAGAACTTCTTTCAGGGTTTTATTATATTTGAATATGTAGGTTAGGTAGGTCAGGTACTTACTACATACTTTTTTATAGTTTGTATTAACTATGAGAGTTATATATAAAACTTAAACTGTTTTTAAACGTAACACAGAAACGATTCCAAATAAAATGAAAAGGAGTTTACCAACAGCTGATCCTTTTTTTTAAATCAGTTTCTAGAGATGACTGATTTGAAAGTTACTATCCTCAATTGACCATTTTAGCAAATATTTTATTTTATTTACCTCTCATAAAATCAATACCAAAATTTTCCTTGGATATTATTTTAATTCATCTTCTTCCTCATACCACTCGTATAATTTTCCGTTGAAATTCTTTGCCAAGTGCGGCATGTATGTCACGTCAGTCGTTCGCGGCTCGCTAATTGTATAACGCGCATTACAGCCATTAGTCGGTTGTTGGCCGCGTGCATGTTAGATTAAGATGCAGTTCCGGACTTTGTTTACGTTTCCATATTACATTGCGTTATGTAAAGGTATCTTTGTAATCAGGGAAGCTAAGTGATTGATGAATCTCGTGACGTCACGTACGGTACAAAATATCGCCAGAGAAAAGTGGAAACGAAGAGCTCATAAATAAGTATGTAGGTACATCGACACGGCTCAGCACACCAAACTTACTTTTACAAAGCACTTTTTTACGGAGGGGAAGCATAGGGGAAGATGGAATTGCGTCAGGTAAAGGTAATTTAGACCGAGTGACCTGAAAACATGTAGAGCGTAAGGATAACATTTTACTCACTGAACACATAACCAGAAACGAAGCTGAAACTAGTCACGTAATAATCACAATTTCCTACATTTATGAATTTAAACGACTCATCTTCCCTCGCACATAAACATGTAGTAATAATTACCTTAATTATCAACGAGCAACTATGACCTAACGTTTTTACAACAATCGAGAGACGCATGTTGTTCGTGGGAATACAGTATTTTTAAACAGTTTAGCATTAAGTAGTTCTCTACGTTACTAGTTGTTGAGAAAACGCGCTTTCACGAGGTTGTCGAGGTTCCCAGCAAACAATGGGGAACAATGATCCCAGCGAGCACTTAACTGACCTTAGTGGAATGTGACGCGCGATATGGATAATTTGCCCATTGCATTATTTAGCATGAAGATTCTATCAGAGACATGATACGGGAATTGTCTATGACAACGCAATTTGTTTTTAAAATAATGTTATCTTCACATTCATTCTAAAGAACGATGCCAGTGGGTGCTACGTTTATTATACTTATTCAACTTAGATAAGGATAGTTCCACAATAGTTCCTTACGACAGATTTTGTCCAGGATATATACAAACTAGCTGTTGCCCGCGACTTCGTCTGCAAATAATTCGTTTATCGCTGCTATCCCGCGGGAATTTTTCGGGATAAAAAGTAGCCTATGTGCTATTCCAGACTTTTCTCTATCTATGTGCCGAATTTCATCCAGATTCGTTGGGCCGGTCTGGCATGTTATGGCATTAGTTAGATGAGACGAGCGAGTATAGCGGTAGCGATTTTTCGTAGATGCAAATTGTTACATTACGTACGTTCTTTCAGATACAGCAACAAGTATTTCCCATAAATATAGTCCGCGGTAAACGTTATTTCATTTCAACACACATTGTTATTGTTTCCGTCCATTGTGTCCAACTTTTTGGCACCTTCGTGAGGTGCAAATTGCAACCGTGTCATTTTGTTAGGGTTCTCTTGTAAAAACGTCAGCACCAAGAGTGTATCGGTTCCCAATTTATTTTTATTAAGTCATTTTTAAGGTAGCTTTAGTTTATATTTGTATTAAGTAGTTATTATTTATTGCACTAACCCGAGATAAAAGCTTCTTATTTAAATCATAGACAATTACAGCTTACTAATAGTGAAAGATATTTTGGAATATGTAGTAATTTCAGAAGTTACCCCGTACGCCGTACCTACATATTGACAACCACGCAAACAAAGTTTACATCTTATTCTATTATAGAATTTAAATACAGAAGACTTCAACATTTTCTGCCTTACCACTATCGACTGGAGTAGTAATAGCCGGGATCAGCAGGTCGACCGCGATCGACCGGTTGGCCACCCCTGCTATAGATGGAACAACCGAGGCGGTTACGGGGGGGGGGGGGGCTACTCCGAATTTCGATTTTCGAATTTCGTATCACACCGTCCCTCTCACTCTCAAATTGATTACTATTAGTATGAGCGGAATGGCACGAAACGAACTTTGTTAATCGAATTTCGGAGTACAAGGCCTGTAAATAGTGTTTGCGTTTCACTTATTCGTTAGAGTCCGGAACCCTACAGAAATGGCAGCATAACATGATAAGCGGACAAACGTATCGAAATGGAAAGTGCGTACGCGCATGGCGTGCCGTGTCCGACTGTGAAGTGTAACGTCGTTACACCTCAATTATACCACATACAAAGAAATCCACATGTTTTTCAGCGGCCGCCCATCCGCTGAAAGAAATATGACAAAACAGCCCAAAAAAGTTATTGGTCTGGCTTAGTCGTCTGTTTGGGTATTACTTTCTATATCATTTTGTGACGTTTGGTTGTTTCATTATTAATTTTACTTATATAAACTCAAACAACTTCAATATACCTAATTGTTTTAACATGGCAATATTATATAGGTGTAGGTACGTAAACAAAAAACTTTTTTTGTTAAACTTTCTTGTCGTTTTGCGTAATAATTCATTACTTAATTATTATCTTCTATATTTTTTTTGCAAAAATATTCATTAGACACGAATTCATATTGATATAACTGTGGACGACGAATAGGTACCTATGTTATTCCATTACATTATATTTTGAAAAAAATACTTTTCAAAAAGAGTAAACCGCAAGCGTTTTTCTACAAGAATAAAGTTAACTGCTCAAGAAAAAACTTATTTAATCATCATGATCCTCGCCTATCTAGAACACGACCAAGCCGCTACAACTTTACTACGAGATCTTTTAAAATGTCATGTATAAACAAATCTCTAATCGACTATGAAAATATTTCGAGCACAAAAAAGCTGAGGCACGCTTGCCCCATCGCCGATGTTTGCTCGGGAGCTACAGTCACGTCGGAAAGGAGATAGGAATGTTTACTCTCACTTTCCTTGTCTATCCTATTTTTGTTGGCCTGAGATTTCGGTTGTCAGAAGGATTATGCGAGGAAACACAGTTGTATCTCTTTTGCTCCTCGGCTGGAAATGATGTAGAAGAAATAAATTTGTTGTTCCTGGTTTACAGGGCTGAGCTTGCTGGTGACTTTATGCTACGGCTTTATGTTAACTTCATGTGACTTTGTCTGTCAATTTTGGCAATTGCTTTGGCGAGACGCAAACAACATACCTGCATTTCTAAAATACGATCCTCCGGTATGAATTTTACGTTGCACCATCTCCAGGTATTGCAATTGGATGGAATTTGCATACTAAATTACTTAACAAAGTCCGCGTAAATACCTTACCTACTTATCATCTGAGATGACAAATTGCACAATGTCTTCAATGAGACAGCATTTATTCAAGACGCTGCTAAAACTTTCTTACACCACGAGACTTCAACTGCCGTGATTTTAACTCGTCTAAAACAAACGATTTCTTCAATTTCACTTGAAGTCAAAACACGAACTTAGTCCGTGAAACGCTGTGCTCGAGAGACAATCATAACTTGATCCCCTCGGTCATAGCCATGACTACCTAATAACCCAAAGTGGAAGGGTTCCTCCCACGGGACGCAAGACAAACAACTAGTCCTGTTATGTAATATTATTACAAAATAGAGCCTCTGGAATAACACTAACCACACTGACATTTTCACGAGATCGAAATTAAAAAAAAACTAAACGTGGCTCAGGGAGCCAAATAGGGTCTTGGCCTCCGAAACGAGAGCACGCCATCTGTCCCGATCGTGCGCAGCTTCTTGCCAGTCGTAGACTTGAAGACGTCGCAAATCCGCCTGGACACTGTCCCCCCAGCGATACCTGGGTCGCCCAACCGGGCGGCGACCAGTCGGTCGTCCAACGTACGCTCTCTTGGCAGCACGATCCCCGAAATCCCGACCCCCGCATCCCGATCTCCGAATGGGAGAGGATCGAAATTTACTCATGTAAAATCCTACAATATCAACCGCTAAACCGTCTAGAGTCACAAACTTGAGCACGAATATTCTTCGTATATAAATGAAGACCCAGGTGGGATGAAACTTATGGAAACTACCACAGGAATTTAGTAAAATCGCGTAATTTCAACTACCAAAGCTAAAAGTTCACGCAAGCGAAGAAACAGGCAAAAGCTTGATTGAAATAAATGTTAATGTTAATAGCTCCTAACTGCTATTGCGTAAATCTATTCGATAATACCAAATAACGCGTTTTTAAAGACTGGCAGTGCAGTAATATAGTTTTATTACTGTAGGTGGTTCACATTAACATTCTAAACCATTAAGTTTTAAGTAGTCTTAACTTTATCAGGATTTTAAAAGCTCCTGACGCTTCGAAGTGACAAAAAAGGGTAAAATGTTTACATTAGGAAGTCACTCGTTAGTGATGTGGCGGGCATTAAACAAGTACTGTCGCATACGAAAATGTGAACATTAATAGTAGTTTTTACTTTTACGCATTCAGTGACAGCTTTCAGAACCCTTTTCTAGACGCCCTAACTTTCCACCTATACGCCCACAATCTTGTTAAACGTGGCCTGTAGGTCTTGTTACTTTAGGCTCTGTCTACCTTAGGCTGTGTATGTGTATATATGTAACAAATAGTAAATTCAGCAAAAAATATTGTAGGTACCTATTCCAACCTGACCTGATAATGTAACACATGTTCGGCAATAAATGGTTTCATTTCATTTCATTTCAAATAATTAATATTATAGAAAAGATGTTTTAAATTTTTTTGGTCCTAAAGTAACCTCATATTATATATCTACTATTACATCTCACAAAATAGTAAGATACAGGTAGAAAGAAAGTTTTATTTTTCGTTTTTCCAGAACATTAATGTTAATAAATTACCAACTATTATGTAGTTTAACTCGTGATCGTATTGTGTCAATCTTGGCACACCTGTTATGTGTCTGTACCTGGCCAATATTAATTTGTAACACGGCAATAGTGAAACAAAAGGCGGCTGGAGATAAGACAAAATTTACATTTGATGTCGAAGCTCCTTCATCAGCCACTAGCGACATGTCGTTGACAATCTTAAGAAGCCTTAACTGTATTCATGAGACATAAGTTGACTGATCCCTATACAAGACGCTTCTCATCATACTTGATACTTTACGTTGAGTTAACAACAGTTTTGTAGCCACAATTACTTTAAGAAGCTATTTTATGCTTTATGTTATCATCAAATTTCTTCAATTTCAAATTAGGAAAATGCTTGAAACGTTTTTTTTTTTATTAAGTCAATTACGAACGTTTCAAATTTTTTAAGCCTTAATGACTTATCAATTTTATAAAACATTCTGAGCTTTTAATATGTTTTTGTTTTAACTACTGTGGCTTTCATAAATAATTTTTTTCTTTCTTTCTTTCTAATGTTATTACAAAACCGAACCTTACGTTATGAAAAACTAATTTCTTTACATAAAAAAAATATACTAAAACTAAACTCTAAAACCTATATTAGAACATAACACCGTTTACTTCCGTCTGATTTAGTTCTGTTATACTAGTGTTTAATTTTTTGATAAGTTCTTAAAGTGTTTTTGTGGCAATAAAAAGTACGTACAATAAGGCTTTAAATTGAATGCTAGCTGGGAAAACTTATAAGTCTGGTTCACAATAATTATCTTTATGCACATAATCTTTATACAGACATTTATCTTAACTAACATATTAATACTAGGGAAAATGTAATTGTAATTATAATGATAATAGTAGTAACATGACAATATATATAAATTTCTAATTGTAATTCTAATATTCTTGACATATTGTATAATAATAATTACCATTATAATTTATGTTTTGACGGTCATTTTATCTAACACTAAATTAACTTTATATTTGCACGACTTTATAAGTTAAAATGTTTGAAACTATAATGTTTATAACATCATTTTTGTACAACATTTACTGCGAATAAATAATTCATTCATTCATTCATAAATTAAACTTTCTGTATCAATTAAATGTAGTGGGTAATAAGTTCATAATTATCTCTTTTACATCAAGAACTCAATCTGATGTAATAAAATAATAAAAGGGTTAATTTCTATACTCATCAACATTAGAAACGATTTAAACTGAAATGACTCCGTATCAATTTACTTTATGTCATCACAAACTTTAGTGACATAATTACTCACATCATTAAAGCTTATAAACAGCTATTAAGTTGGAAGAGAATCATAACTCACCGGCGCGACAGCCATGATATCCGCTTATCGGATAGGTAGGACCCCGATCACTTTATCTGTTTTATCATCAGTCATCACTCAACTTTCACTAGGAAACCGAAGTCATCACCTCAATTTAATCATCTTTAAATTCCATCACAATTCCGATCACAAGTGCACTTGTAGAGTAATGTCATTACGTGTTGTCGGTCTTACAGCGGCTGAGGTATAGCGGGTAAAGCACAAAAGAGTCAATGGTTCCCACGTGAGAGAAATGCTCGTTCACTAACAATGATGGAGGCTGCGGCCTGCGCGTGAGTCGAAAGGTGGGCAAAAAGCGAATGAGTGTGGCACGAAGCGCGCGCGCGCCGCTGGGGCGGGGGCGGCCGGCGTACCTGCTGACCCATTTCAACCACGATCATAATTGGAATTCTACCCATCGATCCCCTATCGGTAATACCATTGCGATCCCGCAATGACCGTATCCGTTTTTTGTAGATTATTTTTACTTGATTGAATAACCACGTACTTACTTACGATAATCATCACTGAATAACCACTGTCTAATCGGCATGATTGATTGTAATTAAACGGTTATTCCTATCTATACAATAGGAAGTAATTACCTGAGCCTCTGAGATATTCTGTTAGGTTTAATAGTAAAACTTATGCAAGACTTACGTTAACCGTCTATAGTATGCTAATAAGTCTTCATTTAAATATATAATAAACAATCGAATTGAATAAATGTAAATTAATAAGCACAGCTAGGTACTCGTATACGAAAAAGTTTACAGCATGCAGTAACGAACAGGTACCTAAATAAATAGTCGAGTTGGAGTTTGCTATCCGGGCTCTAGTATTTACGGGCTTTCTATCTTACCTGCCTTGGTTTACGTCCTACCATTTTTCTACCCTTATAAAGAACTATCCGAACCTAACTAACTTCTAACTTGAAATTAAGAACTGAAAGACTTATTTATTATGCTGGATGACGGTAATGGTGAATTAGAATTTTCATTAATTTAAGGATGTCTTCGAAAATACATTCTGCGTTCAGTTAGAATACATTAGAATCGGGCATCCCCTGGTATTAGTAATTTTTTATTTTGTTTTTCGTTTTCTACAAATAGCTGGCCAGTATTTATGGTTTACTCTATTCCCCGAAATGACCATTAAAGTTTTACTTTTATTTCGGCATCGGCATCGCCTTGGTCCTCAGACCTCAGATGACGTTTTTATTGGGTGAGTGGACTCAAGAATGCATCTATTTATGACGTAAGCTCGAAACTACTGGAAAGTGGTTTTGACGTCAAGGATTCAATCGATTATATCATAGAGTGCGTACACCATACACATAATTGAGTAGCTAATTTGGTGCATCTGCGTACATACTCGTAATCTTATCATACTCGTATCTATAAGAAGTTTTCAAAAGTAGGTACTTATTTTTATATTTTGAAAATTAAATTAGCTCAATGTTTACTACGTTAACATTAGAGAGAAAAATGCTTCGTCCAAAAATTCCCAGGATGCAAAATACATTTTATTTTCATATTTGATAATTCCTGCTCATTTTGTTATTTGTTAGTTTGACGTGTTATTTAAACTTTTCAATTATTACGATGAAATTTAGTATAGGTATTATTGGGTAAGTACCTATGTAATAAATTTTACTTATGAAATTCTTGAAAAACTTTTAAAAGGGATAGTTTATTTAAATTCCGCTCAATAATTCAGTCGTGCAGGCTATTTTGTCCGTTTTTAATTTTAAAATATTTATTTACACATTTCATAAAAATAAAAATATACATAGTATAAATAGTCGTTCATTTGTCAAAAATCCACACTCCTCATTTCTTTAATATGCGGCGCTTCCTCCATTCGCGGAAGCGGTATGTAAGTTGCAATGACCGCATGCGATGTTTGACGGAGTTACGGCTGTACTTGCGTGTCACTTTAATTAATCACTAATATCACCTACACGTAAATAATTATGTTGATATTAAGTTACACACTTAACCGTTAATTTTCGTTCATCGACTTTTTAGATTAGGTTACTTTTCCGCTGACAGACATTTTTTTCTCCGACTCCTCACTTCTTTTGTGTGTATTATCCGGATTATACAGCCTGTTCTAAATGAGCAATGAGGAAGTAAATGATACGTAAAAGCGGTGTTCACCCGTTTGTACTCAAATCAAAGCCTTGCGTCACCGGCTTGTGAAAATCATCGGTTAGTATTCCGCACAACGTCCTGTTATTCAGAGAAATTGTTAAATTTCGAACGGGAGACGCGTGTCTGTTGCTAAACAGCTGACTTTCGCAATCTAGTGCGATTTATCTTTCACTTGGTAAACTGAAGTATTTGCGGTGTGCAAATAGTCGCATAGTTGCACCGCACCTTCAATAAGCCACAAGTACGTAACTAAATTATACCTTATGTTTAAATAACGCAGTCTAAAATACATTTTAATATTTTTAATTAATTGAACATAAATTGGATGTAATGTAACAGATAGATATCTTTATTGAATAGACTGCCGTATTGAAAGTCGACAGTTACTTAACTTTTATATATATTATATTAAATGTTGTTATGACTGTGCGTGTTGTTCTAACATTCTTATTTTTTATACGTATGGGACTATGGGAGTTTATGCCTGCAATACCTGACATGTCGATAAATTGCTCGAAGAATAAACCAGCCGGATCTTATCAGCTTCTTTTTTAATACTTAACATTAAATGTTTTTTTGCATTGGGTCCGCACAGCTCTCAGGATCTCAACTGCAAAAGCCGCAACTGTCAGCCAAATTTAAATATTTGCGGCGTTCTCTTGTTTCGACCGTAGCAGCCGCCGCACCCACACTCAATTTACAAAGGGTGATTTTCCTCGATCACCTACAGTTACCAAAATGTGCACATTATTTATGAAAGGAATGGTACTAATAAATAATACATATATCTCAACGCAAAGGCAATCTGTATGCGTAGGTACACGTGAAACCAATATGAATCTGCATTCTGCCTGCAACTCATCAAACTGAGCGCAATCGACCTACATCACGCAAGAAAACACATCGTCTCTATGCATGTACCAGTGCGACTTTGAAATCATTGTTTACGAGGCAGGTCCGTGTTATTATTCTGGTTGCATTACTTGCGTAAAACTACGCAGTTGCATTAAAATAGCTGGCTACCAAAAACTCGGCTCTCAATTAAAAATAATGTAGATACAGGGACCCAGAATGAAACTGCATGGGTCAAGACATTAATTGAATATATTTAATAATCATATGCATTTTTTGTCTTGAGTGCAGATACGGTCAACTGGTTAAAATCTGCAAAAAAGCTCTTTCAGCGCATGTCTATTATTTCTAAGAATAGATCATTTCTGTGGGCAATATCAGAATCATCACGAAGCTTATTTGGAAGAAGCACTTTCTTCTTGTGTCACGACTTCTATGGACATCGGCAACTTCTTTCAGCGATGTTTTTGAGCTAATTTAGTAATTTGCCGGTCGCGGCAGATATTTGTATGAAAATACGAATGTTTGTTCTCGTGTCTTGGATGTTTAAATTGTTTAATATGTATTTAACTATATAAGTATGTTTATCCGTCGTCTAGCGTCCATATTACACAAGCTTTGCTTAATTTGGGGCTAGGTCAATTGTCCCGAGATATTTATTTTTTATTTTATTATTTTAAATCTCACACAATCACTGCCATATATTCAAATTAATTGTTATTTATGCGAACACCTTTGACATAAAGATTTACTTACTCATAAATATCAATGTTATCAAAGCGACCGAGATTTGCTCTAATTAATAATAATAAAGTTATTTGGCTGTTGTTAAAACGTTATGGCCATGTTCCTATTTAATAATATTATGTAGTGTAATGTATGTTCGTGAATTTCATATTGACTGATCTAGGCTACTTCAGGCTCTTAGCAAATGAAAGCGTAGGTTCATCACACGATGGAAGTGCCGGCGCAAAGTGGATCAGCGATTACAGTAGAGTGGCTATGTTGGTATACTTAAACGATTTTAATTGTTGAAAAAATATTTTGCTTGTTTCGCTTTTCACAATTAAAGACTAAGTACCTGGATGACCTCTAGCTGATGATGAAATCTAGCTAGATCGATTTATCGCCTCGAAGCCCCCTGTATACTAAATTTCATGTAAATCGTTGGAGCCGTTTCCGAGATTCAGATTAGAAATTTACATAATATACATATCACTACATAGTATAAAACAAAGTCGCTTTCCGCTGTCTGTTTGTCCCTATTTACTACGCAACGAATTTTGATGCGGTTTTTTAATAGATAGCGTGATTCAAGAAGAAGGTTTATATGTATAATCTACGCAGACGAAGTCACGGGCAGAAGCTAGTATATAATATTCAGCTTTTTATCCCCAGCCTCAAATAAATATGATAAGTTAGGTACAAGTTTTGAGGTTTAGGTACTATTTGTGTTTGTCAAATATCACAGGTTGAGTGCTAAAGTAGATAAAGATAACTAAAGATCTGGAAAGATAAAGGCATTGTATATTTACAAAAAAAAGAACGTACTTACATACAAATGCAGATTATTTGAAACCCTTACTATCATTTTATTTACTGTAATTTTACTATGTACTTATATTAATTTTGCACATGATTTAAATCAGATTAAGTACAATCACAATACGGACTCAGTCTAGTACGTTGACCGTCGATCTCAGTGTAACAATGAGTTTTTTGTACATTTTTATGCACTTTGTAACTTTTGTGGTGAAATAATGTTATTCTTATTCTTACACTAGCTACTGCCCGCGACTTCGTCTGCGTAGAATTACACATATATATCTTAACCTTCCTCTTATATCTTAACATCAATCTATCTATTAAAAAAACCAATCAAAATCCGTTGCGTAGTTTTAAAGATCTAAGCATACATAGGGACAGACAGACAGCGGAAAGTGACTTTGTTTTATACTACGTAGTGATAAAAATAACCAATATTATTAACCATTAGGTTTTTCTAAATATGTTTGATTTGATATTGATTGTTTTATTCTAGCCAAGAGCCGACTCCGTGTAGTCGCTGTTCCATAGCGGAAGTAGCAATTAAACAGCGTGTTCTCGGTGGCATTGAAAACAATACCGCCACCGGGAACACTCTCAGGCTCTTTCCCCAACACCGACCTAAGAACCGTCCGTCTCGATCGCCAAATACCAATCCTAACACAATTTAATAAAGCTCATTATAATTTTCAACGTCCATAGAATCTCGTCAGTGTATTTGGATGATTTGCTTGACAAATTTGACCCTGATTCCGCGCTGACTCTCAAGATTCATTGTGTGGTCTTCATTCACTTTTTTCTTGACGATACGATCGTGCTCATGGGTAACGAATATAACTACGTGAAATGCAGATATTAGATAAAGTATTGTTAGTTTTCTCAGGTAATTGATTCGAAGCTTACTATTTGTTTTAAAAATGGGTACCTAAATAATCTAGTTACAGATCTTTCATAATATAAAATAAAACAAAGTCGCTCCACGCCATTTGAATGTGTTAGGTACGTGGGTACGCTAATCTTTTAAGTACCTACTCCTGTTTTGTTCTATCTGACCTTTTCCATGTCAAAACGGTTTTAACTTTTTTTACATTGACATATCGCAATCAAGGCGCATGTTTACTTCCACTCAACGTAACTTTACTGTCAATCCATGTCAATCCCAAATGATTGATGATTGCAAGCACTATAAAAACTATTTTACTTAATTATTGTTTAATACTTTACCTCAGCAAATTTACAGTCGGTGTTAAAACATTTCAAGTGCGTCGCATCAATGATTCTACTTTCATGGTGACCAGTTTACCGGAATTCGACTACGACAACTACAAAAACATGTTTAATTTTAAAACAAGTAAAGGGAAATCGCTATCTTTCAGAGACGAAACCTTTGAAGATTACGACTTGACCACTATTCCTATTGGCGGAAAAAGGCATAAGGCTAAAGTGCCATCGCAGTACATAAACAAAATGAGAGACAATTATTTCAAACACTTTTATGCTACTATGAAGAAATCCAATACAACCACCAGCTCGTTGACACCGAGCTCTATTACAGATAAGCCCGTTCTATCCAACAGTACTGTTATGTCTATCAAAAAGACTAACACTGGGTTGAAGGCAAATATAGAAAAAGCGAGGAGGCTTGCTTCTATATTGGTTGGGGAAGGCCAGTATTATCCGTATACCAGTACCAGGGCCAAGGTAAAATTGAATGGGGCCAGAACAAAAAAGGAACGGCGAGTTCGGAAAATTACTCGTCGTGTGTTCAAGATAAAACGTAGACAAAGTTAGTGCATTCGATTGAATTGACAACACCACATTTACAGAGATCAATCTCTGTTCAGTAAAGCATTGTTCGATTATGTACTAGTGTTTGCTTTCTTTTAATGAGCGTTATCTGTATTCAATTTACTTTGCCAACGCATGATTAAAGTGTCGTCTATTGTGTTGTCAATGACAAAGAAATAACTATGTAAGTGACAAAGAAACATGCATTTTGTTTAATAAGTCTATACGTATTACGTAATAACCAACAACAAGTTTAACTTACCTAGGTATAATAAATACAAAAGAAACTTGAATTCAATGACAATTTTATTTAGTATATAATTCTGTTTGCTTAAAGTACATTTCCCCTAACGATGACTATAATTGCTTACAAAAACTTACAGTTACAATCATGATCCTTTATCAGAGCCAGTTTTGGGTTTTCAAGTATCACTGAACATTCGTTAAGACGTGGTGCAAGTATAGGTGGTTGTGCATACGGCACTGGAAGGATTAAACACTGACGTAGTAGGGCAAGTGTATTCATACTGCAAATAAGTCCCATTAGATGCCAAAACGCAGTAGTAGTAAGTCTGGCAGGTAGTATCTGCAGAGTTAGCAAACCTTCCTGCTGAACTGCAGGTAAACGTCGAGCTCGAAGTGCAGTTATAGTCGGATTCACAGAGAGTCGTGTTCGGATCGTAGTATGTACTATCTGGGCAAGTATAAGTAGTTTCTGTGTACGATCCATCAATTTCAACGCATTCAATATAAGAGCTGCAGTTAGTCGAGCTGGGATCAGCTATGTAGCCGTCTGAAGTACATACTGATGTTGTTGTATTCGTCGCAGTTACATTGCACACGTAGTTAGTGGAGGCGGTGCATTGGGCTGTGTTGGGGTTGAAGACTGAGGTGGTCGGGCAGACGTAGTTGTAGGAGAGGTAGGTGCCGGTGCTGCTGTCGTATACGCAATAAGTGTAATTCTGGCAAGTTGTGTCGTCAGGATCTGCAAAGCGGCCTGCTGATGTGCAGTTCACTGCTGCGTGAACTTGCCATACGCAGCACAGCATCTAGAAAAAGTGTATAAAGGCCTTTAATTAAACTACCATACTATTTAGCTACTCGGGTATACTTAATAAATATCACACAGGAAAATCGTACTAGAAAAGTTCTAACCTCCTTCCACGGACGAATAAAAAGTATACCTGATAGACTAACAAGAGCTTCATTGAAGATATGAGTTCCTTACATTACATTCTAAGCATTCTAATAATTCATTAGTTATGTAGGTACCTATATCAAATTATAAACAAGATAACATCTCTTCAAACAGAAATTTATTTAAAAAGGACAATGAATAACGGAGGATTACAGATTAGGTTTAGTTCAATACAAATATTTTAAGAAAGAAGCAATTACTTACAAGGAACACTGCAACCCCTGCCCTGTGATCCATTTTGCTGGACTTAATAAAATCGAGAGAAGTTTTTGCTTATATACTGCAAGGAACTGTAAAGTTGATATCCCCTAATTTCAAAGATACCGTGAATGGCATCAATATTGATGTTGTAATCCATCATCATACAAGATTTAACTCACCAAATCCGACTGACTAATGTAGACAAAATTATGTCATCGAATGTGATATAAAATAACACTGAATTGTTCTATACTCATATTGGTCTTCTTCTTATTTATATAAGTATAAGAAAGCTTCCTCTGGTATCCAGAGACCAGGGCAGGTAGTGTTTCAATACTTATCACGATTTTTTAATATATCAAAATTATATTAAGAATGGAAGAAGACAAAAAACATTGCTCTTCTTTTTCACATGTTTATTTCCGAAAAATAAGTAGGCACAGTGACGTCATAAAAATATTTTTAAATACGATTACTAATTAATTAATTACGAAAAAAAAACATATTTAAGACATAACCTACCAATTTAAATTACTAAAATACTAACGCCTTTTCACAAAATACGCCATATAATTTTCAGAACTTTTGAGAATGTTTTTTCTACTTATAATAGTTTCCGTAGGTACTTAATTAAGTAGGTAACCGTAGGTAGATAGGTTTCATTACTAAATAACTAAATACAAGTATACCTTGTTGAACATATTTTTGATACGGGATTAAAAAGGCTCGGCGATGTACATGTCATCTTTGAGCTTACGTAAGTCCCACTAGATGTCATAGCACAAAAGTAATATGATCCGCAAGTTGTATCCGCAGGGTCGGCAAATCTTCCAGCTGAAGGACAGGTAAATGCCGTAGAACAGGCATAATCAAACAAGCAGTCATATGTAGCTGGATCGAAGAATGTTCCGTCCGGACAGAAGTAGGTAGTTTCTAGAAACGTCTCACCATCAGCAACGCATTCGATGTAAGACCTACAGTCATCAGCCCCAGGATCAGCTATAAAACCTTCTGACGTGCAAACGGAGACCGGGGTATCACTTGACGTTGTGGTAACATTGCATACATAGTTGGTAGACGCTGTGCATTGGCGAGAATTGGGGTTAAAGACCGAGGTTGTAGGACAATGATAGTAGTAAGAGAGGTAGTTGCCACTGGAGCTGTTGTAAACACAGAGGGTGTAGTTCTGGCATGTGGTGTCTGTGATGTCTGCAAAGCGACCTGCGGCTGTACAGTTGACGGCTTGCGCATGAATTTGCCACGCGCAGCATAGTACCTGAGAAAGAATCATCATCATCATCATCAAAGAATATTTGCTGTCAATTTGGTTTGTATTGGCAGAATATGTGGCCGTGGAACGTATTCGTACATAAATACTTATTGATGTAGATGACAAGATTGAGAATACAGCCCCCTTTACCACAACCTTCTTTGCTGACTGTACTCGCATTGCCGTCCAATCTAGAAATACATAGCAAACTTAAAGTCAATTCTTCAAATGAAAATGAAATGTGGATAAAATACTACCTACTTGTAATTTTTGTAGTATGTTTCGACATTTTTAGAATTAGTCATATGAAAACAATCGTATTTGAACTATTTACATGCATTCATTCTAGCTTATAATGTTTGCTTTGCGAGATAGCATGAAGATGACGTATTGACGATTCACAGAAAATTCATAAAGGAAAATTATGGTGACTGTGCCCATAAATAAATTAGGTTACCGATTTATAAAAAAAAAGTTATTTTATGATGAATGTAAGTTATGATAACTTTGAATAAATAAACCTATGTACCTATATAGTTAACATGCTTTTGTTAAATTCTAGATAGGCCTTTAGTCATAGATTTCTCTACATACTCAACTTATTTCGCCTATTATCTTATTTATTGTTTATTTTTAGTTCGCCTTTGTACATCTGTGTATCTTATTACCTGTAAAATTAATGTGTTTTATGTACTTACAATAAAGAGTTATACATACATACATATTTCAACAAATTAATAACACAGAATAATACAGAAAGCAACTCACAAGACACACTAGAACTGCTGCCCTGCTCTCCATCTTGCTGTTCTTAATAAAACTGTGAACTCTAACTGCATTTATACCGCAAGAAACTGCAAATAGTGCTATTCAATAAAAGGAAGGATTATTGCTATGAATGCTATCAATATTGATGTGAATCCATCGTCAAACAATCATTTTATGTGATGTCTAGCGAATGTGGGTCAATTAGTGCCATCGAATATCTGTGACCTGGATAAGACTCGACATTTGTTCAGCATTATTATGTAAGTAACCTTAAAATTACCTCACACAGCCTACATTTTGCCTAGAAGCAGGGCTCTGCTAACACTAGATTTTACAATAACTTGGCGAACTTGTACGAAATCCTCGGTGCGCGAGTCCGACTCGCACTTGGCTGGTTTATTTGTATAGAAGCTCGGCAAAATAGTTTAATTGATGATTTTAAAAAAACATGGGGTACCTACTACCTACACCTAAGTATTAAGTTTTTTGTGCAAAATACTTATAGGTACCTATCACGCTAAATGGCAATAATTTGCAAGCCGCATGTAAAGGAGCAAAAGAGTATACTTAAACCTTTTGCCCAGCAGTGGGAATCCAAACTAAGGGCAATGCAATGAAATAGTGTGAACATAGGTAATATGATCTCATTTATTTTTTGATTTATTTATTATTGTGTGGAATCTAGGTGAGACTAAGTTGTGTCTAAACAAAATAACTATCTCTTATCTTGTGTACGTAGTGTTGCGCTGTGCTCGATATAAAGGTAAGCACAAGCACTGAATACAATCATGAAACACGAATTTAATTGAAGAATAACTGTTAGGAGATTCTTATATATTTACCTACGTAACATTACTTATACCTATTAGTCGGTGGTAGTTAGAGTAGACACAAAACACCATATCATATGGGATTGTAATGATGTTTACGTAACTAGCTGTTGCGTGCAGCTGCGGCTGTATCCTGTTGGATAAAATTTCCTTTGATAAAAGTCAGCCAATCTCAATCAGGCATAGTGTAGCTTTTAATCAGTGAAAGAATCAGTTCAATAGTTTCTGAGATTACTCACTCCCCATCAAGTATCATAAGTACCATATGCTTTAATTAAATTTCATCTTTGAACCATTGGCTTTTGATTGTGAAAATGGCATAAGTGGGATGTGTCTTCATAAGTCTTATACTGTAATCATCTATCGACAGTTAAATCATCGAATTTCGTATGCCCTTTCTAAGGCTTATGCGGTACTAAAGAGGCTCTCCCAGCATTCGTTTTTATCTCGTTAGAGATAAATGAAACAGTGTGACGCCTATGCAAATGTCTCCAATTATAAAACTAAGCTGGCATTAAACTGAATAGTATCTTCCGAGTTACACGACACTATACCGCATACGTCTCTGTGTGTCCCAAAAATGACACAGTTCTGGATTTTCACGGTGTTTCTAATTGTGAGTACATACGCTTTTCTATTGGAACAAATGCTGTTGTTTAGTTAGTCAGTGTGACAAATAGTTAGTGGTTGTACAAGGCCCGTCTGCTTTTTTTCAATTTCATTTGTTACGCGGCCAGCTGCATCATGTTGGTATCATTTTGTATAGCCATTTATTTTTCTCCTGTCTTTAAGAACACTTGCATTATAAGATAATACTAAGTTTATTAGGATTCTTTAGTGGTTATTGTCATAAAGTAAAGCATTATAAATAATTGTCTTCATCAGTCACAAAAATTACTTGAACATTGTCTCAAAAACCTAGTAAACCTAGATTCAGTGTGATTTTCCTGTTATAAAACGATAAACCAACTACAACTTTAATAGGCCGCATTAAGAACCGCTGTAACTTTAAGACCTGATAACTGTGTTGTTGATAAGAGATTACTTCTCAATTACAGGGATTATGGCACGGTGTGAGCCAGGCGAGTGAGTGTACATCTCGTGGAAGGTTCCCAAATGAGAATGTAGCAGACTGTAAAGGCTACACCATGTGCCTCAGCGGTGCTCCGGGAGTCTACATGCAATACGACCTCGCCTGCCCTGAAACCTTCATCTACAGCCACATCGACACCCAATGTACCAACATAACCAGCTATCAGTGCTACCCGCAGTATAATTGCAGCAGTGTTGGCAACTTTGAAAATGATAATGATCTAAACTGCACATCATACATTGCCTGCATCCTTGGTTTGAACGAGATCGCTACGGCAAGACTGATACAGTGCCCCGAGGGTACCCTTTTCAGTTTCCTAAATGATACCTGCGTCAACAGCACGCAAGTTGTCTGCGTCAGCGATGATAAACCACCCAATGTTCTAGATCCTCTGCCAAGTCAAGAATCCGCGAATCCCAAATCAAATAATGCAATTAACGTGTGTTTTCAATATACGTTAGTCATTTATTTAGTGGTTGGTTTCCTAGTGATGTGAGGAATTACGTCTAATTTTTTTTTTGTTCTTAGCCATAGTGTGTGTGGGTTTAATAAAGATTTCAACCTGACAAAAAATGGCTTCTGCTGAATCCATCTATATCAAATACCTCTAAAAGAGTAGCAATAGGTACGTTATGAAAGTGTTCATGTCGCTGTTTCAGCGCCACAGTTTAAAGTATCTAAAAGTTGTGTTTTAGTTAGCATTTCCTGTACCTACCTAAACTTTACAAACGTTAGTACATTAAAGGTGATAGCGACTGTACCGGGTTTTGTTAGAAGCTGCGACTTAGGTACACATAAGAAGATTAATAATTCTATTATAAATTACTAGCTGTTGCCTGCGACTTCGTCTGCAAAGAATTCGTTTATCGCTATCCCACGGGAATTTTCCGGGATAAAAAGTAGCCTATGTGCTATTCCAGACTTTTCTCTATCTATGTGCCGAATTTCATCCAGATTCGTTGGACCATTCTAGCGTGATTGAGTAACAAACAAATATCCATCCATCCATCCATCCATACTTTCGCATTTATAATATTAGTTAAATCAGAAAAATCAATGCAATGCCACAAGGCAGGCTTAATTATTTGATACGAGTCAAGTAGAGGTTTATAAGTATTTATAAAAAAAACTTTGTATTTTCAGAAACAGTGTGAGATATTAAGAAAATATAATATTATGCTTAAATAAAATAATATTATTTTCATTTTTTTTTCCTTTGGTTGGATTGGTTATAAGAAATATTCATACCTACATTCCAGCGCTGCATTTGCCATTTCGTTTTGACTCTCCTGAGTTGAAATGAAATTAGGGTATACTACTACTGTTTTGGCAGTTATAAATTGAAATTTCGAGTTTGCAATAGGTAATTTCACTTTTTGATAATACACAAGTTCCTGAAACCCAGACCAAATAAGCAGTTGACTGAACTTTTATTTGGTCTGAGAACTAAGTTACGAAAAATAAGAAATAAATTAAGTAACAAAATCACAATGTAAAAGTAAAAACTATGCTTATTCCTTATTCATTTCAACATTTGAACTGGCTCTCTGTCTCTGCTACCAGTATCGTCTCTTTAATCGGGAACTTTACAATGTTTCGCTTTTCGCGCCATGAATAAAATTTGAATCATTCCAATTTACTCAAAATACATAAAGGTAAAAATATAGTAATTAACAGCTTTCAAACAAGTCTCTAGTGCCGTAGAACGGAACAAAAAGCGTAAAAATATCTATCAGATGTATTTTTCTAATCAGAAACATTTAGATTTTTATTCAGAGGCACCAACAATACGAATTGAAATCAAGTTTTACTGATATTTTTTTCTTTATCTGTGGCATGCATAATCTGTCAATGTCAAGTTGACATGTGAAATCTTTCAGTCCGGCAAAGATACATTATTATGTATGCGTATTCCACCCAATTTAATTAATTATTTGAACTTTTACTCAGTTATACTCAGCAAATAACTGCTTTATTATTAATAGGACAGTTAAATATGTACTCCAATATTGTACTTCAAAGGTTTGTGTTATAAATTTTTCCAATTTCGATCATATTTTGGGATTTATAGGTTATATTTCGCGTATTTATTTACAATTTAAAAACTGTTTTCCAGGCAATGGTCTAAGCTTGCGTGTCTGTGTCGCTATTCTTCAGCCGTTGAGAGTCACAAGGTTCCTCAGGGCAGTGCTTCCAGCGATGGGATTACGCCGCCGCCACGGATTCCGAGAGGCCCCACCGATATCCTGCAAGCTTTAGCGGCCACAGTTGGTCCCGATCCTACTGCTGCACATTATAAGTAAGAAAAAAATTCAATTAATAATTCCGTCAATAAGCATGTAATGTCACATTGTACAAAAAAATAATGACAATGTATGATTATTGATGGTTTCCTTGTTAACAGATACCACGATGACCCGTACCTTATTCCTCTGTCAAACTACCGGAAAAGATCCTATGCTTTATCAGCAGAAGCAGGTCGAAAGGCTGCAGCTTGGATCAGGGATCAGCACTCGGACTTGTTTGCCACCCGTCAGTGGGATCCCCCAGGCAAGATGACCACTCCATACTTCAATGCGGATCCTAAAATAGAATCTTTTGCACCAAAACCTATTTATACTGATGATACCAAGGTAAGCCTAGTTTATATTCACTAAAGCTATTTACTAGGTCCAACAACTCAGTAACTAATAAAAAAAGTAAAAATTAATTTTTGTTTGGTTGTTAAGTGGTGTAATTGAAGAAGCTTGTTGCGGATTTATTATTTGTTTGTACATAATTTTGACGAAGCATATTACTGATATATCCTTGTGAATACTTTGAAGAAGCCTGTCGTCAATATGATTGTTTGTAAAGGTTATATAATAATGATTCTCTAAAATTAGGAATAAAATAGTAAGTAAGCTGCTTGGGGGTAAACAGAAAAAGCTAATGTGAGTCCACATGTCAATCTTTACAGGTAACAGAAGAAGATTTACGATATACAATCCAGCATGCCCTTCTGGAAGATTCGGTAAAGGTCTTCCAACTGCTAGGAGGAGCTGAGGGTGTGAGCGAGGAACTGAAGTTGGCTTTCCTCCAGTTGCTCTGCTTTTGTAATGAGAAAGAGCCGGAGTCCCCTGAGTGGCTTGAGGAGAGGTGGTTCTCTGCCAATGCTAGAGAGAGACAGGCTGCCACTTGGAGGTAACCAGGCACCTTTTGTGATTAACCCGTCCAGCGTCAAGGCAACTACTAGTTACTTACAATGTAGCGGCTACTGTAGTCGCTGGGATGCTCGATGGGTTAATCAGAGTCATTAGTCATTAGCCGCGTATTCATTCAGCGAGCAGCCTCGCGAGGCAGCCTTGCGAGGCATATCCTAACGTGCTTCGCCCTAGGCAAATGCACGTCCGGCCTCGGGCGAGCGCACCTCATACCGAGCCGAGCGTTGTCGGTTTTTGTCCATGCACTAAGTAATGGTCCTGGCATTAAGACTTTGTTACCAAAGAACCAATTTACATATTTGGAAATGTTACAGTCCTCTAGATTTTTATAATTGTTTCATCAGGTTGGGAGGTTTGGCAGATAAGATATTTGAATCATTGGAGCCTAAAAGTCCTGAAGCATATTGTACCATCATCCAGGGAATGGCTAAGTATTATCAGGTAAGCATTTTAGTTTAGGTCATTTTTGTTCCCTTCTCTTCCGTACAACTCAAGACACTTCCTCTGCATCAATTTTATAGATTTTACTTACTTTATACAAAAATTTTTTCTCAATTTTCATCTGCCATCGGCTATTCAGCCATAATCAGATTTAATATATAATAATAACTATAACAGTAGCCCTGAAAGTTGTGATACCATTGTGTCAGTGAATTTTTAACCAGTTATTCGTGTAAAACTTAATTAAATACAAAAAAACTATCCATTTTACTGAAATACCTGAACTAAGTTATCCTGTGCTTTATCTATGTATAAGAATAATTTAAATGACATGTTTACATTGTCAATTAGAGCACCTTTTTGTGGATTTACTTAGATATATAGATTTTATTTTATTACTCAACAGGCTGAGCGTGCTCACATGTTCTACCAAGAGGCGCAAGAGAAAGGCATCCTACTGTCCACTGACGTGTTCAACTGCCTTTTAAGCTGCATCGGGTTCCTGCGAGAGGGCGCTGCGCTCCGAATAGATGCTCTCAAAGATCTTCTGAGGCAAATGTCCGAAAAGGTGAGCAGAAATGTTCCTCAAACGACTTGTAACTGTGACCCTTTTTAGAAATGAATACAGTAAATGCAGTACACTACGATCCTTTGACGTGATAACCGATAGAACATAAGAACTTAAATCTATAAAACGAAAATGTTAGTTACTACTAGAGACTGGCTAACGAAAGTTAAAACTGGCGTCGCGCGGCAAATTAAAAAAAAAACTGTGTTTTGACCAAATACATCACAAGATAGATTTGCGTACAACACAACACACAATTTTTAGATATGCTGTGATATTCCAGTCTCAACTATCCAGTCAGACTATAATGGCATGTCACACACAATGTCGACGCGGTTGGACTAGTTGGTAGTGACCCTGCCTGCGAAGCAAGCGTCCCGGGTTCGAATCCTGGTAAGGGCATATATTTGTGTGATGAGCACGAATATTTGTTCCTGAGTCATGGATGTTTCTATCTATATAAGTATGTATTTCTCTATATAAGTATGTATATCGTTGTCTAGTACCCATAACACAAGCCTTACTAGCGCTTACTTTGGGACTAGGTCAATTTGTGTGAATTGTTCCCAAATATTTATTTAATGTCGTTTTCTCTTTAAATATGAATTTTAAATTACTATTTTTTAATCAACAAAACGGACAATGAGAAAATATGCGCTGAAAAGCAACACAGCTGTGATCTTTACAGAGCTGTTCTAGTCGCTCTTTTTCATTCATAATTTTAGGGTATATCACCAAATGAGGAGACTCTGACGTCATGTCTCCGATCTATATCGGTGTGGGGAGCAGGCAAAACTCTGCAAACGCTGGCTTTGCAAATTGTGGCTGAATTCAGACAGCTGGGCATTCAGCCTGGTCTTTCGGCATACTACTATCTGCTTTGCCTGTTCTGCAAAGAACGTGAGTACCGGTAAAATCATACCTTACCCTTACCCTTAAATGCAGATGGTACCAAAATTGATACCAACTTTTTATTGTAATGTGGACCTTTTCAATATGAAGTAAACATATACCAGGCTAACAAATGGTCGTGTTTCGATATTTCTAATAATAATTACCATTCTTTTTTAATGTGCAATCAGAATACTTTTACAAGAAGCATAATCCATTAAACTATACATCATGCATTTAAGAGTACTGCTTATTAAATAACTTTTTGTTGTAACCCTAGAAGAAATAACCTAAGGTTGCTTGCTCTATGGTTGTTATAATTTGATTGTTAATTCTAAATTGTTTATTAATTTTTAATTGACTGTTTAAGTGTTTGTTTTAAGGTGGACCTCGTACGGACATTCTTTCTAATATTCTTAATGATTTGGAGAAGCGGGAAAATTTAAATGCCAGAGAAGCAACTGATACCAACTTCTTCATAACTGCGATGGGAGTATGCAATGACCATTTACAGGTAAATGAAAATTACATTAACTAAATGATTAATCCTACTAATATTATAAATGCGAAAGTTTGTGACGATGTGAGTGAGTAAGTGAGTGTGTATGTTTGTTCCTTCTTTACGCTAAAACTACTGGACGGATTTGGATAAAATTTGGAACGAAGATAGCTGGTACCCTAGATTAAAACATAGGCTACTTTTTATCCCAAAAAATAACATAGTTCCCGGGGATAGTCATAAACATGCCAATTGCTAATTCTACGCAGACAAAGTCCTCAGTCAAGAACATGTCAGAGGTCGTAGCTGCCTGGAATCGCAAAGTCAATTATTATTGCAGAATATAGTATGAACATCAGTTCTTAGGTCTAACTGTACACGGAAGTTAGTGATAACAAACTGAATATTTGATAAAATATTAATAAGGATCCTTTGGGTAAAAAAGCCGTGGTAGCCTAGTGGTTTGACATGTGGCCTCTCAAGCGTAGGGTCGCGGGTTTGAATCCCGGGCTCGCACCTCTGAGTTTTTCGGAATTTATGTGCGAAATTACATTTGAAATTTACCATGAGCTTTTCGGTGAAGGAAAACATCGTGAGGTAACCGGACCAATCCCAAATAAGGCTTAGTTCCCCTTCTGGGTTGGAAGGTCAGATGGCAGTCGCTTCTTTAAAACTAGTGCCTACACCAAGTCTTGGGATTAGGTTGTCAAAGCGGACCCCAGACTCACTGAGCCGTGGCAAATGCCGAGAGAAACGCTAGAAAGATGATGAAGGATCCTTTGGGTATTAAAGTATATAAAAACAGTAATTAATTCGCTTTCTTATTCTCATAAATAATCATTTTACTTTTTGTTGATTGCAGGATATAAACATGGCGGAAAGAGTACATGCGCTTCTTATGAAAGGTGACAACTACAAACTGGTCGGTGACGCTTACAAAGAAAGTATTTACTACAGACACTTGGTCACAGTAGCTTGCAGGTAACTTACTTTATTTATGTACAAGACTTCCTCTTATTTATTATTTATTTAAGTAGATGGCACTGTCCAATGGTGCCCTCTTATTTATAAACTTATCAAACTTAATGTTAACATTTTATTTTCATTCTTGCATCAGCTATTCATTTAACTATCAGTTTGACAAACGTAGATTGTGCTATAAATAATAATAATAATCTTTTCATGAAAGCGCTAGAAAGCTGTCATCACAACAACACTCGAATTCGAATACGAATTATCTTACGACCAAAAAGTTAGCCCTTTCGATAATTAAAAATCAGTCTTATTTTGTTTTTCGTAGGCACGCTCCCTTCGAGAGGACGACGAGTCTTTTGGACGCGTTGGTGCCAAATGTGTACGTGCCAGAACCATCTGTCATGGAGGAGGTTTGTTTCTCTCAAGTTTTTCTCCGTTTAACAGATTTCACACTAAACTGGGGTCGGAAACTGTGCATACCTCTGGCATAAGTGGGGATGGTGTGAGTCGGCAGCGTGCGAGTGTGGAGACCAAAAACAAACCATACACCACATGGTGTTCGATATGAAGGACCAGCTGAGGACTTTAAACACCTGACAGAGGAGGCGAGCTTATATCTGCGGAATTGTAAATTTTGATTTGATTTCATTTTAGTTTTTAGTTTATATTTTGTAACCAGTGTGTAACCGCCATACGATAAATAAATAAACTACTTACAGAAAGTTTTGGAAATCTATAATTTACTCTTTAAAAAAACTGATATAAACCTGTATGATTTTACGAAAACTTCTGAGTGGGTGTTCAAGGAAAACGCCGTATCCTTATTTTTTAAAACCTTGTAATTTAAAGATGTTTTGTTCTGTCAGATAATCAAAACGCTGGAAGTGGGCGGCGCGGGCGCAAGGCTAGCACAGGCGTGGTCGCAGTTAGTCGTGTTCGGGCTGGCCAAGCGCGCCAGGCTCGTAGAGCGTCTGCTGGACGCCATGTGCTGCTGCTACCAGTACCAGGGTGAGACCATAGACAAGTAATGAGGCTAACAGCACCGCATGGCCAGCACAATTGTGCGCGAGAGCTGTGTCGCGCGCCAGATAGACTGCCCGTCTTTTTCTTACTGTTCGTTCTGTAAAGAGACGGGTAGTCTTTCTCGCGCGCGACACAGCTCTCGCGCCCACTTGTGCTAGCCGTGCTGGTGTGATTTAGGCAACTTCATGCTGCCAAAATATCTAAGCGAATAAATGAATTACAATTGACTAGCTTCTGCTCGCGACTTCGTCTGCATAGAATTAGCAATTGAAATGTTTATGGCTATCCCTTGGGAACTATGCTATCTTCCGGGATAAAAAGTAGCCTATGTTTTAATCTATGGTACCAGCTACTTTCGTTCCAAATTTTATCCAAATCCGTCCAGTCGTTTTAGCGTGAAGAAAGAACAAACATACACACTCACTCACATCGTCACAAACTTCGCATTTATAATATTAGTAGGATTCGTTGTTAATTAGGCCGAGTTTCTGATATCTAAATATATAAAAGAAGAAACTAACTGACTGACTGACTGACTGACTGACTGACTGACTGACTGACTGACTGACTGACTGACTGACTGACTGACTGACTGACTGACTGACTGACTGACTGACATATCAACGCACAGCCCAAACCGCTGGTTCTAGAGATTCCAAATTTGGCACGTAGGTTCCTTATAAGGTCTAGGGGTGCACTAAGAAAGGATTTTTCAAAATTCGACCTCTAAAGGGGTTAAATGGGGGTCCAAAGTTTGTATGGGGAAACAAGATTAGTTAGACTATTTTATTCGAAACTTCACAGGAGTAATCCTAACGTTAAATGAGTAAATACCTGTTTCAGGTTTTTTGAAAATTCAACCCCTATAGGGGGTGACAAAGTCTGAAAATCAACGTGGGTATTATTATTATTATATTATAGTGGGTAGTATTATTTGTACGGTTTATCGGGTCGCTGATTACGAAAACAACAACACACATACCTACCTGACACACACACACACACACACACACACACACACACACACACACACACACACACACACACACACACACACACACACACACACACACACACACACAAATTTCCACGGGAACGGGAAAAAACGGGATTTATTATATTCGTTTCCGAGTGACCCTATCAAATTTCGTACACAAGTAGATGATTACAAAACTAAGAAAATAATTTCAGGATTTTTGGAAATTCTCACGGGATAAGGAAAAACCGGGATTTATATATTATTATTCAGTTCAACGAAATTCTATGAACTATAATTACTAGACTTCAAATTTGGCATAGAAGTAGGTGATTTTAATAGTAAAAATTAGTTTTAAGGATTTTCGAAAATTCCAACAGGATAAGGAAAAAACGAGATTTATATTCAGTTCTACGGGATCGAATTTTCGTTTTAATGGTCGTAGAAAACTGAAATTTGGCCTTCAGGTTCCTTGGGGAGTATAGGGGAGCACTACGAAAGGATTTCCCAAAATTCTGACGGAAATGAACGGGAAAAAACGGGATTTTTTGTTATACTGCAGTGCCGGTTGTAGAAAGCTGAAATTCGACATGTAGGTTGCTTGGGTAGTGTAGAGAAGCATTTAGAGAGGACTTTCCAAAATTCCCACGGGAACGGGAAAAACTGGATTTTTCGTTTTACTGGTCGTAGAAAGATGAAACTTTGCATGTAGGTTGCTTGATAAGTGTAGGGAAGCACTAAGAGACGATTTCCTGAAATTCCCACGGGAACGGGAAAAACGGGACTTTTCGTTTTATTGGTTGTAGAAAGCTGAAACTTGGCATGTAGGTTGCTTGAAGAGTGTAGAGAAGCTATAAAAGATCATTTTTCAAAATTCCCACGAGAACGGGAAAACGGAACTTTTCGTTTTACTGGTTGTAGAACGCTGAAATTCGGCATTTAGGTTGTTTGGAGAGTATAAAGAAGCATTATTAAGAGAGGAATTTCCAAAATTCCCACGGGAACGGGAAAAAACGGGATTTTTCGTTTTACTGGTCGTAGAAAGCTGAAATTTGGCAAGTGGGTTCTTTAGGGAGTGTAGGGAGCATTAAGAGAGCATTACGGGAACGGGAAAAAAACGGGATTGAAATACTCCTGGTACACACAAGCGAAGCCGTGGCCAAAAGCTATTTGTCAATAAATGAAGTCTACGCGGACGAAGTCGCGGGAAAAAGCTAGTGCAAGATATTGGTGAAGCGCATAATTTTCATAATAACACACTTAAATTAAACATCAAATATCGAAGAATACGTCACATAATTTAAATACCTAAATATTTTGTTTTAGAAGACGAAGTGAAAGCTCAAATGCGGGCCGCAGCCGTCGATGTACTCAAGTTTGGCAAATTGGCCGAAGAGCACCAGGAAACCAAAGACTTGCGATCTCCTGTACAGAAGTGAGTTCTGATTTATAATAGGGTACTTCTTATTCAATACAGCGGTACCCAGCGCTGGCCCTAGTACTTGATAATCAAAGATCACATTATTATAATAAAACGGGACTTAATCACGTAAACAAAAAGTATTTTTGTAAATAACTCGACGTTTCGGACGCGACTTTGCGTCCATGGTCTCGAGAGGACTGAAATGGCGGGTATCAACATCTTCTAGCTGCACAGGTTTTTCTAACTACCTGCACTTGTTGTTTATTATTAGTTTCTTCACTAGGGCTGCCACTAGACCGACACACAAACCCTCACAACATCCGACGATTTATGAGACGATATTCGATGACGTTTACACATACTCAAACGTACGCGTACGTAGTTAGTCATTATTATCAAAGATCACTAAATAACCTTCTGTCTCCCAGCGCAATTTGATTGACAGTTCATACCTTGCAAATACCGCCATTAGAATTTGTTTGCCAATAGGTATACTGATACTAGTAACCCCTGGGTTACTTCAATGTTAAAAATTCGTATCCTACCGTCCCTTTCGCTCTCGTATTATGACTGTTAGTGAGAGCCAAACGACACGAATCGAACTTCGAATTTCAAAGTAAAAGGCCGGACTGTTCGGAACTTTATAGACTATATGCTTATAGACTATATGACTATATAGCTTAAATGAGTCCTCGCCATAGAAAAAAGAGAGATATAGTAGAAGTGGTATGTGAACGAGAGACGCGTGCCACTTTTATGCGGAAAATTGCACGTATGAACGTCAAATTGAAGTTGACGGTTCGAGTAGCGATTTATTCAGCCAGAATCAGATTTTCTCGAATGTTCCGCTGTCATCAGTTAGTTTTTCAACCACGTAAACCTAAATCCCATTCAGCAGAGTTTATTTTGCAACGTAGTTATTTTAACGACATCGTTGTGCAATGGCAAAACTATTATTTAGACAACTGACATTTTCAGACTGTCATTATCTGGCTTCTTCACACTAGATGGTGTTTATATAACTGTGCAATGGACTTTAAGCAATATTCTGTGGGTGGAAAGTTCAAATTATAATACCGATTCAGAAATTATTACATTACTGTAATAGAAAAGCTACGACCAATAATTGCCAAGATTTCATGGTATGAGTAAACTGTCGATGTAAAATTTTGGCGACACCGGTTTCTTAGCGAAAGCGACTTATCGCAATTCTACTATATCTCTTTATTCTGTGACGCGCGGGGTGGGATGACCGCGGGGTGGGAGGTCTGTGCGGGGCAGGCGCACTCCCCGCCCGCACCGAGAGAGCTCCCCGCGGTCGTCCTACCCCGCGCCCCGCAGCCGCGCTAAGAGGACTCATGAGCGGTCGTCATTATCATCATCATGTCAGCCGAAAGACGTCCACTGCTGGACATAGGCCTCCCCCAAGGCTCTCCACTCGGACCGGTCCTGTGCCTTCCGCATCCACCGCGATCCCGCGATCCTGTACAGGTCGTCGCTTCATCTTGTCGGAGGCCTACCGACAGCTCATCTCCCGGTCCGCGGACGCCACTCGAGAACCTTCTGACCCCATCGGCCATCGGTCCTGCGAGCAATGTGCCCCGCCCACTCCCACTTCATGCCACTCCACGCTATGTCGGTAACCTTAGTTCTACTGCGGATATCATCATTTCTGATTCTATCTCGCAGAGGAACCCCGAACATAGCCCTCAGAGTGACTTTGAGCTTCCTCATGAGGCCCATCGTTAGCGCCCATGTCTGATCCATATGTATGTCATCACTGGCAACATACACTTTTGACTTCAAACACTATGGTAACTCAAACAACATATCCTATTTCCTAGATTATCAGCCACAGCATACTGCAACATAATCGAGATGTGTTCGGACGTGAGTGACAAAGCGGATCCGATGTGGAGCTCTGTGTTGGAGACGTTGGATCGCTTGCGGCGCGAGGAGGCGGTCGGCGTGCCCGCCCGGCCGGAAGCGCTGGCGCAGGTGGCCACGCGCGCTGCTACTATAGGACAACCCGCTATCGCTGCTGTAAGTAACCGTTATACCGAGTAATTACATACATAAATACATAATATGGGGCAAGGACCGGAAAACCCCTTCATTTGCTTAAGCCTTTTCATAGGGTAACCCTATTAAACTATGATATGGTAAGCTTATCGTTGTGATAAGCCTATCATTACGGAAATTTTAACAACAGATTTATACCACTTTCGAGTGGTACTTTCGAGTGATATGCTTTCAAAAATCGGGGCCCAGACTTTCTTTCGGGTAACCCGATGATATGCTTACCAAATTGATAGGGTTTGTGAAAACAATTCTATGAAATACCCTATCGAATACCTCTTTAATGGTAACTGGTTCCGGTTCTTGATACGGGGTAGACAGAGCCCAAGGTAAGAAGACCTAAAAAGACACGTTTAGCATAGGTAAGGGTGGAAAGGCGATGGAAATAGTGATGGGTTGGTAGTCGCATCGCCTATAACATTATCGAGTAATTGGCGGGAATATTTATGGAGATGTTAAGGTTAAGTTGGTTGTGAAATGGACTCTAAGACAAATTTGCGTTTGTGGTGCGAGGCAGGCAGCATGCGGTGTGCAATAATTCAATTTTATTCATTTTAGAAATTGAAATATGAGAACTGCGTATCCCAACTTAACTTTTCTAGATACAACAAGACGCTGATTAAAAGTAAAAGGGACACATTTCATAATTATTGAAAAAATCTCGTATCTTAAATGAATATTCAAACAAAACTGAACCTTGAAGTACAGCAAATAAAGTTCAATTCGCAAGATTAGCGATTTCGAGTTACGAAATTTTTTCAAAGTCGTGACGACTTGAAACCTTATAATGAACGAATTTTGTTTTACATGCAAGAGCGAATGATTTTGGAATGCGTCCCTTTTACATTTAATGAACGAAGATTATTTCACCCTTTTTTTCACAGTGTATAGTATAACATACCTACATACTTTAAATGGTCTGTTGTACTTTTTTTTTAATTATTATTGTTACTTTTACAAAAACTAATGTGGCTTGAATTTCAACACTTGTTCCGACTTGTGGCGAAGTGTTAAACTGTAACTCATACGTATTTTAAATATTTATGCACGTTCCCACTTCCTTCGTTGCCCACCAGACGGCAGTGACGTACTTAGCGGAATGCGGTTTCGAAGAGGCATCGGCAGCGGCAGTAGACACACTGGCAGTCATGCTGAACCGCACACAGGATGAAGTGGTCGAGCTACTTAGAAAGCCGCGGGAATCGTTGCTGGCGCTGCACCCTTCCGCTGTCGTCGCCGCTGAGGCTTACCATTTGTAAGTATCTGACGGCTGATCAGTTCAAAAATGTCAGTTAACTCGGCGCTACTGTGATGTTGAGTTGAGAGAAGCAGTCAATGCACGAGTAAAACCTTATTAATAAGTGAGGCCTATCCTTAAGGTCAAATCAAACCTATCAGGTTGAGGTCAAACGTAAGCCTATATTATGTAAAAAAAAAAAAAAACCTTCAGGGCCTGGAATTTTCGCGGCAAAACAATACGCTGTCGCAACGCAATAGATAGTCTGGCTAACGTAAGTTGGCACTGGAAAAGAGCGGTAAATTTGCTATAACTCTTTTTTTTCTCTGAAACCGTAATTTTTTCAGGAGCAATGAAATGGTAATCCTGTTGAACCCTATAAGGTTAAGTTAGTTTCATAACAATCATGAACAATTAACAGTTAAAGAGAAAAACAGTAACGGCAAATGATCATTATTTATGGCAAATAATACATTTATGGCATATGAAATTCGGGCAAACGATAGAGAACCAGGGGCCTGGTATAATAACTGTAAAATTATGATATATTTTAGGTCTAAGTCGGGCGCCCCGCTGCGAGACCCCGACGCCTCGTCCACGTCCAGCTCTGACAGCAGCGAGTCGTCCGACGACGAGTAGTCACTGTATTTAAGGTATCAATAAGTAGTTTATTCAAATAAATCGTATAGATAAAACTTTTTTTATTCATTTATTTCCTACAAAGTTAGCTTTAGTTAATTTTAAAATGGCTGCACCCTGGATAACATTTTATACAAATTACATTGAATTGAATACTGAAGAAAATGTGCTAATCATACTTAGCTAAGGTTTTGAAGTTGTTAAAAGTTGTGATTTTATTCAATAATTTAAGAAACAAAGCGGTTTTAAATTAAATTGACGATTCGCGGTTTTGGCTTTACTTTTTTCCATCAGCAAAGCTTTCAATTAGAACTCTTGTGTGGCTTCAACAAGGTCCAAATTTTTCCAACGCTTCTTTTTCCGAGAACAATACTTGAAATATTGTGTGCGATGTTTACAATACAATGAGCTGACACTTGGGCTACTGACACGGACCCATTTCTCCGCACGCCGCTAACAGTGCTAATTGCCCTCGAACTGAAGAGTTTTGAAGAAAGCAAGTGACAATTCGTCCGTTAGTCGCTCACTGGACTTTACGAAGGAACATTTCTTTGGCGTTTTATAAGATGTTCAATTTAAATTTGTGCGTGAAATTGGTGACTGTTGCGGTAAGTGACATAATTATTTTTTAATTGTTAAGATACTCTATTTTTTTTTTATACGAATAGGAACGCAAATGAGCAAGTGGGTCACCTGATGGTAAGCGATCACCACTGCCCATAGACACCCGCAACCCAGGAGGGATTGCAGATGCGTTGCCAATCTAGAGGGCTAAGATGAAATGCCTCTTGTGCCCGTAATTTCCCCGGCTGTCTTACTCTCCACACCGGAACACATCAGTGCAAGCACTGCTGCTTAGCGGCAGGATTAGCGAGTAAGATGGTGGTAGCTATCCGGACAGACCTTGCACAAGGCCCTACCACCCTATAAAGTTAAAAAAAGCATTTCCCTACTCTAGATAGCACGCATTAATGAATTATATCAGTATCATCAACCTATTGCAGTACGCAAGCAAACTAACGTAAACACATGAGTAATTTGCACGATGCGATCCTTGTATCAACTAAGTCTTGCTCTAGATTCTTGAACGGAAATACCAGTTACAAACTACTTAAACTAGGCTGCTTGAGCTGTTGACAGAACACTCGTCCTTATTGTGCTTATTGCAATCTAGTTCAAGGTTGTTTTGTTACAGATATTCAGCAGCGTGTCGGCTAATCCCTACCCGTATTACAGCAACAGAAACTTTGAATGCGGCCCGTACGGCTTTGTTTGCGAAGGAAATACTAAGCTCAGGCTCTGTGAAGGAACTAACTTATTCGGGCCGTCGTTCCTTTGCCCTCCTGAAACCATATGCAACGAGGATTCCAGTGACGTCTGTGAGAACACAATCAATTACATCGAACCATCGCTAAGTAGGACAATACGGTGCCGACGTAATGAAAGAGTCGCAGACCCTAACGTGCCAGACTGCAAAGGCTACATCCTTTGCATTCCCAACATAAATCGATTCCAAGGCATCAAATTCAAGTGCTCAGGGACAACAATATTCAACGGCTACACGCGCACATGCTCCGCGCCCGATAAATACAAGTGCCCATTGGTAAATACAACACATAGCAACGAGTTCTTCATTGAAAGTAACAGGAGAATGGATAACCACCGTGATGATTATTCTTACACTGGGCCAATGTTGCATCGTGAGAGGCCGATCGACTGCAAGGCTTATAAGTTTACAGTAACCCAAGACAAGAGTCCAGTGAAGGCGGCATACTTTTGCCCGCCTCGACCGATCAGAGGCGAGAGAACCGTTCGTTGCACAGTATTCTCTAACCAATTTTGTATAACTCTAGAAAGATATGAAGAGGATCAGTTCATCGAAAGCTCGCGAGCGGCATACCGAAGGCCACGGCAAGATAACTTAGTGACGGAAACGTAATTTGGTGCTCCTAATTACTTAGGTTTTAGTTCAAACGGTATTATTAGTTTTATAGCACTGCCTTCAATGTTGATGTTTAAATAAAAAAATCTTACGACAGTGTCAAATTATTTTATTATTAACAATATAGTTTATAGTATTTACTACCTTTAACAAATGTAAAACAGCAAAATTAACATCAGTAACATATAAATTAAAATGTGTAATAAATTATATCGCGATGATTACAGGTGTATAAAATGAATGTATTTTAATATCTACATTAGTCTTACAGTTACTTTTTGTAACAAGTATAATAATAATATATGATTTGATTAGATATACATCTACACAATTTTCTTAGCATTCGTAACTTTCAGCGTCTACGCACTTTTTCTTGCTCTTATGGAACACTTCGTCAGAGTCGCACTTCTTAATCTTCCTGCGATACACCGACTTCCTACTTCTGTTACACAAATAATATCTTCTGCAGTCGCCGGGAACTGGAAACTTGCCTTCTGTTTCGCATTGAAATACTTCCTGTTCGTCCTCCTCCTTATCTTCATGCTCTTCTTTTTTTTCTTTTCGTTGTCTTCCTCGTGAATGGTGACCGTCACTATGGCTTTCGCTGTCACTGCTTTCGCTGCTTTCCTTGCTTCTGTTAAAACAAATAAAGATCCTAGTAAATTTAAGATGACCTTACATTACACGATAGATGACTACAAAATGATCGTTATAATATCTACATAATTGATTAGGTGCGATATTTCAAGAGAAATGGGTTAGCATTCGTAATTATCAGCGTCCACGCACTTTTTCTTGCCCTTGTGGAACACGTCTCCTGACTCGCACTTCTTAATCTTTCGGCGATACTCCGATTTTCCATTTTTCTTGCACAAGTAATAACGTCTGCAATCGTTACGGACGGGAAATTTGCCTTCTTTTTCGCATTTGAATACTTCGTCCTCTTCATCGTCTTCTTTTTCTTCGGGTTTTTCTTTACTTTTTGAAGCCTTCCTGTCATTACTACGGCTGTTGTCTTTACTACTAACATTGCTGCTACTGTCCGTACTACTACTGTCGCTGCTGGTACTCGTACCACTGCTGCTGTCCGTACTACTACTATCACTGATGGTACTCGTACTGCTGCTGCTCTCCGTACTACTACTGTCACTACTGGTACTCATACTGCTGCTGGAACTGCTGGTGCTACTACTGGTGCTGCCATCCCTACTATTTTCACTCAACGAAGTGGAAATAGATTTATTTGACTCGATTTTTCTATTCTCTATGCATCGTATTGTGGTCTTGTTGAGCGTAAAACCTTTCTGACATTGGAATTTAAATCTGTACAAGTGATTTTTGTGACTGACACAAATGTAATAGTCGTTATCATTTATTAAATCACTGAATCTGCCAGCTGATGGGCATTTAAATTCGTTCTCTCTTATGCAATGAGACAGATTCTTTGTACACAATTTGGAAATGTCACTAAACACTGTATTAGCAGGACAGTTTCCAACGATTGGTTGGCTAGTGCCAAAACAGATGTAAAATTTCCTGCAGTCGTCTTTATCAGAATGCCGGCCTCTTGTTCCAATGGTGCAGCTATAATTTACAGCAGCAGCCTTTAGGATTTGTTTGCTTGGATTCTGAGTTACAGTCGTGGTTGTAGGCGCAACCGTTCTTGGCATTATTTTTGTAGTAGAAGCCTGTGAAGTGGTAGATGTTGTTGTCTTAATTTGACCTATTGTGTGCTCGGTTAAATTTGTTGTTTTCTGTTGTGATTTGAAATCGCCACGTGTATTAGAATTCGTAGTATTTGTTGAATTTCGTATTAATGCTGACCAAATTTTATTGTTATTTTGTGACATATTCCTCGGTGCTGTGACGGTTATTGTAGAGTTCTTTGCTTTAAATATTGTCCAAGACCCAATTGAATTATTCTTTTGAAGTGTATTTCCATTAATGTCACTGTTTACTGCTTTAGTAGTATTCATTTGTAATAAGAAATTTTCTGTAACTTGACTTGCAGTAACTGCAGAATCCGTTTGTGACTTAGGATATCTCTGTTTGTTGGCGGTATTTGTAAAATTATGAGATGATTTGGAACCAGTAGATTGCGATACATTTTTAAATTCAGTGTTTATTGTTGATTTGCTTCCAGAGTTAGCTTTATCAGTGTAAAAGGAACTGTTGTTTTGAGGAATGTTTTTGATAGCCACGTTTTGCTCCTTGCTTTGCCAAGGCACACTATTAGCATCCGTCTTTTGAGATGAAGAAGCTTCTGAGGAAATGTTAACATTGCTAATTTTAGAAGGACTACTGCTATTTATTTTTTCAGTAACATATTGATAATTATTACTGAGGTGATAAGACGTTGCAGAATTAAAAGGTTCTTGTAGAATATTGGTTTCACTTGTTTTAGTGCCTTGAGATGCATTTGGTGTGGATTTATTAATATCGACTGTATTAATTTTTATCTTGTAGTTCGGCCCTGCTTCCGAAATGACAGGTTGGTTCAGTTTGGTGTTACTTTCACTATCGATTTTACTAGCTTCAGTAGATATGTCATTTTTAGTTATCTTTGAGTAGTCAGTGGTTACGTGCGGTAGAAGGTTGATATCAGTTGGAATTTGTTCCAATTTACTAATCAATGGATCATATTTGTCGTTATTTCCAATTAATGAAGATTCAGTACTATACTTGCTAGAATCCGCTTCAATAATGAAACTAACTGAAGTGGAAGTTTCGGATGGAGTATCAAAGTAACTTTCTGTTGTTTTATCTAAATTTTGGGCGCCTCTTACTAAAAATTCAGTAGTACTGTCTGTCATAAGTATTGCAGATGGTGTCAGAACAGTTCCACTATTCGAAAACAATTCTTTGAGTGCAGGTGTTTCTTTGAGATTTGTGTTCTTGGGTTGAATGGCAGACGAATCATCAGTTTTCATCATCGTTGCTGTTTGGCTCGTTTTCTGCAGATCATCAGTTACCGGTAGACTATCAAGTTGGCTTGGTGGTAAATTACCGTTTGTTTGAACTAATGGAATAAAAGCTTGAGTTGTCACGTCATTAGTATTTTGAATTTGAGGTTGCTGTGCAGAACTGTTTTCCGTTGTTAAGTTCGTGGTAGCGGAAAAAATAACCACACCGTTGATGTTTCCGTCATTTTCAACCGCAAAAGACTGACTACCTGGAATAACAGTTTTATCTGCTTGATTTATTTTATCAAGCAAAATATTTGAATATGGATTAGAATCTGAGATATGTTCAAATTCATTATTGTTAGGTTCATTAGTTTTCATCGGCTGTCCATTATCGATAGGTTGTGGTGTTGTTTCGAATTGTTGGACTATATCATTTTTATTTGATACACGCAATTCAAAATCTATGCTACCGATCGTTGTTGGTGTTTCTGTAGAGGTAGTCCCTGTATTTTCAATTACTCCCTTTATTGTTGTGAAATCATCGACATCATTATTTGCGACATATACGGGATTAGATATGAAATCATTCACCTGCGTTGTTAACTGTAAAGTTTCGTGTATAGTGTTTTCATAATCATGAGAACTTGCCAGATTTTCTGTTGTCAAACTAACGTGTGCATTGTCTTGCAAATTCACACTTGTGAAGGTGTTATAATTCTTTCCGTTTTCTGTTAGCATCGTGTTTATGCCGTCATCTTGCTCTTTTAAAATGGTATTCCTTGTTGTAGTAAATGAGCTTGTCCCGTGTGCTAAATTGTCTGTCACGATATTCGAATTTTCCGTAGCTAGTTGATTTTCTGATGCTTTGTGTTGGTCCAAAAGAGAATTCTCATTAATCGGTTTAAGTGATGGAGTAAAGTTTTCTGTTGCTGTTGTTTCAGATGTTACTTCTGTTCCAGGAAGCTGACCTGAATATGTAGAATTAGATTGTTTTGATTCATTATGAATACCACCCTGTACACTGGAATCTAGGGAGTCGTTAACTTGATTTATATTAAAGTTAGAAATTAAGTCCAAAGTTTCTGTCACCGGTAATTGCTTCGCAACATGTTCACTAATATCTTGACCTGGAATCAAATTTCCCTGTTTCGTAGTATAGAGTCCGCTATTTACTACGTCTGTGTTAATAATGTGTTCATTCATAGCTGCAGTAGATATGCCTACATCACTACTATTAGAATTATTGTGAGCCTTAGTTTCCTTTGTGATAAACGCTGTTCCATTAACTTCCAAATTGCTCTCAGTCGTCAGTTGGTTTTCATCTACACTTTCAATATCATGCGTTGTTGATATTACTTTACTTGGGTAGTTCCCTTCATTTATTCCAATAGCTGAAGCCGTATCAAATTTAGTACCGGTGTAAACTGAACTGGCAATTTTAATCACAGGAGTATTAATTTCATTTTGAATACTAAGCGATGTTTCTGTGGTTACTAAATTCGTTAAGTCTGATTTATGTCCATTACTCATCAGTAGCGTAGGTTCTGCAGTTGACGTTATGACATCGTTTTTAATCTGTAAACTTGACTCTGTTGATGGTATTAATCTATCATCTGTATTGGTTGTAACTTCAAAAGCGTCTTGATGTGGTAGCTCGATTATAATATTTTTAACTGTGTGAACATTAGCTACCGGCAATTCTGTTATAAAACCACTATTACTAGCTTTTGTGCTACTGATAAAAGAGGTTGTTTCTTCTTTTAATTTATCTTCAGCTGTCTTAAGTGTTGTTGGTTCAGTAGAAGTAATAGTGTTTGTAATAATTTCCACTTTAGTAGCGTTTGGTTCAATACTTAATGTAGTATAATTGCGACGTTCAGTAATATTGTAAGTTTTAGTATCTGTTTCTGTGTTATCTCTCAAATTAGTTCCTATTGGTTTGTCTGTGACCCCAGCTCTCTGCGTTGTCACAACATCAGTAACATCAGTAATAATTTTCGCATAAGGAGTGGTTACTTCTTCCGTTGTTGACTGTACGGTTGTATCAGCTATCAAACTTTCTTGTTTTTGTTGTTCTGTTACAGTATGTTGATCACTAAATCCGATTGCAGCTTCTTTTTGAGTTAGTATTGTTTGCTTGCTAGTTTCTGTAGCAAGATCAACTACTGTTTTTGTAATTACCTTAATTGTAGTTGATTTATCAGTGTTCATAAATGTTGATTTTTGTGTTGCTGCAGTAGGATGACTTGCTTTCTCAACATTTAAATCAATTTCAGTTGCCAAGGTTTTATTAGTAGTTGGTTGTTGATTGCTATAAATTGACTTTTGAGTTTCTTTACTTAAAATACTAATATCCTCAGGTATCGCGTCTTTATTAGTTATTGGTTGCTCGGTACTTGTAGAAATTGGTTTTCGTGTCTTTGCAGTATAACCACTGACTTTCACAGTTACCGCATCATCGTCAATTACTGTGCTATTTTTATTTGTCGCTAGTTTTTCATTAATAAATTGTTCGGTTGGTTTGTGTTGAATAGTGGTATAAATATTTGCTTTTTCAGTTGTAATATCGACATCAATTAATAAGTCACTTTTAATTGTAATTGGCTGCTCGGTACTCGTATGTATTGGCCTTTGCGTTACTGTTGTAAAATCACTAGTATTCTCGGTTACCGAACTTGTTGTACTGATTTTTTGTTGTTCTGCACCCTTATGGATCGGTTTTTGTGCTTCCGTAGTTGTTAAAACACTTACTTCAGTTATCATGTCGTTACCAGAGCTATTTTTATTTGTCGTTAGCTGTCCAGGTTCTACTGGTTTTGTTGTTTCAGTTGTTAATTCACTAGGATTCTTAGTTACTGCCTCATACTCAGTGATCAAGTTTTTTATAACATGCACTGATTGTTCGACAGCCTCGCCCATTGGTTTCTTTGCTTCGGTAGGTAAAATTATTCCTTCAGTGGTCACATCATTATCAGTCGTAGTGATATTTTCTGTTATTGTTATTTGTTTAGTTCCTAGTTGCTTTTGTTTTTCCATAGCTATATTACTGGGGTTCTCAATGATCGCATCATAATTAGTAGTTAATCCTTCTTGACTTGATTTTGGTGGATCAAAACCTGCAAGGTCTGGCCTTTGTGCTTTCTCCGTTGCTGAGCTATCCATATTTATTTTTGGTTGTTCAGCAACAAATGGGTCTTGTGTTTCTGTTGTAAAAACAATTGATTGCTCAGTTGTCACATCAACAGTGGTTGGTAAACTATTTATATCAGTTGCTGGTTCAACGCTCATGTAGAAAACTGTATTGTTAGTTAACTTCGTTGGTATTTGATCTAACACGTCAGTATTACGTTTATCTTGTTTTTCGTATGTAGCAATAGTTAGTGGTGCTTCTGTTGTGTAAATACCATAACCTGTTGTCGAGAAGTTATCTTCGTATATTGTTGTTGTAGGTTGTTCTGAGCCAATCGTAGTTTCGACAGTTGCTTCATCTTTTACATTAATGCTGGTGAAGGTAGTCGCAGTCGACTGATAAGTCGTTACTGGTAATTGAGACATTACATTTTTTTCGTCTGTAGCTAAAACAGTTGATTGCTCTGTTGCAAAATTTTGCACAGAGTCGGTCGTAAGATACTCCTCGAATGTCGTTTTTTGAAATTGTTCTATACCAATAGTATCTTTAATTGTTACCGGTTCAGATGTCGTTGTCTGGATGTTTATATTTAGTGAATTTAGCAATCCGTCTGTAGAAACCAACGATTGCGTTGTCGTCGCCACTGGATCGACACCAGTGACAAGGTTTTCATCAGTGATTGTTGTCAGTGGTTGTTCTATCAGCAACGTATCTGGCGTGACAACATCATCTTGTATGATCCTTTTAAGTGTTATATTTTGTACTTCACGTTCCAAATTGTTTGTTGCAACGGTGAAATTGTTGTTGAACATATCTGTCGGTTTCGTTACAGAAGGGGATAACGTTTTATTTGCGATATCTATGTTTGTTTTGTTTGCTACATTTTTTATTTCATGAAGTGGTATTATTTCTGGCAAGTTTGTAGTGACCTCTGTAACTCCAGTTGCAATATTAACAGGTGTCACTTGCGTTATTTCATCTAATTTAGTTGTTGCTTCGTAAATTGGAGAAATTGGTACAATCTCACTTATATTTGAATTGTTATTTACATCGTTAAAAAAATCTGCTTCAGTAGTGATATCAACCGTCGTTTCATCTAATTTAGTTGTTGCTTCGTAAATAGGAGAAATTGGTACAATCTCACTTAAATTTGAATTGTTATTTACATCGTTAAAAAAATATGCTTCAGTAGTGATGTCAACCGTCGTATTTATCGTCGAATTGTCCTCTCCAAAATTCGTTATGCTGACTGTATTCATATATTTTTCGGAATATTCCTTAGTAGTACTTGTATTCTTTGGTGGTGTATTAGTAGTTACAACCATTTCAATTTCATTCCAAGGCTCAGTTGTTTCACTTATAACATTGCTAAGTGTCGCGGATGGAGTAGACACAGCAGGAAACTCACATTCGAAGTGGTTGTTACCCTGGCACACTGTCGGAGGTGGACAGGGTATCAAGAAGTCATCAATAGATTGAGACACGCCTCCTCCCAAGTCGACGCATATCATAAAATGCGTTGAATTGACGCAATGGAAAGATTTCCCGAAGCAGTCGACTGCTGACGCCGTTGATAACAGTGCGGACAGTACCTGCGTAGCAAGATTGAGAATTAGAATCAATATTTGTGCTCCATTGCTTGCAGTAGGGTGACCCCGCTGGTGGTACGTTTTCCAAATAATATTATTATCTCTTTTAAAATTGTTACTGAATGATTTGAAACTGCAGACACACGCAAGAATTCGACAGTCCTGCGACTTCAGATCATGCTGACTTTACTATAAATGATCCCGTTAATCATTCAAGTTGCTTTATAGATTACAGGCACTAAGTTCTTAGTAGGTACATGTTTACAATCTCTTGTATATTACGAGGGCTTTGTTGTATAGTTTTTTAATTTCATCTTAATCTACATCTACGTTGGATTAGCTATTATGGTATAACATTAAATCAACAAGTTTCTACGAAATACTGGCTTTAAAACTCCAAAAATAAACGAAAAAAAAAACATATCTTTCGAATGTTTTCTACCATCAAGACTATTTAAAAAGTACTTACCAGCACTGTTCCTAAAATTTCGTTTATATATTTTTTCCTGAAAGCCATTGCCGAGCCTCATCACCGTCCCGTGTAATTTCAGGCTATGGTTAGCATTCAGTCGTTTATCACTAGTCGTTTTGGTCGTTTCTAGTCGAATGAGGGTGCTCTGCTCCGCTTAGATAATTTGAAAGGTGTAATATTGACATAGACCGCGAGTCATTTACATTAAGATTACAGTGATGCTGGGCAAATAAAGACGTGACACCGTGTTTCCTGCGGTGAAACTGTTTTTCACTAATTAGTTGAAATGGTGACTAATAACAGGAAATTGATGAGATTATTTTTTGTTTGAAACATAATAATATTAGAAGCAGTAATATCTCGGGGATCCTTAAGTTCATGCCTCTGGTAACAGGTTCCCTCGGAATAAGGACTACACTGCAATATAATCGCGACCTAGCCAACATTGCTGAGTTGATACACAACTGTTTGTAGCCGTGGTCTATTTTAAATCCAGAGAAAAACAAATGAATAAGCCATATTATTATAGTATTATGAAAGAGGCCTGTCGCCAGCAGTAGTGGGACTTCATAGGCTGGAGATGAGTTCCGATCCGAAACACGAAGTTTGTGTCATTCCCTCTCACTTTAATATTGCACTATTAGTGTGAGCGAGATGGCGCGATTTGAACTTCATTTTTTTTAATTTGGGAGTGTAGCACCCACCTGACATATAAGTCAATAGGTATTTCATTTCATTCGCATCATTTTTGAACTGTGTCAATGAAGCAAAGTAAAATGTAACGGAAACTGTCGACATGAATAAGAAAAAATACTTTATTTATAGTGTAACCAGCTTTTAGCCGCGACTTTGTCTGCGTAGAATTTTACATAATAATATAAACCTTCGTCTTGAATCACTCTATCTATTAAAAAAACCGCATCAAAATCCGTTGCGTAGTTTTAAAAATCTAAGCATAAATAGGGACAGACAGACAGCGGAAAGCGACTTTATTTTATACTATGTAGTGATGTCACGTTATCTTGTTAATGCTGATTACTTCATCCTCATTTCCTCCGGGAAAGTTTTTAGGTCTTAACAAATATAAACCTAGATTTAGATCACATCTGTTATTGTGAGATTTTTCCGCATCAATAAACCATCTTTAATGATGCTATTAATGTGGATTACGAGCAAGGAGGTAGTCTTTGCTTAAAAAAATATTTACTTTCATTTGTGTTACTGTCTTGCTTTTGTTGTGCGAATACCTACTTTTATTTTGGATGAATGTTAAGGTACGATACAGTATGATAACTTAGAGTTTGCCGTCGACGCATCGGAATTATAATTAATCCTACTAATATTATAAATGCGAAAGTTTGTGACGATGTGACGATGTGAGTGAGTGTGTATGTTTATTCCTTCTTCACGCTAAAACGATTGGACGGATTTGGATAAAATTTGGTACGAAGATAGCTGATACCCTAGATTAAAACACAGGCTACTTTTTATCCCGGAAAATTGTAGTTCCCGCCCCGCGGGATAGCGATAAACATATCAATTGCTAATTCTACGCGGACGAAGTCGCGGGCAGAAGCTAGTACAAAATATATTTCTGCATCTTTTTAATATAAGTATTCACGTTACAAAATATTTTCTTTAAACCACGACTAGGTACGTTGGGTAAGGCCGTAAATCGCCTAATGGCAAACTCTAAACATTGTGTGTAATGTAGCCAGCCAGTGCTAATTCATGAATTAAAGATTTCATTCAGTAAAAATAATTTATTTAGGACGCATGTATTTCTTAATATATCACAATCATCGCGTGGTGTACTGCTTTTTATCGTAACACAGAATTTGGCCTGTGCCACGTCAAAATGTTTATCATAAACATTCATAAACCACAACAAACGTTAATCAAATTATACGTCTGCTGAGCATTAAAGATCTAATTTTAGTATTGTAAATCGACACAGCAGCTATGATCGTCCATGTCACAGTTACAACGAAAAGTATGACACCTAAAATAAACATGCACATCTGTAAGTCACTTTCTAAATTTGTAAATAAGCTTATACATATGAAGAACGTGACGAGAAGTACACTAGATAGCGATTCCAAAGTACTTTGCAACTTGGGCCACTTCCTGACGCCGATGAAATCTTGTACGGCGCACTCCCAGCACGAACTGATGGCGCCGAAGCCGAGTCCTGCCACGATGCAGCCGATGGAAAATAGATCGTGGTTATCTGACGCTGCTAACACTGAAAACAAGAAAATAACATATAATAGAGAATCTATGCTATCAGAATTGTAAACAATCCTGTCAAAAAAATTACTATAAATATTAGTTTTACGCACCAAAGCATGCTACGGTAGATATCATCAGACCGAGAACTGCGACGTATTTAAAATTCCTCTTCGGAGTTTGTGCTAACCACGGCGTGCTCAACAAAAAACATAGCCAGGTAAATCCGTGCAGGGACATCAGAAAATTGGACTCAGTCATTGATATCTTTGGGCGAACATGTGATGCTATCATCGGCAATAATACCAAAGATATTGCTGTTAAGCTTAATTTGGAAAAACTGAGCAACAATGCTGGATAAAATCTCCACGTGGATAGCGACCTTGTTAAAGGTTTGATAAAAGTGTCATTGATACTATACATTGCGAAAAGCAACCTCCTCCGTAGCCTGTATACTCTATACGATGGCATCCAAAATCTCCTCCTCATGCTAGCGTAAGCAGACTGACAGCGAAAACTAAAAGATTTCATTATCTTTTCTCTTTGAATATCTGTTATTGGTGAAATATTGTCATACGTCACTTCAATCTCAGAAAACTCTCTGTTCTCACTGCCTTCACGCTCACTCTCGGAGTCTCTTCTAACTTGTTTTGCTATGTACTCGTCAAAATTATCACCTAAAGTGCTCAGTCTCTTAATAGCGGCACTGAATCTTTTCTTATTCTTACTTGTATCGGTTTCATTAACATTATAACTGTCTTCGTCATCGTCATCACTTTCTTCCGTTTCTTCTGGTATATCGGGAAGTATATCGATTCCGAAAACGTTTCTTCTCTTTTCTTCTGGACTAGGAGGTGGTGTTATTGTCGTAGTGAAATACTCTTCACCCGAGTCAATCCTCATAACTTCTTCTCTGTGCAAGTTGTCATCTGATGGACTCTTCCAGCATTTTTTACTCATATCATGTAATGGCAATTCGCTTGTATAACTGTCAACATCATTACTGTAAACCGCATAAGTTTTAGATAAATCACTATATCTTGAATATGAAACTGGCCTTTTAATATTATTGTCTACTTTAAGAAGCAGGATAGCTGGCAAGGTTTGGAGCATTATTCCGCTGAGGACTATGTACGCATGCGAATATCCATATTCATCGATTAAGGCAGCAATAACATGGGGGAACAGAGATTGTCCAACAGCTTGCCCCGTGAGACAGACCCCTCGAACTATGCCGAGCCGCGAATCGTACGTATCGAAAATTATTGCTTCAACCTGTGCTGATATTAGCGATGATCCAAGACCTGAAATACAATAAATCAAATTTAAAATATACTTTAAAATAATACTATCTGCTCTACATTTTAATATTTGGTTCTATCTAACCGATTTAACCTACCTCCGACGATGCCATAAACAAATGGTTGTATTTCCAATGGCACGAATCCACAGATCAATAAGCTGGAAACTTGAAGAAGAAGACCAAAAGCGGCCATTACCCGGTACCCGACGGGACCGCCCCAAGAGTCTGCCGCCTCGCGACACCAGCATTCTGGAACACGATTTATGCAAATATAAATCACAGGGTGGTATTATATCACATTAATTTGTTAAATCAGTTGTGATGTACCCTCAAATCGCGAACCCCCTTATGCGCATTTGATTGCGAAGGGAACTGATGTTTGACGTTTCACCATTTACGGTGCAATTTGTAACCTTTTCACATTGATTTAGTATAAGTTTAAAAATACTTGGATAGGAAAATTGACGTGACAGTACAATAATCTAGAAGTGAAATTCTGGTGACCCAGCTAGGACCGTCTCCACAGAAGGGAACTCTTCAACGGTTTGTCTGTTTAAGAGGGTGCATCCGTGCTGAGCTGGCAAGTAATTACTGCATCGTGATGGACTTTTATTTTCTTATTAAACGAGATATAGTATTTTATCGCTTTAATACGAAAATAAAAGTTCATCACCATTAATCATTGCATTGGACACATTAATACACTAAAAACGAAGTGCACTACAGACGGATATTTGATACTTTCATTCAATTTCTATGAAATAATCGCAAAAAATCGCCAAAAATGCGACGTTGCGAGCTCAGCACGGATGCACCCTCTTAAGTGAAATTTGGTAAGTATGTAGGATAGATGGCAATGCAAGTACAGCAAAAAAGCTTTTATCAAAAATGTTTTTTTTTTATTGAGTTATTTCTTTGGCTTTTTTGTTTTTATAAAATTATCTTACGTGTTAGGCCGAACGTCAGTATACAAATGACGGGGGCAGACAATCCGAGCCATGTTGGAACTCCCAGCTGTACTGCGTGGAGTAGTAACACGCCGTACGACAGCACCAGATTAGGCAAGAATACCTGCAAATAGAACAGCATATAATTAAGTGTTTTTAAATGTTTTGAAGGTGAGAAGCGTCTGACGAGATGTAAGAAAAGTAGTCATCAAAAACAATTTGGTATCGTTCGGGTGAGCTGGATGTAATGCTTCCTCATAACGGCTTTAAAGACTTTCCGAAAGATCTTATTTAGTTTTGCGCTCGTTATTTTAGAACCAAGAGTTAAGTGTAATATCGGTTTCAATCCCTACTTCCTTACTAATAATAACCTATCTAACTAATATTATAAATGCGAAAGTATGGATGGATGGATGGATGTTTGTTTGTTACTCAATCACGCCAGAACGGCCCAACGGATCTGGATGAAATTCGGCACATAGATAGAGAAAAGTCTGGAATAGCACATAGGCTACTTTTTATCCCGGAAAATTGCATAGTTCCCGCGGGATAGCGATAAACAAATTCTTTGCAGACGAAGTCGCTGGCAACAGCTAGTAATATTATAAATGCGAAAGTAACTCTGTCTATTGCGTTTTCATGCCCTAAACCACTGAACCGATTTTAATAAAATTTGGTAGGTACAGATATAGTTTTATTTAATCCCGGGAAATCGCATAGTTCCCGCGGGATAGCGATAAGCTAATTCTGGGCAGACGGAGTCGCGGGCAACAGGGTCCTATTTTATAACGCTTGTAACACAATTTACAAGCGGAAGTTTCTTTCTGACCCTACGTGTTAGGTACAGACTTCTGCTTGTAAATTGTAACTTTTAGCTTTATAAAATAGGTCCCAGCTAGTAACAAACAAGCATTATTAACAATTACCTAATTAAATTAAAGTTAAAACATGCGGGCCCAAGGAACTCTAGATTTATCAATACTACGATGGTTTTGCACACGGTAAAAAGAATCACGATCGACGAGTCTTGCTAAAGATAATAGTCGGTCTGATTTTTTTACATAGGTACTCAATCAGAAGCAATCACAAAAATGATTATTTCTGATCATTCATAACAAATCGTATCTGTTATCTGAAGTGAGGATAAAGCAAAGCACATGATTTAATGACGTTGCACTCTGATATTTTAAATATGCATGTTTCAGAATATCTTGCACTTGCGTACCTAATTAAGGCCGGCCACATACCTACATACGGAATTTTCATACGGTTTCCGTACGGAATGACGTCAGCGAACGGGACATCGCTATATAACGGAACGGGACAGGGCTACGAATTGACGTCATTACGTACGGAAACCGTATGAAAATACCGTATGTATGTGGCCGGACTAATAGTGTTCGGCTGATAAATATCTATGTATAGCTGAGACCGAAAACAAATTATGATTTCTGTTAAGTTTACTCCGAAAACAAAACCAAAACTTACTTCAAGGCTGATTCTAGTATAAACATGTACGAGTATATGTGTTTGTGTATTGTTATTTTCGTAGATTCGATTATTTCATAAACAGTTGAGTGGCTGTAAAGAAAAGTGAATATTATTATCGACTAGCTGTTGCCAGCGACTTCGTCTGCAAAGAATTCGTTTATCGCTATCCCGCGGGAACTACGCAATTTTCCGGGATTAAAAGTAGCCTATGTGCTATTCCAGACTTTTCTCTATCTATGTGCCGAATTTCATCCAGATCCGTTGGGCCGTTCTGGCGTGATTGAATAACAAACAAACATCCATCCATCCATCCATCCATCCATCTATCCATCCATCCTTACTTTCGCATTTATAATATTAGTTAGATTCTATTTGTTAGCAACCCATCACTATTTTGATTCCCCTTTCCACTTATACGCCCACAATCATGCTAAAAGTACCCTTTAGGTTTTGTTACCTTAGGCTCTGTCTACCCCGTAAGGAATAAAGACGTGATTTATGTATGTATGTATGCTCTATTTGCTGTGGAATGATCTACTCCACGACGCCGATTGCTCCCGAATGCTGCAAAGAAGCCCACGGAGCCAGTTTCGGTTTTGATTTTTCAGCACATTTTCAGCCGAAACCAAAACTCCTATTATCAAAGGAACCGAAACTAAAAGTTCGATCGAACACTCTAATACCTAATTTAATTACAAGATTTTTGTTCCTAATTACGACTTCAACAATTTAAAGTAGGTTAGAACGAACCGAATGATAGGGTGAAAACGAACATGCGGGTCACCTGATGGAAAGCTATCACCGCCGCCCATAGATACTCATAACATAAGAACATTAAGAGTGCGTTGCTGGGCCTAGGTGAGATTTAAGATTCAGATTCAAGAGGCAAGTGGCTCAATATTCACTTATAAGGTGACTGTGCCTCTTATGTCTGCCAAATTTCAAGTCTAGCTTCAGTGTTTTAGGCAATACATTGTCTCTCAGTCATTCACGATACTCATATACACTTAGGTAGATAGGTATAATATTTTTGTTGCGCAACGGTTTTGTTTTCGAGTCAGTTGTTTCGTATGGTTAACTACCGGTTTGAACTCTACATAAGTAAATTATGAGGTAAAGTCCTTGACTTTGGAAGAAACACAATTGTTCATTAAACTGAAGTTCAAAATTATTATTATATACCAATATGCAAACATTGTATCCATCTTTTATTGATAAAAATGCCTTGATTGAAGTATAACATCGCAAAGTTGTAGATAGAGTGGTGACGTAGGTACCACTGATAAAACGACAGCTTGATTCCAAACAAATGCGATCTGCCTCACTAAGAGATGACAATTAATTTCAAACCTTAGGTGCTTAGTTAATTTATATTTGTTTGGAAAATCCTCATTTATAAACGATTAAGTAAATAAATTAATGTCTCAAGAAAATGGCACTAGTTTCAAACACCTACCTAATAAGATTCTGCGTTTAATGCGCAACATTATTCAAATAACAATAGTTGGTAATTACCTTAAATATACGTATTTACATGTAGAGCTACCACTGCACAAGGACGCATATGTCATACCTAAATGTTTTTGTTTTTAAATCATGTTCAGCATAATGAGGTCGCGGACCCACAAAGGTCGATTTCAACCTACCATTGGCAAACATTAAGCTGTTTTGTCATTTATAAAGATTTTGCCTAAGTAGTACTTAAATTTTATTGAAAGAGATTTGAAAATATTAATTATACGTACGTTTAAAACCAGTACAGAGAACAGAAGAGACCAGCGCCACGCTGCGCCCCGAGGTGTTGCTTCATTGTCCATCTAGTTTGTTGTTATTTTGCATCTTCATAAAACCCTAACACTGCCTAGCTATGTCAACCTTGCTCATCACTTCACTATGACGTCATAGTACAACACCTTAGACACTATTTATAGGGTATTTAATTATTGAAAATGGTTACAGAGAGCATGTTGACGTATTGACAGCACTACTGCCCTGTTATCGAAATGCCGAACACGTATGAAGGTACTTTGACTTTATCTTATCTTAGAGCAAGAACCCGACGTTAACTATAAGTAAATTGCGTTTTCGTTTGTTTTCTTCAGTGAACTTGTTTTGTGGTTAAAAACGTATGGCATGTTTAGATATAGTTAAGTAACTGCCTGCGTGGTGGCAGTAACCTCTTGAATATTATTTATGGTTTTTATTGCGGACTCACTATCAGCGTTTATGAGAGTTCATTCTTTAAAGCTCTACCTTATCATGAAAGATATAGATTGGATTTACTCGACGACAACTGAACTTAAAAATACCTAGTAATAAATGATTACTTAATATTGGAAGCCAAACACGGATAAGGTATACGTAGATACTTACCTAACTACCTAATAATAGGTAAGTTTTATTAGTGAATAACGTACGCTGACAGAGAGAAATCAACGAGCGGCCTTTAATGCTAACTGATTTGATTAACAATGTGAAATAAACAAGATCGACTGCAGTGCGTCGATTTTCTTAATGTCTCAGCGTCAGAGGACTTCCAAATGTTTTCAATTGTATTTCAATCCGAATGGTACATCCAGTGGCAATCAGAAAAATGTATTGACCATGTTCTTCTATTATGCGGTCACTAGCACCTTACCTTAGTACCTGATCACAACCAGAAGGCAGGCGAAACGCGAAGAAAATAGACTATTAACTACTTCTCGACATGTTTCGGACTAAGTCGTAGTCCTTCCCGGAGCGTTTGTCTCGGCGGCAGGTTCACGATCACCAACACTACAGACTTAAACGCAACGCGGACTTTGATACGTGAGTGATCCATTTATTTCAAAGTTAGTCTCACGGCAGTTTAATGTTAAAATTTAACAATACAATACAATACCTCTTTATTGAACACCACATTTAACAATCAAAACAGAAAAAAAGGTATACAGAAGTAATAAGGTAACAATAGGCGGCCTTATCGCTACAGAGCGATCTCTACCAGGCAACCAACCGATTAAATCTAATTTTAGATTATGCCTACTACAGGTCCACCTAGAAAAAACTTGCCGTGATGTTGCCCATAGTGTATATGCCTATTGCCTGAAATTGCCACACACTGCTAAATTGCGAGATCGCGCGACCTAACAATTTGAGCCCTGTAACTCGTGTCCCAATTTAACTTGTATACAGTAGGTGTAGGTACACGCATTATCACTTCGTGCATTCCGAGCCGTACCATAGAATAACTTTTTATATTGAGCCGTACATCTGGGACGTTTATTGGTCGCAGTCGCACCCATCACTGCTTGCTTGCTACACTCGCGGAACTCATCGCGACGCTATGATCGTCATGGGTATCGAAACTGTGTGCATTGTTTTATATTTGCATAGGTAGCATACAAAATTTTATAAATGTTTCAATCCAAAAAGCATTGTCCATTTTCGCACAGATTTAGCCCGAGAGATTTAGCTAACGATATTGTAAAGAAAACCACACACTTCTTTTGTCAGTGTCACAGACGTCACAGTCACATTACTGTCATGTTATGTCAATTTGACGTTTTGATTTGAGTTTGTTTACGTCTTGTGTTGAGTGCCACACGCTAATTATTAATTATTAATTAATCCTGTATCCTGTATCATTCAAATAAAGCTCATGAATTATGGTTAATGAAGCCGTGTTGCAAGAATATTCTAGCTCTGTAGTAAGACTTAAAAAGCAATGTATGGAGGCAGGCATGACCGAAGATGAATTTCGGCGATTATATTTCGAATCTCTAGACTCTCTAGAAAATCGAAGACCTAGGATAATAACTACCCGCCGGAAGTATATTACTAAATACCGTGTGGTCCTGGTTGGACTATTTATAACATTGTGCATCGGATACAATTTTAAATCAGTATACAGTACCCTAGTTTGCAATTTACAAGAATATATTTATCCTGGTTTGAGGCTACTCAGACGTATTTCGATTCCATTCATATCGTTATTCCCTGGATTAACCGGTAAGCTTATAAGTAATGTAATCGAAAATAAAACTACACTTATGCAAATAACTATGAGTAAATAAATAATAACCTAATTTACATATTTTTCAGATCTCTATCATGAAACATGTTTGATTCAAAACCCATTTTTCACCGTGGTTGATATGGACTGCTGGCCCTGTAGCTCTATCACCAATGTCAGAGAAATATATGATCCCAAATTAATTTCAAACAAACAACATTCCACCCCATTCATTTATGAGGCAAGTGACTAACGGAATATTTCACTAAATACCTGTTTATTTGAATCTCAAATAAATTTAAACTGTTGGTTTTTAATATGTGAGTAATCTGGTTTGCTGCACTAATTATGTCCTCATGTTGTAGGTATACGTATTATTTTTAACATTCTGTTAATCTGAGAAAACCTTTCATACAGACTGAGCAGCAAGTGATAAATATAGAGGTGCTTAATGAGTTCTACAGCAGAAATGAAGTACTGTTTAACAAAGAATCATCAAAAATTTTAGTTAATAACAAATATTTTTTAAAACCCAATGAAGTATTTACAAACTCGGAAGTGATAGCTAACAAAAATCTTTTTGTTTGGTAAGTTTTTTTTCACAAAATGGGATTTGTATACATAACATTTGTAGTGACAAATAGTTAAAAATTACTTTTAAACATATTACCTGTAATACACTAGATATAAATGAAAAGTGACATTTTATATATTTCTAGGAAATTCAACACAATGAACATTGCCAGAATATTACGTCAAGTAATACCTAGACCAAAAGTGGTGCCCAAGTTTGGGCAGAGCCCAGAGAGATTTCTAATAATAGACTCAAGGCAAGAACTCTTTCATGTTCCTGACACAGAATGCAGTTTCTCGTTCCTTTTAGTGTTAAGTGGAAGTCGGACGGTGGATTTGAAACCAGCTGAAGAATGTAAACATCAGTGCCGATCATTGAGGGTGGAATTAAAAGAAACTTACTTATGTTAGTATCAGAGTCATTTAGGTAGGTAAGGATAAACAAGTCACTTTTAAAGTTTTTTTTTATTATTTCAGTGTGGTACAACTGGTGGTATTGGAGGCCTGTGGTGCAGCCTTCACTAGGAAACAATACTCTGATTGCCCATGTAGGGTCCTACTGTTAAATAAAACCATGAATACCAGAAAATTCCATTTATTAACATCACTCATAAAATTAAATAATAACTCTTAAATAAATTTGCTAAAAAACAAAGTGATCCAGTCAGAGGACTTCCTGAGTGCCCACTCGGTATTGTGCTAAGTAAATAGTAAATTGTTAATACTAATGGTATGTTACTGAGTCATTGAGGTTTAATTATGGGTAACTAAACCTTTCATTTCTGTATCAACTTTTTAATCAAATTTCTCTCTCAGTTGTTTCTTGAGTAATACTGGTATAAGTGAGACTGAAGCAAATACAGTCAGGACAACAATAGACATCCATGACCAAGCATCACTTGTGGAGGTGAGGGTGTGCAATGTCTGCCCAGCTTGAATTGCCACAAATGATGGTGGAGCCACACCTGAAAACAAAATGCCTTTTTTAATACTTGCCTTTGTTTTGCTAGCTCTTCTAGCCTATGTTTCTTATGGGTTTCTGAAAGCCCATGATGATATATGAAGAATATAAATTATTGGCCTTAAAATTGTCTTCACTACATTACTAACTACCATTGAATTCTTTTGTTTTATTGGTTAGCTTGCATGTGTATGTATGCTTAGATCTTTTAAAGTATGAGACTGATTTTATGTGATTTTTATCAATAGAACTAATATTTCCCCTATCTAAACATACAAAATAAAAATACAAAAAAAATCTTACCAATAAAAGTTCCTAAAGCAAATGGCACTAAAGGTACACCAATCACGGGTGCCGACATATTTATAAACCAGTTAGGTAAAAAGGGTGTCACCCTCAAAAATATAATGTAGTTCAACAAATTGTTCTGGTGTTTTTTGACTGCCTTTGCCCATTGAGCAGCTCTTGCAGGGAAAAACCTCTTCACCAACTTCTTTCCGAGAAGGTTGGACAGGAAAAAGCACAGACTGGCTCCGATTGCAGAACAGCAGCAGACTAGAAGCAGAGCTAGGTAAAATGGAAATAGAAACCCAGAGAGTATACTCAGGAATATTGATCCGGGTATTGCAAATGTTTGCAAACTGTAAAATTATTGTTAAGGGTTTCTCATTAATAATGATGGTATCTTTTTACTAAATACATGGCATGGAGTATTCATAAAACAATAATTAATAATAATATAAACTAGAGATTGGGAGTGTTTCGTTTCTACTGTTTTAAACAATGATGAATATCTAAATAAATTATGAGTAATCCATTTAACTATAACACAATTAATAGATAACAATGATGCCCTACTAACCCTAAATCTATAAAATAAATAACTAAACAACTGAACTGAATAGATTTTGATGATATTTGCCACAATTTTTATAACTTGAACTTACACATAAGACAAAACTGAGAAATGACAAGTTGTAAACTCCAAATAATCATAATGTCACTTGATTATAAGTATTTTTTTTTTATGTGAATAGGAAGGCAAACGAGCAAGTGGGTCACCTGATGGTAAGCGATCACCACTCCCCATAGACACCCACAACCCCGGAGGGATTGCAGATGCGTTGCCAACCTAGAGGACTTAGATGAAATACACCAGTGATTAATGTTTTCTTACATGCTGATCTGGGAGTAAAGAAAAAACATAGAATATACCAGTTGCTTCTCTTCCCGCAGAGATGGTAAAAACTCATTGAGGGAATGGGCAAAAATCTTAGGAAACATGTTATAGGCAATGCGGCTAGCAACCCATCACTATTCTGATTCCCCTTTCCACATATGCCCACAATCATGCTTAACATGGCCTTTAGGTCTGAAGGGATAAAGACGTGATTTATCTATGTATGTAATAATGTTAAAAAATACTAATTTTGAATAAGTATAAAAAGGATACAATATGTAGATAAGAAACACTCCACACATTACTTCATAGAAGTATTTCTCCTTGTATCGGTCTAACACTAGACCCAACTGCTTGGCATCATCCAGGTCCCATGGTAACTTTATATGCTTTTTTTCATGCCTATAATCAATTGTTTGTGTTAATAATTGAATTGAGAAATTTTCTAACTTGAAGTCATAAGTTATATTGAAGTTGTTAACAATAATTAAATAATGAATGTAGCAAGGTTGGAATGTACTAAGTAATAACTTACTCTTCCAAATCTGGAAATTGTCTGTACAAAAGTCCCAATGCCAACAGTGAAGAGATGAAAATAATGGCCACTATTATTAAAGCATTGGATGTAGATAGGTCACTATTACCACTAACTGTATTTGAGACAGCATCTGTAAAAAATGATTTTTATTTTAATATTTTGGAGAAACAATGACAGGACTACAATAAATACAATACAAGGAAAAGGTACTTGGGAAGCGACTGCGAGGACGAGGAAGGGGATGAGGTGCTGTAATCTCAACTGAGCCTGGCTGAGAGATCTCATAAGATGTGGATGATACGGACGAGTCTTGCACATTTTCACCTTTATTTGCAGTCAAGCGTCCACTGTTAACTGTGTTCATGTTTTCTGCGCTAGCCTAAAACTAGCACACCTGAAACTTGTTCGTAGTTATAGTTACGAGACTAACAATTACAAATGACCACCTTTTTATTTTAACATACTACTGTTTATCTACTCATATCAAACGAGACAAAGTGAAGTTCGGTGCAATGACAAGCCTGTTCTCACACAATAAAATAATCCGACAAGCCCCACAACGGGAATTTCAATTCGATTTAGATCTTGTCAAGTATAACAAGTATTCATTGACTGACTCGTTCGTTTCGATTTGACTGTCACTGTCATGTACATTCATGTCAGAGTGACATAGACTGACATACCATACATAACCAATGCTGACAACTGAACAACGTTAAAAAGATGTTTGAGCATCGTGTTTAAGAGTCGCAAATGAAATGAAATAATAAAAGTCATAACACACGACCTTAGCGAATTAAGACGCTAGCCCCTAGCCTAGTACTAGCTAGTTTGATACTTCGCTCTCTCCATCATTAGAGTTCCGTACAGTTGGCTTAGCATCCAGTCTCCAGTCGTCACGTTTATTGCGAAGCGAATTCTTGCTCTTTTATTGTATAAAAAGTATAAAAAGGCTCGCAAATAAAAAACACTTCAACCAAACAAAAGTTACTATTTATTTGGTCTGAGCACGCATCAATACATTGGGCATATAAATCAGAACCTCATTTACAAATAGATCCAGTGGCGTAACTACAATGTCTGGTACCCGTGGCAAACTAATCTGAGATAGGGGCCTTCCTCACTAGCTTTAAAGAAGTCCCTTCATCATTGTCCCTTCTGTGCTTTAGGCCAAGCCAGTTCGGCACCCCATAGAGCTAGGAGCCCGTGGCATATTGAAATTGAGGATCCATCCGATAAGTCCAACAGCCAACAGTGAAGTTATGAAAATAATAAACATCGGTATTACAGCATTCGAAAATTCACTTCTACAACGAACTCCGTTGAAGACGGGATCTGTAGAAAAACATTTCCTTTTGTATTAAAGTCCATTAGGGCAGTCGCACAGCAGTCTCGGATCTACGGTTTTTTCGAATCCGGGCAGAAACTTAACGCAAATGTTTACGATTATGGGGTCCTCCGAAAAACTGTCGCCCGGGACGAATGCCCCGGTTTTCCCCCTAGATCCGGAACAGTAACGGAAGGGCAGAGCTGCGATTTATTTGAAATACTTCTATTTAAAATGCAAATACAAAATGCAAAATACCTATTTTGTATTTTACATTTAAATACCTTTTAGTAAAAAGCATTTTGTATTTTATTTGAAATACCTTTTGAGATGTATTTTGCATTTTTAATATTCATTTCAAAATGCAAAATACTTTTTGATTAAGTTTAGCCAACATTACCAGTCAAACAAAATGAAATGAACGAATGAATGACGCTTGTATTGCCGAATTTGACCGATAGAGGCGCCTGGTAGCCATGCGTGCCCATTTTTAGGGTTTCATAGCCAAATAGAAAAAACGGAACCCTTATAGATTTCGCCATGTCCGTCAGTCTTTCTGTCCGTCCGTATGTCACAGCCACTTTTTTCCGAAACTATAGAACCTATACTGTTGAAACTTGGTAAGTAGATGTATTTTGTGAACTGCATTAAGATTACCACACAAAAATAGAAAAACACCGGCCAAGTGCGAGTCGGACCCGCGCACCGAGGGTTCCGTACAAATTCGCCAAGTTATTATAAATATTATGATTAGTTATTATTATGTTGAGTATGAGTATGAGTATGAGTAAAATCCGGTGTTAGCAGAGCCCTGCTCTTAAGCGAAATGTAGACACAACAATAAATTTTGGGGGTTCCCCATACTTAAAACTAAAACTCAATTTTTTTTTTTATCAAATCCATACGTATGGGATATATATAGATAGGTCTTCAAAAATGATATTGAGGTTTCGAATATATTTTTTTTCCAAACTGAATAGTTTGCGCGAGAGACACTTCCAAAGTGGTAAAATGTGTCCCCCCCCCCTGTAACTTCTAAAATAAGAGAATGATAAAACTAAAAAAAATATATGATGTAGATTACCATGCAAACTTCCACCGAAAATTGGTTTGAACGAGATCTAGTAAGTAGTTTTTTTTTTATAATTTCTGTCTGTCTGTATAAGTAACCAATATAAAATGACCTCACACTGCCTACATTTTGCTTAAGAGCAGGACTCTGCTAACACCGGATTTTTTAATAACTTGGCGAATTTGTACGGAACCCTCGGTGCGCGAGTCCGACTCGCACCTGGCCGGTTTTTTTTTCTTCTTTGGTCAGAGTGCGCGCCTTATGTCTGACTAGTGAGGTGCCATTTGGCTCGGCATTGTATCTCTATTCTATTTCTCATGATATGATAGTACCTAAAATAAATATAAATCATTCGATTTGGTAAAAAGGTATTTTATTTTGAAAAAGTATTTTGAAAATACCTATTTTGCATTTAGCATTTGAAATACAAAACGCAAAACTATTTGGTATTTTGCATTTGAAATAGTAAATCTGAAAAGTATTTTGCATTTTGTAGTTAAATGCTTTTTTAAAACCATTTTGTACATCTCTGCGGAAGGGCAATAATTACGAGGAGGTAGTCAGAAGGTAGGTTAGTGCCTACTTCGGAAGTAAAAGGCAACGGGGCGAGAGCGTGCTATTGCTGTCTGGGGAACCTGGACCTGCTAGCTTATTACGTAACTCGCTCGCAATCGCCATCGGGTTCATTTTGACAGTTCTTGTATGAATGTGACAGCTGGCTGATTCCGATGCCAATTGTCAGCCCATACATAAACTGTCAAAATGAAGACGATGGTGATCGCAAGCGAGTATGTAATAAGCCTGCTGGATGCAATGTGCCTACCTACTTAGCTGGGAGATTTCAATGGACGTGGAGGACACGAATGGGTCTTGCACATTGTTCTTAGATAGGCGTCTTCGTGTGTTGTTCATGATTTCTGGGCTAGTTAAATTAAGCAGTGAACCCCTTATTGTTCCTGCCTGATGCCTGATTATAAAACGATCATAAGAAGCTACTGAATAACTTTTTTTCCAGTTTGTTGCAACGCTGCTCACTGAATAGAATGATATAAAATAGTCGCTTGGCAGTGTTGACATCGGGTTGATAGGAGTTGTTGTTGTTTTTAAAATTCATTCCGCAAGGGAATAAGCGAAGGTTTTGCACCATACTTATTATATATTCTGTGACCATACAGCCAAGTCTTCGTTATTTATATTTCTCTTGATGGTAGTTTTTTGGTAAGGCCCAGGCCAAGTCTTAAGTCAATGTATGTATACACAACTTAATGACATTTAAGACACAGACAAAGAAATAAAGAAGTTGGTTTAAGGTTTAATTTAATGTAGGAGAGAAGTTTTGAACGTGTTTTGAACATGTTCTTTAATAAGTAAGTACCTAGTACAAGTGCCGGCACGTAAGTCGAACGATGACCGTTGATGCGGGGTAGTCGAAAACAAGGTATCGCGGGGGAGTGCGGGTGTCGCGGGCGGGCGTACACCACGTTCGACTTACGTGCCGCCGCCGCTACCTGTAACTAGGTTAACCTCAGAGGTTAACTGTTAAGTACTAACTTATACAGCCGAAGCCAAGTGCCCAAATAGTAGAAACCAATTTTATGAAATTACTTAGAGCTTGTGCTCCCGAATAGTTGTTAGTAAAACGCCTACAAGAAAGTTAATGGCAAAAAATCTATTAGAGCACATGATAGGTGCCCAAAGGGATAATCGCCTCTTCGTAGTAAGTTTCGCCCTCTATTCATCTGCTTAAAGGATGATTTCAGCAATAAAATCTATTTTATGTAGTCATCCCCAGGATCATAACTATATTCAGTACATATTCACACCAAATTTCATGTAGGTAAGTCGGCTCACCGGTTTAAGCGTGAAGAGGTAACTGATTCACTGACAGACACACACTTTCGCATTTATAATATTAGTATGGGGCGTGAATGAAATCTCATCGTAAAATTCTGCACCTATCTGTTATTTGAAAGAAAAAAGTGATTTAATACTTACATACATAGTTACAATGGGGTCGTTCATACATCGCAGACTCACAGCATCTCGCAGGGTGTTGCTAGACAGTGCTAGGCGTTTTTGGTGATCGAGAGATATCCTTTTTGCAAAGTGAATCTTTAAGACTCGAGTGTGATTTATGATGCGTAAACACATTTATGTATGATCTTTTTTCTTTAAATTATCGTGACTACATATTTTAAACTGAACTGGATTTAGTAAGAGCTTAATGGGATAAGTCTGAATTATCACGTCAAAAATTGTTAAACATAGGTAGGTACAAAATAATGGTTGCGTGTGATGCGCGTCCCATTAATTTAAAGCTGATTTACTTAATTTAACCTAACTTTATGTGAGTAGGTATGCATATACTTGATTTAATTTAGGATGAGAAACCACAATAATGTTATATTGCGGCTCGTGAACTGTAATATCTTTACGATTTGTACTAGAGTAACAATTAACGCCACGCAAATAAAGTGGCATTAAAACAATTTTATTTTGCGGCTGCCAAACACTTTTTTCAATGAAATTCAATTTTTCGTTATCATAAAGGCATAAATCACGGCCGTAACGAATCTGTTCGTCTGCGGGGCTCCGGGCTCCGCAGTAGCGGGGGCGTCGGAGACTCCGCCGGGAGAAGGGATACGTAAAACAGTTATGAATGAGTGTCGCGTCGTTCTCCGGCGGCCGCCAGAACCAGACCGTACCCGACACCCGGCCAAGCCGTGCGCGCGTCTCAATAAAAAAAAAACTTTCAAAACATATCGAACACAATTAACGGATGCGTATCATAGAAGTTAAAGCGAAGTGCGGGACAAATGTGAAGTTGAAAGTGAACTTTCTAATTTCTAATAGCGAGCAATTGAAATGTGGTCCTTCGTGTACACTTAGACGGTATACATGAATTTAAGCAATAAGGTAAACGCTTTGGATAGTTGGTATTCGATTAATTTACAGTTATATCCTTTTTGGATAGCCACCCACAGTAATAATGAACTTCACGTTTGTTATTGAAATCTAACTGAACATTAATATAAACCTCATATAAACGAACATGAAAAAGTCAAACGATCTGAAACGGAAAGTCCGTTTTTACTCTCTTTGATGTTCGTGGACGTGGAACGTCGCTTTCAGAGATTAAACTGGAACTCAGATCTTACAAACTGTAAGTGTCTAACAGTGTTCTCCTAATAAAGTGCAGAAACCTAAAATCTATCCAATTCCAGGAATTATAGCTACTTCAATAAGCAATAATTATCTTTTATAATTAAAGAGTTACTTCTGACGAAATCACTACATAGTTTACTTAAAACAAAGTCGCTTTCCGCTGTCTGTCTGTCCCTATGTATGCTTAGATCTTTAAAACTACGCAACGGATTTTGATGCGGTTTTTTTAATAGATAGATAGATCGAGAGTAAGGTTTATACGGGCAGAAGCTAGTATGCAATAATCTGTTTAATCTCTTAATTAAAATTTTTGGTCCTTCGAACCCGATAGCAGCCTATGTATAAAAAGTGATTTGGATCAGAATAATAGATCAAAACTGCCACAGAACAAGTAGAAATTAAATGAAAACGCAACTTTCTACATGCTTAGTTAATCTAACTAATATTACAAATACGAAAGTATGGATGGACGTTTGTTTGTTACTCAATCACGCCAGAACGGCCCAACGAATCTGGATGAAATTCGGCACATAGATAGAGAAAAGTCTGGAATAGCACATAGGCTATTTTTTTCCCCGCGGGATAACGATAAATCATACATATTGTTTCCGTACAACTCTATGAACTCTTCGAACGCTTTAATTCTCCCAACTGCAACGTTTTTTTAATCCCCAGGTAATGCAAGGAGACATACAAAAAGTGTTGCTAGTTGCGACGCTAGCACTCGGTTCCGTGTTGGGCGAGGCGGTGTGCAAGCACCGCTTCAGCTGGTGGGACAAGCAGCGCGGCGCGTGCGTCCCTTGCACGCCCTGCGACCCCACCGCAAACCTCGTCGTCAGATACCCTTGCGAGGTCTACCGGGACACCGTCTGCCAGCTCCTGGCTGAAGCGAACTATGATAACAAGGACAGTGAAAGTGATGGTGATTACGAGTATTACGAGACGGACTACGGTGAAGTGAGTGAGAGTGAGTGGGACCTGCAGACGACGACGCTCGTGCTGGCGGCGAGCGGGTGTGTCGTGTTCTTTGTGGTGGTGCTCGCGCTGTGGCTGTATAATGCTAAGCAGTGGAGGATCCTCAAGCGAGCGCTCGAGTCAGGTGAACGCGATGCTTTAAATATTTTAAATCTTAGTTCCACGATCAGAGGCCTTACCTTACCCTGACGTCTTAATGCGATTCAGTTTAGGTTCGTTCGCTGTGAGATTTATACTAAAAGTGACAGCTAAAACTTGAACTGAGTCGGAATTAGGACGTCATGCTAAGGCCCCAGGCCTAGCCAATGGTAGTCAACTGTCAATACATATAAGCCGGCTAGCGTGGTCATTTGACACTAACGCACGTGTATTTCATGCCAAATTAAAACTTTCTAGTTATCTAGTACTTAAGTACCTAATTACTAGTGACTAGACTTAACATGACAAACATAGCGAAACCGATAAGGTTTCCCTTTTAGCCATTTTGTCTATGGAATAGAGTATTTAGATCGTACGGCGTACCTAGCTACTTTATGGTTCAATTAGGTCCCTAAATAGTTACTAGTTATTAGCTATCAATAAATTATTATTTGCTATTGTTTCATTGTTTGTTACACTTGCCTCTCGTAAAATACTACGCCACAATCCCCGTCCTAGAAATAAATAAAGTAATTTTGGATTAAAAAAACTGGATTAGGTACCTACCTTCTTAGGTACTTACAAAAAAATTTACATACAATACAACTTCATACAAACAAACAAATAAATAATAAAAGATAAATTCAATGCTAATTTTAAGCTTTTTATGTGCTTTGTGAGTGACAGAGATGAAAGGGAAAAAATATAAAAATATAAACAGGTTTCAAGCTTTGAAGTAAACAAAACTACTTAAGATATGGAAGATTTATTATTATTACTTATATTGCAAAGCCGCTTGATCGCAGCCAGACGTTGCGTAAATATGGACTATACCTAGGTAGATATAAGTCCATAGCGTAAATACATAAAGCGATACTAAGACGAGATAATAAGTAGATAGGTACCTATATAGTTGACCAAGAGCTTTATAATTTTTTACGAGTTCCTTCGTCAGAAAAAAAGGCTGATTGTCATACTATCTTGTAAAACGAAAATAGTCCTCGATGTTTTAAGACGTACGTAGTTATAAATTACATGGAATCTTATAGGGTTGTAAAGGAATTTCTTGGCCGACTCTACCTATTTTGCTATTCGTAGGTATATTTCGCTTATTTGATCTCCGTCGCTCACATGAACAAACAGTTTTCTTAGGAAATTTTCGGCAATTTTATCCCACCTAACCTTCGGCACTTCTATCAATCAAGGTCAAGTGACGCTGTTGGCTGATGACTCTCCAGAGTTTAAACGAACTTCATCCAGCTGTGATCGCTGCGTTCGCAGATGATGATGGTGATGACGACATGATGATAATGATGATGATGAAGCGCAATCCAGCGATGACTTCACAAGCTTTAGTCGCTCTGTCGCACACATCAAGCATATCCAAAGCATTCCCATTCCTTTCAAATCAATACGCTTGTTGCTTTATGTTGCCGACTTAACCTATCGCTAAAATAAAGAGCCTGCTCTGCGATCCGTTTTGACCGCAAGTTTAACGCAAATTTCAAACGCATAAGCATAATGAACGCATAATATTTCACACAGCTGCACTTACTAAATAATCAACATGATAAACTTAGCTTCACGCTTGTTACCGTCACCGTCATGCTTATAAAAAGCTTACGACCGACCTCAGATGAAAGCAAAAAATATATACGGATGTACTAACTACTGAGCTTGCCCAGTGCCATTGGTGTTTAGTCTAGCTCTAACGCTCAGACATTGTAACAATAAATTAAATTAACTGCAATAACGAACGTATTGTTAATCGCTGATAAAAACATATCGCCAGTGTAAGCATTGAAATACGATTGTTGCATCATCATATCAATCAACCACAGGACGTTCACTGTTGAAGGCTTCCCTCATAAATACGATTGTTTATCGCTTAAAATTTCCAAAAAAGGGGTTTCCCTTACCTGAAGATACCTGAAGGTCCTGCACTTAGGGTGCGCTTCCATAAACGGAGCACATTTACGTTAGGTTTAGATATATTGTGTATTTACGTTCATTGTTAAGTACTTAGGCACCGTATCTTAAAAAATTGTAAATGCAAATCTGCATAGTTAAAACAGTTCCCCATGTCTTCAAGGTTTGATGTCTCACCAAAACCAAGTTCGGCGATTGTTTTTCAACAAAATACCTACCTACTTAATAAAGTTGTATGCACCAAGATAACTAGCACGAATAGGTGCTTCTTAGGTACTTAAGTTTTATTTATTCAGGACGATGAACACGCGACCTCCGAGTATTGCCTTATTATTATCCAAACTGGAGACGTCTACGGAATATCAACAGATCGTGCTTACAAACACGATGTTATCTTTTGTAAAGGACACGCATGTCTACCTTGAATCTGATAGTGACGCCTGAGAACCAGAATGTGAACAGCAAAATTTTGTGGGTATTTTTCCCTGTCAATTAAGTAGATTAGATAAATATTATTTAGGGCGATCAAAGCGTAACCTAAAACAATGTATATATAGGATGTATCAGATACCCCCTAACAATAATCCACTGGGGTATATAACTGTAGCTATATAAGCTAAAAAAATATTTTGAAAAAAATTGGAGTATTTTTTTTTTATATTTTCTATGGGAATGATTATAGTTAATACTACCATTCCTATAGAAAATATAAAAAAAAATGTAGGGTAGTGGAACCAAAAGATGAACAACACCCAGAAGTTGAACGTTTGGCCTAAAAACCGTAATAATTAAATCGTGGCAGATTTGAGACGCTTGGGAATATTTTTTCATAATGCGACAACACTTCACCGAGGTGAAAAATATAATTCCATGTCAATTGCGTCACGCATGCGAACGTGAACGGTTGCCGCGTCTCGGCTTCCCGGCAAAAGTGCCGGTTATATGAAATCCTTCTTAAGATAAGACCTTCACATTTTAAGCTTTTAATTGCATATAAAATTGAATAATGCATTGATTAACATTTTTATGCTTGGTATGTATTCATGACTATGTCTCTAATATTTACGTAAATAAATAACTTTGTTTTTTATTTTATTTAATGATAAAATCGCTGTTCAAGTAATGGTTCCAAATAGGGAATGAAAACCGGTTAACCGGGTAACCGAAAAACCGGTTAACCGCTACTATTTTAGCTCGGTTAAAAACCGGTTTTGATCCACAAAAACCGGTTAAAAACCGAAACATTTTATTTTATTGAACTACTTTAAATTACTTAATATTTTTCCACGATTGTCACGCAATCTATCTATTACCTTTAAATAATTACCTTTAAACGAGTAATTCTTGTATGAATCTCGCAAACAGCTCCAACGATTTTCATGAAATTTGGTATGCAGTGGGTTTCGAGGGCGATAAATCGGTCTAGCTAGGGTTCATAGCTCGGTCATCCAGGTACTTATATTAAAGAATTGAAACGGAGTGATACTCGTTGAGCTGTTGGAGGAAGTTGAGAGATTTTATGGACAGCTATACACGACAACCCGAACACCCATCGAAAATCTAACTAATGACCCGAGGGCTAGATTACCGAAGACATCCCGGCAGCCTGTACAAGATTAGTATGGCCCTCAAACAACTAAGAATGGCAAAGCCCGGGGTGACGACGGAATTACAGCCGAACTTCTGAAGGCGGGTGGTAAACCGGTCCTTAAGGGCATTCAGACGCTGTTTAGTTCCGTCAAAGCATGGAACAGAAGTGTGGTGGTCCACAAATCGTCTCACTTGCAGGTTTGACCACTTCCAGCCTCCCGAAAAGAAGTGGTCCGTAGACCACATACATGCGTTGCGGCAGATTATACAGAAGACCAAAGAGTATAACCGCCCCCTTCGCCTTGCATTTGTAGACTACGAGAAAGCCTTCGATTCGATTGAGACTTGGGCTGCGCCGCAGGCTCTCTAGCCGTGCCAAGTTGACTACCGGTATATCAAAGTGTTGAAGTGTCTGTACGAAAACGCCACTATGTCCGTCCTACTACAGGACCAGAGCACAAAGCCTATTCCTCTGCAGCAGGGAGTCAGACAAGGAGATGTGATCTCTCCGAAACTATTCTCCGCTGCATTGGAGGATCCTTTAAAAGTTCTGGACTGGAAAGGATGAGTCATCAACATTAATGGCGAGTAGTATGGCCACCTCAGGTTTGCCGATGACATAGTCATAATGGCAGAATCATTGCAGGATTTGGCGCAAATGCTGAACAGTCTTAATGATGCTTCACGACGAGTGGGGCTTGGGATGAACTTAGACAAGACAAAAGTCATGTTCAACATCACGTCACTCCGGAGCCCCTGTTCGTTGGAAATTCGGCCCTTGAAGTTGTTCAGGAGCATTTCTACCTTTTTTTTTTTAACGTAGTGAAAACTCATTTACGAGTACCCCAAGGCCCGGGGGTCCAGGGGTTATGTGGGGCTCTCTCCCAGGAGTATGTCTACCTAGGACAAATCATCTAGCTTGATAGAAACAACTACAAGAAAGAAGCCGATAGGAGGATTTGATTGGGCTGGGCAGCGTTTGGGAATTTTCGTCATATCTTGACGTCATCCCTGCCACAATGCCTTAAAACTAAGGTGTTCAACCAGTGCGTTCTACCAGTAATTACTTACGCGGCAGAGACGTGGACACTCACAGGAGGATTAGTCCATAAGTTCAGAGTCGCCCAGCGTGCTATAGAGAGGGCTATGCTCGGTATCTCGTTGAGAGATAGGGTCCGTAACGAACATAACAGACAAAAGACGAAAGTCGTCAACATAGCCCGATGGATTAGTACGTTGAAATGGCAATGGGCTGGTCACGTTTGCCGTGGAACTGACGGACAGCTGGCAGTGGCTGGATGAGGGAAGCCCAGGATCGCGAAAGTTGGCGCAATATGATATGAAGGAGGCTTACGTCCAGCCACCCACCGTCCAGCGTCTTCACCCACCTTTGATTCGCCGACGACATTGTAGTCATGGCTGAGAATGAGACCATAGGAGGACCTCAGTCAGTGCTATGCTCGCTGATCTCAGCAGTTTCCGACCAAGTTGATTTGAAAATAAACATGGACAAGACGAAAGTCATGTCTAATGTCCATGTTGTGCCAGCTCCCGTAATAGCCGGAGGTTCTGCGCTCGAAGTTGTTTACGGTATAGTACCTGGGACAAACGGTTCAGTTAGGTAGGTCCAACTTCGAGAAAGAGATCACTTGTCGAATTCAACTCAGCTAGGTAGCGTTCGGGAAGCAGTTCGGAGTGTCTTTTTATCTAAATTACCGCAGTGTTTGAAGTCAAAAGTCTTTGACCAGTGTGCGTTAACGATGCGCCTCATGAATGAGGAAGCTCTAAGTCACTCAGACAGAAGGCTATGGAGAGGGCTATGCTCGGGGTTTCTCTGCGAGATGGAATCAGAAACGATGATTCATGATATCCGCAAGAGAACCAAGGTTACCAAGATTACAACTGCCACGTGACGTCAGCAAAATTTTTGTAATTATTATTAAATCTCAAAAACCATACTATAAACAGATTCCGTATGTTCCGTTAAGAACAGTAACGGTTATGCATTGTTAGAAAATGACTTACAACGTGACAAAATAAAATAATTCAAAAACCGGTTAAAACCCGGTTAACCGGTTTCGACCTAAATATTTCGGTTAAAAACCGGTTTTCCATTTCGGGCGGTTTTTACAAACCCTAGTTCCAAAATCAGAGGTATGAGCTAATAGTTGAACGGTCTTCAACTAGTGGGCAAAGTGGTATTTTTTCAAATGCATTTATAAAATCTCATAAAAATGATAGACACACCGTTTATGACTCAAATTAATTGTATACCTATCGCAGATTTTTTAACTAAAAGTTGAACAAATTATTTTGTTCCTAAGGCGAAGATTTTTGATATTATTGTTGTATGGGAATCGCTACTGTTCAACTATTATTTCATGCCCAAAACTTGAACCAAGAAATGTTACTAGTTCAACTTTTGGTTTCTATTTCAGTACATGAACATTGAATTTTAATTGAACATTTAATTGGTTCATCTTATAGATTTCTTGCCCAAAACTTGAACTAACAACATTTTGTCGTTCATGTTTGGGGTAGGGTATCTAAGTGAACATTGTTATTTTTTATTTTTTTTCATTTGTTTCAGAAATACACATAACTACACGTATATTCGTGTATATTTGTTTAGTGGGCAATGTTCAATTACGGGAAAAGTTGACCACTTATCCACTATTACTTTACTATCAATATATTAGTTCATCTTTTGGGGTCAATTCGTTCATAAATAGGGCACATCGTTCAACTTTGGGGCAATTTGCCTTATTTTGGCAAAAATATTTTTTTTTGTATACATCCGTTTGTAATATAAGGGTTTGAAGTCGTGAAATGCAAAGTCGACTATGTGCTTAGCGTTACAGGAAAAAATCACTCTCCTACATGGCTTACAACACTTCGAAAAAAGGGTTCAAAGGAGAGGTAGTCGCTTAATCGTTCAATTTTTGGTGACTTTACCCTACTCAATTTTTTTCAAAATATTTTTTTTAGCTTCTATAGCTACGGTTATATGTATACCCCAGTGGATTATTGTTAGGGGGTATCTGATACACCCTGTAGATAGCAAATTTATTAAGCCACACCTCACTCGTTCTAAATAAACCGGCGTTGAAAGATACAAGCCACCCAACTCGGAGGTAGAAGTTTGATTATGAAAGATTAATTTCATCGTGTTCCAAAAGTAAAGCAATAAATCTAGTGCACAGACGCCATAGCGCATGCGCGGCGAAAGCCACGTAAACAATACGGGTTTGTTTGAACATGTGCGCTACTAATTTTGACCTGGGTAGCCCGCGACCGCCCGCGTAACAATAGCTAACGGTTTTTTCGTTGCATTCTCCTATGCGCGCGCTAAACCCAAAATTAGAATTAGTATCGATCGACATTACTGAGCTGCCTTTTAATTAGACATCGACTTGCTGCGGACGGTTTACATTGTTTTTTCGTGCCATTCCTTCAGTTCCTATTAACTACAACCAACGGCAGCAAATACAGTGTCCGTTGTTAACTCACAGTCATGTTAATGTTTGATTAGGTATCTACCTTGCTTAATAATTACCTAAATGTTGTTATCGTATTTTCACAGATGTACAAGACTTGTCCGCGAAACTGAAGCTTATGGAGGCAGGAGGCGACACGCCGGTCGAACCCGTCGTGCCCACCGACCACCACATCTACTGCAACATTCACGTAGGGAAAGATGCTTTACTTGGTGAGATTTACTTTCATATTTCGCTGACGAAAGGACTAACTATAAATTAGGATGCATTCCCAAAAGAGGAATGTTTACATTTTACACGGTCATAACTTTCATTACCGAGCAGGTCGAGTCCCGGAGGATCCTCACTGGCGTCATGCCAGTTAAGTTTAAAATACTGTCTCGCGTGGGTTGCTGGCTGCGCTCGTCTGGCGCCCGCCTCAATTTTTATTTATTTTGAGCCGTTTCAGAACGGAGGTCAGACGCGTATCGTTTGTACATATAGCGCCGCTAAAACTGATCATGACGTAGGATTGCATTAGCACTTGCCTAAAGCAAAGCCATAAAAGTTTGACAAAGGTCTTCACGAACGTAGTTGTCTCATTATGATTCTGATCTCAAGAGATTAAGTATCTGAGGCCAGCTGGCTGGATGCATCGCCGGCTGCGCCTTAACTAGAGTGCCAACGGAATAACAACACGTCTATGACGACGATTAAATTTTAATGGTGCTGTCGAAACATTGGCAGCTAGGAATGGTGTCGCAATGAACCGCTTTCAAAGTTACACCAGATACATAAACAATGATAGGTACCAATATACCTACTTATTGACTGCAAATAAAGTGACGAGTAGGTAGGTAGGTCATTTTAAAAATGACTGGCCAAGTGCGAGTCAGACCACACACAAAAGTAACGTCATACGGTATTACTTTGTATTTGTAAAATAATAATAGGTATTAGGTAGGTACAATATCTAACATCTTTTGATCGCATCAACTTAGAAACTTCATTATTTACGGTTATATACCGATACACCAAGTAAATAGGCATTGCACTTATTTCATTTCAGCTTCATAAGGTTTTAATATGTACTGAATATAGTACTCATGAGGTTGCCTTATCCTAACGATAAAAATTCAAAAAAAACGAATTAGTTGAACCGTATCTACAGCTTGCCTCCAGGCTTCCGTATTACCTATTTTTAATTTATTTTGGATACCTAACCTACTATTATGATTGTCGGTGCATGTTTTCATAGCTACTTAAATACCTACTGAAATAGAAATGAATAAGCATCAAAACTTAAGTCAAAGTGTTTGTCAACGTGAAAGTTTGTTGAGTGTTCGACAGGTAATCGACCCTATCGGGCCCTAACTAGCCACACGTGACTCCATAAGAGGGTCATTTGTAATGCAAGTCCGTCCCCGACCGCCTCTGCTTCCGCCCCGAGGGCTTCACAGCCGCCGCCGGGAAGCTTCCCACTTCCTGGTCGCACCGATTTTTGATAACGACAACAATAACCACTATCGAAACGCACAGGCTACTGAACTTTCACACGAAAATATTCCTAAGACATCCTGAATGCCCTTCGAATCAATCATTCATGACTGCAGTTGTTCCCGGTCCTTCAGAATCGTTAAGGATACATTTACTGCAAGACTTTCGGAGTTTTAAAACATAATTAGGTAGTACGGTACGTAGATGACATAATGAAACAATGAGGATCTCATGGTGCTTTTAAGTACGTAGAATAGGTTCTGCATGCCTATGATGCATGCATATGAGAACTATACAGTCAGCGTCATTATAGAATGAAACATCCAGATTGACCAAAAAGTTCGGCACCCCATTATGTATGGTATACCTACCTACCGAACTACGTATTTGGCCGACTTGGATGTGGATGCTTCTAATATGCTGCGCTGACTGTACAACCAAGATGTTTAAGCTCGTAATTTAAGTTCAAAGAATCTTTTAGACATTTATTAATTTTGGGAACTTCAGAAGGCTTACCTAACAGCGAATATTAGGTACATTCAATCTTAAACCAGAATACAAACCTAGTAAGTAACTACGTTTTACTTTGTAATCTTAAAGGTTGTTTGTTTTTAAATTACGCCTACATGCACGTAAAACGTTGAACTTGAAAATGCATTATTCAGTACAATGGCTCGTGAGATGTGTGCGCGGTGGTCTGCAGTTAACTAGGATAGAATAGTTTTATAGCTTGCTTTCGCCGTGTTGTCCGTTTCCACTTCATCGTACGAAACGAGACTGTTGTACAAACAAGTTCAATTTGTATGCAGTAGAGCGCTTTTAGAAGGCTTATTTGCAGTTTCTAAAAACTTGAAAATTTCCTTACTACTGCTTCTGGCCTCTATGGGATAGGTCTACGTCGAGCTACCAATGTCATCTTTGAATCAGTGGTTACCTTTACAACCGATGCCTTGTTGATGCGACGGAATGACTACTATCGCATTTAAAATTCCTTTCATCAAATGATAAAATACTGGGTAGGATATGAGATGGTGAATGCGATCGCGAGTGTCCGAACGTTAGACAAGGCTTCTGGTGTACACGTGCCCATTAACACTAAGTCACTTAAGGGCATCTTCATTACCAGCGGAGCCTAAATTTGTTCGTAGTACTTGACTTGTCCCTATTTATCATGCATCCTATGGCCTTTACAATGGAGACGCACTCCTTAGTTGGCCGTAGTTCTGGCAACTTAACCCAGTCACGTTTAGTCGTGATAATGATTGCGGTCGGAGCTCTTTGGATCTACCCATTGTTCTCGACGAGAGACAAACTTTCACATTTTATTTCTTAAGTATGTTTTTCATTTGTTTGTTTTAAAAAAACATGATGACTCGCTGCAGCATGCGTGTAATATTTTTGAAGCCTGTCGAGAAAAAAAATGTTTATTCCTCAACTTAATAAAAGTGAGATTACCATTAGAGTATCCACTTTTGACTGAATCTTATTTAGAAGTACCTAGAAACGTCACGTAAGATAGCAGTAGCAAACGAAAATGAATAAATACTTAATTTAAGGCGGTACGGTAAACGCCAGAGAATCAACCAAAAGCCTTTTAAAAATCAGCACCATTCTTTTAATCAACTGTTTTATATACACAAGCAGTCAATCAGTTTATTTTATAAACACAGCGGGTATTATTCGGGCACAGCTAATTAGTTAACAGCTAAACAAGATTTGTATGTTTGTAGCTGCTATATTTAGAAAAGGCACGTTTCAGAAACGCGCGGCAGGGCGGGTATTTGCAACACTGTTGCTAGTTTACCGCAATGTAGCCGTTTTAGTCGTCACATTAAAAGATGATTAATATTTACGAGTTTTTGACACAAGTTCGTTAGATACTAAATATAGATGCTTACGCTTACATAAAGAGTTGAATGCGATAGCTAACCAGAATAAAACAAAACGCAACGTCTGCGCTTAGAAATCGTACTAATTCGAACCAGATTTAATTGAAAGGATACATAAAAAAATTCTTCACGCTATTGGATTGCGGGCGGATGTAGAGGTAAAAACGTGCGTCACGCCGGCCCCATTTCACTCTGAGCCAGGAAATGGTCCAAAAGCTTCCTCTCAACGATGTTAGCGCAGTCAATAATAGATCCCATCAATTCGGCTGAAATGCGATTTGATTTATCGATCTTGTAAACCCGAGCGAGGAATCGATGACGCGCGAACCGATTAATGAAACGGTAAGTATTTACGGATCTCAAATAACAAGGTCAATTAGGTAGACGTAGGTTATCCAAACACTTAATTTCGAGTAGATACAAAAAGTTTTGATAGCCGTCGACTAACTAGTACCTAAGTCTACCTAATTGCAATTGGGATTGTTCATTTTTTTTAACCCCCCCTTTTTATATTTTTTTTAGAAAATATGGAGCACTTTAAGAAACTAATTTGAATATTTTGTCATTTCATGGCTTAATTTAATTAATATAATTGCTTGAAAAAATCAGATACGACTTTTCGTAAATTATATACGGCCGGCTGAAATAGGCAATTTTCCCACAATCCTTTGGAAATTAAAAAAAAAATAGTTGTCATAACTGCAGTGTTGCCGTTAGCGTACATTTTACACATTTGACGTACCTTTTTAGCCTCCAATGTGTTATGTGTAATAGGGTCCAGTTTACGTACCTTTTGTTCTCATCCAAAACTATGTATAACATTTTATAAACCGCAGCCAAACAGTTGTGGCAAAACTGAGAGCGTTAGAAGCTGTGTTAAGAGTTGAGTAAAAAAAATGCTTATGTACCTTTTTATCCCAAAATGTACCTTTTCAGCGCTGTATATGTACCTTTTGGGAACTCAGTTGTGGCAACACTGCATAACTGTTGTGACTGTCATCTCAATGTCAAATATACTGTTTACTGGTTACTGGTTTACCTACAAGCTTATTGTATGTTGCGTTAAATCCTGATCATGGTTATAATGAGTTGAAAATTTATGAATGTGGAAGTATGTGGCATTGTGTTTTGGTACCTACTTACATCGAAATGATCCTCGCAACAATATTGTGTACTTATAAACTTTGAAGTATTCAACATTTACTTCGCGACACCACTTTTCTCTTAAATCTTCTCGGATGCGTGCGAACTATTGTTTTGGAACGGTTTTTAGAGTCATTTTCTGTAATTTCCATTATTTCGTTTTAAATCGACTGACAATTTTAAGTTTTCAACAAAACAATATTTACTTTACTGACATTGGGTGACACTGATAACTAGTTGACATATAAATTTAATAGACAAACTAGATATTTGCCGATTTATTTTTTGGAACTACCAACAGCCGCTCGGTAAGGTCGAATAAATATCAAATATTATTTTTGCAAAATATCCGTAATCCTTGAGTATTTTTGAACGCCAGTAAGATAAAACAGTTCGCAAGCCCCATACTTCGAAATGGTTTTCAAATCAGGGTATGTTGTAAAAAAATTAACAATCCCAATTGACACAAGTCAGTTTTTGTTTAGTTCGCATTAGAAATTCACTACAAATCACAAACTCTTATACGTACTGTATTTGCATTTCATAATAAACAATGGAATATCATGAGAACAGGGGATGGACAATTTCGCGGGCGTGTGCTGAATGTCAAGTGAATTTCCTTTCGGGGCTGCGGAAGTAGCCCCTGGCTCGTAACTCCTAAAGGAGTTGTTCTTTAGCATGCAGACCGCTCTGCCGCTGGCCGATGTCAATAACACCTCGGTAAGACGTTCAAATAATCAATCATAGCAACAAGCGTTATCGATAGTTCAATCACGATTAGAGAATAAATCGAAAAGTTTTTATTATGACTATTAAATATGAATAATCATGCGCTGCGCGTAAATTCACCACGGCTGGTTTCATTAATAAATAAGATACTGATGCAGGTTTCGTTCCGTTGAAGGCCTTAATTGAAGCTAAGTAAACAAGCCAAAAATATACTTAGGTAGTTACTCTATTAATATAAACAAATCTCAGATTTCACGGAAACCAATGAATTCAAGATGAAATGTTAAAGCAGTCAGGTAAACACTTTGAACATTATCCGAATAAACCTATAGTAGGTACATAATCTGCGTATTAGTTCGCTGGGCACGTATAAGTATATTGTAACGAACGAGCAAATCAACATCGCAAGAGTAGGTAGTAGAAGGAAGCCATGATGGGGTCAATAAAATACCACGGTCACTGCGCATCGAATATGAATACATAAGTCTTCTTAATGTTTTAGTACCTAAGTACTTATAGGTACTTAGTAGTTATGTCAAGGCATTTCATAAAACTCGTCTGTCAGGTCCAAATCTGCTGATAGGATAGAAAAGCCAATTAGAATTGTAGCATAAATTAACTTAACTAGACGAGTAAAAAGCACGAGTACGGGATGTCCCTCATTCTCATGGTGGCTGCGGCAGACATGTCTCATTGCATCGCTGACTGGATGATTTATTATGTTTATGCACCGCATCTTCTTAAGTCTCGGCCGCCGCTTGTTCTTAAATAAGATTTAAATTGTTTGTCTCGCGAGCCAGACGGTTCATAAGAATTGGCGATCGCTTGAAGGTTAAATCAAGATGAAATAAGATTTCCCGCGGGACATTTCATTCTAGGAAGCGCATCTTCCTAGACGCAAAGATTACTAGCTTGTTCCCACGTATCGTGCCAACAGTTTGCGCTTTATATAAACTGCTTGTTCGAGGAAATGTAATAAAACAGTTTTGCTGCAACACCGTAATGGCTTCATTCATGATTTATAGACCTAGCTTGATGGGTTGCGGAAGCAGAAGAGGCAGAATAATTCCAGGAAAATGTTTTAACTGACTCTCTTATCTTGTCTTAGACAGTATGTCTACAGTGCCGTTCAATATTATGTTGGCATGTTGCTGTCCGGAACGAATCTTGACATTTCAAAACTGAAAGCCAACTAAGAATACAACTTGAAAGCAAATAACATAGAGCAAAAATAGCTTTGGCATTTTCAAAAGGAATAAATAGCTGAGGGGGCAGTTTTAATTTCCGCATGTTGTTATGGACGTGCGTTGCAGCGAATAGTTTGCAGCTGGGGACCGTTTAGAATTCCACGGCACGCGCAGAAGCCGTAAATTCAAATATGGTCGGCTACAAACCGCAATTAGCAACCCGATGGCAAACTTTTTACACCGTGTATAGCTACGAATAAATTCAACTCTAATAACTTTTTTATTTTATTACAGGTCGCACGTCGACGAAAAAAAGCAACGTGTACACGCAAGAAAAGCATTGATAAGGGATAACTAAATAAATACCACCGACAACAGGGACACTTCCAACACAGTACAAATAATTTCAAAGTAATCTAGAACCTCGCAGTGATAAGAAAATCAGCATAGGACTTAAAACAAATAAAGTTATATTAAAAGTCATAATTTTGTAATTATTTTTGCCTCGGTTTAAGTTTTAGATTCTGAACATTAAATTTGCTCAATTAAAAATTGGTGTACAGCGAGTAATTTTAATTTTATAGCGAGCTTTACATTCTAGGGCGAGCAACCCGCGCGGCGTCGCGCGCTCTCCAAATAGATTTGACCGTACCTTGTCTAGCACATAATTACGCACGGGCGTACTGTATAAACAACTCTATTGCGCGTCTAATAAAGTTTACACTTTATGAATTGAAAAACAGCCGCTAAATAGCTACGGAAGGAAATGATTCCTCAACGTCACCAGCGCGCACCTGGCTCGATAGCCGCCAGATTAATATCAACCACAAAGATAATGCATTCTTTAAATATATAAAGTTGTCAATTTTTCAACTCTGAATGAAAACCATCAAAAATAAAACACATATGTATTTCAAAATATCAATATATATTATCAATACTCGTAGGTACTTACCTGCATAGTGTAAAATCGAAGCAAAATTGCGATTATCATTATATTAAATTACATCATAAACTAATTACCAATAATAAAACATACCTTAAGTCTCAAAAATAATAATTTACTAACAAACATTTTATGTACTTTAGAATTGTTTTGCGCGTATTCTCATTGTAGAGCTTGAATTGAATTTACTCTATCTTTATTTGATCGTAAACTCAAACTTTATACAAATGATGCTAACTGACACAGATTGATTTTTACAAAGTACGGATTTTCAAACTTATGAATTATTGGAGGTAGAAGATTTTCTGGTATACATTTCAAGTACCGAAAAAAAAACATAAACCAATGATACAATATCTTAATTGGTAAGGTACTATTTTTCGTTTTAGCAACGAATTTCAGACTGCAAATTTAATTTTTGTATTAACAACATACTTATCGCAATACATTTATGAAACAAAATCTGGAAAAAAGCGCGAAAGTCGGAAAAAAAACGCGTCGAACAATTGAACACAAAAAGGGTTAGAAAATAAAAATTATAACGCTTACAATTAAACTGTACAAAGTGATCTCGGGCGTTCCATGCGTTTGAAGGCGGACAGTCGGTTGAGCCACGACAGGCCTCCTATTCGTTCATGGTCATACATACATTTCAGCACAAAACAAAGTTGTCTTCATCTACATTTCCATTGGAAACTGTTAATACTAAAACTATCATAACAATTCACACAATACTCAAAATGTAGAAAACTAAGTTCTAACAGCCTTATTCATAAAAAGTTAGAGGCTCGCTATAAGCTCGCTATAGGACCGATGCAAAAAAACATGATTCATAAACGTCAATTAGCGCTAATCAATTCATCAAGGCTCTGTTAAGTCTTCCGAAAGTTAGCGGACCGAAGACCCTACTTTATCTCTCTGCTAACTCACAAAATGGCCGCCACACATGTGAACAGCTGATTTTGGCAAGAGCAAAACCATACGCAAGACAGTTTTTTTTGTTTTAAGTTTTTATTCCCTCCGTGAAAGGTAAAGGAAACTAGATCCACACTGCCTAGTCTGTCGTGTTAATTCGCTGGTTTCCCGCTAATTCGCTGCCACTGCTGTCAATTTATTTTTTTTAATTCACTAAAAGGCCATTTTTGGTCTATGATTTGTCAAGGTGACAACATAACGCGTCTAATCCATTCTTCAACAGCTCATTAGCTAACAGACTGCTAGCAAGCGTTTATGAATCATACTTTTTAACAACTGTCAAATAAGCTTAATCAGTCTGTTAACTAATTGACTGATCAAACCTCAATTAAGGATTTTTTATGAATAAGGCTGTACAGCCTTTTAGTGAATTAAAAAAAATAAATTGACAGCAGTGGCAGCGAATTAGCGGGAAACCAGCGAATTAACACGACAGACTAGGCAGTGTGGATCTAGTTTCCTTTACCTTTCACGGAGGGAATAAAAACTTAAAACAAAGAAAACTGTCTTGCGTATGGTTTTGCTCTTGCCAAAATCAGCTGTTCACATGTGTGGCGGCCATTTTGTGAGTTAGCAGAGAGATAAAGTAGGGTCTTCGGTCCGCTAACTTTCGGAAGACTTAACAGAGCCTTGATGAATTGATTAGCGCTAATTGACGTTTATGAACCATGTTTTTTTGCATCGGTCCTATAGCGAGCTTATAGCGAGCCTCTAACTTTTTATGAATAAGGCTGTTAGTCTTTAAATGCACATTTTAAATGCACGTTTTGAACTGTGTTACTTTTAAATCAGTCAAATATTTTATACTATTGAGAAGCAAGTTAGTTAAACTCAGTTTGTTCTCAGCTATTTACTTGCCAGGTACTGAAATATAGTAAATACTTCAGACGATCTTTTTTTTACGAAGTAATAAGGCCCCAGATGCAGTCCGCCCGTTACAATGTCTATCAAGCAGATTTGCTTGCAAAGATTTTTGGTATTTTAGGTAGGTTCAAAATTAATATTGCTTTGACCAATAAAATTCACTAATTACACCCTAACTGTCCAGTCGATATAGCACAAAATTAGTCTATACGTTACATATACTATAGACTAGCTTTGCATGAAATCAACTGCCTGGCTGGTCCATGACGTCACAATTCAAGTAAATCTGAGATTCTTAAATAGAAAATTTAATGTGATCAAGTTTAACTTCTATCACATTATTTTCTAAACAGGCTTTATGTTGTATTATTTAATTTAAACTCTCGTTAAAAACAATTTCAAAAGACTAAAAATGAAACGTATGGCGCTAAGTGGCCCCGGCGTGAACGCACTCGCTTTTCAAGAGGTCCCCTACAAATATCGAAACTAATGGGTTCCTCCCCAACTTATTTATAATCCTGAGTTAATCCATTTAATTTTTAGTCTTTATGCATTCAGTCATCCATCACAGTAAAAGTAAACTGATTGGCTACAGCTAGATTAAAACCTACCTACAGAATTGATATTGTCTTGAATGTTGAACTAAATAAGAAAGTGATCCTTTGAACTGGATTCGCCCCTCCTCTGTTCGTAAAACTAGTATCAAGTATGTATGTATGTATGTATTTAAACTCCTTATTCACGTCAACGGATCACATCATGTTCGCAATACAACTAGAAGGAACGTAGTTATTCCGAATGCATTCTTAGCTAAGAGGTCTATTCTGCATTTTCTCACTCTTTCTTGTAAAGGAATTTGAATTCCATTCAACAATAAGATCCATCATTCATATCGTTTCAGAACAAATGCTTCTACTAAAATTATGAAACTAAATTCAATGGAAAATAGCACAATTTCATGATGGACTCTTCGGTTTAGTGATGCGTCGCCGGTCGCATGTCTCAGTGAATTTAATGTTCTACAAAACCGCGCTCTCATCTAGATAGAAGTCGTATTATAGTACTTCCCGCAAATACCTGTAATAGACTTTTGGTTGAGCTGCTATGTTCCACACCACTTGTCCTCATTTGCCTAGTTATGACGTCGTTCATTAAGCACAGCAGCGATTTTGCCACAGCATTTTTTGCAAGTCTCAAGTTAACTACACGTTGCATGGCTGCCATGTAGTCTGGAACAACTTTAGGCCTAACCTGACCCGGCACGCTAGCCCAAAGTTTGTCGACCAAAGTTACGCGTTGGTTTGCGCTGAGACGGCCCTATGCCATGTTTTTATTAGAGATACTGGAGCATATTAAACTTTACACGATGGGCAATAACTAGTTTCGAAACTATGTGCATACTAAAACAAACTTAGTAGGATATTAGGGGCTAAAGCCATGGTAAACTATGACGTCTTAATGCGATTCAGTTTAGGTTCGCTCGCTGTCAGATCCATACTAAAAGTGACAGCCATCTTGAACTGAGTCGGAATTAGGACGTCATGGTAAGGCCCCAGTTCAGCGATTGACGTCAACTAACAAATTGAGCTAGCCGTCAAAATAACAAATCGTTTCACTGGAGTTGCGGCTAGTAGATTCAATCAATGAAGTAAAGTGTTAAATTTTCAAGTTCTTTACTTAAAAGTGACATTAGTTTCGTTTAATCTACTAACAGCAACTTCCCTGAAACGACCTGTATCTAACAGCAAAAATACTACTTTGTATGGGAAGTGACCCGTTATTTTTGCTCGTCGAAAGTCGCGGCTGTTTTGTTTCAGTCGATGTAACGCGCGTGGCGGGTCATTACTCATTACGTTATGTAGAGTATAGCTAGGGTAGACCTGAGGACTAGCTGGGCCGCGCGGAGTCTCGCGCGGCGGACGCCGGCGGAGTGTAAGCCGCCACCGGCACCATCGGACGCGCAGCAATCGTTGACACGCCGTCGTATCTGTACAGAAAACGAGTCGATTAATCGTTTTGAAAATACGTAAATGAAAATCAGTCTTACCCTGTATTCATAATCGCTCTATAGGCTTCTGTTAACTGGCAATCGTTTCTTTATCTGTGAAAGTAAAATGTCAAAGTGACAGATAAGGACAAACGATTGCTAAGTTAGCAGAAGCCTACAGAGCGTTTATGAATATTAGGCCAGTGTTTATCACTACATAGTATAAATCAGAGTCGCTTTCCGTTGTCTGTCCCTATGTATGCTTAGATCTTTAAAACTATGCAACGGATTTTGATGTGTTTTTTTTAAATAGATAGAGTGATTCAAGAGGAAGGTTACTACTACTAAACTCTATCTATTAAAAGCTAGTTCTGTAAATAAACTGCAAAGGGCTCCTTCACCCGAAGACTTCTTGTCTCTACCAGTACTTTTACAATGAATAGTCTTAGCTATGATCCAATAAATATAAGTACAAAGCAAGCGCAAGTCTTGAAAGTCACTGAATACTTGCAAGCGTTCGGGCTTACGATGGTGTGCGATAACGATCATTGATGTACAGATATATCACTTCGTAAAGATAGGCCCAACGCTCACGAGTAATTCGTCCAACGCGGTGGTGCTAAAAGACCACCGTGCCTTAGCCTGTGACAGGACGCCGTATCGTTCAGCTGTCAGAGTGTGTCAGAGAAAATACCTAATTGCGCAGTAAGGGTGCGACCACACCGCCGCTTAAAAAACGGTGACGTTACGGAATCGCAACAAAATGTATGAAGAAACGGTGAGAAAACGTGACGCCTACGACACGTCACTGCGTATACGCGGCGGTTTCGTCGCACTCTAAGCGAACTGTTCGGACAGGCGTATCTTAACTTGCGTTATCATGGTGATGGATACTGACTTGTTGTTCCGGTACTTGTCGACGATGGCCTGGTAGGGCTGCTTGGCGGCGTGCGCGTGCGTGCGCGCCAGCTCGCGCAGGCAGCCCGCCAGCTCGCCCAGCTCGTAGCCCGCGCACGCCGCCAGCGCCGCCGGCCATGCCGCCGCGCCGCAAGCCTGACACGCGACACACACCATAACGACATTCTATTATGTGTGGAGTGGGAGAATACAATAATGACTGCATTGCACACACAACTATCTATACTTGGAAAACGAACAGGGGGTTACCACGACGTCTTAAATGCGATTCAGTTTAGGTTCGCTCGCTGTCAGATCCATACTAAAAATGACAGCTAAAACCTGAACTGAGTCGGAATTAAGACGTCGTGGTAAGGCCCCAGGCCTGGCCAACGGTTTTCAATCGTGAACACATAGGTATAAGCCGGCTAGCTTGCTGGTCACTTGACACTAAGGCCGTTTGTCCACCGCCGCCGTCACCGTCACGTCACCGAGAACGAGATGACGGCGCCGAAGTAGCGGTACATACATTTACTTAAGCCGCGTGTCCACCGCAGCGCTCGGGCGACGGATGTGCGGTGGACACGCGGCTTAAGTACATATCCGTCATTTCGTTCTCGGTGACGTGACGGTGACGGCGGCGGTGGACAAACGGCCTAACGCGGCTTTTCTTTCGGCCTTCGACTATACCTAAAGTTTTACAATTAAGTTTTTGTAAAATTTCGTTTTAAATAATGAGGTATTTGCTGACTATTTTTCATCCAGCCTATGTTATGTCTGAAAAACAGGATTCAGTTCCATGACATGAAGAGAAATTAATTAATGCAAAAAATAGAGACTGGGTGGACTTATTGGAGATTATGATTATGATTAGTAGTAAAAAGTATCCTTACATCATCAATAGTATTATCAGTGTTGTCAGATCGTTCGGCGACGCTGCAATTGCGACACAGTAGGCAGTGGCGTGCGGTGGCGAGCGCGGCGGCCGCGATCACCGACGGCTTGTACTGCAGATACGGGTCGGCCTCCAACAGGGAGAGCTCTGCGATATACTGGATTAACAGGAGAAATAAATTAAATATAGCTTATGCTTACTCTTAGAACTTAAAGTGGCGAGAAGAAGGAAGCTGATTTAAATGTTTACATAACAACTCCGGAATTGTAACTTCGTTGATCTTTAAGCAGTATTTTGTATACACTGTTTTTTTCACGGAAGAATAATGTACTTAATAACTATAACGCACTTTTCAATATTATCATGGACAGAACTTTCCCAAAGGCAGATAGGACTAGCTATAGGTAACAAACTTTTTTGATGACTGTCATCCATCTTACTTAGGTCATAAGTTAATTACCAAATTTCAAGTCAATTGGACTACTAGACATGGATCTAAAACTTCTAAGATTTCTTTACATAGCACACAAGGACTAATGAAAGTAATTATAAGCTCAGATAAAGCATTAGAAGTACTCACAGCTGCCAAATGGAATGTCTTCTTGGGCAGGCCATTGGAGATGCAGTAGTGCGACAGGAAAGCTAGCGATGTGGGCGTAGAGAGATCGAAAGACAGCACTTTCAGGATAAGGTGCTCCATGCGCAGGACTTCGCGTTTCGTGTAAGTATCATCAGTGATATAAACAAACTCTGAAACTTCCGGTGGGTACACTTCTTCATATTTCCTGGAGAAATAAAGATTGTGAGAGTTACAGATAACATTAAAAACTGCCCAAAAGCTATTAATTTTGAATTAGGATCTATTTAACCCTTTTATTCATAAATATACTTGTTGGGCTTGCATTAGCTCAACATCTGTTTAATATCTTTATAGGCAATTTGATATACATACTAATAAATATCCCTTTGCCAAAGACAGGCAGATACTTGTATACATACATATAACAAAGTTTTTGTATAAGAGTATACAGTAGAAGTATACATTTTTCCAGCTGATCAAAATATATTTCACTATTCATTAAATAGGTTCATAACATTTCATAATGCATTAAAAGGTTATTAAATTTACATTCTCCAATTAACCAGTTCTACCCTTTTCCGGACAACTTCATAGCATTATCTTGCATCATCAGATAAATGAAGTAGGTGAATACATTGTAGATATTCCTCGCAATAAAGATAACCTTTGATACCTTTGTCCTAAATCCTATATTAAAAATTACACAATCATTTGAAGTGACCTAGAACAGAATACTTACGCAGCAATATATGTGGCAGCAGTACCGACAAGCTGTAGCTTCGTGCGAACAACACTCATGTACGACAAAAACCGGTCCACATACGACACTGCCAGATGTAGTGTTTCGCTCTGTTGCCCGTACTCATCACAAACTTCTACCAGCCAATCTATGAGGACAGATCGCATGACATATGTGATGTCTGGTTGCTTCCGCATGTATCCTGGTTTTGCTCTGTGTTTTACCTGGTCAGAATCACAGAAATGACAAGTGTTGAATTGTTAAATATTGTTTGCACACCTATACCAAAACAGTATCTTAGGTTAAACTATGATTAAATTAACATAATATACATCTTTCCTTTCAAGATGTGATGTATTGATAAAAAAAATATCAAATACCTTTACGCACATAAGATGTGGGTAGATTGAAAATATTGTAGCATCTTCAATTTTAACTTATACATGGTTATAGTAATAATAATGCTAAGAAAAGTAAAATTGAATAAGGTCAGCAGTTGCAAGGTTTAAATGAATTCTACAAAACAAAAAAAATATAACACTGAACACATACTGTTGCTATAATAAAACATAACACATAGACCATCAAACTGACTCACCTCAATTTCCCTCATGTACTCATAAATATCCTGCCGATACTCCGCAACATGGAAGAACATCTCTCTGTCGGTCTGGGCAGTGGTTTTGTCTTCCCCATCATCTTCAACTTCTTCTTCAATTGTGAATTCAAGGATGTCACTCTCATTCTTTGTGATGGACATGGACAGCACACTAGAGTCAGCAATTGACATGGGCGATTCAACCACATCTTTCTTTTCTTGCAATGGCAGCCTGACAATATGAAGAACAAGATTCATTATTATTATCACTGTGTGCAATTATCATGGAATAATCACAAATGGAAGTTGTTTAATAAGAAATAAAATGTGTTATGAACAAATACAAGATTTGTTTATTTTCTTTCTACATCTATTAATTGCTGTACAAGCTTATTTTATGCACAAAAGCATGATTGTGTAGAGATTGTTGGAATTTGGACTAGATTTAAAGTATAATTATGTTGCTTGTGTGCAGTTTGCCTTAAATGATGAATTAGCAATTTCTCCTATGTATAATCAGCAGTCCTCCTGAAATCCCACAGCCATTTTATAAATGCAACTAGCTTCTGTCCATGACTTCAACTGTTTACAATAATAAATATAAACCTTCCTCTTGAATCACTCAATCTAAAAAAAAAACCATTCCATAGTTTTAAAGATTTAAGCATAAATAAGGACAGACTGATGGCGTAAAGCGACTTTGTTCTATACTATGTAGTGATTCATTTTTAAGAGCACTAACATAGATAGTAAATATAGTATAGTATATCAAAATAATGAACAAGTTCAACCTGTCTCTTATATCATTTTGCAACTTATGGTTCTTGGCTGTCAAAAAGTTGCCGACCCGTGTCATAACATAACATAAAAGATTCTAGGTAAGTACTCTAGTACATACAGGTCAGTTTAAATCTTTTGTTCTAAAATAGAAACAGCTTTGGTATTCTTGGCATACCTACTTGAGTATGGACACCATTATAATATGTGAACCAAGATCCTTGCGCAAGGAAGAACTCTTGACGATTTAAGTCTATGTTCTCCTAAATAATTGCATCATGAACGAAGAACTTCAAATTATGGATTTACCAAACTAGTAAACTCAGCTTTTATTGAAAACATTAATTGGCAGGGCTAAAGTACATCAATAAACCCAACTTCCTTTTGCAGTAGATTACTAACTTTTGTAGAGAATATTCCAACAACTACTGAACTAAAGGTGAGGTTATGTTGGACGTTCCTACCTTTTGGGAGGTGCTTCCGTTTGCCGATCTGATTGCTTCTCGGTCTGAGCGCATAACACACGCACGTTTTCGGCGGCGTTGATAAAAAAGCTCTCCTTCTTGGTATCCTTAGCGATAAAAGGTTTGAAGGTTGGCTCGCGTTTCTTCACCTCCACCTCAGAAGGCTTGTCTTCGTATACACTGAAGGCGCGAAATTGCGCCACGGGAGGTACGATATTCTTTTCGTTCTTGATTTGACGCACCGTCCGTATCTCATCTTGAACTTTGCAGGGTCCATTTGTCAATCCGGGCTGAAATAGTTCGTGGTTAGCAAAAAACACAAAGTACACCAACGGCCAATGTCAACGACTGAACAAGTGTACTCACCAGTTTGATATTCCGGTTCTGGTTATACGCGAAGTGACTGAGATCACCGAGTGCACGTCGCTGTGCTGCAGCAAAAACGTCAGCATTTTCCTTTCTGATCGCAAGAGAAGTATTCTCTTGATCTTCGTGAATCCTAAATGATGCCATTGTCCCCACTTCTTCCGTAAACAACTTTTAACGAATAATCAGATCAGCTAACGCGAGCCGTTAAAAGATAAAGTGGTATTTGTAACGAGAACACGTAATTATTCTGTCTTGGGACACATTTTTATCAAAATATTGCGTGTAGAATGGGAAAGATACCGAATAAATTCGAAATCACCCCCAAAGCAGCTAACAAGCGTCAACGGACAACAGACATTTTGGTAGTTTCAGCTGTTGCGTTCTGTTGTCTATGCGATTTCAAAATTGAACCAATGACAGGACTTGATTTAACTATGGTCTTCCCTCTACATTTGAATCGATTTTTAATATCGATCACAACGAAACAAACATTACCAAAATGCACTCTCAGTTAACGTTAACGTTAACGGGGTTAACGGTAATAATATAAGTAACTACAATAACTATGTAAGTTAAGTCCAAAATCTACAGGTGGTTCTACTGTTAACAACGGGATTATAATAAAGGAATGGTTGTAAATGATTATCTATACATATAATATCCATCGATAATAAGAACATCGATCGGTATAATTAATTATATTAATATTTACAGTAAACAAAAAAAATGGAATATATTAAATATAAGGGTTTTGTAAGTATTTCTTATTCATAAACATATTTAAAATAAAATATTTGCCAAACATTGATTTATTTCAATCCAGGGGTGCGTTCAGTTCAGACGCCCGACGACGCACTGGCCCGTTCAGTAACTCAGTGCGATCGTCGGGCGATAACACCGAGTGGTTCAGTAACATCGTCGGGCGTCGTCGGGCGATCGCACCGGTCACCCCGTAAAATAGATGGGTAAAAAACGCCCAGACGTCACTTTGACAATTGTCTTAAGTATTACACTTTACATAATGGACGTCATACAATAAACAAGACTGAGTACTCTGAAAATTTGTATTTACGAAAATGAACCATATTAAAAGTGGAGAAAGTATCTTTTTGTGTTGCGTCGCAGACAGAGGCTAATCTGCGCCGAGAGGGATAGCGACAAGGGAGGAGTGTGTCTCGTTCTTGCATCTTGCCAGCCTAAAAAAATGCTTTTGGTCAAAAAGTTTGGCTTAAAAAAAAAGTCGAAACACCATTAAAATATTATTTTCATGTTATTTTAACAGTTTTAAGTTAGCGTACTATAAATTCATTAATTTCATTGTATTAAATAAATAATAAAGGATATATTTTTGTCTTATCTGCTTTATTATTTCTAATGGTAACCCTTCTAACAACTATGTTGACCATGAATTCGTGTATTGTGTTTCCTTTACTGCTGTACATTATTTTTTAGTTGGTTTTACCTTTTTGTTAAATTTATGATATATTAATTGGCGTTTCTGTGTGAAAGTTAAACTTTGCTTTTTCTCTTCTTTCTGCGGTAAAAGAACAGAAGAAGTATAGTTTCGCAAACTTTCGCATTTATAATATTTGTAGGAAAGTAGGAAGGATTATTAGGAGTAGGATTAGTAGGATTTATTTCCATAGAAAATGAAAAACTTCAGTGTTCATAATAAACAAGTAGCAGAATGATTGTAGGATCGAATTTTGTCCCACATAGCAAAAATCTTATTGTCACCCTGTTAGAAAGGGACACACTCCTCCCTACGAACTATCTCACTCTGCTCGTTTTTCAGCTGCGAGTGCTCAGTCCCGTTTATTGTATTACGTCCATGCTTTACATGCACTTTACTTTTTTACTTACTTCATAATAAACTTATTATTACGAAAACGAAATCGCATGCCATCGACATTTAAATTTAATGTGAATTTAAATGAAATTTAAAATTTAAATTTCGATTCTGAATTCTTCACAAAGTTTTGATTTGAATATTGGAATTGACACTTTTGACAGAAGAACGCCCCAACTCGTTCAGTGGGTGCACAAACTACTAAGAGATACTAACGTATAGTGGGTGTGATAATGATCGGACGATTCTCATCCGACGATAATCACACTGACACTTTAGTTACTGAACGTAGCCCAGGGCAAGAAAAGAACAAAACCAAAACACTACACACAAAAAAAACTAAGCAGTACACAAACTGTCACTGTCAAACTCAAAATTGACAATGTCAAGCAAGACGTATGTTGTGTGGCAGTTTATCGGCAAGTGTTTACAAATCGTAATATTCGTAATTTTATTATAATGTACACTGAATAAGACGATAACTATAATCTAGGTTCAATTTTATTCACCATGAGAGAAAAAGTGTTACTTATATTAGCGTTAAGTCTGTACGGTATTAAACAATGTTCCGCATTAAGAGAGTACACTAAAGATGATATTCTAAGGCTAAGGTAAGTATCCTTCTTTTATCTTGACAACACAGGTAAAACATAGTCCTAAAACGCGTTTAACGCATATATATTTTCAGAGAAGAGACGAGGGAGATGTTCCAGCATGCCTATGACAGTTATCTGAGATATGCTTATCCCTACGACGAACTTCGTCCTCTATCGTGTGACGGAGTGGACACATGGGGCAGCTATTCACTGACCCTCATTGACGCTTTGGATACTCTTGCTATAATGGGCAACTACACTGAGTTCAATAGAGTAGTCGAGATATTGCTGCAGAAACAAAACTTTGATACAGATATCAATGTGTCAGTGTTTGAAACCAACATAAGGATTATTGGAGGACTGCTTAGCGCTCACCTTTTGTCTTATAAGTAAGTAATCCAGAAATATACTGCCAAAAATTTTTTTATTCTTTTTGTATCGACCTAGACCCAGCTCTGTTTGTCAGCCCCAATAATAATGATGATTAGAAATAACTAGCCTTTGTTTAGGAAATTTGCCAATATCAATGTCCATATTTTGTTTGATACAATCTACATCATAAATCATAACATTATTGGCTTTGCCTGCTGCACAAAAAGTTACAATAACTATTTTTTTTTACTCAAGAACTGGAATGAAGCTGGAACCAGGCTGGCCATGTAACGGTCCTCTCCTCAGGCTAGCAGAAGATGTGGCTCAGAGACTTATAGTTGCGTTTGACACTACTACCGGTATGCCTTATGGCACCATAAATCTCCGGAAAGGTGTTCCGCCTGGAGAAACAAGTGTGACATGCACAGCTGGTGTGGGAACATTTATTGTGGAGTTTGGTACATTGAGCAGGCTGACCGGAGATCCTTTGTATGAAGAGGTACATATTTTGACTAAAATTAAAAGGGGTGCATATAATTTTTTAAACTGCTTGAGTAACAAACATTCCTCTTATGGACCTGCCTTGCCAATACACAAAATTGCAACCTTATTACATATGTATTACATATAAGTTTAAGTATTTTAAAACTAGTTACCTATTAGAAAAATTAATTATACAAAGCTACTAAACTAATGTTAAAAATAAAAATGTAAATACTACCTCATACTTACTACCAATCAACTGTCAATTTTCATTTATGGATTTAGCCTTGGCAAAGCATATTAACTATGGTTACAAGGCAATTCAAACTGTCATGAGAATGCAAAAAATGGATAACAATTAAGTACATTATTATGTCCGTAAACAAAATGAACAGATTATAAATATGCTTGTGTAATAATAGTTGTATTTTTGCATTTTGTTAATTGTTATAAGAATTTGGAAACTATGTGTATAAAAAAATCGTGAGAAATAAATACTATGTTACCAGCCCAATTTCACGTTTACACCCATCTTTCTGTTCCAGCTGGCCTATAACGCTCTGAAGGCGCTGTACCACCACAGGTCCCCGATCGGTCTCGTCGGCAACCACGTGGACGTGATGAGTGGCCGCTGGACGGCTCAGGACGCCGGCATCGGCGGCGGCGTCGACTCGTACTTTGAATACTTGGTCAAAGGTATATTGACAAGCTAAACAGGGCCCTATTTTATAAAGCTATAAGTTACAATTTACAAGTGGAAGTCTCTATCTGACCCTATGTGTTAGATAGAGACTTTCGCTTGTACATTGTAACTTGTAGCTTTATAAAATAGGGCTCAGGACAGGACTACCAGATCATACTTGACTCATTGACATAAAACTGATTTGAAAAATATTACAATACAGTACAAATGTTCTTTTCTCCAACCTGCTCGGAAATGTGCGTCTTACTGTCAAAAACAGCTTCCAGGAAGGTCTCCGTTACTGGCGCAACATTAGAAAAAAAAAACACAGCTGTAGCGGCCGGGAAATAGCGGAAGCGGCCGGGAAATTTTCATTACTGTACAACTATTTAACTTTTTAATATTTTATGACTAAGATCATTCACCACAAACAGCCAAATGCTCGTACAATCATATGGAACCAGTGCGTTTAAAAGTGTCTTAAAATAGTTTTTTTTTTAGCTCAAGATCAGAATCTGAGGTGGTGTCTGATTTATTTAATCCAATGTATTGTAATTTAAAATAGCTTTATAACATTTAAATGTGCACTTTTAGTTGATTTATTACAATTTTATAGTAAACAGAAATATACTTTAGAATGAAATGGCGTTATCGGAAGAAAAATGTGAAATTACAGTGTAGCTACGTACTGTTGCGGGAGTACAACGTTGCGACAATTTTGTTCAATTGCATGCAAGTCAGTGGAATATTTTAACATTTTATTTTATTTCCTCGCATTATTAGAGAAAAGCACTATACATGCCTCGGCGGAAACGGCAATTCGTGGATTCGTATTTATTAACGGACTCCGCTACGCGTCGTCCGTCAAACTATATACTCATCCACGGAATGCAATTTCCCGGCCTCGGCAGTAATGTACTATTATTGAACACCACAAATCAGTTGGTAGATAATAGGCATAGATGATAACAACTGTTTTATCGCTTAAAATTGACAACATTTCATTTTTATAACACCTGAAAATGTATATATGGTTTGAAAGCATTTTGCCTCCTGATCAGTGCAATATGTTTATATAATTTTAATATCGCTTATTATAAAAAATAAAAATTAATTAAAAATATGTCCTAATTTTACCAAAACTACCACAGGATGGGTGAAACGCCTTTGCTTTTTTCACGAGAAAAAATAAGCGACCATAATTTTGTATTTTTGACAACTTCAAAGTACAAGGGGGACAACTCTGAAATTATATTTTCGAAGTTCGTTGCATACCTTCTCTCTCACTCTCAAGATAATGACTATTAGTACGAGCGGAACAGCACGAAGCGAACCTCGAAAATCGAATATTGGAGAATAGGGCCTGACATTGACAATTTGAAATTAACGTCAGTTTTTTTTTATAGAGAAAAGACAAAGGGATAAGTGTGTATTCTATGATAGTATCGGAGTTACGCCCTTTTAGAATAAGCACAAATTAATAAATTAATTATAAATTAAATACAAGCCCTAGCGAAAACTGTCAGCATGTTCATCTTTTCAAACAAAATACAGAGAACCATTAAAATTATAGACTCAGAAATATGAAATGTTGTCAATTGATATACATTATATGCCAGACAGCCAGACATATTTTTAGTAATCAACAACAGTGACATTATTTTATTGAATCGTGACCACTTTCCGGGCGTCACGTTAAATCTGAACTGAACTGTGAAGAAAAATTATAGCATAGAATAATTGCATAGTATTTACCTATCAGTATGTATTAAGCTTTTCATAAAATCATACGAGGGAACAATAAGGTCCTGAATCTTATTAATATTTCAGTACTTCAGTGTTAAAACGCAAGGCGTAAATTAAATACAAAATCTCCATCGAATTACCATCTGCCCACATTACTGTAGCTAGCATTTTTTTTGGAATGTGCTGTCTTAATAAACCAACTAACAATATGATAAGGCATTGTGACTAACATTTTTTATATGGACCTTGGACTATTTATTTTTATTTTTTTCTTTAATTTGAATGCTATATTGACAGGAGCGATCCTACTGGAGCGGCCGGAACTGATGTCGATGTTCCAGGAAGCGCGGCAGGTCATTGACCGCTACCTTAAAAAGAATGACTGGTATGTGTGGGCCACTATGCTGCGAGGACATGTTACTTTGCCAGTCTTCCAGAGCTTGGAATCGTATTGGCCGGGGCTCCTTAGCCTTATTGGTAAATGCTTCATCTTTATTATGTTGTAATTTATATTAAGCACTGTTGCCCGCGAACTCGTCTACGTAGTAATTAGTACTAGTTTTGTCGTTATATCCGCGAGAACTTCGCAATTTTCCGGAATATAAAGTATCCTAAGTTAAAACCTTACATTGTGACAAGGGGTGGGAGGGGTCCTAAGTTTCGTGACATCACATTAGATCACGTTTCAAAATCCAACAGGTATATCTAATAAAGTGTTAAAATGCCAAATTTTAACTATTGACGAAAAACTTGAAATCAAACTAATTACGGAACTGCTTTTTTAATTTAATAATTTACTAGCTGTTAAATTGCAAAATATGTGACGTCACACTTTCTCACCAAGTGTGACCATCTATGACAAGGAGGAGGGAGGGTTCAAAACTCATGAAATACGTGTGACGTACTTTATGGATGAACCCTAAGATAAATATTCAACAAAAATTAATAAAATCTATTCTTGCTGTTCTTCTCATTTTCCTCACATTTACTTTAGCAATCTTCCATTATATTGCACAATGATCTAGTAAGCGTGTAAACCTATTCCTTGTTCTCCAGGCGACAGTGACACGGCCATGCGTATTATCCACAACTATCACAGCGTGTGGCGACAGTACGGCTTCACTCCCGAAGTCTACAACCTCGGTACGGGCGAGGCCTCGTCCTCTCGAGAGAGCTACCCACTCCGCCCGGAACTCATCGAATCTATCATGTATCTCTACCGGGAGACTAGAGACCCAATACTCTTGCAGATGGGAGAGGATATTATAAGGAGCATACAGCACAGCGCTAGGACCCCGTGTGGATATGCTACCGTAAGTTTAAAAGTTTTTAGACTTTGGTTTTTGAGTTTTGGGTTTTGGGCTTTGGTTTTGGGTGACTTTGTTCTTTGTTTCTGTATTGTTTTGTACTGATTTATGGTGTTCAATAAATCATATTTGTATTTTATTGTATTGTATAGGTATCAGTGGCGTGCCGCTCTAACAACTCGATTCCCACCGGGTTTCTCTAACAGACACCTCTATCTCGCTCTTTTTCCACTTGTCGCTTTAAATTAGGTGCATTTTTTCGCCGGGTCACATTACGAACATTTTCACGAAACGCCACTGATGATAAATATAGGTATAGCCAATGTAAATTTGTCTTGTGTTTTCATAAAAAATAGTAGACGCCAGTTTTTCTCTATTGCTACATAATTAATATTATACCCGGGTGCAAAGAAACCGGCAAGCTTATTACGTAACTCGCTCGCAATCGCCATCGTCACGTGTTCATTTTGACAGTTCTTGTATGAATGTGACAGCTAGCTGATTCCGACGCCAATTGTCAGCCCATACATGAACTGTCAAAATGAAGACGATGATGATCGCGAGCGAGTTACGTAATAAGCTTGCGGGTCACTTTTCATACGACTTTCGAAGTGTCCCGGTTTCATTGCACCCGAGTATAGTTAAGTAAGCTAGTGCTGAATCTGTATATTTTTTAAATGAATTTAGAGAATAATAAATTGCAACGTAATTTTTTGCATTTGGAAAACGTTCCGTGACCAAATTGGGGACGTTTTGGAAAAAGGCCAGGTCAAGAGTACACGAAACCGACAAGCATGTATGAAGAGATTTATGAATGTGGATGAAGCGAAAGAGGTATGTCAGGCGTAGAAAGTGGAACAAAGTAGTCTTTGCCCACCCCTGTGGGAAAGAGGCGTGACGGTATATATGTATGGAAAAGAATAGTGTAATGTAAAGTTAAATGTCTTAAATCCACTACTGACAAATAAATTGAAAACTTTCAGATAAAAGACGTCCGCGACCACCGCAAGGAAGACCGGATGGAGTCGTTTTTCCTCGCTGAGACGACTAAATATCTATACCTATTGTTTGACCCGGACAATTTCATTCATAACCCGGGCAAACATGGGACAGTCATCAACACGCCCAACGGGGAGTGCATTGTGGACGTTGGTGGATACATATTTAATACTGAAGCTCACCCCATTGATCCCACTATGCTGTTTTGTTGTCAGGAAGCTAGACAAGGGTAAGTATACTTGGAAAGTGTTCTGTTTTAGTAATGAACCATTTTTACATGTTAGTTTTTTGTTGGTCCATCTGCTTATGATTAATAGAACTTCAGAAGGCATAAAATACAATTTGTTTTACAGGATAAATATTAGCGAAGTCCATAGAGTGTATCAAATATTAGAAGAGGAGGACAATATCCAATTTATGACCATGATTGAGGCATCAACACAGAATAATGCTTCAAAAGTTGTAATTGACGCCGATACCAGTCCACCTGAAACTGTTAATGCTTCTGAAGCGAACAAACAACCCAATGAAAATAAATTAGAACAAGACCAAGTGTTGATTAAAACTGAGACAAGAACTGGATATGTTAATATGGATGGAACAGAAAGAGAAAAAACTAAAAATGAATCCAGTTTGAGGGATGTAGTCAAAGAACGGATAATCAATTACTACAATAATAATACAAGTGCCCCTGAAGAATCAGAAGAAATTGAAGAGACACATGAAACTGAACCTGAAAAAGTTGAACCAGTAGGCAAAGTTGATGTGGATGATATAATAGTGCCTGGAAAACCGGTGGAAGCAGAAAAGATTCAACCACCCAGTAGCACCAAAGCAAAAGAAGCATTCAAAATGCTGCCTACCGTGATCCAAGATTTTTTAAACAGCGATTGGAAATCGAAACCAAAATGTGAACCGCAACATATATTGGAGAGAATTCGCAGAGAAAACAAGTATCCAGACCACCCTGATGGGCAGAAATATGAGCTGCTGCTGACTCCGGCGCAGTCTTTCCTGCAAAGGATATCTTTAGCCGGTGAATTTTTAAACAAGAAACAGTTGGAGTTGTGATTAATTTCGTTTAAGACAGAAAAAAATCGGAATAAGAATCTTTATAAAAGGCTCTTTGCTCGTTCCAGTGTAGTTCCAGTGCAATGTTTATGAAACATGTTTAATTTATGAATATTGTTAAGTTTGAAATAATAAAGACTGAATAGTAATATATTTTTCATTTCAATGGAAAACGCTAAATAAAATGCATTTATGTAGCGGATTAAATTTTGTTCCACAACATTCTTTTCATAAGGCCGGCCACATACATACGGAATTTTTATACGGTTTCTGTACGGAATGACGTCAGCGAACGTGACATCGCTATATAATAACGGAACGAGACAGGGCTACTTATTAACGTCATTCCGTACGGAAACCGTATGAAAATTCCTTTGATAAACAATGAAAATTCCTTATGTATATGGCCGGCCTAGGTTTCTTGCAGTCATTGCAAAAGAGATAAAATAAAAATGCAAAGCTGTAGTTTCGGAGTTTCTTGACGGATGTGTTTCTCCGTGAAGGTGGCACAGCAAGTTCATAGTGGCAAGTTCGATTAAAAGAAGATTAACACCCGTCACCTGTCACCCCTGTCGTCTTTGTAATCAAAATGTAGACCAAATTATAAATTTTATGTTAAACAAATATATACAAAATGCCTGCTTTTCCCCCGGGTATGAGGAGACTGCCGTCAGATCAGCGGGGTGCGATGGTTGTGCGCTTGGGACTTGACCTCTTGTTCAGATTAACATGACCGATCCGAAAACAACTCCATCCGAAGAAAATACTTTATCTTGCAAAGGATATAAATTGTTGAAATTTCTTGGCGAAGGCGCCTATGCCAAGGTGACCGGTTTTTCTTTATAAAGTAAACGATAGATACTATAAACATTGTATTTGAAGTGGTTAAAGTTCTAAACAAACTTGTATTTATCATGGCTTTGCTTTTCTGCAGGTGTTTTTAACAGAATACGGGACAAATGACGATTCCCATAAAGCTACACTCGCATGCAAAATCATCGAAACATCTAAAGCTCCCAAAGATTTTGTTATGAAATTTTTGCCCCGTGAAATAGACGTTTTGATAAGGCTCAACCACCCCCATTTGATACACGTCCATAGCATATTCCAAAGAAAAACGAAATACTACATTTTTATGAGATTCAGCGAGAATGGCGATCTTTTAGGATACATTTTGAAGAACGGATGTGTGTCAGAAAATCAATCCCGAGTGTGGATGCGACAGTTGTCTCTCGGGCTCCAGTATTTACACGAGCTGGAGATCGTGCATCGTGATATTAAATGCGAGAATGTCCTTTTAACCGCTAATTTTAACGTTAAACTCTCTGATTTTGGTTTCACAAGATTTTGCGTGGACGACGATGACTCGCCAATTCTGAGCGATACGTATTGTGGCTCTATGTCATATGCGGCTCCGGAGATTTTGCGCGGGAAACCTTACTTGCCGAAGCCGACAGACCTATGGTCCCTGGGGGTAGTGCTTTTTGTGATGCTTAATAAATCCATGCCGTTTGATGACACTCGTATGCGAAAGTTGTATGAGCAGCAGATGGGAAAGAAGTATCGTTTCCGGTCGCGTGTGGCTAGCATCATATCGCTGGAATGCAAGTCGGTGGTGAAACATCTGTTGGAGCCGGATCCCGGGCTGAGGCATACCGCCGTGCATGTGTTGAACTCCGATTGGGTGGCGATGGACAGTAGACTTACTAGTGAGTCGCTCTACTTTATTAAAGTGAATACTAGTTAAAATTTTAATACATTGCATTACCTAACGCGAAAATATTACCTACTTAATGCGACGTATAGAATCAATTCTCTTCCTATTCTTTGAATAGAATTAGAAGGAATTGATATATATTTTCCAGCTATGAACGCAGTAGAAGCAGCGGCTTTGAAGCGAGCTAAAGAAGAACGCCGTAGGATATCAGATTCTCGCAGGAATCCTCCCAAAAGGCAGGGAGATATACTCACTACTAGTCATAGAGATTCTGCTTTCAGAGTGAGTAACATTTAATTTGTGCAGCATTCAATTACTTTTTATATTTGTATAATAAATTGAATGTGTGGCTTCTTGTTTTAAGGCCAGTGAAATGATAAAATCCCTCGCTAGTATAACAGCAAAACATACTTAATTAATGGAGAATACGATAAATGGAGGGTAAAGCGAAGGTACGTTTTCATTTACTCACGTCGAAAACTCCTTCTGTATTAAACTGAGAAATGTTGAACTCTTTTAATTCCGGTTGCAGTTTGAAGTAGAAGAAGAATTAAAATTGTCTGGTTCCGAGCAATTGACACTCGCCAGTCGCGGATACAAAATTATTAAAAAAATCAACGAGGGATCGTACGCGAAGGTGGTATTTAACAAATTATTATATACTGCAACGAACGAGCTTAGGACTTTTTCATCTATATTTTCAGGTCTACTTTGCCGAGTACAGAAATCCGAATAAAAATGATAAATTGTCCGTATTAGCTTGCAAAGTGATCGATACGAATACGGCGCCGAAAGATTTTGTCAAGAAATTTCTACCTAGAGAAATAGATATGTTGATAAAACTCAACCATCCTCACTTAGTGCACACGCATAGTATATTTCAGAGGAGGTATAAGTACTTCATTTTTATGCGTTACATGGAGCACGGGGACCTCTTGGAACACATTCTGCAGAAGGGTGCTGTGCAAGAAGACCAAGCCAGGATATGGACGCGACAACTCGCACTGGCGATCCAATACATGCATGAGCTTGAAATAGCGCATAGAGATATCAAATGCGAGAACGTTCTATTAACAGCAAACCAGAACGCCAAGCTGTCTGATTTCGGTTTCTCTCGCTTCTGCGTCGACAAGCGAATGAAAGAAATCCACAGTGAAACGTTCTGTGGCTCGCTATCATACACCGCACCTGAGATCCTGCAGGGGTCACCGTATTTCCCGAAACCTACTGATATATGGTCGCTTGGAATCGTTGTCTACGTCATGCTAAACAGAGCGATGCCATTCGAAGATAAGCATATAAAACAGTTGTATCAAGCGCAGATTAATAAAAATTGGAAGTTTCGTTCGCGGTACTTCGACACCACATCGGAGAACTGTAGGCGGCTAGTCACCCTCATGTTGGAACCTAACTATCAGAACAGAATCAAAGTAGAACAAATCATTAACAGTGAATGGGTGGCCATGGATTCCAGATTGTTAGGTCAGATGTTTACAATTTACATTAACTACTACTATTATATGTTTACATTAGCATAGTTTGTTTTTTTGCTACAAGTATTTATGCGTAATTTCAAATATTCTTTTGTATTACAGAATGGACATCGCCAGAAACAGTAGCCTTCAAGAAAGCTCAGGATGAAAGGCTTCAGCTCCAAAAACAGATTGCTAATCATGACGCGCCTAAATCTGATAAAGGCGGCGTGCACGACACTACGATAATGAAAACCACATGTGAGATTAACGAGTCGTCATCATCGTGGTAAGTTGTATTACTTGCTGACGATGATGATGTTGAATACCTACTTATAGCCGGTTCCACATCAGTAAGAAATTACAGAGATCATGTCTGAAAAGTATATAAAAGTAGGACTAATAATTGACTGAAATCAACCTACAAAATCTGCAAGACCTGTTTAATCAGAGTAATATTCCATGTAGACACTTACCAAAAGACGAGCGACAAGATGGAAACGCAAAAAATCCTGAATTGGCCATTGGTAATTTGGTATTCTTGATCAGTGTAATTTCTATGCGTATTGAGCTGTAAAGTTTTTATTTTTTTCGCGTTTGATATGGTAGGAAAGCTAGTAACTTTAGAACCTTTTCATCGATGTGGACTTTCCAATCTATAAAAAGTACTCTGTGATGTGGACCCTGCTTAATATTAAGTATTTTTTAATTTTACGAGTTTAGCTTTTAAATACTGGCATTTTGACTTTGACTCTTAATTATGAGTGACAGGTGTTAATTGTCAAATCCATATCAAACTAAATTTACAGTGCAATTACAAATTTAATGTTTTTCCGTCCAGGAGAGCACCAAAACACAATGAAAATCTAGTAGTCCGCATGCCATCTAAATAGGCCTTCACCACTATGCAACCAACAAGAATGAAACAGCGAACAGATGACTGGGAAAATCACATAAATGACTGATAAATTGGATCTCACTGCAACAAATTCGGATATCGCTGTGCTACAAGAAAAAGGGTTCATTTTGGAGAAACTTATTGGTGAAGGATCCTATGCCAAAGTAGGTCTAGCATTTGTTGACAATTTTCGCGACATATGCACCGCAAGCAATGACTTGTATCTACTTACAAAAATCATTCATCAGAAGACTTTATTCATCAGCGGTGTGATCGTTGAAACTTTCCACAGCAAAACTTACCTACTCGAATCTTTTTCAAATCGTCTTACATGTTGTTTTTAAACTATACTAATTTATAAATAGGAAAGTTTTGTATATTTGTACGTTTGTTACGAATAAACTCAAAAAGTACTGGATAGGTATATACATACATAATCACGTCTTTATCCCTTATGACCCCTGAGACAGAACCTAAGGTACTAGCCGCATCGCCTATAACATGATTCTTAAGATTTTCGCCTATTCCCTCGATGGGCTTTGTTGTAAGTTGTTTGTGACAGTTTTTTTTGAAGTGAAAACTTTTTTAGCGCCGTTGGGCACTTTTTTGGATGGGTAAAAAATGTTAAACTTGCGTCAGACGTAAGACGGAGGGAGAGTTTAAGTACCAGGATATCAGAATTCTCTAAAAGCTTTTTTTGAAATACGAATGAAGCTAGAGTAGTGTTCGATTTTTGAAGTGTACCTACTTTAATTTCGTCGCATTAAAGTATGTGCGTTTGGCCTAGTGGGATAAGGTGTGGAATAACAGTGCGTTCTCCCAAGTGACTGCAGTACGAATCTCGTGTAGAAAAAGTTTTTTTCTTTTTCTTTTCTTTTCTTTTTGCGCGAGTGTGCGTGTGTGTTGTTTTCACTTCTGCCGGCATTCCCATGTTTTTTTAATAATCATGGTATGTTTGTAGGTGTTCAAAGCGACGCACATGCTCGATGAGACGCGGCACGCGGTGCTAGCGTGCAAGCTCATCGACACGGCTAGTGCGCCGCGCGACTACCTCTCGAAGTTCCTGCCTCGCGAGCTCGATATCCTCATCCGCGTCAACCACCCGCACATCGTACACGTCTCCAACATATTCCAAAGACGCGCCAAATACTTTATATTCCTGCGGTTCGCTGAAAACGGCGACCTCCTAGACTTTCTCAGCCAAAACGGGGCGGTCCCCGAGAATCAATGCAGGCTGTGGATGCGGCAGCTGCTATCCGCGCTGCAATACATCCACACGCTCAATATCGCGCACAGAGACTTGAAATGCGAGAACGTTTTGATAACATCGAATTACAACGTGAAAATTACGGATTTTGGTTTCGCGCGTAACGTTAGGCAGAGAGACCGGGACGTGTTGTCAGAGACTTATTGCGGCTCGCTCTCGTACGCGGCGCCGGAGGTGCTGAAAGGTGTGCCTTACTTACCCAAGATGGCTGACATGTGGTCCATGGGCATTATTCTATACACCATGCTGAATAAAGCTTTGCCGTTCAACGAGACGTCTGTCAAGAGGTTGTACGAGAAGCAGGTATGTAATGAATTCATAGACTGTTTAGTTAGGTATGGAGTGATACTTGAATAATACTAAGATATGTATTTATTACTAAAATTCGTGAATTACTAGAATTTCTTAGCCTTGGGTGACCTGTTGTATATATGCATATAAATGCTGAGCTTGAGCCTATTACCACATATTTGTTTCGTCATCATATCAGCCGAAAGACGTCCACTACTGGACATAGGCCTCCCCCAGGGCTCTCCACTAGGAACGGTCCTGATCAGGTCGTCGCGTGATTTGTATCGTGTTTCTATTTTACTTTCGTGTTTTTTTTTTTAATGTGGCAATAACTGATTTTTTATTTATTTATTTATTGTACATAAAACACGTTAATTTTATGTGTGAGTAATGTGTGCGAGTAGACAAATTGACGTTCCAAATTAGAAAAATGACTTAAGTCCCATATCAGTTCTGTACACTACTCTACTACATATTACGTCATTTACCATTTGTCATTTAGTTTTTCACCTATAACAAGTTCAGTCTGTTTGCAGGTTACGCGTAAGTGGCGTTTTCGTACGGGCGTGGTGAACCAACTGTCGGCTGAGTGCAAGCAACAGGTGACGCAGATGATGGAGCCCGAGGCGAAGGCACGGCCCACCGCCGGGTCGGTGTTTAACGGACCCTGGATAGCGATGGACCCCCGTCTTGTCAGTAAGTTTAATGCAGGGTTCGGCAATTTTTTAAACCGGAGGATTATTTATTTATTTATAAAAATCTCATCTAACTTAAATCTAAAGGTTGATTTAGACGAGGACTATTTTCAGCCGCCTAAATTTCGGCGCCTGAAAAAGGCACCGTATAAACACTTTCAGCGCCATTTTTTCGCGGTATGGCGCCGAAAGTGTTTATTCGGTGCCTTTTTAGGCGCCGAAATTTAAGCGGCTGAAAATAGTCTTCGTCTAAATCGACCTTAACTAATATTATAAATGCTAAAGTATGGATGGATGGATGGATGTTTGTTTGTTACTCAATCACGCCAGAACGGCCCAACGAATATGGATGAAATTCGGCACATAGATACAAATCTGAAATAGCACATAAGCTACTTTTTATCCCTGAAAATTCCCGCGGGATAGCGATAAACGAATTCTTTGCAGACGAAGTCGCAGGCAACAGCTTGTGCTAGTAAACACGGTGTGCCAGAATTACTAATGGTGCCGCGTCTTATTATCATTTTAAAACCCTACAATTGCGGAGTCAATGACAAAATGCCTAGACAATATAAGACCAACTTTCTTTCAGAGCTAACGTTTTTAGAAGATTCCTTACTAAAGCAGGCGCAGGAAGAGGCTCGAAAACGAGAACAGGATGCCGAGGAAGAAACCGAAGTCGAGCGGATCGCCGAGCTCCGACGAAGAGGCAGAGGGAAAGGTACGAAACAAAACACAACGAGAGGCGCCTTTAGAACTTTAGATTAACCTTTTTTTTGTGTACAGCACAAGTCTACTCTACTCGTGTTAAAATTTGTTACGTTCCTACGACACACACAAATATCCCAATGTCATAAAATATACCTTAGAGGGGCTTAGTATTTAGTCAGCAAGAACGGCGTTCAGCGTTCTACGTTTTGTTGTGAAACGATTAACCAGTGTGCCAAAGGGATTCCGGCTTTACGTCCACGATATGCTATGTATGTACCTAATTTTAATTATGTAGGTATTATACCATACGGTAGGTCTTGTAATATATGTATACTAGCTTTTGCCCGCGACTTCGTCCGCGCAGAATCATAATTTGCGCTAAAACTTGTTCTTCTCTCCCATTGAAAATGTACAAAAACAGCCAAATGGAAGTCGTACTTTAGCACAGAGTTTAGAATTTTAGTATTTTCTCAACAGATTATTAAAGTTTGCATCAAAATCCGTTCAGCCGTTTTCACGTGATGCGCGCACAAATATACAGATAAACAGACAACATTTTAAAAAACTGTTGGAACGTGTTCTGTTATCGATTCTGAATATCACCAGCCATTTTTTTTATATCTTCCAATTACAGACACGACCCTCCTCAGCTTATTTGTATAGATTAAAATAAGCATGTATTTTTCTTTTCAGAGGGCCTAAAAATATTGAAAAACACCGAAACAGGACCTAAATCACAGCAGCTTTTTGAGAAAGAATAAAAGAGAAACTAATCAATGTTTTCATTCAGTGTTTATTAACTTATACATTTCATATCTATGACTTTAAGTTATTGTAAAAATTATTTATTACATCATAATGTATAAATGTGTTTGTTATCGTTATCCGCCGGTGATACTCACCTTCCAATAACCTACTCTTGTATTATACAGTCATGGAAGACAAGGGTCGTAAGGGCTATGTTATATTATAACATTTATATGATTTGGCACAGCGTGTTAGGAACGGGATCTTGGATCACTAATAACTTTTAAATAAAGTAGAGTAAAAAATATAACTTTTTTAAAACTGGATTTCTCTATTGTAATAATGATAGAATTGAGCGTATTACAAAATTACGGGCTATAATGTATATTACAGGCAGGGTTCGGCAGGATATCCAAAGAAGTAGCGAGAATATAAATAAAAAAACATAGATAAATTATTGTAGATAATTAAATAAATAGAAAAACGTACAGGTAAAGATTAAAACAGATTTAAAAATAACTTGCTCGGACTGGAATCGCTGTCGTGCATCGCCGAACCCTAACGTAGTCTAAAATAAGGTTGAAATATAGGCTCTTGATCGTAAACTCACATGCGAGCCTTATTACTTATTAACCATGCAATAGGAAGGATTCGATTTCAACACAATTTACAAATTCATTACAGTTCTAAACATTGGCATTGAATCTAATAAGATACAGCTGCGTCATAATGGCAAAAGGTGAAATAATGATCTTGATCAGTCATGGTCATGAATTTCACATATTTGCGCTGTCACTAAACTTGTCAAATCGTACCTTTTGACAAGACTGCATTTTCACGTCTTTGCGCCAGACTTGCAAAATGAAGCTTGCCTAGTACGTGTACATTATTCTGTTATGGTATTTGTATAGTTTGATTATAGTAAAGTTACTCATTGTATAGAATGAGATGATTACAATAAAAAGTTGCCGTTACTTGCTGTATTGTATCTACTCTTAATAAAAATTTAACTCTTACAGCTAGATGAAAAATTCATTGCAGCAAATAGAAATGAGACCCGAGTTATATTGTCGCCATTCAGTCGTTTTCTAATAAGCTACTCATTCTTAATAATTACAATAAAACGCACTAAGTACTGCATCAAAAATTTGTAACAAATCTTATAGTAAAGTTATACTGTAATATGTAAAAATGTCGTATAAAGCTCCAACTTTCACCAGTAATTAATAATAACTCACGTAGTTACTATGTTACTTCATTATTTAGTTTACAAATTTGCACTCGCTCCCATGCATTATCTGAGGTACAAAATTTGAGGTCTGACGTTTTGGTATATTAATATACAAATAATGACAACAATTCTAGTTCTGAAACTATGTTTTTGGTCAATGTGAACAATATTGGCATGAAAGTCGGGGCATTACACGATTGTTGAAAACTGTACATAACGATTTATCGACTATATACTGCGGTAAATACTATTGATTCCAATAAGTTATTTAAACATACGCGCTTATCAATTGTCCGATACTTTCAAGGCTGATTAATTAAAGCATGTTATTAATACAAAATGGAATGTCTATTGCTTGCTACGTTTTAAGAAATGGTCAAAGCTCAATTTGATAAATGGTCCATATTATTAGAATAGGTTGTCTTTCTTACATTGAAATATGTTTAGAAATGTTTTGTTCGTGCGGTCTACGGTCTTTGTGCGACTATAGGCGGCCATTTTCCTTATAAACCACTGTCGAAACTATAAACTATTATAAGTTAATATTCTTTCTTTAAATAAGCCATAATTTTAGACTTCTTAATTCTACAACAAACCAATATAATTCATGACATGATTTTTGGCAGTTAGACTCGATTAAAGATTAATTTAAAGATAATTTGTTTTAAATACTTCTCTTATCACTAAACAATCAACCTTGGACGTTTTTGCACCAAGGGCTTTAGCGATCTTACCGAATAATTTTAAATTTAGCACCAACGTTTGAAGCCAATCAAAATTACTTTTCAAGTGATTTCATATAAAGCCCTTGTTCAAAAATATCTTAATGATATTAGAACACGAAAAATCGACTCGATAAATTAAAACGACGTAGCACACGATAGAACTTGTGAACGTATAGTAGCTGCTGTAGTGTTGTTCACAGCACTGTCTCTGTGTGCGAGGCTCGCGGGCCTGCGCTAGTGTGCGCGCGTGTCGTCACGCGGGGGAGAGACAGCCGACGCGACGACTTCCGCTGATTTTACTTTCATCGTCTGGAAACATTGACATTTTAGCATTCTGTTCTGAGATATCGACCCGTACCGCACCCCAAGCCAACAGATTGGAAAATAAGATAAGCTTTATTACAAAAACTCTTACCATGAAACTGGCAGTTATATTATAATAATAACTGACGTTTTTTGACTTTTAAAAATATTCAAACACCTTGCCCTTTGTTACTTGTTGTGTTATATTATTATTTTTACCGAAACCATAATGTGCACACCACTCTTATACTAAATACTTTAATTTATCAGTAAAATCCATCCAACCCAAAGAGAATCAAGATAGAAGTAAATAGCACGACACACCAGAAAACTTCAGTGAACCCAATAAACGTTTGGCTCAGTATTCAAATCTAATAAATTAAAATTTGTCAAAACAAATTGAACTTACTTTACTTGAGCTACACGTTATGCACGCGATGAGATTATACATCAATACAGTTCATATAAACTGTGTAAAATTAATCTTTATATTTCCATTTTTGTTACTCTTACAGTCAGTCAGATAAATCTCACTGAAGAATATATAAAAGGTTCGTTGCAAAAATGACACGGCCAAATAGACATAATGAACGAACTTGTTATAATACACCCCCTTGCAAAAAAATCGGGCACCTATGGTTTTTCAGATTTTTAGGCATTAAAGCTTAGATAGAAAGCTTTTATGCACATAAAATACAAAAACCATGGGTGCCCGTTTTTTTGCAAGGGGGTATGTATTAAGATTTGGTAGACTGTTACGACTGTGCTTAAACAAATCGAATCGAAAAAAGAAGAGCTTTTCTCACATAGCAAAATCTCATCCCTTGCAGTTTTAGTACATTAGTGCGGTTAGTAACTTACTGGCGATGTGTTAGCGTCACCTGAGCAGTCGTCGTGAAGGGGACAGACCAAGTCCCCGAGCTCCAACTCGTCTTTACTCTTCTTGCGTTTCAGAGAAAACTGACTCTTCTTTGGTACCTGATAAAAAAAAAAATAGAAATTAAATTAAAGAGGGTGCATCCCTACTGAGCTGGCAACGTCGCATTGCAATGATTAATCGTGATGGACTTTTATTTTCGTATTAACGGGATAAAATACTATATCTCGTGTCCATCACGATCAATTATTGCATTAGACACATTAATACACTAAAAATGAAGTGCACACTACAGACGCATATTTAGACATAGACATAGACATAACTTTATTCGACATCAAGAATACACAAACCCTTAAACTAATACAAAAAACATAGAACATAGTTAGTTATATTTGGAACTTTCATTCAATTTTTGTGAAATAATCGCAAAAAATCACCAAAAATGCGACGTTGCCAGCTCAGTAGGGATGCACCCTCTTAAGAGAGTTCCCACCATACCCCTGGCACTACCCCTGGGGGTACGGTGGGACTGAATGATACCACCGTAGTGCTGTACGCTACGGTTATTAGGTAGGTTAGGTTAGTTAGGTTATGCCCGAAGGGCAAACCACCCACGAAAAGGAGCCTCGCGCGGGGCTCCGTCGATTTTTTTTTCAATTTCTCAAATCCCAGCACTATTATGGTGGTATGGTAAGACTAAAGTAAGACAACTTTAGTTTCTTATTATTCATGTAAAGTCAGCGTCAAATAGTTCGTGACACCTAAAGTCGCCAAAAAGTTAGGAACACGACCTTATTTCAACTGTAACAGTGGCAGTGGGCGGAGCACATTGCTCGCAGGACCGATGGCCGATGGGGTCAGATGGTTCTCGAATGGCGTCCGCGGACCGGGAGACGAGCCAACAAGATGAAGCGAGGTGATCAGGATCGCGGGATCGTGGTGGATGCGGAAGGCACAGGACCGCTCCGAGCGGAGAGCCTTGGGGGAGGCCTATGTCCAGCAGTGGACGTCTTTCGGCTGATATGATGATGATGATGATGATGAATGACATGTTGCGAACTATTTGGCTACTTTGGGTGTCACGAACTATTTTGACGCTGACTGTATGAATAGTTTTTACTTACCTTATACTTAGTGGTAGCTGTCAGCGGCTGATAGCCGAGTGTTTGTTCCGCATTCCGCTTCTGCTGTATGACGTCGCGGCCAAGCAAGTCATTAAACCTAAAAAGAAAAGTCTGATGAGTTCAACTCTCCAACAAACTGTAACTTTAGACGCCGTAAATAGACAAGTGTATGCTCTCAACATAATGTCAAGACGAAAGCGGGCTACGCCTAGTGAAAAATATAATTGTAAGGTTGTTTTTACCTTTGTGTAAGATGCCGCCTAAGCAGGGTCTTGTTAGCGGGAATGTTGAGTAACGCAGCCAGCAGTTCAGCCGTGAACCGCGGCTCCAACAGCATCAAGCCTCCGTGGACCCCTACAAAACATATTTGTATCTACAGATTTCAAACATCGATATAGAGTTGCCGAATTACCCACGGAAACGGATTTATTAATTATTTATTTTTTCTGTAATTTCTCCTATGTACAGACATCGACCTGTTACAATTTTATTATATGTATAGATTTAGCAGCTAATCGTGTAGCGGCTATAGGCGTGCGACGCGTTTACATTTGAGCGTTCGTTGCAGTGTTAGAATTGACAACATTTCATATTTCTGAGCCTATAATATTAATGGTTCTCTGTATTTTGTTTGAAAAGATGAACATGCTGACAGTTTAATTTTTTCGCTAGGGCTTGTATTTAATTTATAATTAATTTATTAATTTGTGCTTATTCTAAAAGGGCGTAACTCCGATACTATCACAGAATACACACTTATCCCTTTGTCTTTTCTCTACAGAAAAAAAACTGACGTTAATTTCAAATTGTCAATGTCAGGCCCTATTCTCCAATATTCGATTTTCGAGGTTCGCTTCGTGCTGTTCCGCTCATACAAAGTCATTATCTTGAGAGTGAGAGTGAAGGTATGCAACGAACTTCGAAAATAGAATTTCAGAGTTGCCCCCCTTGTACTTTGAAGTTGTCAAAAATACAAAATTATGATCGCTTATTTTTTCACGTGAAAAAAGCACCTATCACGTATCCTGTGGTAGTTTTGGTAAAATCAGGACATATTTTTAACAAATTTTTATTTTTTATAATAAGCGATATTAAAAATATATAAACATATTGCAGTGATCAGGAGGCAAAATGCTTTCGAACCATACATACATTTTCAGGTGTTATAAAAATGAAATGTTGTCAATAATCGTTGCCTGCGTGGCGAGGGGAAGAAAATAGCGGCAATTCTATTGATACAGTAATATCGCGTATTAATTAACCCTTTATAAGGCCCCATTTATTGTAGCATACTACCACATTAAACAGCAGCTATCGAATGCATACCTGACAAAGGACATTTTCAAAGCTAGTCGTGTTTTCAATAATTACAATGGAAATTGTGACGTATAAGGTTGAAATTCCAACACAATGCATGTTGTCGCTAAATTGCCTCTTCCTTATAATGAAATAATGAAAATGAAATGAAATATTTTTTTTCCAGACCAGGTCCATTAATCGAATAACAATAAGTACAATAAATAGAAAGTGAAAATAAAATCAAAACTAAAAATTAAAATCCATTTTTTTTTATATGAATTAGTAACCTGTGGCAACTGTGTTGGTTGATGATTAGTTTAAATAATTATAATATAAGTTGTATTGTACCGTTTGTGCCCGAATAAACATTAAAACATAAAATTAAAAATTAAAATCAAAAATAAAAATTCAATTTCAATGAAATCAAAAGTCCAAAATAATCAATATTAAATTAAATTAAAATTAAAAAGGGTTAACTAATATTGTATTTACCGGCGCCCCGTAAGTTAGGTGCGTATTCTGCCAGGTCGATCTGCTTGAGCCACTGCATGACGCGGTGGGAGCTCCAGCGCGCGATCTCGGCCTCCGTGTCGGCCGCGCCCGCCGCCTCGCCCTCCGCCGCGCGCCGGATCATCGTGTCCGGCGAGAACTTGTTGTCGCGGAGCACTTGGATGCCTGCGTGATTAAAAATAATATCTAGAATATCAGTGACATTTAATTTGAACCTTAATACTATCATGATACAGTTTGTTTTTCAATATGAATGTTGTAGTGGCACGTGCGTACGCGTACGGTAGCTTGCGGTTTTGCGATCGGTTTTGCGCCGCACACGCCCACGTCCTCCAGCCAGCGCAGCACCCACTCCGTGTCCGCGTGTATACGTACCGCGTCGCACGGCGAGCGCGTGCAGCGCATGCGAGACGCGCAGCTGCGCGTGCAGCTCGGCGTGCGTGAGGCGGTGCAGGCCGCGGCCGTCGAGCGCGGCGTCGCCGGCGGCCGCGCGCGCGCCGCACACGCCCACGTCCTCCAGCCAGCGCAGCACCCACGCCGTGTCCGCGTGTATACGTACCGCGTCGCACGGCGAGCGCGTGCAGCGCATGCGAGACGCGCAGCTGCGCGTGCAGCTCGGCGTGCGTGAGGCGGTGCAGGCCGCGGCCGTCGAGCGCGGCGTCGCCGGCGGCCGCGCGCGCGCCGCACACGCCCACGTCCTCCAGCCAGCGCAGCACCCACGCCGTGTCCGCGTGTATACGTACCGCGTCGCACGGCGAGCGCGTGCAGCGCATGCGAGACGCGCAGCTGCGCGTGCAGCTCGGCGTGCGTGAGGCGGTGCAGGCCGCGGCCGTCGAGCGCGGCGTCGCCGGCGGCCGCGCGCGCGCCGCACACGCCCACGTCCTCCAGCCAGCGCAGCACCCACGCCGTGTCCGCGTGTATACGTACCGCGTCGCACGGCGAGCGCGTGCAGCGCATGCGAGACGCGCAGCTGCGCGTGCAGCTCGGCGTGCGTGAGGCGGTGCAGGCCGCGGCCGTCGAGCGCGGCGTCGCCGGCGGCCGCGCGCGCGCCGCACACGCCCACGTCCTCCAGCCAGCGCAGCACCCACGCCGTGTCCGCGTGTATACGTACCGCGTCGCACGGCGAGCGCGTGCAGCGCATGCGAGACGCGCAGCTGCGCGTGCAGCTCGGCGTGCGTGAGGCGGTGCAGGCCGCGGCCGTCGAGCGCGGCGTCGCCGGCGGCCGCGCGCGCGCCGCACACGCCCACGTCCTCCAGCCAGCGCAGCACCCACGCCGTGTCCGCGTGTATACGTACCGCGTCGCACGGCGAGCGCGTGCAGCGCATGCGAGACGCGCAGCTGCGCGTGCAGCTCGGCGTGCGTGAGGCGGTGCAGGCCGCGGCCGTCGAGCGCGGCGTCGCCGGCGGCCGCGCGCGCGCCGCACACGCCCACGTCCTCCAGCCAGCGCAGCACCCACGCCGTGTCCGCGTGTATACGTACCGCGTCGCACGGCGAGCGCGTGCAGCGCATGCGAGACGCGCAGCTGCGCGTGCAGCTCGGCGTGCGTGAGGCGGTGCAGGCCGCGGCCGTCGAGCGCGGCGTCGCCGGCGGCCGCGCGCGCGCCGCACACGCCCACGTCCTCCAGCCAGCGCAGCACCCACGCCGTGTCCGCGTGTATACGTACCGCGTCGCACGGCGAGCGCGTGCAGCGCATGCGAGACGCGCAGCTGCGCGTGCAGCTCGGCGTGCGTGAGGCGGTGCAGGCCGCGGCCGTCGAGCGCGGCGTCGCCGGCGGCCGCGCGCGCGCCGCACACGCCCACGTCCTCCAGCCAGCGCAGCACCCACGCCGTGTCCGCGTGTATACGTACCGCGTCGCACGGCGAGCGCGTGCAGCGCATGCGAGACGCGCAGCTGCGCGTGCAGCTCGGCGTGCGTGAGGCGGTGCAGGCCGCGGCCGTCGAGCGCGGCGTCGCCGGCGGCCGCGCGCGCGCCGCACACGCCCACGTCCTCCAGCCAGCGCAGCACCCACGCCGTGTCCGCGTGTATACGTACCGCGTCGCACGGCGAGCGCGTGCAGCGCATGCGAGACGCGCAGCTGCGCGTGCAGCTCGGCGTGCGTGAGGCGGTGCAGGCCGCGGCCGTCGAGCGCGGCGTCGCCGGCGGCCGCGCGCGCGCCGCACACGCCCACGTCCTCCAGCCAGCGCAGCACCCACGCCGTGTCCGCGTGTATACGTACCGCGTCGCACGGCGAGCGCGTGCAGCGCATGCGAGACGCGCAGCTGCGCGTGCAGCTCGGCGTGCGTGAGGCGGTGCAGGCCGCGGCCGTCGAGCGCGGCGTCGCCGGCGGCCGCGCGCGCGCCGCACACGCCCACGTCCTCCAGCCAGCGCAGCACCCACGCCGTGTCCGCGTGTATACGTACCGCGTCGCACGGCGAGCGCGTGCAGCGCATGCGAGACGCGCAGCTGCGCGTGCAGCTCGGCGTGCGTGAGGCGGTGCAGGCCGCGGCCGTCGAGCGCGGCGTCGCCGGCGGCCGCGCGCGCGCCGCACACGCCCACGTCCTCCAGCCAGCGCAGCACCCACGCCGTGTCCAGCGCGCCCGACGCCGTCAGCATCGGGTCGCCGTGCCCGCCCTGCAATATACGGTCACACCCCATCTCGATTTGCCCATACATCGCTTTGACGCTTTGACGGACGAACGCAAGCCTAAAGGTTATCGCACACGTGACCGCTCGGCACCGGACCGGCGCCGACTCGCCTCATCGGCTCGCCGTCAACCATTCGCAAGCTCGTACGGAAGCGGCTCGGTGCCTTCGAGACGTCCGCGCGGCTACAGCGCGCTTACCGCGAGCCGGCAACTGGTTGGCGGCTAACGGTCTACGTCAACGGTAGGCGATGTCAGAGAAGAAAGCGGCGGGGCGTTCGCGAGCCGCCCGCGGGGGAACCACACGGGATCCGCGCGCCGTCCCCGCGACGGCGGCTCGACGTAAGCGCGGTGACGGCGATTTGCCCACGCACTGCGAGCTTGAGCCGAGGCGAGGCGTTGCCGTTCCAAAACCGATAAGTGTGCGTAGCAGTATCGAGTTTCATACAAAGAATACTGAGCGGGTCGGGTTGAGCGGGTATCGTGCCGGCATGTGCGGCATATTAATATGACGAATTTTCTCACACACCAGTAAGTCGGTGAGGGCCAGCACGATCTTCTTCCTGTGCATGGGATGCTTGAGCGCGAGCTCCTTCTCTATGGCGTTATGCGAGGCCGCCGCTATGACGCCGCGCGCGTCGGGCGCCGCGCCGAGCCAGGCCCGCGCCGCCGGCACGTAAGTCTCCAGCCCGAGACTCTCGAGCCAGCCGCAAGTTGTCTCGCAGTCCCACTGCCTGAGGTCTGTGGTTTGCCTGGAAGAGCACAGCGGTCGTGAGAATGGGCAAAGAGGAGAGAGCCGCGCCCGAACCTCGCGCAGTGACGGCGATGGAGTACCGCGCGCTGTCTCGCCTGTCAGCTGACACCTGTCACTCACCACGGCATGGTCTGGTGCTTGCGCGGCGGAGTGGACACTCTGAGCGAGGAGCGCGCTAGCTCGTCGCCCTCCAACCGCACGCCGCCGCCGCTGCCGAGCCGCGCCCGAACCTCGCGCAGTGACGGCGACGGACTACCGCGCGCTGTCTCATCTTTTTCCGCTGAGGAAAATGAGACGAAAAGTGATTGAAAGTGAATGAAAATGATTTGGAATTATCTTTTTTTTTAATTTATTTAACATCTTTTACGCTTTTTACACACATTTTTAGCGATTCTTAATTGAGTCTATATTGGAAACACATTATTTAAATTATTCACTGGACAATAACTACAAAATTAGGCTTAGGGCAAAACAATATCAGCTATATTTACATATTTATAAATTAACTGATTCATACAATTAAATTCAAAATACCAACATGTAAAGCGATTCCGAATGGACGGCAATAAATTATTGTGAGCATAAGCAAAATTACAGCTAAATGATGTTACAAAATAATACCTCGTTTTTTGAAGGTTTTCTGTAAAAAACATGTTTAAGCCGTACCACAAAAGCTTTGGGACATTGAGCATAAGGTTAGAGGTCATACGGCGTCGCTTTTGCGTCACCCAACGCAAAATCGACCCGTATAAAGATAGTTTCGTTCAAATAACTGCCAGATGGAAAAACGCTGTAACTTATGTTTTTTCTGGTGTTCGTAACAATTTACCAGGCCTTTGTTGCTGTGTTTATTTTAACATGATTTTAGCTTGTAAGTCATTGTTAATAATAATGAATGATGGTTGCGCTCGGCTCCGACCGGCACTAAAGGCACATCCACATCTTCTTAACAAGTACCCCAGCTGCTACGCTATCTCGCTGGCAGCGCATGGCCCGGTAAATCATGATATATGCGGGTTCATAACTGTCTATGACTGCGACAAAATTACTTTTTCGCTAATATATCGTCGAGGCAAGTTTCTGGTGTAACAAAAATGGTTGTAGTTATAGCGTGTTTCGTAGGCGCGGCTAAGGCAGGGTGGGGACTGGGGGCACACAGCATGCTAAGCTCGGAGCCCGACCTAGATTCGGCACGGACTGGCCGCGACCCCGCGCCACCACCATGGTGTGTTTACCGAACGCGCGCGCGTCCGTCGCTAGCACGGACGAACGCGGCAGCGACGAGTACATGTGCGTGTTGCGTTCGATCTGACGCCCGTAGTTCGCTGGCGGTGTCTGGAATGCACAACGACGAAACATGAAGAGCTTGTTCCACCACTCTGTTGTGCCTGATATCTTTAAGTGTCTGCCCAGCTAGCACGACAGCGCACAAGAGTCGCGACGCGCGCGAAATAGATTACCCGTCTCTTTCTAGAACGAACAGTAAGAAAAAGACGGGCGATTTATCTCGCGCGCGTCGTGCTGATATCGTAGCGAACAGAGACGGCATCATTGATATCTGACACTTAATAAATCAGGAACTTAACAGCGAGAGGTGGAACAGGCCCTAAATGTACTTAAATAAAGCGGTACGTTGGAAGGCCTTTTACCAAGTGTACTAATTGAGTGACCTTATGCCAGAGCTGCGACCGTTTTTGTCTCATTGAGAAAAGCTTAAAATATCGTATTTATGTAGTGTTTTTCATATTAATATAGACCACAGTCGAGAAATCAACTGGTAAAGCACTTTATTGGTAAACTATTTAAATCAAAGAGCAACATCAAAATGTGATTCAAGCGTTACTTTGACGGTTATTGCTGTTATTGATGCATCAGTTTACTTTACGTCACTAGCTTTTACCCACGACTTTATCCGACAGTCAACTTAACTCCTAAATGTATATTTCCCTATATAACAGTAAGTATTACCCTCGGAGGCGCCGGGCGCGCCAGCGGCGTCTCGGGCGGCGGCGGCGAGCGCTCCAACATGCCCCGCGCAGCCGCCTGCAGTCGCACTTCGCTCAGCTTTGACAGAAGTTCCAGTTTTTGGGTCTCTAGCGATGAGCGTTGCAACATTTCCTGGAAGCAAATGTGACAGTGAAATTTACTTAACTGTCAGCTTAATTGTGCATTCGTTTTTTGTCACAAAAAATATCGAAGAAGTAATTTGTATATTTGTTAACAAATAATTTAGAACTAACCATTCTGTACATATTACGTGCACTTCGTAGACAGTGTGCCAATATATAACGACCACAGTAAAACGTCGATAATGCACCAAACTCAACTAGCGGCGGCGGTTAACTCGCTCTCGGCTAACTGCTACGTCGCATTTAATTTTGTTAAACGCAATGTGGGGAAGTTGAGTGTTCGGTCTAGGTAACAAAATTAAACGTGAAACTACAAATTTTAAGGAATTCTTGAAATCACATTACTCGAAAATACCAATCAAAAACGATAAAAATCTGTGTATTGTTACAAACTGTAGTTGGTAGCTAGTAGGAGTGCTGTAGTAGCTGTAGCAAAACTCGTATTTCCAATTTAGCGTACTTCATCATTTTTCCATTTTCGAATGGTACTTTCGTTTGATGGGCTTTTAGAATTCGAGCCCCAGAAAATCACATCCTCGATTGCCGGCAAGCGGACTTCAGAAATCAGACGAGGGTATTTCACAGAAATGCTTAGAAAGTTCGAGAGTCATTATCACCGTATGCCGCATAGCTAAGGACTCCCCAGTCGAAAGGTGGAGTAAATCTGAAGAGCTACGATGTAACTCTCAACAATTACAATTTTACTGGAGCAAAACTCAAATGTAAAATTACCATTAAACCTTTTAATGCGTACTCCAGCTACCTTTAAAAGCCTCTTTGGGGAACTAATTGTATTTTGTTCGACGCTGAATATGGTCCGGATCCTCTCTGAACATTATTATAAACTCGACGCTCAAGGAATGGTTTAAGCGAGGGTCAGCGATGATTTAGTATTAGCATAAAATCTACATTGAAGATAGAGATGAATACGAAATACCTATTTACCTTGGCTCGTGTTTAGATTTTATGCTGAGTAGTTCATATAGTTTCCAATCGCGTACAGATACACGAGGCAGTACAATAAACGATAGTTTAATTAGGGGCACAATGTAGAATTGTCATTCCTGATCTGACTTAGCCATAAAGTTGTAAATTTACTAGAATATATCCAAATCGTGATTGAAGGCGCAGAAAACGATGTCGTCTTCCGGCATTGCGCGAACAGGCATCATCAAAACAGTATCTGGAGCAAACATACGCGGAGCATGCTTTTAACCTGTCTAAATAACGCATTCATCGGTAGCAATAGGGAACGTAAACACGTCGACCTACTTGTAACGAAACTTTATCAATCACATTTTATAGTGGCTTTTACTTGCCGGCGCGCGCTATCTCGACTGTTTAATAAAAAGCGCATCTGGCGTAGTTAACGCGATGTATGGACGCCGACGCCGACGTGAGTAAATGGAATATAGAAATAGAAAATGTTTGTTTTCATTGTCCATTCCTTATTTTGAAAGTATGCCGTTTGAATAGGTATGTAACTACATACTTACATTAATTTGGAGCAACAACCCCTTTATCGTTTTTTCGCTTTCAGTTTTGTTTAAAATTTATTGAGTCGGTACGAAATAAGCGTTATGCTAGTTTTGCTGCAACACGTATTTACTGGCCCATCCTTCATCTAGCTATAGGTACCTAGGGACCGACGTATAGGTAGGTACTTATATTTAACGAGGTTTACAATAAAATGGCAGACCGCTAGTTTTATTCCTAACGGCTTCTTCGGCTCATCGGGATTCACGAGACACCGCGGCGTGCGTGTGGGTAGGTGAGCGTATAATCATTTTGTATGGGCTGTGGATTTCATTAGTTTTCCAGGCCCGGTATGACTCAACATTATTTAGAGCACCACGAAAACGATCGGCTAGAGCCGTGTATCAATCGATCAGGCTAAATAGAGAGATTAGTAGGGGAAGCAGATACAAAACAGAGCACGACGCTCCAATGTTTGCTAAATGTCTAATGAACTCACAATCAAAATAAATGAAATTATATTATCTAAAGTTCGAGATGTCTAACGGGTGGCTTACTTAGAAAGAACTCTTGGGAGTAAGTAAATTAATTATCTTTTAGCATCAATGGAAGTTTGACCTACTTGCGAAGACAGGTAGAGGCTTTGCATAGGCTGACGGTACACGGTTATGCTGGTTTAAATTAAATTGCAAGCTTTGTGTGCTGCATTGGTCGAGCTTTGAGGCCGCTTGCAAAATGTAGTTTGACGTAAGCGGCTAGGATGTTTATACAGTTACAAAACCTTAGGTACGTGCTCGCCTCCCTAAATCCTAGTTAGCCAGTTTCATATTTATTTTAGCCCGGAAGTTATAATATAATAATCTTAAATGTTTTGCCTGAAATAAGTGCGAGTAGTTTCTTTCAGCAGCAAACCGCAATAGGCAGTCTGAACTGAAAGCGTACAATAGCTAGCACCGCCCGCATAACTCGGTGGCATAAAAAATCTAGCCCGCCTGGGCAATGCGCGTAGTTTGCTGTTTTGCATCTAACACGCACGCAACGTGCGACAATGGACTGCGACTATACCTACTTACTGCGAGCAAAAAGTATAAACCAAGAGCGAATGGTGAAGAGCATTTATCGAACAATTAATTAGCACATTGCATCGAAGAGATAACTTGAAGGTTATGTATTGGGTTCTAAAGACAAGTAAGAAAATTAATACACATCAAGTCAAGGTAAAATCGGGCGTACAGCTTATTGTATGCTAATTCGTAAATTACCTAGTCACATCTGCTGAAAAAAAAAACTTAAAGAAAAGTTTGTCAATAAATTGAATTGAATTGAAATTTAACAAGAACTTTTCACCTTTCTAACGCGTTGGTTTCTTCCTAATTAGGTACTTATGTATCTAGGTTATGTATACCTGAAAACACATCTGAGATACCTATTACTACTGATAAACTAGTCAAGTGGAAGACTTCCACTCCATTGGTTGGATTTCCAGAGAGCAAAGAGTTTTAAATAATATATTATGAAACAGCAGTTAGCGTTAGTAGTGGGTAATCAGAATTCGCGGTGTCTTGAGGTGTCTGGCGCGCCAGGAATTGTACGGCCCACGCTGTCATGATTATTCAATAGGCCCCTTTTCAAGGATCTAGGCCGCTCAGAATGTTAAAGAGTTTTTACTTAGCACTCCTTTAAGTTTTCTCCTCGCGTAGGTCCTACCTACTATGAGCAATGTATGTATTCTAGCAAATAAATTATTATATTCTATTCTATTCCATTCTAATGTCAAAATTAATATTAAGTACATACAATACAAGACTGGAGGCAAACCTCCCAAAAGTCCCAAGTCACCATTTCACATAGGTACCTAATCACTATTATTTATCTTAGCATATTTACATTATACTCGGCGAATGAAAAATACTAAGACTTATCTGAATTTGAGTGGTGCAATGCAATTTGAATTTATCCTCCATTCAATAAATCGAAATTATCGTTAGTCACTGGCGTAGGCGGTGAACAAGCTTAACTGCAAATGTTGAAACTTGCCGAGCGTGTCTGTCGTAGTTGCGAAGTTGCTCGGCGGAAAACCAAGTTGGACCCGTAAGAAATACTATTTTATCAAGTAGCTGTTTACGGGAAATACAATTTGCGGAGATCTTACGGAGAGCTCTTAAGGCGTTAAATCCAATTGTAGGCCGGGCGAGGCGTGTTCGATGTTGAATGAAATAATATGAAACATAACTTTTCTGATAATATTTTTCTTCTCAGTTGGTATTTACCTATACCTACTGTTTCCTAGTGTACCTAATAGTTTCAGGCAATATATGTATATGTAGACAGAGCCTAAGGTAACAAGACCTAAAGGCCACGTTTAGCATAATTGTGAGCGTATACGTGGAAATTGGGCTCGATGGGCTCACGCAATATAATTTGCATGAAAAAAAATACTTTGTGAATAACACGAAACAATATGAAATTGTTTTATGCTTATATTTAACTTGCCCGCGACTTCTTCTGCGTAGAATTAGGTATACATATTATAAATCTTCCTCTTGAATCACTCTATCTATTAAAAAAACCGCATCAAAATCCGTTGCGTAGTTTTAAAGATCTAAGCATACATAGGTACAGACAGACAGACAGACAGCGGAAAGCGACTTTGTTTTATATAATAATAATGATAGTGATAGTGAAGGCGAATTTCTCATTCCATATTTTTTCTAATAACAGTAAGTACATATAAGTAATTAAGTGAAGTAATAAAGTTGAGATTTTATAACGCATTTCTTTTTAATGATCCGAGACACAGTTCCCTACCTTTTGCAGCCTCTGCTCAGCGTCGTCCAGCCTCTGCCTGGCGTCGAGCAACGCCCGCTCCAGGTCGGCCATCTTGTCGCTCTGCGCGGCCACCTGCTCCGACAGCACTTGCACTTGCAGGTGAAGGCTCTCCTTGTCCGCTTCGAGCCGCCGCACTCGGTCTTCGGCATCGTTCTGTAACGAAGATAACGTTCAAGTGTTTTGATGGAATTAAAAGGTAGACGGGAAAAGAGCACCCTTCAATTCCTTGCACATCAGTCTGAGAGGTTTTTTTTTCCCAGGAACAAACGTGTTGAGATTAGTTGAAATTAATATAATTTTTTCTGTCAAAAATTCCATTTTTAATACTTACAAGCTTTTTTTGGCTGACTGTACTTGTATTGTCATCCGTCCTACATATTATGTATCACATTATGTGTGTGAATCGAACCTACGGTTGAAGCGTTCCCTCCTGCGGAGACGATCCTGGCTGGATTATTAGAACTCTACTACCAGATTATTGTATTGTCATCCTAATGCAAAATTTTAGTTCAATCGGTTGATGGTATCTGCTTCAAAATTGAGTCACATGATTCCACCCGGACTTACTGACATTGCAAGTTCAATAAAAGCTTGTAAAATGGGCCGTGGTCAAAAGATCTAACTTTTTGAAAGGGTTATAAAAACCGCGGGACTTAAAACCTATAAGATACTCCCAGTTGACATATAATTATGAAATATGTACATAGGCATAGCAAGGAGACAAGACAAGTTAAGGAAAAAGCGGAAATGACTGAATTCCATTTCTAATGAGAAACTACTTCCGTACCGGTAACCTTGCTTTACTCGTACTTAACTGACTGAAGGATACAACACCGTCAATTGCATTATTCTTGCCTAATTACTAGTAGACTAGTAACTTCGTTCCCTGAGTAGATCCAGTACACCTATACGAAATAGTTTTTAATATGGCAGCGTTATTTACAAGCAATAATTAAAAATTTCTTAGAATAAATGACATAAAAATTGATAAAATGAGAACATGAAAGCATGCAATCACCATTGTTAAAATTACGCAACGAGTAGTAGGTGAGTATCTAACAAAACAAATACCTCCCTCCCTACGGAGTACCACGCAGAATATCTACTATGACTCTACGTAATTTGTTCAAAACACCAAATGAAGCCGTTAGTGCAAGTAATTTAATTTGCTCTGAATAACATTTCGCTTTCAAATATTATGCAACAAAATATGACGATGATAAAATAAAAGATAAAAGTAAACTAAAAATTCAAGGCTGCACAATTCGAATTCAGTACTAAACTCATTCACTGGTATTGGTGATTACTGATTATCATATATATGAGTATAATTATACGGAATGCTAACGATTATTTATATAAGTACCTTGTAGGGTCTTGAAGGTACTGGTGGAAGCGAAGGGTGTGAGGGCCAAGAGCGATCGTGCATATAACATGGCGGCGGAGCTGGAGGTCCGTGACACCAGCACATGGGGGGCCACCAGCCCCCCTCGGGCCCCGGGTACCGAAAGTGCTCATACGAGTTCCAGCGACGCTGAAGCTCGGGCGGCGTCTCCTCAACTCGAGGGCGTCGCGGGCGCGGCGACGCGCGCACACTGGACGGATGCTGCGGCGGCTTGGTTGACAGAGACGACCTAGTTTTACGGTCGCGGTCACTGCGGTCCGCTGGTGCTCGCCGCCGTCTGTCTAAGCTACCGGACGCCTGTTCTTCTGCTCGCGACTCAATTGAAGTCGGTTCCACTATATCCGACATGTTTTCGCTTGGCATCCATTTGAAAGCGTCGTCTCGCCGCGTCGAGTTGTCTAGCCGTCTCGGGGTTAACGTGCGAAAATCGCCGTCACCGCTTCGTGCTTCATAATCCTGCAAGTCTGAGTCGTCATCGATGGAAGAGCTGGATTCCGTGTCGCTGGAGTCGGCACGCGCAGGGACGCTCGCGTCCGGCCAAGCCGTACACTTCACGGTCGCTTCATCGGGGCTGTCCGAGTCGCCGCCTGTCACGAGATTATTGGTCAAGAATATGAGCGGATCGAGCAACCGGGGAGCCTCATGAATGATTCGAACTAACCCATAGGCGAGTACATGTAGGAGCGCACGGCGGGGTGCACGTAGCCCGCCGCCGCGCGTTCCTCGTCCTCGTCGAAGGGCTCCGTCAAGTACTCGCGATCGGACATGAGGCTCCGCACAAGCGACACTGCGCGACAAGCTCTCTGTACGAGTCACCGGCGTAACTCTATTTTAAAATTTGGCCGCGTTCCAGTGTTACGCTACGTCAGTGCATCGTCCACGCATAGTAATTACGTACTCTCGTTCGGGGGCGGCTCCTCGCTGGACTGCACGGATGCAGAGTCGCGCTCCGAGGCCTCCGACGCCGTGGACAGCGGCCGCTCGCTGCACCCCGACGCGCGCCGCGACTCTTCTTTACTAGAGCGCACTCCGCTAGTACAGCTCGGGACGGCCGAAGAGCGTAGTTTGGGTGTTCTATGTTTGCCGTCATTCGCAGAGCGACTGTGCAGAGCCGCGATGGTGGCTGCCACTACCGAGCCTCCGCGGCCGAGCTCGCGCATGTTTTAGATCAAAATGAGCAGCGCTTAATCGAGTAGGGCCGACGCCCGCGCCCGGAAATAGATCGCGGTATGGGCGCCTGAAACATTCCGGACACATTTCCCCCTTTGATCCATGGTTTATACGAAAAGAATAGAATGAGAAACACAAAATCCCGTAAATTAGGGCGTTCTTGATTAGTAGCCGTTCCACATTATAGCATTATGTTATATCACAGACTAACACCGAGCACAGTAAAGTAAAGTTTAAAGTATCAATGCAGTAGATAAACAATTGTCAACTGTCATAAAAACAGAATGTAATATAAGCGCGATACGATAGTTAGGCGTGCTGCGCGCCGCACACAATTTGTCTCACTCACCGGCATGCAGTTGACGCCTTCGTAAAGCGAGCGGCGCGGGCGCCCCCACCCGCCACCGCGCTCGTCAGTGCATGTGCTCTTAGCATACGACTCTGAGCACACACCCCATTCATGCGCCGCGCTGTAACTTGCCGCCTGGCATTCGACAACTCCATAGATATATTCAGGGTTGTAGGGCGGTGGTTGTGGCGGGTAGTAAAATGGTGCACTTGGCTCTAACGGGTCGAATTCATGAAGTTCGCGGTGTGAATTCAAACAGTTCATATTTGCACTTCCCAATCTGTATTTGAAAAGATACAATTTGTTATTGGCCATACCATAACCGCAAATTGTAAGACTAGTAGGTAGAGGTCTTAATTTATCTATAATAGAGGTACAGATCAACCTAATGAGCAGGTAACTCGACGTGGAAATGCAGCTAATTCGTTCAGTCTGACCAAACCGCTGGGAAATGGATAGTTTAGTTTGGGATTATCACTCCACCTAATGCTGGTTTACTGAGCACTTACGCCTACAAGGTTGTTAAAGTGTGTAAGCGTAATAGAGCATCTGTCTAATGCTGTAAGTGACAGGCATCTTCATCGACGTTCCTTCCAGCGAAATAAGAATACTCCCCCTCGCCTCGGAAATAGATCGACAGCTGTTCCCTGGAGAACATCCGATAAAAGGGAGACTTTAGCGTTATGACAGCGACGACCACATGTTGTTCTGAGAAAAGTATTTAAAATAAAATCACTGTCATTATTACTAACTTTTGCGAGACTAAAGTATAGCAACATCAACTACCAAGTTACAAAATATATAATGTACCAGCTATTGCCTGCGACTTCGTCTGCAAAGAATTCGTTTATCGCTATCCTGCGGCAATTTTCCGGGATAAAAAGTAGCCTATGTGCTATTCCAGACTTTTCTCTGTCTATGTGCCGAATTTCATCCAGATTCGTTGGGCCGTTCTGGCGTGATTGAGTAACAAACAAACATCCATCCATCCATCCATCCATCCATACTTTCGCATTTATAATATTAGTTAGATGGCAATTGATTATCAATAACTTCCAGAAATTAAAACAATCAAATTGAACGCCGATTCAATTGCGGGTGCTGGTCAGCCAATAAACACAATCGTTAGCACAGACAAGGCAGATAAATTAATAGATACGAATGGCCGCCCGCCGATAATTGAATTCGCGTGCGATGCCCCAACGTGCTATGACGCCAATTATTGCATATCGTATTAAACTCTATTTTTAATGATCACTAACGAAGATCAAAAGAATGTGCGTGATAACTGATTAACTGCTTGCGCTCTCCAAATTGCCTGTATGAATATCCATGATAGACATCTATTAGAAAGTTGATTTGGGGACATTTTGAAGGGACGAGAAAAGTTATTTTATTGCGATATAACCTATCTACTTAGCTACATATACATATATATCGACTTAGATTATCTTTGAAGACTAAAATTTGACCACAAATAAAATTTCTTCGGTAATGTTAGAACGAATTCCAAGAAATCTAATTAAATAAAATACCTATACCTATTTATTTCTCTCCGATATGGAGAGCGAAACACTTAGGCATACATACATTTTCGCTCGGAACGCGTAGAATGCAGACCATTCGAGCAGGCATTTCATCTATCACGCATCGATAAACGAACTGCTCAATGTCTATTCTATTGTCGCAAATGATCAAATAATTGCGATACGAATCCATATAATGTACCTACATAATGTTTATGAATTTAATATAACGACACCGTCTACTATATATCCTTACACAAATGATAATATTACGACGACGGCCGACATTTTTGAGATGAATATCGCTTACAACACGCCATCATAAAGTATATATTCATATTCCCTTTTATAAAATGTATTAATTGTATTATAGGTAAGTTAAGTAGAATTTAAGTACTATTGTAAATCTATTTTATTTTGAAAAAATGACTTTCGGCCAAATTTCTTGCGGCGCATTCTTCTTGGCAATGATGGTCTTTCCGAATGCGCTGGTAGATTAAAAAAAAAGACATTTAAAAGAGCCCTTGGCGGCCTATTTGCAAAATAAACTTTTGACTTTTGTGCCTAGTTGTAATTAGCTCAAAATTATGCTATCACTATCTTACTAGGAAAACGTAAAACTGGACTACCTTGGGCCTGTAGGTACGTACCTAAAACTTATTAGTGAAAATAAGTAGACATATATTTATAGTAGTAGAGTATAATTATTATAACGACCACTGCAAGCAGGTCAATTAGTGACATTTCAGTCTTCCAAACGGTAAAGTACTCACACATTAACATTTAACATGCTTATTTAGATTCTCCACACGTGTCCGTATCAGTTAAACTTATTATAGAGTTCAATTTAATGAGTTCAAATATATTTCGTGTGGGCAATGACAGATCCAGATACGCTGTATACAATTTCTAAGATATTAGAAGACAGTAATAGGTAAAATATTATAAGAAATATCTTCATCTGGTATCGACAACACAACACATTGAGCAAGACAAGCGTGAAGAGAAACGATCAAGAAACGTCTAGTCTAAAATAAGAAGGCTTCACATAAACGTAGAATGGTTGAAGTGATGTACACGACAGTACTTAGTATTATCAAAAGGGCGTATCAAATAATTTTGAATACCTAGTTAGTAAGAGAGCTCCGATGTGTCTGATAACGACTACACTGTAACGGTTGCACTGTTATTTTTTTAAATGCTTATATGTTCTGACTTACTGGGAAGCCGATGCATTATTATTATAGTAGTGACGAGCAAAAATAACGGGTCTCTTCCAAATGTCGTATAAAAACTCACGTTTTTTTTGTTCGTCGCTCGTCAGTATAACAATAATAATAATATGCATCGGCTTCCCTGTGAGTCAGGACGTAAAGTACATAATATACATAATTATAAATAATAATAATATACATAGTTATAAGCATTAAAAAACTTACCCTAAGCTAAGATGATTTCATTCATGTATTTCGACACTCTCAAATTATCTGCTACTCTACAAACATCGTTTTCCTTACCATCTTTTTAGGAACAAGAAAGTTTTATGAATTCACATAAAAAGTTTTCTAATTTCCGCATTTTGAATGGCAAATTATTGTGTCTGGTGCTGGATGTTTACTTATAATTTTATTCTGAAGAAATCTCATTAAACGCTAGGTATGTATGTTGTTATGAACCAAAACAAGCAAGATAGCTAGTTAGGCCTTTTAAGAAAATATTAAGAAAATAATAAGAAGAAAAGATAAGTTGGTCTGAACTTGACAACGGCTGATGGCTTCAGGCGACCGGGAAAACGGCTAGACTTCCAGACGCAATTCTAATTTCTAGGGTTCGCCGTCCGAAGGGTTCATTCCAATCCAAACTCATTTATTGTCGGTTCGTAATGGTGTATGTACTGTCTGCCCGATAGAAGAGATGATACATAAATGCTAGGCTAATTAGGCTGTAATTCCCACGTAGACCTAGTACGGACTGGGAGCTTCTCATGAACCATTGGATTGCTTCGAATAGAACTAGAGCCCACGACCAAAACCATGTCTCATAGCAATACGGTAAAAACCCTATAAAATCGTTAGATTGTATGATTCTGAACCCGACTAGGTGTGTAGTAACGGTCGAAAGTGTAGCAACTGCGTGGGAGGCCATTTCTGCTGTGTCAAAAAAAAAGGCAGTCGGTATTATAGCAATACGTCTGATAGTGAAAATGTACATAGATTTTATCATTGTATTACGAAAAAGTTTGTTTTCAGACATTTTGCGCGTAGCATATAGCCTGAGCGCATTTTTGAAAATGTCAACAAATTTAGCCGACCTGTATCATAGCAATACGGATATTTTTTTTTTTAACTTTTCGTATTGCTGCCAGGATTACCAAAAACCTGTTTTCAGACACTTTAAGTGTAGCATATACTCTCAAAAACGAAAATAACGTTTCGGAGTCGCCTGGCCGACGCCTCTGTTAAATGTTTTTTTAAATTTAATTCTTTGTTAATTATCATCTAATAAATTCAGGGTCGCAACGTATTCATTGGTTTGTAACAGAGAATTCAAGATGCCTCAATACGATTTTTAAATGATATCTGAGTATCGAAAAGTTGTCTGATAGAGAAGGTGCTACACTTAATTTGTCTGATATAAATTTTTTGCACATGTGGACAACTTATTTTATCATGTGCAACAATTTTCAGACATATTGCTATGATACCGATCGGTAAAATTTGTTAACAATTTCAAAACGGTCTCAAAATTTAATGCGTTCACATTTCCGTCTGAAAATTGTTTTGTTCGCATCAAATAACCAAAATTTACTAATAAAAAAGATTTTCAGACGTATTGCTATGAGACATTTTTTTTTCTCATTTTTAATTTTTTTAAGTGATTTTACGGGTTTGCGCTACACCACTAACGTCTGAAAAATATGTTTCCGGTATCTCAGAACTATCATTCAACTACAGTCTGCAAATCAGACATATTGCTATGATGCAGTTCGGTAAAATTCTTTGACAATTTTGAAAATTCGGTCAGATCAAACGCTACGCGGAAAATGTCTGATATTGGTATTTTCGAGTTCAGGATAATCGTATCTATCGATTTGATGCGGTTTTGGCCGTATTGCTATGAGACAAAAATTTTGGTCGTGGGCTCTAGTTCTAGAAGTGTGTGCACAACTTGTCACGATGTTCACTTAATAAGTCACCATAAATATTTTTTTAACACAGTTGCTCGTAAGTTGAGTCTTATTGCACCGCATTTAAGCTCATAATTCAGCTTATTACGCACAAGTGCTGTAATAATATTACCGCACTCGTGCGGTAATATAAACTTTTTTTTAATCTCAGCAAATAGTTCAGTTATGTGTGGGAACAAGGAATATTTTCGTGAATATTAAACTATTTAGGGTTAAAGATGATGAATAAAAATTTAATTTTGACAAAGTATTCATTTTTATTTAAAAAGTGACCATAATTTGCATATGTAAGACATTGATTAATTTATTTATTATAATTTTAATATTAGGCTGTTTAGCAGTCTTGTCAGTGCCTCGTCACGCGCGCGGAAACTGCACAGCGCGCATGCGCGAGTGCTGCGCGCGCATTGGCGCTGAGAAATGATATCTGCCGCTATCTTTCACACTTACAGATTTTGTTGATTATTTTACCTTGTTATTAGTTTAAAAATTAAGAGTTGAAATAATAAAGAAAAGCTAAATGTAAATAGTGTCCGGAAATACTAAAATATGTTCGGACCGGTTATGTCAGCAAGAAATCCGAGGTGTTAATTGCCAAATGACAAAGAAAAGTTCTAAAGCCTCCAGTTAAGCAATGTTTGGCAACAAAGGTAAAGTAAAGTTCTTTTATACTTACTTATTAAGAATTTATTTTTGTTTTTCCTCGCAAATGTGTTGAAAAACGTCGTATGAAACGCGTGTGCATTGATCATTACCACACTCGGCACTATTAACGCGCTCGCTCCGCTCGCGCGTACATACAATCCTGCCTCGTGTGTAATGATCAACATAGCACACTTGTATCATAATGTACTAATTTGATTAAAAGGGCTTTGTACCAGTTGCTTCTTTTCCCGCAGCGATGCTAAAACCCATCGAGGGAATGGGCGAAAATCTTAAGAATCATATTATAGGCGATGCGGCTAGCAACCCATCACTATTTTGATTCTCCTTTCCAGCTATACATACGCCTACAATCATGCTAAACGGGGTCTTTAGGTCTTGTTACGTTAGGCTCTGTCTGCCCCGTCAGGGATAAAGACGTGAATGTACATGTGTCGTATGTATGTATTATAAAGGCAAAACCAAATTAATTATTTTAAGATTACTCTTTATACCTATAATAGAACCCTCTCAGAGCTCGAATTAGACTCGCGCTTCTTTTAGCCAATTATTTTTACTTTATAAACAAGTTAAACCACTGTTTCAGGAACCGACTCTTTTATTATTTAAAATCTGAGTCAGATGAATTCACGTGCTTGTTTTACGTAACAAGATAACGGGACATTTACTTTTTACCAAATTGTAATATATTTTTAACGATGTAATTACATAATGTCTTCACTTCATTGAATCAGATCAGGAGAAACCGAACTTTTGCATGGCAGTAAACGCATCTCTCAGCACGGCAAAGTTCATTTTAGAGAATCAAAATAGGGTAGGTATATCGTTAAAAATAATAAAATGACTGTAACAAACTAGAACCTAAGCGTGTTTTCACGGAACCCTCCACGTTCTTGTTCAGCGACAGTAACTAGTTCAGTTTAGTATTTGTTTTATAGACTTTTCTAATGGAATCGACTTTGCCCGACTTCCTATCGCTCTATCCGCATTGTTATATTTTATTGGAATTTCCTCTCAATGCCTCTGAGCCAACTAGCGAACTAACAGTAAGATCATGTAGCAAATTTACTCCTTACCGTCTCAGATCAATCGCATTGTTTCTATAAAATCTACATCTAAAACACAACTTTGCTTTTTATTTTATGCGAGCTTTTGCTCGCGACAACATCTGCGTGAAATTAGTATTTTGGGTACATAGCTTATGTTCAACGCCTAAAAAAAGGTTTGTGGCAAACATTTACTGTCGTAGCGTAATGGTTACAGTCCTATAGCCTACATCTCGATAAATGAGCTATCTAACACTAAAATATTTTTTTAATCGAACCGTACGTAGTTCCTGAGATTAGCACGTTCAACCAAACAGTTTTCAGCTTTATAATAATAGTTATAGACACGAAAACAAATGACTAACATAACTTAACATATATGATTATTTTTAAGTATAGATTTCAACCTATGGCCCTTTGTAGTAAGAAATTGGGTGTCTCGGTTATTTTCAGAGCAGTTTCATAACGCGGAAGATCGTCGGTTAACTGTGTTATTTTCGGTTACGTATAAAAACTGGCCCAAACAATGATTTTGCAATTAGTTCGTTGCTGAATTTCAGTGTTTACACGTTTACTGCTTCCCGGGTAGTACGCAATATAAATGCCTCGCTGGAGAGCAAAAATGCTTTATATAGGTCACACATGCGCCTCGATGCGTGGAAATCATAACAGTCAGAAAATACCGGCTAAAATATAAATAATACAACAACAAACCTGACACTATTTTTCTGACACTCAAAAACTTCCACTAATCACAGTTCAAAAAACTCACAGCAAAGTTATTGAAGTCCGACCGATGCACACAACAATGCCAAAATGAAAGTGTTGAAACCTTACGACAGTTTGTCTCTCACTGCTCTTAAAAATCGTCACATCACATCGTAAGCATCGGAGAAATGGTCGCACAGTGGATCAAGACACACTTTTATTATGACAAAAAAAAACAACTTTTACTGAAAATACAATAAAATTTGCGTTTTTTAAGGGCCACTTGCACGGACCAAGGGTTAACGACTTAACCCCGTGTTAGATGCTAACCCGGGGCTAAGTAGCGTGAAAATGTATGGAACTGTCAAACCGAACCCGGGTTAGCGATTTAATTTTTTAACTCTGGACTGTGCAAGTGGGCCTAACAGGCCTATATTTATAAGCCATACGCATTAAGTTAACTTTTTTAAAAACAACGTACCTTAAATAAGATAATTATTGGCCAACATGTTCTACCTAAATATTTGCGCGAATGCTTTTTGCTTGTTTTGCGATGGTGATTGTGCTTTTATAGCACAAAAAATTCTCTCTTTTTCACTGAAATCTAAAATAGGTTGCAGTTCTCAAACCAACAGAATATTTTTTACGGTCTTAATAGTATTCTTTCTTATTTTGTCAAAATGGTTTTAAATAATTGATGAATAAATCTGTACAAATCCATTAAGAAGCCTCTTTGAAGAGTGCATGAAAAATTAGCTTCAGCAAGTTTGAATATTCATATTATTTCGTTAAGATTGCAACCGATCCACTGTGCACGCTCGGGTCGACACCCGTGTGGCCCAGTGGGCGGCAAATGGACTCTGGGCGGGGGCTATATATAAACTTATCAACGATAATAATACTCCTTGTTCATTGTACCTAATTATTCCCACCGAATCAACTGTTGTTATAGCTCTGCTTTCGTATACTCATGAAAAATTTACGAAAATATATTGAGTGCCAAAAAAACCGCAACATTTATTAAGTTTTAGCTAAGACGATGACAAGGCTTGAACCAGCTTTATTAAAAGAGATTGTACTACGAGTACGAGTAGGTAGGTAGCATTTAATAAAGGACTTTCCTTATCTGATCATAGATCAACATTAATTTTAGAATTTACGTTTTACTTTATACATTGTTTTGAGAGCAGAAGTGCCTCCCAGCTTTTTATGCCTTAACCGCATTTTCTCAACGACACAACAAAATATGAAGGCTCACCCCGCTTCTAACTCCGGAATAATTCAACGATACTACGAAGGATAAGGACTCTGATAGTTTCTGGAAGATAGGTAATGCTCCACACAAGCTTCGGTACGTACACAAACCAATACAAGGTACACAGAGCTTATTTTCAGAATGATATCCTACATCGGCCGGCATCTATGTGTATTCAGGTAAATAGCCACAAACCAAGCCGCGGTTTGTGGTCGCTATTCCATATGATTTACGAAATATGCCTAAGTGTTTTGTTAAGTACAAGTAAGTTGCTTTACTGTACTTACATATTTTGAGCCACAAATTGAAATTAAGAAAATAACACAATTTTTAATTCGAAAACAATTTACAGTTCCGGCTTAACGTACAATTAATTCATAAATGTCAACGCTATTAATTACACTGTACAGCGAAGGCCATAAATATATCTACGTTACCAAGACGTCAAAAACATCTATACTTACACCTTTATGTCACAAACAATAAGGTCGGTGATAGATACATATATATTTGACGTGTTTGGCTGTAACGATATATTGCTGTACCATATACTATCCCGTAGAAACCACTGCAGTCATGCTTGTGGCCGATAGACACAAAGGCGATATATATACAATCCTGTAGAAAGTGCACTCGCTGTAAGTATTTAAAAATAACAACAGGCCAATAATTATTATTTTCCTGCGCCACGCCGTGCAGAATGAATAGCGCCTAATGAGCGCCTCGGCTCGACAGCGACGCAAGCCCGCGACCGGAGCGTTTTAAATTTTAAATTACTCTTTGCACAGGCGAACTCGCTGAGCCAGCCGGCAAACAGCGTCAATGACTATGACTACCAACTTGCCACATCTCGCTATATTCGCTAGAAACTTGAGCATATAAAATGGCTGGCATTACAATAAAACGTATTGCATTGCATTGATCTAAGCAAGCACTGTGTATGTATGTATGTATGTAAACTCTTTATTGCACATAAAAATTTAAAAATACAGAAGTACACAGAAAATAGTACAAAGGCGAACTTATCCCTTATCACTGTGCTTTTTAGACAAGCGAATCGATCCACTGTGCACCACGTGGCGTCTAGCTGGTCGTCTGGAAGTACACTTGGAACAGAAATATGTAAGTTGAAAATAATTTAATTAAATATGATACAATTGCGAAATATAAATTAAAATATGTATACACTAAATACTACTTTCACATTCGGCTCATCTCTCGCGATGGCGAAAAGTTCTACAAACATTATAATTAATGCTACACCATGCTTCCTAAGTATTCCCAAGGTAGGATTACACAAAACCATTCATGGGAGATCGCTAGTTTAGTAAATAATGCAACCGGCGTCATCAATTCAGCAAAGTTGCATTGTTTCGTACAGAACAATTTATTTATGCACGTAATCTCAGTTGCAGCAGACAAAGTAGGTAGTGCAGAAAATAATAAATGTGACTGGGAACTGGCTTGTAGTACTCTCGACTTTACTTAAAGTTTAACAAAGATCGCAAGTTCAAATGAGATTACAGGACAAGACAAATGAGCACCGAAAGAGTATCATAACATAACGCTAATTATTATACCTACAACAGACAACCTTTTTATGTAAGTAAGTACAGGTAAGTAAAAAAGTTAATACTTTTTGAAACGAATAAAATAAAGTGAAACGTCACTAATTATAATATAATCCCTTTCTTGATCGGTTTAATAAGTAAGTATTTGGGAGATAAAGTGGAAATTATTGAATAATAAAATGGGCGAAGCGTCTACTTGGTAGGCAGATGTAATAATTCACGTTTCATTTCCTCCAGAACAAATTGCCGTAATATTGGTAGGATCGGAAAATCCGCTTACGATTGTGTCGATCGACACGCCTGATGGATTGTTAAACATAATTATATTGGGACAAGACAGATTAAAATACGTTTAAGTCAAGTTTAAGTAATACGTTCAAGTATTACATTTTTGTACATTACATCTTTATTCAAATAAATGAAAAAGACACTTATTTTTTCAGTCCGTTATTTTGATTTGAAATTCCACTCTGGCTACTTGTATTTTTCCAACTTTTGTATTTACAAATAATGGGAAAAACAATCTATTGTTCGCAACACAGGCACCAGATACCACAAAAAGATTTATTTTGATTTGTACATCGCGAATAAAAAATATGTAGAACGAATTGTAATAAGGCGATGGAGGAGCTGTCTGTCACCTTTCTCCGAATCAAATCGCAAATATTACGAAGAGAAATGTACTTCCTTAATTACCCGTACTAAATTGGGACTTCAAAGAAGTGAGATAAGTATGTATTCTCAAACATGATTGTGATTTGATGTGAATTTTGCTAACTTGTGAATTCAGGCGTCAGAAGCGTGACTATGACTAATATAAATATTTTATTACTTATTGCTATTTTTTTTAATAACACATTTTGCTGGCTGGAATTTTTGGTGACTAATAGCACTACCTAAGCATCCCAAATTTCAAGTAAAGTAAATCTGACTACTATAGGTAGAAGTGGTTAGAAGGTAAATTTTACTAGCAAAATCTGATATTTAAGGCATACAGATAAGATTACAGATACATAACACCGGAATAGGTAACTAAAATAAAACCGTGTAAAAAATTAATACGCACCTTATCAGTTTGCGAAATATTCTACAGCGCAAATTTTCGTCTCGTTTATTTGACAGGAAAAAATAACAGTGGCGTAGAAAATTTTGCGAGTGGGAAGCTAGGACTTTTATTAATTAGAATGGCAGCTTTCACCAAGCTTGGCAGTGGGTAGGTAGCTGTGGGTAGCTGTGGGTTTGGGGGCATTGTCGGAGCGTCGTCGGCCGCCGGAAGCCGGAGCCTACTTCACGCCCGCCGTTGACGAGGCCGGCCTGGGGGGAAGCCCGATGTAATGCCATTTCTACTCACTTATTTTCGGTATTCTCCTCCTAATATTTAATTTATTCCTAAATTATAATACAAGGGTGTGGTAGAAATGGCGCGAATTCGCGGAGTAGATTAGAAATGTAATGATGGAAATGCACAAATACAAGCAGCGAGCTGTATAAGTCTTCCAGCCCTTTCTGAAAGAGTTTGTTTTAGATTAACTGTTTATTGCCATATTTGGAATTTTGCACATTCCCAATATCAATAGATATAAATACCTACCTATGTGTTGTTTCGTTCAGTATGAACAAGATTACATCTTATCAACATTCAACCTTAAGTGGGTCCTAAATTAAAGAACGTGACTAACATTAAATAACGTAACATTTAATTTAATAACTCTATCAGTTAAAATATATTTTAACTATAAATTAAGTTCATTAAGCGCCTGTCGCTTTCGCAGAGCAATGTATCTGATATTTTAATTAAGTGGCCCGTTGTCACTGCACTCGGCCCATTGACGTTAAAGGAAACTTCGCCGTCGCACCCCGATACAGCAAGCGGGTCAAACGAACTCTCATTTAATTTTGAATTTTCTGCTTAGGCGCCTAGTGATTTATAACGGTAACGCCTACCAGTAAGATGCTAACTTCCATCGATAACGTTCAGGCGTTACAGAATGTGTAATAATATGTGATTATGTGAGGCGGGGATAAATTAACAAGCTGTATTATGTTACATGGTGTGGTCTTAGGCGGGTAAAAGGGGCGTTCTGTCTGAGGCTTAGAGAAATTCTAATTAGCGCTAATGGAACGCGCGTTCACCTGAAACTTATGTACTGGGAGCGTGCTCACCTTATAAACGTTATAGCATGGTTATAGCTAGTTAGGTAAACGTTTATTACAGTCAAGCATATTACTTTAAGCTTTGTCCACACTTGTATAACTAGAGCGTAAAATTGTATCTTTGTCGCGTAGCACAGAATAGATAGTCATTTATTTGGATTCTAAAAGACCTAGAAAATCTATCTGGATCTAGAAAAGACGTGATTTGATGTGTAATACACCACCGCAAACTCTGTCGTGACAGTGTTTCCGTACGCCGCGTACCTACTAAGTTTAAGTTTAGGCTACGTTTAGGCTAACGATACGTTATATTATGGATACCCTACTTATGATTTAGCGTCCATGATTAGGAAAGGCGTGCTCGAACTATAACTATACGCCAGAGCGCTTAGCGTCAGTTTTTTGTCACAATACCTATAAACATCCTACACGTGTTCGCAGTATGGAATCCTAAGAGAATAAATAGTTCGTTGCCGATACGTGCCACTAGAAGGCGCTAACGATTTGCCCATAGTAAGATAAAACCGTGCGAGACGGACTCGTGCACCGAGAGTTCCATACAAATTAGGCAAAGTTAATATAAAATCTATGTCTGGCAGAGAAAAATGAAGGCAGAGTGTCTTTTTACAGTACCCGCCATAAATATTGCACAACGGTCTTCTCGGTTAATTTTAGCTTTGTAGAGCGTAGTCTCGCTCTAACTTACGTGACGCCAATTGTCTCTTTCCAAAGACCGAAGTACAATCATTATGGCCGGGTACTGTATGTTGGACACTAGACAGACTGACAAAAGAATGTATTTCTGACGGACAACAAAGTGATTTTATAAGGGTTCCTTTTTTTCCTTTTGAGGTACGGAACCCTAAAAAATGGTAACGCAAACGCGTTCGAGACGTATTTTGTGACTGAAAACTTACACTAAGCATACAGAAACTCTAGTGTAAGTTTTCACATGAACAAACGTCTCGAACGCGTTCACGCGTAAACGTTTCAATTACTATGGAAAAATTGGCAGCGCCACTTGCCGATCGAAACATCAACAAATTGTTTTCATAGTATTTGACGTTTTAACGCAAACGCGTTCGAGACCTATTTTGTGACTGAAAACTTACACTAAGCATATTGATCTCGATACGCTAACGCTAAAGTGCAAGTACCTCTATGTATTTGTATTTTAATTATAATTTTATAGCGAACAGGAAGTAGAGCACAGCGGTCTCCCATTCCCATTCTATAGTTACGACACGGTTCATTCGGCAGCCGATGACGTTGAGCTCGACATCAAATGAAAATCCCTGCGAATCACCTATTTACTGTGCGGATCAAAACAAAATAGTCCCGATACGAAATAGACCGTTCTTTTGTTGGCTAACACTATGTCAAGTTAAGCAACAACTTTCAGTGCAGTTTAGTGCTCCTGCTACATATAGCCATAGCATAGACATAGCCTACGTAGAATTGAAGTTAGTTCGAATTCCAATCAAATTCTCGGCACATGAGAATGTCAAAAGCATTTAAACGGATACGCAAACTGCGGTCTGACTGGTGAATACTAAGCCAATCCAATATTGGCATCTATCCTTTGCTTGGCTTTGGCATTTCATAATTTCAGATTTCATAGTCAGGTTATGCGAGGTTAGTTACCCCGTCGTCGGAGCGGCACCCCGCAATGAATGCCTAAGTGTGCTCGGGATCTATTCATACTCCTCTCAATGCATGGTCAGTAAACAAAGCACATTCAATGCAAGCGTGTCACCTGGTACCCTAGTGCGTCCTTGTTAATTATTCCATACCTGTTTTTTGTAAAGCTGGAGCTGGATTAGGCATATTTTTTTTACTTAGGACAATACTAGTTTACAACAATTAAAAAAAAAACATTGATCACTTTTCTTTTACATTTTTGGAAAACCCGACCCGCCTAGTAAAATATCAAATGTATTCGGTTGAATCAAGTACCGTACCTAGTTAAATAATACGAGGTTAATTTAACTATACTTAACGATAAAATTAAATTATCTTTAGCAGAATACACAATACAGGCGTTGAATTTGTATTGTTAATCGTTTTATTGCATTGATTACCGCTTCAAAGGCATCCGTAGTCCGTAGTCCGACAACTGAGTTAGTTCAGTGAACTGAAGTTTTTGGGATAAGTACCCTTTTTGAATATTCATTACGCTTCCGGATTCCGGACACCCCACGTTCAGAACTCAGTAACATGTCATTTTGAAGGACAAAACTTTAGTATTAAGCGTCATTTCACAACATTTTTTACAACGAACAACATTTGCGATGAGATCGACAAATAACGGTAAGTAAATAACCAATTCAAATTAAACGGTGCCATCGCGATTTCATACCTTCTTTTCCCATCTATAGGTACTTAATTTACTAGGTTTGTCACAGCTAATCAAGCGTAGCTATACTGTAATAAACAAAAAACATTGTCGTTTAATAACGCATTCTTTTGCGGTAGCAGAGGCAGACCTTATGTGAGTGACCTGACTTCGCATCAGTGAGCAAAGGCTCCACTTGTGAGCAATTAGGTTGTTCATTTTCATACAGAGGCTGCAAAGACGAACAGCGAGCACGTAAATACGCTTATGTACACCATCTGCGTCGAGACACATGGTGGAATTTCTTTGACATAAACGTGTAAACTCATAATGTTAGCGGTAGCGGTAGGTACTATACGAAAAGCTTCTGTGAAATATGTGTCATATTAGGGAAAAGTACCGGGATGTGCGAAAACTAAATCAAAAGATACAGGGCTGAACTTTTACCTCGCGAGTTTGAAGGAATGACATTAGTAAAAAACGCACGACTACGTTTCCTAGTTTTATAACAAAAGATCAGAGCATTTTACATTCGTTTGAGAACGTGCTTCGCTTACACTATAGTGTAGTGTAGATAGAAGTAGTGGCAATAAAATGCATTAGAGTACGCCAGACAAGCATATATGTATGTAAATTTTTATGTTAAGTAAGTACCAAATAGTGGCAAAAACGTATTCCTTTTATTTTCATCCTGTCTGTTAGATTACAGAAGTCTTCGGTTAGTATGTGTATACTTGACATTGGTCAGGTTTTTATCATGAGATTTCTTCGCTTCCACCTCCCGTATTTATAGCATCGCACGTTGTTTGTTTACTTCTGTTAAAGGCAAGGCAAGACGGGAAGTCGGCATCAATACCTCCTAGCTACAAGCGAATACGAAACACACTTAAGGCGTGAATGACATCGGTGTGACAACTGGAGACACGGATAGACAGAAGTCACCCTTCGCCCCCATTATGTATACCCAAGCGGCAACATTGTTGCTTGAGTTACGAGTCTTATGAGTATCAATAGGAATGTATCTACTACAATTGAATAGGTATTGTAGGTTTCAAATCGAATAGGATGGAATTATTTCATTGCTGTGTTTGCATTACATGAACTAAAGTAAGATTAAGTAATGATTTTTAAATTGACGCTGAAAAAGTAAACTACAAAACTTCATTAAGCCGTTCATAACGTCAGCTTCAGAGACCTTCGCACAAATAAATCGCATTATGTTAAGAGCGTTGCAGCAGCAAATTAATCCGACGAAACTGGGACAAGAACGCAAACTCTATTCTACTTCATCTTACCTTAATCGCGTAAAAGCAGTACCACTGAACAAAAGCGGCACAGAAGCAGCTAGAGGCAGGATTCTTCTGATGGATTAACGTAGGTTAAGGAAATTTCCGATTCGTGGTTTAGCGCTTTGACTCAATGTAGAACATCATTTTCCCCGAGTGCCTATGCATAATTTTACGAAGCTATGTTATGAAGCGTACGATTAAGACCTAGGTAGGTACTGAACTATAAAATAGTCGCTTCCACTAGCGATGGATCAATGTCATCAGTCGCCAAACACTCCGGATCCCGGTGCATTGTTGGAACTTGTGGGCTGTGTTGTTAAATGTGTGCGGAATTTCAGATTCCAAAAGGATTGTGTGTTATAACAGCAACTCAGACTCGTGGGGCATCTCCATGTTTATAAGACGAATGCTTGTAAAGTACTTACGAGTGCGACATGGTTGTTGTTCTGTTGTAGCCACCGTAGTATGGCGCTGGCGGTGGTAAAGTCAGGGCGCGGCGGCGGCGGCACGGCGTGCTGCAGCGACGAGGCCAGCTGCTGGGCCAGCTCGAGGGCGCGGGCCCGCGCCGCGCGGCCCGGCCCCGTCCCGCCCACCCCGCCAGCCTCTGGAACAATCAAACACACTTAACTAAAAGCAGGCCTCAATTCGAAAATGTAGCCTTAAGCGAGAAATATGCCTGGTGGATGCGAACAATTGGGCCAACAGATTGCACAACTATCAGGTTAGATATTACAAATCAATCTTCAATCTACATCTTGGAAATATGCAAATTTGTAAGAAAGTACTCACAATTTTTCACTAAATTGACTGAGCAAGCGCGGCGTTTTGAAACCAGGTTTGTACACAACCTCGCACCAAATACAGATTCCAAACTAAAATTACACCGAACGAGCCCCAACGCGATGGCAATAAAAATTTACAACAAATTAAACGACAACATTAAAAACGAAAAAATCGAAAAGCGTTTCAATAATATTTTAAGAGATCTCTTAGCCAGTAAGAGTTATTATACTCTGCAAGAATACTTTGATGACAACAATACATAAATTAAATAAATTAAACAAATTCTAGTCTGCCTTTGTTCCATCTAATGCAATACTAATGAATTAAAAATAAATACCTAATGCAATGCTATTAAATTTTATTGTTAATAAAATAAAGTATATTTATATCTATATAGAATTAAACTTAAAATTAATAAATTAACTAGATTTTGAATTGTAACCAAATGATCTAAACATAAATTATATTGACATGAGAATCTAAGAATAATTAAATTACGTGTAAATTGTGTATAAATTCGTTATAATATTATTATGTGTACCTATGCTGTTATATAATGTTATAATTTAGGTTTAAGTTTTAATTTTTTACAATGCCCTTCCAGGGCTATTCATAATGTATTTTTTGATGATGCAAATAAATGAAATTGAAATTGTAATACTTCAATTGATTTAATTTCCTCGAAACATAACATTGGCACAAGCTCTGGTGGATAAACGAGTAGCTTTGTCCTCGGTTGATGTAAAGCGACTTGCAAAACGGGTGGAAAAGCTACTCGGTAGCCAATGAGAAAACTACGCAAATCATGTAAATATCATCAAAGCTAGTCGCGGAAACTCGAGCTAACCCGTATACAGGAAAGCCAAAGCCACGAATAATGTTATACATCAATTAAAACTATTAACAACTTGGCAAGAACGTTGTTTACTAAGAGCGTAACAACATTAAAGTTCAGAAGTACGCACCTAGTTATCAAAGTTTACAATGCGAGTGGTCTCTATTAATGAAGCCAACACGAACCGTGTAAAACGCGGGAGGAAATGTTCCTTAGCTCATTAAGGTGTCAAACTTCCGGTTGTATCAATTTTTTAAAAATCCAATTACTTATTCACAATTTTAAATGTAAAGTAAACGCCACTAAACTAGGTTATTTTAGTATTGAATCATAAATCTTGCTAAGATTTGAGAGGAGACGTAGAGTTCTTATTTCCTGTTATGGGAATTGAATATACCTACTCGCTCAGCATCAGCAAACCGCTGGAAAATATATTTCAAAAAACGTGTTCCATGTTTTAACTGGATAGGTATTTAATAGGATCTTTAAGTACATAGAGCTAGTGAGTATATAAATTTCATTTTACCACGTGCAGATTTGTGAGGTAAATAAAGGGCAGTCGTTTAATAATCAAATCACAAAATGTTTAGAAACAGCACACGTTTAGATACGTTATTGGAGGTATAGGAACTGTAAGTACCCATACCAACTTACTAAGCATCAATCACGCTTTGTGGGCCAGCATCAGTTCAGTATAGGTACGTCGCACAAGCCTCGTGGGATTGCTTAACGATGTTGAACGAGCTGACTTGCATCGAGCCTCGGATGCCAACTGTTATAGAAATTTGAGAAAATCTTGGGCTATGGTAGCGAATTGATACACTTTTCCACACTTGTTTTTGTCATTAACACTAATTGCAACCAGTAATCAATTATAACTATCACAACTAAGCAAAGTCCAGGTTATAAATCTTAGCCAATACAATCTTTGATTTAAATATTTCACTTTTGTCTGAAGCTTACGACGAGATAGCTTCATGGACGAAGTAACAATAACGACTGAATGCAATGTACAAACGCAATCACAATGGTGTAACATTGATACGAAGATATCCGTATCAATATCTCGGTTTATGTTACGGAAGACAGAATATTATGATTGACGGTATTAAAGATATACGATCTTATAAAGTTACACGTGAGTTAACACTACGCTCTAGAGCTCTAGCAGGTACCTATTATATATTAGTATCTCAAGTTCGCATGTTGTGAGAGGCCGCGCTTTCATTCAAACTCTGAAAAAGTTCTGCAAAATTTGGATTTAATAGAACAGATACGGGACGTTTGGCAAGTATTGTTTGAACTGTGTAACATATTTTTGTATCTATAAATACGTATTATCCTCTAACCAGTTCTACGAAGCTTAAAAAACCTTTTCGGAGTAACTCCACTCGCGCAAATTGCGCGGGGACCGAGTGAATTGCATCCGCCTAGGAACAATGACGCTTTGGGTTTGCTCTGGCTGGGAAAAAGAAAAAATATCTCTATCGTTTTCCCTACGTTCAAGTGGATCTACGTAGCAATATTTTCAAATTATATTCCTATCCATGGTTCGATATGAAAAGGTGCTTAGGTACGCATTCAGTCGAGTTCAATAGGAGTCGAGCGAGTCACCTCTACACATATACTCGTAGATATTTGCTCCGTGAGGTAAATGTTATTAAAAAAAAAAACATTCCTTTTTATAATAGTGAGTAGCAGTGTAGCCAACCCTACAGTTTTAACTGTAGATCTACAGTTTCTTGGAAATTCTCTCAGTTTTCAGTTTAGGCCTCGATATCTACAGTTTTGTGCTTATGATTCTAGCGCCACCTTTATTTGGTACGTGGTAGTCCGTCACTAAGTCAGCTTCAGTAAAATCAACTATCATCGAATTCAAGTATAAAGATGAAACGGAAAATCAAGAAGACTTTCAAATTGAAAATGAGATTGTAGCTAGTAATATTGACTAATATGTTTATCTGCTGATCCGCTACTATTTCATTGTGTTGCAATGCTAATTTTATTTGACTTAATGTATGTATCTTTATGATTAAAACTTCGGGAATCACATGAATTTTCTTGTTTTTAGTTGCCTCTCTAAAATTTATTCTATTTTTTACTATCATTCAATGATAAAAATATTAAGCTGTAGATTTACTGTTTTTTAATTTGATATTTACAGTTTTCTACAGTTTTTTTTGAGAATATCTACAGTTTGGCTCTATGCTGGGGTTGGCAACACTGGTGAGTAGTGATCACATCCCGTTTATAATATTTCGAATGAACTTAACCGTGAATCATTAAAAACTCTTAGTGAGAGTAGTGAGTATTGAAACTGTTTTAACTTTAAAATTATTAGTAGACGAAACCAAGCGTAATAATCGAACGAAATAGGTATCATCGTAGAGTATAGCGCCAAAGGTAAGGTCCCTTAAGTGAGAAACGAAAATTGTTTTCCCTATGATCACGCCTAAGTTCATGGTGACATCAACCTTGTTGATCATTGTGATTAACCCAGCCTGAGCCTGCTCTGACTCTGACTTACATGTCTCATCCGACGAAGGCTGTAACACTTTAACCAATAAAAAATATTCAACATATAGGTCTAAACACGTATACATACGTTGTGGTATCTGCGAGTCTGTAGCATCGGGTTCCCCAAAGAGCCGCTCGCTGCAGACATCTAGTAGCCACCATCGGGTGAAGTGCTCCGGCAAATGCCAACACCCCGGCATTGTCCCAGCTTCCTTTTTCCGTTCACATCACTGTTCTCCTCAAACCATTGTAACTGAACATTGTAGTACGTCCCGGAATAATCGCACAATATAAATATTCAAACGCTTTTCAATTAAAAATGTTCTTCAGGATTATCCTGTACCCGCATTGTATTGGACAGTGGGTTATCGGGGTAGGTACGAGCGAGATAGAGGTCAGACGGGAACACGGAGGAATGACGTGAATACAGAGGGAAAATACGGAAAATACATGATACGAATGGTAATTACAAACTTTTCCCTCGGTACCTTTTTTCTCATTCCTCGCTGGCAGAAAAATAAATGAAGTTTGAAATAAATGTAAATCATTCGTTGAGCAAGTACCTAGTAAAGGGTCGTTCATTCGAAAGCCAGTTTCTTTGCAGCGGCTCTTATAAGTTTGATTAAGATCGGTCCTACAGTTTGAAGAGTAACAGCTCTTTTCCAAAATGATGTAAGGCATTTTTGGCATACAATTGATTTGATTGTCTATTTTTTTATTTAAGTATGACTACCCGATTAATGCGCGCGGGTTTTGTAAATTTTTAATTTAATGTTATCTTAGCAAATCAAATAAGTATAGGAAAACAACCATATAGTTATTTATTACTTATTGTGATTGTTTGAACTAAGGACGATGTTGTTGTATCGTAGCAATGCCTTATTGTTGTGTTGTTTACACACGCGGGTATTCCTTAGAAGCACATAAGCAGTGCGTTATAACCATACGTACATTACATACTACTATTAAGTATGTTCATATTTCATTATTATTATTTTTTACTAACCAAACTTATAAAATATTTTTTTATTACTAACCAAATTTATTATAAAACTTCAATCTTTCTTACGGTACCCTGAGCGCTCGAATTTTGCCATACCGATGGACGACACGATACTACTTCACTTCACTCTTTTGCTTATAAAAGCAGCGAACCGACTTGCCTGCAAAAATGCACACATGTCTACAGCGTGCATATGTAAATATCGTCCGTGAACTACGTCCAGACAAGACTAACCTACAGTTGTGTGTGGCTACGCACACAAAGATAGCCTACAGCGTTCGGGTTCATAAAATTCCAAGTCAGACCGCCTGACTCCCCAGTGATGCCAGGTCCATCAAACAATCGCCAAAATATTTTAGTTAAAAGTTACTAATTTCATCTTTATGCCCTAAAACCCAAAATAAACGTTTTTTATTATTTATTCAATCATATATACACGAGATTACACTGAGACTTTGTTTTATTAATAAATTATAAACTTTTATACTTACGTTTTTAGTTTGTATTGGAGTAAAATATTTATTTAAAAATAGCAATTAAAAGAAATACCACACTGAATTATTGATTTTCCCTCAACTTTTCTGTACCTGTAACTTTCCCGGTAAAATTCAGAACGAAATATTAGTCGACAAATAAAAATATCACAACCCAAAATACCGCCATATTTAGCTGCCAAAACACTAAAATGGCAGCAGTGCGGACGCTTGAACTAAGCATGCAAGGTGGCGCTATGAGGTTTCGCGCCAATCACCATGAAGCGTTTAAACGCATGCGCGAAAAGACCTCGTTTTATTGGGTAAAATTAGGCAGATCTTGTGATTTCATTTGCTAAAACTCGTAATGTTCGGGCTCTCTGATTTGTTGTTTTTTGATGTTTTCCTTCATGATCATAATAAAAACATTAATGATGTTATTTTAATTGTGTAATTCTGTGAAGGCTTATTAAGTTATTTGTTTAGTTCTACGTAATTAAACGTGAACTAACTTATGGGATGGCCTTGGTCTTGTGTTGTGAGTGTTGAAAAAGTTAATTCGCGACAAAAGTGATATAGTAAAACGACAAAAAAGTACCTAACTAATTATAAGTACCGGTACGTAACTTTTACTTGGCTTAAACAAAAGGCAACTCAACAATTTCACGTTACACTTAGTTAAATATTCATAATTTTTTACTGCCAACTTGATTTGATTTGTCCTTCCATTGCATGTATACATATTTTATTGTTACAACGCACAACTAACAGACCCGCTTTGGCTGAATATTAAAAAAAATCATTGGTGAGTGCTTAAATTGTTTTACTTTAACGGTTGTGTTGTTTTAAATAATAATAGGTATAATCACATTTGTGAACTTATGGTCGGTTAGTTGAAGGTTAGTTGTATAACAAAATTTCACATCATTAGCTATCTAACGCCGTAGCTCGACGGTTCTGGAGTCGCCTGTCAAGCTTGGAACCTGAGTTCGAATCCTAAGTTTACCAGACTTTTTCCTTTTTTGTTTTAATTTATTTACAACAGAACAGTAGTTAACATAAACTGTGGAGTTCATGTTATAGTTTAAACAAGCGACTCGCCCCGGCTTCGCACGGCTGTAATGGGAATTTATACTAATGTGTGTGGTGTGGTGTGTTTTGTGGATAGTTTTAATCTTACCATATTTCATAGGTAATTAATGTAAATTGTGTGATGTATTAGGTAATTGTGGTCATCATTTAACTAATTAATGCAAAGCAAATATAATTATTAAACTATAAGTACCTCTTGTACACACGGCAAAATAATTCGGTAAGCATAGGCACGCACACAAACGTCGTCTATGTGTTGAGTGCCGACATGAACATTACGTAGAATCCACGTGTGAATGTGTGAGTGAGTTCGATCGTATATCTACCCTCTCAGTACAGTTTTTTTTAGTAATAAGATAAATAAGTAATGTCGCTGTAAACTACCTATTTATTATATAAACAACAACAATAACTATAAAATAACAATGAAGAAAGTTGCAACTATTTTAGTTAGTTTATAATAAACTAAGTTAAAAATAATTACAAATTAAACTAAAAAATCCCCTTGGTATCGTGCCTGGCTCAAAGGTTTAAAAATTCAATATCTCCGGTTTAAGTTAATTCTACAGAAATAATGTAAAAGTATTGTTTTATTTTTGCATCTTCCTAAAAACATTTTACATTATTATCTTACATTGGATATTGTCATCGCAAGTGTAAGGCAAGAGAAGGCACCCCGGATCGAGTCTTACTTTGACCTTGAATCTTTAAATTTATGCAATCTGACGCATTGAACTATTATTACCAGCGTAGTAGCTACCATCTCACTGATTCAACGTGTTACATTTTTATTTCTCATCAAGTCTGGTCTGAGATTCAATTCCAACATTTCCAACCAATATTCCTTACAACCAGCATCGCCATTTAAATAACATCCAAAAATGTCATTTCTTCTAGGATTCGAACTCGGTTCACTAGAGAGCGAGTGCACAAATCAAGTATTCGACTTGCCTTTGTGACCGCTGAGCCACCGAGACATTTAATATAGTTGGTGAATTTATGAATTACTACGTCCAAACTGTGACTACTGCATTTGCAATGTGTAAATAGTTGTTTAACAAGCTTTGAAATAAGGTTGAAATTTGCTAGACGATGCACATTTTATTAATTGCCGTCTAACAATATAAAGTATATTCTACCCTCAAATTGTTAGTGATATGAATTTGTCAACGCTAGGCGCCATTCGTTACGCCTTGTTTTACAAGTGGTTTTACAACAACGAACTGTTTAATTTTGCCTTTGAAATACCTTGTGATTTGCAAAATATGGATAGTCATCATCTTTTTTGAAAAGAGCAGAAATTATTGTTCTTTACGAACAAAATATTTCTATAAGGAATCGCAAGGCGTTTATTGATATCGGTAAGTAGACAAAGTGTCTGATAAAATAATTACTTCTTATTTTACATCAAATTTCTTCATGGTGTTAAAAACAATGATTTATTATTGTATCCGTAATGTATCCAAATAACTTTCTTTGACGAAGAATGTTTTTTATTAAACTTCATTTATTTTGCAGCGGAAGACTTCAATTATGGATTCACCGTTATGCAGACTTCGGGCACGATAAGAATATTCCTTCTGTGTCAAAACAAGAAGTCTCATCTTCACGCCATTTGGACATAAGTAGTTGCCGCACACGCTAAAGGGACCAATTTCACATCAACGAGAGACAATGTTACCTACGTTGTAAACTGTGCGACTTCATCTGCATGTTGCAGGATAGCATTGTCGTAACTCGTAAACCAGCAAAAAAAATGCTTCAACGGATCAGCCAGCATAGAAGAAACAGAATGAACTTTGATCGTGAATATTTATAATTTTGATTCGAATAGGTAATAATGTAGTGATTTTTAGTGATGAAAAAACATTTACGTCTGAAAAAGATGGACGAAAAATTTTGTGGCGAAAAGTGCTTGGATGTCATCCATGGGATTTGTGAGTTAGTGGGTTGGGGGTCGTAATAACAGTGCTAAAAAAAAGTGATGTGTGACCTATTTCGTGCATAATAATATTATTGTGTCATAGTCAAAGACTGGCTGAGCACCCAACAAGATTCCTTAACTGTTATTAACTGGGGATCCCAGTCTGGATCTGATATAAAATCCAAAGCAAATTTAGGTAGCTTAGTCACTTGAAAGTGGAGATTTAATCCAGTGTGCAATGATGTTATTGTTAATGGCTGTCATTTAACATGTCGATTCATTTCACCACTGACTTTATTTCTCAACAAATAAAACGTTTCGTTCATCTTTCTCAGACTTAAGTAAACTTAATAAATCGGAAACTCTTATAAATGATACTCTTTTCAAAACCCTTGTTAATTCGAATAAATTACATCTTAAAAATAGCCCTTTTGTGATGTGCATTCAATTTACCATTTGTATTGTAATTTTAAATTATGTTTGTAACAGAAATTTTTAATTGACCTAAAATCATACTGGTCACTATTATAGTGTGTGTTGTTTTACGAATAAATGTTGTTCTTCTTCTGTTATATTATAAGGAACAGCATGCAATTTTATTTTGCTAATTTAATTAGTTATAGTCTTATGGTAATAATAATTACTTAAATGTTGTAATAAACAATTTGAAACAATGATTTTATTTTCTTATTTTGTTCTTTTACTTTCTTTTTTTCGTGTTTGAAGTAGTCATGATTTGGTTTTGAGATAGTTATAAATTGAAAAAAAAAAATACAAAATAGACACATTTGTGCAAGATTCGAACCGAGGTCTATAACATTCATAGTCCTAATCAGTACGACTGAGCCACCGCGCTCATATTATTCATGACGAAATTATTCTTCCATAGAGCAAAATCGTTTGAATAACAATAACCTATACAATAAGAGATATGTGAAGGTAGTCAGAGAACACAATCAGCACACATAGGCCATGTTAGTGTGAATACTCGTGTGGATACAAAACCATTTTGATGTGTGTGTAATTAAGGCAGCGGATAGGTGCGGATGTGTGTATAGAATGACACACATGGACAACTAGGGTGCATACCGAATAGTTTTGCTGTGTGTACCTATCGCTCTATTTATTGACGAAAACCCTTGAAAAACGCATTAAAATCCATTGTGTACTTTAAAAGATCTAAGGGAACATACCCATATGTATATAGAAGATCCATGATTATATTATGCCCGACCGTTTCGTACCAATACGGGTTTTGTTGTCAATATGCCTACCCTCTGTCAGAAACCACTGCACGCCCCTGGTTGTTTACGCTTAAAAAAATTGGGCCATTCATACTTAGCGTTTCGTAAGCTGACCTAAATGTACTACGGGCGATGTTAAAAGAAAGTTCGTGATCCGCATCAAAAAATTAAAGGCGATAATGAAAAGGATCACCGAGAATGTTCAGAGACAAGAGAGGCCGCGATAAGAATCGGCTCAAAAATTTAATCTTGACGCAACCCAGCTGAGATTACATTCTTTCATACATTCTAGCCTTTATTATTTTTGTGATACGAGAAGATGAACATACTTAATTTGTTTGCAAGCTCGGGCATGATGTAGGCTTGTACTTATGGCGTTTATTTTATCAGTTGTATCATAATAATAATAGTGCTAAGATAATATTATGATATTATTGTTATGCTCAAATTCATTTCTCTGCGGAAATAAGCGTCTGGTAGAGATCGCTTTTAGCGATAAGATTATATTTTAAGTAACGTTAGAGCTTTTATAAAAATATATTTAACATTTCAGTACCAATCAACATAAAGTGAGTATTTACTTATACTACCGTGTCTATTCCACCGTAGAAATAGTATTGAACCCGCACCTTTAAACGCAGTCAGCTACTTTATGAAGCTGATCGTAGGTACGTAAGAATAGAATATAATAGGTATGTTGAAGAATACTAATGCTAGAAAACTCACTGTATACCACTTCTGTTGATAAATTATGTAGAGACGTCTCTACACGTAAATAAGTATAAATTAACATAAAACTCCCGTGAGGTGTGAGATTCAAACATTGCGAAATGGATCACTCACGTAGCAAAGTCGAGTTTACTCGGATGTTTCGGACTGGCGGCCTTATTGCCGGAACGTTTGCCTCGGCGGCAAGAACATGAAAATGTGAAGTGAAAGTGCAATATGTTCGACAAACCATACCATATTACCATGATCCATGACCCATTTTTTTTACCATGATGATAAGCCTTACCATGACGTCCTAATTCCGACTCAATTCAAGTTTTAGCTGTCACTTTTAGTATGAATCTGACAGCGAGCGAACCTAAACTGAATCGCATTAAGACGTCACGGTATGGACCCAGTACTCGACTTTGATAGGATAGTGATCCGATTATTTCACAAAATATGCTTAAGTAAATAAGTTAAACCATTTTTAATATACCTACATACATACACGCGTATTTATTTATTCTCATGGACGTAAAAGTTCTTTTTCAGCAAGCCGTAAAAGATATATCGTCCGTCATTCAAAAACTCATTAGAGCGCAAACTACTGCACCGCCGCGCGGAGCAAACGGTTCATTTCAAACAGTTTCACAACTTTTTTTACCTTTCTTCGATACCTATAGCATAAATTGATAAAATATGACTATAACTACTGTCACGATGGTAGGTAACATAAAGATTTATGGCTTAATTAATCATAGTTTAACTAGAACTAACTATAAAAGCATAACATTTTTTTCGTGCAAAAGCCATAAAATCGTCCAGATAGGAGTCTCATAGGCCCGTAGGCACGTAACCAACAGGAATTTGGCACGAGGCGACACTGCAGCCGTTTAGAATTGTGTACACAATTACATACACAAGAATTGGTCGTGTATTTGTTCGGGTTGAAAATCACATATAGGATCGCGGAATCCGAATTTTAAGCCTTTTTAATGGCGGCAAACTGAAGCAATTAAACATTTTAAAAGGATATGGAGTGGGTTATGTTTTGAGTGTGTTAAAATAAATATAAGCACCCCGTACATATACTTAGTTGAATTGAATTTCCGAGTTGTATTCGCGTGCACATCGGCCTTCGAGACGCAGTGCGTTGCGCGGAGTACGGCGGCGGACTGGCGCCTTGCCACCCTCCGTTCAACAGTTTGCACCCTCCCGCACTCGCGCCCCCATCCCTTTACCCGACTATTTATTATAGGCTTTTCCTTCTTCCGTAAATGTCGATTCTACATTCACAGCGTATTTTATGATTAAGTTTGAAATAATTACCGACTCGGTTATGCTTCATTAATCTGGGGACCACCCCAGAATTTATTGATGAATTTCTACCAGTCGATTCGAATATAAAAGCAATAAAAGAAAGTATTACGTTTGTTAAATATGGAATTAGAGCCTTGTATAATTTTCTTATATTATCATCTTCACAAGTAGGCTTGTCATTCACCTTTTGTCGCTACAATCACATATCCAACATTATAGCCTTAATGTCGGATCGCCTTGGTTCAATGTAATTTTAATTACCCATATGCGACAAAGTCTCATGCGTGATAATATAGAGATATAGCAATATATAAGTGTAATTACACATACTACAATGAACGTTTGACTCACCGCTTGCGCTACCGGCACTGTAAATACACCCGAGAGTCACTAGGTGGTTGGATCCTCTCGTTGGACGGGTATATCTGTTGCCGGGAGCGACAGCAGTAGCTGGGGCCCGAAGGCCCCATGGTGATCCTCCACCTCCCCTTAGATCATACCATACCTCCAAATAAATGCAATGTTCTTTTCATCTATATCTCTATATTACTACATTTACTTAAGGTTTTATAAGCACTTACCAGATAACGTGATACCACCTGAACTCTGCTTCGCACACACACCTGTTTTTCCCACCTTCCTTTTTTCTCCTTATTTTTTACCTGCCTACCTCATACCCTGTGTTGCCAGTAATCCAAATTGCGTTCAGAAACAGTATAGGGAACTCACCAGTAATTGTTAATCGCGTTCATTCGCGACACCTTTACTGCTGGGCAAAGGCCTCCTTCATTATACCTAACACAAGTTGCGATTTTGGTCTCGCGCGGGCACATGCGGTTTGGATGCTTCAAAAACACTGTTTGCCTCACATCGCAAGTGCGTGCAGGTTTCCTAACGTTGTCCTTCACCCCAAATGTTAAATTAAAAATATTTTATTATTTTATTATTAAATTAATTATATTTCGTAAAAACGTGGAAGATTAGCAAGTATTGGCACGTAATTTTTTATTATACATATAATTATGTACTACTAGAAATCTGTTTACTTTACAGTCCTATTTGTCTTTAAGCAAGTACAAATTATTATAATAAAAAAGTAAGCTTTTTGTGACAAAAACAAAACGCTTTTTCCTGAAAACTCTTTAAGAAAACATCTATGTACATTTATATCTTAATTTTGTTTTAGCTTCAAACCTATTTAAAGAAATAAATAAACCTTTCACAAGGAGGGACTTGTTAGTTTTTATATAAGAATCTATTTTATAACAGTAACAAAAAGCGTCCAACATAAACAAAATTTTATGTTGAATGTTTGGGCATCAGTCATGATTCTAATGAACAAAATGTAAACAAAGCTGACAGTGAACTGCTGTTTACATTCCTGCCACTCCAAAAGATTCAAGTGGATAAAATTTTATGGGTATTTTTTTTTTATTTAATAAAATATTTTGTAACAAAAAATATTCTCATCAATTGATTTCCAGATAATCTTACATGAAAAAGGTCAAAATTGACTGTAAGTGGCATAAAAACCAGAGACTTGAGTTAATTGAAATATTCACTTTGTTACCATATTTTAGAATGAAATCCTTTGCCGCATCCGTTTGTTCACTATAAACTTAAAAAATACTAATAGATTTTCATACAGTTTTCACCAATTGATGGAGTGGTTCACAAGGATTGTGTGTAATTTGGTTACAAATTTTAATTCTGCAGGGATAAAGTTGCAGGCAACAGCTAACACAACAGATTGTATAATGTATAATCATGCCGGTTTTATCTTTTAGAGTGAGAATGCAATTTTTTTCTGATATATCTAAAAGTCTCCTCTGACAAACCTCCGCAAAGTAATGCCTGATTCAATAAAATATATCTAAAAGTAGAAATGGATGGTAGCAAAAATGTTTCATACAAAACTGTTTCCATATTGATTATTTCAAGAATTTGTGATATTATAGACTTGGACGTTATACAACAAAGCAATCAACATTATCAAATAAGCTAAAGCTACCGTACAATTGTTGATTAAAACAAATAATGTCTTCTTCAATCAACCTTGACATTGGGAGAATCATCGATAGTACTGATGGAGCTATATTGTCAAAAATTTAATGGAATTGATACCTCAGCTACCCTCATCATCCATAATAAAAAAATTATAGCATATAAACATGAAATTTAATCTGAAAGTTATGATTACTCTGTCTCCCCTTGACTATTTACATTATCTCTATAATGCTTGTAAAGTATTTAGCAGTCACTCAACCCAGCTCAAACTGAGCTGTAGTTTCATCTGGTTATAGTGGGTTGTCTAGTTGAAAGGGCCATCAGCCAATAAGGCTAGATTTAGCAACATATCTGTACGATTAAAAAAAAAGTAAATTAAGGTAAACAGTTCAAGACCTAGACCCCATTAGTCATTGGGGCATGTAGTGGCCATAACAAAATGACAAAAACCTTTCACAAACTTTTAAGTAGTTGTCATTTAGATTCTATACTACCGTAATCAAAATGTGGAGGTACGTACCGGCTATGATCCCGTCCATCTGCAGTAAAGCAGCTTCAAGTAACTTTGCGGGGTCGGGATCGGAGTCGACCGACGTTGGATTGTTGTCGCCATCAACCTGCGTTGATTTGCCCATTCCACGTGAAAATTGGCTCAGATATTCAGCATCAATTGATGATTCAATATTTATTCCCAACTTTGGCAGTAAATTACGAAAAAGTTAACTTCTAACTTCTCACAGCTTAACTATATAAAGTGTCAGTCAAGTCAACACAACAAAACTTCATTCGCAAGTAGCAACTCTCACAAGAATTCACGGATGCGTTCACTTTAATCTTTAAAAAAAAAAATTGCAGAATCCTGGAGCAGAATACGACGCAATGGATGCAATTTACCTTGATAATTTTTGCCTGAGTAGAAAAACGGAATGAAATCATTTTATGATTGCGCTGCATTTCTCTTCCATTTCTTTATTAGTTTGCCTTTGCGTTGCGTTTTGAGTAGGTAATGACACAGTTAACTACAGTCTGACAAAAAAGAATAGAAATAAAAAAGTGGCAATACAGTAGTGTCGTCCCGTTTTCTTATACTCATAGTAATCTATATAATCATTCATTAAAAAGGGACGACACTACTACAGTATTGCCACTTTTTAATTTCTACTCCTTTTTGTCAGACTATGTTGTATATTTTCGAAGTTCGTATCACACCGTCCCTCTCACTATCAAATCAATAACAATTAGTGAGAGCGGAACGGCACGAAACGAACTTCGAAAATCGGATTTCGGAGTATAAGGCCAGAATACGACGCAATGGATGCAATTTACCTTGATAATTTTTGCCTGAGTAGAAAAACGGAATGAAATCATTTTATGATTGCGCTGCATTTCTCTTCCATTTCTTTATTAGTTTGCCTTTGCGTTGCGTTTTGAGTAGGTAATGACACAGTTAACTACAGTCTGACAAAAAAGAATAGAAATAAAAAAAGTGGCAATACAGTAGTGTCGTCCCGTTTTCTTATACTCATAGTAATCTATATAATCATTCATTAAAAAGGGACGACACTACTACAGTATTGCCACTTTTTAATTTCTACTCCTTTTTGTCAGACTATGTTGTATATTTTCGAAGTTCGTATCACACCGTCCCTCTCACTATCAAATCAATAACAATTAGTGAGAGCGGAACGGCACGAAACGAACTTCGAAAATCGGATTTCGGAGTATAAGGCCAGAATACGACGCAATGGATGCAATTTACCTTGATAATTTTTGCCTGAGTAGAAAAACGGAATGAAATCATTTTATGATTGCGCTGCATTTCTCTTCCATTTCTTTATTAGTTTGCCTTTGCGTTGCGTTTTGAGTAGGTAATGACACAGTTAACTACAGTCTGACAAAAAAGAATAGAAATAAAAAAAGTGACAATACAGTAGTGTCGTCCCGTTTTCTTATACTCATAGTTGTTTAATATAACGAAGAAAGCAAGAGATATTTCTTGAATCACATTTTATTATCACATATACAACAGAACCAAACCATTAACCAATAACAGATATTCCCAGACATTGACATGACTTAGAAGTACAAAAGGCATGTGGCCAGTATAAAACTACTATACAACCTCAACAATAGTAATCTATATAATCATTCATTAAAAAGGGACGACACTACTACGGTATTGCCACTTTTTAATTTCTACTCCTTTTTGTCAGACTATGTTGTCAAAGTTGGGAGGAAAACTGACTTTTTATCCCGTCAGATGGCGCATAAGCGACTGTACCTTGTTATGACATAAGAACTAAACTAACTATCAAATGCACATCAAACAAATGAATGAAATCCAGTGCTTGCTACTAATTTTGAATGGATTTTTTCGGAGATGCCTCAATGTAGCGCGCTAAACTGCAAAAACAGGGGAGTTCATATATTTCCTAAAGACCCAAAGCGCAGAAAACAATGGCAAAATGCTTTGCGTATTAAAAACTTTAAAGCAAGTGATACAGCACGTTTGTGTTCAGTGCATTTCAAAGACGATGATTATTATGGGAAAAGTAAATATACAGGTGAGTCAATAAATACTAATCAAATGGATCTCGTTAACAAGATGCTTAAGCATGACATGTTCTTTCTTAGTCAATTTTATATTATTCTTTTCTTATATCCGAAACATATAAATACTTGCATGGCCTCGTTTAATTTTTCAGATGCTGAACCATTAGCCAAGTTTCTAAAAAAAACAGCTGTACCATCCATATTCTGTTTCACTAAAATGAAACTGGAGACACCAGCAGAAATTGAACGTCAGCAGCGACTTGAAAGAAGAAGCCAAAGAAAACTCTTCTCAGACAATATAGATCAATCTTCATCTTTAAAGCATTTAACTAGCAAAGGTGCCATAACAGAAACTATATTAAGTGATTTGGATGTTGGTCGAAAAGAAGAGATAATAATATCTGCAACTGTTGAAAGTGTTGTGCCGCTGGTACAGGCACCACAAGCAGAGCCGAGATGTTCATCAAAGAGCACTCAAGTTGATCATGAGTATGTGTATGGTTTAATAAATAGATATAAAGATGATGATAAATCTATACTATTTTATACAGGTTTTGAAACCTACAAGAAATTCCAGTTTGTTTATTCAACTCTTAGTCCCATGGCCCACAAAATTCAATATTATGGCAGTAATGTGATGACCTTAACTACTGAAGATCAATTCTTTATGACAATGATGAAACTACGTCAGAATAAGTGTGTTTTTGAGCTCAGCAAGTTTTTTAATATCAGCACAACAACAGTATCTAATATATTTATAACCTGGGTGAACTTCATTTACCAGCTGTGGAGTAGAATTAATATTTGGCCGAAGAAAGAATTAGTCGAGTATTACATGCCTCAGCACTTTAAGGCATATGATAAAAGTGTTAGAGTAATATTAGATGGAACTGAAATGACCGTCCAGAAACCAAAAAATCCTACTTCACAACAAGCTTTTCGGAGTAGTTATAAACATGCTAATACATTAAAAGTACTGGTTGGAGCAACACCTGGTGGATTGTTATCTTATTGTTCACAAGCATATACGGGGTCTATAAGTGATCGACAAACAGTAGAACAAAGTGGTCTTTTGTCTATGTGCCAAAGTGGTGATAGTATACTAGCCGACAGAGTATTCACCATCCAGGATATGTTTTTGGACAAAAATATTACTGTCAAGATTCCAACATTCCTAAAGGGAAAGTCTCAGTTACCAGGTCTGACTGTAATAAAAGATCAAGAACTAGCAAGTAAACGTGTCCACATAGAAAGGTTTATTGGATTGACAAAAACATACAAAATATTAAAATCTGAATTAGACCACAGTTACATTCCAATAGCAAGTAAAATATTTTTTGTATGTTTTATGTGTTGTAACTTTAAAGAATGTATTATGAAAACAAAATAAAAATACACAATATTTTAATGTTTTTTTTATTATAGATAAATAAATATTCTAGTGAGATTTTAGTGCTTCTATCAGATTACTGTTCACCCCATGCATGGCTAACGCTAACCATAACTCATTCCTCATCACGCTGTCATAAGCCTTCTCCAAGTCAACGAATAAGCAGTATATTTTCTGGCCTTTGGCCATATACTTTTCGGTTGTACGCCGCAAGGAGAAGACTTGATCCGTGCATCCCATTCCTTTCTAAAACCCACTTGTACATCCCATATTTTCTCATCGGTCTCTTTTATAACTCTTTCAATCAGCACCTTTGCATACAGTTTGCCGACGACGCTGAGAAGGCTTATTCCGCGGTAGTTTTTGCAGTCTAGTTGTGACCCCTTTCCCTTGTACAGCGGCACAATCAAGGCCTCTGGTACCCTGGATATTATTCTTCTGAAATAAACAATCCACACCTTTATACATCTAACCCAGCAACGGGTTCATTGATCTTTCCATGATGAGCTATTGCTCTTGTGTTCTTGTGGCTTTGGTCACACGGCGGCCACGACGTACAAAATCCGCGTTCTGAAATGAACACAGGCACGACGTCGTCTGTACACGCGTCAATGTGTGCGTAAGATACACAGGGCTGTCTATCGCAAAAACCTAGTACTATAAGTACTACCAATGACATAAATATACTAAAGATATGGCTTAGATGTGTGCAAATAAATGTACTTAATCGTTATCTATTTATTTAAACTAACTTAAAATGTGTCTGTCTGTGTATTTAAGCATTATTATTTTCAATTACAATAGATGTACGACAACAAACTTAAGCGAATGATTCTGTAGTTATTTCATGTATTAATCGCGATAATTTCAGAAAGCATTAATTTTCTAATGTTTTATAAAATGAAGTAGGTAGGATAGGTTCCCGAACTTGTGACGTGCGGCCGACATACATCGCGTCGCGAGCCCTACTAGTTGCCAGCAGCTTTCCGGCAGACTGCGCTTGAGGGGTGGGGTAACTCGAATAGGTGCGGGGCGGAGCGTGGCCATTCTGTACGTTAGTACTATTATATATTCTGTGCTTTGGTGTTAAAACTTTATTTAACAGGGCACTTACCAACAGAGGTACTGTGGCTTACTGCATGAAACATGCTGGCAGTAATCCTGCATGACCGCAGTTTATGCCATTCAGGAGAACCATCCTGTCCTCGGGTACTTTCTTCGATTTCTTTTATTTAGTTTTTGCCGACTATCATTTGTGTATGAATGATCCCATTCAACCCCATGTGGATTGGCAGGCTCATAACTTTGTAACAAAGGCATTGAAGTCTCCCCATAACCTATCGCCAAATTACGCACATAATCTTCGTAACTGTCCATTATGTCACTTTCTTGAAGGGGCTCATAATTGCATGATTTTAACCTCTTGCTGGGCAGGTTCTGTGCAGCGGTAGGCGATTTGTGAAATATTTTCGTTGGTTTTTTTAATAACATACATTTTTTATTTACCAAATCATGGGCACCTAACAACAGTACAGATATATGCTTACAATTCGCTTTTGTACCACTGCCTGCGGCACATTCGCAATGGCTTTCTTTTATTGAACCCTCTTGAGTCACTTTTACATCAACAACATATATAACATTCTTCATGCTGTCCTTACACTGTCCACGTAAATAGGTGTAAGTACCATCACTAGCGAAACAAGCAGTCACAAGGTTCCGAGATTCGTAAAGAAGTTGCCTCTTTGGACGAGTGTTGAACCTGTAGAAGAAAGAAAGTAAAATGTATTTTAAAAAAACAATTTACATAATTTAATTTGCTTTTCGGTGAAGGAAAACATCGCGAGGAAACCTGCACATATCTGCGAAGCAATTCATTGATGTGTGAAGTTCTCAATCCGCACTGCGCAGGAACTATATCCCAAGTCCTCTCTTCCGAGAGGAGGCCTGTGCCTGTGTGGGACGTATATGGGCTGGAGATTATGCTGATGAAATAATTTACGTAGTGTGTATATATATAAGTTTACCTTTCAAAATATTCGTGTATTTCTTGTTTGCTGATGTTGGGAATAGGCGAATCGGCGTTCACGTCTTTGAAAGAATCCGAGGGTGGACAATTATATGAACGGTCTTCTTGGACATCTAAGTCAGCACCAAAGTTTTGGTTCCGATCATACGCCTCTAACCTAAAAGAAAAAACTGCACATAAGCCTCCAGAATTCAAATTAAAACAGAAATACGGGACATAACCTTAAATATTTGAAGTGGTTACCTTTTTATCAAATCAGTTTTTTTACCAGCCACCGATGCATGTCTCCTTCGAAGCTCAGCTTGAAGTTCACGCACAGGCATAACAGTGTGCATTTTGCCAGTTAAATCGCAGAAATAACTCAAAAAATCGCAACCAGACAATTGACTGACACGAAACGTAAGAAACAAGGTACAATGTACTCTGTGGTACAGTACAGTACAGTCGCTTGTGGCGACATCTGTCTGCCTCAAGCGCTTCTAGTGTGCCTCCTAGTTGCGTGCGAGCTACAGTCTGGCAAAAAAGAGTAGAAATCAAAAAGTGGCAATACAGTAGTGCCGTCCAGCGTTGCCAGATGGGTTTTACGTTCCGTTACGCGTAGCTCTTAAAAATAGTACGCAAATTCAAGTTTGAGTACGCAGTGCAACATTTAGTGCAAAACTGCGCTTTACGCAGCTGGCACATAAACAATGGCCTAAAAAAAAAAAAAAAAAGTCATCGCGACAGCCACGCAGGTAATTTATACTGTTTTTCTGTCATCTGGAATAACCTAGGCTGTCAGGTGCTAAAATATAAAAATAGTACGCAAATCGACGGATGAGTACGCGAGTACGCAAGATCATAAAATAGTACGCCATGCGTACTATTGCGTACCCATCTGGCAACGCTGGTGCCGTCCCGTGTTCTTATACCTATAGATTAGAAAGGGACGACACTATAGTATTGCCACTTTTTAATTTCTACTCTTTTTTGCCAGACTGTGAATACAGTTTGTCTATAAATAAAGTCGTGAAATTAAAAAGTCGCAATACTGTAGTGTCGTCCCGTTTGCTTATACCTATAGATTAGGAAGGGACGACACTACAGTATTGCCACTTTTCAATTTCACGAGTCACGACTTTATAGACAAACTTCAACTTGATAATAAGCTCGAGCTTCTAGTATCATTCATTGTGCATTAATATAAATAAAATTGTTCAAATCCCCAAGAAAGAAAAAAAAACCTAGTTTTGAATTGATGCTATGGTTGAACGTATCCATACACGTCTGATGGTGGCTGTGGAACTGACGGTGGAACGTGTTCTATAGCGTCGCCCGCCATCCTCCAAATATCTTAATTTATTAACTTAGCCTGTCTACCCCGTAAGGGATAAAGACGTGCTTAATGTGTTTATGTATGAGAAGAACGATATGATTTATTTATTTACATCGGCCCGTGGTTCCGGGCCATAAGTAGCTATTTACCGCCCACTACGCGAACGGAAATTTCCACTTCTTGACCAGGGGAAGACGTAAAATTGTGTACACACCTCGGGCAGTCAGAGGCGTCTCTAGCCCTTGTGGCGCCCGTGTGCAGCCAGTACCCTGGCGCCATAGCACGGGCGCAGGGTCTTTGAGAGCGTCGGCGCCGCATCTTTGGAGGTGTCGCATTAGAGGGCGCTCGGCGCCCCCATAGACCCGGCGCCCGTGTGCGCCGCACACCCTGCACCATATGTAAAGACGCCTCTGCGGGCAGTGATAGAGCTTTGTCTCATGCGACAAGTTACTGCGATCTGAGACATTCTTTATTTCACCACCCTCGGAGTGTAATGTACTATTATTTATTTATTATGGCCTGATAGGTACAGTCAGCGTCAAATAGTTCGTGGGACCCAAATAGTTCGCAAAACGTCACAGTTACAGTTGAATTGAAATAAGGTCGTGTTACTAAATTTTTGGCCACTTTGGGTGTCACGAACTATTTGACGCTGACTATATGGTGTGGTGTGGTATCAGTAAGTACTTGGGATTTCGAACTTTGCAGATTACTAAGGAGGACTTACTTAGTTCAACAGTGGTCAGTGGTTCAAGAGGAGACTTTCCAGCTGATAGTAGACTCCAGATTACTACAGATTGTCAAAAACTATCTTGATAATAATTATATGCACTAGATCAGATCTTTAATGGGGTTGGGGAGTGTATTTATATTCACAGAGGCCTAGACTAAAGCTCAAATAGCCCCCTTACAAGGTGTCCTGTAAGTAGTACGACAAACTTAAATGACCTGTCCACCTATCTCCCTCTTAAGTTTGTTGTACTTCTTACACTTCTAACACTCTGTACAGATCCGCCACGAATATCCATAGGTAAAAAAACAAATTAAGAAAATGATAACAAAATTAATTAGCACAGCACAGAATAAGGCTAGTAAAAAGTAGAAACAAAAATAAATATTTCATAATTTATTAATATTTTATTAGACCCTTTACCAAATTAATCGTAAATAAATAGAACTACATGGTAATAAGTACCAATCCTTTATAATCTTAATTTACCGTAACGAGACGATAAGAAAAATTATATTAACTGCACATAAACTTTTCATAAAAACAAGCAAAACAGCCATATTGCATACATTTTCTTATACACAAATAAATAACATTGTCATTGATTTTCTAGTTCTTGTGTATAAATATAAACTCTAATGTGATAATAGTTTGAAATACACACATCTAGTTTTAAAGATATTAAACAATTTCCAAAAAACATTTCTATGTGTATATATATATTTATATATATTAAAGTATTGATCTAAGGCACAATCTGCTAAAACTTGATATAGTAACTATCACTCATAATTACAAACTGGTTTTTCATAAAATAGTATCCCTTTATATTAAGTAGTAAATATTATTCTTTCCATTTAAATTGACAACATAATAAATGTAACAGCAAAATATTAACGACGCATTCAACTGTCTAAAATTACAAATAATTGCTTTTAACTGCGTTAATTTATATTTATCTATCTTAAATTACATATATAACAACTTATAACAAAATTATAATGTTGGTAAGCTGTGTTTTGGTATTAAGGTGAGGGTCGCTATACTAAAGGCTTAATGTGGCTTAACGTTGACTCCAACTAAGCACATATACAAGATTTGCTGACATTATTTTCATGAATAAAGTTGGCTTTACATCTCTACATTTGATTGCAATTTTTTCACTTTCAACCAGAAATCTTTATAAATACTGTTTTGTTGTTCACAAATAACTTTTAACAATTTTTAATTGTGGTTCTAACACAACTTCCAATACTTTCAGTACTTATAACTAGGCCAAAAAATAAAAATATATTATACATTATAACAAGTATCAGATGTTTTCAACCAATGAACTTATTTTTTGATTAATTAAGTGTCAATATTTTTAGTTTTATGTCTGTGGCTCAACGACATCAAAATATACAAAATGTAGCATACAGTGTCCTTTGAAATAAATAAAAAACAGAATAATTAAATATAATAGAACAGATAAAGTTGATGGCAATAGCTATGTAGGAGTAATTCAATACCGACACTGAAAAGTACCAACTAGAAATAATCATTGACTATAATTTGTCAAAAGTTTAATTAGAAGAATATTGCAAAAGATTATTTAAATTTTCGCCATGCATTAAATTGCAATGAACTACAAGCAATTAAGCAGGCTTAAGACAGGACAGCACTAAAGCTCCATCGCGTATGTTCATTGATTGATCATGATCATTATCTCAAATAGGGCTAACTTGTCTTTGTGCTCTTATACAAAGAATTATTAACAAATTAATGTTATGTTGTCTACCTAACTCGTCAGACAACATGTTTTTTGCCGACTGTTTTAGATATAAATACATATATAATTTTAATTCGTTCTTACAAGGATGGAATGGAATGATTTGTTGATAAACTTATTTTACATTTCATATGTCCGTCGCATCTACTTGGTTTGCAGTGATGCAGAGGTTTTTAATAAATGATAAATAATTCTACTTATATCATTAAAACTCTGCAATTATTTAACCACTTTATACTTAAGATCTCTCCTTAGTCACATCTAAAATCTATAAAATATATTACTTTTTATTAAATATTAAAGGCAATATCTATCATTAGATATGGACGGATTAAGTAAAGGCGCCCAATGGGTGACCGGTTAATAACATTAATAGCTCTTAGACGTACGCTTAACTAACGCGGCGCCGCGGGGCGGACCAGAATAAAAGTAAACATTCAAGTTGTAAACACCAACAATGAAACAGCATATAAGAATCTCTATAAATAAATATGTGTTGCTCGTTTCAGGTAACTCACGGACGGTCTCCGCGCGCGCCGCTTCTTACTTTTTACAAAAAAGACATAATAACAAAACAAAATACATAACTTCGTTGGTAAACGTAATTTCAGTTCCATCTAAGTCAATTTCGTAAACTTAACAGGCAAGACCACAACCGATAGTAAGTACTTATTAGCTACAGGAATGTAAATCTCAGGTTACTTTTAAGAAAAATGGAACGGACTGACCAATTTAGTTAAAACACGAGAAATGTACTAAAACAAAACTAACAGCTACATTATTAAATTAACGATATTAACCTACAGTATTCTATTTTTAGACTGTATCAATATGTTTCTAACAGCACGCAAATAAAATTCAATACAGTTTGATTACCTATGTTAAAAATTGAAAGTCAATACATATAATAACTCTTCAAAATAAGAGATCAAAATCGTATTCCATTAGGTACGCTGAGCACTTCTGTGTAGCTGGAAAACGACAGAATTTAACATTTAAGTTTAAGCAAGTATATTCCTGCAGGTCTCAGCACAATGACATGTTTGTATTAAACGATCGATCAATTCCAGCTAATTTTCTACACATATTCTCTAGTTTCAATGTAATTTCGAGCAGTGAGTTTTCCAACCGATGCGTTTCATCATTTATTTAAAAACTTTATGCAGGTAACAAAAGGCACCAACATAGAAAGCACAAATAAATTCTATCGCTATTCCAATGAGAGCGAACCTAACCTTTATAAATGAAATGCTTTTGTGCGAGTAATCACCGACGCGATGATATCGTGCTCTGTACCTACTTGAGCCAAATTGAGCAAACCGCCTCGATTTTGACTCTTAAACAATTTACCCATCTCGCGAAAGGAATGTCCAATAAAATTAAATAAAAAATGTAAGTACATCATGACCTTACTGCACCAGTCTGAATAAAAGGAGCAAGTAAATATACAGCTACAAAAGAAATTGTATTAATTTTAGGAAAAAAATAAATAATAACAACAAAATATAACTTGTACATTAAATATTAGTCGTGGACTTGCATCACATGCATATTAAAAGAGATAACATAAAAATGGAATGTAGAATTTATAATTCCTGTCTGTACATAATCACAATAAGTAAATAATCACGGAAATGCAGGCTATGCCTCTCTTCTCAACAGTGAAATGTAAAAATATATTAATTTGTACAATCTCCACCATAGTTTAAAACATTTGTATAATTCACTATCGCACCAAAAAATACTTTTAAAATTTAGATAAGATATAGATGTAGTACACTTAAGTACAGAAAAGTAGAATGAACTCAAAAAAGCGTTACTCCTCTATCCATTGAATCAATCCCTTCAGAACAATAAATCCTTCTAACTACAGATTTCGTAAAAAAAATGCAATGGTGATAATATGTACAACTGCCTCAAATATTGCCGTTGAAATATCACAAATGGCAGAACCACACTTAGTTGGGTCATGTTGACGCAATAAAACTAATTCCGTACTAATTATCAAAGTAGTTAGAGAAGTAACACGTCATTAAATTTGAACTAGTCACTACAAAAATATTCCCCGCCAAAGACTCGAATCTCATCTCATGGAATGCTACGTCACATTTTGGAATGTAAGAATAATCGTCGACGACTCGTCTTTCCATCTTTATATACCCAAATCTTATATCACCCCTTCACAATTAAATTTAATATTACCCTTTCATAAACCCATTTCATTTAAGTACTAAAATATCCGCATAAAATATCGTCACGCATTTTACCATAACAATTATAACCGCTAAAATATACCTTCACATAATTTGCACTTTTAAAAATGATATCTTCGGGGGGACGTTCAGCGTACAGCATGTTCGAAGCGCAACGTTTGAAGAGAAACATCGTACGACCGCGTACCGATAGTGAACGGTGAAGCTTCGAAGTGCTTATACTAGCGCACACCGTGCGGGAGAGTGCGTGTCGGGAGACAAAGTCAGTAATGTTGGAACGGCCCCCCTGCAAACAGTCATTGGTGACTCTTGCTGAGGAGGTGGGAGTTGAACTCGTACACGTTGCAGCACTGCTCGCCGCATATGTTGCACTTCCAGGGGTTGGAGTCGCAGTGGCAGCCCTTGTGCAGGAAGTAGAGCGTCGAATCGGGGAACGTGATGGAACAGAACGAGCACATTAGCGACGCGGGCGCCAGCGCCGCTTCGCCGTGCGTCGACGTGATCACGCCGCCCTCCGACGGAGACGCTCGCGACGTCTGCAATACACGACAATACAACTCACCAAACTACTTTCAATCCACACATTTTTTTTACAAGCTTGTATGTCATTTAAAATATTTTTTCTAAATTATACTGAAACTAGAAGGTTGACTGGAAGAGATCCCTTAAAGGGATAAGTCCGCCTTTGTGCATGTATCTGCGTTTGTCAATTATATTTGTCTTATGTTTATCTTGCACAATAAAGAGTTTACTTACTAGAAAACAAAAATGTAACTAAACATATTTTGAGCATGTTCAGCAATATTTTTATACTTAGAATAGTTGACTCGCTAGTCCGCCCCTATAAGTGTAAAAATCTGTGTCTATGCAACTTGGAGGAAGTTATAGGCAAATTTGTATCTAGAGTAAGTATAAATGATCCAAGCCGCTTCCACATTAAAACAACAACACATACGTACACAGCTGGCTTTGCATGTGTAGTCGCGGAGCAAAGTAGCAGGTTCTTTGTTCATTAATATGGTCCTCCGCAAAGCAACGCCCGGATCAATGAAATAATTTATGGTTATTATTATGCATTTGTCGTTATCAGCTACATATAGTTGTTATAGTTAGTACTCACGTTGGAGCCCCGAGCGCGGCCGCGCGCTGAGATGCGCCTGCGCAGGTCCTCGCGCAGCAGGCTCTTGAGCGGCGACACCTTGATCAGCGACGACAGACTCGACGACACGCCGCGCTTGTCGCCCCCATTGGCTTCTCCCTGCGACTCGCCACCGCCTGATTCTTCTTGTGTATTAGGTTCCTAAAATAAATTATAAAAATACTTCTTGAAATCGGTATGTCTATAGAGGTTCATTTTTTAAGGTTAGTTATTTCATAAAATTTGTTGCGTAACTTTTTGAATTAAAGCCGTCATCAAAATCACCATCTTATTTTATTATTCTTCCAATAATTAGAAAGTCCATCAATTGCTTGATGGACATCACATTGCATCATCAGTCACAAAAGCTGTTAGTCCAGGCGCTATTAAAATTAAATAAATGGGAGGCAATGAAGAATTTAGCGTGTTCAAAACTTGAGCTAATGCCTCAACCATATCAATTTCAGTTTAGCGGCAATATCACACAGACAGAGACACGGCATCGGGTCATATAAGTTTGTGGCAACTGTAGACATTTTAAAATTGATACTCTAGTTTCCATGTTGTAAACCAAAAGAATTATCAGCTCCAGTTAAGTCTATGCATTAATTAGGACAATTCATAGCTTGAATACCCTTTATGGAGTTCAACAACCGTTGCAGGTTAATTAAACACTTCAACATCCAAAAAATGTAGATCGTTGCAAATTATTACATTAGATATGCTAAAATTCGAACTTTCTCCGCGTAACCTACTTTAAGTGCCGCCAATGGTGTCCAAAGAATTGGGACTCGCGTCAAATACGACTTAAGAGTTGTTTTTATCATTAAAGTTATTATGGTTTCTGGTAATATAGGTTAATGTTGTTACGATGTAGCACCTCAAAATTGTCTGTTAACCATCTCATTTTTAGACCATGTTTGAACAAATAAATGACTGATTACTGATTACGATAAAAATTGACTAAAACGACTAAGTTCCATCGAGAAATAGTCAGAAGTCAGAAATACAAAAGGTGACAGTTAAATATACTGTACTTCCGTCGTGGCTTAGCGACGTGCAGAACTGTGGGTTTAATCCTAAATTCGAAATTCGTATCATACCGTCAAAATACGTTGGCGTAAATTCGTGCGTCACTTTAAGTTGATGCGTACGATATCGATCACTATAAAAGATGCGCCAATTGATCGCGGTCATATTAAACTACGGCGATTTAGGGCCTCGCCAGTCATGAGTAAGACAGAGAGAGCACGTTACCTGTTTGATGGGTATGAGCGTGATGGAAGGCGTGATGCCAGCGGGCAGTTGCGCGGATAGCGAGCTGCTCGCGACCGCGCCCCCGCTGTCTCCCGACTGCGGCGAGCTTGGTCCCTCGCCGTTCATGCGTGAATCTACAACACAAACAAAACAAAATAAAAATAACCATTTGTGCAAATATGCACCAAATGGTCTGGCCATCAGTAAAGACTGACTCATCATCAACTTTTGTCGGAAGATTATCTTCCACCCATCTCTCCTACGAGCCAGCTCCTTAACAGCGCACAATAGTCGCGTCGCGCGCGAGATAGATTATCCGTCTCTTTCTAGAACGAACACTAAGAAAAAGACGGGCAATCTATTTCGCGCGCAACGCGACTCTTGCGCACAAGACGTGCTGATTCGACACGACATCACTTTTCCTTTATCCCTTCGATTTCTCCTTCCAAAATGGTCTTAAAGAAGTTGTCGTGTATGTCGTATCAATAATATCCAATCATTATTTTCTCGCGCCTATTCAAAAAACAGACTACTACCAAATTCTAAGTTCGTATCTATTCTATTAATTACTGGTATTGTGAGCGAGTAGGTGCGCTATGAATTTCTAAGTTCGGAATAATGCCCAAACCGAACGTACGATGCGATCTCGGATATGTCGGAACACATCAGAAAAAGAAACACCCGCAAAAGACATGACTTCAATTGAAGTCGGGCCTTTGCCTAAAATACTGAGGGTCTAATAAAATAACTGCCAGCATCAAATTTCAAATCAGCCTGATCCTCATGATAAGTAAATATAAGAGGGGTCTGAACAAGGGACTTATAAATGCTATAACGCGCGATTAGAGTAACTAACATGTCAGGGTCACTAATTTAGTGCAACGAAACTAAGTCTCGGGGTCGCTGTCGCAAGATTTATAAGTCTGTTGATGCTGCTTTTATATAATTTTCCTAATGCAGAAATGTGTGAGAGCCATTTCGTCTAGGTTTAAATCGTAGAAGCCTGGGTTAGAGCTGACGCTATTATACATATCGATAATATTTAACTCTGTGTTAGGTCAACTTTAAGTTATATAGGTAAACCATGTCTGTGCAACTGTGAAACTACGCAAACAATTCACATTAAAAGTCTGTTGATATGCTTCTGTTAGTTCTGAAAGTTATTTTCCAAAAACAATCTGCTTAATTTTTTGATTAGGTAATGCCTGTAATAAAAATGTCGCAATGTCTTTGACGTCACAAGTTTTCTTTTGAAGATAAAAACTGCTATCTGATTGTTCCGACTAGTAAGTAATGGAATACTCGTATACAACATATGCCACGCGGGATACAGACCCAACTATCACCAACATCATAGAATACGCTAACGGGTTTTAAATTTTACGAGTTTATACTAAAAGCTTTTATTGAATACACCGTCTACTGTCGTTTAGCGTAATGTGTGTGTAGCTTATGTGGTTTGGCACCATCTGTCGCACAGACGGAGTTGTCTTGCATTTGTGACAAATTAAAATAATCCCAACACAACAAAGCCAAGAAATGCACTCATGTTTCGAGTGCCGTCATAAGAACAAAGAGTTCCAATATAAACTTAATAAACTACTAGCTGTTGCCAGCGACTTCGTCTGCATAGAATTCATTTACCGCTATCCCGCGGGAACTACGCAATTTTCCGGGATAAAATGTAGCCTATGTGCTATTCCAGACTTTTCTCTATCTATGTGCCGAATTTCATCCAGATCCGTTGGGCCGTTCTGGCGTGATTGAGTAACAAACAAACATCCATCCATCCATACTTTCGCATTTATAATATTACTAGCTGTTGCCAGCGACTTCGTCTGCAAAGAATTCGTTTATAGCTATCCTGCGGGAATTACGCAATTTTTCGGGATAAAAAGTAGCCTATGTGCTATTCCAGACTTTTCTCTATCTATGTGCCGAATTTCATCCAGATCCGTTGGGCCGTTCTGGCGTGATTGAGTAACAAACAAACAAACATCCATCCATCCATCCATCCATCCATACTTTCGCATTTATAATATTAGTTAGATTAGTTAGATTAGATAATTGCGGTTGTAACTTCGTATGGTATATTTTAGAAGTATGGATAGGCGCAATATCCTCCCGGGTTACGGCATTAGAATCCAACAAACATAAAACAGATAGTACAGATAGCCGGCACGTAAGTCTAGCGCTGACGTTTCACGTGGAGGGGATCTGCGCACCCACGGATACGGTATTTTATACTTCTGCGCATACAAGGTCATCGCTAGACTTTCGTGCCGGGGGTTGTACTGAGATGAGAACACACTTACCAGAATTATGGTTGGACTGTCCCGGCGAGAACGTTTCATTGTTGTCAGCCATTGATATTTCGACGTGTGGTGTGAGATAGTGCATAGGCGGTGTCGCATTGTCAACGGAACGTTCGCCATTACTGTCGCCGCTGTCCGAGTATGCTGCCGCGACGGACACCGACAAGCCAGAGCCTAAAGCCCCTAGCGCGTTGATAGCGCTCGCGTCCATCGTGCCGTCGGCGTAAGCTGCGTTGGCGATACCAGCTGCCAGTAGGGAAACAGAGTTGTTGCCGGTGCCTGGGTTGTCTAGGTCGATGCCGTGTCTGAAATTAACAAGTGGCTGTAGAATTTTGTCCAAGAGGTTGAGAGTTGAGTAGTCAATTAAATTAGCTAGTGTTATCACCGCCAACAAACGCTAACATCGTATAAAAGTTACAAACGTACTATTGAGAACTTTCTATCAAAAAATATTCTGAATACCAGTGCAGCTTGCATTGTCATTTGTCATCCATCCCATAATATGTATACCGAATTTAAAGACAATATAAAAAACAGTTGAAAAGCTCACTCCCATGTAAACGGTCCTAACTGGACCATTAGAATTTCACTAACAGATTGTTGTATAGTCATAGCACTTACATACATACGCCAAATTTCACGTCAATCAATCCGGTCACAGAAAGTGGGTTAAATTGGATTTTCAAAGTTCGGTCCGAATCGGAACATAGATACATAAATACAAATGTTGGGACTGTTGCAAATTAAATAAGAGCTACTCAAATAAAAATTAAAATGAAGAAATTGAGCTTATGAAGCCTAATTTCTTCAAATCAATTGCACAAGTGATTTTTGTGGATACCTCTTAGACAACACAGATCTGAAAGTATTACTAGTGCTCACCTGTTAAAGAAATGAACTCGGAGGCTCTTCATGGTGGGCGCGCGGTAGCTGCAGAGGGGGCAAGTCTTGACGAGGTCGTGCTGGCCGACGTGTTCGTTCTGGAAGTGCGCGCGCATCGCGATCTGGCGCTGGAACCCTCGGTTGCATATCGGGCAATGGTACGGCAAGCTCTTCGTGTGCGTCGTGAAGTGTTCGGCGAGATGGTCCTTCCGGAAAAATCTTTTCTGGCAGACGCGGCATTCGTAGGGCTTAACGCCGGTGTGGCGCATTTTGTGGCGGCGCATGTTCGCGCCGTTTGAGAATTTCATGTTGCAGACGTCGCATTCGAAAAGTTTCCGGTGCGGGCGGTCGGCGTTCTGCGCCGCCGCCACATTGTTGTTGTCGGGCGAGCACTGCGCCATGTGCGTGGTGAGCGCGCGGCTGCTGAGCGTGCTAAATGTGTTGCATGTGGTGCATTTCAACAGCGTGCTTCCCCGCTTCGGTGTTTCTTCTTTAATTGCCGTGGATGCCTGCCAACAATTAAACGACTGTCATTCCGGGCGGCCGGGACGAGCGAGGTCACAGCACGGTCACAACTACACGTGTGAGAATTCATCCTTGCTTATGACTAGCAAGGATGAATTGTTACTCGTGTACATGTATACACGAGGTGGCGGCACGTAAGTCGAACGTGGTGTACACCCGCCCGCGACACCCGCACTCCCCCGCGACTCCCCCGCGATACCTTATTTTCGACTACCCCGCATCAACGGTCATCGCTAGACTTACGTGCCGGCACTTGTAAAATTTATTACAAATCCGAATTTTTATTAAATTGAATTGGCAAACAACATTTTCAATATTAGTTTATTAATGTTAGGTAATTAAACAAAACCTCTGATTATTACCCAGTTAATAATCAAGCCAACCATCAATAGGTATATGTGGCTTTACTTTACTCAGACTGAGTAGGTACTAATCAAAACACCATCAACACATGACTGACATCTTGATGAAAGGTTTTGTAGATATTGGTAACTAATTAACTATTGCAACTTTACATAATTAAATTAAATTCCGATTTTGTGTAATAACTAAAACTATCAGTCGGGAAATTAATTGCTTAGTAATGGTCTCATTCCTCCTATTCCTCATTATAAAGTTTAATGAGGACACCTTAATAGAAAGAAAAACACATTGTAGTAATGCTAACCAAAAAATTATTTCATTTAATAATCATATCACACTGAAATTTAGTGCAGTTTAGTGCAAGTGTGAATAAGCATACATAATATACCTAATAACAAGACAACAAAGTCAACAAGGGTTTCTTTTTCGTTATGAAGTATAGACCCTAAAAATAGGCACAAGGGAAGTTTGTTCCTAAATCAGTTGCACTATGTAAATTAATATTCTGAAAGTAAAGAAATAAATAAGAGAACAAGAGTGTTGTATAAGAGTTATATATACACACATACATACATAAATAAAGCTTGTTTTCCTCAACTTGTGAATATGCCGAGATAATATTAGAAGATTTGTACAGAGTAGCAAAGTTAAATCTTATGAATATTTATAAGTTTAACTCCTAAGAAGAGAACTATAGAACTGGTAACAATATCTACTTATGAATAGAATACTTAAACTTGGAACAGTTGGACGTTGAATAAAAATTTCATAATCATTTCCCTATAATAAAATGATGTAACCATGTTTTATTTTATTTATGGAACCTACCTAACTGATGTTACTTTGAGTATGTCAATATCCAAGAACTAAGACTAGGGCTGCCATCTAGATGCCAGATAGCAGCAAACAACTTGATTTCGACACAACCAACTTATAAAAGCAAATGGTACACTACACAGTGACAGTTTAACATTCCATTTCTCACAACCTGTTATTTATTTATATCGGCCTCTTTAAGTGTTTCATAGGAAAATTGTTTTTAGTTTATAATATATACCTAGGTACAAATTATGACATGAAAGTCGCTAAAATGAGTGTGTGATAAGTTTTATAAAAATATTTTAATAGAATATATTAAAGTCGAAGACAGCTTCCTAAAGGTTTGTGGCTCTGGAATTAATTGTTAGACACAATACTGCACAAGGGACAGCTAAGCCACGGCCTTGGTTAACAGTAATTATTTACTCAATTTCTAAATGACACTGAAAATTAGAACACAGAAAAATCCGAAAAGTAAAGCTATGGCCTCCTCCCATGAGGCTGACATAGTCGCCCCTGTGCACTAAAGCCTCTTTAAATATAAGATTTTTAAAAAAGATATGGCCGGGAATCGAACCCGGGTCCTCGTTATTCCGTGACGCATACCCCTACACTACCCATACCATATTATTTACTCATCAAAGGTTATATCATACCTACAAAGTCTATACAGTAAAAATTTGGGCTGAATGCACACAAACAGTGGAGTCAAAATTTCTAGAGGACTAACATTTTATTCTCTCACAAGTGCGAAGCCGAAGCCACAAGCATAATCTAGTTATACACATTCTTATATTATGTAAAAGAACATTGTGAAATTTGGCAGCATTTTAGAATGACTAGGTATTTTACTTTTTACTGAACTTATTTACATATTTATTTATTACCTATTGTAAATTGCTGACTTGATGCATAGAGAAATTTATAAATGACAATTTAATAGCATTAGCCAATTTGCATGATAATATTTATAATTGATAATTCCAGTGTTAGTCACAGATATGTGAATGCTAGAAACAAACATAGGTACATTATTTAACTTAACTGTTTTGCAAATTTATCTTCTACAACTCAGAACAAAATTGAGTGAAGGAAACAAGGAAAATCTGTGATCACATCCACTGACTTAAGAGTTAAGCAGTTTAAAAAACACTAGTGTAACTAATTATTTTTGTCACATATTTAAATATCAATCAAATAGTTGCAAACCATCTTATAGTGGAACAAAATTGTACTTATCTTACCATAGAAATAGAAATGTGTAAATATCGGGATAAGGACACTGTTATTTTCTTTGACAAACACTGGTGCACTAACCATGAACGACTTTTGATATGACCAGAATATTACTGTGAACAATTAACAATACTTAATTTGACCTGAAATCATCATTAAATTATTAATAAAGTAATTACAAAAGTACTAACCGGTTCATTTTTGACTGTAATCAGGTTTGGCGACACGGTGCCTGAATCGGCCTCTGTTTCCCCTTTTGATGACATCACATTACCAGGTCGCGGCCTTTCTGGACATCACTCTCCCGCCACACACAACTTTAAAATTAAAACACAAACATTATAAACACACGTAAACCAACAATACGTAAACGTGATCAACAAAAGAACATGAAGTGTTTCGCGAAGAACTCACAAAACAACTTCGCTCGTAAAAGAATGGCGAGGTGACCCATTTACAAAAACATACGAATTATCGACTCACGCTATACTATTTATAAACGTTATCTATCGTATTCATCCAATATCCCACTTCACTTATCCCGTGCACTTAGATAATTTATTAACACGCTGATAAATTATTAACTCACGTTTAACTTGATACGTCGACAGCCAGCGGTATTTTAGGGAGAGATCGCTATGTGGCCTAATTCGATGCTCAGAACTCGATGCACAAATTCGTGTTACGCGTATAACTGTAAATGCACAAATAAGTCGATCCCCACTATGATCTTGGACTGATTTGACATGATTATATTATATTTACACTATTAAAAGATTGATTTGTTAAATTAAATAATAGTATTTTATCTACAGCAATCCCATTTTGATCATGATTCGTACATAAAAAAATTATACCTACGGCACCACACAATACTACACTACACCTGTGATTTGATTTTTTTTCTAAGACTCAATTTGCATCCTGGCAATACTTCAGTTTACCTAAGTAGAGCTCAGTTAAATTCTATCAAATGTAAATGTAACGAAAAAACATGTGAAAACAGAACAGCCACCATCGTGACAATATTTTGTTGCAGGACATGCAAAAGAATTTTTATTACATATTTAAACTAAGTTTTAATCACTTTCTCAAACGGCTTCATGAGTCCGAATTAAGCCCGTTACTTAAAATTATTGTTCAATCAAATAATTTTTTACAAAATAAATATTTGTGTCATATAAAAAGTTAAATAAATAATATTATATACTTTTCATTCATCAGAAGTTTTTTAAGTCCTATTCGCAGCCGTGAAATTCTTAAGTCGGCGATGCTAATCGATGTTGAAATGTATCATAGTATAATTTGGACCAACACTTATTATCTGTCAATCATGCTTGTGTGTATTTTTTTAGATTTTTTTACTATGCAAGTATGCATGTATAGTATAATTTGAATTTGCGTTAGTGTGGTGTGACTGTGACTTGTCATTGTCACTGTCATGTCATGGCAGTATTGTCAGTCGAGTAGATTCGATATAAATTACCTACGAAAATTAATAAATAAAAAATTGTAAAACAGTCTACCGTTACCATTAATTAATTTTCTTATTGTTTACCATTTGCTTTCTTTCATTTTAAACTAACTTATTATCAATCAGTTTGAAATACGTGTGATTTGAATGAAACGAGTCTAGAATATGCTGCGAAATTGAACTTGTTTATGTTATTAGTTATGTAAAATAACAAAATAAGATGTGCTCTTATTCTGTTTTGTCTTTCTTCAGTAAGTGGCGGTTGTGGATTAGACCGCTGCTGATAGCTTTGTACGTGATACTTATTATTGTGTTGGTGCCAATTTTGATAGCTCACTCCATTAGCAATGGATTCAGTAGTTTGGACCAGGGCTCTTTGGTGGGAGGTGGCTTTGTGCTCCTGGCGCTTCCGATCTCGATATGGCAGATTATTCAACATGTAGTACATTACACAAAGCCTTCCCTACAGAAGCACATTATAAGGTGAGTTTTATTATACAGAATTGTCTAAAGAACAGCAAGTTGATTTAAAATAATATGCCACTAGTAATTCATCTAGTGATTTCTGATTCGTTAAGGGAATGAATGGGTGGAGGCAGTATTATGAATGAATACATCATTGTGTCAATATTTAATTGGTTAACCCTTTGTATGCTTAAGACACGGATCCATGCCAAATTTAAGGCTAGGTATCTTTTTGTATTTTTATTTAAATCAGCAGAATTTGTGCATATAGAAACAGATGACACTAGAATGCAGTATTTTTTTAGCTCCCGCATACAAGGGGTTAATAGCAATTACCTAACTATGATGCAATCAAATTTTTTAGATAATTGTGGAAATTTTTATTGTGACTACAAATATAATTTGTGTTTTCTTCAGAATATTATGGATGGTCCCGATCTATGCTCTAAATGCATGGCTAGGCTTAGAGTTTCCAGAACAATCTATCTATATGGATTCTCTGAGGGAATGTTACGAAGCTTACGTCATTTACAACTTCATGAAGTACCTATTGAACTATCTCAATGAGGATCAGGACTTGGAAGCAGTGTTGGAGACGAAGCCACAAGTTTATCATATATTTCCTCTCTGCTGTCTCACTCCATGGGAAATGGGAAGGTAAAATACTTTGCATTTGTCTTTTTTTTTTAGAATAAAATAGTGATTTAAACCTGCAGTTCTAAAACTAACCATAAAGCTGACATTGGCAAAATGAGTGTATTCCTTTTAAAACATTAGAAAAAACATACACTCTTCTTTTGGACACAAGAACAATAGTTGGTTGTTCATAGTCCTTGAATACAAAATTATGAACTAAATCAAAGTATTAAAGCATCATAATTTATGTGTCTATCTGACAACATCGTTTTTTTGACATGCTATTAGTTCCACTGGTAACTCATACATACCTGTACTAGTGTCCGACCGAAACACGATTTTTAGCCGAAACCGAAACCGAATATTCGGTTTTTTCTGATTTCGGCCGAAACCGAAATTTTTGAAGATGTATCATATCAAACAAAATATTCAAAATTACTGTACAAATCGTAAGGAAAAGGTAATTGCAAGGATTTCTTATACGAGTATGAGAACATTTCTGTTACTTTTTTGTTAAACAAAATAAAAAAAAATTGTTGCTGGTCCCAGTTGGGCCGGCCGACTGTGCATTACCTATACCTACCCGGCCGAGCGTGCCCGAATTAAGCCGAGCGCTCCCGATGCGAGAGGCTGCGAAGTAATTTCGGCCCGGCCGAAGGTTTCGGCCGGATTCTGGCCGAAACCGAAACTTCGGCCGAAATCATTTTTTTGGCCGAAATTGGCCGAAACCGAAACTTCGGTCGGACACTAACCTGTACCTGTGCATGTAAAGTAATCAAATCAAGCAACTCTTATTATTGCAAATTTCTAATGGTCTAATTGTTCTACATATAAAAAAGTGTCAGCGTAGTTCTGATGACAATGCAACAAAACAATAGCTTCTGCATTGAAAAACTTTCATGAATTTTTTAATTTTAATGTGTAAACAACTAAAATGTTATACAATTGTTTACAGTGAATTTGTCCACAATTGCAAACATGGAATCCTCCAATACACTGTGGTGCGACCAGTTACAACTGTCATCTCGATGATTTGTGAACTATGTGGTGTTTACGGAGAGAGTGACTTCAATCCTAGAGTGGCCTTCCCGTATATGATTGCCATTAACAACTTGTCGCAGTTTGTGGCCATGTACTGCCTTGTGCTCTTCTACCGCGCTAACAGAGTGGAACTTAAGCCCATGAAGCCAATCGGAAAGTTCTTATGCATAAAAGCTGTGGTGTTCTTCTCTTTCTTGTAAGTTTTTTACTTTATCCCTTTCAGCACGAGATTTTTTTTTTATAAAATAGCAATTATTTATACTGTTTCCTTGGCCTTTGGGTTATATTTAATGAGGAAAAAATACAAAAAAAAATCTCACCCTTATTTACCCCCTTTGAAACCCCCCCGCACGATCGTGTCATGGCGTTTTGACCCAACTAAAGTGTGTGTTTTAATTGGTCGTAGTTGTACGATAATTATAAATGAAAATATGGGTAAATCAAAGAAAAATAAGTTTAATTAACTTTTTGGTACAATAATACTGATAAATGTATCAATACGACTATTACAAACATAACGTAACATTATTTTTTCTCACTGAGTAACGGAAACTGACGATGACGAGATTGTGCTTCAATGATAGATGGCAATTGATTCTGGCCACGGCTACATGGACGACCACGAGAAGATCGGTCGTGGCTTGAGATAGAAGTTCAATCGTATAGACTACATTCGGATACGACTACACCTGATTTTGAACATCTTCGTCTGAAGAGGTAGATCCCCGCCTTCTTTGTCATACTGGAGGACCTGATCTTCCAGGTCTAATTTGTCAAAATCAGACAGGTTGCCTTCGCCAATTATTTCTGGCACTAAGTCAGACGTTAAAAGCCCTAAAACAAACAAAAAGTATTTTTTATATAAATTATTATTTATCGCCGTCCGTCCTAACCAGCACGATCATGTTTTATAACTTCACTGCAAACTAAAAACTAAAAACCTAAAAGATTCAGTCTAATTACAAATATGAATAAAAACTACAACGAGTACTTTAACATAAAATAACATTAAAACACACATTAATGATTAACACGCAAAGAAAAAAAAATACCTACTTTGTACTCTGCCGTCCCTCACGAACACGTCCATACTTGTCGCCGCCTGCACGGGAACTAAGCCCTAAGCCCGAACCTCGCTGTCATTATTTTTTTTCAAATTATAATTATAATCGAACGCACGATCGATCGATGCCGGTTTGAGGCGGGAAAAAGGAATTTATGTTATAAAAATATATTTTTTAAGTTGAACGCACGATCGTTCTCATCTGTGCTGAAAGGGGTATAGTGTGTAGATTGTTAGTGCTAATAGTGTCAGAAGTCATCTGTCTCACTCTGACACAAGCCATTTATTAGAGAACTTATATTGCCTTTATCAATTCAAATCAAACTCAAATTAACTAGGAAGTTAGTCAAATCTTTATCTAATGGTGAAACATTATTTATTTATTACTTTATTTTTACAGCCAAGGTGTTATTATTAATATTTTGGTATTCTGTGGAGTAATATCAACAATATTTGTGACACCAAACAATCCAAGAGATCCTAAAATAATATCATCTCAGCTTCAGGTAAGCAACTTTACATTCTTTGAAATCTAACTTCAAACATCTAATTCCAGTCAGTACTGCAAGATAATAAAATATTACTTTATCATTTCTTTTATTCTTTTGCAAAGACAGCTATCTCACTCCAATGGGATTGATGCTATCATTGAAAAGAGACAACTGTATAGTCGTTTGTTATTCCAGATTATTTTGATCGGACAATCTATGAATAGTGATAGTGAACACTTGTTTTCAGGACTTCCTGATCTGCATAGAGATGTTCTTAGCTGCGATCGCGCACCACTACAGCTTCTCGTACAAGCCGTTCGTATCTCGGCACGAGCACGAGTCGTCGCCGTCGTGCCTCGGCTCTTTTCTGGCCATGTGGGATGTGTCCGATGTCAAACGGGACATATCAGAGCACCTCGGCGTTGTTGGTACGTTACGTTACTATTATAGTGTTTTAAAATTGTTGCGCAATATTTTAGCAGGTGGTTGCGTTAGTGTGAGTGAGCAGTACACTCTAGTAAAGGTATCGTAATTTTAAATTCAAAATTAAGTCACTCAGCACGGCTAGCACAATAACGCGCGAGATACACTACCCAACTTTTTTTAGAAGGAACAGTAAGAAAAAGACGGTTTTATTTTACATAAAATAGGCTTACGTTTGACTTCAATCTCGCTTGATGGAAGGCGAAGATGAGGCCTAAGATGGCACACGTTTGCCTAGGCCTTAAAGATGTCCAGATTATAGCGTTCCAGAAAAACTGACCTCAGTAGTCTACCTCAAGCATGCTTGTGCTAGAAGTGCTGATGCTGTACACTTTCATGGGCGTCGCCAAATGGTGGCAGGGGGGAGCTGCTGACCCCCTTAGAGAATCGAAAAATTTGGCTTATATTTTTTGTCAACGTTGACATTCAAGTGCTGCCATACTGTTTGATCTACCGACAGATGCTATACTTACTTTTCTACTATATTAGCCCCCTCTTGATTAGGTATTGTCTGGCGACGCTCTTGTACAGTCAACAACTTTAATTATTGAGCATACATGGAACATTGTCATAGTGATACGATTTCATGTTAGTGTTTAAAACACGTTGCTAATGTTTGGCAATGTCAATATGACAGCATTCCATTGTGGCTCAACAATTAACTAATTAAAATAATAATTAATTATCTGTTGACCGTACTGAACATGGACCAAAGTGTATGGAAACATTAGTCAACCGTTGAAACATATTACCCCAGTCGAACTAACCCACCCATCTGCTGATGTATTTTAGGTTTATTTTACGACACAGTGCAGTAAATACATACATTATTTTTGGCTGTGGTCTTGCTGAATGCTATGGTATTGGTAGACTAAATAAGCACATGATTTTGTAAAAAAGCCGTTTACGGTTTATTCATAAAATATGTAGATTAGATTTTTTGTATTACTCTATGTTGCTATATCAAGTTCCTAATACAACCCTGAAGTTACCACATTCGCCTTGAGACACATCATTCATACCTTTTGAAGTAACATGATCATAGATAGAACTAACCGTAGTGTTTGTTTTCTTATCGTTTAGGTCGTTAATTCATTGCCATGTATTAACTTATTGCACTTGTTATCTTTGTACTTAGGTAGGTGCATAGTTATCTTACGTTCAATGTTATCATTTAACCTTTTTTAACTGCATCTTGTTTTTTTAACATCTCAATGTTGAATGTGTAGTATCATAGACTATGTGGGGAAAGTATAATTTTAAAATTAGGTAAAACAGCACCAAGCCCGTATTTTCTAACGAGAATGAATGAATGCATATCTCTGCAGCTATTTATACAGTCACGGCAAATATAGAAGTTTCATTATCTTTTACTTACTAAACCATTTAGCGACACTATTGACACATCTGTTTTAACTTAACAGGGAGCTCATTCAGCCGTCGGCTTCGAGGTAAATCCATGTACCACATGGCCAGAGGTTACGACGAGAGCTCGCGGCTAGTAAGCGAGCCGACAAGCAGCTCTGCACCAAACCTGTCGGTCCAAGAAGAACCTTCGTCGGTCGACATCAGGCCTTCCACATACGGCTCCGTCGACACCACAGTCACAGCCTCGGCCTCTGACACAGAACCCCTTCTCGACTCGATGGAACAATCCAACCGAGACCCGAAAGTATGAGATACATATACTATCTATAGTTTACGTTTTGACAGTACTTTACCGACAACAAATAACTGTATTCCCTGTCATTTTCATCTTTAACATGTCATCATCATCTTTGTGAATAACTTCTGTTCTGTATTAAGAGGGTGCATCCCTACTAAGCTGGCAACGTCGCATTTTTGGTGATTTTTTTACGTTTATTTCACGGAAATTGAATGAAAGTTGCAAACATGCATTACCAGCTTTGTAGGGATAAAAGCTCTTAAAATATTATTTTAATCATATTCAAAGGTGTGAAATACAGTCGTCACTCGCGAGAAAAGTTTACACATTATACTCGAGTATAATATGGCTAGTTAATATTTTACCTTATGATTTCTATGTCCAGTTTCGCTATTGAATCATTTAACTATTAAGTAAGGCTCGAAAAGAGTCTAGTAACTACGTACTAGTACTAGTACCTACGTAGATTCCTATCGATCTACTTTTGCTTGATGTGAAGTACATAATGTAATCATAATATATGCGCATAACAATTATTTTATAAAAATGTAATGGAATACTTAATCACGGTAAGTTTTTGTAAGAAGTTAAATAAGCTTAGATTATAACATTCCTCTTTAATCTTTTGTACATCAATAAAATCTAGGAACAGAGTAATTTAACTCAGTAGGCTGCACTTCGAGAATGAAATTTATTTAGATGTAAATATAACTTTATGATCTGCGATATTGACTTAAATTATATCTTAATATAATATGTTATAAATTGTGATATTTACCACACCCAAAGGTTTGGTACCTCTGTTAAGTTTTAGAATTAAAATATTTCTTTATCAAAATTGGTGTTTCTTTTTCTTAATGAACTTACAAATGAAAATAAAAACGTACACATTTATAATAAGATTTATTCAATCTATTACAGCATTCGATTTACGGAATGTACAAATCTTATATTTTAAGGAGATACTTGTTGATTATGAGCACCAAAGCGTAAAATTTAAGTCAGGCAGGTGTCACAAAAAGCATTAACGATGTTTCATGAACTCTTACTCATCAGGTTGGTCGAAACACCCTTGATAATTTTCGTACCATAGGTTTAATTATTTATCTATTTAGCTAAGGAATGTTACTCATTCTATTGATTGAGTTCATTAATATTTTTTTCATTTATTTTAAAGTTACGACTAGACTAGAAATTTTAAGGGGTGTTCAGACGGATTGAACTGACAAAATAAGGTTTTTGTGACATCCGGTATAATTAACTCAACTTGGCGGGGGCACTTCCGTGCCCACAGATATACTTAACTCTCCATACTATAATATCAACGAAGTTCTATTGAAGATAAAACTGTCACTATATTAATAATTCATAATTACGAGTAATAATAATATAGCCTTTTTTCATAACGATTATTTAAGATTAATTACGTATAATAATACTGAAATTGATAGTGAGAAAATTGATGCCAACAATGTCCTTTACCTGGTAAGGTCACCAGCAATACATAGCGGATAGAAGAAGGCACCCAAAAACATCAACGCAACTCTATTCGTACAGCCGTTAGAATATATCAGATATTTTTAGAGCCTTGATTCATCTGATACAATAGCGGTGACTGGAAGTCCCTATAATGTGGCATCTTAATTTTAGACTCGTAGTAGTAAAACCTAAGACACAGTCATACCACAATGAATTGGAAAATGCCAAACATTTATTTCAAAGTAAAAGCACTCTAGCATCACATTGGCACTTCAGAGGAAACTTGGTACGCGTTAACGTTAGAACATGGAGCACCTATTGGAGAGAACATGGAACTAAATTAGGTAGTTAAGAGCATTCCAGATGTCTTTAGTTTAGAAAATTCTTATTTTCGTCTTGGCGGGGGCACTGGCGCGTGCCCCCACCTACATTAGTGAAAGTCAAAGTAGCATAACGGTTCGTAACTGAATCAGACAGCATACAAGTTTTAGATCTGTGCAGAGGGTTTCTACAGTGAATGCTCTCTCCAGAGGGAGGCATTCAATGTTCTAAGTTTATAGTGCAATGTATTTGCAGCATGGTTGGCATTAACAGCTTGTGTAGACGTCTTTTGTTGGCTAATCGTATTGAATGTCAGACGAGTCGGAAGAATCAGAAATTACAATTGAACTATCTCTTCAGCCAGTCAAAGCTTTCGTCACTTAAAATAGAAAAAAGAAAAACAAATTAATTTAGTGTCTTTAAAAAAAAAGCTCTAACTATCTGGCATTAATGGGAATGCGTAGAACCTCTGCTGGCCTCTTGTTCTTCTAAAGTTATCAAAAGCGCTTAAACCTGCTTTTAAGCTATTCATTTCCATTCTACTCCACAAAGTTCCCATTATAAGATAGTAGAAACATAAGGCAGTCATACATAATTTAATTACATTAAAAATAAATAAGTTCGGCCAACAATCAACAAAGGCTAGTAAGAACAAGAATAGGAGTATTCCAGTAAAAAGATAAACATTTTTCGTTTTAGTTACGCTACTCGCAGATTCTTGACAGACTTTCTGAGCCAAATCTATTAAGTCATCCAGTGATCTATCCTCGAGCGACTCTTGCCTTTCATTGGAATTGGAGCCCGAGGGCCTCAGGCGCAGCTCTAGGGTGACAGCATTGTGGTCGGAATAGGAGTATGGCCGTCCTGGGATTCTGTCCTCCAGAGGGTTACCAAAGTTTATGACGTCAGCCTGGAAAAGCAAAAACATTGTGGTAACATTGTGTCATATTATTTTCAAGTTGTGCAACACTTACACCAAGTTGTCGCTCAGTTCTTTCCTTTCTTTCTAACTTAGCCAGAAAAGAATGCACTCAGTTTCAACACGAAACTACCGTGAGACTCAAACATAATTATACAAACGAATAACTCACGTATAAAAGACAATAATAAAAATGACGATGAAAACGAGGGTAGTTGTGCGCCGCTGTCAGCTGCGCCGAGTAGCCGCGCGAGTAGCTTTGGCGCGCAGTACAGTGTTCGTTTCGCTGCCGCCGGGGCGAGCGCTCTCTGAAGGACTACGGAATAGTCCAAAACATATGTCGGAGCATTCTTTCGGCTTTTATACGTGAGTTATCTGGTGTAATTAATGCACTCAGTGTTTATTTTAGTAAATAAGAATGTTATTTTAATCAATGAACAAGTTTTAAGGATTTGATTATTTCCTCTAAATGTTATTTCCTATAGAAGTTATTCATTTAAAGTAAGCTCACCTTCCATTGAGGAGTATGACAAAACAAAATATGATCTATCCTCTTGCCCTCAGGGCAGTGGCAGGTACACTTAACAGTATAGCTGTTATTGGCATTCTCGCATGTTCCTGATGGTGGCCGAATAGTTGGGTTGGTGTTCAGACAGTTCAAATCATATGGGTCTGTGAGTGATGGCACTTCAGTAATTAGCCTGAAATTAATGCAACCTCGGTTTAAAATAAGCAGAAAAACAAGAAAGTGACATAATCATAATATTGTCCCTCCAAACCAAATAATACAAATAAAATGGATCTTGTGGCAGTTGCCAGTTGATTAAATTGGCAACACTAAGGGCCTGGTTTCACCACTCCTTAACCGTCATTTATCTATGATTCTGTCTCTATTTATTACTATGAAACAGACAGAGACGTCATCATAGATAACTGTCAGTTAAGGAGTGGTGAAACAGGCCCTAAATGTAATTTTTAGCAAAAAGTGCATTTTGAATACATTATACCTATAAGCCAAGTCACCAGGCCCCGTATTCAGGTCTCCCGCAAGGATAGATATGTCAGCTGTGGCAGATGTTAACTTCACAAATTCTGCTGTAGAATGTGCTTGTAATACTCTGTGCGCCAAGTAAATGTCACGCTCATGATACTCTGCATGTAGCTGTAAATAATAATGCAAATTTATGAAACAAAACAATATGATACGATATTTGCTTTTGCTTTGAATGAGGGAGGAACACGAAATTAACATCAAATATTTTTTGTACTGGTAAAGAGGACTAATAGTTTAAGTGAGAAATTTATCTAATGTGAAGTTTCAAGGAATTTATTGTTCAAACACTTCTAGCCCTGACTACTCACATGTGTGCAGTAAACGTTAATCAGCTTGTCCTGTATTCTTATTCGGCACAAGCCAATGCCCTTGCCACCAAACCAATCTCCATGGTGAATTTTATGGATGTAACCATTCAAAGGCCACTGGTGGAAGAAGACGTCCTGAATTGTCCATTCAGAGAAAACACATAGGCCGGAACCAAGCACTCCACTGAAAGATGAAAATAAATTACACACTTTTACTTAAGTATGTTAAGTACTCATAATTTGTTAATTTCAGACAAGTTTTTTTGTGCACTACCCGCCTACACCTCTCTCGGTTCCCTTTGTCACCCTACCCTGCCCTCCTGTACCCAGGCAGGCAAGGACTCAGTTAAATGGCCGGTCTATAGTGAGGGTGTGCTCGTAATAAACGGGGTTTTGTTTCTCAGCCCAAAACTGCATCCACTCCTGACAACTGACATTTTTGAGGGTATGTGCTTGCCTTTTATACTTTGAAGATTGGAATTGGGATCAGGGATATTTTTACAAGAGCAGAACTAGCACATTAGAGAGAAAGTTTAGAACAACAGACTGCAGAAAAAAAGTAAAAAATTAACCTGTAAAAGTAATGCGAGTATGGTAGTCTGTACCACAGATTCTTTTTAAAAAATAGATAATCTTCTTCACTCCAGACCTCTTGTAGGCACACCAATTCATGGGAACTTTCTTGTAGATACGCACAAATAGCTTCCATTCTCTCTTTACGATCTTTAGAGACAACAGGTATGGCCCTAGAACATTAAAGTTAAAGTTAGCTTTGAAAAGTACTTGCATTTTGTTCAACAATAGATTGGAAATTTCTATCATCATTGTCACTTACCAGCAATTAAGAGTAAACACATTTAAAGTAAATTCCGTCATTTTTGGAAACAATAGTTACGTTACGACTGGCTTCCTTGTTATTTTTTTAAGGTTGGGGTAGGCAGGCAGAGAATGAACAAAGTTTTACTGAAACTGAAAAACACACATTGGTACTAAGTACTAGTACTGCTAATTAGAAGTACTAGTTTACTGTCTAAATTATAAAAATAATGCAACAGCCGAGTTAACAAGTAATAATTATTTTCAATTTAATAGAATTGTTGCAAGTACTTGCAACTCAGCTGACTTGACTTGACATAACCTTAACTTTGCGTTTAGATGGCAATGATTGACAAGTAAGACCAATTTGAACCTTAAAATTAGACGCGTAAAGTTTAAACTGGATTCACTGTATTTTTAACACTATTTGAGTAACTCAATAAAACGCTCACAACACTACTGTACGTAACTCAATCAAAAATTGTCTACGAGATAAGTTTTACCAGGTCTGCGACATACAGAGAGTTGTTCTCCCCTTTTTTCTATGGTTTTCACTACCGTTAGGTACTTTTGCTATTTAATTCCCAGCGCTATCAAAAGGTGAATAAAATAGCAACAGACTAAATACAAACTGCAAAGCTGGTCTGGGAGCAAAGAAAAAACATAAAATGGACCAGTTGCTTCTCTTCCCGCACAGATGGTAAAAGCCCATCGATGAAATGGGCGAAAATCTTAGTAATCATGTTATAAGCAATGCAGCTAGCAACCCGTCACTATTTTGATTTTCCTTTCCTCCTATATGCCCACAACCATGCTAAACGTGGCTTTTAGGTCTTGTTACCTTAGGCTCTGTATACCCCGTAAGTGATAAAGACGTGATTTAGGTATGTATGTATGTAAACACAAAGGAGAAACGATTTGTTTTGAAATATTTTTAATAATCAAACAGCTACATTAATGATTTCTGGTTGATAGGTTTGTGGGATACCAGCTAGCTTGTGGGCTGTCGAAATTTTTAATTTCCCGACATCTTTTCTTTCTTTGCGCCCCGTTATTTTAGTTTTTGGAGGTTTGCTCTTCGTTTCCGGTTGGCTATGGAGCTTCAAATGTAGTGTAAGCTTGGCCTACAATGGAAAAAATCTTTTTAATAGTATCCTTACTTAGAGCTGATGTGCTGGACATTAATGGAAATTAGGGCAATGGCCCTCATATTCTGAAAGCGTCATCCACACTCCACAACTAATCTGATTATAGTCTTGTGACTGATTGCAGATATTATAATAAAAAAAAAAGAAAATAAAAATAGTATCACTAATCAACTAAATAAAATAGTTAATCTGCAAATGTTTCAAATATTGTGGAAAAAGAATACATGTTTTTTCGCTGGTTTTTTTACCTTAGTACATAATTCAGCTCCACAAATTTTACATTCATGAGTAATCCTTTCATGTTTCATAAGAATATGTTGCCTCAAGTTACTGTTTCTTGAATAAATCCTGAAATAGACAATAATATCAATAACTAACAGCAATCTTTGGATGTCAACAATTTGTCCTTAAAAATTATAAAGCATTGTTACACTACCTTCCACATTTATCATATGGACATAAAAAGGTTCTGGCTTGGATTTTTAAATGGGTTCTCACATGCCGCACCATATGGCTCCTTTGTTTGAAATGTCTATTGCATTCATTGCAAATAAATTCTGAAAAATGGCAAGCCAGTTAGAATTTCATTGAATGAAAATAAGAAAATACTATACCATTCAATATGGTTCTACCAAAGATAATATATGTATGTATGTACTCTTTATTACACATAAAAAATTAAAAATACAGAAGTACACAGAAAATAGTACAAAGGCGAACTTATCCCCTAAGGATCTCTTCCAGCTAACCTGGTACAGGAAGAAATAGTTTACAAAAAAGGCAAGCAGTCATTATTATGGGCAAATAAGTAAAAGTATTAATTATTATTATTATTTTGAACCCACGACGCTCTCCTTGAGAGGCCACAGGTCAAACCACTAGGCTACCACGGCTTTTTCTCTTTTTTTTAAGTATTAATAATAAATTAAATTATATACCTACTATACAAAAGAATAGAGAGAAAAGATAAGAGATTAAGTTAGGTTGCCTGTATTTTTTCATAAAATCATAGAAAAGTCCAGTGTGGTTTAACTAACCATTATAAAATTTTGTGCTCTATTTGATACCAACAGTACATTTAGTAAGTAGGCCTTAAGGCCGCAAACTACAGCCCACCTTTGCCTAAATGATCAGTCTTCACATGCTTCTGGTACTTGGACCACAAGCTAAACTTAGCAGGGCACTGTGTACAGCAGTGAGTCTTGTGTGAGCGGACATGTTTCTTCTTCTCATAGAGACTCACAAATTCCTTCAAACAGAGCTCGCAGCTGCAAAAGTATAATAATTATAATTATTAAGTATAATTTTAAAATTTAGTATGGTATAAATATTTAGGGTAAATTTCCACATTTATACTATGTAAGTTGCAATATTAACACATCCGCTGCCACACATGCGCTATGGTTTGTAGGAAAAATTGCCTACGAACACAGAACTCCCCTAGGGAGTTCTTGGCATTGAATGTGTTAAAAGAAAAATAAACTAAGCCTAGAGTACCTATTTATGAGTGCTTCAATTATCTGATTGTAAGTGTGGCAAAAATATAAAAACAAACCTAAATGACTTAACACCAGTGTGGTGGTACATGTGAGATGTCAATTGATGCTTCTTCAGGAAATTGAGCTTGCAAATGTCACAAGAGAATGGAATCTTCAATTTATGATGCAAATTAATATGTCTCTTCAAATTTTGTCTATTTGCATACCTTTTACCGCATGTTGGACAGCTGCGAAATAAATTATTAATAAATTTAATAAAGAAAATCTTTTTTTCTGTTTAAGTTCTTTGACACAAAGTAAGGTGAGAGTGTGATGGATGTTACCTGTAAAGCATATCATTATCAGGAACTTTGTGTACGCTATTTATATGCCTATCTAAGTGGCTTTTATTTGTGTAAGCCTTAGTACAGTCCTTTTCAGGGCAAGGAAATGCTTTCTGAAAAAGAAAAAGCGATTAACTCGATGAAATCAAAAGGGGCATTCAAATTAAAGTACTTTTATTACTTACTACATTATTATGCACCAATAAATGTTGTGCCAATCTGTAAGGTCTATTAAATACGGAAGCGCAACCTTCGTAAGTACACCGGTGTAAGTTTTTCTGCTTGTTTTGCATGTTTTTTGAATTATTTGATCCTGCTTACATATTACGAACTTCTTGTTTTTATTACTAAATCACCTTATTTTATAATGTCACAATATTAAAGTTAAAATAAAATCGGTTTCAGCATTTTCGTCTAAATTTCAGTCACCACCGTTCGTCACTCACAACAAATTGAACACATTTGCTGCTTTGAAAATTTTGAAACTTCGCACATAACCTCAAAATAGAAAATACTTTTCGTTACGTCAGACAGATCGTTCAAGCTACTGTTAAAAATGTTCGTTTTCTTATGGATTTAAAGTGTTACCACTTAATAAAATATTTTTATTGGGTTGGTTAATTTCAATTCAATTCAATTTTTATAGTTATAGCTCCATCGATACTGTCGATGATTCTGCCAATGTCGAGGTTGAAAAAGACACTGCTTGTCTTCAATCAGCCGTTGTTCGGTACCTTCGGCGTGCGGTACTCTGATGAGAATCTAAAATAGACAACACATACATAAATTGTTAGACTACCTACAAATATAATTTGTTAATTTTTATAAATTTACATAGAACAGTTACAAGGGAGGTGTGTGATAGTGTAAGAAGGAAATTTAAGTTAACAGGGCGAGGAATTTTGGATGGAAGAAGGTCATATAGGGGAGTAACAATTTTGGAACAGTGGAAGAACATGTGGTCGAGTGAGCCCTCGTCCATGCCACATTCACACAAAGAATGGTCTCGAACCCGTATTTTGGCAAGAAAGACCGGCGTACACACGTGACCCAAACGCAAACGGATGATAGTGGAAGTGATATTTTTGGGGATCGATCTCTTGATAAAGAACCACGGCTTTGTGGGTAGGTCTGGTTGAAGTCTACCATAGTGTTTGCCAACACAAAGTCGAGTACTCTGCCAGGAGGCATTCCATGTGTCACGCATTTGTGGTAATGCGAGTGCTCTCAAATCGCGGGGGAAGCACTGTTTGTATTTGTCACAACCTGTTTGTATGGCTTCCTTAGCGCACATGTCTGCGGTCTCGTTACCTTTTATGCCAGTGTGGCCGGGAATCCAAGCCAGAACAGTCTCAAGGTTTAGGAGGTGGCATTTGTGAAGGGCTTCTTTAATTTGTAAAGTGACGCAGAAATTGTCTTTCGCATGGAATGGACGCTTTACAATATCCTGTAAGCAGCTTAAAGAGTCTGAGAGGATGAGAGACTTTGGGATCTTATGCGACTGAACAAAGAGGACGGCTTCAAGCAGTGCAATTGCTTCACCAGAAAATACGGAATTACGAGGAGGGAGCCGGAAATTTAGGATTATTTTAAATTTCGGGATCCACACAGCGGCACCAACTGGGCCGTCCTCGATTAATTTTGACGCATCGGTAAACAATACTAGGTAATCGGACCAGTTTTCTACTATCTCTCTATTGAAGACGCAATCAGCATTAAGTTGTTTTTTGTGAATACCTAAACTTAAAAGGACCTTTGGTTCGAAAATTAAGCTGTCATATTCCGTTTCGTAAAGAGGGTTTTTATAATTTTGAAAAAGGGGTACAGATAGGGCGGTTATTTTTTGTAAGCTGTTCACGAGTAAAGGCTTGACTTTATGAGTCCAGTAAGGTGAAGTAAGAACAAGCTGAGATAGGGATTCTAAGATGGGAATAAGGGGGTGGGAGGATACTTGGAGGGTTTTGTATAGAAAACGATCTGCCAGATATTGTCTGCGGAGGTGGTATGGCGGGTCTGTACACTCCACTTGAAGCGCTTTTGTTGGGGAGGATTTCATTGCGCCCGTAACTATCCTCAAACATCTAGCCTGGATCCTATCTAATTTAACCAGAGCCACTTTGCTACAGGGCTCCAGAAGGAAGCTTCCGTAGTCAAAGTGGCTCCTGACAATAGCATTGTACAGGAGTTTCTGACAGTAGGGGTGGGAACCCCACCTGACTCCAGATAGAGCACGCAAGATGTTCACATTCTTTTCGGCTTTTTGACAGATGTAATTGAGATGGTGTATGCCCGATAATTTAGAGTCTAAAATTATCCCTAAAAATTTTACTTTCTCCTGAGTTGTAATAGGGTGTTCGTTAACATGAATATCTATTTCTGGAAGTGCCCTTTTACGGGAGAAAATGACGACGCTACTTTTTTCTGGAGACAGAGACAGGCCATGATCGTTGAGCCACGTACTCAAGTAGAAGAGAGCAGAGTTCAGGGAGTTGGAAGAATCTGTCAGCGAACTTGAAGAGGAGTATAAAGCGATGTCGTCAGCATACTGTAGAATTTTGCAAAAACAATTTACAGAAGAATCAAGATCAGCAGTATATAAGCTGTAGAGGAGTGGGCTAAGGACTGATCCTTGCGGAAGACCCTTCCACACAGAGTAGGGAGGGGTCGAAATTCCGTTGCAGCGAACAGAGATGGAACGACCCATGAGCATATTGCTTATAATGTTAACTATCCTCACAGGGATACTCAGATTAAGCATTTTCTGCCTGAGTATTGGAAGATCTACATTGTCATAAGCAGCTTTAACGTCCAAAAAAACTCCAACCACGTGCTCACTACGGGAAAAGGCAATTCTAATGTCAGAGGTGAGTACACTCAGACTGTCCATGGTACCCAGGCCCTTCCTGAACCCAAATTGGGATTTGGAGAGTTTATTATCATTTTCCAGGATCCATTCTAATCTGTTTTTAAGTAAATGCTCCATAACTTTGGCAAGTACAGAGGAGAGAGCAATGGGTCTATGGGAATTCGGATCGGATGGATCTTTACCCGGCTTTAAAATAGGGATTATAATTTGGAGTTTCCAACTGGCTGGTACATTCCCCGACAAATAAATTTCGTTTAAAATTTTAAGGAAAAACTGTTTTGAAAATTTGGAAGATTGGGTCAAAAAGGAATATGGGATGCCATCTAAGCCCGGTGTAGAGTCCCGTAGGTGATCAAGGGCACAACATAGTTCTTCATAGCTAAAGGGTTCATTCATTTTACCAGGAGGTGATGAAGGGGAGCAATATCCCCCTATGCCAACCTGAGTTGGGACGAAAGGAGGAGCCAGCTTAGCTATAAAGTCGTCTAGCCAAGTGACAGTATTAGCAGTAATGTTATTATCGACCTGCGAACGTCGGAATGCCTTTATTTTCCTCCATACTAGGGTTGAAGGGGTCCTGGGAGAAATGGATTCACAAAAGGAGCGCCAGCCAAGCTTTTTTTTGTTATTAAGAACTCTCCTAGTACGAGCTGATACGCGTTGGAAATTCAGATACTTGTCTAAAGAGAGATCTGCTGCAAATAGAAGTTCAGCCTTTTTCCGTTCTTTAACAATAGCTGTGCAATCCGCATCCCACCACGCCGGGGAGGGGCATTTATCTCGGGCCGAATTCTTTAATGGGATAGAGTTATCGGCTGCATATATAAGTGCCGCAATGAAATATCCATACACGACCAAAAAGTTATCTTCTGTGACGCATGGGATTTCCCTGACTTTGTCAGACAAAATTTCCCGAAATTTAGACCAATCTGCATCAGAAAGCCTATATTTCAGGAGTGGGGCTTGGCTGGGAGGTGGGGAGATGGAAGAATTAAGAAATGTGGTAAGGATAGGGAGGTGGTCACTTCCAAGGGAATTGGAGGTAACTGACCATGAAAGGGAATGGAGTAAACTAGGGGACGAGAGAGTCAAATCGGGGACGCTTGAATTTTGGGTAGGAGATGTTCTACGGGTAGGTGTACCATCATTTAAGAAACATAAATCAATTACATCTGCCAGGTCCAAAACGTAAGTGGAAACTGAGTCGCAACAGTGGCAACCCCAGAGTGTGTGTCGCGAGTTGAAATCACCCTGAACGATGAATGGACTGGGGAGAGACAAAAGGATGGAAGTGAGTTCTTGCAATAGAGAAGGGGAAGGATGTGGAATGTAAATGGAAACAAACGTAATGTCAAGGGCGCGAACGGCCACAACATTAAGTCCTGGAGAGTGAGGGGGAACTGGAAGTTGAGAAAAAGGAAGATTTCTTCTTACTAGAAGGGCACTACCTGCCCAACCATCGTCCCTGTCATCCCGGAGACAGCTGTATCCTGTAACCCTAAAAAGAGCTCCAGGCTTCAACCAAGTCTCCGAGATGGCAAGGACAACTGGATTATAGCTGTTTATTAGGTAGGACAGTTCATGCTTTTTATTTTTAATGTTTCTAGCATTCCATTGTATTAGGTTGTAATTGGCCATCTTGGATGATTTTATTAATAGCAGCACTAATGTGACCCTGGAGGGTTTCTAGAACAGTGTACGGTATAATGTCGGAGAATTTTGAAAGTAAGTTGATCAACATTTTGGTGATCAACTCGGCTAAATTATCATTAGGGGACGCGTTATCATAAGATCCCAGAGCACAGCCATTAGGAAGAGTTGACTGCGGTGTATATGTTATAGCTCTATGAGCTTCTGCGTCATATGATTTGCCCGGAGGGGGTCTGGGACGGCGATTAATAGAGACTGTTTTTCTATATGACTGGGAGGGCTGAGGGGGGGGGCTATGGGTCCTCTGGGAGAAGGACGTCTGGGAGGCTACAGGTATCTCATATGAAGGAGACTGGTGGGAATCTGGGATATAATACTCTTTGACTTTATCCGCATATGATGTACGGACAGGACGGAATCTCCGAGCGGCCTCTACATAGCCTATATTTTCAGTGGACATCACAATTTTTATGGATCTCTGTCGGGAGAATTCTGGACATCTACTGTCCGTGGCTGAATGGGGTCCAGAGCAATATAGACAAGTTACGTCGGAATCAGGCACTGAGCAATCGGTTGCTGAATGGTTTTGAGCACATCGGGCACACCTTGGCTTGGAGCGACACTGATCTTTGATATGGCCAAATCGGCAGCAATTGTGACACTGTATTGTTGGGAGTTTATAGTTGTCCACTGGAATCGACATACAATATACGTAGATTTTTTCTGGCAGATTTTGACCCAAAAAAGTTAGCACTACCGTTGTAGTTGGTTCCCAAACCGGTTTACCATCAACTACCTTTTTCTTATTAAGGCGTCTGGCTTTAATTACTACTACTGTTTCATCCCGGCATTCAACGCCATTTATAAGTTCTTCTAGAGTCCAGTCCAAGGGGATTTGTCTAACAACGCCCATGCGTGACACATGGAACCTAGGTATCGAGGCATTGAGTTTCTGTTGGGTTAGAACAGGATTCAAAATAAATGAATTTGCTTCCTGAGCTGAGGCAAAATAGACATTCAATTTATTTTTACCTACGCTTTTCATTTCCTTAATTCCTGCAACCTTACTGTTATAAATTGTCTGAGCCAACTTAAGGCCGCGCATGTGTGTTGAGGAATTGTCATCATCCATGCGGGAGATTTGCACTATGAACGGGCCAGAATCAGTTTCAGAATATTTTAAATCAGATCCGCTTTCGAATCCTGGTCGAACAAATGTGTGTTGTTTTGAGGCGCTCGGGGAGGTACTTGTTTTGCTTTGAATGACCGATTCTGTCGAAACATCCGCACTGCGCTTTGTACCAGGCCTAACTACTGTGTCCGATGACACACAACTGGTCGTTGGACAAGGATTCGGAATCAGAGGAGTCCCACCCCTGTCGGGCGGCTCCTCATCTCCTAAACTCGACATCACAGGACGTAAACAAACACTTACCTACCAGTAATAAACCACCACCAACAAAAAATTTAGAATCTCAGTAAGAGATGCGAACTAATAATGACACAAATCACAATTCTAACCAATACACGTGTGTTAACCAACACAAGAACAGGCAGAATCCGGTTGGTTAATTTATTTTAATATTATTTTGTGACATAGACAGATATATTTCCCTTCGTGTATACTATATTTGTGCTATCTATGGTGATATGACATTGACATGTTAATAATGACGTGATTCGTCCGAGCAACGAGCAAGATTCACTGGCTTTACATTTTACTTGTCCTAAATTTTTGTTGTGAATGATTAGTCTTCATATGTCTAATTTTTTATCAATTGATTACAGAAGAATCGTAAAATAATATTTTTTGTGCCTGGTTAATTACTGCGACAGAAAATCAGCTGACGTACGTAAACAAAGGGAATGATAGTTTTCTGCGAACTGCTGTAATTGTTGCTACTTTGTGATCCCTTTCCGTAATTATGGACATTGATGGGTCATCTATGCCAAATTCCCAAAATGTGGGGGAGATAGATCAGAATTTACTTCTACAGTTTAGCTGTATGAACACTACGGACCGAGAAGAACTTATAGGCCAAATGCAGAGGCTACTGGGACCTAGTTTGACGCACAACACAGCTAGCTTCTTTTTGGATATGAGCAATTGGTAATAATTTAACTTAATTTATTGATCTTTAGTATCATACTCTCTAAATGACAGTTAATTTTGAATTTATTGAAATGTTCCAGGAACTTGCAGACGGCAATATGTTGTTATTTAGACTACACTTTACCACAAAAACTTCCATCAATGTCATTGAAAGCTGCTCAGAACCAGGAAACTGCTGTAGGTCCTGGAGCCTGGTAAGTTACTCAGTAAGAATGGTATTATTTTAGACAAATATGATCAGAACAGTTTTTTTTTCATTTTCTGCTTAAGAGAGGTTAATTTAATATTGTTCGAATTTCTCATTTCCCTGAGGGTTTGGTCCTTTCTTCATTTTCATAATTTTGGTGTGAAGGGGGTATATTATATATGTATATGTATATATACCCCCTTTAAAAAAAAACGGCATCCATGGTTTTTGAATTTTGTGTGCATTAAAGCTTACTTTCTAAGCTTTAATGCCTAAAAATCTTAAAAACCATAGGTGCCTAATTTTTTTGCAAGGAGGTATATATAATTTTAATTGTGATATTTATTTTATTTAGAACTTAAAAGTTTAAGTAAAAGACCAACAGTCTGGTGTTTGTTTTAGCTTCTAACAATTAACAAAAACAAAATTTTGATACAAAGTACTCACCAGTAAAACACATTATTGTTTGGTTTTCACAGGCTTAGGTTTAAGAACTCAAACAAAGTCATTGTTTCACAAGTTATCTGTGTGACTAATGTCATGTGTCATAAATGTTTCAACCCTAACAAAGGTACTTTTGTTACAGTTTTGAACAAAATTGGAACATCGCCAACACGGGGGCTGAAGCATGGCCCGGGAGTTGTAGACTGATACAAGCAGGAGGAGAGCCTCTTGGTGCAACACCAGTCTATGTGCCCCCGTTACCACCTGGACATTCCACAACGGTCATGTTAAAATTAATAGCACCTAGCAAGCCGGGCACACACAGAGGGTATTTCCATTTAGTGACTGACAAAGGAGACCAAATAGGAGGTAATACTTGAAAAAAATATGCTTGAAGCACCTGCTTTAGTTGTCTATAGGTATAGATTAGATGGTCACTATTATTGTGATACTAGTATATCAATATAGGATCATGGATTTCACAACAACTAAGGGTGGTGTTCGAATATTACGGGTAGTTCAAACTTTTAAAATCAATTTTATTTAGTACTAGCTTCTGCCCATCACTTTGTCTGCATAGAATTACATATATAAACCTTCCTCCTAAATCACTATCTATTAACAAAAACCCATCGAAATCCGTAAGCATACATAGGGACAGACAGACAGTAGAAAGCGACTTTGTTTTATACTATGTAGTGATTAAAAAAAAAATTATAAAACACGCCGTTACAAAACATAACCACTAATCCCTTATTTTTAAGGAGCTGCTACATCAAAACTATATTTGTATGTTATGATGTGACAGTTTTAATTACAGAGGTAATTAACACTGCCTAATTCACTCACTTATAAAGAGATGCACAATGAATCACAATCTCTAGACAATAAATGATGTATAATCATTAATATTACGAAACATACACAGATAAGCACTATTGTGATGTGATGAATTGCAATACGAGACATGCGAGTTTGATATTTACTGATATATCTATGAGTAACTACTCATCGCACATTTATGATGAAATGGTCCTATTTATAATGTAAATATTTTGCATCATGGGAAAAATAGGTTTAGGTTATTTCAAAACTACTGCCAAATTACATGTGTGCTCAATTTTATTTTTCCAGATACTTTGTGGGTCGAAATAACAGTGGAATCAGAGATGACTATGGCCTTAGTGGAACAGTTGGCAGCCTTGCCGATCCCCAGTAGTAGAGCAGAAGATAATGCTACACCTAATGTTAGTCAGGTAAACAGAGAATTCTTTTTACACATCTAAAAAAGTTTTCCTTTGTCCTGTAGTTTTGTCTATACAAAACTACAGGTTAAGCCTATGCTAGAATAAAGTATTTTTTATTTTAATTTCTTTTTTTACAGATGTCACCACAAGATGACCAGATGTGTTGATAAAAATGGGTGCTGTCACAATATTTTTTTTTATTTAAAATTTAGTTTACATCACAAAATGTTGGTAATTTTATAATTTTCTTCACTCAATCTTTTATTTAATGGATTTATTTTTATTTATAGATCAATAATGCATTTTGTAGATTTTAAATATGTAGTTATTATACCTATTCATTCAGAATTGGCAGACTTAATTATTTGTAAATCATTTGATCAGTTTAAATTGTACAAATTGGTTACTTAGTAAATAAGTAATGTACATTGTACAGGTCTCCAATTGTTAAATAGCTGTAAGACAACAAATAATATGAATTTGTTAGATATGAAAAATTTACAAAATATTTGTAATAAGTGAATATTAGCATCACTTATTTTCTTATTTATAAAACTGCATTGCCAATAAGTAAAATAAAATTGGGGTTTTATTTGTAGTTTTGAAAACATTTGTAATAGTACAATTTGGAAAAAAATAAATTGATCGAAATTATTTACACAAAAGTTTAATATATACCTTTAATATCGGTTATACTGGTTGATTGGCCGACAGACACGGCTAACACTGTCTAATAAACTGCTGGTGTATAAATGCATCATAAAACCAATATGGTCATATGGATTTCAACTCTGGGGATCGGCCAGTATTTCTAATCTTGAAATCCTACAAAGATTCCAGAATAATGTCCTAAGAGCAATATCGAATGCACCATGGTTTGTAAGAAATGTGGAAGTGCACAAATACTTGAACGTGCCAACCATCAAGGAGGAGATTAACAACTATGCCACAAAATACAAGGATAGACTCCAAAAGCATACAAACCAACTCGCCCGGGACCTGGTTGACAGTGCCAATGACACAACTAGATTGAAGCGATGGCAAATACTACAGCTGGACGCAAGACACTGAGAATGGGGAAGAGTATTTGCTGGAATACCTCCTGAAACTCTCACTGAATCAAAAAATCTGATTATGGCTGGAAAAAAAAAAGTTTAATATATTTGGAAATCTACACCTATTTTAGTACATATATAATACTACTTATTAGAATACTTTTACACAGCCATCTCCATATCAATTTTGGGATGAGGATTGTAATCTTTGATGATGAAGTCTTCATATTTAAAGTCATCAATGGACTCCACTTTACGAGCAAACTCCAATTTGGGGAAGGGCCTGGGCTGCCTTTCCAGTTGAACTTTCAGTGGCTCAATGTGATTCAGATAAACATGAGTGTCGCCTGTTGTGTGCACAAATTCTCCAGCCTGTAAAATAAGGGCCAACAATGTTTTATGGATTCAATCAGAATTTCCGTTGATAAAATATATCACTGGGAATACATTAGAAGTTTAATGGTGATATATGGTTGTATAATGGACTTGTTTGCTTTGTGATCATACTACTAAGATGAATTTTGCTATCTTTTTTTAAAATTATGGTTCTGTTTCCTCATAAAAGGTACCTAACTGCAATTGGATCCATGAAATGCCTGTTGGTTTTGTTGTTATCAAAGTGTACAATTCTCAGCTCAACAAGCCAATTACAGCACATCTATTTTTATTAATAATCTGTTTGTAGAATCCTTTCTATGCCACAATGATTTCACAATAAAATGTAAATAATGTCACAGTCATGACAAGTTGCAGCAAGGTTTTATCTAGCTACATTTGCCGGCTATTTTCCTAAATAGGTTGACTAAACACTCACCTTAAGTCCCGTAATGTGTGCAATCATGTGAGTCAAAAAAGCATAGCTAGCTATGTTGAAAGGCACTCCTAGGCCCATGTCAGCACTTCTTTGGTACAGAAGGCAGGACAGTCTGCCACTTGCTACATGGAATTGTGCAAGGCAATGACAGGGGGGTAGAGCCATTTTACCTAGATCGGAAGGATTCCAAGCACACATCAGCATTCTTCTATCAGCTGGGTTTTTCCTAAAATTTAAAGTTTGTATTAGAATTCTAGAAGTTGATGTATGTATGTGAGAAAGATTAGAAATGAAATACCTACTTTATAGTGTCAATTATATTCTGTAGTTGGTCAATTCCTTGGCCTGTATAATTTGTTTTGGCATCTATGTATTGAGCACCACTATGTCTCCATTGAAACCCGTACACAGGTCCTAGGTCTCCTGCGAGCAATGAAAAAGTAAAAAAAAAATGCTATCACACTCCCAAGTTACACAATAAAACTTTGGTTAACAAACCTTCTTCCCTGTCCACAAAACCCAGGTTATCTAGGAAGGATCTTGAGCCATTGGCATCCCATATATGGACTTTCTTGGCAGCTAGGGCTTTGGCATCAGTGGAACCAGAGATCATCCAGAGCAGTTCTTCCAGAACACCTCTAAAGAACACTCTTTTTGTGGTTAATAGCGGCAATGTGTTGTTCTTAAGAGAATATCTTTGCATTGCTCCAAATATGGAAAGAGTGCCAACACCAGTTCTATCGACCCTCTTGTCACCTAAATAGTAATTTTTTCATATAAAAGAATGAAGAAGTTCACTTCTCATATATTATACGGTTATTACACATCTATGGATCTTGTTCTTCTATATATATAAAAATTAACTGCTGTTAGTTTGTCTCGCTAAAATTAGAGAATGGCTGTACAGAATAGAATAATTTTGGTTTTTAAACTTTTGTAATTTGTTTGGAAGGTTTAAACGGTGATAAAACATTAAAAAGCAAAACAGGAACGGGGGCGAAGCCGCGGGCAACAGCTAGTTAAAGATAAATCTTACCAGTGTCAATTATCTGCTTTACGAGTTTGATGTACTGGTACTCGTCATGGTGCTCAGCAAAGCCGTTGGCTGCCATGATAGATTAATTTCTGCTAAAGTTTCTTGGTAGTATTTTTCTTTTGCCTTTAATTTATCTGGTTATTATTCTTCAATTCAATCGACTAAAAACTTTGTTTTTAACAAAGTAACCTGACCAATGCAATGACCCCCCAAAAGTCGTGCGTCTACGTACTACGACGTGCAGTGCAGATGGAGATGGCAGATGCAGAGCGCGCCAAAACTTTGGCCATTTTGGCATTGACACTTGACAGCTATATTTTGCGTTTTGTTCCATCAGAGTATCAGTACGTTTTAGATTTGAGACCGTTAACTAAAACATTTCAAATAAATTCGATATACATTTATACTGTTTATACTGTTTATGAATTTATGTTTTCCTAAATTACATAACTTCTTCATATTTCCTTTCTCATGTTAGGATTTTGGAACCACTTACTTCGTTACAAATTCGACAAAATCTTCAGCTATAAGCTGTAACCATGGTAACCGATATAAATATTCAATATAAAATTGGAAAATAAAAACAATATCACCAATTTCAACAAAACAGGTAATTTCCTATATTTGTGTTAAATTAAGGATAATGTTTTTTAATAAGTATACGTCTACGTGTGCAAGACTCGCCCTACCTAAAAAACTGGACCTAGAGAGTAATCACGATGTCGATAATAAGAGATAAGTGTTTAGGTGTTTGGTCTAGGTTCTTGTGAAGATGCCGGAGCGGGAAGCGCCCTGTGTCGAGCTCGGCAGTGCGCCGGAGACGCCGAGCGTAGGGCCTTCGCCGTCGCCGTCAGTCTCAAGCGCCAGCTCATTGGAACCGCAGAACATACGACCTACTCCTTTATTTAGGTACTTACCTTATTTTAAATCTGGAAGAAGACATTATTTTAAAAAGATTTTAGTTGATTTAATCGCTTTTGCTACATTTTCGTGATAGGGCTCTCGCTATGACACCGCCTGAGCCAGATCAACCGCCCGGGCAAGATGAACTGGAGCGACGTTTACCAGGCTACCGTCGCATTGTAATACCGCGCGATTTGACCCTCATCGAGTTACTGGTAAGCTGCAGTAATCATTATATTAAATACTTCATTTGCTACTTTAGTTTATATATTTGTGAAAATCATAATATAAATCAGAGATATAGGAAGACAAAAAATTATAGACCAGAAAATAGAAGTTTCTTTAGCATCATTGTTCTTTTTTATGGAGAATAGTAGAAGACAGATCGCGAACTGTGTGTAGGTCTTTCTGCTAGACCTTGTTTAGCAAAGACTCTAGTTAGAGACTGCATTTACACCGGCAGGCTGCTTTATGCTTAGTGAATCCTTTGGTTACTTTTACGCCAAGAAACGAGTTTTCTCGAAACTGTTCCTATGTGTACTTGGCACTGGAACTTGAGGGTATGTTGATGTTGTATACGGACTTGCTTTGATTGTTGTTGAATAAGTCTAAATAGGTACACACGTATTTTTACGCGGGCTCGTGCGGATCACGTACCTACTTAACAGGGGCGTAGCTACCGCCGTATCTGCCGTATCAATTATACGGGGCCCCCGGGCCACGGGGGCCCCCGACGTGCGTAAGCAAAAATAAATGTGAGTAATCTTTACCCTTCATAAGGGCCCCCAAATATTTTTTTATACGGGGCCCCACCAAGGCACGCTACGCCCCTGCTACTTAACTCTGTTTTAACTGCTAACCCAGGGTTATGTGATGTCAAAATGTATGGAACTGGCAACCTAAACTCAGGTTCAGGTTCTTAGTATAGGAGTGTCCGGTTATGATAATTTTGTCATCTAGAAACAATCAAGTGGCGCAAGCACTGACGATGAAGTGCTCCGCATTCGCGAGGCTCGGCTGCGCGTGGTGGCTGAGCAGATAGGGCTCCGACGGCTGCACGTACTGGCGCCGCGTCTACGCGCCCTCACGCTTGACGGGAGCGCTGTCTCCTCGCTCCGGGACCTCGGCATCGGGCTGGTGCATTTAAGGGTATGGCATACAAATACGAATAAAGACATCAACGATGTTTCAAGTTCTTACTGCAAGTGTTTGTGGATAATTTTAAACCAACTCACATTCTACATTCCACAAACATCAGTAGGCTTATTGTCTAACTCGCTAGCAATCGCCATTGTGTTCACATTGACAGTTCTTGTATGAATGTGACAGCCTGACAGCTAGCTGATTCCGATGCCAATTGTCAGCCCATACATGAACTGTCAAAATGAACCCGACGGCGATTGCGAGCGAGTTAGACAATAAAGCTACTGGTTTCAGATGCTCTTTTTACCTAGACATGTACTTTTAGTTACGTATTTTACATGTTTAGACTCAGAAGGTTGTTATAGGTGCTGAGCGTTAACCGATGTGGCTTGACCTGCCTGGATGGCGTGTGGGGTCTGAGTGCGTTACGAGAGCTCCACGCCGCTGGCAATAAACTCCAAGATTTACAGCCTCTGGCTGCGCTTCAAAAGTTACACACACTAAGTTTGGCCGAGTGAGTACCCTTGCAGTTGCAAAGTTGCGATGAGGGCTTGTGTTCAAACATTCCATGCACCCAATTCCGGATGTGGCAGATAGAATTTAAGCAGAAAGGACGTAGGGGATATTAACGGAGAGAAAAGGTAAAAAGAAACTACTGCGGCGATTGCTGCACCCTGATTGGCGGGCTCATAGTCTAGCAGGATACTAAAATATAACAAACAGATATGATCGAGACTGATTTATAGCCAGTAAAAGTCCCAGCTGTGTGTTCAGCACCTCATTTCATTTTTGCGATCAAAAAAAACCTGTGCTCCAAATCTCAATATTTCTAGGGACTAAGGAACCTGGAATGGTATAAAGGTCCACTATTGTGTTGCAAAATTGGATAGCACGTACAACTACTATACTAAATGATTTCTCAAATCTATGACTTCTAGCCTTGTTTATCAAAGCTTCTAGCGGTACTTCGACTGTTAGGAATTATCATAGCTGTTATAAAACACCTAGACCTAGCAACACGGAGGAGTCTTATTCCTCCGAGCCTAGCAACAAGTCGCGCGACAGGCATCTCATAAGTGGACCACTTTCACTCACTTTCGACGTTGCGGTAAAGCATCATTTTGCAGAATTGTATGCATTATGAATTTATTGCGCTTTAATACGAGTAGCTTTCTTTTTAGTCCCATTGAGGGCTTGTTGCTAATAATCAATCAAAAAGAAACTCCTTGAATTTATTTGTCTTAGCAACCCCATAGCAGAGTCAGGACGACTCTGGACCCTAGGCGTGTGTGGATCCCTTCGCCACCTGACGTTGCGGGGGACCCCGATGGCTTCATCGATGGACTACCGCGCGAGGGTCGCTTCAGCGCTACCGTTGTTGCTATACCTGGACGACCGCCCATTACATGTGGTTGGTGACGAAGGTAAGATAAAATTAGGTCTACGTAATCTACAGAAACACTACGTTTCATAGCTGGCACCAGTTTTATTGTTGATTTAATATGAGCTTAGCCTTTTGGTTATTCGCAGTTGCTCGCGACATCGTTTGCGAAGTATTTGTTTATTAGTAGGAGTACTGCACGGGCTCGCACCTCTGAGTTTTTCGGAATTTATGTGCGAAAATTACATTTGTAATTAGCCATGAGCTTTTCGGTGAAGGAAAAACATCGTGAGGAAACCTGCACACATCTGCGAAGATATTCAATGGTGTGTGTTAAGTTCCTAATCCGCACTGGGCGCGCGTGGGAACTATAGCCCAAACCCTCCAATACACGGAGGAGGCCTATGCCATGAGGCACGCCAAATTACGCGACAATTTAATAAATAAACGACAATAACAACAACAACATGTATTTACTGAAATTGTAGCGAATTCGGAATAAAAAGGCTTATAAAATATATATATATATACTCTAACTTTAATTCTTCCGGGAACTATTTGATTCTCCGGGTCAAAAACTAACATTAGCTAAGTACTATGTCCTTCCCCGGGACTAAAACTATCACCATAGCAAATTCCAACTACTAAATAAGTTCAGCGGTTTAATAATGAAGAGGTAACAGATAGACAGATACACTTTCGTATTTATAATTTTAGTGTAGATGGGTCCATTATTAGGGTGGATTGCTTAATTCGTGGTAAACAGCTATGAAAGCGTTTGTCGCCTAACGTATCACTTTATAGCCTTGTAAATGTCTAAAGACTTCTCAGTATGCTTCTTCTTCTTTAGTATGTTGCCTCTTCATCTAAAGAATGTGAAATAATTCCCGTCTATTCCCAGATATTCCCAAGCTTCGACTTCCGTTCCATTTTCTCCTCCCAACAACATTTCCCATCATTATTAGTTGCAGGAGTTCGTGTCTGTCATGCAGGTGTATGCACTTGACCAATCAATATCACAGTACCTAGTCTTAGACATCCTCATCTTCAGACTTGTCAACGAACGGAAGGTGTGATTTATGTTGACGTCGTCAGAGAGCTCCCTAGAGCCGGAGCTCCGTGCGCTGCAGTCAGACACGGACAGCGAGTGCGAGGCCGACACGACGGCCCCGTCGATGACACCGGAACCGCTCGTCGACCCGCAACCCGGCACTTCAGGAGCTCTGTGTGTTGAAGAGGTATGCACATATCTAATCTAACCTATTTAATACCTGATCAGGATCGCGGGATCGCGGTGGATGCGGAAGGCACAGGACCGGTCCGAGTGGAGAGCCTTGGGGGAGGCCTATGTCCAGCAGTGGACGTCTTTCGGCTGATATGATGATGATGATGAATACCTGTAAAACGAGCAATTCTTATGTATATAGTTATGTACTTATATATGTACAATAATCTGAATCTCTGATACGGCTCCAACGGTTTTCATGAAATTTAGTATGCAGAGGGTTTCGGGGGCGATAAATCGATCTACTTAGCTAGGTTTCATTTTTAGAAAACGTATCAAAAAAAAAAACATCCGGAAAGGGGCAACATAATGGTGAGTTGATTAATGATGGGTTGCTTTGCTAGCCGCATCGCCTATAACATGATTCCTAAGCCTAAGATTTTCGCCCTATTCCCTCGATGGGCTTTTACCATTTGCGCGGGAAGAGAAGCAACTGGTACATTCTATGTTATTTCTTTGCTCCCAGACCAGTATGAATTTATTTCCGGTTCGCGTAAACTGCTTTGTCTAATGATACTACGCACGCTTCCGCACACAAAAGTATGTACCTACCGGAAAGAAAAAAAGAAAAATAAGTAACGCTACTGCCTATAACCACCTACCCCTTTCTTGGCTTTTGTAGAAGAATGTTGCATAAACAGCAACTGTAATCATCATCGTCATCATCTCCAGCCTACATACGTCCCACTGCTGGGCACAGGCCTCCTCTCACAAATGTAACAGCAACTTGTAAGTCTGGTGTGAAATATTTAATAGGTATGCTAGAAATGCGGAAGCGCTTGTACTTAGTTCTCAAAATGAAGTTAAGAGACATCTATAGCTTAGTTAGGTCATATCACCGTATAAATCGAATGTGAGAGGAGAAGGAGGACATACTACAATAAAATGCGTGTCCTATTTAGAGCCCTGACCCTGAGTTAGGCCCGGAAGGGGACTCTTTGGAGTGGTATCGCGTCGCGGAGCACCCGCGCCGGCGCCGGCGCCCCGCCACCAGCGCGTGCGCCGGCGTCCGCCCCCCGCGCGCCGCGCTGCCCCCGCGCCCCCGCACGGCCCTTGCGCCGCAAGAGACGCCCGCGCCGAGCAGGCTTCACGTTATGAACACGCTTATGGGTAAGGCCAAGGCCGATTGGTTTATTTAGGCCAATTTAGAATCTAGAACAATCTGTGCCACCTTTGAACCACAACAACTTTAAAAAGTAAAAAACAGATTTTTGCGTTTTAGCGTCCATTATCATATATCTCATGACATGAATTGAGCTGTGATCCAATTTTTGGAGTTTCGAAACAGCTCAGGAGAAATATGAGTAGGTAGAGTAACTAGTTAGTTATAAGAAAATTATATCATCTAGTCGAAAAATTTATTTGAGCCGTAGTTTTATACATACCTAGATATTTTTCATTATTAACCGTTCTAAAAGACCTTTCTTTATTTTCGAGATGCTGTTAAAAATCTGGCCTAATTTTGATAAAACTAGCACAGTCTCAGTTAAGGTAGCTGCGAACTTTCCTTTTTAAAAAACCGCATTCGAATCAGCATGTAGGTAGCACACACCCTTTGTCTTGACAACAACGAATACAAACAGTTAGTTCACACACGATCCCTTAGGGGTAAAATGCAACAAAGAAGAATAGAAAATAAGTCACATTTTTAACGTAAAATGATCGATAGGCTGATGACTGGTGACATTGAATACTTAGTAACAATTTTATACTTAATAGGTTCCTTTCTTATTTATCCGCAAGATTATTACAGGTGGCGGCAAATAAGTAAAACGTGGAGGGGATAGGTATGCGCAGTATGAAAATGATGTTGTTTTTCATACTGCGCATATCCCCTCCACGTTTTACTTATTTGCCGCCACCTTTACGTAACTCGCTCGCGATCACCATCGTGTTCATTTCATTTTAAGTATGGGCTGACAATTGGCATCGGAATCAGCTAGCTGTCACATTCATACAAGAACTGTCAAAATGAACACGGTGGTGATCGCGAGCGAGTTAGACAATAAGCCTACTGTTTTCCAGTCATTGTACAGGCATTGACCTTGACGTAAGTATTTCTAAGTTGATGTAATACCGCATGCAGACGAGGAGTGGCGCTGCAGCGGCAGCGAGCTGACGTCGCGCGGCGCGGTGTGCGGAAACTTGGCGCGCGCGCTGCGGCGCCCGGCCGACGCGAGGCGGAGGAGCTTGGGTAAATATAACATGTAACACAATACAATTAAGGCGCTGTCAACAGCAAATGACCTGGAGCAGCGCCACTCTTCACACATACGGTTCGCGTGCCTGTTAGTGAAAGAGAAGAAACTATTCCGGCAGCTTGGCGCGCGTCTAAAATCTTGCAAATAAGACAAAAATCATAAGAAATAAACAAAAATATGGATTATTTGTGAAATATGACTCGTTAGCCGTTTAGGTATGAATATGTTGACTTAATGTTTTTAATTGCAGACCCATACGTTATTATGTATCGAGCCCGTCTAGCGTGTTTGAAGTATGATGAAAATTAACATTATATTTTTTTTGTATTTTTTTTGTGTGCAGTTTTTCTTAAAAAAGTGTTTAAATAACATCAATTTCAACAAAATTAGGTGTTGTCAGCCTCTTAAGTAAGTACATTACATTCCGAACGTGGTGAGATAAAGAATGTCTCGCGTGGAAACTTGTCGCACGAGCTAAAGGTGAGGGCGATAAACATGCGACCTGAAGCTTTCTTTATCACCGCCCGAGGTGTGTACACAATTTTACATCTACCCCTGCCTGGCCAGGAAGTGGAAATTCCCGCTTGCGTAGAGGGCGGTAAATTGCTACTCACGCCCCAGGGCGACGTAAATAATACATACATACATACCGTCACGCCTCTTTCCCACAGGGGCAGGCAGAGACTACTCTGTTCCACTTGCTACGATCCTGACATACCTCTTTCGCTTCATCCACATTCATCAATTATCTCTTCATACATGCTCGTAAATAATAATATAACTCGTAATACTCTTTATTGAACATCACAAAACAAAACAGTACAATAAAAACAAGGTGGACAAGGTGGCTGTCTTATCGCTTAAAAATGATCTCTACCAGAGAGAATTCCGATTGCCACTGCTTGTATCATTCAGATTCAAATACCATTGAAAATATTTGGACGTCCGATGATGGCGAAACGTTAAGAAACAGATGCACTATGAGTAGAGCCAAAAGTTAACTGTAAGTAGTAAGTACCTAGGTACCATTATGGATGTCGCAATGATAAGGTCCTAGATGACACAGTCAATATAGCGGCGAGATCTTTTGTTAATGAGAAAGTTGTTTGTTTAGTTTGGTTGTTTACATTGACAGAACGTTATTAGACAGCGAAGGTAGGTACAAATATCCTATCTATGTGTGGAGATAATTACATTCAATCATATGGGAAATGCAGTTTCCAATGCAACGGGGAGTGAAGCTACGCTCAACCAGATTTGTTCAAGTTTGCTAAGTAAGGGCCGCTAGACGGTCTAAACTTTATTCTGGGTTAGTAGTTAACTCGGAGCTGTATAGGTTAGCTACCTAACTAGTTGTAGCGCGCGACTTCGTCTGTGAAATATTTGTTTATCAGTATTCCGCGGGACTATGTACTCGTAATTGTACGTAATTAAAAATTCCTATGTCCTTTACCGGGGCTCAAAAGTGTTGCCATACCAAATTTTACGTAACTCGATGCAGCCGTTTAAGAGCGAAGAGGTGATAGACCTAGTTACTGCCGTATTTATAGTATTAAAAGGGAAGTAAAGATTCTGGTCCATGTAAGTTCTGCTTATTGTGTATATTAGCAATGCAACTTACTTGAATGTCGTTGTACCTAAACACAACTTAAGTAAACACGGAAGAGATTGAAAATTTCCAGACGCAGATGCTTATTTCCATTCTAGATAAGTTACTCGTAATATTTTTATAGCAACAATGGTGGGCTGGCATGTCATAAATACTTAATGACATTTCTTAAAGTAAGTAGTACATCTTTCTTTTCCTAATGTACAGTGGAGCGATTAGGACGGTAAGTACCTACGCAAACAGTGCAAAAGAAAATCTCAAACAAACATTGACAAGTGGTCATGCATGATGTGTAAACAATTTGCCATGGTTGAGTAAATTTCATAGTTAGGTCTAACACACACAAACACTCTATTGACTTACCTTGACATAACAACGCTCAACGCTTCAGCCTTTCTGTGCACTCGCACTTCAACTTTTCCAGGCTTTATCTTGTCACAAAAAGGTGCTAATTAAATTAATTGGAAATTATGTCTCTTCAAACTTACTTCACCTGGGAAACACGGTTATGCATAAGAGATCTCCATCCTTGACATCATCTGTTTTATTGTGTTTAGTGTTACTTAAGTGGACTTTGAACTTTGTTACCTTATGCACATGCAATCGCAAGTCAATGAATAGGCATTGTCCATGTAGGTACTTATACATAAAACCTAGTTATAAGTACGTAGGTTAGATTTAAACTAAGATGCTCAAATCAAAATATAAATGAGGTGAAAAGCGGGGTAAGATAAAAAACCGTCAGTAACTCCGGGAGGGACGATTTTTTATCTTACCCCGCTTTTCAACTTACCCCAACGAACTATACTTACCTAATATTAAATTAAGAACTTAAATTGGACGCGGTTATCGTAATTTATAGTGCGACGTTCACGTGTTTACAATTACATTACCTACATTACATAAATATAATATTATCTAACCTCTGCTTTATTCTTGGTCCTTAATGATTTGTTGATTGCATGTCGAGGACTAGGTAGGTATCCAATGTTAGTTTTCCATTAAGTACTTAACCAAGTAAATCAACAGTATGGCTTAGACATTTTCGTTAATACGTTAGTCTAATAAGAACTGTTTATAAAATGTGCTTAGTTCATCTGCATAAAGTGACAGTTACCTAGATACTTAGGTATTCCAACGACGATATATATAATCGTTACACAACTGATTTACGATATTCATTTAATAATAATACATTTAATTTTTAATTAATATTCCAATCCAAAATGTATAACCCCGAAGAAATAAATCTACTTACGGGTTATGGGCCCAATTGCAAAACCTACTCAGTCAAGGAATTTAATTCCTGACCCTACGAGGAACATCTTCTTGACCTCTTCACATAACGTCATAGTGATATCGCATTACCACAACAAGGAAAATCGTTACGGCGCTTACGCGCTTACCTACTATAAAAAAGGTTCCACGGTAGGTTAGGAATTAAATTCCTTGACTGTACTCTATTCTTGTAGGTTATTTTATTTTGAAATAGTTTAAAACAAGCTATTTTAAATCTTCAGTGGAAGAAGAGAAGATCTTACTGGAGCGAAGCATGGCAGAAGCCAGGAAGACCATAGCTTCGGAGATACCGCGCGCGCCATCTTGTTTTGAAGACTGGGCCAAGTTCAAGGAACAGACTGGGTAACATTGCTAACAATCTAACTAATATTATAAATGCGAAAGTATGGATGGATGGATGGATGGATGGATGTTTGTTTGTTACTCAATCACGCCAGAACGGTCCAACGGATCTGGATGAAATTCGGCACGTAGATAGAGAAAAGTCTGGAATAGCATATAGGCTACATTTTATCCCGGTAAATTACGTAGTTCCCGCGGGATAGCGATAAACGAATTCTTTGCAGACGAAATCGCTGGCACCAGCTAGTATTATAAATGCGAAAGTATGGATGGATGGATGGATGTTTGTTTGTTTCTCAATCACGCCAGAACGGCCCAACGGATCTGGATGAAATTCGGCACATAGATAGAGAAAAGTCTGGAATAGCACATAGGCTACTTTTTATCCCGGAAAATTGCGTAGTTCCCGCGGGATAGCGATAAACGAATTCTTTGCAGACGAAGTCGCTGGCAACAGCTAGTTTCATATAAATGAATGAATCCTCACGACCAATTTCGGTCACGGCGACTCCTAATTCTTAAGACGCTGATGCGTCATAAGATGGCTTACTTAAATAGCCAACTTGGCAATTTTGGCAGTGAACCTTCGTGCACACTTCGGGCACGTCAGGACACCGCCACCATATCCAATTTTATCAAATACCCTCACCTCTCAACTCACTTTCTCCACTCAAAACACCTTGCTGCCAAATGTTCCCATAGAGCGAGCTCAATGGAACATCTCTTCATATGCCGTTTCTGAACATCTTTGAACTTTAGCAATCGGCCGCCTTATTTCCGCTTGCCATCTCCTCGACTTATTTCATATACTTAATGCTATAACATTAACAAAGAAGAAGAGATTTATTTATCAGGTCAGAAGACTCCTGTTCTCTATTGAACTTCAAATTCAAAAATAATTAGATAATCTGTATTTTGCAGAATCGACATCGATATAGATTTCAACGAAAGATTAAATGATGGGGATGCTACCAGAGCTATTGAACGACTGGAGAGCATAGAAAGGGAGACCGTGGAGCGATTGAAAGAGGAAGCTGCCATGAAAGCGGACACATACAGTGTCATAAGCGGCAGTGACATAGCATCCGTGGCGAGTTTCGAAGTTTCAAGTGACTGCGACGTGTGGACAGGTGATGGTCCGAGGCCCGATCCAAGACTGGAAGTCGACGTGTTATTCAAAAATCTTATGACGACCGCTGTCGAATCCAAGCATTGAGATAAGATACAAGAGACATAACTGCTACGTTAGGACTGTAGCTTTCTTTTCTTCACACATTGTGTCTCAACTTTCGATACGATGAAGAAATCGTAACCTTGACTTTTTGATGTAAGATATTGTGCTGTATAACATTTTGACCCAACTTTTGTTGATATTAACACGTCAGTGGAGACTTTCACTATTTTACAAATGAAAGTAAGATAGGTAAGTATGTATATTTACTTATGCTACTTACTGTAATCTATTACACGTACTTTGCTTAGTATGACACTGGGCTTAGACAATGATGACTTCACAATAATTATGTTGTATTGTAATGGAAACATAGTCGAGGCATTATTTATTCTTATGGCATAGGTATCTAATTAATACACCGGTACTGTCTCTTGCATATTCACCTTAGGGCCATATGACTTGTAGTCATTAACATTTTTCATCAAAGTTAAGGAAGGTTATGTATAGAATAAAAAATAACAATTGTTTTTATGTGACATTGTGTTAATGATTTGGAGTCATTAAACTTATACATGCATTGACCGAGACGTGGCCGGGCGTACTACCTACATGCGCATAAAAAATAAACATTCGTACTTAGATACCGATAGCTACCTAGTACTGAAACTAATACAGCTACTAATACTGTAGTTAATAATACTATAGGCGTTAGTTACTTATATAATGTCCACCATGAAAGACACGAATTATATTCTATGCATGAGCCAGGGCCTGAAGGTTATTTTCGGAGGATGATCTAAATAAGTTAGGCTTATTGTTTTTTTTGTTAAGCAACATTTTTTTATTTTTACTTGTTTTTGTCAATTTGTAACACATGAAGTAAATAAATTATTACGTTCAAATCGGTTTTTTATTGAGATAATGATAAAGCCCTGTGACCTATTTTTTGCTTATATGTATGATAGGTACCTACCTTGTACCTACCTTAACTACACAGATAGTTAGTTAAGTACTCATCATAAGCAGTAAAATATTTATGTAGGTATATTATATTCGGCGCTTTACGAAAAAATCTTAACCCTTTTCCAAGCCTCATTTAAAAGCATCATCATCACCATCATCATATCAGCCGTAGGGTAGGACGTCCACTGTTGGACCCCCCATAGATCTCCAGTGCGTCTGTGTCGGTTGGAAGCGGCTTGCATCCACATGGGGCCGCCGAGAGACTGAGTAAAACGTTTTTATTTTTATAAAATACCTACTATATGGCTCGACGGAAAAATCTAACTTTTTTCTGTAGCTACGGATGGTTATTTCTATCAATAGAAAAATCATCAAGCACTTTTAAAATAATCATCCATTCTCGATTAAATAATAGCCAAGTTATGTTCATCAGGGAAATTTAAATTTGAAAAGCGTCCAAGCGTATTTCGACCACATTACGACAAAATACTAAAGTGCTTAACATTTTCGTAGGCCGACTGTACCTACGTATGCTAGAAAAGGACAAAAAAACGGAATTTTACTTACAATATTTGAGATTGTTTAGGTCAAATTTTGAAAGTTGAATTTGACCTACTGCCATAATCAGATTGACTTGAACTTTGGTATCGTCCTACATAATTATTATAAGTACTTATGTTGATTGGATAACAATGTCATGATAAAAATGAAATACCATACTTTTTAAATAATTTCGACAGCCAAAAAAATGCTAGGCACAAGGCTCATTATAGTTTAAAGACACAAAAAAATGGCAGGCACAAGCATTATAGTTGAAAGAGACAAACAAAGGAACTCTGAAAATTAACACTAATAGGCTCGGTCCTAAAAAACTTTACCGTGTGTTTTGCGGTGTCGGTGTGTAGCAAGCAAGCAAGCCTCGCAGAAAGTTCCTAGGCATTTACCTTGTTCAGTCAGTCCCGCAGTCCGAGCCGGCACCTCCGCTCGCGCGCGTCGAATTCGCAAATGCTGCAATCATGAGCCTCCTACAAACAATTTCACGCATCATTATCGTAAATGTGTTGACGATTTACTACAGTATCCTCATTCTTGGATATTTTGCTTGGAAATATATTAAGAACCCGTTCTCTGATCCCTGGGCCCAGAAATTGCGGCTGGAACCACCGGCGTGCCTCACAGATACCAAATATGGGGATCATAAGTACATCAAAGTTAATGTAAGTACCCAATTCTTCCGGATTCTTAGTTAGTCCTTTATTTCGAAAGTCGGACTAAGTGTACTTTCTCAATTCGAGCCCCATTAGATTCGTGTTAAACTACCAAAAAATATTTAAAAAAATACGAAAGACCATCTTAAAGTACCTACCTTGGTACGTTAATTATCATCAAGACTGCTAAATAAAGGGTTCTCGGAATAGCACACAATCGCGAGTTAAACCTGCGAGGCTGCGATTTAATAGTTTATATTGTAGTTTTAATTGCATATAAATATTTTAAAATTATATAGGATTTTTTCTTTGGTAGTTATCTTAATAATAAGAGACACTTGCTTTGTATAAGTAGTTAGTTATCTTCTTTTCTTTCGCCTAAACTCAGTAGCGCAAAAGTTGGTTGTGACATTTATGGCATTAGTATAAATATAAATAACAAAAGTTACGCAGACGATATAGCGCTGCTGACTGCTGAGTGCGTCTGCTTGCGGTATATGGTTTGCTCATTGTACATCGGAGGTGAAAACCACACTTTTTAGAGCTTAGTGTACATCTCTCTACACAAAGCAGCCTGTGGGTTAAATGTTGGGGCTCCCCCGCTGCTGTAGCGCGTCAGGGATGTTCGCGGAGGCCAGTGCCGGATTTATATTTTTTATAAGTGTAGGCCACTTTTTTCCGCCGCCCCATGTACATAGGTACCTTTCTAAAATAATCGCGGGTAGACTGCTTCCACAGCACGATGCGCAAGCGTTGCACTTCCCGTCCCTGTGGCGCGCAGGATCACTGCTAGCTCCAACACCGTCCTGATGGGTCGCTACCCGTGGTGCCACTGTTATAAAAAAATGACGAATTACTACATTTCACCATAAGGTCGACGGAACCCCACAACGCAAGTTTCCTATTTCTGCCCGGTTTGCCATTCGGGCATTTGAAGATACCTAACGAACCTAACCTAATTTTACTATCTCTAGTGAGGATTTTTGTAACAGTGGGGCATAACGGTGGGATCACGGGTAATGCCTTTTCCTGATCCTGAACATGCTTGCAACCAGACTCTACTTACCTTTATAGCTTATAGCCCTTACCTTACGCATTGCGGTGAGTTAAATTGTACCTTTGTTAAGACAATAATATATATTGTTTTGTGTGTATACTTTAATTTGATTTAATATAATTTAATTTTAATTTTATATGATTGAAATAATTTAGCGTGTGGGTATGATGCCTTATAAATAAACGCTCCCGCGTGTCTAGATTATATAACTACCCTATTATATTTATCTCAGCGGGGGATAATTAACAGATGTATAAGTTTAATAGATGAGACATAATTATCTACGTTGGACCAAAAAAAAACAACTTGGTGATAACCTTATATCTAACTTCTAATTTAACTAATATTATAAATGCGAAAGTATGGATGGATGGATGGATGGATGTTTGTTTGTTACTCAATCACGCCAGAACGGCCTAACGGATCTGGATGAAATTCGGCACATAGATAGAGAAAAGTCTGGAATAAATAGCACATAGGCTACTTTTTATCCCGGAAAATTGCGTAGTTCCCGCGGGATAGCGATAAACGAATTCTTTGCAGACGAAGTCGCTGGCAACAGCTAGTCTACTATAAAGCAAAATTACCTAACCTAAATGTAATTTCTTGATACAACTTAGAATTAGGCATTAAGTAACTAATGTAGTAAAAACTAGCTACAATTTTGGGATTACTTATTTACAAAGTTTTACAACCACTTTAGATCTCAATTCGTTGGTCGACAAAGTCGTCAACTGAGTAGGTACCTATATTCTGAACTCGGCTTCCATTTTAGAAGGTACTTACTTTCGTTTTTGATGTACTATAAGGTCTTTCTAAAGAAATTATTATTATTTATTGAAAGTATTTTTCAATGCTGTTCTGGGAGCAAAGAAAAAACCAGTTGCATCTAACTATCTATTCTCGCGCAGATGATAAAAGCCGAAAATTATAGGAATCACAGCAATCATAAAATGAAATATGTTATAGGTGATGCGGCTAGCAACTCATCACTATTTTGATTCTCCTTTCCACCTATATGCCCACAATCATGCTAAACGTGGCCTTTAGGCACAGAATATATAATAGTACTTTAGCTTTAGGTCTTGCTACCTTAGGCTCTGTCTACTGTGTCTGTCTAATGGATAAAGATTCCATTTATGTTTGTATTTTAACAGGCACTAGGAGTTAGTAAGAATAGATTGTTTGAAAAATATTTGTGAAGTGTGTTTTTCTTTTAATAATGTTTACACACACATGACACACATATGTATACCACGTCCAGCCAGCTAGAAGCCAAATTTCAATTCTTTAAGTCGTCTGGAAGTGGGTAAGATTTCGCAGTCAGTCATGGAGACAACTTTTTTGATTTGATTTTGATCCAATACTACGTGCCTTGTGCATTACCAATTACTGCAGCCTCTTGACAAGTTATATAACCGATATAACCACTCCACTCCGGCGCGAAAGTTGACGTCACTCAGGCCCACCCACGCTTTTTGATTAAGTATAGGTACTTCTTGGAATCCTATTCAAACCGAACGGCTTGACGTTTGCAGTCCACGGCGACCATGACCAAATTTACCAAAGTTACATAAGGGATTGAGCATTCCCGCAACCGCGTTATAATTAAGTCAACCTTCGAAAAATAGCGATAGGTAGGTATATCTCGAGTTTCAATTACTTAAGTTGATTTGAGATTGAGTACGATATCGTATCACTGACGATTAACTACCTAATTACCTAAGTATACTAAGATTTTTTTTTCGCGATTTTCGCAGTTACGAAAATTGGAATGAATGCATGGATGACGTAACATTACGAATATGTAAATAAATAAATAAATATCTTGGGACAATTGACACCAATCGAACTAGCCCCAAAATAAGCAAAGCTTGTAATATGGGCACTAGACAACGGATAAACATACTTATATAGATAAATACATACTTAAATACATATGAGACATCCAAGACTCGAGAACAAAGATTCGTATTTTCATACAAATATCTGTCCCGGCCGGGGATCGAACCCGGGACCTCAAGCTTCATAGTCAGGTTCTCTAACCACTAGGCCATTCGGTCGTCAATCATGTGATTGTAATAACAAACAAATTTTCAAGGAAATATAATATGATGTACATTACCCTGAGACATTACCATACAAACTTCCACCCAGGAAAAAGTAAAAAAAAACTGCGAACATACCTAATGTGTATCTGTCTGAACTTGTTATATATGGTGGCTGTGGATTTCATCGCTATTTAATACTATAAGTGCAAAATACTAAGTATAGCAAGTAGCCCAGAAAACGAGTTGGTTTGCATCGCGATGCAGTTTGTTAACCCCTACTCGTATAGAGTGCAGTACAGTGCAGCTAAGTAGAAAGCGGAACGGCTTTCGTGTTGCAGTTTTAGTATATCTGCGCACGAATAATATCTAGGCATATCAAAGATGCTAATTCATGCGACCAAAATATCCTTTGAACTATCAAATTACGTAAAGTAACATACCTTAGGTACCTACCTAAATTAAACCAAAATTTTTCGTGAGCTAAAATTTTTTTTAAAGAGTTTTTTAAACTGTTACTAACCTTAATTATAATTTTGCCCTTTGTGCTGTTAATCACGGTCATATGACGTTAGCAACTTAGGAATCACATAAGTTCGTGAATATAATACCTACTTTATTGTTGATTTGCATTGTCTGCGTGTAGTTAGGTTAGAACGTAGGTACCTGAGGTAGGTACACAACGTAACCTCTAGGTACGTCTTCTCACGCGGGGTTACAATTTCCGCCCATTAACTGCCAGAGCCGTTCTCTGCCTAATTTAAATAATTATGTACTTAAAAAATAAATGTTAATCAATTTTTTATGCTGACTATTGTCAAGAGGGCGCAGGCACTCTAAGGAATCAGTTCCAATATAATTCCGCAACATAGCGTGTATAGATTTGTATATTGTATGGTGTATAAATGTAGCATAACCTAGGTATAAAAGGATCGTAGCATTCGTAGCAAGTGGAGCAAAGTAGTCTCTGCCTACCCCTGTGGGAAAAAGACGTGACGGTATGTATGTATAAATGTATTAACTAATTTGTATAAGTTTTTGCTGAGTAGACTTTTTGTTGACTGCACTTGCATTGCCGTCCATTACCTATATATAGGTATACAGAGCGTCCCAAGACACGTAGATACTACTTATATGTTCTTAAGAAGATTTTTTTTGTTCATTCTTTCGACTGGCATCATAAAAATAACAGTGTTTTTTTTCACATTCAAGTCTGTTCGATTCCCAGACAAAGCAATTGAATGCAGTATTAGGTACTAACTTTTAAAAATAAAATAAAGTCTTCATTCAGAAAAATATCCTATCTACGATAAAGAATAGTAAAGAAGTAGTGAAGGATAGGTATTTAAGATACTTTCCCTTCATGTCCTATAGTCTTGGGACGCCTGTATTTATATAGGTACACGCGGGGTAAAAGATAAAAAATCGTCCATAACTCCCGGAGTTACGGACAGTTTTTTATCTTACCCTGCTTTTCAGCTTACCCCAACGCACTATACTGTAAAATAATTCATACAAGAAATAGAAATCAGAAATGCAATAATACAATCAAGAAATAAATGTCTAATTCAATGTGAAAGTGATTAAAAATAAAAAATAGATAATAACATTAGGTACGTATGCAATAAAATGCGATAAGATGTCACAAAATAAACAATAAAAATTATTTTTTTCATAAAATACGCGTTACGGCTTAGGTACGTTAAATATGGTACAAATTACAAATGAAACATTGAATGTTACACTAGTTACAATACAAAAATTTGTATTCATATAACTATGATAATTGATACTTAATGACAAACACATGCACGCGTGCATGCGTGCGTGTATAACATAGTTACATGCATAAATGCATAAGTACCTAAATACATGATAACATCCAGGACTCTGGTACAAATATTCACGTGTTTAAATGCCTGCCTCTGACGGGTTTCGAAACCGGAACCATAAGCTTTACCGTCAAGGTCACTAACCACTAAGCTATCTTGTCATTATAATAAGTTTTGCTTACCTACTAAATTAAGTCTTCATCATAATGAAAAATTTAGATAACAACAGAGGCACTGTATAGATACAAATAGCTTTCCATTCTGGTAATGGTATTAGATACGTTCAAAAAAATTAAGAAAATCATGTTTATTTCTCTTCGTACGACAAGGAAGGCAAACGCCAAAGTGGATCACCTGATGCAGTGTTGCCACTACTGAGTTCCCAAAAGGTACATATGCAACGCTGAAAAGGTACATTTTGGGACAAAAAGGTACATAAGCATTTTTTTACTCAACTCTTAACACAGGTTCTATCGCTCTCAGTTTTGCCACAACTGTTTGGCGGCGGTTTATAAAATGTTACATATAGTTTTGGATTTGAACAAAAGGTACGTAAACTGGACCCCATTACACATAACACATTGGAGGCTAAAAAGGTACGTCAAATGTGTAAAATGTACGCTAACGGCAACACTGACCTGATGGTAAGTAAGCACGACTGTCCACTACCCATGCACAATTGCACACCCTACCTACTCTAGATTCGACTATTTCTCAGCAATTAATTGATTGTAGTTAGTAGGTTTTGGAGTCTTCGCGAGTCCCAATTCGTTGATGTCAATTTAACCACTTCGTCCAATGGCTTTCAATTTATTGAATGAAACAGGTTCAAGGCTACTGACCATTATTCTTAATATCTACAAAAAGAACATAAGAAAAAATGAACAACTACACCAAAGTACTTACCTAAAAAATTATTCGTCTAAGCTGTTTCGCTTGTTAATGATGAAAATGGTTGCTTAGTCACGTAGGTTTGGTTTAGTTTACCTCGAAAAGAATTACCTACCTATACAAAAATAGACCTTATAAAAAATTTGGCTCTGTCCATTGGATAATTTTTCCAGTGTCAAAGTAAAAGACAGTTTTATAACATGTCAGTCATTGTGCCTGACGGTCAAAAGACCCCTTCCCCTTGTTGGGCTCTTAGCTGTCAGTCAATGACATCCTTCAGAATCTGCCAGGAAACCATTAGCCGATGTCCAGGGTGCACCGAACCTAGAATTGCTTTTTCCCTCGGACGGATCCAAAAATGAACCCTTTTTGTATTATAAATGCAAAAGTAAATCTGTCTGTCTGTCTATTACATGTACATAAATATTATGTTAATTTTTTCAGAATGTTAAATTACATTATCTGGAGAGTGGAGATCCGTCCAAGCCGCTCATGATCTTTCTGCACGGATTTCCGGAATTCTGGTTTTCATGGAGACATCAGATCGTGGAATTCAATAAGGACTATTGGTAAAAACTTTGAGATTAACTTAAATAAAGTAGGTAGGTACCTATATAAATAGTAGGTTGAACCGTTGTACTAAGTATCTTAACTAAATGAGGCGGCTTTGGGAGATTATTAGCCATATTTACTCCGCAATAATTTACTTTAATTTACCTAAAAATGTAAAATTAGAAGAGGGCTGTCTTGTAATTTGTGACGCACAAACATGGTGTCGTGTGAGTAGTAAAAAACCGGCCAAGTGCGAGTTGGACTCGCGCACTGAGGGTTCCTTACAAATTCGCTAAGTTATTATAAAATCCAGTGTTAGCAGAGCCCTGCTTTTAAGCAAAATGTAGGCAGTGTGAGGTCACTTTATATTGGTTACTTCTATAGACAGACAAATATTAAATAAATAAAAAAACTACTTACTTAGATCTCGTTCAAACCAATTTTGGGTGGAAGTTTGTATAGTAATGGGGTATTTATTTCATTTGGTGTAAATCGGCTGTCCGCGACAATATCACCATCCAAATGATGATGGATGTTTACCGTGTGTAAAAGTATCTTGTAATAAGGAATGATTTCTAACGGCCGCTTCTTTTAAATTTTTGATATATAAAGTAATGTGAAAGTTATTTCGTTCAAAAGGGCCAAAATGTCACTACCAAGGGGTGTCCGCTTTCCAATTTTCGGTAAAACTTCTGCAAAAAGTTCCATTTAACTGACGTTTACGGCTGAAGCTACTGTTTCCCTAAAAAGTTTCATAGTTATACCATACAATATTGATTGCACAAATTAAAACGCATCATATAAAACGGAACAGCAACATCGTACATTTTGGTTCCTGTTTAACTCATCATCACCGTGGCACAACGTAACGCGACATATAGCTCTGCACTGAACAGTTCTGCACAACCCCCGCCGCTCCCCCCGCGTGCCTCCTGTCACCATTCAGAAGGCAAAATGAGCCGACGACGCGCAAAGCAAAATTAAGAATTTATTTCTTTTTTACAAAGTCGTACCGTGGTTTTTGTCACAATAATATTGTCATTCCCTTGGGTCTCATTCCTCGGTAAGTACATGAATTGTTTATATTTATCATATTTTATCGTATAGCCTAACCGATTGATTATAACGTAATCAATAAAACATTTTGGAATAACTAATAAGGTACATGCTAAAGTGAAAATAGCTGGATTTGTCATTACCAAGGTGGTCATTACCACTGATTACCGTGGACTTTTTACCCACGGAAAGGACGATGATTATGGAATCATCGTCATTAAACCATGGGGTAATGACTATCTGCACTTAATTCTGTAAAGACCTTGCTTTTATATATTTTTCCATTTTATATCTGTCCACACTTTCTGTTAATTTAATTGATTCTGTATTTTTCGCAAATATTTTTCACGTTTTTTATCTGTTTCAGTGGAAGAAGTAAATAAATATGCCAAGTAAAAAGGAGATAGTAAACAAGAATGGCTAATAAAAAAACGGATAAGTAGCTGAAAAAAAGACGTGAAAAAATTAAATCTAACAATTATTGTACAGACAGATTAAGTAATAATGACCGTCTTTCCGAATATGCTGGTGGATTAAAAAAATACATGTAAAAGAGCCCTTGGCGGCCTATTTGCAAAATAAACTTTTGACTTTTGAAGAGAAAAAAAACAAAATTATTGAAAAACAGATTATTTTCTACTTCAAAGAATTTCAAATGTGTGAGCTATATATGAAGCTACTAAAAAAATCATTATGCTACTCATATTTTGGTATTTTATTATTTATTTGTTTAATATTTACATTCTTTTATTTAATAACCAAATTGATTAAATACTTCGGTACTTTGAAATACGTCAAAAACTGTACAAAGTAATTAGAGATAGGAACATTTGTCATTACCATGTGCTATCGTCATTACCAAGCATGCAAAATGTCATTACCATGACGCTTAAAACATTGCGGGTCCATATCTTCAATGTTTGGGCTCCTAAAAGATGGCCTTTATTTTTTTTATAACCCATGTATGACAAACTGTCAATTAAGATTAAGTTTGTGATTGAAAACAATTTTATTTTTATTTTTTTAACAAACTGCCAAATTTGCACCAAATGAAATAAATACCCAATGTACATCATATATTTTTTTTAGTTTTATCATTCTCTTATTTTAGAAGTTACAGGGGGGGGGGGGGGGGGGCACATTTTATGACTTTGGAAGTGTCTCTCGCGCAAACTATTCATTTTAAAGTCCTTAATCCTTATTTACACCTGAGACACAGGAATACATGTTTCCTAGTTCAGGGTATTTAAATAAATTATTTTTCCCTTTGTTATCTTTACACGTATGGGTTTGATGAAAAAAATAATAATTTCAGTTCAGTTCAGTTCTAAGTATGGGGAACCCCCAAAATTATTTGTTTTTTTTTTAATTTTGTGAGTAAATCTTAATGCGGTTTACAGAATACATCTACTTACCAAGTTTCAACAGTATAGCTCTTATAGTTTCGGAGAAAAGTGGCTGTGACATACGGACGGACAGACAGACAGACAGACAGACATGACGAATCTATAAGGGTTCCGTTTTTTGCCATTTGGCTACGGAACCCTAAAAAAAATTCGGTCACACGCAAAATAAGTTAGGTATTTAACTTTGTTGTTTATTGTTATTTCAGGTGTATTGCAGTGGACATGAGAGGGTACGGCGATTCGGAGAGACCAGACGACGTTTCAGCGTATCACGTTGATTTCCTCGTCGAAGATGTTCGGGATCTTATACGTCAATTAGGTAAATTCTGCAGTTGTTACCGAACATGAAACATGCAAGCAGGCACACATTACGCAGTATAGCATCCTGATAGCATCTCTTAGATTGTTACGTATTTGAAAAACAATTATTTCTGCAAGAAAATACCTACCTAGTGGCAATTAACTTTACGAGGAAGTTAAAGTCATTCTTGTTTATAATTAAATTAACTATTTTAACCACCGTGCGATTTTCATGTGCCGAATCGCTGTCGCAATTAAGCATTTTATCATTGTTTTTATTACTTTTTATTTAACCAGGGGTTTAGCGGTCACCCGGTCAGGCATAATCTAAGAGTAAGCCGGGATTAGGGGAAAATCGATTAACTACCCACCCGTCTATTTACATACATGCCGGCAAAATGGTTTATCTTTCAGGTCGGGAGAAGTGCACCTTAGTTGCCCACGATTGGGGCGGCCTGATCGCGTGTCGTCTGCGCGATGTGCACTCTGACGCGTTGGATGCGTTGGTCTTGCTCGGCAGCGCATCGCGCGAGGCATGGATGCACACTATGTGGAATGATGCCGTCCAGAAGAAAATGTCCTGGTATGAATTCGTTCAAATAAGCGATGACAAAAACCGTCCCATCCTTCCCTATCGCATTTACAATTTTCTCTCTATCTACATACCTATTTACATATACATATTTTCATCCCTTCGGCTTGAATGTTCAGTCCGCTTGATGATGTTGAGTGTTATCAGACTTTTAGTCCTCACATTTGTAGTAACAATCGATGTGTATTCAGTATATTGTCAGTTTACTGGATCTCAGCCTAAAAGTATTACGTCTTCATTCCAGGTACGTGCTCTTTTTCCGCATGCCTGCCCTGCCGGAAAAGTTCATCTTGATGGACGACATGGCTATATTCGACAAGTCCATTCCAGCTGAGGAAGGCTCCCAAGACATCGAATGCTACAAATACTGGTTCGGGAAACCTAGTAAGTTCAAAGTCACTGCCCGAAAACACTTTGAAGGCAATGTGTAAAACGTGAACTAGGTAGTTATGTCTATGCAATTCGGCGCAAGGTTACCTAATTAATTAAGTACCTACTTAGCAGTGGCGTGGCGTCAAGTATATCAGAAGGCAAGCCGAAGGGAACTTAACTAGCCTTTTCCTCTAATTATGCACAATAAATTGCCCAACTGCCTTAAAATAGGCAAGCCGGTGGGAATCGAGTTCTATGGACGCCACGCCACTGCTACTTAGTTAATTATTAAGCTTAATGCATTGACATTGTTAACTCACAATGTCGGTAAAACTCTTGTTTTCTTAAAATTATGCAAGTAACGTAACAACATCTTCGTCTCTCGTCGATTACCTACCTAATATGTGGGGAAGATAATGTGGTGTATCCAATGACAAAACGATAATAAAATATTTAAAGTACAGTTAGCAAAATGGCATGTGGTTAAAATGATTTTTTGATGATAAAATTAATCTTTTCAGCTGCCTTGACTCCGCCTATCAACTATTATCGAGCCAATTTCGACGTCAGTCTGCCCAAGAAGCCACGCTGTGAACGTAACATCCCTATGCTAGTCGTGAACGCAGCCAAAGACCGCTTCATCGCACATTCAATTCTCGACCAAATGAAGACGGAATACGCACACATCGAAACCACCTTAGTTCCAGACTGCGGACATTTCATACAGCAAGATAAACCGGTTATTGTTAACAAGTTGATACGAGATTTTTTGAGTAAACATGAGATTTACAAAATAAGTTAAGTTTGTAGTAGTAAATGTAGTATTACTTCCATTTCGTACAAAAATTGTACCTACTCCACTATGTTTATTCCAATTTAAGAGTAGGTATGATTTTTATACATAGGTTTTGGCACAATAACATAACATTATCCGTAAAAAATGTAAAACAAAAATAATGATGGCAGATACACCGGCTGCTCATTTTTAAACGGAAATCATTTACATGTACTTATTTAAGATGTACTTAGCTATAATCTTTTAATGCAGGTAGTTTTTGTATTTATTTAATAACCAAGTTCAGAAATCTTTTTATTAAAATAATATTTAAATATTTTAAGATCTTCATTTTTGCTATTATTGCAAACAAGCGAAGTGAGGGTGGCTTAAACTTCACCTTGCCCTGTGCATAGTTTTTTTTCATTCAATAAATTGGTAACAAATTCTCCCTGTGGTATTTTAATTCATCCTTAAAACTGCTTTACCTATATTTGATTGAAAACAAAGAAATATTACATACATACATAAATCACGTCTTTATCCCTTACGGGGTAGACAGAGCCCAGGGTAACAAGACCCAAAGGCCACGCTTAGCATGACTGGGCGCAAAGGTGTAAGTGGAAAGGGGAATCAAAATAGGGATGGGTTGCTAACCGCATCGCCTAAAACATGATTCCGTTGATGGGCCTTTACCATATGCGCGGGAAGAGAAGCAGCTGGTACATTCTATGTGTTTTCCATCAATCTATCTAGTCTAGGCTGCAGAGCAGTGCAAAGAAGTTGACGTAAATACGAATCCCGTCAAAAAACAAAAATGTGAAATGATAGCCAAGTTCAATATTAATAATTTGCATCGTTACTGACTTCGCCGACAAAAGAATTGATATGTATATTTATGGGTGCCAATGCTAAGTTCTGAGTAGAAAATCCTGACGTGATTATGACGTATTTAAATATTCCCGCAACGTTCCCGCATCTCATTTCTTCACACAAGAAATAGCAAAGGAATTAATACCCATACATGCCGCCGATTCTAATATTATTATTATGAACACTTGGTTGGTGACACTAATGAATTCTAGAATAGAATTGTTATATCAGTCTATCTTTCATCAAATCAATTGATTTAAAATATAATGCTTGTTCCTATCGAAACAATAACATTTCGTGACTACGCACACTACGGTCCGTGCTGTTTAAGCTACCGTTAAAAATGTTGGTAAATAAATATCGATTTTCAAAATAATGAGTGTTGAATAAGGTTTCTGAACGGCCACTTTCAAGGTCATGTCGAATAGTCTTGCCAAGTGAAATTTTCCGATAACTTTCTTCAAGCCATCTCCTATCTCTTTTTCACAAGTGCAAAGTCACGACAACGTTGCTTGTACCTTTCAATTGCTTGCGATTCGAATGGTCTCTCTAAATTGGAAGTAATTGCCTGTGCCAGCCCGTTCGCTCCATGAAAGCTAATGGCCGCCAAAGTCTATCCGCGAAACAGCTGATGTGCGTTGTTGTTTCTCAATTTTAAATTTGTATTTTCACCTAATTAACAGTGGCAAATTACTTAGATGATACGTTATTTGTGTGACTGTTTGGTGTGGAATTCAGGGTTTGTGTATTCCCGTTACTAATCTGTTTTGGGGACATGTATTAAGCGGATTTTATATTGGTGGTTTTTTTCAGATGTCACTGACCATACAACAAATAATTTTGGATGCAAAAAGACTTGCTGGGCGCCTCAAGGAACGCGAAACAGAATCGGATGCTCTGTTAACTGAAACTCAATCTGCGTACCGACAGATTCATACTATGAAACAGGTACTCTATTCGTTTTGAGATCTTGCTGTATTACTGTAATTTTGTCCCCAAAAGTTCTTGTTCCATACGCTGCTATTCCACGTAGGAAATGTATTCCAAACATTATTAGGAAAAATTACTATGCGGAAGTGCTTTGAGGTGTCGTTTAACCTGAAGGATTTTGAACCTTAAATTAAAACATCTAGTAGAATAAATTTATACATAATGATGAAAAGGCTTTGATTTCTATATTTTCATTATATTGTTTTGTGATTCAGTACATTGTAATCTAATATTGTGTGTATGATGATAAATAAGTGAAATTTTTGACCAGGATGAAATGCATACAATACAATACAACTAACAATTGTTTTATAAACATTAGTGAAAACATTAACAAACATAAATTATGTTTATTGTAAAATTCGAAATATTTTTGTTGAATCACTCATGCACAAACATGCCTTGAGGCGTCCACCTACAAGGTGGACGGATGACCTGGTGAAAGTCGGGGGTTCACGGTGGATGCAAGCTGCTTCCTTCCGAGGCAACTGGAGGTCTATGGGGGAGGCCTATGTGCAACGGTGGATGTTCTATGGCTGATATGATGTTGATGATGACGAAGTACCCTTTTAGGTATGACGGATAAAGAGGAATCCCTAAATCTTTCCAATTGTATCATAATGATGCCATATAAAGTTCTGGGATCCGTTTGCTTTATGCAGATTCTTAATTAAATAAACATTTTTTTTATCCTTTCATAGTACAAAGAAGAAGTTGATACATTGAATGAGGCATCCCGCGAGCGTCCTCGTGGCGCTCTTATAGCCAGCATAGAACGGGAGTCCCGATTGATGAGAGATGTTCAGCGGGAGAATGGAGAGCTCCGTGCTGCTTTAGAAGATCACAGGAGGGCCTTGGAGCTCATTATGTCTAAATACAGGCAGCACACTGAGAAACGAGTTTGGGAGTCCAGAATAGACTTCACAGCAGCTGTTAACGACAAACAACAAGAGGTAATTGCAGCAATTGCTATATATCTTTCTAGCTTATCTTGTGTATAGATTACTCCAGCATTTACCAAACCATGGTTCATGGGTTTTCCGATTGGAAGGGTTCCGGAAATAAAATATGCTGGGAAAATCTGTCTAACGAGGCGTCAGGCATTTTTTTGTAGCCACCATATTAGTAACACTTGAGTCCTGAATTTGGTAGCGTTTTAAGATGAGGTGCAGTCTGGGTGACTTTAGAAACTATTACATCACTCAATTCATCTTTCTCCAAGTTTTGATTTACAAGAAGCACTTAAAGAAAAAAAAAAAATTTAGTGGCTCCAACTCCACTGAAAAGAAAAAAGAAGAAAAATAGACATTACTAGCTTGGCACTTAAAATATGTCTGTAATGAAATGAAGTTGTTGATATGGTTTAGATACTGTGTTTTATATTGGAATTATTTTCTACAGCTTATTCGTAAGCAGGCAGAGAGAATCAATGAGATGACTAGCATCATGTACAAAGCCGTGAATATGGAAGAGAACAGAGTCGCTCGGAGGGAGGAAGAAATTTACCACAGACTCATTACTGAAAATAAGGTAACTTATTTACACTCCTTTCTCATTTTTTTTACCCTTATCTTGTGAAAAATGCAAAACAAAATGTGTGTAGCCTAGCCTGGTTCTAGTGTTGATTAACCTTGAACATCAATTGGACATCACAATAGCACGTTTGATAGGCTTCTTATGGTTGGCACTTTCGCTATATTAAATCCCAATGGAACCAAGATCATATAGGTACTGAAAGTTATTTCAATTTTTAGAATACCTCATGTTCATGTACTCTAAAAAATTATATTGATTGAGAAGACAGACTGTGACATGTGTTTGGCATGCATTTGATAGTGCCACATAATGGAAGAAGAGACTTCCTGTAGTTTGTTATACATATTATATTTGTATGTTGGTTGTTCCCATTCCAGGGACTGCGGGAGATGCTGGATTTGTCAAGGCGGTACGGCTCGGACCGCGCGAGCGCGCCGCCTACAGAAGACAAGGACGTGCAGACGGACGGGCCGCCGCTGACGGGCGCGTGACGCCCTGCGGCGGACCCCTGCCGCCTCTGAACATACTCATAAGTAGCCCACACGACTTCTGTCCGCACATGTGAACCATCCCACTCACCCAACACTTGTGTCAGTCAACACTTGCCCTTGTGATGTGGCATGTCAGATGTGCCGGCACGAACGTCCCCCCTGACGAGTCACAGCTGCAGTTTAAAACTTGTACTCTACCGTTACACGTATTTTGGATCTTAGGTCTTTTGACAGGTATCAACCTCATGTCTCACGTTTTGCAAAAGGAAAATGAGAGTCACAATAATACAGCGAATAACTTGATTAAAGCTATCAGGTAACAAATATGTTCTCCTTTGGTTGTATTGATGTTGAATATTATGATTAGAAGTAAATATAGATAATATACTCTAAAATTTCAAGTTAGCGCTCATATTGTATCTACATTATTGAGAAACATAGTTTCTTATATCAAGTGTAACATTATTGTGCTCTGAAATCACACTTATGGCAGACTGTGATCTATTAAATATTTGCTGCTGAGTTAACTTTTGAATCATACCTATTTTGTGACTAAAATGTGCACATTCTTACAACTGATTTGTCAGATATAGAAGTTTCGCTTAGGTTTTAATATTCATTATTTGCTTCTTATTTCCTTAAGGATTGCCCGGAGTAATATTTCGAAATTGATTTGTATTATGTTACGGGTCTGTATTTTAGCTTTCAGTGGTGGGCTTGCTGTGAATTTAATGCCAGTTCGACAATTTAGGTAACCTTTTTTTACAAGAATTTCACGCCACTGTGCTTTTAATTTTAATGATTTAATTAATATTAGATTTCAAAATGTCCACGCTTGGTCATGAATATTCTTTCAACTGCTTCATCATTAATTACATCATTTAAATCCCTTGCATTATTATTTGATACAAATTTACTTATAAGTAACTTAATTACCTGTTAACCTTAGAACATGAGTTTGATTTAGAAAAGTAATGTTTAATGACGTAATATTGGTAGCCAGGGGGCTATCGATGTGAATCAATATAGATATGTTGATTTACATGTATGTCTGGGACCCACTACCCGTAAACGATTAAAAATCATATGTTAAACATAGTTCAAATCCCATCATTATTAACACATTGTAAGACCTAGTCAGACTCCACTTACTGGTAGTAGACAAATAATTCATTCAATCATTAGTAGGAACTGTGGTGACATCAATTAGTGTTAACCTATATTTTATCTCCTGTTGTTGATCTGTAGTTTGTAGAAAAACTGAGGTAACCATTTTTTTAAAGTATTTTATTAACCAACATTACGCAATTTAGTTTACTTAATAATGTTAAAAAAATAAATTTAATGTATTCGTAAGGATTATCATACTATTATTATGTCCTGATAAACGCTGTGTTAAATGTTATCCAAACAAAAATATTGTGGATATTTAAATGGAGCAGTTTTAGAATAATTAATTACCTTGAAAATATGCTCTATCATGATTCCATGGCTCTTGAACAATATTCATAATGTAAAAATTTGACATGTTTGTGGTTTAAAAAAGTATTACCCTTAAAGGTTTACTTAAATATGCAATATTTTTTCATGCGATTTAGTAAGGTTGGCTTTGAATGTTAGGAGCATCATAATCATAGAATGACAATTGTAGACACTTCTAAATAGAACTTAGCTAGGTTTCTGTCTCATGTGTAGGTCCCTCTTGTAGGAACTTGATTGCTGACATCATTTATGACTAGGTATTGATAATGTCCAGTGACATAAATGAAACAGCATGGTAAAAATATGCCGTCCTTATTTTTAACATCGTCTTGTCTGGCATAAGGTGTCTTTCAAAGTCAGTTAATTACTTTTTCGAATGGCATTTGCTATTTATCTTATTGGCATTTACGAGTGATGTAGGCGTCGTGTAATAGGTACCTTAACTTTTAATATTAGTTAAGGAGTTGGCCAAGCCAAATTATACAATGTCTATTTAGAGCCAAAAAAAATTCTGCGAGAATGTTAAATTTAAATAATTCAGGAACTTTATTCCTTGTTTAGGTCTCTAAATTGCATTTTAAATTAAGTAGTAATAGATACTGATTTTGTTTAAGTATTTAGAATTTAACTTTAGTGAAAATAATGTATATCTTTTCGCAAGCTTAACAGAATATCATCATAATACAAGCAATGCAATTTTTTTTTCGAGTCAAGGGCATAATCAGAGTTATTCGAATATAAATAAATAGATGTAAATGAGTGATATAAGTGAGTTTGGTGGTAGCGGTTAGTAAATTTCTTATTTCGGCTCAGAGTAAGTGAATAAAAAACAGGCACATACAGATGTAATGCAACCTTAGTGGTGCAATTTTTTGTTTCTAAGATGTAGTTTTATTAGAATGTGACAATTTAGTATAGCACAAGTGAAGTATTATTAAAATGAACCCCATGACAAACGTTTTGCTTTTAACAGTGCCAAGAAATAAACGAATAAATATTTTGTCTGTTTTTGCAAAATGAATCCAGTATATTCTGGGTCACCTTTGCTATGACTAGTTGACTATAGACATATGCGGCCAACTACATACATATTTACCTGGACTATTTAGCCACACTGGTTTCAGTGCAAATCAAAAGTGATCAAGTTGATCGAAATAAGAAACTGTAAAATTATTATGTTAGTGTAAAAGAAAATCATTAAAAATTAAAATTATGTTAGTATAATTTAAACTTTCATTTTTGGCTCTAAAATATCGAAGTTTAAAAGCATTAAAATATAAATAATGCATTTCATGTGCGTGTATAAAATGTAAGACATTACCTCGTCTGCTTATGCGTGGGAAGTTAAATATACACTTATTAAATAATGTAGACTAAATTTTAGATTGTTAATTCTACTGTAACCTAATATGCGTATTTCTGTTGTTTAAGTGGTCATTTTGATTATTTAAAATTGACGAGTTGATGAGAATATTGTACTCTTAAAGATCTTTTATCCTGTTGAAATTCACATGTCCTTTATTATACTATCTTAAACTTGTTTTGTGATTCATCCCATTACTTATGAAGTTGATTTAATGTTCTTCATTGTACCAGTTTGCACTTTTTTGGAGTAATGAACAGTATACTAATGATAAACATAATTTGTAAGTAATGGGGTAAATATTTTGATGAATATACTCGAGGGTACTGCAACATGTCACAAATTGAGGTGTTGGTAAGATGTACCTTACCTTATGTAGATATTTATACTGAAAGCAATGATTGAATATAAATGTACTAGTTTTTTCTGCTGTAGGATGACACATATAGAGCAAAAATGATAATAAATGTATCTGATAATATATAAAAATTAAAATTGCAATTTAGCCTTTTATTTAATATAATAATCCTTTCATCCTAGTTTTCAATAATCTTCTTCTTCTTTCTTATGTATAAAAATGAATTGCTGTTTGTTTGTCTCGCTAAAACATAAATGGGCAGACCGATTTGAAAATAACCTTGCGCCATTTGCTCAATACAACTTTTAGTTCTTTCTGTATCCCATCAGGCCTATTGATTTGTTGCATTGTAGAACTGTTTTGGCACCCACAAACATTTGAAAAGATGAATATTATTCATCTTTGTGCTATAGAAAGTTTTGATCTATATTAAGAGGGTGCATAAAATATGCTGAATGATGAAGCTGTGTCGAGCATACTGTAAAGGATATAAAGACAAATTACCAATAAAAACTGTTGTTTCAGAAATCATGTATTCTCTTATGATTTTACAGCATCCAACACACTCTTAATGAGATACTCTACAAGTGTCCAGGAGATCATACTCTTGTTTGAGTGTATTCCATGGGGAACCTGAATGAGTGATAGCCGAGGGCCATGATGTTTGGCAGCAGGCCTGCGTTGGGGATGATGTTCCAAGACAGTGTTAAAGTAACGTTGTTGTGACCCCTGCAATTATAAGCAAATTTCATAATTAAATTTGAATCTTGATTAAGTGTGAATCCTTTTGCAATGATGGAGCTTAAGGAAACATGAAAGTAGGTTATTCTGAATAGAGATTACAACACTTGAATATTTTTGTATTCTGCAAGTTATTGTGTTACACTTGGTGTGTGCCACGGAACTCTAAAGAATTTAGAACAAAATCACTTTATACATTATTTGCACTGTAATAGATTTTAAATTTTAATAATATTTTGTTAAAATGTTATAGTCTCTTACTTCAAGCCTTTGCCATCATCCCAGAAATAGTACTTGGTGTTCATGTTTTTGAAATCAAGAACGGCATTTTCTCCTCTCAGGATGATTTTGTCCCACAGCACAATTTGATTCAGCTCGTTGTTGGGTGTAATGTACTCTGCTGTTAGGTACAGGAACAACTGTTTCACGTTCCAGTTGAACAAATGAGACAGATCTGTCTTTAGATCGAAAGTGAGGAAACCGAGATCATTCCTTTCCCTAGAAACTCCGTAGTCCGGGACGTTCTTACTGTAACATACAAAGAAATTGTAATACACAGCCAGACATTTTAAAAATAATCCGTGAAATGCCATTATCCTGCATTACTTACACGACTACTTTTACTGTGTTCATTTGTGCATTTGTTCTGTAATCCACGGTTAGTGTGGACAAAAAACACAAGAAAGTCAGGCATGCTAATACGCTTAGTGTGTATGTTAATATCGCGTTACCTCTCGTTAACACAGAATACATTTTTAAAGTACAAACTAAAAACTATCAACACAATTTCCTTGTTGCGGTGGCTAACCTCAGCGAATCAGCGATCCTTCAGTCGCTTCGATTGACGTTTCGTTTCGGGACACGTCAATTGTAAACGTCACGTATTAACAACGCGTTCGAAAACTACTGCTATTGAAATATTTCTTCCGTCTTGTCTGATAGAGAGAGCACACACTAATATTCAAAAATATAATTTTATACGTTGAAAATTTGTTATGCTTATAATATCAAGGTATCAATAATTTTATCGATAAGTTTGATAATAATATAATCGATATATTAGAACCGGACATAAATTTTTTTTGAAGTAAAAATTTCTTCAGCGGCGTTTTTGCACTTTTTTACATGCTAATAGTGAACTTTTCGGGGGGGCTAATAGTGTACCTACGGCGAGGAGAGCCGGCGGCCACTTGGGGGTAACAAAACAGTTGTTTGAAAAGTAAAATCATATCCAAGCGTAGGTAAAATTAATTTATTGCAGTATACTGCTGAAACAAAAGTCAATAATTCTTCGGTGAACGACTAAAGATAAAGCTAGTACAATTGTGAATGTAGACAAGACAGCAGAGAGGTTGGAGCTGTTGCACGGGACTCCTCCTGGGATGGACCGGCAGAAACAGACCCTGGTAGATGAGCTGCCGTTCCTGGATTCGAAGCAGCCGCTGTTGATGGAGTGGCCGAGCTGGTCCACTGCTCTGGTGCACATGTATGTCGAGTTCTCCGCTGTAACATAAACACATCGTTATCACAATGGATGTCTCAGAGAACGGAGCAAAAAGCTTAAATTCTATAGAAGACATTATCAAAAGTACCTAAGTCAAGGAGGCTCGTCACATTCAAATCGCAGGATACGATTATCGACCTTTTTATTAAAGTAACGCCCAAGTCTACGCAGGTTGCTAAATCCTGCATTTCATAGGTACCTACATAATAATATTAATAATATCTTTATCACCATCATCATCTCCAGTCTATATACGTCCCACTGCTGGGCACAGGCCTCCTCTCAGAATGAGAGGGCTTGGGCAACAGTTCCCTCGCAGGCCCATTGCAGGTTTCTTCACGATGTTTTCCTTCACCGAAAAGCTCATGGTAAATTTCAAAAGTAATATCGCACATACATTCCGAAAAACTCAGAGGTGCGAGCCCGGGCTCGAACCCACGACCACAGGTCAAACCACTAGGCTACCACGGCTTTTTTTTTATTAATAATATAATCTGGAATTATTATGGGTGCAAATGCGCCTGTATGTATATGTATAATTATCACCTTCTGTTCTTGTAAAAATAAAACCAAACCTTTAGAACCTCCTTTCTCTGAAGTCAGTTAAAAATTGCTAGTAAATTACCGATGCCGTTGAAGTAGTAGGTGTACTGCGCGCAAACGTCGTTAGAGGCCAGTATGCAGGAGGCTTGGAGCGAGTGATGGGTCCAAATGTACTCCACGTTGGGCCACGAGCCGTCAACTGCAAGAAGAGTGGGTAATGCCTGTCATTCACAGTAGGGCACTAACGAACGATTACTTGGAATGATCCATTTAAATACAGGTATTCGATTAGGTTGTGAGTTCAATGTAATTTTCAGTACGTCGGAGGGTGTCATTTATAGGAATAATGCTAATGGTATGGTGGCACTACTCCTCGTGTTTAAGTAGTTAGCTAAACACGTACGGATTTGTCCGCCGGATCTGCCTTGCAGAGTGACAGATGTGTCTGGCGGACACATCTGTCAATGTGTGGCGAGAATAGACACAGATTTGGACGCCGGGTATCTGTTCGCTGACTGTGCCCAAAACCAACGGTCAGCGGAACCCTAAAAATACAAATTCGACACAAACAGCAACAAAAAAAAAGAAAAATTAAAGTCTTACTTGTAAAATAGGATGATGAGCCTAAGGGCCTGCCTCACCACTCCTTAACAGTGAGTGATCTATGATTCCGTCTCTATTTATTACTACGAAACAGACAGAGACGTCATCATAGATGACTGACCTCTAACTGACAGTTAAAGAGTGGTGAGACAGGCCCTAAAACTTACACGAAGCAACTAGCGGTTCCTGACACGGCAACCCGCTGGCGAGCCTGGTGGCATCTTGGCAGGTGGCGTTTAGGAACACGCTGTCGTTGTTATACCACGGGCCCAGCCTCGTGAACTGGAAGCAGCGGCTGACTGCATCCGACTGAGCGACGACTAAAGCTGAGCCTAAATGTAAGACTAAAACTTACACGAAGCTACTAGCGGTTCCTGACACGGCAACCCGCTGGCGAGCCTGGTGGCATCTTGGCAGGTGGCGTTTAGGAACACGCTGTCGTTGTTGTACCGTGGGCCCAGCCACGTGAACTGGAAGCAGCGGCTCACTGCATTCGACTGAGCGACGACTAAAACTGAGCCTAAATGTAAGACTAAAACTTACATGAAGCTACTAGCGGTTCCTGACATGGCACTCCGCTGGCGAGCCTGGTGGCATCTTGGCAGGTGGCGTTTAGGAACACACTGTCGTTGTTGTATCGCGGGCCTAGCCACGTGAACTGGAAGCAGCGGCTCACTGCATTCGACTGAGCGACGACTAAAGCTGAGCCTAAGTCGGTTGACGAAAAATAATTAGTACGTTGACCTTATCCTTACTGGGGCCTTACCATGACGTCTTAATGCGATTCAGTTTAGGTTCGCTCGCTGTCAGATTTATACTAAAAGTGACAGCTAAAACTTGAACTGAGTCAGAATTAGGACGTCAGTGTAAGGCTCCTGCGCTCCTACACTACAAAGTTACTTCAAGTTTCAAAAATGTCGTCTGGGTGGTCAGGTGGTGAGGTGGGGTATAAGTGACTTTTTGACACTTGAAACTTGAAGTACATTGCAGTGCGTGAGCTCTTAAAATGCTATTCAGGTTTGTCTTGCTGTCTCTCTCGCTCGGCCGATTCAAGTATCAAACCCATAAGAGTGAGTGAGACAAGACGAATTTGACTGGCATACTAAGGCTCACGGACTGTAGTATTGGAACACCATCTAATTAATATTATAAATGCGAAAGTATGGATGGGTGGATGGATGGATGTTTGTTTGTTACTCAATCACACCAGAACGGCGCAACGAATCTGGATGAAATTCGGCACATGGATAGAGAAAAGTCTGGAATAGCACATAGGCTAATTTTTATAACGTGAATAAAGCCTATAAAAAATAAACTGACGTCTTTGAGTAACAACGGTAAAAACAAAAGGTGACCAGGGTCCTTACCATGACGTCCTAATTCCGACTCAGTTCAAGTTTTAGCTTTCACTTTTAGTATGAATCTGACAACGAGCGATCCTAAACTGAATCGCATTAAGACGTCATGGTAAGGCCCCTGGACCCGAAACCACATAAGTACTTATGTACTCACAAAGAAATTATGATTGTTCTTATCTGAGTGATATTTTGTAAATTCGGTACAATTACGGATTAAGGATTATAATTGGGTAGTGGATTATCGGAAATAGGGAAGCCCCTTTATCTACGTAGTAAATAGGTAATCAGTTCAAACACAGATATAGGACTATGATGAATATGGAACTAACTTTAGAAAGCATAACCTTTTTAAACGAGGCATTTGTCTGAACTGATAAGATCTTATTTAATCAGCGATACATTCCGACATTTGTTTGCTATCTATAAATAAAAGCTCAATGGGTAAAAGCCATAGAGGAAATAACAATTTAGAGTGGTAATAAGGGCTAGAAAATTATGCCAACATATCTGACTTTGTCGACATATACCATACTGACACAACTTTATGCAATTGTTTTTCCTTAATCTTCTACATGGAACAAAATCATTCAAGTAATTATAATTTAGATTATGTATTTACTTTTTGGTTTTTATAGAAAATAATCGAGTTGCATTCGCTATGCCACACGACGAACATTAACTATCCATATTTTATCATAATAGCTGCTTGATCAACTCTGGTGACCTGTTTGGCATTCGGCTGGCACATCAGAGAGCAGTAATCGCCAATTTCCGCTTGCCTTGATTTTATTTCATGTAAATTATATGACATTTCTACTCTATTAGGTTGTTTATTCTATGGTAAAAGTACTTTGGTCCTTGACCCCTTCACGTAAACGTTTCTTTCAGACCTTAATCATTATTATCTGTAATAATTACTTAACACACCGCTGTCAAAGACGTCAATTTAAACATTTATAAAACGTAACACAACGACTCGTGTCATCCGATTGACACAATATAGGCATGACGTCATTTAATTTTAGTCGACACATCACTTCACTTTCCATCTTTAATAATGACCATTGCATAATAACGGCGAATAAATGCGAAAAAATGCCTTAAAAGTGATATAACTAGGCTAAAGTATAACTTACACGAAACTAGAAATATCACAGTGACCACCAAATGCACTCGACTCATATTTAAAAACAAAAGCAGAACAAAATGATAACAAATTTCAAGCCACCGAACTAGGCTCCGCTTTCATTTGTTTGTCGAATGCAACTAATCATTTTCCGAATGTCAATTTACTTATCGGCTATAAAGACATAAGAAATCACATATTTTCATAGATAAACGGCGTTATCTATATTGTAGTCGATTAGATTCATCATCGTCACTAAATAATAGGAATTGATTGCTTTGTTTTTTATCTGACAACAGACAGGAAGTCGGGTACCTACGAGTACTGAAGTAGAGCGATTCCTTCCAAAATTTTCAAAATATCTTTAAAATCTGGTTACTAGGTTCTATTAATTTTTTGAATACATAATTAAGTATCAACTAATGCCTGTGCTGCTGTCAGTAATTCATATATTATCTTAAAAATTAAACAGATATGGGATGAATGACACATTCGACTAAAAGTACAGCTAACAGAAAAGCTTGTACTAAATATATGTAGGTATTTATAATAAAAACTTATTTCCCTCAACATTAAAACAACTGCCCCTAATCAAAAATACTTAACATAGAAAAGATTCAGTTCGAAAAGATATGATTTACGCACGTAGGTACATAATGTCCTTAAACGAATTTTTACTTCGGAGTTTTCTTGACATCCGCGGAGATTGCGCGGGCCCCTTATAGCCAAACGAAGGGGTTGGAAACAATGCCATTGCGGGGAGACTCAAATTTGTCGCTCCATTTCGGTAAAAAAATTACCAACTTCAAATAACTTTGGCGAAGAAGCTTTTTAGCTTTACCTAATGAAGGGTGTCCGTGATATTATAAGGGTTTTCCTTATTTTGGAAAATATTTGGATTTTTAAGAATAACCGACGTTTTTAAAGTAAGGTTTCGTTATAGATGAAAAAATTATAGGTACGTAATAAAACCATTTAAACAATATTTAACAGACATATTTATCCTGTATCTGGCCTGTTATTATAAAACAAACATTGTATTGTACTTAATAGGTCTATACTACTCGTAATTAAGGGCGTATCTCCTGCCTAACACTCATTTAAGACCCTGATATTTTAAGTATCGGTTATCTATGATGTCGTCTCTGTCTGTTTCGTCACTTAGATATCAGGAACTTGACAGAGAGTGGTGCAACAGGCAACAGGCCCTGAGGGTCCAGTCCTCCATAATAGTTGCTTCAAAGTTACAAATGTTTCAATAAACATCAATGGCTATAACATGTAACAAGGTAGCTTTAAAAATACTTTTGACCTATGCTTGATAAATAAATTGCACAAGAAGTAACATAAACAAAAACTATCCTTTCCCCGCTCTACCTATGTCAAATAGTTTTTCTAAATTTTGTCCCGGTTGCGGTAAAAATATGTATAGCCAGCAAATTTGTCTGGTGGTGGGAGGAGGGCCAGTGCATACTGAAATGAAATTATTCCCCATTCGCCATCGGCGGACGATAAGCCGATTTCGCCTAACCTCGTTCAATCAGTGAGCACTGAGCTTTACAGCACTCGCGTAGATTTGCGGCTGCACAGACCGGACGTTGTACCCGCTTTAGATAAAATTATTTTATTTACATTTGACGAACTCATGTTTTATTAATTTTATTTTATTTATCAATAAAACTCACACACACAGCATAATAAGCACAATAGTTTGAGTAGGTACACCAAATCAGTAAGAAAAAAAATCTAAATCGAAAAAAGAAAATCAAAATGCACGAGAGCTAGACGTCTGGCTAGCGTTTTATCCTAGTTTATAAATTATTCAGTCTAATGTTTTTCTAATTACCTATATGTATTTTAGTACGTTGGGTACCTACTCCTAGTATCTTGTGTTTCATCTCACCGTTACCGTCCGAAATTAAACGAGGGCGCTACTTTCTACGTAACTGCAATATATTTGACGTTATTACTTACTATGTGGTTGTGGTATGGAAATGTTGTTCTTTTTTCATCCGTTTACTCAGAAACTCATAACTCATAATGATGGTTTCACAAACAATGTTGATTTCTTTTATTCTGTTTATTCTGTGTGACCAATGACAATACAATACAATAATACATTTTTTTTATTGTAATGTCATTGACTTCGAAAAATTTGGTTCAAAAGTTTTCTTTAATTTTTAAGCAAGCAGACTCCTCAGGATGACTAAAATATTTGGTAATATTTGTATATCTAAGTGCTAACTCTATGCTAGGCTAAAAATTCAAATTATAATCGGATTATTTGTAAAAGAGATTGTAGAAGAGATTCGAATTCCAATTGGGATTTGTAGAAAAGGAAAATATAGTAAGTTCAGTCGATGATGCCAATATGATTAAGCCAGCATCCGCTGCAGTTACAGCCAGTGTTCAAGTCTCTAGCGAAATCGATTTGGTTAAACTGAGCTTTGGTATTTTTGTGTTATGTTATCTAAAGTTCGCTATTGCAGCCATCTAAGTTTGTTCATTCAGTTATTTAAGTCACTGAAGCCCTCGTCCGATTGTTTAGCAGTCGCTGTAAACGAAATCGGTCAGAGGAGCATATTACGTTTGTTATTATTAGCTTCGTTCCCTTGCGAGTTGAAAAAATCCCATCGTGATTTTCATTTACATAGCATGAAGAGTACCCGTGCAAAATTTCATGCCTCAATACTAACAAACTTTCACATTTAAAATGGCAGTAGTATTTGCAAGTTGGAGTGTAATTTTATGTCAGTCAATAAATAACTGTGGCGCTAATTAATCGATGGCAAACATTTGTAATTTGATTCTTGTGCATGACATGATCGTATTAATAGATATGCGTATTTATTATGTTCCAAACATGGTTGGATATTTTCACTAACCAGCTTGGTAAAGAGAACTATTTCTGCGCCATACAAAATAGTGAAAATAGCATAAGTATTAAACTTATTGAAATGTCAAGGACCGGTTTTGACCCACAATCGCACCCTCTCACTCTCACATGAATACTCACGAGCAAATATAACGGGTCCTTTTCATAGAACTTTCTATATAAAGTGACCCGTTATGTTTGCTGGTCAGTGTATTAGTGTGAGTACGGCACGAAACGTACTTCAAATTTCTAACTTCGGAGTATGAGGTCTGGTAACGTTACCAAAGTTTTAATGTTAATCAAGCCCTAATATTTGGTAACAAAATGTGATTCATTTGTTTATTCAGGCTAATATACTCGTACTTAGGTACTTATACTTACTTTACTACTTACCAACCTAACAGTCTTTCGTAGATTTGCCCTCCTCAATACACCTTCGGAAGTCGGTAATCCTCAGCAACGGAGCCACTACATCGTCGTGAAATAGAAAAATATCAGACGATATTTGCTGTGTGTATTTTCAGAAGCAGGTGGCGGATATTGAAGATGTGGAAGCAAAGAGAAATGGTCACTCTTGTGCGCGTTAGCGACGTTTGTTCTGTGCACGGCTTGCTGTTATTTTTTATAGCACATATTTGTAGAGCGGCAGCGTTCTAGGAAAAGCTTAGAAGAAAGGCTGGCGATTTTTCCGTGAGATGGATATGACGAAATTCTAGAAGTGTTTATGCATCGGATTTACTTAGTGTTGACAACTTATACGCGAATCATAAAATTTGCCGTTACTTTACTGTTAATACAGCACCTATCACAGAACTGAGACGAAAAGTATTTTCTGCCAGAATCGATGGCTATGTTTTATGTCCTCCAGCTCATTATTACGCACACATTTTTTTGGGTTTTCATAAGTTTTACGCTGCCATATTTCAACAAGTCAGTTTTGCAAATAATCCAAAATTAGGCTTAAACAATCTACACATTACCGTCTTAATTTGAAACAAAAAAGAGCGAGAAAGGTTTATTAAGTTTACAAAACAGCTTACATTAATCTTAGTTTCATAACTTGAGGCCGCTTCGTTTCTTTCGGCGCCCCCTCGCGGTATGGAACGACTTTAATTAAGATATCATGGGAAATAAAGCAAGCTCTCAGTTCTGAGAAATATTACACGGTGGATTAAATTTTGATACTTACACAGTTTGAATTCTATCATAATACTGTAATACCTACATACGATTTGGTTCGGTATCACAAAAGGCACCAGGCTCGTTACAGCCGGTAGTATTAATGAAGGGAACGTGGGATCATTATTTCGCTCATATGTTTGAGCTGCTTTTGATCTACCTGAACATCTCTTACAATTAACAAGAACAAAAACGTGTTTCAATTGTGATTAGGTAGAATAGGTAGCTACCCTAGCCACGGCTGTATCTACATGATTTATTTATTTTCAACACAGTTGCTCGTAAATTGAGTCTTATTGCACAAGTGCTGTAATAATATTACATATAACATCGGGCGGTAATATAAACTTTTTTTAAAATCTCAGCAAATAGTTCAGTTATGTACAGGAACAAGGAATATTTTCGTGAATATTAAACTATTTTAGGTTAAAGATGATAAATAAACATTTAATTTCAACAAATTATTCATTTTTATCTAAAAAGTGTCCATAATTTGCATATTTCAGACATTGATTATTTATTTTATTATAATTTTAATATTAGGCTGTTTAGCAGTCTGTTGTCAGTGCCCCGTTACGCGCATGCGAAGTGCACCGCGCGCATGCGCAAGTGCTGCGCGTGGATTGGCGCGGAGAAATAATATCTGCCGCCATCTTTCACACTCACAGATTTTGTTGATTATTTTACCTTTAAAAATAAGAGTTTCAATAATAAAGAAAAACTAAATGTCAGTAGTGTCCGTCGCCGGAAATACTAAAATAATGTTCGGACAGGTTATGTCAGTAAGAAATCCAAGGTGTTAATTACCAAATGACGAAGAAAAGTTCTAAAGCCTCCAGTTAAACAATGTCTGGTAACAAAGGTAATCTAAAGTTCTTTTATACTTAGTTATTAGAGAATTTAATTTATTTTTCCTCGCAAATGTGTTGAAAAGCGTCGTATGAAACGCGTGCGCATTAATCATTATCACACTCGGCTTTCTTACCGCGCTCGCTAAGATCGCTCGCGCGTACAATATGCCTCGTGTGTAGTGATCAACATAGCACACTTGTATCATAATGTATTATTATTGCACCTACCTAAATACGCGTAATAACGCGGACCTGGGATTACGTTTTGTATAACGAAATATTCACTTTTGGTTAGTTTCAGTTGAGTTGCAGCAGATATCAATGAATCCTACATGTAATTACAAATATGTGCATATTTTTATGCATACAAGTTCTGCAGATAAACGTGAAGAAGATTCGAGACTACATTTTTCCTATACTTAGCAAGATGGGTTAGAAAAATAAATCGGCGTGCGCTCAGATTGTGGCGACAGGTCATTAGTAAAATGTCTCTGTCACGGCCGCCGAGCAAGCTTCCTGGAAATATTAATGACACTATGTGTTCCGGCATCCCACTTACTTACTGGTATGAAGCTAAGGATATACGAGTACCAATTACGTAAAAAGCACAGCAAGTTATCTGGGATGACAGAAAACCACACTTACAACTCACCAAGGCTTTATTATTTATTTATGTAATTTACAAAAATATACAAAAAGTACAAAAAATACTCGTAGTTTAAACTACAATTAAGTGTAATTTTAGTATCGTTTTAACTAATTATAGTTAATTATGGTTTATTTACAACGTCATTTCTATATAAATAACAATATTTACAGAGCAATACAACTAAAAATATGTCCATACGTTTATATGAATATTTTAGCTTATTGCTTAATTATTACATATTATGCACATTCATTACATTATTTATATATTCCTACTATACAAGCAGAAACACAAAGCCGCACAAAGCTGGGAACTTCAAAGAAAATACACAACTTTAAAGTTTTCGTGTTCTCCACAAAGGCTATAAATCCCAACATTCTGCTGCTTTTGCACTGTTTACTGCTCACCCACTCGCAATATAGTTTATCACATGTACTACAAATAACAACGCACTCAAATTTATTGTCTTGTTTATGAAAACTTGCGTGCTATCGTAATCACAGTCACTGAACGTTTCACGCACTGATTTACACATGTCATGTCCAAATTAAGTAAAGTTTTTCCTAAAGAGGTACACATTTTTAACCTACATATGGGAATGGTGCAAATTGCCCTGGGAAGTATCCAGGGAAACCAGCGCTCGGCTGAACAGGCAGCGAAGAAGTGACGTACGACGTTAGCACTGTGGGCACAACCTTAGTCGTGTACAGCGTGGTGTAAACGGTCTTCGCACCAAATGTCAGTTTCAAGATTTGACTGTCTGTTGCCGTCACCTCCGTGTTCATGACAACTGGCGTCGAAGTCAGTGAGAACTGTTGTTGTTGTGGGAACAGCGGGTTAAGTTGCTGCAATGGCAGGGCGGGGAGACTACTGGTTCCGATTTCATACTCTGTCTTAGTTACAGTAGCCACTGGTCTAGATATAGTACTATGGACAGTGCTCTTGCCATCGAAGAAGGGAATAACGTGGGATTCGTAAATTGTTTCGTATTTCAGAACTGGTTTCGATGTAGTTACAACGTTCGGGATCTGTGCAGCAGCAGCTGGGTTAAGAAGCCTCAGCAAAGCCAGTTGTTGCGCTTGTTCGGGAGTTAGAGCGGGCGTCGGTGGTGATGGTGCTTCGGTAACATGATTGCCTTTATTTTGTCCATGAGCTTTCTTGAGCCTCAAATGGTTATCTGGTAGTCTGTACTTATCTACTTCAGCTAGATCGAAATCAGACCCAATGTTAGCTAGATCTAGGTCGGGTGGGAAGACTCGTCGTGGCACACCATCTTCTTCTTCGTTACTGTCTCCAAAATCTAATTCTAAATGTAACTCTGACCCTGCTTCGTCAAGCCGACTGTTGAATTCCTTAAGAGTTTTACTGGGTATGAATTGGAAGTAGTCCATTGGTGGCAATGTTTTAGTTGCAGTAACAAATCTTGTAATTTGGTATGTTTGGATAAATGTTAGACTGCTTGTTAAGTTGACATCTCTTACTACAGGTAAAATATGAGTTTTCAACATGTGCTGCGTCGTGCTGAATGTTTCAGTCACTGTTTCTAAAGGTGGAGTTTCCATGTCCGAAGACAGTGTTATAGCCGGTAAAGTAGCTATGCTTGAATCCAAGTTGTGATCTTTTCCATATGGAGATGCAGTGGCTAGTATATTTTCGGTCAGTGGTTCACTCAAAGAGCTTGGTACATTAACCGATGCTGTTGGTTCTATACGTTTCTGAATTGTAGACGTGACGGTGATAATGCGAGTATTCTTAACGCGTCCAACCTTGAAACAAGACAAACAAAAATTTAAACACACAGCAAAACAATAATATTTTTACGGTTTTTCATGTAGTTAATCTTACCTGGAAAGTGTACGGAGACTTGATTGTAGCAATTTCATAATAAACGTCTTTAAAGTCAGCAGGAGTCGATATTTGAACCTTTAGTGTTTCTACTGGCGGTGGTTTTTCAATGGAATTATCATCGTCATCATTTTCTAATAAAGAACTGGCGCCATTTTGAGATCCTTGTAATTCTAGATCATTGTCGACTCTAGCTTGAGGTGACAGATCGTTGGAATTAATGTCCTCAAGAAGAGGGTTTACATTGGGCGTCGTTTGTTCATCATCACCCATGATTTTTCTGATTGTGACCTTGGGTTTGGGACTTGTTTTATATTGCCATCGCCCTGAACCTGGGGTACGATTGAGTTTAAATTTATAGACACTTGTAGATGCGACTGGTGTGACTTGCTCAACAGGAGTAGCTTGCACACGGGGTTTGAAGCCGCGCCTCGATTGACTGTCATTATTCGATGGTGTCACGATAGTTTTATGACCGGAGTTGCGGTTCGTTTTTCTCCTGTTGGAGAACCCGGGGGTGGCACTTTCACTGAAAACAGAGACGGTTGCCAATTGAGATACAATTTGTTGTCTTCCAAAATGAGTGCTGAAAATTAAAACAATTACATGCATCAAAATTATGTTAGTTCTTATATTATTATGATGATAAAGCATGGTCAAACTTGCAAACCATTATTTTCGGACATGAATGATTTTAATTATTTTTATTATATACTCTTTCTTATTTATTTGTTTGTGTTTTGGTGAATACTCGTTGTAGCTGATGGTATGCCGATGAAGAAACGTCCCTTCTAAAATGTTAAATATTACCTTTGAACTCGCTGACTATGTGACGAATTACGGTTCTTAAATTTCTTGCTTGGAGCAGGAGCTGGTTCGTGGTTTTCGTTATCAGAATTGCTTTGTGGGCGATGGCGGTTTTTAAACGAACTACCGCTAGACGTTTGCCTACGTGGTTTACTGAAGCTACTATCTTCATCACTGATTGAGGGAGTTGGCTCCAAATTATGTCTATGGTTCTTAGATATTGAAGGCCCGACCGTTTTTAGTATTCTATGAGTTGGGCTGGGGGCAATCTTTGCTCTATGACCGGGGGATTGTAATATTTTTGAGTTACTGTTGAGAACTTGAGCGTATTTTCCTGATATAAAGGTACCGATAACGCTTGTTTCATGCACAGTGGTTACCCCGTCCTTAACAATTGTACCTCCGAGTGTAGTGACAAGGCCGATGGGATGTTCCTCGTCATCCGGGGGCGGAGTTGGTCTATGTTTCGGTCCATGCTTCGGTTTCTGTCCGTGGACCTTGGATGGTCGTAAATTAATAACCTTGTATGTTTCTTCCACAAATTCTGAAGGTTGACGGGATAAGAAGTCATATTCCGGCTCCCCAATATTGTTGTTTGTAACGAGAATAGCTGGCTCTTCCTCGGGTTGGCTTGATTTGACTTCTACGATGCTACTTACTTTAGAGTTATATACTGACGGCGAATCTTGTTTGACTTCAACTTTGCTACTCAAAATGGTTGGTTTATTTTTAGGAGCATCAGGTTTTGATTTTTTATTGGACTGAGAACTTTTAGGTTTTTGGGATGCTGGTTTTGCCGCCACACTTTCTACAATTTTTGATGGCCCGGCTACTACTTCGACCTTTGTTATAATTTGTTTTTGTTCTTTAACAACGGATTTGGGAGTATTGGCAACTTTGTCGTCATTCTTGGATGTAACTACTGAAACAGCACTCGAAACGGCGGCGGAACCAGCTGGTTTGTTCGTTTTGTCTTTATCTGCTATTTTGCTAGGCTTAATAGCTTCTGGTTTCACACTGGTGACTGATGGCGGTGGTGGTTTAGTATCAATAATATTTTCCTGGACTGATTTTTCTGTTTTCGGTTGTTCTGAAAAAAAAGGCGACAGTGTTAATATAATTTTGAATAGTATCGTAGCGTAATCGTAGCGTATTAGTATCGCTGTCCAAGGGGGAAATGCTGTTAACGTCTGTGGTACTACTATGCTATGGGGGCCTTTCCTTTTATAATTGTTTTATTTTAAAATTAGTTAATGTTTGTAAGCTATCTAATATATTTATTATTCAATCATTACTAAACTATGATTAAATTAAAAACTAAACTTAAACTAACTATAAAAAGTTATAAGTTATAAAAAGAACACCCCGTCTAGCCCTGCTGGCTGTGGCAGGGTTCCCAGGATGCTAGCGGCATTACCCCTTTGGACCGCAAGTGCGATCCGCTGGGATAAATACACGCCAGCTCTTGGGTCCCCTGAGGCGTCGACCAACCGGGACGACAGGGCCTTTATAAAGATTTTCATGTCGGCTGACCAAGGCCCCAAAGTCTCAACCGCAAGCGCCGCAAAATCATAATCTTTTAGTAGAGTGGAGTATTTGCGACGCTTGAGGATTTGAGCCTGATCAGCTGCAGCGCCGGCATGTACGCTGGTTGCCTGGATGTGGGACTGAGCGAATGTATCCTCCTGACACATGAAAGGCCATGTCGTCCCAGATGATCCACCGCTTTGCCGCAAACGCAAGTGTGAGGAAAACATATCTAAAAGTTAAAGTTTAGTTTTTAATTTGTATTTAGTTAGTTACAGTTAATTTTTTTTTATTTATACTCATAATGTTTATTCCAATAAAGTTGTATTTTGAATATGAAGTTGTAAACGGATATCATAAAGTTGAAGGTTTCAGTGCATAAGTGTGATAAATAAAAGTAAAGGGATATTTGACCTGGTGGCGGTGCTGAGTGCGGTGAGAACACCATGACGGTGTTGCCTATCGTCGTGGTGAAGTCCAGAAACCCGTACACAGTCTGCGTGAGGAAGTTGCCGGCGGCGGGCGGTGGGCTCGGCGCCTGCGGCGCTCCTCCATCGTACACGGGTCCATCGGCTGCTACTATACTAACTGAAAAATGAAAATTTAATTTGGTGATCACTTAAGTATCAGATAACGATGTTCGATGCCTTAAATATTATTAAGATACTATTTATTTAATGTTGAAATATTTTTAGGTTTTCTAATGAAATTTGCCTCATAATAAGTTTAGTAGCATCAAAATTAACTATTACTACTGAAACTATTAATTTGAAAGTCTGCCGTTTCGTGGCAAAAAAAAAGCCGTGGTAGCCTAATGGTTTGACTTGTGGCCTCTCAAGCAGAGAGTCGTGGGTTCGAGCCCGGCCTCGTACCTCTGAGCTTTTCAGAATTTATGTGCGATATTACATTTAAAATTTACCATGAGCTTTTCGATGACAAAACATCGTGACAAAACCTGCACACATCTGCGAAGCAATTCAATGGTGTGTGTGAAGTTCCCAATCCGCACTGGGCCTGCGTGGGAACTATAGCCCAAGCCCTCTCATTCTCAGTAGAGGCCTGTACCCAGCAGTGGGATGTAGATGATGATGATGATGTTCTGCCCTTTTTGCATTTACTAATTGATTCAGCGTATCAATGATTCGACTTTAAATTTGTTTAAGCGAAAAAACTTCAAACAAAGCACATCGATAAAGAAGGAAACCAGTGTTTGTATTATTTCAGTGCCATTGGCTGGCAAATGATCCGTGATAGCACCTTCATATGGCTTAAAAAAAGAGGGTGTTTACAAAACAAAGCCATCGAAGAGATACGAGTATCTTTAAACTAATGACGTGTTATGCCGTTTAGCGAGGCTATAATAAATGTTTGGAACCTTTATAAACAGATCAATATTTGGTTAGCTTAGTAGAGTCGAGCTTGTTAGTAAGATTATTTTAATGTAGTCTGGCTTTTGGATCGCTTTATTAAAACAAGCAAAAGCCAGACTTTCCTAAACATGAAAATGGTATAACCACTCAACACATCGTACACTCAAAAAATTAAACAACGCACAATCGCAAACACAATAAAATAAAAACAAATACGTTATCATTTCAAAATTTTGTGAAAACCGTCGTCTAGAGTACATTGTTGGCGTGCATTTAATTTCCGGCTCCAAAAGGTAACAAATTCAAAGGGGATTGTGTTGCTGTAGCTCTCCCCTTCCGGACCATTTGCCAGCAAGTGGGCTGAGATAGTCTGCCTCAGATAAAGACGGGGAACCTCAGACCCTGTGATGTTTATACTTTCAATTACTTAACTCCAAACATTCCATGTACCTATATACTTAGAAACACGATATGTGATACCATTCTCTGGAGTACGTGCGCTTAACCTGTGTAATGGTTACGGTTCCCTAAAGTACCTTCTTATCTTAACAAAGGAATAAGAAAGGAATACGCAATTGTAATTGAAAACTGCCTTCACGTAGCTTATTTTACCAATGCGAGCTGAGTTACACTTAAATGTTAGTAGGTACATTTTATTTATCTATTTATTTATGAGTCTTTTTATTCCGAATTCGCTACAATTTCAGTAAGTACATGTTGTTGTTGTTATTTTCGTTTGTTTATTAAATTGTAGCGTAATTCGGCGTGCCTCATGGCATAGGCCTCCTTCGTGTATTGAAGGGTTTGGGCTATAGTTCCCACGCGCGCCCAGTGCGGATTGGGAACTTAACACACACCATTGAATTTCTTCGCAGATGTGTGCAGGTTTCCTCACGATGTTTTCCTTTACCGAAAAGCTCATGGCAAATTACAAATGTAATTTTCGCACATAAATTCCGAAAAACTCAGAGGTGCGAGCCCGGGATTTGAACCCACGACGCTCTGCTTGAGAGGCCACAGGTCAAACCACTGGGCTACCACGGCTTAGTAGGTACATTAGGTTCAGTTATTTATTTATGAATAAGTTGTTTAACTCACTATTTCACTTATACAACGCGTTATCTTACTGGTTCAAGCCTAGATTATCCCTCGTCTCGTAAAAAAATACGCTTCAGTTAATGCATGTTTAAAAACCTCTCGTACCTTTTGATTCAACCTTTTCATGAGCTTTGCATATTAAAATGTTAACCCTGTTTGGGTCTCTTCGGAACTCCTTAATAACCGCAACGATAGGTATTTAAGCCCCTTTGCTGAGTATGGGGTTGTTATTGGAATATTTCTGAAGGTAAAAATATACTTACGCGAAATTAAATCTCGCTTCCGGAAAAGAGGAATAAATGGATGAGTGCGAATAAAATTAAAATTTAACGACGCGGGTGGCCTAGTTGGTAGTGACCCTGCCTACGAAGCAAGCGTCCTGGGTTCGAATCCTGGTAAGGGCATATATTTATGTGATGAGCACGAATATTTGTTTCTGAGTTATGGATGTTTTCTATCTATATAAGTATGTATTTCTTTATATAAGTATGTATATCGTTGTCTAGTACCCATAACACAAGCCTTACTAGCGCTTACTTTGGGACTAGGTCAATTTGTGTGAATTGTTCCCTAATATTTATTTATTTATTTAATTGCATAACTTGATATTCGTATATAAATACTCGATAATTCATTTACTTAAGCAAAACACAAACCCAGAAGATTAATAATACGAGCGTAACCGTACGTTACGTAGACAATATACGTGTCGTGATGATGCATGTATTATTACACTGCAGATTGAAACTTTAAAGAAATTATGACTGAAACACATTGGTTAAATAAATACTGTGTAGATGCAGGCGTTACTTTTCTCTTCCGCGCAGCAGTGAGATATTATAGAGAGAATGCAGGACGCAAAAGAGTTGTGTTAGGTACCTACTAGTTTATTTTAATTTGGATCGAGAACCTATAATTGTAGTGAATTTTAAATAATTATGTAATGTAACATCAGAGATTAAACTGTCATGTTTCATGTAAATAGATAAATAAATAAATCATGAAAATATTATATCCCCACCTGCGTTGAATATTCATGTAGTTCATTTATTCGGTCTCCAAAATATGCTACGCAAAGGCAAACGAACCCACAACCGAAATATCACCTTTTGTTTCTGTCTGATTCTGGGGTGGCATTCTAAGCTAATGCTGACGCAGCGACGTAATTTTTTTCCTTTAAGTATGTCTAAACATACTCTTCCGCCATTTAGTTACTTCATCAATTGATAGTATGCTTAATTGTTAGTTTTTATCGTACCTACTGTAAATCTAGCTATATAAGTAACTACTTGTTTTTATCGAGTAAACCTTTTTTGTTACTACGTGACAGGCACATCCTAGTGTAGGGACCATTGGCAAGTATTTTCGTTAATGTTTTACTTTTAATAGGTAAACCATTTTTATTTATTTATTTAAGAAGCACACATTCGTGCACACACAAAACTTAAAGATGATTTATTTAATTAAAATTACTTACGTAAGTGGACGCTCGCGCCGAGCAGCACGATCAATTTAAGACTCATGACGGCGACGAAACTAATTCAACGGCGGGATTATCAAAACAAATTGGTTTGTTTTTGATGTGTTGTCATTTTGAACACAAACGGGATGCTTGTGGCGAAACCTGTAACAAGAATAAAGACAGTTATAATCACAAATAGAGATTATTAGTAGACAACCTAAACGGGATTGGAGGAACTCGGGTTTCGGGTACCATCAGCCGATTCACGTATCAAACTTATAAGAGGGAGTGAGACAGCAAGAAAAACCCGAACGGAATACAAATCATTAGAGCGTTAGTACATTCCGAGAAATAAATCACACAATAATACACATAAATAAATATATACATACAAACATACTGAGCTCGTTTGAAGTTATACTGGTAGGATTTATAATAAAACATACCTAATGACAATAAAGGAAATCCACTATCGAAATGAGCAGGTGAATGATTGTGCATATTTAATACGTCCCCAAACCACAGAAACATATAGTAGCTGCGACGGACAATAACAATTATGGCGGCATTGAACAATCGGGCAAACATGTTGAATTTAAAAGCGATATTGGTTTTGCACAACGAATTGTTCGCTGGACCAAATGGACACCGCCGCCGCCCGTTTTGCATATCGTCTGATTATATTGTTCATTAATGTTGATCCCATGATCATATGCGTACTCATTTATCATATAGCGTGTTGGGTGCTTAAAAACGAGAACGCATATGACTGGCTTGTGATTTTGGAAAATTAAGCTGGTGAAACATACATTTTACAAAATAATGGTAAATCGGATTTTTACTGTAGATTAAAAAATAATGTGGCTTGTTCTGTAGAGCGACCCTGTTGCAAAAGGATAATGAGCGAAAAAAGACGTTCATGGATATGAAAATTATGTACATTTACATAGTAATTTTAATATCATTACAGTTACTTTTATTTATTAGGTTTTATTTTACAAACGTCAGGATATTTTGAACATTTTAACAAAAAAACAATAAATCCACACAAACTCGTAGAGGCGTTGATTTTCATAATATAAACGTTGACGCATTTGCCTATTAATGTACTAAACTAGGATATCGCTAACTCAATTACGTTTACAACAGCTGTAATCCTTAGTACCTCGTTAACCAAAAACGTTTAATCGGTATATATGTATTAGTTAATTCGTAACTTAATAAGCTTAAACGCGGTCCGGAAAATCGGTGTTATGGCAATGCAAATTGTGCTTTTAAAATATGTATGTTCATAAAACTTCTATTATTTCTGATCAAATCTCTCTTTAGACTAATTTCTTGTTCTTATGGCCTGCTACAAGATTTCTGCAGGACTGATGAAATGCTGTTCTCGAAAATAATTTTGTTATTTACGAAATAGATAAAAGATAGACAATACATAGATAAGGGAGGGATTATAGGAATACTGCTTAATACCTAGAGATACTCGAAGTTACGCCGTTGGCAACCTTGCCGGTAATTAAAATGCTGGGAGCGGCATTAATAGAACATACAAATCAAGGGACAAATTTAATGCATCTTCCTTTCTACCTAAACTAACATTAATGACCCTGTTGATAAATTTACCGTTTAAAATTCACCAGAAATTCCATCGTCACCTAGTGTTTGCTTCTTATAGGGGGTGCTCGAAAACATTTTAGGAATGCCAATACAATAGTCGGCATTATTTCACGCTGGGCCGTGCGGCGTAGTTTATTGAATATGAAGGCTATCCGTACTCCGGCGTGGCATGTGAGTTAGTAATTATTTCACGCCACTCAGCGTCATCCGCAGCTTTTCTCTTTTCTTTTGACGCTTTGATGCGCGAGTGAGATAATAGGTACACAATCAATGAAATAGATTCAGCCAACTGATGGACTTCACTAACGTGCCTCGAGGGAGGTCTAAAAAATCATGTCTTACAGTATGTTTTCGATATTCCTCAGCTAGTGAATTGGGGTGGGTTTAGGGGGGTAGATTTCGACGGTATCAGTACAAAGAAAAGGGAACAATAGAAGTTATCTGAAAAGTCGAAGTAAAATAGAAGTGTTTTGTCTCAGGTTTTATTGTTCACAGGGCGATAACAAAAGAGGAAGAAATAGTATTATTTTATGACTAGAACTAACATTGATTCGAGCCAGTGCACATAAGTCACTAAGCTCTTTGCAATTAGGTACTATCAGCGTCGCGTCTGTTGACTATCGCCTTCTGCAGATGACGGCTTCAATTGTATCCGGCGTGTTGGCGACACATCCAAGTGTAGGTAAGCATAAAGCATCATCCAAGCCGAATTTCCGTGTAGATTGGCATCTATTGTTCGAAGTCCAGCCAGTCGGCTGGCATCGCCGAGCGTATTGAAAGCATTTGAATGCTTAGTAAGTTCCGATTGGAGGCACCAGGCGCATCGCTGGAGTACTGAAATGTGTGCACAGGAATTCCACGTAACATTTGCTTCAGTGGTCAGAGTCGATTAATCGATAGTTCTCTAAAGGGCGTTACTAGAAAATCAAGTCGAAATTTTTCTCACGAATACCTACGTCGACCAAAACTCCTCAGTCAAAACGAGGCATGAATAGCGTCAGTTTTAGCCTGGTCTATACGATACTCAGCTCAAAGATCCGTAAAGCAGTTTGCTTGGCACTCGAACGGTACACCGTGACGATCGTGAGACACCTCATCGGCGCGTGAAAGACTTTTGTGCGGTGTTATGAGTCGCGGAGTGTTTGCGCGGTGATGGCCGCGGCGGGGGCGTGTTTGCGGCTGGCGGCCGTCTGGGGCATTCAGACGATGCTCGTGTTACAGCTAGTAACGATAGGATAAAAATGTGTTCATGGCGCCACATTTAGGGGAAAATAATAATTAAAGCCCGACTTCGTTTGCATAAGATTCGAATCATGAGTAGGTAACAACTAACTAATTTGGCTCAGGAACCCAAATAGGGTCTTTGGCCTCCTAAACGAGAGCACGCCATCTATCCCGATCGTGCGCAGCTTCTTGCCAGTCGTCGAGTTGAAGACGCCGCAAACATCATCATCAATCATGAATCATGAGTAGGTAGCGGTTAGTTATTAGGATGCTAGCCGTTTCCCGCAACCTCACCTGTGAAGAATTTGTCTGACGCTATCTCGCGGTAACTATGCAATTTGACCTGGGGCCGTACCATGACGTCTTAATGCGTTTCAGTTTAGGTGCGCTCGCTGTCAGATTCATACTAAAAGTGACAGCTAAAACTTAAACTGAGTCGGAATTAGGACGTCATAGTAAGGCCCCTGTATTTAAGTTGCTAAAGCCAATTGACCTTGCGTGTCGTAAACACGTCCTTCTAAATTTGATTGTTGGCCAGAGTCGACTTTACCAAAACCAGACAGTCTAGCTTTTTACTATTTCTACACGCTGTTTACGTTTAATAAAAATGTGTATCGAATATGCTTTAAGGAATGTATAGGTACGCTCGATTCTTATTAATTTCACCATATATTTGTCATCCACATTATCATCATTGAACAATGGCCTGAATGGCGATAATGTTGTAGAAGACTGTAATTTTTTTTTTTTTTTATATAATAAAATACAATAGAGCGTTCGAGATCATTCACAACAAAAGAAACATAACGTAGAGGAAAAAAATATTTATAGCTTAATTTATATACCTATACAATTAGCGTGTGTGTGAAACAGTGGTTTAATAGTATTTTATGCAACAGTTGTATTAGAGGGGTCAAAAAAGGCGAGTGGTGTGAGTTACGATGTGAGCGTAGCGAACATCGTAAGAAATAAACCACGAGCTTTTTTTGACTTGCTAATACAACGTTGCATACAATATTTTTTCTACGACTAAGTAGGTAGGTACTTACTAAATTAGAGTAATACGTTCTCCAAAAATGAAGAAGTCCAGTGTTCCAGTCTCCACGCAGAAATTCTCGTACCTAGGTTTTATCATTGCCGAGATTTTCTAGATAACAAATTTTCCATCACTTCCTGGGCCGCTGCGGATATTTCTTCCGGTGTTGAGTTAATTTCGTTTTCATCGATGCTTTTTTATGATAATTATGTTAATGTTACAAAACTTTGTTAAAACTATTGCAATCAAATAACAAATAACAAACAAGACAAAAGCGGGAAACATGAAAACGACTAACGAAAAAATTTAAAGTTTGTTTATAGTAAACTTTGTTTTTAATTAACGTTTACTTTTTTTTTATAGCCTTGCATTCTTGGCGCATTTAGCCAAAACGCTTACCAACATGCCAGTGACGTTATTAAAAAATCTTGTTTGTTATGTTGGCAGCTACGCATTTCGTTCAGAAAGTTCTAGTTCAATAAAAAAACCATACGAATGAAATAATTTGTTAAGTTGGTAGCCATGCATTTTCATCGTAAATTTAATGTTGATCCTGTAAAAGTTTTTCCTAGATCTGGCAGTCTATGGCTGGCAGAGTTAACGATGGAGCACTTTTAGAGCCATAAGCCAACAAGTGCTTTTAGAGGGAATAGACAATATAGACTTAGCCATAGTCTTATTATGAGTGTTCTTATAGTGGTGCTCGTGATAACATAAATCACAGATAATAGTACAGGAGTAGGAAAAATACATTTGCCATTAAACATTTAGCAGGCGCCGCTACGAAGCGTTTTAATGAGTGCTACGCCGCGCCGCACCGTAGCCGCGCTCGTAGATAGTACTCGGTTATCAGCAAATATACATATATTACGCGTAAATGTGTATTTTATTTTATACTTTTAGCTGAAATATGTTTAACAGAACTAATTGAATCGATCGGTATAACTCACAATGAAGATAAATCTTTACTTCCTAGCCTACTTCATTGATCCAGTTAACTTCGTCAGTGTCGTTTATTTTTAAGTCGATGTAAGAATAGAATGCTTTGGAACGGAATCGATTGTATTTGCCGACGGTACCGGAGCAGAGAGCCGCTTGTTCATCCCTCTATTCAAACAAAATTTAATGAGGCGGCCTGCGCTGAAAGACTTAGCGGCGCTCTCATTGCATACCCCCGCTTTGTTCACATTATAAAATGTATAGCGATATTTTAAATACACATTTTGAAATTGCAAATCCTTCGGTTTCACCCTTTAGCTGTGCACCAAGAGACAACTTCTTTGATAGCGAGATTTTCAATTACGTTTTCCCGTAACCCTTTACCTCCTGCTAACATAGCTAATGAAGATGTTAACTTTGCTTGATTGTATATTTTTGGGCTAATTTATGGAATTGACCGGATTCTAAAAATTCGTTCACTAATAGAGAGCTACACCCCATGCAGCTTGTTTCTCAAACCTACAAGTGACAATTTAGTCTAAACCTGCAACATGGCCGAATCCCAAACACTGATTGGTGGACTAGGTCAATGTTGCCAGTTTAGCTTTGTAAAATTGGAACTTGTAGCTTTGAGAGAAAGATCATAGGTGAGGTACTTTTTTAATGCAAAAATTATTAATATTTCTACTTTACAAAACTAGGATCTTAAAATAACAACATAATACTCGTAATATGCTTTTCTCTACAAGTTTTGGGATATTATAATAATAACAATAATAATAAACCATTTATTTCGGACAGAATCCATAGGACACAAAAAATCCGAAAAGTAAAACTATGGCCGGAAATCGAACCCGGGTCCTCGTCATTCCGTGACGCGTGCTATACCCCTACACCACCCATAGCAGGTGAGTAAGGACGCGTCACGAAATGACGAGGATCCGGGTTCGATTCCCGGCCATAGTTTTACTTTTCGGATTTTTTGTGTCCTAATTTTCTGTGTCGTTTAGAAATTAAATTTCTAACGGTAAAACCGTAAAAGTAAACATAAAAAATCAAGAAATAAATTTCTTGATTCATTTGATATTTCATATCTAATAGGCAAGGTTTTTGGTAATCAAGAGCACATTAGGTATATGAAAAATGTTTTTTAATCTTATTTTGTAAAGGCTTTAATCCGTCTCAGATTTGTACAGATGCGCGTCACAATACATCACACCTTCGTACCATTTCTATAGAGTACAAAGACTCCATGCGCAATCTAATTCCAAGAAATATAATGTTATAATGGCGCGCTACTGAAAGGTTTTCATAGCATTTAGAAAATCAGGATCTGTGAACTGAGACGCATTTTATTCCAACGACATTAATGGATTATGCTGTGTAGGTATCCAGTTGTTGCAATTTATATAAAAATAATGTCCCAAGCTTGAGATAGACATAAAAAAGGTCGTGACCTCAAACAGGTCCACGTATATCTGAGTAGGAAAAACAACATCAAATCTTATATGGGGTGTAAATCTGTCGTGAGTCGGTAGTATGTAAATATTGGCCGACCCCTGTAGATAAACTGGAGACGAATGTTGTCCGGTAATTTATGTTGGCAAGCCTGTGCCTATTGCCGGCGGACAAACAACGCGTCCGCTCGAGACCAAATTTATATTCCAAGTTTTGGCGAGCCGACGCTGCCCGCAGGAACGTCCCGCGCCGACCGAAACCGATAAAGAACTTACCAGAAGTGATACAAATGAGCGTAAATAACAGAAAACCCCGATGCTTATTCTTTGTTTGCCAGAGAGTTTCCGTGTTTACACAACGGAAAAGTTTGCGGGATCACGTCTGAATTAGAAACGATTGTAGCGATGAGATGTTTGATTCAATGTAACGTAAGGATACGATCGTATACGAGGTCGGTGCTATATTATGTTAAATAAACAAGGCCCGAGGACGCGGCGGGCGGTGCACAGGCGTTTTGGCTGCATCCCAGACACGTTTTGCATTTTATTCAAAACGTTGACTTGGTGGATAAAGTTTTATTATTTTACTACTCTGACGTGATCCGACTGCACCTGGGCCGCGTGTCTGCGCGGAGCACTGATATGTCTTAGTCTTAGTCGGAGTCTCGCAGGTAACGTATAAATTATGAGTACGTTTATTGCGGGGAAAATTAAATCGTTGAAAGTTATTATGGCCGGCACGCACTCCCTGGTCTGTAATAAAGTGAAAATCGTTCAAGGGTGAGGAAGTACTAGAGCAGCGGTTTAGGAAAATATTTTTCAGATGTTTTTATTCCTGTTTTTGCAGCAAAATTTAACATGATTAGGTTGTTTTGAAAAGCATACACCTTGACCTAAAACAATGTACGACTGTGTATAAATATACATACGTTACTAAGACGTCAAAAACATCTACACACCTTTATACCATAAACAATAAAGTCGGTGATACATATATGTGACATGATGGCTGTTTCGATATTTATGCCCTCGACTGTACCTACCTGGAAATATACTGATTGTTATGTCTAAATCTATAGACTACTCTGCTGCGATCATAAACGTCTTGTACTTTGACCTTTAACAATATTCTTAAAGGTGAGCATTCTACGAGTACAGGGAATTCCGTTGATAAAATAAACCTAGGAAGATTAAGACTGAAAGATGTGATTGCCATTCGAATCCAGTTCGCAATTTTAAAAGTTATAGCACGTTACAAAATATACACAGTACTAACGTATAATGTCCAAACCGCTTTTCATTTTAGACATTCGACCGCATCTCATTCGAATGCAAATCCATTATGCGTACCGCGAAACGTCCAATACGAGAATACGTTTTACATGCGCAATGAATATTAAAATAACATAAGCGGATGTTTTATACAGCGTTGCCTTTAAACTGGAACATTGACAAATGCGTTCGAAAATAATGCTCATAGCTTTCGTGTTTCCCGACTCATTTGCATAGTTTACTGGCACTAATAAAACTTATCGTTGCCCAGATTGGGAGGGATAACTTAGGCCCGGCGCGAACAATAACTCATATTAATCAGAAACACAATCCATGCATTCGCTAAATGCGAATAAGTCGAGGCAGGTTGGTAACTTCCTCGACACGATTCGAGTTAAATGCTATTTCTTGGGTAATTTCGTAAGGCTCAGCCTGTGGGCCCGAGGCATTAGATCAGCGCCGCGGCAGTGAGTCATCGACGCGGGCCCCGAGCCGCGAGGGCGCGCCTCCGACACAGCTTAGCGTTGATAACAACAATAGAGCTCAACCGTCGGCTGGAAAGGTTATTGCCGAACCTCCCACGTTTAGATCCGCTGCATAGCGCGCCGTTAACGAGCCCATCCCAACCGAGCCCGAACTGTAGACTTCAGGATGATTTGATTGCCAATTAAAACGATCGCGCCAAGTAGCTTTAACCTTTTTATGAAGATGAATACGAATAACGTGCAAATAGAGCCGATTAAGGAGAATAAGAAAACGCCCTATCCGCTACGTATCTCGAGCGCACCTGCGTCAAAGGTCACATTAGTCACAACAATATGAAGCCACGTATTTATTACAAGGTTGGATGGGTACTCGTTTGAAATTATGGCGGTATTTGGTCGGAATCGATTGCGGGAACGAAATATTGTACGGACCAGAAATTCATTCAAATTATGTTTTACGGCAGATTGCTCTCAAGGCAATCGACGGATCTTAATACCGCCCAAAATATGACATATTTTATTAAAATTTTATGAGAAATATCGGATTCCGAATCCGGATGTTACAATAGTAGATATTTCTTTAAACTTCTAAGTAATCCGCTTTTAGGTGGTATCTGATAAAAACAACAATCTACTTAAGCCGAATGCACATTTACTAACTATAATAATTTTATCCGTCGTAAGTTTCCCGTATTCACCATAATCGGCGTTCATTTTTACCACGAAACGGTTTGTTATTTCGCTCGTATTGCGACCTTTTGTGGCTAGTATTCTATAGGAGGATTTGGATATCGAGATTTATTGCACAGCGCGGCCTACATCACGTTGTTTGTTTGTGGGCGCAGCAAGGGTTGCCCGAGCTGGTGGGGTAGGTGATGTTTGCGCGATCTCCTTGTTCGTCTATTGAACTCTATTGTGCGCAGCTGAGCGGCGACAGAAGCCTCTTGCTGAGATCTGCGTGCCATTGTTGGAGCCGATCGATGCCCGCCTGCGGCCGCACAAAGGACAAGGGAATATTGTTTGTCACAAAATTTATTACGAGGCACCGCGCAACGGAAACAGGCCCAATGATACTGCGTCGTCGGGCAAAACATATTTATGTTTCGACGACACTCTAGCTTATATACCAAATTACTTCCTTAAATTATCAAACAGGACGTCGCCTCCTGAGTCTCTAGTGTAAGTTTTAGACCCAAAGGGGGATTTGCTCTATAAATTGTGTACCTATTTCGGTAGCAGCTCTTAGACTATAAATGGAACACTTAATAAGACACTCAGTAACAAAAGTATGTGTGAGCCATCAAATTACTTACTTGGTTTTTACAATTATTTACGCATTCAGTGAAGATTTCTACGAATAGGATTCCCCGGTTCGTGCTAGACACTCATTAGAACGGACTTACAATCTCTAAATAAGGCAGGCAGGTATTCCGCATGTCTAACTTTGTACTACTTTGAAGGAATCCCTCCTTTGTTGGCTATACCTATGAATTCTTGAGGCTAGACGGTATCACGATAAAATTTTAACGACCATGGAAACTGGCTACTGTAAAGTGGTCGCACAACAAATTACGATATTAATCTCAGGTAAAGACGCCTTAAGTGCTTTTATAACAGTAAATGCGCCGTCAGAACACTTGCAGACATTTTGATTGTGTAGCGCTTGCAATATTTGTTTCAAAGCATTTCGGATAAGTTTCTCGGACGTACGTTTTATTGCGTACGTATGAAAATCGCTGCACAAACACAAACAATGCAAAAACAACACGAGTCTGCGACTGGCCGCGCGGCCGCGTCTGCTCATCGCGTGGGCTCCTCTCGATACGGGGCGTAGCAAAACTAATTAATTAAGCGCTACGAAAACTCTAACGCTACGAAGGTTGACATTCTTTCCTCGACCACCATCCTTCGATTAATTATGCATGTGCATAATGAATACCATTTAAATTCATCAGTGTGACTACACTCTGCCCGAGCGCGTGTCTCTGTTTTGTTTCATGGCTGTTACAATCGGAGCAAAGGAAAATTAATAATTTTCCGTTGCGGTGATAATTTCCATTTGCATGGTAAGTATTGACAGAAGTGTAAATCTGTGGGGAATAAAACATATTGGGCAGCTTGTGATCGACTTTAAATCGGAATATGATTTCCATTTATCTGTTTCAACACAATTTTGAAATTCAGATTGGAGGGGGCTCCTGGCCATTAATGGATGAATAATACCGTCTCTTTGGGCGCGCCGTAATGGTCGCCTAAATATGGGTCGGGCGCGCGTACAAATTCGCAGTATTTTTTCAATTGTTTCATGATACTGCGCCACAGAATATTACCTGTAGGCTTATTGTCTAACTCGCTCGCAATCGCCATCGTGTTCATTTTGACAGTTCATGTAATTGGCATCGGAATCAGCTAGCTGTCACATTCATACAAGAACTGTCAAAATGAACACGATGGCGATTGCGAGCGAGTTAGACAATAAGCCTACTGGTCTGAGTTAGTCTATACATAGTTTTGATTTATTTGCTTATTTTAAATTTCAGACCCCAAAAGAGAAAGGGTTTCGTTCCAAAATTGACAATCCTACGTAATTTTGGGGTAATTTCGGCAATTTACTTAAAAGCAGATCTTCGGTACAATTTCACTTGACCTTTATTACGAAACACAATTAAGTTTTAAGTGTCTTAATGCTGAAAATGTCCCTTGGTATTCAATAAGACGGAGTATTCTGAAATTCAGATCAGTGAGCGCAAATCGATAGAACGGGCGTTGAGTTTAGACGCCACATTAGACTTCGTGACTCATCTAAATTGTACCTATACAATGTACTATCCATTTGATAAACGTACGAAGATTAAAAAACCAGCCAAGTGCGTGTCAGGCTACGCGCATTATAAGGTCAATAATATGCTAGAAAATAGTAAAATTAAACTTTTGGTCCACTATAAATACATCGTTCTGTGGCGTCCAAAATAATAATAACAAAGGGTTAAAGAACTGGAGGAACAATACCCGTACCATTGTCAGATATAAAAAAATATATTTTATGTTTCGATAAAACGGCATCGACGATAATTTCTGTAATAGTTCTTTACTCGTATAGTCCGTGGCCGTGGCATGAACTTAGCGGCGTAATTTGGGCTAATCGACGCACGTCGCATGTTGATGCACACATTCGAGCTGTATTAAGATATTCCGTGTTATTGATCAAAATTATTGTACCTAAACATGGCAGACACTACAATTGTACACTAATGTGCGTTAACCTACCGACCTCTTAAATGATTATACGCGGTTAAAGCTTCGTATTTGGCACGAGGTAACGCCATCTAAAAATATGTGCACAAAGTTATTATGTTCTCACATTGTACTATTTACATCGCAAAAATAAGCGTACCTATATAATTGGAACATCAACAGAACTTTATGTATTATCCGATATTTACAGCAATCAAATTGTAATAAAATATCATAACGAAAATGTTTAATTTCGTCTGTAACGCGCTCAATTTTTTGAAGTAGATCTCATAATGTGTTGTTTTGTACCGAACACCAAATGACGGATCGGTGTACATAAACGACAAGTGGAGCTTTGAGTATGCCTATGAGCCAGATACAAAGGTGCACATTACGTAGCTCAACATAACATGAAAGTCACGTTCGGCTTTCATTTGCGGCGTGCACGTGTATCGGTGTATTGGTTCTAGTCCGGTCGGCGAGTGCTCTCGCTGCTCCAGCGTTTTGCGGTCCGAATACCCCTCATTCAAATAAGCTAGTTTATCCACAGCCAGTCCAAACTCGACGGGAAGGAGCGCCCTGCAATATCGACAGCCCTCGAGCACCGATGTAGTACTTACATTTCATTCACTTTTACGAGAGGCAACGGACGCTCATTTCGCTTATATCGGTAAAAAGGTAAACGGGAATAAGTGGGGTTTAGTTTGATGAATCTTCAAATGGTCGGGGGTTTGTAAATAAAGGGTTTCTTCTGCATATTTTGCAGGTTCCGTTCCGTGAAAGTATTCTATCGATAATGCGTCGGAATAACAAAATAGTAAAACTGTGGCGTGGTTGTGCAAACTTCAAATTACGCAATAAAATAGCTATTGGAACAAAATGTCGATGAGAGAGAGATATTTTCGAGTGGAAAAAAACTTGGCCATTAGGCTCTATCTACCCTGTAAGGTTGGACGTGATTTGTGATTGAATTGATTGAAAATAACTTGAGATGCTACTTTAAACTTCGAACTAAATCCGCAGACCCGTTTAGGTTATTTCGTTCAGATTATAATCAGATGGAAACGTAAACAAACTTTTCCAGCCACGTGACCGGCATCGCAACGGCCGAGACGATTCTAATTTCACGGCGTGACTAAGAGATCTCCTCATTTTCCTGACGGTTGCGGATATTTTCAATTTTCCCAACGGCGGCTCCTTTTTATTAGTTGTTGTTTTGTCTTGAATACTAATCGGGAACGAATTAACATTCACGTGACATCTTCCTTTGTTTATCCGAAATGCGGTGTGGGCTAGGTGCCGACATTCAAACGTCATTGCGGAGGCAAGAATGTTCAATCCTACGTTGCCATTACATTATTTACATTTATTTCCACCTAAGATAGTCTAAAATAGTAGTTTAAGCTATGTTATCAACGAAGCCTTTTTTAAATTCGAGCTACTTACTTTAACTCTCGACAAGTTATTTTAAGTTTGGAGCATTTATCAGGACAAACATTTTGTATGCCGTTCATACGTAGTAACTACAGTCGATGACCCCAAAATATCATATAATAATATATCCTAGTCTGAGAAAATTCAAGTAACTCCTTAATTAGCCCAGTAATTGTAGACAGCTTCAAACAGTTGTAGCAATTATAATTAACGAACGTTGACCCCACTGAAGATGGAGCCATTTTGGGCGGAGGTCGCGTAAACAGTATCGATGTAGCGGATTATTAAACCGTCCTCGCAGTTTTAATTAAGCGAGGTTATTACATCGGCCCGCCTACACTATAAACACCTATTAATTCAACTTGACGTGGTGCATCTGTTTATTACCCAACACTGTATAATGAATGCTGTAACTTTGAATAGGCGTTCTGTCTGCTACGTATGTAATGGCACTACATTGTCAGCCGTCATAAAGCACTCAAACCTCCCTTATAATTCAACGGAGCACTTGCTACAAAATTGCAGTTACACTAGAATCTTCGAAATGTGCTCGCCAAGTCCACGAATAAGAGGTAATGTCGGATTTCAGTAACAACTAAGTCATGCGGAAGAACATGTTTATGTGGCTATTAATTCAAGTGCCTCATTTTGCGTTTTATTACCATTGAATAGAGCTTATGAGCAGCGCTATCTCAGGGTGGATTGTGTGTAGATGTGCGGGAGGTAAAGTAGCGGGTGGAGTGAAACAGTGTTCTACGAGTATAATGAAAGCTGAACTCAATATTAAATTTAGTCACCTCTTTGTGAAGTTATGCGTGTCAGTTGTTTTGATTGTTTAGATTGGAATTATTATCGTCTATGAAAAAAATTATTCATGTACGTGTCCACCATAGTTTTAACAATGCTGTTAGTGACAAATGTAAAGAATTACCTAGTGTTTGAGTACCTACGTACTTCATGTTAACTTCTGGCTGCAAAGTGTGCTGTTTCGTTGTTTTAGGGAAGTGAAACTTTTAAAAACCCATAAACACTATAGTGTTTTCTGTTTTATTTCATTTTATCTAAAATAAAGTAGGTAGGTATGTTTTTCTTCTTATCTTGTTGGATATTGGCTTTGGTGTAAATTGAAGTTTTTGTGAATAACTAAATAATTTAAATGACAATACAAACAAAATCGACACCTAAACGTACGTAATTGAAATCTATGATGGACTTGCTATAAGTTTCGGACCGCTATTATTAAGTTCTATAGATAGCTAAAAAGTTATGCAAGCGCAACTCAAGGGCTACACTTATGCGCATGAGTCGACCAAATAAACCAGGTTGACGTAAGTGGGCCACAGTGAATCAGACAAAAAATAACATCTGTCAATCAAGGTGCTTCATGAAGTGCGCGGCGTGATTTAATTCAAACAAGAATGTTAGACCAGGAATCAGAGTTCAGTCGGCCGTGACTCGCGCGGTATTCGTAGCTACAGACTGTAAGTGATTTGAGGATTTTTGCCGCATAAGTACATATCCACTATAAAGTTTCATACAATTGGACGACGGTACCTAAGCTACTACAAGGCGCGTTGTCCACTGCCTGAGAATGTCAGCAAGCTGAGCGGATGTAAAATCCAGGCGGTTCTGTCCGTGGATCTTATACCTGAACTCGTGCACACATAACCGCGATTTATTATCTACAAAGATGCCAATATTGTGTAAATAAAAAAAAATGAAACCGGAAAGTTTAGACTGTTTGCATGAGGCTAAGTTTTTAGGGTAAAAAATACTTGATAAGTACCTAAATACAAAAAATCTAGGATCACAATGTAGTTCCTGTCTCGCACTGGGCCCGGGTGGGAACTAAAGCCCAGGTCCTCTCATTCTTCCAGGTTCCAGGATCCAGGATCCAGGTTCTCTCAGAGAGATTGGATCTTTACGAGACATTACCTTAGAAATCCCTTTTAGGGATAAGTTAGCCTTTGTGCATTTGTGTTGTCCTGTATTCATGTTTTTCATGTGTTTTATTTACAATAAAGAGTTACACATACATATATACAAACATTCCCATTGAAAACTGGTAATCAATAACTTTTACGATTTTATTGGTACCTATAAGTACGAGAAATTAAATGATTTAAACAGATAAAGTTTAATTCAGATGGAAAAGTGTTTACCAACCTGTCTCAATGTAACAAATTGATGTAGCTTTGACTTTGTGTGGTATTTACTCGTGTGATTTTGCAGCTAGTAGCGGACAATGGCGCGGGCCGCCCGGGACGCGCCGAAGATAACCTTTGCCCCAATATTTTGATTGAACCGATGTTACAGAGCAGCAAGGTCGCCCATTGTTCGTCAAATCTGCGATCCCATTCACGACCAACCAATTATATAACTGAAGTATCTTGAAACCGGCACATTCTGAATTAAATAATAGATAGCGACAAAAGCTTTGTATTGAAATCAACATTGAAACAATTTACGATACATTTTCAAGTTATTTATTTTATTGAAATGTTCCAATTTCGAATTGCCGAAGGGCAATTTGACTACCAGCCTCCCTAACTTAATATTTTATTTCCAATTTCCATAGAAACAGTTTAATGGAGTCCTATTTCGTATAAATTGGTTTTCAAAAAAATGTTGTAGAACTAATGACGTAATCAAACTTTAATCAAGTAGGTAAGTAGGTACATACCGTCTGAGACTTATTCAATGGACGTACCGGGACTGTAACGGACGATAGAATAATAAGATGACAAAACCAACTAAAACCATTCGAGATTGAGATAATGATAAAATATTATTTTCAAGAACTCATATACTAGCCACCACGAGCTAGCACGTAGCTTTCTGTACCAGGTTAGCTGGAAGAGATCCCTTCTTAGGGATAAGTTCGCCTTTGTACTATTTTCTGTGTACTTCTGTATTTTTAAATTTTTATGTGCAATAAAGAGTTTACATACATACATACATACATACTAGACTAGTCGAATAATCATGGCGAATAATTCGTAACTATCGAATGCTATTCGATTATTCGCCACATCTACTATTCACGGCATATCTAGTTAATTGGCGATGTAGTGAAGGGTAAGTTGGAAGCCGGAAACCGACGCAACGTATCTGAGGCTAATGAGGGGGCAGGAAGAGGGCGCCGGGCCGCGGTCGCCCGCTCCGCAGGACAAGCTTGTATTGGGCGAAACCCTTAATTAAAAGCCTTAAAATATTCATTAAAAGTAATTTGCATCACAACCAAACTTTAATTAGTTAAGTAAGTAGTTTATTGTACAAGTATAAAGAAACAGATAAAAACACAAAAAAATCAAAATAGCATTAATATATTATGCACAAAGGCGAACTTATCCGTATAAGGGATCTCTACTAGTTAACCTTTGAGTAGATGAGAGTAGCATTAGACGAGGGACCGACAAAGAGTTTAAAATTCCAGATAGTGACAGCCACAATAGAGCGTACATATCTAAATACAATAAACAAATCATAAAATAAACTACTAAATATCATTACACACATGAATACTACAAAATACAATAAGACTACACATATGTATATGGTGTGAGCCACATCTTCCTCAAGCCCTCCCTGAACGACGCCACAGAGGCAGACTGCCTGATGGAGGTCGGTAACCGATTCCACAGCCTAGCAGAGTGGACTGTGAAGGACTTGGAGTAAGATTTGGAAAATGAAGGAGGACAGGCCAAAAGGAGAATAAATTGTTGAAGTTAAATGTCAGTTGTAGAAATCTTGTACAAGGTCCGTCCGGATCGACAGCATCATATTGCTCGCTAAACCTGCCGCCAAGCAATCTGGTGTTGCGATTGTCCACTTTACATAAGAATGACTCACTTGCTCGTTTGCCACCTAATTTCGCAAAAAAAGTTATAAAATTTTTGATTTCGTAGAAATTTTAATTACTTAGTTATTATAATGATGATGTGTCTCGTGTTATATTTGTTCGGAAGTTGTCCACGGGACCCCTCGTCTGTTCATTACTTAGTTATTTTGCGGAGGGCAAATACATTATTTATGAACGTCTTCTTTATTTATGAGCCAAAGCTAACAAGGTATTTTGAGGTACGAGTCAATTGTATTTATTAAATTGAACCTCCTGTCCAGTACGTACTTGCGGTTGAAAGGAATTGAGGGCCGTCGGCTATTATGGGAGGCAAAATGAATATCAATGGAACAAGATTACAATAATACACAACATTAAATCGTATAGTTATGCTTTGAAACGATATTATTTTATAAACAAGCTGATGCCTGCGACTTCGTTTGTGCAGAGTTAAAATTTATACCAAAATTCTTTAAACCTAATCCGGCCCTGTCGTCAAATCCTTTTTCAGTGGAAGCTTACGTCGGAATAAATAACTGCGTCCCAAATTTCAGCGCAATCCGTAGTGTTTTGAACTATGAGTTGATTGATCAGTCAGTCACGGTTGCCTCTTATACAGCTTACACAAATCATGTCGTTCCTTACGGGGTAGACAGAGCCTAACGTAACAAGACCTAAAGGCCACATTTAGCATGATTAGGCATATTGGTGGAAAGGGGAATCAAAATAGTGATGAGTAACTAGCCGCATCGCCTATAACATGATTTCTAAGATATCAGCCGCTTCCCTCGATGGAATTTTACCATCTGTGCGGGAAGAGAAGCAACTGGCACATTCTATGTTTTTTCTTTGCTTCCAGACCAGCATAGAAGGGCAGCTTACACATAAGTAATTATAATGGACACATAGTTAAATAAGGGCAACAAATGCAACAATGCTCTCAACATCGCCCGAGCAAACCAACATTGAGTAAAGGTCCGACCACACCGCCGCGTATACGCAATGACGTGTCGTATGCGTCACGTTTTCTCAACGTTTCTTCATACATTTTAGGGTGCGACCACACCGCCGCTTAAAAAACGGTGATGTTACGGAATCGCAACAAAATGTATGAAGAAACGGTGAGAAAACGTGACGCATACGACACGTCACTGCGTATACGCGGCGGTTTGGTCGCACCCTTATACCGCAAATGCACTTCCTTATTCCAATTATTGGCAACAAGGCTAAGAAGTACCATTTAATATTTCTTATAATGACTGACACAAGTACAAGTGGTACAGCAAGCACGACATGGCGGCAAAGGTCGCCACCCGTTGCCCACAATAAATAAATCGCAACGTTTAGTTACTTCATGCGAGTAATTAGAACTGTCATCGTTGCTTGAACGTCCGATTCGATGTCAGTTACACCTCCGTGACCTCTGAGCCCACACGACTCCAGTCGGATTGATGGCCTTTTCTATCCATTTGGAGAGTCAAAACAATGCCTATAGCCTTACAAGCTGACGCATCACTATCGATTACTCATTGTTAATCTCCTGATAAACTTAGCGGTATAGAGTAATTCCTCTATCCATAGAGTGAAAATGTATTGTGTAGTGCAGGAAGGCGTTTGAAGAGAAAAACAGGATAGCCAAAAGAACTCATTTATTAGTGAGAAATAATTTACATGAATTTACGATGTAGCCGGGATCAGTTTTGTACACTTATTAGAAGTTAAAATGAGATAATTAAATCAAATCTTAAAACTAACTTAAGGGTGTGTTAGCATGTTTGTACAATATGCTTAGTGTTAGTTCTTAGTTTTCGGTCAAAAAATACGTTTCGACCGCGTTTGCGTTAAAATGTCAAATACTATTTTATCCGGGATAACTATATCATAAGTCCTTCCCCGAAAATAAAACTATTTCCATACCAAATTCCAACTAAATAATGATTCAGCAGCGGTTTAACCATGAAAAAGTAATAGATAGACAGACAGACACACTTTCATGTTTATAATATTAAAATGGATGAAAAAAGTACCTACCTACATAAACACTACTCTAATAACTTAAATGGCTTTATTCCATGTAGGGATTAAATGGGGCAGGATTGTATAGCCCGTGTTTCTACTCTATTGTATTGTATCTATGCCTAGAGGTAAGTTTCTCAGTGAACCGTAGCTATCGTTAAGTGTGATTTTCAATGGCGCAAGATTTTTCCAAATCGGGTCAAAAGTCAAACAATCCAGAGCACAATGCTCGCTCCGAGTTGCCTTGATAATAAAACGTTTCGTTACAATTTCTCGAGCCGAAGACGAAATCAATTGCGTAACTTCCTATAACGAACTTTAATCCATTGACAGGCGAGCTTCGGTTAATCTGGTACAATAACACCATTACAGCTCAACCTTGACTATTTGACATCGAAAAGTCAAGGCGTGCACGTAAATAATGTATTGTAATTGTTTACCAAAATATGCGAGGGCGTTTAGCATTTAGCATTATTTTTATTATGAATTGAACGGAGATGCGCATAGTTAATGGCGCTATCGATCATTTTTAAAAGCGATAATTGGTACTGGCTGACGAATTCTTAGACGCCTCCGCTTTTACATTTTAAGGATAAAAAAACATCCTCTGATACGTATCCACTGTTTTCATTTCTTTTGCTGCTGACACAAAATACCTTACCGTCAGAATATTATAATTTATTAAAAGATACTCGGATGACTGTGCTCGAAATGTATAACCTAAAATTGCTGACGGCAGCAATGGACCCTTATTAGGTACCTTCATTTTATTTTCAACTATTATTGTCACAAGTAAAATAAAATTGTTACTTGAGAACCACGGATTTCTTTAAAACATCTCGGGTAGGTATCACTTCGACTATAAAATACCAGTTGATCCGTGTAGGTAACTATTATATTTTTAATAAATGCTTCAATTACTTAACTTTCAACCCTGAGCCAAGTCTGTGATGAAAAAAGAAAAGCAATATTTACACATATGTAAGTGGCTGAGCTGCCCTCAAAGTAAATAAAACTCTACGTCTGCAGCCGCACTATGAATGCAGAACGCAATGCGTCTAGACAAAGTTTTATAAATTAGAAATTATACAAATTCGAACAGACTTAAAAAAATTACAAATAGCCACCAAAAACAGATTACTACTGAATGACAGATTTTTCAAAATATTATAAGTCAAGCGCTTCCTATTTCTGTATTTTTAAGTTAGTTTAATTGTTAACCTACGTAGTGTTTAAATACCAACGTTCTAAGAAAATTACTTAATGCGTTTTTTAAGTCTGAAACTATTATTTTTATTAGTACGTAAAAATTAGTTTCGCTTTTGACGCAGTTAACTTTGAACATAGATCAATGCATGGAAACAATCTGTCAAGTATTTTTCAAAAATCTTGAAAAACATTTATTAAGCTATTAAGTGAAACTTAAAACGTGCTGAAATATTCCGGAACAATTTTAAGAAACCCTGTATAAATCATATGACAATGTTCCACTCTATTGGCTATTTCTTACATGGCTTAAGCAGGGTTCTCATGTTCGCGTCGTGCCTAACCTCGTGCGTTACCGATACGACGTGTAATTATATTCACGACTCTTGTTAACCTCATCAGCCGTTAGAATCGGATGAAGTAAAACTATTACTTAAATTGTTAATTGCATTAACAATCGTCGTCGCTTAGTTTAAGCTGTAAAGGACAACGGGTCGATTGCCTAAACGTGACTGCGATGGGATGAGTTGTTAAATTGTGAAATTGTTTCTGAATATTTTAAGATGGGTTGATCCAATCCGTCGTAGGATTTAAAGTACGCATTCGTTTACGTACGTACGTTGCGTACTTTAAATCCTACGACGGATTGGATCAACCCATCTTAAAATATTCAGAAACAATTTCACAATTTAACAACTCATCCCATCGCAGTCACGTTTATACGCAATTATACGCATTTAATATAAAACTTCAATGAGTTACCTTAACTATCTTAGCTTAACGATCACTCACCTATCAAAGTCAAGTACTGCTCGAAATGTTTCAGACTAACCGTTGTCGTTTTTGGGGCGTTTGCTTTGACAGCAGCGACACTAATACTACCGGGCTCCCGGAAAAAAACTATGAATCCGTTTATTCATAAATTATACACAGTTAATCATAATACGAAATGAATTTAACATTCTAAGTACCCAATAGTTACTTTACATTTTTAAACTGGTATTTAAGACTGGCTTGAAGCTATTTCTCGGTAAGAAGTGCAAAATAAAGCTAAGCTTTTATCGCATTTTTTTCCGTTTCTCGCTAATAGATTTTTTCACCGCAGTTGGGACGGCGGCGAGCGAGTGGAATACCCACTTCTTCGGAATTAACATTTGCGTTAAGAAGTTTCTATTATAGCGAAGATTAACTTTAAACTATTCCCAGGGGGCGGATGGAGGTAATAACGTGCACTTTTTATTTTTTGATTGAGCGCTGTTTATATTAATTTTATCTTTGATGTAAAAGTACCAAGAGACAAAAAAATATTCACGCGATTATAACCGACATGTTTCGAACCTTAATCTCTGTTTGCTGTGTTCGAACACACTCTGATAAAGTACCACGAATTGGTTCAGGACATGACAGGGATACCTCGTGTACTTAATCTTTTTAAGTTTATCTTATTGTGTGTGATATATACCTTCATCATTCCAATCTCTATAATTGGTTTCCCGGGTTACGACTGTTACTTGTCATTCAATAAATTCATGTCTTAATATGAATCACGAATTTATCACTGGCGACGAGATTGTAATTTCTTTACAAAAAATTGGATTACATTGAACAATGTTGTTGAAACTGAACATACTTAAAACTCGTGTTTAATAGTCACATATCCATCCAAAAAAGGTACACACTGTTTTGAATAGTATCTATACTAGAAGCACATACTTCTAGATTAAAACGCATACGTGCACTCTCTGATATTAAGCTCAACGTCTACATAAAATCAGAGTCCCGGGATCCGTCGGTTTCCACTTGACCGGCTTTTCTTATCCCAGCTGCATTCACATGCAAGTAGGTCACGCATCAGCCGTACGAGTGTGGAGCATAACTCACCCCGTAACGAGGACCTGACATCCGACCACTTTGCCGTAAGCGCAAAACCTGGTATAAGACCGTACGTCCTTTTAAGATTTAGCTAATATCTACGTACATTTATCATGTGAATTTGTATTACTCTTCTTTATTTTACACGAAATTTTCAGGTTATAGGATAAACAGACGTAAATAATCTGACTTATTCCTTACAGGGATCTCTTCCAATTAGTGTTATTCTTGATAAAGACCAAATCACTTTTGATTTGGTCTTTAACCAGTGGTGGGCAAACTTTTTTCATGGCGGGCCAGAAAATTACAGATATTTCAGAGGAGGGCCAAAATTATTCCAAAATGCATTTTTTTACACATGACGCATGAACTACGTGACTAGTCCAGGTGGCTCCTTTGCCTTTGCATCTATTATTCTATTTTTTACAGCACCGTCTAAATATCTTCATCCGTGCCATAACATAACACTCCATTTTGAAGGAACGCCGGCGGGCCGCATTGAATTCCTTTGCGGGCCGGAGCTGGCCCGCGGGCCGTAGTTTGCCCATCACTGTCTTTAACGATCGACGATTTTGATTTTAACGTTTTAAAAAGGAATTAAATAGTTTCATTCCTCATACATACATACCGTCACGCCTCTTTCCCACAGGGGTAGGCAGGGACTACTTTGTTCCACTTTTTGTTGTTGCTTTGTTCACTTGTTTATTCCTCATGTATTACACTTTTACGTAGTTAATGCTCACAATTATGATTAGTGCTCGTGCATCCTTAATGCAATGTTGTACGTGGCAGTGCACTAGTTACACAGAAATAACTTCAGCCACTTCATCAAGGCTCGTGACGAAGTAAATATTATTATGTAGTTACGTGACGAGACTCGAGCATAAAACGCTTTAATAATTAGAATTATCATCTTAGTAAGTATTAAAATAATATGCCAGGAAACTAATTGGATGCCTTTAAACACCTAAAATCATTTGAAGATTATAAAATATGCCGCGAAGGTACAAGGACATTATTCATGCTATGCCATAAGTCGGATGGTTGGTCTACCACTCCTTAATAAGCGAGGACGCCCTTTCACTCAGTTTCTTTGTTTCACATTGCGGGTATTACGTAGAACACGATTAGACCATCGGGCCGGCCCCGGAAACCGAAGCCTATCCACGTGATGGCCAGTCATTAGCCAGCCCCGGCAAACATGTAACATGAGAAGTAGGAAGAATTACCGCATCTGCGGTTTGTGAGACCGCTGATGCTCCCACCTGTGACCATTTCCGCTCAATAAATACAGTTTCTATGCCTCATGTTGATAACTGACCAGATATAGATTACGTTTTCGTCACCTCGGTCCTAACGCATGCAACCCACTAACTTTTAATTATTATTGTCTAACAACAAAAATAATTGACGTGGGAAGCCCGAAGAGCTCAGAAGGTCTCGAATATGAATGGATTTCGTGATATTTACTTTAATCGCGATTATCCTTTCATGAATAATTTATTCGCGGTCTCGCCGAGTCAGCACTACGCCATTGTAATTATGTAGGGAGCTGTCGAAGTTTAATTACAGAGGCGACGATACAATGTGCGAAGCTGCGGCTCTAGTTCCGATATTTGATATTGCCGGGAAAACATGCAAATGAAAGGGTTTACCGCTGAGCCGGTAGCTCGGTAGGCATCGCCGCACTGTGCTGTACTTATGAATTTATCTCGCGCAAAGCTCGCACTATTTCAAAGGCCGCAGATGTGTTAGGTAACGACGCAACGCGTGGAGCATCTTTGAGTCATTTACTTCTTTTGTCTTGTAGCGTACGCTACCTTTTTATTCCGATCTTGCAAAATGAGGTTAAATAAGCTTAAGTGTAAAGATTAGAAATCGTAAGTGGTTTTACTGTAGCATTACGTAGACTGGTAGAGAAACTTGAGTTGAAGCTCCCATTAAACTTATTCCAGTGCATTAAGCAAACTGACAGACTTAACCTTTTACAAAAGCAAATTTGGAGTCTGAAAGAGTTTTACTGCTGTCGGAAAAAAATAAAACAATAAAAGCAAAAATTTTAAAATGCAGATTTCGCTCTTGTGGAGATTTTATTACCGTGGAGGCTTTTATTCGTTGTCACGCGTGCGTCAGCATCATTATTCCCAGACATGCGGTTCGCTCTGGCTCGGGTTGAGCCACAGCTAAAGCACACGGAGCAAATGAAATTTTAGTGTAAGAAAAAACGTTTAACGCTATCTTACATCTCTATCGCTTGGGCTTTCATGTTGGTGTGTAAAGATAATTGAGATACGTATCAAGAGGCTTACATCTATCAATATTCGCATAAGCCGTTGTACGTGTGTGCACGCCATTGACGAGGCAAGTGGATGTCTTCTATCTTTGGTGCTCATTAATAGTTGAATGGAAGTTTCCATCACGTGTCTCCGGGCTTGCGAAGAGGCGGGCGGGATTGACGGCCCATATTATCCTGCCATTCCAAACGACCACTTACCCGCTCGGCCAAGGCTTCACAGCGACGCTTGTATTTAAACTTTTATGACGTTATACTAGGTACATCTATTTTGATTTATGTATCATTGGTATGGAAAATTAATGAGTACCCTTTGGTTTCGGGATTCCGTATCCAAATGGAGTCAATGAGATTTTATTACCACACAAATTCACAAATTAATTCCGTGTCCTGTTAAGTTTTCCATTCAATTTCGAAGTACGAAAATTCAAAGGTATTATTTTAGAAATCCATAGGTTAAATAATACCAATTGCTGCTAATTAAAAAAATATATATACCACACTTAAGAAAAAAAAACCAGGTCTTTTAGTGTATTTTCAGGGAATATAAAGAGTTTGGAAGGGCACGAAGGACCATTTCTCTTGTTTGAATTATTTAAAATCTTATAAAGAGTTGTATGATTGCATGATTTCCATTGGTGCGATCGAGCGTCGCCTTCCGCCAGCCGTCATCGATCTGCATTGGATTAGTCACGTACAATGGTACCTTAACCATTCGCCTACACCACTACCCTTCGTTGCATTCCAGTACACGCCATATTTAATTCAGACCCGCTCAACCCTACCGATTACACCTAATTGACGTCTGTGTACTTTTGTATTTGATTTATTGATTCTACGGCTGATTATGTACTGAATATTTATTTAGTGAAGGGTTTACCAGATAAATTATGAAAATAAGATACAAAATAATACCCGCGTACTTCTAACCGAGATACCTATGCTAGACGTATTTCGAACCAATCTGTTTATTAGTGTAGTTAGTTGTTATTGTCACGTATATAGTTCCCACAAACTACGGGAAAAAGTGAGCGACACGTGTACCTTATTTCAATAAGTACGTGTGTATCTCGCGGTAGTTTTATATGAAAGAGCGTACGAGTGTCGTTTGCGTATGAAAGACAAAAGACGAGTCCTGATTAAGGACGTCGGCAAGAAAGCGTTTTGCGTTTTAGCTGAAACATAAACCGGCACGCATCGTCCCGTATCCTTTGTGTTCGCATTCACACTCTAAAAAGACTGGCATAAAAGTCGCGTAATCAGCAGGTCGGTAGCTCCGTATATGCCATGCGGGATGCCCGCGTTTCTTCTGTGATTACCCGCGAGTGCAAAAATGCTCGCGAATACGTATACGGGAGGCACCCAGGCGAATTAGCGAAAATGAGCACAATTCGTAAAGAGAAGAATCTTTTAAAAGTTAATATTTTTTATTGAAATGTATTTTAATTCGAACAATGAATGATTTTAATGTTTTAGTGTATGTATAGGTTAGGTATATTACTAATGGAAATTATAACAACAAACAATTGAAGAAAAATGAAATTTAAAATTACATAACTAATAAGGCACCTCGTAAAAAGCGCGTCCATGTAAAAAAACCGGCCAAGTGCGAGTCGGACTCGCGCACCGAGGGTTCCGTATCATTATCTATAAATATCCATAAACCAGTGTAAGCAGAGCCCTGCTCCAAAGCAAAATGTACCGCAGTGTGGGGTCACTTTATATTGGTCACTGATATATACATACATACATACATATTTACGGTTTTCGCAATTATTCCTTAATCTGTGCTATACCTAAGACCTAGTACCTTCATACCAAATTTCAAGATTCTGCGTTCACGGGAAGTACCCTGTAGGTTTTGATTCCCTTGAGAGTTGCGGAAATTTGCGGCATAAACGGCTGTATCTTTTGATTGCGTTGGCTCAGAAGTTTGATTTTTTCACAGCTCCAAGGGGCAGTAAATCTGAGTATTTGATATAAATTTCAGCTTGATACCTTCACGCGATCCTGAGAAAAAGGGTCTTGACAGACGGACGGACAGACGGACGGACGGACAACAAAGTGATCCAAAGGGTTCCGTTTTTTCCTTTTGAGGTACGGAACCCTAAAACTATAGTAATGCTTTAGCTGCGTATACCAGTAGACTTGCTCTTTGCCGGTTATATTGTCATTAATCAGTAAGAACATTATTGTTAACAAAAAAGTCGTTAACAACTGCAAACGACATTATTCACTAGACAAGGTTAATGATTCGGTTTTAAATAATCTCGACAAGTTTAATGTATTAAACACAACTACGATTTTGTTGTTGACCACACACTATTTGTGTGCTGCATGAGTTTTTCTCACTTCGTTGCAAACGACTAAGCGAGCGGTGGACATGCATAGCTTGAGACATGCATTCTACATGCATCTCAGCGGAGCTTTGTTTAGATTATCTTTTGTACAAGTTTATGCTTAGAAGCATTCTGCAATTCCGAAATTTTACGTACATACGTTAAATTATCGAGTTACAGGACAAAGCAGATCTAGTAGACATGGCTTGTTAATACCTAAATAAAAAGGATCTATTCCTGTAACTACTCTCTCTCCCTTTTCTTAATTTAGTAATTACAGAACTGCAATGCTGGTTAACAAAAATGAAATAAATAGGAATTTCCAAGCAAAAACTTTATGTCTCTAGGCTAGACTTAGCGGTTGAGATTTCAGGACTGCACAAGCAACGGAACAAAACATACTGTTTAATAATTTATTACCTAGAACAGCTAGCTTATTATGTAACTAGCTCGCAATCGCCATCGTGTTAATTTTTACAGTTCTTAGCTGAGTTTTCTCATATAAAAACGTCTCGAAGGCGTTCACGTAAACGTCTCAATTACTATGGAATAAATGGCAGCGCCACTTGCGGATCGAAACGGCAACAAACTGTTCTTGTAGTATTTGAAATTTTTACGCAAACACGTTCAAGACGTATTTTGTGACCGAAAACCTACACTAAGCATACTGATTCCGATGTCAATTTGTCAACCCATACATGAACTGTCAAAATGAACACGATGGCGATTGCGAGCGAGTTAGACAACTCTTGCTTTTTCTAGATTTGGAACGTAGACTATCTAATTCAGTTATGTTAGGGACGGACGGTCACGGCGCGTTACACGGCTCGTCCCGGGTGTCCGGGCCGTCTGTCCGGTACTCAGTCCATAGACGGTAATTATGCCGGGTCACGTCGCGCCGATCGCCGCACTGATGCCGTGACTACACATCATCTATCAAGTGCCATGTATGACGCTTGCCCTGTACGGGATTTACCTAATTATTCTGAAAATATTGATGACATGTGTTAAGCACGGCGTTTCTTCTGTGATTCGACGAGTGGTGAAACTTGATGTCTCGAGTTTGGTCCCCGATCGGTGTAGAATGTTTGTTATGTGGTCTTTAATGTCTCAGGGAAAAGAACGGACTAAAGACTTGCTTAATACCTGATTAATTAATTCTAAAGTTAAACTTATCACTTCAGGGGTGTAGTATAGAATTTCATCACTATTTTTTTCGTTTCTGAAACGTGAGGTTTTGCAGGACTAAAAACAAAGCATGATCGACATGCAAAAAGTTTTCGGCAAATAATGTTTCTGTTTCGATTTGGCGGCCCGTCCGGCCGCGCGACGCATCGCAATATATTCCAATTTCGAGTTTCAATTGTAAGCGTACTAGGGAATGCAAAAACCGGTCTAAATTCGGAATTGGGTAAAAAACCGTTATACGTTTCAAACTCTAATGTGTACAGATAAAGAAATAATACGGCCAACGTGCTTCAGAAATAGTATATAGAGCCTCGTTTGCCGGTTTACATGCTTGCTAATAGTTTTTGTTCCAAATTGATTTGCATAATCTTTCGATTGTACTTACCTATTGATACCTAAATATGCCACGTCTGTTTGCATTGTAGCTAGGTAGGTACCAATGATTTAATACTGGCACGCAAAAATTACAACGTTATATGTAAAACAAACAACCAATTTTTACCGTTTGTCATTTTTTATAAAAAAAGGGAAATAAAAAAAACCGGTACCGTTATTTTAAGTTAACCTATTTGCAATCCCTAGTGCTTACACAACGCAGCGAATCCAGTAATCGCCGCTATATTTGCCACTTCGGCAATTTTCCTTCGAGTGACAAATGCGCTCGTTGCAAGAGCGAACGGAACAGCGATAGTGTTGCATGTGTCAAGTATGAACTATGTGTCGTTACACATTCGACGCGCGTTGCCGGCGCTTTAGTGATGTGCACATGAAAAAAAACATCGATGTTTTACGATCACAATACATTGTAAGGTAGCGTTGAACATAGTTCCATAGTTATTAATCTATTTTCTTGTATGGTGTTATTTTATTAGTGTTAAATATTAAGTGGGAGTATATTATGTACTGTACTTATACGAAAGCATAGAATTAATTATTCTACTTCTGACTATATATTCCAAAAATGATGAATGTTGGTAACTGAAGTATTTATTGACTACTAACTAAAATACTTAACTACTTATTTAAACATAAAGAAAAACAATTAAGTACTTAAGTAATTTCATTTCATACTGTGAGGTGTTCTGCTAACATCTGATTCAGTGCATTAAATGAAATATAGAAGATACCTACACCGGGATTTTTTATAATTCCATGTGTTATCGATATTTTTTATTAATCCATGTTTATTGAACTACCCTAGGGTATTTTGTATTCGTCACTTGGAAATCATCCACTTACGCATTACCGGAGCCGTGCGTACGGGGAATGTATGAATCGAATTTTCAGATTTTGTTTTGTTGAGTTGATTTTTACAACACTTGGATTGTCGTTTTGCTACGAGATATAATAGCTTTCCGTATGGCTTTTATATCGTTAACTGTTGGATTTAATGGATCATTTCATTCATGAAATAAAAATTTAATGGTGCTATTATCGGATTGATGGGCTCAACACACATCAAATTAAATAACTTCGCCATATATAGACCGAGAACTCAAAGACAAGGTTTTCGTTGGAAAATATTGAAATGCTGTAAGTGTGTATTTCAATACACACACATAAAAATGTAGGACAGGTATATTATAATAAATAGGTAAATGAGAATAACGTAAAAAGCAATGAAAATAAGTTTTCAACTTTTCACTAATGTTAGAGCAATCAAAAATACACTCCATATAATATAGGGATCTACAACATTATACGTATTTTATCGAGATTTAGCACCACATGCTTACCCGTCTGATTTGCTAAATAGAGATTTGATTAAGTATACATATTTCACATCCATCTAATTAAGAATGCGTCGGCTGGAGCCTAAAAAGCTTTCAACGTTGTGTTTAAGTCAAACATTTGGAATAAGTAATGGATAAAACATGTATTCTGTCCATTTTAATATCGCTGTTCATAAAGAAAGCGTTCGGCTGGCGGTCGGCCGTGGAAACTCTGCCGCTAAAGGATTTTAATAATTAACACTATCCCACATTTACTATAAATGCGAAAGTTTAGCGCTTTGTCGATTAGTTTGTGGTTCAATCACGAATAAACAATCGCAAAGATTTCAATTATGTATATGAAATTTGGAGCTTAGAAGGTAATCCTTGACCAGGCGAAGGATATAAATATTTTTTACGAAGATAGTTTCTACATAAAGATACCCGAATTCCATGTATTTAGAGGGCACCGCGGACTAAAAGTGGCTTATAATATACTAGCCGTTATCAGTGACTTCGTCTGTGTCGTTTTCCCGATTACTTAACTTTTATATTCTTGATGTATGAATTATAATCCTTGCAGAATTTCATAAAAATTTGTTCAGTGGTTTTTTAGTGAAGAGGTAACAAACAAGGAAAACGGAGCTGCTTTTAGTTTACAACATCAGTATGGATTCAGCTTTGGAGGCCTGTACAGGAAGGATTGTAGAAGCGGTCCCGAAGAATTTTTCTTTAAAGTAAACATAAACACAACAAAATAACATAAATGTTAAACAAATAAATATTACTCAGTAATGTCAAAAACATTCCTTTAATAACTGGCCAGCATTACCGTGGGCTATCGTCACTTCAAACGGTAAATCCGGATTTTACCCCAACCCGGGGGTGAATGGGTCACAGTAGCGGGGTAAGTCTCACGAGTGTCGCCCGCCCCCCAGGCCGGGATTATGACTGTCGCTCATAGGCCAAAGTTCAAAATTGATCAGTTAGTACGGGATATTTTGCGGTAAAACACCGTTTTGTTACGAGTGCGAAAAGTTTACAGTAGGTACATTTCAATACTCATTTAAGATTGTTTGAATAAATAAAATAAAATAAAAAACACCATGCGTCACATAGCAATTAAGCGTCGTTGCGTTGTAGCAAGTGGAACAAAGTTGTCTCTGCCTACCCCAATGGGAAAGCGTCACTGTATGTATGTATGCGTCACAATCTTCATTATTGAACTCAGATACAGGGATCAAATACGCGTAGAAAGTAAAGAGCGTTAGTAGGCTGTTCTTGGTTGGCCATCCCCTCGAGCACACTTTGACAAGCAACCACGGATTGAATCGAAACATGTCTCTGATAAAGCGGCAGAGCAGAAACCATACAAAGATAAATTACGTAAGATAACCTTTTTTATGAATTTACATGATATATGTACGTACGCGCATTTGGTAGACATTAAATTTGCGTATATTCGACCCCTCCTGTATCTGTCAATTACCGATATTCGCTGACACTCTTACTCAACCACCAATAGCGTTGCACAAATTGTCTGTGATCCACGACTGCACAAATGTCAGCCTAATGCGATATATTAGCGCCCCAGGTGACCTCCGGGCCGTTAATACCGCGATTCCCTTGTGGCTGCACTGTATCGGAGCCAGTTTCATTCAATTGTTGGCTTAAATACTTCGGTTAAATCAAAAGAGGATCGTATGTTGAACGTTTGCGAATCAGTAGCGAATTTGGGCGTTTCTGAACTGATACAGCCAATAAATAAAGAGTAAAAAATAAATGGAGGCGTCATTAAATTTCTGCTATAACGAGACACACACGTCAAGTGATTGCATGCGGCTTCATTGATAGTTCTTTTTTTTAGTTCGTTTTCTACTCTTTCTAAGTAATTGGCATGTGCTTGACGTAAAGGTTAAAAAAGTGGCTTTTCTTTTAATTGTCATCTATTAACTGTAACTATTTAAGTAGGTACATAGTTTCGAAGCCCTCGGGGTTTTTAACGAAGTATCAAAAGTGTTAACCGACGTCACAGGAGACCAAAGAGCTTGCAGCTTTCTTGGACAAAGAATAAGTATTGCAATCCAGAGAGGGAACGCTGCCAGCATCTTCTGCTGAAGGGTGCTTCTTTTAATAGTATATTTTAGTTGTAGTTTAAAAGCCGTGGTAGCCTAGTGGTTTGACATGTGGCCTCTCAAGCAGAGCGTCGTGGGTTCAAATCCCGGGCTCGCATCTCTGAGTTTTTCGGAATTTATGTGCGAAAATTACATTTGTAATTTGCCATGAGCTTTTCGGTGAAGGAAAACATCGTGAGGAAACCTGCACACATCTGCGAAGAAATTCAATGGTGTGTGTTAAGTTCCCAATCCGCACTGGTCGCGCGTGGGAACTATAGCCCAAACCCTCCAATACACGGAGGAGGCCTATGCCATGAGGCACGCCGAATTACGCGACAATTTAATAAATAAACGACAATAACAACAACAACATGTACTTACTGAAATTGTAGCGAATTCTGAATAAAAGGTTTATAAATAAATAAATAAATAATTCAGATTTCATGTGTCCATTAGAGAGTAACTATAGGTCAGTGCTGTGCGCTAATTAGTCTATTTGTACGGCTGCGTAATTAGTTAATTGCATCGTTAATGTAATCAAAGGTAAAACAAGCATTGTAATGCATTAATCAATATTTATGTTTCGTGCACTTTAATTTATTACTCATGGATATATTGAAGTTTTATATTTCATGTTTGCTCACTGCAAAGAAAAAATGTGCTGACAGGCAAAGTAAAAACAAATTTTATGTTTTTGGTTCAATTTAAAGTGCTCTTATTATTCTATTTAGATTAATTAACCCCAGACATAAAGCAATAGTCCGATAATATCGATAAAAAACAGGAGTTTTTAATGATTCACGGTTAAGTTCATTCGGGAGCTCAATAAAGGTAATCGCGGTTCACATCCTGTTTATAATATTTCGAATGGAAAAAACAGGAGCTCTCTCTCTTCAAGTTCTCAAAGAAAACTCACGAAAATTTGACCCCTTGATATTCTCCACGATATCATTTTGAGAATCGACAAACTGAATTAAATAAAATCCGAAATACACGCCAATATTGTTTGATTTCCTCCGCTTTTAAATCCTCTTGCTTCATAAGTATTTCATCAAACCAGCATCGTTGCAACGTAAAACTTTAATAACACAGCACCCAGACAATAAAGAGCGCATACCGTCGAACAACAAGTTAAGTGGTCTTACTAATGTATCTGTCCTAACCGAAATGGTTAAATAGTTTTGCAATGTGCTAATTAAGCTTTGTCATAAACTAAACGTGAGAAAATTTCAGGAACTATAATCTGATTACATCTGAACGAATGCGGGTTTATTGTTGTTTTTATTTGGTAGACTTAATTATAATTATTATAGCGACAAAAACTATTAAATTCCACTGTTTTGGATTTGGCTAAATATAATGTCCATCTTTTTTACGACGGCGCCAGGCAAAATAGTTTATAATTTATTCTAACCAGTAGTAATCCCCAAAAGCCAAGGACCATAGTTCTGTTGATAAAAAGATCCTTATCAAACATTGTTGCATTAATTGGTTTATACAAATACTCGGTTAGATTACTGGCTCATGAGGTGTTCTATCTTAGCCCTCTAGAGGTATAAATTATTTATTACTATCAGTAAACAAAAAAAAATCATAAGGTATTTCACTGTCATTGTTGCTATTTTGATTTTTTTGTACGTATACAGCACGTTGGTTATTTTCTGTTATCAATAAATGTTATCAACAAAAATGACGTTTATTTCAATGTGTTCAGTCAGTTTTTAGTCAGTTAGTAGACAACTCTACCCAAATCCTATATAAAACAAGACCACTCTAGAAGTATATAATTATAAGGTACCGTAAACCACGCTAGTTAACTACTGGATTATGACCATTGCAATCCTTTACTCAGTCAATTTAATTCCACATTTAAGTTGTGTACTTTTATCCATTAACGAACTTAATCGGGGCGTGGTCAGATTTATAGCCCTAAAGTCAACAGAAAAGGCCACACAACCAGCACAGTGCGTTATTCTGCATTGCCTCGATTTTATTACACTCTAAATCTCGTTCAACGTAAATCTTCAGAAAAAACTCAATATGTATCAACAGCGCGCTATAGACTTTTAAATTTTGGCTCGCGCCAGCACTATCGTGTGTAATGGACTAAAATGCAATAAACAGGATTTATATCGATAAAGTTGTGTGCAATTTCGTAAAGTTTACAATTGGATAGCGATCTGAACCCAAAGCGAACTAACGATAAATAACAGTTTGCCAAGAGCGAAAAAGGATTTCACGAAATATTGAGGTTCATTCGAAATTGTTGGTAACAAACAACGCAAAATAAGATAATTTTCACCATAGATTTTACCGTGATTAATTTATGTAGCATTTAAAACGAAACAAGTTATTTTGTGTTTCATTGTAGCCGACATCATGGCCATTATCAGTCCAATTTACGGCGGGTCTCGGAGCCAGGAGCAGGCGTTAGTAACGAATAACATCGTTAAATACCCAACCTTTAATCCCTTTCTCATCGTTTGATATTCTATTTATGATTTTGGAACAATGTGAGTATCCAATTAAAGTCTTAAATGGGCACATTCATGCTCAATTACATCTGCTGGGTATCAGATGGAAAAGGCTTTATTTACATCGTGAAAGGTCAGCGGGCACGGGGATGCCGTGCCATACGCCCATGGAGCGTTAACTAAAGTACCCACTTAATTAATTCTTTGCCAACTATTCGCTATTGGCAGCAAGCTGTGCTCTCGTTGGCGACCTACTGTTTTACTGTACATAAGTATATAAGGCATGTCTGGGGCGTTGTTTTCTTCGGGTAATATGTTTTAGATGTTTTCCTTATGTTAATTCGAGATTGAAGAAATGCATGATAGTCGATACCTACTCAACTCAAGATTGTTAGGTACTCGCAAGGAATCATAGAAACTTTCTTCGTAAATGCATCTGTATTTTTCACTAGCTTCTGCCCGCGACTTCGTCCGCGTAGAATTAGAATTGATATGTTTATCGCTATCCCGCAGGAACTATACAATTTTCCGGGATAAAAAGTAGCCTATGTTTTTATCTAGGGTACCAGCTATCTTCGTTTCAAATTTTATCCAAGTCGTTTTAGTGTGAAGAAGAAACAAACATACACACTCTCTCACATCGTCACATCGTCACTCACAAACTTTCGCGTTTATTATATTAGTAGGGTTTCCGACACGAGATCAATCTTCGTAGTCAGGTTCTCTTACCATCAGGCTATCTGGTTACCATTCATATAGTTGACAGATGTTGACCTTATTTTTTTTTGGTTTTGCATTTACGAATTCGAAATTACACCAAGGAATATCTAACGACCAAAAGGTTTCTCGTTTCATGAAACTTAGCTAACACAGAGGCTACCTTCATCATTTCGGATAACCGGCTCTTGTATAACAGCGATTAATAAAATGCTAGGACTAATTGCACAGTTTAAACTACAATACAATTTACATAGTTACATAACGATAGTCATTGCTCCTTCATTACAAAAGCGCATATGGCTGCAAGTTAAACTAATAATAGTAAACAGTCCGCAGCTCCTGCGAGGCGGGCGCGCGCCGGGAACGAAACTCAGTTAGCGATTATATTATTATATCGCAGTTTAGTTCCATTTTGCGCCCATGTTTTTGTATAAACGTAAATCGAGTTACAGATTCAAATACGGGCGCACAGATGAATACGAATGAGTTGCACTCGCGCCGCGGTATACATAAACGCCCCGATTGTCAGTTAATGGGTTAATCAAAGCGCGTCTATTCCGCCTATTGCGCCCAATTTTCAGGTTGTCATTCGGTTTCGGTGCGTTTGCATAAATCTAGAATTTTCAAATGAGGCATGAGCGCGCACAATGTGGTTTGATTGAGCCGGGGGACCGGCAAACTGGTGGTTGTTATGCGAATTATAACAAGGGGGGTATCGACGTGATGTCATTGTTTCTGTCTGTTTGATGTACGATTTTCATAATTATTTATTTATTTTTCCTACCTCGTAGCAGATGATTAAATTAAATAGGACCAATAATAACTAAAAATCAAATGGATAAGTAACTTACAATTATAAATCAGGTAAGGTATTTTCATCCTTACCTGTCCTATTAGGTAAACAAAATTCTAACCTCAAAACGTCTCATTTTTACAATTTTTTAACTATTTCATCGTAAATAAAGGAACTGTAGATAAAGTATCAGCAAAATTATGTATAAAATATTGCCTCAGGTTTATTTGATAACATAATACACCTTATTCTTTACAAAAATTTGCACATTGAGGTTAGAATTTTGTTTACCAAATAGGACAGGTAAGAATGAAAATGCCTTAGTTTCCGACACGATTCAGTCTGTTACGAAGAGCCTTCGTTATTTTTAACAATTTAAATTTGAGCTTAACATATCAACCAACAACGCCTCCAAAACACAACCCAAAACAAATCCGTTCTATGTATGTGCCCTAATTCACTTCCGCTCATTATTTACAAATTCAAATCTTTCCTGATCTCAAACGCTGGTCAATCTGAGCGTCTTCAGATTCTGCCATTCGGCAAGAACGTTTTTTTTTAAATAAACAAGCACGCGTTTTACCCTAGAAGCATGCATCTACCTCGTAGCAATTATTGGCGTTAGGGTTGATTACGCTGGAAATGCAGGGGACCAGTTAAGCGACCCCTGCCCTGAAAGCGATCGTGCAGCAGCTTAACCGGCAATAATCAACTGTGAGTCGAAGGAAGTAATTAGTGTTGAATCAGCAAGGCACAAAAGGTTGTCGCCTATTACGTGTGCAAATCGGTGTCAGTTGAGTGGATAAAATCATCGACGAGGAAGAGCCGATTGTGAAATATAGTTGATGGATGACGATGTTTTGGATCGGAATCAGACTTTGGATTCAGTTTTAGTTTAACTAGCTAAGAACAATTTTGGTAACAACCATCCAATGTTAATTAGGCACCTTATCACTAAATAGTTAGGTACTGTAGAAATGTGACATTTCCTAAAAACTGGAGCTGTCTGTGATGTCGTTCCAATTTCCATCCGACTTGTCTTCAGCATACGTAATAGGTATCAGGGCGGATGAAGCCAAAGAAATTACTTTGAACGTTAACACCGACTAGATTGCTTTCAGAGCGCAGTTTCCGGGCGTCGACCAATAGCAGGTCGCCGTCGAAAACATTTCCAGACTCCAACGAGACGTGATTCAGATTGTCGGTACACACCGACCTAGGCTTGCATTCCGGACTACGAAATTCCCTAACTTTGTTCAGTCTCTCCCTGTCGCTCTTCAGAGATTCACGATACACATCACCTATTAAAAGAGAGAGGACGAATAATCGCGTTGCAGAATCAATGTCCTGAAAAATGCACGGAGACGCTCCCATAAACACTTGCTTAATTTGGATGTAATTTATATCAACAAGGTACGTTTAAGTGCTATTTAGGTGCACAGTCTTCCGAATAATTTAGTGTATTTACTTTCAACTTGCGCTTTGTATAACGCAGACATATCTAAATCGGATTTATAAGGTCTGAAAGAGTTTGTCCTTGACTTTATCAGTCTTATTTTATTTAACAACGCTGGGTCTAATAATTAGTTACACTTTTGTGTTAAGTATAGAAATGAAGCTTTTGGTCTTTTTATTATAAAGAAACGCTCTTGAACTCTGCAAGTGGTTTGTTGGTAATGTGGATGTAATTACACAGCTGTAGTAGTTATTATACGGCTACCGCAGAGCGAATGAACAAATAAACACAATTTCAGAGAAAACAACGTTCATAGTTTTCAGACGTGGAATTGAAAACTGGCAGACTCGGCGCAATTCGCAGCGAGATTACCTTAACTAAATTATACAATCAAGTGTGCATTCATGATGGTTCCGCCATGCCACCGCTCCGCAAAAAGATTTACACGTTCTGGCACTGCGAGCACTCACGTCCTCTATTTAGGTACTTATTTCGCATGGGGAAATATATTTTGTCCACGCTCAGTGAACCGTTAGGGCCCCCCGAGGACACGTTCAGCGCTAAAGTAAGCACTATAAGTACGCCAGTTTAGAGATTCCGCTCAGACAATATTCACCCGCATTATACTTGTACATCTCATTCTCTAAACAAATTGTTTTATCGCTACCTTCTAAAGTGGATACGCTTCGGCGCGTACGTAATTCTTCTCAGTCCGCATACAAACAGCCCCTAAGGAGGCGACAATCCTCACCGCAAACAATAAAAATATACATAAAAATAAATTTGATACTTCGGAGCCGCGGTCCGTGAGACATGCAATCCCGGGCCGCGCGGCGCTTTCGTGGATGAATGTGTCAATTCGAATATCGAACGCACCATTTGCACAAAAAGCATCATTCATTCGACGTTCGCGGAGATGAAAAGGTGGAAATAAGTGTAGGCACGGCGTGAGCTCGTGTTGTAACGTCGAATAGCAAATTGCATTGTGCCAAATTGTGGTGCGACGCAGGCGTCGGCGTCGAGATGAAATTGGATTGCGCACTATCTAATAATTCCGATCGTGATTTTCGATGATGATATTCGTGACATGTAAGTGAATATCGAACATCCGTACTCGGACAAAATGTCTGCCGTGCCTAAGGAATGTCGTTCAATAAAAACTTATTGTACTTTATTATGCCTCCACTGTAAATATGTATGCCTATGTATTTATGCTTATCACTATACTATAATCTTCACTGCAAAGAATGAATAGTAAAGTGGACGTAATCATAACTTGAAGCAAATGAGAAAAAAAGTGAAACCGGCTGATGATATTATCTTGGCGCACATACAGGCTCAATTCATACGTGAATTATTCAATGATATCAAACTAATTAATCTGATACAGGTGTGTTTCTCGCAGAGCACAAAACAATTAATATTTATGAGGATATGCTTAAGCGTCCTAAATGCATAACACTTCAAACTCTGAATGACATTAGCATGAGTATAAGCAGAACAATGAGTCGAGTATAATACATCTGAAACTGATACGATACACATTACACTGACAAATTGAGTCATGCGCCTACTGTCACAACAACTGGATAATTTTACTCAGATGCTTTACGATCGGTGACAAATTGTGAAATTATAAAGCGCCCAATGTTAATAAACTAGTCTAGTTTGGAATAACTACATGTGCATTTGCGACTGCTGAAATGTATCAATTGTCTCATTGTATCTGTCTGCGCAACCAACGCATTGTGGCGGATTGTTTACAACTTTGTGACTGAGAATGAAAAAGTGGTCTCTTAATGCTTTTTAATTGTGATTTGTGCTTAGGCGTAAATTGTTGTTTAATGGGGGATTAAGTGGGGTCCCACGGTCCGTGGGAGCCTCCCACGGGGCGCACTCCGCCGCAGCGAAGTTGCGGCGGGTGTCGGGTGCAGCCGCGATAACGCACTGTTGCTCGCGCGTTTTGCAAACGACAACGAGGCACGCATTGTTTCACACACAATGAGCGGTGTAAGACCGTTCCATATTTAAGTTGTAAACAGCTGATGAGCTTGTGTGATTTTTTGCTTAGGATTCGTTATAACATTAAGGCATCGGTATTGTTTTAGTGCCCAAAGGTTCCGTTTTGCGATTTATGTATGTCACTGGTAGAATTTATTTCATATTCTTCTGACAACATTTCATTCATATAGTTCTTATAATTTCAGAGTTGAATGTCCGTGACACATATGTAGACGAAATCATAAACCATTGTGGCTCCTTATAAATTACAAACGCAAGGCACACTCGGTTTCAAACCAAATAAAAAAACCATTAGTTCTGTGGGTTGATTTTGGTGAAGTAAGCACAAAATTTTGCCCCGAACAAATTACAGCACATCAGCGAAAATAGATTCCACATCAATTAAGTGTTTCTGAGATTGCACAGAAACGGACAAATATTCTAGAAATCAGTTTTTTGGGTTCTGTTGCGTTAATAAATACCCCTAACAACATTTTTTCTCAAATATTTTCCTTGTAGAAAATCCAACTGACCGAGAGAGAGAAAGAGAGCCTGGAGCAGAAAAGTACATTGAGAAAAAATCTAGGTATTTCAGGTGCAATGGTACCTATATCGTAAAACGGGGATACTGAACAAGGGCTTAATAGGTTTCTTAACGGAATTGCTACACTTGTTAGGCAAACCCTGCGCTCGCGCTGTGAAAAATAGAAATCTCCGTTCTCAAGGCGAATTCACTTTCGCGTTACACCTCTGTGAACAAAGATTAGTGCCCGATTAGTGCTCACAATTACGCACATTTCCTGCAGATTTAGGTAACATTCAACATAAAGTGCTTCTTAAAACTGCGGGCGTCATCATCATCATCATCATCAGCCTGAAGACGTCCACTGTTGAACAAAGGCCTCCCCCTTAGCACACCATACTGAACGACAAGTCGCCACCTGTATCCACCGGTTTCTCGCAACTTTTACGATGTCGTCAGTCCACCTAGTGGGAGGCCTGCCAACACTGCGTCTTCCGGTTGGCGGTCGCCACTCGAGAACTTTTCTCCCCCAACGGTTGTCTGTTCTACGAGCGATGTGGCCTGCCCATTGCCACTTCAACGTACAAACTCTTCGAGCTATGTCGGTGACTCTAGTTCTTCGGCGAATCTCCGTATTGCGGATTCTGTCGCGCAAAGAAACTCCGAGCATAGCTCTCTCCATAGCTCGTTGAGCGACTCTGAGCCTTTCCAATAGACCAGCAGTCAAAGACCACGGCGGGCGTAATGAACAAAAAATATTTACCTAGCTACTCCACTACTATCAGGTGTGATTGCGTTGCGAACTAGCAAAGTAATCCTACTGGTAGTAGTAGTTTCAAAGTAAATATTTTTTGTATATGCGCGGACTTCCATAAAGTAACGCCTGATTCGATCAATCAACTGCAATAGTTTTCCAACTCGATTGCAGACACGCAGAAATGAGGTTCGAAAATGCTTTTTGTGAAACTATTTTAATAGAAGATATCTCGGTCATTGACTATCTTCATTATAAGTGTAAATAAAGATTTTGCTTACCGCTGTGCAATAATTATCAAGTTAAATTAATTCATTGATGAAGCATTAAGTAAAAATAAAAAATGGTGAAATCTGCAGCGTTACTTTACTTCATGGCTCACAGTTCCGCTATAAATATGTAGTTTAATGTTTCTTGATATTAATTGCATTCACATTGTGATTTCATAATTTATAGAATGAGATAGATAAGTGAAATTGAATAACATTTCCACGGATATTTCTCTAGACTCTTGGTCTTTTACATCGAAATTGTCATTGTCAATACCTTAAATAAGACATTTATTATTCTGCTACATTGTACTGTCGTCGGCAAGAGCATAAAGTTCTCAGATCATTGCCCGATGACTTGAAATGCCGACAAATTGTTAGTTGTAAGTCACTGCTGACAAGTTGCCTGAATTCTAAACCATTCTCGTTGTATGTCTTTTACAAAGGTAGAGTATTAAGGTACAAGCGACAGCGAATAATGCAAAACACTGACAGTGGGAGACAAGATTAGAGGTAGTGGTAATGGTAATCAACTCCTCTTAATTTAAATCAGATCTAATTATGCATGCTTAATCGTGGACGAATAGGTACAAGAGGTTTAAGGCAATAATATACAATTATGTGTTGATACAAATATGTGTCATAACTTGGACAAGAAGTAAAAAATTTACAGTAAAGATTTGCAAAATAAGGACTTTGCGAGACGATAATAAGCCGTCTCCTGACAGCCTATGTCATGGATGTATGTATTTAAGTAGAGTATATGTGCCAGCTTTGCTTATTTTGGAACTGTAGATTAATAGGTATCAATTGTTCCATGGTATTTATTATTCGTTTATTAAGTTCTTAAACGGCGGTATGATTTTGGTAATTCAAATCGTTAGTCACTTATCTAGCCGTGACCTAAAATGTAGGGTTTCACCTATGTCTCATAGCGTACGTGTCTGCGCGTGCGGTGTTCCCAGCGTGTTCTGCGCAGCCGTGCCTGCGCCCGCGCACAATAAACAATGGAGCCATTGCAAAACATTGCATTTCGAACACGAGGCATGCACGATCAGCTTATTTATGCCCTACGGACGATCCGAGGCTCGATCCTCATGTTTAAGAGTACCTATTGTTGCGAAAACCGCGAATCTCAATTACCTGCAGGTAATGCGCTTCTGGGGGATGAGCTCGTTAACAACGACTTGTGAGATAAGTGGGTATTTTTAATGATTTTTCGTATTTTTTTTTTAATCGCCAAGTTTCTTTTCGGTGCATTCTTCTTCGCAATGTATTCAAAAAATCCTTTGCTGCTTAAATATAAAACCATTATAGGTTTTGATTTTTTTATGATTGTTTATATTCCACAAGGGAATTCTTGCACGAGATATAGATAGGTAAGGTAGCCAATGACTCGAAATAATATTTTTCAACTCAAAATTAATCCGAATATTGATGATTAAAACATTCAAAACATTATTTTAGATTTGCCAAAGAAATTTAATGTTAAAATGGTTTGATTCATACCTACCAATTTTAAAAATAATAATGAAGACAATATTTTATTTGTACACGTATAATTTTTCGACTCATTTCATCTACTTCCATATTTGATGACAATGCATTCCGTAAAAAAACCTTAAAAAAATAGTTGCTTGTCCTTTGATACTGAGTAGTGGAGTAGTGTATTAGATTCCCATAATGCCTAGTAGATGAGATTGAATCTACACATTTGAACAACAACTTGCGAGTGTGACCAGAGGGAATCGGTGAAACTCCGCGGGTCCCGAGACCTCCCGAGCCGTCTAATCAAGGAATGGACTAAAACCACAGTAGAATTTGCAGGCCAGTAGAGGCCAGATAGTTTCACGTTTTGTTTAGAAACAGTTTACAAGTTTTTTAGAAACTTGAACTAAGTGTTTGAGGAGAATGGAATTAATTTGCTACGCGACAACACGTTGTTACTTAATGTGGTCGCGGAGTACACTACGTTCTAGATTTTAATTCCAATATTATTTGGCAAAAAATAACGAACCCTTGCGATAGTAACAAAAGAGTAGAAGGGTTTTGAGGAAAGGGACGTCGTTCGGAATGCCTGGCGTCCACTCATGAACGAAGCCTATTTTCATTGAATTAAATGAAACAAAATGTGTAATATTACACATATGAGTAGGTGTATCAAATGAGATATTTGACGTAAAAATTTCTTTTGAGGTTCACTCGTACGGTCAGTTTCCTGTATTGGAATGAGTTTCTGGTGCAAATTTTTCTTCTCGTTTGGTAAGTACATACGAAAATATCAATTCATAAGACTTAAAAAATACACACCCACAATAAAAGAGTAAAGAAAAAAGTACGTTGCATATACTTTGAGAGGTTTTAGAATTATTGGCACAATACATAACAAAATGGTACATAAAAAATCGCCCGTAAAAGTTTAAAACAATAAATTAATGTTACTCAAGAGAGTAAATGAAGTCCACGCAAATGAAGTTACATTATAAATATTGTAAGTTACTCTACTGCTTTGTATGAGTTTCATCACAGTGTCGGAAACGTGAACTGCAGATGTCTGTATTATGTGCATCGACGACGGCTGCTTTTGAATACTCGCAGTGGCTCAGTGGATCCATTTATGTTTCTGACTAATATCAAAACTAATATTGTGGACTTTGTATTAGCTATTGCGACTATCGTCTGGGAAGGATTTGTTTTTTCTCGATAAAAGTATCCTATCTCTAATTACATAAAAAAGATACATGGTTAACTCATAAGTGTAACAGTGCTGTTTTACAACAAGTGTTCTACATAATATGTATTAAGCTAGTTTAAAGGAGTTAAGATCCCAATCCACACCCAATATTGGCCAAGCTCTCTTACTGTGAGATTAGGCTTGTGCCCAGCATTGGGATTATGTATAGACTGGAGGTGATTATGATTTAATTATAATTCGTAACTGTCGTTATTTGTTACAGAAGGACAAAAATAATACCGCATGCAATATTAGTTGTTGAACACAACTACTGAAACTGAAGATTAGTTAAATTGATTAAACGGGCAAGATTGTTGTTATTATAGCAATAGCTGTTGCTAATTTTGCTGATACTGGTCGTGGCAGTTAGTTCTGCTGGAACGGACACGGGAGTATCTTTGACGTGTTGCTATTTCACTGCACAGCGTTAATTAATACTTGGCTGCTTAAATGATAGAGAAATTCACGGAATGGAAAACTATTTAAGCCGTGTGTGTAATATTTATTGCTAAAAGCTTCAGTTATTTCAAAATATTTCCGTTTCAAAAACCAGAATATATAACGAAAAATTATATAATGTGTGTATGTCATAGAGTTTGGTGGGTAACTGAAATATTTTCCAAATTTCGTAAAATAAAGTGGGCTTTTTAAGGGATGTCGATAATGTCGAAGATGTATGCTATCACCGGCAAAATTCTAAAAGGTTTAATTAAAAATTGGGATGATGCAATAAAAATACACGGTAATTGGAATGTTATCATAAAATTATTCGAGCATGTTTTTCGAGATTGAAATAAACGAGTGTTTGTCAAATAGAATCCGTCCTTTATTTATTAACTTGATATCCCGACGAAGAATTGTATTTACATTCGTTTAGGCGAAATTGACAGAAACATTTCCAGTGAGAAGGAGAAGCTCGTTTATTATTCCATTCATTTGTGGTACCATTAAGTTATGTAGGTACTCGTATCTTACGTATTCTTCGCTGTTCTCGTGCATGCACTTAGTATAATTCTATTGTTTTAAACGACAAATTCTTGTATCAAATAGGTACCTACCTACTGATTTCTCTGAAACGGCTCGATGATAATGACTTCGATGAAATTTCAAATGTAGAAAAAAATGTTTGCTTTCCTAGTTGATCCCACACCCACACAGTTCTAGCGACGAACGAAAGTCGAAAACATTTTAATAAAAAATGAGCTTTTTATTGTTTTTTGTTTCGTTATAATGGATCTGTATAATAAATTAAATTTCGTTATAATGGACCTCTATAAGGTGAGGCGGTACTTCACGCCGGAACAGCTTTTGATTTTGTACCAAGCTCAGGTTCGGTCGTGCATGGAGTACTGCTGTCATCTTTGGGACGGTTCTGCCAAGTACCAGAAAAAATGTTTGCTTTCCTAGTTGATCCCACACCCACACAGTTCTAGCGATGAACGAAAGTCGAAAACATTTTAATAAAAAATGAGCTTTTTATTGTTTTTTGTTTCGTTATAATGGACCTCTATAAGGTGAGGCGGTACTTCACGCCGGAACAGCTTTTGATTTTGTACCAAGCTCAGGTTCGGTCGTGCATGGAGTACTGCTGTCTTCTTTGGGACGGTTCTGCCAAGTACCAGCTGGCCGCGTTGGATTCTGTGGAGCGCAGAGCCCGAAGACTCATTGGGGATGCTCCAATGGTCGGAGCCAGACTGCAAAGCCTTGAGCATCGTCGCAGAGTGGCTTGTTTTCTATCGGATACACTTTGGAGAGTGTGCGCAGGAATTACACGAGCTTATTCCACCATCTCCCTTCCACCACCGTACGACTAGACGAGGCAAGCGACTTCACCCTTATGTTGTCAGTATTCCGAGTTCTCGCACGAAGCGCTTCGCTTCATCTTTTATACTGCGGACTGCTAAGGAGTGGAATGCGCTTCCGTCGTCTGTCTTTCCGGATAAGTATAACCTTGGACTATTCAAATCCAGAGTGAACAGGCTGTTACTGAACCAGTGAGCTACATCTTCGGCCTCATCTGCACTTACCATCAGGCGAGATAGAGGTCAATCGCTCAGTTTATAATAAAAAAAAATTTTTTTTGAATCACGTTCACCCACTTATAAATCGATGCGCATCACTATCGTCCGGTTGACTTTTTCTCCTTTTAATCATATCATACTGACTGACATTGATGAAGATTAGTATATGAAAACAAACAGACGATACATTGCCCAGGCGCCTTACCATGACGTCTTAATTCCGACTCAGTTCAGGTTTTAGCTGTCATTTTTAGTATGGATCTGATCGCGAGCGAACCTAAACTGAATAACACTAAGAAGTCATGGTAACCGCCCAGCAGGCCAACCTTAGAGCCCGATTATAAAATACTCTGTTGAACAAATGGAACGAATTGCTTCGATACTTACAAATAAATGTAGGCACTTCAAAGCTTTGTATAATGGGTTTTGATACGCATAATATCCGAATCCCATTGTGCGACGCGGCAAAGTTTGGTTTGGAGGCATCTTCGACAGCCGGTACAGATATAATTAATGGGTTAGCTTGTTCCGCGTCTTTTATATTGCACGATTGTTACTTTATTATTCGTTGAGAAATTTACTCTTTCAACATAACTATTGCCGCAGGATGTTTTAGTGTCCTGTAACACAGGGTATCTTTGCACAGGGCCCTTAGTTGTATGGTTCTGTATTTTTTTTTTTAATAAACACATTTTCATTTTTTTTTTTTTCAACTTATTAGGGATTCTTGGGATGAACAAATTATTTCGTAGCGCACCTAATAATAATTTTCTGATTGCTCTAATCATAACAGTATACGAGTCACGTGGCTGGTTTTAATTTAATAACTTTGATACACATTACGGTGAATTGTTTAAGTAGTACCTAAAGCCAGCAGGTAGCAGATTGATTGCCTTTTATAATGTAACATATTAAGTAGTTACTTAATGAGCTCGTAGAATTACACACCTAATTGTATCATCCGATGTTCATTCGTTTAGACACAATTACGAAATTACTTTAAAATAAATTTAAAGTGAGATAGGTAACAGTAATTAAGTAGGTGTAAAGAAATTCAATTCAAACAATCTTAGGTAAGTAAAAAATCCATTTTTCTTTTCAAAAATCATAATTATATTTCTTATATGTACCTAACTATAGACTCGAGCAACGTATTATATACGAGAGTTGGGTTTTTAGAGCTTATCGTTGAAGACTAACATTATTTGGAATGAAGTATTATTTAATTAACAAAAAATATTTACCTTGCCACAACGTTCATGTGTTTTGACCTCCGGAAAATAAAGCCTGGATTCAATCAATCATTTACAGTATTAGTGCGAATTAGGGTTCACTAACGTTTGACCTAAAAGTTATTGACAAAATGATCATTTGACAAACTTTAAATATTTTATTGAATCAGGCGTTACTTTGCGGAGGTCCATTTCAATGAACACAATGATCCCGTAGAGGGATCGAAACGCGCGTCAGTGTTTGTGTGGTGTTAGGATTAATTAAGTTTGTGGGATTTGTGTGCGTTTTGTGTGGTAGTAGTGGTGGGAGGGCTTGCATGCAAGACGTATATATTTCGCACAGGCTTGGTTAACTTGCACGTAAGTAGCGGAGTAGCAAGGTAAATATTTTGTGTTCATTGAAACTTTAAATATCTGATAAACCGTAAACTTTTTTAAAAACTTATAAAACAAACCTAACCTAACCTAATGTGGGCCACTCATAAAGGTTTTCGATTTTTAAAAAACTTCACGGTTTATCAGATATTAAAATTTTGTGAAATGATCATTTTGTAAAATGATGCTTTTGTCAATAATTTTTAGGTCAAATGGAAGGACACCGCGAATTAGTATTTATGATTAAAATATTTTATTTTAAATGATAGCTTTTTAATCGCACGGTATAAACGCCCTGTTATCCGTAACAGCAAACAGTCGGCAGCGATCGTGCGTCAACCGGCCTGAATAATGACATCGGGTGACATTTAATTTCGGATACAAAAGCTTCTTTATGCTGTTTACCCTAATCCATTCCAACCCAGGCCATGGTGACACTGAACCTTTCAATAAATTTAATAATTATTTTGAAACTAACCCTTCCTTCGTTAATGTCGGTGATGTCAAATATAATGGGGTCTGTCAGTTTATTTCACGGCCTGGTTCGCATGGACAATTGGACAGTGGACACCACAAATTAAATGTTTTTTTTATTAAAGGGTTCGTTAATTGTAACATGTGCGTTTTATTTGAAAAAAAAAATCATATTTAAAATTGCCGCAGGATGTTTTTCGGTTTCATGTTTCCTTTGAGGACTGGATGGACAACATACCTACACAATAGAATTTCAAACAAAGAAGAAAATTATTAAGGTCACCCCAGTTAATCAATTGAAAACTGCACAAACTTTCTACTTATAATATTAAATACGAGGCCATATAAATTTCGCATGCTAAGTAATTTCAACTTTTTGTTTTCATCAGTTAAAAATATTCGCTTGAATGGCTTTAAATCATAACCAGGCAGAATTTTGATTTAAAAATATTGTATCTGTGATTTGTATAACTGATGATAGAGATCGACATTGATGTATTTACGATTATAGATGCTCTATCGCTTATTGAATATAAATAAAGGAATTAAAAGGTGTTGATTTATGCTATCGGCTACATCAATGGTTGCGGCGATGATTGGTGAACGTTTAGACGAGTCATTACGTACTCTCATTTTCATACAAAGGAAGATAAGGCGGAGTAGCTACGAAGGCCGTTGTTTTTGAAATACTTGTTCTAAGTATTTGGCAATATTTTTGAAGCGTACGTCATGTCATATCATCGTGCTCAATTGTTGGCTTCAGAATAGTAATTGCGCTGTTTATTTTAGGTTGAGCAATAGTTCAAGTTTGAGTCTGTCAATTGGATTGAACTTGTGTCATCTGAAGACAATGAAGGCTCGTCTAATTAAAAGATTCCCAGCGACTGTCGGAAACCAAGGTAGACAATGTATTGTGTTAATCGGCGCGGAGGTCAGTGCCAGCGCAAATCTGCGTGACGAACGACTGAGGCTCCGAAATTGCATGTGCTATTGGAAAAAGATTAGCGTTTTATTGCTTATTAGTGATATGACACGAATTTTCCATTAACTTAGTTTTTAATTTATAGGCAGTTTTTACAAAAAAAGAGTTAACTATGGTACAATATCTAAAAAAACATTTCTGACGGTTTGATTATTTAAGGTACTCCTATTTGAAGAAACTTTTAAACACCTTTATATTTTGTTTCAGTTGTAATTAACTAGCGAACCATTTGATCAAATACTGAAAACCAAAACTCAAAAACAAAACTGTAGACCGATTTTTACCTACTTGCGAAGGTTCGTTAAACTTAAAATTTGATGATGCTGGTAGAGTCAGCAGTAGCGTAGCGTCCATAGAACTCGATTCCCACTGGCTTGCCTATTTTAAGGCATTTGGGCAATTTATTGTGCAGAATTAGAGGAAAAGGCTAGTTAAGTTCCCTTCGGCTTGCATTCTGATACACTTGACGCCACGCCACTGAGAGTCAGTGAACAACCGGAAACTTACGTATCTACGGAATGATACCAGCAAGATGCGAGTAGTAGGTGTATTTCTTTCAGTAACGGGATCTACGGCATCAGAATACTAGCGTTCTTTCTGTTTTCATTGCAAAGTTTTCCGTATAATATCATACCTTATGTGCAAGCAAAGCTATGAAAAGTTTTAATTTACTTACGTTTATGGGCAGCTCTTCATAACCCCCAGCAATCGATTAAAGATCTGTAACAAAAAGGCGCCATTTCAGCTTGATTCATATAAATTAGTCCGCGCCCGTGTAACAAGGCTATAATTTGTCCCGAATTCCGAATTAAGGTGGAGGGAACAAATTTATACGCCTTTAAAATAAACGTTAAGCGGAGTATACTCGGAAATTAATTTTATGATCCGTGAGACGGCGAGGGATGCACACGTTGCCGAACAATGGGGTGGTGCTGTATTTAGCACGACCGCGGGAATGCGGGATTTACACTTTTATATACGTTTTGTCAGATTACATATCTATGCTTTTAATTAAAGCTTATGCTGGCGGCCCTATTATTATTTACTTTATGTCGATGATAATTTAGAAACAGATTTTGTTAGTGATTTCTAATGGGCTTGGTGTTGTATTGTGTTTTTGGTGAGAGACCTGTGATTTGTTTAGTGAAGTGAGGATTTTATTTGTTTTAGTTGAAAGACGAATTAGTATAATTTTTAGACTTTCAATCAAAGAGTTATTTTCTAAGAAGTTTTGAAATGTAAAGAATGTGGAATGTGAAAAGCTTTAAATGACCTAGTATTTTTGGATGAAGAACACGGCACACTCGCTCAGAATAACTAAAACGAAATGTCTTACGATCTTGTGACTTATAGATTTAAGAGAATCTTACGGAATATTTTGAGTCAACTACGAAAACAGAGATAAGACGTGCGTCTCAGTAATCCGTAACTTCATTTGCCAGTTGGGTTATTTTGATCTGCGGCATACGTGTTCGAGGAGCATTGTTATTCAGTATCGAGCGACGCGATAGGCCCGGCTACGGCAGCGATTGTCACAACTCCGAATAATTCATGAGTTCCAGAGGGCGGTTCTTCGAGGAGGTGTTCTTTCTCGACATTTTGTAACAGCGACAAGCTCGTACAATTTCGCTCCATTGTGCCATTATTATGCAAAACTCGCTGACGACTGCCGATCGCGGACGAAATGCTTCTCGCGAACGCTGAACTGCATTTGTTAAAAGGTTATTAGAATGTAGGTCTCGGTGTAAACACTCTCAAGGTTGGGTGGTGTTATTGTTTGGGACTTGATTTATCCTGCCGCGTGGAGCAAAATAGAACCCAGTAAAACGCGGGTGGCCACCGAAACCCATTGAGTTATGTATGCACTTCTGAACATTAAACTGAAGCAGCCAATGGGTAATTCATGACTGTATTTAAAGAGCTAGTAAAATGGGACTTAAACGCGATTCAAATGTTTTATTGATCACGACCAGATCAAGTGCGGGTAGTTCGTAAAACTCGCGAGGCATTTTACGACATTGAAGTTCTGGATGCGATAGAATTAGTTTAGTAGAGCCATAAGGTAGAAATGCTGCAGTAGCGTTTAATTTTATGCATGTTCTGTTGTTCATAAATGTAATTACAGAAGCCAAAAATAATAATACTCAAATTAATCAATTATTTTTGATGTATTAATTAAAATAGATATTGTGGCTAGAAGCGTTCAAATTTCCGAATAAAATAAGCCATTAAAAATTTGCAACGCGTCTTCTACTCTCTTCATCTGTTTCATAATCCACATTGTATTATACAGAACTCAATTAGTTCCTGAGCTATTACAGTTGTTCGCGGGCTTGTTCATTATTCATTAATATTTCATGCTAATCGAATGTAAGATTGATTACGACATGTTTTTGCTATGTTATGGTTATAAACAGCGTTACCTATATCATGGTAATTGTAACATCACAATACAATTTAATCAGTTAATCACATTACAGTGAGGTACACGGCATTAAATGGATTTAGTGGATTCTATATACAGTTGCTATCTCCATTAATTTACTTCATGCGTTTTCTTGTCTTCTGCGAATAACGTAATTTTGTATGGCTGCTAATCGGGCTCCTATATATTCCAGGAAGTTGTTGTGAGCCAACAATATTGTACGAATAGGTAGTTTGCTAGTTGTAATGGTAAACAAGAATTTCTGCGAATGGCTTTTGAAACCACTGTAAACATAGAAAAAACTTAATTCCCGTATTGACAGTGCAGTGGTTCTGGCCAGATCTCCCCTCCCGATTGAATTTGTCATCGGATTAATTCCTCCTGCGAGTAAATAGTATTAATCTCAATTAGTAGTGACTCCGTAAAACCCTATTTGATGGGAATCACGAAGAAAAATAATTAGGAAGTAGGAAGCGAGCCGCTAAGCCTGGCGGTGGTTTACCTATGCAGGGGTAGCGGCCCGGGATCACTCTGATACAGATTGATGACCCCTGTCCGTGGTCGGCCGATGCTAAACTACAGCTGGTTGCGTACCCCTGACATATTTGCCGCTATAAGTTTGGTCAAAATAGACATGTTTGTTGCCACGAAGGCACGAAACTGTTCCCGAAGTGATTTATGTATATTACAACCTTAAGATTTAGAGTACAGCGTAAGATATTTTTAAATTGGTCTGCGGACCTTTGTCATAAAACGAATAAAAACTATCCAGAAGCTTATCTCGAACAATTAATCTCGAGCACTTGAAGTTTTCATATCACCGTTAAAAAACTAATTCCAGTCGCCCGCCCCTTTTCATTAAAATCGAAGGCGATTGCAAAATTCGTGTCAATAAACAGTATGCACAAGTCGTAATTATACGTTTATGGCGGGCGCGGAATGTCGAGCAACACAATGACAGCAGCCTTCACCTAGCGCTCAGTATCAAGGTCGTGTCAAATGTCATGACATGCCACGATCGCGATCGCGAGCCAATGACAGGCACTCCATTATACCGCTTTGTTTACGTGGTATTTGCAGAATAAATCGGCCAGCGTTATTAATGATTGAGGTACTCGTATTAAATTAGATTTAATAGTTTAGACTGGTCATTGATTGCGCTGATGGGTTAATCACGTTCGGCAATTCGCTCATTAAGCGCAGTTGGCGTGTGCGCGAATAATTACGTGTTTAACTGAGTATGACATTAAGTAAAACTTCCTACTCTTAATTAATTGAGTATTAAGAGTATCTATATATAAGATATTATCTGATATCTAGGTGTTGTTAAACATAGATATTGCACATGCTCTTGAAAACAAAATGTTCAATGTTTTGGGCGGATTGAAATCAAACGCTGCCGTCATTAAGTAAAACATGCTTCAAGTCCTAAGCAAGAGTCCTCAGACACATATCTCAGACAAAAGCTTCGCGACTAAACACTGCGTCTTCAAAGGCAAAACCTACAAAGGTGTGCCTAGCCCGCAAGTATTTTATAAATGCAGTTCAGAGTAATGCGCTCAAAAACAACGAGAACAAAACCACCCTTATGCCGTTGGAAAACTATTAGACAATTATAATACGTCTTACGCTATCTAAAACAAAAGGTGATTAATCAAGCGTGGGCATCGAAATTAATGCCACCGTTGCGAAACGCGTCAAAATGAAATTCATGAAATGTCAATTATCAACGTGACAGGTCATTTGCTAATTCCAGAGGTCCGGCCGCTTTGTCTCCGTTATTTTGTTATGACATATCATTAGCAGATAATGTCTTACAATGACTCGTGCCGTGCTACACTTTCGCTCTTCGCCGCAGAGGGTCAGCCACTGACAATGAACTCAAAATGTCCACTTCTGATGCTTGTCGATCGAATGAATTTCTATTGTCGATGCATGTTTAATAACGGACCCATTGTTTGTTTGCACAATGACCCGAATTAATGATCAACGAAATAATAGCAAGAACAACGCTGTAAAGGTTATCTAAGTACATTCGGTATAAATACCAAGGCAATGTTTCTGGCATTTCCAATGAAATATTCTTCGCTTTGATTGTAAACAGAAAGCTCGTATAGCAACAATACCATATCTAGATAAGAGCGGTGCCAAGTTGAGATCATTATCGAACAATACAACAAATCAATAAGATATCGGAACCGACCGATGACCGAGTCACGACCGCGTGCTCGCTCATTGTGGATATTTTATGCACGTTACCGTCAAACATTGAACCAACTATTTTTGGAACTAATAACTCAATCTCGAAGGTTGCCCTACCTATATGGAGCAAAGAGGGACATTCATTCGTTAACATACTTAAGCGTATACTCCATACATTGTTGTCACGACCAGCACTAGGAAGTTTGCATTCGAGACCATTTATTTTAAAACTCACTTCATAAATCAGTTAAGTCAGGGTCTGAGCGTTCGATTACTTATGTCAGACTGAAACTTGAAATTCGTTACCGCATTTAGCATAAAATGTCACGACGGGAAATTTAGTAATGAGTCACGATTTTGACGCAGTGTAACTATCAATTATTTTATTATGGCAACCCATTTAGGCAATGACTCGCCGGAAAATTATGGTGTACTGAATCGGGTCTGAATAAAGTGGAGATTTTGTTGGAAGTGGGTAAAAAGCGAGTTTATTTTGCTGCGGACCGAGCAGGTGGAATGTTAAGTTTTTACGGTTGCGCGTTCTCCGTGCGAAATAGTGCTTGTACAGACAGCGCAGCAATTTTTGCTCACGTTAATTCCCCTTTCTACAGCTGCAGGACAATTTGTAGAGAAGGAACGTGTGTTTGAGTCGTTAGCGAAGAACACCAGTTGTTTTGCTTCTTTAAACTGACCACTGACATTAACAATTCCGTAAAACAATAAAACGCAACACAATAGTACCTACAAAACAACGTTCTGACATTCTTGTAATGAAACGCAACACATTTTAAGAAGTAAAATGAAATTAAAACTACATATCAACTCTACTTAAATAATACAATGATAAACGTAAGTGACATTTGTATTGCTGCAAGATGTTTCTGGCTGAAATTCATATAGAAATTCTTACATTATGTGTACATTAATGATCCTTAGGTATTTGCTGTGAAACACAATACCTACCTATTGATAAAAATCACTAAAATTAAAACATTTCGATCTCGCACTCTGCAGATGAAATAGCTTCTTGTGTACAGAAATTAATTTCAACGTTAATTATCAGCATGAAATCGTTCAGCTACTGCTTACAGTATCAATGAACGATCGATCAAGACGTGTTAGACGGCGGGCATTCGTCAGGCAACAATTAAGCGTCGAAATGTTTAAGGAATTATGTAACGTCGGACCTTGGAGCTTGACCCTAATCGTGAGCTGAGTTGACCGCTATCGCCGCGTGGTCCAAGCGGGAGAGACAGCGGGCATGCTAAATTAAAATGAATTATCATAACGTAAGTTTGACTTCAGCTGTGAAGAAACAATAATGATTCGTTTTATTTTTAAAACAGACTGATCAGTATTTTTTTCTTGGCGCTGATGCAACGCAATAATGCCATTGCGTCGCGAATTTGATTTTGAATTGAGTACAACTTGGGGATCTTTTAGAAACGAGCCTATTCTTTTCTCAAAGGGTCGGCAACGCACCCATAATACTTGACGGTGGTTGCTTTTCGTAAAGTGATCAGATCTGTCTGCTTGTTTTCGCCCTGTGATATAAAAAAGGATGAATTTATTCTGCTGGTTATAAGAGACAAAAGACTTTAATATACAGGTAAATGTGGAGTAAAGAAATGTCTTCATTTTCTCATTACCTTGGGCGAGTAAATCACAACAAAATGAAATAAATTACTGAAGAAGAATGATCAGTACAACGACGAGATTTCATTAAACGAAAAATTAATTTCGAAACATTTACAAATAAACAAACCTTCATCAAACGTTAATTTAATACACGCGCAAATAAGAAATCGACAAAAACAAGGCGGCACGCTGGTTAAAAATAGCTTGAAGCTGAAACAGCCCGAGGGAAAAAAAAGAACAGGGCGCGTTGAAAACATCCATGATCCCATCCGACGGGGAAGAAGTTATAAACGCGTTTATCTCAAGTAATTTATCACTAAGTTGGAGGCGGTTTTGTTTACCGCGGATGGCGGCGCCGGCGGGGCACAGGAACCGTGATATGGAAAGACAACTAATTATTGTTATTTGTTACCGTACATTCTGTTCGTTATTTGTGCGGCATCTAATGAGAAGTTGCTGTTTGTTGGAACTAATCCAGCAAAGATTTTTGATAGCAGTTACTTAATGGGTAGTATAGCGAGCATAAAGCATTAATGTAATAGTTTTCGATCATAATGATTTAGAAGCAGTATAAGCTTTTCAAGTGCTTCTTAGATAATAAAGAGCATCCTTGTAAGAATCTGTTGAGTTTTATAGTAAAAAAATCGAATGATTAAGCAGGTTTCTAACTAAAATGAGAAAAATCTAACTAATATTATAAATGCAAAAGTATGGATGGATGGATGTTCGTTTGTTACTCAATCACGCTAGAACGGCTTAACAGATCTGGATGAAATTCGGCACATAGATAAAGAAAAGTCTGGAATAGCACATAGGCTACTTTTTATCCCGGAAAATTGCGTAGTACCCGCGGGATAGCGATAAACGAATTATTTGCAGACGAAGTCGCTGGCAACAGCTAGTATTACATAAATGAAAAAATAGACGAAAGTATTGAAATATTCATTAAGGTAAGGTACCTACAGACATAATTAAACTACGTAGCAACAGCAAACAAATAAATACGTTTTCGAATCGTTCGAATAACTATAATTATCGAAATATTGTTTAGCTAGTTTCAGTTCACTACGTTCCTCTTTCCACGTAATAATAAATAATTTATTTCTTATCTCTATAAAATGAAAGCAGTTTCTATCAGCATACCGACTGCTTAATATTGCCTTTTACTTCTTCTCTTGTGCTTTGAACCGCATTCTGAGTGAGTCGTGACCGTCCGCGTTCCACTCAAAACCAAACTTGCGTCGCCTTTACCCTGGCGTGACAGAGTCGGCTCCTGAAGGGCGTGTAGCACACATGACAATAATGCAAAAGTAGGTCCACATAATTTATTAAAGCCCGAGTAAGTGAGTCACATGATAAATTATGCTATGTTACGGAAATCGTAAGAATTCACCTTGAACGATTGTTCCACTAACAGTGACAAATGACCCGATTTGGGTAAAACAAATACCTGTGCCATATTACGGTGTTATTCAGAGCCTCTAGTGTAAGCTTTTGACACAGTCAAACGTCTTTAACGTGTTTGCGCAAAAGCCTCAATTACTATGGAATTGACACGTTACAGCAACAGGCTTTACGTCGCAGTAGTAATTTACTGCCCGATACGCGAGCGGAAATTTTCACTTTCTGGCCAGGGAAAGACGTAAAATTGTGTACACACCTCGGGCATGTTTATCGCCCTCGATTTTGGCTCGTGCGACAAGTTCCAGTGATCTGAGACATTCTTTATTTCACCACCCTCAGAATGTTACTATTTCTTTTAACCCAAAGGCGTTCGACATGGTGTAAATAATTGATTGAATCAGGCATTATCGACTTTGGGGGTCCATATTAATGAACCCAAAACATTTTGATGCTACTACGCTGCGCTGCCACAAACAACACACCAAATAAAGTGGTCGCCGAGTAGCAAGGTAGGTCAATGTTTCTTATTTCTAGATGTTTGTTGCGTTGAAAAACTTGAACAATTTAAAGGCTCACGCTTAACGCTGTCGATTATCTGTAAGGCTGTCGTTAAGACGTTAAAGACCGCGGCGGATTGCTGAAAGAATAAACATTCTATATTTGATTGCTTTTGATTACTTAATTAATAACAATCTCGTAATTTGTTTGTTGCGTGTATTAAGTCTTTACTAGAGTAAATAGTTTGCCGACACTGTTAATCATACACAATCAGTACTTAATGGCATGCAGTGGATTGGACTCCGAAATGGGTAGTTAAACAATTGAAAACAGCGGAAGCTTTGCCGTCCTAGAGTTACTGTACTGACACTCTTATTAAGTTTCACCTGTGAAAACTTGTGGGTATTTTACCCAACCAAAATAAGGCAAAAAATAACGTGACCAATCCTAGTTTACCAACTATGCACAAACAACAAAAAAATGTGTTCTATTTGTGTAGAAATATATTCAATCATGCACGTTTCCAGTCTCTCACGTCCATTAGTTAATTAAAAAGGCTTTGTTCTTGTTGAGTAACATCTGAAATGATTTGCAGTTCTATTCAGTGATTTTCAATGCTGCTAATTAAATTACATGCCTAAGGTGTACTATTTTTATCTGCTGCACCTAAATAACTATCTTTATTCGTGCTTAGTCGTTATGTCTATTGTTGTCGACGTAAAACTAATGATTTCTACCTGGGAACTGTGTCAGAGATCAGATAAAAGGGATCAGCACTTTGAGTTAAAGATGTCTTCACACTTAACTCTGGTAGCACAGCCCGCAGCAATGTGGTGACGGCATGCTAGGCTTCCCTAAACCCAGTTGTACTAAAAAACTGCAAACCTTTTATATTTTTGCACGGAATTTGGTGCTGCCCATTCCTTTAGTACTTACCTATGTTTGATTCGAAAGACACGTGTACGATACCGTACATACATTGTAAGAGATTAAATAATCTAAGTTTGTAGGTAGATGGAGGTTTTTGTATGTAAGTCAGTTGTACGGCGACCGCCCACGCAAAAGCATTAAAAATAATATTGTACGTAATTTGGAAGTGGAAATACAGTTTCTTTTCATTGTATGAACGGCGTTTCCTTCAATCAAGACCTGCGCCGCTTCAACACGATCAACTTCAGATTTCAGGATTAAGGATTCCTTCAGTTTCAAGGATTTCTGCGAAAGTCTATGATTAGTATAGAAACAGTGAAATATAGTAGCTATTTCGCAAAATATTGTAATAGTCTCTTTACTATACCTACTTGATTAAATTTAGTTAGATACATACACGAACGTGATATCACCTCTACCGGACCGGACATGTGAAGACCTTGATGAACTCAGAAACCGCAAAAACCATATAGATTGTTGTTATTCACTAAAACCATAAGACGTATTAATTATGGTATATCTATCTGAGGTTTGCTATCCCCTCGAAGTAATGATCGCACCTCTTTTGTCAGTCACACCCGGTTAGCTTGTACCCCAAATGTATTTTACCACAATGAAGTTCATATCTGTTCTGAGATTTATTCAATCACACTCGTTACTTAATCAAGTAAATCCAATTTGTAACTTTCTATGGCCGCGGTGAGAGTTTTAACGGCCAGCACACGTTTGGACAAATTCAAACTGATAGTCGATATCATTGTATTTTATGACATCGTTTTTATTTCGTCTATTTCTAAGTGTAATATTAAATTAAGAGCAAGTGAAAGCTATTACGCAATGCCGATTATCTGCGTTGGGCTCTGATTAAAAAGAATATAATTTTGGCTCAAGCCTATTATTTACGCACCCGTCTGTTTTCGCGTCTTGAATTGAGTAATTGTCTCGTGTTTGACGTAACGTTTTTATGGTTACTTTAACAGGTGGGTATGGTTTATCCGAAAGTACATACTTTAAACTGCTTACCTAACAGCGATCGTCGAATAATATACTCAGGAATGAACATAATATATCTTTAAGGCCTTATTTATTAATCTTTTTGTAACCATATTATGTCATATTATTTTTATTTCATGAAACATACTTAAATGTAAAACAGAATATAGGTGTAAATGTACAGGTTTTCATGGCCCCAATGACAACTGTAAGTAACAGTTAACAATGCTTTTGCTTATTACGTTTGTTGATCGGAGTCTTGGCCGTGACTCGGAATGGATCAAAGTTATTGACTTTTGATAATGAAACCAGTTTGCGGCGAGCTGACCGAGAGCCTACGGCCCCGTTCAATACCAGTTGGGCTTACATCGAAACTGTCCCATCACCCGACAAATTGTACTCTTTAATTATACATTACTGATTTTGCTCAGATTGTCAGAATCGAAAGGCATCTAGAACGAGCAATCTATACCGCAGCGGAATTGTCACCGCGGTATCTGAAATTACGAGTCGTAAATTAGTAAATGCTTGGCTTATGGTCAGTGACAGCAAGCACATTGTTGTTAGCTGCAAATATGCGAGCTTTTATGCAATGCATCTCCAAAAATGAATAAAGTAAGTAATTTGTGGTACGTTACGGTTTTAAGCTTTTCGTGGCATTGTGGAAGCGTAAATTTTTATTGGCTTTTATAAACCGACATAAAAGCAGTTGACGAATCGACCTTTGAGATAAATGTGACATTATTATGTAAAGTTCACTTTCAACTTGCGTAACTTGTTGCATATGTAAGTGTAGTCACTTAGAAGTTTTCGACTTAGTGATTAATTTGTGCACACGTATCAATTTCGCGAATTCGGATTGAAATTTGATAGGTAGGCAAATTTAAAGTCAAATGAACCTGTTTAGAAAGTTTCCGAGCTATGAGTTCTGCGGCGGTGCACTATTATGTACCACAATGCTGGTCGTATCAGGATTGCCATCGTCACGTACGCCGGTAATTTAATAACAACAGATTTGAAATATCAGCCGGCTAAGTGGGCCCAAGTAATAAAACTGCTAGACGCGGAAAAGCTGCGGTTTTGTGATCACGACAAGTTTCGCAAAGTTCTCGCTTGTTTCTGGCAACGGAACAGATATTATTGTGTAAGGCGTTTAGAAACGTAGGCACGGTTTTTGAAACATTTTTTACAAATTTAAGTTTGCTCCAAATACGAGCCCATGCTCTTGAATATCTAAAATGTAATTGCTATGTTACTGTAGCGTGACCGAATGCAAATTGATTGCGACGGCTTTTAAGTACAGGTTTGTCGTATCAAGTAAAAGTATGTAAGCGTTAGTAAATAGTAGGCGAGTAAGCGTCGGAACGACCGCTTATAGTATAGAAGAATAAACACGGATATAACTTATGAGATATTTTTTATCGTAGACACAAAATCGATGTATTGATTTTACTGATATAATATGCATTGACATAAGATGTGAAGTTATACATTCGCAACGGTGTCGTAACACAAGCGCGCTGAATTGACATTAACATTATTTACGCGAGCGGCTCCATTCATTCTTCATCATTATGTCTCACAAAAGAGTATCAATTTGTGTCTTTACTTTCTAAATAGCTGGAGATAAAGGCGTTCTTTAACTAATGCGACATTATTAACGTATGCGCATATAAAGCGTTGATGTGAAGATGAGATAGCATTATTTATCTGGTGACGGAAAGACGTGGTAACACTTTACTTTCTCGCTCATGTAGGAAGGAACCATTGTTCTGTCTTCGCGCGAGGCGTCCGCGCCGGACTTAATAATGATTTAGAATGATATATCGCACAGATCCACATAACACCGAGTATTAGCATAAACAATTTCACTAGCACCGAACGTAACTTTTGTTATTCAAATACGTGTCATCGATCGTACGATAATTCTGATAAACAATGCAGGCTTCCGTGCGCAGCGAAAGCGTATTTCGTTAATGACAGTGTTCGAGCTAACACGGTCTCGAGCGGCTTTCATCGAGCTGTATAATTTTCTTAAACGCGCAACGGACAGGTAGGTACTTGAAAATAGTCTGGTTTGGCTGAAGAATTTATCGTCTAGACTCTTGAGAGTTTCTGGTGTAGGTAATAATTCTTAAGCTCCGCAAATAGCTCTGAAAATACCGGAATGTGTTTCTTTAATCATTCTTTTTCTAGTTATTTCATTTTTTCTCCTGTCAAAAGAAGAGTTTTGGTTGCGCAGTGGGTCTCTATGAAGCCATCTTCGTGGAGTCTCAAACTAAAGAAGCTTGTTTTACAGATACTGGGGCAAGTGGTAAACAAAGTTATCATAAATGGATGTAAATAATTATATTATAGATGACCACTGGATCGAACTTCAAGCTTCGTATAGTTAGTGTTACAAACTCTTTACTTTTTCCATCTGTAACTAGCTATCACGTGACCTTGTTACTATGCGATTTTTTGTCGCCAAGCGTCACCTGTTTGAATAATGTGTCTGTGCGACATAGTAATTAATCTCTAACGGTAAAACCGTAAAAGTAAACAAAAAATTGAGAAGTAAAAATTCTTGATTCATTTGATATGACTTTTTTTGTCATGTCAGTTGTTGAACAGGAGTAAAGGATTCTTCCTTTCTTGCTTCTGCAGTTTCAGAGTCCTGGTGTTTTTACTTGCTATCTAATTTTCCTTCATGAAATAATACAGTCCATATCGTAGCCTTCAGTTAGGTTCTCTAAGTACTTGGCTCCCGTCAGTTATAACAGGATTAAAATGAAGGTCAAGTGAAGTCAGGTCTACCTACGTCAACTGCCTCAGTGCATGACGCGCCAATTGGACGTAGTAACCGTGTGCAGGGGCCTTAACATGACGTCTTATTTTGGTTCAATTCCCAAATAACTAAATATTTGGTGTTCATTGAAATGGACCTCTGCAATGTAACGCCTGATTCAATAAAATACTCATATATTATATCTGAATCGTAACAAAAGATTTACACGTAGCCTAATGTGGCTTTTTAGGATACACCCCTACACGCTAATACATGTAGCTATACGAGTGTATGTATTATGGGTATAGGAACACAAATCTTGGGTAGGAGAAGTAAACTGGAGACGACCAAAAAGCGCAAGTTAGGAAAAATGTTCCGGTCTTAACTTTATGAAACCTTGACAAATCTAGCATAATTTCATTTGGCACAATCGTACCTTTTCCTTTCACCTTGATTCCACAGGCGTGTTTTAATTATGCAGTTTTACCGCTCAGCCGCCTGCTTAACTTCATCGCACTTCGCAGTCTTTTAATTATCTTGTTTGAGAACCCCGAGCTAAGCGATCTCAATCACGCGTTACCCTTTACTTTATAGAATCGGAAAACGTGCTTTACGCTCCAAAAAAAGAAAATAATGAAAGAATACCGTTTTAATATTCACCTCGTCTGCGATTATAAGGACCTATTTCATAATAATACATTTTATTCAAAAGTGCCTGATTGGAAGTTCGGAGGCGCAAGGAAATGCTTTCGCTCCGTGAATAGATTCAGGCTGAAAAGGAAATTGAAGGGTCGTTCCGTACGCCTTCTCTGAATGCTTCCATAAATTTGCGAATACATTATTGGTATTTATACGGAATGTCACTTCTGATTTTTGTAACGTTATGTGTATTGTGTCACTGGAAACGTTCCAATTAACTAACAGGTGATTTATGTGGCAACGAACAATAAGTGGCATAGTGGCATAGTATAACGCGAGCACTCTTTGCGAAACTGTAATGTCGTACGAAATTATCAGAGTGTAGTACCGATTTTCTTTTTAGTGGCATTGACTGGTGTTTTGTTGAATTTTGCAAGAAGTTTACAGCTCAATTTAGGCGAGTTACCTTAGGAATTAGGTGATCGCGGGAGCATGAAAATATATGAGGGGCGTGCGGCTGGCCCTGCCCGCTTAGGAAACGGTATGTCGTCGTGTCGAAACGTCCGATTATAAAGAGGAGATAATGCGGTGGTGTGCTCACAGCCGCAGCCCGCGGGCCTAGAAAGTATTACGTGCGAAACGATGTTGTTTTACCTAATAACCATTTTTGTAATGAAAGTAAATCGCAACGGAGAGAGTCGAGAGAAATTAGCGATCTATTATTCCACATTTTTATCGTTGTGTTGAATTATATAATTCTAGTTACTACTTAAGGTTTACTATTAAATTAATTTTATATCACCGAGCTTCAGCCGGTTTTGAATTTAAGTACGCTTTCTTGAGCCCCCGACGATGGATGACAACTGCGAAGTTTACAAGCGATTTCTTAGTTTCGCTTCGTTCGCACATGTCAATTATTTCTGCTCGCTCATTGCATATCCGCTTCAATTAGCATACGATTTGTCAGCCGATTAAAAATTCTGATATATATTTGATCAATTAGGTATCGTTTGCACCTAATTCAATGTATCAAAACTAAGGCAGGTGCCAATTACTCTATCTGTATGAAAATATGGCACTGTAATTGTGGTGAATTAAGAGCCATAATCCGACACCTTGAATGTGCCCGGTGCTCTAGCGTTACTTCCCTTTCCTGCGCGAGCGCAGTAATCATTTACAGAATAATCATACCTAATGACCGCCCAGCGTGCGTGAAGGTTGAGTTTTCTATTCAAGAGGCTGGAATTCAGAGTATTATCTTCATTATATTAAAATTTATTGTTTGTTTCTCTATACCAACGTGTGAAAATGGTGGAATAATTACTCGCTATGATTATAGATACGGGTTTTGCGAATACTTAATTGGAGGCAATTATTATCGGTGTTGCTCCTGCGGTTTCCTAAGCAGTTGAAACGAAGGAAAAAAGCAACGTTACATTTTGCATGTAAGGCGTTTCTGCAAACATGTGCAGTATTTGTTTTTTGTTAAATGACTAAGCTTCGTACGCACGTCTGAATAGTAAATATAAATTGTAATTTGTGTCATCTTCATGTAAACCGAAGAGCCGTATTGACACATAAGTACCCAACATTTATCCGCATTAGCATCAACTCAACATACAAATACTTCTATTCAGCAAGCCGCGTCGCGTGGACATTGACCCACTATTCTGCTAGAATCTTAATTAGTTTGTGCAACGCAGGAAACATCAAGGGCTTCGGATTGTTACCGTATCTTCGCAATACGCGCCTTTACAAATTATTTGAATAATGTGTTAAAACTTGCTATAGTTTGCGCAGCCAACCAGACGTTGTTGCGTAGGAAACCATGGTGAGTTAATTGATGGTGGCTCTCGTGTTTCTATGTCATTTCTTTGATGCGACTCAACTGGTTATGATGTAGGAATTTATTAAAAAACACAATCGATAAATATAAAATTAACGTATTTATAACACACACTTAGTCAACGCTACGACAATGAAAACAGCAAGTTCTCGTGAATAAGTTTAGTCACTTCTGTAACTTTTTAAAAACCAAATTTCGATTCTAAATCAGACCGCCAATTATTGAGTATTATTATTATTACCCAGACAAGTAGGACAAGTGGAACCGACAGCTAATGAATTTTTTTAACCGACTTCAATGACGTTGAATGTTTGCAATTCACGGGATCTTTTTTTAAATTTATTACATTAAATTTGTGAAACAGTACCTAGTAACTAATGCTAAACATTTTGCTTTTATTTTTATCGAGAGAGAGTATAATAATAAGCTTGTAACATCGAGCAACAAAAAATGACATCAAAAAATATAGCACAGCAGGCTCATAAATATCCAGCGGGCCCACTGCACTCGCGATCACTTCTGATAATGAAAAAGTTGCCTCTTGCCAGCCTACTCAAAAACTCCCCAACCACTGGGAAAAATGTAGCAAAAACTTCTCCGTTCTTTGTAAAAGTATTCCCATCACGTTACACAATACTGAGTATGTTTGCGTATTTTTTGTCATATTCACGCATAATTTGTTTTTTCTAATGATACGAGAGAAGCAGGTTTCGTAAGTATGTGACACTTTTCCTTTTAACTAACGCATGCGCGGAGTGAAAGTATCCTCGCTCTTTTGATGTGTTGTCACCTTGTTTTAGACACGGTTTTACTAAATTCGTCATACGAATTCCATTTCTCGTACCTCCGTGTCGTTGTTTGCTTTGATCATTTCGCTTCTTGGCTTTCTTTTAAGTTATGATGGATGAGACAAGACGTGATCATGTCATTATCAGCTGGGATTCTTTTGTTTTTGTTTAGTGGATGTTTTGTATAAGTTTTAATCTATGTAAATGGTTTGTACTGGGGATCCGTACCTTTGCTTCTATTTGTCTGTTAGTACCTACTATTTTCTCAGGAACGGATTACATAGGTATGTTAAGTTGAAATTTACACTAAACACTTGAAGTTTATCTCCTTTGTCTCTTTAAGTTATAAAAAAACATGTTTAAGTCCATGGAATCAAAAATACGAGTGTATATTTTATGCGTAAACCAGAGATCCAAAAAATTGAATTACATATTTATTATTGTTAATATATTATTAGGTAAGTTTAGAATAGGCGGATATTATGTTTTCTTTATCTTATTTAATTTCATCACAATATTTTACTAAAATTAAGGCCTTTTAACGGACTCAAAGCAAGTCTTTACCACTTTGCTTCAGAGGATTACGAAATACGACCAAAATAATGTTGTGCTAAGTGCATGCAATTTGTAAGATGTCATACCGTAAATAATTTGCAAAACTAATTGTGTATTCATCAGCTGGCATTGTAACTGTGTTGTAAAATGTGCATAGTTTATTTTGGTCTATTGTTTATTGAATAAAATATTCTTGGTCCGGTCGAATGAACATCCGTTAGTTTGTCAGCGTTTTTCAGATTGTCAGTGTTTGTTTTTGTATGTTTGGAACCTAGGAGCACAGGATATAGAGGCACATATTCTTGATGTACTTCTTCTTCTTCTGGTGCCATCTTCTATCGAAGGTTGGCGATCATTACGGCGACTTAAACCTTCGACACAACAGCTCTGAACAACGATCGGGTGCTTTTATTGTACCACTGGCGTAGATTTTTAAGCCAAGATGTTCTTCTTCTTCCTGGGCTTCGTCTACCTTGGATTTTACCCTGCAAGATAAGCTGTAACAACTCGTACTTTGAGCCCCGCATGATATGGCCCAAATACTCCAGCTTTCTCCTTTTGATGGAGAGGAGAACTTCCACCTTTTTCCCTATTCGCTGCATCACCACCACATTTCTAACTTTGTCTCTCCAGGATATCCTTAACATTCTTCTATACACCCACATTTCGAAGGCTTCTATCTTCTTACACATGCCATCGGTCAGAGTCCAAGACTCAACACCGTATAGAAGAATGGAGAAAATGTAGCAACGCGCAAAGCGAACGCGGAGCCCGATATTAAGGTTCCTGTCACATAGAAGTTTCTGCATCTTGGTGAATGCTCCACGGGCTTGCTCTATCCGGCATCATATCTCCAGGCTGTGATCATTCTGGTCATCAACATAACAGCCTAAATACCGATATTTTCGGACCCTAGGAATAGGGGTTGGCAACACTTTGACGTAACTAGCATTTTCTCTGTTCACTACGCGGTCGTAACGCATGACGTACAGTGGTTCCCTAGCAACACACGTAATGAAAAGCGAAAACACTCGCCGCGCTTTCGGTCGCACGAAGTCTAATCTAGGTAGCCGACAGGTAACTACCTACTACAACTCTACAACCATGATCGCCGACTTTGATGAGATTAGCAAGTATCTCATCCGAATTGAGATCGGCATATCTAAGACCTAATTAGGCGCAATTAAATAAATTAATATTTTATTAATATAAATAAATAAATAAATAAATAAATATCTTGGGACAATTGACACCAATTGACCTAGCCCCAAACTAAGCAAAGCTTGTAATATGGGCACTAGACAACGGATAAACATACTTATATAGATAAATACATATTAAACATCCAAGACTCGAGAACAAACATTCGTATTTGCATACAAATATTTGCCCCGACCGGGGATCGAACCCGGGACCTCAAGCTTCATAGTCAGGTTCTCTAACCACTAGGCCATTCAGTCGTCATATATAGAGAATAATATACGTTTTCAAAAGTTTAGTTTTTACTATAATTAAAACCATTAATCGGCTTAGAATAGCGCCGCAAATGGTCGTCATAATCCATAAAACGAACTGGCTTTACAAGTCCTATCCGAATTCATAGAAACACTATAGCTACTTAAAGTCAACTAAGAACAAGTGTTAACAACCGGCTTTCCGTGTCAAGGGAAGCGCCGCTGGATGCTACTGCGAAGAAAACTGCAAACATCAAGACTCAAAGCGTACCTTTCAATGTTACACTACTTATAAGTAAAACTGCATTACTGACAGCTCGGTTTGCGCATAGGCAGTTAATTGACTATTAATTAAACAAGTTTGTTTTTTTCTACAATTTGTCTACAAATATCGCGCTACTTTTGACAGACTTGACTTGGTATGGATCTGTTTCCATGTTTGGTTTGATGAGGGCTTTTAAACAAGTTGTGCTAAAACCTAAGATTCCAGGACAACATTTACGACGTCATGATATGCCTCCGTGATCCGCAAGCATATAAAGTACCTACAACAGAAGCCAAAGCCAAATTGAAGTTAGTTTCATGGAATTTCTGTCGCATAACCTTTTTTGGTTTTAGTACGGTGTTAAAAATAGAAGACCGTAACTTGGAAAGTAGCACACAGGATTTGTCTAGAATTTGTTTAAATATGAAAAAATCTATCCTTTTTACCACATCTTCGGTTGATTACGCAGGTCTTAAATTTCTATTATAATAAAATGGCGATTTAGACAGACCAGTGGGCGTTAGGGAAGATTATGTAAGGCCAACTTTATGGATAGTTTATATCTACTTACCTATCTTTGTTTCGAATTTTTTTATCATTTGCCAGAAACTTAAAACTCCGAATTACAATATCTGAATTTAATCGATTAGGTACTTGCCATGTGGCTCGTTGCAAATTTAAACATTGTGACGGTAATATTAATTTAAAGAATTATGAGGTAGACTCAGGATAGATTACGGTGCCTTAATAACATGAAATAGGAGCTCCGCAATGCGCAGTTCAAACGACATTGTTTGACAGCAGTTAGGTGTAATTCTTTTTACAAAAAAAAAACCTTGAAAATGTATAATTTGTGCCAAAGAAAGCCTTAAATTTGATTTGATTTGTCGAGAACCATATTAAGTATTGCGTAGTTGTCATAAAAGAAAACCCAACTACTTCCTTTTGAAAAAAAGGATATAACACACTTTGAATTGAAAATGTAAAAATGGTCAACCATACCTGTAGCAGTCAAATATCATCATCGTCATCATATCAGCCGAAAGACGTCCACTACTGGACATAGGCCTCCCCCAAGGCTCTCCACTCGGACCGGTCCTGTGCCTTTCGCATCCACCGCGATCCCGCGATCCTGATCAGGTCGTCGCTCCATCTTGTTGGAGGCCTACCAACAGCTCGTCTCCCGGTCCGCGGACGCCATTCGAGAACCTTTTGACCCCATCGGCCATCGGTCCTGCGAGCAATGTGCCCGCCCACTGCCATTTCAGTTTCGCAATTCTTTGGGCAGTCAAATATAAAAGTTTTTAATTAGTTGTAACTAAGATAAGATTTTAGATTTTTTTTAAGATTTTGTTGAAATCGTAACATTAGGTGCAGTTTACGAGATTTTTCGGTAGTCCCTTAAGTGGTATAAAAAAAGTTAGGCAGTTTGTAAATGCTTACCAAACTTGCTGTAGAAACATCCAGTTTCGTGTGCTGACCGCGCTATAAAAGCGCATAAAAGCATTAAAGGAACAAAAAGCTCTAGTTTAAAGCACCAACTTCGATACTGAGCGCATTCAAAAAGTTCCACGCGCAACCATAAAAGCTCAACTATTGCGGACAGGTACGTATGCCATAATGATGTGATGCAAAGAGGCCTTAAGCTCTGGAAATGTGGGAGAGGATTTTGTTTGGCTTCAAAATGTGAGATTTAAGAGCTTGAAAATATATTTTGACACTCGTTTCATATTTTATTTTTAAATCCTTTAAAACACAAAGCATGTTCTGTTACTTAAAGTTATTTGCGAAATGTAAATTTTGTTAATGAGTTCAGTTATTAGGGAATAACATTACTTCGGTTTTTCTGTTTCACCTCAATAATACAAATAAAAACGTCGCCGGTATAAAAAGATGTTTTTTCAGATGTAATACTTAAATTGAAAAAAGAAGTAATGCTGAAACTTACGAGCAGTTTCCTTTTTGTTCTTAGCGTCTATAGATAAATCTGATCAATTTATGCCTGGCACCGCAAAATTTTTGTTAGGACTTAGATATTTCAAGCTCCCCACGTCCGCCCGTCACATTTCCAATTCCCATGTGTATCTTTTTAAATTTGTCATTTTTCGCAACCCCTGGGCCGGACGTGAAATAAAAATCCAACCGTTATTAGAAATACATTGTGACGTGAACACGCACTCACATACGAGTCAACATCGAGACGTGGTCAGTGGTATCTCGTTTCTTAATTTCCCACGGGATAGAGCCTCCGTCCGCGGACAAATCGAAGTGTTGGGAACATGTCATCCACATACATAGCCGCCGCGTACACGTATCAGATTACTTTTATAAACAACATTATAACTGACGGGATGCACTTAGCGGGATAGTAAACACGTATTCACCGCCATGCCCAATTATCTAGAAATCCGCCACTAATGGAGGTCGAGGAGCTTCGGGGATACTTCGCAGATTTATTAGGATAGTGTAAGATAACGTAAGACATCTATAAGTATAAGCATTTAGGAAATTAGGGTTTTTGAATGCCATAAATTAAACTGCCATTAAACAATTCACTCCCATATCAAAGTCGAGTTATACTCGCGGTATATAGTTAAGGTTTCTAGACTGCAGATTCAAAACACGTGGAGCAGTACGTGACTACGATACATGGGGACCATTTATTTCACAATAGATTTACTAATTCTTGTTTCTATGATAAATGATTAGAAAGATTTTAAGACGGATACCAAATTCTAGAACTTTATTATTTGTGGTGTAAACATGTGCCATTAAGATGTTTCTTTGGAGAGAATACCTATCCTTTAGAAAAATAAGCAAGATGAGGTATTCCATGAACGTAAAATACACATTTTTTGTATTACTTATTTAACCTGGTAAGACCCGTGTCGGGCGCTCGTCTCTCCCGACCTGTCAATACCGTAGATAATATTTTGTTAAGTAAATAAATAACATCGGATTACTTTAATTTAACGGTTTTTTATCAAAGGCTTTCTGCTACCGGTTTCATATAAAACGGTTCGACGTACCATTCTCGACAGGAATTTATCTATATCTCGACATCCTCAAAACATAAAAGGAAGGAAATATTTTCCTTAGTTAAAGAAACCCTTTTTTGTTATACTGTCGTGAATTGTAATAAATTACGGCAAATACTTTTATACATAGTTGTTCTTTGTACAGGTACAAAGCGATTAAGTCGACATGTTTCGATAACTGTGCCCCAAACACGGACGTGTACCGTAAATAAGTGAGTTTAGAATAACTACGTTCACTTTTCACATTCAAATATACTGTACGAAACAAAATAACACAGCGTCAACCAAAATTCCAAATTAATGAAATAAATATAAACTCAATTTCATATAAAGCTCCGGATTGGGGCGTTAGATGGGCCCGGCGAGAAATTTAATAAAAGCGCAACGGTTCAATGGGTATTATTAAAATTGGTCAAGACCGACTTTCTGGTAAATTATTGGTTCATTCAACGACCCAAATTTGCGCAATTTCAAAAAATCGTATCACAAGTCAAATGTCAGCGTACTTAAATTGAAACGATGCCGTTTCTTTCGCACACCAAATGCCACGTTGCCGTTGCAATAATAAAACGTTCCTGAAGTAGGTACTTAAATGATCGCACTCGCATCGAGCGCAGGTGGCTGTGGAATTGATATTGTATTGGTATTTTTGTGCATGGCGTGGCGTAATCATGCCTAATAACGAGTTTATGGGAAATTTATTGCGAGCATTTGCGCTGTTGCGGCGCGGAACGGGAAAATTTATAAAAAGAGTTAATCCATTGCCTCTGTGGTTTTCTTTGCTCGTGAGCTAGCGAGCTATTTAAAAATTAAGTTTCTATTCGATTAATAAACGATAACGGGCATTTTCAACGACGATTGTTTACGCTTGACCTTTTTACAGACATAAAATCTTAAGAGTTTTAAATACCTACACATAATAAAATTACGTTTGCACTATCCATGCTTTAATTGATGAGCCTGTGGACTTTCTCTAAGTGGGATGATTGATTATGATATTTGCAATCGTGAGTTGTGATTTACATTCTCGTTATAAGGGATAAAGACCTTATTTATATATAAACCTATGTATTACTAGATAGATAGATAGATAAAACGTTTATTTGGTACTGCCAACACACACAATCAAGGTTACATAAAATATAAACATAACAAGCCAAAACTTAAACCTAAAACATTTCCTTAGTTTGTGTGCGCTACAGTAGCACAAAAGGGCCATGGCTCAGTGGTCAACATTGCTCGTAGGAGCAAAACACTGGTTTTCTGCCACAACCCACGGAACAAACAAATGAACACACAAATGAATGAATTTTCTAGGCATTTAACAGTGATAATAAAATGACAGCGTTCCACAATAAAATTACTCTACAAGTAATTCCAAAGGCGGACGAACTTGTCTCAATCATTATTACGAGTAATACTTCAACGCCAGGACTGGAGTGCTAAACGGACTCCTAAAACCCCGCCTTATATAGCCAACGGTTGAGCGGCAGAACACGTGTCGTGCTTAGCTGAAATCCGTTATCGAGAACGACTCTCAAAGGATTTAATTTCCTGTCGGCGAAATGAAAATCGATTAGTTTGATTTCCGACGCCCGCCGGCGCCCGAGGGTCGATAGTTTCCGATGTTCCCGGGACCCAATTTAATAAGACATGCGAGTTAATCTAACTGGGCTACCTTCGGCTCACACACCTAATGGTCTATCCTACCGACTGCGCCAGTTAAACCTAATCGAGTCAATTGTTTTGTTCGGGGGCATACTGGTTCTGTTTGAGTACTGTGTGTATGTATATGTATTGCCAAATGTCAAATTTGCAATGATTACAGTGTAGGACGAAGACTCCTGTAGATTTTTAATAATAAGTTTCCATTACGAACAATAATAATTACCGTATGAACCTAAAAATATATCCAAAACATAACTAACGACAAAATAACCTGGCTATAAAAAGATAAGGTACGGCATCGAACAGTCATACGTAGTAACTGAAAATCGGACCAATTATTTTCCACCAAATATGACGATCGTCTCACGAATACCAGCTTTAACAAAAGAAGTACCTACCTACTTACAAGTATATTTACAGTTTTTATAGGTCATTTTATTTCCGTGTGTGATTTGGTAATTTTTATTTCGATTTTGGCTAGACAGATTTGAGCGACATTTGGTAGTTTGGAATTTGATTGATAGCTTATCCCAATAAGTACAATTATACATTATACAATTTTATAAATTAATTATTATAAAAAATGAAAGTTTCTAAGTGTAAGAATAAGAATAAAAATATTTATTTGCAAAAAATAATCTGAGTTAACAGGTATGTTAATGTACTAATTCTTCACGCTAAAACAGCTGTACGGATTTGGATGAATAGTGATGATTAGCTTTTACCGTGAATGAACATAATAGGTTACCGTTTAGTAAAAAAAGTTTTAACGAGCTACTAATTTTGCGCTTACGAAGTCGCGGACAAAAGCTAAGACGCCAATGGAAATGCATTGTGTTATTTGATTTAATTACATGCTTAGTGAGATTTATTTTCTTTGTGAAACCAATGCATATAATTGAAGAGAATACTTGGACCACATTGTTACTGTTGGACTAACAATGCTTTTGAAGAAATTTGAAAATTGAACGACTTCAGACAATATAAAAAAAATATATACAGTCAAACATAGAACCTCCTCCTTTTTTGAATTCGTAGATAATACATCTACAATCCCAGTATCCGCTTCACGAAGGACCAATCTCCATTTTAACAAATTTCAAGCGTATTCGAAACATTCAACGGTATTTAACGAAAACTTCATTAAGCCGAAAATAACAAAGTCATTCCGAAACTCGAATTGTTATTTAATACTGGAAATTATTGCGGGAATAATTATTTACTTACCAAACAGGCAGGTAGAGCTCTGTCCTTCTGGAACAAAAACAGATGAAACTTTTAATTAAAATCGTTCGTTCCAAACTTTATCATTGTTCTTAATAATTACACGGAATTTTAAGGGCGAAATCGAATTTACGTTTCTGTATTCGTTATCGCTGGAATCACGGACTTCACTAGCTCATCCGATCTGAATAAAACAAAATAATCGGAGCAAAAACTTTGTATCAGAAGAACATGAATAATTATGTCATTTACTATGCAAGCGTATTCCACCCTAGATCCCACCAGAATCTACGCTAGTCAGGTATAATTATGATCAAATGCATGCCTATTTCGCATAATAATAATAAAATCCATTTATTTCATGTAACTAAGTGACACATATTTTATGTTGTTAGTACTACTTACACTAAAGGGTTAGTTACAATTACATACATATAACACATATACAATAGACGTAAGATGGCGGCACTGCACAGTATTACCATGGATTACCACATTATTACACTGGTGGGGGCATGTAGGTAGTTCCACACAATGAGATGCATAAAAACATACATAGTTATATATCTTCCTGATATGTTGTTGATAGGTGCTTTTGTACCTTTTATATTTTTTGTATCTTTTATATTTCCAATGGATTAATAAAACTTTTTACTTCATCTGAAGTCATATCTTGCCAATATTGAAAAAAAGACAGCTTATTAAAAAGAAAATCATTTATCAAAAACGGTTGCTTATGGTCGCACACTAAGCTAAAGCATGTCGCATGGCGACTGAATTCTAGGTAGGTACTTACAAAAATAATTTACTTAATATGAAGTACAGTCGGCTTACAAAAATTTTGAGCACATTAGTACTTTCTTATAGCACGCGTTGACGTAACACACATGATTTTTTAATTCTAAATGACAATATTCTAAGTACGCTCAATATTTTCAACATCATACTACTTATGGAATTTCCTAATCAAGAAATTAAATTTATGCTACTGCAATGCACTATTTCAATATATCATTACGAAATTAACTTTCCTACTCGTAGCGCTACTCAATAGAGATATTTTGCACTATTCAATTGGTGTAAAGGGCCAGGGGACTTATATTGCTTTAGAGAATTATATTGGTTTAGTAGTCACAAAATGTGTTTGATTAGAGGGCTGGCTCGTTATCCAGTGGTTGCAGCAAAACAACTCGCCTTAAAGCATTATTAGCAGCAATTCCAGACTGTCAAGAGCAATTTTCGCTGAAAAGTCTTATGCCTAGTCTGGCATGTCAGTATTGCGTAGCAGGAAATTATCTTCAACTACATTTTAATATACCTCAAATACGTTGGTCGCTGACATATTCTAAATTATATACTGCTCTTATTGATTTATCTATACATGTAATAAAAGAAGAGAGAAAAAATATTGTGCTAATTTATAAATATTAAAAGAAAACTCCCGGCTGATTAGCTGACTAACTTAGCAATACCAAGCACAAACCCTGTAGGTACCCTAGAAGACTGTAATTTTTCTCAAAAGTTGCATATTCGATGTAAACAAGTATCCCCGTCACTATAATTAGTGTAAATGTAATAATCACCATTTTCCATAACGTTAAGTAGGTACCTACTTATATAATTTTATTATCGAATCTCAGTGTCAGCTCTTACGAAGTTGACAACTTAATTTTCGAAACAGAATAGTTTGCAAACGAAACAATAATATTAATAGTCAATTTGTATGAGACTTCCGGACAGGTATTATGTGAGTGACATAATAGAATGGCATAATAGTTGTGTAAGTGGATGGGTGTATGTAAGTATAGGTATATATACTGGGGGTCGGAGGTCGAAGTGAGAGCGGGAGGGAGCGACCCTGCTTCGCTGTCGCGCTCGAGCTTAGTGCACACTGGAGGGTTAAAAGCATACACTACTTTGCATAAAACTGCTTTGGAAATATTTAAATGTCTTCGGCTTTTGATGTTAAACTGACGAGTTAAAATAATTGGTCACTTTGTTTTTGTTATTTTTGCTTGTCAGTAGATGTGGTTTTAAAATATCTTTTGTCTCTTTTACATTAAATCTTAACTATGAGATAAAATATTTTTTGCCATTACACGAAAATGTTAACTAAACAGTGAGAGTGTTCTTAGTACAAAATTCTTTTTGAATTTGAATTTGTTTCTGTATTGTTTTGTACTGATTTGTGGTGTTCAATAAAGAGTGTTTGTATTGTATTGTATTGTAAATTCCTCTTTTGAACACAAGCTTTTATAATTAACTAACAACGGCGACGTAGTTTAAATCTTGCAAGCGGATTTTGACCCTTCTCCAGGGTACTAAATACGATCAAAATCTTAGTTCACATTTTTTTCTAACGGTGTAATCTAATCTTAACAATATCACAACAGGAAGAAGCGATGCATCACTAAACCGGTACTCTCGCGCTGACTCGCTCCACGCGTGCCAAACTGGTTTCAAAACAAATCGATAGCATTTTAGTCGATTATCTTTCAAATAATTAAAAAATAATCCCGTAATAAAATGTTGCTCAATTTATGACAGATTAAGATGAATCACTGTTGAAATAACAATCCGAAGTTTCAATATCTGTGGCATGGTAATTATGATACCTTGAAACACTCTATTAAATACATGCGTGGGTGGATGTGTAGTTTAACAATGTTACCTACATTAAAAAAATAAGTATACTAGCTATAAAAGGGTGCTGGCTGAATAAAGAAAAAATGAGATGTGGTTTTAAATTTTTGAATTTAGAATAATAACAAGATAACAAGAAGATTAATTGATTTTTCATGTCAGTGAAATTCTGACTGATTGACATTGATTTATTAAACTCCGCGCTAATTGAGTGTGTAGTAAAAAGTTAAGCATTGTTTCACCTGAGATGTTAACGATTAAGGGTGCGACCACACGTTACGGAATCACAACAAAATGTATGAAGAAACGGTGAGAAAACGTGACGCATACGACACGTCACTGCGTATACGCGGCGGTTTGGTCGCGCCCTAATATTACTAACGTTATAAAAGCGCTATTGAGTTATTTTCATAATAAGTTTTTTAAATGCTCACTATTTAATTGAGTAAAGCAGGAGTTATTTTGCGGAGGTCTATGTTATTGAAACTCATGTGGAAGCAAAGGGGGTGGGTTTTAGTGTATACCTGTTTCACATAGGCGTAGTTGTCTTTTAATTACGAGTGGTAGCGGAATAGAAAGGTAAATGTTTTTTTTTTTTTACCAACTACTAACTTTTGTTATTAACTATATTTCATGTTCAGAATATTCAAATAAATTTGAAAAGTTACGGAAATACTCAAAGAGGAGGAGACGAACCAGATTACGAACAACTTATTAAAATTAATTCGAGTTATTCCTCTGTCATGGCATGCAGCATAAAGTTGTCAGCGTCCCTGCACTGTACCTGCACATAATCGTGTCGCAGGTATATTTGAGCAAAATTATGAAAATTGCGTTGTCATGGGTGTGCATGAATTAGGTGTTTTAATTTGGATAGTTTATGTGCATGTTTGAGTCTGGCTAGACTGGGGAGGTTGTTTGGAATATTTAGGTTGAGAATAGAATTTCAGGTACTATATTAGGTCGTTTAAATGTAAAATTTTAATACTGCTTCTCAAGTTGCTAGCAGGCAAATTTAGTGAATTAACATACTTTAAAATACTATATTTTATTATTTCTACATTCCGCTAGCCAAATGCTATGTTTTTTTAGAAATGTAATGAACTTGTCAAGAGCAAAGTCGCGTATCTACGCGATTACAAAATCAAAAAGCTTTTCAATACGTCCAAGTTAAATTTTAATTTTGCAAGTAGCAACAGTGAACTCTGGGGTGTTAATTAAACTCGTCTCATTCAATGAAACTGAGAATGAGTTCCCGAAATTAATCAGTATTTGAATAAGTCAAGTAAAGAAAGTTCTAAACGGGCAGACTCGGAGAAATTAAATTTCATTCTATTCGAAAAGTTGTTGAGTTGATTAGCATAGTACAAGGCGAAATGAAACGAGCTTCACCTGGCGCTGGACAGCACCAGCGAGGACTCACATCGAAGACATTTGGACGGTTTATTTACGGTTTAATCTAAACGGAATTGTATGTAAATAGATAGGTATGTAACAGTGGCGTGGCGTCAAATATATCAGAAGGCAAGCCGAAGGGAACTTAACTAGCCTTTTCCTCTAATTCTGCACAATAAATTGCCCAACTGCCTTAAAATAGGCAAGTCAGTGGGAATCGAGTTCTATGGACGCCACGCCACGGGCCGACTGATTGATCAACGCACGATTGACCACTGAACGGATCGCGCTGAAACTTGGCACGCAGTTGTTATGAAGTATCCGCTAAGAAAAGATTTGACGACAGGGCCGGATTAAGGTGGTTGGAATGGCTTTGCTAAAAAATTTAATTCAGCGCAAACGAAGTCGCAGGCAACAGCTAGTCATCTAAAAAGATTATTGACATATAAATCAATGGTGTAAAACTATAACGTCAAGGGCCCGTGGCTGTCATAAGATGGAGGTTCTTCAATATAAAGGAGTGTATCAACGTCATTTCTGTGCTTTAGGAAACCTTATACAGGTAGGGCTATATGATGTATGCCCGTCCTGCCACTCCATTATTATGTTACTGCATGTTGAATAAAATATATACACCAAAAAAAAACTACCGAATTGAGAACCTCCTCCTGTTTATGAAGTCGGTTAAACACAGTGTAACGTCTATAAATATTTTGTCTATAGGTCTTCTCCGTGATACGATAATTGTAACTCTATGACGATTGAGTTATTTAAGATTATTTATTACATAATAATATATACCTACTTATGATTTATGTCAACCAAACGAAAAAAATCACCTACAGTTTCGAAAAAAAAGTAAACATCATTTCCAGATGAGTTATTGAACGTCATTGAACTGCTTCACGAACACCGAAAGTAAGTAATAAAGCAACTTGTTAACGATTATCGCGCATCAGTATTACGCCAGATAAATTTCATAGTAGAAATTAAATCTTAAGTACCATTTTTGACATAGCTTGCGTTCACTAATTTCATGGCACGAATGCCGCCGTCACTAAATTACAAAATATATTACCTTGTATGTCCGCGTAAGTAAGATCATCCACGATAACTTTCGAGGTAAGCGAAGGAAAATATTAAACGTCTAACTTTATGCTCCGTATAACCAGTTGGTCTGCAGTTTCAGTTACTTATTGTCCTTTATTTGTTTTGATAAAATCTTGTAATTTTATATTGATTGTAAACAAACACACAGAAGTCCGGGTACCTACCTCCACAGTATTTATTCAAGATGAAACATCTTTACTGACTCATCAACAAGCGGCGAAACAACGAACTTGAAACTTTGTGAGTGTTTGGTGGTCCCCTTGTAGCGTAAGCGCTTATTAAAAATGGATATTTAGTAATTAACTCCGGAGGGATCTGAGTATGGCGATAAGAGGGTCCTAACACAGAAGTAAGTTGTGAGGAATACTACGGGGTGAGTTGATAAGCAATGTTTCTATTTTACCCCTTTATTAGCGATGAATAAAGCAGTTGACGACGCCGGGAGGGCACACGTGTCGGGGCACTAGCTCCGCGATCCTTTCCTGTTTGTTATGTGGTTGTTGCTACGCACACCCACTTGCTATATTGTTATTATGGTTGTATCCGTATTGCATCGCACCTCATCATTTAACGTGACATCACGTTTAATTGAATTCGACAACTGTCTTTTATATACTCAATACCTTATTGTCAAAGTCGCCGCTAAAAGTTGTGATTTAGTTTCAAAGGAAATTGAATGGAGCACCGGGATTCCGACTTCCTCTTGGAATATTTTAATGAGAAATTCTCATAGCTTTAGAAACAGTAAATGAGGGCCGCGATCTCCTGCGTCAGTTTATTTTGTCTCACATAAAGTTTGTACAATTTCGGCGAATTCTCGGCAACGTCTTATTTGTGTGCGTCGGGCTGGGATTAAAATATAATGTTTGGAAGTTTGGTCGTTCTGGAGTTTGCCGGCGGACCAGATTGGAGTTATTACCTGGACGCGAGTCGGACCGACCGCGGCGCGGACGCCGGCGGAATTATTGCAGGTGCCAGATGCTTACAACAATCGCGATGACAAATGACTTTTACGCCTAAGTCTAAATTACAATTCTTTGCGCTACGGCACTTTTTATTACTTCTGCAACTCTGAATAATTACCTTTTTACGTTTCCCTAGCCGTAACAATAAGCGTTATGATTTACTTCAGTGCGTCCATCTACATGTTTATCGCGATTTACATTACTGCCATTAGAATTCAAGGGAGGTGAAACAAAAGTTTTAACGATAGCGGCCGTCAAAAAAAATGAAAAAACCTTTCAAACATAATTGGAACGATATCATTTGAATTGCAAATTGTTAAAAAAACAAAAGCACTAATCACATACGCTTAAATACGTATAGCCAACGTAATGAGTTGTCTGCATATCTTCGTTAATTAAAATCGTGTGTCAAGATAAGCTGCGAACGTCCTAATTATATGAACTTGGCTAACGTTGACCTTGACGTTGCATCGATTCATTCATAAAAAATAATGATCTAACAGACAAGGAAGCCTGCATGTTGTGTCACGTCAAAATAAAGGCATTACTTAACACATGCGCGTGAGTCGGCCTCACGCCTCGAGCGCCGAAGCACATTTTCGGGGATCCGTTATTTAAAACAAAACATACCAACCAGGCAACTACATAAGTAAAATGATGAACACATTGTAACTAATAAACAAAACAGTGTTTTTTAGATTGCCATATTTTCAAATACAAAGATTGAAATAGAAGGTGACGAACGTATGATGCATGTACTTAAGTTATAAAAGATTTCCGTTTTTTCTGGGTTCTATATTACCCATAGTTTATGATATACTCGTAATAGTGTTTTGAAAAGATACCTGTTTAACAAAAGCTTTTAAACAAATGATAAGTAGGTTTTAACACGCCATATTGTACTGAAGGACTAGCATCTACTTTAATCCGTAGTACACAATGCCGCCATATTAAGCTATAAGGTTGCCAAGTCAATGTTAGTTTTGTATGACCTTTCAGCTTAATATGACTAATGGAAAACCTCATAGATACTTGTTGTATAAAATGGCTTATTAGGTTACTGAAGACAATGAGTGATAATCACTGGCTGAGCAATAAAACGGTTAAAGATACAGGAAATGAAATGAGTGTACGCATACCATGTAAGTGTTGTACCTGTTACAAGTGTTCGCGGAACCATTGGTTGGCGTGACCGTTTTATTCTTAACCGGTTCTTTTGTTACTTGTTTTACACATATTTTTGACAACGACTAGTTTGATGGGTCACGTTTAGCTTGTTCTTCCGCGTTCGCGAACGTTAATTAATACACACCCTTAGATTAATAGTCATTGTTTTTAATATCAGTCGAAAAAATGCTACGACGCATATAATCCTTATCGCATCGGACTAGTTTATGAAGGTTCCCTTGTCAAACTTTTGATAGGTTCCTTGTGTATTATAGTTGTGGACACCATACAAAATACATACATACATACATACTTTACTTAATAGTATTTGAAAGATTGTCTCGAATGGAAAACTTCTATTAGACGTTTCAAACCAATAATATTTGCTATTAAGCTTCCAGGTTTATTTCGCTCCTTTGCTTTTTGCGTGGGTAAGTGAAACACATGAACAACTTTAACCTTGCTACACTAAGTACCGCGTATAATTAATATCATTTTGCATTTACATTACCCCATATTACTTCGACGACCGATGGCTCTCTCTGGCCACAACACGTATATCCACTTTCATGCTTGCATCTCAGCTCAACAGTTTCTGTCGCATACAATGCATACACACGTATATAATACATACTTTGTGACAGCAATGTGCAATGGAAAGTTCAACGTACTTTGAATGATTTAACGAAATCCGGTGTCAACTTTATTGCGGTCATTAAATTGCCTTTATCGGTGATGAGTCAGTAATGTAAGAAGGTGACACAAGATATTGAGACAGATAATTTGAATTCAATTGACGATGAATGAAAGAGGTTTTTTAGCTTTCGATGTAAAAAGTGGCAATGGCGAGAGGTTTGTTCACACGATCGTGACTTATTAGAAGTTTATTGCAGCGAACAATTTATTTTTTAGCAGTAGGTACTCAGCTGGTTTTATAATGCTTACTTTGAAAACATAAACATAAATATATAAAATGTAACATTGGATGCATATTGAATGACTTATTCGATTTTAGTAAGGAGTTTATTGACCTGTTTTTTTTTTCGAATGAACGATCAATACCGCATAGTTTGATTTCATGTTTCCAAGAAGGGTTTGGTAAAAGCGGTTGTTGAAAAGTTATTGTGCCACGTTTAACATACTTGTAAGGTCCGTAACTTTTTATTCTTGTAATGGACTCATCGATAAGACGGAGTTTTGATTTCGCGTGAAATTTACTGTAAAAAAATATCACTAAGAGACAACGAAACTTCAAAATTATGGTATATTGGCATTTCATCTTAGCCCTCTAGGCTGGCAACGCATCTGCAATCCCTCCGGGGTTGCGGGTGTCTATGGGCAGTGGTGATCGCTTACCATCAGGTGACCCACTTGCTCTTTTGCCTTCCTAAACGCATTAAAAAAAATATTGTTATGTAAGGGGTTCCGTAGCCTAAATGGCAAAAACGGAATTTCTATAGTTTCATTATTTTTGTCAGTCTGTCTGTCTGTCACATGAATACTAAGAAACTAAGGACCAAATTATAGATGCAGGTGTCTTTCAATAACCGCAACATATTTTTGTAATTACAATAAGATTTAATTTAGTTATTCATGACAACAAACAAAGTTAGAGGACATAATAAAATACAAATAAGTTGTAAATGTAAAAATTATGCAGTTTTACTCTTTTATTGCAGTTTTGAAATTTTTCTTCCACTTCAGATTAGCCACCACTAATTAACTGAAAGTGCATAATTATGTATTTCTGTTTAACGATGTTCGTGTAATACAGACGCTTATTACAGCATGAAGTAATAGACGTAATCGTCAGGTATTATGAGATTAGATACTGAAAACATAATTATTGTTTATTTATATTCGCGAATTGCTTTGATGTTTGAAAATTGTTTTAATAGGCTAACGTGTTTCACTTTACAATTTAAAATGTGCTTTGCTTTATTGTGTTTGTTCTTAAAGTAGCTTCAGTTGGTTAAAATGCCAAAATAGTGACTGCAACCTGTATGTACGTAAATGCAAACAAATAATATAAATAATTATAATAATTTATCTTGAAAATAAACTCATGTGGTTGAGTGATGGAGCCACTTTAAAAGAAAAAAAAAGATAAGAATGATTTCATAGATTCTATGCCATAGAAATAAGTTGATGCGCTTGCGCAGAGCGCGCGTTGAACTCTTCTATATAGTGGCAGTAATATCCATAACAACGTCGACTCAATGTTGGTCTGATTAAAATACTTGCTGACAGCCTGTGAGCTGTTAGAATGCCATTTTGGTTTCGGGTACCATTAGCCGATTCAAGTATCATACCCATAAGAGTGAGCGAGACAACAAGGTAAACCCAAATGCCATTATGATAATAATTTTATTCAAGAACGACAGTGGTCCACAATTATCTAATCTAACTAATATTATAAATGCGAAAGTATGGATGGATGGATGGATGGATGGATGGATGTATGTTTGTTTGTTACTCAATCACGCCAGATCGGCCCAACGGATCTGGATGAAATTCGGCACATAGATAGAGAAAAGTCTGGAATAGCACATAGGCTACTTTTTATCCCGGAAAATTCCCGAGGGATAGCGATAAACGAATTCTTTGCAGACGAAGTCGCTGGCAACAGCTAGTTACAAATAAAGTAAATAAAATAATGTCACAATTCAAATAACAATAATAGAGGTATACGAACAATTGAAATAATTAAAATTAGAGCAATAAAAAAAAATTACGATCAATAATAATTACTTACAATATCACCAATTAATTAAATTAAAATGTCACCAACTTAGCTATGAATTATAAGAGCCACGGACTATTACTAGTAATTACTTATCAAAAATAACATTATGATACAGTAATGAACGCAGAATTTTAATTACAAATAATTAATAAAGCGAAAAAGAAAGAAATTTAAAATTCATAGTAGATTTGTGTTTTTATATTAATTCTTAATTAAGTAATTGTGTTTTCAAATTATTATTAGTATGATGATATTGATGATCTCAGCTCAAATTCTAATTGTATTTCGAGGTTTAATGTGTTTATAATGCGATTTAAAACTGGGATAATAAAAATCTAATCTAATCATATTTGTAAAATGCAACTGCGGTAAGCGCAGTCTGCCACATCCTGTATAAAAGGTGACATCATAGTTATTGGTTTGGAGTGGTAAATCACATTGCACCGTGTTTGACTATTCGTTCCTTATTGACATCATCTCGCAATCCAACACTGAAAATAAGATGTTTTGACAAAGCCTGTTGTGGATAATAAATTGTTAACCAAATTGTAATATGTATTTTTGTGATATAAATTGATTTACATGATTATACTCTGATAATATTTTATGTCCATCAGTCATAATTTTTTATTTTGGTCTCTAGTCTTTCTGTCTATCTGCACCTTGTTTTGTTAGCAATGAGAGTAGATTTGCCTGATATACAAGAAGTAACTAAATCCATGTGAAAAATTATGCATCACATTCTTTGTGTAATTTATATTTAACGATTTTATTGAATCAGGCGTTACTTTGCGGAGGTTCATTTCAATGAACACAAAATATTTACCTTGCTACTCCGCTACTTACGTGCAAGATAACCAAGCCTGTACGAAATATATACGTTTTGCATGCAAGCCCTCCCACCACTACTGCCACACAAAACGCACACAAATCCTACAAACTTAATTAATCCTATCACCACACAAACACTGACGCGCGTTTCGATCCCTCTCCGGGATCATTCTCAAAGTAAGAGCACAACCGATGCACATGCGAACCAACGTCGTACTAATTTGTAAATCTATAAATAAACTAAATGTACCCACATTCGTATATTTCCAAACTACCCTCTTATTTATAATTACCTACATAACATTTTTCGACTACAGCAAAAACAAAGAGAGTTATGTATTTAACAAAAAAAAAATTCTATTCATCAAAATGGACACGCAACAAAGGTGATGACACCAAATGTATATTTCGCACAGGCTTGGTTATCTTGCACGTAAGTAGCGGAGTAGCAAGGTAAATATTTTGTGTTCATTGTATTTAACGTTCTAATCACATAACTACTGCCAATGTGCCAATCGCTTACGGTTAAGGAACAGCGAAGTTAACTGCTACCAAATTTAACTTCAACCCTCTTCACAAGCCGGAACAGGTGTACTTAATTCGAGCCTCATTAAATAATTAAAAAAAAACACAAAGACGATCTTAAAGTAGGTATGCATTATTAAAATAAACACTACAAAGAAAAGGGTTCTTTAATATTAACTCAGTTAAATAAGCCACTAAGTCCAGCAACATAATCGCATGCCACGGTTGTCGACCGATCGAATCGATGGGCAGCGATTAGTGCGACGTTGCGCAAGTGTCATTGCCGTCATTTGCATAAGAACTATGAGTAATCGACATCGCAATTATTGTATAACTTGAGGGAAAATGCCGACGTTGGCAACCAAGGTGTTGTGGGGACCCGCAGATCATGAGCACGACGTTTTGTTTACGTTGTAGCTGTAGCTGTTCATTTATTGTATCAGGCGTTGATTTGCTGGGTTTTTTCCCAAATATCACAAGCAAATTTGAATCTATATAAAGCAGGGTGTGTATTCCTCTGCGAGCCGTAACCGTGACTTTTGTACGTTACAGTAAACTCTAGTGTGGCGTGGCTTGACGCTCGCAGCAGGCTCTCTAGCCATCCACGTCCACACTGGGGTTTTTGGTTATTGTAACGTGCAACAGTTACGGTTATAGCTCGCAGATAAGTACCCTGCTTAAGGCGCCATGTCGTACTATTAGATATAGATCATTATTGTTTGTGAGGTCACGTTTGAGTAGTTACAATTATTATGTAGTAGATGTTAATTGGTATAAAATCAGAAAAGTTGAAATTTACCTTGTAAAGCAATTTTATTAGATTTTTTCGTTTACGAATACATAACAGCCTAGTGGTAAATAGCTCTGACTATGAAGCTAGGATGGACGCCGGCACTTAGAGATGAATGTATTTTGTTTGTAGCCGAGTTACAGATGTTAAAACCTATAAGGACCACGTCGATGGCATAGGTATAATCTATACATATAATAAAATCGTTGAGACCAAAAAATCTGTACATTGAATATTTAAAAAAAAACCGACCAGGGTGACTTAATATAAGTAACTGAACATATTAAAACCATTTTTAAAATTTTTGTTTGTTTGTTTGTTTGACTGAGCATCACGTAAAAACTACTGAACGGATATTATTGAAATGTTCACAAATCTATTTAAATACATTCAGAATAGGATCTAGGCTATAGAAATTTTGGAAAATATTAGAAAAAGGGGGTGAAAAGGGGGGTTAAAGTTTGTATGAAAAAAAAAATTTTGATTGTTCTAGAATCATGAAACTCAGAATATATACTCAGTAATAAAAATAAAGAAATACCTGTTTTAGCATTTTCTTTTAATCTCACCCAGAGACGCAAAAAAGAGGGTTTTGTGTTAAAAAGTAATGAACTTCATACACCTATAAAATAAAAACCAATGAAGTTTAACCTTTTAAAGTTGCTACATATACTTCCAATCTAATACAGGTAAATATAATTTCTCAGTTTTCTTGAAATTTGATTTTTGAGTTGATTACGCAAAAAATAGCAGAACTCAAGAAAATCAGCTTTCCTCGGTAAAGTAGTTGGTAATAATTACAAATACAATAATACTACGAAGAAAATAGATTGATACGAATGTACATAAGACATAAAGCCGGAAAAGTGTGTAAATTGTGAAAAAACATTAATAAAATAATTACATTCTGCACAGGTATTTTTTCAACGAAGACATTTTTGTCCAACCTAAATAAACCTAAATTGGCGTCCTAAATTGTGTTCTTTACCTAACACCTAAAGTTCAATATGAAATACCGTTACTTTGTTTTTATTTATTGCGCTATTATTCACAGCGCGTTCGGTTTTCGAACGCACTCTTATTTGAAAAGCTGATATTATTATGAGGGCGGCGTGAAACGCTTGGCTGTATGCTCTCAGTACCTTTGCCTAAAAAAAGCAAAATCCAACGGCGCGTTTACGCCTGCGCTACGAACATGTCAGAATTTTATTGTGAAAAAGTTAGTAAATGAAATAGTAAAAGTTTCTGTCCTCAGACTTTATATAAGATTTTTATTGTTTTGGTTAAATACCACACTGCCCAAGAATATACATATAACGCTGCGCTGCTGGGCCTTAGCGCAACATGTATCTTAAACACTTCAAGGTAGGCTTGCTTACAAAATTTTCACAAATACTTAAAATCTGAATGTACATAATAGTACCTATTCGAGAAAACTATTTGAATGTGCCTGTTTCAGGATTAGTACATATTATTGCAAGGGTATAATAATAATAATTTTGATATCGAGAATAGCTATAAAGTATCACAAAAAACACACGCGGACGAAGTCGCGGGCAACAGCTAGTAAATAAATAAATCAGAATTTAAGAAGCGCACAGATGGTCAATGGTTGTTAGGTAGAGAAGTACTGAAGCAACTGATAAAATTAAGCAAAACCAAATAGGTTTTACTCAACAATGGACTGTTCACAGTGCTCTAATTAAAGGCACAGACTTATCTTTTTCGGGTGAAAAAATCAGGGTCTGATTATGTAGCACTAATTGAGATTTCTTATCGGTTACGTTACTTTAATGCTTAAGACAATAGAAGTGTCAAAAGAAAGCGATTAAGATCGCGATTAGAACGGTCGCTTCTTACAAACTTTTGTTTTTGTTTGGACGATTTTTCGATGGTCACGTAACTGTTTTTGCTATAGATAAGCAGAAAAGGAGGTGACATTTTCAATGCAAAAACTGATATCTCACTAAAGAAAAATCTGTAAGCCTAACTCAATGAAATACAGTCAATTTGTAATTCAATAAATTTTAAACGTGTCCAAACAAACTGTGTTACAAACTTGACAACAAACAATTAACTCGCGATCTATTTGTATCCTATAACTAAATACATTAATTGTCGGCTAAAAAGAGAACACTGAGCCTTTTGTGGTAACAAATTGGTTTCCAAAGGACATTTTAGTTTCGGTGCCTTTCTAAATTGCAACGTACATTTTTGATTATTACTAAACGGAAAACCTTTACAGACACCGCATTTCAACTAAAACGTAATCGTCTCTGCTCTGCCGGCTACTTATACATTTTATTTCTATTGCAGTTTCATTGCAGTCGGACTTCACGCTAAGTACGATTAAAATATATGGGTAGGCAGTTGCGATCACGTTACAGTTGAAATATAGTCCGTCCATATTCGCCCAGAGTAAAATTGTCTATAGTAGGTAGTTATATTATAGATTCAGTAGCGGAGATGAATCAGACGCCGCGCCGTAGCCAAAATTGACTAGGAGTTCAATCCATTTCAATAGGTGTTCTGCCTTTTCGCCGAATTTTTTTTGATCGAATTTCATTTGGCAACCAACGTTTCACCGAATGTTCACTTTGACAACTGACAATTGGCAAATTTTTGTATGCCAACCTCTCATTTGGCCGAATTTTCATAAAGACGAATATCATTTTGATTTTAAACTTTTGGAATATTTTTCACATGGCAAATGTTACACTAGGCCGAAAAAGTCTTATGATTAATTTGGATTAATTTAGGTGTAGCCGCGAACATGTTTGTTTTAATTTATAAACAGTCTTTATTTTACCTAAGAATGTCCTATTTTTTACTAATGGTTATGTAGTACCATTTGGCTATATAAAAAAATGTCATTTAAATAAGTGTCCATGTAAAAAAAAACAAACGTTGAGTTGGCAATCGTGAGATTGGGAAATGAAACTAATCATTTTAACAAGTTGCCATATGATGATTCGGCAAAAAGAAATTTGGCCAAACGTTGGTTGGGAAGTGAAATTCGGCAATAAAATTTTCGGCAAATCAATAGAGAACCATTTCAATAGGAGTAAATTATCCTTTGGTACGTGTTATTATTTACTTGTATGTATTACGTGGGGTCATCACCAGCAGCGGTGGTGCCGTGTGACGCTGCGCTGAGCCTATTTACGTCACTTATCAATTATAAACGCTTTCGCACTCGGTTTGTCAACTAGAACTGAAACAAGCGAATTGACCATAAAACCTACATTTGGTTTCTCACGGTGAATATGATGCCACGATTTGTAATGATTCGATTCGGTTGGAGATTTGAAGACATTTTTTGAGCATCATAACGTCCCGCTAGGTATAGTCGAAACTGGCTGAATATATTTCCCGTATAAAAAGAAATATTCAAAGGAAACTGTTCGTTTTATTTATGGTTAGCTATTTGTTTCTATAACCACTATCAACAAGTTTACTATTAGTCAGAAAAATCATATAGCGTTTTGTAGATAAATGAACCTTCATTAATATACTAGTAAAAGAATTAAAATACTTACTTCTGTTATATTTCCATTTCAATTGAAACAGGTAAAATAAACGTCATACTTAATCTAGTTACATGGAAAAGCAATAACGATAAGTTGTTAACGGATGGTAGATCTAATCTAATAGGTGTCGTGGCCGCAGTGGCCGCATGGCTTACACAGATGACTTTTAACTTTAAGTTGGTCTCTTTCCTATAATCCTATTTAGACAAGGATGTACTGAGCGACAAGCGAGAAATGGTGCTCGTGCTAGATTCCAGCTCAGGTTTTAATCAAGGCGGTTACGGCGGAACAGCGACCGAGTCGAGAACACTTGTATGCACTTGTTATAGAACAAGTTGTTCAAGAAGGAGCACTAGAATGAAGTGAGTGAAATAAATAAAAACAACAGCACAATTTATATCAATTCATTTAGTTCCGAACTAAATAACGCTGATTTTATGCATGTTGGACAAAAATAGGTACCTAAAATTGAAAGTTTTTGCATAAAACTCGTATACTAACTACCTATAGTATCTGACAATGTTTCGTATGACATTTGTTACTAGGGTGTTCATTATTCTATAAATTATCTCACTGACCATGATCGCTAAGCCAACTGATTAAGCTGGTTGAGATGGCAAGTCGCGAACGTTCGCCCCGCTGCAAGTCGACAATCACGCGCAGTAGTTATCCGAGCAACTCGTAGAAATCGTAATAAGATTAAAACAGGCATGCCTTTTCTTGGAATTATTGGAGTAAGAGGTACTCGGGCCTCATTACCTGATGGAATAAAGCTTTCGTTCCTTGTACTAGAGAATTAATCAAATAATTGGTCGCTAGGGGCACAACCCGGCAACAGAACGCACCGCGTCAAAGATACCAGTGTTTCCCTTTTCTTGTTCTTGATCATTTAAATTTTCGCCGTTCAGTGAGATTTGAAGAGGGTCCGATTTGTATGACAAAGAGGAGACGTTTAAATCATTTTTGAGTGACTGACAGCTGATTAAGGCATTGAAAGTGAAAATTGAATACAATTAGGGAGGTATTGGTGTCAAAAACAGCGCGAGACAGATAGGGAAAAAGAGTAACACAATAGGAATTTTGAAGCGAGATAACGTAACAAAAGGACTGCCAAGTTTCTCTCAAATTATATCTTTAGTTAAAAAATTGAGTTGCGGCACTGTTGTGTTTTTGAATAAATAAAAATAACCATTAAACATATATAAAAATGCGTAGAATTTTTGTATAACATGACCGTATTGAAACACTAAACGGTAAGAGTTTTCAATGAGAGTTTTCAATGATTCACGGTTAAGTTCATTCGAAATATTATAAACGGGATGTGAACCGCGATTACCTTTATTGAGCACCCGATATTTCGACGCAATTGCATGCATCATGATCACGGGTAGACTGAAGAAATTGCGGGTGGATGTTGTTGTTTGTTGTTGTTTGTTACTTGTTGGTAACTTTATTCTGGGGTACTTAATTATAAGTAAATAGTGAGCAAAGCATCCATTTTATTGCAACAAAAAAACAATCAACCACCTAACTATGATAGTCACCATACGTCTTAACAGATTGTAGAAGTGAATATAATAAGAACCTATCAACCCTAAATGCCAGATAGCATTCCTCGGAGCCCGTGAAGCAAGGCCGCATGTCACTTTCATTGGAAAGTGCGCCGGCGCGGCCGGAACTGACCGGCGCCCGATCATAACTCACTGCTCTTGGGGAGGCAACCCAATACACATTGTCCATTGGGATAAAAACCAGTCGAGTGCGAGTCGATTTTGAAAACATTGTGTCTTCTGATCATGTTAACTTAGAAACAATTTTTTTACGGTTGCAAGAAGCCAGCTTTAACGCATTCCTGAGTAAGTCTTGTCAGAAAGACGGACAGACATACACGGAACAGTTGCGATACCCAAAAACTTGTAAACTGAAAAATAGTTTTTCTACAAAAAGGCTAATTTTTTTTCTTCCAACATTGCTTTTGAAAAGATCGTCTTTAGTAAGCTTATTAACTCATTCACTGCCGGCAACGCGTATGTGCGTTTTTGTGACTTTTATGTCGCTTATATAATTTTACAGGCATTTGAACGCACATGGTGCGTCTGAGGCACCTGAAGAAGTGTAGGATTTGTAATGCATGGAGAGAGCAAAAAAAGTTGACCTATCGCTGCCTTGCGAACGCATTTTTCTGCTAAATATACGAATTATGTATAAAAAATACTCTTTACCTGCGCAAAACTGGAATTCACATAATCGTATAAAACTCAAACATGAACTAACAATTGTTAGTAACACACTCATTGGACACGGCCCATCTCCGGTTTGCTGCACGTGTGTTAACGCATTCAGCCTGTTGCCCACACGACACTAAATACACACACACGAAGATACTTCATACAGACATGTACGCCACACTGCCATGCCATGCACCGCGCACGCAACCTGGAAAGAGTTAAAATGTTGCTGGCACAAAAGAAAAATGGCACGTACTGGCCAGTGACAGACTTTAGAAGTTTTTTTCAGATGCGAGTTGAGTTATACTCGTATGTATTGCTTTGCTGAATTTTTAGGCTGGATTTGTATGTTTGATCTAACACAGCAATGTACAGCTAAGTCTGGTGTTCGAAGTACCTACTAACATAAGTCAGTGTTCATCGGCTATAAGGAAGTGATCTTGTTCTAATTACTCGTAATTACACGAGACGTGTACTGTTCTTGAGCTCGATGTCTGTTAAATTAATTTGCGGTTTTGTTGATAGACGTCGTGGTATGTGTACTCGTCACGACTTTTTTGTTTTATTATGTAGGCGTGTTTAATGAAACAAATGAAGCTTTTTTGCGTTTCTGTTAGTACCTATAGGTACCACTTGTAAACGAGGATTAATAACTTATTCTGTTCTCAGATTACTAGACGAAGAAAAAAGGGAATCATTATAGGATCACTTCGTTTCCCGTCTGTTTGTCAAAACTCTTCTTTTCAGGAATATGACATGTAAATATTTTTGCTCGCGGTACTTATTAACAATTTCAAAAGTATTATATTTTTTTAAATTATACGGAATCCTCTGTGAGCGCGTCTGACTCACTCGCGGTCACTTGACCGGCTGATGACAAATAATTAAGCGTTTCAGTACGTTTCTTAAATTTGCTTTGAGCAAAATTCTCGATACTGACCAACACCAGGGAAACACGTACCTAGACTATAAAAGTGTGACTAATTTGTAATTTAAACAAATAGGTACCTTAGAGAAAAATGTACGAGTATAATTAAACGCTATGTCAACGGAAATCACAAAAGGCATTTAATTGCATGGGTGGTTGAGTTCTCGTTACTTAGGGGCTTAACAAAAAATCTTTTATTCAAAATTCGTTGCGGTATGACAAAATGTAGCAGTGTGGTCCAAGATTTATCTCACGGGGTGCCTCGTCATGCAAAAAATGCCCATTAGATTTTAATCATGTCCATGGGATGACGTGGAGGAACAGGAATCAACGAGCCGTTAACGCCAGAAGGAATAAGATAAGCCGATGTTTTGTCTTTATTGTCGGTTACAAAATTCAAGGTGTACCTATTAGTTGATGCGTAAGGTTCAGTGCGAGGCAAGGAGATATTTCGGCTACAGCGTTGTCCCTGTCGCACGAAGCTAAACTTTGCTCAATGAGTGAGTAAGAGAGGCTCGTTTGTTGGAAGCAAAAATTGTTTACAAAGGTCAAATAGTCTCACTTTCTACTGTTATCATCTCTTGACATCTAAAATAAATCTTATTAATAATAGTTCGAGTATACATTTACATTGATCTTTGTGCAAGCACTTATTTGTTCAAAAGCTTTTGAACAGATCTGATGTGTGTATAGTGGGAATTTCACCAAGGTGGAATGATTTCCTATAGCGTCGAAGGGTGGGGTGTCAGTTAGTAAGTCAATCTGTCAGGTTTTGTCTTTTAATCCATATTCAACTGATATTACAATGCGAAAGTTGCTTAGTCTGTTTTCTGTGCTACCGCCTTACCGATCTTGTTGACATTTGACTATAAAATAATTTGAACATGGAGGAATGAAATAGGCAACTTTTTATCCCGGAAAACTGCATAGTTTCTGCGAGATAGCGATAAATGACTTCAACGAGTCTCGAACATTGCATGCATTGCATGTATGCATTGTGTACGAATACCATAAGAATACCATAGCGAGCATTTGAAATTCGACGTTAAAAATCAGAAAGATAGAAGCAACACTGATAATATACTCGTATCACACATTTTTACATACATACACACATTAGTAACACACATTTTTGTTATAAAAATCTTTTTTAATCATGCTTTTTTTTGCTGACAACACATTGCTATCCAATCTATACAAAATCTTAAGTCACTTCCGCTGGTGGCGGTCAAAAAATGGTTTAACAATGTTGAAACGAACTACTTACATGCAAGCTGCACAGAAGCCTGTAATAAATGTGATTGTTAAAATGACGTCGTAGTACGTCTCAAAGGGACTCAAATTAGCTGTAATAGCAACTGCTGCAAAACTTAGTAACAGCGCAAACTATTATTAAATTACAAGACACGATATAAATCCTCGTTCATCTCATTTAAAAGTTATAGCTGGAAAGCTGCTCATCTCGCGTTTTCAAGCAAAGTGCAAGGAACTCTTGGTCGAACTTGGGAAGTAATGGAACGGACAAGCTACTGGACTGTATCAACTAAGATTAACTCTTAAAGTTCCTGTGTTGCTAGCTACGTTATTTCGTGTTCACGAGTCCATACTGGCTAGGGTTACCAGACTTCTGGATTTTTGGCCACTTGTCAGAAATGTGGCCGGAATACAAATGTGACAGAAATTTTAAATGCTCTTTTTAAATATACTTTCATTATTTAAATGATTTCGAAACAAATCAAAACTCCGTCGTCTTTATCAACACTTACTAACTTCTGTAAATTGTAAGCTATGTCTTTGTTAGGTAGAAAAAGATAATAAAAATAGATATACATTTGCGACTGTTGCTTAGCGGCAGACCCCGACCGGCCTGACGTCAGGAATTTTGTCAGGTATTTCAAAATTAGTACATTTGGTACTTATTACGGGCCGAACCTCATATTTTATTTCGACTCAACGAAGAACAAAATTAAAGGATTTACTTATTGTCTAAATGTGTCGATATCATATCATTTCAACGTCATATAAGTATCATTTTATAGCAGTGCTCTACTTCGCTCAAAGGAAGCGCATAGCTTCGTGTTGCAGCCTTCTAAGTTGACAGTTTCGTAGGCGGATATTACATTATATTATATCATAGCATTCATAGCCATAGATGTTCTTCAACGATTTATCATTTTTATTCAGCACTAGCGCACGCGACTTTGCACATAATTTGTAATAATAAAAAGCCGTGGTAGCCTTGTAGTTTTTTACCTATGGCTTCTCAAACCGCGGGTTCGAAATTCACCTGCGGAATTTACATAATTTCACTCAATAGTTTTAATTTTTTTCTGGTGGATTAGTAATGCGTGATTAATATTTATGACAATATTACAGCTACAAATATTTGAACAATGTTACAACTGCAAACTCAGAAAAAATAAAAAAGGAGTTCCGAGAACGGAAAAGTGTGGCCGGCTTAGATTGCGCCTTGCCTCGTCCGCGTGTGAGTAGCTCAGCTAGTGTACTTGGCATAGTTCCGTTGCACATGTGTGCGTACTGCAGTTGTCCAAACGATAAGGCGTACTTTAAACGTGCCTCACTTTGCCTACAATGTATGCTCATCTTACTTCTAATTTCCCAATGATTCATGGCCAGTAGGTCATTAACTTACTAATGGGAGCATTACCACTCAGAATTAATTATAACAAAACTCCCAATCCATCACCCGCGAACCTCGATGAGTGCTGTCATGTATCCAAAATAAACATACCTACAGTTACAACATAATTGATCGGGCTAATCACTTAACTGCAATAATCATGCTTAGTTACATCCTATTAGCATTAATATAATATGAGCCTCGAGGGGTGAATTGTGTTTTAAAATGAAATAATTATTTGTCTCAGGGTTATTTTAGTGTCATTAAGTGCATAGTAACTGGTCTCAATGCTGTGTTACTAGTTCAACTTTGACAGCTCTATAGTTATAATTTTGTCTTTGACAAGAACATAATTACTGTTAGCGGCTACAGTAACGTTTTTGCCTTTAGTAGGTCTGTACATTAAGTAGATAATAAATTGTTATGTACTTAATAGATTTTGAAAATGAAAACATAATTGTTTTTATGTCGAATATAATTTGAGCGATTACTTAATGTCTTTAGCGCAAGCTGTATATTTATGATGATTCGTATTAAATTTACATCCTATAATACAAAAGTAAGTAATAGAGACTTAAATGTGTTTTGTAATAGAAATTGGAACAGGATTTAATTTTGTGTGTATTTTTGAAAGTTAAATGAATAAAAGAAAAGTTACCAGCATCGCTTAAATCGGAAATTGAAAATAAGAATTCTATGCGTGAAAAAGTTTTAATTGAAAATTCAAAATCTGAATTAAAAGTTTAGAATTTGTTTAGGATACTTTCATTGTTTTGATTAAAATTTGCTTTTGCTTAAAATTCTATATAAATTTGAACGCATTATAATATTATTAAAGGTATAGCGTCTTCTACGTCTGTGTTCCTTATACCGTTTTAGTAGGTAGGTACTGTGATAACTTGTTTGTATGTACAAAAGTTTGTATATACAAATATATTCACTGGCAGGTAATGCCAATATTTATAATTTAAAATTAGAATTTATTAAAAAACTGAATGAAAACAAAGTCATTCTTGGGCATTACCTGGACAGCTGCCTCCGAAGGCATAACTGATGTATTAGTCTAAGAGTTTGAAATATTAATACACGGTTAAAACCTTTTAATGTTTTATTGATGCTCAGTGCGCAAGAACCCGTACTTTCCGTTAAATTCAGGAGTCTTAGCAAGTTAGAGTAGACCAGGCTACGCCCTCAGAGCCTTGTAGTACATTATAGGTATGTGTCTGATAATGAGACATTTTACTATTTGTAAAATTAATTCGCGATTTTAATTTGACATGTTAAAAATAGGTATTTTAAAATTCGTGAAATGACTTTATTCGTTGAATGCCTCGCATTATGGTCTCATCATCGTATGCTTAGCTATGTCACTGAGAAACGTATCCTACTTTCAAAAATGATAAACGAGAAAGTATTAAAGCCCGTTTCTATTTATATTCGTTTGTCAGATTAATCAAAAGCCCAGCATTCTAAAGATAATACGAAAGTAATCTGATCCGTGAATTCTTCAAAAGAGAAATTATTATTCCAACAACGTTTCGGTTTTCCACAAGGAAAATGACATGTTACATGGTGATGAGTTTTTGTGGGTCAGTGACTAAGTAAACATGGCTGCCTGCGCTTGCGCTCCTTGATCTTGACATAGATGCTGCTAAATAAATCCTTGCTGGAAACCTGTTCGGTTTATTTGCTGTAAGTTATAGGTATTGATGGTCTGCAGGTATAATTGACTATGCATATTAGAAACTCGTGATTTCTACGGCGATGTTTGTTGGGTTGGGTTTGAAAGAACAGGCTTTATTATTGTTTATGTTTGTACATAGTATAAAACAAAGGCGCTTTCCGCCCTGTCTGTTTGTCCCTATGTATGGTTAGATCTTTAAAGCGACTCAACGGATTTTGATGTGCTTTTTTAATACCTAGATAGAGTGATTCAAGAGGAAGGTTTATATGTATTCTACGCAGACGAGCTAGTGTTTGTATAATAATTTTGGTTTGAAATTTGAAAAATTGAGTCTATGCAAAATAATTCACAGAGTACTTTTGATCGTGTTGTCTACTTTTGCCTACTTGACCTATTTGATTCTACCAAGACTATTCTTAACAAAATTACGGTACTGAAAATGCTGAGTTTATTTAATTCATAACGATACTTAATAATAAAAATATTTATTAGGTACACTTCAAAATATAAATCGTCTGCTATATATATATATCTCGTCGCAACCTACGTAAACTTTAGACTTAAACGTATCACGATCATTTTTCACAAGCATACATTCTCGTAAAAGCGAAAGCAACTAACTAAATACCATCACTCGCCGAGACAACGTCACAATCCATAACGCCAACGTAATATTTTGTTTAAAATGTATTTTGGACGAGAAGTTCTATTTTTAGTACCACAATAAAACTGTATGTAAGTTACGACGATAAGAATAAAAATGCACATCTCTGGCCATTAAACTCTGGGATGCTGTGTAAAATCGTATAAATGTATAATTATGTAAATGCGGTATGGAAGTTAGTTTGCATGTCTAAAAGGACTTATGTTAGTATAAAGTAAAGACACATACGCCTTTTTAGATGTAAACTGTAATTGTTGCTCGTGAGCGGTTTTCACTTACTGAAAAACAAAGTGTACTACTAGGTACTATCTTATCGGTAAAGGGTTAATAATGTAGTTACGACGAGTACCTTTTTATAACACGAACCTTGAAGTGTTACTAGATTATTGAGTTATTACCTTTAATAGTATGAATTTATGTAACAGCCCCTTCGAGTTCGAGAATGCGACGTAGCATATACATATATGCCTTTGAGGTTTTTTTTTCTAATTCTTTCTGGGTAGGTATCATCAGCCAAATATTGTGGTCTACCACCCTAAGGCTAAAATTCCTTTGCACGTCACAATATATAACGTCGATAAGACAGGCTGTCAACTTGAAAGTTCGACTTTAGCGACATTTTCATTTGATAGGAATATGGATGAAAAGTGGTAGACCACTTATTTGGGCGACCGTACAACATTTTTGACAAAAAGCATTATCCAAGCCCGTTTTTGACTATTATTAGTATAGTACTCATATTACAATAACAATAAAATATGCTACCATTGTTGGCTAGACTAAGTACACGTAGACGAGATAATAATGAACAAGCTCACAAAAATAAATATCTCAGACGAGTTCCGAGCTCTCTACAAACAACTGCGTCTTGCCAGGAATAGTTTATTGAAGCGACCACTCATAATATAATGGTTTTAAGTCTACGTAATGCTAATATTTGGTTTTATATTGGGTTTTTAGAAGTATTTGGAGTGATTACGTCGAAGTTTGAATTCCATCACGGAATGTAAAGAGGAACGTCCGATCATAATTGATAGAATATTTTTGGTGCTCTTTTACATACATGAAATAGGTAGAACAAAGTAACATAGAAATAATGACGTCATTGAATTAGGTGTAATATAGCGGTAGAGGGCAAATTTAGTATTTACAGGTTATGTCAAAATGGCAAAAAAGGACATTATTATACTCGAGAGCAAAGAAACTGGGTCACTTCCCGTAGAAAGTTGTATGAAAAGTGACCCGATTTCTTTGCTCTCGAGTATAGTCCAATAGGGCAATGCTAGAACTCAGTGAGTGCTGTAATTTGGCTAGCCAAACATATGTCTATGCATTAATGTTCTCATGGGCATCGCGCCTTGTGAAATAGAGTGCTTTGTCACACACACAAAAAAATAATCCTATGTGTAGAGTCTTTTTGTATTCCTTTACTAAGTATCCTACTAATATCATAAATGAGAAAGTTTGTGACGATGTGAGTGAGTGTGTATGTTTGTTCCTTCTTTACGCTGAAACGACTGCATGGATTTGCTTCAAATGTGGAACGGAGATAGCTGGTACCCTAGACTAAAACATAGGCTACTTTTTATCCCGGAAAATTGCATAGTTCCCGCGGGATAGCGATAAACATGTCGATATCTAATTCTACGCGGACGCAGTCGCGGGCAGAAGCTATAAGTTAAAATTTTCATAAATAATGATGTCATTAAGCCAAGATAATATCTACCCGAAAACAGAGCGATTTCCAGACGATACGCTTAGGTTTTGTGGAGCTCATTTGTCATGAAAACTTGCTGTAAACTTTAACTTCCAGTAATTAGTACTCTTAATGAACTAGTCCGACTTCACCAACTTGCAACAGCGCATCATTTTCATGTTGAATTTTTAATGGTAATCTGATTTTATGTGGACTTCCGAATACGTTTGTGTTTTGTTTTGTGTTGTTGTTGGTCGTTGGCGTTAGTCAATTAGTAACATAAATATTTACCCCCTTATTCATAAACGCTCTATAGGCCTCTGCTGACTTAGTAATCGTTTGTCCTTATCTGTCACTTTGACATTTATCTTTCACAGATAAGGACAAACGATTACTAAGTTAGCAGAGGCCTATAGTGCGTTTATGAATAAGGGGGTTAGTCTAGTGTTTTGACTTCCTTTTTAGAACTAAGAAATATTTTGAATGATTGAGGACTTTATGAAACGGACGAATACTCGTATTAACGTAAAAAATTACACAAGCAAAATTTTAAATGAACGATAAATTATCAATGTAGGTAACTGAGTTACCATGTTCTCATAGGCAATGAGACACTCATATGTATGACTATGTTTATGTAATAACGTTGTCATTAACCACTTGTCATACCTATGTAAATAGATCAATTTTGCTGCTTATGAAGTTACGTACTGAGTTTATTTAAATCGATCAATTGACTTTATTGGAATGTTTTTCACATTTGTGTTTTTTTTATTCTGTATGTTATACTATCTTGCGCCTGCGGTTTTGCTCTCATTACTGAAATATACCGTGGTTTCTAAAAATCGAACTGGACAATTTACGCTCCAAAAGGAACTGCATATTTCGGCTTTTTAGATTTAATAGCTTTGGTTAGACATTAACGATTAGACAGTTAGGACAAATGACGGGTATTATAAGTACATACGAGTATATTCGTAATTAGTTACACGTTGACTATTAACAAAGGAATTTTATGATATAAATGAACAAAGCTATTGGCGCGTAATTTAAGAAGTCTCATAAGGTCACATTATTCAAGTTTGATACTGGAACGAGTATCATAATATCACTTTTCACTTGGCTAATATAATGATCGCTTAGTGCTCTGCATTTAAATATTAATTATCATGTTTCCAACATGAAACTACCGTGAGACTCACACATAATTACAACACAACGGATAACTCACGTATAAAAGCCGAAGAATTACGCTTTATACACTTTATACGCTTTTATACGTGAGTTATCCGTTGTGTTGTAATTAATTATCATGTTTCAATAGGAGTTGGTAAATGCGCAAGCGCTCTTAAATGACCATAATAATAAATATAGCAAGGTAAATATTTTGTGTTCATTTAAAACCTATGTTGTTATAATCAGGTGTGAGATGCACTCGATTGTACATGCTACAGCATTTTCTTCAACGCGTTGGCTGTCCAAGGAATGGCAAAAACCTACAGAATGCACTGACCGCCTTTTCATCTAGTTTCTTTTACGACAAAGAAACTGCGGCCTTGTATCTTTGAAGAGCAAATGCATCAACACTTCCACAGTTAGGAATTTCCAAATTCTTCAAGTTTTTAAGATATTCTTTTGTTCTGTCCCGTCTTCAATGTTTCACGCTTAACTTTTTGTGTATTTAATGATTATACTTTTGATGATTGGTTTTACATTTGTAGATCGTTTTAGAAGTGATGACAACGAAAAAAAAGCAATCAGATAAACAGACCAACAAATTTACGCATTGAATTGTTTGCTGAGTAAACATAAAAATTACGCTGTCAAAATACAATCCCTCATCCCAAGCTTGTGCAAACGAACTGACCAGCACGTCAGATTAATCACAATCTGACCAAATCTTCACGCTCGACTGCGAACGAATCCACGTTATAAATTTAATATTTCTCGGAAGCCGCACGAAAGTTCTGTTCATCGTTACTGTCACATACGTTTACCCGGCGACTTGGTACATGAAGCACATTTAGCACGTGTCCGGAATGTCTCAGGTGGAGTGAACTTCGTGGGTGCAATGACTCGCCCGGACGGTACTTTCCTCGTCTGTACCGAATTTATGTCACCGCGCTTTACGTTTGGAATCTGACAAAAAGGTTTTGTGCGGTGTCACCTTAGTTTTGTGACTCATTCTTAACTGTTGCTTTATTGAAATGCGAGACTAAAAATAAGTGATAATTCTTATAGTGAAGTTATGAAGTTATGCACATCAGTCTAACTGTCAAACCAGCGAAAGTGGTGGTAAGAAATGATGACTGGATTCATACTTAGTATAAAAACGAATCAAGATTGTTTTGGTACTGGTACTGGAAAAAGTATCGGCAAGCGCAAGGTTGATTGGTAGTTTCCAGCTGTGAATGATCTTGTTTATTTACATAAAAATAAGCACAGTGTTTGTTTATGCGAGACAGATCCAAGCAGAAAGTTTAAATGCATCGAATATGACAGTTTGCATTTTTTATTTTGAATTTTGTGATGGAATGCACATTTTTAGTTTTAGTGCAGCACAGAAATTTATGTCTGTAGAATACAAGTCTTGTAGTAAAATAGTAATAAAGTGAAGCATAAGTTCTTCCAAGACGGAACATTAAATTCCGTTGACATTTAGATGGCTGTACTTCTCGGATTTATAATTCGGGTAGAAATTTAAAGATAAAATGAAAAACAAATATTCGTCAAAAGTATTCGTGCAAAAACAGCCCAAGGCGATACTTAAGTATTACGTCCAACTTTCGCTTCGTAGATTCGTTGCTTCAATTCGAACTATTGAGGCGTTATGTATAATTAGTTACGTCAGTACCGCTACGTGCCTTACTGGTGCCATAGACGGCGTGTGAGGAATAATGTATCTACTTTCACGACTGGCAAATGTTTCGGCCACGCATGTCGCGATTATCACCGGTATGGTTACACAAGGTGTTTATTTTGTTTATTACGTCTAAGCTTAGACTTAAGTTACAATGGCGTGACATTATACCTGTCCCCTATTTACAGGTGACACACCCTTTGAGATGACATTAAACGTAGCTGCATGCGCCCAACGGCATTGTTGAAGTCGGTACAGACGTAGCTGGTTTAGTCACCGCATCCTGTTAGAGGCATTTTTGCCTTGAATAGTTGTACGTATTTCGCGCAAAATTAGATAACCTTAATTTATTTACTTTTAACCGTAGTAAAATTTAAATACCTACCGTAAATGTTACTAATACCAGCTTTTTCTAAAACCTTTTCATTTTATTGAACAAAGTTAGCCAAAATAAGGTACAAGCCAACGTTGTAACATAATTCACCCATAAAGTATTGCCTGCAGCAAAGTATCAAAGTAATAAATATAAAAGAATTGTGGCCAGGTGTAAGTGCATGATAGAACTTAATTTGTCACTGCTCATTTTAATTATGCACACTCCAATGCAACCATTGCATAATTCTATAACATGTACACATTACTTATCAACTCGTTACGGCGTAACATGCGAAACATTTTTTAAACAAAATAACCCGAACTCACATTTCTTGTTTACAAACATTGCGTAAATTTTGGAGCAATTAAATTAACAAAATAACTATTTTTACCTTCGTTGTTGGCCTTTATTATAACTCGACTATGAAATATTCATAAGTGTAATTAAACGATTTGCAATGCCGTTCTGGGTCATAAAATTGCTGGTTTGCTATTTTGTACTTTCGTGTAAATGTAAGTTAAATAGTTTGCAGTTAACTCAAATAGTTTTTGTTGGTGACGATTGCATAACGCTGTCCTAAGATGTTAAGCGGCCGAATGCGTCCAACAGTGAGAGTATTTCTCCGTTTTGTAGGTCAGAGTGATCTCGATACTCGAAGACATAGATATAGCTACATCAGTCCGTGGTTCCTCAGCGAAAATGGTTAATTGATTCGAATTAAAATATAATATTGCAAAATGTTGCTGAGATCGTATAGTTTTCTAAAAACGCTACATTTGTACGCAAATATTGCGAATACGAAATTAATATTCAAAATTTGTGGTAACGTTCAAAAGGTCATTTTTAATGAAGCGTTAAAATATTGGTCTAATCATCGTTTATTGATTCGAGAAAATAAAATAGTTTTTTTGGCTATTTTTTTATTGGCTCGTAATATTTATAAGTTTTATAACACCGTTTTATTATCCGAGCCTTATTAATTGCCAACTAATTGTTTAAAATTATCGGTAAGAAATTTTGCGAAAAAAAATTGGCGAGTGAAATAAGTAAGCGCGCGATAATTTCTTTCGTACTTTACCGTTGTTACACATTTCGCGAACCGAATCGTTGCGCCACCAGAGGTAAAAAACCGACTTTACCGATAAATCGGTTACGGGCATGCTAATTTCCAGTGCAACGCATTTCCACACTTTGTTAGCATTTGTCTGGAATCAATTTCATAATGTAGAGTTTGCTGAAAATTTGCAATGGTTCGCAAAAAAAAAATTGTTTCATGAGGTGGTTATATTTAATTAATTGTGCATACTTTTCTTTAGTAAGTAGGTGTTATTAAAAGTTTATGTGTTGCGGGTGTCCACGGGTGGATGGATGCTAACTTACCATTGGGTGACCCACTTGCTCGTTTTGGTTCTTTGTCGTATAAAAATATAGGTCGTAGCCCTTGCGAGGGGTATGGATGACTATGGTAGCGGAACTGTAAGGACGTAGACAGTAGGTCTATTTTTACAACAAACGGAGAGAGAATCTACCCCAGTGACATTCCGTAGTATCACTTAGATCACAATTTTGCGATTTATATGAATACATTTTTTACTTCTCAATTAGTTAATTTTCGAGAAGCTCGATTCCTTTGTTACAGACTTATAGTGATTAACAGTCAAAAATAAAATGTAAATATTCTGACTCATCCAATTATTTACGAACGCAAATAAAAAAAAACTTCGCGAGCAGGAATTTAAAAATAAATTATTCATAACAGATAAACACAATTCACTTGAGCGCCTACAGGCATTTGTTTATTTTTCTATTAATTTAATTAATTTGTTTCGCACGCAAAATCCATTTATCAAACAAACGGCAACGAGCCGTCTAATCTCCGCTTTCTTTGATTATGAGGAGAGAGCCGCGGAGCCACAATCGTTTTTACGAAAGTTTGCTGCGCCCCATCATTTGTCATCCCGGCATCGAAAAAGGAATAAATAAAAATACTCACGGCAAAAAAAACACAGTCACAAAAATAGAATCACAAAAAGTTCGTCGTGCGAAAAAGTTCGGTCACAGTGCACAGGCGCGTCGCGGTGTTCGTTGTTGGAGGGTCTAAGTTCGTTCTCGGCCAGTGTCGTGGAGGCACTGAGCGGCGGAAGAGTTGTGCGTGCCCGGCGCCCGCGCACGTACCTCTCACCTAAAACTAAACTGAATACGCGTTGCTATAAACCAAAGTTATCATAGAATTTGACACCCTACACAATAAGGTTAAGGATAGACATAGACAGTAGCAATGGTAACGCATTCTTTTTGTAGGCGATTGCGTTGCGATCCGAGTTGATTGGTGATTAATAAGTTACTGGAGCGTGAGAGTGTTCAAACGCTGAATGGAATTTGTGTTGTCTGAAAGAAAGTGCCATTCGGGTAAGTGTGCCGGCTCTGGCGAGCGTGTATCGTGTGATTACTATGATTATCTGAAATGCATTTGCATTTGGGTGGAGAGAATTTCCAATTAGATATCTCGAATGCTGTAAATTACATACGCTGTGTTCTAAATTCAATTGTTTCCCCAAAATATATGTACTCGAGCAGGTAAATTATTGATTCATTTATTTTATAACAAAAAAAAATACATAATTGAAAATATTGCAAATTAGAGAGAAAACTAGTTTAATTTTTCTCTTAACTTAAATCGTCACCTTTGTTTGTTAAAAAAATATCGAATGCATTCAACTTGCCAACGCGTATTGTTGAAACATAAATGAAAATTATTGCTCACAATACTCGACTGTGATTAAAATATTTGAGTTAATCCCCGTTCCCCTTAATTTTATATTAATCGAATAATAACAGTGCGAACACGGTAATCCTTGTAATCTGCGGCACTAGGAGAGACTAGTCGTGTATGCCGCCCGCCGACCCAACTGGTATTAGCTCTCGACGGAACTAAGTGCTCTCTGAACAGCTCTCTTTGTCGTTAACTGAGATGTTTTCTACTTATAGCAAATATTTAAGATAGGAAAATGTTCTGAGGAAAATGTAGTTGAAGAAATTAAGATAGTTACATTAGTTAGTTACATTAGTTAGTTATTATGATAGGTACAAGATGAAAGCAAGATTATCAATGAATAAGGATTGTATGTATGTATAACTCTTTATTTGTACATAAAACACATTCATTTTACAGGTAATAAGATACACAGATTGAGATTGTACTTCTCGATTTCGTATTTATTTTTACGGTTTACCCGGTTAGATCACATAGGTCCACACACACCTTAAACCATAGATAGGGCTAGGATCCGTCATTACAATCACAATATTCATTGTTTGTCTTCATTACACTTAAAGGTGCTTTACAATGATAATACAAGTACCTGTAGATAAACAGTTAGTGCATCCCATATATGCTTGTAACAGCAGAGAGGTCCTTTGCGTTTTGCCGACGCTTTAGGACGACCGATCAAATATATTACTCAGGTGTTAGAGGGTGGGCGGATTTTTGTACTTGGAATTTGTGTCACGACTAAGATGTATAGATATTCCAACGTTAAAATTCCGCCCGAGTAATAGAAGTGCTATAAAATATTAATTCTTATTTATATTCGTTTTTATTCAAGGTGTTGAGCGTAGTTTGACGCGAACAATATTTCAAGAAAGATAGATGAACAGTGAACAACGCTTAGTCCGACGCGGGTGAAGCTTCGCTGACATATTTCTTGTGTCATATCACATTTATCATATCGCAGATGTATAATACTTTAGGTTTATTTAACCCTATTCAGAAATAAAAGGCGCTTCTTAAGTTTGAGTTCCTTAATGTATTTTTTTCCATTATGTTTGAATATTGCTCATCGTAGTTCACATGAGAGGATTAATTGTCTTCGATCTTTGTAACTGCACATATCTATGTGTTTTTAGTACTTCTTTTGGTTGTTTTTACTTGATTTTAATAAAAGATAAATGGAACAGTAACTACGGACGGTTAGGAACTTTTCAGGTATTAGTCAGCTTACACATGGCCAGTTTACTATGTATAATTGAATCGTGTAAAGAAAATGTTGAGTAATTCAATTAAAATGTACAACAAATGAACTAAGGAGGTTTTCTCTTTATTCCAAGCGAATTTTACGAAACATAAATAGATAAACTGACGCGGGATCTAGTTAACTATTCACAAAAGAACTTAATTAAATAATATTATTCCAACAGTTATATTTTCTCTGTGTTTCAAATTGCCTTTGACATTGTGTTCATAAGGTGAATGGGTAGGTTGACGTATCTGAATAAAATCATATTTCGAGAGACTCAATGTTTTCAATAAAAATTACACTATTGTATTGTTTCTTTTTCATTTTTATCACAAAAAGTTAGTATTTTTTGTGAAGTGTGTAATTTTGTATTTGTACAATAAAGCATTTACTTACTTACAAATCCGAGGGTAAGAGGTAGTCGAAAATAACCGCAACACTTTACGAAACTTAGCGTAACTTGAGAAATTATCTAGAAGTTGCACCTAATGATGTTTCACCCATACCGATCGCAGTACATTATCGGCATTATCGATTTACGACACCTGGAGCAAAGCAATAAACACGGCGCATTTGTAGTATCACAATATAATTTTACAAATTGTTTCACCTTACTTAACTCATTCATCATAGGCTCGAAAAAATATGCTTTTGTCAAGGGTCGACGAAAAGTTCATTTGGATATATAGATGCCTAAAGTCGAGCAGACAACCAGCACTGTTCTTACAAAAGTTCCCATGAAAAAAAAAACTTTTTAATTGCTGTTACCAGTAACCAACCGAATTAAAGTTCGCAAGTGCCAAAAGTGTGGCCCTTTTGGCACTTGCGACACATGATATATTTTTTGAAATGTTCTTTTTTGTTTTTATTTTATTTTTTGCGGGTGGTAGGGCCTTGTGCAAGGTCCGTCCGGATCGCTACCACCATCTTACTCGCTAATCCTGCCGCTAAGCAGCAGTGCTTGCACTGCTGTGTTCCGGTGTGGAGAGTAAGACAACCGGGGAAATTACGGGCACAAGAGGCATTTCATCTAAGTCCTCTAGGTTGGCAACGCATCTGCAATCCCTCTAGGGTTGCGGGTGTCTATGGGCAGTGGTGATCGCTTACCACTTGGTGACCCACTTGATCGTTTGCCTTCCTATTCACATAAAAAAAAAAAAATGTGTCGTTTTGTGTCAATAAATGTTTTCTTTCTTTCTTTCTTTCTTTCAATCGTTTTGCGAGTAATGCAAGCATGGCAGTTTTAGATAAAGTCTCTATGCGACGGACACGCTCACGAAGCTCACCGGATGCCCATGCACATGTATGTGGCAGTATGTACCCGCTGCAACATAATTTAAAGCTATAATGGTGTCGCCACGCCGCAAATTTGCAATTTTGTGGTTACCGCCTCCATCAGACGGGCATGTGAGCCGAGACACTTCATCGATACATTTATTATGGAATCGATTTGCATTCAATATCATACTCGTTATGTGAAGTGGGCCGTTACGAAAAGTAATAAATGGTTGCAGAATAGTTTCGCTCATTGTCGACGGCGATTGCTTATGGGTGAACTATTGTTCTGCAAATGATACTTTTCGTCGTAGTAAGCCGTAATAAATGGGAGTAACATTTTTGTTATGTCTGGCTGATATTTTACTTATAGTGCCTCAGTGATCACCCACGCTTGTTACATAAATAAAAATAGCATTATCTGTTACAAATGTCTGCAGGTTTCTTGTTGCGGGAAATAATTCTGTAGCTTTTTATATTCACCCTTTTTTGCGTATCATGGAATACGTCTAAGTAATTCCATATAGTTCCAAGTAATTTTCTTATTTGGACGTTTACACTAAAGAAATTATTCAAATCATGGATTATGTTAGACCGATACATTAAAAATAAAACTTCATGACAGTTACTATTTCGGTTATTGGTTTATTAAGTAATTGATTGTTACATATAATGATGCAGGATCGCTACATGTTTGGTAATTAGAATAAACATAATCAAAAGATGTTTCAAGACAGTGCTCACGCATTGGTTACGCCGTTTAACTAGACATATGTACTTATGAAATGGAACCACAATGCGTTATTAGCATAAAAAGCACGTCGTTATAAGATTCAACGGTCCTGAGATTAGTACAGCATGTGCGAAAACAGACAATCATATTAAGCAAGTGAAACCGAACGTTTCAAGTCAGGTCACAAAAGAATAAAACGAGAACTATTGTAACATTTATAACACAATCGCCAAGGTTAATCGTTTTGAACTACAGATACCATTTTCTCAGCTGAAATCTTGTCACGACATGCGACGGGTGCGGTTTTCGATTTACTGTCTGGAAGTTTTACAAGGTACTACGAGAAACTTTTTCGATCTTATATTATGGCCCCAGATTCTGTTTGTGCAAAACTAGTATGTGCTTAAGATTTTTTCATCATAAATCTGCTTTAGCATAAAGAAGTAAGAAATCAATCTACTCAGAACACACACACATACACACAAACTTTCGCATTTAAAATATTGGTTGAAGCATCAACGTTACTTGAAATAGAACAAAAGTCCGGCATTACAAAAAAACACATTTTCACATTTTGGAAATAGAAGGAAGAATTTGTGTTTTAAAATAATCTTTAGCAAAAAAAAACAGAGTTGGGTGATTAAAGGAACCAAAGCAAAATCATTTGGTTAATACAGTTAGGTACATGTAGAATAAAAAAAGCGATTTAGGTACGTTCTGTCGACAATACTTCAGAGGTCAACGGAGGCCAAGGTATAGTCTAACGAAACCACTTTTGACCTTCGTGGAGTTTCAGCACCATCAATAAACCTTCCACTGCTATTATTGCTCAAATTATAATATCACTAATATAATACCTACACATTCTCAGAATATTATCAGATTTTTTAACCACAAATACGTTAGTCCTCGATGAAACGACAACCTAAAAAATAAAAACTAGAAGACAAAAATAAGAATGCCGGTCCAAATTACCAAAAAAACTACAAAACAAGATGCGGTGAAAGAGACTTGTACTGGTAAAACCTGAAAACATTATGATTCTTTTTTTCGGTTAGTCGCTTAAGAATAGAGAAATGGCTTCGATTATCTCCACTGTTTTTTTGGATGACGGTTTTTATTGAAATCTAACTGTCGCGTTTTATTTGACTGCAAAGTTTTTAGACGTTCGATGACTCTATTAAAACAATAATAAATGGAAGAATTGTTCCAAATGCTTGTTTTTTAATTAAATTTTAACTTTCAACCGACAAGATTGTCTGTGATGCCTTAAAGATTAGAAACTGAGCGCGTAGGTCGATATGGTGCTGTGCTTCTTGTCTATGTACTATCGAACAAATTGATTCCTGACCTGCGGGGGAACGTCCTCATAGTAAACCTCACAATGACTTTCCTAGATAATTCATTGTAAGTATTGTAACGCCACTATAACATTTACTGTGAAAAGATTCCACAGTGAGTCAGAAATCATTTTTTTCTATAGAACTTGACAAACTAGCGACCCGACCTAGTTTCGCGTGGGTTATTAAACTATACGTACCTATAAACCTCAGATACCTACTATTGGATAACTCTATCTATTGAAGACAGATGGAAGATCTAAGCAGGCATGCATATACACACATACTTACAGACAGCGGGAAGCAACTTTGTTATCAACTATGTAAAGATTGGCAGTTAAAAAGAAAAACGCACTTTTACTAACTTTTATAAAATAGTTCAAATAAATAAATAAGTAAATAAAAAAAAACACAACAAAGCCGTTTTTCAATTAAGTTCTCTTTTTTATTCTAACTTTATTAGTAAAGCTATAACCTGATTTGTAATTGGAAAAGGTATCGTGACGTGCGTGCCGGCGAACGTCAGCCGACGAGTGTCACACTGCAATTAACGCAGGCGAAGGCTTCGCGCATTCACTGCCAGAAGTTAAGACCCGTGCATGGTGGAATATACTCGCATGGTTTAAGTAAGTAAGTAAGTAAGTAAATGTTTTATTGTACAAATATAACGAAACAGACACAAATCACAAAAAAAATACATGGTTTAATATCAGGTACCTACATAATTATTGTGGTAGGTACGGTGTTTTTTAAACCTGAGGGTTTGCGGGTGTTTATAAGGGGTCTGCAGTCTCATTATATCTATACTGCAATACAATACAAATACTCTTTATTGAATACCACAATCAGTACAGAACAATACAGAAACAAAGAACAAAGTAAAGTTTTGCCTCCTCTTTCATTATGCGGACAGCTAAGGAGTGGAAACTCTCTGCCGAAGTCAGTTTTTCCGGAACGCTATAATCTGGACATCTTTAAGGCCAAAATGAACAGACACCTTCCAGGCAAACGTGTACCATCTTAGGCCTCATCTTCGCCTTCCATTAAGCGAGATTGAGGTCAAACGTAAGCCTATTTTATGAAAAAGAAAACACAACAAAACAAACACAAACAACAACAACACGACAACAACAATTATTAAATAATTTACTTACTGACTGAGCGCAGTGCTCCAAAGTGGATCTTGGCCTCTGACAACGCACTCTTCAACACCCTGCGACCCCGAGCCAGCTCTCGCCAGCCACCAGCTCCTAGAACCGAAAGATCCCTCCCTATTATCGCGTATAATATCGATCCAACGATATCTAGGACAGCCTACCGTTCTTGTTAATAATAAATAATTGCCACCAAAAGTCTCATTATCATTAAGCTTAATTAAGTTTGTTTATTAGGGGGCCCTTGAAAATTACACTTGATTAGGGGTTCGTGGCTGAAAGAGGTTAAGAAAAGCTGCTATAGTAAATCCAAGTAGTGTTTCCGTTGTTGCTTTTACACATTAGTACTCCACGGTAGGTACTATTTCGTTCCCGTCAGCAAACCTGTATGTTTTTTTGCTTTTCCACTATTATGAATTACCAGGTTAAATTGATAGATAATAAAACCCTATTGTAATTACAAATGTGATACCTGTCAATCATCAGACCAAATAGAATTATTTCCCAGATCCATGTATGTCTTTTGTAAATGATTTATAAGCGTCCACCGCTACTTAATACATTCTATTTTGGTTGGGGATACAGAACTTGTTTACTGAAATCACAACGTTAGAAATTTCCTTGCGAAGGCCAGGCTTGAATGAGATTGGTAAAAGAGATACCTTATTCCCCGAAATACAAATACAAATAGTTTATTTAAATAAGCGGTTTTAACAAAGGAAAATATCCATCAGACTCCAAACTAGGCTGAGCCTGTATCGATCGTCTGCGAGAGCGATTATAACTAAGTAGTTACTAAGATACATTAACAAATGGGCGTTACAAAAACAACGGCGAGGTGCATGCAAAAAGTGAACACAAATTGTGTGTGTGTATGTGTGTGGCACACAGTGGCAAATTAAGGCACCTTTCGCGTACATCTCTTTTTAGTGATTAACTTATTCTACACAGACTAGTGAAATTCATACAGTCTACACGAGTCTTTAGTTCAGATAGCACGAACGCACGCTAACGCAGTTTCAGATAAGGCGCTTCCCTAGTCTAGTAATAGTGGCGACTAGTGAGCTGCTAGCTTATTACGTAACTCGCTCGCAATCGCCATCGTGTTCATTTTGACAGTTCTTGTATGGATGTGACAGCTAGCTGATTCCGATGCCAATTGTCAGCCCATACATGAACTGTCAAAAAGAAAACGATGGTGATCGCGAGCGAGTTACGTAATAAGCCTACTGTATTTACTATTTACATCGGCTGTTCTGTGCCTGCTAGCTTATTACGTAACTCGCTCGCAATCGCCATCGTGTTCATTTTGACAGTTCTTGTATGAATGTGACAGCTAGCTGATTCCGATGTCAATTGTCAGCCCATACATAAACTGTCAAAATGAAGACGATGGTGATCGCGAGCGAGTTACGTAATAAGCCTGCTGGTTAGCATTTATTAGATTGCAATTTTTTATTTATTGGTGCGTAGTGCGTACATAGACGATCATAGTCTTGTGGTTTCGGGTTCGAATCCCAGTTAGCCAGGCACTCTTGTATGATGTAACCGAGTTATACATTTTACTATAATTGGATTAATTAATAGGTATGTTTATCCTCTGTCAAATACTGTAGCTTTGCTTAGTTTGGGACTGGATCAAATAGTGTTAATTGTCCCACGACATTTGACTACTTAGAAAACCGGCCAATTAATATAGGTAGGTAGGTAATACTTATGTCAATTATCTAGTACCTGGATGACCGATCTTTGCTCGGATTTTTTTAGTACTTGTTCTAAAAATGAAACCTAGCTAGATCGATTTATTGCCCCAGAAAACCCCTACATGACAAATTTCATAAAAATCGTTGAAGCCGTGTCCGAGAGTCAGATAAAATCACGAAGTGTCAAAAATGTAATTTTATGGAGACAAAGCCACACAAAGCACATCTCAAAATACTTAATAGCAATTCATAGAGGACCTAAGTAAATAGAAGGTAATCACAGGAACTAAATAACCAATTATATACTCAAGAGCAAAAATAATAACGGGTCACTTTTCATAGAACCTTTTAAGAAAAGTGACCCTTTATTTTTGCTCGTCAGTACAATTTAATTTTACAGTGATTTATCCAAAATATTTTTTTTTGTCGTTACTCCCAGTGATCATTGTCTGATATTTTGGCAAACGATAAAGCGCGCATCTTCAGCACCCCAGTCATAAATGTCTTGTATTTTCCAGCACACACTAGGAAAGGATTAGCGGTAGTGTGCGACTTTTTTTTTTTTAATCTTTATTTACAAGCTTAGATCATTTAAATGAACATGCCAGCTCCAAAGGCCTATTACAAAAAAACAACAACAACCACAAAATAACAATCTTTAGCGTAAAAAAAAAAACTAAAATTATTTATAAAAAAACCCGTATACAAATTTAGCCGGCTCAGAGAAAGGTTTCGCTAATATTGTCTGAAAAATACCCACATCCAAAAGAGAAAAACCCCAAACTCATCATACACAGCTCATCCCTCTTGGCTCGTGTCTTAACACATTTCATTAAAAAGTGATGCACATCCTCGACTACTCCGCACTCATCACAATTAGGCGACTCTACCTTCTTCATCAAATCGACGGTCCCTACGTAAATCATCGAAAGTCAATTTCGGCACTTTTCAGTACAGCGTTTTGAAGTTGGTTTAGAGTATAATTCTGAAAATATAAATATTATATTGACTTTATATATCCATAACAACTTAAAATGTAAGCACTTATCTTGCGGCATTTTTATTTTAAGGAAAACTATATTAGTTTTCTGGAAATTTGAGTTTCGATAGCATACGTCGTGATAAAGAGAATTACATGTATCGAAACTGCCACTTTCGATTACTTACTTCGATAGTAGTACTTGGGTAGCTAACGTAACTGGTAGTGTCGATGATTTACGACGCAAAAAATATAGCTGTTTTACCAGTTTCGATATAAACGCACAGTGTTTTAAGACAGTTTTTCACTTTTTTGTATGAGTAGGTACTTAAATAAAATCAGTATTGTTTTGTCAATATAATTGAAACCTTTATTCGGAAAAACAAATTTCTTATTACTAGAAATCAGACTTTTAAATCACAGCTTTAATTCTTAAGTCTTATTATTTTACTAGCGACCCGCCCCGGCTTCGCACGGTATAATATGCATGTATTATACATATAAACCTTCCTCTTGATTCACTCTATCTATAAAAAAAAACCGCATTAAAATCCGTTGCGTAGTTTTAAAGATTTAAGTATACATAGGGACATAGGGACATAGGGATATAGGGACAGAGAAAGCGACTTTGTTTTATACTATGTAGTGATAGTGATAATTAATGCTTAGTAATGTCTAGTGTAATTCAATACAGTAATCAAGAAAATAAAGATGTAGTAGATAAATAAACATTATTATACGAAAAATCGTACCTAAATTACAACATAAATGTTTCCAAACGCTCTGTTACTAAGCTAAACAACTTTTTAAAAACTTCATTGCACCGTATCATTACATACCTATATCAACAAAATATGAATCTTAGGTATATACTTATAAGAATTTTGAGCTACTAATTTGTCATCTGCTTTAAATTCTCTTGCAATTTTTTTATTTTCTATATGCTGAGACTGGGCACTTATTTGATCTTCACTCGGGTTTGCTTCATTTGAAAATGCATGACATTTGTCGCAAATGTCTTTCTTTGAGACATGGAATCCAACGTTTATGTGCTCATTCACTACGTCAGTGTATATACTGACGTAGTGTGTGTAACGAACCCCCCCTATATTCTAAATAAATCTAATACTTATACCTAATTATTTACTTATTATATATATAAATATATATATACTCTATTTTATATACTATTTTTTTTTCGATTTTAAAATAATTATTAAATTAATTAACGCGCCTACGTACATAGCTCATTCAGGTCATTTAAACGCGTATTTAATATAGGAACTAATAATACCGCCTATTAATAAAATATATATACATCGTGAAACCTAATAAACTATACTGGTCGTGATACGTGATAAATTGAAGATATGGCCATGTGATCGTCTAGTGTGTGAATCGTCTAGTAATTAAAGTAAATAGACCCTTCGTTGTGTCCGCATCCTACGTAACCCTGGGATCGTTTAGTGACGAGTGAAGATTGATCTACCTATTAATTAAATCTACCTATGTTAATACATACATACGCTACGGCTAGCAACACATTACCTAAGAGATCTTAACTACGCCAACTAAAAAGATAAAGATTAGCTTATTAGAACGAAGATATTTAATGTCGAGTCAATGGAGAATCAAGTATAAGTTTAAGTGACTATTTGGGCAAGTATGGTAGCGAGTCAAACATATTCAATAAATCATGAGGTTCGTAATAACGAGCATAAAAGTAAGACCACGGTAAAGTAAGTAAGTCGATGGCTATTAGCGTAGCAAGGAAACACGTTTTGATTTAAGTTTTATGGAAATCTAAGGGATCAAAATACAAAATACTTTACTACGCACGCGCTTGCATTTACAGTGTTTATACTATAATCAAAACGTGCTTTCGTGCGTTCTAACTCAATAGAAGGTGTTCAACCTGAAAATTAGACAATTAAACATTATGTTAGATATATTGATCAACTCATGATCAATTTGCAGGAATCCGCTGCTAGGATATAAACATGTACACCAAATCAAATATCAATAGAAAATAGACGCGCACGTTACGCAATACAACACAGCTATAAAAATGTGTTAATTCAATAGAATGTGGTTATCCTTAAAGTTACGACTATTACGCATTATGTTAGATATTAATCAACAACTTATGATCAACTTAAGGGAAGCCGCTGCTAGAAAGTAAACATGTACACAAAATCAAGTGTCAATAGTAAAATCGGCTGCACATTACAAAACACAGTTATAAAGTTATGTGATATAGTCATAATTTCCCCTCCTTATCCCCTTCCAACACAGTAGACCTTCATAGACACTGGTTTGGGTTCCTTACGATTGAGAACAGTAAGTCTGAGCTTAATTTTGAGTAGTATTCTTTCACTACTTGTGTGTAAGTTCAAACTATAAGTTGTTGTAGGCAACTAACCAAGCCAATGCACTACTGGATGGGGTATGGTCTCCCCGTCACTATTTCAACAGTGATATAAAAATTACTCACTTGGTAAAGACTTCAATTCACAAGTCTAATAAATAACATATACACTGTTATTTGTAGTAAATTTGCGAGAGCGAAGATAGTTCTTCAAGGTAAATCAATTGTGTGTTCGGCGATAGCAGATTCCATTTCCGCTATTAGATGATCAAAATTTAGATTTCGACTCTTAATGCAAGCATAGTATTTCGCCCCTTAGAAATACTACACGCGAGTCTCGACGATGTATGAAGGTTTCCAAATGAGATGTTGATTGATTTACCCTTAAAACATTCCAGCCAAGGCAAATCGTACAATTAGTGTAAGTAATTGATTCGACAGTGAATGATTTTTACCACTGTTGAATAGGACATAACGAGTGATCTTTTAAACACAATAAAATCACTATGCACACATCACATACAATAAAACACAGTAACACAAAGATAAAGAAAATCACTCACTCAGTATTTCTTCCGTGACAGCTGCGGGATTCAGGAACTCTGAAAATAAACACCCTAATAACCTAAGATTCCTAACCATGTCTAAAAGAATCCTATGCTAAATTTGTATATTTCACAGCTAGAGGTAATGGCTACCTCACATTTACTTTAATCGTGTGGTGTGTAGTGTAACTAATCTGCACTAACTAGGGGGTTGAGGTGGCATCCTCGGGTGTGTACCTAGCCCTAACACCTACGCCATGTGTATAACCCCATCCGCTGGCCGAGACCAGGTTGCTGTTAAGAAGGTTTCATACGTTTTTGATATTATTGTCTTGTCATACTCACGTCACTCGAAAATATATCGTTGTCAAGAGCTAACGCTTTTATTTTAATATGGTAGCAGAGCGTTTATAAACATTTATAACGGTTATAGGATTCCAAATTCGTCGCAATTGTAGGAAAATTGGAGCTCTCGATCATGCAGTCAGGTGTGAAAATCGAGATCGGTCGGCTCGACGGTACTACAAACTGGCGGACTTGGAGGTACAAGATAAGATTATTATTGAAAGGTACCCCAGGAACGCTAGAAGCGGTTGAAGGAAAATTGAGGCCTAGCATCCCAGGCAAGTCGGCAACCGCCGATGCGTTAGCCAAGTATGAATCCGACGTCGCAAATTTTGAAAAAATTGACAGTCAAGCCTTATTAATTCTTACGACAAACATGACAGAAGAAACATTGCAAAAAGTAATGCGATGCGAAACGTCAAATGAGATGTGGATAGAGCTTCACAGGCTTTACGACGGAGCAAAGGAAGACAGGAGTTACGATCTATGTATGAGGTTCTTCCGCTACCAGAAAAGCGAGGAGCATGATATAGCCACACATGTTTCGAGTCTCAAAAACCTATGGTATGATTTAAACACCGAAATAGATGGAAATGATCTTCCAGAGATTTTATTAATATGTAAAATACTTGATACACTTCCTGAGCAGTATTTCAGTTTCAAATCTAGCTGGCTTTTGATGAACAAGAAGGATCGAAATATTGAAAATCTCACGACGCAGTTATGTACTCATGAAAGAGCCTTGACGAGTGTTAATGAAAATGACACGAAGGTTGAAGCGCTGGCAGTTATGAGGTCGAAAGAGAAAAGAAAGGATAAGGATTACAAGATGAAGTGTAATTATTGTGGAGAGCTGGGACATAGAGTCAAAACTTGCTCCAAATGGAAAGCAGATGGTAGACCACCAAAACCTAAACCTACTTCGACTCAAAGTGCATCCAATATCAACATGAACTTGATGGCGCTTGACAGTAACACAGAAGACAAAGATAGCGAGAACTGGTACGTGGACAACGGAGCTACTAGTCACGTGACCAATAGAGGTGACTTGTTTAAAACCTTTGAATACTTTACTGGTGCTCATACTGTAACAACTGCCAATGGCACAGCTGTTCATGCGATTGGGAAAGGAAGCCTTGAAATTCAGGCTGATGTACGAGGAGTTAAGGAGCTAATAACCCTAAATGATGTATGGTTCGTACCTTCCATTAAGAAGAACCTATACTCAGTTTTATCAGCCCAAGATACATTACCAAACACTGTGTTTGAGTCTAGAACTGAGGAGTGTGTAATTAAATTTGAAGGAGGTCGAGATCTACTGATTGGAAAGAGAAATGCGCATGGCGGCCTGTACAAATTGATCGCGAAGAACGTTCATAAGCCCCATGAAATCAATCTACTAGATGACTCCAACATGATGCAGTTATATCACGAACGTTTAGGACATCAAAATAAAGCGCATGTTAAGAAGGTAATAGAAAAGGAGCTGGGCATAAAATTAAAATTAGGTTCAGAGTTATGCGAAGGATGCGTGTTTGGTAAAGCCCATCGACTCAAATTTGGAACAAGAGAGCGAGCGACAAGTCCAGGTGAGCTCATACATACCGATGTATGTGGGCCCTTTAGATTTTCATTCTCGAAGTATAGATACTTCGTACTCTTCAAAGACGATTTCACAAAATTTCGCCAAGTCTATTTTTTGAAAGAAAAGGGAGAAGTACATGAGAAACTTGAGCAAATGTTGGCAGAGACAAAGACTACTGGACATATTGTGAAAGAGATACTCAGTGACAATGGAGGCGAATTTGACAATGAAAAAGTAAGAGGGATCTTGAGGAAGAACGGAATACGGCAAAGACTTACCATGCCATACACACCGGAACAGAACGGCTGCTGTGAGCGCGAAAACAGGACGCTGGTAGAATGCGCCAGGGCCATGTTGTACGGACAAGAAGAGACACTGCCTCAAGGATTGTGGGCTGAACTTGTCAGTACAGCTGCTTACATAATAAACCGAACTGGTCCTACGCAGCAAGATAAGTCGCCATATGAGCTATGGTTTAATAAGAAACCCAACATCAAGCACTTGCGAATCATTGGAAGCACCTGTTACTCCCATGTACCAAAATGTAATAGAAAGAAAATGGACAAGAAAGCAGTGAAAGGGATTTTGATTGGTTATGATAACGACGATGGGTACAGGATTTGGTGTAAAGAGAACAACACATTAATAAGGTCAAGAGACGTATCCTTTCAGGAGAAGACCCTCACACCAACTAATGAATTTCTTTTACAACCCCCACAAGAAAATCCTATACCGTCGACATCTACCAAAGACCCATCCGATGAAGAAATAGTCGAAGATAATGAAAATGAAGAAAACTCTAGTCACGATCATGAAAATATTTTTGACAAGTCGATTGAATCACAAAGAGAGCTTGACAGCGAGTTAGAGAGTGATGATTATCTATCTGCTCAAGAAGTAGACGCGGAAGGCATAAGAACTTTGAGGCAGAGAAATAACATCAAACTTCCCTCTAAGTTCAAGGACTACGTGATGAATGTTGTGGAAAATATGGATCAAGCAAATTCAGAACCAAAGACCTTTAAAGAGGCAATGTTGCACCCTGACAAAGACAGATGGATTGAAGCTATGGGTCAAGAGCTGAATTCCCTTAAAGAGAATGATACATGGGAAATGGTACCTTTACCTCAGAATAGAAAAGCCATACCGTGTAAATGGATCTATAAGGTAAAGACGAAACCCGACGGCGCTATCGAGAGATACAAAGCCCGATTAGTCATCAAGGGATTTACTCAAAAACAAGGACTCGACTATTACGAAACATTTAGTCCGGTTGCTAAGACAAGCACTATTAGAGCATTATTGAGTGTAGCTGCAAAAGAGAAAATGAAGTTAGGACAATTTGATGTGTCAACTGCGTTTCTCTATGGCACCTTAAACGAAGAGATATACATGAAGCCGCCAGAGGGGCTCACTGACAATGACTCTAAAATGGTATGCAAACTCAAGAAAAGCTTGTATGGATTAAAACAAGCACCAAGATGCTGGAACGCCTGCATTACTGAGCATATAATGAAAATTGGATTCAAACAAAGTTCCGCAGATCCATGCCTGTTCACCAGAGTAGAGGGTATCAGAAAAGTCATCATAGCTTTGTATGTTGATGACGGATTAGTGGCTGCATCTGATGAGAAGGGAGTGGAAGATTTATACCAGGAGCTCAGAAAGAGATTCAAAATTACCACTAAGCCCGCATCATATTTTCTCGGTGTTGAAATTACGACACATGAAGATGGTTCTATTAAAATAGACCAGAAGGCCTATGCAGAAAAGGTTTTGTATCGGTTTGGTATGACTAACTGCAAGCCCGCACCAACTCCGATTGTCAAAGACATGAAAACAGTCGCGACAACTGAGAACCAAGAAAAGTTCCCTTATCGAGAAGCAGTGGGCGCTTTGTCCTACCTTATGGTCGGCACAAGACCGGATATTGCCTTCGCAGTTGGAGTAGTGTCGAGAACCCTAGAAAATCCAACCGACGGAGACATCATAAAGGTCAAGCGTATACTGCGCTACATTCGAGGCACAAAAGAGTACGGTATCACATACAAAGGTAACGATAAACCGATTACTATGTACACAGATGCTGATCTTGGAGGTGACCCAATCACAGGAAGATCGACATCAGGGATGGTTTGCCTGTATTCAAGTGGGGCTATTTCCTGGCGCAGCCTACGTCAAAGAACAGTAGCACTTTCATCAAGCGAAGCAGAGATTGTAGCTGCAAGTGAAGCCGCACGCGAGCTACTTTGGCTGAAACGAATCATAGAGGACATGGTTATGAATGTGCAAGCCGTAGAGTTGCTGATTGATAGTGAGTCTGCTCTGAAACTCAGCAAGAACCCTATTGAAAGGCATCACCAGACTAAACACATGCATGTCCATAGACGGCATTTCTTTCTGCGAGAATGTTTAATGCAAGAAGCAAATAATTTAGTTGCGAAGAGAGTGTCCTCTGAGGAAAACATCGCAGACATGATGACAAAACCTCTTTACAAGCCAAGACTTCTTTTGCTAATTGAAGCACTAGGCATCCTGTAAAGAAGGGAGGGAATGTTAAGAAGGTTTCATACGTTTTTGATATTATTGTCTTGTCATACTCACGTCACTCGAAAATATATCGTTGTCAAGAGCTAACGCTTTTATTTTAATAGTTGCGAATGGAGTAGGGCGGAGAGATAGTTGTGCGAATAAATAAATATATAGATAATGAGACCAACGCTGCAGTCCTATGCCCTGCCTAGCAGACACACAGAGCCCGCAACGCTGGGGGGAAGAATCCCGATCGCTATTCAGCGAATCGAGCGTCAGGCTATCCCCAAGCACCTGACTCCGTCCCGAAGGACGTTAAACCCCAATTGCGTTATCACCGTTCGGTTTCCTTGGGGCCGGGAACCTCGTCCCGTAAAGTCCCTACTTCAAGCGTGTCAAAACTTTAAACACACAATCAGAATTCGTGGCCAACAATCATACGTCATGACAACGACGATGATGGTGGTAATCTCTCTGCCAAAACCCCGGACTCTCGGCTTTGATCGGGTACTATGACGACTAAAGGTGTCCTGGCCACAGAGAGATCGGAATAGGGGAGGAACAAGGAAGATGCTGAGGTTGGAATGGTAGTTGGTTCACAAACACTGATGGCGTATGCACAACAATAAACCAATTAATTTAAACTTAAACTGGAGTTAATTTAAGCAAAGAAAATATCTGCGAACCGAAATCGCTTACAACAGCAAGACCTCGCTTGAAGAAAAATTCGAAACGTACTCCCCCCTTTCCTTGAACGACCGTTCTATTTATAACCTCGCGTGCGCTTCCGGCATCTCAAGCATCTACGGCATCTCGAGCATCTCGAGCATCACCGGCGTCTCAAGCATCCCCGGCATCTCGAGCATCACCGGCATCTCGAGCATCTCCGGCATCTCAAGCATCCCCGGCATCCCAAGCATCTCCGGCATCTCGAGCATCACCGGCATCTCGAGCATCAGCTACGAACAGCTTAGCCAATGTTAACCTTCGCCTAACCCAATAAGGTCGAATTTCTATATTCTCTGCTAGTCCCGTAATACAAACATTCAGTTATGTCTGCGCTTGTTTAGCGTTCAGAGTGGTGTGTGAAAGAGATAGAATGTACCCTGAGAATGGAAATCGTGAGACAGCGCGATCAATGAAAAGTAAGTCCGCCGTTGTAAGAAAGCACAGGATGGTGTTGAATAAAAATATTTAATTTAACACAGGATGTTACAGATTATTATTCGTGTAGTTTTCTCGGTCTTCATATATAATTTTTAAGTCTATCCTGCGTCGACTACCTGTCTATGCCCCTTCCACCTCTTGTACGGATATTTAATTTAAATGTAATTTAATCTATCATAGGAAAGGTCCCACATAATATCTTAATTAAATAAAAAATAATATTTATTAATTAACTAAGGGCTACGCCCCAACATATATTTGTGAATTAAACGGTAAATTACGCTTGTACCGTTACATGTGAGAGCTTGACTGTCATAGTTTTCCAGGTGATCCCATTCTTTGTATAAGGAAAACATTTTTTTCGAAAGATATGTTATTATCCTGATAAGAGTACTACTGCTTTCTCGCGTATAGTGTGAAGGGACCGGTTGAAATGAAGATACGTGGTCACTTATACACTTTTTACCACTTCAGTGGTTATTACGACAAGATGGTTAGGGTGCTTACCTCTTTCATCAGGTAAAGTAATTCTTGGCTCAAGTTTGCATGGGTAGTGCGTACCATTTAATCCGCTATACTCAAAGTATTCAAAAAAGTTCTGAGGCAGACTTGTACAGGATCATAAGGCAAGCATTGTTGATCAGAAACGTTACTAGGTAGTGATAGGGGTAAAAAACTTTGAAGTATGTTGTCGCCTAGAAGGGCCCTCGGAAGTAACGCTTTTTTTTTTGTTGTCTTTCGGTAAATTTGTTTACATTCCCATTGCTGAGTATGGTCCCCTAATTTCCAAAAATTGGTTAATATTCTTTACCGGGTGTCGGTATCAAATTTATCGTAACATTTTAATTTGCACGTAGAAGGACAGACCGGCCGCAATTTTTTTTCTTCTTTAACTTTTCCTTTTTTTTTGTCATATACTCTTGACCAAAATTAAGTAGTAGTTTTCTTTTGGTATCCCTCCATTTATCTTCACGTTTTTTCTTTTTTTTCCTGGGTTTGCTTTGAATAGGGTTTGTAGACCTTCTCTTTTGGTTTAATGAAATAGTCGAGCTAGGTGAATTACACTCTGATACTGTTATAAGAGAGCTAACGCTAGCTTTACGCCCTGGACTAGGTACCAGTAGTAGGTGTAGGTAATTTCTCGGGTTCAGTCGGCATCGGTGTCAATGGAGATAACGAACTTCTCGTGTTGCGATTGTCCTCAGTTTTGTAATGGAGATGGCACAGGAGTATTTTCTGGGCTACTTAAAATAAATGACTCTTTATCACTATTTATTGCAATTGTTGATTTTTCTACCGTCACTTCCAGGAGAGAAAAATTTGGCGTAGCCAAGGTCCTGTCTGAAGATAGTTCTTCGTCAACTATTCCCTCGAGGGCGGCCCATTCTGCCTCTCCAAAGCTACAAGCGGAGAATCTAAAACAATATTTTATTGTCATTAAAAATAGTACCTATAATGATAGTTTGATATACTGATAAACACTACTATAATAGTTTCTATGTTCAGGCAACTAATATAAACATTTTAAGAAAAAATAAAAAAGGATTTTTCCTGGAAAATTGTCGAAACTCAGAATAAAATTACGATAATATCAGCGTAAAACATAGAAAATGGTAGTTTCGATATAAAATCAATCTTAAATTTCGAGGTACAATATCGAATGTGCCAGTTTCGATACCAAGTCGGTAGAAAATTCCAACGTACAATATTGAAACTGTCAGTTTCGATACCAAGTCAATTGCAAATTCTGAGGTACAGTATTGAAACTGACAGTTTCGATTATTTAAGTCGGTAATACTATTAAATGTTAATAGTTAATGTTCCTTGGTGGGATGGATGAATGAATCTGACTCCAATTTGCAAATAACAAACGTATATTGTTTCAAAAAATAAATAAAGGTACAAATAATGCGTGCGCGCCTCGCGGCGTATCTTCAGCAAGTGGAGCGAAAGAGAGCCGTTCATCTCGCTCGCTCCGGGCACTAGGGTTGCGCCGGAACAGTTAATAATTTTTTGTCAATAAAAACCTTAACTGCACAGTATTTCTATAAACAACTTAAAATACACATTTTTTTTAAATATAATCACTAAAAATGTTCAAACTTACCAGCTTTACTGTCTCGGCTGCACTGTCTTTTGTTACCAAAGCAAGTATTCTTTTAGATCTCGACGCATTAAATCTGTTGTAGCTCATTATTACGTGTTTTAAAAACAAAAATCATACTAAAATTGTAAGAGTTGTTAGCTCATTGGTCGCTTGTTGCCAACTGACCGCATCGCGGGCTTCTGCGACGTATACTATTGAAACTGTTAGTTTCGTCTAGCTTGCTTGACAATTATTCCCACGTAAACAATCGAATGTAGACTTTCGATGATCTGCTACGGAAATGTTATTATGTTTTCGATGTTTTACGACTCAAATATCTGCTTAAAAATAATAATTTTCCTTTAATTTTTCGTGAGTGTAAAATATGGCTTAAATGAAGTAGATTACACGAATAAAAAAAAAACGGAAATTTTAAGTTTCGATGATTTACGTAGGGACCGTCGAAATGTGCAAATCTATTCAAAGGAACGTGACCAGATCGTAACCTAAGCGCGCTAACAGTGTGCGACTTGAAATTCATCTCATAAGTAGACTGCGTGCGTGTTAACTAATTGACGTGAGAAAAGTTACTTTTTGTGAAAGTATGCTTTTGAAATAACTGCGTGTTACCATTTTGACCTATTGTAGCATGAAATACAGCATCATTACTATCACTATATCTGGAGCATTCATAATGTCGGTTAGTGTCAATGTTTTGGATATATTTATAAAAAAACTAGCTAAGTTACCTGCGACTATGTCCTTGCAGAATTGTTATAATATAACATTCTAATGGTGAAAGAATTTTTAAAATCGGTCTAGTTGTTTTTGAGTTTATTCGTTACAAATAAAAAAAAAATATCGCACAAGAAAAAAGTCCTAATTGATTTGTCAACGCTCAAACCAAACCAAATAATCTATCTCATCATCATCAGCCAAAAGACAGAGGTCCACTGCTGAACTTAAGCCTCCTTCAAGAGTGCTATGAAGACTGGTCTTTCGCCGCCCTCATCTAGCGGACTCCGGTTAACATGGTCAGCAGTCCATTGAGGGCTTTCGTACGCTGCGTTTTCTGATTTATAAATATTTTAAGATTAATAGATATTTTCTTCTACCGAAAGATCTATCTCTTGATCTTAAAATATGTTTCCATTTCCAGTATAAATGTTTGTTAGCTTCAAGGAGCTATTCAGAAATCAACAGGAAAAAACATCGCAATACAAAGCAACACATACATTCAAGAAACACGCTAATTATGAGTCCAATCAGCACGCATCCTGAGCATCAATACGCAACCGACATAAATATCTTCATCTCCCGTATTTGTAATGGTAGGTATTGAGTATTGGTAACGGATCAGTGAACACACGGTCTTTATTCCAACCCGTTCAAGATATGCGCAACACAAACGAGATTGGTATCTCACTCTTGCTCGTCAGAGAATGAGTATGAAAGTGAGATAAAAGTTATGATCGCTGGAATGTCCCATGAGCGATGTCAAATCAGATCCCTGTTGACATCGTGTAGGTGTCTTTAGACGATATTGTCTGCCTGCCAATTAAAATTAAATCAGTACTATAGGTACGTACTGGCGTGAATGCGATATTGTTATGTGAATGTTTTGTTTTTCGGTACAATATTTAAATGAAATATTTTGTGCGCACAAAAATTTTACTGTCGTCAATATTTTCATACGTCTGCCCCAGACCAATAAAGAGTAAAGACGAAGGCCTGTGAAAAAGGAAACGAAGCCGCGGCCGGTTGGTAAACTACGCTTCGCCGAGTGTTTACGGTTGCATGCACACAAGTGCAACCGAGCTACACACACGCGCATGGCTCGAGGCGTAGTTTATACTGGCCTCACTTTGCTGTTTGCAGGGCTTTGAAAACATCATACTGAATAAAAAAAATTGTGAATAAACTCTTACACGCAAAATTACACGCATTTATTCGTATTCATTTTAAATTCAAATTCATTCCAATAAATTAATCTATTATTACTCCTTACTATTACTACGCCTTACTAGCCCAGTGACTTTGTAATAGGTGATCGAGATTAATTTCAAAATTAAAACACCTTGAAGTAAGTTTTAACTGTTATATACAATTCAAATTGATAAATCACAGCGGTAACTGCGATTAACAAAAGATTTCTTAACCTATGAAATGCAAATGTCGATACGGTTTGATAGCCATACATTTCACACGTGGATTTCCCAATAGTGACCTTCTCTGGGCCGTAATTACCCACGTACGTGACAATATTCGCTATCACAAGCGTAATTAGTTGCTAAATGGGTCAAAGTTTATTCGAAATTACACCTCTTAATGTAGGTCCACTTAATTTGAAAGTTTTCATGTTCCGTGCTGAGATAATGTTTGTTTGAAGTCCCTGTAAGAGACATCTCGAGTAGCTGCCCGTAAACGTATAAATATGTACCTATTAAATTAAAATAAAGGTAGGGAAGTCTAATGACTGAAAAACTAGGTATATCATCTCATATTCAACCTAAATACGTCCCACTGCTGGGTACAGGCCTCTCGGAATGAGGTATACCTATCACAACATTCATATTTTATGTAATTTGTAAAATTAATAATATTAACAATAGGGTGTCTGTAACTTATTAGAGCAATGTTCAATATTCAATTCATATTCAAACTTTATGTGTATATGCCATACCCTCAGTGAAATCTCTCATTATTCGTTTTCCTTTCGTGATTTTTTTAAGACCCCGATTGCTTTGTCCGAATTGGAAAATTCTGCCGCCGGTTGAAAAACAAACGTCATAATGATTCGGACATATTTTTGAGATCATAGCCGGGATCGCAAACAATAGGGGGACGCCGGGAGCGAAAAAAAAGAGAATAGGCAGCAAGCACCCATCTGCGGAAAACGAAATGAAACGAGATTGGTGCATTTAAAAGATAATTTGGATTCTTTTATTATTCATTTACTCAGACTTTTGAGACTGACATGATGTTAAGGTAACCGTAGAAAACTTTTGATTACTAATTTGCTGGCTTAATTACATTGCTACGGCACATGATTTACTTTTCCATATATTCCACACATAACTGGCCATGAAGAAGTACTATGTTATAATTACAAAATGTGTACAAAAGGATTAAAACAAACTTCGAAACAATTTGATTTTCAATTAAACATAAGACATGCGTCACGACAGTGTTGGCATTGAGCTCTCAAAATCGATTGACGTCAGACGTTTTGTTGCATTAGATGCAAACCTTCAATTACGTTTCAACAAATTATTATTGTAGTAATTACGTACACCAAAGGAATTCCGCTTTTCTTAAACGATAATTTACTTACCGACGTAGACTTGTGTGTTGGCGTATCGCCTCACAATTTTTATTTACATGTCCGTAATTAAATGAGCTCCAATCTTCTTATTGATGTTACGGTTTATTGAGCACATCAAGGTAAAAAAAATATATTTGTGCGATTCATAATAAAAATGTAAAGTACCGAATTTGGACATTTTAATTTGAGTTTCTTTTATACCTTGAATGTAACCTTAGATGGTATAATTAAATAGCTATTACGTGAAATCACAGGACACTGTAACATGACATACACGAGGACGCATGTAGGCAATTGCGTTTTAACTACTCTCATATCATCGTTGCCAACGATTATTTTTTGTATAATGGCAAGCGTTTAACTGAATACGATTTCCCTGTAAAATATATAAGAATTTCAAGTTGGAAACATTCTCATTACTTAACTTCAAGTCGAGCGAAGACATGGATAAAGTATTTTTCTGTTTCGTCCTATTTCTTTGCGTAGCTCTCAACGGAGGTGAGGACAATAGTTTTAAATCTTAAATATGGCAAAGGATTTATTTCACACAAAGTTTCATTCTTGTAGTGTTGGTGCTGTCGCCTTCTTTTGTGGTGAAGCATTATCATATTTTATGTCAGACTCTTCATGTGTTTTAGCGGCTTTTAACAGATGATGCATATTTCCAGTATGCCTAACATTGTTTCCTTAAACATAGAATGTATATTCTAATAGTATATTTCGCACGATTGGGTAACAAGTAAGCCATTTAACAAAGCTGATTGACGTTGAAATGAGTTAGTAGGGTTTTCAGTGCGCAGTTGTTTTGAAACTAGCACGAACAGGCAGATTGACACGACAGATTTAAAATTGCTGGTCCACCCGGAACCTACTAAATTTATAGCCGTAGCGTAGTTAGTATAAACATTTGCAAGACGGAAGGTTTATATTTTAGCGATATTATTTGGTCAAGAATTGTTTAATTTGTTGCAAAGTTTTGAAATAGAACTTCCTTCATTTTCATTGATCTCATGACTTGCTGTTGCTTGCATTTTCATCTGCGTTCCGCGGGATTGTGCACTTTCAAGCGATAAAATTTAGCATATGCTAATTCGTGCTATGTTAGTTTATAACGTGTTAGTGTAGTTAGTGTCATTATTTTTAATTATTTCAGACGTATCGTGCAAAAAACATGGCCGTACTGCAAAATCGGATGACGGCAAGATAGTCGGCGGCTACAATGCTACAATACGGCAAATTCCCTACCAAGTCTACCTTATTGTACAAAAGGGAAGCGACTACTATGCTTGTGGAGGTTCCATTCTTAGCTCACGTTTTATACTGACTGCAGCGCATTGTCTGACTGGGTAAGATGCTAGAACCTAGTTTTAGTATCTGGGGGCTAATTAAATTTACCGCACTAAGTGATAAAACTGTGATTTATGAGCTGTACCGAGATAGATGTCATCACGCGCAGTGGATAGAGAAGGGTATATTTCTAGGGGATAAAAGAAAATTAAGCCCAGTTTTCTGAGGTAAAAGGAAAGAAAACTGTCTTATCGTATACGAATAGGATAGGTCGGTCGTGAGGTTGCAACGGTCGTGACGAGAACGAAGGCGCGTGTGTACATAATTTTGTACTTCATATCACGTTAATATCGCAATAGTGTCTATAAAATGATGGGCGAAAATTACAGGTCAAAAGCCGCTTTAAAATGACAAACTTAAAGATCAAAACTTATTTTGAATCCGTCTATAACGACGATACTTGATTTATTTTATTACTTATTTTACTGTTACAACCATAGACGTATAAAAGTTTCTCTTAGATAGAATTTACTTACTAAAGGATGAGCATTTTTCCAAGTTAACTTACGTATGATAAAAGTAATTATAAGTATTAAACGCAGATATCCATATAATTTAATAATTTATAATAATAACTAGGTACCAACTAACTAAATATAAATATTATACGTCCGAAATGGAAAAACTGTTGAAACTTGTATAAATTATGCTATCACAATTGTACACGGTTTTAAACTATAAACGTTTCTTATTTCTCATAATATCGACGCTTTGCAACACAAATTGTGTCCCAGATACACGTTGTTTCATGAATTAAAAAAAAATGTCTACTCGACGCAAACAAAACTAAGATCCAAAGCAGGGTGTCAAACAAACACCTGTTTTTTGTTTCATAGTATAAAAATATTTATTGAGCAAAAGAAGTAAGAACATAACAGATTATGTAGAGGTAGGTAGGTATATTGAGGATTAGTATGGGATTTGTCTTGAATTTATGTCGTGTGCCGCGGATGCACATGCTTGTAGCCTGGATTATGGATATAATTATTCTTGATCTTATGTCGTTAATAAAATACTCTTTCTTGAGTAAAGCTCGTGAATTCTAAATTTTTAAACGTCGTTGAAAAATTGAGTAGCAAAAAAATAGAAACCAAAAATGACAGTATTAGTCGTACACCGACTGAACGTGCCGTTCTCGATTTTAGAATAAGACAAACATCATCTTCAGGGTGCGACCAAACCGCCGCGTATACGCAGTGACGTGTCGTATGCGTCACGTTTTCTCACCGTTTCTTCATACCTTTTGTTGCGATTCCGTAACGTCACCGTTTTTTAAGCGGCGGTGTGGTCGCACCCTCATGCGGGAGTCCTAAAATGCGATTGGGGAACCTCATCGTGTATGTATCGAATGTGTGGAAATAAATGTTTCTCTCTCTCTCTCTCATAGGTCCAATACCAATACCTACTCCACCAACCAATACCAATTACAAACTCTGGATTCTAACACTGCGGTGCGGAAGGCAAGAGAATACCACAGAGTATACCAGATTCAGATCCTCAACGAATTCGACCAATCTCTCAACTCGTGGAAACCTGTATCTCTCGTTTTTATTTCAGTGTCTCAAGAGTTTACATCCGAAGTGGCAGCACTAATTCTGACAGCGGTGGTAATGTGTACTCCACATCTTTCTACACGCAGCACCCGCTGTACAACGCGAGGACCTCTGACTATGATGTGGCGATTGTTAAGCTGACACAGGCTATGACATTAGACGGCACTAACGCGAGAGCTATCAAGCTGCCACCTTCCAACACCAAAGTACCAGCCGGGACCCAACTGATAGTGTCTGGATGGGGTACAACACAAGTAAGTACCAGTACGCATTTCGACTTGGAAAAAACATTTTGGCTGATTAATAAAAATGTATGCTATTGTAAAACAATAGAGAGAAATAATCTGTGTAAATGTTCTCCTGAGAGGTACTTAACTATTAGAAAAGTTGATAAAAGTTACATTTCAGTCATCATCTTCCTAGAGTTTTTCCCGGCATTTGCCACGGCTCAGTGAGCCAGGGGTCCGCTTTGACAACCTAATCCCAAGATTTGGCGTAGGCATTAGTTTTACAGAAGCGACTGCCATCTGACCTTCCAACCTAGAAGGGTAACTAAGCCTTATTGGGATTCGTCCGGTTTCCTTACGACGTTTTCCTTCACCGAAAAGCTCATGGTAAATTTCAAATGTAATGTAATTTCGCACATAAATTTCGAAAAACTCAGAGGTGCTCGAACCCACGACCCTCTGCATGAGAGGCCACAGGTCAAACCACTAGGCTACCACGGCTTTTTATCAACATTTCAGTGATTTGTAGGATTTTGGTCCGCCTGCCTTTCTTTAAAAATTAACCGTTTTTTTAGGAAAACGGTCAAACGAGTACTACTTTGATGGCCGTCAAGGTCCCGACAGTTGCTACTTCGGAGTGCGAGAAAGCGTACAACAACGCCATCACCAGTAGAATGCTTTGCGCTGGGGTGCCAGAGGGCGGAAAGGACTCGTGCCAGGTAACTTTACATAGAGAGAGATAGAGAAATGGAGAAAGAAAGAGAGAGATTAGTTGATGTAAGATAAGGTTTGTTATATCCTAACTTCCTAATAATTTATGTATTAAAAATACAAACATGAGTTTGTTTGTTATCTACACTGTCACGCGTTTACTACTTAAAGGATCGTTTTAAAACTTGGTAAGAAGATAGTTTGAGATCTTGGAAAGGACATAGAATATTTTTCATCCCAGAAAATTGTACAGTACCGACTGGCACGCAATAAATGAATTCTCCACAGTAGCGGGCAATAGCTGGTATATAAACTAAATTACAAAAAGCCATAATTTGCTAACACTTTTTTAGCGTTTATAAGACATATTTTTGGGTTAAATATGTTGTAGGAATAATACTATTAGGATACATACAACAAGGACATGTTTTATGTACAGGGAGACTCTGGTGGTCCGGCGGTATCCGAAGATTCAGGGCTGCAATTGGGCATTGTGTCTTTTGGTCGCGGCTGCGCGCAGGCGGGCTACCCGGGAGTCTACACGAACGTGTCTTCCGTGCGATCCTTCATCAAAAGCCAGACTGGCATATAAAGGTCCTCGCACAAAATAAAATGACCACGGCAGCACAAATTAAGCGAAATCTATTTATCTTTAATTTTGAAAAGAATATGTTTATTATGTGATTTGTTAGCAATAAAAGGCACTATTTACTTAATCTAGTATTTTATTTGAATGTAGTCTATTGCTCTGTAAAAACTGAAATGAAATGAACGAAATGAATGAAATGCAATGAACGCATTTTTTACTACAAGTACAAAAAAATCCGTTACTTAAATTTAAAGTACAAAAAGTCAAAATGTTACCGATACGATGCCAAGTGTTTTAAACAGATAAAAAAGTGGAACTTTTCTTTGATTGACAAAACTCGAAATGAATACTAACAGCGGATCCCTTAGCATTTAAATGAACGGGACCTGCCAAGTTTCTCTGTAGCTGAAACTTTTTTAATTTCGTCGAAAAGAGCCAGGTGCTGAGCTCACGTCAGTGGCAATTCGACAGACAATCCCCCTCGCTGGATCCAGCCGATAACGTACCAACCTCCCTACACTTTGTGAAGAAATGTGATCGTTTCCTTTTAATTGAGATTCTGTTGATTAGCAGCTTTTGTGATTTATTAACTAACTTTTGAAAGCCCATTTTATAATACGGTTATTTAATGGGAGAATTGGAGCTCGAGAGTTGCGATTATCGTCAGATTTACCATTTTCTATTTGTGGTGTGTACTCGGACTATAGAAAATTGAAGCGAGATCGATGGCGGAAGTCATTAGTGCGGTCTTGAACGCGTTTTACGTCTTGAACATGTATTTATTTACGCACGCTGGAAAGTTGTTGCTGATAAGTTTTTCATACGGACATGGATAGTTAATTATATAATAGTAAGTGGTACAAGCAATGGTTTTCAATGTAACAGAAAACGCAACTGACTAGTTCTTCTAGGCCTAGTTACGCATCGATGAAGGTATAGATTTGTTATTAGAATCAATTTATAAGATATTCAAGCTTTTTTTCACTGTCTTGAGTAGTTGAGGAGAATGTAGGTTCATAATTCTAACAGTGGAAAATGCAAAAAAAAGCTACTTTATTTAGTAGGCTCAATCACTACATAGTATAAAACAAAGTCGCTTTCTCTGTCCCTATGTCCCCATGTCCCTATGTATGCTTAAACCTTTAAAACTACGCAACGGATTTTAATTTAATACAGGACAGGGTTCGGTACTCCGAAATGTCTTTGAGTTAGAGGTTTGTGCAGATTGTAGCAACTGTAGGAAGAAAACAAGCCAAGCCATTCCTCGCGGCCCGTGTTTTGCAAATCGCCACAGTTTTAACAGACTGGCGGATGATAGGGAAGATAAATGAAAATGTAATTAAGCACAAGGAAAAAGTTCAAGGGAAACGATAAAAAGTTTTTAACTGAAGCTACATTATTTATGTCTTGCCGGATAATCTTGTTTTTTGATTGTTTGTTTCCTGTTTTTACAGGAATATCAAAAAAAGAATGTACTACTTGATTTACGGATTTACGTAGTTAGCAAAATCGCTTAAGGAAGAGTAAAACCCGTAAACTATTTTCAAATGGAACTTCTATACGTACGTAGAGAAATAAAAAAATTAAGCCCGTGCCAACCGATGTTATATTTACCATGGATTTTAGAGACACTAGCAATGCCAGAGGGATTGCGTAATATGTGTTGCCAACCTAGAGGACTAAGATGAACTGCTTCACCCCAATGTGTTCCAATACAACAGTATAACGGCAGCATAGCGGTATTGGCTAGTAAGAAGATGGTGGCAGCAATAAAACCGGCCAAGTGCGAGTCGGACTCGCGCACCGAGGGTTCCGTACAAGTTCGCCAAGTTATTATAAAATCCGGTGTAAGCAGAGCCCTGCTCTTAAGCCAAATTTAGGCAGTGTGAGGTCATTTTATACTGGTTACTTATACTTACTAGATCTCGTTCGTTCGGTGGAAATTTGCATGGTACCTCATCTACATCATATATTTTTTTTAGTTGTTACAGGGGGAGGGGGGGGAGCACATTTTACCACTTTGGAAGTGTCTCTCACGCAAACTATTCAGTTTAGAAAAAAATGATATTAAAATCCTCAATATCATTTTTGAAGACCTATCTATAAATACCCCACACGTATGGGTATGATGAAAAAAAAAATTTTTCGAGGTTCAGTTCTAAGTATGGGGAACCCCCAAAAATTTTTTTTTCTATTTTTGATAATCTTAATGGGGTTCATTAAATACATCTACCTACTTACCAAGTTTCAACAGTATAGGTTCTATAGTTTCGGAAAAAAGTGGCTGTGACATACAGACGGACAGACAGACAGACATGACGAATCTATAAGGGTAAAAAACGGACCGTCATTGAAATATAAAATTAAAAGTATGCATCTACCTACTTGGAAAACTTCTGCTTCTTTTCAATTACATATATATTTAATAAGTAAGTATCTGCAACTTTGCTCTCGGATCTTAATTCTGTAAACGAGACTGGTAAGCTATGAAAGGTAATAAGCTGCGTCGTTTTTTCTGTATTTACTTAAAGGAAAGTAATTTGAGAAAAACATGAAAAAGGCGGATCGCAACTTGCAAAATCACTTAGTAGAAAACTGGAGAGGTACAGTACAAAATAATGCTGGTCGTTGTCAACCCCTTTTTATTTCATCATCAACTTGTAGTTAACGGAGATCATTTAGAAGAGTTACCAAGTAACAATAATAACAAATAATTTGTTAAATTGTAATTCCTTTAGTCTCTAATACAGTTAAAATAAATTGACAACACTTAAAATGCCAACTAAATTGATAATTAAGTTATTTTTCAAAGTTTTTTGTGTTACTTGGCTTGAACACAGGGTAGTATAATAAGTGAGTAGGTAGCGACTTATTTTTGTCAAGAAAGCGTATTTGATTATTCTGTATTCTACACACTTATTAGTCAGACAAGACAGAGTCTGAGCTCTGAAATATCGTACGTACCTTACTCTAAAAGGTTAATTAAATTTCTGTAAGTAAAATAATTGCAAAATAATATATTTTATCTACAGTATGCAATTCTATTTAAAGAGATGACGGTAATGAATGCACTTATTTTGACAGTTTCAAAGAGCTTCAATTTTGCATCCCCAAATGTCAAAATTCCATAATCGTTTCAAAGAACACGAGGTTAATTCTGCTGTAGCTTTTATTATTTATTCTTTTTGCTTAAAAGAATTTCAGAGGGCTTAATTACGTCGAAATATTTCTTTGCTTCCACTTTTCAAATTTACCGCTTTCGTAATTAGCTCCTTCATAAGAAGTAGAAACGTGCGGGTGTTATATCACTCGCAGTGGATTTCTTTTTGAAATACATTTTCTTGCATAATAACGGCGCTTTGAACTTTTAAAAGATTAAATGTGACTTTTAGGGTGCTTTTTTAGAACAGCAATTACGTAATATTATGATTCAGCTTATCGTTTAAATTAAGACTCATCTATTTAAAAAGTGAAGCATTAATGATTAAAATGTGCATTCTACTCGAGTTTTTTTTTTTAAACAAAACTCAAAATACACTTCCAAGAAACAAAAAGGTAAAAAGTTAAATTTGCAACCGGAAAAAGAAAAAAATTCGTATTAATTTATGTTTATTTGTTCTTAATACGATTAACACTGCATGAAAAAACCAGTTAAGCAGCATTGAGCCGCCCCCGCCAAAGCGTTTAGACAATACATCTCCCCTACAGTGCAAAATTTGAAGCTGTTTAAGCCTATATTATAGTACTAGCTGTTGCCAGCGACTTCGTCTGCAAAGAATTTGTTTATCGCTATCCCGCGGGAACCACGCAATTTTCCGGGATAAAAAGTAGCATATGTGCTATTCCAAACTTTTCTCTATCTATGTGCCAAATTTCATCCAGATCCGTTGGGCCGTTCTGGCGTGATTGAGTAACAAACAAACATCCATCCATCCATCCATCCATCCATCCATCCATCCATCCATCCATCCATCCATCCATCCATCCATCCATCCATCCATCCATCCATCCATCCATTCATCCATCCATACTTTCGTATTAATAATATTAGTTAGATACTAGCTTCTGCATATAAACCTTCCTCTTGAATCACCTATCCTCTACCTCTACTCCACCAATCATCATCTATTAAAAAAACTGCATCAAAATCCGTTGCGTAGTTTTAAAGATATAAGCAGACAGACAGACAAACAGCGGAAAGTGACTTCGTTTTATACTATGTAGTAGTGATATGTCATAACGTGTGCAATATAAGGAGAATGAATATAGAATACGTGCCATAGCACTCAATACTATTAAATAAGAATCATCATATCAAATAAACGTTAACAACTTAATTAATAGACTTTGAAAATTACGCCAACAAAAATGCAAACTTCCTGGTAGCGGGAAAATGAAAATTAATTGGGATTATGATATCCAACGCGATATTCCTATTTATATCTGAAAATCTACGTCAGTCCGCGTCGCCATGAAAAAGGTGGGACTTATCTCTGATAAGACGTTTAATTTCCTCCCAACCCGAAATGATGACGCGAAAAAATGAAATCACAATGAAAATCTTACTGGGATAGGTTTAAGATCTGGTTTATGGAATAGATTATCTTAAAGAGTTTAGTGCAAGTTATTCCTTGCAGCATTGGAAGAAAAACGTAATTGAAGAGGCTGACTTGGTGCATTTTTGATCCATTGATTGAATTAGGCGTTACTCTGCAGGGGTTCATATTAATGGACAAAAAATATTCTCCGTACTTACTGCAAATTTGCTACACCATGCTTGTGTGAAACATTCAAACCATCCAAAACTTTTTTATTGAAGCAGAGGAAGGTAGGTTACTCGTATTAGGTAGGAAACATTAATGGCTTGACTGTCTTACACGTGTGGCACCAGAGTAGAGTAAATGCTTTTGTTAATTAATGTTTAACCCGTAATAATGGTAAGCGTTAAATAAAACTTTACTGTTCGTTTATTCCATCAAAAACAGAATCCGTTGATTAAAATTTCTATATGGAATGCATGATTCCCAAAATGAACTTTTCCTGCAAAAACTCTTTCCGTGCGTCTCTATACTGAAAGCTTAGACATTTTCATAAGTAGTTTGCTAAAAGGATTCGACGGCGCTTGCGGAATCTCAGTTCGCACAAAGAGATGCAATTTGCATTACAATAAATTTTTATTGAAGCTTTAGAGTTTGAAAAGCTCATTTTCAATAACGATAAAATTTCCGCTGCATCGTGAAGTTATGACTCGGCACGGATTTGCCTAGAGTGTGATATAATACTACCACAAATATGTAAAATACGATTTTACTGTTAAATTATAGAGAAATAGTTAAACAAAGAAAAGAAAAAATAAAGGAAAAGTTAATTTAAGAAAATTCATAAGTAGAATATTTATTTTAGCATAGCACACAGTAATAGAGAAATTTACCCACTAAGGGCCCGTTTCACCACTACTTAACTGTCAGCTATCTATGATTCCGTCTCTATTTATTACTACAAAACAGACAGAGACGTCATCATAGATAACTATCAGTTAAGGAATGGTGAAACAGGCCCTAAGTGTAGTCAACAGGAGTAAGTACAATTGCTGGTAAAGATGAAACTAGCTTACCTATATAACTGTTTTTTTTGCGGCTGGAAGGACCTCATGCAATATCCGTTCAGATTTCTATTCGTATTGATATTCTATTTAGGTTGGCCACGCATTTACAATCCACTCATAGGTGGTGCACACTGACCATCACGTTTGCCATCCTCGTTTAATATAAAAAGCAGTATATTATTTTATCATCAATCTGAATATTCCACGTACTCGTAATGGCGTTTCTTTTTGTCATTAGTTTCCTGGATCCGAGTCAACATTAATTATTCCCCTTTTGTTTTTATTATAATTATATTTTTATACGAGTATCATCGAGCAATCATGATCAAACAGTGCTACAGAGCCGGGCGTATGGTTTTATAAAGCGGGATGTGCTGTAGCCGCGGGGCCGTGGCGTGGCAGTTATGAATGGGCAACTCGAAGCGATGCCTAAAGTCACATTACGAATGAAAAACCGCAGGATTGCCGTAATTGAAAATTCCCTGTGTAATATACGACTTGCAATTTCGGAGAGGAGCCCGGCCGCCGTCCTACAGGGCGCCCATTTTTCTTTATGTTTAACGATATTATTTTTAACGCCACAAATTTTACCATTTTTCTTATGGCTCCCGCAACCGCTTGCAATTTCATTATCGTGATCGCGTATCGTGCACATTATTCTTATCAGTTGAATCTTGCCAACTTTTATTAGAATTTATGTATGTATGTATGCTTTTCGGTGCAGGAAAACTTCGTGAGGAAACCTGCACACATCTGCGAAGAAATTCAATGGTGTGTGTTAAGTTCCCAATCCGCACTGGGCGCGCGTGGGAACTATAGCCCAAACCCTCCAATACACGGAGGAGGCCTATGCCATGAGGCACGCCGAATTTCGCGACAATTTAATAAATAAATAAAAAATAAACGACAATAACAACAACAACATGTACTTACTGAAATTGTAGCGAATTCGGAATAAAAAAGGCTTATAAATAAATAAATAAATAAATAAATGTTTGTATGTATGTAAACTCTTTATTGCGCAAAATAAACAAGACAAATACAATTTACAAACAATGAGATACAACAAAAAAATATGCGCTGCCCTCTGAAAATATTATCTTATATTTTTATTAATAAGCAATAATTTAAAATTGAGTTACTTTGATTAATGGGAATTGGATAATTGCGTACCCACCTACATACTATAAACTTGTAGCCAACAGACATGAAAGTCGCATAGACGGTCTGTTAGTGTAAAGAGGACTTAAATAAACCCACCAGTTGAGCTCAAGTGAGAATAAAATTAATGAATGAACACGTTTCATTTTTGAGATTCTGTTCATTAACTACTAACTCAATTTACGTATTTGATAAGAAAGACAAGTTTATCTACCAAGTTAGTTACGAGGAGTATTACTTAGTGCTGATAAAATGAGGTTTGATATTGTTTTTATTATTCACGCTTTTGGCGCGGGTTCAACCTTATTACCACGAGTTGGTTTCGGACACACTTGCAATGATAATCCACACTCTAACAGCGTATTAAACGTGCAATAAATGCATACAATCGCTTTCTACGATATCGTATAAAGTGCAGTTAGTTGGATGAACTTAATGGGACTAAGAATCTCGTTTACGCTTACGGCTCCTGTAGTACTAACTTTCTGAACTAATTAACTCGTTTAATATGCGAAGCGTTTGTTTAAACATGATAATACTCTACAGAAAATGGTCAACGACCTTCTATAGAAATAATTGCACTGTGTTAATGTTAAAGGGGACGTGCCTTCATTTGTTTTTCGCCGCGATATTACCAGGCTCTATTGCTCTACTAAAAAGGAATATTACATGCCCGTTAAACCCATCATTACAGAGCTACTTAAAAAGCGTGCTGCTACTACGCCTTGAGACAGAATAGATGACAAGGGGAGGGAGAATTAACCGTAATTAAGCTGAACGAAACTCTTTCAGGAGAAAGGGAAAAAGTATTCTTAATTAAAGCGAGAGACCTCTGAAAAATGCTCTGTTTTTTTAATTATAACAGGTTTGCTGGTTAAGCGCGTCTTTGAGTGATGTAACTCAGTCCTAATGACTACGCAACACTGGCCCGTTACACCATTTACTACGACGAAAAGTGTAGACCAAAACAGAAAAAAATAAGACTAGAAACGCCCAAAACGTAGCAATAACATTTGCTTAACCCCTGAAAGGATAAAAGCTCTGTAATTTTGTTTTGTTTAGCATTAAGTACACGAGAATTCTATTTCCGACGAAATTTACCTGAATGAAAGCGTAGTTTCCCATTTTGCCGTCGACTCTATCAATTCCAATTTATTCGCATTCAGGTACCACCTTTTCGTTGTATTCCTGAATCCAGTACCGTTTCTACTTCACCCCTTTCAAAAGTTCCTCCCTCGTTATGTGCGCGGTGCCGCTAAAACTGAGTCAAGCCTTTATTGAGATTCACCTTTGGAGGCAATTTCTTTCTTTTTCTTTTTTATTACTTTTTTATAGGAAATCGTTCATCGACGCGAAAGTAAGGAAGAAAGCAGCGTTCTTTGCTTTCAGCTCATCCGTCTTTGAACAAATTTAAAGTTTCTGGTGAACTTACGCTGACAGCATGAGATGGTATTTGTTTTATTAAAAAACAAATTTCTCTGGATCCTCTTTTGGAAGATATTCTGTCGTAAAAAAACCCTTAAATTTGCGGAATTTATTTTGTAAATAATTACAAAAGTAGGTCATCATCATCATCATATCAGCCGAAAGACGTCCACTGCTGGACATAGGCCTCCCCCAAGGCTCTCCACTCGGACCGGTCCTGTCGGTCCAGATCAGGTCGTCGCTCCATCTTGTTGGAGGCCTACCAACAGCTCGTCTCCCGGTCCGCGGACGCCATTCGGGAACCTTCTGACCCCATCGGCTATCGGTCCTGCGAGCAATGTGCCCCGCCCACTGCCACTTCAGTTTCGCAATTCTTTGGGCTATGTCGGTCACCTTAGTTCTACTGCGGATATCATCATTTCTGATTCTACTTATCTCGCAGAGAAACCCCGAGCATAGCCCTCTCCATAGCCCTCTGCAGTGACCTTGAGCTTCCTCATGAGGAAAAGTAGGTATTTACACAAATAAAAACATAATAAAAAAATTGTGGGTCCTAGTTACCCGAATAAAGAAAATTTATTATTTACTAGCTACCCGCACCGGCTTTACACGGTACATTATGCATGTACCTATTTAGACATAAAAACCTTCCTCTTGAATCACTCTATCTATTAAAAACACCGCATCAAATTCAGTTGCGTAGTTTTAAAGATCTAAGCATACATAAGGCCAGACATACAAACAGCGGAAAGCGACTTTGTTTTATACTATGTAGTGATTTGTCTATTTAACTTGAAATTAGTACAAATTCGCAGGACATCGCGGTTTATGGTATCACTCGAGTTTGTAATAGAACTAATAGATATAGGTTTTTTTAAACATCCTCTTTCGAGATGGTACTACTACATCATTGCATTTTGATCGAATTTACATGCACATATTTGTTAAAATTGTTATCACCAAACCGCAACGATGATGGGAATGTATATGACAGGTATTGCAATCCTATTCTAATTTGCGGTCTAATATAATACTCACGAGCAAAAATAAAGGGTCGCTTTTCATAGAACTTTGTAAGAACTTCGTTTTTTTGCGGGTGGTAGGGCCTTGTGCAAGGCCCGTCCGGATCGCTACCACCATCTTACTCGCTAATCCTGCCGCTAAGTAGCAGTGCTTACACTGCCGTGTTCCGATGTGGAGAGTAAGACAGCCGGGCAAATTACGGGCACAAGAGGCATTTCATCTAAGTCCTCTAGGTTGGCAACGCATCTGCAATCCCTCCGGGGTTGCGGGTGTCTATGGGCAGTGGTGATCGCTTACCATCAGGTAAAAAAAAAGAAAAGTGACCCGTAATTTTGGCTTGTCAGTATAGTATAATAATAGATTACATGTGTATCGAATAAAATTACGTCAAAAATTCCATGCATCTCTGCGTTTGATTAATATGACGAAACGACCAAAAAGTCCAAAACGAATGAATGAATTAAATCAAAACCAATAGATAATTACAAAGTACAGTCAGCGTCATTTATGTTTTGTTTGTCATAAATAAACTTTTTTCTTCTTCTTTTCTTCTTCTTCTTCATTATAGTATGAAATATCAACAATCCAAAGTGACCAGAAAGTTCGACATACCGTATCTACTTTTTCTATGGTGTACCTACCGAACTATTTGGCCGACTTAGATGCTTCAAGCTATAATAATATGACGCTTACTGTACATTACCTACATGTACTGAAAGATAATACTGACATCAGCCGCCCGCTATCAATTATCAGCAATGTGGTTAATGGGCTTACCAACTCATTTATATCTCGATAGCACGCCAATAAGCTCGATAAATTTATATGTATAATAGACCGGGGTATTGCCTATAAAGTAGGTGCATGAGGGCCACTTACGAAACTATTCCACTAAATATTACCACCCAAAGTAACAATGCCAGCAAAAAGTGACTTAATTTATGTGCCGAGCTCAGGGCGTGGCCATTTTGATTATGCGTTTACGATACTTGGCCACAGGAGCATTAAGATTAGTTTATTGGTTAAGCTTTGCGAGGTTGAGTCCTTGTTTGGTGTTGGTAAAAACAATAATAATTGTTTTATTATTTCAAAATAGCCGCATTCGGTGACTTCCACCATATATGTTTTGTTAAGGCCTTTCAATTAATTTTATTACAGTTACAGACAATATTCGAATGTCTATTCTAAATTAAGTACCGTAAGTAAACGTCCTTACAAATGTTTAAAATTTATAGTATGTTACGCACTTATCAGGTACTTATAAAATTGTATAATTTTACAGGAAAATCGTTCGGTAATAATGCATAAATAAATATAGGTGATATAAGTGGGTTATAAATCGACATTAAGGCTCTAATGAAGTATAATGAACGTTTTCTGGCGTGCTCAGCGAAGGCCTTTGTCGTTGGAGGCTGGTAACACATTCTTATTTTACACTACACTAGTCTACTATTAATCAATCATAGCAAACACATCACACCAGTGTATCATTTTTATTTATTTTTGGTGAACTTCTATATCATGCTGTGTTCACTAGATAAGATTCACTTTTTGATTAGTAACGTATTTTTGTAGGTTAAAAATAAGAATCTTCAGTTTCATCCCGAGGGAACTTTACACTTTCCGGGGTAACAAATAACCTCTGTTAATCCAGGTATCTGTAAAAGAGAACGTCTCAGTATTTCCAGAGATTAATAATAATAACCCATACATACAGTTGCAGTGAATATTGTTATTTTATTTACCATCGGGTAAATTCAGAAACCAGAAATTTGACATTGACATTTTAATTTCTAAACGACACTGAAAATTAGAACACATAGAGAAATCCGAAAAGTAAAGCCTATGGCCGGGAGTCGAACCCGGGTCCTCGTTATTCCGTGACGCGTGCTATACCCCTACATCACCCATAGCAGGTGAGTAAGCCTTCGAATTTTTCTATCTGTTACCAACTGTCACGTGACCTTGTATATTTAATTTAATTAATATTTGTCGCTAAGCGTCCTCTGTTTAAACATTGACATTTTACACGATAAATTTAATAAACTTTTTAATATCAATAGATATTAAGTAAACTACAATCATTTCTGCGATAATTCATTGACCACGCGTATCAAGTTAGGTAAGTGCAGTCATAATTTTCGAGTTCAGCTGAAGGAAAATAATTATCCAATATACATATACAAAGAACGCTTACTACTGTATTGTATTTGTATAAATGTTCTACTGTTCGATTTCAAACAGTCGTTAATTAAAGGAACACGGAAACACAGCTCGTTATTGATCTGTCGACTGCTACGCTAGTCAGGCTCTAGCCAGATGGGATTAGTAGCTTTCATGTCATGTCATCAATATACAGAATGATGAATCTCTAACACACTGATAGTGATAGTCTTTTAGTTAGTAAATTATAATACTAGAATAACATATATGAAATCTTAACTTAGTTTTAAATCATCCGTTGAGTTTAGGTAAGTTTTCCTATTGAAAGAGTAAACTAATGAAACATCACCAAAAGATAAAAAATAACAGGTACGTGGTAAAAAAGGCCTACAGTATTTTTTTGAAACCACGGTACCCAAGAAAATAAATAAGTTGCGATCGGATATTCTTATAGCCACTAATCAATTGCAAATGCGTTTGAGAGAACTTTGATTGATAGACAACTTTGTTCTCCTAATGCATGTTTCGTGTAATCGTAAACAATACAATTTTGGTAGTTCGCCGTGGATGTATGGCGTACAAGGGCTCCCACGTCATTTCGGTGCATTCAAAACAAATGAACAAACTAACCTCGTAACAGATGAAATCAGATTTTTATATCATACTTACCTTTTGAAGGTACGACCTACTAAACACAGTTCACATCCATTTTAACTCGGATAATTACATAAAGTACCTTCAGAGAAAATGACAAATTAGTTATTGTTGAAGCCAAGCAATGATGAGAGCTCTTGCTGGCGTTGAGCAAAAATGTGTTAATATTAACAATGGATGCAAAGTTGAAATATTTTCGTCACCACAGTCTTTATTTATTAAATTTAATTGCATATTGTTGACGCAATGAGCTGAGTCATTTTGTTTGGGATTTATTTTCGAACTTTAGTGTAAGTAAGAAATCAGGCGGTTGTATAGTTATAATCCTATCTATTCAATAATCTATTAATCAATCATTTGCAGTGTATGCTTGCACTAAGATCACTAATAGCCGTTAGTAGAAAATTATAACATTAATCATTTCTTTTCATTTATGAGGCTCTATATCAAAAGTTATTTTAGATAAAGGAGGTAAACAAAAAAAAAACAGTTTTATTACAGTAGTTTTATTTCGACGGGATTTAAACGGTAACAAAGTAGCAACTATATTTTACTAATTTTTGTTGTTCTCTTTAACAATGGAATGAAGCAGGTATCGGTGCAGGAAACTTACAATGAAATACTAACTTTTTTACCCGACTGCGACAGAAGTAGGGCTATTAGTTTCAACAAGACAATTTTTTTATAATTTACGCTAGTATTTTTGTTACGTTTCATCAACATAACTGGCTGGAATAACGTAGAGCTTTGTGATACTTTTAGAACTATCATAACATTTTGAGTGTCAAAATGGTAGTTATCTGCATAACTACACTCAGAGCAAAGGTTTAAACTTTCTGCCACCAATCCCGCTGAGTGATGATATCACGTACCTTCACCGCATAGTGTTCACTGTTCGGGCGACGTATGATACGTGACATGTGAAATCCGAGTTTCCGCGGCTGTTGTCGATCCTGAATTAACCCACCTATATTTTCACAACTTCTAGTTGAGTAGTTTATTCAAAGTTTTGAGTGCAAAGATAACAAGTCCGGGCGAATGCTTTGAATAATGCAAACAGTTTCAGATGAACTGTGTAATATGCGGCAGAGTGTGGAAGTGTTAAAGGAAAAGTTTCCGTCGGTGTGGGGAGTTGAATTATAATTTTAACGGAAACAAATATCTATTTGTTGCCTCGGGCGATGCATTGTTTTCTAACTACCTTTTGACACGATTAAATGTATCACGTTTTAGAGCTGGCAGTTTATACGCACAACAATGTTTGTTTGAAAAAAAAAAGAACTTCGTAACGTCAGTTGCATATTGTTGCTTTAAATAATACCTACCTATGTATAAGGGCATCTCACATAAATCTTCTAATATCGAACTGGCCTTTTACTAATTTGTCAAGCTATCGCCATCAAAACCAGCTAAAATATAATGTAAAAATTAGCCTTATAATTAGTAAACAACACTACAGGCTGTTCAAAAATGACATTGTCTCGATATCAATCATAAACTGACGAGTAAGTCGTGTTTGTTTAATGACTGATAAAAAACAGCGATCATATCACACAATCTCGATCACTAACTAATAACCAGTCGCGAGATATATCAACAGTTACTTTTTGTCCTCGTTCAAATAATTCATTAATTTTATAATTAATTAGGTGCCGCAGTTTAAATTTACAACCGGCCGTTTTTGGTGTTGTTTGCACGTTCCACAAAAATAACTCGTGTTTATTGATTCCATAAATGATTTAACCGATAAAGTGCATATTTTCATACTATATGGAAAATTGGAAACTATTCCACAAGCTTATTTTGAGAGGAGACCTATGCTCATCAGCGAGACGTAAACAAAACAAAGTGTCTAAAAATGCGGGTGGCAAGATTAGCTGGACTGAAAACTCCTGCAAAAGTTTTTGTTGTAATTTTGGATTCAAAATATGTCACCCTTTTAACGTCGTACAACAACGATAAAAAATCATAAAAAAATCAATAACAGGGACGTTCAGTCAATCATTCCAAATAATATTTATTTATTTATTTACTATTGGGAAACAAACAGCTTAAAATTAAAACTTAAGATATCAGTGTTGCCGTTTGGTTCCGTTTCTTCCGTTTTGCGGAACTTTTGACACCCCCGCGGAACTTGGACGGAACTTTTTAAACGGTGTGTATTTAATTATTTATAGGTATCTAATGATTTTAAATAAAAAGGAACTTTTCTGCCAAAAATGGAACTTTTTAATGTAATTTTCAAGGGAAGTGACCTGGCAACACTGTAAGATATAGACAAAGTCAGTTAACGCATCAGCCAAAACAGTTTCCATTTGTAGTTAATTCAGAATGAAATCTTATGCTCAAAAAAAAACATAAAGTAATAGTACCTAGTTATTAATTACTATCAAGCAAACTATGGCTCTTGTAAGACAAAGAGAAACAGAAAAGATGACTGAAACATTATAATAATCAACTATTCATCTACTTACACTTAGACTCAATACGAACTTATTATTACAATGGTGTTTTACTTATAAATACTTTTAACAGCGGACACAAACTCAATATAAAACAATAACAGTCAAACATTCCACCATTTTGATTTCTCGTCCACATGTACGCCCGCAATCATGCTAAACGTGGCCGGTCTTGTTTCCATAGGCTCTGTCTGCCCCATAAAGTATATAGAAATGTAATTTATGTGTGAGTGTGTGTCCGTTCAGTCAAACTAACCTAAACACCTACTGAAGATTTCCGGATTAGTTTTAAAACATCCTGTATACATAATGGGCTGAAGGTGATGAGATCGTCTTGGAAGCCAGGGCGAAGTTGTGGCGGTCGAAGCACCAACAACGAACGTCAATGTCAAAAATTAGGTAGGTAGTCAGTGTTTTTACGCATATAGTCCGTAAAATCAGTGCAGAAGTTTTTTAGAACTATTCAAACAAAGTCGTTCGGCACTTAACACTACTTGCAGTTCTCTCGTTACGACTTAAAACTCCGCTTACTTTTTATTTTAGTAGCTGCATAAAAATAGACTGCAGCACTAAAAAAGAGAAAGGGCTTAGTTGGGACAGAGGGAAATTTACTTTATGGTACCAACAAGCGGTATTGGCGCCATAAACATTCATATTTAGTGGAATAAAGTCTGGTTAACGCCATAGTTGGAATAAAAAATACTACTGACAATAAGCTATGATAACGTTGGCTCAGACACAATTCGACTCACCCTGTTTATGCGAGTTCAACGTTTGTTCTCAAATTAAACAAAAGTCAGCAATACTGAGTCAATTTTACTCGATTGATACTAACCATTATAATAAAGTCTTTGAGTATATCTGTCTGTCTGTATTTTTGTAACTATCTCGTGCTAAGTAAAATGGTTGGATGGACTTGATTGAAATATTTATGTAGACAGTTTGATGAACATAGGCTATTTTTTGCCCGATAAAAGCTTGTATGATATGATTTGCGAATCATAGTGGTGGTAGAGAGGAGCGGGAAAAGGGAGTCATTTGAAATTGTGACCACACTATTCCATCAGAACAAAGAATGTAACAGAGTAAGAATGAACAAAAACATTTACCTTACTCCGCTACCACTGTACCGCGCGTGGTAGCAGTACCTATGCTTAGTGTAGGTTTTCGGTCACAAAATACGTCTCGAACGAGTTTGCGTTAAAATGTCAAATACTATGAGAACAGTTTGTTGCCGTTTCGATCCGCAAGTGGCGCTGCTAATTTTTCAATAGTTATTACGTTTACGTTTACGCGTTCGAGACGTTTTTATATGCGAAAACTTACACTAGAGGCTCAGAGTAGCAGTATACCTAAATGTTTTTTTTTTTCATTAATATGGAATAATTTTCAGTGTCGTTTAGAAATTAATACGGACCTCAAAATAACGCTTAATTCAATCAACTAACAAAGGTACGGTAAAATTCTTGTTCCCCAGGGCTTTAGGGCGTCTCCTCCAGAGATGAGCCAATTTTGGACATTCACAGTCCGGCAACATTACCGCTGTCATGTTCATATCGCGGCAAAAATAAATACCCGGGAGGTTTCAGTCGATACGAAGGCTGTCAAGTTTCCATTGGTGTAAGGGTCAATAAAGGTTTAACTGATTTCACACCATGTTGAGTACACACTGTCTCGAGATGAAACACAAATTTAATATATTTAATTATAAGAAAATGGGATTAATCACGTAAATAAAACGTATTTTTGTAAATATCTTAACATACATTGAAACACACATTGTGGCCTTCTTTTTTTTTCATCGACACCTAAAAAAGCGAGTAGTAGGGCCTGGTGCAAGGTGAAATTACTGGCACTCGATTATTTATATCTTAGCCATTAACAACTGGCAACGTATCTTCAATCATCTGGTGTTCGGGTGTCGACGGGCGATGGTGTTTACTTCCCATGTAGTGGCTCTACCAATAGGTCAATAGTAGAGACGTTACGCAAACGTATTCAAGAAATTTACTAGGCCCTACTTGGTGTTATTGGTTCTAGTTAGAAGTAGATTTGTACTATTTGGACAGCAAATTCGAGATTGCAAAGGCTAATAATTAATTTTGATTTCATTTGAAATTTACCCTCGATGAAGGAAAATGTCATGAGGAACACACCTAAAAAGCAGTTCAATGTCGTGTGTGAAGTTTCCAATCCAACCCGGAGTTTGCGTGTGAACTAAAGCCCAAGCACTATAATGTCTGAGAGGAAGTCTGTGCCCAGTAGTTAAGAGGCTGACAACACCTAATTTTGTTGAAATTGATGTTATTTAAGCACTTTTTACAGAAAAACTACACACGAAAAAAATACAAAAAAAATATAATGATAATTTTCATCATATTTCAAACACGCTAGACGAACTCGATACATAATTGAACAAAATCGGCTCGATAGAAAATAATTGCAAAGATTGGTCTTAAAATCATCATTAAACGGTTCTATGTCTTTATTTTTTCGACGTATGGGTCTGCAATTAAAAACATGAAGTCAACATATTCATACCTACACGGCTAACGAGTCATATTTCGCAAATAATCCATACTTTTTTTTATTTCTTGTTATTTGTGTCTTATTTGCAAGATTTTAGACGCGCGCCAAGCTCCCGGAATAGTTTCTTCTCTTTCACTCACAGGCACGCGAACCGTATGTGTGAAGAGTGGCGCTGCTTAAGGTCATTTGCTGTTGACAGCGCCTTAAGCATTTATTATTCATGATGATGCTGACTGAGAACTCTTTTTACGAAACTCGACCTCAAATATATTACAGACCAAATTATAAAACACTGGTAAAAGTTACGCTTCGCATATTACGGTCATTTTACCGCATTAACGGCCGTAACCGATATCACTAATTTGTTACAGTTCAAATTACCGATGCGTTCGGTAAATAAATTTCACTTAACTCCAAAGTAATACAAATGCGACTGTCTAATACGAGTATACCTAGATTGCGGTAGTTCGATGCGGTAAATCCCTCGTGTGGTGTTCAGGAGTAATGAGTTTTTAAAACATAATTAGTCGTAGTGGCACTAAAGTATTGTTTGTTTGTTAGTAAAGTAATGTAGTGGTAGGTAACTAGATAAAAGTAACCGAACAGCTTTTATGACAGTTATTGTAGGTAGTGGTATTATTTAAGAAATTTAAAATTTGAATATTTGAATTAAACAAGAAATAATTTGCCATTACAACACGTGTAAAAATGCTATGTTTGTACTAAATAATATATTTATGTCACACAAAGTTAATTATAACACCATACAAAAACGCTAACGCGATAAATGTCGAACATAATTATCTTCTAACTTAACAAATATTTTCTTGCATAATCTTTACTATAAATGTTGAATAGTGAGGAGGTAAAAGACGAAAAATAACGTTATAAGCTGTACTTCTTATCTAATTCTATTTTATTATAGCGACGGTCAGTGTCGGTTGCAGCGGCGACATCGGTCGCATATTAAAATTGATTGCGCCCTGTAACAATCGAAGCGGGGCAAATTGAGTTTGGAACAGCGCCCACCTGCGCCCTCTGGCGGCCTTACAGCGTATGAGCCAACAATTTATATTTTACAGTTTCGGAACCAAAACTTGGCGTCTTTCTGAAATTTTCTACTGCTCTGCGGATTTCGGTGCATGGTGTGAGAAAATTATTTTCGAAAATGTACGATATTTTGTTAGAATGGCTGGTGAAAAGGTATTTTTCAATACAGTTGCTCAAAAAGTGCCCTTTTTTTGGCTGCTTTGCGTGCGAAAAGTTCGTTTTTGCGCACTAGTGCGATTTACTTTTCCATTTTTTTATTATTTGTACTTGTTCCAATTCACGACTACTTACCGAAGAGTTATTATAATGCTAGTCTGTACGTCTTGACGTAATAAAAATAAAAACCTATTATTGATGTTAAACTATCAAAATATTGAGATTTTATATTTTATTTCTAGTAGTTTTTGTGTTTATACAATTTAAATAAACAAATAATCGAACATAATGATACTAAGATAATAACAGTAAAGTGTTTTAACTGAAGAATAGATAATTTTATTGTATTGACATTACAATTAATACTATCTGTTAAATGAGCTGTAGCTTAAACGCCATCATTCGGAAAAATTCCAAACTGTTGTTGAGTAAACGCGGGCGATACGCCTGGGTAGAGTCGGTAAAGCAGACTGTCATGGCGGCGCTCGGTGGTTAAAGCAGTCGAGGTAAGAGACTGGGAGGGAGTCTGCCCGTAGAACTGGAGCGGCTGAGCGGCGGGAAAGAGATTTTTGAGGTTAATCAGTAATCAGTAATCAGTCATTTATTTGTTCAAACATGGTCTAAAAATAAGATGGTTAACAGACAATTTTGAGGTGCTACATGTTTATCACTAAGAAAAGAAGTGAGTTTTATTTTGTTTACTTGAAATGAAAAGCGCGAATGACGAGATTTGTGAACTGAACCTACCGGTTTGCTCAATTAACAGCATTTTTATTTCAAATTACTTTATTCTGTGTTGTATTTTTTTCGCAACTGTATTGAAAATCGTAGTTCAATACACGCGCGGAAATGTCATTCTTCACTCGTCTCGAGTCTTGCCACTCGCCTTTTCGGCTCGTGGCAATATATCTCGAGACTCGTAAAGTAATGACATACTTTCCGCCCTAGCATCGAAATGTACTATTGTAACAATTTTCTTGTTTCAAATTTCATGATGTCTCTTAAAAACCTTATTTTGCCGCTAGTTGTTTATACCTTTGACTCTAATAATAGTCGGTATTTTTCGAACAATCCCAAATTAGTACAATAACCATAATAATTAATCTAGAGCTATAGGTAGCCATTGTATAATTATGAGTAGATTGTACTCAGAAAACAAATGAATCAATTCGCAATCAGCGGCTTTCCATGAGAATAAAATGGTTGTTTTACTCAATCAATACTCCCCAATCGAGTAGATTCAGTGGAAAACAAATTTTCCAGCCTATTTTGTACTGGAAATATTGTTATTTGAATGCATGAAAACACAACGCAATCACTGGAAGTAATCATAGCTCGTATGAATAACTAACTAGCAAATGTGGGGTCAAAAATATTTACTTTTAAACCAAAATGTATAAAAACTTTTAAATAATTAAGTTTTATAGCTTTAATAAATCTAATTAACTGTCTATTTATAACCGACATTCCATTGCTAAGCACAGGCCTTTTCTAAATATAAGAAGGCTTGGGCTATAGTTTTCAGCAGGACCAATTTAGGGATCATTGCAGGTTTCTTCAAGATATATTATTACTTTTAATATATCTGATACTTATAGTGCCGTTTCGTCGTATTTATGTAGATCTACTATGACTACCTTCGTTAGCTGAAAGTGAGACGGACGTATCATTTCATGAACATATAAGTTAAAAGCAAATTCTATCAGTATTACCATAAAATAATTCTTAGAGTTATATTGGTCGTGTATCATTAGACGTTGCTTCATTATAAACGATGAGGCGTAAAGTTACACGCCGCACCACATCTCCTGTTCCCTGTTCCCTTGTTATCCGAAACCTTTTGTTCCTAAGACATCCATCACGCATCCCTAAATTATACACCCATATGTGTACCGTCTATTATTTTGTTTTATCTTGTTAAAATGTTGGCGATTTAACTTTCCGAATTCCCGGTGGCATTTAAGTAAAGATTTGCATTGTTCCGTTTAACGACATGACCATAAACGACAACTATGTTGTTCGAAATTTAATACGATTAGCACAGAAACACTTAATGAACACAAAATATTTACCTTGCTACTCCGCTACTTACATAAGTAAAAAGCGGAAAGCGAAAAGTAAGTAGCGGAGTAGCAAGGTAAATGTTTTGTGTTCATTAAAATGGACCTCCGCAAAGTAACGCCTGATTCAATACAATATTTACAAAAACACTTGTTTAAGACAGGTCGTGATGAGCGCATTGTTTTCTACTAGCACGGCTATACTTCATTTAATTTAGAATGAGAAACCACAATAGCATTATATTGCGTCTGGTCAACTATTTCTTACCTAGCAAATAGTACAGTGCAATAGTTTGGCAACCGCAAAATAAAATTGTTTTAATGTCACTTTATTTGCGTGTCGTTAATTGTTACTCTAGTACAAAATGTAAAGAGATTACAGTTCATGAGCCGCAATATAATGTTGTTGTGGTTTCTCTTTCTAAATAAAGTATAGTACAAGAGCGGACGAAATCTGTGTCGCGCGCGAGATAGACAATCCATCTCTTTCCAGAACGAAGAGCCAGAAAGACGGGTAGTCTATCTCGCGCAACACAACTCTCGCGCCTTGTGCTAGCCGTACAGAAAATGTACAGAAAATAAATGATAACGTTATTTTGTATAAAAAATGTGTGATGATTTTGCTTTGGTATGAGTTTGTAGAAACGTGACGAATTTCGATATTCGTGTACGCCGTGAGGTTGGTATACCTCGTTCTCCCTCGACAGTGGCAGAAAAATTATACAAGTGTAATTTTCAACAAAATTTGCCGTTGCATGCAAACCCGCGAGGTCTTAGCACTTTCCCGGGATAATAAATAACATAAAGTTGAAATCGGTTCAGTAGGTCCAAAATAAACACACAAACATAGTAAAGTTTATATCTATCTTATCTTATCTTACTAACTAGGGGTCCTTACGGATACACTTCGACTCATTTTTGGATCTTTTGTGTAAAAAGTTTATATCTAACTAGTATTTATAGAGAAAGCCCCTAATTTTAAAGATTGTACTGTGGACAATATCTCGCATACAATGAGTCTCTGGATTGTATATTTACATTTCAAGCGGAATTCGTTGTTGTTTGAAATGAAGACTAATTAAAAACAAGAGAAAGCCTCCTGTAAATTTGTAATGAAATTTCTTCACATTTTCTAACCTAAGAATATTCTGAAAAAATCATTCTTCCATAAAACACGTTAGTAAATTGAATAAAACCATAAAGAAGTTAGAATGTGTGGGGACAATAGACACCTGCGCCGGGCTAGGGTGACCTTATCAAATGATTGATTGTGACAAATGGTACCATGTGTATGGGCGCCACTCGCTACGTGATTGAAGATTCAAATTTAGATAAACAAAATGGATTACATGACACTATTACCCGTGAACACTTCATTATTGGCCGCTTTTAATTTCTGCTAGTTAAGTGGTAGATAACGAACTTTATTAGTTTTATCAGTTTCATTTTTTGTTCGTCTAAGTTACATGCTGACAAAAAAATGTTGTACTTTTCACAGCATGTCACTTTTAGATCGTTGCGATACGGCTTTTGATTGACGGTAATCAGTGAATTGGAAATTTTAATGCGGTGTTTTATTAATAACATTAGTAGGTACAGCACAAACAAGATTAAACGGTGGGATATTGGGCTGGAATTTTCCTGTAGAGCAAGTTTCCCGTGGGCTATCAATTACCGTATCTGTAGTGCTATTTCGGAGCATTAATAATCTAACGAAATTTAATCTAAGTATATTCTATTGTGGTTTTGAAGATATCAGAGATACAAATAGACAAAGACAGTATAATGTTTTTTGTATAACATGCAATGTGGAATATAAATTTTTTCGAATGGATGGTTCATGGTTAGGGTGATTAAATTTAATGAATTCGCCTGCGTCCCAAAGTTCCCAAAGAAAGTCTGTTATAACGGGAAAAATAGTCTATACCTACTATAGCTTTCTTTTAGTAAAATAATTTTTAGAATGAGTTCTGTAGTTCCAGAGATTGTCCACAAACATTGAAAAAAAAGTTTATCTCTATATTAAATTCAATAGAAGTGAGCGCTGACTGTATCTATTTTGAGCATCTCTTCAGATTTATACGTCTTTAAAAGACGACTAAGTATAGAAGATCGTAAGTCGCAGAATAACCCCAGTGGTGTTATCGGAGAGGGAGTAACGGCTGGTACAAAGTTTAGTCTTTGTTGCCAGCGCGTTTAAGTTACGTTACGGGTTAAGTTGTGAGCAAAGTGAGGGCTAGACTTGTTTTCTTACGGTATTGTTACTAGAAAAATATCTGCTCTGTCAATAACCTAGAAAGTAAACCTTAGCCGGGTTGGGTCTTGGACTCAGCAATTTTCGTTTCAGGTTGTTAACGAAGATATTGCTATGAAGAAAGCCGAAGGTTCGATATTGACTAGGGAGATGTGTAGGATATAAATATTCTGGTAGTAACATGCGTGGGTTGGCTTGTAGAAATAAGATGACACGTGTATTCGTAATTGACAACATTTCATATTTCTGAGCCTATAATATTAATGGTTCTCTGTATTTTGTTTGAAAAGATGAACATGCTGACAGTTTAATTATTTCGCTAGGGCTTGTAATTAATTTATTAATTTGTGCTTATTCTAAAAGGGCGTAAGTCCGATACTATCACAGAATAAAAACTTATCCCTTTGTCTTTTCTCTATAGAAAAAAAAACTGACGTCAATTTCAATTTGTCAATGTCAGGCCCTATTCTCCAATATTCGATTTTCGAGGGTCGCTTCGTGCTGTTCTGCTCATACAAATAGTCATTATCTTGAGAGTGAGAGTGAAGGTATGCAACAAACTTCGAAAATAGAATTTCAGAGTTGCTCCCCTTGTACTTTGAAGTTGTCAAAAATACAAAATTATGATCGCTTATTTTTTCTCGTGAAAAAAGCAAAGGCGTTTCACCCATCCTGTGGTAGTTTTGGTAAAATTAGGACATATTTTTAATTAATTTTATTTTTTTATAATAAGCGATATTAAAATTATATAAACATATATTATTGCAGTGATCAGGAGGCAAAATTCTTTCGAACCATATATACATTTTCAGGTGTTATAAAAATGAAATGTTGTCAATTAACTTACTGTATACAGAGAGAGTTTGTGTGAACAATTTGTTGGTGTACGCTAAAATACCTTTGACTTGTCGTTCTGGCTGAACTATCTAAAATTGTTTCGTGAATTTGCGAGTGCCTAATTTAAGCTTTCATAAAGAATTTTGTCTAAGTCTAAGAAAACGTCCTTTTTTAATTTTTAACTATCTACAAGTTAAAAAATGATCCCTTGTTAGGTGAATTATTAATCATTATTTCTTCTAGAAATTTGCATGAGTGATCTAGATTCATAACTAACTTTTAATTAGTATCCAGACTCTTAAAAAAAAATGGAGGCTGTGGCCTGGTAGGGTGGGAACAACATTTCGTCAAGGAACAGTGCTCGAGCTTAAGTTAACAAGAATAAGATTTGGCAAATTCAAACATGAGACGGCTTTTCAAGTAGAGGGTCGTGGGGTCGGACCCTAGCTCGCATCTCTGAGTTTTCCGAATTTATGTGTGAAATCTCATTTGAAATTTATCATGAGCTTTTCGATGACGGAACACTTCGTGAGGAAATCTACTTTCACATGTGAAGTGATTCAATGGTGTTGTGTGAACCTAATCCGCACTGGGTCCGCGCGGGAACTATATAGCCCAAGCCCTCGCATTGTAAGAAGAGGCCTGTGCTCAGCAATGGGACGTATATATAGGCTGGAGATAATGAAATGAGATGAGACGTCTACAGATACCAGCTAAGACACAATAGCACAATTGCACTTCAAACCTCAATACAGGCTATACCTTAGATGCAAAGGTTCTCTAGATGCGCCCTTTGAACCCGGTCTCACGCCCTGAACGCTTCGTGACGGGTCGACAATTATGGTTTTCAAAGGCTTGCGTGCGTTTGAGTAAATCGCCGGTTGCTGCGGCAGCACTGTGGCAGGTTCGACATTTGATTTGCTACTGGTTACTTAACGATATTCACTTGTTTATGTATATCTTTGTTGATTTTTTTATTGTTTTCTGTGAAATGGTTAAAATTTCTGTTCTGTTCTTTTTGTTGTTTACAAATAAGGCATAATCCCTGTGCTTTATTGGCCGCAGCGTTGCTTATTGGAGATAAAAATAGCATCAGTAAAAATACAAGTTGGTAAGTAGGTAAATACTATTGTACAGTTTATTAAAACCATAACCATGAAGAAATGCGTCTAAAATATTAATTGTTTTTTACTAAAAAAGTGCTTCGAAATTTCTTGATATAACGAACTTGAAAAATTTTGTATATTCTTGGTCATCAGTTGTTGGCAGCCCCAGTGAAACTACTAAATTATACTTCGCGAAAGCACTAAGAAACTAACAGTGATGAATTTAACTCAGCCGCGCTATCCGAGTAAGGTGAAATTTTAAAATGGATATGAACATTAGCAAACTTGGTTTGTTTGAGAGCATTACGTGTCTGAAATGGCTTAGTGTGGAGGCAATAAATTCATCTCATACGCGAACTTTCATATCTAGCTAGGTACACTTCCAGAGCTATCAAACTTCGCCCAGTAGACAATCTAATGGTGAAGTGAGTTCAAGAGCGACTTTTGAATACAAACTTTGTCTGCAGATTGTTCGTGCGATGTCAAACCTATCCAGACAATTGAACCAATTAATCGGTTTTCCTAAAGTTTCCTTGATTTATACAGGAGCAATTTGCGAGTCAACTTCTGATAATATCGGCGGTTTGAACAAAGAAATTTATGTAAATGTAACGGCGCTCCAGTGCCGTATGTAGATTTCGCTGGATTTGATTATTACCGTCTCACGACTGTAATAACGCGTTGTCTTGACTGATAATGGACACACGAAAATGGGAGCTTGTTAATTAGTAGGCCACCTATAATTACAACCTGTATCACGAGCATTGTTTTGGCTATAAAATAATTATAATTAAAATTGTGTAGTTGTAACAAATTTAAAGGGATTTACTAATTGAATGAATAGTGTTCCATGTAACAATTTAGAACAATTTAAGTTGTCTATTTGGCTTAACGTATTCGTCTGCTTTATTTCATTACAATCAATCAATGAACTCCTTACAAACGAAAATTTTTCAAACACTTTTCATCTCATCGTACTTACTTAACAGGAATGTTTACTTCTAGTTGGAGATTTATAAAATGAAAAAAAAAAAGTAATAAACGCAGCAATAAGTACTGGCAAGGTATTGGATATTGCAACAAGTCTAGAAGTATCAATCGAGTTACATAGTAGCGTAATATTGTTTAAAATACGTCTTTTATTTCGCGATCATAAAACTAAGGAGTACGATATGAACCGACGCGCGACTACATTGTGCGACGTTGACATTTTGTTGCACGAAAACTATTAGCTTTTGCCTGTTAAATAGGTACGGGGTATAATTAAAATGTTTCTAGTTATGAATGCTTGCAGGTGGAGTGACCTTGTGCAAGGTCTGTCTGGATCGCTGCTATCATTTTATCCGCTAATCCTCCCGCCATGCAGCAGTGCTTACGCTGAGAATAAAACAGCCAGTGAATTACTGACACACTCATGTAGTAGGTATACTAACTTAACCCTCTAGGCTGGTAACACATCTGCAATAATCTAATTTTCGGGTATTTGTCGCCGGTGGTATACCATTACGTGACCAACTTGCTCGTGTTGCACCATTCATAATAGGTAAAATCTGATTAAGTGACTAATAATGTCAGGCACGCTATTAATTTTAGTATTTATAATTCGAAAGATAATGCAAATGCCGATTTAAACTAAACCTTTAGACGACCGGATAGCCTAGTGGTTAGACCACGCTATGAAGCTTCCCAGTTCGGGGCAGATATTTGTATGAAAAAAATACGAATGTTTGTTCTCGAGTCTTGCATGTTTAATATGTATTTATTTATTTATATAAGTAAGTATGTTTATCCGTTGTCTAGTACCTATATTAAAAGCTTTGCTTAGTTTGGGACTAGGCCAATTGGTGTCAATTTCGCGGGTGGTAGGGCCTTGTGCAAGGTCCGTCCGGATCGCTACCACCATCTTACTCGCTAATCCTGCCGCTAAGCAGCAGTGCTTGCACTGCTGTTTTCCGGTGTGGAGAGTAAGACAGCCGGGGAAATTACGGGCACAAGAGGTATTTCATCTAAGTCCTCTACGTTGGCAACGCATCTGCAATCCCTCCGGGGTTGCGGGTGTGTATGGGCAGTGGTGATCGCTTACCATCAGGTGATCCACTTGCTCGTTTGCCTTCCAATTCACATAAAAAAAAATTGTTCCAAGATATTTATGTATTTAAACGCAGTTTCAGAATCCATAGCGCGATAAACTAATAAACTTCCATTGGAAATTAAAATGTTGAATCATAATAAATTTAAAGTAAAGTTGCATAATTGGCTCATTGACAAAGTTTTCTACAATTTAAATGATTTTTTTAATTATAAAGATGCAATGTGATGTAAAGATTGATATTGTAACACATTATGTATTTATGACTATGTTAGTATTTAGTATGACTTCCTTAAATTGTATGCCTGTTCAGGCCGCTGTTGATACCAATCTGTTCACCCTTATGTACCTAACCTACACAGTTAAACAATAAATGATTCTGATTCAGATTCTGATATGCTCAGTGTCTCTGAAAATAATTGAAAGTGTTACTTGTGGAGTGGGATTAAGGATTTGTTGATTAGTTTATCAATGCCGTAGAAACGCAATTTCGAAGTCCATCACCTAATAGTATACACACGTTAACCAATTACATTAACCTCTCTAATCATGTCCCGGCGAGCTATGTCCGTATTATATGCAGGCGAGGTCATTACAATGGATGTACATACCTTATCAGGAGAGCCAGGTGTTTGACTGGGGCTTGTCAGCTAAGTAAACTAAGGATTGTGTATATGAATATGCATGTTATACTGAATGCTAAACATGTTACACATAATAATGTCTTAAAATTAATCAAGCGGAGTAGCAAAATAGGTACCTAAATGTTTTTTGTTCAATGGACCTCCGAAAAGTAGCGACTGGTTCAATTAATGAATCCTTATTTCCGCAGGTGGTTAGGTTAATTTACCTACGGTCTATTTACCTATTTTAACGGTTAGGTTACCTTTATAAATATATTATTGAATGAGGTGTTACTTTGCGGAGGTCCATTTCAATTAACAAAAAATAACTCGCACTTATCGGTGCTCGGTTTTTATCTATTATGGGTGATAAAATTGCGCCATTGTGCGCAATACTCGACTTTTTGAGTTTGTGCTATTGTTATATATGTGTAATTTCTAAACGACACTGAAAATTAGAACACATAGAAAAATCCGAAAAGTAAAGCTATGGCCGGGAATCGAACCCGGGTCCTCGTCATTCCGTGACGCGTGCTATACCCCTACACCACCCATAGCAGGTGAGTAAGCCTCCGAATTTTTCTATCTGTTGCCAACATGTTACTATGCGAATATATGTGTTATATATGTGTGTATGTGTGTGTAGTTATATATGTGTGTTTAGGATTAATATAGGTAATTCTCGACATTTTCCATTTGCTATATTAATTAAAAAAGTTCTCGAGTTCAGACTTCAATTTATGAGTGAGTGACTTAATCAATTTAATTTTACACTGTATAACAAAGTAACATGTATCTACCTCTTAGTTTAAAGATGTTAACACCCTTGAGATCTCGATAATCCTCACAGATACACATCAATTTACTTACTCATAATACTTTCCATCCACAATTAGCTGATAACACCGTACGGGTTTAATCTCGGTGAATATATTAGTGGAGCAACTCACGACAAACTGTCTGAGCGTACGAGATAATTATTACATACACTTGTTAGGCACAAGACGTTCCGAATCCCATTTAGCGAATTCTATTTCGACTCGCAATTCGCGAAGTAAATCGGATTTATACGTGTTTAGTGCTTTAGTTGTATCTAGTTGGAACTCTGGTGTCTTTGTTTCATTGATAGTAACGCGGTTAAACTCAAACTTTAAGATGCAATGTGCGTTCCTCTGTCTTTGACAACATTACGTATGCAGATGTATGAAGTTCGCAACTTAGTTTTGTATAAATTCCAACGATATGTTTGGTTGTATGATACTTTAACACTTAGAACCCAACAATCCCAACATGTGAAAATAGTGAACACAAAATATTTACCTTGCTACTCCGCAAGCAAAGCAAGTTACTGCTGCGGAGTAGCAAGGTAAATATTTTGTGTTCATTGAAATGGACCTCCGCAAAGTAACGCCTGATTCAATAAAATATGTGAAAAAAGTGACACTCTAGCCTAGCTGTTTAACATTATGGCCTCTCACTCTCAAGCAGGCCTCGTGGATTACAAGTCGGAGTTGTGTTTTTGGAATTTATAATCGAAAGAGTTCCTGAAAGGAGGCCTGTTCTCAATTCAGGCTCAGATAGCTGCTGCTGCTATAGCCTAGCAATGATGATGACCAAACCTGTACCTGATACTAAGTACCTAGTAGAACAGTAATTCGATAAATAACTCCACGATTCAAGGGCGAGTAAATTAAAGTTTCTTCGTTTGTCCTAAAATGTGGTATCTATAACTCTATTATTTTGGTAGGTATAGAATGAACCCCAAGCCCGCATGTTCCTTTGTCGGCCACGTAAACAAGAAACACTAACTGCGACCGACGGGCGGCACGATACCGATACGTCGATCGTGATACCGTTTGTGGCATTTCAGGGGGCTGTCAAATGCAGACGATTACCGTTCCGCTTCAGTTAGTAGCATTCATATAGAATAGATCGGCAACGCAAGAGGAAGAGCGATATCATATGCGAATGTCAGAGCGAAATAGAAACAAATTTTCTTAACTGTCGTGAGTCTAAGTGAAGCCGTATTAGGTAAAGTTATCGTTATATTTTTTTACTTAGTTGCCTTTTTTATGCTTAGTTGTATCTCGTGCACAGAATTATCAGCCATCGTTTTGTATCAAATATGTAGAAGATTTAATTTTATACGTTTCTGAGCTAATAATGTTGGCCATTTTAGGGTGCGACCACACCGCCGCTTAAAAAACGGTGACGTTACGGAATCGCAACAAAATGTATGAAGAAACGGCGAGAAAACGTGACGGATACGACACGTCACTGCGTATACGCGGCGGTTTGGTCGCACCCTTATTCCGTCAAAAGATTCATCGTTACAGAACTTTGAGTAATGACTGAGTAAAGCCCTGTTGAAAATTGATATAAATGTGTAAGTTGTGATAATGCTGATTTAGCAAAAAAATATATAAAAAATCAAGAACTTAATTGTTTAGATATAGTATTTATTAAGAATAACCGTGATGTTTTATCACATTGAACTATGGATTACATCTCGCCATGGTAAATTTAATCATCAAATAATAAAACCATATCAAATGAAAACGGAAGGTTATGCACGTCTTTATTGTGATCCATAATAACTCCATTGTTTACTGCAGCTGTTATAATAACTATAAAATTATTATTGTATGTGTTTATATTGTGTACTTGACCTTCTGATTTCTATTCCCAAAGATTAGTCTCGGCCAGTGATGTTACTTAACTCGCGATGATTGAATGATTCTGATATCGGATATCGGTATTACCATAATGGGTACGATACTCACGATATTTTAAATTTTGCACACGTTCAATTACAACAGTTTATCTTGATGCTGTAGTTGTAGAATATTTACAAAAATTTCAAATTACCGTGGGTAATTAGTAAATAATCCTCTTTTATGCAAGTAGTGCAGCAGTCTACCCTTATTTTGTTCCTTAATTACCTATTAGTAAAGTTGAACAAGTAAAGGTTTACATTTTTAGGGTTCCGTACCTCAAAACGAAAAAACGGAACCCTTATAGGATCACTCACTTTGTTGTCCGTCCGTCCGTCTGTCAAGACCCTTTTTCTCAGGAACGCGTGGAGGTATCAAGCTGAAATTTATATCAAATACTCAGGTCCACTGTCCCTTAGAGCTGTGAAAAAAACAAACTTCTTAGCCAACGCAATCAAAAGATACAGCCGTTTATGCCGCAAATTTCCGCAGCTCTCAAGGGAATCAAAACCTACAGGGCACTTTCCGTGAACGCAGAATCTTGAAATTTGGTATGAAGGTAGGTCTTATAGCACAGATTAAGGAATAATTGCGAAAACCGTAAATATGTATGTATGTCTGTATATATCAGTGACCAATATAAATTGACCCCACACTGCGTACATTTTGCTTTGGAGCAGCAGGGCTCTGCTTACACTGGTTTATAGATATTTATAGATAATGATACGGAACTCTCGGTGCGCGAGTCCGACTCGTACTTTTTTTTTAGAACAGTTCTTACACCAGGAATAAATAACAAAGCTATGCCACTTAAATAAACTGGTACTAAAGTCAAAATAGTTTTTGATTTGTTTTAAAAGTCTTTCAACTGACATTGAATGTTTGGGTGGCAAAGAAATTCTATGTTCTACAATTTGCAAACAATCACTAGTTCATAGAAACTTTGTCAAATTGGTTATACCTAAGCGTACCTATGTATAACAACTTAGTCTAATGACATCAGAAGCGACTGCACGGGACACAATCAAAATTAACTTGGTCCGGGAAGTTTGCGTCACGAACACGGTTCAGAGTCGATATTCCTGGCTGGTTGCCTTACTCGGCATCACAATAAGTTACTTAATAAGTTTTCTTATAATAATGTTTGAAAATGGCGAAAGTTTGAATCGATACATCACAATAATAATAATAATAAATTCTTTATTTGTTAAACAAAGTAAAACTACATACAAACACAAACAGCAAAATACAAACTAATACAAGTTTAAATCTTATGCTGCTCCTTCACAATAAAATCATAAATCAGTAACATAATCATTTTGTGCTCTACTATTTAGACGTGCAAAATTAACTACACTTTAGTTGAATACCACAGTTTCTCATTAAAAAAGTTATTTTTTAAAGAAAAATAATGATTTAATGTCAGGATTAAGGAGACTGAAAGCGCAGAAGAATAAAACACAATCAGAATTATCGGACAGTGGATACTTTTACTAACGCCTCTCTTATGTTTCTTAGGATTTTTGAATTGTGGTTGTTGTTACCATATATTGGCCGATGTTCAAAGTGTTTGGCGTCAAGGGGTTACTTAATTTAAAATTACAAATTATGACCAAAAACCTACTCATATATTCCAGTATAATTATAATAATAATAATAATAATATTTATTTATTTTACACAATATGTCACAATTTTAAGACATCTTGAATATTCTAGGCATTTGCATACTTAAAATATGGAAGTAAAAAACCTTTGAAAAAAATACCAATGTTCCGTTTACTATTGAGAAGTCAAATAAAAGATGAGCAATAAACGAACATCGCAAACTGTAACGCAAGCCGTATTTAATAGCCATTTCCCTTTGATCCTTTGACATCAAATTAATGGCCAGCGGCGAATCGAAAATATCCCTCTGAATTAGTTTGCGTTGGTCAATTTTTGGTTGTATCCTGTGACAATATAATACTGTGAACAAATATTTCATATAATGTGTACTATACTTATAAAACGTAGTCGGATTATGTACATTGAAGAGTGGCTGCAACGATTTTTATGGTCGTTGATTTGTTGGATTTATCTCCTCCCAGAATAGCAGAATCTAACTAATATTATAAATGCGAAAGTATGGATGGATGGAGGGATAGATGTTTGTTTGTTACTCAATCACGCCAGAACGGCCCAACGGATCTGGATAAAATTCAGCACATAGATAGAGAAAAGTCTGGAATAGCACATAGGCTACTTTTTATCCCGGAAAATTGCGTAGTTCCTGCGGGATAGCGATAAACGAATTCTTTGCAGACGAAGTCGCTGGCAACAGCTAGCAACTAATAAAGAAAGGAAAAATTGACGAAAAAAAATTATTTTGTACGCAACGCCATCTCTGATGATATTGACAGAAACTGAGTCAACAAGTTAATTCATAAGGGCGTAAATCATTGCCACAACGCGCATATCTCGCCGTCGGTCATATTTTGAACCGTAATTAGTTAGGCACTTGAAACTACTATAGCCGCCATAAAAACAAATGAAAATACAATCAAGATGCGAAAACAAACGGTCTTTCTTCTAATAAAAACTTGTCTCCCGACTTTTTTTTTTGCTTAATTTTGACGTGAATAAACTCTCGAAACACGCATATAGTTAGAAATTAAAGAATGCAAAGAACATGTTTCTTCTGTTATTTGCTGTTTATTTTATACTTTCAATTGGTTTCCGTTGAAATACGTTTTAATTTAACTTTGGATTGTGTGAAAAGTAATTTTTAAGTTACAGTGCTATCTTCAATAATGCTGTCGGGTTAGTTGGAATAAGTGCTGTTCTAGATTTTCTTTGATGAAGATATTCTGAAGTGATAAAACTCGTCGATTACCAGTGGTTTTCTACATCTTGACATCTTTTATTAAAGTACTAGCTGTTGCCAGCGACTTCGTCTGCAAAAAAAGCGTTTATCGCTATCCCGTGGGAACTACACAATTTTCCGGAATAAAAAGTAGCCTATGTGCTATTCCAGACTTTACTCTATCTATGTGCCGAATTTCATACAGATCCGTTGGGCCGTTCTGGCCTGATTGAGAAACAAACAAACATCCATCCATCCATCCATACTTTCGCATTTATAATATTAGTTAGATTTGCTAAAGTAACGTAATATCTCCAACGCTAAATTAATAATACCTAGTATCCGTTAAAGTAGTTCTTTAACATTTATCTTATCTAACAATTATAATTGAGAGAAAACTAAATATTTATTACATCGTTGAATAATTTATTACGTGGAATTAAAATTCCTAGATTTATCTGAAGTACCTTCCTATTTAAGTTACAAAAATGACATTTTATACTTAAGCCGTCACATTATTCATTATAAGGCACAATAGTAAATATTTTACGATATATTTTGCATTCCTTATGGGTCTTTTCGCACCGAATCAGCCCTCGATAAATAATTCATACAGACTCTGATATAAAGCCTAAATCATGTTTTGTCACAAAGTTGTTAAGCCTTTATATGTTGTTAGTAGAAATAAAACAAAAAATCAGGGCACATATGACAAATTTTGAGCAATAACTGCTTTAATTTGATTGCTGGTTGTAAACCTAGTTAAAAGATTCATTAAAGAAATATTTGTAGACAAAATAAACACAAGGCCTCGCAATAACTGTTAAAAAATAGTCACGCGCGAAAGGCATTACCCTCGTTTTGAGCTCGTAGAAGTTGAAAATTAGTTTATTCTTCGTAAATATTCGATGAGCCAGTGTGATTTAAAAATATATCTTCGCGGAGTACTCGAGGTTATATGTTACCAGTATCATCTAGTTGAAAATTTTCCACTGGCAATAAAGGATCGCTTTTAACTGTAGGAGCTATTGTGTCGTGAAATTTCTGCGTAAATCTCCATAATGTAAATTCGGTTGAAAACTGATTGACATGCATCTCTTCGACGATATTAGAGGGTCTGCCACCTAGCTGATCACGATTCTCATTATCAATGAGTCTACAACCTCTTACTTTATCAAATCCATTGCGGCTAGCTGATACTTTGCGGATCCGTCTCCAAGATTACAGCTCCGTACACGATCAAACCTGTGCTTTGTAGTAAGAATCTGCTCCGATGTGAGATTAGATATGTGGCGACTGTACATATTAGCTACTTGCTTTTTTATTAGCTAGACTTTATTGTAGAAAACTATTTCGTAGTGTGCGCATGTGCTGTAAAAAATAGAACTCTCGAATTCGCCTGGCTGAATGTCTGTCATCTTTACCACACGCTGGTCTCCTAGTTTTCTCTTTCCCTGTGTATATAGCCATTTCCATTTGTTTGTGTTCTTAATATAGTGATAATACTTTTATTGTGGAATGTTTGTTTCTTTGTAGCATTTGTAGCACCCCATAGATATTTTAATTATCGTGTTCATAAATCTGTTTTGGGCGTAACACAAGCCAGGGTAAAAAGATCCATTAGGCTTTTAACTGCCCAAGTTATAATGAAACTGAGTGGTCGCGTAAACTGCGCCGGTAACAAAGGTGGGCAGTTTTGTCGGGGTAATTGATTTAAGCTTGTGTGCGGCCACGTATGCATTACGGAGAACTCGATATAGGGAGAGTGGGTAACACAGTTTTCACTTAACGTAAAGTAGAGTGTTACAGTTTTATTAGCATAATATGCGTCGTTAATGAAATTAAGTACATATAATATTTGTTATTGAAAAGAGAATAATGCTTCAGTTTTATAATTTATGCATTTATTTTAAAGGCTATTTATTATCTAAATTGTTTTTGAGTTAAGTAAAATTAAATTTATTGTAGAATACGAGTATTGGTGTCTTAAAGGCAAAAGCCCAGCCAAGTGCATACCTTTTAAGATATATTTAGAATATAATATTTATTACACATCATGCACTAATGACATACACAATCTGGAGCCTGTCAGGTGGCTAGGAAGTGTCTTTCAAATAGTTAAATAACATACACCTGACTAAGAATTCTTTGCACATTAAACTAAAGTTGCACATAGTATTTCAGGTGATAAATGATCCTATATTCTACTCCGCTAGTTAAATTTTAAAACCTAGCCCCGTTTACTCGAGTCTCGTTTGATAATTTACCTGCACATACACTTCTTAAACACTAAACGAGGCGGCGGCGGCGTGCGCGCACAGACGTTTAAATTTAAGGTTATATTTATAAAAACACGATGAGTTCGTGAGTGTCCGAATGAAGCATTACCATAAAATAAAGCTCACTCCCTTACAATCGGTCTCGTTTCAATAAATTACATAATCACGACACTGACGTTAATGCAGCATTTTTGACGCAAACGTGATTAGGGATGCCAGATGTACAATACAAAATGTAGTATTTTACACAAAATACGATAATTTTGCACCATTACTCCTCTTACAGAAGAAATACATACATGCTAATAGGACTGTCGCTAGTTGGTCAGTATGCTCGGACCGTTTCAACAATTCTATATTCAAATGCAGACAACGTGGAACGCAATGATATTTCAGCAAAAATAAACAGCGACTTTATTTCAGCTTGTCTACTCGTAGGTACTTCTCACTACTTTTCACTTGTTTGTCGAAGATTTATCTTCTCAAATGACTTTGGTACGATAATTCATTCTCACTCGTCTGGCATCCCTAAACGTGATATCGATGTATATCTTAGTTGCAGAATGCTAATAATTTATACGGTATCTGAGTCCAGACGTATATGAGTCAGCCAAAGCCCCATGCCAATAAAGTTGCAAGCAAAAACTAAAGCGATAACTCTACTCCAATTGGTCCGAAATATAAACATGTAGTCCTACTTTTCCTTAATTCCTTCACGAATATGCAAATAGAGTTAATTTAGATTAATTGGTTTTGGTGTACGCTACAAGGGCTTTCGTTTTTATTAGATAGTACTTGTAGGCCCTGGTGTTTTGTTCTCAATTGGTACAATATTGCGGAAGGCAAATCCAATGAGTTTTGATTAGGGTTTGATCAGACCTGCTTCTGAGTTCGCTCAGGGCGTAAGTGTTTATCATAATGTAACCGTAAAGCCTGAATTGATTAATTGTTATATTAGTGCGCTAATTGTTTTATATAACGCTAGCAATGTGTGCGGTCATAACTGATAAGCTCATGAATGGAGTTTCCAGTTCATATTACACATTGTCATTTGTTATGCACTGTTGAATTTGTGACTTTTTCACTCATATTTTTTTAAATAGGTACTGTCAGAAATATGATGTCGTCATGTGATCCACAATTTTTCGTTTAGTTTCATACGACTATTTCCTATTTATTATCAAAGCGATCTTTTATTACTTGAGACTACGTAGTAGGGCTAACGAATATTTATAATTATTTAGGTAGGTACTCTTTAAAAGTTAAAAGACCCATTTCTTTCACAACTCACAACCTACGAAAATAACGATGTTATCGTAAAGAAGTTCAACTGTTTGTTAATATTTGAACATTGACCTTGTATTGAGGAATGTTTGGATCAAAAATGATACGAATTCGTTGCAGCGTTAATAAAAACGATCGCGGATTGATTACTTATTTAATGCACATAAAATTTTTGTATTTTTGACACAATTCAGAAGTATTTGAATTCGAGTATATAATGCAGTGCATAAAAATTTGTCCCATTCTGGAATAAAAATAAAATAAAATAAAATACATACATACAAATATCGTCACGCCTCTTTCCCACAGGGGTAAGCAGAGACTACTTTGTTCCACTTGCTACGATCCTGACATACCTCTTTCGCTTCATCCACATTCATCAATCTCTTCATAAATGCTCGTCGGTCGGTCAGAAAATAAAATAAACGGAATAAAACAATGTTCAGTAAAGACTTTGTAACGTGTCGATATATTTCTATTCAAACCCATTTGACATCAACATAGTTTGGAATATAACGTAACGATATTTACGTTTCCAAATTCCCTTCTAAATAATTTAGGTGAGTCCGGAGGGAGACTGAAATTGACGTAAAAGAAAGTTAATAAAACCTATTCTCCTGGCAATGAATTTTAAATAAAAGGGTTTACCGGTTTGGTAACCATTTATAAAAGTTTCGATTAGTTCGTTATTTGCCTTTCACAGGGGTTACTGAATTCATATAGGTACTTATTGTAACATATCTACTCACATAAGGGACTAAAACATAATATTCGTTTGTAGTTTAAATTAATTAATATTCGGTCGTCTGATTCAGCGAAACCGTTTTATTATGTTTCAATATTCAAAGCGAATACTGCTCGGCATCGCAGAGTCCTTGAGCTTGAGGATTACCTTAAAATGTTTAAAATTCTTCCCCAATTCCAAATTTTGCCACGTTCAACGCCGCGCCGTAAATGATCAGACGGCAATATCCGCTGAAATCCCGTTGGCAATTCCGCGATTACAAAATCGCTGCTACCGATCGTTGGCCAGCCAACGCGAGAAACATCGAAACACGGAATGGAATGCATTGGTAATACCGCCAGAATCTAATTCGTATATCATAAAATGTTAGTATCGTGCTGCGTAGACGAATGCGTCCACTTCCGTTCGGAAGTGCAGCTGCCGCGTGCAGATTATGCGTAATAGGCGCGCTGGGTGCAGGCCGCCGACATTAACCTCGGCGCGGCCGACTCCCACAGCCGTTTCGTTTCGCAACATAATTATCATTGTGCTTTGGAAAGGAACCTAATACGGGGTACGCGCAGGATTTCCTATTACCTACTATTACAGTCAAGATAAATCGGAAACGTTCGGAAACAGCAAGCCCGTCCACATTGACAATTATTTCGTGTAACGACTGGCATGCCCTGTGTCGAAATTCAACCGTGGCACGGATTTAAATCTCAAACAAGATTGCATTAAAGAGATCGGTGCACCGGCGGAGTTTAAGATATTGTGCTAAATAACGATTTGTTGTTAAACTTTTGCATGCTGCGAATTATAATGCATTGCTGTTTTGTTATTTATTAGTAATTTATTGGAGCAGCTGATTGATTTTGATTGGTGCCGCAGCTAATAGTTTACAGGCTTAACGAGCGTGCCTGGGTCTAGGAAATTTCGAAAGCATTATAATTGGTGCCTAATAAAGAGATCATGTCAGTCAAAGTATATAATAAAATAAATAATTGACCATTTTTTTGTTATTGACGCAGGTATTTCTGTTGGACTGTTGCTGAGTCACCTCACCTGTCGATGTTTGGTTGAGCAAGGCGGCCTGCGAGGGCGACGCCTGTTTCGCTACAGGGCCCGTGCGGCGCGAACGGAACGATCCTTCTATTCCGCATTGAAATTCCAACGATTTTACGATAAATTATTCGATTCTTGGAGGACAAATTCGGCTTATTCCAAATAGAAATGTTGCAACGCTCGCCGCACCGGTTTGTTTATGCCCAATTTAAATTATTATAAACATTCTTATCGCAATTGTATAATTTAATTCATATTGTCGAGATTGTGACTCACCAATCCTGACTCAATTGTGCGCTTGGACTACAGATTGGATAATTTATTCACAATAACACGTGCTGCCATAAATACACCTTTCTGAATATAATTAAGACGAAAGCCTGTCGCGATAATTGGCTATTGTGCCCAAACAAAACCAGATAAGAGTCGAGCGCTAATTTTAACATCCGCATTTATTTTTCGGCAATGCAAGAAAATACAAGATATCTCCCAATTTTTCCGGAAAATTTCAGCAGATTGAGTTAGTTTGACTTAACACCCCCCAAAGTTTTTTTTTAAATTTTTGATTATAAATTTATTCTCGCCCTTGACGACCTTGACAATCGATCAATGTATAATAATAATAATAATAATAATAAAATAATAATCATTATATCAATGTATGGTAACATTTTGTCAATTATGATTAAATTTTTATGACTCTGTATAAGGGTGCGACCAAACCGCCGCGTATACGCAGTGACGTGTCGTACGCGTCACGTTTTCTCACCGTTTCTTTATAAATTTTGTTGCGATTCCTTAACGTCACCGTTTTTTAAGCGGCGGTGTGGTCGCACCCTAAGTCGTACCGGGAGGCATAGTGACGAGAGACCTTTCGGACTTCTGATTTTCTGAACTGACAGAGGCTATACTGTAAAAAGCGCTCAGAATCGCAAACGTAACCCCCATTTTTACTGTCAAACGGTATGATGAGGATAGGGGGTTAGTGAATGCGATTCTTTTGTTATAAAAGTAGGGTAGAAAACGAGCAAACGGGTCATCTGGTAAGTAAGAAATCACAACCACCCATAGGCGTCAGCCACGTCAAAGCTATCCTAGAAGGCTAAGATGGAATACCTCATTTGCCAGTAATTTCACTGGCTGTCTACTCTCCACGCCGAAACACAGCATCGCAAGCACTACTGCTTGGTGGCAGGATTGGCTGTATCCACGCTTTAGACAATTATTATGGCATCTGCTTCAAGTCTCTACCCATACTATGGCCACTGTCACTTATGTAGACAGCTGAGGTTTGCTCGTATGCAACAGTGGATGTCTTAAAGTGAGGACCGAATGGCCTGAAAGAACCTGACTATGAAGCTTGAGGTCCCGGGTTCGATCCCCGGTCGGGGCAGATATTTGTATGAAAAATACGAATGTTTGTTCTCGAGTCTTGGATGTTTAATACGTATTTAAGTATGTAATTATCTATATAAGTATGTTTATCTGTTGTCAAGTGCCCATATCACAAGCATTGCTTAGTTTGGGACTAGGTCAATTGGTGTCAATTGTCCCAAGATATTTATTTATTTATTATTTATTTAGTAAGAAAAATTATTATCTACCACACAGTAAATAAAAAAGGAATATTTTGTTACAGCAGACAAGAACTTGCTAATTAATCCAAAATGTACACATATACATAAAATTACATTTTATAAATATACATATATACATATAAAAAAAAAAGCCGTGGTAGCCTAGTGGTTTGATCTGTGGCCTCTCAAGCAGAGGGTCGTGGGTTCGAATCCCGGGCTCGCACCTCTGAGTTTTTCGGAATTTATGTGCGATATCTCATTTGAAATTTACCATGAGCTTTTCGGTGAAGGAAAAACATCGTGAGGAAACCTGCACACATCTACGAAGAAATTCAATGGTGTGTGTGAAGTTTCCAATCCCCACTGGGCCCGCGTGGGAACTATAGCCCAAGCCCTCTCATTCTGAGAGGAGGCCTGTGCCCAGCAGTGGGACGTATATAGGCTGGAGATGATACACATATACCTACTTAAAAATTAATACCAGAACACTAATAAAATTGTACGGCCCAACGGAACCTTCACAGCTACATGACGTACAGGTTCTAGTAATTTGTAGTTTGACTTTAGGCTACAAACTGGAACAACTGTTTCGAAACCTCAGGCCATTATGGTATCCACTAGAACCCGTATAGCCTTGATTGAGTGCCTGTTACTTAATTATTATGCCAGCCGAATTTAATAGGAGCATTATTTTTGTGGTCGCCGAGCAACATTCACCCTCGTTTGAAGTCGTATATTATTTACCGGAGATACAATTTACTATCAACATTTTAATAACCGGCTAATGAAGACAATCTAAATGAATATTTTCACGCTTTCCATCAGAATTTTGGGTCACGCTAGAATGTAAATATTGTAAGTCACTATGTTCTTTAATGTGACAAAGAACCATCCACTATTGGATGAAATCATTAAAAAAGAAAACCGCCTTTTGTTTACCTAAATACCCTATTCCATGTAAATTTTGAATTTCCTTATTGTTTGTTATGATTAAACGCAAAGACTCACGGCAGTTGGTGTCGCTATCGTTATCGCCGGCACTTATTATTAGACATCTAACTGATGGAAGATGGATGGATGTTTGTTTGTTACTTACTCAATCACGCCAGAACGGCCCAACGGATCTGGATGAAATTCGGCATATAGATAGAGAAAAGTCTGGAATAGCAAATAGGCTACTTTTTATCCCGGAAAATTACGTAGTTACCGCGGGATAAAGATAAACGAATTCTTTGCAGACGAAGTCGCTGGCAACAGCTAGTAGTTAAATAAGATCATTTTGTACACATTTGTGCAGCGATGGCTCACGCGCATTTTATCGACAGTCCAGTTTGGCGCATGCACATCTCTATTAGCGGACTGCCGCGAGTCTTTGCGTTTAATTCACGTCATAACACTTTATTTTATGGATATTAAATTTACGTTATTCTTTTTCTTAAAAAAAACATTGTACACTTTCTTGACACTGAAGTACCTACTGAGAAACAGTAAAGTCTTTGTACGCCACGTGATTTTGCTCTCCGGAGTGCTCTTATCCTATTTTGGATTTCCGCCCCTTTTCACAGCAACTTTAGTTATACTGATATATCTAGGTAGTATTGCTTCCCGTCGACGTGGGTACTTGACTTTATTCATGATTAAGTTGAGAGCTTACATTTTTAAGGCTAACTTAAGTACAGGACGCGTATCTTATAACGTCGCAACAACCTACTTCATCTACTTATTGTTTCTTGTATAGCATATTCTTCTAAGGTTCAAAGATGTTCACAAAGGGCATAGGTACCTATGAAGAGATATTTCATTTAGCCCACTCTCTCTATGGGAAAATTTGGCAGCAAGGCGTCTTGAAGAGATCTCGTGAGGCGTCAGATTAGGGACTTCGAAACCCAGCGGAGAGTTGACCTAGATATTAAACGAGATAACTTTTTTTTACATTTTTTTTTAATTCTTTTAACTTTTATTTGGGTTTTGTTTAATGTTTTTGTCGACCGCATGGCCTTGTGGTTAGAGAACCTAACTATGAAGCTTGAGGTCCCGGGTTCGAACCCCGGTCGGGGCAGATATTTGTATGAAAAATACGAATGTTTATTCTCGAGTCTTGGATATTTAATATGTATTTAAGTATGTATTTATCTATATAAGTATGTTTATCCGTTGTCTAGTGCCCATATCAAAAGCTTTGCTTAGTTTGGGACTAGGTCAATTGGTGTCAATTGTCCCAAGAATGTTTTTATTTTTTTTATTTTATAATGTACATATATCACGTACTTATAAAACACAGTTGTACATATGAATACAACTATTCAGGCCCAAGGATAATGTTTAATTGGATAAAAAAACAAATAAATTTAAAACGAAATCTTAAAAGACAAAACGACATAGCAAGACGTGACATGATAAATATATTATCTTAAGTAAGAGAATTTAGATACGGTGGCTTTCAGCTCTGTTCTGTGTTTAAAAAAAGATTCCTACGAGAACTAAGTATTCCTAGACGCTAGACTGGGTGACAGCCGTCAATCGTAGTGCACTCGAAGCCGAGCGTCTCTCATGCATATTTAAACACCCGTCAATATTCCGGCTGAAGATATCGGATTTTCCGCTAGAACACGCGATATTAGCGTTACCGCTATAACTACAAATATATGAGTGCGATGCGCTTGATTGAAATTTGCCATCACAAATTTGCAATTTAAATCATAACGTTCAATATTTGCAGGCTGCCACATATTATTAGTCGTAGATTAGTACAACTATGTATGTAAGTACATATTATATCAAGAAGCCATAGAAATAGATCAAAAGATTATACCTAAAAAAAAATAAACAATGAAGGCGAATGTTCGATTTTGTTATCATACAGCACGGCAGGCAAACGAGGAAATGACACCTGATCGTATGCTTAGTAATGTTTCTCTATAACTCGAAATAAATTACAGATAGCGTACGTAAATACGTGGTTAACTGAAAATCTACGCAGTTTTTTCTTTCGGTAGGTAGTCATGTAAAAATCGCAGTGTACTTATTCATTGCGATGATCTGACCAGTATTCCCAGTGTCCCCAACCATTTCTATTGATTTATTTAACATACTTGCATGTGGCTTTCTTTCCTTTAAAGATTTAATGCGGCCATTAAAAAGTTTTAAGGATATAATTGTACCTAAACATAGTGTTTATTACTTTTAGCTTTACGACATCCATTCCCAGGCAGGGTAAAATGATCCCGCCTGTAGCCTTTTAGTGTATGTATAATTAAACGCAATATCGATCTTTCGTCGAAAACCGTCTTCAATATAACCCCAAGATGCAGCTCGTCTCGCAAATACGATAGTGTTGCGTCAATATAGGAAGAGAAGATGCAGGCATATTAATTACGTATTAATTAATTTTGTTTATAATATCTGAGCTTCCATCCCATTTGTGAAAACATAGTAAGTAAATTTGAATAGTAAAACGTGACAACGTTGAGAAATATCATGGAAAGACGCTACAGCATAGACGACTTACACCAATTTTCGAGTCTTTCCGAAGGTTGTGTAGATAGTGCAGTAGTACTTATGTGACCAATTCTTATTCGTAAGCATATAGGTAGTTTAAAAATGATCTAAAACGTTGCAATAGCTTGGCAAAATATTTGATATTCGGGCGCCGAATGAAGCCGTTAACTTAAAAAAATTGCGTGTGAAAAAATCGACTACAAATGTAAGGCTATTTTGTTTCAAAATACAACTTTAATTGGGGCCCGTTTCAGTCCGGTTTCCTCTCCTTTTAAGATATAAAGAGTGCTTCATTAAGGCGAAGAGCATCGACAAATGGCGACCAATCGTCGGTCTTCTCGGATGCAATTAGTGACAGGAAGGCCGACGAGCGGGCCAGGATTGACTCTGCGCGTCCCACGCCGTATCCTCCCCTCAATTAATATACAGATCGGGTAGCGAAAATTACTTTTGTTTATGTTTAGCAACAACCCTTAAAATTTGTTGTATATCTTGAACAAGTTTATTTTAACTCAGCCGATAATATAAACAGCGTTTCGCTGGAAATAATAAATTATTAGAAACCTACGTGCTTAATGTTGAACGAACGTTGTTTAGTATAAAACCGCTATTATGAATAAACATTCTTAATGAAAATTGCTTGTAGAGTAACCAAAATTTGAATAGCATAAACTTCGAAGTCACTGAAACGATATTTTTTTTCACATCATCATCACTAAACTTTTCGCTAGATAGACTGTTTCGCTTTCCCTTGTTAAGCAGTCCATGTGGCAGCTTGCTCTCTCTCTCTCTCTCTCTCGCTCTCTCTCTCTCCAGTATTTAAGCTGTTCAATGCCATCAGAGGCTAACAGCATAAGTCCTTCAGAAAAAAAACAATTTCACGGTATTATTTGCTACTGTTCAATAGTCGGATTCATTGTTACTAACCCTTGCCTGTAACAATTTTCTTCGTCGTTATATAAGTAGGTGTTTATTATATGATTCTGTTTAAATAAAACTTTCGCTTCCCGTCGAGCGTCCTGGTGTGCACGGGTGTGCGCACAACGGGTAAAGAAAATGTAAAGAAATGTCAATAATGACGCTCGACGGGTTAATAAAACATCATTTTAGCAATTCAAAAATCGTTCATTTTATTCATCTCGTTTTTTTATGTGAGTCAGACGAGCGTGTGGGAAGGTACATACATACAGTGTACATTCTTATTAATCACGTCTTTATCCTTTACGGGGTGGACAGAGCCTAAACTAACAAGACCTAAAGGATGCGCTTAGCGTGGCTGTGGGCGTGGATATTTGGACATAAAATACAGAAAATGCATATCAATTCTGCATCAGAGTGTTGTTGTAACTTTTGATTGAACCGACTGCAGAGTTCGGATTTGCATCTGTTACCGAGCATAGTGATTAATATTAAAAAAAACATCACTTTGACGTCTGTGATTAACGAGAACCACTCAACGGCTCAAATTATACAGAATCATTCACAACGCAGTATTTATTAATTGCCCGAAAAACACAATAAAACGTTCAAAGTGGATTTAATTAAATATGGACCGCGGCATGTTTTAATGTTCGAACGACATGTCATAATTCAATTGGCTTTTAATTGATTGTTGAAGCCGTTTTGCGGGAAATGAATGTGCACATCGAGTAAAGTGCAATACGTACTGTAGGTAGGGTTGCCATAATTGTTGAGAACTGATACGGGACTTATTGAATTGATAGCGAGCGAGCGCCTTGCACCGCCCCTCACTCACCTCTCCTCGCAACAGCGCGCCCCCACGCGTCTCTCGCCTGCCGTCGGCTTCGAGCCTTTAGTACTTGTATATTGATAAAACGGGACAAATACGGGCCAAAAACGTGACACGTGTCGTAACAATACGGGACATGACACTCAAATACGGTGACAGTCCCGTACATACGGGACGTATGGCAACCCTAACTATAGGCAACTATTGTCATGCGAGTTCATGCCATTCCGTAGTCAATCGCTGACAGATAAAAATCTATAGTCCAGCTAACGCACAATGTAACGCAACTCGTACGATGTTTCCGAATGATGATAATCCAAATGATGATAGTCCAAAATAAAAGCACGAAATCATTGTACAATCTTCCTTCGTTCATATTCCTTAATCTATACACGAATTTTTATATCTAGACACAGCAGCGTGTCCACCCAAGTTTCTGAGAAAGAGGAACCGGCGACGTAACAGTTTTTAACTGCAAATACGAGCCATTTTGATCTACTTTTGATCTCTTACATGCTATTGCAGTACAGTACCTACTTATTAATTTTTAATGCTGTTATAGGTATAGCATTTTTATAATTCAATTAATTGTTTTATATTTTCTTACTTCCCCGCGGATAATTATTGATCGCATGTCTATATTCAGAAGTATTTCCTCTCATTAGACCAGTTAGCTTATTACGTAACTCGCTCGCAATCACCATCGTCTTCATTTTGACAGTTCATGTATGAGCTGACAAAATCAGCCAGCTGTCACATTCATACAAGAACTTTACTGTCAAAATGAACACGATGGCGATTGCGAGCGAGTTGCGTAATAAGCCTGCAGGTCAACCGGACGGAATAGATCACATTTTAAGAATATTGTTGCCTGTATTTCTTGTTATGTGCAGTATAAAGAGTTAGGCACATTATGTAGTGAAGCCCGACTGCATATACGTGAAAAAAGGTGCGTAACATTGCAATGAACGCAATTAACGTTTTTGTACGCAGTTGGAAACATCGCAACCTAAATATCATACTAAGCTGTTGGCAGTCATAATTGCTCACGTAATTTGTTTAATGAGTCCAATTATGCGTTGTTTTACTGTTATTTCAATTAAGCTGCCATGTGTATATTAATTGATGTTACTTTTAGTTACTTTTTAATCTGTGCTGCGTTTTATAATAATGTTGATTAATGTGATGGTGGAGGAGGACGCATAATGCACGTAAACACATTATCGTATATCATTATGTCGGAAGGGTGCTGACTTGTGGAGAGTCATCATCATCATCATCATCAGCCTGAAGACGTCCACTGTTGAACAAAGGCCTCCCCCTTAGCACACCATAATGAACGACAACTCGCCACCTGCATCCACCATGCATTGTGGTGAGTGAGCCGTGCATTCAATGCAAAAATCACCTACGTCAGTCACCTGGTAGCGCATCAATGACGCTCTCATCGTTAGGAACCAGTCTCTGTAGCCGGACACGGCTAGGAGAAGACGATGATGACGATTATGTGTCGTGCCCACGTTATGTCCACGCGTACGGTGGCTCTAGTTTTCGGTGCTCACTGTCTGTTGCGCTAGTAGTATAACTCAACAACCTAACCTGTAGCAGCTAAGCCCTCTCCAGGAGGGCCCTACACCGAGCGCCAGTAAAAAGCTTTAATTGGATTGCCTTTTATTAGCGTAATAAAATTGGATTTACTCAGTTGAAACCGGACGCGTTTTCGCCTGCTGCCTCCCCTTTGTTTCGCTTTTCCCCAAAGGATTGTTTAATCGACAACTGTATGAGCTTTGGTTTTGAAAGAGTTACCGCGATTTATAAATTGGCCGTCCGCGGCTGGTGGTCATTTTGCCGTTTTAATTTTGTCGCGGTAATACGTTTGATGTCAACAGTCATGGTTAGATCGATACTGGTGCTGCATAGTTAAGCTAAGTTTACATACTTTGGCGTTTGACATTTTGAGCTGCTCGTGACAATTAATGACCTTTTCATTATTCTTTCGGTTTACCCCTTTTGCTTGTTTCTGTGAAGACAAAGAAAATATTGATTTTGTAATGGCATTGTTTTGTCCATGTTGGACTAAGAGCCAAGAAAAAACGCAGAATGTACAAGCTGCACGTAGATGGTAAAAACTCATCGAGGGAACGGGCGAAAATCTTAGGCATCATGTTATAGGCGATGCGGCTGGCAGCAACTCATCACTATATTGATTCATCTTCCCACCTATACCTAATTAAGAATGATTAAACGAGATGTTGCAAGAATTTTTTCCTCTTTTTTCTATAAAATAGATAATAGCTAGAATGCTTAAAATAAATGGAAGTCTAACATGAACATAACTCACAATAGCTTGGCATAAAATTAAAAAAAATAGGCAGCTAATGCTTTGTAGGGATTGCCGATTTGAAAATGAACTTAAAAGAAGCACAAGTGACCCTAAATAACACGAAATAACATCTGCGTTTCTGAACGATATCGGTAAATCATAATCGCCAAAGATTTGCCCCGAAATACCTCGAACCGAAAAACCTTTCAAATAAAAACCGTGAAAATATGTAAATCCAAAAAGCACTGTTATATCGAGCCATAAAAGAGCAGACAGAATCAACGAACCGACGCTGGCCATTCACGAATATATCCCGTGGCATGTCCGACTCCAATGTGTCTATTTGGCGGAAAAAATATAATTGGATTGTTCCTGACAAGATAAATTGGACGCCGGACATGCTTGTTATGCATGGATCAGCCATTCATTGCAAGGATAAAATGCAAGAATTATATTACGAGATATTAAACTTCTGCGACCAAAATGTAATAAATGGAAGGCTTCACGTAAAAGTGGTCAAGACGCTAGCTTATTCGAATAATACGTTCGAAATTTGAATTGTGTGTGAGTGTGGGTAAAAAAGCCAGTGCAAAATAAATCAGAAACTTAAATTGATGCTAGTTTCTTACCAAACCGCAGCCATATATTTTCTATATGTATTTTAAATTTAATAAACATTGCTGTTATCGAAAATGATTATTCGAAAAGATTGTTCACAAAACGAGAATAAATTTAAAGTTTGTGAAAATGGTAAAACAAGTAGGTAATCAAAAACATTTCATCCACTTAAATTGTTTGACAGCTCTGCTTATCGACGTTTTTAGTCACCGTGTTTCCGAATAAAGGTAACCTGAAATCAATAAAAAATCCATTATTTCGGTCAGCTGATCGTCCCAAGCTATTTATTAACAGGCCTCAGAGTATAAATTTAAAACGAAGAAGCGATCGCTGGCAATATTTCACGTGCGTTTTCGGCACGCAGCGGCTCCTGAAAAAAGATAGTGTCATGAAATTAAATTGAAGCAATTTTGTGACAAATTTGTGCTTATCAATCATGATGTCGCCTTTCAACATGAGCACGTTCGTATTGAGAAATAAATAAATCACAAGCTGTTTTATACTGTCATGCAGTTAAAAATATTGCGACCACAAGATTTTGAAGGGGTGCATAATATGCTAAACTAGTTTTTGGTGTAAATAATGAATTCCAAAATCTACGAGCTATTTTGTCGGCGAAGCAATAAGTTAATTTCTACATGTATTGCCAAGGCCGCATTAGTGCAGTATTTCTGTGAGGACTCCATCATTTTATACACCCGTCACACAGTAACTAATAGAGAACGCGTGTTATACATTTTGATCTTTCTTTTTCAGGCTTTCTTACATATAATAGGTAATTATAATAATATTTAATGCTGAGTTTGGACCATTTTGTGGCAATTTATTTATTTATTCTTTTTAACATGACTTGTGTTTATCTATTTACTAGCTGTTGCCAGCGACTTCGTCTGCAAAAAATTCGTTTATCGCTATCCCGCGGGAATTACGCAATTTTCCGGGATAAATAGTAGCCTATGTGCTATTCCAGACTTTTCTCTATCTATGTGCCAAATTTCATCCAGATTCGTTGGGCCGTTCTGGCGTGATTGAGTAACAAACAAACATCCATCCATCCATCCATCCATCCATCCATACTTTCGCATTTATAATATTAGTTAGATTGTTTTGTGATTGTCATCAACAAACTTTTCTCTTTCTTTCTTTCATATGCATACTTATTAAATCTACATGCAATACAGTCAAATGCTCATCGTAAGTAAACTATCAACAAAATGTCTAGTATAATTTGAGATAAGAGCCATCCCCTCATCGCTGGCTTATATCTCAGGGTTTTTATTAGCTCGCTGGTGTTTTTTCTATCGGAAGACTCGAGAGCATCTGCTATCTTTAGCGGTGCTCCTACAAGATTAATGATAATGGGTTCACAAGGCTCTAGGTGACATTTACCCGCGGCGGGGAAGGAAAATATTATGCTAAGCGCTTAGTTAAAGAAATAACCGGCTAAGTCTTAGTTAAAGTGCTTGGAGATACTTTTGTTGATCATGTATCTGACTAGAGATAGGTACATAATAACATTATAAGATGTCTTAAAATAATTCCCGAATATTTCGGCAGGTGGTCAGTTTAGTTTCGTTTCTTAAGTTAAAACCGTAGAAAACATTTACAGAGGTGTTCAGGAAAAGTAACCTAACGACATAATAATATATTATATACATAAATCACGCTTTAAGAATCGACCACACCGCCGTTTAAAAACGGTGACGTTACCGAATCGCAAGAAAATGTATGAAGAAACGGTGAGAAAACGTGACGCATACGACACGTCACTGCGTAAACGTGGCGGTTTGGTCGCACCCTTATCCCTTACGGAGTAGACCACGGACACGCCTTAGCAAAATTGTGGGCGTATAGTTGGAAAGGGGAATCAAAATAGTGAGGTGTTGCTAGCTGCAGCGCCTATAAAATGATTCCTAAGATTTTCGCCCATTCCCTCGATGGGCTTCTACCATCTGTGCGGAAAGACCAGCATAGAAGATAAATATATAAGTAAGGAAATTAGTTTCTTATAGGTATCTTATCTTTTTCTTTAAGCCTCACACAATCTGGTGCAGTTCTAAGATTATAACCTGTTTGAAGCGGAAAAGTGTAAAAGAAAGAACACGAGGTTAACAGGATGCGGTAGGTGAGGTCAAATGACGTTTACATAAATCGCGATAGACTATTATTATGTGCTAGTTACATTTGGAATGCACTCTATGAACACTGAGCTAACCTTTGTTTGTACTTACCTAGTAGGTATGCGCTACACAAAATAATTTAGTTCAGAAATTTGCAATTCTTTCTTTACGATATCTGGACATGAAAACACTGGCTGAATGGTGTATGTATTTTTAAAGCGGTCATAAAATTTGTACAGCAAATAGGTACACACTTATGCAATTTATAATAAAGTGGCCTGTCTCGGCTTCGCAATAGTTATTAAACATTACTTATAAACCTTCCTCTTAAATAATTCTATTTATCGACGAAAACTGCATTAAAATCCGTTGCATAAAGAATTTAAGCGTAAGTACATACATTACCTTCATACACGTGGACGTGGAGCGACTAACTACGTTAAGACATCGGGTCTATACCTAAGCCAGACATCTTGACAATGATATAAAAAATATCATAAAAAAATATTTGAGGCTTCTTTGAGATTTTAACAGAATGTTATTGTTACTAAAATGATGAGATGACATTAAAAAATCGAGTTCATTTCGGCGTGACTACCTATTAGGTTAATGCGATATTAGATATTATGTTTCTCCGTCTCTCCCCATGTTTGTCAGGCAGTTTGTTCATACGATAAAACCGCTCTACAATTTGTGCCTATCATAGTTTAAATATTATGACATAAAAATATATTTTTATGCCAGAAAATTGCACCAAAAATTATACACAGGTAAAGTCGCGGGCATTAGCTCATACCACGTTATAATAAGATACAAGAATAGATAATGCTGAAAATATGAGACTGCAGACAGAATTATTACCCCACGTTCTTAAGAAATTAGTGCTCCAGTTCAAAATGTAATCGTTGACTCAGGTCACGAAGTTTCAAACAATAGCAAGCTAATAAGCGGTTTAGGTTAATTACTCAGATAGTTCTGGAAACTAATAGGACTGCAGGTAAGTAACTTGTTATTTGTGCTAATCAGTTCTGTCAATCAGCACCAAAAACAGGTTTTAGGAGCTAAAAGTTTGTGCATAAAAACTTCAGTGTAATTACTATGAATTTTCACGAGTGCTACAATCAATCGTTCAATAATAAATGGATTAATGATTAATAATTGAATTATTGAAGCGGTAAAATGAGCCATCCAATCCTGAAACTGATTGATTTGTGACTAATGCTGTATTAAATTTTTCGCAAAACTTTTTTTTGACCAAACGAGCGCGAATCGCGATTTAAGCGTATCTGATTTAGCATGGGCAAATCGCTTTCTTATTGTTCTATCGATTCCAGTGAAATTTTGAGACCAGGTTCGATAAAAATGATAAAAATTATTTTGATTTCAAAATATTTTCCAAAAACTTCACAAACCTTTTTTTTACTCTACTACTAATTATGCTACTTTTTCATCCGATAAAGTCTATAAAGCTTACACCAGTCACACAGACACTAGCCACCAGTATAATATTATTATCTAAAAAGATTTTATGCTAAAACTTAACTACGATCGTTGCCGCCCGATGACAGAGCGTGCTTCATCCATCGTACTTAATAAAGCTCGCGCCTGCGCAGCCGATCAAATTGACTGCAAAATTTGGTCACGTCTTCCGAATCCTGTATTAGTTGGATAACGCAGGGCATTTGTCATAACTAGGAACTTTTATCTTTTAGGTACAGACACTGATCTGAGACAGACAACTAATATTTCGATAGTAATTAACGTACTGTGGTACTATAGTCATGTAAACTACCGTAAGCTCAACCAGCAGTAGGCCCAACGTTTTCACTGATTTTATTTTTATGTTTATTCTCTGATAACAACAACTATCGCTTACTGAGAAAATAATAAAAATAAACGATTCAAAGAGCACATAGAGCACATGTGAATAGCCACAGCGCTTTAATTTTATAAATGACCAGGGGCCTTACCATAACGTCCTAATTCCGATTCAGTTCAGATTTTAGCTGTCAGTTCTAGTATGAATCTGACAGCGAGCGAACCTAAACTGAATCGCATTAAGACGTCATGGTAAGGCCCCTGTTGTTGTATTCTATCATACCTGCATGTTCATGCCATTTAGAAATTATGTTCCCTTCCATACTACAAAAAACATAGAATGTAGGTACCAGTTACATGCAACTGTATCGAAATATCGGGAGCTCAATAAAGGTAATCGCGGTTCACATCCCGTTTATAATATTTCGAATGAACTTAACCGTGAATCATTAAAAACTCTTTTAGGTACCAGTTGTTTCTCTTCCCGCGCAGATGGTAAAAGCCTATCGAGGGAACGGACGAAAATCTTAGGAACAATGTTATAGGCGATGCGGCTAGCAACCCGTCACTATTTTGAGTCCACTTTCCATCTTTACGACTACAGTCTTGTTAAACGTAGCCTTCAGTTCTTGTTACCTTAGACTCTGTCTACCACGTGAGGGATAAAGACGTGATTTATATGTAGGTATGTATGTATGTATGTAATTATAATGTCCATTCACTGTGAAAAACACATTTGAATTGATTATTATATTATTACTAGCTTCTGCCCGCGACTTCGTCTGCATAGAATTAGCAATTGACATGTTTATGGCTATCCCTCGGGAACTATGCAATTTTCCGGGATAAAAAAAAAGTAGCCTATGTTTTAATCTAAGGTACCAGCTATCTTCGTTCCAAATTTTATCTAATTCCGTCCAGTCGTTTTAGCGTGAAGAAGGAACAAACATACACACTCACTCACTCACATCGTCACATCGTCACAAACTTTGGCATTTATAATATTAGTAGGATTATTGACACCTATGTTGAGTATTAAAAAACCGAAAATAATTCCATAAGCCGTAGTTTATTTTAATTTAGCATATGTATTCAATTTAAATATTATTATGGCCATATGTGTGCCAACAGTTTACACATAAATATATGCATAATGTATCAAATATACTCATCGTATTGATGACATTCATAAGAAACCATAATTTATTAGTTACAGGTACGTATAAAGGCACTGGAAGGAGAGAGAGCAGGCCTGTGCCCAGCAGTGGGACGTGTATAGGCTGGAGAGAGAGAGAGATAAAAGCACTGGAATGGCTTAAATGTGGGTCAAATATGATTACTGTTGGTGGCTGCATTCAAACAGTGGAACTAAATTAAACTGTAATTAATTTGCTGCCTAAAGGTTCAACTACCTAACGTGAAGCAAGAGCTATATTTTACAAGTTTTAGGACCAGCATTAGTTTGAATGAAGTGTCAAAGACAATTTATTTCGTAAAGATTTGTATATTTTAATCGTAAAATATTTAATTACGCAAACGGATGATCCGTTTGTGTAATTATAATCGAGTCTCACGGTAGTTTCATGGTGAAAGTAAACTGTATATTATATTGGAAATAATTGTATATCTAAAAAGTTTACAGGGTATACAGAGCCTAAGGTGACAAGACCAGTAAGCTTATTACGTAACTCGCTCGCGACGCGATCACCATCGTCTTCATTTTGACAGTTCATGTATGGGCTGACAATTGGCATCGGAATCAGCTAGCTGTCACATTCATACAAGAACTGTCAAAATGAACACGATGGCGATTGCGAGCGAGTTACGTAATAAGCTTGCTGGCTTTTCTACTCCGTTAGGGATAAAGACGTGATTTGTGTATCTATGTATCCTATCTCCAGCCTATATACGTCCCACTGCTGGGCACAGGCCTCCTCTCAGAATGGGAGGGCTTGGGCTATAGTTCCCACGCGGGCCCAGTGCGGATTGGGAACTTCACACACACCATTGAATTGCTTCGCAGTTTTCCTTCACTGAAAAGTTCATGGCAAATTTCAAATGAGATATCGCACATAAATTCCGCAAAACTCAGAGGTGCGAGCCCGGGATTCGAACCCACAACCCTCTGCTTAAGAGGCCACAGGTCAAACCACTAGGCTACCACGGCTTTTTTGCTACCACGGCTATGTATGTAAAAAGTTAATTAATGAACGTTACTACAACTTTTACCTAGTAAGCTTGTAGGTATCTAACGAGCTTGTGATATTTTCAGTTTTTATCGAGATGAAAATAGCCACATTTATTCGTATGACTAATAAAAAATATCACGAGTGTCCCACAAACAAGCAGTTTAATTTAATCAACCATAAAACTCGGTTTTTCCTCAAGTTACACTGTACATTTATTTTCCTCGCTAGAATTCGCCATAATTTAGTTTTTTAAACGCGAACGCGAGACGTGTGCAAATGCCAGTGAATAGCAGACGCAAAGGATGCGCGGCTAGTCAAAAGGTCCCCCACTAATGAGGAGGGGTGGAAATTTTCCCACTTGAAAAGAAAAATTTTACCCAACTACGACTCTGCTAAACGCGTGCTACATTTTGAAAATGCCCATGCAGAGTTGCGCTCATTGAGAAGTAACGTAGTAATTCAGTAAAAATAGCTCAAAACGTGGCAAAATATATGGAGAACATTTATCTATTGGGATGGATACCTTATGGGGTGAAGTCAAAATTTATCAACTCTCCCCCCTCCTCCGGGGTGCGCGTCCCCCCCCCAGGCCCCCCGAAATGTCCCGAAACGCGGTTTTTCGAACTTTTTGAGAAAACTGTTCGCGATACAGAAAAAGTGTGTAAAAATGAAATAATTCACAATAAATTTACTATAAATCTACCATACACATGAAAGCGGTATCTCTTATGGTTTTGACGCAAGAAGACGCTGAAAATCATATTTTTTTGTTTTTTTACAATAAATTTTATTAAAACTTCAGTTTTCTCAGAAAATACTCATTTTACAACTAAAAAATGTTTGACTTAAATAAACAATGGAATATTTCCTTTAAAAAGAGGTATTATTTATTTATATATTAGTTAAATTGACCATTTTATGATAGTTTAAATATTTAATTTGTCATGAACAATTTTTTTTACTTGAAGATTAGGTATGTTTAAAATGTTTTTTATATAGTTTAGAGTTAATTATAAACCACGCTAGTGTAATTTTGTTTATTTATTTTTTTCAGATATCCGCAAATAATAAGTATATTCATTCATTTCCAAAATGGTACTAAGATGTTTATTTAATATAATCAACTATTTATTTAAATTTACACTTTTATTTAAGTAACTTACATTGAAATTGAAGAGAGACATTGAAATAAACAATTGTTAACACTCTTATTATCTGGGGGCACGGTAGTGCCCCAGCTAAGATAGCCAAGTGAAGCGCAAGAAGGGCACTAGTTACCTTTTCTCGAACCGCTTTGTCGTTATTTTGTACCCTCATAACTTGGTTTTGGATTGTACGAGATAACTAAAATTCTCGGGATATGATGTGAATAGTGGACTTATTACAAGTGTAAAGTTTCAATTGCATAGCTCTTATATTTAAAATTTTATTGATATCTAAAAAACTAGTGGTCGTCACTAGTGATCATCATATTAAATTCCTAGAATGCTCAAATTTGGTTTGTAAGCTAGATACAGTAGTAGTATACAATCAACAGCAAAAATCTAAAATTTGGAACTTTAACTCTTCCTTCAATCGGTCAAACAAACTAGCGAATGGATATTTTGTACGAAACTTCGCAAATTTTGATGCCCAGCGGTCTGAAAATTGATAAAGAGAGTTGTTAAAAATAATAAACTGTATATTTCAGAATTTTCAGTAAATTAAACTAAATTGGTGGATGAAATTAAGCGCGTGCCAAATGTTGTGTTTTCTGAAGGCACTTGTCATAAGCAACAACTTACAAACATTTTACGTTCTAACTCTACAAGTGTTTAAGAGTTTGTAAAGTCTACAATTTAGTAAAAATAATGTCGTTGGCCGTTTTGCTACCGTCATATAGGCGTAGTAAAATAATAGTTATAATAATACTTTATTTACTTTATTTGTAATATGTGATCGTTTCGCTGCCGCCGGGGCAAGCGGTCCAGGAATAAGGACTACGAACTAGTCTGTAATATGTCGAGCATCACTCGACTTTTATACGTGAGTTATTCGTTTGTGTGATTATAATTATCATTACAATAGTTCTTATAGTTACGAATTTCAACTTTCTAGGACGTAAATTTGTTGACCACCAGTGAGTGAGTCAGTGACGAAATCAGAGTTTTTTAGATATCTATAAAATTTAAAATATAAGAGCTTGTAATAAATCCACTATTCACATCATATCCCGAGAATTTTAGTTATCTGGTACAGTCCAAAACCAAGTTATGAGAGTACAAAATAACGACAAAGCGGTTCGAGGAAAGGTAACTAGTGCACTTCTTGCGCTTCACTTGGCTATCTTAGCTGGGGCACTACCGTGCCCCCAGATAATAAGAGTGTTAACATTGTTTATTTTAATGTAAGTAGTTAAATAAAAGGGTATACTTAAATAAATAGTTGATTATATTAAATAAACATCTTAGTACCTTTTTGGAAATGAATGAATTTATTCACACTAATTATTTGCGGATAACTGAGAATAAATAAACAAAATTACACTAGCATGGTTTATAATTAACTCTAAACTATATAAAAATCATTTTAAACATACCTAATCTTCAAGTAAAAAAAATTGTTCATGACAAATTAAATATTTAAACTATCATAAAATGGTCAACTTAACTAATATATAAATAAGTGATACCGCTTTTTAAAGGGAATATTCCATTGTTTATTTAAGTCAAACATTTTTTAGGTGTAAAATGAGTATTTTCTGAGAAAACTGAAGTTTTAATAAAATTTATTGTAAAAAAACAAAAAAATTATGATTTTCTGCGTCTTCTTGCGTCAAAACCATAAGAGATACCGCTTTCATTTGTATAGTAGATTTATTGTATATTATTTCATTCCTACACACTTTTTCTGTATCGCGAACAGTTTTCTCAAAATCTTCAAAAAACCGTGTTTCGGGACACTTTGGGGGGCGTGGTGGGGGGACGCGCCCCCCGGAGGAGGGGGGAGAGTTGATAAATTTTGACTTCACCCCATAAGGTATCCATCCCAATAGATAAATGTTCTCCATATATTTTGCCAGATTTCCCATACAATGGATTCTTATTTGCTTGAGCTATAGGTACTAATTTAGTTTTGTATTTTTATAACTAGTTGTAACGTACATTTTATGTGTACCTAAATAATTTATGAATACAATGATGTAGGTAATGTGATTTATTTGCAGTTGTGACTCTAAATAAAAAGAATGAAGGGTTTATTTAACATCAAAAAATTTATCAAACTTTAAACTTATTTTATCCTTACCATAAAACTTAGATAGGTACGTCTTAGACATGCTTAAAATTAGTATTCTATGAAACATCATGTTCAACGGCTGTACCTCCGTTTTTGCTGTCACATGGATATTGTTCATGTTTCAACATTTCCGAACTCCGGCACTTCGGCATTCAATTCTCATTAAATTTCACGATTACACGCCTTTTATCAGCTGTTCTGAAATGAGCTCAAAGACAGATCACGGTGAACTTTAAGACTAGGTAATCCTTGAGTGCACGAGACTAGCGAGCCTGCCGACACTCGGGTTTTTGATTACTGTAAAATGCAGCAGTTACTGTTGCAGGTTGCAGATGAGTACCCGGCTTTAGTTAAAGGTGATCTTAGATAGAGGGGTGAACGATTCTGTGACGACCGGCGGGTGGCAGTGCGGCGCGCGCGCGGGTTGTTTCCGGAGGGAGCTATTCTGTATCGGTGATAATTCCCAGATAGTACACGTTATAGCTTTCGTATGTTAGTGTTTATGTCGTTGCCGCCGTTGTTAATGTTCCGGAGAGAAGGACTAAGGATTATTCCGAAAAATGTGATGAGACGACTTTGATACGAGATTGGTGCTTTTATTTCGCGATGGCTGAATTTCACGAAAGTTTAATGTTAAAAACTACAAATTTTATAATTATAACTTTGTCAGGTCTATCTGTTTGCTACCTTTTGCCTACAAAACTGATCTAGATGATTAGGTTTTTAGCAATGAAATAATTTGACTAATTTTTGTCACTGAAAACTGCACAGTTCCCACGGGAATTATCCACCACTGTAATCCAGTTGTACCTATGTTTACGAATAAATCACATTGACTTTGACTTTGACTTTGACTTTGACCGCGATAAGCGAATTCTTCACAGACGAAGTCACGGGCAACAGTTTTCAATATAAAGGAATTAAGTTGATGCACATACAATACAATCAGAATAATTCAATATCACACAACGAGCACTTTATGAAAAACAAACTCTTAAATTCAAACAGTCTTGTCGAAGTAGAGACGATAAGTAATAGGTCTGCAGATCCGCCGGCGTCAGATCTAATTCAATGAACCCCTTTGCGCTCCACGAATGTGCCTCAAAGTTATATGTCTGATTACAAAAATGTATGCGCCGTAATGCAATACCCCCGCCATGGAATCCAGAACTTTGCCAATACTCGCACACATGGGTATCTCGTTATGCTTCGGTCATTTGCTTTTACAATTTCCATCTAACAAGGTTTGATACGCTCGTATGTTACGGAACGGATTCTCATTTCATTTTACTAGAGAATTTTAAATTTTCCAGACGTTGCCTGGTTTTAAAATTGTCTGTTTTAGTGGCTTTATTCACTTTTTGTTTTGGTAATGTGGTTCTGAATAATGAATCGAATTAGCCGTTCCTTTGCGGAGGACCGTCTTTGTTACTTCGCAACCAAAAGTCAATTCAAGACCGGATAGCCTAGTGGTTAGAAACCCTGATTAAGGAGCCAGAAACCCTGCGATGAATACCGTTAGGGACAGACACTTGTAGAGTCATGGATATTTAAGTATGTTTATACGTTGGCTATACCAGGGACAAAGTAGATCAATTCGTGTAAATTATCCCGTGATATTTATTTTAATGTGGTCGTGGGATTTGCGTAGTAGCAAGAGAGTTCATATTATGTCCTTGTGGTTGGTCACAAAGATGTTTCGAGTCCTCTAGACTGTGTTAAAGCGAATGAAGACCACACCAACGTTGTAAACGTACTTGATGTGTGTCACCGAGTTTTTGTATGACATGTTATCTCTCTAACGTATTGTCAGCGTATGCAAACTGTGTAACATTCTGTAGCAACATTGCATTTTAGATGTGATTGAAAAATCCTTTACAACTTATTTCGTTTTATAAAAACGTTACTGATGAATATTTACCAGTCGCCACGTACATTCAGACACGGCACGCGTTCCAGCAGAATTAACAACGAACAACACAAGTTGTCACCTGTATATTTTTAGCTTTTATTTCGGTAGGTATAAGGCGCACACTGCGAGTTGGTCGTGTCGCCCACTGTTTCCGCACACCTCACGTCGCTTGTATCCAATTTGGAGAGATTATGCAGCACGCGCCGAATTGTTTGCGTTTGTTTTATAATGTACGGAACCGGCTTATAATATCCTCATAAATGTTTTATAACGACAAAGCCACTGGTAAGTATTTGTATATTAAATTCCTTTATTTTGACGAAGGGCCCCCGGCATCCGCGGATTACGACACAGAAATCGAAATTTCAATTAGCACGTGCTGGTTTTTCATGAGAATGGAAATTGGTTTTAGCAACAGTGAATACATTTTTTTTTGAAATCGGTGAGTTTTTATAATTTGAATATTTTAGAGTTCTGCAAACGGCAGAGTAAAGAGTGAGGCTGGTGTGAAGTACGCCTCGCCTCGAGCGCATGTGCGTAGTTCAACCAGTTTGCTTGGCGAAGTTTGCAACGTAAGTACCTACTCGTATGCACGCGGCGAGGTATTATGGCTTATACCGGCCTTACTTCGCGCCGTGTGTAGAACTCTGTCTTTACATTTTATTTAGTTTGAGGGTCTTGTTGGTCGAGTTGAACATTACTTTCGATAACTTATATGATATTCACAGGCTCTTTTTGTCAAAAATAAACTTAATTGTTCCCTCAAATGTTTTAAGAATATAAATTTTATTCCTGTTGATATATAAGACTAACTTTTGCATAAAAAAACTATTAAGTCGGAAGTTAAACAGTATAAAACTCAGTTGGCCGAGACCGAGAGTTAGCGCTTGCAAATTGTCAGTAATTTTGAATGAAAGCGGACTTGCTAGTTTTATGAGAAGGAAGTTCGAAACTGTTGTAAACTTTGTTTATGTTGTCGAACTCATATTTCCGAGTATTTTAATAATATGCGTAGTACCAGTTGACGTCTAATTACTTATTTAACACTTATATGTCTATACTTGACGTTACATTCATACGTTTCTACCATAAAGGTGCGACTACACCGCCGCTTAAAAAACGGTGACGTTACGGAATCGCAACAAAACGTATGAAGAAACGGTGAGAAAACGTGACGCCTACGACATGTCACTGCGTATACGCGGCAGTTTGTTAGCACCCTGTATTAGGAGAAAATGATGTCACTTTCGAGTATATATCTGCATCGGTCTTTACTTTAATATACAAATATGTATTTTACGCCTTTATACACGAGTCTCTTATTACGTCTAGCGGTTTTTTTTTATCAAGAATACATAAATACATTATTCAGACGCGTATAATAAAGTCAAGAGTTTCAAATTATATTTGTTCTGTTGTTTACGCGTTGCAGAGTACTTCACTCACCTAAATACGAGCCGAGCACGTCTAGTCTTCGACTTAAAATTAAAACCCACACTTAACCTTTCTCAACATAAACGAATTGGTTTGCAAATAAAATGTCTTTTCCCATTCCGACTTTCCTGGAAGGTTGTATCAAATCCTCTTGCGAGTTGGACCTAAAAGACCTAAGGAGATACTCTCGCGCGGGTTTCAATAATCACGAGTGTTTTATATTGTACTGTATATTCGTATTTTTCTTCATAAATTCACGGCTCAAGTAACATTATCCATTACAAGCAGTCACATAGCGTGAAAAGCCGACTTTACGCACCCCGGGAGCACCGCGACACCCGAAAAGATAATGGGACTCCGTATTGACTTGTTATGCGCTGAATATCAACTCGGGGAGCACATTTACCTGTTATTTATTTATGTTATTCTTTGTTTGGCGGAGTTACGTGCCTGTGAAGTATGTAGATACAGTAAAGAGTAGAAGTTTAACGAGGCCCAACTTCCTTCAACTTATCGTTTTTTAATGTGGGTAATTGACTAATTGAACATTGTTAGGATTTTGTGGGATATTTTTTTTTCTTTTCCATCAGTTTGCTTACTTTTGTCAAAAAAAAACTAAAAAGAAACTAAAACTTTACTATATAGGTATATTGCGCACTGACGCTTGAGCTGTATAAATGTTTTTTTTTTTATATATATTTTTACACTGAAGCATACGCGTAGCCAGTGTACCTATTTAGTAGGTACCTATACGAGTAACATACTTGAATTTACATTTTGATAAAATTTTGACTATGATGTAATTGTATTTCCTTGATTTTCATCCTAAGAATAATTATTAAAAGAAATCTTCTATCTCAGAGGGTTACAATCCAAAATAGCTCATATTTTACGTCTCGTACCTAACATTAGAAAAAATATATGAGCACCCAAAATGCTGGCGTTGTGTGCTCGCGAATCTATGGCCACTTGAGCATGTGTGTCACGTGCCGGATTATAAAAGCTTTTTCCAATTCTCCATTGTAGAAGCACTCGGGATCTCCGGCGACCACGTAGGCGCTATATCTTGCGCTCTGTACGCTTTTATTTTAACGAAATTTACCCCCTCCACTGTCACTGCCGATTACTTTCCATTGTCTTGCCGAGAGCCCCAACACCGTATCAAATTGGGAAATATTGAAAGAAAACGTGCAAAGCGATCCAGTTATACCACGGGACAGATCGGTTACCGTCGCAGCGGGTAAGCCGGGAACGAACCGTTTTATTATTTTTATTCTGTCACACGCCACTTTGGAAGGCTTTAAGCGTTCGTTGTTTGCGCTATTATAATTGTTATAAAAATAATGCAGCTAATAACCTAAACTACCTAGTACCTTGCTATTTATTGACATAGGTATCAATTGCCTTGCCATCGTCGTTTTATTGAATTTGTGCAGGTGTAATGTTACGAAAAATAAAACAATGGAAAATGCGTGAAGTCCTTTTTAGATTTCTGTATACCAAATAAAGTACAGAAAGAAATAATTACTGTTGAGCTCCGTTTAATTAAACAAAATGTACTTATGTGCGCTCGACCCTTGTCCGAAATCAGAACCCAAAACAATGGCGGCGAATAAAGTCATAAAGTTGCCCACGAAAATAATAGGCGCAAATTTTTTTACGCTTCAGTCCCATAATGGAGGGCTGTTTATTGTACTCATTCATACAAATCCGGAAAAAATAAAACAGATATTAAGGGGCACCCTCACCGACCGGGCTTCCCGCCTCGCACATTAGTGTCCCCGAAAATGTCCCATTCTTATTCAAATATTTCCGGCAATTTGTTTGTCCTATCGTTCAGAAGGGTATAAAATAGGTTAGGAAAGAAAACGGACCTTTCCGTTACAAATAAACCCGTACGAATTATTTTTATTTATAATTATCTTACCTACCCTTTTTTTGATTATGCTGGCGTAACGTTTGCAGTCCTTTAATTACAATCGGTAAAACATTAAATTTGATTATTAAATCAATGACATGTTATTACCTTCTGGTTGCAAAATTGATCTTACGACAAACTGTGAAAGCATGAAAAAATCATACCCGCCTCAACCACACTTATGAAAATAATACTGAAATATAAACGAGTACTTGATTATGTTATCTTAACGAACTCATATAGTTCTAATGTCAGTGAATCCTGACAGTCAGACCAAACCAAAAGCCTCAAACAAAGTACACGGAAGTTTCATGCCAAAAAACTTGGCACTGAGTTTATTAATGCAGTCAGACGGTATTACTTACGCCGAACTGATTCCTTTGTTTGCGCGACTTGTCTTTTTGGATGCACAAGTAAAACAGAAAATTCAAGTAAATTATATGGAAAGTTCGCCAGCACAGCGGTTCAATTTAAAGCGTCCGTAAACCCACTTTCGAATATTGCTAAGCTTCGAACTCTTTGTCTACAGAATCTTGATTTAGATATTGTATTCTGCGGGAGTTGCTGCGATTCAATTTGAGACAGTGGCTCTATAATGCGACGAGCAATCTTTCTCGCTACAGAATTGTTTCGCTGTGAGTGCACTTAACGTCGACAGCTTAGCGACAGTGGGAAATATTTCGTGAAGTAACAATTTGGCCATACCTACAGAGCATTCCCTTGACACCCAACGACGCGTCGGGCGTGCCGTGCGCTGGCTCAGGCCGCAAATACCTAGACAACACGTGGTGGGAAAAATTGAACTAGAAGCCGATACATTACGGCGCTCGATTGACTTGCCTACATAATTGAAAATCGTTAGCCCAGCGGGCACGCAGTGTAACATTACAGCATGATTTTTTATTAAGTATTTACCAAGTGCATTTTTAATGGCATTTGGAAGTAAAGTTCCAGGCAAAATAAACGAGTAGAGATAAAATAAATCTTAACTTACATTCAACATAGCACGATAACACCGCCGAAAAAGCATGCAACTTAAACTTTTTTCCATTTGGTCCAATCAGAGTGGAATACATTCAGATAAAACTTTAGTATTTATCAAAAATGGTTCCCGAAATCCATTACAGAGTTAGGTATATTCCCAATAAACTTTTTACGAGACAAACATTTAAATAAAAGCGTTTTTCATGTTTAGGTATATTTTCATCAGTTATCTATTATCACAATGTATGGGAAATAATACATGTTTTTTTATTGATTCGCTGCTTTTGTTTTATTGGTATTTATTTCCATTCCATTGAATATGTGCGAGACAATAGTACAATACGTTGATGGAACTTTGCCAAACATTCGCGTTTGAATGAAGCAAGGAATATAAACACCTAAATATTTGATTGTACATCTTGATAAGCATTTTCTGTCACTATAAATACCACAATCGATTCTAAATTTAAGATATTTTGTCAGTAAGACTACCTACCATAGCTTTACATTGTGTTAATTTAGCATCACAAGGCAGCTATATGCAACACAAGGTTAACGAACTATCCTTGATAAAACTTTCAATCGATTAAAGGTCTATTGACCTAAGTGGCAAATTCGACAAAACGGCTGTCTTAAGTAAATACTAAACTAACCTTGTTTATATCTAAGAAACGCCAGTAGGGTTAATATAGTTCTGTTTATCACACGAATAACTAATTAAAGTTTAAGATAATCGTTTACCGCTTTATCAGTATTTGGAGTAAGAAATTTCTAAATTGGACAAATTCTTATCGCGCCGATAGCCGCGCCTAAGTACGAACTTTGCATGCAAATACTCCGGAACGAGCTGATAATACTGACAGACCGGATTTTATTGCCGCTAGGGGCACGGAAACTTGCATTTATGCTGGAATTAGAGGTTTGTAAATAGATTGTGAAGTTTTTTTAACAGTTACAGTAAGGCCACATATGCACAATAGTGGACGTTTGTGAGCGATTTATATGGCCCTTACACTAGCTGAGACGGAGGCTGAGAGAGTAGGTATCTAAGAGTGCTTAGCGAAGAGAAAACAGCACACTCAAAAAATAAAAAAAAATGAGAAAAAATAAGAATAAATGTCTTCTTTCTATCTTTCATTCTCTTCCTCACAATATGACAGTAAATTTGTCAAAAATATGAATATCAATCAAATGGTACATAAACCTAGTTTTGAAATTATCCGATACATACCTACTACTGTGATCTGTTTCCTGCGTGGCCTGTTATTTTAGATCGTCAGTCAATTTGAGCAAACACATTATAGTTATAACCATTCAACTTATTCAAATATTGGGTACAAGCGATGCAATGTTGAGTCGTCCACCGTTCCGACGTTTATATACGATAAAATTCGATACTAAACGAGAAAAAACATTTTGAAGTAAAGTTGTTAAACACAATGAAACAGTCTACCCCTGATCATGATGCATGCAACTGCGTCGAAATATCGGGTGCTAAATAAAGGTAATCGCGGTTGATATCCCGTATACAATATTTCGAATGAACCGTGAATCATTGAAAACTCTTACAATAAAACAATTACTTAAGCACTTTTAATTTTTTTTCATAGTGCTCGATAGTGTAGTAACAATCTGGTTTTATTTATTTCCGACCGGAACCCATTATTCATTCATACTTATAATTAGACAAAACGCATTTCCACTTATGATTATGCCGTTGTAATAAAAGCCATATTTTCTGAACTAGTTTGAATAATTTTGAATAAGTGGGCAAGATAAGTGGTAATTTTAAGCGGCTGGACCCACATCTAATTTCATGGTTTAATGGCAAAATACCTGATAATTTACGCTGTAACTGGTAATTATGATTTATTTCGAAAGTGTTTAAAGTTATGTAATTAAATCGATTTTAATGTAAACCCGATGACGTTTTAGACAAGCCCATTATCGGCCAGCGGTCAGCAAGTAATAAAATAACACTAACTCATTTCGTGATTTTATAGTTTTTGCGCAAATAACATTTTACTACAGGATTATTTAATTAAAACAGAAATTGGAGAATATTACCAGCCTCGTTAATTTCCGCGTTTTATTAATGAAATTGCATTCGGCAAAAATCCAATAGGTATAGTCTGTAGGTAGGTATTATTATCTACTTTGTGTCATTAAAAAAATACGGAATAAATATTTCAGCAAAAGGAAGCTGTTCAATTACGCGTAAGTACCTCTCTCAAATGCATAAACCAATGAAACACAATCCGCAAAACCGAAGTAGGATCTCTATTGAAATTATAAATCTATTTGTTTACAGGTTGGTCCAAAATTTTGGTATGTAACTTGGAAATATAAATTTACGAAAATATGTACAAATCCAATCAATTCAAATTCAATCTTTAAATCCATGCTGGTCTGCAGTAAAGAAAAAACATAGAATGTACCAGTTGCTTCTTTTCCGCGCAGATAGTAAAAGCTGATCGAGGGAACCATGTTACGTGATGGGGTAGAAAATCATGTTATAGGCGATGCGGCTAGCAACCCATCACTATTTTAATTCCCAAACTATACGCCCACAATCATGCTAAACGTTACCTTTAGGTCTTTTTAGCTTAAGCTCTGTCTACCCCGTAAGAGATAAATGCATGATTTATGTATCTATGTTTGTATAAATAGAAAATTATAACAGCAACATTTCACAAATTTAATGCGAAACTACCAAAATTTATGTACTCTTTTCGCTCCATTGCGCAAGTTGTTGCATGATGCATAATATACTATTATATCTATGTCGACTATGTCTGCTGGCATAGACACAAATTGTATGTTTACTGCCCATGTTTGCTGAGCCATACTGAACTCCAGTGTTCTTCAAACATTGCCTATCCATAGTGAGCAAATATTACATCGAGGGCGAGTACTTCAAATAATAACGGTCTAAATTTTGTCTAGGATTCCTGTTAAATTTTGCAAATTTGCTATTTATTTACGGAACTTAAATGTATGCAAATTTTATAAATGATTTAACAAAAAGTTGTTCAGTAAGCTTGCTGGTAAACCACGACGAATAGAACTAATTTTTACTTCTTAAACGTAATTGTCGCACCCTTAAAGCTCGTAACATTAGCAGTACGTATCATACGTTGCAGGCTTAATAGGACGAGCTATTGTGATAGTATCACCTTTCTACTTTAAATATAGATCGCATATTTCCAAAAATCAGGTATCGTAACTATAATTATATCTTTCCTAGGATGCCAGATGTTGCACGGGCACAAATCAAATATTTTTTATTTCTTGTCGGGCTATACAAGAATATAAAGTTAAGTATAGTTCACCAAGCAGTTCCTTTACCTACTACTTTAAGGCTCAATATACGGCTTCAAATATTTACTTAGCTTTATATTTGTATTTTTGAGAAATGAGCAAAATTTTATTTGTATTTTTGAAGTAAGAAAAAAAAATACAACCGAATTGAGAACCTCCTCCTTTTTTTTTTAAGTTGGTTAAGAAAATGGTTAATAACTTCGATCACTATTTTACGTGTCATGTTTTGAGAATAACTGCTTTCTGTTTGTTGTTATTTTAAGGTTGATATATCCTACTGCCGGGAAAAAGCCAAAAGGTATCAACAGGTTAAAAGTAGGTATGAGACAGTGTAGCTAAGTAGTAAATAATAATTACAAGTCAAACTCAGAACAAAAAAACTGTATCCGCAAAGACCACAGTTGTTTCCGAAAGTTAAATCTCGACACCGCCAAATAATTTTCTTTCACAGATTTATTACCAAAAACAAGAAAGATTGTGTTCTTGCTTACCGTCCCGACGAATTTAGCTTCGTAACACGTACTCTGTTAAATTATAAAGAAAAGACATTAATCTTAATGCAGGATTTTCACTATTTATCTTACTTCTTTCTTAGCCTGCGAGATTGGATCCCTAATGAAATTCAATGAGGGAAAAAGTACCTTAGATAAATTAATTCTAAGTCTTGGGAATTTTTTTCATTTTAACACAGAGTTTGTGATTTAAATATAATGTAATAAAAAAAGTAAAATTTAGCCCAAGAATAGTATTGTTTTGATATAAGTTTTTAAGTTTCCTGAATATTTAGCTGGGAGGGAGGGGGAGGTGCGTTAGATAAAAATATTGCACTGTGAAAAAATTGTACTTTAAAGCTTAATGCCTCAGACTTAGAAAACAATAATTAACTACAATTTATAGGTGGCGGCACGTAAGTAAAACGTGGAGGGGAGATGCGCAGTATGAAAAACAACATCATTTTCATACTGCGCATGTCCCCTCCACGTTTTACTTACGTGCCGCCACCTGTACCACCTGCCTCTACCGGTTTCTCCTAACTCTCACGATATCGTCGGTCCACCTAGTGGGATGCCCGCCAACGCTACGTCTCCTGGTTCGTGCTCATCTGTTCTGTAGTTATCTGATCTAGTCTGCCCATTTCCACTTTTACTTAAGTACTTAGATCTTCGAGCTTAGTCTGTGTACCTACCTACCTACAACCACTTCAAATTACAGCTTCCTAACACTAGGGATCGGTTGGGTTTCTTAAAGATTCACTTTCGCCAAAATCAGAATTAGCCAGCCTAGTCCAACAATATTCAAAGTTTGGTACGGCAACTCTATCCTATGTTGAATACAAATATGACACGTGACTGATTGGACAGCGAATAATAAATCGTAGTGTATTTGCGGGCCGTGTTTGTAGTTCAAATTGTAGCTACCATATGGCATACACTAATAACTGGCGGGATTTATCAAAGCAGTATGATACCTGGGTATCTATAAACTTGTACTTAACATAACTGTTTTTGTAATTGTTGTTTGTGGCAATAAATCATCTTTTATCTTATCTTTATCTTATTGTTTATGAAAAGGTCACTAAATAATAATCTGCTTTTTTCAAAATATCTTTGTTGTATCAAATTATATAAGTAATCCGATTAAAAGTAAACAAAAAGAATAAGTAAGTAAATAAAAAAAAGCGTAACATACCAACAAAATAAGCAAACTCACATTCGCATTTATAATATTAGTTGGAATGCTTGTGTATCATAGTATCAAAACACATCTCAAGCCGGAAGCAGTCGCGTAAGAATGCTCTTACTCGCGTAACTTTATGTGATGTAAGAAGCTGGTAAGTGATAGTTGCACCAAGGGCTCTGCACTTGTGGTTTCAAGGACTGCCAACTGCGGACGGTTTATGATCGTAGATACAAGGTCTTTATTGCTGAGTATATTCTTAGAGATAACTTAATCAAAATAAAGCTTTCAATAGGCTCTTATGTGGAGTCGTTATTTGACATGTGATAATTGCTATCGATCTTTGAATATGGACTCGTTGAAAAGACTAAGGAGTCAAAATGCGCAATGGTTCATTTGATGATAATGTCAGTTGTATAGGTTTGTTATCAGGCATAACATTTGCCCGGAGAGAGATCTCTCTATTGTGGAACTCCGAAATAACGAGCACGACCACGGTCACGTTTTGACGACCAGTAGTCTAGTGGTTAGTGACCTATGAAGCTAGAGGCCCCGGGTTCGAATCCCGGTAGGGGTAGACATTTGTTTGTGCCCGAGTCATGGATGTCGTATATGTATTTAAGTATACATTTATCTATATTATTTATGTATGTTTATCCGTTGCCTGGTGTCCATAGTACAAGCTTTGCTTAGTTTGGGACTGGGTCAATTGGTGTAATTTGTCCCATGATATTTATTTATTTATTTATTAAATAAACACAACCTGACCACAACCAATCTGTAAATAACGCGATCAAAAACGTTTGTCTAGTTAATATTTTCACCGGAAACTGCATTGTATCAATTTAACCATTATGTATTTCAATCTGTTGAGTTATGCTTATGTTCATATTTTACTTTTGTCCAAATAGATCTCTTTCGATATCGTTAGTTAATATGTGGGTTTTTCGGGAATTAAGTATTTTAAAAAATCACGATGGGAGCACAAAAAAATAAAGTACCCACATTATTATTATTATTATAGCCATTTTATTCCGAATTCGCTACAATTTCAGTAAGTACCTACATGTTCTTGTTGTCGCGTAATTCGGCGTGAGGGTTTGGGCTATAGTTCCCACGCGCGCCCAGCGCGGTTTGGGAACTTATCACACACCATTGAATTTCTTCGCAGATGTGTGCAGGTTTCCTCACGATGTTTTCCTTCACCGAAAAGCTCATGGCAAATTACAAATGTAATTTTCACACATAAATTCCGAAAAAGTCAAAGATGTGAGTCCGGGATTTGAACCCACGACGCTCTGCTTGAGAGGCCACAGGTCAAACCACTAGGCTACCACGGCATTTTTTTTTTAGTACCTACATAATTAATCTCAACTCAAAAAAATATTTACGGCCAAGTAACATTTCAGAAACGATTATTTACTTTAATTTCAACGAAACTTGTGTAGTTGATAGATAGAGCATCCTCATCCCCATTAGCGGGGCTTTAACCATTAGGAAATTCTGTACTCGTATACCTATTAATCAACAACTTTGCTAAAGCTTAAACAATGAAAATATCGTCTTTAAAACGTCAGCCAGATGAACAATGGAGTTTAAACGGTTGCTAAGTGTTGCAGAAAATTCACGGAGACAGAGCCCGCAAACAAAAGCGTGTAACTGCCGCGTGTCAAGTCTTTAGATGCTACAATACACGAATGGTGCGATACGAGTTATTCTCGTGCAGATCGATTTAGAGTTTTAGTGCGTACCAGATTTTATTGCAGTTCAGTTATTTTTTTAAAGTTCGAACTATTTTTCTACTAAGTAGTAAAAAGTTTCACCTTCTTCCGACCTACATGTTTAACTGAGTGCAAATGTTAAGAAATGAAATATTTATTGGTAAAAAAGACACTTACAAAGCTAATAAAAAACGGTCAATTTTTCACGAAACGGTCCGAACTAATGTATGCTGAGAACTAGAAGGTTTTTGGCGTAAATTTGAAGAGCAATCCTTTCTCGGCGTAAGGCAGAAACTACAGATAGATTTTAAACAACAAATTGTACTTATTGTTCTTATCTATAGTAACGTTATTAAAATCTACAGATCACACCTTGAAAGATTCAAAGTTACAAAGCTAAAATGATGTAATTTTTTTTACAGTTACACTTAATAGTTACAGAAGTAGTACATACAATTCTGTTTGCAATAGTGCGCACAGCAATTTCAATTGCTCCCGCCAACATTGTTTACTAAAAGCAGCGCAATTGTACCACTTTCAATCAAATCTCTAAAACAAACATCGCACGTACAATAACCCTGGACTACACGGATACTTGGTTTAACGCTACGAAGTAGAACTGGTTAACATCAATGAATCATTTCCCCAACCAACATTTTGGCATATAAATTATTTCACAAACGTATTATTCGAACAACAAAATTATATGCTAATTCAAAAACAAAATCATATCGCGTTATTTGGTTTTGGTAATTGCAATTAGGGTTGAAGTTAGTTTTAAAGTTTTCAAAAACGATGAGTAGAATTTTTTAAATGCATCCCGTGAAAGTTTTTCGTGGAAATCTTTCATGACTTATTTTATTTTGACAAAGACAATGCAAAACTGAATAAACATTATAAAGTTTTTGTCATTATCTTCAGGTATATATTTGGCATTGACCTGCAGAGCATTAGAGTTTGTAGAGTCATTTGTTTAACAAATTATATAGATGATACTTTAATATTTGCCAATGATTGGAGGTCTTGAGCAGAGTTGGAGCTCACAGTATATTGCCAATGTTTTAGAACTCTATATCCCATGGAAATTTCGCAAAATACACCCTTGTACCTTGTAGGTACAGCGTTTACACAAAATTTCGGGTAATTCTAGGTTCAAATATTCCCACAAGTCCAAGAGACTCTCTCATATTCAGTTAGTTACAGCTTTAATGTTTTGCGCCATACGATTAAATAAATAAGTTACAGCTTTATTTTTGTATGTCTATATTGAGATAAAACCGGATAATCGTAAGAATAGATTTGGTACATTCGTTTTCTATCACGTCACGCCTCGTCAACCTTCAAACTGATATACACTATCACTGCATTTCATCGACACTAGAGTTGCATGGGTACTTGTTCTAGAAACACTTTCTCTAAAGTGTCATAACGTGAATTTCTGTCAAATTAGCAAGCCATCGCGCTGTCATGTTAGAAAATTGACAAGTACGTAATGAGTGTGACGACAATGACATATGTAAAGTTATCTAATATCACTTCAACAACGTACTTTTGTGATTCTTGTCATTATGGCCCCTTACGATTCGTACCTAGTTGTGTCATTTGACATGAATGAGTGGAGAAAAGTGCTGCAGACCAACTCCAAAGTTAGAAACTTAAAGTTTGTTTCACGCCTTTGCGCTCACACTAATAATTATTATTCGCGTGTGAAAAGGACTTAAATTTTCAAAAAAATAATAAACTAAAAGTAACTCCTATCATAAGACTCATAAGTCCTTCTCGGTAACATCGAAAGTGTCTAGGGATCAATCCCAAATAAATCATGCCAGTTTGATCAGTAAATCTACTTCAATCATCTTATTAACTAGGTCTCGGTAACATCGAAAGTGTCTAGGGATCAATCCCAAACAAATCATGCCAGTTTGATATCTAAAAACGGCGTGTTTTAGCTTGAATACAATTAGCATTCATAAAAGTAAAGTTAGGCTGAGAGCCAGTAATGGTTTCAAAATTAAATTTCACCCTCATAGCCCCAACACGCGTGAACACAAGGGCGCCAAAGCGTGTTTAGATACTTTTGAGCAGTTCTCCGAAACTAGTTCCACGTACTATTTAGTTAATTTCTAAACGACACTGAAAATTAGAACACAGAAAAATCCGAAAAGTAAAGCTATGGCCGGGAATCGAACCCGGGTCCTCGTCATTCCGTGACGCGTGCTATACCCCTACACCACCCATAGCAGGTGAGTAAGCCTCCAAATTTTTCTATCTGTTACCAACTGTCACGTGACCTTGTTGCTATGAGAATATTTTGTCGCTAAGCGTCATCTGTTTGAATGATGTGTATGTACTATTTAGTTACTCTGAACGAAGACAATTAATTATTATTCCTAGATTGTTGTACCATTATTATAAATGCGAGAGATTAGCGGTATGTGTCTGTCAGTGACAGACAAACTAAAACTTAATGAAATTAGTGGTAGAAATTTAGTATGTGGGTCTCTAGAATTTTACGTAAGTAAATTTTTATCCTGATGTTTACGCGGGAGCTTACAAAATCCCAAAATCACAACAGCTAAGTTCTTTATAAAATAACTTGATGATTTCCATAATTTCGACCGTCAAATCTAACTGTTCACAATGGACCGTACCACGTAAATTATCTATTTCTTTACATTTGATAAACTTTAGGTGTACTAGGTTTATAAAACTAAACAGTTTCTAAAACGACTGCATCCAAATTCAGAAACTACAAAACACTTTTTAAATGTCGAAACGCTATAAACGTGTTGACACAGGACGGGTCGAACAAATGGAAGTTGTCAGAGACGGTCGAAATGGAGCTCGGCCTGCGTGCGAATCGGCCGGAATTGGGCATGTCAGTCGGTGACACATCCTTTTAGACTTTTATCTCTGCGGTATCAGTTTCGTGTGGAGCCATCCCTCTATCAATAGACTGAGAGAACGGGAAAACATTGGTCACTTTAACCAATCAATAGACTGAGAGAACGGGAAAACATTGGTCACTTTAACCAATCGTCATCATAATCATCACCAGTCTGTACAGGTCCCAATGCTGGGCATAATAAGAGGGCTTGTGCATAGTTCCCACACTGGGAACTGGGATTGGGAACTTCACATACGCCATTAAACAATCTCGCAGGGTGTAGGTATCCATGTGTCCGTGTTTTACTTCACCGAAAACCTCACAATAAGTTTCAAATGAGATTTCGCACGTAAAAACCGAGACTGTTGAGGTGCGAGCTTAGGAATGAACGCGCGACCGTCTGTTTAAGAAACCATAGTTCATACATACTACGGCTACAGCGGTTTTTTCCATTTTCTCGGCCCAGTAACCAATTTACTACTAGAACTTAAAACAAACATTTCTGGTGCGTTTTTTTTAAATTTTAAGATAATGTGGCATTGGGTTGGCCAGATACCAAAGGAACCACACTGTGCCAATTAGTGCCTGCGTACCGACAAGGTATTCTCGTTCAAGCTTTGTAATAATAGTGAACTAAAATAATATTATATACTAATATTATATACTGAATAAGTAAAAATCCATCGTCACCCTCGTCCACAGGTCATCGCTGAATCACAGTACCACTTTAAATACAAATAATCCATTAACAATCAGTACACATTTACCTCACCATCGGTTTGCATCGATTGACCTTGGCCACATGCATCGAGAAGAGACAATCACTGCATAGCTGGTGGACGCACCTAGATTGGACAATGTGAATTATAGCAGGAGTCGGCTGAGGAAGGCCGACTCGTCACGCTCAGGTTAAGGACATAGGGCCGATTGATGATGATGGTTGCACACGGAAAGATATATCACGATATTGTTTGACTGTTTTGTATTTGGACTGTATGGTGTTTTAGCGTGGGTTTGCGAGACGCTGCGTGTCGCGCAGTCATGTATCGCATGCCAACCAGGATCCACGTAATATCAGCGTCGAGCCACTCTTAGTGACCCGACAAGTGGTGAGTGGACTCCTTTTTCGCATTTGCACTTTATTTCTACTTCATTTTGCATTATTTTTAACATAAACATTACTGTATAAGGTGTGATTCTGCGAAATAAAGATCTCTTATACTTATTATTATATGTTACATACAATTTTCTACGAGATACATACATGATACGAGATACAATCATGCCTTTATCCCTTGTGGAATAGACAAAGCCTAGGGTAAAAAAAACCTAATGACCACGTTAGGCTGATCGCCGACTTATGAATAAAAAGGGAAATCAAAATAGTGATGGGTTGCTAGCTGCTTCGATTCCTCAGATTTCCGCCCAATCCCTCGATGGACTTTTACGATCTGCGCGGGAAGAGAAGCAGCTGGTACATTCTATGTTTTTTCTTTGATTCCAGACCGACCGTTTCCGCAAGAATTTCTACGAGATGCAAATGGCAATTGCTCTTAACGAGCTCTGAGCTGTTTCGTCTACTCATGACCGATGCATGCTGCGTCGGAATATTAGGAGTTTGTTAAAAAAGCAAAAGATAAAAAAAAGCAAATATGCCAATAAATACTCGTACCGAAGCATCAACAAGTGCGATCACTCGTAGATCACGTATATATTTCATTTCAAGTATTTTACACTCGTGTGCATATAGCATAGCTTAGCTTTAGTTATACAACAAACATTACAATGAGATAATCCATTAAAATATTATATCATGACCTTTTATGACTGTTTAGGTGGTTTACATAATGCGTAATGAATAACTGGCAAGCACTTTCAAACGCAGTCATGTTCATTTAACCAATTGAGATGTTTAGTAATAAAGTATCAATGCTATTTACATTTAACGCATCCGTGGACATCGTTATATTCTATCAATCATTGATTATGGTTATTTATAACAAACACTCATTAATGTTAAAACTTATTGTCCAATATGTAATTGTTGTCAAGACCTTCACAACATTATTATGATCATCGATTTTATTCACAGATATTGAATTTTTGATAAATGATAGACTGTCTATACACACAGGATTGATATTTACCTCAAAATACATCATCAAAGTCCATAAAGGTGCAGATGGAATAAAACATTGTGACATTAAAATGTAGCTGTATTTGCTCGGGAAAAAACAATCATAATTGATCAGGTATGACAGTTGGACTTGACTTCAAATAGGTCATAGTAGATTTAACACGTCTAAATTATGTATAGATTAGTTGTTGCCAGCGACTTCGTCTGCAAAGAATTCGTTTATCGCTATCCCGCGGGAATTTTCCGGGATAAAATGTAGCCTATGTGCTATTCCAGACTTTTCTCTATCTATGTGCCGAATTTCATCGAGATTCGTTGGGCCGTTCTGGCGTGATTGAGTAACAAACAAACAAACATCCATCCATCCATCCATCCATCCATCCATACTCTCGCATTTATAATATTAGTTAGATTAGATTACGGCTCTCTTGTGATAATAGCAGTACTCCGTAGTATTGAACAGGTGATTAGAAACGAGTACCTACGATAGAAGAAACTCACAGTAGTTTTACAATTCCAAATAATCTTATTTGCAAACCAAAGACTTACTTAAATTGAGCTGAAGCTTTGTAGTAATAAATATTTGTTTACCACTTTCGAGACTAAGAATAAACATGTCAATTATGTTTTTTTATTGGGTGTTATTTAAATGCTTAGCATAGTATTCTTTGTTTCTGTATTGCTTTGTACTGGTTTGTGGAGTTCACTAAATAATATTGTGTGAGTAGCGAGCGCTCCAAAAGGAAGGACTGTGAACTAGTCCGAAACATGTCCAGCATCACTCGACTTTTATACGTGAGTTATCCGTTTGTGTAATATGAAGAGTATTTGTATTGTATATAATCCAGGTATGTGAGTTCACAGGACAGACGTAGCTGCGGGTAACAGCTAGTCAAACATCATCTCGTGAACGTCTACCTTGATATTTTAACTCCGACACCCAAATCTTGAATCACTTAGGGCTCCCAGACGCCCTAATACATTTTGTTTACGCACCCATATTGACTATTTACCGTATCAAGGGGAAGTTGCCTCAGTATACCACAAATCAGAACACGTAAAATACGCGTACACTAGTGTATTTACCATTTTCTCAAAACTAACATTAATTTCAGAATTCCATATATGTAGACTGAAAAGAGGTACTTTTGTTCCAGTGAATCCAAAGTTTTATGAAATGGACTTTACAGATAAAAAAGTTACAAATGATTTTACCTTTGCACGGCTCTCCTGTAAAAACACGATTTTTCAGTTGCCTCAGTATACTTAGGAGGTGTCGATTTGCGCCCCTTTCAAATTGGCAACCATTGTATGTGTAAACAGGACATGAATTATTTCACAGGCAAGTTATCATTGCGGGATGAGTGAGCGGGCGGACGTGCCGTCCCTGGCCGGTGCCCCGATATATTGTAGTAATGCCTTCAAATTTGTCCGCCCACTACAATCCCGTCAACACCGACATGAAGAGGGGAGCAACTTCAAGTTTGCGGTTTTATAGTGACAAGGCTTTGGTTTCGGCTGTTACGACATAGACTGTAATTGATAAGACGCATGTACCGGCATGTAAGTCTAGCGATGACCGTTGATGCGGGGTAGGTAGTCGAAAACATATCGCGGGGGAATCGCGGTGGAGTGCGGGTGTCGCGGGCGGGCGTACACCACGTTCGACTTACGTGCCGCCACCTGTGTGTGAACTCTGTGTTATAGTCGTACTAAAGTATTATGTAATAGTATACATACTTACAAAATAAATCTAAAACATTGATGTTCTTTGAAACTGTTTTACGAAGGAAAAATTGTAACGGTAGGTAATTTGGAACAGTCTGTAATTTTTTAATAGTGCGATATACATAATTAGATGAAGCGAACTAATCAGAGGCCATTTACAAGTATCTTACGTACCTATTTTAAATCACTATAGTTTTTTTGGAAACCACTTCGATGGTATCTTCTTATCTAACTAAACCAACCTACTAGGATATCAGCCAGTATAATTTAATAAGTAAATTAATTACTTAACCGTTGTTGCTCAAGGTGCACCAACCTAAACGACACTCTTCCACTCTTATGGCCCTCTACCACAGGGGTGCTGTTATTTTCCGATAATCTCCGATTAAATTAAAATCTCCTTCTTTCTTCATCGATTAAAATTCTACTATTAATTCGATTATTTCATCGTAAATTTACGATGAAATAATATTTATATAAATAGCATCAATAAAATGTTAAGTTATCAGAGTGTACCGTGTACACAGTTTAAATAAGCAGTGCTTTAAAAAAGCACCAAGTTTCTTTCGCTTATTCAAATGAAAAATCATATTTCACACGGAATAGTTTGCTTTATATTTTATGCCTCATATATTTTACGGTGCCTTTATTGCGGCACGTTTCAACTAACTGATGCGAAATGATTAAGGTGCAAAATATTTCATAAAGTGAGATGTTCTCGCTAATAACCGCTTGTATAACTACTGCGATCAATCTTGGTTATAAGTATTAAGATTATTATGATCATCATAAATATAATGTTCTAATGACCTATAGCATGGAAACATAGAAGCAGTAAGTTATTTGTTCATTTTCTTACGTAACATATCAAGAAAGAATTATTGTACTGTCGGAAAGCACTTTAACGATAAAAAATGACAGGACCCCGCAAATATGCAAATTTGTCACAGTTTTGTTCGCGGTCTTCATCCATAATTACTATAACTATACGGACTAACTACATCATCTAAAAAGTGTCCTTTAATTAACCTACTCGACACCACACGACCGCCTGTCATGTGGCTGAAACATCGCGGTAACTTTATTGTACAAAAATGTACATGTACAAAGGCGAATTTGTCCCTTTAAGTGTTGGGAACAGAATAGTAATGTAGATAATAAACCTTATTCTGATTGTATGGATGTATTTCTTAAAAATCGGCTAACGGTCTAACTCTTGCAGAAAAACAAGGACTACGCTAACATCAAGTTACGTCGTTTTATAACAATATCGCAAGCAGCCACCACGTTCCAGCAAATGTGCAAAAGTGATAAATTTGTCAGGTAACAGTGCGTGTTCAGAATATGCGGCGCGGCTTAGAGCATTAAACCAAACGGAGACGCACATTCATTTTATACCCAAAAAGAGGTGTCATTTTCAGTCAGGCTTGAAGCATCGAACAATACATAATGCGTATTCCCACTTCTACGAGATGTCAATACTAGTTACAATGAAAATGAACTACTAAACTACCGAATACTAGTTACCGCAATTTTCATAAATACATATACATAGTAATAATCATAGTAATAATGTCTTTAGTTTTTATTCATAACGGGGCAGACAGAGCCAGGGTTACAAGACCTAAACGTCGCATTTAGCGTGATTGTGTGGGTGTATTCGTATAGGTGGAAAGGGGAATCAATATAGTGATGGGATGCTAGCCGGATCACTTATATCATAATTCCTAAGATTTTCAACCATTCCCTCGATCTGGACGAGAAGAGGAGAAGCTGGTACTTTCTAAGCATTTTCTTGGCTTCCCATAGCGGCATGGAAGACTATTTTAATGTTATGGTCATACAACACAGATGCCTCTTTTTGACTTCTCCGGTTGGTTTCATGCTCCAAGTAGCTCGGTGCAAATCATCCGAGATATTGTATGAGATTGAATCTCACCTCCACGGGATATTACGCACTAAGTACACGTCATAGAGCCTGAAGTCCTGTCAAGCGGAATTTTCAAGAGCTTTATGAATGACGTTAGTTTGCGTATCCGTACCCTTAAAGTGGTAAAAACAGGACCCTTTCTGCTTCCTGGTTCAATAAAATGTGTCGTGGACGAGTAAATTTCGACCTTTGACCAATGGACGCACACAAGCAAGTTTTTAATCACAATTCATTGTCATTGTGTTTATTATATTGTCTACGAAGTTCTAAATCATCTGATATTATGAGCTGATCTAATAATGAGCAGATATTTCAATAGTATTCAGTAGGTATTCAGTATTCATTTAATCTAAAAATACTTTACACTTAATTTTTTACTTTATTTAGTAAATTTATTTTGATACATTGAAAGTTCTAAGGCCGTTTGTCCACCGCCGCGGTCACCGTCACGTCACCGAGAACGAGATGACGGCGCCGAAGTAGCGGTACATACATTTACTTAAGCCGTGTGTCCACCGCAGCGCTCGGGTGACGGATGTGCGGTGGACACGCGGCTTAAGTAAATGTATGTACCGCTACTTCGGCGCCGTCATCTCGTTCTCGGTGACGTGACGGTGACGGCGGCGGTGGACAAACGGCCTAAGTGTCACCATAGTATCGCGTCCTGGGGGGTTAGCTGAAACCTGAACTGAGTCTGAATTGAATCGCATTAAGACGTCATGATAGCCCCCCAGAACAGTGACATGCTAATTAGTTTCACAGCGGTACTCGAAAACGAACCCCTACATTTAGACAAATTATATTCCTATTCTAATCGAGTTTTGGTACGTCTAATTCACGTGGCTGACGGCGGGAAACATTGCATTTGCCTGTGTCATTGCATTTCAGGCTGCAATTAAACAGAGCCACGGATGCCGCCGGAAAATCTACTTCCTTGCTATAATAAATTAAGGCTAATGCAGTTTTCAACTTAGTTCGTTAAAATTGTTTTATGAAAACACAAGTTTTGCCTCATTGTGGAATGATTAACAAGTTAACGAAAATGCATTAACGCGGTGAGTTATTTGGCTTTTTACCGCAGACTCAGTTTATTTAGTTTTAGCACGTTTAAAACTATGCAGATATATTACGTAGGTACTACTAGACGGGATGGTAATTGGTCAGAATCTACCTCCTCGAGGTCCACCCTGGGCAACGGCTTCTACGAAGACAGCTGAAAGATTCCGACTGTTCCTGGCAAGCTGGATCTGCTCCTCCTGAGCCTCCCAGCTATTTCTATATTTGGCTTTCGAAAAGTAATACGAGTACACCTACTAGATGATTCCCGCGGCTACAGCTCCGTAATAAGAAACCTTTCCTGAAATTAAACGAATATTTTTAGGCGTCCATTTTTATTTATAGTAATATACATTTGTATCCCTTACGGGGTAGATGCAGCCTATAAGCCTATTTATATGTATAGGTATATTGATAAACTTAACATTATAATACATAACATGTTAAGAAAACCAACTTTTACTTCAAATTGCAAAAACAAAAGAACATAGCACAGTTGAGTTAACCTCAACCGGAATCCACAGATGACATGTTTAAATAACCAGGGTCGCCCGGGTCCCATTTTAAACGATGAACCTTTACATTGCTACATTAAACCTGAACCCTCCCATTGTGAACCCCGGGTACACACACACGTAACAGGCGAAGAAACGGACGTTTGGCGCAACGGACCAGCAATGCCTTACACAATGTAAGTTTGGAAGTGGATTGCATTTGTCCAATGCACTTGGCAGAGCATTTTGCTGACCGCGCCGCGGCATGCATAACCAACTACTCGCTGCAAACAAGTTCGCTGAGACTGAGTAAATATACTCTGATACTATTCTGGACGCGTGGTGAATAAATATTTTCGCACTTTAAATTTTCTTTTCAATGAAAACAATTCTGAAATTTATACTTGAAATGGGAAAGAGCGAGAGATATTTCGAATCATTTATGTTAAGAGGTTTCTCAATGCGTGACAAAGCAAACGCTTTGGGACTGCAATTTATTTAAATAGGTTGTAACTGAATGTCAATATGACAGCGTTGCATATGTTATAACGAAATACCTACTGAGTTAGAAATATTTTTTACCGGATATGGGCCATTGATACCTACCGTTGAGGAGGTCTATACTTGTGATCAAGATGAATGTAACTTCCTCGATACTTAGTTACTTCGGGAGCTCATTTGACATGGTCAAAATTTTATAAAAAATATCTTAGATGTAATTCATGGTCGAACAATTTAAAACAGACCTACCGTGAATCATTTCTTCCTATATACCATAACAATTATAGCAATAGGGAAAGTTTTCCGAATTAAAAATACACTCATGTTAAACTTTTGGACCATCGACTCAATCACAGAGCAGCGATCACAGTCATGGTCCAATTTATTCCGCTAGAGCTTGGCTAGATCTATCAATTTTATAAAAACTGAAAGTCATGATTGTCTTTCAAAGGAACAATCTTTATTTTCCGCAGCAAACAACGGGTATGTATGTGTTCGAATGCAGCCATTAGCAAATCCGAACAATTCGGGCGGCTAGCGGCACTGAAACAATTTGCCTGCCGGCCGTTTTGAGCCGGTCGCGCACGTTTTTCATTTTTACTAGCCTATGGTGCAAGGGACAAGCATGATATTGATAATTAAAATCAGTATTAGGCTTAGGGACTTCAGGGGCCTTACCATTTTAGCTGTCATTTTTAGTATGGATCTGACAGCGAGCGAACCTAAACTGAATCGGAATTGAATCGCATTATGTCGTCATGGTAACCCCCCAGATCATATTTTATCATCGTTCTAAGATTTTTATTCATTTTTCAATAGGATCTACGGCATTATAGTGAAAACGAAAAATGCCCTGTAAAATAGGTATATCAGTGTTATACAAATTCGGTTAGTACCACAGAACTAATAATAAAGAGGATAGAAATGCTTTAGTTCCTATTTCCAACCGGAACCGCTGTCGCCGCTTTATCCCCTCTACTTGCTATTAATGCACACACGCAAAAGACCGGAACCGTACTACGCAATTACGCACACAATTACTCGTAAATTTGCTCACAAACAATTATGAACTTTACGTATTAAAGACAGAGCGATGAATAACACTCGCCTTAAGTCATACTCACACTTACACATCGTCGCTCTTCATTGGCTATTTCAACGTTATGTATGTGCTGTGCAAAAGCTACATCGCTAGGCCTCGAATTTATCGACTATGATATCGATTGTTTTTATTTTTCAGTAAGTAAACTTAACAGGACATTTTTGGTTAAATGATCAAATTTATAATGAAATAGTGCTGATGGACATTGGTATAAATATTTGGTAGCGAATTACGTAAATTTGACCTGTCTGAATGTGACATGTATGTATAATGTTTGTTTGTGGAAGTGTAAATTGTAAGATGGCAAAATGTTTAAAGATGAAAGTAGAATGAAAGAAGTATACATAATGTCTCTTTGTCAATGTATAAGGCACAGGCAACCTAGCGAAAAAAAAAATTTACCTAGCAGATAAGTGACACCGCCTTTTTTTTAACCGACTTAAAAAATAGATTTATTGACCCTCATGCATGTAATATTGTTTAAACGATGTTTAAACCTGGATGACCTTTTTTAGTAAGTTTTCTAAAAATGAAACCTAGCTAGATCGTTTTATAGCCCCCGAAACCCCCCTGCATACCAAATTTCATGAATACCATTCGAGCCGATTCCGAGATTCAGATTATATATATACATAATTATAATTATCTATCGACGTTGGAAAACACTAAGGGCCAGAGTTAAAAAACAGAAGAAAAACGGAAAAATAATCATAATCAATATAATAAAAAATAGGCATATCGTATAGACGTAATTTTTTGACCATATCTGTAATATAAAAATGGCCATTTAATCGTCTTAAGTAATGGAACGAATGTTTTTATTCGAAATATTTATAAACGGGATGTGAACCGCGATTATTCGACAGAACGCCACTATATACCGAGACTGGTGAGGGAAGCGGTTGAAATCCATAAACACAAAAATTTTAATCGTGAGGATGGGTTTAAATTTTTAAATTGTCGAATATCTGGAATCCGGTGATTTCCTTATATAATTCTCGTCCAAAATCAATTTCGGGTGGGCGAAGTGACACTGTGAGTGTAGTGTGTTTGAATCGACTTTCGAGTGAGAACGGTTTCAGTGGTAACGACAGTGCACGCAGTCGACGCGCAAGAATGAGGGTAGACAGAGCTCGGTCTACCCAACAATAACATCCACCCGCAATTTCTTCAATTTACCCGTGATCATGATGCATGCAACTGCGTCGAAATATCGGGTGCTCATTAAAGGTAATCGCGGTTCACATCCCGTTCCGTCCGTTATTTCGAATGAACTTAACCGTGAATCATTAAAAACTCTTATTTAATGTTTTTTACTTCTTATTAAGTGCCTAAATGTCAAGTTTCATAGTTTTATCTTTGACACTGAAGAACTTAAATAAAATCTTTCATGGATTTGTATGATTATAAACTAGGATGTCGATAAAAACTTTGTTAAAGTCAACGGACATCACTAGCTCGGGACTCGTCATAACCAGTTTTCATGTCCGTACCATGAACTTTTGTGCGAGAGAGAAGTGTTATCAAAAGTTACATTACATTGCTGCGTGAACTTCAAATCGCTCTTCGTTTTTATGGGCATGAGCAGCAATGGTACGTGAAGTTTTTGGTAAGTACGAGTAAACCAATATTTCATAGTGAAAGATTTTCTCAATGTGTTTTATAATATAAAACAGCATTATTACATTAAAATAATACATACGTATGAAATGTGATCCCCTTATTAGTGTAATTACACAGTTTGGATGAGTTCCCACAATTGCAAACGCTGCAAAACACCATTTTTAAGTACTTAATGTCACACCGACGTTTCGAACAGCACTGAGCCACAAGTCGCGCGCTTGTGTCCTACGAGACACAAGCGCGGCGCCAAGGTCACGCGACTAAGGCACTTCTATCCTCTTTATTATTACTTCTGTGGTTAGTACCTACTTTTTTTCAGTTATAGTTTGTATTTATTTTTAGTATAATCCAATAATTGCTGCATTTCTACTGTATAATAATTGATAAACAAATAAGTATGCTTAGGTACCTATTTAAATAATAAAATATAACGCCAATACGATGATACTGCAGTCCACCGAACATCGTCGCCATTAGGAAGCTGTTGGTTTTATTATCTCACTTTAACAAAGACAATTACCTTATCTTTCGAACAGTAATATTTGAATATCAAATTCAAAAGCCTACTCAAATTATTTTAATTCAATGCATACATATAGTATACAGCGTTACTGGCATTTTTATTGTATTTTATTAACATAGGTACTTGAATATTATATGTAAACAAACACAGAAACGCTGAAGTGATGACTTTGTGCCATATGTTTTTGTACCAGCGCCAAAAGCCACTGCAGTCCATAACAATATTATACGCTAGTAACTTCATTGTTCTAGCCAGCGCAATTGATACGTGCAACATTTTCCTCGAAATATGGAGAGAACGGGATGAAAGGATAATACTGATTTTAAAATTGGACTCGCGTCAATCATTGTCAATCTTCATTTTGTGGTAGGTATACGTGTGAAAGTGAAGGATGCCAGGCTAAAAATGTTTACGTGAAGTACTGAATAATACAGAGGAAATGAGCTTAGAAATTTAATTTTTTATTTCTCTAGCAAGTACATAATTATAGGTTGTTTTAATGCAGGGGCCATACTCCAAATACGATTTTCTCACTTACATTAATGATTATTAGTGTGAGAGGAAAGCACGACACTAACTTCGAAAATTGGATTTCGGAATACAAGACCGGTCGGTGGCTAATACACATTCAATAAAAATCTCCGCAAAGTAGCGTTAGATGTATGAAATAGTTTGTACCTATGTTGTCAAAAAATTTAATCTTCTTTAAAAAGCTACGTCTATGTCAATCGAAAACGATTTGTCACTGTCACGCAAAAATGTTGTCAAGAACAACCGGTTGAAATTACAGTTCTTAAATATCATTTAAAAATTCTTGTGTCTTAATGTAGAACTAGTAAATTTATCATCATGCTGAAGAAAAAGTCTTCGGAGGAGCTCACGCAGAGATTAGTGTGCTATGGTACTATACTGCTATGTTTGCTTTACATGATGAAATTTCTGAAGCAGTACCTGTCGTTTAGGAAATCTTCATCGCAGCAAGAGATGAGACCTATCAAGAGACAGTCGTGTCTGGTCATCGGTCCTGCCCAATCCCCTGTCGCTATGAAGCCACGTCGCCAGAGACACAAGCGCCAGCATCAAACCATGGCCGAGCAATGGTTACCCAGGGATGGTGTGAGCCACGACCTTGACTTTGATGAACAATGCGATTATGTTTCTTCTGATCATTACTCTGACCGTGCGGCCAAGGAAAAAGACGTGACTAGTCCTTGAGGCTCCAATATTGCGAGAGCTTGATACAATTCACAACCATTTGGCAATCATTTGATATCTTTGATTATAAAAGAGTACGAAAAGGACATAAACTCTCAATAAATATTACAGTACCTATTGTGTAAATGTTGGATGTTTATGAAAGCCCAAACTTGTTGTTGACAATATTTTCCATTTTTAGAAAATACATGTTTTAATAAAAATATGTATTTCGTTTTAAATAGAACTTCTTTTCTTGGCGGTGTATAAAGACGAGTCCATGTTGGGTGAAAGATAAACAATTTCTTTGACGAGTGCCGGGAATGTTTCGGCAACTTTCTTTTGGTAAAATTGATTTTGGAACTCCGAACTTCTTCCTGCGTAACAAAGGCCACTCATTTTTAAAAAGACATCGTTTTCACAAGTTATGTCGTTAATATAATGGCAAATGATTTGAAAGCTCTTTTTATTATATTGGCCTCGGGTAAGAAACATTTTTTGCTTATAATTTATCACAAATAGGCTATTATTTTGAGTGGTGTATGAATCTGAATAAGAAATGACGTCAAAAGAAAATGTCTTGTACAATCAACGTAATAAATAAGGTTTAAATACATCCAGTTTGTCCCCAATAAAATAAAATAAACATATTATCAATTTTATTATAATGAAGTTGACTTCACTTCTAGGATTTCTTAACATTTTTCTTTTAGCTTTTAAAGTATATCACATGAAAGTGAATGCATTAAAACTGTACAAAACAAATTGCCTTAACTTTTATCAAAGAGTTGCAAATAAGTTCAATGCTTTCAAAGTGATATTTCGAGCACATTGCGCAGTAGTGAAATAATACTTTAAGTGCTCCAAACTCTCATGCTTAGATTATTCCAAAGCTAATCACCAGCAAGCCTACTCCGACCTTACAAAATAGAAATTCGTTTCGTGCCATTCTGTTCACACTAATAGTCATTAACAAGAGAGTGAGAGAGACGATAGGATGCGAACATAGAATTTCGAATTTCTGAGTAGCCCCCTGCAAACAAAGCAATCTGGTATTGCCAGGCATGTCGTTGGCATGCTGTGGTTGCGCCGTCTGAGCGCCAACCGCAACTTCTTGCTCTTGACACGGACACTTTGCTTGCCGGAAACTTTGTATAACTACCAAATAACACAACACTGCAACTGCAATGGCACTGCTAGGTTATCAGGCGAGATGACAAGATTATTTTAAATTATCTCCACCGGTAGTCAGTCCTGGATTTATAAATAGGCCGTATAGGCCGCGGCCTAGGGGCGGCAGCGTCCTAGGGGCGGCAGATTTCAGAGGACGGTTCAGACGATAAAAGTCAAACACGTTCACTGGTTTTATCATGGGCGGCGGAAAAAAGTGGCCTACACTCATAAAAAATATAAATCCGGCACTGCCGGTAGTCCAATCACTTTATAATCGGTTTCTAATGCGATTTGTGTACAAGGTGTCCTAGAAATTAATAATTTAGCAGGTGCTTGGATTTTGATTTGACTCTCATATGAAAAACTAGCTTCTGCCCGCGTCTTCGTCCGCGTAGAATTAGCAATTGACATGATTCTCGCTATCCCGCGGGATATATACAATTTTCCGGGATAAAAAGTGGCCTATGTTTTAATCTAGGGTACAGTCGCCATCAGATATATCGTAGCGGGCGAGGTCCTCAAATATTTCGGAGCAGCATTAAATTTCAATAAATTCGTTACACTAAATATGGTTAATAACATCGGAACACGCAATCCGTCATAAATATAAGAGCAGCGACTTTTCAATAAATTCGGGACGTTCAATGAGCTAAAAATATCAGGAAGCACATACCGTCAAAGGCATCGACGCAGTCAGGCTGATCTTAAATATCGGAACATATGTGGAAAATAAACCTTACGTATATGATGATAGATTCGAATTCCAAACAAAATACGAATAAGGCTCAGACGTCATGCCAAAATGAAAGATATGTCACCTACAGGTATAGTGTACGCGTCTGCATGCATAATTCACTGTGTTAGTAACATAAAACCTTTTTTGTTGTATAAAGTGTAAATTGCAGTAGGCCACTAAATTGCCATTATACTTTTTTTAAGAATAAAATTCTTCTTCTTCTGCTGTTATAAGTCAAAACATGTAGTTCTATTTTATAAATCTAGTTTTATTATAAACACAACGTAATTTAAACTGTTTGTCACAAAGTTAAGGTATATTTTCCAAAAATGTTCCGATCTTTATGGTCAGCCTGTCTGCATCGATATCTTTGACGATCTGTGACGTCCCGATTTTATTGAAATGTCGCTGCTATTATATTTTTGACTAATTGCGTGTTCTGATGTTATTAACCTTACAGTTGTAATGAATTTATTGAAATTTAAGGCTGCTCCGAAGTATTTGAGGACCTCGCCCGCTACGATATATCTGATGGCGACTGTACCAGCTATTCCAAATTTTATTCAAATTGTCCAGTCGTTTCAGCGTGAAGAAGGAATAAACATACACACTCACTCACATCGTCACAAACTTTCGCATTTATAATATTTAGTAGGATTAAGTAGTATTCATGATTAATTTTAAGATAGTGTACAGACAAGGGCATATATATATAGTAATACGTTACCAAGATGTCAAAAACATCTATACACCCGTATGCCACAAACAATAAGGTCAGTGACACATATCTGACACTAGCTGTTGCCTGCGACTTCGTCTGCAAAGAATTTGTTTATCGCTATCCCGCAGGAACTACGCAATTTTCCGGGATAAAAAGTAGCCTATGTGCTATTCCAGTCTTTTCTCTATTTATGCGCCAAATTTCATCCAGATCCGTTGGGCCGTTCTGGCGTGATTGAGTAACAAACAAACAAATATCCATCCATCCATCCATCCATACTTTCGCATTTATAATAATATAATATATAATATAATATATAATATAATATAATATAATATAATATATAATATAATATAATATTAGTTAGATGATGGTTGTATCGATATTTATGCCCTACTGTTGTGGAAAAAATGAAGCACGTTAAGGTGGACTGCACAAAGTTCGAGAATGACCGACGTATAGAATAATTATAGACATGACATGTATACCTCAATATACCATGAACGAACGGTAGTTTAATCCGTAGATCCATTCAAAATTAATGCGTGGAAGTGTAATTGATGGGTGAGTGGCTCCCACCATGCTTATTAAAGAGGGTTCAGTTGGAATGCCTATTGTACAAAGTAAATGTATTTTCATTTCGCAGGACGTTATTTTAGGGCTGATCCAATTCATGGTATAAAATCATGCATGATTGTCTTCATAAATTATTGACAAGGTACCTATAAACTAGGAAATGCTGTTCCAATTATAAAGATACTAGCTTTTGCCAGCGACTTCGTCCGCAAAGAATTCGTTTATCGCTATCCCGCGGGAACTACGCAATTTTCCGGGATAAAAAGTAGCCTATGTGCTATTCCAGACTTTTCTCTATCTATGTGCCAAATTCCATTCAGATCCGTTGGGCCGTTCTGGCGTGATTGAGTAACAAACAAACATACATCCATCCTACTACTTTCGCATTTATAATATTAGTTAGATGGTATTGTCGGAATTTAATCTTCTTTTATTAATAACTAGCGACCCGCTTCGGTTTCGCCAGAAACTATAGGTATATCTTAATGCTATAACAAAATACCTAATCTTGAGAAACATTTTCCTTTGACAACACCTTTAACAGTACCTTTATAGGATTTCAATGAATATTAAAAAGAACTACATTTGTCCAGCCCACGGGTCCAGCCGTTTTCGAGTTTTATGATTAGCAACGAGTTTAACTGTTCATTTTTAGATCGACTAAATCCGTGAAAAAGCCGTGGTAGCCTAGTGGTTTGACAAAGTAGCCTCTCAAGCAGAGGGTCGCGGGTTCGAATCCCGGGCTCGCACCTCTGAGTTATTCGGAATTTATGTGCGAAATTACATTTAAAATTTATCATGAGCTTTTCGGTGAAGGAAAACATCGTGAGGAAACCGGACCAATCCCAATAAGGCTTAGTTACCCTTCTGGGTTGGAAGGTCAGATGGCAGTCGCTTCTGTAAAAACTAGTGCCTAAGCCAAATCTCGGGATTAGGTTGTCAAAGCAGACCCCAGGCTCACTGAGCCGTGGCAAGTGCCGAGAAAAATATTAAGATGATGATTTTGAAAATACCAGTTTCTTCAAAAGGCGGCAGCTCCAGTTGAATCGTTTGAATCGTAGCGGGGCGGTAGCGCGTCTGTGTCCTTGGATCAGTTTGGATTTCCCGTCACATAATTTCGGCTATGGCGCCACAGTAAGTGATAATGATAATACCCTAACCTAATAATTCCATTTTTGATACAAGCTTTCTTTGCTGACTTTACTTACGTACGTAAATATGTAGGAAACATGACAATGTGTACCAAATTTCAAGTCAATGGACCAGCTGCTGAAAAGTCCCCCCCTTCGGAGATGGCCTGACCGGGCCACCAGAATTCTACTAACAGATTATTGTATTGTCATCAGACTTCCACAAGTACCTATGCGAAATTTTAGTTCAATCGGTTGAAGATATTATATCTGCTTCAAAATTGATTTGCAAGATTCCACCCGGACAAACATACTTTACATACATACATTTAAATACATTGCAAGGTAATATAAATCTTGTAATAATAAAAAAGTCGGTACGCTAGCTTGGTTTAAAAACAAATTGTAATCAAAATCGTATCTCATATCTATATGGTACTGTTTTCATCGTAATTTAGCCAAGCAAACCACAGCGTTATAGCCAGAAAATCAGCAACACATCCGTTTAAAATTATCCTCCAACCGCCTGCACTTAGAGTTAGTGTAAACGGTATCTCCCAAGGGAATAGTAAGGTATCTCGAACCACGTCAAACGATGAAACCGATCGAGATGCTGTTGCTTCCAATTGTAAGTTGTAAGCTTTTGAACATTGTTTTGTAGTTGATTTAATTCGATAGAGAGCGGCTACTACTACGCGCTACTATTATTAATCAGAAGTTGTGTTTGTTTCTACAAAGTTTAACCAGAGAGTTTTATGACGCACTGCTGTAACAATTCGTTTTTTTTTTTAGTGAAACGATTTTTTTTATGTAAGAGTATACATACGGTTTTTGACGACTGGATAATAGTGATTATTGTTGCAAATTTTGTCGGGTTATAAATGCAGAAAATGTTAGTAAGATTTGAAGTTCCGCAAACACTCTACTAAACATCGTAATTGTGTTATGTGATAAAATTTTTTGTTTATAACAAAATAAATAATACCGTCGACAAAGCTTGAAAATTTATGGTAAGGATAATAGCGTGTTATTGTGAAACATCATATTAAAAGATGTCACAACGTGCAAAGAATCTCTCAGGACGTGAGGGGAGAACGTGAGTGGAAGACAATCTAACAGGCGATTAGTGTGGTCTCCACGGAGAAGACGCTATCATGGACTGGGAGCTGGCTTAAACATGTATTTTATTAATATTTTTACGTCATTTTTAAGCCCAGTTGAGACTTAAGTACCTACAAAAAATGGATGGAAATATTGTATCATTAGGTAAATTAGTTGTTAGGCCTTAAGCATATTTACACGTGAACGGAACTTTGGTTTTCTTGCCAAAATTAAATTAAATTTTTAGCACGTGTTGATGTGATGTTATTTATAATTTACTAGCTGTTGCCAGCGACTTCGTCTGCAAAGAATTCGTTTATCGCTATCCCGCGGGAACTACGCAATTTTCCGGGATAAGAAGTAGCCTATGTGCTATTCCAGACTTTTCTCTATCTATGTGCCGAATTTCATCCAGATCCGTTGGGCCGTTCTGGCGTGATTGAGTAACAAACAAACAAACATCCATCCATCCATCCATCCATCCATCCATACTTTCGCATTTATAATATTAGTAAGATAAGCTTAAGAAAAACTACAGTAAAATTAAATTCATGATCAGAGTAGTAACGGTACTCTGATAAAATTGTGATTTACTTTTAAGTAAATCTAATTTAAATTAGCAATTCATTCCTTTCAAACTGTCTCACTAACACGCATCTTTACACAAACCAAGCAATGCGTACTAATTGTAGAATCAGAGGTCGATAAAAAATGTTCACGAAAAATTCTTTAGATCTTTCTGCCACATGTTCTGAATACATAGCGTGTGCTGAAAAACACCTTAATGTGAACTAAATCCTTTTCCAGTGTACGTGTTGTCGTATTCATTTTTAAGAGGTTAATTAGCTAACACGGTGCAAACTGGAGCGTTGCCTCGCGAACCTGGGTTCTACGGCAAACCAACTTTGTGCACTTAAACCTTACTTTGCGGGTGTAATTTTAACTGTCTCACCGGCACTGTGATTAAGAAGTTTTCTTTAGAATACCTCATTTTGTCAAGTGCTTTAACTTATTTACCTTTCGGCTTTTGTTAACAAAGTTTCAGGTAGTAAAAGTAGAAAATGTCTCAATTTGTAGGTAGCAGAGATTATAGCATAATAAAGGATAATGACTAACTTAGCCGTTGAGATGAGGTAAATAAAGAGGTTACAATTCTTCGGGATCATTTTTTTTCACTTAAGAAAAGGACAAATATAATCTAGATTACATTATTAAGACTATGTAACACAAAAACCTGTTTTTTTTTATTAGCCTACCTATTATAGTGTCCCACTGCTGGACAAAGGCCTCCCCTTTTTTACGAGAATACGTGACAAAATTTAACACGCAGAACTAAGATCAGCTCCGGGTCTACGCCATGTTGGAAACCAAAGAAACACGTGTAGCGGCCGCTCGGCCCGGTCACGGCACGGCCATCGCGTAATTTTGACAAGCTGCGCCGGCGGCTCTAATCGTCGCCATTACTGAACATCCACTGACTCACGACCTCACATTCTTGGAAGCATAACCACACCGTTTTTCCATATTTGTGCAAAATGTTGAAATAATTATGAAGTAAGGCTTGGGATGCTGTTTCAAACGCTCGTCTTTTACGCGTTGCGAGAATTATTTTAAAGCTGCGTTACGTTGTTGTCTTGCTGGTCTACGGAATTAGAAGCAATCAATCAACCACAGTAATGTACTTATTGCAATTCGCGCGATATTTACCACTTTACTTTACCGAACTTTACAAACTGCGAAATTACTGGCACATGAGACATCCTATCTTAGCGAATTCCAAATATTGGAAATATCGCTATTTGCATTGAAGCCAGGTGTGTCGATTTTTTACCACTTACTGTGACATCCAAACCTATTCAAAAACTCCCTTCTACGATTAAAATGATTCAACTGGAGCTGCTGCCCTTCAAAATGTCTTCGTATATTAAAAATAAATTGAACAAACCTCAGCGCTGGGTCAGTCTTCGGACACGCCAAATATGTGCCATCTGCGTAATCTTGGGCGAAAATCTTAGGAATCATGTTATAGGCGATGCGGCTAGCGACCCATCACTATTTTGATTTCCCTTTCCACATGTACGCCCTTAATCATGCTAAACGTGGCCTTAAGGTTTTGTTACCTTAGGCTCTGTCTACCCCGTAAGGGATAAAGACGTTATATATGTATGTATGCGTAATCTTTGGTTTATCTGATATCTGTGTATCCAGCCAATTAGCAGCGCATTCTAAAATTTTCTGGTGTTTCTGGAGTCGTGTCGTTCATAGATCGTGCTCATTTATCTTCAGGTGACTCGCTTACTCCTTCCACCCCATTCATTAAAACAAAGACTTTTTCAAACTGTTAACGTAAACACGTAATGTTTTATCGTAAACTGTTTGTCTCAAAGTTCCCCACTCAAAGGGCGACTGACTGTTCCCGTCGTAGTAACACCTGGATAAGTATCTTTGATCACGCTATAGTGTTGGTGCACCCTTCAGTCCGGAAACGAGGTAAGGAGCTCCAGGGGGTAGGAAGTGGGGCGGGGCAAATTAATGGATCTTACTTTATAATCGTTACCAGTCCAATGTGGCCTACGAAGAAACGGCAATTAATTTGGTGAATCCGAGTATCGTGAAACAGCCGCTGATACTAAATTTTTGACAATTGTTGCTTACAATTTTCTTGGAATATTCCAGCATGTGGTTGGGTTCGTTAGATTGAATATAATAGTTTTTGATTTGAAATTAAGTACAGTCAGGGAAATGTATTCACGTACCTACCACTGTATAGTCTGGCAGCTAAATCACTGCAGCCAGATGACACTTCCAAATGTCATTTTACGAAATAATGATACCACATTTATTTCACTAGTGCTCGACTAAGGTCATGTAATGAATGATTTGATTACTGAATGAACGAAATATTTTATGAATGTCACATTCGTAGTTTTGTATATTTCAAATTAAGCGCGATACTTTTGAGTGGTTCAAGGTTCATTAGTAGATAAAATGTGCGATGACTTTGTAATACACGTAAATAGTGACAGCAGCAGTGAAACTGATTCGGAGTAATTTAAGTTTTTTTAGTAAAATTACAAAGGTAGAAAAAAATATTAATGTGATAATTGTTATTTTATTTATTGCAAAATAGGGAATGAGTTGAAAACTGGTAACTGATTTGACATGCTTCCGCACATTTCCAAATCGCGCTCTTACACTACTACTAACTAGAAAACATACAAAAAAACCTTATTGAACAAATCATTTTATTAAAATACGTTTTGAAAATTCTCTATTTCAACATAAATGACGCAAATTAATTTCATTACATCGTTCATTCTTTCATTCACTCACTAAGTCACATCACTATTTAATATTTGCCAAAAACTGACAACACTGAAAGTGTCATCTGGCTGCAGTGGTTTATCTGCCAGACTATAGAACCCTGTCGCAATTGACAGGCTACTGTCACTCAAACTCGAGTGATATGTCACCTTATTACGATAGGGATTTGGACTAACGGTACCTCCGTTACCGTTAATACATTACTAGTGCGTACATCCCGAAATTCAGTAAAAGGCTGCAAATGGTGTTAAAAGCATGAAAATCGGAACGATTAATTTTTAGGCCATAAGAATCAATATGACATGAAAAAAAAGAGGAATTATGACATCATCTTTTTTGTTTGAGAAAAAAAATTCTGAAAGCACATAAATAGGTTTAATAATTTCGATGAATAATTACTAAAAATATTTACGTGCCCGAATAGCTACCTGCAAGTAGGCAGATATAATTATTACCTTGAGTATCATAAAATACTTCGAAAGGATTATTTGAAATTCTCATAAGGTAACTAGCAAACTGGCCTATACTTTAGGTATTCAATTGTGTTCTATGAATTGATTTAGAGTCACTTTGCACGCGACAAAATAATAACTTCCAAAGTTCTCAACTGCCAACTAAGTCGATAAGAAGTTGGTATCTCTAAAGCCAAAGGAAGTTTGCTCGATTTTATCTAAACAACTATCAATTTGCATTCATAGGCGCATTCAACTTGCGCGCACAAGAAAATCAACTTTAGATTGCACAAGAAATTCCAAAATAATCTGTTGCTGATTATAATCGCCACAAATTCTCATCGACTTAATGATTACTTATCGACAGCTAAACACGATCGAGTTTAAACTGTACTTTAAAAACTTACTCAAAAAGGTAAAACTAACCATAGCGAAATCTAGTGTCTGGAATTTTGTTTTTATGCAACAAATAAAGAAAACGAGCGAATGGGTTGCCTGAGGCCTTAATTACCATGACGTCCTAATTTCCGACTCAGTTCAAGTTTTAGCTGTCACTTTTAGTATGAATCTGACAGCGAGCGAACCTAAACTGAATCGCATTAAGACGTCATGGTAAGGCCCATGATGGTAAGTCACATGCACGCTACGCGGTACAGTGATAAGTAATTATCACCGTCTATGCGTTGCATACTCATACTCATACTCATTTATTCGTAATAATTATTGTTATTACATGTCATTTTTATCATTATTTTATTATATTCCATGTCAGAACAACTCATGAAATAAAAAAAATAAAAAACATTTCAATTAAATTTTTTAACAAAACTGCAGCACTATAATAAAACAAATATTCTGCAATCAGTAAGTAGGTTTGCCAGAGCCAAATGATAAAACATCATGTGCTAGTAATTTCACCAGATGTATCTACTACTCCCCACGCAGGAAGACCGCCGCGGTAACGCTTCAACTTGGTGTACCTACTTGGACCTGGGGCCTTACCATGACGTCTTAATGCGATTCAGTTTAGGTCCGCTCGCTGTCAGATTCATACGAAAAGTGATAGCTAAAACTTGAACTGAGTCGGAATTAGGACGTCATGGTAAGGCCCCAGTAGGCTTATTGACTAACTCGGTCGCAATCGCCATCGTGTTCATTTTGACAGTTCTTGTATGAATGTGACAGCTAGCTGAGTCCGATGCCAATTGTCAGCCCATAGGTACAACTGTCAAAATGAACACGATGGCGATTGCGAGCGAGTTAGCCAATAAGCCTACTAGACGAAGCCACCAGGCCCTACTAGTAGCAAAAATGCAAAAGCAAAATGTCAAATGCCGTGTAAATATATTGAAATAAATAAATAAATAAAGTAAGAGATGAAGAGAGCGTTTATTAACTAAAGCTTAACAAGCGTTTGCGACTGAGGGGCATCGAGGAAATATTTAACCAATTAGAGTGGCAATAAGGGGTATAAAATGCTGGCATCATATATGACTTTTTCGACATATACCATACAAACACTTATTTTCATGATTCTTTTTATTTTTACTACACGGAGCGAAGTCATTTTAAGTAATTTTTGATTGTATATTTATTTTATTTTTACCAATATTAATCGAGTTTCACTCACTATTCTAGGTACGCAATGACTTAAAATTATTCGAAATAATTATAAACGCAAGAATGAGGGTAGACAGAGCTCGGTCTACCCAACAATAACATCCACCCGCAATTTCTTCAGTCTACCAGTGATCATGATGCATGCAACTGCGTCGAAATATCGGGAGCTCAATAAAGGTAATCGCGGTTCACATCCCGTTTATAATATTTCGAATGAACTTAACCGTGAATCATTAAAAACTCTGACTTAAAATTAACTAAGTATCCATATTGACTATAATAGCTGCTTGCTCAACTCAAGTGATCTGTTTGACCTTCGGTTGGCCTATCAGAAGGTAGTAATCGCCAATTTCGTCTCTTTATCTCATACAAAATTACAATGACATTTCCTCTCTATTAGGTTGTCTGCTCTATGCTGAGGGGGTAATATAGCTGCGACCACAGATTGAGCTGTATAAATCCTCATTTAGGGCTGTATCGTTTGACAACAGCCGGAAGGAGTGAAATTATGTATATAGCATTTGTAATCAGAACGCATAATCTGCATAACAAATATTGCCGGCATCCCCAACTCGCGCGAGCCCTATCTTAACTGAAACTGAAATTGCTAACAATGACACGAACCATAAACCGTTGAAACTAAGATATGCAAATAAGGTTGAATTGCATGTGGCGGCCGCATGAATTGAGGTCGTTTTATGGAGTGCTACTGTTTGTGTGCCCATATTAAATTTGATACCGTGACACGAAACGCTGTTCGTGAAATATAATTAACTAGCTGTTGACCGCACCTCCGTTCGCGTCCTTCTGAAATTTTAAACTTAACCGGGATAAAAAGTGGCACGTGTTTTTCAGGGATAGCTTTCTATTTGTAAAAGAATTGTTGATTGCTCCCAAACATAGGTACAATGAAACATACAAAAGTTTTTCAGAATTTATGTGCGAAATATCATTTGAAATTTACCATGAGCTTTTGGGTGAAGGAAGACTGCGAAGCAATTCAATGGTGTGTGTGAAGTTCCCAATCCGCACTGGGCCCGCTTAGGAACTATAGCCCAAGCCCTCTCATTCTGAGAGGAGGTCTGTGCCCAGCAGTGGGACGTATATAGGCTGGAGATGATGATGATGATGATACAATGAAACATAAACAAAGCTTGTTTCTTTATTATATTGATTTGAATGTTCAGACCGATTTCGGCCACGGCGACCACTTCGACTCCTAGTTAGTATGACGCTCATGCGCCCGAAAATGGCTTATGTAGCCGATGTTAGCGGTGAAACCTCGCGCACAATGAATGCACTCAAACACACCGTTGACATAATGGTAGTAAATGGCAAAACGCTGGCGAGTCTTCGACCCGTTAGTCATATCAATCCTATTCCGTCAATCTCAATCATATTAATTAGTACAGATAACATGACAGCTGCCCAGTTGCATTTGCATCACCATTAAATAATACATCAGTTCTTTGGTTTTATACATTTGTCTCAATTAAATGTGCAATGAACCAAACCTGTGTTTCGATGTCATTGTTGTGACTTAATTGAGACAAATTAACGTAATTCGATGCATACTTTAATTAGTTGATTTATCAGCCGTGCGATAATTTTGCTCGCTTAATTTTACTGTTCAATTTAATGTAGAAAACCCATAAGCTCAATCATAATTTAGACTAATATATAGACTCGTAAATAAAATTTTGCGTGCGATCACCTTACGAAGGGCAGCTAAGGCCATACCCGCTTAAAAGTTCTTCACAGTGCTAGGACTATACACTTTTACTATCAATACCATTCTCGTAAAGTTAAAAAAATTGCCAGCAAAACACAAAATCCATTTCATCCTATTCACCCAACCTCAAACCCGTGATGTTGCTAATGTCAACCCATCACCAGTGGGTACCGAATTTGACTGTATCTAACACACGGGCGAACTCTTAGTTTTTAAAATTAATCTGGGCAGCAGAGGCAAATTATGTCTACAATGCAGCTCCGTCATTTAACTAAAAGCAGCTTTCATTTAGTTTTTGCTGCACTTAAGTTTCACAAAATATTTCGGTCGTTACGCTGCAAAAGCTCGACTCAGCTTGCTCTCCTACATTTCTTTGTAATGTCGCTCACGCGGCATAATAATCCTTTGTTATCCTGAGCGAGACTATGGCTGTTTGTCCTGCAATTTCGAAATACACGCAAACTTTTGTGCATAGTGTTAAAAGTTAGCGAGAGTCAAAATGAATATTATTATTACCTATGCCCAGGCCAAATCGAAACCACAGACCCAAAATTAAAATTTGACTAAGCATAAGGTTCAGGCAAAACGGTTCGCCTCATCCTTCCTAATATGAACTGCTAAAGAATGGAATGCGTTACTTTGTAACTCCGAACAGATACAGCCTGAGGCTCTTCAAGGCTAGAGTGAATAGGGTTTTATCAAACCAGTGGCAGCTTAGGCCTTTGGCTTCATAGAGATGACTTTTCATCAGATGGGGCAGGGAACAATCGCTGGATAGTTCCGTTTACCCTTAAAAAAGGTGTTTAGCCCTGCTTGAGAATTTACTCGTTGTTTATTTTAATTCATAAAGCATAAAAATGCACATAACAATCGAAATTGGAAAAATAAATGTATCTACGAATTGCACTACTGCTTTGTAATACAGAAGTACAATTTGACGGTGAATCAAACAATGCAACAATTACTTCTTATACTTATTATTATTGCTTTAGCTAGTTTTTATTGTAATTTGCAACACATAAATCAAACAAAAAATCAATCACTTCACGAGGTGACGAGCTTGAGTAATAGATGCAGTAAGAGGAAATCCGGCTTCAGTGCCGTGGCTCGTTAAATATTACATTGATGATGTCATGATTAGACGAATTGATTTTAACAATACATTTTAAGTTATTCACGTTAATCATAAGGCACTTCGAGATCAAAAGGGCATCAGTAAATTTATTGCAAACACGATCTTATGATATAAATATTAGTAAGTGTAAAGAAGTCAAATCACCCGTGTTACAGTACAGATTGTAGAACCGGTACTTTTTAGTATGCGATCCCAAGGAGTTTTATGAAAATTATTATGCAGACAAACAATTTTACTAGTCTATATAGATTTTCAATTTATTCGTTCTTAGTATGCCTTTTTGGTGCAGGCAATAAATCTTCAGTCCGAATTTCAGTTGTTAAGGCTTAGTAGTTTTGGTTGTGGATCTTATTAGTGTTTATTATACACAGATTATAGTAGCTTAAATACATACAATTAGAGATAAATAATACTGTTGGGTAAACTAGTAGAGAAAGGTTTATTGGTAGAGATCCCTTATAGGGATAAGTTCGCCTTTGTGCATAGGTATATTTAATGTCTTTTTTTGCGATTTGTATCTGTTTCTTTATATTTGTACAATAAAGCATTTACTTATTTACTTACTTACTTACTTACTTACTGTTTAATTTGTTAACAGTACCTATTATAATAGTGGTGTACATCTGAAATGTGCAGATCGCCTGGATTTCTGCTGCAGATTATTGATTGATGGATGAATATAGTCTAACTTCGCTACTTAATGAATACGAATTGGTCTGGACCGGGCGCAACCGTAGACGTTATAGATGTTTAAATTAAGATAGGTATGTTCTTTCATAACTATTTGGATTTATACAGAAACAGTAAGTGTCCAGTCTGCCGTCATAGTATAGAAGGCGGCAAAGGGACTTTTGCGGCTTTTTTACTTTTTAATACAGGCATACTAAGCAAAAAATTCTGCGTCGAACGGTATCGACTTTTTTTTTCTAGCACTGTTAGTTCTCAAGATAGCCAGCAGTTAAACGACATGACTTTTGCTTTTTGTTGCGGTATTATAATCTAAAAAGCCATGAATGGTATTTAATAAGCTAAAAAGACGTTACATCACATTAGCGGCTTTATATCATACTTTAAATGTGATACCTTTCTAAGCTAAAAAGCGCTTTTTGATTATTCATAGACTAAAAGGAAGTTAAAGTCATGTAACTAGGTTTTAACGTATTACCATGACCGAAGTTCAATACTCATTTATAGATTTAAAGGCGGTATACTTCAAATTATACTCTATAATTACGTTATGGGAGCCTAACCGCATTTTTAGACATAACCCAAAAATGTATTATGTAGCGCATAATAGTCAATAAAGCGGTGACCGCTTTTTTACTTCAGTGACAAAGGGTTAATTTTTTGTTGAATATTGACAATAATGCGGTTATATAACAATAATAAACTAAAAAGCGGCTAGGTTTTTGTCACTCCCGTAGCCCCTCACCACCCGCGTGCTGCGCAGGAGTTTACGACGCGCACTGATTGTTGTCAGCGCCCGTATCAACATATTTCAAGGTAAGTGTACCTAGACACAAAAGTATAATATACTAGCTGTTGCCTGCGACTTTGTCTGCAAATAATTCGTTTATCTCTATCCCGCGGGAATTTTCCGGGATAAAAATGAATAAATAAAATAAATAAATATCTTGGGACAATTGACACCAATTAACCTAGTCCCAAATAAGCAAAGCTTGTGATATGGGCACTAGACAAAGGATAAACATACTTATATAGATAAATAAATACTTAAATACATATTAAACATCCAAGACTCGAGAACAAACATTCGTATTTTTCATACAAATATCTGCCCCGACCGGGGATCGAACCCGGGACCTCAAGCTTCATAGTCAGGTTCTCTAACCACTTGGCCATCCGGTCGTCATAGACTATGTGCTATTCCAGACTTTTCTCTATCTATGTGTCGAATTTCATCCAGATTCGTTGGGCCATTCTGGCGTGGTTGAGTAACAAACAAACATCCATCCATACTTTCGCATTTATAATATTAGTTAGATTATTTCGAGAATAACGAACTGAAATTAGTAATGAAAATAGTAGTGTACTCGTAAGTAATAAAAGTGGCCGTAGATGTTTTCTGTGTATTTGAGTATGTGCTTCTCTATAACGTTGTCTTGTAAGTACCCACAAACTAGATTTTAAGTTTAAGGCAGGCGTCCACACGTCCGTATCGTGGGCATCGGACGCATGGCATTCAGCGTATCGTAGTATTATTTGTAAAGAAAGTCATACAAGTGCGTCCACGGATCCGCATTGTACGGATTGCTGGACAGTGTACGCTCTTGTTGGACTGGCATGATGCTTACTATACGGACATGTAGAGAGGCCGTGTGAGAGATTGTGTGTAGGATTATCTCACAATATTTATTCATTTATTTATTTCAGCTGGACAAAATGAAATAATCGAGGGCCTTGGACTTCCAATATAAGACCGGTTGTTCCATTTTCTGTGCGTGAGCCGGATATATGGAAGGATCCATATTCCTTAAATTTGCCTGTAATGGATAACTTCGATGAACACCGGAATACATTTGATACCCTCGATAAGGCAGATTTATATAAATCCTGTAGGTAGCCTTGGTTTGTTTCAAGAGAAATATCACCGATTTATTTTACAAGAAGAAAAGAAGGCGTGTGTCTGGCTGGTCACAACAGAGGGGTGCTCGTTCCAACACTAATGTACGGTAGTGAAAGTTGGGTATGGCAAAAGAAGCATGAAAGGAGAATCAACGCAGTAGAAATGTGAGCGTTAAGAAGTATGGAAGGCGTATCACTGAAAGATAGAATAATGAATAGTGTGATAAGGGAACGTGCTGGTCTGAAAGAGGATATAGCACAGTGACTAGGATAGAAAAAGGTATGCTTAGTTGGTTTGGTCACGTAGAGAGGATGGATGAAAGAAGGTTAACTGAACAGATTCATATGGGGAGTGTGAATCGGTGCGTTGGGAGGGGAAGGCCTAGACGGACGTTCCGTGATCAAATTGGGGACGTTTTGGAAAAAGGTCAGGTCAAGAGTACCCGAAACCGACGAGCATGTATGAAGAGATTGATGAATGTGAGTGAAGCGAAAGATGTATGTCGGGATCGTAGCAAGTGGCACAAAGTAGTCTCTGCCTACCCCTGTGGGAAAGAGGCGTGACGGTATATATGTTTGTATGTATTATTTTACAAAAATAACTTTGACGAAGAGGAACTCCAATTTTGCTTCATGAAAGATGCTTTCCTAAAAAATCGGCGCAGTATGTTGTTTGTTGTAGTTTACGATTCTTATTTTAATTTTTATTTTGATTACATGTATTAAAATTGAAAGTGACACTTAAAAAAATGTTACATTTGAAGAATATAATGTTGATTTTAGTAAGAAATGCCTTTTGATTTCTTGTGATTACCGCTTCTCAGACCACATAACTCCCAATAGTTGTAGTCCTATCATAAACTATAATGCCGTTACGTACAGATTAATGGACACATTGCGGCTTTTTAATAAATTAAAAGTAAACAATTCTGTTGCTTAATAAATTGGTGTAAAAAGTTAAAGGAATAACTAAGCTTTAAAACGGCTATGACACTTTAACTTCATTTTAATTTCCAACACAACATGCATATTCCATTAGCAAAAATAAACTATAATGCGGCTATCCGTAATAACGATTTTTTAGTGTATTACTGGCACCTAACTTTTATTTAAAATAATAAGACTAAAAAAGTAATGTCCAAAACTAAGCTTAAAAGGCGTTGGTGTTCAGCCAACGGCTTTTTAGTTTATTAATCTTTGTATAATAATATTCCCTTATCCTAAGCTATAACATAAAATGCTGTAAAATTAATACTATTTATAATTATTCTACGATCGAATTAGATCAATAAAAAAACGTGATTTTTTGTCTAAATTTGTGTGTAAACAGAATTTTGGTAAACCATTTTTTGCCTAAAATACAAGCATTTGAAATATTTAAAAGTTTTTGCCGTTTATCTCGAAAGTTGCTTTTGTCAGTTTGCCGCCTTCTGTACTATGACGGCAGCAGTGACTATCATATTTTATCGAGGTGGTGAAAATGTCCAAGAATATATCGAAGCACAACCTTTTTCTCAAGAGTGTTCAAATACTTTGAGATTTTTCATCGATGCACGTACGATTCAACTTTCTGAAGATGACTATCCAGTAAGAGCAACTTGATGCGGTGAAAAAGGTTGTAGACAAGCGGCTAGACATGAGAAGCTACTGGAATAAAAATCCTGATTAAGTGTCAGACTGACTGACTCATCTGCACTCAGCCGAAATCCTTGCAAATGTCGATCTAGTTAGATTGAAGAACGAAGTTATGCGAAATTCCTACAAGATAGGGAGTTTTACAATGGGAGCAACGCCATAGGCGCAATTTAGTCCTGGGTATAAAGGCGTTTCATCGGAAGGATGTTTTACCCTAATAATATCGACTTTGTGCCGCACAGTGCCTATGATGTTATTTATAAAGATGACAACAAGGCGCCTTCATGACAAGAAAATCTTGACTTAAATTATGAAGACGATACTTCCGTGCTTCGTTTATGATGTGCCATCACGCGTCATAAAAAGATGTAATATCAGCTCGAGAACAAAGGAAACTCACCGACGCATCACTCAAATAACAAACCTGACAGACAACTTTATGAACTGCTAAATCCCCGGCAGGGAATGAATACTCGAATACGCAGACGAGGGTAGTGTTAAAACTCCGGCTTTCGACTCGACAATACAATTTAATCGTAACGAGACAGGTATTTGACAAGATTTATTAGGTGTTGTTTTGGTGCCTTTTTACGTTTAATTCTATCCAGTACCATTTGAGCAGGTTCCAAGTAAATGGGATGCATGAAAATGAAATTGGATCGTTAAAACACCTTTTTGGGTAGCTAAACTAATCAAGGTCGACGAAATAAATACATTTAGGGGTCTGCTTTTGGAAATTATCTAGAATTGTCTAAGGCAAACATTACTCGTGCCTTAATCAGCGACCTGGCTGAAATTTACGCTTTCTAAATAATACATACCTACGCAAACAAACTCGCTCGAGTTAAATCTGTCACCACACCGAACTGTAGCCGAGCTAAATATAAACCAATTTAACCGGGCCTCGACTTCTCTGAAATACGAAACGATTAAGAGCTCAAGCATTCTGGATCAAGTTACTGATGCTTAGGACTGTAATGCGAACGGTAAACATGCTCCTGTTACGTGTTGCTTGAAAGCAAATTCAACGTGGAAATAAAGGTACCGATAAAATGTATGAGGCGACAAAACTCCGTTGAGTTGTTCTAATTACTACGCCTAGTTATTGTTATCATGTATGTACTTTTGTAGTGGCACAACTAGATCAGCTAGTTACTTACAAAGACACTATTAAATTTTTTTCATTTCTTTTTTCTGTTTACAACGCGGATGATTCAGGACTCCGATGCATAGTGAAAATCGAAAATCACAGAGCTCGTCCCACAGCCTAAGGTAGGTACTGTGTCGTAGCATCGCTTTAGTTTAATAGTAGTTTAATTGAAGACTACGCTTTATACTTACTTGTTACTTGTTTCAACTCAGCCCTATTTCATAGATAAACGCTTTATAGTATAATACCGAACACGGTTTTGGATTCAAACAAGAAGGTTTTACATGTAACGAGGTACCGCGATGTCTGCGACACAAACTTGAGTTTGCCGCCGGCGCTGTCATTTCGTTTTCACTCAAAATATGGCAGCAAAAAGGTTGTTCTAATTCTGTTGAATTTTAGACGGGGTCTTATTTAGCCGCGGGCAGAAAAAAGCTGGTGCTACTGTAGTCATAACTCAGAGACACAGCTGTCTCGCAATATTAAAATGTATGCTAACTTGACTTCTTAATGACCCCGAGATTCAGATCTAAAAAGAAATACTTTTTGTTCTTGGCCGAACTTTAATAAGCAAACTTTGTTACTTTGTTTCGTTTTTCCTTTTGTTTGCAATAAAAAAGGTATAAATAATAATTGCAAAACAAAGAAACATTAGCCGTTTTTGTTGAAGTTTAATAAGTTTGACGAAAGTTGCAGCGGTTCTTTATTGTATGCATGAATTAAACAATGCCTTCATTTTAACTTTGAATTCGACTCACAATTGCAAGTTTAAGCAGAAATTAATTGAAATTAAAGTATTTACTTTACATTACAAAATTTAAAGTTTGCCTCCAAGTAATAGGCTTTAGACACATGTATCAGGCAGGAGAACTCGCACCTTCTAATGTGGTAAAATTTGTAGAATCGTTATCTGATTTCGTACATGACATAAGTATCAAAAATATCAAATATCTAAGCTTTTATAAAACAATGACTTTCTTAAGGTAATGAACCGAAAATAACTTGATTAGAAACTATCTGTAGGTAGACCTAACTTTTACCAAAAGTTGTTAATAGAGCGCAATTGAAACATCAGAAACATTCTTAGAGCACAGTCTAAGTAGTTTGAAAGACTTTTATCTCCTAACCTCCAATACGATTTACCTCATTTTGTTTTCCAAGACGATACGAAAACTTAGTTAGATAAATAGTATTTTATGTCTAACGGATAAAATAAACTATTCCTACAACTATCGTGAGTCTGTGTTTTGGGTACAACGTAAAGTAATATTTTACTCGTTCGTCGAAGAGACGAGCTATTCGAACTCGCGCATACTCCGTTTCTGTCATGGACTTTATATACAGTCCAATATACAATTTTCCAATTCGATTGTTGGCACTTTCACATACGCGAGTGTATCTCGTAGTTCGTATGCGAGTACAGAGTGACTCACAAATCACTATTTGAGCTCGTATCGTGTTTGCTAGCCAGTTTAAATGCGAAACGATTTAAAGATTTTTGTTTGAGTTTTCACTACAAAATGGAATGAAACAATGGAAAGGCAGTTTCATGTTTTCACAAACTGTTAATATGCGACTGTTAAACATTTAGCGAATCGTCAGTAAATAAAATTTATTTATCGATAGGAGTCGAAGTTTCTGCTTCGGAAAATATTTCTTATGGGAGTATTTTACACCACGAAATAATATTTTCATCTTCTCCTAAATCTTTATCTAAATGTCGTTTTTGATTGCTTGTAACTTTGGACGCCTCATCGCTTCATTACAGTTTCGTTTCCTTTGTGATAGCAGCCTTATATTTTTAATGGCTTTTCATTGTACTCATCGTGACTGTAATGGCTAGCAATGAGACGTTTTGCATCTTGATAATTGAGCCATAATTCTCTCTTTCTTCCCACTAACAAGAACCATGCACACCGCTGTTTCACTCGACATTACTTGTTCCTTGCGGTATAATGCGCGACAAATCCACCCAGTGAAGGCCTGGAGAGCCCTTCACGGCTGCCGCAGCACCCAAGCCCACTTCACGACGCAAAAATGGAAACCAGTAATTTCCTTTAGTGTACCTTTCTTTGTGTTCTTAAACGTTTTACTTATGTCTGCGTTGCCTTCGCATAAACATCATTGATGTTTCAGTGTTTACCTGATACTTTCGAGAGTTATTAGATTTTTGTCATAACACATGATCATGTTAGAGTTAGTTAACCGTCTTCAAATCTAGGATGAATGAGTACTTAGGTATTAGGCACGCGTGCTTCATCTTAGGCAATATCTTCGATTGCCATCAGAGGTGACTGTGATCAAAGCCTATTTCACATAACGCTTACATACCTGTACCTAATCTAACAAACATAATATATTTGTGATTTGTGATAAGGTATCATCAGACGTCTCCAGTTTCTAAAAATCACTATAAAGACCAGTCTTGCGCGGTCCTTATCCAGCGGACACCTGCGACCTTCACCAGGTCATCAGTATCATGATTAGGTACTCTAAATAACGAAACAAAAACACAACCAACTCATAAAGTTGACTGCCTGTTTTTATGACTTAAACTGTTTACCAGTGTTATTTCCCCATTCTACGTGAAAACAGTTCAACAGTCGGTTATAAAATAGTCCAATTCAGATGTTGGCAACACTCGCCTGACATTACTTTATGACGCAAGCCACAAATCATGGCTGGGAGGGAGGTGATCTCGGTGCATCGCGACGCTCGCGACCGTTCACCCGCGCGCTGGGGTGCAAGGGAAAATCGGAGCGGAGGCTATAGACAATATATACGTACCTAGTTAGAATGACAATCGCATTCACTATTCCTGTCTGTACATACCTATAAGATGTGGGTAAAAAGAAATGGTGCGTCCAATAGCGAGCGCCCGAGATTTAGACAATAATAAAGGAGCAGACTTTTACAAGCTTTTTATTACCTTGTCCTGTTTGTTGTTGTAGTTTATTTGGGTCAAATCTTGCAAGTCAAATGTTACCTACTTCTATCGATTGGATTACCTTGAAATTTGGTAGACCATGTACACCATTGTTGGATGGATGTCAATGCAAGTACAGGCACCAAAAAGTGCAGACAATAATAAAAAGTTATTATATTAAATAATATGTCTTTTATTTTCAAAAATTACTCTTTTGTAAAAATTATCTCTTGAAAGAGGTGAAAATCTTTGTAGCTATTGCTACTGCGCCTCCACATGAATTAAAATTTAAATTGCTTAAAACAATGATTTTGATAATAGGTATCCCGGTTCTCGGTTTGGGTCTGGCTTCAAATACTTAAAATTTCGAGTCAGAAATTAATAAAAAAAATACTAAATAAATATACTCACGAGCAAATATATTATAACGGATCACTTTTCATAGATTTTCTTTTCATGTCAGTATAGTTTAGTTCCTGTTTGGTTTACGTACCAGGCTACCAGTATATCCAGAAGATATTGAAATTTGAATTCAGACGGATTTGTTTACCCGCTTTAGCCTCAACTTTGAACCTCTGCGAGATGTCGAACGCTGACTCGTCCAATGGAGTTCAAATACAGTTTCTCGATTGAGACAACGATTTGACAAAGAGGTCTTGTAACAACAGTATGTGGTATTTTCTGGACAAAGTTGCAGGCTATTCTAGGAATACAAACAGAAAACGTATTTTATTTTAACGATTGATATCGTCTGATCGAAATGAATTTATTGCGGAGAATAAACGCTCAAATTCGATGAAACCATTTTTTGAGCTGTTTGGAAAAACCAGGCTTTGAAGGTAAATATCAAATTAAATGTACTGAAGATTCCTTCCACAGACGCTTGATGACACCAAAACGAAACCCCGTAAGGGTGCGACCACACCGCCGCTTAAAAAATGGTGACGTTACGGAATCGCAACAAAATGTATGAAGAAACGGTGAGAAAAAGTGACGCCTACACGTCACTGCGTATACGCGGCGGTTTGGTCGCACCCTAAAATGATCTTCAAGAAACTGGTGCAATAGAGGATACGTAAGGTATTTTCATTCTTACCTGTTTGGTAAACAAAATTCTAACCTCAATGTGCAAATTTTTGTAAAGAATAAGGTGTATTATGTTATCAAATAAACCTGAGGCAATGTTTTGTACATAATTGTGCTGATATTTTATCTCCAGTTCCTTTATTTACGATGAAATAGTTAAAAAATAACAAAAATGAGACGTTTTGAGGTTAAAATTTTGTTTACCAAATAGGACAGATAAGAATGAAAATAACTTAATAATATTACCGTATCTATTTCCAATGTTAATTGTATCGAATTAATACTAGAATTATTTATTTCTAGACCAGTATTGTAAATATGCCATCAATGCCGCAAGCCGCGCAGGCCTCCGTAGAGCAAGGGAATGCACTTGAAGCTAACCGCTCGTGACGATCCGATCTCATCCAGTCTCAGGACGAGGTTAGAGCCGATAGAAGTGACAAACAATTTAACATTGAAGATGAGTATGAGGATGGTTTAACAGTTTCGTTATTGTTATGTTAAAGCACGAATGAATAATAAAATTACTATAAGGAGTTAATACTCCGTGGGTAATACGCAGACATGCGATAATATATTTGATGATACCTACTAGGCACAGCTTTCTCATTTTAGTTAGGTACCTATTTAGAAAAACTATGGTGTTACAAAATAGCGGTGTCTCTCAACACAGGTTTTCTACTTAACTTAAAGAGAGGCTCCATCCTTTGTTACCTACACTTAGGTATGTGATAACGAAATAAGTATTTTTCATTTTTCATTTTCATTTTCACAATAATGTTATACATATTATTGGTACCTAATAATAAGCAAACAGATTTTTTTCGACTATTTAAGAAATTAATTTTAGATTCCTCTTTTAGTTTTCATTAATACAGAAATATCTCAAGAATAATAGGTAATTGTTATATAATTGCTATATAACTTGAATCATTATGTTAAACCAACTGACGCGATTTTTTGAGTATGAGTATGTATATTCGCACTCTGTCAATCCTTGAGCTGCGTGCAGCTCGCCTTAACAGGATGGCTGTCGAGGGGTTGATGACCTATTTGAATCTGTTAAGGGGGGAATGTGGAATAAACACGGTTAAAGGTCGAGTTAGAGGTAACTTCAGATTTCAACTATAACTGGAGTGAAGGTAGAACTTTGCTTGTTAGAAAGTTCTCAGAATTTTCGACAAGTTCTGAGGGTACTTGTAATTTTTAATAGCTTCTTCAAAAGTAAGTCGATAAACGTTTAGCCTGGGTATATTAAGATACTTATAATATTATAGTTTATACATACATACATACATACATAAATCTTCGGGGCCACGTTTAGCATGGTTGTGGGTGTATAGGTGGAAAGGGGAATCATATTTTTCTTATGATTTTAAATTTTCACTAGTCGAAATTATGATGTTAACAATTACTTTCATATAATGCTACACAGTCTATTTTGCCGTTGTGATGTCTTCAAATTTCATAGAAACCAAAGACACACCTAAATAAATGCTTTTACTTCGAATTGCCTTTGTAATATGAATTTGTGGCATTTAGTTTTACTAAGAAAACACGTTTTTATTTCGCTAAAATTTTGTATCTTTGAAACTGTATATTTTCGTTTTTTCTACTTACGTAAAATATTGTAGCTTTGTAGAGGGTTTTGGGCCGTAGATTTTTCTAGCCCAGCTTTATTTTACTTCATCATCTTTCCAGAGGGAAGGAGCATAAATTTTGGGATAAAAATAGCCAGTGCGTAGCCCGGGGACGACAATCTACTTAGGTACATTATATTTTAGGGTAATTGGTGTTTTATTTGGATTTTCTAAGAAAATAAAATGTAGTTAGGTACTTCGGCCGTTATTACACTAAAAAGGCCTCAAGCCTCATGTACAATTGCATGTTATAACTAATAAAGCTATGGGGTTAAGAGTACTTGTTCGTTTTGTAATATCGTTATTTTATTTTAATGAGTTGGAGTCTAAAGAATAAGCTTCAAACTTCCGAAAGTTTGATAATTTAAGCTGAACACTATTGTGAACAAAATACGTATAAAATAAGACGAACATGAGCACATCGACTTTAAGAGATCAGCTTAATCCGAACCGGTAATGAAGTGTTTATAAGACAGTCGTAAGATGATAAAGCTATCTCAAGTTTGCGAGAAATCACATGTCGAACTCTAGCTGTGTAAATTTAATCCTACGCCAAGCCGCTTACACTGCACACTTGCACTTTTGCGGGAGGTAGGGCCTTGTGCAAGGTCCGTCCGGATAGCTACCACCATCTTACTCGCTAATCCTGCCGCTAAGCAGCAGTGCTTGCACTGCTGTTTTCCGGTGTGGAGAGTAAGACAGCCGGGGAAATTACGGGCACAAGAGGCATTTCATCTTAGCCCTCTAGGTTGGCAACGCATCTGAATCCCTCCGGGGTTGCGGGTGTCTATGGGCAGTGGTGATCGCTTACCATCAGGTGACCCACTTGCTCGTTTTCCTTCCTATTCGCAAAAAAAAAAAAAAAAAAAACACTGCACAGAATCGTACTGCTGTAGTGAAAAATCGTGTTTTTGAGTGGGAACACTTTCTAGTTTTTAATTTAATTTAATTTTTATTATTTGTTGTCATAATGCAGCAGCCTTAGAAAAATCCACTTCTTAAAATTTTTAAAAGACTACCTGGGCCTCATTTTATACAGCTAAAAATTACAATTAACAAGTGGAAGTCTCTTTCTGACCCTATGTGTTAGATAGAGACTTCCGCTTGTAAATTGTAACTAGCAGCTTTATAAAATAGAGCCCTGTTATAAGAAGTTTTAAATTCGCAGCTGTGTGAGGTACACGGATAGGGGATAGGGGTCAGGCGCCCTCGTGGTTATGAAACCCTAAAAATGAAAGACATCTATAGATTCAAAATCATGTTCCTTGAAGAGGGAACATTGTTAACTTTTAACTTTATTCTTTAAAATGAGAATGATCTCTTAAAAAAAAATTAGGACGTTTTGTACAACATTGAGAATCAAAATCGTATAAATGGTTACTTAACAAACAAGTTAGTATCGCATAGTAACAAACTATGGTACTTGCAATTTCTAAACGACATTGAAAATTAGAACACGTAGAAAAATCCGAAAAGTAAAGCTATGGCCGGGAATCGAACCCGGGTCCTCGTCATTCCGTGACGCGTGCTATACCCCTACACCACCCATAGCAGGTGAGTATAAGCCTTAGTATTTGCTTCAATATTTTGTAGCATCAGCAACAATATCGCTGAACAGCAACAAAAAACAAGCACCCGCAGTGTACGCGCGTTGCTAACTTACGCAAAAGTAAGAAGACACGTAATAGGATGACGTCCCAGATTGTTATTTTGCCCCAGACGCCGCCTTCTGATTGTCACAAGTATTAAATAAACGAGAGCTAATTCCGGCGAGGATGTGCCTCGAGACGCGAATTCTTGAACATTTAATGAACGGAAGTCAAAGAACAATGCGTCGGTGATTCGAGCGTTAAGTTGTTAGGTACATGCGGAATGGCCGCTGTCGTGGATTTTATGTCATATTCAGTATCGCGCTTAATTTTATGCTTGCCTTTTATGTTTGTTGTGTTCGCAACTTTGAAATGGAGAGCTACAGTAACGCGGTGTTCTGTTTGATGTTTTAGTGGCAAGTTTTGTGTGTGGATAGATCGTCTTGTATATTCTAAGTAGGCTTTCGGATAAAACATCGAAGAGACAAAAGTCAGAGAAATTGTTATGGTTCAGACGAACGAGCGTAATTATTTGGGTTGAATCGTAACTGTGACTCGTGTAATTTGGGTTGCATTTGGTTTCGTACTCAAGTCCTGAGGCCAAAAATATTATATAATGCACTCTTATGATAATAAACGATGAGAGGAGAAAAAGGTGACACAAAAACGAGATTGATTCCGAATAAGCTGGAGGTTTTGTTTGAAACTGAATTACGCGACTCATTTTACGTAATCTTAACTCAAAATATTAATCTCGTTTGGCTCAGCTCTCAACGTCGGTCATTCAGTACTTATTCTTCCACTATTTCTGTATTCGACTACCTTCATCTAACTAATATTATAAATGCGAAAGTATGGCTGGATGGATGGATGGATGAATGGATGGATGTTTGTTTGCCAGAACGGCCCAACAGATCTGGATGAAATTCGGCACATAGATAGAGAAAAGTCTGGAATAGCACATAGGCTACTTTTTATCCCGGAAAATTGCGTAGTTCCCGCGGGATAGCGATAAACGAATTCTTTGCAGACGAAGTCGCTGGCAGCAGCTAGTAATAACATTGAACAAGAAAGCATTTATTTGAAACACTTTACCAACGATTTTTATATCAAATTTACCCGGACACAATGTAAACATAATAGCGCACGGTCAATACGTAGTCCGGTACCGGCTAGTTCCGTCGGTAGAGACGGTTCCGGCGCGGAAATGGACCGGCCGATGTCACGACAGATTCACCTGACCCGGCAAATGCACGGAAGACGGATGGCATGGTATTAGGGTTGATAAAGTAAACGATGTACAGTAAATATGGAATTTATGTAGGTACAGTAAACGTTATGTGGTGTAATGTTGGGTGGAATAATTAATTTGTATAAATACGTTAGCGATTCTAAAGCATGATGAGATGAGTGATTTTTTATTTTATCATTTACGAGTAATTGTTTATTGTCCTTATCGCTAAATACCTAATAACAGGACCATGTTTTAAAACTTACTACTAACTCCTCACGGAGTAGAGCGAGTGCTACATTCGCTCGTGCAACTTCAATGTAACTAAAGTGAGGAGTGAAGTATGAAAGTTACTGTAATTTTAATCTACTTATTACTACTTCTGAAGAAAACTACTTACAAACACGCCTAAAATACCAAGTTCAAAGGCTACTTCTATTGGTTCTCTATTGTTTGCCCGAATTTCATATAAACTAATTTCACATGCCCGAATTTCATTTGCCATAATTTTATATTCCATAACGATATATATGCCATAATGATCATTAGCCATATTTTCATTTGCCATAATTTTCAGGTGCCATAACGATACGTTTGCCATAAATTTCGTTTTTCCTATTATCAATTGTCCTAATATCATTTGCCATAAAATTCAAATGCCATAATAATTATTTGCCATAAAAAACCCAGAATTTTGATTCTTGTAATAATAATAATAACTAATTAAAAATGTTATTTTTTTACTACGGGTTGTGTTAATTATCTACGTTTAACAGATGTGATGACATGTGTAGAAAACAAACATAAATATGAACTGAATGACCCTGAGGCGAAGCCGACGGAGCTCCGCTTCGCGGAGCTCCTATTCCGCCTAGTTTTGGCGCTTCGCGCCTTGACGCCATTCTAACCTAACCTAACCTAATTAATTGACCAGGCATGTGGCTATTGAGGGAGGCTTTGCCCCCCGAGCCCCCCGAGCCCTTAGAGATGCTTCTATTTCAGTTCTGAGGGTCGCAAGAAACCTAACGAACCTACCGTGTTTCGGTAGCAGTAAATTTCAACAGTCTGGATCTGTTTTTTCCTTAATTATGGCAAATGATTGTTATGGCATGAAATATTAGTGATTTTGAAAGTTATGGAAAGTAAAAATTATGGAAAGTGATATTATGGTATCTAATATTAGGGATGTTGAACATTATGACGTTTGAGTATTATGGCATTCAAAAATTATGGCATGTGATATTAGGGCAAATGAAGGTTATAGCCAGTGACCATTATGGCAAATGAAATTATGGGAAATGGAGGGATCCCACTTCTATTGCATCCCCTGTGATTAAATATTTAAAAGTAATTTCATTCTAGCGTGCCATATTAGATAAGTATGCCATTTTGGTCAGGATTGCTGTCATCGAAATCAATGAAAAGGACCAACTAAGGAGTGTAACTTAGTTATTTACCAAGCTACCTTTGCGCGATCGGCCCATCACATTTTGAAAACAGCGTTTCCACCGCATCTAATCTCAGTGCTCGATAGTCAAAGCAAAACGACCGCAGTAGTGCCGTTGATGGGCCAGGCTTTTAGCGGCACATTTTTTGCCTCTTGCAGCTCGAGCCTCGGCTTTCATATGCCTCTTTGTTTGACGATGCGGACGCGATGCATGCGATAAATATTTTCTTACGTAGGTACAATAGCGGTGTTTTTTCCTCAGAACTTTGTCGATAATTTGTGCCCTGGATTGGTACTTTAGAGTAGTGTCCTACCGCCGTGTCGCCGATACTGAACTTGGCCGTTCCTTCAACATAATTTATCATATAATATTATAATGAAACATCTCTCTGGTTCAACAGTACAACGTTCTACGTTTCGGTAGGGTCTGGGTCTAACAATTAACAGTATAGGATGTTGTAAGTTTCGGCGCATGAAACATGATTTTTAGGCCAAAACCGGCCGAAGCTGAAACTTCAGACGAACACTACTTTAGAGATTTTTTACTACCAAAAATTTTATTAGTAGTCAGTCATGAGATTAGCTTGGGTATTAAAATTTTTGACAATTTGTTTTTATAATTAAATCACTAAAACCGTCAAAGCCACCTAGTTTTGCCGCATATAGACATCAGATAGACTAGTGCACAAATTTCACAAGCACTATTAGAAAGAGGTAAAGTTCTTGGTCAAATTTCTTTATGTACAGCACTACTGTCCCGCGGAAGGATTAGAGACCAAAAGAGAAATAGTTAATAGAGACGGACGTTTAACATATCCTTGTTGTCACCCGACATAACTTTGAAAGTGTTCTTGTAAAACGCCACTAGCATTTGGACGTGTAAGGATTATTTCAGTGCTACAAACGTCGCCTTCATTCCGCTTGTTAATTAATTCGTTTTTGCGTAAAACGACATCATAATTAATGACTGGCAGCGGTTGTCGTCATATTCGCAGGAAATGTTAACATGCGATGGTTTTTCCAAGAAAACTTACGTGACCAAGCTTGTGATGTGTGGTGGAATATATTTTACCAGGTAAAAACATGGTCGCAATTAAAGAAAGTGGTGTGTGAGAATATGTTATTATATTCCGCCATTAATTTTGAAGAATTTACGGGTGGATTAATATTGTTGAGCGTTGTCAGTCTAATCGTGATCATGATGCATCCATGCAAAAACTGCGTTGAAATATCAGAATCCTTAATGCTCAATCGACGCGGTCGAAATAGATTATGTAGAAATTATGTGTAGTATTTTCATTTATCTATGCCTGAGACTCATAACACAACGTAAAGCTATAACTCAGCTTTTTCTCATTATCAGTTGTCTTTTATTTGTCACATTTTGGTGTTAGCCTGGATAAAGCCTGTCGCCAGCCTCTGAAAATGAACGGCCAACTTTTTTATCCGCCCGAGTCCCGAAAAGCGGAGCGCGAAACTTGTTATTAATTTTTAATCCATTATTCTGACTTTGTGGCTTCGCGTCACAAATTAATTTTACGATAACACTGATAATTATCAGTTAATTTCGCATTGTATCCCGAGGGAACGGGGGTTTTCGTTGGACAATTTAATGAGGTGTATCGCAGGCGGTTTTGAGATAAGTTGATCATTAAAATTTGTCTTTGGGGTCTAAATTCGTAGATAATGTGCACAACTGTACAAAATGAAGTCATAAAAATCTTGTGTGACAATAAAAAAATTTTATTTTCGGCTAGTTTCAAAAACCGTACCTACCCGTGTTATAAAGCTTCTCAAAATGTTGCTACATACTCCGGCTTTGAATCCATGACCACCTCCAGCTTACAAAAAAATTTGATCAAACCACTAGGCTATAAGCTTTTTTGGTGTGACTCTTTATTATTATAAAAACTAATATTATGTTCAAAATGAATGTTTTGTAAAAAGAGCATTCATTTATCCATTAGGAGTTGAAATCGGGAGCGCTCATTAAAAAGTTATTTTGTATGCACGCTGCACGTTGTGGAGCGAGGCATGATGGATCGCGGCTTTATGCATCGTAGGAATAAAATTGAGTGGGTAATTAACTAGGACTATCAACTAGAGAAAATATTAGGTATTTAAGATGTTATAACAGGTAGCAGTGGCGAGATCATGATTGGCTTAAAAACCGGGTACACTACATAAATACGAAAAACTAAATTCCGATTATCGGAATCACGAATTTCATAATTACGATTATTATAATTCCGAAGGTTTTAAAACTCCGAATTATAAGTATTCCGATTTTCGTTATTCCGATTTTTATAAATCCGAAAATTCAAAATGCCTAACATTTACAATCATGATTTTCAAAATTCCGAATTTCAATACACCGAACTATAAGAAGTCCGAATGAATAATAATCCGAAATATCAAAAATACGAATCCCGATCATTAAAACACCGATTTTCAAAACTCCGAATATTATTGGAGTAAAACAAACATGTTCGCGGCTGAGGGGTGGCCCAAGGGCCACCCCCGCCGCACCTAAACCTAAATTAATCCGATTCCTAATAAACAAAATTCCGATTATTGAAAACACGAATTTCATTATCCCGAATATCAAATTTCCGAATTAGTAATGAAGTATCGGAAAATTGATAATCGGAATTTTGTTTTTCGGGCCAATGACACTTCGGGTTTTTCATTATTCGGAGTTATAAAAATCTGAATAATATACAATCGGAATTTTGTAATTCGGTTAAATAAATTTCGTGTTTTATAGTAATCGGAATTTTAATTCTTAGGAATTATGAAATTCGGAGTTTTAAAAATCGGAATTAGTAAATTCGGAATTAAATATTTCGGAGTATTTAGGTGTTCCCTTAAAAACCACACCACCACAGATGCTTTTTTACAAAGTCATCATTTGACAAACCTATAGTAATAGCTAATTCGCAAATTTTAAGATAAATTCAAAAAACGAATATTTAAAGGAATATTGAAGCATGATGAATTTGCAAAACTATGCATTTGTGAAAAGTTTTTGTATGTGATAATAAATCAGCTGAGTTGTTGGCTTCTTAAGTAGAGGATCGTGGGTTAGATCCCGGGATCACGCCTCTAATTTGTATCCGAATTTATGTGTGAAATTATACTTATTAGAAGTTTACTATGAAGTTTTCGGTGAAAGAAGACGCTGTGAGGAAAGCTGCACACGCTTGCAAAGCATCTCAATTGTGTGTGAGAGACCCAGCAACGACAAAATATGCTCCAAAGTGAAACATAGGTACAATCTTTATTTATTTATACCAAAGCATAACTAATCATTGCTGTTCCATTCTGATTTTAGCCACTTGTATGGTGAATATTTAACAACACTAGGTTTGTATAAAGGTCACTTTTAACCGTTTGAACGTCAACCAACTAAACTAAAGTTACGTAATCCGATGCACTTACTAAAGCATTAAAACTAAGTAGCTGGTATAGTTACGCGCAATCAACTTTTTACCTCAGCCGAGTAAAGGTAACGAGTCGCACAATGCACTTTGCTAAGAACAAACCCATGTAGCTGATACAATTTTGCGTGCTGGTTAAAGCTAGGTTGCCACTTTACTAGTAAACATTTCCTCATAGCCATAGATTGCGGGCCTACTGAAGTAGACACGATGTGATGAACCTTTCAAGCCCAGCAATGTGTTGCTACTAAATTTTTATACTCATGTGAAACCTTACACAGATGTGCGTGTCGGCCCTCCATACCATTAACAAAAGCCGCTAACGTGTCGTCGACTGAAAAGTTTCAAATTAAAAATTGGACGCAAGCATTTGCGTGTCGACAAGGAAAAAATATCGCCTTGTACTTTCAAATAAAACGCAAAAACTTAGCTTATTTTTTGTATTCAAACAAAATGTTTCGGTTCGTATATTCCTTCTTTTTGCATTAACAAAAATGTTTACAGCCTACATAAGTATAGGCTAGGATAATTCCGATTAGTTTCGGTCAATTTTAGATACTTTCCTCAAGGGTTTACGATCTACGCGGACCCTAAACTATCTCTCAACACGCGGAACGCTTCGCCCACGCATAGTCTGAGATGAGGGAAGGGAGATTTCACGAGAGTAATATTCTTTCATTTATGTAATTAGTTTTTATTTTATTAGTTTTGCACAAAAAATAAAATTCCCATTTTAAATAACACTTCAGTTTAAAGACAATAAATATTTAATCAAGTACCTAGTCTGAAAAGCCAGCTAAGAATGTACGTAACAATATCGTTCAAATATTTTTTACTTCACTAAGCAGATTTACCGGCGTCTACGATTATGTACTCGTATATATATGTAAGTAAATATCTGACGGACATTAGCTTAAATGCGACAACATCAAAACGCTATCGTCAGAACAGCGACTTGACTTAGGAAACACAAAGGCACGCGCCGCTAGCCTCATTCTTCGTAGGGCTTTTTTCCACCCACGACGTCGTTAACTCTGACAACACCAAGATTTATGCCGTTGCGTTTGACACAGCAATTATTGGGGGGCGTACCTATTACGAGCACCATTTGTTGACATGAGCGGTCGTTCTGGTTTTAATTAATCTAATACTTGATATGTCACTAAGATATTTTCCCCTTCATTGGTCGGTGTACGTAAATCGAAGTGACTGGTGTACAATGTACATGTGAGCGAACAAGAATGTGAATAATGCGATGGCTGTTGGCGTCATTGTGTGGAAGGGCCGATGACTTTGTGCATGTCTCTTTGGATTAACAGTGAATGCGTAGTTTCGTAATAAACTGTATGCTCCTATTTACATGATAAATGTGGGAATATTGATTTTGTTTAATAATTTATTGAATATTCGGATAAAAATACAGAATAAAGGGCATTCTCAGAAATGTCAAAAAGAAATAAGATAGTCTATCTTTCCATCAATTAAATATCTAAGTAAAAAAATAGAAAGAAAAAAAAAACTCTTTTTAAAAGTTAACTCGTTAAAAATTTTGGTTCTTTGTTTCTAGAATTGAAGACTTAATAGTTATTGAATTAAGTATTTAGTAAAAAGTTAGTATTCGCATCCCAATGCTGAAAGACCTCTTGATAAATTTTTGCGATATCCATATTCCATTTGAGTAAATCTTTACGGAGAATAATAAAAATACTGGGCAATGCATTGGTTCCGCATTGCAACCCTTCAAATTGCAATACAATATACCGTCATATTGAAACCATGTTCATACGATATCAAAATAATGCTGTATTGCGACTAGCATGCGAGGATAGAAACATATTGGTTTTTCTTTTCAAGTGACAGAATGTGCATTCTATTCGAATATTTGAAAGTCAATAGAGCGAACGTGGTGCCAAGAGACAAGTAACATTCTCGTCTATTGTGAGGGAATGCTCAAGTTATACATTTTTTACGTAAAAGTTTAATGGAAATTGTATCTGTAAGTGACGTCACGGCATTTTTCTCAAATAGATTTGGTATTAAAGCGTACTTACTGCTTTTTTATATAAGTGAGTAAAAACAGGACTATCTTTATAATAATATTCTGCCATGACTGCATTTTATTATACACGGCAAAAAAAAAAAAAAAGTTTGTTTATTAATTCCAGATAATTACCCTGCATACCAAACAAGCCAATTCAGTGTTTTTCCCTCCATTTCGTATTTGACTATATTCATGACCGTCGAGTTGTATTCGTTACCTCCCATTTTGAGAGGTATGCCCAGCAGTTCCCGTAGATGTTGATGATTATCTCAGAAAAATTGGGATTTAAGTAAATATGATGCTATCCTATATATAGATATTTATAGCTAAAATGCCCGATTATGGACCCATCATAATAAAATAGTAGATTGATAAACAAGGGTTGAAATATACCCATTTCACCTGAGATATTTCTGGTGCCCGAACGAAGTGAGGGCACCAATGGTTCGAAGGTGAAATGGGTAATTTCATCCGAGTTGAACACTCTACTTTTCATTTCGAATATGAGGAAATTAAAATTTCACTAACGTCGCATGGTCGCATTTAATATTTGTTACGTTTGTCATTCTCTTCCCGCTCTTTTTTCTATTGCGCGATTTACGCGCATTGCGCATTTCTTCTGCGCACCAATGGCGGCCGACTAGTTTTTTTTAAAACTTGCAGACACGGAGGTCGCTATCAATTAATTGTAGACAAATATTTCAAGCTAAAAAAATTACCGAACGTAATAATCTCGTTGTATACGCTTGCATAAGCTTATATATTTAGCGGGAATGTTATTTTAAGATTATTTTGCCTTTTACAATTAAAAAGGAATTGTTAGTATAGATTTTTATTTTAAACATAGATTATATGGCTGTATACGTATTTCCATTGCTATGTCCCTCATTTGGATTAGCTAGAAAAAAAATTTACTTTCAACCCAAGGGTCGCGATGAGTCACTTTCAACCCTATATCCAGATAATCAATGACCTACTTTCAGAGTATGAGAGATGAAAAGAACTTTAAGTTGCGTCATTAAAATAGCTTACCTACTTCGACATACTACTTCTGTGATTTAGTTCAAAAATTAACCATGATATAAAACAACTACGTGATAACTTCGGCTAATTTCGTATATATTTGTATTTCTACATAAAATTATCATTTAGAAAAATTAATATACTTACGGTTACAGAATATCAAAGCACCAAAATCATTACATAGTTTTTGCCACCCGCAGTTAGAGTCTCCAACCATCTTACTTATGCACCAAAATGACGGTTTAAATGAAACGTCATACCTAAATAGCGTTGCTATTTTTATAGCACGTGCTTTATGGAAGGAATAGAATTTTATTGCCAGCAGCAAAAAGCGTCAGAAATACATTTTTGTGTAAATTAGCCACACGCTCATGACTTTCATGGCGGTACGTGCACGAACGCTGTGCAGTGAAATTAAGTTAGCTCGGAGTGTATTAAGGAAAACCTGGGCTGACTGCTCGGTGCTTGCATATTAGCTAATTTGACCACTTAGACTGCTGCCCAATTGTACGAAAACATTCATTCGTTTAATGCTTAAGAAACCCCCAATAAGCTGTTTTGTAGGCTAGTTGCTGCTTGCGGCGTTTATTACGTTTACGTTAGGTACCCAAGTTTACTGTCTTAAGTTTTAAGAGCGATAAAAACCCAATTTGAGTTTTAAATACATTTTGAGAAAATAAAATATTTTAATTTTCACACCATATCAAGAGATGCTTTAAAATGTTATTCATCCCGTCACAATTACGCTCAGTGTAGACTACGTTACGGCCACGACTATGCGCAAACGATGGCGTAGAGAATTTCTAATACATTGAGTAATTTGTCAACTTACCGCTATTATGTGAGTGTTGTGGACGCGCAATGAATGGAAAATCAGCTCGACGAGTTGCCGCTCGCATGTATTTGCGCCCGGGCTGTAATGCGAACGTGCCCGCGGAGCATTCCCGCGCCGAGTGCACTCCGACACTTGGCGATGCGCTCTTTGGATGCTATGGAGTGGCGCTGCTTGCTAAAATATACTTTTAGGGTTCCGTACCTCTAACGAAGATTCGCTGAAGAACTGGAGTCACCGACATAGCTCGAAGAGTTACGTTGAAGTGGCAATGGGCCGGCCCTATCGCTCGTAGAACAGACAACCGTTGGGGGAGAAAAGTTCTTGAGTGGCGACGACGAACCGGAAGACGCAGTGTTGGCAGGCCTCCCACTAGGTGGACCGACGACATCGTGACAGTTGCGGAAAACTGGTGGATGCAAGTGAATTGTCGTTCATTGTGGCAATCCAAGGGGGAGGACGGGAGGACTTTTTCAACAGTAATCGTCTTCTGGCTGATGATAAATAATGATGATATTGACCTCTAAAGGAAAAGTTCAAGACCTTTCTAAGGAACGCATAGAGGTATAAAGTTGCTTATTTATTGATAGGCACGTTGTGTTTTTTTTAAGTGGGGTGGAAAACGAGTACGTGGGTAAGAAATCGCCACCACCTAAGTATCATGGAAACATGCAATGCAATAACATGGACTGTAGGTACGTTGCCAGCCTAGCGGACTTATATACTTTCTTGTTTTAGAAAAGCAGTAATGTGCTGTGAATATTTTGTATAGAAAATTGGCGTTTGTAGTATGTATTTTGTGAATTATTACAGGCGCATATTTTAATTGAGAGCCGTGGAAAATTTGCGTTCGAGAGATATGAAATGGTAAGCTTATTAGATTTTGCTGCCCACACTTCACTTTCTAGCCTCTTTTCAGAGTAAAATCCGCAAAGTTTTAATTTGGTGGTTAAATTTACGTCGGCAAATTATCTAAAATCATTATACCATTTTCATTCTTACCTGTCCTATTTGGTGAACAAAATTCTAAGCTCAAAACGTCTCATTTTTGTTATTTTTTAACTATTTCATCGTAAATAAATTAACTGAAGATAAAATATCAGCAAAATTATGTACAAAATATTACCTCAGGTTTATTTGATAACAATAATACACCTTATTCTTTCTTCAAGTAGTCTCTGCCTACCCCTGTGGGAAAGAGGCGTGACGATATGTCTGTATGTATGTATGTATTCTTTACAAAAAATTTCATGTTGAGGTTCGAATTTTGTTTACCAAATAGGACAGGTAAGAATGAAAATGGTATACATAATAATATGAATTAAAATTCATAATTCAATTTAACTTCGGACTCAATTACGCTCACGCGTTCTAACAGTTTCATGTACAGTTTTACCGAACTAGTAGTTTACTTTGTTTAATTTTAACGTTCGTTATTACTTTGAGTTTAACTAAAACATTATGTTAAAGTTGAAACGTTAAACTTTCTCGGTGGGTAATAAAATTTTAGAAAAGTTTATGTAGGTAGCGAAATTGTAAAGATGAGTCCAATTAATTGCAAATGCTGTGCAATCAATTAGTAGTTTGAATACTTAATTAATTTATGTTGACTCTACCCTAGCACAAGTTAGATAAAATTATGGTAATTATCTTACCGGGATTGGTTGCAATGATAATCGATCGATTCTACGAGAGAGTACCTACTTGAAATTCCGTGATAGGGTTGTGGTCATTTCTATAGTATCAGCTTTTATTTTTTTGAATGCTAATTGTCAAAAATAACGGGGGATAGAAAGGTATATTCAAAATTACCTGTTATTTTTGCTAGTATGTGTAATATAAACCTACCAAAAACCTAATATTTTTATTGTGTCTTTTACCTATATTATTTGGATTGAAAGAAAGAAAGAAAGAAAGAAAAAACAATTTATTGCCACAAAAACAGATTTACAAAAAAATACAAATTAAGTGAAAGAAAATAAAGAAAGAAAGAAGACATTTATTCATTTTGCAAGACACACAAATACAATATAATATGGATATTGGATATTATGGATATTGCAGCTGTCATAATTGGCTAATACTAATCGACTTTTCTAAATTAATACCTACCCTACCCTAAACCTAAACTGAGACTGCATTCTTTAAAAAAGTAAGCGAATAGCTTAATTTATTAAATTATGTTAATAAAAACAAGGTTCAGATTGACAGAATTAAAGTAGGCAGTGGATTGTCACGACGAACGCTCACGAGTCAAGCTCAAGGCTCAAAACCTTAACCCTGATACCGCTATTGCCCAATTAGACGATGTCAGATAAACTAAATGGAGCAGGAGGTTTTATAAAGGCAGTTAAATAACCACTTAATCGATTTACTGCACTAGGCACTTAATTTACGCAAACACGGCCGCGGACTCTGTATTCAAGTAAAAAATCCGAACATGTATGTACGGACTGTTATTCCACTTTAGACGTGGCATGGATCCTTTAAACTTTAAAGATATTTAAAGTGAAAGTGAAAATAAAGTTAATATTATTATTATTATTATTATTATTATTATTTGTCGTCATTGTGAGCTGCAATAGAAATCTTTTAAACTTTTTCAAGCTGTCGATATGCGGGAACCAAACTGAGTATTAACATGGCGGTAAACAGAGGCCTTACCATGACGTCTTCATGCGATTCAGTTTAGGTTCACTCGCTGTCAGATTAATACTAAAAGTGACAGCTAAAACTTGAACTTAGTCGGAATTAGGACGTCATGGTAATAAGGCCTCAGGTAGTAAATACTTATGTGATAATAATTGCAAGCTCATTCCACAACATGACTACAGGACTGACTAATAATCACAATGTTATAATAAGCCTACATTCACAATTTTTTATCTCCAAATACGTATGATTTGATTTTGCAGCTTTAAAAACCAGTTAAGTCCTATTTTTATTCTAGACATGGATTAAATTGGAAGTAAGGCAGAACGGTAAGCATTTAAATTGAATTAAGGCCACTAACCTAGGACACCAGTCAAACATCACCTCGATAATAATAGCATAATTTTATTATACATAAACAAATCACGTCTAATATTATAGTTACCTACTCTTACGGGTAGACAGAGCCTAAGGTAACAAGACCTAATAGCCGCGTTCAGCATGATTAGATAGGTGGAAAGGGGAATCAAAATAGTGATGGGTTGCTAGCCGCATCGCCTATAACATGATTAGATGATTATTGATTAGGGTCATTGCTCTTCTAGCTTTCTAGTATGTCTACTCTCTATACTCTGGTTTCTGTTGTCCTGTCAATCGTGCGAAGGTTACCTGGAAGAGATCCCTTTAAGGGATAAGTTCGCCTTTGTATATCTATTTGTCTCATTACCTGTAAAATTAATGTGTTTTATGTACAATAAAGTGTAATACATACATACATGATTCCCAAGATTTTCGCCCACTCTCTTGATGGGCTTTTACGTACCTACCATCTGCGTGGGAAGAGAAGTAACTGGTCCATTCTATGTTTTTCTTTATTCCTAGACCAGCGTGGAATAATTATATTCACACGTCAATTAAATACTACCTAATTGAAATTTAGGTACAGTAATACTAGTCTCTTCCAGTCAAAAGTCTACATCAGCGCTCGTGATTACAATAAGATTATTCAAATTAACTCCAGTGGGCTGAGATATGTGCAAAGTTAATAATCTCGTTTCAGCGTATCTACATCGCTAACGTTGTTCCAAATTAGCTTACCTGCACATACCGACATTCAGCTAATTTTATATGTTGACCGTGGCGTGTTTGCTAGTCAAATGAACAGTTAGGTATACTTTCAACATGAAACTACCGTGACACTCACACATAATTACAACACAACGGATAACTCACGTATAAAAGCCGAAGAATTGCTCCGACAAAATAAAAATGACGATAAAAATGAGGGTAGTTGTGCGCCGATGTCAGCTGCGCCGAGTAGCCGCGCGAGCAGAGCGTTGGCGCGCAGTGTTCGTTTCGCTGCCGCCGGGGCGAGCGCTCCCTGATGAAGGGCTTCGAAATAGTCCGAAACAATTGTCGGAGCAATTCTTCGGCTTTTATACGTGAGTTATCCGTTGTGTTGTAGTTAGGTATACGTTTAAAAGTGTTGAAGAAATGACAAAGAATATAAACGAAGAACATTTTACTGGTGCGCTGCTACTTTTAAAACACATAGTAAATTTAGGTAAGTGTACTACTAATACTATACTTACTCCTTCCTTCCTTGTATACTTTCTTCCATACTTGTCTGGAAGTAAAGAGAAAACATAGAATGTACCAGTTGCTTCCCTTCCCGCGGATATGGTAAAAGCCCATCGAGTGAATGAGCGAAAAACTCATCACTATTTTGATTCCCCTTTCCACGTGGTCCTTTAAACGTGGCTTTAGGCTTCGTCTACCTCGTAAGGGATAAATACGAGATTTATGTATGTACTTATGTAAGTATCTAATGATGCGTTTAAATATCCCAATCTACACTAAGCTCGGGTATTCTTTGCTATTCGAATGTAATCCAAAATGATACTGCATAATATACCTACAGAAAAAAATCGAGTATGCTCGGGCATGGGTACAATTCTTAAACGCAAAATTACCTACGTATAAGAGTAATTTATAGCGTGTACATTTTCGGCATCACCATTAAATATTGCCTTGTAACGTATTTCCTAAAATAAAGGTGCTATGTAAACATAATAGTATTTTTATGTGCATACCTAATAGGAAATGATTGCAGGCTTTTAACATGCAAGTGCTAATACCATTGTTTAGCATTCGGTTTACATGTTTTTTTTTATCACCCACGCCCACTTTTATTGTTCTTGAGCAAGCACAAACTGTTGTGACGCATTCAGTTACCAGAAATCTTTTCCTATTAACCCAGTAGAAGAGAGATGCAGATTACAAATATTACAATAAAAAAGAGAAGCTAACATGTGCTTGCGAAATTTGAGCTCTTTCAAATTGAGAAGCAGTCGGAACTGAGAAGAGACGTTAAAACAAAAGTGTCCGTAAAAACTTACCGTACTTAAACATTACCTCCTTTTAAATTTCTTGCGGAGCGTTATTCTTAGCTGGGATGATTTTTCTGAAAATGCTAGTAGCTTAAACATGTAGGTTAGGTACTCGTAAATGAAGGGTGCGACCAAACCGCTGCGTTTACGCAGTGACGTGTCGTATGCGTCAAGTTTTTTCACCGTTTCTTCATACATTTTGTTGCGATTCCGTAACGTCACCGTTTTTTAAGCGGCGGTGTGGTCGCACCCGTACTCTATAGAATAAACGTTCTGTCCAAGTCTAATACTGTGTATGTTAATGTATTCCAAATCATTCCTCGTAGTCTCGTACATTGTTCTATTATAGCCAGCAGAATTCGTCAATATTGATGCTATAATTATACGACAAACTATTATTCGACATAACTATACAAGTACAAGAGAAACTATACAGGATGATCTCAAAATGTTAATTAACGGGTCCCTCGGATCGGGCCGGAGGTGTCGCTAGACAATGGCAGAACACAATAAGCTTCCTGATTCTGATTTATTCGTAAGCAAATAAGGAGGTGCGAGACATGATGTAACTAATACAAGTTTTAAGGTATGTTCGTGTAGGAAATGTTGAATATGGAGAAATTATGTATTAAAGTGTGGTACTCATGAGCAATCGTTGAATAATAAATGTAATGGAACAAATAAGACGAATAATAAACGTTCAGACTGGGCCGGAAGAGCCCCACGAATGAGACGTTGGTGGATAGGTACCCTATCCAAAACCGGTTTTCATTGTAAAAAGAAATCGGTTTTTCGGTTTTAGTCATACAATGGAAATCAGTTTAATTCCAATTCTAGCCATGGCCAATTCTAGAATTAAAACCCGCGACCTGAACAAGGATCAATAATTTCAAAATTATTCAATCGTAATTTATACCTAATTCTTAAAACTTTTCTGCTGTTCTTGAATAAGTAAGTACACAAAATGTTACGGTCTTTAATATTTTTGCTTTAAAATTTTATTGTTTTATTTATTTTTAATGTCACCTGACTCGATAATTTATTTAGCCATGTATTATATTTATGTTAGTATTGTTGTAGATACTGTTATTGTTGTGTTTCTCCGGTCTATTTGTTTCCGCCACCTACTCAAACTGCCTCCAACTAATTTCTCTTACTTATTGTTTGTCTGGTAGAGATCGCTATTAAGCGATAAGACCGCCTATTGTATACTTTGTTCTTTGTTTCTGTATTGTTTTGTACTGATTTGTAGTGTTCAATAAAGAGTATTAAAATTTGTATTCTATAGTATTGTAATGACTTGGTAATTAATTAATATTAGAAAATTTATTAAACTCCATACTTATGTCATTGAGCACAACATGGCCGTACCTAATACACCAGAACCATCTTATAGGCATGTTGACGAAATAAATTATTATTATTATTATTAATGGTTAGTATGGCAGTTTATGGCATTAAACAGCCATACATTGTTCATGACGTATGCGACCCGACTGACGTTCATAATTCAGTGCCGGGGCGCAGTAAGAACCGCAAATAAATCATACGAGCCCACTTAGTTGGAGCATCTGACGAAGTCCACACCTGTTCTAACCGACGCAGATATTTAGTTTCACTTACATTTGAATATGTCTGTGTTCGTCAAATTGTGATTCATAGTAATACGACGTGATGTGTCCCGTAAGTAGTACGACAGACGTAAAAGGGCGATAGGTGGTCACGTCACCTATCATATAATACATACATAAGTAAATAAATAATAATAATAATAATAATAATAAGGGTCAGATACAGAAGGCGGTACTCCTGGACACGGCCCGCATAGTCAGGAGGTTCCTCTCTCTGTCGCCCTGACCACCGGCAGCTTAGGCCCCGCCTCGCTGCCGGCGGCACCCTAAGTTAGGTTTTTATAATGTTTTTATATTTTGTATTAATATTGCTTTATTACTTTTTATTTGAATATTGTAAAAACCTAGCTAAATATACAGAATAATAATAATAATAATAAATATTTCAGAACAATTCACACAAATTGACCTACTCCTAAAGTAAGCGCAAGTAAGGCTTGTGTTATGGGTACTAGACAACGATATACATACTTATATAGAGAAATACATACTTATATAGATAGAAACATCCATAACTCAGGAACAAATATTCGTGCTCATCACACAAATACATGCCCTTACCAGGATTCGAACCCAGAACGCTTGCTTCGCAGGCAGGGTCACTACCAACTAGGCCAACCGCGTCGTTAAAAGTGTAGGTACATAAGTCACGATTTTATCCCTTACGATGTATACAGAGCCTAAAGTAACAAGACCTAAACGCCACGTTTAGCATGATTGAGGGCGTTTAGGTGGAAAAATGAATATAAATAGTTGTTGTTGTGGGTTGCTAGCCGCATATTAAAATGACCCAAATTTTAATTTTTAATTCATTGTTATTGTTATTATTGACTTCACTTGGTCAATACAATTTTGTCACATTTACTAAGGTTATTTTTCTATATTTGGTACATGAGGTCACCTAGCTCGCTTATTAGTTTGTCGTAACGTACTACCTAGTTATGGAACACCCTGTATATTATTTTCTCGTGTTTTCTATTAGTAACGCGATCTTCATCGTTGTAGGAATCGATGAAAATAATTGTTGAATTGAGGAAATGGCCTTGGATTCCATTAATGTGTAACATACATAGATGAACTTGTTAAGTGTTAGGAATTTGGTGATATTTTTGAAATTTAAAATCAGTTTTTATACTTGTAAGTGCTTACCTGTAAAGTATTTTTATTTTATTGATTTATGAATTTTGATTTACTTCTGTATGTTTATTTTCTCCGCCTTCTTTAATCCGGTACAATTTGAATATTTTTGTAGGTATCTAAATAATTGTCTCTTAGAGATTGCTTTTAAGTGATCAAACGATTTTTAGAGTGATTCAAGAGGAAGGTTTATAGTCTACACAGACGAAGTCGCGGGCAGAAGCTAGTTAGGGATAAGAGTGGTCCAAAGTAAAACTATCGTCTATCGTCTGATTTGCATGTCTTTCTTTGTCAGTAAAAATGATTTACAAACTAATTAAATCTACTTCTTTTTAACTTACGAAAATAAAGGGCAAACATCAAACAAGAAAATAACGATCCAATTATTTAATTCAGATAAATAAATAAACAAAAACATTTAATTAATTTTGTATTTTACGCAACAACAAACTAACTTAGATCTTAAATTGAAACAAAATAAACCCATTTTTGAAATTTCATTACTTATGCTTCGCTAAATAAAGTTAACAAAACACCTATACTTATCTCAAAACAATCAACATGTCACTCTTGGGGGAACATAAATAAAATATTTCATCCCATCCGTTGACTGTCTCATGTAAGTATGCCTAACAGAAGTGAGTCGTTTTACTTGCAAGATTTTATTACAGACACAATCACCGGGACAGATTAAAACTATAAAAGTTTATAAAAAATCGGCTAAGCGGTAACGATAGATGACGGAACCTTTATAGTGGGTTTGTCTTGGAACTCTTTAAGCACGGAACCCTAATGAACTGCAACCACAACGGAACATCGCTAAAAGTTCCAAGTACTGTCGAGTTTACCTGTTCCCGAGCTAGCTCTCAAGGTCTGCAGCATCCCATCGTATCCTATTTTTCTTTTTCGCGTCCGAGCTATAATTGCTACTTCGAAGTGAAATAATAAATAATGAAGAGCATTCTTTTAGCTTGAAAGTTTCATGAAAGTTACACTATTTTAATATTTAAATATCTACCTAAATATCTAACGTAAGGTTTCGAGGAAGGTAGGTACCTAGTGCCCTGTTTTTTCGTGTCATGGCGAGGATACTCCCACGCCCTTAGATTAGGTTTAAATTAGGGTCATTGCTCTTCTAGCTTTCTAGTATGTCTACTCTCTATACTCTGGTTTCTGTTGTCCTGTCAATCGTTCGAAGGTTAACTGGAAGAGATCCCTTTAAGGGATAAGTTCGCCTTTGTACATCTATTTGTCTCATTATCTGTAAAATTAATGTGTTTTATGTACAATAAAGAGTTATACATACATACATACATTTCACTAAATACTATTGATTTACGTGCAAAGTTAACATTATAAGCAAAATTTAGTTCTGTTAACATCATCCTACATCACCGAGTAAATAATTGTTAATTGACGTATCTAACCTGCCAAAGAAACACTTGCATTAGAATTTAAACTCAAATAAACGTCGCTGTCAGTAGCACCAGTACCCATTATTACCTTAGGCCTTATCTGACGATGACATTTGGAGTTAGCAATCTTTGCCTATGATTTTGTGAAATGCCAAGATTTGCACGATTCTCAATTGTTCGCACATAACTCTTGCCTACTCGTCTGACAGATCGCAAGTGCCAATAAAACGCTAATTAATAGTCGGTTACTCTGCATAGTTAATTAGTGGCATAATTCAGTTTCTGGACGTGTCACGACACACCGCTCTAAATGTACTGAATAGAGACATTCATGTCTTGACAAAGTCGATTAGAATCTTTGCCCAATGCTAATGGAGCTAATTCGCTTACCACCAAACACTTTGATTCAGTTTGATTGACACGCCCGTGTGAATGACATTTGATGTAATGTATTAAAGCGTAAGTATGCACATAATAAGCAAACAATAGAACAATGGTCGGAATAATTTAGGGTTTTGTTTAATGATTTCCTATAAAAACTGCTTCCGTATTTCTTACGCGTTGGTCTTTTAACAAAAAATTCCACACGCCTTTCGTGTATTTGATTATGATTAGATAAGATAGAGTCTTAACAAAAAATCAGATCAAAAAGCTACGTTATTCTACGTTACTCTGATAGCAACAAATCGTTTTGATGATTTAAGTAAGATTATTCTATTTAATTTCTTTAATTAGCTTTGGCTTTATCTGGGGCTAAGTTAAAGCCAACAGAGGCTGAAACAAACTTTTTGAGTTATCTGGCTCTCTGTATCTAGATGCCCTTTAAGAAGACAATGTTAATGGTTATTTAAGTCAGTGTCAGACGAAATTTCAATAAGTCGCTGTCTGTTTTGATCAATCTTCTGTATATATAAAACTGTTCCGTTACTAAGTGACTGACAGACAACGCACAGCCTAAACCACTATACTTAGAAACTTGAAATTTGGCACACATATACCTTGAGTATCCCAGAGGAGCACTAAGAAGGGATTTTTCGAAATTCCCACGGGATAGGGAATAAATGAGGCTTATATATTTTTCAGTAAAACTGTAACAGCTGGACTGTTCAAATTCAACACACATGTAGATGATCGTAACACTAAGAAACTAATTTCAGGATTTTTTGATATTCCCACGGGATAAGGAAAAAATGGGATTTATATGTTCGATTCAGAGTGACTGATTGACAACGCACAGCCTAAACCGCTGGACCTAGGAACTTGAAATTTGACAGACGTATATCTTGAGTATCCCAAAGGAGCGCTAAAAAAGATTTTTTTTTAAATTCCCACGGGATAGGGAATAAATGAGGCTCATATATTTCTCAGTAACAGTAATAACTAGACTCTTCAAATTCGGCGCACATGTAGATGATTGTAACACTAAAAAACTAATTTCAGGATTTTTTGATATTCCCACGGGATAAGAAAAAAATGAGATTTATATGTTACATTCAGAGTGACTGACAGACAACGCACAGCCTAAACCACTGGACCTAGGAACTTGAAATTTGGCAGACGTATATCTCGATGATTATCCCAACCCAAAGGAGCACTAAGAAGGGATTTTTTGAAATCCCCACGAGTTAGGAATTAAATGAGATTTATATATTTCTCAGTACACAACTGTAATACCTAGACTCTTCACTTTTGACACACCTGTAGATGATTGTAGCACTAAAACATGTTCTCCGGGAAAATGCGAAATTCCCGCGGGACAGAATAAGTGCATTCAACTTCGGGGCTGTTTCTAAAAATCTAAATATATAAAAGAAGAAACGACTGACTGACATATCAACGCACAGCCTAAACCGCTGGTTCTAGAGATTCAAAATTTGGCATGTAGGTTCCTTATAAGGTCTAGGGGTGCACTAAGAAAGCATTTTTCAAAATTCGACCCCTAAAGGGATTAAATGGGGGTCCAAAGTTTGTATGGGGAAACAAGATGAGACTATTTTATTCGAAACTTCGCAGGAGTATTCCTAACGATAAATGAGTAAACACCTCTTTCAGGTTTTTTGACAATGCAACCCCTAAAAGGGGGAAATGTGGTGACAAAGTTTGAAAATCAACATGGGTATTTGTTTGTACGGTTTATCGGGTCGCTGATTACGAAAACAAAAACACACGTACCTATTTTTGGAAATTTCCACGGAAACGGGAAAACTGAAATTACAGAAGTATTACAGACACTACAAAAGGATTTCCCAAAATTCTGACGGAAACGAAAGTTGAAATTTAGCATGTAGGTTGCTTGATCAGTGTAGGGAAGCATTAAGATACAATTTCCCGAAACGGGAAAACGGGACTATTCGTTTTACTGGTTGTGGAAAGCTGAAATTCGGCATGTAGGTTGCTTGATGAGTGTAGGGGAGCATTAAGAGACAATTTCTCGAAATTCCCACGAGAACGGGAAAAACGGGACTTTTCGTTTTACTGGTTGTAGAAAGTTGAAATTCGACACGTAAGTTGCTTGGGGAGTGTAGAGGAACATTAAAAGAGGACTTTTAAAAATTCTCACGGGAACGGGAAAAATCGGGATTTTTTTGTTTTACTGGTCGTAGAAAGCTGAAATTTGCCATGTAGGTTGCTTGAAGAGTAGGGAAGCTATAAAAGAGCATTTCCCGAAATTCTTACGGGAACGGGAAAAACGGGATTTTTCGTTTTACAGGTCGTAGACAGCTGAAATTTGGCAAGTGGGTTGCTTGGGGAGTGTAGAGTAGCATTAAGAGAGCATTTACCGAAATTCTTACGGGAACGGGAAAAAAACCGGATTGAAATAGGTACTACTGGTACCTACAAGCGAGAGAAGCCGCGGGCAAAAGCTATTTGAAAATAAAATGAAGTCTACGCGGACGAAGTCGCGGGCAAAAGCTAGTTTATTAATATTTTACATGGTGAACGTCTCGTTCGATTAATAGCTCGTTTTCAATAGGTTGTAGATAAATGGTATCCATTTATTAGCAATCTAATCAGTAATCGACAAGTTCGTGACAACAAGGTAGCGATGACCCAGCTCTTGGATTCTAAAGAATGTTGTGCACAGAATTGACACTCCTTGGCCTTCTCTGGTTTAAAAGGGAACATAAAACGATCGACACAATGCGTGGAAAGACATGACTTTTGAAATAAATTAAATCACGGAGCAATGAAATAGTTTTTTGGGTAGTGCAGGGGCCATCTGGTTCGCTTGATAGCCACCAAACAGCTGTGTTCTTATGACGACCACCATTTTCCAGGTACCTACTTGATCAACGTTAGATTCAAACCGTGAGAAACCATCTCGGTAGTATATCCACTTAAGGTGTTGAAATTATTTTTACTTAATTACATTAAGCTCAGTCCAGAACATCTGCGTGTAGTGCGGACATAAATCCATAATAGCCACTAGTTTCGGCTAATCACTTAACATAAGGTGGCAATGTTCTTGGCGCTGAATTATCGCAGTCAACTGCGTCATAAACTCGGTGTTCAGTGGCGCAAAAAGCGGAAGCAAAACGCTGAAAGTCATGGACACAAATACTCCAGTGAAGTTATTTTGTTTTTTGTATAAAGATAATGCGATCTATCAGATCAAGTTGGTGGTCTCCCTTTTTGTTAGCTTTAAAATAATCTTAGCTTTATGGTAAATAAATATATAAAATAAATAAGTAAATAAATATCTTGGGACAATTCACACCAATTGACCTAGCCCCAAACTAAGCAAAGCTTGTAATAATGGGCACTAGACAACGGATAAACATACTTATATAGATAAATACATACCTACGTAAATACATATTAAACAAAACACTAAACAAACGTTTGTTTGGTTAAACATTCTTTTACCGTAACGTTTTCCCGCCAGATTTGGTCCAATCGAGTTAAAGCGTGTGTTTTTTTTGTCTTCCCCTTTCTCTTTCCTTGCAATAGACAGAGACGGGTGGAAAGTGGACACGTGTGATGTACGTAAAATTCTGAAACGTTGCACGTTGTATGCTAGAAACTAGATGCTAAATAACCAAATAACAAATTCAAAATGCTACTACCGGTAAAAGAAAACGGAAGATATCACAGCGTCAAACAAAAAAAATGCTGGTACAAGCTACGCCCTTACTTTTACTGGTATCATCCTACCTCGCTTCCGCTGCCTCTTTTCTAATTCCTAGGCCACTCTGACGGTAGAGCAATCCAATATAATCGTAACTCAGCCTCTCCACGTCTCATGCACTCCGACCAAACATTTCATGCGATACATGTCTACGAGGAGAGTGAATTCCAGGCTTAAACTGAATTGCAGCAGAGTAACGGATTGAATTTTGCCATGACTGCGTACACGTCATCTTTACCTTGTTTACAATTCTGCTATGAAGTGGGCGTACAGATAATTTTTGTAGATAACTTTTTTTTATATGAATACGAAGGCAAACGAGCAAGTGGGTCACCTGATGGTAAACGATCACCACTGCCCATAGACACCCGCAACCCCGGAGGAATTGCAGATGCGTTGCCAACCTAGAGGACTAAAATGAAATGCCTCTTGTACCTGTAGTTTCCCCGGCTGTCTTACTCTCCACACCGGAACACAGCAGTGCAAGCACTGCTGCTTAGCGGCAGGATTAGTGACTAAGATGGTGGTAGCGATCCGGACGGACCTTGCACAACGGTCCTCCCACTCGCTTAACTTCGCTTATAATTTAATGCTGATGGATAATTTTCGCAAATTAATTTCCAAAATAAATTGTATTATTGTACGATCTTGAACACACCCTTGTGCGTAATACGCCGTGACTTCTATTCAGGCAAGCATTATACGTAGACAAAGCGTCCATACAGACAATAACTTGATTGATGTGCATTGTAATAGACTGTCCAGTAACCAGACAAAGCACCAAAATATTTATTACCTTAGCGCTGAGCACTGTAATTAACTAAAACTCACTACAAATTTAAATATCCAGCATGATAAATGGTTTGGTGTGGTAATTATCTGCAAATTTGGCTCAGTCGCTAGGCTTTGTGGTTGCCGTTGGCATTACTACTCGATGTAGTTTTTGCCAAGACCTTTCTTGATTGGAATAAGAGCTAATATTATAATAGTTAACACCTCACAACTACGTGACTCGTTCAAAGGTTTAAAGGAGAGTCAAGGAGAGCGGTTATTTATGTGATTGCACAGAACAAATAACTTATATTTTATTACTTATGAAATTGTTAATAGGGTAATAAAGTAATACACTCCCTGTATTTAATTTCAATAAGACGTGCTCACGCAACTTAGTCTTTATTTACTCTTTATTAATATAATATCGCTGTTAAAAGATTCTAGAATATTCCCAACTAGTGACTTCAGTATGTACCATTGTAGTAAATAGGTAAGTAATTTGGACTCCACTATTTGAACTAGTTATCGAATATTATGTTTTGTGCATTATCTTAATTGTTTTTCTGTACTTTTTTTTCATTTAAACTCTAAAAATACTCAGTACATTTTCTAAATAGCGCATTTTTGTAATTAATAAGATTCAAAGGCTAACTTCCAACCAGTTCATGTTTTTCTTGACTATTCTGCCAAAGAAGGCATAAAGGAGAAACATCCAACACAAGGCAGTCTTCGCAATTAAATTACTTGTAGAATGTTTTTTTCCCAAGTATTTCTAGATTTTTAACGGTGTTTTGAGTTAACCCTTGGCTTCTTTAGCGGCTAAAGTTTAGCACAACGAAATAAATAAAACACATCATTACCTATCTCCTGTCCTCAAAATTTCGTGGTGTGCGTGATAATTTACTGTGTGGTCTCAATTTATATCCGTTGCTCACATTAGCCGTTCCAAAGGCAGAGAAGAAAAGCAAAGGAGTCTTTGGCGCAGTACCTTCTACTGCTTCAACTAATAATAATGAGATAAAAAATATTCTGTAGGTATTAAGTTTTGGGCCATACTATCTTACATTCTACATGATAAAAATGCAAATTTTCAATCAAGAGAAATTCAAATTGAACGACTAATAAAAGAAAAAGTTATAAACTTATACATTGATGACATCACTAGAATTAATGCTAATTACGAGAAATTACAAACAAAATAGTAACATTCGCCATGACTTACTTTTTGCACCCAAATACCGTCGCTCGTTTGCCGGAAAACGTACAAGGCAAAATCTGGTTAATTATACCAGATATTCAGGTAAATCACATAAGCATCCTCACAATAACTCAAATAGGCATGATTGATACAACAAGTTAATCAACTAAGGCTAGTAGTCACGGGAGAATTGGGCTGAGGCTGACGGATGCTCGGCATACGAATGCCTCGGAAGGCGAGAGCTAGTGAACAATTACTTTATTGTATTTAATTATGCTCATTTTACGTACACACCTGAATTACGAGTATGTCATTAGAGAATTAATGTGAATAAGCGGTGAGCAGTTTAGTAGGTTGGACTGAGTGAAAAGCATTGAGTCTTGAGTGCGTTTATGTTTTTTTTTTTTACTTGACAATATGGACTGGCTATCTGATTAAAAAGCAATTGTACAACTACTGTATCTAAATAAAATTGACAAACATTGTAAGAGTGGCACTCAAATGGAATTTGTCGAAAGCCGTGATATAATTTGATGAAAAAACAATCATTAGGCAACATAACAAACCTTCCCGGTCAGTAAGTAACAAAAAAAAACATTGTCCCAAAAATCAGTACAAACAGGACGTTTATCTAGGCTTAAACAGGCACCTATCTATTTTTTCTTAGCATAACTATAGTATCGTTAGCCGATAAATGTGCCCACTTGTATAATTTTCATCCCATTTAATCAAATTTTTAGGACCAAAGTCAAAGTCAAAAGTTTATTTTGCAAGGCCGCCAAGGGCTCTTTTACATGTCTTTTTTTTAATCTACCAGCGCATTCGGAAAGACCTGTCTCATTACTCTCTGTAAAGTGTCAGTTATCTATCATATGATTCCCTCTCTATTTCTTACTACGAAAAAGAAAGAAACGACTTCATAGATAAACGACACTTAAAATATTTGGGTCTTCACTGAGAGTTTAGTAAAAGTTTTGGAGACAGAGGAATACATATATGTATGTGATAAGTAAAATGATCCTCGAATTAACTCTTGTTATAATTATGCATTTACCTACTATATTGTGCAAGATATATATTTTTTAATTTGTTGTTTCATTCTGTGTAAGTTTACCGGGCCACCAGTAAGATTCCATACATTATGCAGATTGAAATTTCAAACAAATATTATTAGGTATACTATACCACCAGCAATTTTTCAATTCGACACTAACACACTCACGACTATTAGCGGCGTGGGTAGACTGTGACACTTTTAGATTTCCTGATTGATTACTGATGCATTGGTGACAAGCACACAATACTGCCTACGTCAACAGGAACAATAAAATAATGTTGTATTTTCTTTATTATCACATACAATACAATTGACATAAAGTTATGTTCTACTCACATTCTCGCAGTGAAAACAAGTTTGATTTCAATCTGATACTTTGCCGATGTACCCATCGGCCAATCGCATTTAATTATGCCACTGAAAAGTACGTAAATATACTTAAGTAAACAAGATTACAGCAATAAACGTGATAGTTTTGTATTAATGATTTTAATGTTCCATTCGATTTACAATAAAAAGATGTGCTAAATAATGTTACTGCCTTTATCACCTTACATTTCTATTTTGTCTGAAAGTTTTTTTTTTATATAGAGAGGCCAGGATGCAAAGGAACTAGTGGGTCACCTGATGTTAAATGATCACCACTGTCCATAGACACTCGTAGCGCTTTACGCGATGCCAGTGCGTTGTCGGCCCTGCAGAAAATTGTACACTCGCCTCTTGAAGGCACCCAGGTCGTAACTCGATGGGAAGACCCCAGCGGGAAGCTCGTTCCAGATTTTGCAAGTTCGTAGCAAAAAAGATCAAGGAGAAAGGAGAAAAGAAGAAAAAGAGAATGAAGTTGAACAAATGAAATGTTTTCAATTCTGTGGTAGTTACCTTTTTCGCATTTAAGTAGTTATTTTTCATAGTAAAAATATCCCCTTAATTGAAGTTGTAAAACACTTTTATAGCACAAGAAAATTAATTGGAACTAAACCCTATCAAAATGTAACTTCTCAGTTAAAGATAAAATTTAATTGTGCGAAAACTCATAGTGACTCGTAAACATTTCCACCCCTTTATTGCTAAGGTTTTCCTGAATTCCTTATACTGCAGGATGTTTTTATTGACGATGTTAATTGGATTTAGCAAAGTTCTTTTGACTTATTGGAAACCAGAAAAATTGCCTTTTCTAAATTACACTAACTTGGTCTATAAAATTGGAATATTTTTATAAGTACCTAGGTACATTTTTTTATATTATGTATAAATAGGAAGACAAACGAGCAAGTGGGTCACCTGAATTATTAACAAGATTACATGGATTGTATTAAAATCAACATTCAGACGTTGAAGAAATAAAATCTAATCTAACTAATATTATAAATGCGAAAGTATGGATGGATGGATGGATAGATGTTTGTTTGTTACTCAATCACGCTAGAACGGCCTAACAGATCTGGATGAAATTCGGCACATAGATAGAGAATAGTCTGGAATAGCACATAGGTTACTTTTTATTCCGGAAAATTGCGTAGTTCCCGCGGTATAGCGATAAACGAATTCTTTGCAGACGAAGTCGCTGGCAACAGCTAGTATGATTATAATTAGTAGAAGTTAGGTACATACGTAAGTCTTTGAATTAATACAAAGATACTGACTAAAAGTTTACCCATAGTTTAAACGATATCCGGTATGTTTCTAGCAATTTTGACCACGGCATATAATTGAAAGGAGACTGGCGAGCATTATGCACAAAATGTTCAACAGATATAGGTATTTAATTACCTACCTAATTTTGTTCAATTACGTTTAATAGTTCCTCGTGTCGGTTGTAAAATCTGGCACTCAAAGTAATAAGGAAATGCATATTTGATATATCAATTACACGTACGTAATTGTAATTATTTTCTGCGAATGTAATTCTATGTATGTTTTGTACGCGTGTTATTGGATTCAAAACTTTAGCAGGTAATCGATTTGCAAACTGAGTACCTATTCCGATTGTTAAGGTTCCGTAAGTATTTTAAGCGTGTATTTTTTAAACGAGCAAGTGGGTCACCTGATGGTAAGTGATCACCACTGCCCATATACACCCGCAACTCCGGAGGGATCGCAGATGCGTTGCCAACCTAGAGGGCTAAGATGAAATGCCTATCTAATCTAATCTAATCTAATCTAACTAATATTATAAATGCGAAAGTATGGATGGATGGATGGATGGATGGATGGATGTTTGTTTGTTTGTTACTCAATCACGCCAGAACGGCCCAACGGATCTGGATGAAATTCGGCACATAGATAGAGAAAAGTCTGGAATAGCACATAGGCTACTTTTTATCCCGGAAAATTGCGTAGTTCCCGCGGGATAACGATAAACGAATTCTTGGCAGACGAAGTCGCTGGCAACAGCTAGTAAATGTATAAATTTTTGTTAGACACAAACTATGATATTAGTCGAACATTTAGTATCTATATTATATTATTACAACACTTAGATCAGATAAATATTTCGTCAAAAAATTATACAAAGATTAGGTACGTCTGACAAAGGTTAATACCATGGGTCTGGTTCCATCTTCATAATATTTAATTACTTTTTTACGTCGTAGTTATTTTAAACTAGGACGAATTGTGTAAATTTTATTGTTACCGAGGTAACTTTAGTGACATCAAAACATAATAATTATGTTTCATCTTAGGTCAGATCACGCTGGTGTCATTAGCTAACGGATCTAATGTTTAACAAAAAATAAACAATGATTCGAATTGTGGACTCTTAAAATGCGTAATAAATAGGAGTGGAGTATCCATTTGGCGTGACTAAAAGACTTCATTGTTATCATTTCCTAGTCATAAAATTGATTGAATTGATCTATTATCGACATTAGACCGTTTATCGTATCCGTTATTAACTATTAAGTTCCGTAGTGCTTTTTACTAATGTTCCATTACAACCCACTAATTTTAGTTCCTCGGACATTGACAGCTCAATAATTATATTGACAGCGAACATAGTTTGGTTCAATATCTGATAGCGATCGTTAAATTTTCGTTACGACCTTTAACGCCGTAAAATTTTCCAAATAGGTCAATTTATTTCCTCGTGTGTTAAGCCCATTAGTGAGTTTATACACCAGACATCGGCAAAATAAAGAAAATTTCTTGTTTTTAAAATATTTAATATTTTGGAACAACTTAACACTAATTAATCTAGTCTCAAACCATGCAAAGCATACATGTGTTAGTGTGGTAGTATCTAAAGTATGGGTACTAGACTACGGATAAACATGTTTATGAAGCTAAATACAAATGTATATGCTAATTAATTAATAATCCAAGACTCAAGAGCAATCATTCGGATGTTTCATTCGTAACATTTTACCCTGAACGGGGTTTGAACCCGGGCCCTCTAGCTTCTAGCCACCTGGCTGGGTATACTGTCGTCAATATTATATCAGTAAACTTTGCATTGTTACGAACTATTAAGGAGCAACTCGATCCGCCAAGTTGCTGCGCGCCGAGGCGGGAACGCACGCAAACATCCGTGTGTGTTCCTACGCATCAAGGGTGTCCAAGTATGCTGCATCAGTTGTGTGCAAGTAAGTTATATAGTAACATGTACCTACAAGTAGGTACATGTTATGAGTAGACCTAAAATCTCCTGATAGATACGCTAGAAAAATTGAGATGGATTTTATAGACAGCGTGTTGACTACTTTTTTTGATACGAGAAGGAAGGAAAACAAGCAAGTGGGTCACCTGATGGTAAGTGGTCATCAACACCATCATTGCAGATGCTGGCTTTGACAGCCTAGAGGGCTAAGATAGAATACCTTATGTCCAAGTAGTATTATCGGCTGTCTTACCCTCCATGAGATTAGAGAACCGAACGAATCCTTTACGAGGTCCTACCACCCGCATGGCCTGTAACGCCTAACTCGATATATTACTTGAACAAAAACAAAATAAGGTAAGTACAATAATTTCAAACTTGTAAAGGTAACACGATACAATCTACCGGACATCTATTTTAAAGTGATAAATCCGGTGCGTGGTTTCGACATTATATCTCATAATACCACTGATTCATGTAGTATTTAATTTTAGCAAAGACTATTTATTAGAAGGAACGCAAAAAAATCGAAGCAAAGTATTTTTCATTCATTCATAAATTCCATAGTTTTTCTCATAACGAGGTAAATAACGACCCACACTGCCTAATTGATATTTAATAAGCACTTTGTTTATATATTAATTAACATGATGTATAAAAACATAACACCTTCCGGCTGGCGTTTGAGTACCGAATTATTGCCTACATCAAAGATTAATTCCATACCACCGTGTTAAAATCAACGAGCCTATTACGCATGGCTTAATTTATTGGCTCGCTTAATTGTTACTTTGTTCCAATTTTAAGACATAAGAGAAACGTTCAATCATGACAGATAACATCGTTCACAGTTTTGACACTGGCCAGCTACCAAAGATTATCAGTAGAGGTCTGATATCGGCTCAATCTTGTGCATGAATTATAAAACATTTTAGGGTACTGTTTTTGAAATAACTTTTTTTCTTAAAACAAAAACATTAACCGATTTAAACAAGCCTTCTCTCGTCCCTGGTGAGCAGTAGGTACATGTTCCACGGGAGTTTGTAATTGTGTCGTACAGACAAATTATTCAAACAGATGACGCTTAGCGACAAATATTCGCATAGTAACAAGGTTACGTGACAGTTGGTAATAGATAGAAAAATTCGGAGGCTTACTCACCTGCTATGGGTGGTGTAGGGGTATAGCACGCGTCACGGAATGACGAGGACCCGGGTTCGATTCCCGGCCATAGCTTTACTTTTCGGATTTTTCTATGTGTTCTAATTTTCAGTGTCGTTTAGAGATTTAAACAAAATAAAGTATGTACCTGAATTAATTATCTTAACATCGAAAACAACCGGAAATGTATCAGTAGTCCACAAGACAGTAAAATGTACAAGCTTCTTTACAAAGTATTGAACTGTATCGAGATAGCGGTCTGCTGTTTGCCAAACGATGATGAGTTCCACCGCTCTGGAGATTTGCCACCAACCCACATTTAACTACAATGACGAGCAAAAATATTGGGTCGCTTTCCATAAAAAATTGTACGAAATGTGTAATAAACATGTCAGGACCAAAAATGACATCATGTCACCTTTTATTTTGTTAAACATCTTAAGTTTAGTATAAAATCAAATCGGCGCGGCGTAAAGGTTAGCGTCCACATGACCGTATCTAACGTATCGGACGCATCGCGGAAGTGGACGCACTTGTGTGACTCTCTACAAAGAATACTACGATCTGTTTGATGGGATACGTCCGGTGCTTACGACACGAACATTGACGGCTAACCATAAATGAGATACAACGTAGACGGTGAACATATTACTGTAGTTAAAGGTAGGTACACACTACTACGGAGATTCGCCGAAGAACTAGAGTCACCGACATAGCTCGAAAAGTATGTACGTTGAAGTGGCAATGGGCAGGCCACATCGCTCGTAGAACAGACAACCGTTGGGGGAAAAAAGTTCTCGAGTGGCAACCGCGATCCGGAAGACGTAGTGTTGGCAGGCCTCCCACTAGGTGGACTGACGACATCGTAAAAGTTGCGGGAAACCGGTGGATGCAGGTGGCGACTTGTCGTTCATTATGGTGTGCTAAGGGGGAGGCCTTTGTTCAGCATTGGACGTCTTCAGGCTGATGATGATGATGATGATGACACACTACTAGTTACATACTACTTCATGCACAAGGCATAGATGAAGCAATATAGACGGCTGGGAGCAGAACTCAACTATCTTTTATTTCGCTGTAACTATTTTAATAACATAGTTTTATTTATCAACGTAATTTTTAAATTCTGTCCTGAAACAAACAAACGAATGAATGAATAAATAAATAAAATAGTAAATTAATAAACAAACTAAGAACAAACAACAGTACGTCGTGAACGCACCAGATTTATTTACTGAACATTGTATAACGTAAACAAAAGAAACGTATCGAAAGCTATTTTCAGTCAAGCTATTTACGCTACTCCATTTCAGGAAGTCACATAAGAGCAAACTCATTACTGGAACAAAGTGTAGCGCTTCTATTACCGTAACAAGTAAATACCTCCGTGTCTTTATCCCAGCAGTACCTACTAATTACAAACTCGTACGTCGACTGCAGTACAATAGTTGCGCAACTTCCCCTGAGTCCTACAAACTTCCAGTTTTACCCCATACTTACGTTTTCAAAACAAAGCTTATACAGTGGAATTTAGCTATATCTTACTGGCTTTAAGAATACTTATGAGTAAGCAGCACTTACAATATAATCCACCTAACAATACACTTGATGCCATTTTATTTTGCTATGCAGCGGTGAAAAGTTCCGTAACGAACTGACTTGTTTATCAGGACGTGCTTTTCGTTAACATAATTATTAACTGTATTCAGCCAGGTGTCGTATTTAAGGTTGTTACTTTTAGCCGTGGTTTGACTCATGACCTCTCAAGCTGTCCTGTCGACGACTCAGCTTGCATCTCTGATTTGTCCGGAATTACATTCATAACCTTGAGCTTTATGGCGAGGAAGACCTCGTAAGCCGACATACACATAATCTGCAAAATTCTCTCGTGCTTGCCGTGCAGTTTGTTTTGGAGTCACTTGAGTTGGAGTGTTTTGATTTGCTTACTTTGAATACATCAGACTAAAAAAATATCTACAACACTATAACATTAACAACAGAAGAAAACAATGTGACATGCTTCAAATTAAAGCGTGTTGTGTATATATTATTTTTCATCACCTATTTAACATTATATATTGCGTCCGGTCAACTATTTCTTACCTAGGAAATAGTACAGTACAAGTCTGATGGGAGCCGCAAAATAAAATTGTTTGAATTTTTAATTAATGTCACTTTATTTGCGTGTCGTCAATTGTTACTCTAGTACAAATTGTAAAGAGATTACAGTTCACGGACCGCATGTTGTTGTGGTTTCTCATTCTAAATTTAAATGAAGTATAGGTACAAAGCCATCATTATTCTAATCTCCATTAATACAGTTTGGAACTGGACGTGAACCACATCTCGTGGCTACATTTTAGCATAGATTCAGATAAGGGCTCCTCAACATGGGTTCACACAATTATTTTACGTCGAGAGAAGGGATTCACGACAATGGTGTTGGTGTTTCGTAAGCGCATGCGCATTACAAGTGAACCACAACAACGATATTCAATTAAGAGACGGGATCCAATATTTTGTTTGTATGATTTTATGGTTCAAAGGTCTTCGATCGTTTAAGTTCTGTTATTTTTTAACAGCACAGGAAGTAAATTCAAAAAAATTAAAAGCACAATTTTTCCTAATTAAACGATTAGGTAAGTACCTGCATGAATAAAATAAATATTGGCGAGTAAACAGCGGCAAAATGTTGATTATTATCTAATTAAAGTTACTGAAGTTCTAATGTCTTATATTAAAAAGTATCCGCAGCAAGGTTCCGTGTGAACAAAAATTAATTAAAAACTCGCCTTAATTAGGTGCGGAAACAAAAAGGAAATTGTCGAGAAAATTCAGAGTTAAAATCTGAGTGAGCTTTGTATGTCAAGGAACTAGAATGAACAAGGAACAAATTATTAATTAAATACCGCGTAATCGCTTCAAATTTTACACAATGTAATTAAATTATCATACTAGACGTGATTTATGTATGTATGTATGTAAGGTAAATTATGACGATTTTTATGGGAAATTCGCTTTAAAAAATGTTGGGCAGTAAAAATTTACGCAGCCCTCTCGGGAATAGCACTTATATGAAAAGTAGCTATACGGTGTTGTTTGTCAATTTGGGTAGGTATGTTACCTAGAAAGCTAAACTTTGTTTTAAATAGAGTAACACAGAATTTCATAGTATTATAGCATCATTTTTCAAAGTCAAAGCTCTAGTCTGTGAAATCCAATAAGATATGGATCATTGTAACAAATACTTTCTTCCATGAACTAATAACTGAGAAAAAACTAAAAGAGCAGACATAACAAACATTGAACCTATAAATAGTAAGCAAAATCATTGATAATTTACTAGAAGAAAAAGTAACCAATCTAAATAATAATAATAATAATAACTTTATTTTCACCACAGAAGTTACAAAAGCATAACATTTTACAAAGCACACATTGTTACATAGAGATGGGTAGATGTCATTTTTATGCTGTAAGTGAAACGGCGGCGCTCGCACTAGACTCTGAGTCTGTATCGCGAGTGCCAAGGAAGTACACAAAATACAAGAATAATACAAATAATAAAAGAGAAGAAAAGAAATAGCTAGAAAGTAGTGTGTTTGTGTGTGTGTATGTGTAAGTTCGCGTGCGTGTGTGCGTGTTTGTATGTGTGGCTAAATATGGCTAAATATAGGGATACAAAGCAATTGAACGACTAATGTGTACCAAATCAACTATTCTGGCGCACAATCGAAACAATTTAATACTTGGATATGTAATTGCTCAGGAAATTAAGTTATTGCGACCAACTATTAGTTTACGGCCGTGTACTTGCTAAATGAACTCCCATTACTATTTGACCTTAGCAGCAGAATTATGGCTGTAAATTTGTATCTCATAAGTGTTCAAGGTATTGTAACTCCGGCAGTTGTTTGAATAGTGTTACAGGTATCAGGTGCTTATCTATCTATCTCCAGTCTATATACGTCCCACTGGTGGGCACAGGCCTCCTCTCAGAATGAGAGGGCTTGGGCTATAGTTCCCACGCGGGCCCAGTGCGGATTGGGAATTTCACACACACTATTGAATTGCTTCGCAGTTGTGTGCAGGTTTCCTCACGATGTTTTCCTTCACCGAAAAGGTCATGGTAAATTTCAAATGAGATATCGCACATAAATTCCGAAAAACTCAGAGGTGCGAACCCGGGATTTGAACCCACGACCCTCTGCTTAAGAGGCCACAGGTCAAACCACTAGGCTACCACGGCTCTGTAGGTCATCAGGTGCTTACTTGATGTTTATTCGAATTAGTTAAATATGTTTAACATGGAAATTGGAAACAATCTTCGCCTGTGTGTAAAATGAAAAAGGTTATAAATGTAGAGTGTGGAGACTTCGTCAGCGTAGAATTAGCAATTGACATGTTTATGGCTATCCCCCGGGAACTATACAATTTTCCGGGAAAAAAAGTAGCCTATGTTTTAATCTAAGGTACCAGTTATCTTCGATCCAAATTTTATCCAAATCCGAGTAGTCGTTTTAACGTGAAGAAGGAACAAACATACTCACTCACTCACATCGTCACATCGTCACATCATCACATCCTCACAAACTTTCGCATTTATAATAATAGTAGGAGTAGGATTTCAACGTGTTGTCTTAGAATTTTCATGTGTGGAGCTAATAGACTGGCGCTGAGGCACACGGTGGATACTTACCTATTTGTAGTAAAAAATTGTTCATATTCTGTAAACTGAATAAAATTATGTTACCTTTAATAACAATAACGATCTTCATCCTTTCCATTTCCATAATTATGATGGCAAAAAGAATATATTTTATCCCGTAACAAAAGATATACCTCTACCCATATGTCCCTATTTTTTTTTGTACGCACCCTTTTTATTGTTACGGGTATTATTTTATCATCATTACTAAATATTAGCTTGCGTTTGACCATTCAATACATCGGATTAATCACGTAACTATTTTATCGAATAATCGACCGACAGTTTCGGATCTATTCGGAATTCTTCATCATAGAGTCACCGGTCACTGGGGATCAACACAATAGAATTATAATTTGCCGAAGATGACACGCTGGCCTAATAATTAAATATTCATTCCACGTTGACTTAAACAATCTTAAATCAGTATTCTATCCATAAAACTTAACAGACAAAGAATTTCTTAACCTAAACAAGGCGGGTAAAGATAATTTGCAAATAATCTCTTCTATACTATTTCTGCACGGAAGAGCAAAACTAACTTCGTGTACAACGCGTAATCAAATAGCTTCCTGAATATGCGATCTATGGGAAGTAAGAGTGGGAAGTATTGCGAGGAGGTCACCGACTAAGTCGACTTGTTTTGTTATGGCAAGTTCTATTAATGCTTTTACAATTGTAAAATATGTAAATTCTAAATAAAGTAATTTTTAACTAGCTTCTTTAGCAAAACGGGCCGTGTGAACCATTCTCAAGTCATAAATCGAAGGTTGATCAGCATAATTGATTATGTGCGCCACCATCGGATAGATTGGTTTATATCGGCAGTTAATCTGTGCACCCATCAGACACAGACAATGGACGGCGTGCATTAGCGATCCGAATAACCGTCAGCAAGTGGCGATGTTAAAAAGATTAAACTTTAAGCTATTAGTACTATAGAAACGTATAAACACTTTTTTATTGTACTTAGAGTACTTTGAAAAGTACGATGGATCACTACGATTAATAATCACCAGCCTCAGGTGTATCGATTTTCTACACTTCACACAGCATAGATTTTTTGTCAAGTAGGCATGCATTGAACCCTTACACAGATCATGAAGGTAGCACACTAGGTACTGAATCTAGCAAGAAAACTGAAATACCTATCATAAGAAAGATATACCTACATGTTTTTGGTTAGAAGCATTTTACCTACTTTCGTACCATAGGTTAATATGTTTAAACAACACAATTCTACACGTCACTGATTCTGCAAGTGTCTTATACGAATCCTAGTAGGGGACAGGCACGCATAATGATGAATATATGAATCTTTGTAAGTACCCGATTTGTAAATTTTATTTTAGTTTATCAATTGTCTAATAGCCAATAGTACAATACAAGATTTGCTTGGTTTTGGACTAGGTCAATTGGTGTAAGTTTTTGCATGATATTTATTTATTTACTACCTAACTATTATAAAAGTTAAAGAGTTGAAAATCCTAAGCTTATTGACTTAAATTGAGATTACATTTAAACTTAGAATATTTAAGTTAGTTAAAGTTAAAGGCCTTATACATAAAATATTTGCTTTAAAGTCACTCTGTTGCCTCTACCGAGTTTCGTCTATCCGAAATTCTTTCCGACGGCGTTTTAAGACGATAATAAGTACCTACTATTAGTATTCTGCGTTGAAAGTGTGCTTTGGTGATAAATGGGCCTACATTTTTCATTCCTTTAAGTTCTAATTTCGGAAAGTTCCACTCTGTTTTAAGCCCGAAAGGGCTGTTAGAATTTTAGTACAGCTAATTTTCACTTGCTAATTTAATTTAGATTTATCTTTCGTCTGAGCCATATTTTACTTTTACAGCGAACTGGAGTAGGTCAATAAAATACCCGAATGACGCTTCCAAACATCATAAAACTGAAAATAGCTGAACTTTCATCTTTTTCAGCAAAAATGTCTGGAATATCGGTGTGTTTGCTCGCTCTATTATGAATCAAGTCATAAAGCGGTACGATGGTATTATCGAATTTCCCATCGCAGATAAACCCTTTTGCGTAAATAGCACATAGAGTATTCAGGCAACCTGCGTAATATCAGCGGATCGTTTGCGCCTACTATCCATTGAATAGAATAGATCAGGTGAGGGCCTGATGTGACTTTGCGGGGCGGTAATCACGATGCAGATGTTGGGAAGTTGTAACTTTGTATAGGGGTAACATTGACCGACTGCGGCGACGTTAGAACGCTATGAAAGTTTGGATGAGATAACGACCGGTCCGCTCCGGCTCGCCGACGAACTATGAAGTTTCTTGTAAACTAGAGAGTTACTGTATGGACGTTATAATTCGTGAACATAAAGGCGTAGTAGCTGTATTAACTTAGTATCTTACTCAGATAGAAAGTTGTCAGCAGTCGGTCCAGAGGAGAATTATTTATGAAAGTGCATGAGATTGTTTGTCCTTTAAAGGTGTGACCACACCGCCGCTTAAAAAACGGTGACGTTACGGAATCGCAACAAAATGTATGAAGAAACGGTGAGAAAACGTGACGCATACGACACGTAACTGCGTATACGCGGCGGTTTAGTCGCACCCTAATACTACGAGTATTACAACTTTCACAACTAAATGCATACCACTCTTTAGATAAGTGTTTAACAGAAAATTTGATTATCTTCTCGGGTTTTGAGTATTTTCGAATCATTCCTTGGAAAAAAATGACGCTTAATAACAAAGGTCGTTGGTATATAACATACAACCACTACTTAATCAAATTTTACGTGATTAAGATGAATGGATGCGTTTCATTCATATAATACAAAATAAATTAAAATTCTGTCACAGTTGTTTAATGCCGTGTCTCATTTAAATGATTGGTTATTCAATTGTAAATCCCGATATTCAGTGAACCGCTCGTCGAGGTTTGTATGACAATTTGTCCAAATATTGGGCTATTCAAATTCGGAAGCACAAAATGAAAATACAATATAAGAACATGAATAAATTAGCCAAATTTCTTGTGTAAACAGGACCGTTTTAAGGCCCGTATTTAATATTTGCTTTGTTTATAAATATAAATGCACACCCGTGAAAATAAAATATCAAAATGTTCGGCCTCTTTTTCGGTCAATGAAAACTTTGAGATACAAAAAGGTTTTTTGTTAACACATTAACCCCTTGACCTCTTTTGTCTCGGGCCATTTGTATCCGCTTTGATTAGGTGTACTTATGAATAAAATTTTATCATCTTTATCATCAAATTTTATCCTATGCTTAAGAATCTTCAAAAATATATTTTAGGAAAGTGGTATTTGTTTTGTTAAAAGTTTCCGGATGAAAAATTCCAAACCGCTCACCTTTGTTCACTAAAGTATCTCGGCGACCAACCATGTTTCCAAGTTAGCTTTTCTTTCAAGGACTTTTGAAGACCCTATCGTCACCTACTAATCGAGTAGATGAACTACTACGACCTCAGCAGTGTAGCAATGTTAGCACTTCTGACGTCATTTGCGTTTTACATTACGGTACCAAAATTTCTAACTCTCTTTGTTTGGACTCCGATACCTAGGCATGACATCTGCCTGGAGTGATATCTCTTGTGGACTCTCTTCACACCCTCAAAACAAATACGCTACGAAACGTTGTTAGTAAACCTTAGTAATACCTCATTCGAAATATTATAAACGGGATGTGAACCGCGATTACCTTTATTGAGCTCCTTTACCTTACCTTACCCTCCTCCTCCTCCTCCTCCTGCTCCTTTACTTTACCTTTATTGAGTTCTTCAGTCTACCCGTGATCATGATACATGCAACTGTATCGAAATATCGGGAGCTCAATAAAGGTAATCGCGGTTCACATCCCGTTTATAATATTTCGAATGAACTTAACCGTGAATCATTAAAAACTCTTAGTAATACCTAAACAGAACATTGATATTCAACCAACACCGTGAAGTCGTAAGCAAGCAAAGTCAATTCTGGTATCTCGATTCCCGATATACAGACTCGGTTCTCGCTGGAGTATAATGAAATGACTCGACAGGGTCAGCGGACGGGTATGCACAATGTTGCCGCTTACTGTTTACCAACTCGAATACTTGGAGATAAGGATGCAGGATGTGGACGGCTTAGTAATAAATAAAAGTCATCTTTAAATTATTCTGGAACTAGCTTCTGCCTGCGACTTCGTCTGCGTAACATAATCCTTACTCTATCTATGAAAAACCGCATCAAAATCCGTTGCGTAGTTTTAAAGATCTAAGTTTATACATAGAGACAGACAGAAAGCGGAAAGCGACTTTGTTTTATACTCCATCAGGTGGTGGGTTAGTTCAATTAAGTTGACTTTCATCATTATTTTTCTTTTGAAATATAATTTCGAGTGCGTTCAGGAAAACTAACACAACCACAAGCTGCAATGAAGTATTCTGGATAAATTTTAAGACATAGTATCTAATCTAACTAATATTATAAATGCGAAAGTATGGATGGACGGATAGATGGATGGATAGAGGGATGGATAGATGGATGGATGGATGGATGGATGTTTGTTTGTTACTCAATCACGCCAGAACGGCCCAACGGATCTGGATGTAATTCGGCACATAGATAGAGAAAAGTCTGGAATAGCACATAGGCTACTTTTTATCCCGGAAAATTGCGTAGTTCCCGCGAGATAGCGATAAACGAATTCTTTGCAGACAAAGTCGCTGGCAACAGCTAGTATTATTATAATTCCTGGGAAAATAAACTTCAATTGATCTAGTCCTAAATTAAGCAAAGCACTAGCTTTAGTACTATAAAATGGCTAACTATAAAATTATATAAGAAGATACATATAGGTTGGGAACGTCCATAGCCAGGATAAAATTCAAATGATTAACATAAAGGAATCCACAACACACGCTACCCAAACACCCAGTTTTGTTTAATAATTGAATTGAATGAATACCTACAAACATGTCCTTGCCGTAAGACGACCACAATGCCTCTATCGTTTTACACTGGAGCCTACGGAATATAAAATAAAACCAAAGAAGAAATCAAATTCGAATTTCAAATAGCATCGCATTTCCAGCGTTCCGTTGTAGTCAGTATTTACCTACGACCAGTCCCTAGAGCACTGTGAATACATAATGTGATAAAACGATGCACTGTTAAAGGAAATTGGAATGGCACAACACTAAGCCCCTGATTAGACAGTTGGTTCGCGCAAGTGCCTGTTATTAACGTGTCAATACGGAAGCCAATTTCAGGTTGCTACTGCATGTGTATAATATATTTGGGTATGCATTTATTTTAGGAGGGTCAGTTGTTTTTGTTGTTTGTTTTCAAATATACTTCTGCGCGCTGTTCTTTTTTTACGGCTCTAACTAGAAGAGGTTGGTGATCTTAGCTCCTTTGTACAGAGTTATACGAGTATTTCTAAGGATTTCGAATTAGGAACCTAAAGCTGAAAATAAAACCGTTAACCCCCCTGGCGCCCTTAACGGCACCTGTAACAGCGGAGACATTTTGTTTTACGTTGTTTAGAATACGTATCTGTACACAATCATTTAATTTTTGAAACAACGGTGCCATCCTATCTGTTCCTATTTTAAAAGCATCTGAGGCATTTCACTCGAAAACTATAATGGCTATATGTTTTTTTTTTTAAAGTAAGTGTCTTTTGTTAACAGCTACATAATTTTCGAAGCTGAAATACGAGAATTTGTCTATGCATGTAACGGACGAAGAAAATAATTGATTTCAATCGTGCGGCGTCAAAAAATTACAATTTTTGTGTCAGCAAATCGATTGATCATTATGTTACCCATTTTCACTTCATTTAGACTAGAATATTTTGTAAATTGTAAGTAAAATCAACTTGCATTTGTCCCTGTATACAGCATCGTGAAAATAGTAACGTTTCGCGAAGATAAATCGTGCCCATACAGAGCCGTTTGATAGTCTCGAATGTGTTTTATTGGAACATTTGAATCGGTAGTCCAGCAATAAAAGTAGGAAGACCTTTCCACGCTTACAGCATTAAAACAACCGGAGGAGTCATACGTATCATTCAAAAAACTTTCAATTTCGACTGAGGGAAGGCAGCGCCGCATAAAACAAGACAATAACAATAAGATAGCACATACAAAATGCCATCAAAAACTATTATGGGAATGGGAGCAAAGTTCAATATTAAGAATAAGGATAGTGCTATACTTCGCCGATAAAAGAATTGAAATCTAAATAGACGCAATTCCGTAGCTCTGATGCTGAATTTGATTATTAAGTGCACGCAATCACACATACTCGTAAAACTACGCCCATGGCTTCGCTCCTTTTACAGAACTCTCTATCGTGTGAGAAATTTGCAAAATCTGATCTCAATACGCGTTTATGCTACAAATGGAGTCTTCAGACCCTATTTCAGCTTTCTTGATTTTAGTAGTTTTGACTGTCCATTGATGATCAGTCAGAATAGACGATTTTATAAGTATAGATCAACCCCCTTATTCACTTACTTAGCAATCGTTTGTCCTTATCTGTCACTTTGACATTTACCTTTCACAGATAAGGACAAACGATTGTTAAGTTAGCAGAAGCCTATAGAGCGTTTATGAATAAGGGGATTACAGTGCAGTAACTGCAGTAGGCCCGTTTTATTCGTCTCCTGTACATTTAATGCTTTAAGTTTCTATGCAATAAATCTAGATTTATTCGTCCGTCTGAGAATCAGAAGGCGTCTTAGCGATACGCTTTGCTCTTGCTTGTTGAAATGCACGAAGATTATTATTATTGAATTTAATAATGCTTATATCGTTTGCAAGACAAACATTTTTGTTAATTAAGTACCTAGTTACTATAACACACTTAATGTGATATTTAATATTTGTGAAAATATTGTAAAATTTTCATATATTCTTAATTATGGCTTTTCTCCGTTAGGAAAAATAATTTACTTTGACATTGTTGAGTACCTATACACTTTTAACATTTTGTAAGCGTAATTTTATTGCCAAAAATACTTCCTCACTCAGAAAATAGGTACCTACTTTGACCTTTCACAGGCAATTCCGAGTTATCAAGAAACACGCTCATTTTATTATTAATTATGTACAGAGCTTCAAAAATTTGCCTTTACATCTTAGTAATTTATATAAAAGGGTAGCAATTTGAACTAAATTTATTTTACTTAAAATTAAAATGCCTTTCCATTAAGATTTGTTCTCCTTTCATAGCTCTAATTGAATGTTTCAAATTTCGTAATTCAATTCCCGGCAAAACGGTACTTAATTCAATCGTAATGCTTAATTTATGTGAAAAAACTCAGAAGGTTTTTGAAAGTGACTTTTTGTGTCATTCAAAAGCCTCGGACGCGATAAAAAGTAAAGAAAGATTCTGAATATTTGAGAACATCCTCCTTTTGTAAGTAGGGCTGGCTTAAAATACGCCAAGCATTGTGCGAGTGTGATTAACTTAACTAAGTTTGCTTAGAGAGATTTATTTGCACTTGTAGGGTAGCTCACACCCGCGGCCCCGCCCGGGTTATAGAACTGCCTATCCCGTGGGAATTCTGTCAAATCTATCATTATTCCTTTCTACAGTATAAACAAAACCGATTTATAAGTGAACTATAATTAGTTTTCAAGGTCTAAGGCTCAGTAGGTTAGTCAGGATTTTGCTCTTTAGGTACACATTCATAGAATAAAGTAGATAACTCAGTTTTGTGATTGTGATTGGTACATATCTTAAAAAAACTGACTGGCATACCAATTACTAATAATTATCGTAATTTGTCTTATACCTAAACATCTAATAACATATCCAACGGCTAACAAGAAAGTAATTTCGAATTTATTAGGAATACAGTCAACACAGATCAGGTAGCTACGTGATTTAACTTCAACTACACTGAGCTTCGTGAAAAGCTAGTACACATAGCTACATAGCTAAGAATGTGGCAGAAATACCTTTGGTAAAATGAAATCCTAATCAACAATAAAATTTAATGTGTCAACATTCCTCAGAATAAAAAATCTACAACCGTTCCTGGGTCACGTTTAATAAACACGAACCTGTCGTGTTGCATTTTTATAAAACCCGATTCATGGCTCACTTAAATCAACACAAAGCGCTCAATTCATAATCGAAAGCGGGTTCAAATATTTCTTCATTTGTTAATGTTTTAGATACTTAAATGAGACTGATATTGGTTTGCTTTGCTAAGCATTGGCTTGTTTTAATGCTGTTCCTTTGCGTAGCTTGCGAATAGTTATTAATAAAAAGAACATGTCATGTTAATAAATTTTGTTGACACTGCTCTATGGACAAACAAAATATCTACCTACCTAATACAGTGCCTTAGTAATAGTCAAGGCTACATTATGTAAAATAAGTCTTTTAAATGTTTACAAACACGAACCCTTATGAGTTAGTTTAAATATGCCGGCAAACTTTTAAAACGTTGGGCAATGTAGTGTAGTGGATGTAAATCTGTGCTTCTGTTTTACTATCAAAAAGACGTTAAATTTGCTTCTGCAATTATTCTTTTTTTGCCAGCTTCTGTAGCTATAAGTCAAATAAATATATCATACAGCTTTCTACTATTGTAAATTAGTATTTAATTACGCAACATTAAAAGTTGCACTAGACATCTGTACTTGCTGTACAAGTAGGTTTATCAGCGCAGAGCATGAGTAGTAAACAATAGAATGGGAGATTTGCAAAGTAAAATAAGATTTCACGAAGAACACACAAACATTTTAATAAAAATAATTTTGTTTCCTGTACTTTTTCTTGACGGTACTTGCATTGACATCCAATTTACGTATTTCTAGTCAATCCGAAGATTTCTATGTTAATTTTATGTGTTAAGTAAGTTAAGATTTGATGGTTTAATTCTCAATTTTTTAATTGTAAAATCCGGAACTGAAAGTGGTTAAAAATTGATTTGTTTATTTTGAGGCAGACAACTTATTTACGAACAGTGCAAGTTGTAATTATAACACATTGTAAAAAACAGTTTCTCTTCTAACTTATACTGCATCATAAGAGACGGAACTGTGGCTTACTGACGACCGCCGGTGCAAAACGATCTCGACAAAAAGTTGCCACAATAGGCCCCGAGCACAACGGATTACATTTTCATTTTATGTTATGGAGCAATTATCAAACATTTATTACGATTAAGTGCTGCGGCCCGATTTTACCATTAAAAAAGTGTTTTTTTTTACAAGCTCATTATAATAGTGTCCACTGCCGGACAAAGGCCTCTACCGTAGACTTCCAACTCGCCCTGTCCGCGCTCATGTCTGACCAGTTACTCAGAGTAAAATTTACGCTCATCGTTTTTCTTTAGACTCATTGAAGCCTTCAATTGGATTCCAAATTTAATCCAACCTGAAATTGTTTAAGCGTGCAATTTCCAGAAAACAAGTACATAATAACGTAGACTTTCAAACCCGCCTGTTAGACAAAGATGAATTTAATCAAAATTATTGGGGAATAACAACACTCAATGGCCTTGTTCAATTTCGCTTAATAAGGCATTTTAACCCGATAAATGGCTCGAATCTGGTACCGAGAACAATTGGAAGGCTTTAGGAGCACAGGATATAATGGACAGGGCGAAATATAAAATGTGCAGCGTTTTATTTAAAAGTAAAATGCTGATAAAATAAGCGAGCACACACAGACACGGCTTAAACGGTCGTTGTCCTCGGGGAAATCAATGTCAAAATTTGAAATTGCAAATGGATTTAAAAAACCTACCTATATGAGAGTAGGTAGGTAACAGAAATTACGCTAGTGTTCATTGAATTCATATAGATTTTAACTATTTAGATAATCTTTGTTAATGTTGCAGTTAATGTTGCAGTCAAAATAATATTTTTTTAGCATTATTAACTACCTAATAAGTATCTGTGCGGGTGAGCTTGAGGTTGTCAAAATCAGAAAAATATGTTTTCTCAAGAATTAGACTATGACCTACGACTTGATATTTTGTATGTTATTGCTTCGTTTGAATAAGCTTCGCCTCTCCTTGCTATTTCTGCCAATTCAACAAACAATACTACAAATCAGCCTTACGTATCGTTGAAAATAACATTAAACTAGAATCCTCTTTGAAATCTCATAAAATCCATCGTATTGCGAAGACCGTCGCTTATTAAATTGTCGTTTACATCGGTCCCTTTTTGCAGTCGTGCACTTGGCCACACAAACACTAATGACTTGAATATTGCCCGGGAATCTTCCGTGGATTGCAGCATTTGCATGCTAACAGGCGGGGCCCGGCTTTCTTTATTAATTGCTGCTGCCGTATGGTGGTGCATTGCACTTCTATTTTATAGATATCTCGTGGCAACCGTCGCGAAACTCACGGAAACAAAAGCCATTAAAGCACCTTAGTAAACGAATGCTAGGCAAAATGATTTTGAGGTTTATTTTGTCAGCGCTCGGGCAAATATTGTGATGCGCTTGAAATTTACGTACCCTTCTTTGATACATTAAACACATTTTGATATATCTATTAAAATATTATACACCCACTTATACGCCCACAATTTTATGCTACACGTGGCCTTTAGGTTTTGTTACCTGAGACTCTGTATACCCCGTAATGGGTAAAGACGTGATTTATGTATCTACGTATGCAAAATGTACATTCGACTCAAAGTATTCAAACCATGTTCAAACACCTTTTCGAATCGAAGGAGTATAAGACTTAAATTCGACTTTGCTTGTTGTTTGTTCTAGGCGCTAGATTATTTTTAAATGTAATCATTTTAAATCATAAAATTACTCATTTCTTCACTACCACATATTATTCGTATTCTTTTTCTTTCTTTATCTGAATCCCTCCGGGGTTGCGGGTGTCTATGGGCAGTGGTAATCGCTTACCATCAGGTAACCCACTTGCTCGTTTGCCTTCCTATTCGCATAAAAAAAAAAAAAAAAAAACATAGTATAAAACAAAGTCGCTTTCTCTGTCCCTATGTCCCTATGTCCCTATGTATGCTTAAATCTTTAAAACTACGCAATGGATTTTGATGCGGTTTTTTTTTATAGATAGAGTGAATCAAGAGGAAGGTTTATACGTATAATACAAGCATAATATACCGTGCGAAGCCGGGGAGGGTCGCTAGGTAACTAATAAATATAAATAATTTAGTAATTTATTCCGTTTTAGTTTTATATTTTTATTTTTGATTACTAGTTGGGTGGATTTTTGACATTGTAATTTGTGTGCAATACGTTTAGCATGGCACACAAATTACAACGTCAAAAATCCACCCAGTTATGAATAATTCTGCAAGTTATGCATAATCATGTTTATGCCAGTAGGTATATTAACATTGATTTATCCCATAGGTACTATCGCAATCGATGCTGTTTACATACTTAAAATGTTACCAACGAGAGTGTCAGTTTCAGACTGAACCAACAAGGTCTGTTGTTGCACCAGAGACCACTTTGGTTATCGTCCCGTTTGTGTGTTCAAACGGATCACTGCACAAAGAAGATTATTTTTTATTGCGCACCGAAAGGTGCACCGGACCGAAATCGCGAATTAAGAGTTAAATCAATAGCTATCTACCTATCTAGTTTTTTGCGAAACTGTTTTTCAATTTAACAAGTGACAGGTTAAAACGACTCGGTGTCATTTAAGAGTTTTTCTAGCAAATTTTGGTACGATCGAGGAGGAAGATTTTGTATTTTCTTTTAATTTGTCGGAAAATTATTAATAATACTAGGTAGGGGAGAGCAAGTAGGCCTTGTAAAAATAAACAAGTAACGAATTTCAAAATGATTGAAATACTACCACATTGGCTGTCTAACTTCTAACTAATATTATAAATGCGAAAGTATGGATGGATGGATGGATGGATGGATGGATGTATGTTTGTTTGTTACTCAATCACGCCAGAACGGCCTAACGGATCTGGATGAAATTTGGCACATAGATAGAAAAAAGTCTGGAGTAGCACATAGGCTACGTTTTATCCCGGAAAATTGCATAGTTTCCGCGGGATAGCGATAAACGAATTCTTTGCAGACGAAGTCGCTGGCAACAGCTAGTAATATTATAAATGCGAAAGTATGGATGGATGGATGGATGGATGGATGGATGGATGTATGTTTGTTTGTTACTCAATCACGCCAGAACGGCCTAACGGATCTGAATGAAATTTGGCACATAGATAGAAAAAAGTCTGGAGTAGCACATAGGCTACGTTTTATCCCGGAAAATTGCATAGTTTCCGCGGGATAGCGATAAACGAATTCTTTGCAGACGAAGTCGCTGGCAACAGCTAGTCTAACTAATATTATAAATGCGAAAGTATGGATGGATGGATGGATGGATGGATGGATGGATGTATGTTTGTTTGTTACTCAATCACGCCAGAACGGCCTAACGGATCTGGATGGAATTTGGCACATAGATAGAAAAAAGTCTGGAGTAGCACATAGGCTACGTTTTATCCCGGAAAATTGCATAGTTTCCGCGGGATAGCGATAAACGAATTCTTTGCAGACGAAGTCGCTGGCAACAGCTAGTATTATATAGTTACCATAGTAATATTAGTTAGAGTTGCCAAATAGCAACATTTCAAAGTTGTGACTGTTTTTCCAGAAAATGAGAAACGTACGAAAGCACCTCACGCTTGTGGTAGCTTCGTACACGGTGTGGGGCACATTCGTACACAGGGGGAGCCTCCATACAGAGTAACAAAACAGCAATTTATACAAAATACAATTATATTATCCGAATCAAAAATAACACAATCATATTTTAATTCAATCTTAATCAAAAACACCGTTTTTTAGTATTAATTGCTTAATTCATATGCCATTTAAGTTAAAGTTTTCATTTTGTATCCTTAAGGAAATAAATCAGCCATATAAAATCGAAAATTAAATTAATAATTAGGGTAACAGGCCACACAATCTAACTCTATTGCACATTGTACGTGATCTTTCACAAAGCTGATTATATTAAGTACTGTTAGACTGATTTCTGAACGTTGCCATGTAGCCTAATGCTATAGTCTGTGGTTTGACACAGACAGAGCTCCCAGCGTGGCCTCTTCCCGCGATGGTCGTATTAGAAATGGCGTTGTATTAATATCTTGGAAATAATATATTCTTGAATACCGGTGACCAGTGCTTTTATTCAGTTTAACAGTACTTATATTTGTTAAGCGAGTTTCAAGTGTTGTCGGTTTGATACCGTATTTTTGAGCAAATTTTCTTATAGACAAGGTTTTGTCTAAGACCTCCTGCATTGCAGATTTCATTGATTCTTCGTCTGTTCGAGTTCCCTTTTTTACGCATATTCGAGGCATGAATCTGTAACAATAAAAAAAAAACCTGAATACTTAGGGTTCGACCTAACCGCCGCGTATACGCAGTGACGTGTCGTATCTGTCACGTTTTCTCACCGTTTCTTCATACATTTTGTTGCGATTCCGTAACGTCATCGTTTTTTAAGCGGCGGTGTGGTCGCACCCTTATGCAGGGTACATTCGTATAGTACGAATCTATCCCACTCATCAATGCACGAATGCACCCCAACACAAAAAAGCAACAAATTAAATAAAAATACCCGTTAAGATTATCTCAAAAATAACGTTATCACAAAAAACTAGAGCATTAACATATTGCCCATGGATACTAACGTAAACGATTTGAGCAAAAGTTATTACAGATAAACGTATTCAAAACTGAATCCAAAAATTACTCACGTGGAGCGAAAAGACGTTTCGACCTGTCCCAACGAAGCTAGCCGCCGCACTGCCGCCCCACTCCGCGGTTAGCCTATGCGTGTGAGTGGGAGTCAGGCACACAAATACAACCGCATCAACGTGTTTGGTAGTGGAGATTATGACAACTGTACGAATGCTCCCTCTGTAACGAAGCCTATCTGCTCTCCCCTACGTGATTGCTTTTGTCAGCATTTCAACTTAACCTAATAATTATATTGAAATGTCTAAATATGGGCGAAAATCTTAGGAATCATGTTACAGGCGATGTGGCTAGCAGCCATCACTTTTTTTTAATACCCCTTTCACCTACGTGCCCACAATCTTACTGTAGGACCTGTCTACCCCGTTAGGGATGAAGACGTGATTTATGAGGATGATGATGATATATTGAAATATGGTATAGATTGAGAGAAAATGCCCAGTAACCGGTCGTAAATTGGCTGAATCATCATTAGGTATTGATTTAATCGGAAAATTTCATATTTATTCCGAAATATGTTTTTCTTGATCTTTACAAAACTAAACTAAGTCACGAGACGGTACAGTAAGAAATCGTATGGAAGGCAAGTTATTGTAGATTCAAAATTTAGGGTAACAAATACCTATAGTGCAGGTGGAAAGGGGAATCAGAATAGTAATGGGTTGCTAGCAGCATCGCCTATAAATAAATAAATAAATAAATAAATATCTTGGGACAATTGACACCAATTGACCTAGTCCCAAACTAAGCAAAGCTTGTGATATGGGCACTAGACAACGGATAAACATACTTATATAGATAAATAAATACTTAAATACATATTAAACATCCAAGACTCGAGAACAAACATTCGTATTTTTCATACAAATATCTGCCCCGACCGGGAATCGAACCCGGGACCTCAAGCTTCATAGTCAGGTTCTCTAACCACTAGGCCATTCGGTCGTCAACATGACATGATTCCTAAGATTTTCACATTTTCTATGCAATTTTTACCATCTGCGTGGGAAGAGAAGCAGCAAGCACATTCTATATTTTACTTTTGCTCCCAGACCAACAAGGAATATGTGAAAATTGAGCAGTCGGAATGTGTCTCCAAAATACGATATTCGGTAAATAAAAGATGAATTTCTAATAAGGCTCTTAATTCGGTAGAACGACGTTTAAACCGCGTCCAGGACTCCATTCCAAAGTAAACGGAAGGAATATTAATTTCTCAAAATTACACCGTTGTCAGGGTTAGTCGTAGCATAGCATCCTTTCCGGTGGGATCATAGCATTGCGGTGGACAAAGCCCGCTTACGCGGGTCTCGGGGCCGAGTACTATTCACACGAATATCTGCAGAAATCCTCTCTGTCACATAAAGTGCGCCATTATTCACAGAGTACTGGTCCAACTGACAATGATACCCAGTATGTATGATAAATCGAACTGTGGCAGACGTTCGAGAGTCATGACATTATTTGCCGGAATTATTTGATTTAGGTATTTTGTCGCTGTGATTTCAGTTAAGACTTTTATGTCTGGAACTCAAGTTTAAGTAAATTTTTAATCCGGAAAATGCTTTTAAAATAGTTTGTTTTCAATTCAATGTAGCAAATAAAGTCAGCATCAATATCAGTTAGTTGAGTTTGTAAACCATACATTCAAAAGTAAACTCAACCAAAGTTACATAATTCCTATTTCAAACCCCAACTGATTCTATATAGCCGGAACATTCGTATTCGAAGATAAACTATTATTATCTTTACAGATCGCGAAACATCATTTCAATTTAAACTTGGCACAGTGCACTCGCAATAAGAATGGAGTAAGATAACATATCCATGTTCAGAACAAGTAGTCCGTAACTTAATAAAATATTATTCTCTGTCGCAGTGAATTAAATCATAACTTACGTAGGACGAATTGAAATAGTACGACGTCGTTGTAAAGTATCCTTTACCCATTTTATATCCACGTCTTGTTATTAACAGACAAAATAGCTTAAGTTTATACGAGAGGAAATTGTGTACAATGTAAACAAACATTTTATCCGTCAGCCGATATTCCCTTTTATGAAATCGGGTGTCAAACGAGCAAGTGGGTCACCTGCCTATAAGTAAGCACCGTCACCCATGGACAATATTCGTTACGCCAAAGGATTGCAGATGCGTTGCCAGCCAAGGCTAATAATAATAAATATAGAATATCTCTTGTGGTTCGTGTAAATACCATACTTCACCGGTTTTCCGCGAATTTTACCGTGAATTATCACATCCACTCTTCAAACACTGCTTCCACAACGAAATATAACTGTCAAGACTCTCTGTCAAAAGTTTCTTTACACAGTTCAGAATTTCTGTCTGTGTAGACACTAAGCGCTTTGTTACTGTGTCTAGCGTAGGTGCTCTTATGAAACTCGTAACTAAGACAGAAATAAAAGACTGCCTTATTGCAAGTTTGATTAAAAAAGAGCGGGATGCTCGCCGGCACGAAATATTTGCAAGCAGCGTGAAATTTATTACCTACGACATGTTTTTAAAATTGGACGGGGCTTCAAGGATCAAGTTGAGTTGAAATTACTGTTAGTCTGACAAACTTTATAGTTCAAGTTTCTAAAATAATTGTTAGAAGAATGGGCAGAAGCTTTAAATGGTTTGGATTGATTCCGCAGTGTGTGTTATCTTTCAAGTGCATGTAGGGATAGTCGTTCGTAGTTATGCCTTAAACTAAGCTTATGCCTTAAACTAAGCCTTGTCTTGTACGCATGTGTACCTATAGCTGAACTAGTTTGCTTAGCAACATTTGGTTGCTTCTGTGTGCTGTATGCACGCAGCAAAGCGTACTTTAAATTGGCCTCACTTTGCTGCAAAACTATCTTTCCTTTCTATCTGAACTGCTCGGCTAAAATTAAAAAAAAAATTCGATGGTTTTCAGTAACATTATTGCTTGGCTGCACAAATTAACTAACGCATTACAAACGATAATTGAAACCATACCTACCTCATCATCCAGCTCAACATGGTTGTGAGATTCGCGTCGAGATTTTTGGGAAAGACTTGGCACGGTATTACCGCCAGAGAATGCAATTTGGTTAGTAGTTACCTCTTTACCCGTCCCCGAAGGTTAGGGAGAGGGGCAAATTTCTCCTGGGATTTTCTCATTTCAAGCTCAATTTAAAAATTTGTTTACTATGTAATATTCGCTGTGATGTGACAAATTATTTCAAACTAGCTGTAGCTTGCAACTTCGTCTTCGTCCCGCGGGAACTTTGCTCTTTCCGTGATAAAAAGCAGTCTGTATTAATCAGCAATAGTGTAGCATTTTATTATAAAAGTTTACATCTTTATCATATTAGATCTTATAAAAAATAGCTTTTGCCCGCGACTTCGTCTGCGTAGAATGATACATAGGTATATGTAAACCTTCCTCTTGAATCACTCTATCTATTAAAAAAAGCCGCATCAAAATCCGTTGCGTAGTTTTAAAGACCTAAGCATACTATAGGGACAGACAGGCAGTGGAAAGCGACTTTGTTTTATACTATGTAGTGACGATGCAATAATTGTAGGTACCTAGTTAAACAATTTTTTTTGTAAAAAGGTTTAAGGCAGAAGATCGATTTTCATCTTCTAAGAATGTATTGATCCTGTCGTGAAACAACACACCTTGCATTGGTGACCAGTTGAAAGGTGAGGAAATTACGGAGACAAGAGGTCATCTTAGCAAGTTGTCTACGCATCGACAACTCTTCCTAGTATTGCGAGTGGTATGGGCAGTGACTGATGATACAGGTGACTCACTTACACATTTTCAATTTTCTTTTTTAGCAATTTTTGTTTACCTATTTATTTATTTTTGTCAGGGATAATGGAAACGGTTTTAAAGATTTTGATTAAATTTGCTATGAAGGGGTTTTGGGGGCGAACAATCAATCTAGCAAGGTGTCATTTCTAGGACGACGCGTTTTTGCGAGTTTTGTAAACACTGATCTTCGCTCACTCAGCCAGATAAATGTACGACAAAACGTTAAGTTTGTTTGAAATCTAGGACGCAAAAAAAGTATGAGAAAATATTCGCTAATAAAGCCATCCAACAATGTCAAAAGGACATTATCTGCGGCCACTTTGGGACACCCTTTGCTCTTTATAATAAATGCAAAATGCTCATATTTTATGACCCAAAGGGCGTAATAATGAAACGCAATAACTCCCTTAAAATGCCATAACATAAAACACCATGTGTTCCATGCAGGATCACGTCAAAAGGGTTAGGGTAAGCAGCGCATTTAATGTCAAGAATCAGTTTTCATTTTACATTACCTAACCTTTGATCTTTAAAGTAAATGAAAATTCGTTCTGCATTTAAATATAACAGCGAGTGGACATTTTCTTTGTTTACTGGAAATTGCCCTGCAGCGGGGATCCTCCCGTGATTACAGAATAAACATTAAATGATCATTATTCTAACTAACAACGTTGCTTTTGTTTTTAAAGCAACTTATAGGTAAGTATTAAACAAAATTTAAATATTAACCAAATGTGCACGTCGGTATTACTTCGTCAAAAGTTTATTTCTTGAAGCGATCGGAATAGAATAGACGAATCGATCTACCAGCCTAGATACGCTAAAAATACTTACATCAAAGTTTGTCAATGTATGTCATATTCTTTTAGAATTTAGAAGATTTCTAAGAAAATAGAATTTAGCACCCACATCATTTTTCCCCTGATAGTACTTAACAATAATAACAGATCATTCATGTTTTTAAATCTACTAGCGACCCGCCCCGGCTTCGCACGGTATATTATGCATGTATTATACATTATAAACCTTCCTCTTGATTCACTCTATCTATTAAAAAAAAACCGCATCAAAATCCGTTGCGTAGTTTTAAAGATTTAAGCATACATAGGGACATAGAGTGACATAGGGACAGAGAAAGCGACTTTGTTTTATAATATGTAGTGATAATGATTTAAAATTGTAATAAAAACTGTAAAATATAGCTTGATAAGATTCTTTACAATTGATGCATTATGATAATCGGAATTATTTTACCGAATGCTTCCATGCGGCCTTTCAGCGGGTACTTTAAAAATGGCCGCCATTACGACCCTGTAACCAGCCATTCTGTGACATTCCCGTTGTTAGAACTAAATCACACTACAAGCTAGTTTAAGCTGTGAAAACGAGCGCTATAGCCTTTCACCGAAGTACAAAAGGCGCATTCATCCGTGAGAGGACTAAATTGATTTCTACTCACATTGGACCGAGGGTGCCTCGAATATGCCCGACAGAATGAAACAAAAAGAAACAAAATAAACACATGTATGACACAGAATCGTGGGTGAAATAGCGGAACATTTCAGTGCAATGTTACGGGTATATTTTGACTAATTCCTTTGTATGGATAATCTTAGTTAAACTTTTGTACCTATAAATTTGTTGTTAGTATTTGGAACTACATAGCCCAAAGAATTGCGAAACTGAAGTGGCAGTGGGCGGGGCACATTGCTCGCAGGACCGATGGCCGATGGGGTCAGAAGGTTCTCGAGTGGCGTCCGCGGACCGGCAGACGAGCTGTTGGTAGGCCTCTAACAAGATGGAGCGACGACCTGATCAGGATCGCGGGATCGCGGTGGATGCGGAAGGCACTGGACCGGTCCGAGTGGAGAGCCTTGGGGGAGGCCTATGTCCAGCAGTGGACGTCTTTCGACTGATATGATGATGATGATGATGATGATTTGGAACTACTTGACACTAAGTTGATGTTAAATATCACGAAGATATACAGCTAAATTCACAACCTTTATTTTATGCTTTACCAATACAGTAATTATATTTTTCTGATTTAGTGTGGCATGTTTTTTTGTACTAAAAGTAAACCGTAGTTTATGATACTGATAATAATGCGGCATATATTATTCCATACCAATAATTTCATAACAGCAAAACAATTTGAATTTCAAATCGTTTATTGAAAACGTAATTTTATTGGAGCCGAACAAAAACACAGGTAACCGTCGAGTGTGACGTCGACAAAATTGAAACGCAATTTCAAAAATTCATAATATCGCGTTTTTCCGTATTCAACGGCGCGTCCTTATTACCATACATTTTGTTTTGATGATGTAAATCAAGTGTGCAATGAACGAATATTGATTTACAACTGAATGGGCAATCAAGCGCGAAACGCAATATTGTCGCTATACAGTCAGTTCGAATCTGATTTTGGGACACGCTGTAGCGAGGCGATTATCATTCGATTTATTCGCAAACGAAGACGCGGCGTTTTCGGTAAGCATCGTATTTTCAGTAGGAGTAATTCAGTGAGTATTAAATACACTGCATAAAAAAGTAACATGATTTTTACGTCCGCTAAAATTCACGTTCGGGAAGTACATAGGTGTGCAGTTTTGATTCACAATATCATTTACAGTACCTTGTCATGCAATGACATAGGACAAATCAACATTTAAGCTATTTAAACGATTCATAAATCCCCTACGGTATAGATAGAGCCTTAGGTAACAAGACCTAAAGGCCACGTATTATATATTATTATCTTTAATTGTCGATTTAATCCTACTAATATTATAAATGCGAAAGTTTGTGACGATGTGATGATGACGTGACGATGTAAGTGAGTGTGTATGTTTGTTCCTTCTTCACGCTAAAACGACTGGACGGATTTGGATAAAATTTGGAACGAAGTTAGTTGGTACCCTAGATTAAAACATAGGCTACTTTTTATCCCGGAAAATTGCATAGTTCCCGCGGGATAACGATAAACATGTTAAAGGTCTTAGCTGCCTAGATTTGCAACGTAAATACTTATTCCAGCATGTTACTATCAACATCAGTTCCTAAGTCTAATTCTACGTGGACGAAGTCGCGGGCAGAAGCTAGTCTTTCATAATAGGAGCAATTGCGAGTTCCTTGGTCTCTGTATCTCGGACGGTCTGAAGGGATTATCGAACTTTAACGAGGTTTTTATCTCAACTCTCTAATTTGATCTACAGCTATGCAAACTTTTAAAGAAACACCTACCTACCTTAATTTTAATGTACGGAACGTACCAATCACTTAACTAGTGTGAAAAATAAAATAAAATACTTTATGAGGCGATATTATGCCAGTTGACTGTTTCACAATTTACCCAAGAACCGCCGACCTACTTCAATTCATATCAAAGGAAAATATTAACAATAAATTTCACAAAACGACCAAACCAATTGACTCTCATTTTCCATACCCTTCGTTCTAACTTTCCGATGCCCATCTTCGATTGGCAAACTTATAGTTATTGCCCTTACGAGTTTCGACCCTTTTCCATTTCAATTTACAGACGTGTTTTCAATACTCCAGGGAACTATGGAACTGTCCCTAGAAAAACGCAATAACTGAAAGGGTTGGTACGTCTCTAAAGTAGAATGGCGCTGGTAGAAACATTTACCTGACCTAATAGAAATTCTTTGATTATTTTGCTAAGGGAGTCTAGAGGCCGATTTACCTTTTGCTTGTACTTTTAAGGGTATTAATAAAAAATTCTCGGAATTTACTTTAACTTTTTTAGTTGCACACGAGAAATAAACTTTAGTCGACTATTTCAGTCAAGGAATACAAGATTAGAAACGTAGAAATTTACGACAATAGAGATTTCCAATTGCGATATTAATTCAATTTCTTATCAAAAGTCTTGAATAACGACATTTGGAAGGAAGTTGAGTTTGAAACAGGGCCTATTGTGAAACTTCTGTAATATTCAACGTGGTAAATTTATTCCGACATTCGGAAATAAACCAAAAGCTCTCCATAAAATTGAAATGTTCGGCGATCGAACGTTGTTATCTTAGCGATAACGTGAAAATATAACGACGCTGAACTTTGACGAACTGGTCTCAAAGATATAAAGGAAAGGTCAGTCGGCATTTATTAAGTCATTGCGTTACTTAAATACATTAGGTACCTTTGTAATTTATAATGAGGACAATTTTATTTTCGAGGAAAATTTTCTGCATGCCTCTGTTTTTCCTTAATTTAATAATATTGCGTTATTTAACTCAAATGTAAGCATTTATTGAAGAAGTGTGCTCCATCTTACGCCACATAATTCCATCAGGTGTGATCTATTGTACCTATATCCAAAAATTGCGCACTAATATTGGACTGAGAACATCGTACTCAAAAACATCAATTCATTCAACAATCTCAAAATTTAAAAATTACTGTCCTGACTGTCAATCCCAACCCAGTCAACTAGACCCTTAGACACTTAAAATTTTGCACAGAAGTTTTCTTTACTGTACAGACAAGGAATAATGGTGACTTTTGCAAACTTTCCCAAAATCCATATATGTAGTAGGTAACAAAAAAGTTGTTGAAAATTTAATTTTACCTTCGCAAGCGTGTTTAAGATCTCGTAATCTAAATACAACAGGAACTAATAACATGTAACTGGCTCAAACTTCGTAAGCCTTGTACACATGCTTGTTGCTACTCGTCTTCAAAGAAAATGCAGTGTGCTAACTACTGGTGTGGTAAAGAGCTGATCGTCGACGTTAGTTTAATTTATTAGTTTTAATATTATACAAGTTATGCAATTTTCTCGTAACTCTTGTTTCGCGCTTAAAAACCGTGCGCAGAATGCTGCATTTAATTAAGTATAATAAAGGTCTTGGAGCAAGTAGTTTTTGCAGTTCTAATCCTTAACTTATTTTAGTGCCGGGAACACACTCTTAACGCCCTTTGTTATGAGTGTCTGTGGGCAGCGGTGATTGCTTTCCATCAGGTGAGCCGCATGCTCGTTCTCCATTCGTCCGTCTGTCCAGTCTTTTAAGACCCTTTCATTCTGGAATGCGTAGAGATATGAAATTCAAAGTAATATAAAATACTAGCTTCTGCCCGCGACTTCGTCTGCGTATTATACATTATAAGCCTTTCTCTGGAATTACTCTAGCTATAAATAAAAACACATCAAAATGCATTGCGTAGTTTTAAAGATCTAAGCATACATAGGGACGGGCAGACAGCGGAAAGAGACTTTGTTTTATATACTATGTAGTGATGTAGTGACCTAGAAGCTATGGCCTCTTGCAACCGCAATAAAAGTGTCCAAGATCATGCAATGAAAAGATTCAACCTTAATATAGAACTTCAGGCTGGGTATTTACCGTTGACATTGAATTAGTAATTTGACAAGAAGTAAGAACTTGCTACACAAGTAAGGCACCTACATTTATATTTTGTTACGTAATGAGACAAATCTCTTTCCTATTATATCTTTTCTCATGCGAAAATGTCTCAATTTTTTACTATTTTTAATCGACGAAAAAAACGAAGGAGGTTCTCAATTCGACGCGTATATTTTATTTTTATCCTTCCAGGTCATGACTGTTCGTGTGACTGAATGTCCAAATGGTTCGAATGTGTGGGTGTCAAAATTGTACAAAGTTCATTGGTTAAAGTGTTTCGGTGTCAATACTATATTTTTAGCTATCTTTTATTACGAAAAACTTGAATTATAATGTGTGTTTTTATTTGGACAAAAATATTACGCAATTCCAACTGTAACTTGATCGGCTATAATCGAAGTGTTAGACATCAACACAAAAAAATAAAAATAAATGATTATTAACGAGATGGCCTGAGATTTGTTGTTGAAAGAACACATCAGTATTCCTACCTAAAAAATCTTAACAATACATCTGAATTTTTACGACTGCTTCTAATTACTCCACCCAGCAAAACTTGAGAAAATATAATCGTAATGGTCAAATACTGCTTCAAATGAGCCTGTTGGTCCAGTGGTGATCTGTAACACAGTGATATTTATTAGGGTCCCAGGGACTTTAAACAAACCCAAAAACCTCAGGGCGGTTTGCTAGGGAAAGTATTTATGATCATTGCAGCTGGCTCACCCAATTACTGTACCCTCGCAAAAAATGACGTTGTTCTGCCTAATTCACCCGTAATTGGGGGGATTTGTGGTAAATGTTTTTGTTTTTGGGGGGGTAATCATGATGGAATTTTAATGAACATTATCTTTTATAATTATTGTTATTCAACATTCCCATACCTACACTGATAGTCGCTGGTTAGTGCTCGTTATTTTTAACTGGAGTTTTACACTCTGCATAATTTTCAACGCCTAAAAGTTTGAACACGCAAGTTATTATTAGTAGGCTAGGTAGCGTGTTTTTGCTCATATTTCTTTAAAAGTGTTGATTTTAGACAGTTCCTCTATAAATTAAAAACCTTCAGATGTTTTTTTAGTTAAGTATCTAAACTTACTATTAATGATTTAGTCTTGCAGTAAAAATGTAAACCTAGTTTAGGTTTCAAGCTCCGTTTACTTAGTTATTTTGACAACACCTACCTTAGACAATCCCTTAGGATTGTCAATCTTAAAGGTACGATTACACCGGCGCGTAAAAGACGTTGACGGTGCGTTTACGCAATAAAGTGTACGAAGAAACGGTGAGAAAAGTTGCCTGCGCCACGCCACTGCATATACGCGGCAGTGTTGTCGGTCCATTAACCAGGTTTACCCAGACTTGGCATAGAGTCTGCAGAAGACTTTTTGAAGAACTGACGCCACCGGCAAATCTAATATTGACGGTAACATCACCCAACTAAAGACTGTCTTATTATTTTGTAGCATGATCGTACGCAATCACGCATAAAAAAACGAAACGTTGGAACCGCAGAAATAGTTTCCATTGCATCGTTAAGCCAATTCAGTCCACCCAAACAATAAACATATGGTGACCGTCAGCGAGACAAAAACGACCCGCCCCTCTATCACTGTCAGACCCAACTTTTCATACCCACTCATTCGCGCTAAACGGTGTTACGGCCGCCTATCAATTACACTTCCTGTGTAAACGAACAATGTCAACAGTAAGGGAAGAGCTCCCAGCCTTTGACACTCGCATCAATCATGTGAGCTTTGAATATTTTTCTCGTTTTTTTTACGTTAGTTTGTGAAGTGTAATTTGCCAGTGGAGTTTTAGAGGCACAAATGCTAGAAAGGGATCGCTGTTCGAGAATGTCCGAGACATGAGCGCAGTACAAATTCTAATATTCACATCATAATATTTTGGTTTACTCTTACGTGTTGACAACTACGCGCAAGAGTGAGACGCATAATCCTATTTGATAACAGGGCAGGGGTCGATTTTTAAAAGCACACCACAGAAAAGAAAACAAAATAGAGCTCTACTTTATCTATTTAATTGAGCTATAATTTTGTAGCTATCCACAGATTCTTACCACGTTTGAATGGTAATTTTGAGTTATGTGATAAAAAAAATCAGGCCCGCTTTTATACTAGGCTTGGGCGATGGCAAATAGAAACATTGACCAGCTCTGGCGCAGTCTGATACTGATGTCATCCCATTTTTGAAGGTTTATGAATTTTAAAGCGTATACAAGATCTCTCAGAATTTCTACGGAAAATTTCATTAAGGTGCTTGTGCGAGTGGTTGGTTTGACAGAACGCCCATACAAAGATTTTTCATTTAAACTTTTGATTCAAGATTTAGTCCTTCTCTTGATGGCGTTTACTTGGAACATCGATTAATATATGGAAACTTTTGTCAACTACGATTCAAAAATCCTGTCACACATTTACAGGGCTATTTAGTCAGACTAACCTAACCGCCTGCTGAATTATTCCGGCAGAATTTTAAGAAACCCTGTATTTATTCTGAAGCAAATTATGTATATCGACTGTATTGGCAATTGGAAACGAGCTGCTTTATAGAGCCAGAATGAGATAGCAACGGTTTAAAATATTTCGTAAATGCAGCTTGAGTCGTGATACAGTGATGTTTCCCTGCGGGCGTTTGCTACTCGCGGTTACTAGCTATATGACATTTTCAACTGACTGTGGCTGAATATCGAATTCGATTTAAACATCTCGTGCCACGGAGCGGAATGAATAAAAGTCACATTTTCGTTCGTCTGATGGCAACCGACGCTCCCTTTATTGGTATTTCGTATTGAAATTTTAAGCAAATTGTATATTCGGTGAAATAACGGGTTTGAGAGTGGCCTGGATCGCTCATTTCGATGTAAATGTGTCACTTGCGTACACGAGACCGGCTATCACCGCGAATATTGAGTGCTCCCAACGTTTTTATGATACGATCGTTTTCTCACTGCATCATCACGTATCTTGTTTTTACGGTCTTTCGAATTTGACGTAGCATATTGCCAACATTACGTGCTACTTAAATGGGGGACGGGTAAAGTATAAACCATTAACACATTAAATGAGATAAGCAATTTTTTCGATCAAGTACAAGTACGTATGAATGATCGTAGATACCTTAATTTTAAACTAAAGGAAATCTTATATAGGTACATAGAACAAAAAGTAGTTTTCGCATTGTGTAGGTATCAGAAGTTTTACCTATATTTGCCAATATTCTCACAAAGAGCCTTTAAACAATTCCAAATGTAGCCGTGTTGATATTTCTCTTCTGTATCGCTCATAAAATATAATTCTTGCAAAATATTGTCCCTACTTTACACGTATAAAAAAACCGCTTGATTTATAAGCCAGTTTCATTCGTTATGATTTACGGTAGCGCCGCGAATATTAAAGATTCGTATTGATATATTATTCCTTTATCCCTATTCGCCCTTTCTGCTATTTACGAGAGTTTTCCCCTACCCCCATAACTTTTATCGGCCCTTTTACGGGGACTTGTTAGAGCGGAGTTTTTTTTTATAAATATTCGTCAATTTGTTAGGTAATATTCATACGTCAAAGTTAGAAGGACGGTGATCTTTAGGTAAGGGTTTGGTTTTTTTTGTTGTCGTTTAAAATGTAGCTAGGAGGATAATCTTCTCGGTTAATGTCGAAAAAAGTTATTATGTGCACCTTTCAGATCCCCAAATCAGGTAAAAGTATTATATTATAGGTACAATCAGAGTAAGTACCTATTATAAAAGTCAGTCCTATTTAAAGAAATGGTCACACAGCAAAAATATACCTAAATATAGATAAATAGTATGCTATAATGTATTGACATCTCATGCCTTTGATTTATAAAATGAATAGAAACTTACAAACTCCATCCTTTCAAAAATTAATAATGCAACGTTACTCCTCTAAATTAAAATAAAAAATTGAAAAAATTAAGAAATATAATAAGTGGCTTTACGAGCATTAAAATGTCTTAACTTAACCGTAAAAATGTTTAACCACTATTTCCATTGCTGACGCGAAAAATCTGTTATTAACAGAAAGGAAAAGAAAGGGAAATTTCTCGAGCTCAGGGTTACTGAATGCTTAGTCACCAACTTCTGTAATACGCGGTAGGGATGAGCTTTGTAAAAGTATGTGGGTATTTTCTGATGGGGAGAAATACTTGAACGAACATAAATACGATTTGGGTCCAGTTTTAGGTCCTTTCAGAACATAAACATCATAATAGACAGTAACGACAAGATAAATGTAAACATGTCGTAAATACGCCCAAAATTTTGAGTCTTCTGTAAGATGTCATTTAAATTTTAGAACACATTGTTATGTTTTCGTAGTAAGACGGCAGGTATTTGTTTTATCATTTCCTTTGCTGACAATAAAAAAATACTTTAATACTAATATTTTAATTCTGTTTAATATAAATTCAAATAAAAACGTTTATTAAAAATAAGCGTAACGTGCATGTATTAAACAAAGGCTTAACGAGAAATGACACATCATGTAACCTGAACGCGACTTAAGTAAGAACAATACTAAACTTCGTTTCATATTTTAGAACTGTAAAATAAAGTACTTTTATAATTTCAACAAATACGAGTACTTTTCTACCTCCCGTGTAAAAACTCTCTTCTCGAGATACGTAGTCGTATTCTGATTGCGATCTTTTCATTTGCAGTCAGCCGTGAGTAATTCCTCCCCCCAATGGAGTTATAATGAAGACGATAATTATATTTCTGATTACTCTATTGTTCTTAGAATTCGGATTAAACAGGGCACAGCCGCTAAAGAACTCCTACGGCAACTTGTGAACAAATATGTATTTAACCGGTTAATAGTATTAGCAAGTTAAATTTATTTTTGATGGGAATGTTGTTTAAGATGATTAAAAGGCAGTGAATATTTTATTGTAGAACTATGGAAAAATTTATAATTATGACCTAAGTTAATTTATCTACCCCTGAAATTAATTTATCTACCCCTACCCTTGTACGCTTCTTTATTAATCCTATTTCCCTTGACCACGACATTACGCGTGACGGGCTGAACCGATTTGCTAATTCTTTTCTGTTGTGTTCGTTATTGACAGGAGAAGGTTTTTAGAAACAATATTTAAAAAAAAAAAAAAAACGAGAAGCCGCGGGCAACAGCTAGACTCTTATTGCAATTGTGTTTAAGTAACTCTTCGCCTTTAAATTACAAGTAGGTGCTTTTCCAACATATTGATTCAATTATTCTTTCAACACTGCAGCTTCTGCAAATTGGATCACCAACCTTAACCGAATCCGCAACAGAGTGTAGCGAGCAGCCTGCACGACATATACAACATTAACTTCTATGAGCCAGTTACGTTTAACGTCTTGTTAAATTGCACATGGAATTTATCTCCTTGCTCAATCTAATAGCTGAAATAATTAGATTACCTGTGAAGAAAAGCTTACGATTCAATCTGAATAGAGTAGAGAAATAGTGATAAAGATCATGGTATATAGTGTTCAGTGGATGTGTATATATAGGTAGGTACGCACGTTGCTGAAATAATGCTTAATATCTAACTGAATTCGGTGTTTCAGTATAAATACATTCATCAAAAATGTTTAGGGATAACAATATGGGCATAAGAGTTTTTAATGATTCACGGTTAAGTTCATTCGAAATATTATAAATGGGATGTGAACCGCGATTCGCAATTTCTTCAGTCTACCCGTGATCATGATGCATGCAACTGTATCGAAATATCGGGTGCTCAATAAAGGTAATCGCGGTTCACATCCCGTTTATTATATTTCGAATATAGGCATATCCCAAGGCTTTTTTTGATGTGTGTACATCAACTCTTCGTCTGTTAAGGCATTACTAAAATATACTTGGGACCAAAAAAACCAGGTCACTTCCAATATAAAATTGTATGAAAAGTGACGAGATTTCTTTGCTCCTGAGTATATAAACTTAGGATGGTCTACCTTATGTAAATAGATGTACCAAATTTTAATAATCCACTGCGAACTATGACCAAGAGACTGAACTAAGAAGATTAATTTGTGTCTGAATACAACCTCGCCCTTTTTCGAAAACACACAAAGATTTTCGCTATTTTTCACCCGACATTGTTTTTGATTGGATAGAATGTACAGAACAAGGGTGTATTTTATCGTAAGTCTAAAAAACCGCTGCAAAAACTGTAGGGCGGACAGCTAGTAAATAATTTATTACCCGCCTTTGTTATGTACAAAACATTCCTGATTTTGCCGGTTTCAGCCTAAATCAAGGTTTTGATGACGTTACCAAAATCCACAGAAGAATTGAAAATAGAGTGCTAATATCAGATTGGCTGGCTCAAGGGAAAGCAGGACACTAGAGTTGGGGAAATAGTGCTCTATGGTTGTTTCGTAAAAACACTTAAAACAGTTCAAATATTAAACGTAATCTGCGCCAAGAGAGATTAGCATCGATATTTTAAAGTAGGTATTTACCTACAGAAAATCCACCGATAGAAAGTTGGGTAGGTACAACGTACCTATTTATAGGTACTCGTAAATGGTTATTAAGCTTCTGTTAAGGCACTTATAACTATAAAATATTTTTTACAGTTTATGTAAAGAATCCGGTTATTTTAGAGTTGGAAAAATATGACTATGATTATTATAATATTGTAAATGTTATTATTTTGCTCAATATTTTTAAAAACCGACGATAGAGTTACAAAATTGTCTCGATATTAAAGTTAAGTGTTAAGATTGTTTCTCTTCAGACTTATGACAGAACGCAACTTACTGTAAAGTTGTCAGGAAGCGAGTCTAATCTCGGCACCAAAAGTTACGGGAAATCGCACGTTGTCACGTGTCACGTTCAAGTTTTGCTGTCAATTATGTCGCCCGCGACTCGCGCGCCGCGTCTGGCAACTTGAGCGGTGCAGCACTGCATTTCGTGCCAAACAGAAAAACATGATCGGATGCCTTGAGTTGGCAAAGAGGTTGTGCCGGCTTACTTTATGTTTTAGACTAGCTGTCGCCCGCGATTTCGTCTTGTGGATTTTCCTTAAACCGGCCCTGTCGCCACATCCTTTCTTAGTGGACCTGCCAAGTTTCAACGCAATCCGTTCAGTTTGAGCTGTGCCGTTGATCGATCAGCCAGTCACGGTTGCCTTTCACATAATAATAATATAACAGATTAAAGGTTGATTTGATTGCAATTTACAATTCATACGGCCACAGCTACTTCTGTGCGTAAGTAAGTCAAGAAGATAAAATAATAGTCTTCATCTATAAGTAAACACTCATACCGGCTTTATGCTGTCGTATTTGTTCCAGAAAATAGTCGTGTTAGTGTATAATGTGGGTACATGTATGGTCTCTATGTGTATACGCTCGAAATAAATCAAATGGTACATGAAGTTCCATTTGTGGGAATTACAGATAGAGCCCTCTAATTCTCAGAGGAGGCTTATACATACATAGTGGGTGGTGTCTTGTAAGACAAAAAAGTATTTTATTGAATGAGGCGTTACTTCGCGGAGGTCCATTTCAATGAACACAAAATAATTACCTTGCTACTCCGCTACTTACGTGCAAGATAATCAAGCTTGTGCGAAATATATACCTACGTTTTGCATGCAAGCCCTCCCTCCACTACTGCCACACAAAACGCACACAAATCCCACAAACTTAATTAATCCTAACACCACACAAACACTGACGCGCGTTTCGAGCCCTCTACGGGATCATTTTCAAAGTTAGAGCAACTAACTCACACTAAATCTAATCACAAAAAAAGTAATCATAGTTTTTAATGCAGCAATACAATCGTTTGTTCTCTCTGGACTGAAACTGCACAAGCGTTAGCAATTATTAATGACGCAAATCTTTATATCGCCCGCGTGTGATCACGTCTGTGACTACTCTTTGCAACTTTTGATATCAAAGGAAAGAACGCGTTTGACTCAGAGATAGACTGCTAGTGTGTAGTTTAACAAAAAGTAATCTATACATCTATCTATACATATAATAAAATCGTTGAGACCAAAAAATCTGTACATTGAATATTTAAAAAAAAAACCGACCAGGGTGACTTAAAATAAGTAACTGAACATATTAAAACCATTTTTAAAATTTTTGTTTGTTTGTTTGTTTGACTGAGCATCACGTAAAAACTACTGAACGGATATTGTTGAAATGTTCACAAATCTATTTAAATACATTCAGAATAGGATCTAGGCTATAGAAATTTTGGAAAATATTAGAAAAAGGGGGTGAAAAGGGGGGTTAAAGTTTGTATGAAAAAAAAAATTTTGATTGTTCTAGAATCATGAAACTCAGAATATATACTCAGTAATAAAAATAAAGAAATACCTGTTTTAGCAATTTTTTTTAATCTCATCCAGAGACGCAAAAAAGAGGGTTTTGTGTTAAAAAATAATGAACTTCATACACCTATAAAATAAAAACCAATGAAGTTTAACCTTTTAAAGTTGCTACATATACTTCCAATCTAATACAGGTAAATATAATTTCTCAGTTTTCTTGAAATTTGATTTTTGAGTTGATTACGCAAAAAATAGCAGAACTCAAGAAAATCAGCTTTCCTCGGTAAAGTAGTTGGTAATAATTACAAATACAATAATACTACGAAGAAAATAGATAGATACGAATGTACATAAGACATAAAGCCGGAAAAGTGTGTAAATTGTGAAAAAACATTAATAAAATAATTACATTCTGCACAGGTATTTTTTCAACGAAGACATTTTTGTCCAACCTAAATTGGCGTCCGAAATTGTGTTCTTTACCTAACACCTAAAGTTCAATATGCAATACCGTTACTTTGTTTTTATTTATTGCGCTATTATTCACAACGCGTTCGGTTTTCAAACGCACTCTTATAAATAATATAAATAATAAATAAATAAATAATAAGCTGACATTATTATGAGGGCGACGTCAATGAACCGCTTGGCTGTATGCTCTCAGTATATTTGCCTAAAAAAAGCAAAATCAAAAGGCGCGTTTACGCCTGCGCTACGAACATGTCAGAATTTTATTGTGAAAAAGTTGGTTACTGAAATTGTAAAAGTTTCTGTCCTCAGACTTTTTATAAGATTTTTATTGTTGTGGTTAAGTACCACACTGCCGAAGAATATATAACGCTGCGCTGCTGGGCCTTAGCGCAATATGTATCTTAAACACTTCAAGGTAAGCTAGCTTACAAAATTTTCACAAATACTTAACCTGTTAAAATCTGAATGTACATAGTACCTAGGTACCTATTCGAGAAAACTATTTGAATGTGCCTGTTTAAGGATTAGTACATAATTATGGTAAGGGTATAATAATAACAATTTTGATATCGAGAATAGCTCTAAATTATCACAAAAAACACGCGCGGACGAAGTCGCGGGCAACAGCTAGTACATAATATATCATGGACGGCTGTCACTCGTGTGACTAGTGGTTTTTATTTAGAAATTCTTGGCCGATTGCAGTATAATTGGGCAGATGATGTGATAATTCTCATTAGAGTAGGTAGTGGTAGGTAGTAATTATCTAGGGAGGTGCATATTACTTACCGACATTAACGATAACCATATTTTTATGTGAGTCTAACAACATTTTTAAAAATGAATCGTCCAGGTCAAATCATAACTCCCCTTGGCCGCCGGCTAAAAACCGACGCAGAGCGTGCAATATCCAAATTTCCATCCGCAGTGTCTTGTTTTCCTCATTTCCTGCAACGGCGGCAGGAAATAAAATCGCCATCAAGCCGGTGCTGGTAATTTAAAAATAATGCTGCAAAAATTCGTAGGAATGCGAATTTGGAGGCAAATTGCGGTGTGAGCGAATCAGGCGCCGGCTGGGCGCTCGCCGCCGCCCCGCCGAGGCGAGAATAGGCCAGACGAGACATTTAAACCTGTGATAAGATAAGACTCGTTGGGCTATTCGGTAACTATTACTATAGCGACTTCACCTGTTAGAAATTCTATTACATGAGCTGCCTTACTTTCGGTGACTAGAGTTGGATAAAGATCAATTTTTAACTAATATTTATGACTGTATTATCTGACGTTAGCAGCAGCGTCATTTTGCTTTGGCCCACTCAATGTGTATTTTTTTGAAGCGACAAGCTACGATAAAACTTTCGACAAGAAATATCGAAAAAAGGTTTGTAGAAACACATCCGGTAAAAGATCATTTTATTGAAATCGTGTTTTAAGCCGCTTCCTACGGCGAGGTACAATGCAATAAAAAACAGTATTTATGTATATTGAACACTTCAAACAAGAACAACGAGATTACAAAAATAAAAGACAAGGTAGACAAATAGACGGTCTCGTCGCTTGTAAATTGAATTATAATATTTTATTATTTGTCGCATATGCACACTCGGCACTATAATTATGTATAGTGACCGTTCTGTCGAAGTATCTTACTCTCTCTCTGATCTCTTATTATGAATCAGACGTCAGGGACGAATGAAAAAGTTGTTTTTTACTTCGTTAATCTGGAGATATCATCTTTTATAACAATTTAATTGTTGTGACGCAAAAACAGGCTTGATTACTGTACCGTCTGGATGAAATAAAAGTAATGTAATGAGATTGTAATGATAATGAGCTTTCATTAGTATTAGCAATGAAATGAATATGAATACAATTTACAAAAATGAAAAGGGGTTTATTACGCTATTCCAGAGATACAAATCATTATCTCATATTTACTTACTTGGTGATGCTGTTACCGACTGCCTAAATAGTTGAACAAAAATCATCCTTTCAACATGAAACTACCGTGAGACTCACACATAATTACACCACAACGGATAACTCACGTATAAAAGCCGAAGAATTGCTCCGACAATTGTTTCGGACTATTTCGAAGCCCTTCCAGTTTCCAGTTCCCAGTTGGAAAACTGTTTTAAATATTGACCAAACGGTGAGTGTGAGCGAACCTTTACAAAGTGACGTGATCAGTGTTGTGTGCTGCCCTACTTTAGACTATAATAAAAATGACGATAAAAATGAGGGTAGTTGTGCGCCGATGTCAGCTGCACCGAATAGCCGCGCGAGCAGAGCATTGGCACGCAGTGTTCGTTTTGCTGCCGCCGGGGCGAGCGCTCCCTGATGAAGGGCTTCGAAATAGTCCGAAACAACTGTCGGAGCAATTCTTCGGCTTTTATACGTGAGTTATCCGTTGTGGTGTAATTAAAAATCATCCTTTAAATTGTGCCTAGGAACATTTTTTGCCTAGACTATAATAAGGTTTAAAAAAATCGTTAATCCTGGGTTATGATGGTTTTATGCATCTTGCCACCACTTAATTTTGCGTGTTTAGTTGAATCATGGTTAAAACTTACAATTTGTTGACTATGCAAAATTAAAATTAATATTTCATACCTCAACGTTTTTGTGTCCGCTTTCTAATTTTTTCTCACTGTAAATGAAAAGCTGTGAGCAAAGCGATGTAAAAACCATAATTTCGTTTCATGCACGGCAGATCTCACTGAGTTGGCTGCGTTTCACTTTTTCAAAAGAAAGTATTTCAATTTAAAATTGTGAGAAGCATTACGCAGGTGCTACTTTTTTATTTTATTTATACTTATCAAATATTTATAATTATACTAAACAACAACAACATATAGTTGTCCAAAAATTTTAAAACTCATAACCTCCGATAAAACCTACGAGAATTACTTAATCTCCAGCATAAAAAAAAATCGTTTATCGCAATTCTGCGGAAAAATACAGTAACAGACAACCACACAGACTCACGACTCACTCACTCACAAATTGACGAATACCAACCGAATAATATGAAACAGCGAACTAAAACAGCGAACGAAATAAAATAAATAGCCAGATTATCACGCGCAGCTTAATTTTGAGGTAGAACATGTCAGTCGCACCGTTCCAGAATCCGAAACAAAAGGCTAACAGCGACACTGCATATTCTCCAGAGCACGGATCCGTATAAAGTTTAGAAGCTCTAAAACTGCCGTCCCAACTAAATAAGTATTCCAGGAAATTTATGATTTGTCGGCCCCCAAAGACGGAGCTGAATAAATTTTATTAAATCCGGACCAGTTTACGACTAGCCGCGTCAGCGTCTCATCTACCTACTGGGACAGAATGGGCTTTTTAATAAAATAAATCACCGCTTACCTCCGTGCCACAGGTTAACTGGTGTGTTTTTATATGTATTTGGGAACTCGTTTCGAAATGTTGTCGAGGGAGGTCGAGTTAAAGCGTTACGCTTTCCTGTTCAGAGGGGTATAATAGTTAAAGCATGGGGTATGAGATTTGTGGCCGCATTTAGCCAGGCTTGTCTATGCAGCTTAAATTCTTGTTATTTTTTTAAATCAATTAATATCTAATACTGCGAGTTTGCATTTTAGGAAATTTAAAATCACGGACGTAAACTTTGTATTTACATAAATTTGTACAAATAAAAACCTACAGTTAAGGTTTAATCAGTTACAAATGTACGAACCTTTAAAAAAAGTTTCGACACCGAAATAAATGAAAAAGATTTTAATTAACTGCATAATTTAGATGGACCTTTTAATTTACATTATAATGTGATGCTGCGAAGTGACTGCTACGAGTAATATCAGGACAAACAATCCTCCGTTTTCATTACTTGATCCCACCATCACAGCGGCGCTATTAATACCAGTATTTCAGCCACACTTAATTCCCGGGTAAACATAAAGTAGAGTCTTGATTCTAGTTACAGTAAGCCTACAATTAACCTCAGTGAACGCTTATAATGAATGATTCAATAAATCAGCCAAATTGCTCTTTATTACGCATCTTACGTCTCTTTAATTGAGACAAGCTACGCTACGCGGGTTGAATTTTCGGAAATTTTGGTCGACGGTGTCGGGGAATTCGGACGTTTTCTTTAAATTCAGCGTAAGTTTGGGTTGAGATTAAATGGTTGCTGTAGTCATTGTGTTTTTGTTTACTGTCTTTGTATTAATGTATAACTCTTTATTGTACATAAAACACACATTAATTTTACAGATAATAAGACAAATAGATGTACAAAAGCGAACTTATCCCTTAAAGGGATCTCTTCCAGTTAACCTTCGAACGATTGACAGGATAACAGAAATCAGAGTATAGAGAGTAGACATAACTAGAAAGCTAGAAGAGCAATGACCCTAATTTAAACCTAAACTAATAAATCACTAACATAATAATAATACACCTACACAACAATACAGGTACACCCTAATACATATAAAAATAAATAAACTAATATATAACGATAAACTAATATATGTCACAAATACACTACATAGTAATATAACCTGCATATTAAGCTATATATACACACACACGAACATACAAAGTCCACTCAAGAAGACTCATCAAGCCAATACTTCCTTAGGCGATTTCGTAGGGCGGCAACCGACTGCGACTGCCTGATCTCAACAGGCAACAGGCAGGCAGGCAGGCAGGCAGGGTCTAATGTCAAGTGAATCTCAATAAAAATACTGACAAGCAAAAATAACGAAACACTTCCCATATTGCATCTTCCCATATGCCATTGTATGAAAAGTGTGAATTTAGGAAATGCTTACTTATACGGCATTCATAAGGGATATTGACTTGTTAATTTTGACGAAAATTGGGACGGTAAGGTAATTAACTCAATCTCATTTGATCATGTTTAAGGATTAATTATAATTGAGTACCTAATCGGAACAATTTAATAATTCTAAATTGGCATTGGATTGAATCAATTTTATCTTTTTTTATTTAATTTATGTCAAAGTGCTATTTATGTTTTTGCGTACCTATTAAGTTTAGCTCGACTTGGCGGGGCACTAACGTGCCCCCAGATAATGTTACTATTAAAAAGGGGTAAATATATCCTGATTTACACAAACGTATAACTCATGTATAAAAGTCGAGTGATGCTCGACATGTTTCGAATGTGTGACATGCATGAGCCTTCATGACTGACGTAGGCATCTGCTATTGAGGATTCAATCCAAGTTTAGTTTAATCTGCGCTAGCATTTGACTGTGCAAGATATAAAACAAAACACCAACGCTCTTGTCCACGCGAAAACAGCGGACACTTATTGCATATCGCTACAATACCAACATAGTTTTATGGTCCTAGGCCCCATTAACAACGTGGTAATGGTCCCCAGGTGGGGCGTCGCTCTGGGACCCACGCTTTACTCTGTTAATCGGTTTTTAATTGCTTTCCTATCCCTAAACTAAAGCCGTAAATCTGGAAAATTTGCGCGTCCTCACCGATCCCATGCCGAATGGCATCTTGGGAAACTTGCCGAATAAATTTGCTCTCGCAAAAGTTATTCTATTCATTTGAGATGTAGTTTTGTGAATAGTATAAATTGCTCGTAAATAGGATGAAATTGGACTTGTTATAAATATTGTTGGAAAGATATGATGAATTTTCGGTGATTCTAATTTGATTGTTGCAAATTTAAATTTCCAATCATATTTTTTGAACTTTAGTATCTATTGAGTATATTCATAATCCAGTAAGAGCAATGATTAAATATTGATATGTAATTCTAAATTGTTTAATTACAAAGCAATAGGTAAGTACTTTTATTACAAAAACATTATCCAAAAATAAGCGAAGCATTTCAAATTGTTCACATTGTTTTTTTTTTACTGTATCTTCAAGCACAAAGCCATACTTAACTGTATAATCCATCTGACACGCTTGCCATCCTTGTTGGGGCGTTTTTCAAAAAGCTTCAATGCTGCTGGAGTGTGAATGCAACCTCTTTAGACTTACGCGAACTATTTTATAACATGTTTATGACACTATTGTCACTGTCAACTCTTCTTACGTTAAAACTCAGCAAAAAAGTTTGTAATAATTATCTTAAATTAAATTTTAAGGTTAGGTTATTTTGATAAAAGTCCCAGTTGCGAGTTGCGACCGCGCTCGCCGCTACAAGCATCAGCACTCACAACTTTCGAAGCGGCTGGAATTCCCAAACAAACTCGATTCGTTTGACACGTTGCCTTAATGTACCTATAGGCTGCAAATAATCAGGCGGTACAGGCTAATGAAATAAATTTGAAGCTTCCATTTTTGATTCCTGTTTTCGCACCATGTGTCGCTTTTGGTCCCATTATTTTCATTGATCATAATTTTCGTTACTCATTTTTTATAGCTCATGTAATCGTGAATTTTTCAGGAATATTGGAAAAGTCGTCAGAATGTAGAAAGATAGGGTCAGGTTCATTTACTATCAATTTTAAAAAGAAATAGGTGCCTAGTATAAAACTTAAGTGTCATTTACGAGACATTATAAGTAGCCACAATAAAATGCCACCTGGAAATTGATAAGCTTGTAAGTATTCCATATTAACTCTATTGACGACAGTTATTTAAAGACATTATCTTGACGTCTAAATTGTTCACGTGACGCAAGAATTCAGTGCTAAAAAGTAAATGTAGATTTCGCATATTTTTCACCCGCGCCCCATAAGCTCACCAATTACACACTCAGACAAAATTGCGAGGGAGGTATTCCAGACGTCACCGAAATTCAGTGTCAGGGCCGTATTACGCAAGCCCTCGACATATTAGTGGCAATAATTTAAGAATAATGCCCGTGTAATTTCACCCGGGCGACCCGCGAAATCTATGGCCTTTAATAAACGCTAACGACGTCTATGGAAACAATTATTTAACAAAATTACCGTTTTACATGGTTACCTTTAATGAGAACAGTGCGGATTGTCTTAATCTAAATTAATGGATTTAATTGTAAACTGGTTTAAGCTTACGGCGGTATTAATAGTAAAGTTGATTGTGTAAATTATTACAGTTTTAAAATAAGTTACAATTACTTTTATGAATGTAGGAATTTAATTATTTAGATTATAAGAGAGTATTGAGTATTTTAATGGTATCAGAAAGCACCTTACGTGTCACTCGAATAATAATATGTAGGTAACTATACAAACAAATACAATATCCATGCAAAGAGAGACAATTTACATTTGCTCGTCGGTGTATCAAGAGTAATCGATACATGTTTAATTCCCGGTTAAAATTCCTCACCTATAACTCACGAGAGCCGAGATAAGACAATAATAATAGTGGAATATCATTTGGAATCAAACGGATCAACATAGCGGCTAAATATTTAAGCAAATCCCGTCAAGACGCCCCCGGATTGCTCGCCGGCGCGACATGATCCGCGTTCAAATTATCCCCCACCCCATGAGAATAGGGGTCATAACGACAGCAGGCTTGATATAAATCGGAGCGTGAATGCAAACTAACCTTACTACACTAGAACTAAAAAACATATAATCATAGTTATAAAAAAACAGATACTTAAAATGTAAATACAAAACTAAAACTACTATTAAATTAAAATAACTAAATAAACTTTAAAATTAATTAGAAAAGAGAGGTGGGCCTCTTGGCAGGGTGCCCATCACGCAGGCAGCGTTCCCGCGCTGAACTGCGATTGCGATTCTTTGCGCGAAAAGGCTGCCGGCGCGAGGGTCGCCTGTTGCCCCTCTCAGTCTTTTCCCAAGCTCCTTGTGTAGCTCCAGCGCACCCTTACCCCAAGGACCTAGAGTCTCGACACTAAACGCAAAGAAATGATATTGGGCGCCGAGACAGCTATATTTTGAGATCTACATTACTTGTATGCAGGAGTATTACTGCTATACTATTATTAGGTTGGTCTCAGGGAGCTGGAATACGGAAATACGCCGAAGAACTAGGACAAAACTCAAAGACAAAACTCGTAGATAATGTAAGTTAAAGTGTCAATGGCCAGACCACAGATAGAACAGATAAGGCTTATAGGTGAAAGATTCTCGAGCAGCAACACTAGGTGGACCGACGACATCGGTAGAGTTACGGACAACCGGTGGACGCAGATGGCTAGTTGTCATTCATTGTGGCGTTCTAAGATTAATCTGAAAAGGTAATTTTTCCTTCAAGGTATTTATGAAACCTATTTTATGTACTCTCACGGCTGGCAGGAGAGTGCGCGAGATAGACTGGGTAGTCTCTTTCTAGAAGCAACAGTAAGAAAAATACGGACAGTATCTCGCACGCGACATAGCTCTCGCTCGCTTTCGTACTTTTACTGTATTTAAATAGCAAGCGTATCAGTTTAATAAAGCATACGATGCGAGGGAATGATGGTAATATTATTTAGGGTTCAATATCGTTTGACCGAATTTCATATGCCATAAATGTATTGTTTGCCATAAGGATCATTTGCCATAACTGTTTTTTCTCTTTAACTTTTAATTGTTCAGGATTGTTATGAAACAAACCTAACCTAACCTATAGAGTGCTACAAGATTGCCATTTCAATGCTCCTGAAAAAATTACGGTTTCAGAGATACGGTGATAATTATGGCAAACGTTACATTATGGCATATGAAATTCGGGCAAATGATAGGCTCCGATTATTTAGATGATCTATTGGGGAAGACAAACGATTCTGCCTGCTGTAACCCCATAGTTTAGCCCCCGGCCCATGGCCAATGAGCCAGCGTTAATACGCGCGTTAATTGCCCCCCTCCCGCTTCCAGCTTCCTTGCAGACTAAGTAATAGGCGCCTTTAAGCCTAGGAGATCCCTTTAACTCTTTCCCAAAACGTCTAGTTTGGTTCGGGTTGTTTTGGGATGGTTTTCTTGACGTTGATTTGGGTATTGGTCACTTAATCCGCTGTAATTCAGATTATTAAAAAAACGAACATTTTTCTTCGCGATAAATACCAAAAGCAAGTTATAAGTAAAATTTATGTGTTTTATGAACAATAAAGAGTTATACATACATACATGCATTATGTACCTAGTCTTTTTGGTGTTATTTGTCTTCCTTTGATGGAAAATAGCTGAAAATGTAAACTATCTTCGGCGCATGGATTTCATAAATTAGGCACCCGTCCTGCAATTGACTTAGTTGCAATGTATGCATGCGTGATTGAAATGTTTTGTAAATGTAGGCGGAATAAATTGGCTTCATGTGCACAAGTTGTACACACCATTTTAAAATAAAATACAGCTCGCACGTCACTCTACACTCGTAAATCCATGTTTTTTATTATTTATATTCGCCATTTAAATGATATAATATCAGTGTAAATAACTATAATTATAAGTACCTGTGTGTGGTAGGTTTTGATTCGTTGTTTTAGTACGTAATACCATACCTTCCACAAATTTAATTTAATCAAAGTTATTTTTTAGATAGATCAAGTAATTTTTATTCAACGTTTTTAACTTTAATTTACTGGAATCATTGAGTTTCAAATTAATTTGATAAACCGGCAGTAAAATATAATTCAACTGCTTAAATAATGGACTCAACTTATGGCGTGGCGGAATACAAAAAGAAACTTTGTCATTATGGTCCTATTTCTCTTGTATTCATTTACTTTGAAACTGATTCATTAATTGCTTTTAGAATCTTCTCGGGTCCAATCCAAGTTTCGAAGCGATTTGCCACTAATGAAATTCTTGCAAAGATTCAGTTACCTATTTCAGCATTATAATTTATTCAGCGAACGATGCTGAGCAAAGCGAAGTTCCATTTATGCTCTACCGAATTGGACTTCACTCAATGGAATTATTATACCTAGGTGGGGATTCAGTTCGATTCAGTAAGCATAAGCCGGATACGAAAGGTAGGTTTTGGAAGCTTCGTATGATGATCCGTAAAGCCAGAAAAAAGGCAATGTAAGCGGTACACATCAGTTTTGATCCCGGACTGCTGCCCCTATGCAAAGTTAAGAATAATAAGTCACCCAATTCCTTTACAAATGCTTCTTGCTCTACAGAGTCTGCGTGAAAAAAGACGCATTATTATAAGTGCTCTTGAATGTTAGTTTTAGTCGTTTTTCAAAAGTTATTAATAGTTAGTATAAAAAATGATGATCATCGGTACTTTAATTATCCACCGTCCACATATATGCTAACAATGCAGCTAGCTTTGAAATATACCTTCTTTTCAGAGAATCATGTGATTATGGAGGATCATCACATCATGCTGATACTGATGTACGTAGTTTTGCTTTAAAATAGCCAGTAACGATAAACACCACTGACTGCAAAAAGTGAATTTTATGTCTCAAATCACCTACAATGTGTTTTGCAGCACTTTAAGGGTTGATACTGTGTAACATGCAGTTTGTTATTTTTGTTGTTACAACTCACGGCACGCCATGGGGACCGGTTCGCTATTGCTATTGCTAGGTACGAGTACATAATTAGTGCAATAAATATGGCCTTAATCCTCAAGATAAGTTTTGATCCATTATTTTTGAAGATTCAACGCGCTAGGATCAAAATCAAAAATCAAAATATCTTTATTTCGCTTAAGATATGGTAGGTACAGTACAGGTCACAATATAAAAAGATTGTTTCACACACTTCACCAGTATCAGGCATGCAAAATATAATAAAAATTATTATATGTCTTTATTTTTTCTCAAATACTAAAATTATCAATCATTATCATCATGTGCAACATCATGAAGTGCAACATGGAAAAATTATGTAAACATACTAGCAAATATTCAAATGAGCTATACTTGGCCGCGAATCACGCAAAACATACCGATGTTCGATCATAACCGGTGTTTTTCTCGCTCCAAAGTGATTGTTCACCCCTGCTCGGTGTAATCGCGACAAACAAGTGTGAGAGCACACTGAATCATCCGACCCTGTGTTCACGTGTGACAGATTGCGCATTGTCAGCGATGTCAGCGGACATCGTTCGCGTCACTGTGACAAATGAAATAAGAGGATTGCCGTGACGTCACGCAGGGGAATTATGGAAATTATTGTGCACAGCTGAGGTTTTGTCTCTGGTTACGTTTGGTGTTTTTTTTTTATTGTAAATTTGAAAGAGAAAGGCAATGGTTTGGAGTATTTCGTGCTTGAGAAAATTAAATTGCGCCAGTATTATTTTAAAATGGCCATTTAGCCGGCAGTGGGCGGATGTGGGCTGACTTGATTGAGGAGGCAAACTAGAAGCTTGAGGCAGATGTCGCCACAAGCGACTGTACCTTGTTTACGTTCCGTGTCAAATGTCTGGTTGCGATTTTCTGAGTTATTTCTGCGATTTAACTGGCAAAATGTACTCTGTTATGACTGTGCGTGAACTTCAAGCTGAGCTTTGGAGGAAACATGCATCGATGGCTAGTAAAAAGACTGATTTGATAAAAAAGTAACCACTTCAAATATTTAAGGTTATGTTCCGTATTTCTATTTTGATTTGAATTCTGGAGGCTTATGTGCAGTTCTTTCTTTTAGGTTAGAGGCGTATGATCGGAACCAAAAACTTTGGTGCTAAATTAGATGTCCAAGAAGACCTTTCATATAATTGTCCACACTCGGATTCTTTGAAAGACGTGAACGGCGATTCACCTATTCCAAACATCAGCAAACAAGAAATACAAGAATCGTCTTTGAAATGCAGTGAACACAAACGTGCTGTATCACTTGCTTGAAAGTTTTTAATACGTAAAGCATTTTCCCATTGTTTTCTGCGCTTTGGGTCATTAGGAAATAGATGAACTCCCCTGTTTTTACAGTTTAGCGCGCTACATTGAGGCATCTTTGAATAAAATGCAAAAGTTTAAAACTATTCATAAAAATGTACTGGATTTGACAGTTCTTATGTCATAACAAGGTACAGTCGCTTATGCGCCATCTGACGGGATAAAAAGTCAGTTTTCCTCCCAGCTTTCAGAACAACGTGGGTATTTGCAAAATATTGTTTTTAATTCAATTAATATTTGTTTAGCCCTAGCTTCCTCAATAGGTTTTTTTTGCAGACAGGACTAAATAAATAATTAGGTCTATTCTTAATTAATGCTTAATTAAATTCTCATGAAAAATATAACTTGTTACGATATTTAAAATTTGTTGAACTCGGGTAGCAATTTTTATTTCATTACGTGACGATAAATAAAATAACATCAAAGAATAAGAATAAGAAAACTTTATTAGCTGATACAGAAACACAAACAGAATATTACACATGGATACTTATTCTAACCAGCCAAATGGTCGCCACTCAGCTATGTGTCACGATAAGATCCAGGATAATGTCGTGACGCTGGTTTTCAGTGACGCCAGTTACAGAGGTGGCTGTCACCAGGCACACATCCCAGTACATACTGGTTTACGAAATCACCACTTCCAATACCCATACCTAATACAAGAATTATGTTTACAATTTTCCCATTGAGAAAGAACGTATTCCGAAACAAAATTAATATTCTTACTTGACAGGTCGGTATTTTTCCATGGCATTAATATTCCGAGTTTAAATAAGAAACAAGGCAATCGTGTTGACAGGAATTTAAGTGACTTCGGTCATAATTATTTTCAGCCAAAATAGAAAGAAATCCTTACTAATATTATAAATGAAATGTGAGTTTGTTTGTTTGTTCCGCTTCCACTTTAAACTACTAAACCGATTGCAATGAAATTTGCATACATCATCATATTTATTAGAAGTCTAAGGGCCCGATTTTTAGAGTTTAGTTTGATAGTAAATATCGTTGAAAAATCAGCATCTTTGACTACCTTTCCTTTTGACATTACTAATTCAGATTCTATATTACATACATATAGCGTGCCAAGCATAATCCGTGTCGCCTCGGACATGTCAACACCATGCTAAGCCTGTAATGGACTGATATGACAACCGGTAACCTGTGAGAAACCGTACCAACCAGTATAATAAGCCTTTGTTGTGCACAAATGGGTCTCTGTGTATGTTTTGCTGGCTTAATTAATAATATTCCTTAAATAATAATGTATTAAAATGGGATCTCTTTGCGAATTAGAAGGTTTGGGCTAGTTTCCATTGTATGTTACTTGCTGATGCCCGCGACTTCGTCTGCAAAGAATTTGTTTATCGTTATCCCAAGAACCTATTTCCTGGGAAAAAAAGTAGCCTATGTGCTATTCCATGCTGTGGTTAGTCTATCATATCTGTTCAGTAGTTGAGTCGTTTTCTAAAAATTGTGCATAGTTAATGGCTTTAATTAAAACAAAAGTTAATTGATTCCTTTGTGTAACGACTTTTTCACCCTTACCTGTTGAAATGGAATAAACTCTGTCGCATTTATATTAGTAGGATAAGCCTGGTGTGGATTGAGAACTTCACACACACACACTTGATTTGTATGATCGGATGATCAGCAGGCTTATTGTCTAACTCGCTCGCAATCGCCATCGCGTTCATTTTGACAGTTCATGTATGGGCTGACAATTGGCATCGGAATCAGCTAGCTGTCACATTCATACAAGAACTGTCAAAATAAACACGATGGCGATTGCGAGCGAGTTAGACAATAAGCCTACAGAGGTGTGAGCCTGGGTTTCAACCCACGATCCTCTGCTTGAGGGGTCATGGGTAATTAAGCTACCACAGTTCGTTATAAAATAGCGATAGTTACGAAGATTGGATCTATGCTCCCACCGAAAAGATGATAATGAATGAAAGAGGAACTAAATATTTCCACCGTAGCGTAACCGTACTCGGGTATGCGTCCAAAAATTTCTTTCACGCAGAATTTGGTGCCTTCATTTAATTCCTCTTTTATGTTGGAGTCTAGATACATCATTTAGCAGGGGACTCGAACTCATTAACCTCCAATCTTTTCAACACCTGCGCGGAATTTGAGACCAGAGCATTAATTTGCCCTTGCGTAAATAAATCTCCGGAATGAAATATAATTTTCCGCCATGTAATTTGTGAAATAGAATGGTTTTTTCTCCGTAATCAGAGCCAGGCGAGTAGTGATAGCGGGATTAAGTCGACAGGAAATTACCCGGCCCACTCGGAAACCCGAGGTACCACCTACAGCAAATTGAATTTTTTGCATAAATGAAAAAATATACCCGGTATTAAATTGTTAGTTACGGATTAAATCCTTGTTGTAAATGTTGTCTTTTTTTATGGAGTAGGAAAATATAGTGTCTTATTTATTGGCTGCGTTAGTTTATACCGAGGAGCAATAATAACTGGTTTCTTTCAACACAAATTTGTATGCGTATGTATGTATTTATGCTATGTATAACTCTTACTCTCTCTTCTCTCTGTACCTATGTGAAGCGACCCTTAATTTTTTTCATGGTATTGTAGTTTTTGAAGCAGACTGTTTGAAGGCAGTTACTGTTGTCGTTTGACTTCTACTTTACTCTACAACACAATTGGTTTTTCAACACATTATTATTATATTTTTTATTTTATTTATTCTGACAATGTTAAATGCACATAAAAGCAACATTAGTTTCACCATTTTTCATTTTCTTGTTACAAAGCGAAATAACAGTTAACAGGGCATCCAAATGGTCCAAAATGAAGTCGCTCATCATTTTGCTAATTTTCTTTGACGAACAACTTACACTTAATTTACGTTACATTTTTTTTCTAAAGAGCTCTTATAAAAATTGCCATACAGTCAAGGGTAGGTATAAATAGGTTTATGTACGTTACCAAGACGTCAAAAACATCTATATACAGCTTTATGCCATAAACAATAAGGTCGGGGACACATATATTTGAAACGATGGCTGTGTCGATATTTATGCCCTTGACTGTACCTTAACATTCGCCTCAAACTTGATTGTTCAATTATAGTTACAATGATTAGTGTAAGTTTCTTTTAGCAACAAAATATCTGAGTTTGCGTTGAAGTCTCAACTGCTACGAGATGGTTTATTACCGTTACAAGCCACTGTTAGTGCTCCCAAAATTTTCCGTAGTAATTGAGACACATAGCGCAAACGCGTTCGAGCTGATTTCGTGTCCGAAAACTAACACGCATGCATTTTGAAATCAGCAATCTCAGAATTTGTCATCCACAATTCGTCTCAAGACAATCGGAGGTCGGCTCGACTCTGCTGACTCCCTAATACCATTGCGCGGGGCAAATCCGCCTATAGACGAGTATTAAGGGATTCTAAAATAACCCTATAGGTACGGCCGCCGAGCCGACTCGCACTTTTAAAGAACCACGCTTACATCTCTCTTTTTATGATTGTTCTTCTTTTATTGGAGTACTTTTGTTTCTTAAGTGAAATTTCCTAAGTTAGAAAGGCGGGGTTTTTGCTGAAATCCGTACTTACTCCAGCCGTCGTAAAAGTTGGCCGATTGAAAAAAATGCTTCTTTGTTTCTTGCTGTACGATTACTCTGTTGTTTGATTTACAGCCCTCAATGTTTTGTTTGCGAGAATGCTTCATTTGGGTAATGAAAGAAACGAATTCACTTGTAAGTTACTTAAGCATTAGTTAGATACCTAATTATGGGTTCGGTTAACACGCCACAAGCGGGGAAAGAGTGCAAGTAAAGGCGCTATGCAGTGGTTGTGCAGCAACAAAACTGCATGGCACGAAGTGGATTAACTAATAAGATTAACATAATTGCGTTGCCATTGCACGCGAGACCACGGCTTTCATAATTAGCACCTTTTGTTATAAATTGCGCGTTGCTAAGAAACTTACTAAGGTTTAAAATAGGCCACCTTTACTCGACTCGAAACGTTTAAAGTCGCTAGCGACTTAGCAGAATTGTTCTGTGAAGAATTTTGGTGCCTGGCGTTATTCAGCGCATTTTGTAATAACTTCATAAGTTTGAAGAATGTTATCAGTTTAGTGAAAAATTTAAGAGTGAATAACGGTAAAAATAAATGTTCTCTGCGTTTAATGAAACTGTATAAGTGCAATTGATTTCCATTCATACGTTTCAGACTTTACTAAAGCTTTCTGTTGAGAACAAAAGCATCGATTCTTTGCAATCGTTTCAAATTTAAGTGCAACATAAAACTATAGCTATCTTTATCAGATAAATACCGATAGAATGAAACAAGGATACCATTCGAAATATTATAAACGGGATGTGAACCGCGATTACCTTTATTGATTGATTTTATTGAGTCTACCCGTGATCATGATACATGCAACTGTATCGAAATATCGGGAGCTCAATAAAGGTAATCGCGGTTCACATCCCGTTTATAATATTTCGAATGAACTTAACCGTGAATCATTAAAAACTCTTAAGGATACCATTACGTTACGATGAGCTCTACTAAAAAGAAAAATACGCTTAATGGCAGGTAGGGGAGTAGCTCCCAATAAATAAAGTAAAATTGAAAGGACATTATTACACGATTTCGTAAATTAAATATTGCTTAAAAATTATCGCTCGCAAAAATAAAAGAAATTTATCAAAAATTATTTAACTGTACTACATAAACAAAATTTCTTTGCTTTTTATGTGGAGGGTAATTTCTGGAACTCCTAGATCGTTTTTAAAAATTATTTAGTAATTAATAGGTATATGTAATTATTATTAAGATGCACCTCGCCAAAATAGGCTAACCAAAAAACTCACGGTACCTAAATTTCAACTGTAATTTCGCACAATTCCAAAAACCTAGCTCAGAAGAACTCACAATTTTCTGCTTATAATAATCTGCATGATTGATTACATTCTCTATTTGTTTTGAAGGCATAAACGGAGACAACGCATATCTGTCACTTAAGGGAACTAATCATATCGGCAAACCTTCCGTTGACCCGGAAACCAAACCCACGCATCAACAGCTAGACAGATGTAATTCCGCAAAATCGTCACCAACTGTGCAATCAGGTAAGAAATACCTACAGCGACTGGTTCAATTAATGAGGGTACACCCAGATATCTTGTCTCGTCGACCTTTACAATCTAGTGCGAACATAAATTGTGATAGAGAGAGCTCGGGGGCTTGTTTAATTTCACGACTGAATAAATCCGAATGTTATGGGAAGCGATGGCGTGGTCGTGAACTATAGGGCTATTGAATTAGCCAAAAGTTGCATTACTTTAGTGTGATCAGGGGTATTTATAACACAATACAGAAAAAGAATTTTAGCTTTTTGGTGAAGGAATACATCGTGAAGAACATTAGAAGTCCTTTCATTTGCCTGAATTTAGTAGCCGTGGTAGCCTAGTGGTTTGACCTGTGACCTCTGTAGCAGAGGGTCGTGGGTTCGAGCCCGGGCTCGCACTTTTGAGTTTTTCGTAATTTATGTGCGAAATTATATTTGAAATTTACCATGAGCTTCTGATTGAGATCTGCAAAGCAATTCAATGGTGTGTATACAGTTCTGAATCCGCACAGGGCCAATGTGGAAGCTTTAGCCTATGCCCTCTCATTCTGATGATGTTGATGATGAGATGAGAGATGATGATGATGAGGATGATGATGAATGATCACTTGCTCTTTTCTCTCTGAAACTGTATTTTTTTTCAGGAGCTTGAAATCGCCATCCTGTTGAAGTCTATTAAATTTACTTCACCATTGTCTGGGCTAGATAAGATCTCGTTCTATGTCAACCTGGATCGCTGCCACCATTTAACTCGTTAATCTTGGCCCCAAACAGCAGTGTATTGCGCTTTTGAATTCCGGTGTCAAAAGTAAATTATTGGTACATGAGGTATTCTATTGTTGGCGCTGACTGGCGACTTTTTTTTTGGTGTTTTACTCACTTACCATTAGACATGTGACTTCCTCGCTCATTTATCCGCAAATATCATCAAACAAAAGTTTAATCCAGTCTAGTCTTTACACAAAATGTATCCCAACCTAGAATCAAAGTAACTTCCCCATTAGTCTATGCAGTCCGCGGAACCTTTCCCTTGTACGCATGTCCTATTTATCGCCTACCGTACATCATGATAAGGGTGCCCAACTTCGAGGGCTCCAAGGCCTCCAAGGGCATCGTAAATATTCATTACTCCAGCAACATTGAACTCTTGTTTAAGAAACGCACGTAAAGCTTTTTGAAATTCCGCTAAACAAAATTCCAACGAGAGGAAACGGTTGTTTCTGTTTTATTTATAGCGGATCATTTGCTAACGTCATGGTCACAGGGAAATTAACTCCTTAATATTTTGAGTAATTCACTATAATTTATCTCATCAATATATTATGATATTATACATGCGACGACGACTCAAGACGACTTCAAGTCGACGACTGGCAAGAAGCTGCGCACGATCGGGACAGATGGCGTGCTCTCGTTTCGGAGGCCAAGACCCTATTTGGGTCCCTGAGCCAAGTTAGTAAGTTATTATACATGCGACATTATCTCTGACTTTCTATTTGTCCGTTTGAGTGGGGTTGGGGGTGCAATATGGATGATAATAACTAGTAATATCGTGTGTCGTACAGACACATCATTCAAACAGATGACGCTTGGCGACAAAAATTAGCTTAGTAAAAAAGTCACGTGACAGCAGCTGTCACGTGACTTTCTGGTATGTACTGATAGAAAAATTCGAATGCTCACTCATCTGCTATGGGTGGTGTAGGGGTAGAGCACGCATCACGGAATGATGATGATCCGGTTTCGATTCCCGGCCATAGCTATACTTTACGGATTTTTCTATGTGTTCTAGTTTTCAGTGTCGTTTATTAATTTAGTAATATCCACCTATGTTATGTTATAACGGGCTGATTTCCGCAACTCGACGACTATAAACTGCGCCTATTTTGCTTGGTGGGCTGCAGCACTATTTGTGCCAGCCCAGCTCCTGAAGGAAGCCTAGCAGACCCTTCACGTTGCCGACGACTTCCTGGAGCGTCCTCGGTAACCCGAGGAGTTGTGCCCTGTAGCTCGCCACTCCGGAACACTCCAGCAGAATGTGTGTGTCAGTTTCTTCTGCCTCCATCTACGCTCTGCGTAGGGGGCTGTCTGTAACAACTATAATTGCGTAAGTGTTTGTTGAGCAAGACATGCCCTGTCAATGCTCCGATCAGTAGTAGGAGCTGGGATCTCTCATACCCGCGAAGTTTGCGGGTCCATTCGGGGTTGATCGTCGGGAGCGCCTTTCCAGTCTGCTTGAGAATTTCCAGGTTTGACCAGAGCTGTTGATGCATTACCTTGGGTGTTATGTCGCAACCTAACACGTAGCCACCCGACAGGAGAGGTATAATGGGTTCAGGTAATATCCATCTAATAGCTGAACAAAAGTGCACGTGCACACGCACAACTAAGTTATTTCGAGGTTTAGTTTGTGTTATTTCGAATTGTTCTTAGTTCTAATATCCTGCGTTAAATTTACAATAATTTTGCACAAACAGAATAGTCAATACCGAACATAAATCACGGGAATGAGTTTTTCCGAAACTTGCCATTTTATGTTCAACTTCTACCGCCGAGTGTTTACCAAATGGACAATAGACGGAACCCAAAAAAAACATAGCTACGTATTTGCCACATTTTATGACCGCTATGCCATTAATGTCAGCGTTATTACCATAACAATAGAGTTCAAGACAGACTAGCGTTGTATTTCACCGACTGGACTAATGATCCGTAGTGATGTAATAGGTTTTATTTCAGCGGTTATGGCAGTTTTCTTCCTACTTTTCGTGAACTACTGTAATTATTCATTATTATAATGAAATATTGCAGACAGGACTTTCTTGATAAATGGTCGAGGGTGTTCACATAATTCACTTAGACACCAGTAATGCTTGAAGTTCTAGATTCTAGAAGCAGGAAGGTCGGGCGATGGTGCACAAGAAGACGCATCACACGTGGTATTGTGACTTGTTAAAACTTGTATAGCAGCGATTGAAAGGCAATTCTAAACAGTAAATATACCTACGAGTTAAAATAGTTTTTTTTCCGGAATGCAAACGTACCCATTACGCCCTCCCCTGCAATTTATCTACGCCCCCTAGGGGAAATTCTGTTCAAGAATATGTTAATGTATCCGAATAATGACTCACTATACACAAACAAAAAAAACCTAACATTTTTTTCTTGATCAAAAAACAGAACTTACCAGGACATCAGGGCTCATTAATAATGGACCTCCACAAAATACATGATTCTATCAATTATTCACTTGTAGTTGCTAGTAAAATAAATAAATAAATATCTATGGGACAAATTAGGTACACTAACTGACCCAGTCCCAAACTAAGCAAAGCTTGTACTATGGGTACCAAGCGGGATCCCTCCATTTCCCATAATTTCATTTGTACTAATTTCATTTGCCATAATGGTCACTGGCTATAACCTACCCTACCACCCTACCACCCGCAAAACCTCAAGAAAACAGTACGTAATCTCTCAAGAAAACAGCACAACTACATCCCTATTAGTTGAAGTCAGCTTTACCGCTTCATTATGAAACCTTAAATCAATGCAACGTCTTTGCTATCTCTTCTTAATTATTAACTTCCCCATTCTTTCATTAACACGCTATCATTCCAGAAACTTCTCTGTAACCTGAACCAGTAAATAAGTTCAATTGTCATGTTTTCTTTCCTAATGTCGGCGCGCGGGTGGTAATGTGCTGTGCCATTAAAAGGACATAAATACACAATCGCGTCTATAAATGTCACGGAGTTTCGTAGTTCGTTTTAGTAACTGTGTGTCGCAATCTACAGCGTTATATTTCACATTACGGTACGTAGTCCTTTACTTTTTCCGGCGATTGTTAGCGTTTTTTATACGCTTTGATAGCGTAAACTTGACTCTGGCTTACTCAACTTTACTAATTTGGATGCATATAATGCAGGATTAACCTGATATTGCACACAAGTGGCAGTTGTGGAAGCTGAGAGGAGAAGCCTTTGCCTCGAAAAATACGCGAAAAAGGCGAATTAAAAAAAAAGTATAAAGCACCAAAAACAATCTTATTAAGAGTCTCGTTCACCTGCCCGTCGCATCATAACCTTCAGCAACAGTTTCAACAAAGCAAAGCCTTCGAGTAATTAAGTTTCAGTTAACATCCGGCGTACAGTCAACGACAAAGACTGGTCTAACCATCACGCCTCAGTTAACTGACTTACGCTAAGTTACGCTTACACACCTCTTTGAAACGAGACTAGGGATGGGTTATACTTGCTAAATCGCGTACCAGGGCTTAAAAGTACGTCCACCTTTTCATACCAGGTACAGAAACCAGGTATCAAAATACTTTTAAAGTATTTTTTGTCCAACGTAACAAATCGAATACTTGCTTCCTTGGAACTTTAAACCTTGTTGTTATACAGATAAGATTCAAAATATTTTAATCAAGACGTAAAATACTTTGAAAGTGTTTTACTTTACGTATAAGCGCAATCTGAACCTTATGAGTATGAAGTAGTACTTACTTTGAAGGGACAGTATACTTAAATGGAAAAATACTTTCAAGTCTTGCAAGTATATCGGGTCGGTACCTGGTTGGTATACTTGCAAGGAAATACCTGGTATCAAAACCTGGTAACGTAAATACGCACCATCTCTAAACGAGACTAGTTTAACTGATGAATTTAAGTATAACAAAGTTCAACTTACAAAGTACTTAATTATTTGCATTTAAACAAAACCTGCATTTGTAGCCTAGTGGTTTGACCTGTCTTGTCAGCAGAAAGTCACGGATTCGAACTTGACCTCGCACCATTGAAGCTTTATGAAAATGTGTGAAATGACATTTGCAATTTACCATGAGCTTTTCGGTGAAAGAAAACTAGGGGAGAGCGGGTTTTGCATATCCTACTAATATTATAAATGCGAAAGTTTGTAAAACCTTTACGGGAGTGTTGTGCAGTTACGGTAATTCAACCGCCTACTGACATGATTCTGGTATAATTCTAAAACACCTTGTGTAAGGTGATGCACACTCTTAGCTGTATAATTGCATAATTTGACATACCTTTTTGAGATAACAGCGATGTATTTTGCGTCCCGACCCGACCATATAACACATATATTTGTGCAAGCAGTAAACATGGAATGACTTCGATAAAATGTTATCTACGTAGCAGATTTACGTGCTACGAAACGTCGTAGAGCTGCTACGCAACTCAGCGTTAAAGTTACGGAGTCAAAAGTTTCCGCCAACATAACGCATAAAACTTTTACTTCTGATAACTATAACGGAACAGCTACAGCGTACTAAACTGTCTATTTATGTTTGTCTGTCCGTTGTACTTTAGGGTCACGGCTGATAATACCTTCGTACCGTTAAGGCTCCTTACAAGCTCAAAGAGCGAATTTAGCTAAATTCTTAATTTTTCTTCAAAGACTATGGCGTATGTGTTCATAATGTCAGTAATATTATTAATGTACAAGATAGTTCACTTCTTAAACTACGATACTGCTGTAATCGGCGCTGAATGAGGGTGCGGCGTCAGTCCGCCGTGATATATAGGTGATATTTAAAAATTTATACTGAATTTAATTCAAGACCGATACTAATGTTTTTTTTTTTCTGAGTCAAAATAGAGTTGAGCATTGCTAAATAATTATTTTTAGAGCAGAATATCAACACTGTTTTCGAGAATCAAATAAAATGTAACCCTCTTTTTCATCAAAAAACTAGCTAACATTGAGTAGCTATTCTATCTATTAATTAAGATGAATCTTCAAGTTTTTCACGATGACTTTTTAGTTCAAGATATACTGAATTGAATTGAGTTCACTTTAGGCGAGAATGAGATTCCGTTTCACTTCGAAATTGAGAATGAAACTTCACCTTTTAGAGCAAAATTTTAAAAGCCCTCCCAAGGAAACACCTTTTTTTAGATTTCACGCCAAAAAATCAATAATTTAGCACAGCAGTATCTTAGTTTAAGAAGTGAACTATCTTGTACATTAATAATATTACTGAAATTATGAACACATACGCCATAGTCTTTGAAGAAAAATTAAGAATTTAGCGAAATACGCGCGTTGAGCTTGTAAGGACCCTTAAGTTAGACAAAATGTTCCCATGGATTGATCGTCAATATTATATAAGAAAGAAAAAGTTTATATATGACAATCACAGTAGTTAAAAACCGGCCAAGTGCGAGTCGGACTCGCGCACTGAGGGTTCCGTACAAATTCGCTAAGTTATTATAAAATCCAGTGTTAGCAGAGCCCTGCTTTTAAGCAAAATGTAGGCAGTGTGAGGTCACTTTATGTTGGTTACTTATATATAGACAGACAAATATTAAATAAAAAAAAACTACTTACTAGATCTCGTTCAAACTAATTTTGGGTGGAAGTTTGTATGGTAATGAACATCATATATATTTTTTTAGTTTTAACATTCTCTTATTTTAGAAGTTACAGGGGGAGGACACACATTTTATCACTTTGGAAGTGTCTCTCGCGCAAACTATTCAGTTTAGAAAAAAACGATATTAGGAACCTCAGTATTATTTTTGAAGACCTATCCATAGATACCCCACACGTATGGGTATCATGAAAATTTTTTTTTTCAGTTTCAGGTCTAAGTATGGGGAACCCCCAAAATTAATTGTTTATTTTTTTTATTTTTGTGTGAAAATCTTAATCCGGTTCACAGAAGACAGACAGACAGAGAGACATGACGAATCTATAAGGGTTCCGTTTTTTGCCATTGGGCTACGGAACCCTAAAAACAAAAAGTACAATAACATAAAATGCATGCATGCATCACAATACTGAAATATTGTATAATAATTACAAGATACCTTGTACTTAGACGCGACCAGGCGGGTCATATTTGTCCAGTTATTTTTATCCTGATTTATACTATTGTGCCGTGTGTCGGGGGCTAGGGGTGTTACTTGCGTGCTGCGACGCATTACTAGGTAAATGAGGTATAGTTGGGCCGTTTTGTTTTCACACTAGAGGTGGTTCGACAACGTATTGCCACTCGAAAATAATTCAAAGGGGATATTTACGTTTTATTTTATTAAAAATAACGAAAACGAGCAACTGTTCAGTTTCGTACTAATTCAACTATTTTTTTTTATGGGTATAGGAAGGCAAACGAGCAACTGGGTCACCTGATGATAGCGATCACCACTGCCCATAGACACCCGCAACCCCGGAGGGATTACAGATGCGTTACCAACCTAGAGGGCTAAGATGAAATGCCTCTTGTGCCCGTAATTTCCCCGGCTATCTTACTCTCCACACCGGAACACAGCAGTGCAAGCACTGCTGCTTAGCGGCAGGATTAGCGAGTAAGATGGTGGTAGCTATCCGGACGGACCTTGCACAAGGCCCTACCACCCGCAAACTATTTCATAAGCTTGACTATCGACTGGCGACTGACATTTCGGGTTTCATTTCGTAGCTAATATGAAACTCGGTTCAAACCGTAACTACTCAAGCCAGCAATGCATTTCGAATATATGAGCGACACCTTCCACGGCACAAGAATTACAGATGCTTTGCCAAACTAGCGCTCCAAAATAAAATATCCTTTTTTCAATATTGGGTTAGACAGAGCCCTAGCTAACAAGACCTATAAGGCCACGTTTAGCATGATTGTGGGCGTATAGGTGGAAAGGGGAATCAAAATAAAATAACCTGTCAGACATAAAACCGAAAACATTCCCCTTACTTCTCCGCAACCACGTAACGGGGCACGTGGTACGTAGCATAGCTGCCGAACAGCGAAGTAAATGTTTTTGTTCATTAATTATACACTTTTGATTTTCGGTCAAAGACCATGTTTGCGCACCGTAGGTTAGGATGGTAAGGATGCACATATCGACGAGTTTTCGCTTGAGTATTACTGGAAGGTCCGGGAAGTGGAAGAAAAAGTCCAGGCTTAAGGTTTGCCAAAGAGCGATGGAGCGCAGCATATTAGGGGTGAAAAGGACAGATAGAATCCGAAACACCACGCTGCGCTCAAAAACACGCATAGCTGACGTCGGGGAAAAGACTGCTAGGCTCAAATGGGACTGGGCTGGACATGTCTGCGGCATGCATCCACAGAGGTGGGCCGACTCAGTCATTTGGTGGGTGCCAGAGAATGGCCAACGACGACGAGGCAGACCAAGAAGGCGATGGCGGGACGATTTGGACGCGTATATGGAGGAATGGCCTGATATTGCGCCGGACCGAGAGTTGTGGAAGTCGAGAGGAGAGGCCTTTGCCCAGCAGTGGGGCACTGCAATAGGCTATTAAAAAATATATATATATACACCTGCGCAAAGTAACGCCTGATTCAATCAACATTTAATAAACCAAAAAAGAAAGAAGTGGAAAAAGAGTCAAACCCTTCAAGCCTTCAAAAAAGAAAATCAAGAGAATCAATTTGTACTCAGCTTTAGTGGGCATTAAAGTAAATTGCTAAATCAAAGGGCTACACAAAAGGGCGTGCGTGTAAGGAATGTTATCGCGTTCAATAAAAGTGAACGAAACGCGTCTAATTAAAACTTTACGGAGAAACCGTTGTTTATGACTGCGAGTGGACAAAATGTCCGTATTTCAATGTTGTAGCTCTTGTTTATTCAACATGGGTTCCGTAGCTAGTTAAGCTAGTCACTTTTATTAGCACTTTAGTTTCTTCATATTTTTTACATCTTTGAATGTAGGAGGAAAAAAAGGCGTAATCTCAACGCCGTACAATCGGCCATCTGGGTTTAATTGGGCATTTTTTCCGTTACTATAATTCAATTCACGATAACGCCCACAGCGGGTCTTATTACAAAGTATGTTCTTATTTTGTACATTTATTATGATTCTCTAAGCTATGTTTTTATAATATTTATATAAAAGTACCCAATAAAACCAATATTAATAATTATTATAATGTTAGCTTATTGGAGTATCTCCCCTTTTTTCCGTCACTCGTCCCGGTCGAGGCATGCTCCTGCCACTTCAACTAATATGCGTCCAAGTCATCTCATCGTCTTCTTTTCGGTCTGCCTACTCTTCGAAGACCATACTGAGAACACAACGGGTAGCGATTTGGGCCCATTGCTTTGATTCATGCGGCAGATATGATCCCTTTAAGGACATTCATCTCCGTTCATGTATCGTATGTATGTACGTAATTTTTTTTATACCTGTACAATGAATACATAGGTACCAGTTGATGGACATAACACGTCAATAATTTAATTCGATACATTAACACTTCGTGAGTCGTTGTGCTTTCCGAGATTACCCGATGACAAAATATTCATCACATAGGTTACTCTGAAATTAAGAATACCAAGCTGTATCATACCATCTCTCTCACACTCCTATAAATGACCATTAGTGTGTACAAAACGGCCCGAAACAACAAAATTCGAATTTCGGAGAACAAGTCCAGTGTAGGGAACTCTAAAAGTCTGACAGCCGAACACGAGTAACACGTATGATAAACGACCGTGTTTGCTTTCCAGCCAATTAAGGATTTCTATTGTTCTGTTTTACACACTGCACGCTTAAACACACGCCTCGCTACACTCAGTTGCACAAAAAACTGCATACCCGACTTATTCGTGACGTTAACGTTCTCTTACCGAACGAATTAAAAGACCAATTGGAACTTTCACGGACTGTTATGATCTATATTTTATGTGCAAGTTTTGAGTGCATTTCTAATAAAACACAGTGACAAAATTAAAGTTATATGAAGGTTATTCTTCCAGAGAGACAGCTCTTGCAGGCAAAAGATTCAAGGGACTCAAAGACCACGAAAATAGCAAATCTCATGGCTCAAAATTCTTAAAACGTTGAACCTACCGTAAAAAGAAAATCTCGATTGAAAAATCAAAGCTTGTAGGTATTGCATCGCACTACAAAACACCAATATTTTCGATTCCCTGATTTGTAAGTCGCATTTAACCGTTTACACGCTCCTTCGTTCGCAAGATTGCACGAATTATGTTTTTAATTACCCAAGTCTTATCGCTTGACGATATAAATAGCCTGGCCAGTCGCGTGTAGCAATACGTTTGTCGGTGATCGGCGATAACATCAAAACCACAGTCTCTAAACAAAGAAACTAACTGAACGCAAACCAGCACGTTACGCCACGCGAAAGAAATGCCGAAACTGTAACGACCACTCCCCGTTTGTAAGTGAAAAGGGAAAAAGGTTAGTCGATAAGGGCTTTCCACGACGGTCAATTTAGCAGTTACAGCTCGCAACGGCGGAATTTTAAACCTATCTAATTAACGTGTCAGCTCGTGTGTGGAGCAGAATGGAAATTTTCTTTGCATTCTTTAGGCATCTCAATTGAAATAGGTGTATATTATACAATTTTAAAAATTTTTAGCTTGCTCTGTTTGTTTACTTATTTATTTGTTGTTTGGGTCAAATCTTGTAATTGAAATTTGACCTCCGTTGGGTTAACGTGAAATTTGGCACACTTATGTAAGTCCGATGACAAAACAATCTTGTAATGAAATTTTGCTGACCCAGCCAGGACCGTCTTCGCAGAAGGGAACTCTTCAACGGTTTGTCCGATTGACTTAACATTTGGTACTCATATAATTATTTAGAACAGATGACATTGCAAGTACTCGTACAGTCAACAAAAATTAGAGTCAGCTAAAAGAGCTTGTTTCAATAATGGATTTATAGGGTTAAATTATTTGAGTTCTAAAGCACGATGAAGTATTTCTAAAACCATAACTGTTACAAAAGTTAAGCGTGTTTTAAACGATGAAATCACTTTTTAATTTCCGAAGTACAGCTATCGAACTAAACACGCAATGACCCCACCTAAGTTGGGAAGTTAGGTATCTTTTCGCTAGTATTATCGGTACTTACAAAAGCAATGATACTTAAGCGTTATTATTATGGCCACTATTTCGCCAAGGAAAGCCAACTCCAACTGGGTTCACGTTAATTTTATGAGACTTCATTGATTGTCGTTGTGTGTTCAAGGTATTTGTCTATTTGCATTTACTGTCCGTATTTTGAACAGTTACCTACGTAAACAGGTAGTGTTTTTAGTTATGTCAAAACAATAAAACTCCCTAATATTTTTAATTTTTACTAAAACAAGAGACAGCAGAAAATGGCAAAAAACTTATTATTATTAATTACCACTAAAAGTCATCCCAAAATGTTGATTAAACCGGCATTGTTGTCAAGTTTGCCAGCCTGATTAAGTTTGGTCACGATTTCAAGTCCAATACTCTCAAATGTGTTGTTTCGGAGGATTGACCGCTTATTTGATTGGAATAAACATCATCTGCACAAATCAAGTTCGCTCACGTACAGCTTATCAAAAAGGGATAAAATATACAGCATCAAACGCTCATGTCATATTCCCAGCGTCAGCGCCCCGTTATGAACGTATCATAATATGAAACGATGAACTTTTTCAACCAAACAGGGCACAAAATGTAAATAGGACGCTATATCGCGAGACTCCTAGCGCATTCTTCTCGATACCCGCGCCATAAACAGTCATCAGGATCCAGCCTTCCCCGAGCTTCGGACAAATTCCTTTGATCTTGTTTAGGGTAAATCTTTTCGATTTATATGTTAATTTATACATTTGAATTTTCTGCGGCTCCGCATCGTGCGGTGTTACTTGTTAATCTGAGTTCTTGTCTACCGAGATCTTCTATTTACGTAATCCTTTTCAATTTCGATTGCAGTAGGCTACTTAAAAATCTAGAGTTGGGCTCGGCTTTCTAGTAATATTCGGCGCGTAAGCCGTGGGGGTTTTAGTAAATGCATTTAATATTGGCGGGTCGCCGCCTGCTAAAATGCTAGTCTAAGGCATGCAAACGAGCATGTCTTTAAGAAATTGGAATTTCTTTGCTCAGCACAAATTTTATCGAGGACACGTAATTTCCTTTGATCCCTCATCTTTATTCAATGATCCGAGGATCGTAACGCTACGTAAGCGAATTCATTATTTCCAGCGCTCTTATATAGATCACACGAATATAATTTACTTACGAATCGAATGGAATATGGTGACGTGACTTGACACTTGACGATTATAGTCGTCGTGCGTTGGCAATATGGGAACACTTTGGCCTTAATGTTTCGGTGTCGATATCACTTGTATTTTTTTTACCGTATGAATGGCTCAATCATAGAATTTGTACACGTGTTATGTAAATTTGATCAAAAATTCTACTTTTGTATCCTATTCTTTGTATGATTCATAAATTTAACTTGTTTATCGATTCAAACTTTCGCGATTTTCACACATTATTATTATAAGAAAAACGGGAGTTAATCACATCAAAAATACTTTTTTACGTGATAAGTCCCGTTTTTCTTATAATAATAAAACGGGAGTTAATCACATCAAAAATACTTTTTTACGTGATTAAGTCCCGTTTTTCTTATAATAATGTTTAACTTATTAAGCTTTTAAACGTAGGGGTAAAAAAAACTTTCATAAACATATTTTATTTGGTTAGAGCATCGACGTATGAGCTCAATACCATGTAAGTACCAAAATTCAAGCCAATTAGACACTTGGAAGTAGGTAAGATCAGATTGTAGATTTGATCGCATGTCATAGTTTGCTACTTAGATAGTTACAATCGAAGTTAATACTAAAATACAAAGCAATAAAAATATTAATAACTAGCTTCTGCCCGCGACTTCACCCGCAAATAGTTAAATAGGTATAGCATGACACTCACAAATAATGTGGCTTTCTATTGAAAAAAGAATATTTAATTGGTTTAATCAGTTCAGTCGATCCAAAGATCGCCCCCTACAACATCACAAACTTTACCTTGTTATAATTAACTTATTTGACGGTGGAGGCGTTTTACACCTCCACTAAACTTAGATTATTTTTATTCACTTTTTGCTTTTGCTTTCTCTTTCTTATCATTATCGCATATTTTGTTTCGCTTTGACCAGTAGAGACTTTATACATCTCTACTATAGACCAATGTAATTTAAGGTACGGACTTAATTTAGGGACCTTTTACATCCCTTTTATAAAATGTATTAATTGTATTAGGTAAGTTAAGTAGAATTTAAGTACTATTGTAAATCTATTTTATTTTGAAAAAATGACTTTCTGCCAAGTTTCTTGCGGCGCATTCTTCTTGGCAATGATGGTCTTTCCGAATGCGCTGGTAGATTCAAAAAAAGACATGTAAAAGAGCCCTCGGCGGCCTATTTGCAAAATAAACTTTTGACTTTTGACTTTGACTTTGAATATTAGTATAGAAGATAGATTGAAAAAGTGATACATAAAACTTAAAAAATATCGTCTTTCGCCTAGCTCCTAATTATTCGGGACAAAATACCCCGTTCCAACCCAACGAGTGGCTGCTTGTATATTCTATCAACGTGAGAATGTAGGGTATTGGCGACATTCGACGAAAGTGCTCCCAAATTTTAGTTATACCTACTCGTAATCCCTTTTAAGATTCGATTTGAGACGTTAAGTGTTGGGGAAACGATGAGAGCCCTTACCTCAAACGTTGGAATTAGGGATAACAAAGTTTGCGGCTTCGCGTGCTGGAATCTTACCGAACTGGATGTTTTGCTCAATGTGGGAGGTTGAAGCTCGTTGAAAAATCAAGCAATAGAGTGGAAATATCACGCACATGGTTTGAAAAAAAACCGAAACACTATTAGATACCGCATATTCATTGGCCGGCCAATCATAGGTATTAAAGTAGGTCAAGCACATACTTATTACAGTCGATTTTGATAATGTTTACTCATTGGTTTGAATAGTTAACACAACTCACTTCCTTTAGGTACCTATGTAAAAAAGTATTTCCTCCTGGGTTCCAATGTACTATGCAAAGGAGATAATAAAAAGTTAATTTAAACCTTGATAACAATTTGCAAGGATTTTAAAACCATTTGACAAAATATGACAACCTCTAGGCAGAAGGTTCATCTAACTAATATTATAAATGCGAAAGTATGGATGGATGGATGGATGGATGAATGGATGGATGTTTGTTTGTTACTCAATCTCAATCACGCCAGAACGGCCCAACGAATCTGGATGAAATTCAGCACATAGATAGAGAAAAGTCTAGAATAGCACATTGGCTACTTTTTATCCCGGAAAATTTCCGCGGGATAGGTATAAACGAACTCTTTGCAGATGAAGTCGCTGGCAAGAGCTAGTTTTTAATATATGTAAAATGGCTTCGTTCTACGAAGAGGATAAAGGAACAACTAGCTCAATAAGGTGTTGGTGATGAATTACTAAATGTAGGAGAGAATAAATTAACCTGTATTACCGCTCTATTGGTTAATTTCACTATGCTGACGCTTTATTATGACGTCAATGGTTTATCAAGTATCGACGGAATTGAGTGTGTATTGGGCCTATTATTTCGCAATCGAGTAAGTGGACACTGCAAAGAGAAAATTTAGCATATTCGGGTAAGTTCTGTTACGAAAAATTAACTGATCCGGTAATATTTATCGTTTTCTGTATAGGCTCGCTTTTCACATAAAAAAAAAACAACTTTAAAGCTCTCCGAAGTTCTTATTATCAACGATATCACTGGAAAAATATGTAACTTTAAGTGACGATAGGGCATTGCTTGTAGAACAGATGACCGCTGAGGTAGTACGATAAAAGAAATTGTTTTTTCTCATACAACTACGCAAAAATTTCTTCGACAGGTGTACGGTAAGCGGTTATGACATTTCCTGTGAAAAGGTTCCACAGAGGTATGCAATTCAGTTCCTTTAACTGTACGACGCAGTCGCAGATGACAATTGGAATTAATATAGTTTTGCTTGATAGCCAAATGATTTTTGCGTTAAAAATATTAGCATGTGTAATATTGCGGATAATGTAATTTGGAATGTTCAATTTATATTTATTATTATTATGAGCCTATTGTGTCTCACTGCTGAGCAAAGGCCTCTCCCCAACTCTTTTCAATTTACATATAACATATACTTACTTAATCTAACTAATATTATAAATGCGAAAGTATGGATGAATGGATGGATGGATGGATGGATGTTTGTTTGTTACTCAATCACGCCAGAACGGCCCAACAGATCTGAATGAAATTTGGCACATAGATAGAAAAAAGTCTGGAATAGCACATAGGCTACTTTTTATCCCGGAAAATTGCGTAGTTCCCGCGGGATAGCGATAAACGAATTCTTTGCTGACGAAGTCGCTGGCAACAGCTAGTATAATATAATTATTATTTACGCCGCGTCCTATTGCTTGATACCTACCCTCTTAAATTTAATAATGCCTATCTAATCTATTTAATTCAGGCAGTCTGTAATATCCCACGACACTGCCATAGAATCGACGAATAAATCAACAACAAGAGTTGATTGGATGATTTTGATATGAATAGAGTCTGATAGAGTTATAAATAAAACTGTCTGACCTTCAAGGAGCAGATGTTTGCGAATCCATTTGCCAACTAAAAGCTTAGTATTCGCCTGGGGCACATTGCAATACTGATGGCGAAGGGGCGACGCTAACATTCAATATAGGGTTCGTTGGCAGAATCAATGGAAAGGGCGGATTGGAATCAAACAAATGAAGAGAAACTATTTTTGAATGAGCATAGTCTTTGGATGTGTAGGTAATTTTTGTTTGTCTACATGCTGATATTCAATTTAATAACATATTAATTTAGAATTAAATTAAATTAGAATTCGTTTATCGCTATCCCGCGGGAACTACGATATTTTCCGTGATAAAAAGTAGCCTATGTGCTATTCCAGACTTTTCTCTATCTATGTGCCAAATTTCATCCAGATTCGTTGGGCCGTTCTGACGTGATTGAGTAACAAACAAACATCCATCCATGCATCCATCCATACTTTCGCATTTATAATATTAGTTAGATACGTTGTGATAAAAATAAAAATAGAATACCAAACAGTGCTAATTAATATTAATATTTCGGATTAGACTGATCTGTTGCATAATAAAAAATGTTTAAGAATACGTTACCTAGACCTTTAGATTATACTCGTACGTATACCTAACGCTACTTATTTTTAGGTTTAGTTTTAAGTTTTGCTACGCCCTAGTAGGGTCCATGTTTGTACTGGCTAGTATAATATGAACACCTTGTAAATATCATGCTTGCAATAAATAAATGATTGAACGATTGATTGATAGAAACAAGAAGAAAGAGTCTCGTCGCGCGTGAAAGAGATTGCCCGTCTTTTTCATACCGTTCGTTCTAGAAAGAGACGATTAGTCTATCTCCCGCGCGACGCGATTCTGGCGCGATCTCGTGCTAGCCGAGCTGGGGCCAAGTGAGGAGTAAGGGTGCGACCAAACCGCCGCGTTTACGCACTGACGTGTCGTATGCGTCACGTTTTCTCACCGTTTCTTCATACATTTTGTTGCGATTCCGTGACGTCACCGTTTTTTAAGCGGCGGTGTGGTCGCACCCTAATGACGGCGTTCTGCAAATTGCAAAGTGAAGCTGGTTTAAACCTTAATTTTGCAAACGTACCTATACTATGTTATACAAGTTCTCGGAATAGATTTTTGTATTTATTTTAACACATAAGTTTTCGGACTCTAAACTCACAGTGAGGCTTGAACCTTGTTCTTTTTTTACGTACGCCTTGTGTAGCTTTACTAGTTTACTTGGCGAAGTTTGGTTACACTTGTGTGCGTGCAAAAGTACGTACTTACATACGTGGCAAGACGTAGTATCTGCTTCTAATTTTTAGTTGGAGTACAACGAAAGATGGTAATGAAGACATCAAATTTCTAAACGACATTGATAACTGGAACACAGAAAAAACCGAAAAGTAAAGCTATGGCCGGGGAACGGGTAAAACCTTAAAAAGAAATATTTAAAAAATCAATAAGTAAAATTCTTGATTCATTTGATAGTAGATACCTAAAAAAAGATAAAGAAAAAAAGAAAAAAAAGAGAGAAAAAAGAGATAAAGAGTATTTGTATAGTATTGTATTGTATACCTATGAAGACATCATCTGAGACTGTTAAATATAAAAAAGAATAGAATTTGTTTCGTCTAAACCAATTTTCTAAGCATCTCCAGTTTTTGTAGTAATAAAAACATACGACACATTGCCTTTCAATTTTGTTTAAACTTAAATCAATTTATCAATTTGTAGATCGATATTAAACTTAAACATGCCCTATTTTCAAATCACACAGTAAACCACACATCGACCGAGTTATTGTTTAACTTATTTATAAGGCTTGGCCTAATTCTAGCAGTGTGTGAGGGTAGGTTCATGCCTTATGCAGGGATGGGCCGGGGCGGTCACACTGTGGCTTCTCGCCTCATAAATCTATTTAAGAATTTAAATCCCATAGGCCCTGTAGTCGAATGGGACAATTGCGGATTTTGTAACATTTAAGCTTTTTAAAAGCTATTATGCCATTGAAACTTAATTAAGTGCGTATAACAGCTAAACAAAGGCTTGTAGTCAAAAAATAAACTTAAATCTGAAGATCACATTTTGCGTACAAATCGAAAAAATTCAATGCCGGATGTTATATTACCGATACCGTCTTTTTTTGAACAATGAGGAAAGCAAATGGAACGGAGTTACCTGATGGTAAGTACTTATTATATTCACCACTGCCCATGAACATCCGCCACGCTAGAGCATTGCAGATGTAAAGACTTAACATAAAATACCCCATTTGCCAGTAACTTCATGACCGCTCTTACTCTCCACGCCTGAGTATTAGCAGCATCTGTTTGGTACCAGAATTAGCGAGTCGGTGGTAGCATGTGGTAGCGGATCCTGCACAATGCAGATGGATTTACTGCATGTTTCCGACTGAACTTTGCATTCTATGTGAGTTAAAATATTGATATAAAAGATCAAAAAGAATAAACCACTCTCATCACGTTTTTACCCGTGATAATAAATTAATAATTAAAAGGAAAAAAAAACAGACTGCATTACGTATTTAAATATCGAGTTCAAATTAATTAATGCGTGTTGCCAAGTTTTAATTGAAATATTTTTAATTACAAACTTCTTTCGGGAGATATTGATGAGATAAAGTTTATCCAGAATTCGCATTCTGGGATCGTCCTTTTTTCCTTTAGTAATAATGTCAACAAAATATTTGTACAAGAATTCGCCATTGTTCCGTACATATTTGATGATGATGACTGATGTTATTCTTTTTGGTATCATGAAGAGATTCCCAAAAGTTAGTTTTTGTCTCTGATTCAAATCACTCCCCTACTCAAGTAGGGGTATCTACTGTATATTAACATTCATTGTAATGAAGTGATCACTTTTAAAACAAAGAAATTTCATTTCAAGTTTTCCTCAACTGGATCCTGTCACACAGGGACTCCTAGCTCAGGATCCAGAGTCGAAGATACAGTAATTATAATATTTTTATATAATAAACTTTTTCATTTTCATTTTTCATTTTTCCAGTTTTATTGCGCGACAAAAAAACTAGTAAATTGAAGTTCGAGAACAACCGTTCTATAATAGTTCTATAATTAAAAAAACTTTAGATGGTTGCTTAGACACGGTTTTATAACAGCGTAAACATTTAAGTTTGTTAATTAAATGGTTGTCCCTAAAATAAACGCTTATGATTAACACGGCGAACGAGGACTTTCACGAATTAATTAGTTTCTATAATTTCCAAGCAATTATATTTGAGTTGAATATTGACACGTATTTACACTCGAACTATTTAGTATTTGGAGCTCGGCTGATTTGATGTTTCTTTTTATTACGAAATCAGATTGTAAATGAACTATTCGGTCACCTATTTGCAAGTGAGGTGAGAACCACTATCCATGGACATAGTGCACCACCAGCGACCAGTTACTGGTACATTTTTTTATTCAAGCTTTACGCTAGAAAACAGCGTAAGCACCGCTGATAGACTTCTGGATTAGATACTGGTAGCAAATACTAGAAATCCTTTCGTATACTTATGTATTTCGAAAATATTTTTTTAATCTGGCTAAAGTTAAATGTGTTATTATTTGTTTGTAGAATTACGCAAGCTGATTGGTTTGTACTTAACTTGTATCAGTTAACTTGTGTTCTCCTTTGCTCCGAAGTTTCCGTAGTCTGATGCAATAATAGAATTAAATGGGTACCGGATAGACTTCCATTCCCTGGAGTGAGCTGGCCACTCCGTACTTTTGTTACATTTTTGACCTAATGACTGATTAAATATGAGTACCTAGGTAGTTCAGGTAGACATTTTTCTTGTTGCATTCTGCACAAAAATGCGGCTTGTTTTGACAGCTTGTTGATTAATTTTGCTTTAATCGACGTAATAAATGAAGGAGATTCTCAATTCAACGCGTATTTTTTGATAAAAAAAGAAAAGTAGATAAATACAACATAAAATTGGTCAGACATTGTTTACATTTACAAGTTTTACGATCTCTTTCATATTCATAACTATGTAGTAAAATTGCAAGTAAATTATAGCGTCAACGATAAATGGGGAATAAATTTAAAATGGCCATAAACTCGTGACGTAAAGATCTGTATATCAAGGGACGCGGCATTACCCGTTTTTATGTTCGCAAAAAAGTCCACATCGTTGCCTGAATCGTTTTTGCGAAAACAACGGGGGCAATAAAAGGTCTTATTGTTATCCTTTGAATTTATATCCAGATATTATCGCTCTCACAAATTGCTGCCATGGAAACTTTAGCCTGAGTCACATGCTTGAAATAGTGACCTGGGGGTAAGGTGCTGCCTAAACGGTTTATTGATAAATGTCCATATCCAACGAACGCATGGATCGAGCTCAAAGATAACGTGCTATGGAAATAGGCATATTTTCTTTATACGCTTTTATGAATTGTAATCGGTCACTTGTAATCCATTACGCACAAGACCGTACTTTGAACCTTGCAAAATAAATCAAACTTCTAATAAATTGCTTCACATTTAATTTGTTCCAAATTACTTGCGAAATTGTGGAACGGTCGGTTATCGGCTGGAATAAAAAGTCATAAATTCGCAGTTCGTGCAGCATCTGTTTTCTAATTGAGTCATTAAGCGTCGGATTGGTTAAACGGGTCGCCTTTAATAACGCGCATACATAACTGATGGCGGGCGGGGTGTAAGGCATTACAAGGCCAGCCCCTAAATGATGGCCATTGCCTGCAATCCTCGACGGGAAAACTCCGGGGTAATTGACATGGATGTAACGGAACGACCGTTGAAACACACGCCCCGTGTCGCTCATCTACAAATTTTCTCGACCGAAGTACTTTGCCGACATGTGTTTAATGTTTGTGTGTGTCTAATAGCTCGTAGCAACATTTAATTGTTTGTTTGCGTTCAAGTTTGCCGTCTGCGTTTGTGTTTATATTTAAGTTGTTATCTGGCCGTCTTCAAATTTAGAATGAAAGGGGATTTATTAAGGTTAGCGTGTTTTATCTTAGACTACGCCTTGCCTTACAATCAGACGTGATGCTAAAATGTTACAGATCTGAGTATAATTGAAAATTCGGAGTTTTGGGTAAGTATAAGGTAAGAAAACATACGTGGGAACTATAACCGAATTTCGTCCAAAAAGGAGACCAATGCCCAACAGTCAGACCTGAAACTGAAGATGACGATGAATAGTTTCTCTTTTATTAATATTGTGAATCAACAAACAACCGCCATTTTAGCGTGTGTAGTCTGAACTAGATTTCAATTAAGTACTGTAAGTAGTTTTCGACTTCAAAATACTTTTACTACTTAAACTGTCTCCAACTTATTTCTCTATCTTAATGGTTGTCTGGTAGAGATCGCTATTAAGCGATAAGACCGCCTATTGTGTACTTTATTCTTTGTTTCTGTATTGTTTTGTACTGCCTTGTGGTGTTCAATAAAGAGTATTTGTATTGTACTTTGTACATATTAAAACAATGTTTCACGGTTATATTTACTCGGCCACGAAGCTTTAAACCATTATTAAGTAACAAACAGCAGATTTGCCAGCGCAATAATAACGGAGTATATCCCTTTGTGAGAACAGTCTTTGTTGTCACGTACACTCAAAACCTTTCTTTACCACTAACGACAATACCGTGATGTAAAATGGTATTAAGTTGGAATAAAGACGACATTTTCCTAATGAGACTGGGTTTTCATTTCGTTTTAGATGTTAGAATTATTAAATGATGTGCAGAAGAGAATTGGCGTGTCGTGTCGTGCCCGGTTTTAGAATAGGACGAACCCATCTCTTCTCGTGGGTGCCGTAAAAGGCGACTAAAGGACCTGATGTGAAAGCCAACAGCAGCGCTCTCTATTGCCAACGGCAAACTTCGGACTATATAGCTCTCGAGTGTAGAAAGCAAGGGAAAAGGACCACATTTTTTTCCCATGTCAGTTTGGGTTCTGAACGATGACCACTACAACTTTGCCTTTGTAGCGACTTAGAAGAATTATATCCGCATATCATTATCAGAGACAAAAATATTATTGAAATATTATACAAACTAACGGACATTATTATTGCGTACAGTACGAGTATAATATAAGTTGGTAAAACGTTTCAAAACATGTCGTCCGTCCGCTTGAGTCTCTTTAACAAATTCCTGTTTTGATAAAGCCATTAAATGATAATAACTTGTCAAGATATAGTAGATAGATGACAGTTTATTAACCTAGTTTTCCAAATATTTAATGAGAACCACACATGCTAGCGTGTTAGGCTAAACAATTTATGGACGTACGCTCGCTTGTATCCACGCAGGTTGTCCATTTATGCCCCGCTTCAGTACAAGGAGAATAGACTCTTCACTGGCAACCAGGGTGATTTAAATTAATCTTCACATCTTCATCTCGTCGTCTATAGGTTCCACCGCTGGGCTCACGCTTCCTTTTTGAGGGTGAGGGCGGGCTTGAGATGTACAGCCTTATTCATAAAAAATCCTTAATTGAGGTTGTATTGTGGCTAGAAAGAGGATTTAGTTTGTTTCTGTCAAAGTTGGCTATGCTTTGTTTTAAAGCTTCCGGTTCCGGTTTTGTCAACATCTTTTTTTACAGTCACTGCAATGTAATACCTAAAATGTTACTTGTACGTTGTGAAGCTAATAATATATTTCTATGTTCTCAAAATACAGTTTTCTTATTTAAATAACCACAGTAATTTTGCATATGAATTAAAAAAAAACGAAATTAAGGTGCAGGCCTAAAGATAAAAACGATCGAAGGACAAGATTTAATGATTAGAGTTGACATACGTCAACTAGGGTGACTTTGGTAATTTTGGGGCTACTTTGATCGTTTTAAAATTGCTATAAAATCGATATTATCCATATCCGGTGAAGGTTTGGCATGTAGACGCAAAGGCGCAAAGGCGAAATAAAAAATAATGGTTTTGTCATTAAAACTACCTTTTAAAGTCACCCCGTAAATCAAAGTTACCCCAGTTGACTTTACTTTCATCGTTACAAGCCTCAATAAATATACTAACATTACTAACCATAGCAGTGTTGATGCTAAAACATTCATACTATTCCAAATTAGTGAATAGGCTTTACTTTCCAAACCCTAACTATAGATACTTACGCTTAGTTGTACGATCAGCTGTTAATTGAAATTGGTCGCTCGGTAAACCGAATTTATGTAACACGAACATTACTAACGATAACAAACGTTAATTTAGTGCGTATTGTTTTTTAAAGCGCGCCATAACTATTCACTGTGTTTGAGGTTCATATGAAAATAGCAGTGTACAAACAATTATTGTTTTGTTGCCACATTTTGAAACAACATTTGGTTGGCGTTAATTTAATATTGAAGTAAATCTGATGTATGTGCTATTTCACAAGTTAACTTCCGCGGACAAGCCTTACACTAAAGTTAACTTGAGAATTGTAACATGCAATCAAAACAGGAACCGCGGCCTCTGTATTACAAAAAAGTAGGTATCGCTCAAGTTCGTTGATAATTAAAACTTATGCAAGACTCAATAGAGCCAGGATTGGAAACTGAAGACTCAAAGTTCGTGGTGTCTTAAGTCTTGGTCATAATTTCTTATTTTATGTTGGTAAATAAAAATGGAGTTTTACAATTGTGACATCATTCAATATAGGTAAATGCTGGAGACAGATGGATCAAGTGGACTGCAAAGATCATGAATGCTTCATTCCTCAGTATAATCAATCAGATAAGCAAACAACTGATCAAGCAGTTATTTTGATCACATATTATCATGAGCCATGGCGATCAAAGTCTGGAAAAACAAAACATTCATAGCAACAGAAGGGAACAGATCTAAAAGTTATGCATGGAGATCTAACCAGCTTTACGATTCCAAGGGGGAGAAATGCATCGATATTGTGAGGATCAACTTTACTGCAACGGGAATCGGTAGAAGCAGTTAATCTGTTCCAAATTTTAAGATAACTGTTAGAAATATGTATGTATGTAGGCTAATACCTGATTCATATTGTCTATGATTATTTTTTAATAACAAAAGAATAATGTCTTGTCAGCTCTCTCAAAAAGTTGTGTCAAAGAAAAACATACGTTTTTATTTAGGTTCCATTTATTGTATTTTGTGTTCATATTTATATTAAAGTCTGTGTATTCTGGTATCGGTTTTATCTCTGTTTATAATATTTATCAACATAAATATATCAGGTTATGGGAAACTCAGCAACCAAAAATCGGAATGCCAAATGACAGCGGCGACTTCACAACTACAGTCGTTGGGATAAATACGAATACGAATTCAAGAGTTGAAATGATGAGTAATTCAGTTTCGCCTACTATCGAAAAACTCGACGGTAACGCAAATTACTCAATATGGAAATTTCAAATGGAGCTGTACCTTATAGATGTAGACTTGTGGGACTACACGAGCGTCACCCCCGCATTTACGGATGCACAAGGTACGAAGAAAGATCAGAGAGCGAGAGCAAAAATTTGCCTGATGATCAAACCACATTGTCTTGTTCATGTCAAGAAATGTACGACAGCTAAGCAGGCATGGGATGCCTTAGAGAGTGCTTTTGAAGACAAAGGTTTGAACAACCGATGTAGACTTCTATCGAGGCTAGTGAGCTACAAACTGGAACAATTCTCTACAGTGAGAGAATATGTCACGGCGGTAATGACGACATCTCAAGAGCTGTCAGACCTTGGAAAAGAGGTAGACGATGAGCTGTTGGCTGCGTTACTGCTACAAGGGTTAACCACAGATTTTCAGCCGATGAGACTAGCGATAGAAAACAGTAACATTACTCTTACTACAGATTATGTTAAGACGAAACTTTTCCAAATGGAAGATACTTTTTCAACGCCAAGTTCAAGTGGAACTTCGACGACTTCGGCAATGTTCTCGAAGCAAAAAGGCAAGAGTAAGCCGAAAACAAAGAAAAAGATCAAGTGTTACATTTGCGATGGTTTGCATAAGGCATATGAATGTCCGAATAAAGCAAACACGAAGAAAGAAGCGTTTAATGCTTTTGCATTTGCCATGACTGGAGACCGTGACGAAGAATGGGTCTTGGACTCGGGAGCGTCCAGACATATGACAAGCAAAAGGCAGTGGTTTAAAGACTATAAGATTATAGATCGTACTACTGTAACGTGTGCAAATGGTGACAAAGTATTTGGAGAAGGCAAAGGTACGGTGCAGTGCGAGTCATTGGGGATGGCTGTAAGCAATGTCATGTATGTACCAAAGTTGACAACCAATCTTATGAGTGTAAGTGCAATTGCTGAAGAAGGGTATGTAGTAGTATTTCACCATAATCGTTGCGAGATCTATAAAAGGGATGAATGCAAAATTCTTGGCCAAGCAATAATCAAATGTGGTGTAGATAGAGGAGTATACAAGCTAAATCAGTGTTGTTTACAGAATGCTGCACTCATGTCGACAGCGGAAAGCAGTGAGCTGGACCTGTGGCATCGCAGAATGGGACATCTGGGTATACATAATCTCCTTCTACTAAAAAACAAAATGGCGACTGGGGTAAGTTTTCCCGACCCTAATTCAAAATTTGAATGTGTACCTTGTCTGATGGGAAAACAAACCAAACAACCATCGAAGAGGAGTGGTGCAACACGAGCAACAGAGGTGTTAGGTTTAGTACACTCTGATGTTTGTGGACCTATGAATGTCGCTTCATTCGGTAAATGTAAATATTTTCTTACGTTTATTGACGATTTTACACGTAAAACTTTTGTATACTTTTTGAAACAAAAAGGTGAAGTTTTTGGGAAGTTTAAAGAGTTTAAAGCATTTGTAGAGACGCAAACTGGTAAGAAAATAAAAGCCTTAAGAAGCGACAACGGAAAAGAGTTCGTGAATAAACAAATGGACGATTTTTTGAAGGAAAATGGGATTCTGCACCAAGTAACAGTCGAATACACGCCAGAACAAAATGGGGTTGCTGAACGCGCTAATCGCACAATCTGTGAGAAGAGCAGGTCGATGCTTCAAGAATCAGGACTTGAGAAGCATTTTTGGGCAGAAGCCGTCCATCATGCAGTGTTCCTGAAGAATAGGTCTCCAACTATTGCAGTGAAGGGCAAAACGCCAGAGGAAGCGTGGACAGGAAAGAAATGTGACCTGACAAATATCAAAGTTTTCGGATGCAGAGCATTTATGCACATTCCTGATCAAAAAAGAACTAAATGGGATCCGAAAAGCAAAGAGTTGGTACACACAGGATTTTGGGATAATGCCAAAGCCTATCGGCTTTTAGATCCTAGAACTGCTAAGGTGTACAAAGCTAAGGATGTTGTATTTTTTGAGCAGCAAAAATATAAATCTGAGAAGCAAGAAACAGTCACCCAAGAAGTTCCTATCAGCGCAGATATTCAACATGAGGAACATGAGTCTCATCCATTACCCAGGCAGGAAGAAGTCCAGTCACCTCGAGTGGAGACTGACACAAGGGTACAAATCCAATCACCTCGAGTGGAGATTGAAATGAGGGAAGAAGCTCAGTTGCCACAAGTTGAAACCGAAGTCCAAACAATGGAATCGAATGATCAAGTTCAGTGCCAACAACCAGAAAGAGTTGACTATGAATCTGAATTAGATAACTTTATATCAGCTGACGAAGATGACATTGAAGAGCCCGAAACTGAAAGAAGGTATCCATTAAGAGTGAGAAAACCTAAACAGTTTCCAGACTATGTCCTTTATAATGCAACTGAATCGGAGAAGGAACCGACTACAGTTCAAGAAGCTCTGTCTAGACGAGATGCTGAGAAATGGAAAGTCGCGATTCAGGAGGAGTTAGATGCCCTCAGTAAGAATCATACGTGGACCCTTGTGAAGCCCCCGAAGAAATGTAACGTCGTTGATTCTAAATGGTTATTTAAAATCAAAGAAGAGGCGGGAAATAGGCAAAGATACAAGGCACGACTGGTGGCTAGAGGCTTCAGCCAAAGGTGGGGCATTGACTACATGAGACTTTCTCGCCAGTGGTTCGTCATAGCTCACTGAGAACTCTGATAGCGCTTGCCAGCAGAATGAATTTAAATATTGATCAGATGGACGTGAAGACTGCTTTCCTAAATGGAGAGCTAAAGGAAATAGTCTTCATGAAACAACCTGATGGCTTCGAAGACAGAGAGAAGAAGGATTATGTGTGTCAGCTGAACCGGTCACTCTATGGACTCAAACAAGCTCCTAGAGCCTGGAACTACAAGTTGGATTCTGAGTTGAAAAAACTTCAATTTAAGCAATCTAAAAACGAACCGTGTGTCTACATAAGGTCTAAAGAGTCTAAGATCATAATAATAGCTGTATATGTTGATGACCTACTAATCTTTTGGAACGACCAGAACGAGCTTAGAAAAGTGAAGGATGACCTTATGTCTAAATTTGAAATGAAAGACCTCGGTAAAGCAGAACTAATATTAGGAATGCAGATCACCCAAACAAAGGATGAGATAAAGATTGATCAAGAAAGGTACATTGATAAACTTCTCAGGACCTTAGGAATGGAGGATTGCAAAACTGTTGCCACACCAGCAGTACCTGGTTCTCATTTAGAGAAATTAGAGATGGGACTGGAACCAGATAGAAGAATTCCATACCAGAATTTGATTGGATCCTTGATGTACCTGGCAGTATGCACTAGACCAGACATAATGCACACTGTAAGTTACTTGAGTCAGTTTAACAACTGTTATACAGAAGACATTTGGACGGCAGCAAAAAGGGTGCTACGGTATTTAAAAGGAACCAAGAGCTATGGAATAACATATTCTAGAATTATAACATCTGAAAAAATGTTTCTAGGATATTCTGATGCCAGTCATGGTGGCAAAGAAGACGACCGAAAGTCATGGTCAGGCTATGTCTTCTTAGCTCAAGGAGGAGCTGTATGTTGGCAAAGCAGCAAACAAAAGACCATAGCTTTGTCTACTGCGGAAGCGGAATACGTGGCTCTTTCAGAAGCCGCAAGAGAGGCAGTATTTCTAAGGAGGTTCATAGCAGAAGTAACAGCTAAAGATGAGACCTGTGTGAACATTCTTAGTGATAGCCAATCGGCTATAGCTATTGCACAGAACCCGGTTCATCACCAACGTACTAAACATATAGACATACGTTACCACTTCGTAAGGGAAGCAATTGTAAATAAACAGATAGCTGTTGACTATGTCGAGACGAATCGTATGGTGGCTGATGCACTGACCAAACCTGTAGAGAAAGGAAAGTTTGGATGGTGTGCAAATGCAATGGGTGTAAGAAGATGAACGACAAGAGATGTAAGTTATTGGAAAAATAAGGAGGAGTGTTAGAAATATGTATGTATGTAGGCTAATACCTGATTCATATTGTCTATGATTATTTTTTAATAACAAAAGAATAATGTCTTGTCAGCTCTCTCAAAAAGTTGTGTCAAAGAAAAACATACGTTTTTATTTAGGTTCCATTTATTGTATTTTGTGTTCATATTTATATTAAAGTCTGTGTATTCTGGTATCGGTTTTATCTCTGTTTATAATATTTATCAACATAAATATATCAATAACCAAAGCTATCTTCAGTTATGACGGATCGATCATAACAGAGAATAACGAGATAAGCTTGTTAGCATATTGAATATCGTTTCTTAACATAAACGTAAACTTATGTCACATAACATAAGTAATCGTTATTTTCGAACATTTCACTTGAAGTTTGAAGAAGAATTTTTCTTTTCACCTAAGCCAAATCAGTAAGCTGCCAAGACTTTGACTAACCAATGCGTAAAGAAAATTCGTTACTAAGCCGAGAGTTCCATCACAGTCAAAGTAATCTAAGTGTTCATACAACAATGTTACCGTCTTATTTCTACTCTTTATTTATCTGATGATTTCATATGAAATACATAATATCGTGGGCTTAAAACTGGCGCACCTTTATTTTTATTTAAATACAGAAACTAGTTCAAATGATAAAGTTCTCGATCTAAACTTGGCCCATGTGGGATTGCTGATCAAGCTATCTCATTCTGATAAGCGTCCTGTGCCGAGAAATAGAACATGTTTAAGCTGGAGATGATGATCTTGATCGGTGGATGTAGGTGGCGAGTTGTCGTTCATTGTGGCGTTCTAAGTGTGGCTGTGTGATGATGATGATGATCTTGACATTTTTATTTAAACCTTTTATATTTAAATAGGTATTCATCCCAATCGACTATTATATGGTTTTTTTTTATATGAATAGGAAGGCAAACGAGCAAATGGGTCACCTGATGGTAATGCGTTGCCCACCTAGAGGGCTAAGATGAAATGCCTCTTGTGCTCGTAATTTCCCCGCCTGTCTTACTCTCCACACTGGAACACAGAAGTGCAAGCACTGCTGCTTAGCGACAGGATTAGCGAGTAAGATGGTGGTAGCCGATGATGGTGGTAGGTGGTACCGTAAAATGATGGTACCTAAAATTCTCTTAGTTTCATCGGCAATGACCAATGTAAACTCTTCGACTGGCACATTGACAAAAAATTCAAATTTCTTCATAAATATTTTGAAGAAACTCTGACGGAAAATATCTAGTATGTAGTATTTTGTGACGCAAACGTTATTTTTTTGGTTTGATAAAGTGAACACTGGTTTCACGTGTATCTTTTTGCAGTGGGCTAGACCGTTTCCAATGTTTTTGCTCCGCCCTGGCAGTGGCGCGAAAGTGATTTATCATACGGCAACATGCTGTGGTTTTGTGAAGAAAAATAAAAGTAATCCCTTTTGTATTTGGCCGACTGGTGCGCGGAGACATATTTGCCAAACGTGTGAATAATACCCAGCTTTGATACGGGGTGTCATTTGGCGTGTTTTTGTGTGATGATTTTGTGATTGACGCTCTGTTGTTACTACCTCCGTGGTAAGATGAATCAGGACTTTATTGAGTGATTGAGTGATAATTGCAAGTTGCAGTACAAAATGAATGGAAGGTTGCCATTTTGATATTAAGTTTGCAATTGAAACCAATCTATTGGAGCTCACTAATGTGTTACAAATAAAACAAATGTGAAAGTTTGTGCGTATATTCGTCGCGTCTTCATGTTTATTATCTAGTACGTTAAATTTTACGAGAATTTAGTAAAATTCATAAATTACCTACAACTGCCAAACCCAATGGGTCACACAAGCGGACCCGGGGGCTTAATCTAGACAATCGTATTTGAAGACCTAGAAAATTATGGCATTATCAACACTTACAGATGTAATTGTAATGAATTATGATTTGCCGTCGGGTAAGCTCGGAAAGCACGACTGTTCACAAGTGTAAGTGTTGAATTATCGTATTTAAAAAAATATATGTGGAGTTTCTATCACATAATTACAACACAACGGATAACTCACGTATAAAAGCCGAAGAATTATGATGAATTATGATTATGTGTGAGTCTCACTGTAGTTTCATGTTGAAAATTTCTATCACAATAAAATATTGTATTCTTTGACGATTTTCATTTACTACTTAATAAAGTTTTGTGTTTAAGAAGTTAAACATGACAGTTATTTTAAAACGTAGTTTTTTACATTTTGCTTTCCGAATTTACCCCACGGTTAATCATTATTCACAACATCTGTAGCTACAATTTCAGCTCCCAGACCTTTTTTCGTCAGCACTCGCAAAAGTAAACGAACAGAATAAATAAATACGACGTGACAATGCTTAGTTAGATACCCGGTAAATAAAAGAAAATAACCGCAGTTTGTAACCAAGTGATATTTACGACGCTTTAAAAGGAGATGTTACTATCAAAAAAATTATATTTTGGGTGCAATAAAAATTCGTTATATCTTAGGTGTCCATGAAAAAGACATAACATGTGCGTTGGGATTTATTGTAGCAGGCGAGGACCCAGATGGCTTTTCTCATAAAATACTACGAGTGGCTCTGTTGGTACCGGCGCTATACTTAAAGATAATCACAATTTACGGGACCCTTCGCCGAAATTCGGAGAAAACTTTCCCGTTAGCGGGACGTGCCAGCAATTACTGGCTCTCTAATGATGTACTGCCTACAGTTTGTCAGCTTAAGTTTATGGTGTAGTAACGATGTTTATCGATACTCATTATTTTGGCTTTGGTCCGATGGAATTCCTATACGGCCTCCATAAACCCATCATAAGGTATCGATGTGTGTAGGCGTTATTTTTATGTAAGTAGCTGTAGTAACTAGAGGTTATGATTATTATAACTTTTACCCGTACCACCTTCTACTTGACTCGTACTTATATTTTAATGAACATGGCGATACAACCAAATTATTAATTTTATTTTTGTATTTAATTAAAATCTTTTTACTCTTAATCTCATGCCTTACCGTACTCTTTTCTTAAAACGCCGCCAACGCACCCGTAAGCCTCCTATGTATCGTTGTCATGGGCAACGGTGATTTCCTTCAATCAGATGACACGTGTGATCGTTTGCCTTTATCACATAAAAAGCAAAGTTGCAATCCCAAAGAGTCTACGCCGTCAACTAGTACGGGCCTTATCATGACGTCCTAATTCCGACTCAGTTCAAGTTTTAGCTGTCACTTTTAGTATGAATCTGACAGCGAGCCAACCTCAACTCAATCGCACTAAGACATCATGGTAAGGCCCAAAAAGACTCGAACGTTAATTTGCCTTTCCATGTTACACAGATTTCACGGCATTGTTTAAACTTATCTAGCACAAAGTTACCGTTAACACTTCCGATCTCGTTTGCGAAATCAAATTAAAACTTCCCGTCTTACATTTACCCCTTCGTCTCAACAAATACGTTGAGACTACTCACTCGCTGTTAAGAGATTTCAACTCGGCTTTTGAAATAGCGCCTAGTGAAAATACCATTAAAAAGCGGTAAGAAGTAGATTGACTAAAATGACCGCTCTTATTTTTAAAATGAGTTTCAGACTTGCCCCACTCTGCCTGCATCGTTTTGTCCATTTCACTTACTAAGCCGTATGTGTGCCCATCATTCTCTTGTTGTTTCCCCTTTATACCTTTACGCCCACAATCACGCTGGACGTTGCCTTTAGATTTTGTTACACTAAGCTCTGTATACGCCTTAAGGGATAAAGTCGTGATTAAAATGGATATATTGTATGTGTGCGTTATTATCCTCCCACGATTTTTATCACAATGGAAGGACAAGTCACGACCACTGATCAAAATATCAAGAATCGGTACTGTCTTTTGTTTTCATAATGTAATTATCCAGTTATCCCTGAGCTTCATCTTTTTTCACAATAATTGCTGAGAGTCATACATACATAAATAAATACATACCTAAATCACGAATTTATCTCTAACGAGGTAGACAGAGCCTAAAGCAACAAGACCTAAAGGCAACATCTAGCATGATTGTGGTTGTATTAATATTATAGGTGGAAAGGGGAATCAAAACTGATGGGTTGCTAGCCGCATCCCCTATACCATGATTCCTATGATTTTCGCCAATTTCCTCGATACTGCTGAGAGTCGTACTAGTAGGTAACTCTTAAGCGACTCTAAGGGATAACATGACCACCATGGCAACCTATATTTCAAATAATTTAAAACTTAAATAAATCAATCTTCAAACTTCCTAGCGTTTTTCTTGGCATTTGCCACGGCTCAGTGAACCCGGGGTCCGCTTGACAACCTAATCCCAAGATTTGGCGTAGGCACTAGTTTTTACAGAAGCGACTGCCATCTGACCTTCCAACCCAGAAGGGTAACTAAGCCTTATTGGGATTGGTCCGGTTTCCTCACGATGTTTTCCTTCACCGAAAAGCTCATAGTAATTTTCAAATGTAATTTCGCACATAAATTCCGAAAAACTCAGAGGTGCGAGCCCGGGATTCGAACCCGCGACCATCTGCTTGAGAGGCCACAGGTCCCACCACTAAGCTACCACGGCTTTTTTTTTATAAACTTGTCGTGGTAGCCTAGTGGTTTAAAATTAGTCAGTTTAAAACTTAAATAAGACCTACAAAAAATAATAACGTACCTACGCCTTATTTATATTGATATTCCACTTCGCTTTAAGATTATGTTCATGTCCAAGATTTGGCCTGTTTTTTTAAACACAACAAAGGCAAAACGAGCAAAAAATAGGAATGTATGGCACCCTACGTCAATGTTACGTTTTTGTGGCTTGTACGTGAACTGGCTTCTGTGGGAATACTCTAAAAGGCTTCTAGCTCCGAAACTCACTTTGTATTTCTTACATTGCGGGCAATAACCTGAAACTTACAGGTGGAAGCTACCGCAACACGCGATGTACACAGAACAATATTCTTAATCCCGCTCTCGACCGGTACCGTGTAAGCTTCACTGTTTTTGCGAATGTGAGATATTGTTAGACAAGATTTGTGTTCCGAAAACAAAAAAGATTTTCTGCTTATTATCCTTATTGTACATGGACATCCTTTGCGCAAAGATGTTTAAAAGTTTTTGCATGGAAAATGAGAGTATAGCGCGCCGGGGGCATGTCCTTTTTCACTTACATGTTTTGCTCTGAATTAAAAAGTTCAAAAGCATTATAATGTGCTACGGAGCTGGTTAGATGACTCATGAAAAGGTAAATTTGATTTTCTTACATGTTCTTTATTTTTTTCTTTCCTTTCTGTCGCTTTATCAGATGGACTTCTTCATTTACTTTTAGTTAGTACTCTCATCTTTAGGCTTGGATACTATTCTAGTACGTCCTATTTTTAGTACTTCAAAATCTAGTTCTTTCAGCTCAAGCAAATATCGAAACTTATCAATTAGCGGCCCAACGTCCCAAAAGTAGGACGTATAAATTAAGCACATACCGATTCTTGAATTTAGCGGGTATCGGACTCCAGAGCTCTAAATAATGCCATTTTCAGATTTTATAGCAGTGGAAAGGTCTGAGCCGCTGGTATGTAGTAGTAGGTAGTATATTATGTGCCTAATGTTACTACACATGGTAATAAACTCTGGTAAAAATATATTTTTATCGTTACTAAACAATCTAAGCGTATTACAACCATCATAGTAACAATTAGACTTAAACGCATATTTGGGCATTTTCGAAAAAACATGTACCTTTGACTTTTTTTTCCAAAATGAAAACAATTTGGATTTTTCTGAATAAAATTAATAGCACTATTCGTTTTTGTAAAGAAAAAAGTGTCCCCAGTTTTTTTATCAGTTTTGAGACACTATTTTCTTGTGATTTAAATGGGTCGTCACAAAACTGACACGATAAAGTTGTATAGGAAATTAAGGTAATTTTGTTGGAAAAAGGGTACACGTTTTTTTGAAAATGTAAATTTTTCAAATTACCCTTTTGGTCTCGATAATTTTCTTCCATTTTATTTGTTTCACGGGTTGGTTTACCCCTGCGTGGCTGGATAAGTGTGACATACGCTCTGAAGCATATTGACGTCGTCATACGCTTGCCAGTAGCATTTGTTACACTAGATCACGCAGTTTTTCTTAATGTCCTCTCAATTCGTTCAATTCGTCAATTCTCTCAACGTTATCGGTAGACAAAAGTGACATTGTTACCTTAGTGACAAACTCAATAACCTCGACACATATGGCGCTAACCTTCTGAACTTGGCTGCTTTAAAATTTATAATCACCCCTTCATTCTTTAATAGAACTTTTTCCACGTTTGGTACCAGCAACAGACATGACGTGTACTAAACATACATGGCCCGACAATGACAATGCCTGCACCAATTATAAAGCCGTTATTTATGACAATTTACACCATCCGATGTCCAATACATCGGACGCTATACACGCCAGAAACGCTAAGCGTTAATCGGATCATAAAATATCTAATCGCCATAACGAAACGTATATAATTTTCAAACGAACGGCTGAGAGTTTTTTTTTTTTTTTTTTTTTGTACGATAATGAACAAATCGCAGTCCTCGCGAGAGGTACGGGCGACTGCGATTCCATGAACTAATGAACAAGGATGTTAGTGCTGTAATAAAAATAAACTAATATGACTTAAAGTCGGTGATGTTATGTAATGTTTATATGAGTGACATGAGGATTGTTAATGATTTTGTGAAGATGATTGTAATGCTTGCTTGGTACTAATATTAAAATATAGGTGGGAACTATGTGCCGTTGAACTTTTTAAGACTATTGATTATTATGCTAGTGAATTTTTCGAAAGATGATAACGTCGTTTCTTTTGAGATGAGTTCTGTTAAGATGTACGGGTCTATTCTAAAGTTGCTGCAGATGATTTCATGATTTAGTCGTTGCGAAGAAAATTTTGGGCAGTGTTTTAGGAGATGATCAATTGATTGAAGGCTGGTTCCGTCACAAGGGCATAGAGCATCGTTGAGAGAGTAAAGATGTTTTTCGCATAAAGCAATGGTGGCACTTCTGTTGAATGTTTCGATAATGTAATTAATTCCTTGCTGTTGATGAAAGGTGCATGTGAATTCGGTCTTTGTTTATGGAAGTTTTATTTCCATTCAACAGTCACAATGGCAATGAATGGGTGAGTTTTTAAACGAAAAACAGTTGATTAACATTTGTAAACGTGATGTAGTTTCCTTGCTGCTGCGTTAAATGGGATGAAGATTTGAGTCAGTTTAAAATACCTAACTATAATTTAGAACAAAAAAGATTAAAAATATTATATTACTAGCTGTTGCCAGCGACTTCGTCTGCAAAGAATTCGTTTATCGCTATTCCGCGGAAACTACGCAATTTTCCGGGATAAAAAGTAGCCTATGTGCTATTCCAGACTTTTCTCTATCTATGTGCCGAATTTCATCCAGATACGTTGGACCGTTTTGGCCTGATTGAGTAACAAACAAACAAACATCCATGCATCCATCCATACTTTCGCATTAATAATATTAAGTAAAAAGTAAAATTAGTAAGATCAGTTAGATATAATATTTTTAATATTTTTTACTTTGTAGTAAAAAAAACTGTAAAAAACCCTATATATCTAACTAATCTTACTAATTTTATCATTATCATCTATCTTATCATTTATGATTCTGTGTGTTTGATCCAACAAATCTTTAATAATATATTTTTTTATTTAGATATTGTCTGTTTTGCATGGGAAATTGGCACTTTTTCGGGATAAAAAGTAGCATACAAGTCTGGATTAGTGTAGTTTTTTATTAGTACAAGATTTAAGTAGAGATTTAGTAGCATCGGAGATTACCCCGATAGATAAAAGACAGCACAAGCTTTTCAAGAGTTACTTAGTCAGCTCGAATCGTTGCCAAATTGCAACAAATTTAAACAAACAGCCGAGCCACTTTGATGAGATAAAAGTTACAACATAAGCCCCCAACCCTTAAATCCTCAGCTACTTTAAAAGCTGCTGACTAGACAAAGACGGATATAAAAATACAAAATTGTCACCATTCCCGGCGGCTCTAACAAAAAAATACAAAGTAGGTACTAAACAAGCGGGCTCGTAAAATAATCGGTCGCCGTGACGAAAGCCGGCACGTTCAATACCCTCTCAAGAAGTATTACTCGTATTATGACGGGTCACAAAGTGAGGGCGGCTATATTGGAGCCCTTACCCAGCTCGGCGAGAAGGTGAGGAAACTTCACATAAAACCTAAGGAGGCAGGTGCAGTCCATTTTCCCGGCACCGAAATGTGCCAGTATTTCACGCTTCACGCGTCGTTACTGCTCCTTACAAGGAATACACCGACGCGGTGGGTTACAAAGGGAAAAAATAATAATAAAAATCCAACGACACGGGGAGTCGGAGTAAAAATACGTGTTTGCTCGAACGGCTGGAAGGTTCGTCAAACGGTCGAGCTGTGATGACGGCGGCTGTTTTGGGCTCCCGTCGCGGGGAAGGTTACCGTGCGAGTAGTCACTGTGGTGTGAACCGACTGTCGTTTATGGTGTCCTAGTGTTGATTGTTCTCATCTCTATGTTCCTAAGGTAGGTTACCTTTGCTAACAATGTTGCTTCTACGATATTCTGGCTGTATACGGCGTTAAAATGTTCTGTGACCGTATTGGAACTGGTTAATTTAGTCAAGTCACCGATACAAGGGGAACTTTATTACCTACATGTAATTGATTTAAATAAAAAAATACTTTGGAAATGGTGTTGGCATCAGAAGTATGTTGACTGTTTTAAAGATCTAGTTTTTTAATAATATTTTTATCTTCACACTTAATACAATAGGTACTTTTGTTAACACTGTACATATAAAAATTGGTTCGTTCTAGTTAGTAAGCTAAAGGGTTGAAATTATACTACACAATGAACAGTCGAGGGAACGTTATTCAAAAAGAAAAAGGCGGAAAAGTGTTGAAAACAACACTCAGCGGTACCTCGTGAAAAATAGCGTGAGACCCCATTATCGTATTATGAATCGCAGCAAATAAGGCATTCTACGCGCCTTCATTATAAAAAGAGAATCCGCTTGTTAAAAAACCCGCCACCCTCCAATCCAGCATTTTGCAAATAGATTTGGATTACATTACCGATTTAAGTAGAGTAACATGAGAGTAACTGAGACGAGACCAAAAAATTTGACAGCTGTGCAAAAAATATGGGTTATCTTTAATCTTTATTCCTTTTGTTTGTGCATCATTACTATGTTCCATACAGGCTTATATAGCGTTAGAAAAATGGTGTCATCTATATTTTATTGAATCATCATCAATGGTGTCATCTATGTCTCTTGCCTTAACATACGCATAATTATTATCGCTCTTTCGCCTGCATTGCGGATCTAATACTACTTATTATTCTATATCTATGATTTATTTTCGCTGAATAATTTACTACGAGTACCTACTTAGTCAGATTATGTCTGAGTATGAATCAATAACAATCATGGGTTAAACAGGATGTCCCATATATGGAACGTTACACTGACTCCGGACGTAGACTATATAAAGAAGCACGAAAGCAGCCAAATATGACCCTATATTATGACTATATTATATAGAATGCTGAAAAGTGAAACAGTGTAAAAGCCCTCTCGTTTGTCGTTGCATGCAGCGACACGCTACAGGGAGTGGTCGACGTTTCATTTACACTTTTTACGACGCGCGCTATTTTAATAACCTCAAATTAAATACACTCCGGGTTGGAGTTTCCATTGCTTTTTATGTGTCCAGCCAGTACCATATAATACCTAATGAAGAAAGCTAGTGGGAGAATACTTGCGATGTAGATATTTTAGATAAACAGAAAACCGCTTTTTATTCTACTTAGTCCCGTTATGTCATACTCATAACCACTATGTGGGTTAATTCTCCTATGAGCTGTGTGTATGTATTTGAATCAGAAGGCTCTAATGTACATTTATTATTAAAGAGGTAATATTATTTGTGATACTGTATCTCATTCAAGGAGAAAGGATCAAGGGGAGTGCTTGTTTGTCCTTTCAGGGAATCTGTAATCCCTGGATACCTTTTAACGTTGAGCAAAGAACATGATATAGTATTAGTCTATAGTTGTATTAAATAAATCCATATACCTCCACAAACAATTATGTAGGTATGTACAGAACTAAATATTACAATTTCTCATGCTAACCCATTCAGTTGTGCAAGTAGAATATCTAATGCAATAGAAAACATAATCATCTCCTGTCAACATTATAATACCTAGCTCTAGCAGGTTTCTTCACTACAACAACTACGAAATTCTCATGGCAAATAAAATAATTATAACTGATTACAAATGGACTATTCACGTAGAAAAGTTGAGTGATGCTCGACATGCTTCGGACTGGTTCGTAGTAGTGCTCACCCCAGTGGCAGCAAACACTGCGCGCTAGCGTTCTGCTCGCGCGGCTACTCGACACAACTGACAGCAGCGGACAACTACCCTCGTTTTCATCGTTATTTTATTATTCATGTTGAAAGTAATTACAATTTTGCATATGAATTCCGACAAAATTATGGTTCCCTGCTTCAGTGGCTTCCCATCGACTAAAAAAAGTACAATAATAAGATGATTGCTCTGTTTTTTAACGTTTTACTGTTGAGAACAGGCTTCCTCTCAGAATGAAAATACTGTTTTTTTTTTAATATATAAAACGAACCCTTTGTATCTGAACTCGGAAGTACGAGATACTATGTATGTAACCAGGGTCCTAGTAACCACCAGAACAAACGGAGTTCTTATAGTAGGGCCTACATTTCAATTTGTGCATATTTTTCATAGGAACGAAAACTCCCGTAAGGCTTTCAATAGCTTCCCTAGTTCCGAGGCCGGCTACGAAGCAATTAATTCCTGATTGTGGAATATCGGCGCTGCCAGCGTTTCCTCGTTAATGGCGATATTTTCTACAATACTTAGTTTTATTTATTCACATAATGGTGCTGTTACGTCTTGAAACCATTTTTTATATTTTAATTTCGTTTGTTTTTGTGTCTGTTTTCATAAGAAGGAAAGTACCTCTGATAAGATTTATGACCATCAGACTAATGTTCAACAACATGTTAAATGACAGCTAGCAAGAAAGTAAAGTAAATTGTGCAATACTATACAACCTGAGCTTTGCACGTGTTATCATTATTTATATAATAAACCTTTCCCTTGAATCACTCTATCCATAGACGTATACCACATTAAAATTCGTTGCGTAGTTTAAAAGATCTGAGCGACTTTTTTTATACTATGTCAAAACTAAACGACAAATGTAGGTAAATGTAATGAATAAACGCAGTAAATATTCACGCTAAGACAGCAATGTTTTTATTCTATCCATAGCATCAATTCCTCGAATTTAAGTATGAAATTTCCCATTGTTTCCCCGTCGCGCGTTATATCACAAAGTCAGATATTTTATCAGAAACATGACTGATGTCCGTGTCTCATTATTTTAACGAGGGCTCGTCCAGTAATTATCCGCTCGTAATTAACATTTATTTAATTGCACAATTGATAAGCCTCGCAATGTCGCATTAAATTTATTAATATTAATAGTTACTGAGTGTATGAGTAGGGATTAAGAGCGCGGATCGAGTTAGATACGACTGACACGCGATGTGGCACTTTCATAATTCAGTGTCATAATAGGCTGGCACGTTAATTAGTGGAAAATTAGTGAGGTACCCAAAACCGAAGCCGATATTGTAGTGGAAATTGTGAGGATGGAACAAATTTCATAAATTCCTTGAATTTGGTCGCCTTTTGTCAATTTCTTCCCCCCACGCCTCATGCTAACACAGTTAGCTAGTCCTTTAAAATAAGTAGTACATCACCAGGATTTAATTACTGCTACAATTTCAATATTATTGTCTTTGATTTATAATTCATTAATTTGCTATTATCTAATAAGTTTCTCATCTTTGTGTTTAATCAAAGGCCGACGTGAGTATGAACAACAGAACTCTCTGCGGGCGACTGCGAACTCTGGACTCCAGCACTTTGGAAAACAAGGATAAACTACCGGTCTTTTTTCCCAAAATGTTCAGTCTCTCAACTGACGACCACGACAATACTGGCAAGAGTATAGCCACTAAAAGAAATGATCTTAGAACTATTATTAAAGAATACGATATGCAACGAAAGCGAAACGAGGATGGATATTTTCCATCCCTTCGAAAATAATGTCGAGCGCCAGTTTTAACGGGCATGTGCCAGTAACCCTCGTAATATTAAGAAATTATTATCTTAATTACGTTACTCACGGAATATAATTTAGTTTTGTTTGCCGTGATACTTAACGCTAAATATTATAGTTATCTTGATGATCTTTATGCCGAATATTATTTTTATTTTACGGGTTCAGGCGGAACTTATTGTTTTGTTACGTGCTCAAAACTGAAAGTTTGGGGTTTTCATTTGTTCAATCACTATGGTTATTATCTGGCAGTTACTAAAATAACTATTTTATTGTATAAAAAAATGTTTTCTGTTTCGAGATTGAACGATAAATTATTTTGACGTTCAAGTAACGGTCAAGTTTTGTAAAACTCAACTGTTTTATACATAGGTAGGTACTTAATCTTTTTTTCACGCTACAACGTTTTCGCAATTATTTTCTCTGTCTGTCATATTTTAAACTCTGTCAAATTCTGAATCAACAAAACCCTTTTGTATTCCATACAATTCAACTCTTATAAAAGTTAGCGACTGCTTCACTCTCTTTTGTTTTTGTTAACCATTCTATTCTCCCAGCGACATCGCAGTGCAGTGTCAGTAAAATGACGTATGTGATGCTGATATTCTTGTGGACTTAAGTCATTTTGTATTACCAGAGCAGGTGAATACAATAGGACCTCTCGGCCAGACAATACGTTGATTGGTAGAAATGAACAATAAAAACGGTAGGACAATACGATCGGATGGGAAAATATGAATTAAGAGCATCGACATCATCATGCCTCTCTTGTAGTTTGTTCGTGAGCTGTTTTGAATTTTGTTGGCTCACTTCCTAGTGCATAAATAAAACAAAAGCACACTTCCGTGCAAATTTAAAAACGTATGATACTTTTAAATTAGTTTGTTTTATCACGCTCAAAAATAACTTCGTTTGCACAGAAAGCTTACTATTACTCTGAAACACCAAGTAATTTTATGAATGTGGAAAAGCTAAAGTAGCGGTTGGGTATGGCAATGGTAGGTATAAGGCAACAGACACACAAATAATATACATATATGTATACCTAGACCTAGATCTAACTAAAACGCAACACATATAGCACCCGTGACTCGAGTATGTAACATACTTTATATTCATCATACAAATGTATGGTCCTACCGGGATTCGAACTCTTTGGCCTCTTGTAGACGTCCGGTATTTTCACCGGACAACGGACCGTTTTATTTGCTGGACTCGCGGTGGAAAATACCGGACGTCTACAAGAGGCCTTTGACCACTCACTGACCACTAGACACCCAATCGTCAACTATAAGAAGGAACACAAACAACAATAAAACAACAGCACATCATATTAAACAAAAAAATCGTAAAACAATGCCGTAACTACACATAATTCACACCTCTTGTACGATTCTAATAAAGGTACAGCTTTTACGGCTTCTGGTACCGCTGCCAGTCACCATCAATGTAATTTATGGGACGGTAAAGAAGAGTAATTCTGCTTATTAATTTTGCGCGGGCGCGTTCAAGGTGCGGCTTCCCGGCTTACATGACTCCAGCTCTTTAATCACGGTCTGCGTTTCGTTCGCCAAAAAGCGTCATTCATCACTCGGGCGCGCTCTATGACGTTTTATTAGCTCGTCTTCGGTATTGGTTGGCACTTGGCAGCCGTACGCGTGTGATTGTTGTCGGGCCATTGTTGAGGGTATTTCTGATAATAATTGGGCTTGTGGCTTTATAGTTTGCGGAGTAGTTATAGTTGTTAGTTGTAATTCAAAGTGGAAATGAAAGTTGAGGCTTGATTGTAAGTGAAAATAATTTGGAGATGTAGTCGTCTAATAATAACTTGTTTAGTAAGAAATAGTAGGTAGCTCGAAAACTCAATATCTTGGAATAAAGGTGATTGAAAAAAAATGTGTTTTGTTTCGGTCTCATGGGAGCATGCTATCATCGTTTCTGCAGATTTAATGTGAATTAAATTAAAAAATTATATAACGGTATCTACAGCACCCCGTAAGCAAATCAACAAATAATTCATGATGGTATCGATAGTCAAAAATTTCTCTTTACATTATACCTACGTACATAATCGTTGTTCCTAACATAATGTAATCTATATCGTAATTCTATAATTCGGCATTCAATTAACGAACCTAATTGTGTAATACTCGTGAGAGCAATTAACATAATCAATTAAACCTACTATTATGCAGCTGATCCTAACGGCTAAATTGAATTATTATTTTGATGATACACGAAATAACATTGACGATCTACGTCCAAATTAAACGTGGTACCATTTTTTAAATATAGGATAAACAAGCAAGCGGATCCCCTGGTCGTAAGTGATGTCCCAATCAGTCTGTACCTTCCATGTTGGTCTGGGAGCAAAGAAAAAATTTATTATAAATGCGAATAGAATGAATCAGCTGCTTTTCTTCCCAAGCAGATGGTATAAGCCTATCGTGGGAATTTTTGAAAATCATAAGAATCTAAGCAAAATCTACGTTAATTATAATGCACCGGATAACTCACGTATAAAAGCCGAAGTATTGCTCCGACAATGGTTTCGGACTATTGCGCCCCGGCGGCAGCGAAACGAACACAACGGCGGCGGCGGCGGTGGCGGTTGTCGGAGCAATACTTCGGCTTTTATACGTGAGTTATCCGGTGTGTTGTACTTATGTGTGAGTCTCACGGTAGTTTCATGTTGAAAATCTACGTTAGTTTCTAATTTAATCATAGTTTCATTTTTTTTTTTTTAATATATGTATATTGATTGAATAATAAAGTAAATTAATCTGATGAGCAAAATCTTAGGAATTTAATAACCTGACACTATTTTGAATCCCCTTTCCACCTATACGCCCACAATCATGCTAAACGTGGCCTTTAGGTCTTGTTACTTTAGGCTCTGTCTACTCCGTAAGGTATAAAGACGTGATTTATGTATTTATGTAGGATTTTTTAATGTGCAATAAAGTTGTTACTTACTCACGTGTGTGTCAATAATAGTAGGTTTCATGTTAACTGAAAGAGATCCCTTTTTCTAGAAAAAAAAACACATTTACTACTACACATACTAGTTTCTCTCTAGCATAAGCAATAAAGAGTACGTATCTACGTACTTAAAGATATTTCATATAAAAAAAAGTAAAAAGTAAAAAAGTCTTTATTTTGCAGAAGGTTACAAAGTTTAGTGTTTATTCAGCAGCCTCCGCACTAGACTCACGGCCTGTGTCGCGGAGGCTAGAGACAGTTATTACAAGAAACAAATAAATATAAAACGGACCCTTTGCGGTCTCAGTTGCAGTGACAATAATCAAAGTGTAAATCACATTGTGAAATATTTATTTCATATTCAAATCACGCCGCAGCATATATCGAGGTCTAGCCCACAGGAAAACAGTGAGTCCATGAATACAGGAATAAATAAACCATTTCTTATATCCCACAAAGTTTCTCATAAAAAGTGAAATAAAGGGAATCGCGAGCAGCAGCGTTATCCATATATATGATTTACGATTAAGGAGGAATAGGTATTTGCTGATATTTTCATGATTTATCTACAGGCGCGAAGTTATCGTTTGACCGAATTGATTTTCGTTATGTAATGGTTCATCGAATTTTTAATATTCAGTTTTGAGTTACCTAGATACCTACATAGATCACGTCTTTATCCCCTACAGGGTAGACAGAACCTAGGTAACAAGAACCTTCCCATGACGTCTTAATGCAATTCAGTTTACGTTCGCTCGCTGTCAGATTCATATGTGACATCATAAGTGACAGCTGAAACTTGAACTGAGTCGGAATTAGGATTCATGGTGAGGCCCCTGAATAGCACGTTTAGAATGTTTTTATTTTTTTATTGTGATTGTGCGTAAAGGTGGAAAAGAGAATCTAAGTAGAGATGAACCGCATTACCTATAGCGTGATTCCTAAGATTTTCGCCCATTCTATTGATGTTCTTTACCATCTACGCGGGAAGAGAAACTACTGGAACATTCAATGTTTTTTATGGCTTTTGAGTTAACTTCTAAGTGAAAGTTTTCCGGGCTTTAAATTACCGTTATTATCAAAAATGAAATGCATTTTTAGGTAGGTATGTTTTTATCGACGGATGTTTATCCGATGTCTAGTACCTACCCATAAAACAAGCTTTGCTTAGTTTGAGACTAGGTTAATTGTCTCATGATAATTAAATTTTATCATACTCAACTTAATATTATAAATGCGAAAGTTTGTGACGATGGATGTTTGTTACTCTTTGACGCCAGAACAGCTTAACGGATCTGGATGAAATTTGTAGCAAAGATAGGTTATGGTCTGGTATAACAAATAGGCTACTTTTTATCCCGGAAAATTGTGTGGTTTTTAGCGCCCAATATAGCGCCCATTCTACCCAGCAGGAAAGCCAGCAAATTGTACAAAAGAACAAGATTCTGACGATGAAGAAGACTGGCTACTAAATTCGTAGATTATTTTTTTAGGTAATTTTTAATTAAAAGAAATAATCACCTAATCTTTCATTTATTTTTTAAATTCAGCGCTTTTTTTAATCAATTCAGCGCGTCTTTTTAAAGAGTGTTGGCAACACTGTTCTCGACGGAGAGCGATAAACGAATTCTTTGCAGACGAAGTCTCGGGCAACAGCTAGTTATTTTAACAAACCAACTGCCTTCAAATATCGTATTTCGACTGTATCTTGCCACGACATGCCAATTAAACATGCCATGTAAACCCGGTACTATGCGCGCTGGGTGAGATGAAAAAGTATTACGCATCATAAAGGTTATTGTTAACAAGGTATAGTTTATCGCAGCGCTGCTTCTATTGCCCATCATTATACATATACGTACTCGATTAAACAGCGTCATTTATTTGGTGTGCTCCATAAAACCTGAATATTTACTACCCTTGGCAGTGCAACGATAACTTTCAAACGAGTAGCTATTAAAGCCGTTACGGTGAAGTCTACCTAATCTTTCCATTAAAAACTGGAGAGACACTTCCATTTAATTCACAAAAATCGACGATTTTGCAAAAACAAAAATCTTTTGGATTTGATTTTGCCAAAGTTAAAGTACAAAAAAACTAATTTTTCTTCAGCCCTTGTTAGGCAGAAATATTGTGGTTGGTTAGGTTTAGCTTCATTGGCAGTAAAACAGTATTGGGTGCCAATTGGGACAGTCCGCATGATTTGTTTCTTCAGGCACAAGCAATGCCAAAGTGTCATTAAGACAAACGTTGAGTTAACAGAAGCTTGGCATTGTTTCTGCTACGAATTAAGAAATAGTAGATTGATAAACAAGGGTTGAAATATACCCATTTCACCTGAGATATTTCTGGCACCCGAACGAAGTGAGGGCGCCAATAGTTCGAAGGTGAAATGGGTAATTTCATCCGAGTTGAACACTCTACTTTTCATTTCGAATATGAGGAAATTAAAATTTCACTAACGTCGCATGGTCGCATTTAATATTTGTTACGTTTGTCATTCTCTTCCCGCTCTTTTTTCTATTGCGCGATTTACGCGCATTGCGCATTTCTTCTGCGCACCAATGGCGGCCGGCTAGTTTTTTTTTAAACTTGCAGACATGGAGGTCGCTATCAATTAATTGTAGACTTAAATATTTCAAGCTAAAAAATATTACCGAACGTAATAATTTCTACTAATTCTTGTTGTATACGCTTGCATAAGCTTATATGTATAGCGGGAATGTTATTTTAAGATTATTTTGCCTTTTACAATTAAAAAGGAATTGTTAGTATTGATTTTTATTTTAAACATAGATTACATGGCTGTATACGTATTTCCATTGCTATGTCCCTCATTTGGATTAGCTAAAAAAAAAAATTACTTTCAACCCAAGGGTCGCGATGAGTCACTTTCAACCCTATATCCAGATAATCAATGACCTACTTTCAGAGTATGAGAGATGAAAAATATTTTTTACACGATAAATTCGTCATCGTCATCATCATCTGTTGCCTTAATACGTACACATTGCTGCGCACATTCACTTAGAATGAGAGGACTTGGGCTTTTAACTAGTTCCCACGCGGGGCCACCTACTCCCCATATCACACTCTGAATTGCTCCGCCATTCCTTACGATGCCACGATTTTATTCTACTCTATCCATAAATCACGTCCAAAAATAACCTCACAACATTTTACTAAAGTTATGGAACATAAGTATATTTTGTTTGTGTCTCACAAATTACAAACCACCTCTTTCCCTCTAAATTTGTGAGACAATTTAAATATATTTCCCAGTTACAGACTGCCATGATTATTCTATGAATAATATTAGAAATGAGGCCATTATTACATTATGAAATAAACATGAAATATGGATGATAGTGCTCATCATGGAGGATGCTGATCCCTGTTAAATAACGGACGGGTGATTGATGGGCCACTAAATAATCTTATCGGGGTATCAGATGCCACGCTCATGGCCGCAGCTTGCTTGAGTGAAGCTTTATTGGATTTTTAGGGTTCCAGACCTTAAAAGGAAAAACGAAACCCTTTGTGGATCAATCGTGTATCTGTAAACCTAGTTGAGACCATCATTATACGTTTGTGGTTGAGTCACAGACATTTTGTCAAAAATCTTCTACTAAAACGGCTAGGACAGGCGGTTACACTGACAGACTTGCACAAGGCCCACCAATTATTCCAATTTAACTTTTTTTTTGCTATAGAACCTAGATATAAAAGCAAAATCGTCTTGTTAAGCCCTTCTTGCTTACGCCAAATTACCTAACTTTGATATTTTTTCATTTCGTTAAATTTCGTATTAAAAAATACTAAAGGGAAAAAATTCAAAACGATTGTGGTAGCGAAAGGTTCTATTAAAGGTTTACCTTCCGTGCTGAATTTATTTCAATAATGACACTTTTTCGTGTTCAATGAACCAAACCTTTTATAATGACAGTGTCAGATACAAAGGTTTATTTTATTTAATCATTTCCACATCAGTACCTATTTTATATATAAATGCTGAGTTGGGACCATTTTGTGACTATTTATTTATTTATCTGCTGTTTTATGTGTTTTTTTTTTATTTGATGTGTTGTGATTGTCATGAATAAACTTTTTTCTTCTTCTTCTTAAAAACATCAATATTTTTTGGAATAATCCGACGACAACAAACACATCTATTGTATTTTTTCTCTTTAGTCTCGGAGATCAAAATGCTACATAAGTAACTCTGGCGACCCTTTGTTCTGTTGCTATACATAAACTTTACATCATACAAATTAGGTCTAAATGTTTATGAATGAATTCATGAACAAATAATTGAGAAAAATTTAATTAATTTACCTGGTCAACTCACAGAGAAATTAACCAATAGAGTGGTACGAGATATCTAAATTATTACCAACGAAAACGCTTCATGCGAATTTTAGGGATAATGACAACATGACCCCTGCATCTGATCAACCAGTAAAAGAGGAGCTGGTGGATTAAGGTTCAGCTCCGATGCACACTCACCGAAATATATATTTTTTTATATGAATAGTAAGACAAACAAGCAAGTGGGTCACCTGATGGTAAGTGACCACCACTGCCCATAGACACCCGCAACCCCGGAAGGATCGCAGATGCGTTGCCAACCTAGAGGGCTAAGATGAAATGCCTCTAGTGCTCGTAATTTCCCCGGCTGTCTTACTCTCCACACCGGAACACAGCAGTGCAGGCAGCGAGTAAGATGGTGGTAGCGATCCAGACAGACCTTGCACAAGGCCCTTCCACCCGCCGTTGTAAAACCGAGTTAGCAAAATACTACACTATTCTATTGTCCTCTATGATTTGACTACACTCTATCAAACTGTTTGCCAACAGTGTTTTGTTTACGTCTCGGCGTTTGCCTCGCATCGATCACAGACACCGAAGCAAGTTGTGTGCATGAGTAATAAAAACCACCGTAAAAGGTTTATCCTACACGTTAAGTTATTGATAGCACGTTATAAAGTTTATGAAGTTGTTAACTTTTATAACAACGATATCGGCCGCAACTCGCGCCGAACACTTGTATTATGGCTACAATAAAATTGTTTCGCGGGTCACCTTTAGTAGACATTGATAGTTAGTTAATGGTAAGATCATAGCCTGTGAGCGTCTAGAGAGTTTTTAACACAATAAAGTGTGGAAAGCGTTCGCGTAAGCGTCTCAATTAGAATGGAAAAAATTGGTAGCAACGCTATCTACCTACAAGATGAACGGCAACAAACTAATCTCATTTTAGTATTTGAAACTTCAACGCAAACGCAAGCGCATAGTTTTTCGTAGTTATTTATCTAGTACTTGTGTAAAATGTATAACTATTTCTGAATAAGTAGTTCTCTTACGCTATAGCGTTATTATAGCTACGACTAGTATTGGACTTAAAACAAAACACATTTGCAAACAATAAAATTATGTCAAAACATCCTTATGCTATGTAGCTAAACTTCTGTTATTTTTACATTTGAACGTCTGCTATCTCATTACCCTTTCTGAGGTGCAGCAATTTGAATAGCAGCAGGACAAATACGTTTGGTACACACAATGGCGTTTTATAATTTATAATTAACGTTAGCTCAGAATGGCATTTATAGTGGTTTATCGCCGCGTCCATACAAGCTGAAGAGAAAATTCAAATAATGTTTGTAAACCAATAATACGGGATCCCTCTATTTCCCATAATTTCATTTGTACTAATTTCATTTGCCATAATGGTCACTGGCTATAACCTTCAATTGCCCTAATATCACATGCCATAATTTTTGATTGCCATAATACTCAAACGTCATAATGTTCAACATCCCTAATATTAGATACCATAATATCACTTTCCATAATTTTTACTTTCCATAACTTTCAAAATTACTAATATTTCATGCCATAACAATCGATTGCCATAATTAAGGAAAAAACAGACCCAGACTGTTAAAATTTACTGCTACCGAAATATGTTAGGGTTCATTAGGTTTCTTGCGGTCCTCAGAGTAGAAATAGAAGCAACTCAAGGGCACGGGGGACTCGGGGGGCCAAGCCCCCCTCAATAGCCACATGACTGGTCAATTAATATATAGGTTAGGTTAGGTTAGCATGGTGTCAAGGCGCGAAGCGCCAAAACTAGGCGGAATAGGAGCTCCGCAAAGCGGAGCTCCGTCGACTTCGCCTCAGGGTCATTCAGTTCATATTTATATTTGTTTTCTAGACATAACATCTGTTAAACGTAGATAATTAACACGACCCGTAGTAAAAAATTACATTTTAAAATTAGTTATTATTATTATTACAATAATCAAAATTCTGGGTTTTTATGGCAAATAATTATTATGGCGTTTGATTTTTATGGCAAATGATTTTAGGACAACTGATAATAGGAAAAATGAAATTTATGGCAAACGTAGCGTTACACCCACGCTTTGGCGACATCACACTGATAGACATCGAGATGTATGCCACTTCCACTTTCTTATTCCGCAGTAAATATAGGCGCTTTGGTTTGGATATTATGTATTCTTAATCAAAGTTCTATATAACCGCGCCAACCCTTATTTGGCAACATACTAAATCGGTCTCTATGTACCGATATCGGTTGTAAATCGGCAAACATAAATCCCGGTGGGCACTCTTATCGCACTGGCCGTGATATATTATTAGTTGGCGACTTCTCGGCCCGTGCTTTTGTTATACAGCCATAACGAGACTAATTTATCGTACCTACACAAAGAAACATTGCTTTTTGCGCGACCTTTATTTACTGCGGCTGCAGAGAGTTGGGTTAGTTTTAAAGGGGTTTCCTCAATTTCTATGAAATTCATTCCATTATTTAAAATATACATATATTGTAGGCTAATTACTTATGGAAATATTTGTAAGTAGAGTTTGATTTTTTTTAAGAGCAGTAAAACGATCAGGCTGGGGCACCAAAGGTTCGAGGCCAGCAAACATAAATAAATATACAATATATTTTTTTTTTTGTAAATAAATAAGTTACGAACGTGCCAAAATTTTACTAACTTCTTTCAATCGTTGGCCGGATTGACTCGAAAATTGGTATGTATAATGTAGGATGGAAAAAAAAGCAAATACAGTCAACAACAGCAAAAAAACTTGCTAATTAAAATGGAATTTTAAGAAAAACAAATTTTAGCCTTTTCAAAAATTTCAATGGAAATCTTATTATAATGTAGTCGCAGTTCAATTCAAATTGGTCTTTAACAGGAAAGATTGTGCAGTCAAAGTTGTCGCGCAAGTAAGTTGGTGCCTTGCCTTCTAGGAGCCCCCGGGATCCCGGCTGAGTCCAGAACAATGTATGTTGCGCCACGATGTTTATGTTAATGCATTACGCATTACTCACTCTCGCGAATAAATCGTCTCTCATGCATTAAACATGTTAGAACTCTTAAATAATAAGAAAAGTTTCGGCTCCAAGGTACTATTGTTTATTCTATTCATTCTCTTTAGAGGTTGAGATTGGAAAGGTTTTTTACACCCGCCCATTTACAGGGTCGGGATACGTTCGTTGTATTGAGAGGGGAAAATAGGAAAGCCGCTTTGTCTTCAAACGTCTGTTATTTTCTTGAAAGGTAGTTACTATAAAAATGTACGCGTCATGAATTTTACATTGTAAGTTATTTGTAAGCATTAATGAGATTACGGAGAGCGCGGTTCTTATTTGTAACGTGCTCGGTGGACCTTTGTCAATGGATGTTACCAAGTAGGGATCAGTGTTCGGTTGTATTTGTTAAATTTAACCTTAAGCGTATGTTATGTATCTTTCTTGATAATCAATTGTTGTCATTAAGCGGGCGTAAATAACAGTTCTTTTAACCCTGATAGCATCTTTTATATTGGAACCCTTTAATTAACCCTATTTTGGGATGAAGTGTTTCATAATTTTGAACAAAAACTCTAAGCTTCTCCGCAAACACACGTGCAAGACAGTTTCGTCTGTGTGTACAGTAAAGACTCCTTCATCATCCCACTATACACACACACATGTATAATTATGTAATGTGAATATATCTTTACATTATAACCCAACTTCTGCTTCCATAATATATAAAACAATATAACAATTTACATTTACCTTTAACGTCTTCTTTATAGTGTTGACACAAAGATAGTTGTCTAGATATTACTGTACATACTAATTTCAAAGAAAGCAAAGCAAAAACTTTCACTAAATACAAACCACGTAATGTCAGATGTGAATAAACTATTAAAATACTCATACCTGTCATCGTGCTGTGCCACTGCTGCGTAAACTATCTACACACAGAACCAAATTACATACACACTTCACTTAATTAAATTAACGAATTCCCTACGCAACAACAATAAGTATTCACAAATAAACCCCAACACGCTAATACTATCCTGGTTCAAAGGAATAAGAAAATTACTATTCAGGAAGTTTATTACCGCTGTAAACGTTAATGAGACAGGAGGTGACTCGGTCCCATCAGTTATAGGATCGGATGACATAAATTCTAATAGGAGGCCGCCGTGGTTCTAATTTTATGGTAGAATAAATTCTACTGATGACGGGTGTCCGTCTCCAAGCCAGCCTCCTGAGTGTGTATTGGGTGTCTCCTAATGCTATCAGATTGTTTTTGTCATAGAGTTTTATTTCTAGGCGCTTAAGTTAAGACATCCAGCTCGTAGGCCTTGGAAAATGTGGTCAGAACTTGCTATGAAAGTATTTAAGCCGTGGTCTGAATTAAAAACGTTAAATTACTTCACTTTGATAGAAGCCTGCCAGCATAAATGCTTCTAAGATGGTTGTTAATAACAATTTAAAAAAATTGTTTAATCCTTTTAATTCATCTCATCATCATCTCTACCATATAAACGTCCCACTGCTGGGCATAGGCCTCCCCTTAGATTGAGGGGAATCCTGTTTTAATTAAAGGAAAATGTTGTGGAAGGGACATTGTTTTGTTAGAAACAGCAAATATTGCTCCAAGAGTTTCAATTTAGGTATGTAAGTTTTTTTTTTTCCACAAAGACTATTGATTTATCGTTAATTTCAATATACTTTAGAGCGAACCTAGTTTTGTAACAATTAAATTGCATTTTCACTTTTAGTTGAAGCCTTGCAAGTAATAAATTCACAAGAGTTAGTACCCAGTCAGTATTTCGTTAATCAGTGTGAAATAGCGATAGCGTTAGCAATTTCAACAGCATAATGAGGCCCTCGACCGCCTTTTACGATAATTAACTAAACTTATCTGGATCTTTCGTAGGCATCCTTCTTTATTGTTATTTAGTTCCCTCAAGTCAAGTAACCTAGATCACAATTTTATCTTAGTTTTTTTAAGAAAACAGATTTTCGATGAAGATTCTCGAAGATATTTATTTTACAAGTGTATTTACTCGTATCAACCACCAGTTTAATAAGCTCTATACTCAGGATACAATTAGACTGAAGGAAAAATAGTTTTATAATTGTACAATAGAAATACTTTTTGTAATTGTACAATAAATCGTCGTACTTACATGACATTGTATACATACTATGATGTGTTCTCCGATTGCCGAAGGTTGACCGGAGAAGATTCGTTAAAGGGATAAAATCGCTTTTGTTTATGTAGGTAGGTATCCTGATTAATTTTCAATTGTGTTTGTTTTTTATTTTTGTGTAATAAAGTTTTTATATACACACATAATATTGATAAACGTAATGAACAATGATCCCATTCCATGTTGATTCGTCGACTGAATACTGGTTCACAATAATTGTAATAAGATCTGTATGAACGTATTCTGAGCAAATAAACTTTTTCTATTCTATTATATTCCAAGTAACATGTCAATAGTGTCGAACCAGAGAATCAAATTTACAGCACCATTATGAAAACAACATTAAACACGACACGATAGTTCCTATGACAAAGTTTCTAGTAGCGATACCTATTAACTAATTCCGTACTATTGAACAAAACAAATGATTTATGAGTAAAGTTTAAATTTGGGCCCGACCGCCAGCGCAGTTTATCCGGATTGCAAACTTTAATCGGATTTCAGCAAATCCATTTACTTTAATTGAATCCGGGAAGATGGTTGTCAGAGACAAGCAATTGTATTTTCATTGTCACCGGTTTATTTGTGTGAGCGGACGCTGTTTTACTCCTTTATATTATAGAGCTATTTTTTATATTTCAAAAACAATATGCTTTTGTGCTTTCGTGCGCCAAAGAGCGTTTCAAGAGAAACTTCGTATGAAGAGACGGCTTACGAGGTGGCTACCGTGTTTGACCCTTGATCTGGCTCCTGCCTGAGTCCTTATTGTTTAATTCACTTGGTATCACAATCGCATTCGCCTTTTCTCTCTGTAAAACGATAAAGAGTGAGGGTAGAAAGAGATGGCAAATGCGATCGCGGGCGTCCACGCGTTAGGCAATAAAGCCTCTGGGTGAACCAATATCTTGCTGATATAACAGGGTAACGACAATCATCTTTGAAACATTTAAAATACCATGGCTTATTGTCTAACTCGCTCGCAATCGCCATCGTGTTCATTTTGACAGTTCTTGTATGAATGTGACAGCTAGCTGATTCCGATGCCCATTGTCAGCCCATACATGAACTGTCAAAATGAACACGATGACGATTGCGAGCGAGTTAGACAATAAGCCTATTGACTAACTTTAAGCTCCCCCGAGCGACTTTATTCTTCATTGATCTTTTTTCGTCCATATTTTAAAAACTATTATAATTTTTATTATTCTTATTCTAATTTTACAGCAATTCGATTTGAAGTCTTATGATTTGTTATGTAGATTTTGTTCTCATTCGAGTAATATTTTTAATTGCCACTCAAATTAGAGCATAAGAATCCTTGAAGTAATAACGATTACTATAACACCCAAACATATTACTGTTGTTACTACTACTGCTGTTGGAAGCACCGAAGTGACGAAAACTTTCAACATAAAATTTAGACCATAAAAGTGAAACACTAAAAAATTTAATCGAACTTAAAACAAATAGCCTTTCTTTACGTAGCGGCTCACAAAAGGCGCGCTTTAGTATTGGTGCCGACAACGTCGCTCTTAAATGGAGTTTGGATTGAATTTCTTAATTTAAACCCGAGACACTTTAATTTCCTATTTCCATTATTCAGGTGTTACTTTGAAAGACTTAAAACTGTAAGACGCGTAACGAAGACGAAACGCGAAATATTGAGTCTGCGGCAATTTTTGAATACGTAAAGTTTTGGATTAAAAGGTAATGCCACGAAGCGTTTTGACCATCGTATCTTTGGCGACCAGTAGGCTTATTACGTAACTCGCTCGCAATCGCCATCGTGTTCATTTTGACAGTTCTTGTATGAATGTGACAGCTAGCTGATTCCGATGCCAATTGTCAGCCCATACATGAACTGTCAAAATGAAGACGATGGTGATCGCGAGCGAGTTACATAATAAGCATGCAGGTCCCTAAACGCCTATCGTGAAGTATCGTGGTAATAGGTCTTAGTTCTTGTAATTATTCACCGATTTCGTATCACGCATCTTCAGCGTTTTCCAAAAAAAGTTATTTTTTTCCAGAATCTAAATATTTTCAGTTTATTTTATTCAGAACCGTTTACCCTGTCGATTCTCATACAAGAAAAAATGTGTCCCAGATTTTACTGTGGCATTTTTTTCCTGCTCGTTACGTTCCTTACGTACCTACCTATTTTAAAAAAGTGACGAACTTTTTACATTTTTTGACATTTTATGTCAATTTTATGTAGCTTTTAATATGTTTTTGTTTTTTAATTACTGTGATTGTCATAAATAAACTTTTTCTTTCTTTTCTTTCTTTTTGGAACTCATTTTTTCATGTACCTAGTATAAGGATCGATAGGGTAAATGATTCTGAGTAAGAAAAACCCAAAATAGTTAAATTCTGGAAAAAATGATCATGACTGGTTAAAAAACTTAGTGGCCTTACTCTTAACTAAAGCTTTATCATCCGATTTTTATCCATCACTTTAATTAATGCTTTTGACAAAGATGAAACGTACATTTTGCTACAACTGATTATAAATCCAAATGAACCTACTCAACTGAACAGTTCTTGTTGGCATAATAGTGTGTTAATTTCTTGATTATTGCAAATTGGGCCCGTGTGGGAACTACGGCCTACCTTTCTAAGAGGAAACTTAGCAGTGAGACGAAAATAGAGGTGATGACACGATGAACGTTTTTATTGAGAACAATTGGCTGAGGAAAGCAAAACTACTTATGCTAAACCTTCGTGAAGCTGTTAAAACCGCTTTACAGATTGCCTCACGGCAAGCTTGGTCCCCGGAGTGCGGTAGATTCTTATCAGTAACAGTTATAAATCGCTCACTCTTATCGCTCCGAACGAAATGTAAAAATACATTCCCGGCACGCCTTTACGCTTTTCAGTCGCTAAAATAAATTATATTCGCACCGATAAATTATTTTTTGTTTTCCTGATTAGAAGAGTTATGGTGGAGGTAAAAGCAACAAGAGGTTACCAATACTATGTTTAGTTTTTGATTATTTGAAAAGGATACTGTTCAGGATGCAGCTGAGATGGAGCAGCAAAGGAAACAGCGTCCTGAACAGTAAAAAATGTTTATTGTATTTGATGAATATAATGCTTTGTCGTCTGTACGACTCGACTTGTGAAAGCTGACTCGTGGGCGCGGCGGCGTCGTGCCGGCCGTCCTCGTCCCGCGCCTCCCCTCACCGCTGCAGAAGATGCTGGCACGCTACTCCGCGCGAACAGGGTCCCCGCCTTGGATGCCGTGGCTTCCAAGAGAGTTGTCCTCGTCCTCGTGGTTGATAATCGGCAGTACGCAAACTCTGCCTAAAGCTCGTTTGACGATGCCCCGTGCCGTTGTAAAGTCGGCCACTCTGGTAATGCCGTCGGGTCCAGGGTACAAACGGTGAGTGCGCCCCAAGCGCCACCGCATCGGATGCAGGTTGTCGTCTTTGATGACGACGAGGTCTCCAATCCTGAGCTCGCCCTTCTTCACTTGCCACTTGGTCCGCTGCTGCAGCTCGCATACATATTCCTTTTGGAACCGCGACCAGAAGTGTTGCTTCATCTGCTCTACTCTCTGATATCTGCTTGGACAGTTGGTTGTAATAGGTGGCTCTGGTAAAGCGGTCAGTGGCCGTCCTATCAGAAAGTGCCCTGGAGTCAAAGGAGACAGATCAGTGGGATCTGACGTTAGAGGAGTCAACGGACGGGAATTAAGGATTGCTTCGATTTGAGTGAATAGTGTCGTTAACTCCTCGAACGTCAGATTTGCGTTTCCTACCACACGTTTTAGCAATGATTTTGCCGATTTTACTCCGGATTCCATCAATCCATTAAAGTGGGGAGAATAGACAGGACTAAAATGAAAATGAATGCCCTCATCGTGGGCAGCCTCATCTATAGATCTTTGGCTAACTCGCAACATCCTGCCCAATTCATTTTTGGCTCCTACGAAATTGGTGGCGTTGTCACAGTAAACATCATGAGGCTTGCCACGTCGTGATATAAATCGGCGCAAAGACATCAAAAAGGCATCAGTACTTAAGCTAGTTACCACCTCTAAAGATACAGCCTTTGTACTGAGACACACAAATAAGCACAACCAACATTTGGATACCTTGCATCCTCTGCCCTTCCGGTCAGCTATTGAAAACGGACCTGCGAAATCTACACCCGTCGCAATGAAAGGGTGACTTAGCGTGACCCGGGGAGAAGGCAAGTTACCCATCATAGGTTGAATAGATTTGCCTTGTATACGCAAACAAACTATACATTTTCGATACGTTTGTCGAGCGAGAGTTCTGCCACCGATAGGCCAGAACTGATCTCGAATTAAGTTTAATAATAGTTGAGGACCACAGTGTAAATAACGTAAATGCTCCTTTTCGAATAAAAGCTTTGTAAAGTTGTGACTTGAGCACAATAATATTGGGTGTTTTTGTGAATAATTACAGACAGAGTTCTGGATCCTCCCCCCAACGCGAATCATCTCCTGTTCATCCAAATATGGGTTGAAAGACAGAATTCGCGACTTTCTGTTTAAAGGTTTATTATTTTTAAGGCTATGTAACTCGTCAGAAAATGAATCGCGCTGACAAGCTTTAATCAAGATTTGGATGGAATGATCTAATTCGCCTCTCGACAAGCTTCCATTTAGTCGCATATTCATCTCGGTTTTACAATTGTGAGCAAATCTCAAAATATGTGCTACAACGCGGATCATTTTTTGAAATTTTGAGAATCTATCAAATTCAAATGATGATTCCTTAGATATATTGCATGTGTACACTTTAAGCTCAGGAAGCTCAGTATTTGAAATTTGAGTGCTCGGCCACTCAGAACTATGCAGTTTTAGGAAGGGCGGACCATCCCAATATATTTTCAGACCTGGCAGCTGATTAGGGCTGACTCCTCGCGAAGCTGCGTCTGCAGGATTTTGATCAGTAGGAACGTGGTTCCAGGAAGACTTGTCTGTCAATTCGTGAATTTCATTTACTCTATTGAAAACGAATTGTTTTAAGTTGCTTGGATTTGTATTTTTGATCCATCCAAGAACTATTGTGGAATCACTCCAAAAGTATTTACCATCGACTTGACACCTGAGTGACTGACCAACCTTTTCACTCAATTGAGCGCCAAGTAATGCAGCTGCCAGTTCTAACCTTGGAATCGTACTCGGCTTTATAGGAGACACTCTAGCCTTCGCGCACATCAACGTGACTGATACGTTATTATCACTATCCGTACAGCGTATATAGATACAAGTAGCAAAGGCACTTTGCGATGCATCGACAAAACAATGCAATTGGATTGACACCGGTGAACCGATCGACGTGTGCAAAATGAAGCGTGGGATATCAATTGATTCTAACTGTTTAATATTGCTTAAAAAAATGTTCCACTCCTTGCTCACCTCGGTAGGTACCGGTTCGTCCCAGTCGAGTCCAGATTGCCAGAGCCTTTGCAACAACATTTTGGGTACTATAGTGCAGGCACTGAGCAGGCCAAGTGGATCGAAAATCTTACATGTTGCTGCAAGAATATTTCTCTTTGTGAACACTGGTTCAATCTGAACGTCTACTGAGAAATTAAAGTTGTCTTGCGAGGGACACCAATTCAACCCCAACACTGACGACTGTTTCTGTAAGGTTGCATATTGATCGTTTGACTCCGATAAGTTCTTTTCAGTGTATGTGGTCGAAATGGGGTCATCTGCAAATATACACGGTACATTTGTTCTAAATTTTCTTAGGGGGAGACAAGCCTCGGCTAACTTATCGACCACCGCATCGCGTATGTATTTTAATTCGACCACATTGTCGCAGCCCGTTATGAGATCATCACAATAAAAATCGTTTTTAATTATATTTGCTACGCTTTGTTCTGTGCATTCACTCGATAACTGCACTAGACATCTAGTGGTCAGGTAAGGCGCCGACTTCGTCCCATAGGTTACAGTGTTAAGCTGCAATGTTCTTAGAGGTTGAGCTTCATTATCTCGCCACAATATCAACTGTAAATGTCGTTGAGATTCATCCAGCATAACCTGACGGAACATTTTCTCAATATCCCCCGTAAGTACATATTTATGCTGGCGGAATCTCAACAAAATGGATAGCAAATCATTCTGCACCACCGGGCCCACATACTGGATATCATTCAGCGACCTGCCTGATGCTGTACGAGCTGACGCGTTGAATACCACTCTAAGCTTCGTGGTCTCGCTTTTCTCTCGCAGCACGGCATGATGCGGCAAATAATTTCCATTAGGCGGCCTATCTATCTCTGTTAAGTGACCCAGGGTTGCATATTCATGGATAAAATTAGTATACATCTCTTTCAATTTAGGTTGATTCTGAAAACGCCTTTCCAAATTGAGAAAACATCTTCTGGCTAAACAGTATGAGTCTCCGAGAACCTCTGGAGACTCACACAATGGCATTTTGACTTGAAACCTCCCCGATGGCAATCGAATAGTATTTTCTCTAAAGGCATCTTCACAAATCTGTTCATCTGTTGACAATACTCTATTTGGAAACGTAAAGGTTTCTAAGTCCCAGAACCTAGAAAGGGCATCCTTGATTTCTTGACTAAAATGGCATAGCAATTTACCAAAAGGTTTGAGAGGCGCTGCCAGGTTCACGGGCCCTGAAACTATCCAGCCAAACTTAGAATAAATGATTGTAGGTCTATTGTCACCTAACGGTATCTGGCAACCTCCTTTAACAATGCTCCACATGACATCTGACCCGACTAAGATATCAACTGGTTTACTTTTATAAAACTCTGGATCCGCCAGAGGAGCATTGTTGGGTAAGTTCAGATCATCTGGATTCACCTCCACACTGGGCAACCTGTCAGCAATGTTTGAAATGATCAAACAAGTTACGCTTGTAGTATATGAATTGATTCTTGACTTTAGTTTTAAAGTACAATGATCAGTAGCAGTGGATACTGAATCGTTCAGTCCACTGATGCATCTCGACTTAGTGCTATTACACTTAATTTTAAGTTTATTTTTCAGGTCTTCTGTGATGAAAGAACTCTGACTCCCACAATCCAACAGAACTCGTGCAGGGTAAGTATTATTATTTTGTTCGTCAATGACTTCAACTAACGCGGTGCCCAGGAGAACTTCGCTGTTGTTTATGCACGAGGTAAGTGTAGTTAGAGGTGTACTATCCTCGGTATAAGTGTTTTGATTTGCGTGACTAGTGCTTGGTTCATAGTCTACAGTTTGTTGGGCTTCGGTATTTAACGGATTCTGTACTTTATTGTTATTATTACATAACAAGCTATTGTGCCTTTTATTGCAAACCCTGCAGGAGCTGAGTCGGCAATTAATAGTGGGATGCCCTGGGCGAAGGCAGTTGAGGCAGAGTCTTTGTTTCTTTGCCTCGGCCTCCCTGGCTTCGATGGTCATGCTGTGAAATTGTTGACATTCATACACGCGATGATTCTGATTACATATAAAACACGATCTATTCGGCGTGGATGTGAAAAACGATTGGACGTGTTTTTGTTCCCTACTAAACCCAAACTTTTCGCTTCTATTTGGTTGAACGGCTCTTGTGCAGCCTTGAACGGTTTCCAGTATATCAGCCCTATATCTAAGGAATTGATAAAAATTGTCGAGATCTGGAGATCCTTCAAGGTTAGTTTTGTACTCTTCCCACTTAATATTAGTTGTACTATCTAGTTTTTGTACAATTATGTATATTACAAGAGTGTCCCACTTTTCGGTGGGTTCACCGAGCGTATTCAATGCTCTCAAATTTTTCGATACATGATCTATAATAAATCTAAGCGATTTGTGTGACTCTCTGTTTAGAGATTCGAGATTAAAGAATGATTTGAGGTGGTTATTTATTAAAACTTTTTTATTGTCATATCTTTTGCACAGTATATCCCAGGCAATCTGATAATTATCAGATGTAAATTCTATTGATTTTATTGTGACAGCGGCGCCGCCCTCTAGGGAGGACCGGAGATAATGGAACTTGCTTATGTCTGGAATGGTGTCGTTGCTATTGATGAGCGAGTCGAAGGTGTCCCTAAACTCGAGCCATTTCAAATAATTGCCATCAAAATTCGGCAATTGAATCGTAGGCAATTTGAGCTGGCTGCTATTATTATTATCATTATTATTATTGGAATTGCTTTGAACAGAAAGTCTTCGAAAGGAGGCTTCGACACGCTCCTCGCGCTGCGACACTATGTCTTTGGCGCTCGACATGACCGAGTAGAACTGGTTCTCAATCTCAAATCGCTCCTGTAAGCGTTTATCTAAATTACTTGCTGAATCGAGTGTCTCAATTTGAGTTTGAACGCTTTCGAATTCTGTAAATATTTCTTTCATTTTTTCAAGTCTCAAATTTATGTCGCTCACTTGTTTAGTGTTTATATTATCGACATCAATCTGTTCCATAATCGAAATAAATTCTTTAAATTTCGTTACACGCGCCTTTATTGTGCCACGCTTGCGAGTTAATATGACCAGTTCCTCTTGATCATTCGGTTTACCGTCAGATGGCATAATTGATATCAATGCACAAAAAAGGAGTTGAAAAAGTATGAACGGGCAAAATGTGCAAGCAAACCAGATCCAGTAAGGCGAAGCAGTAAGCAAGCGCGCTGGTAGCGTAGCGCTGACTCGGCTCGGCGCGACCGCAAACAAGCGCAGACACTGCGCTCGGCCCGGCCGAAGCTCGAAGCAGCGAACGCGGCGTAGGTAGGTAGCAAGCGAAGCGCCCGCGGCAACTCTGGAATGTTTGGCAGCGCGGCTAAAGCGAGTGTGTAAGGTGCGCAAGCGAGTGCGTATAGCGTATACAATACAAAGGAGTCTACAGAGAGAATGAGACTTAAATAATTGTAAAGGGGTTTTTTTTTTGAACGTATTTAAAATATGCGTAGAATGACTACTTATTTAGAAAATTGCAAATCAAATCTAGATGATGTTGAAAGTTTATTACTTATTATGCCTAGCTGAGACCTTTAAAATGTTACGCAACACTATACCCAATAGGTATGGCTAAGTAACCGTGTGAATCACACCATGAAAAAAAAAAAAAACAATATAATTTTTTTTTTGGAAACCGTACTTGGGCCTCGGGCCGTTAAGTGTTGCGCAGCACAAATAAGGTCCCGTATTCCCCGTATTTCCCGTAAACTACAATCAACAAAGGAAAAAACACAAATTAAATGCGATACAACGTGCCCCTAGTTCGGGCCGTTAAGTTTATTTAGTGTTACTTTGTGATACGGGTCGCAAGTAACTAAAACAATCTAAATAAAACACGAAAAAACAATAATAACTACTTAATACGTTTTCAGTACTTAACAATGACGAAAGCAGAATGAATCGGCAAATTATTATCTTTTTTTTTTTTATGTAGGTAGATTCCGCGCGGACCGGATAGTCCGTTCGCAACAATAAAATACTATTATCTCGTTGATGTTAAAGATGTTTTAACTATGCAAATGAAGCGTAATGAAATGAGCTGTTTGTTTACTAAAAATGATTTATATAACGATTAGCAAACAAATATTATTTTGTTTACTATTTACTTGGAAAATAGCAGGTTGGTATGGAGTTACGTACGTAGTACCTAACGAACGAACCTATTTTTTTTTTTTTTTTACTTGATTTTACTCACGACACTATTCAAAACAAATCGAAAGGGGTGCAAGGGAAGTGTAAAACAAGGAACGGGCTTACTTTCTTGGAATGACTTATGGAGCGCTGGCTGTCCGAGAAGCTTCGAAAGGTTGTCCGCTTGCCTTGTTGCTGTGACTGCCGTCCGCGGCCTTTGTTCACCTCGCCCGACGATGTGTATTGTGTACGTAGCGCAGGCTTGATTGCTTGATTCGCGTCTTGTTGTCGGTCGCCACTTGTTCAGGATGCAGCTGAGATGGAGCAGCAAAGGAAACAGCGTCCTGAACAGTAAAAAATGTTTATTGTATTTGATGAATATAATGCTTTGTCGTCTGTACGACTCGACTTGTGAAAGCTGACTCGTGGGCGCGGCGGCGTCGTGCCGGCCGTCCTCGTCCCGCGCCTCCCCTCACCGCTGCAGAAGATGCTGGCACGCTACTCCGCGCGAACAGATACTTATTAAAAAAATCTATTTTGTTATGAATTAGACATATTTTCCACATTTTTTACTTCATTTCGTACTTAAGATTATTAACCTTCTATTTCCGATGGCATGGAAACTTTCCTTGCCGGTTTAATAATAAATTTGTCCAAATCTGTCCCTTGACAAGGCCAAAACAAAAGGAAGGATTAAAGGAAACTCTAAATAAAAATGTTTTCCTCGTCTCTACAAAAGGTTTATTTTTCCACTTTGAGTTGGACCCTATCTATTTCTGTAGCTTTGTACACAATCAATTCTAATTTTTTTAGTCGTTACATTAATACTTAAAGAATGTTAACATAATCTGCAAAAACTTAGGTAATTTAATTTAACAAAAACCGATAATAAGGAATTAATTGCAATGTTTTAGAATTAAAATACAAAATACCGCGGATACAAACCAGTGACGTGGAAGCGAAGGATCGCGAGTTGGAAATTTCGTGGGCTTTTCGGTGAAGAAAAACGTCGTGAGGAATCTTGCACACGTTGCAAAACAGTTCAATGGTGTGTGTCAAGTTCTCAAGCCGCACTAGGCCTTTTAAGCATTCTCATTTTGAAAGGAGGCTTGTGTCAAGCAATAGGATATAATGAAGGCTAAATAACAGGGATAAAAATAGTAAAATAGTTTGTATCTGAACAATAATAATTACACTTACTGTTTGCTGATTGCTATGAGCACGTAAGCAATAAAATAGTCTTTGATAAACAACAACCTCAGTTTTATTAACGTAGAAAAATCTATGTTGTTTCAGTCGTGTTACTACGGGTTTGTTCACGGGCAGATCTTTTACAATGTCGCAAATAAAAAATGTTTTACATTTCATGAAGTAAATCCTGAACGATAATACAACTGAAAAATAAGAATAAAAAAATAACGGTTTAAAACAGTCGTACGTAGACCATTATGATTTAACTAAGTCGGGCTAACAGGGTTTCTATCACATTGTTGAAGATAACTATTTGTAAGCCTACAAATAATACTTTCACTCTGCAGGAAACCATGCGTACTAGTACAAATAATTTCTAACACAAAAATAATAAAGGCACCTAAGTAAACGAGGCAACAAATATTCCTAACTCTAACGAGCTCCGAGTGTTTACGAAACATCGCTCGTGTAAATATCAGGCCTTGTTTATTCCTAAGTGATTAAATATATAGCAAAGACAACCTACGCGTACTTAAGCATCAAGGGTACCGGCGTCGCAAGTTGTGAACTCTAATGTGGATTGGCGTGAAAAGCTCAAAGTTCATGCATAAACAAAAGCTTCAAATTATTTAACGAACTTAAGACACGTGGGTAGGGGAAAGCTTTTAGGCCGTATGTCGCCGATGTCGGTCCCCTAATTTAAGGGTTTACTAATGCAGTTTGTTGGGTAAGACTTAGTGGGTTAGGGACATCTCCAACTGTTTAAGTGGGAGCCTTGAGTTTTCTAGATAATTCTGTTTCTGTCCTTAAGATCACTTGTTAATCTACTTTGGTCAAAGTACCTACCAATTTCAAAAAGAAGGAAGTTTTCAATTCGGTTGTATTTTTAGGGACGCAGTGTCGCTGGTTTGCTAAAAATATTCTTAGATCTTGTGATTTGTTAGGGAAAGAAAAAGCTGTGAAGCACCAATTTTTGACAGTGTCAAGATCCCAGATCAGTCAGATCAGATCAGATGTCAGTGTCCCAGATGCATAGATAGATAGATAGATAGATAGATGCCATTTATTGTCAAAAACTGTGTACATAAGATGTCATGCATAAGATGTCATTGCATAAAGTATCGGACAGAAATATCGGATACGTAAAATAGTAGATTGTACAACAAGAGCACAAAACAAGCCATTTTACCCGAGACGTTCATATAGCCACCCGAGCCGGTACGGCGAGGGTGGATAGACACGTCGAGGGGAAAATGGGTTTTATGAACGAGTTATACACTCTGCTTTTCACTAAGATTGCGAAGAAACAAAACAAAAACATTGCTAAAAATAATAATTAAAATTGGCAAATTGACTGTGTTAGCAGTCAGTGTTATTTCCTCTTCACTTGACTAAATTATTGAATATTAATCGTAAAACAGTAACAAATTGCAACATAAATCCTACTAAGAGAAAATAGGACGTTCCCGCCTGAGTTCCCGCCAATTAACTTTTTTTTTCTTTTTTTTAAACGTGATACTGCGGTAAGGTTCGAGTAGGCAGGTGTTGATTTATATTTTAAAAAGTGTTATTTTTCATGTACTTATTTGTTTCAATAATAACTTGTCAAATTATTGTTACCTAGTTTTGGGTACTAATTAAACAGTTTAATAGACCGCAGATTATAATAAAAAAAAAACTTAAAAAAATAAACAAAATATGCTGTCGTAAAATTTTACTGATTGTTTGTGGCTGTTGGCACCAGATTGTCTTGGTCTTAGACGAAGATTTTACTTTATGCACAAGAGCATAAAATGCCATTTTATGCAGTTTACATCCATCATAAAGTCGAACTTTTTGAGCATGAGACGTGAAAAATATCATAGCTGTAAAAGTAAAACGTGTCTCGCCAACTTATAAAGAAAACTAACAGAGCTGTAAAAACTGTCACATTTTAGTTAAAAAAATTATGTCAACTGTTGACAAACTGTTTTTGCCTGGCTAAACGGGGTGCGAGTCGGGTTACCTCCGCGTGTGGTCAAGAACAGCGCTTCGTTTTTGGATAAGTCCGGGGGGAAGAGCAGTGCTTGGTCCGGTGCACCCTGGGCATCGGTTAATGATTTCTTAGCGGTCTCCGAGGGATATCATTATCCGATGGCTAAGAGCCCGACAGGGGGGGGGGGTCTCTTTTGACCTTGTTCTACCGTACAATGTAGCCGACATTTTTGCCACAAGATTTCTAAATACATTTTTTAATACTTTGACATTGGCGAAATCATCGCATCGGCCAATATTATCCTAAAAATTGAATTGAATTGCCGGCTAGACCTAATATTTCCCCATCGCGCAGGCTGGCTTAGACATTCGTAACGAAAGTAAGGCGCGATAAGTTTCCTAGACATATCATAATTGAAATGTCAGGAGCATACAGCGGTGCAATATCGACATGCTGCTAAATCAGATAAGTGATACTTTTGAAGGCGGAACTTGTTCCCTCAGTGGAGACAGCATTTATTTATTTATTTATAAGCCTTTTTATTCCGAATTCGCTACAATTTCAGTAAGTACATGTTGTTGTTGTTGTTATTGTCGTTTTATTGGCGTGTCTCATGGCATAGGCTTCCTCCGTGTATTGGAGGGTTTGGGCTATAGTTCCCACGCGCGCCCAGTGCGATTGGGAACTTAACACACACCATTGAATTTCTTCGCAGATGTGTGCAGGTTTCCTCACGATGTTTTCCTTCACCGAAAAGCTCATGGCAAATCTTAAATCTTAAATCTTTAAGCATTATCAAGTTATTAATCAAGTTAAATCTGGCCAGAGACCGTGTGAAGTATGCGGAGTTGACTGCCAACCTTCACTAGTTGGAGAGGCACCATAAGAAGAAGCATCAAGTTAATCTTCGGTTAACGCTGGATATACTATACATACATAAAGTCACGCCTTTATCCCTTACGGGTTAGACAGAGCAGGTAACAAGACCTAAAGACCACATTTAGCATGATTGTGGGCGTATAGGTGGAAAGGGGAATAAAAATAGTGAGGGGTTGCTAGCCGCATCGCCTTTAACATGATACCTAAGATTTTCGCCCGTTTCCTCGATGGACTTTTACCATCTGCGCGGGAAGAGAAGCAACTGGTACATTCTATGGAAGTAAATGGATATTCATTAATATCGTAATGTGGTCGTCCAGCAGCCTTAGGTGTGTTGTTTTTGTTTAGCTCTGCTTTAATGATGCTATTTATCAAAAAATGCATTTAGTTATAAATCACTTGGGCATGTTTACTGATACGGTAAAAATTTTATATAGGGCGGTGGTGATCACTTAGGTACCATCAGGTGGCCGGCTAGCTCGTTTACCACCCTATCACTACATAGTATAAAACAAAGTCGCTTTTTCTGTCCCTATGTCCCTATGTCCCTATATCCCTATGTCCCTTTGTATGCTTAAATCTTTAAAACTACGCAACGGATTTTGATGCGGGAATAGATAGAGTGAATCAAGAGGAAGGTTTATATGTATAATACAAGCATAATATACCGTGCGAAGCCGGGGTCGGTCGCTAGTTTTTTATAAAAAAAGACTACCTCTTTCTCCCTCTTTTCTATATCTTTCACCAAACAAGCATGATTGTATAAGAAGTCACAAAGATCTGATGCATTCGAATTTTGCAAGTCTGCGAGACAGATTTTTTTCTGCCCCTAAAAGTCCCCCAAGTTTGCTTACCTCCGCTCAAACCAAGACCAACAAAAATCTATTATTTGACAGTAAAATAGTGGGTAGTACAGCTAGATTCTTGTGCAATTTCCTGTTTATTTGGCATCCGGTTTCAGGACGAAATATGATCGGGAGTTGGCCCGGGGTCGTATTTATTTGTCTTGTTAGTGCAAATCTATTGGAAAAACGACAGCCGCACAATACGCTGCCGTGGACATTATAAAGCTGTCAAGTAGGCATTGGTTATCGCTGACTCTCAAAAGCTAATGAATTATATTTTTATGATTGCGTAAAAAACCAGCCAAGTGCCAGTGAAGTCGCGCACTGAGGGATCTACGGTTAAAGAAACTGAATCCGTCTGAAGCCCGTCTGGACGAAAGCACGGTTTGATATAGATGATATTCAATGAACAACATTTGACCAAAACCAAAATTAGTTTGAAAGTGACGAAAAAAAACACCGGGAGTGCCGACAGAATTGAAAACTGCACACACGCACACTCGCGCAAAAATAAAAAAAATACGCGAGATTTGAACTGCGGTCACCTGAGAGAACACACTTATTATTCCACACCTTATACCACTAGGCCAAACGAACAAACGTTAAAGCGACGAATTCAATGTACACTTCAAAAATCGAACCCGACTCTAGCTTCATTCGTATTTCAAAATAAGCTCTTAGAGGATCCTGATATCCTGGTACTTAAACTCTCCCTCCGTCTTACGTCTGGCGCGAGTTTAACATTTTTACCCATCCCAAAAAGAGCTTAACGCCGCTAAAGAAGTTTTACTTCAAAAATATCCTCGAATTATTTAATTACATTAATATAACCCAAATGAAGAGCTTCGCAGCTCTCACCGCCCAACATCGCTTACCTCTTCGCCTACTATTTTCTGATTTAATTAACTTCGAGATCAAATTTGAAAGGCAACATTAATTAGTCGCCAAGTTTGTAGTCACCGAAATCAATTTAAGAACAGAATCTGTCACGAATGTAGATTCTAGTAGAGGATCCGTAGACGGACAAGCTTCATCGACATGGTCACAGGATTTAAAAAAAATACATAGCAGATAATGTTTCTGAATAATATTGCAAGTGGAGAGCCTAAAATAATATAGTCGAGGCCGTTTTTTTATATAACCGCCTCTCTTGTCAAATAAAAATATCATAACATAATCTTGACTAATATGACATGTATTATAAATGCTAATGTGATTTTGTTTTTTACGCTTTCACTTAGCAAGCTACTCAACCGATCGTGTTAAAATTTGGTATTAAGATAGTTTGAACCTCTGGAAAGGACATAGAATAGCTATTATCCCGGAAAATTGTTCTTTACCGCGGAAGCGCGATAAATGAATTATCCGCACACGAAGTAAGACAACATAAGACAGCGAAAGTGTCTAGCCTCTTATGGTCCCTATGTATGACATGGTGTGTGGGTAACAGGGACCACAAGACGCATTCCGCTTTTTCACTAAATGTCTCTGTCTTGTTTATGAGAACCAGGAAAAGTAAACAAGTAAACTGTTACATTATGCACAATACTATCAATTGGGATTTATCTGACATTCGAAAAATGCATGAAAAATCTGTGCAGTGTTGAAAGAAAGCAGTTTTTTTATTACTGAATTGAATATATTTTCAGGCAACCCTTTCAATATAATTAAGAAACACGCTATCTTAGATACAAATTAGTTTTCATCCAGTTATCTGATCAGTAACGGTCGCTCTCAGGCGGGATCTTAGACCATTCGATGTGCGCCCCGTTGCTATAAATCAATTTCACCCGCCTTTCACCCAATACGACTGCTATTGATAATTAATAGACGTTGTTATTTAACCAAACTTTCTGAATAAGGACACGGTTCATTGAAGCCTAGGATTGATGGTGCCGTCTGCGTAGCCGCATTAACCAAATTCATTGGAGGGGTGTAAAGAACGCCCGGTAAATTGTATACCTTAATAAATCCTGAAATGTCTAGATTGGGAGCCGTTTCAATACAATTAGTAATTTATATGAAAAAATGGAATTGAATTAAGCAAATTGAACGTATTGTTCGGCTGTGATCGTGAAAAGAGAGGATAAAGAGCGGTGTTGATAATCCTTTGACGATTTCGAATCTTAAGAAAAATCTGTATAATTTTAGTGTTTCTCGTCGTCTGTTAGTCGCCAAAAGTAAAAATAATGTCTACGTGCTAAATGTATCAGTCGCCTGGAGTTTTGTGGATGAGACCGACATAAAACAGGGCAAAACTTAAGCGGGAAGTAGGACCTAAGGGCAAAAAGCGTCTGCTATCTTCAATTTTGCGGATATCAATGGGTGGTGCATACTACAGAGTGGCTACTAGTGCAGTGCATTTGGTGTAAAGTTTCAATACAAAAAATCTCAAACGCGTTCGCGTAAACGACTCAAATAAGTACTGATTAGTAAGATAGGCAGCGAACATCAACAAAAACTCACACTAAAGCCTCTGGTAAAAACTCTACAGCTTGATTTTACCCAATATCTTGCGTCATGAAAACTAAAAAGTACATCGACCTCCTGCAAGCTTCATACAATGCATCATAACACAAACCAATATCATTATTCTAAACAAAAGGCTCACCTTTATATGGGAAAGGGTATCAACGTGAAAATTGTTCACAAAGTCGCCCGCCCCAACACCCTCTAAGTTATGTGACGTTGCTCTGTTCAGATACTATCTCCTCTAATATGCAGGTCAGGCTTGCCGAGAAAACCAATTTCATTAGAGCTTTATCTGACTCCGTTGCTCGGGTTTTTGAACCTCACTAAAGTACCGAACAGCAAATGCACTATCCGATTTGCTGGTAATGGGATTGTGTTTTCAAATATCAGCGACAGGGTGCGACAGTGTCCGACGTTCGCATATTTTAACGTAACTTTATTAAAATTCATGATCTCGTAACAATGATGCAAATTGAGTTTTTATAACACCTTTTACGCTGTGACATACATTCGTTCATTATTTAATTTCATTCATTATTTTGTCAAACTGTAAACCGCATTTATCGAGAGCCTATTATTTCATAAATCCCGTTGCAGGAATGAATCGTAGCCGAATGAATAGAACCGCAGCAAACACAGCAAGCCCCATTCATCGGTTTTATTTCTAATCAAGGGGCTTTGGTAACAATCCTCGACTTTCAATTCATTCTCGAGCACAAACCTAGTGCGGACGTAAGTGCGGTTAATTTGAATTTTTAGCTTTTTCGACTAATATTTGGTTGCCGAAACGGAATATGAGATGAAAACGCGTGTTCACGTTTTTTCTCATTGATTTTCGGCCTAGGAAAGATAAAGCTTTTGATAAAAAAAAAAGGAAGTAAGTAAGTAATGCTTTATTGTACAAATATAAAGAAACAGATACAATTCACAAAATAATACAAATAACCATAATAAATGCACAAAGGCGAACTTATCCCTATAAGGGATCTCTACCAGTTAACCTTTGAGTAGATGAGAGGAGCATTAAACGAGGGACCGACAAAGAGTGAGTTTAAAATTCCATAAAGTGAAAGCCACAATAGAGCGTACTATATCTAATAAAACATAAAAAAAGTCATGACAAAATCAAAATGATGAAATCATCATAAAATCATGTTGGATATTTATTTATTTATTTATTTATTTATTTATTTATTTATTTATTTATTTATTAGATTGTAATGTCATGTACATTTATATTAAAAGGTGTTAAGCATAAATTAGTCGGTCCATGACGCCCTGCAAGGGCACACAATAACAATTTATCACTAAAATCTAGGAATACGAAATTTAAATGTCAATAGTTGCTTAATATGTTAGTGGATAGCTTCAATTATAGACTGACCGCTTATAGTGTGTAATGTAGGCGACAAAGGGGGCCGAGAGAGGTGCGGGCGGTAGACGCACTACCCGCCCGCACCGCTCTCGGTCCCCTTTGTTATCTTACCCTGCGCCCCTGCACCCGCGCGGGCGAGGACTCAGCTAAGCGGTCGGTTTGTTGATAAGGTTGTTTCCAGGTTTACAAACTGTCAGAAAACTTATGTTTTCGGTACTGATATTATGACCCGCATTTGTCTCTGTAAGTTAAGAGGCTGACAACACCAAATTTTGTTGAAATTGATGTTATTTAAACACTTTTTTAAGAAAAACTGCACACAAAAAAAATACATAAAAAATATAATGTTAATTTTCATCATATTTCAAACACGCTAGACGGGCTCGATACATAATTGAACAAAATCGGGTCGATAGAAAATAATTGCAAAGATTGGTCTTAAAATCACCATTAAACGGTTCTATGTCTTTATTTTTTTGACGTATGGGTCTGCAATTAAAAACATAAAGTCAACATATTCATACCTAAACGGCTAACGAGTCATATTTCACAAATAATCCATACTTTTGTTTATTTCTTATGATTTGTGTCTTATTTGCAAGATTTTAGACGCGCGCCAAGCTGCCGGAATAGCTTATTCTCTTTCACTAACAGGCACGTGAACCGTATGTGTGAAGAGTGGCGCTGCTCCAGGTCATTTGCTGTTGACAGCGCCAGGTAAGAGCTAAGTTGAGACCATTTTAGTATCACTAATTTTTAACTACTACTTTTATATAGTCGCAAATAAACTTTTTCAATTTTAGGTAGGTACTTCTTGATTTTTTTATGTTTACTTTTACGGTTTTAACCGTTAGAAATTAAATTAAACACCTTAATGCTATGGGTGGTGTAGCGGTAGGTATAGCACGCATCGCGGAGTGATGAGGATCTGGGTTCGATTCCCGACCATAGCTTTACTTTTCGAATTTTTCTGTTCTGATTTCGGTGTCGTTTAGAAATTTTGTTTTTTCAATAGGTACCTTTATTTACATTATTCATAATAGTAATGCATTGATATTGACGTTGAATGTACTTCTATTTAATTTTATCAGTAGGTAGAACTTGTAAAGATAACTCACGACTTGTTGTATGTATGTATGTATGTATGTAAAACTCTTTATTGTACATAAAACACATGAGAAAGATGAATACAGGAAAACACAAATGCACAAAGGCAAACTTATCCCTAAAAGGGATCTCTTCCAGTTAACCCTGTACACCTTGTGTTCTTTGTATTCACTTAACATCAAATTAATACGCGGATCAAAACAACCATACACAGCGAAAAGACAAAAACCAATATCCTGACAAACAAATATGCCAGCTAAACATACAAGCATCTGCCGTTTGTCAACGTCCTGAAACGTTTCCGACGATAACGTGACGCACGTTGCGTAACGTCCGCCATTGTTCCCGCGACGTCACCGTAACGTAATGGGATTGGGCCGGACAGACCTTAACAGATAACATCTCGAGACTCGGATCAAATAATTAGCTTAATGACCGGGCATGAAGAAACGGACGAGGATTTTGTCAAGCAAATATTTTACTCTGTAAGTAGTGTTGTATTATCTACCAACACAAAGATAATACGTTCATTTGATGTCTTTTGAGACGTAATAAAATAACAGCGTACGTGTGTATACATGAAACTAACAACGTTATATTATTCTGAAGGTATCCTACTCAAAGAGCGACTTATGAAGAAAATTTATGTTTGTTGAAAAATATTTAATGTACAAACCACCCCGAGCTTTTCGTAAAGTAAATGTCAGCTCTGTGATATTATTTTCATTTTGATGATATGGAACGCGATATTTATGTTTGTTTTTCCATGTAACTGCCACTTCAGGCTTATTAAGTATAGTAATATAGTAATAATATTAACATGATAAATTTATGAAGTGTTCAAACGAAAAAAGAACTGAACGCCTAAAACTTAAACAGATTACTGTGAATATTTATTAACAAATACATTGATGAACGAAATTTATAACAGAAACCGCTGTAGCCTAATATTTCCTATGGCCTCTGTGACAATGTCTTTCAGAAGTGTTTGTTTACTTTACATGATTAAGACACGTAAGGATGAATGGACCTTACAATATATATGAGGATCTCGTGCCTTTCGTCTTTTAATTGATAAAATCTTGTTACATTCATGAAAACAGAAAAATCGCGCTATACATCGCCACATAATTCCGACAATAGTATTACATTTCATAAAACGCTCATAACTGAAAAAAGCACCGAACGTCATTTCGCGATAGCGCCGCCCATCCTCTCTTGTGTGCAAATCCTCTAAGCGGTGTTTCCATCAATCATGTCTCTGTGGATTGCTTCAGGACTCTCCTCTGTGTAAGCACAATCCTGCTGTTTTTACGTTTCCACTGACACGGCGCGGTTTCAATCCTGTTAGTGGTGGATTTTGGGGGGAGAATTTATGGAGACAAATTCAATAAGGATATGGCGGTGTTATCATGCTGCGAGTGATTGACTCCAGCAATTTGCGTAATTAGCGGTGATTTACCAATATAGAGATCATGGACAGGTAATTTGATCTAGAACTTTTATTTCGCATTGCAGATAGATGTTTTGAAGTTGTGGGACAATGTGGACTTTAAGTGACTGACCCCCTTACTTCTTCTTCTAACCTTCCGTAGGCTTCTGCTAACTTAGCAATCCTTTGTCCTTATCTGTGAAAGGTAAATGTCAAAATGACAGATAAGGACAAACGATTGCTAAGTTATCAGAAGCCTACAGAATAGGTAAGGTGGTAAGTTTGTAAACTAGAACTAGAGTTTATGTACGAAAGTGATTCTTCTGTATGTAGCTGAACACGACGTGGACGTGTAATCTGGTAAGTAAGTATAGGTCACAGGAAACCGTCTGCTGCATCTAACTAATATTATAAATGCGAAAGTATGGATGGATGGATGGATGGATGTTTGTTTGTTACTCAATCACGCTAGAACGGCCCAACGGATATGGATGAAATTCGGCACATAGATAGAGAAAAGTCTGGAATAGCACATAGGCTACTTTTTATCCCGGAAAATTGCGTAGTTCCCGCGGGATAGCGATAAACAAATTCTTTGCAGACCAAGTCGCTGGCAACAGCTAGTAATAGGTACCATACAACCAGCCATGTCCAGCAGTCATTATGTTTGTCTCTACTAATTAAAGTCTATCAAGGTGTGACAAGTACTAAAAGTCAAGTTTTGTGGTATGTAGACTGGACAAAAGTGTCATAAAGCAATGTACCTAACATCATAGCATGCGCGTGAAACAGAGATTTTTATATCAAAGTCATTTTATTACAAAGTGTGTGCATTACAAGAACGGCAAGTTCTTCCATTGCATGTTACAATGAATTACAATCGAGCATGGCGGGTCCGTAGGCTTATTGTCTAGCTCGCTTGCAATCGCCATCGCGTTCATTTTGACAGTTCATGTATGGGCTGACAATTGGCATCGGAACCAGCTAGCTGTCACATTCATACAAGAACTGTCAAAACGAACACGATGGCGATCGCGAACGAGTTAGGGTGCGACCACACCGCCGCTTGAAAAACGGTGACGTTACAGAATCGCAACAAAATGTATGAAGAAACGGTGAGAAAACGTGACGCATACGACACGTCATTGCGTATACGCGGCGGTTTGGCCGCACCCTTAGACAATAAGGCTACTGATTAATACGACCGTGTTTACTGCACTTTAACACCTCGCATGCTTACATACGCAATACGCAAAGTAATAAGTTACGTCCTGCGATCCATCTAGTCCTGTATCAGGGTGATTAAAACTACGATAAACATAATTAAATGCGTTGCGCGGACGTACCGTCGCGTGACGCACTTTGTTAACGAGCCTGAGGCTACTCCGAAATTCGAAGTTCGTGCCATCTCTCTCAATCTCATTTTAATTACTATTCGTGTAAACGGAACGGCACGAAACGAACTACGGAGTAGATTTGGTGTGTCCAAGCTTTGTGACGTCACACATACTCGTTGGCGTATTTTAAATGTTAATCATGACATATAAAAGAGCTATAATTATGAAAGCACTGTTGAAATATAATTATGTATAAGAAATTGAAGGTTCAAATATCTCTACAATAACTTCGAGAGAGAAAAAACTGTAAATTAAAGAAAAACTGCCACAGGAGTTATTAGAAACGCCAGAATACATTTCAATAGTTTTTAAATCATTTGCCTGTCTGCCTGTTTCATCACACTAAGTAATCTCGAGAACTACAAGACTGTTTTCGCGTCATTCTTTCTTATACCTAAATTAAGCTTAGCCCAAGTAACAAAGCTAAGCTTAGTTTCAGCAGTTTTTTTTAATAAAATTATTTAATCCGGAAAGCGAAATCATGAATAAAATCGCGAAACTTTGTTATGTTACGTACAATTATTACGTACACCACTTACCTATCATTCGATTGGGTGCGTTGCAATTTGCACCGATTTCACATTAAATTGACAAATACTTAGTTTGATAACTTAGCTACTTCACTAAAAAAACACCTGGAAATCGTTATTAAAACTCGTCATCAAGTAGGCAATGTCAATCATTCGTTTATCATCTTATTTCCGTAACCGTATTTTAAAGCGACCCAAAATTCAACGATAATTGGATTCCAACGCTATCTTTTTGAAAGCGCCGACTTTTTAATTTTTTTGCGGCCTCTTGTCAGTCACAAATCCCTTTCGTAGAATAAAAAGCGTTATTATCTATTCAGTTAGGGCGAGGGTCCCGTGGGTTCGATTTGCATTCCGCAACCAGGTGAGGGTATAAGGGCACTCGCGGAATTACTATCAACAAAACGGGCTTGACAGATTCTGCCCAACGGATTTTGTGAATACGCGACACGAATCGCAAGTGGATTGTCAAAGGGGAGAGTCAAATGACGAGGTTGGTGATATTTATAGTAGCGGATCTTAGCGGACAGTGGTTTGCCATCGTGTCAACTCAGACATGACTACTCACGAAGTGTTAATCAATTATCGTATTAAATGATTTACATGTTTATGTCCATTGCCTTCAATACGTTTTAATACACACAGGTATCGTCGCTTCTGAAAAAATGGTCTCAGATAGACAACAAATTGATCTATTTTTTTTTTCCTCTGAGCTACAGAACTCTTAAATTAGGGGGCACAAAATTTGCCAGTAAAATTATATTTATGATAATACTAATCGATAACCTTAGAGCTCAAAATTTGATTAACAAACTGTTAAATAATTAAATAATGCAAATCTTCGTCAAAAAAACATTATATTACGAACTAGCTTTTGCCCGCGACTTCGTCTGCGTAGAATTAGTATTTTGGGTAAATTATTCTTAGTGGTAGGCAAACATTAAATTAGAGCACAAATTAAGGGTATTGCATCTTCGTAGTGAATTTCACTCCCCTCTCACATCTTTGACAATTTCTGCAATCAAAAACTATTTTATTCCCTTCCCCGGGACCATAACAATATCCATCCCAAATTTCGTTTAAGTCGGTTCATCGGCTTAAGCGCGAAGAAGGCAAAAGACAGACGCACTTTTACATGAGGGGAGGCCTTTGCTCAGCAGTGGGACACTCAATTAGGCTAAAAAAAATCATAAGTACATCAAGTAAGTACCTAGTTATTTTTAAGATTTGTTAGTTTTCTAAGTGACTAACGCCATTTCATGCCCTAAAGATATGAAAAAAAGGTTCCTTCAAACGATAGGTACTACCTACCATATTAATTGTCAACCCAATTTTGCCCCCTCCACAGGCCTTATTTAAACCGTTGAAAAACATATTATTTAATTTTGTGTCTAATCAAACGTCTAAAAATAAAGTTCCTCCGTTTTCTCAAGGTCAATTTTATCTCTGTACCAATTGTTTCATAAAATCGGTCCAGTGGTTTAGGCATAAAAGCGTAACAGACAGACTTTCGCATTGACAATATTAGTAGAGATAGGGATTATTATAAAACATTTTTTTGTAAAAGCGTGGTAATTGCGACTCCGACTCGCGCACCGAGGGTTCCGTATAAATTCGGCAAATGAATACGATATCCAATGTTAGCAGAGCCCTGCTCCTAAGCAAAATGTAGGCAGTGTGAGGTCATTTTATATTGGATTCTTACACAGACAGATATAAAAAAAAATATTTTTTATTTAATTTAATTTGTGTAGTGCTATATGATCCACCATCATACAAAATTTCAAATTTCTAAGACAACTGGAAGTACCTACCTACCCAATATCTTTTGAGAGCACGCCGATTTGTATGGAAACACCCTTTCTAATGACTGTACTTTGTGATTGTATAGAAATTAAGGGTTGATCTTTTCACATCTCCAAGGGACCGCAGATCTAAGTATCGGTTATTAATTTCAACTTTATACCTATACCTACGCGTTCCCGAGAAAAAGGAACTTGACAGACAGAAGGACGGACGAACAGACGGACAACTAAGTGATCCTGGGTTCCGTTTTTCCTTTGAGGAACCTTGAAAATAAATACTTCCTGGGTACATAACAAATTAAAAATAATAATATTCGATGAAGGACTAATATCTGATGAAGGACTACGGATTAGTCCGAAACAATTGTTGGAGCATTCTTCCGGCTTTTTATACGTGAGTTATCCGTTTTGTTGTAATTATAATAATATACGAATAATTTCATTCATATAGCGTAGCGACATCTATTAACGAATAGCGGAACTAATTAACCCATAGTAAACTTTATTATTATTCTGTTGCATAGTATTATTATAACATATTACATGTACTACATTTTTGAACTCAGGACTTCTTCCTCTTTCATTTGGTATCCCAATAAATAATGTATCAAAAATATTTTCTGTGGACCCCGCTTTTTCTTTTATATCTTGACTTCTAGGTGGAATTTCGAAAAAAAACGTGACATGGGAGTTTAAGTTAGACCTCCGGCAATACAATAAAAAAACCGCATTCAGTTTGGTGCAGTAGTTTTTGCGTAGCACGGTAACAAACATACAGACAGACAGACAAAAATTCTAAAAATTGTATTTTTGGCTTCTATGGCGATTATAGAGGCCCCTTAGTTTTTTTTTTTAATATCTCCTATGTACAGACATCGACCTGTTACAATTTTATTATTATGTATAGATGTATAGATAGATGTCATTCTAACACGTAAACAAACGGTAACTAGGATACTCAGTCAAGTATTATGATTATGACACAAACCATCAGAATTACTGGAACCATTTCACGATTTCACGATTATAGTTGGAAAGCTCAAACTGGTTTCGTTATATATCGAAAGACGTTCCTAAGGGAGTGAGTTCGTTCCAGACATATTATTTACTTAACTGTTTTATTGTGGAAAAATAATTGCTAAGAATGTATTTATTTTAACACAACTCACTTCTAACTCACTAACTTTTAACTCAACTTCCATGCTGCTCTGGGATTTAGTGCTAAGAGGAGCCATTGGGTTTTGTTACCATACTGCCGTCCTAATTAAAAAGGACGTATATGAGTTTCATATGACACACATATACGTCCTTTTTAGTTAGGAGGGCAGCATAGGTTCTGTCTACCCTGTAAGGGATAAAGACGTGATTTATGTATGTACCTACCAACGTATGTTTTTTTTATGTGAATAGGAAGGCAAACGAGCAAGTGGGACACCTGTTGGTAAGCGATTACCACTGCCCATAGACACCCGCACCCGCAACCGCAATAAAATAACCGTAATTATTATTATGTGGATATCTTTAATAAGTTTGATATTTATTGTAAAAGCAAATATTCCAATGCTAAATGAGCAATGGAACCTGATATCGTATTCATCGCGGTGCTTTAAAAGTAAGGAGGCAATAGAGCGAAAAGTTTTAGGGCAGGTGAAAGAAATATTACTAAACATTATGCTACAATAGACTCGGAAAAACTTCCAACAAACTTCCCTTTTCCCGACTTCTTGAAACTTCTGAATAATAGCTGACGAATAAAGTACCTTCGATAAAAAAGGATTATGAAATAGAAAAACGTACGTTCTTTTTTCTCATAGTGAAGGTTTTTAGGTAGTTTTTAGGGTTCTGTGCCTCAAAAGAAAATAAAGAAACCTATAGGTATCGGTTTACTTTATTGCTTACTTTTGTTTGTCGAGACTATTTTCACAGAAATGGATAGTAGAGGCATCGAGTTAAAATTATTATAAAAATACTAATTATGCTACGGTTTCTAGCAGCACGTAGTATTTATTAGTTTGTTGTAGTACCTAACGTAAGTTAGTCGTTTAAGTAAAAAAAAAAACTGAGATCAAAACCTACGCGGCATTTACTTTTAAAATAGAAATTTAGATAGAGTAATTCAAGAGAAAAGTTTATATGTGTACTAGTTGTTGCCAGCGACTTTGTCTGCAAAGAATTCGTTTATCGCTATCCCGCGGGAACTACGCAATTTTCCGGGATAAAAAGTAGCCTATGTGCTATTCCAGACTTTTCTCTATGTATGTGCCGAATTTCATCCAGAACCGTTGGGCCGTTCTGGCGTGATTGAGTAACAAACAAACTTCCATCCATCCATCCATCCATCCATCCATCCACCCATCTATCCATCCATCCATACTTTCGCATTTATAATATTAGTTAGAAGTTAGATAATTCTACGCAGACAAAGTCGCAGGCAGAAGCTAGTTGAATATAAATGAAATTATAATTATGGTCATTTGATAAAAAATAATGAAACTAACTAAATAAAATAATAAGACTAGACGTGAAAGCACACGTGCCATTATTTATGAACGAAAAATACTTCACAAGAGAATAATTTTCCTTACTTACCCGGAATACTATTTACATTAAATCCGACTGTTCTACAAATAAAAATGTTTTGATAGTACGTCGCTTAAAGACAGACCATTTATTTGACCTTTATGAATTTTGTTACCTACTACTTGTACAAACTAAATCCCAAAATAATAAGCATACAAAGCTAACAATGAGAATAAACATAAAATACGTACAAGCTTGTCTAAATTGAAATATTCGTATTACCATAACTAAGAGCTTTATATTTCTTCGGCAAATATTTTGCAAATAAAAGATAAAACGTACTTAGAGAAAGATTTGATCACCCGACTTCGTGGAAGCCTTAATTAAAATGCTTCCTCACATTAATTTACCTTATTTTCTCGTGAAAATGAAGGCCGCATCAGAACATAATTTAACAAAATACTAATTATTTCTCCTTCTATTATTAGCACGCAAACATCTCTGAGCATGGCGGCAAATGCTACATCGGAACCAGCCGAGTAGCAGCAGAGCCTCCCAGTTCAACGACCTCTAAACTTTGCCTGATTTTGTTTTCGCAAACGCGCCATTGTTATTTTGTCAAATGTTCTCAAACGTTAGCCGAGATCCGCCGAAGGGCGTATTGATAAACGAGCGCTTAGCCCACACGACACGCATACAAATATATTGCCGGGAATATTTCATGTTTAGCGTCTGGTTTGTTGCGAGTGCGGCTTTCTTTATCCTTGCGATGTTTTGCTAATGCAACTCGCGGTTCTACTGTGACGGGGCTTATAAGTTTTGAATGTTTTCTACATTAAGAAGAGTGGTGAATTTTGACCACCAAAGCCTCTTTCACGTCAGAACAGAAGAGTCAGTCGCCTTTCGGTGTTACAATTTTTTTGCCGACCACATTTCAGAGACATGTCTTTTTTAATGATTATGTGAACGTGCTCTTAAGTCAACATAAACTCTTTGAGTTAAGGAATTTATGTACGGAACTTAATTTTTTTTTTCGGCGTATCTTGCACACATTTAATGATTAAGTTTCTATTCGTCAAAGGCCCCGGAACTGAAGTTAATGCTTGACCAATAAGAAGGATGTTTGGAGCTTATTTACTACTACTCCGATGCCGTGTCACTTTAATGTAGAACGTGCTTTTAGAAGTTAAGACTGTCAAATATCTACTTAACTTCAGCCCGGGCTGCTTTACTGTTGTAACAAAATAAACAGGACAAATTGCGCGTAAATTGACACAGTATTACCAATATTAAGGTTCACAGAGTAGACATAAAGCCTCGACTTTGATGACCTACTTTAATAAGGGTTGAAAGGAATATTATTATATATTTGGGTGATATTGTAATATAATAATACCTATACACTCGTATCACGTCCGGTCTGGTACTCCAAGGAACAATAATCATGTGGGTGGAGAAACTAGAGCTAAAACAGAACCAATCTACATTACCACTCTATAATTTACACTTCTATACCCACAACAGAAATAACAGCTAGTAGAAGTCAGATTTTGAAGAAATTCACGAAACGTAAAATGTTTCGCTCTTCCCTCACAGCTTTGCGAATCCCTTTCAGCGCGAGATTTTTTTTTATAACACAGTAGCAAATTACATGCAACTAGTTTTTGTTCAAGAAGATCGAAAAATATTTTGTATTTACATTCTATAAAATACAGGATATCAAATGTACATTTGAATGAAACTGACATATCAAAAAGTACAAAAAGTAATAATAATAACCTTTTCTTACCGTATTTAACCATTTTAAGTCAAAAATACGTCTGCAGTGGCGCAATACTACGTGTTGGAAGAGGCGCACTTTTTTAATTTTGTCTCTTTATCGGGGCAGTAACACCCGTATTTATAGTGAAGAAAAATGAATTACTTGTTTATACTTAAATACCGATGTAAGTAAGACATTCCTGTCACAGTTACGACATTAAAATGAAATTAAATTAAAGTTCTTCTAATCTAAAGAAATCCATGTTCCCCCCTAAATTTCTAAACCAACACCAAATGCTACTTTGTCAAGGCCAATACAAATCCAAAATATGTGTTAAACAGATGTTAAACGAGTACACACAGTGCAGTGAGTGCGGAATTATATTCAAAGTTAAAATTTCTAAGATGAAACACAACCCTTTTTGAAGAAAAAAACCTTGTTAAATCCCCGATGTGACCCAGATTTTATGGTAATCTTAAAATAAGATGGACGAAAAAACCGCCTCAAGCGAAGGTAACCCCGCGAGAGTTTCAGTTATGAGATAATGCTCGATTTTAGAAAGCTGTAAAATATTTTATGATGACAACGACTGGCGCGATCCGCGTTTCTTGGCAATTCTTGTGAACTATACAGTGCCGAAAGACTCAAAATTATGAACTTTCGGTCGTTAAAATTATTCAAGACCTCGATATCAATAAAATGACATTGTGGCTTCTACTTTTTTTGTTCATTGTCCTTTTGACGCCATCATAATTTAATGAAATGCGTCAACGGTTTTTCGCACAATTTTATTCGAGAATCATCATCATCATCTCCAACCTATATACGTCCCACTGCTGGGCACAGGCCTCCTCTCAGAATGAGAGGGCTTGGGCTATAGTTCCCACGCGGGCCCAGTGCGGATTGGGAACTTCACACACACCATTGAATTGCTTCGCAGTTGTGTGCAGGTTTCCTCACGATGTTTTTCCTTCACCGAAAAGCTCATGGTAAATTTCAAACGAGATATCGCACATAAATTCCGAAAAACTCAGAAGTGCGAGCCCGGGATTCGAACCCACGACCTGCTTGAGAGGCCACAGATCAAACCACTAGGCTACCACCGCTTTTTTATTAATTTTATTAATTTTTATTAATTTATTAACTTTTTTAATATTCGAGAATAAAGGGCATGAAACAAGAAAACTATAATAACTACGTTTTGTTTTATTATTTATTACACTCTTCACTCATAATTTTGGAACCGAGTTCCTCTTTTGCGCGGTTTAAAAAGCTAGTAAATTAATTAATTCAATTTCACTTTCTAAAATGCTATTGCTTTGAAAGAAATCAGAAGAGGAAAACGTTTCGTGTCAATTCATAATGAAATAAAATTGAATCGGTCTTGCGCGTAAACCCCTCTTAATTCCCTGAAAATTCTCTGTCTCTGTCTGTCTCTTACTCTCTCCACAAACGTCACAGTATTTTAAAATACAGTGTCGCAGTGGCAATCACGTATAGTGACTTGAAAATACTGCGACGGTCTAATTTTAAGTAGGGTTCCAAATTAAGCCTTCGCAATTAATTCATTCAGGCTTCCGTTTCCAGAGACTGATATTCATTTCATTCATCTAGACTACTTTGTGAAAGTTTCGCATTAATTAAATTTTACCACAAGCAAATTTAATGATACTTATTAATTTTTTCATGAGACAACAGTTAAGCTAATGAATTGTCCTTCATTTTGTGCTTTTTTAGGACTCCGTCCGTATTGTGCTTTGTTGATTATGAGAAGGCGTTTGACCGGGTAAGGCACGAATTGCTTATGAAGCGATTGAAGGACATTGGGCTGGATGGAAAGGACGTTTCAATTATTAAAAACTTGTATGAGAACCAAAAGGCAACAGTCAGAGTGGAAAAAGATCATACGGAGGAGGTGGATATTTGCCGGGGTGTTCGTCAGGGCTGCATTCTGTCCCCATTACTGTTCAACGTATATTCCGAGGCGATTATGACCGAAGCCCTTGAAAATCTTGAGGTGGGGGTGAAAATGAACGGTAGGCTCATTAATAACTTACGGTATGCGGATGACACCGTTCTTATTGCGTCTACTCAGGAGGATCTACAAAGGTTGGTTGACAGAGTTCACGAATGCAGTGAAAGGGCTGGCTTGTCCATAAATCTATCGAAGACCAAAGTCATGGTGGTAACCAGGGACCCTTATTTACAACCAAGAATATCGGTAGCAGGGAAAGTTCTTGAGCAAGTTCGGCATTACAAATATCTCGGTGCATGGGTGAATGAGGCGTGGGAGTCGGACCAAGAAATTAAGACCCGCATTGAAATTGCCCGTGCCTCGTTTACCAAAATGAGGAAGGTTTTGTGCTGCCGGCAAATCAACCTAAGACTCAGAATTCGGATCCTACATTGCTACATTTGGCCTGTGGTTATGTACGGCAGTGAATCGTGGACCATAAAGGAAGACACCAGGCGGCGTTTAGAAGCGTTTGAGATGTGGTGCTACCGTCGCATGCTCCGTATAAGCTGGACTCAAAAAGTCAGCAACGAGAAGGTGCTTCAGCGTGCTAGTATGACCCGAAAATTATTGCACACCGTCAAAAAGCGCAAAATCGAATATCTGGGGCACGTGTTGCGCCATGACAGATATCAGCTGCTTCAACTTATATTGATGGGCAAAATACAGGGAAAACGGCGCTCTGGAAGGCGGAAAAAATCATGGTTGCGGAATATTAGGGAGTGGACCGGAATCAACAGTGCAGAGCAACTGTTCCGGATGGCTCAAGATAGAGAGAAGTTTTCAGAGCTAACGGCCAGCCTCCAGTAATGGAGTGGCACTTTCAGAAGAAGAAGAAGGACTCCGTACCCAAAGGGTAAAAACGGGAACCGTATTCGTTTTGCTCCGCTGTCCGTCCGTCCGTCTGTCACCAGGTTGTACCTCATGCACCGTGATAGCTAGACTGTTGAAATTTTCACAGATGATGTATTTATGTTGCCGCTATAACAACAAATACTAAAAACCGGAATAATGTATGTATGTTGATATTATATTATTGACCAATATAAAGTGACCCCACACTGCGTACATTTTGTTTTGGAGCAAGGCTCTGCTTACACTGATTTATAGATATTTATAGATAATGGTACGGAACCCTTCGTGCGCGAGTCCGACTCGCACTTGGCCGGTTTTTTATAAACTTAAATGCCATCTCTGAGGCATTCTTTTTAATCAAAGAGCGATTTAGTTACGTTACCTCTAGTCTATAAGATGCTTTCAAAATTTTCTCCTTACGGTACTCTTTCTAATTCCAAATTCTGTTTATTCTTATACTGTTCAGGCTATACTGTTGTGGAATTCCCTTCCTTGTAAAATTTTTACTTTTATTTAAATCTATGTTGAAGGAGCACTATCTGTCATCTTGTGCATGAATTTATAGCTGGCTTTTTTAGGTATGCGTGTATTGTCTATTTATAGCTCCATTTATTATAGATGTGTGTTCAATGTGTACCTAATGTACTATGTATTTTCTCTACTGAGGTAGGTATATTAATATTATATTTTAAATGGCACCACCTGCTCAGATGTGTTCTTTTCTCCAGTCCATTATGGTTGTCAGGTAGAGATCGCTCTGTAGCGATTAGGCCGCCTATTGTTACCTTATTACTTCTGTATAGATTTTTTCTGTTTTGATTGTTATATGTGGTGTTCAATAAAGAGTTATTGATAATGTTTATTTGTAATAGGTATGTGTGTCATTGTATTGTACTGAAATGAAATGAAAAATGAAATGAAATGATTTATTTTCCAGACCAGGTCCAATAAATGTACAATAAATGAAAATAAAAATAAAACCAAAATTAAAAATTAGACATAAATGAAATATATCATATTGTATTGTATTGTACTTAAAAGCTGCTTATTCTATAATTTTCCTATGCTAAATTTTCAATGTTTCACATAAACCTTCACAAAGTTACACATAATAAAACAGGATATTTTAAAAAAACATCGCTACGAAATTAATAACGTTTTTTGTTGGTAATAAATTTCCTAAGATAGGAAAACTTGTATTAAGTTAACATATCAGTTCCGATTGCCGTTAAATCCGTTTAAGAAACTAACTTTTCTTTACATTCCCAGAACTGGGTGTGCTGGATTGCACGCCAAGTTAGTTTCAAAGAAAAATCGAGGAATGCTACACTTCACGGCTCTTAAGTATTGTCAGGTACAGTTAACTTTTTAAGCTGGAAGTCTAATAGTATAAGACTTATACGTACTTTCTAAGTACACTGTGTTTACCTACAGTTCGCGCGCGAGGTACGAGAAATAGAGGGCTGGGGAAGCGGGGGGATATAAGCTGCCCCCGCACGTCGCTTCATACCCCGCACTCGCCCAGCGTGAGTGTCAGCTTGATGCGATAATGTGCATCGATCGTAAGTTATTAACTTTTTCATAATTTAGCAAACTCACTGTTATCTTGCAGATTTCTTGAAACTCAATTGTGAACTGCAATTCTAATATACATAAGGAAAAGTCTAAATAAAACTCAACTAATTGTTAATTTCTGTTAAGCCTAAGCAAGTAAAATATTAAAATTTTTGTTTTGTGTTTATCTGCAACTCTGATATTTGGTTTTTCCAGGACCTTGGTAAAATATAGATAATCTTTATGCACCAGATGCGCATTTTTAAATAAATAAGAGGGTTAGTGGTGACTTTTCCTCGTAAATGTATGTATATATGTATAACTCTTTATTGTAAATAAAACACATTAATAAAAATAAAATAAATAAAATCAACCAAAAAAAAAAAAAAATAATTTTTATAAGTCAACCGAATTGATTTATTCCTTTTTGATAGGTACCGTGGGCTCCGCAGTTTCAAATGATGACATAGATGGAGCGTCTCTTGAAAGAAAAGCCCTCTTTAAGGCCACTTGAATAAACATGAATATCGAATCCTCCTTAAAATTCAACGATAACTATCGACGATAGAGCTCTTTTGAGTTTTTATGGCATTATCTTCCCAATGCATTTTTAGTTAGCTATATTGCAAAGTTTTTAAACTTGGCAATATTTTGATAAGTTTTCTTTTTAGTAAAACAACTTTCGACTAAATTACTATATAAAATTTATAATCTGAAGGTGCAGCCATTTTCCGCGATTGATTGTTTCGCCACAAAATTTTTCGTCCATCTTTTTCAGACGTAAATGGTTTTTCATCACTAAAAATCACTACATTATTACCTATTCCAATCAAAATTATAAATATTCACGATCAAAGTTCATTCTGTTTCTTCTATGCTGGCTGATCCGTTGAAGCATTTTTTTTGCTGGTCTACGACAATGCTATCCTGCAACATGCAGATGAAGTCGCACAGTTTACAACGTAGGTAACATTGTCTCTCGTTGATGTGAAATAGGTCCCTTTAGCGTGTGCGGCAACTACTTATGTCCAAATGGCGTGAAGATGAGACTTCTTGTTTTGACACAGAAGGAATATTTTTATCGTGCCCGAAGTCTGCATAACGGTGAATCCATAATTGAAGTCTTCCGCTGCAAAATAAATGAAGTTTAATAAAAAACATTCTTCGTCAAAGAAAGTTATTTGGATACATTACGGATACAATAATAAATCATTGTTTTTAACACCATGAAGAAATTTGATGTAAAATAAGAAGTAATTATTTTATCAGACACTTTGTCTACTTACCGATATCAATAAACGCCTTGCGATTCCTTATAGAAATATTTTGTTCGTAAAGAACAATAATTTCTGCTCTTTTAAAAAAAGATGATAACTATCCATATTTTGCAAATCACAAGGTATTTCAAAGGCAAAATTAAACAGTTCGTTGTTGTAAAACCATTTGTAAAACAAGGCGTAACGAATGGCGGCAAGGGTTGACAAATTCATTTTACTAATAATTTGAGGGTAGAATATACTTTATATTGTTAGACGGCAATTAATAAAATGTGCATCGTCTAGCAAATTTCAACCTTATTGCAAAGCTCGTTAAACAACTATTTCCACATTGCAAATGCAGTAGTCACAGTTTGGACGTAGTAATTCATAAATTCACCAACTATATTATATGTCTCTGTGGCTCAGCGGTCACAAAGGCAAGTCGAATACTTGATTTGTGCACTCGCTCTCTAGTGAACCGAGTTCGAATCCTAGAAGAAATATCATTTTTGGATGTTATTTAAATGGCGATGCTGGTTGTAAGGAATATTGGTTGGAAATGTTGGAATTGAATCTCAGACCAGACTTGATAAGAAATAAAAATATAACACGTTGAATCAGTGAGATGGTAGCTACTACGCTGGTAATAATAGTTCAATGCGTTAGATTGCATAAATTTAAAGATTCAAGGTCAAAGTAAGATTCGATGACAATATCAATGTAAGATAATAATGTAAAATGTTTTTAGGAAAATGCAAAAATAAAACAATACTTTTACATTATTTCTGTAGAATAAACTTAAACCGGAGATATTGAATTTTTAAACCTTTGAGCCATGCACGATACCAAGGGGATTTTTTAGTTTAATTTGTAATTATTTTTAACTTAGTTTATTATAAACTAACTAAAATAGTTGCAACTTTCTTCATTGTTATTTTATAGTTATTGTTGTTGGTTATTTAATAAATGGGTAATTTACAGCGACATTACTTATTTATCTTATTACTAAAAAAAACTGTACTGAGAGGGTAGATATACGATCGAACTCACTCACACATTCACATGTGGATTCTACGTAATATTCATGTCGGTACTCAACACATAGAAGACGTTTGTGTTCGTGCCTATGCTTACCGAATTATTTTGCCGTGTGTACCTACTAGTAATCAGGCACGGCAAGCTTTAACATTATCATGCATGAACTGCAAACGCAGCGGCCCGGCGCACACACATGCTAATCAAGCGTCGGGCTGCCGATTGTTCAGTCATCAGAGCAAACAAGTACAGTTAAATCATATCACCGTGTTTACCGTAGATAATATAGGCAATCACGAGTTTCGGTGTCTCTTTGGATCGTGCTGCGGTTTTACAAAGAGAGCGGAGGCAGAGCGCGTGCCTGGCATCCCGAACAGCGCGATAACGCCTGTCGAATCAGATTTGAATATGAATGGAATATTAATGAAAAACTTGCTCTCGACTATCAAGGCGACGCCTTAGCTCCCCAGCTAATAGATAAGGCGAAACTACGAATCTCGGACGAAATGAGAAACTGTAATATTGTTTTCAGAATGTCAGCTTGTTTATTTGCTGAGCGGACGTTTGCAAAAATAGCCTTTGCTATTCGTAGTCATGTCGAGCTGTGCTGTTTATCTAGTCCGTACATCTATAGGTTTGTAAATCCTTTTATAGTTTGAACATACATTCACATTAATCACGTCTTTGTCCCTTACGGGGTAGACACAGCCTATGGTGACAAAACCTAAAGAATAGGCTGAGAAAAACCGAATATTATATTTTTATATATTATGTATCTACCAATGCCATCTTTAGTTCCAGAAGCAAGTACACACACAATATTATTAATATTATTTGTTTTATTGTTTCTAATAATTGTCATCGCAAAACTTGGCAGTGGCCAATAATTAACTTAAGAAAATAATTAGATAACGACAAAATTATATCATTTAAACAAAGATCAGTTTTTGGTCTTTATCGTTGTATATAGCTACCTTCAGAGTTAAGTTTCAGCTATGGAATAAATTTTTAATGCCACCGATTTACGGACGGCATTGAGCGACTGCTCTACTTTACAAAGTTCTATTTTTAATCAGAAAGTGCTGTAAATGTTTTATTTTTCTGAAACAGTCCGAAAGTTTGTTGGAGAAAAAAGTGCTAACAAGTTATGGATAAAAAAAAATACTATAAAAAGAGCTCAAGTCTCCGTCTTTCTGTTTTTAATACAAGTATTGCTGTTTTTAATTATTAACATTACAATAAACGTTTCTTATTTCTCGTACTACCAATCCCATACGCCTTGATAACATTGCTCATACCAAACCCGTGATATTACCTATCTAAACAGGAAACCTTTTCCCTATAGAAATACGTTAATTATAGAAAGTAAATTGCAGCGACACTTAAGTCCCTGAGCACTGGTAAGTGAGCAGCGAGCCTTACCTCAGGGAGCTACATTGTATGTCTGGCTTTAATCAAACCGTTTGCAATACAGTAGGTAAACTAAGCCAACACCAAGCGACGTTGTATTGGTATAGCACTGTACACTGTTTGCGTCGTAAATCTCAATTAATTAACGTATTTTTATTTGTACCTTTTATACGTTATCTTACGTTTTATTTTTATAGTTTTTCAACGTCAATATTACTTTACGGTGAACAGCAGATAGAAACTAGTAATTAAAGTCTATTCTTTTAATTCTGATACTGAATTGACAAGTGCACATACCTATGTCAAGTTGTCAAATAATGCTCCCAGCTTTTATTGTTTAGTGGTGTAGGTACTCGAAACTATCGACAATGTTTGTGGCCTGGATATAGGTGGCCATGTAATATTTTAAGAAAAAAAATATTATCATTTATCATAGTCAAGCAAATTTTAAGGTTTATTAGTTTATTACACTAACTTATAAATTGTTTTAAATTTGAGTACCAAAAAAATTTAAACATTTACGCGTAAAAAACCGAGGCCAAGATACCACTAAACAAACACATCAAACCTTAGCCAAATTTCTTATCTGATCTTAACAATGTTTCAAAGAAAGATGTCAACTTGGCGAACAATTATTGCAAAAGCACGATTTACCTAAATGTTAAGCGTTTTCAATCACTTTCATTCATCGTTAACTCGATAAACTTCCCACATTTTGTTTTCACTTAGCTGAAAAGGGAAAAGACACACTTTCACTGGAAAAATAGCAACGCTGGCTGCATAGTAATTTGCCTCGGCTCCTCTCGCGGTGCTCCTTGAATTATCTGCGGAGACTTGTTTATTCATGAAGGACCAATATAGCGCCGTCACATTCTAAGGGCTCATACCAATTTGTGAAGAGTTCACGAAACATTTTTTTTTAACATAAGAAGGCATTAGCTGCGAATAGCTATGCTCGTTGCGTAATGTTAAATTGTCGAGCTCTTATCGAGCAAATCGAAGCGCGTTTTGACAACAAATGCAATACGGAATGTGGCTTTAAAATTTGATTACCTACCTATGATACAAATAAGCCTAGATCATAATATTGCATTCTAAGTGCTCAAAAAATTTGTCCCAGAAAATTATGGAAAAAAATCAATATTATCAATAGGTATAATACAATACAAATATTTTTTATTGAACACCACAAATCATAACTATAACATTACAAAAATAAAAAGACAAGGTCGAAAATAGGTGCTCTTATCGCTTAAAAGCGATCTCTGCCGGACAACCATCATCATCAAGATTATCGTATGGTTTTGGCAATATTTTTCATCTAATACATTATTTGCGCAATTAAATCTGGATCCTTCTTCTTGTATCGTCAGCTCCACCAGTTCAGTCTGCATCAGTTGTATCATATCGAGTATACGTACATTTCGGACGCTCACTTTGTTCGTAAGGTACCATTATAGTGTAAAAACGTACCTACAGTTACTATATACTTGCCAAGACCGTATCGTACCTATTAATGATCTTTGTTGATGGGGGAATACCGACTCGGGGTGAATAGCGGCATATTTATATCACGTATCAAATCAAAACTTTATCCATCTTTACCGATGATCATGATACGCGGATAAATACACAGAGTATTAACATAAGACGGATTTTTGAATGAAAAATCATGTGTCTCACAGACGTAGCCGTTTTTGATTAAGGTGATCGCAGATTAGCAAAATAATTGGTTTTAGTTCATACATAACCAGAATCACAGCACGATTAGGTACTTATCAGAATCAAGAGCAAAAACACCTTAATGCTCCTCTCTTATTCCTATAACAGCAAGGTAAAGAATCACTTGCAGAATAATCTGAAGATGAATTAACTTCTGTTTCCTTAGGGACCCGGCAACGGGATTTGATATTAGGTTAGAAAAAATAATTTATAGGCTTCCCTTCCGCTTTTATTGTTTTGATAAAACATTTTTTGCGGCTTATTTTGTTGCTTAAATTAAGACATCGTCGGCTTTCGTGAATAAAGACGATGAAGTTTCTTAGTTACTTGCTTCTGAGCTTTGTGTTAGTCAAAAACTTCGATCATTCACGTTTTAGATACAACATTGTTTTCAATTTTGTAACATTGCCAAGACTGACTGATGTTGTTTGAAAGCAGATGTAAAATACACAAAACCACGGCATGTTAATTAAAAAGAGGCAAATATCTCATTTAACCCTCGCCGTGCAAATGTAAGGGACACAGTAAGACAATTGTATGAGATTGGAGGCATTGCTGCGATAATAGAATCAAGAGTATGCGCGCATGGTGCGGTCAGCCACGCGTGAATGTGCGAGTAGGGCCCGGAAATAGAGATGGCGTGACGAAAACACCCGACTGAAAAAACAGTTAAGATTGTAGGTAATAAAAAGGAACTATATAGCGATAGGATTTTGTTTGATTTGAAATAGCATGAAAAAACCAGACGGGGACAAATTAGAAATCACACAACAAAAACGGTTCTCCGCAACCGGCTGTACACCTTTCATAACTTTCTTTATTTTATTCTATTTTAATTCCAACTGCAGCAGTGTAAGTTTGATTGGAGTTGCATAATTTATTTTTATTATAGTGATACAGTATTTTCCTAACAGTTTAAGAGGGTGCATCCGTGCTGAGCTGGCAACGTCGCATTTTTGGTGATTTTTTGCGATTATTTGACAGAAATTGAATGAAAGTATCAAATAGCCGTCTGTAGTTTTCTTCGTTTTTAGTGTATTAATGTGTCTAATGCAATAATTCATCGTTTGTGATGAACTTTTATTTTCATATTAAACGAGATTTATAGTATTTTATCCCTTTAATACGAAAATAAAAGTCCATCACCATTAATCATTGCATTGGACACATTAATACACTAAAACCGAAGTGCACTACGAAGTGCAGACGGATATTTGATACTTTCATTCATTTCTGTGAAATAATCGCTAAGACGTTGCGAGCTCAGCACGGAACCCTCTTAAAGAAAATAATGATGAAAATGTGGCGACGTAAACTATTTACATTTACCTTTTAATCAAAATGAAAGCCGAGCAAAAACCTAACTTTCAACGGTTCAGGTGACTGTATTTACATTTGGAATTTAAAAACAATTTTCCTCCTCTCTCAAAGTAATTTGATCAAGGCATTAACAGTAACCACGCTAGCAATGTGGCCACAGCGCAGTCTCTAAATATTTGGTCGGAGGCGACTCGTTTATTACATTTCCTCGGACCTGCACAATTTAATTGTACTCTCCACCTGTGCTCAAATTCCCTTACGTATTAAACCACCCAAAATGGCTTTGTATGAAATAATTTAAAGTACATTTTGTTCACTTTTTCGTTCTTTGTACGTTTTCATTTTTTATCTGCAACGCTCTTTTTGCACTTGCCATTTTTTAATGCCATATTTTGAGATCAGTCGTATTGAAATCATAAAATTTACATCATTGTCGTTGGTTCTCGCAGACCAGACGAAAACTTATTGCATCCTATTTAAATATTGAAACTTGATATTAATTCAAATTTCATGTCAATATTTTCTCCGTCTGCCGTATTTAATTCAATCCGCACATGAATATTGGCTCCACAACTCCCAACGGTGCGAGAAAACATCCTTCGAATTTTCTAGAAATTTAGCACATTAAATTGCATCTCGAGAAAGTACCGGGGAATCAATTTTCTCGTCGTACTTGTCGTCGAGTATCTAGCCTGCTCCAATTGAGAAGTTTTAGGTGTAAGTCAACTGCATGTTCTGGGAACGAACGACTTAGGGTTCCAATAAAATTATCCTTTAGTTGACCCTGTAAATTAAGCATAAATAATTATGCATGTTATGCGATTATGCAGTGTTGTTTAGCGAGCTATGGAAAGAGCTATGCGGTTTCTTTACGAGATCGAATCGGAAACGAGGTGATACGTAGAAGAACAAGGGTCACCGATATAGCCAAGTGAATTAGCTCATTGAGTTCCTCATACTTACGAGGTAACAAAAGCAAAAACTAATTTCCCAGTTCTCAAACCATAACAAACTCACGCCTACATATAACACCAAAAAAACATTTAAACAGCGGAACCCACCCACAACGTTTGTACTCGACATACTTTTTAATATTTTCCCGAGGTCGGGACAACTCGCTCCCGGTCGCACAACGAAGACGCTCGGTAATCAGGAAAATTATTTACCCACGTCTGCGAGCCTCGTTTGAAATACGCAGGGCTGCCGACGAAAAAAAAAAAATCATTTTTCTCCTTGACTTTCAATATGTTTACTAATTAAAACACACTAACTGTTGCTCACAACTTTATCCGCGACTCACTCGACTAAAACACTACTTAATTGGGTTTTAAGTGTGACACACATGATTTACAAATATTAAAATTTCAAATTTTGGCCAAACAATAAGCAACGTTCTTGACTTCGTAACCTACAGTTACCATTGAAAACCACATTGAACCAGAACCAATAAGTATGTAAATCAACACTTAGTTTAAGTTGTAAGAGGCTGCTTCCAAATATTTCGGTATGTGTTGTCGGATTTTATAGTTTCTACTATACATAGACTACTAGAGATGTATCCACACAGTTTGAAAAAACTCGATCTTCGAGTAATGTCTTAAAATAATATCTTGAACCTTGAACCTCTTTTTTTGGTTTTCTATAATACTACTATCTTTTTCCCTAACAAATGCTGTTGCCCTTCTAAGTATCATTCATGTTGTATTACGTATTGGTAACGATATTTTTTATACCTCCTAACATGCAAACACATGCGTACATACAAACAAATAAACCTTGCCCCTGGTGCCTCAATCTTACTTCACCCTAAAAAATTCATCGCGCGCGACAGAAAATAAGACAAAGTGCAAGAAGACACTGCCTGTCAACCCTGTAACGTTTTGCAAGCGAAATGAAGAGCCAAGAGGGAGTACGTTCACAGGGCGCTTTGTAAATAGTCACCGCAGTGGCTGCTCGCGGATTAATTTTAAGTAAGAGTGCATCGCGAGCGAGCTATTGAAATGAAACCGAAACAACTTGACTGTGCCCGGTTTGTGTTTCACATTATTAAATTTGTGCTACGCGAGGAGCTGTACTGACGGCTGAGACTTTTGGGACGTTGCGAGGAATAAACAAGTTCAGTTTAAGTTACATTTTTCACGGTTTAGTTTCGTGGTTAAACATAATATACTCACGAGCAAATATAACGGGTCGCTTTTCATAGAACTTTGTATGCAAAGTGACACGTTATTTTTGCTCGTCAGTGTATATGAGGAAGTCCTTCTTTATGTATGAGTAATCATCTAATGTGTTACGGCAATTTCAGAAATTAAGATTGCTATTATCCGTTGTGTCAGATTGTTTCCTCTTTTTAAGTTGTATTGTCTTATGTATAACCATTACCTATCTACTTATATATTTCTGTGTGGTCATAAAATTAGAGAGAAACCCGGGTAAGACTTATTTCATTTCCAAACTCGTAGCTTTCTTTAAGAATCTATTTCTGTATCTGTTAAACCTCAAGCACCGCAGCCCGCGGACTAGTAAATAGTGAAATACCTCCCTGAACACCTTATTACCCGGCTACTGCGGTGTCCCGGCTACGTAAATGTTTTCAAAGCTCAAACGCCTCGGATGCTCCCCACGAATGGCAAAATTTATGCCGTTGCAACCGTTGGATTTACAGCGAACGCCTCGTGCGTGGGGATTTTCTAAAACGTCGTACATCTTCCTTATTTATGTGTACAGCTTATATCGGCCGCATCCATTCCCTATATAGTTTGAATCCGTTTATCGGATTTCGAACACGTTCCGGTCGAACCAGTATCGATGGACTTGATTTATAAACGCAAACCCTTATAAAATTACTGGGAGGAATTGTTGATGCCCCGATGAATTAGAGTTGCGCCGAAGCTACATCGACGAAATAGTTGTACGGGATAAAGTACTGCAGAAATCTGATAAATGTTCAAGTAAATAATTCAGGTGAATGTGCTCTTTCGTACAACGTACGTCATATTCAGTGCGGAGACTCAATTTTCTTAAATTTGTTACATAATATAACATGTGAACACTGTAACACTGTTGTGTCATCAACATAAAGTTTTCAGGTGATACATGAGAAACGAAATACCAACAGTAAACTTGGCTTTAATTAACTAGAAGCTAGCATATGAACAATAAATATATTGACAGACATTGATATATCAAATCGTAAGTCAAGACCAAAGACAAGATGAGAGAGCATGAAGGAGATTATATATCATTCTCCCCCTCTATGGTTTCTTCGCCGAGGATGTAGTCGTTAAGACGTTGAGGAACTCTTCTAGGCCTCGTAGATCTCCGGAGGTCTTGCGAAGGCCGGGCGTCTTGTGGCGGAGTTCCATAGACCTCTTCATCTCGATTATTTTCGTCAGAAGGAGTAGGGCTTTCGTCTGATATAAAATTTTCAGATCGTACATTAACATCTGTGTTATCGGGGAGAGGATCTTCATCATCCGATACGGGGAGTGGTGCTAAATGTCTGTTGGACACTGTAGACTCCTGGCCATTACGTCGTCGTACGTAAGAGTAGCTCGGATTACTATGAAGTAGCTCAACTTCTTCGACGTAAGGGTCAGTTTTCGAACGAACACATTTTTTCAGTAGTACAGGTCCCGGGACGAGCCAGGACGGGAGCGATTCGCCGACAGGTGTCCTCCGAGGGAAATTGAATAGCTTCTCGTGAGGTGTAGCGTTTATTGAAGTGCATAGGAGCAATCGCACGCAGTGAAGGGAGAGTTTCAAAACTTGTTCCCAGTTCTCAATGGGCAGGCTCTTAGATCTCAGAGACAGCTGTATAGTCCGCCAGAGAGTGCCATTGAGCTTTTCAACTTGTCCGTTTCCTTGCGGATTGTATGGAGTCGTGCGAGAAGTAGCGATGTTACAATTTTTAAGAAATGTTTGTATTTCTTCCGACATGAAGGAGGATCCTCTGTCACTAATTAATAAAGGCTGACTGTATTCATAAAAAAGTTCTCTTAGACACTTTATAACAGTTGCAGAAGATGTGTCAGGACACGGAAATGCGAATGGATATCGCGAAAATTCATCGATTATTGTAAGTATATATTTGTTATTTGTGTTTGACGGCAAAGGTCCCTTGAAATCTATGTTCAATCTCTCGAAGGGCGATAAAGCTTTAATCAAAGTCCCTTTTGCTTTAGCAAAGCGTGGTTTGATTTCTGCGCACACGCGGCACGAAGCAGTCATCTGTTTGACATCGTTTATGGAGTAAGGGAGATTCTTCAGCTTGATCCAATGGTACATTCTAGTAATGCCAGGATGAGAAAGGGCATCGTGCAGTTCGTACAATTTACTGTTGCTCATGAACGCGCAAACCCTTGAAAGAGCATCAGCAACAGTGTTTTCAATTCCTGGTCTGTAAATAATGTCGTACTTATAACACGACAATTCTAATCTCCATCTTTCAATTTTGTCGTTTTAGATTTTGCTTGTATGATTCTGGTCGAAAATATAGCTTACCGATTTCTGATCAGTGATAAGAAGAAAATGTCTGTTAATAAGATAGTGGCGCCATTTTCTAAGGCTTTCCACGATAGCGCAAGCTTCTTTTTCTACAGAAGCGTGTTTGCGTTCGCTGTCTGACAAAGTTCTTGAGAAGAATGCAACTGGACGACCCTTTTGTGACAGTGTTGCAGCAACAGCGAATTCTGACGCGTCAGTCTCTACCGTCAAGGTTTCTTTGTCATCAATAGAAACTAATGCTGCCTTTTCGATCTCAGACTTTAAAAGTAGAAAACTACTCCGTCCATTCTCGTTTAAAGGAAAGCCGCTGTTGTTAATCAATGGTTGAATCTTTGCAGAGAAGTTGTGAACCCATTTTGCGTATTTTTCTATCATCAGGCAAGCTTAAACTGAATTCGCACAAGTTGTTTCAAAATTTAAATTGACCAACGTCTCCTTTTTTGCGGGACAGATAGCCATATTATTATAAGTAGGTATTATCTAACCCATTACCTACGTCCCACAACAAATGCCACTACAAATATAAATCCAACGCTGTCGCTTTACTTGACATTTTGCTAAACTGGGAAATCTCCGAGGACATCCCCACAGACTAAGACTGCATACAAAATTCACCTGCCTGCGTGAGCAACGGCAATAACAAACAAGGTGTGGCAATTCGTTTCCAGCGTTATCTTTTCGTATTTTTATCAGAGCAAACACAGATAACCTACCTAATGTGTAGCGCTTTATCGCACAGATAACAATGGCGGCCAGTTACATTTCGATCGAGTTCGCGAACGGACAACGGATTATTTTCGAGTTTTGAAAATAGTGCTGTGAAGTGAAAAGTGCAATGGCGGTTGGTCTTGGCGAAGGGAAGGGCCCAGGAGTGGGCAAACTCGAATCCCAAATCTACTGCATCAAATATACGCTGTTTTGCTTCAATGTCGTATTATGGGTATGTACCGAGCTCTCCCCGGTTGGACCTCATTTTACTTTTATTTCAAGTGTTTACTTTGAATTACGTGCAGAATTGAACGGCGGTGCCACTGCATGTTAGGGTTTAAGTCGAAGCTATTTTTGCTATCGTCCGTTTTCGTCTTATCCTTTTGATTTTTAAAACGAACCTTACTGCAAGCGCCGTAAAGTTGAAATTTGATGAATCCTTGGGTGTGATTAGGGATAGCTTTAGGTTGTAATTTTATCACTGTTTAAGTTAATACTATGTTAATGAATATTACGGTACGAAGGCGCAATTACTCCACTATTAAGTGACTCATCTACAGTGAATCATTTATGTACCCACCTGCTCCAGATTACTAAGAAACATTGTTTTTTGTGTCAATTTCGTTTATTTAAGTAATAAAGTGAAATTGGACGATTATAAACATCCACGTCAAACATCAAACGACTTATTGATCAACAATAAAACCTTAAAGGAATGTATTCCACATTTTTTATGAGAGCATACGTAAATATGTTCATACAAAGGAGTTGTAACACAAACAACATGGATTTGCAGAATGAATCTATTTCGAAATGATATAATTGGTCTAAACAAACATCTTACAGAGATCTTAGTTACATCTATGTAAACACAATCTCATAAAGCATTCAAATCGAGTCATTATACCAACCAAAGAAGCAAAAAAGATAATATATAAAAATATCTCACACAATATGAAACGGAATACAGCAACAAGCGTGTACTTCAATACATTCGGAGAACGTTATCTCGTGATAAGCCCATTGTCCCCTTTCCGAGTAAGCTGCCGTCATACCTGATTCATAAAAACCTAATCAAGTGAATATACATCCGTTGCTTGTAATCTTCTTAGTTCCGGATTCTTGAAATCCCGTTTTCAGAACGGGATAAGAATTCACTCGTATACGGCTGTACGAAACGTAATTTACTAGCTTATTCATAAAATGTTATTTGGTTATAAATAAATATCAAGGATAACCGGCATAGCCAATTGAATAAGCTCGTTGAGGTGGCAATGGGCAGGCTAAATTAGCACGAAGAACAGATGGTCGTTGGGGCCGATAGCTTTTCTAGTGGAGATCGCGGCTCGGCAAGCGCAGCGTAGGTTGTCCGCCAACAAGGTGGACGGGTGCCCCGGTTAAAGTCGAGGGTTCACGGTGGATGTAAGCCGCTTCCAACCGAGGCAACTGGAGGTCTATGGGGGAGGCTTATGTCCAACAGTGGACGTCCTATGGCTGATGATGAGCTAATCTTTTGTCTGAGTCTGACAAAGGTAAAAGTCAAGCTAACAGAGAAAGACAAGCGATTGTTAAATTAATAGCAGGCTTAAAACCGTCTATGACTAAAGAAGTAGTCAGCTTACTAAATCAGTTTTGAATAGTTTCCTATTCGACGTAGGTACACCGTCTACGCCACGGCCATGACCATAATGCTTGCAAAGCGGTGGAAAAAATGCCTAAATTAAATCATCTGATTACTGGAAGAATTAACCCCTATCACAGCTGATGGGAAGTGTAGATGAACGGTTTAACTCACTGGTTCAGTAATAGACTATACACTCTGGTCTTGAAGAGCCCTAGGTTGTATCAAGGTTGTGAGTGAAGGGTTTAATAATTACAAATGTCATTGTAGTTCTTGAAAATCGAACTAAGTATACTAAAAATTGGACAAAAAGCATAAAAGGGGCCGCCATAATCGCCAAACGCCATTATTATATTAGATCCATAATATCCTTTTATTAGAAAAGCGCATGCAAAACGTTTTAACTTTTCATTTTAAACCGCTCCAGTTTGCAAAGCTGCATCACAGTCATGATAAGGCCGTGGTCATCACAAAACTTGTTAGCTCAGTTATTAGTCAGTAGCGAGCAAAGTTGGCGGCAAATAGCGTACATTAGCGCCACGTGGCGAGGCAGTAAATCGCGGAGTTGTGGCCGCAACTTGGCTATACAGCGGTTATTAAGTAAATTCAATGGTACAAAACAAACAGCCCATCGTAATCATCAAAATTGAATTTGAACGTGTGATACACGCACCGCGTGCCCTTAACAGATACACGGGACCCGAAGTTAAATTTGTTGAGATAGTTTATGGTCCTTAATTAGAAGCCTTGTTGAACTTTAGGAAGCGCTATTTTCGGAAAAGTTATATGGTTGCCAGTATTTATAATTAAGACCAGTGTATTCGAACGTAGAAAGCTTCTCGGAATTTTCTACGATAACGATAAGCAAGAACGATTTAACGGGAGTGTTACCTACCTGTTTTCCACGACTTAACTTCGTTATATTAACAGAACTCCAAAAATTTGGCAGTAATTTTGGAGTTCAAGAAATATCAACTTTTATGTATTGTTTTGAGTAATGTAACATTTTAAAAACTATCTTTATAAGCTTTTTATGACTTGCATCTTAAAATCCAATTATTGACTTACGTACGTAACGTTTCTATCAGAGTTTTATTTCGTTAATCGAGATCACCGATTCCAAGAGAAACAAATTTAACTCTTCATTTAACTACGTAAACAGCCACTTCTAATGGATCGGGGCTCTTACGATACAGTGGGGGGGGGCTACACCAAAATTCGAAGTTCATATTAAACTATCCCTTTCATTCACACATAAATGACTATGAGCAAGACCGGAACGGCACGAAACCAACTTCGAATTTCTAACTTCGGGGTATAAGACCAGACGCTAAAAACGTTCTGAAGCACTTGAAGTGTCGTTCGAACCACACCTGAGGTGTTGGAGCAAATGGAAATAATTGTCAGAGTTATTGCATCGGACTGGGCTTCGTTAATTGAGTTTTGGATTTAAGCCAAGACGAACACTGACTTTATTGAAGTGACAATCAGAGATCTCGAGCGATGCTAACGACTGCAATCGAAAATAAACGAGGTAACGTTCGGTGGGGACTTATTTGGTTGCGGAATGAAGAATTGTAAATTTATCTAAGTGAGCAAGAAACAGTAGGGCCTAGGTTTTTGTAAATAATACGAAGCGTATTTGCCTTTGGCTCTGTGTAAGGTTCATCAGGATCGCAATCACAATCTTACTCTTCAGAACTTCCGATTAGCAGCAGCATTTATTTCATCGTAGTCCTTTAGGTTTGCAATGTATCTGTATACCCTGGTGATGTTAACTTACCTCCATAATGATCCACTAGCCCGTTTTCCTTCCTTGTTGAATAAAAAAGCAATTTCATCAAAAGTTCTATAACTCTCGTTAATATACTCGCAAACGCTAAAATAACCTGGACCATATACGAGTAATATATTAAATGAAGTGAACAATAAAATTATGCATAAACGTCTGGATAAAATATTAAAGTTTTTCAATTTTCTCTATATTGCGCCTTTATTATACTGAAGCGCACGTAAAACTGTATTAGCTACTAGGTAGGTAAGTATTTATTTAGGTAATTTATGTAAATAAATAAAGTATAAGTATTATGAGCATTGTGACATGATTAAGAATAAAAAAAGAGTAATTAATTGCGTGACTGTCAGTAAATGGGAGTCAATTGTCTCAGCGCAGTCACAGAATCTGCATATGAATACACATTTAACATCTTGAACCTTGAAAAGAAAAGGTCCTTAGAGCAATGAAAATAAGATGCTGAACTCTCGAATCCCAGTTTATTCGCTGACTCTGGAGCTCACAGTGGCGTCTCATTCCATTTGCGAAATTTATTTTTCCGCAATCTTCCCCGTAAACGCTGTAACGTTAAGTCGAGGGGCAGACCCGTAAAGAAGTCAGTTCTACCCATATGATTGCAATTTATATGAAATTGCCTTCGCACGGATTTATTTTCTATTCCGACTTTGGAATCACGGCGATTTAGCATTCGCTAAACTCAAAGCGGCTCCTCACTCACGCACCTTGTGTTGAAAAGCTATACGTGTTAAGGGAATTGTTTTTGGACTTAAAATATAGGGACGAATCCGTTCATCCCGGGAAGCGTGGAATAGATAAAACCTACCATATAAGATATTCAAATCCCTTAAGTGCACGTTGTGGTTGAATTGCGGGAAAAACTCCCATTTTGAAACGTTGTAAAACTCTTTATTATTCCAGCTTCGCAGGTGTCTCGGAGGAGATACAACGGGAAGCGGGACTGACGGCTGTTACCGGGAAAACCGGGACACAGCGACAGAAATAATAGTTTTTTGCCACTCAAAACGCTTCAACTCGGTGTGGCTAAAGCGAGGAAAGAGAATCACATTATATTGTTATACCAAACATATTTACAGCCAGATTTATTTTACAAAGTCATTTGAAAGTAAGGTGGTTATTTATGAATAATAAACGCGATCATTGTCTGTAGTGAGCACAGTTCGCGCTCTTATCAGCACACCTACTCAGCATATTGGGCACATTGTAATCATATTATGATGTCATATTCGTACCTCCCTCAGAGCAGCTCTTGCATGGCAAACGAGCGCGGTGCGAGTTTTTACGATGCTATAAATTTTTGAACATCCCAAAAAAGTAAATAAAAGTCTGCCTTTTGGCTCCGAAAAGGGGCAAACGTAGTTACACCGAGACGCCCAGACGCGATTTCAAATGTGCTTTTTATGATATATATACCCAAACAAACACTGCTCGTTTGCGCTTTCGTTCTTATCAAATACATTAATTTTGTGTCATGGAACCGACGAGATCGTTTCGGAGAACCGACTTGAAGCATGTTCTGTGAACTTGCACAATTTTTCACGTGAACCGAGGTTACATGTTTTCAGCTAGCTTATTACGTAACTCGCTCGCAGTCACCATCGTGTTCATTTTGACAGTTCTTGTATGAATGTGACAGCTAGCTGATTCCGATGCCAATTGTCAGCCCATACATGAACTGTCAAAATGAAGACGATGGCGATCGCGAGCGAGTTACGTAATAAGCCAGCTAGTTTCATTGCGAAGAAACCGATGAATCACTTTACGGGACTTTTATGTGAAAATTGGTAGTGTTTAATAATTAAAAAGTTTCTCAATGAACCATATTAATTGAGGGGCGAGCCTTCACTCACAGCTACTCGTTTATCATCAAACGTGTATCAGCGGGTGTATTCGAGCATTAATGGCAGTACACGGCTCCCGAGCATTATATGATTTTTCCACAAACCGTACAAACGTACAAGTCAACTTTCCGCATCATTTGGCGGGCCCTAATGGATTGCGAACAGCGTTGTTGTCTCGGCGACGGCTTTTGTAGACAAAGTATAATAAAACGTAGATATGGCCAAGTTTTGTTGGTTCGTTTTGTGAATATTCATCTCCGAGATCCGTTGGTGTCGTAAACGTGATTTCATCTATGGTTGTTTTCGTTAAGCAAGCTTTTCGAATAAGATTATGGCGCACACTTACTTGCCGATGACTATTGGTCTTGGGAACTGTAAATTGAATCAGCACTCGCAATTTCGCCATCTTTTCAAAGCTTATTTTGTTTGCATCACTTAACTTTAGGTAGGCTCAGTTGAAATCGGTGGAATACAGATTTATGATTTAATTACTAACTTGGAAAGGCGTCTCATCAGAGTTTCGAAAGCGCAAATAATTACTGAAATAAATACAGTCTCCAGCCGTGAGACTTTATACTACCGGAGGTAATAGAGTAAGAATAAATTAAGCTTTGTAGTATCTTATTAATTTCCAGGTAGATACAACCATTCATTTTGTAAATGTTTGTAAGTAGACGATGGGGATGATATTTAACTACTTACATAATGTAGGTATTCATTTTCATAAAATGACAGTCGGAAGGGGTGTGTAGATATTACTTTTTTTAGCATGTTCATATTTGTCATTTTTATTTATTGTTTTCCATTCCCTTGCATTAATGGTTTTGTTTAGGCTACCATTCCACCGAAGCAGGCCGGAGCTATGTGATATCGACCAATTAGGTTGCTGCTGATGAAATGAACACAAGCGAATATGAATTTGTGGAATGTGATTGGTCATTTTTGTTCGCTCTTTTCCATTCCGATTAAACGCTACCTAATTGCATATAAAAGAGATAAATAATTAATTAGGTAATTAATAAGAATTAATGATGTTTCATTTAATGTCATGGAAATTTATTTTTATTTACTTATAGATATCAACGAACAGAGAACCTCTTCCTTTTTTTTTATCGCCTAACAAAAGAACACACCATTTCCGTTCTCTAGTTATCACTCAAAGTTAACGCTTGATTGTACATAACATTTCATCAATAATAAGACGTGACTGAAATAAACGATAACAATAAATAGCAAATGAAACGATGAATTAGTCAAGTTCTCGGAAACTCAGCAACTACTAATACAAAACATCTCATAACAACCAAAAGGTCAAAGAAACAAAGTGAAAACATTATTTTTTCGGATAAATGTCTTGTTCGCGAATGTCAAAAAGTTAGAGTCAATTCACGCGACATAACAGCCAGAAACTCTTCAGCGCGATACATCAAGACAAATTTGTTTATGACTTTGTTGTTACCAATTTACCTATTTGCACGACTCGGGAGTGTCCCAGGAGCTCAGGGAAACAAAAGTCTATTACAAAGAATGAACTGACACAAAGGTTAAATATTGCGAAAGTTGCTGATGTAAAATGTCCCTCCATTCGTCAGTTTGTTTTGTTCTAGCTAGAAAAGTTTCCTTGCAGTTTTGCCAGACGGAGCGGTACTTATTAATGTGATGATTAAATTTATGTAAGTTGGTCTCGTTTACAATACAATACAATACAAATACTCATTATTGAACATGTTACGAGCAGAGGTTCCCACGCCGCGATGAGTGTTCACAGAGCGAGTCATCGGCGATTCCCGATAATCGATCGCCGCGGACTCTCACGAAAATGCTGACTGAACATGTGACCAATTTGTATTGAGTAATTCGCGAAGTGATGTGTGACGAAATTAACGTGCTCGGATCGTCTTATGCCGTCCATCGCGGTCGCGTAAGGTCGTGATCAATCTCGATCAATAAATTTAAGTTTCTCAATTAAGTAATTATTCATATTGTTTGCTGCACAACTGTATTAACTTTGATTAAACGCACTTCGAACATTAAGTGTTGTTTCTGTTAGTCCCATCGACGGCCCTAACGTTTGTAACACCACAAATCAGTACAAAACAATACAGAAACATAGAACAAAGTATACAATACGTTTAGATTTCTGATCGCAATTTTTCTTTACTACAAATCGGCTTTCACATGGAAATTAGCAGTGCTTATAGATGTATACCATTAAAAAAAAAATTTTTTTTTACTTTTTCTTGCATATACATCTATGTTTATTACGGTATGTATTATAACACACACACATACGCACACTTCTTCTCTGAAAATATTTCAATCGCTCCCTATTACGATTCAAAAGATGTTTGTCGATGATAGACAGTTCTGTTTATTTTTGCCTATTGCGTAGACGCAAACAAGTAGAATAGGTGCTATTATCCAAAATTAACATCGCCCTAAATTCGTAAGTGTGAGCAACAAAACAATCCAAAGGAACTCATTTTACTTTTACCTTCGGCGATGTGTCAGAAAGACAAAAACAAGGTTATTACACAGTCGTACATCGCCACAGTAGCGAAGCGAGGTAATATTATTGAAAAGCTAAATTTGGCTTTTGGTGGAATTCAACGCTACTTTTTGCCTCTACTAGGATATATTCTTCTTGATATTCATTTTATTCAGTCTTGTTAAAATAAAATAAAATAATATGACCTTCAGCAGAAGACAAATAATTATGTCAGTGACAAAAAAAAATGTTTTGTTTATTTCTAAGCCTATCAAGCGTTTATGAATAAGAAAAATATATTATTTGTAAAATCAGGCTAAATATATTGCTGAACATACTTTCTAAAAGAATACCTACACTTTTTTTAATAATAATAATAATTTATTTCTGACAGTCCATAAAATGGTTAGTGGTACATTAAATCTTATAAAACTAAGGCAATCCTGAAAATTACGTTACTAGCAGTGTGTTATATTTATACTGTGTATTTTCCAAGGGGTCTGCGGATGACTGTTATACCACCGAATAAAAGTCGGCACACTCACGGCATTAATGAGATTATAAAACTTTTAGCCCCCGACATCACTATTGTTCGTGTTTTATCTTAGCTCTAGTTTTATTGCCTTTAGGGTCCGGCGTTTATGTAAGTTATACATGCATTATCTTTTTACGCGCGCTCAAATGTTTTCGTCTTGTCCTTTTGTAATCTATATAATAATATATAAATGAGTCCCTATTTCCCTTGGTGTCACGGCATCACACGTGAACGGCTAGACCAATTTCGCTATTTTTTTTTTTTTGTTGTTTGTTATTGTCATTAATATTTTGAAAAAAATAACTGGTACGGGGGTGAAGCGCGGGTAAGAGCTAGTTGGTGAATAAATAGAAGTGTGCATAAACATTTTGTTTTTCGGTGTTAATGTATGATTGTGTGATATCGTTTTGACAGTTTAGAAATGAACACAAAATATTTACCTTGCTACTCCGCTACTTAAGTAAAAGTAGTAGTTAAGTTAAGTAGCGGAGTAGCAAGGTAAATATTTTGTGTTCATTGAAATGGACCTCCGCAAAGTAACGCCTGATTCAATAAAATAGTTTAGAAATGTTAGCACTTTTGCAAGCGATAAACGGCTACTAAAACATTTTAATAATTTATGGCCCGTAGTCCTTTGGTTCACAGTTCATGTGTGAACTTCTTAATGTGTGTGCGAAGTAACCAATCCGTTCTGAGAATCACGTGAAATTTTGATCCCTTTATTCAGAAAACTACTCTCAAAGAAGGCCTGTAGGTACCCAGCAGTGGGACATTATATAGGCTGAGGATGATAACGATGATGATCCGTAAATAGTAGATTGTCTTTATCTGCAATATTTTGGTCTAACTAAGCTGAAACTGTTTATGAAAAGGGGGCTAAATTGATGATCCAATGATCTGGCTGCAAGTAGCTCAAAATCTTACTATACTATAATGCCTATCCTTAGAAAATGTCCAGCATTAGATGATCTTCTCGTTGACATGACATGACTATGACAGTTTTTAATATAACATTTTCCTTTTTTCAGTTGTTCGGTATCTCAATATTCGCCCTTTGCCTCTGGATCTGCATAGAGCCAGGGTTCAACGAGTGGATGCGGGTTTTGGAGCTGCAAAAATACTTCATAGGCGTCTACATCATCCTCATCGGCTCGCTTATCATCATGGTCGTCGCCTTCCTCGGTTGCGGAGCTGCTCTTATGGAAAACGTCATGTTGCTATATGTGGTGAGAAAGATTCATTGGTACATACTTAATTCGAAGTACATGTTTGTGTTTATCTAAATATGTAGGTAGTTACTGCATTTATTCGTTGTCTTGTATCCTTGACATCAGTATCTTCAGTTACGTACTTCATTGAGAATGGTTTAGTTAGCTACCTATAAGCCAGCAGGCAGTGAGGTGATGTTTGCGTCCACTGACCTTTCCTTGTCCATCGCATTTTCATAGAAAAGTGACAAAGGGAACACTATTATACTTGCTATCGTAAACAGGGTATAGTGGTCTTATTTTTCAGAAAATAATTTACATGAAAGAAAAAAAGAGCCAACTAAACTAAACTAAAGGAAGAAACTAAATATCATTTAAAAAACGGGCCTCACTGCTAAAAGGTTGAAAACATTTGGTCGTTTCAAAATTCTACTTTAATTACATAGAACAAGGACGTTTATACAGTCATGAAAAACATATGACTGTTCATAAGATAAGCAAAGCCGATAACGTCAAGCGGCAGTCAATAAGGAATGAGTCTTGGATATTTTTACAAGGAACATTAAGCGAAATTATTATTTTATCCATACAAAAATAGAGCGTTTACAAATCCTTTCAATAATACTTATATAATTTGAACCAAGACATCTACCTTCGGGCAAATCATTAGTGATTAAAGTCTTCACATTAGTCCAAGTTTTTGATCATACGATCATATATGTATACTTACGCGTTCGCGTCAAACGTCAAAGTATCAAAATACTATGAGAACAGTTTGTTGCCGACGTACGCCGCTAGGGGCGCCTCCAATTTTCCCAGAGTGTTTCAGATTAGTTTGTTTACGTATCAAAAACTTACTCTAGATGCTCTCAAAGAGGGCTGGTAGTTATAATTTCTGTAAGTACTAGATTTGTTAATGATAGGTACAAAGCTCATAAATGATTCTGTACTGCTACTTTAATCCTGATGTCCAACAATGTTGTTTTTCAGTACATAGCTTCGCAAATCGCTTCATTTGTCTTCGGGCTTATCGGTTCCTGTGTCGTCCTGGACTTTTCCACCTACGATTCGAGCATTCAACCGCTGATCAGAGATGTCATCGTGAGGCTCATGAACAACCCTCAGCACGAGGGCAGCAGGGAAATATTGAGGATGGTACAAGAAGGGGTAAGTTTAATAAACTATAGCCTGTTATTTACGCAAAACATGATTGAATTAGGCGTTACTTTGCATAGGTAAACTAAAAGTAATCACCTTGCTACTTCATTACCACTATGATACCATGTGGATTGGATGCGGAGAAGCAAGATCTTGGTCGTAAGTCACGCAAAAGATGAATCAAAAAGTGAAAACTGATATGTGATATTTTTGTAAGCTGTAAAATATTCTATGCAACCTATTTACCAGTCGGTTTCTTTAGATACCTAGCCGAAGAAACATTTCAATCAATTCCTAAGTAATATTTGTGGCGGATATAGTGAAAAGTTTCTCAAAGTACGCGATTCAGTTTTCTCGATTGACCAGACGTTGCCATCAAAACTCAAAAGCCTAATGGGCATAAACCTGCGCCTCGTGTAAATTTTTCCTATTCGGTTGCGCCGCGACTTTTCCAGTTCCCAGTTTGACAGTGCCTATATAAAAAGTGTACCAAAAACCGTGACAGCTAACGAAGCAAACAGCGGAACGCGTTTTGCGTACGACAGCTGAGTCGGAAAGTGCATAGAGGGGAATGACGAGCGGCGTTAACGTGCGGTCCCCGGGACAGATACGAGCCGTAATCAAATGGTCTGACTCTCGATCAACCGCAAACTACGTTCGTTTAAAGCAAACGTGCCTATTATTTAGTTTCTGATGCTATAAGTGTCAAATATCTGTGATCGCGTCTCTGTTTATTCCTTCAAAACAAAAAGAGACAGTGTCAGAAGAATCAACTGATAAACCATGATAATATTAACATATCTTGCAACTTCAATAATAAAAATACCACGTCCAGTGATCAGGAGGATTTGAAATATACAAAGTACTACTAACAAATAAATAGGCACTAAAATGCCTTTTGCTTTTCTAAAAACGAATTCTTTAAGGGTTTATAGATTCAGAAACTTACTCCAACGAAGCACTTTACTTTCAATGATTCCAGTAACGTATAGGGGGCTAGGGGCTCTCCTAAATCAAGCGTAATGTCTGCACCGACAATAAACCGTGTTTTTTTTTTCTTTTGACATGCTCCATTATACAGGAGGGGTCGTGAATCGGGAGGGCATTCCAGATGGGGTCACATTAGGGACTTAGGAAACTAACGCTGCAATTGACTGCTTAAGGGCTATAACAATTTTGTTTCTTTGTCTGATATTGCCAGTTTGATACTTAAGGGCTATAAAAATATTGTTTCCTTGTCTAATGTTGCCAGATTGGTTGCTGCGGTGCTGATGGTCCGATGGACTACATTAGTATGCGTAAACCCTTGCCAGCGGAGTGCCGTGACTCTGTTACTGGCAATGCTTACTTCCATGGGTGCATCGATGAGCTGACGTGGTACCTTGAAGGCAAGACTGGCTGGTTGGCTGGCATGGTCCTTGCCGCGTGTATGGTTGCGGTAAGTTTGTTTTTTTTTTCAGATTAAATTAAGTTCTCTATTTGAAAGTATTTTTACCGGCTATCAAAACTTGGACTTTGAACGTCGCAGGCAGGCTTGAGGGTAGATGTTTTGAGTGGGTTGCAACTTCTTAAAAAACAGTAGAACACTGTCTACTTTACATCCTGCAGGGCAATAAAAAGAGATTTCCTTTATTAGGTGGTGAACGCTGTCATGTCCCTGATCCTGATCCAAGCTGTTAAGAAAGAAGAAGAGGAAGTTTCAGCGTACAAGAACTAGAAAATCGTAATATAATAACTAATATAAAAAGTATTTGTATCTAGCATAAGTACCCATATTTAACATCAATCTCGTTTTACATAGATAATGAGAAGAACCATGACAACAGGTAACAGTAGCCCGCATTATTTCGCATCGTCTGTGTAAAACGATGATTTTAGAGTAGGTATATATTTGTATAGCTTTATTGCCTTAATTAATTTGAAGGGTTCTGATATTTTTGAGACTATTCTCTAGATTGATAATTTGTATAAATTCGCAAATAATTTTTAAATTGAGCTACTTACCCGTACAACAAACATGCATTAGCGGTATCATTTTATTTTACAGTTCACTGCATTGTCTTCCATCCTCCATGAAGAAAAAACATTTCGAAAAAGTTCCCTTGCTTTTTCGAGATTACTGTTGCATGTTGAAAAGTTTTGTGTAAGACCATATGTAAAAGATGTATTTTGTGCTTAATTGTCGATTTTATAGTTTAACTCATAATGATGTCCATCATTTCACTATTCCCGGTACTTAATTATTTGTTTTGTATTTCTAGCCTTAGAATGTATTGTACCTTCACGTACATGTTCACCACCGTTTGAAAATATTTAGCACCTAAGTTAAATGTAAGATTGTTTTGCATAATTATACTTTGATTTACTAAATTGCTTCGTATTAATTAAATCACCTGAATAACTACGCTTTAGGAATTCAGTGGAACGTATTGAATTTCAAGTGGCCCTTTTAGTTTGAAATTATTAAGTGCGATACAGTAAACTATATCTAGCGTTCGCAAGCAGTACACGTGCTTTGAAACTAAATTCAGAAATTTAGACTTCCCGACACGAAATAGGTTCGACAATGGAAAACAACAGCAAAACTACTCATAAATTTATGCCGTTGTTGTTTTTAGTATTACTTGACTCGATTTATGATAAAACGTCTGTTCGACTGAGGAGATCCAACGAGATTACAATCATAATTTCAATTTTAGAGAATCTTTAAAGCTACAATACCTTGTCGTGTGATAATGGGCTTTAACAGATTTTTAAAAGAGGTCTTAGAAAAAAGTAACATAATTTATTAGCATATACCATTTTCATTCTTACCTGTCCTATTTGGTAAACAAAATTCTAACCTCAATGTGCAAATTTTTGTAAAGAATAAGGTGTATTATGTTATCAAATAAACTTGAGGTAATATTTTGTACATAATTTTGCTGATATTTTATCTCCAGTTCCTTTATTTACGATGAAATAGTTAAAAAATAACAAAAATTAGACTTTTTGAGGTTAGAAATTTGTTTACCAAATAGGACAGGTAAGAATGAAAATGGTATAGATATTATAGCAGTTACTAAAGATGTGCCAAATGATGCATTAGACTGTTCAGATAACTTAGTGGTTGTTTATCTTTATAATGACAACAAGTACCAGGATCGCATATTGTAAAAGGAGTTGCTTATCTACTAGTGGCATAGTTAGCGGAACTAGTCTCAGTGCACCTGACGCACGGACAGACGTGCACACTAAACCTGCCTATGCATATCTCATCAGAACTAATGAAACAACTGATACAGACGACCAAACTGAAAACGATGAAAATATCACTAATTTACTCCTGATTATGATCACAACAACAGCAATCACAGCAAAAATTATTAACAAAGTGACTTTAAATTGCAGAAGTACATTCTTGTCAATGAAATAAGCCGCAAAATTCGACCCGGTTCCTTTCTAAACGGTAAGTTTACAAAACTATAAATCAATTACCAGAAACAACTTAAACCAATATACATAACAGCATGCTGTCTTGTTCCAATATTTTTGATGATTTAACAATGGATGACGTTGAATAAATACAAGAACGTACACACCCTGCACCTCGATACTAAAAGCTAGGATATAAATCAGCGGTATAATGCTCTGACTTACGCTAATGGGTTTGATACACACTGTAGGATAGTTCAGGAAGCGTTTTAAGGACATTGTAAATAAATCAGAGCACAATAAAGACACAAATTAAAGTGATAGGAAAACACATGATGATTTTTGTAAAAATTTAGGCATTTAGAATTTATAGTTAGGTATTTAATCAATTCCATCTGCTAGGACGTGAAAAATGTATCACTAATACAAGGTTTAAGTCAACTTGATATGATATTTGCTTTGTGTTTGAAATAAATAAATAAACTTACAATGTTTGTGTGTATATAGTTCAGCAGAACTCGTCTGATGTTAACAAAATTTGGCATATGAATAGAGGATTATGAAGTTAATTGTCGGTAGACTCCTACCTACTCAACGTATGTAAGACGTGAAGAGGACACAAATTTAAGTTCAAGTAAAAATAATCCCCAAATTGCAAAAAATCGCGTAATCGACTTATACAATAAAATTCTTCTTTCCATAAAACGACGTTAATTTTCTAAAAACTTTCTAAAATTTCAATTCTCAACTTCATCCAAAAATGTCTGTGAAGAAATTACAAGGTGATCACTTTCTTTAATCAAAATTAATGGCTTTCAGCGAGTAACTTTAAATGTAATAAAAAATCGCTAATCACATTAAGTCTCAAACACTTTCAGGGGACCTTTCATAAGGTTAATTAACTTATCATTTAATGGGAATAACTGCTTAGTTCTATTTACTTAGTCGTCAGCAGAAACAGTAGGTACCCGAAACACTACTAACTTCACTTGTTGCACTTAACTTATCTTGTCTAAACCTAGATTACTATTTTTTAGTATTTATAAATAAATATGTATTTCTCACTGCTACACAGGTTTTTCTTTACTTTAAACATATTTTTGAAGTACGTGATCATGTTATAATGTTTACAAGAGCTTCAACACTAAGAGGCTAAAAACGGTAAAACTGGACTTTTATGTCTCAAAAAACACTCAATTTTATTCAGCCCTAGAAATTTTACGCGCCTCGATAACAGCGTTAGTGTTCGCGCTACTGTTCCCCAAAGGCAACGGTCATCTACACCAAATTGAAAGCTTGTTTACCTCCAGCACAATGAAAACAACACCAGCGGCAAAACACGAAGTCTTCACTTTGACTTTTCCGTTTGGGAATCCATTTCCGCGACATAACAACGATCGGCGCAACGGAAGGCGCCCGTGGCTTGTATGAATTTTCCTTCATCGACGTGAGACCAGCGATCAACTAAGCTAGACCTTCCAACCCCACGCTAGCATTCATTTCGGTATGTTTCATAGGGAAATTCACAGACACACAGAGCTCTGACAACGCTGGCTGTGTGATAAAGAAACATATAGTCTGACATCGGTTCATTTGCCACAGTAATAAGTTGTGATCCGTCGACGTTTGATAGCTTTTCTTATTGAAGGAAATATTGTCATTAGTCACAATGCTTCTGTTTTCTGCATTGGAAATGATTTGTAGCAATATGTTTTATTCGGATACGCGCTTCAGATATACTGTCGATATTGAGTTACACAAAAGAGCAAATACATTATGTAGGACGGAAATAGGCAAGTGTTATTTTCTTACAAAAATAAAACATATTTCCATACTAGTTTGGGAGCAAAGAAAAAAACATAGAATGTACCAGTTGCTTCTCTTCCCGCGCAGATGGTAAATACACCTATCGAGGGAATGGGCGAAAATATTAAAAATCATCACCATTTTGATTCCTATTTCTATTTATACGCCCGAAATCATGCTAAACGTAGCCTTTTTAGGTTTTGTCTATCCCGTAAGGGATAAAGACGTGTTTTATGTATGCTATGCATGTGTAAAACGAATGGAAACGTTAAAAAACACCACTGTAAAACCATTTAAGGACCAACAATAGAATCACAACCACCTCCATCCATTATTTAAGAAAACACCCTGTTGTAATTAAATCGGCAATGAGCTGAATACAGAACTAAAAGAAATAGAGTTCCATTCGGACGCATTCCTCCACACATCCGGGCAAGGGCTAATTTCCGGCGTGGAATGTTTATAGTCGACAATCGACTTTACGCAAACATAGGCTGATTGTTTCGCACTAAATTGCAAAACCTCGCGATCGGGATTTCAGCTATTTCAGAAGAGAGAACTGTTGGTTAAATCCTTTTTTTTTTAATTTCACACGTAATTCATGAAAAGAAAAGTTCTGACTGAGTGAGCTGATTGACTCATCAACGTTTAGCCCAAATCTATGGACCTAAAAAAATATTCTTACAGCCTGTAATTAAATGCACTAACACTCACATACTACACACCACATAGGCCCTGAGACTAGTGCGGAGGCTGCTGAAGAAACACATTGTAATCTTTTGCATATTTATTATAAATAAATACTTTTTTACTTTACTTTTAAAAAGCAGAAACTGCATTGAGGTTTCATTTGCAGTCTTCTTTTTTTTATATGAATAGGAAGGAAAACAAGCAAGTGGATCACCTGATGGTAAGTGATCACCACTGCCCATAGACACCCGCAACCCCGGAGGGATCGCAGACGCGTTGCCAACCTAGAGGGCTAAGATGAAATGCCTCTTGTGCTCGTAATTTCCCCGGCTGTCTTACTCTCCACACCGGAACACAGCAGTGCAAGGCAATGCTGCTTAGCGGCAGGATTAGCGAATAAGATGGTGGTAGCGATCCGGACGGACCTTGCACAAGGCCCAACCACCCGTAATTCTCTCTCCTCAACTCTATCTTCCAGACATTTTGCCTTAACTGAGTACAATTCATTTCTTTTTTGTCTGCAATCCTCTAGTGTTGGTGTTTATTTTGTTGATTCTTACACTAGAGGCTCTGGACATGACTAGCTGTACATAATAAAGTAATTACGCATACCAAAGTTAATTCCCTCACGTGGCATTGCCGGTGGCGAAACTTGGTCGTTGTAAAGTTCTCTTGATACCTGATTCAGATCTCCATGACGCCAGTTTAATTACCAAGTAGTTTCAATTAAACTTCTTTTGTTAAAGTTGGAAGCAATGAACTATTTTAGTGTTGGGTTAATTAAATATCCAGTAATTAGTAATTTGCAAAATATTTTAGATAGGTACCTCTCTTCTCTTACATGAATAAATGAAATTTTTATTTCCAATTTTTGACATATTCAAAATGCTTTACGTCAAATAAATAAAATAAAATAAACAAATAAATATCTTGGGACAATTGACACCAATTGACCTAGTCCCAAACTAAGCAAAGCTTGTAATATGGGTACTAGACAACGGATAAAGATACTTATATAGATAAATAAATACTTAAATGCATATTAAACATCCAAGACTCGAGAACAAACATTCGTAAATATGTGTGGCTATTCAATTTCTACAATTTTATGTGGGTTTCTAAACCATTTGTGGTTCTAAGATGATAACTAGTAAGATGTCAAAAAATAGTAAATAATAAAACAACGTTAATGTGTTTGTTTCTGTGATTTTTTATTAATACTTTAGTTTGTAAATAGTTACCTACCTAGGTAATTTATCAATCCTTTTTAAAACACCAGAGTTGCAATAAGATGAAACCATTCTCAAACACAATGAAAGCAATTATCTGAGATATAATATCAAGCTATATTCCGCTACCAATACCGGCTTGTACGTTGCAGGTCGGTATTGTGCTTACCGCAAGCGACGGTAAATTTGCTTGATAGATTCCCACACAACGGCAACAATGAGGCAGTAATTACTACGATGCAATGCATCTAGAGCGTATCCGGCGGCGATATTATTGGTTTGTACGGCTCGATTTATCAGCCTCGTGACTTCCATTAGGATAAACGATCGTTAATAGGATTCCTTGCTGCTGTAATGGCTACAGAGCCGTTGGTACACCGCATGCAATGTTATCAGCGAATGCAGTCGACCATTGCGTACTACGCTACGTCTCCACGCAGAAGCTTAGCGGCAGTCGTTGTCTCTCTATTAACACTAGCATACATACATAAATCACGTCTTTATCCCTAACGGGGTAGGCAGAGGAGTAACGAGACCTAAAGGCCACGTTTAACATAATTGTAATGAGTTCCTAGCCGCGTCGCTATAACATGATTCCTAAGATTTCTTTTACCGATTTTATAAGATTTTTTTTTTCTTTTACCGTCTGCGTGGAAAGAGAAGCATCTGGTACAGTCAGTTTTTTCTTTGCACCTAGACCAGCTTGGAACACTTACTTAACTTTTGTTTTCGCCAGTAAAAGAAGGACGACAGCCCTCTTTATATACTCTATGGGTTAAGCTGATATAGGAGGAACCCACGATGTTGATCGAGTCCAGGTCGACCATTTTTCCATTTCAGTTTATTTCTACTTTTTGACGGTATTTCATTTGAATTTTTTTCATTGATTGTAACTCTACGGGCTTTTTTTCTGTCAATTATTTTTATTTCAAATCTGACCCTCCATTCTAAGAAGAGGTGTATGCGCCCAGTAGTCGGCTGTATGCAGGATAGAATAGCATAACCCCAAAACTTGAACTTTACTTTATCCTTAACTATATGCAGATTTTTTAAGTCTCAACTTTCGGACTGTTGGAACCGGACTAAGCTATACCACTGTCCCTGTAGGAATTATCGGGCATATGCAAAACAAGCACGAAGTGCTCCTGAAACTCACATAAATCTAACTACTGGGTTTTATAGGAGTTCGAGCCTGATTAGTGCTACTGAGTAAAATAGGTGATTTAACTTCTACTTTAAAGCGATCGCTCTGCTTAATGTATGTTGTATTTTGCCTGAAACTTTGTGCTTAATTGTTTGCTTGCTAAATAGTTACTAAAAATTATAGAACCTTAAGACTTTTAACCACAAACATTATAAAACTACGATTGATAAATGTTACTAAATGAAGCGCTGTTGGTCATAAAGTTAAAGTTTAAAGATCTACATGGGCTTAAATTGCCGTTGTTCATAATTTTTGTGATTCCTTTTAAGTTTATGGTATGTAATGTAAAATTACGAAATGGACTTCACTTAAGTTTACAAAATTGGCAGTATTAGGGATAGGTGCGAAGAATGGAATGTTAAAGAATCTGAGTAAAGTTGACAATATTTTATGAATGTAACAGAACCACACACAATAGTTGAACAATGACTGAAGTGGAGTCAAAAAGAAAAAAAAACATAAACAATTGTAACAACCACACTATAATTACCCTTATTTTTACCACTGACTCAATCTTAGATTCCCTTAGTGTTGCTTAATTGGCAACACTGCAGTCGTTAAGGGAGGGGTTGTCAAGTGAAGGTTATATAAGTCGAGCATCCCTTACAGAGCAGTCAGTTATTAACTGGGTTAACTAGCACACCAAATGTTTTAAGCAAATACTCTGTCCAATAGCTAATAAGTTTGGTTCTAATAAGTTGCATAAATAAATATCAATTTCCTACGTGCTAAAGTTGTTTTGCTGCTATTTTCCCACTGAAGGTTTCAACCTTCAGAAGTGGGTAGACTACGCTCACAAAAGGTATGTAATTTTTTTTATTTTCTGATTAATCTTAATTTAGACCTACTACATACTGCACGCGTCTTTGCCAGGGCTACTCTCTGGAGACGTAATCACATACATACTGCACGCGTCTTTGCCAGGGCTACACTCTGGAGACGTACTCACATACATACCGCACGCGTCTTGCCAGGGCTACCCTCTGGAGACGTAATCACATACATACCGCACGCGTCTTGCCAGGGCTACACTCTGGAGACGTAATCACATACATACTGCACGCGTCTTTGCCAGGGCTACACTCTGGAGACGTACTCACATATATATATTACACCCGTCTTGCCAGGGCTACACTCTGGAGACGTATCTACACATACAGCACGCGTCTTGCCAGGGCTACACTCTGGGGACGCGTATGCACACATGCCACGCATTCCACACGTAGGTATCTTGCCAGGGCTACTCTCTGGAGATACGATCATAACTCTCAACAACTTATTAAACTAACATCCTAACTAAAACGAATAATGAAACCCTAGTATATATAGTATACGAGGGTAGTTTAATTTTTATTCTATAACGATTTGAAATCCCATTATTAGTCAAATAAAACCAGGCATCGAAACAGTATCTTCCTTTTTTTTAAGGAGTCCATACAAGTATTTAACATTCAACATTTCCACCACATGGGTGGGTGTCTGTGTTCTGTACTACTTGTACACGTAACATTAACGAGTATGCTAATTTATGAAGAAAGCCTGTCTGTAAGAAATTTATAAGGATTCGAAATAAGTGATTATTGCCTACCCGCAAATAAAATCGTATTTAATGTAAATTATTTTCCAGGTTGAAGACTCGTCCTATCATTAAATAATAATTATGATCATCTTTGTATTAACATTAAATTTGTTTGCCTGTATCTTTCAATATCGAAATATCGGCTACATAATAGTATTCGCATTATAGATGGAATAAATTTATAGTTAGCATATTTTATTTGTTTTGATCCCCCTTTTCACCGTATACGCTCACTATCATGCTAAGCGTGGCCTTTAGGTCCCTGTTAACTTAGGCTTTGCCTAACCCGTAAGGAATGAAGACGTGATTTATATAATAATGTACCTACTTATATTTTATTTTGGTCATAGCAAATGCAAATCCACACTTTTACTATTACGAGTAATATCACTTCATTATCCATCGCATATAAACCACCCGGGTCACTAATTACCACCTCTTCCGATCACCGAATCTTGTAAATATTTGGAGATTGTTGTAGTTAATGATTTCTTTTTTCGTCTCGAGTTCCAGGGATGGAGGTCGATGACGAGTTGGAAAATGAGCGACATAGTCGCAGCCGCACTAGAAGCACTATTTTGAGATCTCGACAACTGAGGACTCCAGAACGAACCGCGGCTAGGAGCAGTCGTGCTAACAAAAATTCTTGCGACCGCCGAACTCGTTCACGTAGCCGTAGTCGTTTACGAAACCTGCGTGATGCTGAAGAAGAATTGGAAATTTATAAACAGCGAGTTGCAGCCCTTGAAAATCAAATTTCACACGAAAGATCGAGTGTACGAGATCACGAGCGACGAGGTGCGTCCAGGAGGAGCCGCGAACATTCACGAGAGAGACAAAGGTATGACTCAGCATCGTTACTACTTGAAGAGTTTATGAAATTGGTTAAAAATAACCCTAGACCTAGTGAACGTGAAACGTTTTCTGCCATTAACAACGTTATTCCCGAATTCGACCCATTGATTAAAGAACAGACAGTAACTACATGGTTAGGCAAGGTAGACGAGTGCGCGGAAATCTATGGTTGGACGGATAGGCAGATCATACACTATTCACTCCCTAAGCTCGTAGGGCTGGCTAAAGTTTGGTATCAGGGCTTACCGTCACTAAAGCGTTCATGGACGGAATGGAAAAGTCTTCTGGAAGAATCCTTTCCGTCTACTGAAAATTATGCAGAGTTGTTGACTGAGATGCTCAATAAGAGAGCTCGGTTTGGAGAATCTTTAGAACTATACTATTTCGGAAAAATTAACCTACTAAATCGCTGCAAATTTTTCGGTAAAAACGCTGTAGACTGCGTCGTACATGGGGTTGATGATAGAGGCGTTAGGGTTGGAGCTCAGGCCGCGAAATTTGCAAAACCAGAAGATATCCTGGAATTCTTTAAATCTGTGCGTAATAACCCTGATAGGAATCTTAACCGTGATAAACGTCTTCCCATATCCAACCAGAACGCTCGTACTATATACTAATAATGATCAGTCGAGTTCATCAAAACCAAACCAAAACCCAGTAAATTCCCAACAAATGACTTGTTTTAATTGCAAACAAAAAGGGCACTCTAGCTTTAAATGTCCAAAGCCCTTACTAAAGTGCACACACTGCCATTTTCTAGGACACACTGAATCAGAATGTCGCAAGAAGAACTCTAATCCAACAGATAACAAAGAAAAGGCTGTTTTAAAGGTTTTGGTGGACTCTAAATCAGATCAACTGTTAGGACTCTCGGATGAGACTAAAGAGGTTAACACTAGTGCAGAGACTTATAATACCAACATCAAATACAGGTTACCAATAAAGGTCAACAACCAAAGCACTCTTAGTCAGTTAGACCTTGGCAGTGAAGCAACTTTAATTCAACGATCTACTGCTGAGGCGGTGGGCTTACGCTGGGAGGCAGTTATCGGTCCCTACTTACGTGGGTTGGGTAACGTGCCTTATTTACCTATAGGCGCTACGCATGTTACTATCGAAGTGCAAGGGATAGTAGAGAACAATGTTGAAGCGTTTATAGTAGATGATGGTATTATGAATTTCCCTGTGCTATTAGGGCATACATTCAGCGAGCGTCCAAATTTGCGTATTGTTAAGACAGCAACTGAACTTCGAATTGAGAAGGTAAATGAAAGCAAACAAGAGAAAGTTCCGTTGCTGTCTTTGAGCAATGTTACCATTCCTATAGGTGGCTTTCAATCTGTCCGCGTTAAATCAAATCTTGTAGAAGATGGTCACATATATGTGCCGGGGTCCGTTCGAGGTTATCCGGGCACCGAATACTACCTGTTACCAGGAGAGTATACGCTCACTCGAGGTGAATGCAATGTATTGATCCACAGTTTAGGGACCAAACCAGTAGTGCTCAATGAAAATTCGTTAATAACACGCGCTAGAATTATTTCAACAGGGCTCGCGGTGAATCTACTGACAAAAGATAAAGACCCTCCTTCGGAGTTCTCTGTAGATTGTGGTGATAGCGTATCTATAGATGAACGTAAAATGTTGGATGAGTTGCTAACTAAATACAAAACCTGTTTTTCCTGGGGCATGCATGACTTGGGTTACACCAACGAAACCGAACTGGTCATTCAGCTAAAAGACTCTGAACCGGTCGTGTACAGACCCTACCGGTTGTCATTTCACGAGAGGCAACACGTTCAGGGGATGGTCGATGAAATGTTGGAGTACGGCATCGTACGGGAATCAAGTTCGCCATATGCTAGCCCAATAGTTCTAGTACAAAAGAAATCTGGCGACAAGCGTCTGTGCGTGGACTATCGGGCGCTAAATGCCAAAACTAAAAGAGACCACTACCCGTTGCCGAGGATAGAAGATCTCCTAGATCGGCTATCAGGCCAGACTATCTTCACAACCCTCGATTTGGCATCAGGGTATCATCAGATACCAATCGCTGAGGAGTCAAAAGAGAAGACCGCCTTTGTTACGCCGGACGGTCAATACGAATACAATCGTATGCCGTTCGGCTTAGCAAATGCCCCAGCGGTCTTCCAAAGGGTCATACACAAGGTACTCAACGGTGCTCGAATTAAGCATTCCATTGTGTACATGGATGACATTTTAATCCCCTCAAGAACCATTTCCGAGGGTCTGGAACGGCTAGAAGAGGTCCTAGTTGCTTTACGTGCAAGTGGATTAACGTTGAAAATGGATAAGTGCCATTTCTTCAAAGAAGCCATAGATTTTCTGGGGTTTGAAATTAGTCAAGGTGAAATAAAACCAGGTTCACAGAAAACTTTAGCAGTTTCTAAATTCAATACCCCCAGCAACCAACACGAAGTCCGTAGGTTCCTTGGACTCTCGAGTTTTTTCAGGAGGTTTGTCAAAGACTTTGCTTCTATAGCGAGGCCTTTGACTAACCTTTTGAAGAAAGACACACCTTGGAAATGGTCCGAAACTGAAGCAAAGGCCTTCGATACCCTAAAACAAAAACTGATAGAACGCCCCGTATTGGCATTGTATGATAATTCAGCAGAGACACAGCTTCACACCGACGCAAGCAAAGTGGGTCTCGCTGGGATTTTGCTACAAAGAAAGGGATCTGAGCCATTCAAGCCGGTCGCCTATTTTAGTCGGCAGACCACCACTGATGAGCAGAAACTTCACTCGTTCGAGCTGGAGACGCTGGCTGTTATCAGTTCGTTAAATAAATTTAGAGTCTATTTACTAGGTATAAAATTCACGATCTACACTGACTGCCATGCATTACGCTCTACGTTTACAAAAAGGGACCTCGTGCCACGAATATCTCGATGGTGGATACAGTTCCTCGAATATGACTGCACTATAGAATACCGCCCTGGAGAAAGGATGTCTCACGTAGATTGTCTGAGTAGGAGCCCTGTCTCCGGGGACTCCAACGATAATCGCATTCTGGACGTACTCGCCATAAGTACCGAAGATTGGATCTCTACTGTGCAATCTGGAGATTCTGAAATTAGGCGTATTAGGGAAATCCTTGAAGACACGGAAACTGCTAGAATCGCGTCTACCTATAAAGACTATAAGCTCAAGCACGGTCGGTTGTTTAGGGTCATTGACGACCAAACTGAACGCTGGGTAGTACCAAGGGGGGTTCGCTGGCAGTTGTTAAAATCTAACCACGACGACGTAGGCCACTTTGGTTTCCAGAAAACCTTGGATAGGATCCGTGCATTTTTTTGGTTTCCTAAAATGCGTAGATTTGTGAAAAAATATGTTTCTTCGTGTTTAGGGTGCGCGCACCACAAGTTACCATCGGGACCTAAAGAAGGCACACTGCATCCTATCCCTAAGGTAGAAGTCCCCTTCCACACAATACACGCCGATCACGTTGGGCCATTTGTACGTAGCAAAAGGAAAAACGCGTATGTATTAGTAATAGTCGATTCATTCACAAAATATGTCAATTTGACACCCGTTCGTACTACCAAAACAAAGGAGAGCATTAAAGCATTCCGCAATTTATTTTCGCTGTTCGGTACCCCAACACGCCTTATTACCGATAGAGGTACTAGTTTCACTAGCAAAAAGTTCAAGTCATTTATAGGATCTTTAGGGATTAAACACATATTAAACGCGGTCTCTACGCCACGTGCAAATGGCCAGGTAGAGCGGTATAATCGCACAATTCTTGCTGCCCTTGGTGCCATGACTCATAACAAGAGTCAAGATTCATGGGACACTTATGTGCCAGAAGTACAAATTGGCATCAATACATCGGTTCATGAAGTGACTAAAGTAACCCCTTCAGAATTACTCTTTGGGAAAAAGGTAGCCAGTTCGTCACAAGGGGTTTTAAATCAGGTTTTGGACGAGGCAGGTGCAGGGACTGTAGTCAAATCCTTAGCTGATATTAGAAAGGGCGCTAGTGAAGCTATTATTAAGAATCAAGACATTAACAAAAAGCGATATGACCTCCGTAGAAAATCTTCCACAAAGTACAACGAAGGCGACTTAGTAAGGATCATTTGGGCCATACCTACTAGATCTGGGCAATCAAAGAAATTAGAGTCAAAATGTCAAGGCCCATACAGGATCAAGAAGGTACTGCCTCATGATAGATTTGTAGTCGAGGATACGCCACTCACCAGAAAGGGTAAACGTTATGAGAGCATAGTTGCTATTGACAAAATATTTCCCTGGCTTAGCTATAATGCTGATTATTCTTCCAGTGCAGGTAGCGCTAGCGATGTAGACAGCAGTTAGTATTCACGTTTACTGGTCTATTAAAGGGTTTTGATCTGTATAAGTTGTAATTGATAATGTGTTGATTGATGCTGGGTCGTACATACGTTAGATGTGGATCATTTGAGATGATCAACGATCATTGGGGATGACCTACTGTCAGTTGAGATGACCACCTGTCATTTGAGATGACCACCTGTCATTTGAGATGACTACCCGTCATTTGAGATGACCACCCGTCATTTGAGATGACCACCCGTCATTTGAGATGACCACCCGTCATTTGAGATGACCATCCGTCATTTGAGATGACCCCCTCCGTCATTTGAGATGATCACTCGCTATTCGAGATGACTATCTGTCATTTAAGATGACCAACCGTCATTTGAGATGACCAACTATCATTTGCGATTACCAAATAAACGTCATCTAAGATGACCCCTTGAGTGTTATGTGAGATGATACTAGTTACAGTGATTAATTATACATACAGAGTGCAACAAGTGACTGTGCATAATTATAGTAATAATGCTCTAGGTTAAGATTAAATTCATTGGCTCTAATACCTATTTTGTAGTTTAAGGACATGGTCCCCGTAGAAATAACCTTTTAGTGACAGATTTGTATCAAATAAATAAATATTACCATAAGAGAGAATTTGTCGGATTAAATAATCAATAAAAATATGTGTACCTACTTTGAGATGTATAAATTCAATATGTGATTTAATTTACTGAATAATAATAACAATGATTATATATAGTAATAACGCCTTAGGTTTAGATTAAATCCATTGGCTTTGATACTTATTTTGTAGTTTAAGGACATGGTCCCTGTAGAAATAACCTTTTAGTGACAGATTTGTATCAAATAAATAAATATTACCATAAGAAAGAATTTGTCGAATTAAATAATTAATAAAAATACGTGTACTTACTTTGAGATGTATAAATTCAATACGTGATTTAATTTACTGAGTAATAATAACAATGATTGTATTATAATTAACAAACGAGAGGACTCGTTTCTAAAAGGATGGCCGACTGTAACAACCACACTATAATTACCCTTATTTTTACCACTGACTCAATCTTAGATTCCCTTAGTGTTGCTTAATTGGCAACACTGCAGTCGTTAAGGGAGGGGTTGTCAAGTGAAGGTTATATAAGTCGAGCATCCCTTACAGAGCAGTCAGTTATTAACTGGGTTAACTAGCACACCAAATGTTTTAAGCAAATACTCTGTCCAATAGCTAATAAGTTTGGTTCTAATAAGTTGCATAAATAAATATCAATTTCCTACGTGCTAAAGTTGTTTTGCTGCTATTTTCCCACTGAAGGTTTCACAATAATACTTAGTATCAAAATCAAAACACGATACAAATATTCTTTCATTCTTCATTGAACACCAAGAATGAGTACTCGTTGCACCTAAAGTAGCAACCATTACGAACTCATGGATCGCACCAATCAGACCCCAGTATTAAAGTAGTTGCCCACTTGGCCGTTCACCATTCTGTGCATATTGGAGTAGGCATCGACAGTCTAATTAGGTGACAAACACTTCACTTTTGTTTACCACGGTTCATCAATGTAGTCGTTTGAAGTGATGTTGATGCAGGCAATCTAAATAAAGTTTAAGGATATATCCACTGATTGAAGAAATAACTTCTGTCCCAACTCACAAGGACCTACCTTTAAAGCATTTTTTTATTTATTTTAGTATTTATTACGAGTGCAACTATAGTTTAAATTACCAGGATAATATAGAATTGCGTCAAACCAGATATATTGTAGTAAGGAACCTATATAAATTTCCATTATCATTAAGTCTCGTGTTTGAATATAGGCGTTAGGTAGCCGGGAATTTTTTAAAAGCATTCCCTGGTTTCCATTCCAAATATCTCCAAAAGTTAAGAAAGTTTAAATCCATTTGACTGAAGTATTAATTTCAATAGAACCGTCCGCCGTAGCGCTAAACCGGTTTCCTTTAGAATTTGCAAAATCGTTCGTAATACGAATCCGATTAGCCAGAATGAAATCTTCGGATCAATTTGCGGTTCAAGAGTTCTCGGCGCCGTGTAATTTATTCTAAAACTTCATTGGTCCTTTTTACAACAGGCCCGTGCAATTTTTAAAAGGTCGTTACTCTGGATCGCTAAGCCTTTCCAAATGGTCCTTTGGATCTTATCAGATTAACTTTCTCATCGTTTCATCGTTAGGTGATATAAGTTATTCTTGTTTACGATTTTCTTTTGGCCTCTGTAGATTTGTTTTGCGTCTAAAATCCGCTACCCTCGACTCCGACTCTCCAAACAAAGTGAAATGTAAACCTTGTCTTAATTTAAGCTGTCGTCGTAAATGCTTGATATAACATTTCGTTTAAATTTAGTGTTAGGATGCCCGAGTTGAAATAGGCTAGTGCCAAGTGATATAGTCGACTATAAAACTGTCAATACGAATTATCTCTGGGATAATATATGTGGGTACACAGATACACTCTTCGCCTATTTGATCGCTCGTCGTGGGTGAGCAAGTTTTTTGAAACAAAAAATATTTTACTCCTACATAATAAAGGACTCCACTGGATGGACAGATTCACTCTAGCCTTGAAGAACCCTGTGTTGCGTCTGTCCAGAAATACACAAGTGCAGGGTAAGCAAATATGAAGAAAATTATGTACAACGGTAATGGTATGCAAGGCCAAAAGTGGCCAGGGTATATAATGTTATGAATACATATTGATAGCTACTGGAGGTGGACTGTATAATGGGTGAATGAGGATGATGGAAACACCTTCTAATGAATCAATATATTATTATTTAATTATAAGGCAAAAGAGTAGAACACAATGCAATCGTGGCACAAGGCAGACAGATCAGCCGGACAGTACATGTCAAGTATCAAAACGTAAAAAAGGCCGCAAACCAGCCAGTAGCCAACACATATAAAACGTGAAGGGTTAACATTAAGTAATTATATTGTTGGTGGTAGGACCTCGTGCATATTTTTTTTCTGACTGAAGGACAAAAATTTTCATAGCCCAATTTTCATTTATAAACAATAGTTTAATCTGGTTTTTAGAAGTCAAAAATTAACAAAACACTGCCCGTTTGAAAATATAATAATGGAGATTTGGAAATATTTAGAAGTGGAAGAACGTTTTCTCTTTTTATATGGACGAGTATGTACTATACTTCTCTCTTACCCTACACGCTAATTAAACAAAAGTCCTTTAACTGCAAAAGGCACTAGTCTACTTGCTTCCTTATTAAAATAATAAATTGAAGCAGCATGCCTCTAAGTTGCATGCTTCCCAAAACTCTCTACATTTCTCAAACTAACAAAACCCCATTTGTAATGTTGCACTAACCAAACTCGAGACAGTGCCGAATGGTTCGAACATTACTCGCAGTGCAACTGTCATGTGACTTGACTTGTGAAGTACACTGCCCATTTACTAAACGGACCACATAGAATTAAGTGAATACTTCTTTGAACAAAAATGCAAAATACAAGATGGCGGCGGTCTCTAGTTTTGAGTCGCTCCGTCATTAAACGCGTCGCACAAGCGGAGAAACTTGTGACGCGTCAATAGGTCGGAGCATACAAAAGTGGAGAATGATCCCGATGATTCTCTAAATGTTCTCCACTCCGTCTGATAAGAAAACATGTCGCACAAGTCGAAAATATTGTGACGCGTTAATTAGATGCGGTGCATGAATTTGTAGAATGATTCCAGTAAGGCTTTCTACTGTTTTAGATACTATTACTAATCTAAGACTATTATTAAAATCTGACTCTCCCCACAAATGAATGACTTAACTTTGCTATCTCTGCGATCTAGTGAAGTTAATTCATATATTATGACTATGAAACTAGATGAATGTTATACCGCTCATAGCAAAAAAGAGGCCACCAAAGTTTCCATGATACCACAAAAAAACAAAATACCTGCGATTAAGTTACTGCTAAACTCTACTATAAATAAATAAGAAATATCACAAAAGTCATTTTTAAACGACACTTAAAGAGATCAGTAGGCGCTCCTAACAACAACTTATGATTTATGATTGATTCATCGATATTTTTACCTTTAACTGTATTATTTACACGATCTCCAAGTTCTAAAACTACTACAAAGTTAGTTTTTAATCCATGAATAATTTCCCTGTAAACCGTCCAAATAGTTCTACCATTCGACAGAACAGGGGAACTACTGTCGTAGGCGGCGGTAGTAATTACAACTTTATTGTGTGCTCGGCGGTGCTTAGCGAGGAATCCGTGTGTTACGGTACGTATTAACCTGCGCCGGTTACTACACTGAGTATACTGTCGTGCAAAGAAAATGGGACGCGAATTCACGCATTAAAATTTTAATTTTGGTCCTAGACTTACGATGCGCCAACGAAACCACTAAAGCGAGAATGAGAAACCATAGTCTTATAGACGCTGCCCGTGAGTGAAAGTGACAGCATGACACCATATAATGTCATGTTGAGAAAATAAGAGTCTAAGTGTCCCGCCTTGCCTTCAGGTGGAAACTTATTTTGTTAAAATAATACACCAACACTGTAAACCTTGATTCTGCGGTTATGCAGATTTAATGGTGGTTCTTTGGTGTCATGAGATGAGGTTTTAACACTTGTAGTTTTCTCAGAAAAGGGCTTCAGTGGCTTTTTTTTATACAAAAAACTCTCGACGGTTTCCACCTCGTGTTGTGATTTTTAGAGAAAGACGTTTACCAATGTCACATCTAGGGTCAAAATGGGTCAAGTTATGATGGTTCACGGACGAAGTTCGTTTAGAGAATCACAAAGCTGGGCGAAAGACATGGAATAAGTAGTTAAGTTTATACAACTGATATATAATTAATCTTTTGTAAGGCCTGATTATGTACAGTTACATAGAATATTTTATCTTCACACTTAATAATTATAAGCGCTCCATCTTAGGATTCAAAAGCGAAAATACTTCAACATTTCGCCATCATTATGATGCTATAATGACACCGCTGAAATGCTGGTCATTACGTCCGTTTTCTGAACGCATTATAAAAGACTTATGATGTGTGTGTATGTCAATTTTCCGGCAGTGAATGCCTTATACAAACGTCGAGATTAAACACACGAAAACGAGATATATCTGTATGCCTAAAATAAACATTTCCTTTTCTCAAATTTTAATCACTTTAACCATTTTATTCATCGCCAGTTTATGCCTAGATATTAATTAAAATTAGACGTCTCGAGTCTGCCGGGTTATATGGGCATCAGGCGTGTCTTGAGTTTGCCTGCTGTATTTTTAAGTAGAATACAAGCGGGCATTATGTCCTTGCTAAAGTAATCAACCGTTGCATGTTGTAGCACCTTTGATTGCATCCGAGTAACAAGCGCCAAAGGTTTATTACATGATAAATGTAGTATTTACGGAATGAATGGAATTGCTTTTCAGGATTGTGTTCCTCGAATGGAAGTACGACAACCTATTAAATATTATGATCACTTGTGCGGCCTTCCGTTCTATCCGCGTCATAAACAATTTGCTTGCTTAAAAATACACATTTTATGCAGTTATGTGAACCCCAACAAGAACGCGTACAACGTAAATAAACGAAATTTGAATATCACTTTACTTGGTCAATTTTTAGGATGCGAAATCGACTTCACTTTCGTTCGTTTGTTTTAGCGATAAATGCATTTTAATTCGTTATCACGTTTTTCAATTTGATATTTATGGTCTAAAATACTAATTCACAAAATGACGACTGAGCAAGTATTTAATTAAAAACTGGGACTGGAAGTATAAAGGTGTTCGAAAAACCTGCTAATTTACAGCATGGCAAAATGTTTACATTTATATGAGACAACCCAACATCTAACAGACATGTCATGCCGTTTGCACAGCGTCAGAAAGTTGTTTGCGTCGCAAAGGGTTCACGGATAAAGACCTAATGTGATTGGGGCCGACAGTGGAGGCGACGGGGAACTATGGTGACATGTTTCGTAACCTTCGCCTATTTGTAAACGTACTTTTCAGTTTGCAGCAATATTATTTGAATTCTGCGACTTAGAGGGATAAGTTTACGTGGAGTAATGGTGTGACAACTTTCACGTGTAAAAAGTTTTCGTGTATCGTGTACTAAGCCCTCAGTAAAAGTTTTTTACCTTTCGGTTTGGTATGAGAATGGAAATATCATTTATCACCTAAAAATAGGAAATATCGCAACGTAGGTAAACAGCATTACATACGTTTAGTTATTTATTCGTTTACATGTTTATGTACCTTTTTCTGTTTTGATTGTTATGTCTGGTGTTCAATAAAGAGTTATTGTATTGTATGTCCCCCAAGTGGACAAAGACACATTTTAATTTTTTACGTCTCTTTGAAGCCGCATATTCTTAGAAATTCTCATTCTAATTTCTTAGTAGATGTATTTTAATCCTACTGTCATGGATATGGACACCATCGTTTTTTTTCCAAGTGCAAGACAATTTCCAACTTTGCATTCACCGATAAAACTACAGCTCTGATAGCAGCCGTTTTAAAGTCTTTTATACTTAAGCCAATACCAATAGGTTGCCGAAGTCGTTCGAACGGATGAAGATTTATTACCGCAAGCCTTCACAGTAATGAAGCTGTATTGCACTCCTGCGACGTTAATGTATACTATAAATAACAATCAAGCTAATCTTCGACAGTGTTGGTCGAATCAAATGCCATTTACACTACAGGTCAATTTCAAAGCTTCTTTACCTACTTTACCTACCTCAGTACCTACTTTAGTACTCGTAGCACCTCCCGGCGCGGGGTAACAAAGTACTTACCGGACTGGCACTCTCGAAGACTTCGTTAACTTTTTATGATTGGTATATTTCGAATAGAATAAAATTTTATCACCGCAATAAGAATATACATTATATTAATGAAAGCTTAGGCTCAGCGTGCGCTGTGGGTGCGTGCCTTACAGATTTTCAGCCCAAACCCTATGTACTCCTTTGTAAATCTATAATTCCCCTTTTGCAGACTGTTAGAATCCAGTTGTGTGACATTAAATAACTTGAAAGTATGAGCTTCTTACAAATTACCTAGTTATTTATTAACTGCATACGAAATTACTCCAGACTTATTTTTAATAAACGTAAAGCCTCGTGAAACTCCCAAATATATAGAATCTTATACTCTAAATAAACAAACTCCTCTCGCTCTACAGTTAATGAGTCCAAACAAACTAATGGCCATAGATTGAACACGGCAAAGCTTCTACATGTTGATTCTGGCTTCGCCCACAAAGGCTCCGCTTCATGTCTTATTCGATTAAGCTAATCGACCTTCACTTACGAAACTACCCTAAGTGATTCCCGAGTGATTTCCCATTCATCGGGTTTAGGTACTCCACTCTATATTACACGGCTTCTTTTACAGATTTTTTTCGGTTCAATGAATTCGTGGAATATAACTTAAACATTATTAATGTGTTGGTACCATAGTATCGTGATACATTCGGTAATAGCACCAACATAAGGTTATTTTTAGTTTATTTTTTTACTAGCTGTTGCCAGCGACTTCGTCTGCAAAGAATTCGTTTATCGCTATCCCGCGGGAATTTTCCGGGATAAAAAGTAGCCTATGTGCTATTCTAGACTTTTCTCTATCTATGTGCTGAATTTCATCCAGATTCGTTGGACCGTTCTGGCGTGATTGAGTAACAAACAAACATCCATCCATCCATCCATACTTTCGCATTTATAATATTAGTTAGATAGTTAGAAGAGTGTTTCAGATGGTTGTGAGAGATGAAGTGGTCGCTGCCTCTCATAGCCATGTAAACTGGAAAAAAAACAGAGTGTTGCCAGCTGAGAAGACGAAATTAATTCCTTTTGCGCCATTAATTTTCCAAATTAGCTACTTTAATCTCCACGTCGGAACACAACAAGTACAAACGGTGCTGGCGGCAGATGTTGGGTAATAATCTTTGATAGCATACTTTTTTCAAAAGAAACAATCATTTTTTACACACATCACGTCTAACATCCCTTCTGGAGTAGACAGAGCCTAAGGTCACGTTCAGCATGATTGTGGGCCTGAAAAGGTGGAAAGCGGAATCAAAACAGTGATCGGTCCTAAGATTTTCGCCTACTCCTTCGATGGGATTTTACCTTCTGCGCGGGAAGAGAGCATCTGGTTTATTCAATGTTTTTTCTTTGCTCCCAGACCAGCGCTGAAGTTTTTATTTAAATAAAATTAAATACCTTAGTTAAAGCTCGCTACACATGACATAGACACAAGTGGTGTTATTACAAAAAAGTTAAAAAGACATTTGAACACGTTTCTGAGAAAATGGTAGGTACTTATAAACAGACGCACGCCCGTACGCATGCACGCACAAACGGACAACAAAGCGATACTTATGGCTTCCGTTTTTCCTTTTTCGTTACGAAACTGTGAAAAAGTACAACGCGGAAGTTATTCTAACCGCCTGAACTAATACAATATTGGGGACGCTGCGCCGAATCCGGAATATTGTAAATCGACGATGCTTCGAAGTTAAACAACGCCAATCGGAAAGATAAACAATTAGAAGGCGACCGACTCTAGAATAAAGCGAATGGTCTTTGGAATAACTTACCCAGTTTAGACAACCGAAATGCTGCACGAAGCGTCTAAAAAAACAGCCCTATTTAGAGTTTTGTATTAGGTACCCAAAGGGTACAAACGGAAACCCTATTCGTGTGGCTCCGCTGTCCGTCCATCCCTTTGTCACCAGGCTGTGTCTCATGAACCGTGATAGCTAGACAGTTGAAATTTTCACAGATGATGTATTTCTAATGCTGCTAATACTAAAAAACAGAACAAATACAAAAAAGAAACAGAATTATGTATGTATGTCTGAACAATATAAAAAGACCCCACACTGCGCACATTTTGCTTTGGAGAAGGGCTCTGCTTACACTGGACCTAGATATTTATAGATAATGGTACGGAATCCTTCGTGCGCGAGTCCGTCTCGCACTTGGCCGGTTTTTTCATAATATTTAACAAAACAACAATTTCGCGAATGCATCAATCAGTTCACAAACTTATTATTTCATTGACGTATCGTCTCTTAAATACGGTAAATTTTTATACTCTTAGTAACAGGGCTATTGAGTTGCTTTTGTTGAATAAATTGATAATTTTGTCCAAGCGTGTTGTAGGAACCTTCCAAATATACTTTAAAGTTTACCATTGTCATTATGAAGTAGAACTTCAAAGCAGCCGAAATTCGTATCATTTTTCGGGCATTTTCTTGTTCCTATTCTAGCTTTACGCTACAATTAAATTAACACGAGCGAGTTGACAGGCGCACCGGTAACAAGTATTTGTTTAAAGCACACGAAGCTTCCGGACTCTGGTGCGGCGTCTTTGTTCCTTTATTATCTCTGCAACGGTTCAAATTAAATTAAACATTTGAGAAAAAACTAGAAAAACACTTAGAAAATACAGTGGTGCCTTAAACGCTAGTGTAACAAGTTTGTCTGAAAGCGCCGGCTCAGTATTTTGAAAACTTTAGTGATGCGACATATAAACATTACTAATATATTTTATGCCGATAAAGGTAATAAGCAAGTGACTAACCTGGTTTATAACGGGTTGACACACGTGTTATGATGTTTTAGAAACAACAGCTCTAATTGTATTGTCTTTACCCCTACTATATACGATATACGATATACGAGTCAGATAACCGAGCGCTACGTTTCCCTTCTGACAGAGAGCCTTAAAAGGGGGTAGAGTATCATTTAGGCCTGTGCACCTTGGGCAACAACAGTTAACTAATTTGTTCAAAAATCCTACCACCACAAAGTAGGTATTTAAGTGGCAAATATTTTTAAATTTGGATTTGTTTTAGACGCTGGTCCTTTTAGTGGACAAAAGATATTACAGTGGCTGTCATTTCTTATATTTAAAGCTGCTATTAGACAAATGTAAAGTAGCGGTCAAAGTGCTCAAAACATTTTTAGCAGAAACTAATAACGGCCTACAGCAGCGATTGAATTCCTCAAATTTTTTAACAGACTTTAACGGCCTTGATTCCATTGATTTATTGATTGAGGACATGATTTAATTTTTTACTACTTTGGCCTCTCTATTATACCTATTTATACTTGACCTTAACTTTTAACTTCATCCGTAACACAGAACAAGCTCTATTTTGTTCCATGTATACAAACAGTAGCAGATAAAATACTCAATCGTCAAGACAACATAGAAACAAATATCAGGATATGAAGTACTATTTGTCTAGGACTGAATCGATTCTACGATCCCTCGATTTGTCACAAACACGGCACAGTCAGTGAGAGAGATAATAAGTATTCTTGTTTAAATCACGACTATAGAAATAATTATGACCCAAATACGTTGATGATAATGATCTACTAGTGGGTAGGGGAAAGTGGTCACCATTCGTACACTTTTTACATTTCATTTTTTATTTTTTATTTATTTGTCAAATTTAGCTAATTTATGTACCTAAGTGTAAAGTGTAACAAATATATTGTAGTTTGTTACAAAAAAGTCCGAAACTATTATGTCAAAATGTTAAAAAGTTATAGCCATTTTTCAACGATAAGGCGTGTGTACGAATGGTGAGCACTTTCCCCTAAGTTACGGAGGGGCGGATAGTTTCTAGAGCGCCTCCTTATTTATCAAGCTTTTATTTAGTTTCACTTTACTGTCTGTCTGTAATTCACTCTTGCAAGAAGATTTCGACCCTCTTTCAATGGCCAGATCGACGCGAAATTTGACATAATTTATGTAAATCCGGTGACAATAGGTACAACAATCTTGAAGTGAAATTCTTGTGACCCGGCCAGAACCGTCTCCGCAGAAACGAACAGCTACGCAGGAAATATGACAATGCAAGTAAAGTTAGCAAAAAAACGTGTAGTTTGTTAGATTTTTACTTAGGTTTTTGCGGAATTTTCTATTTACTTTTGTATTTTTAAGCAGATAAAATCTTCTTTGTGGTAAAAGTAGGTATAGGCAATGTCTAGGTACAAACATTACAAACGTCTTCTGGGATAACCGATATCCTCTCATCTTAAGGTTTCTTTGATTATTATGAGTAGACCCATTAGTGAATAGATTTTGCTTTGATAGGTCTCGTTTTACACGAAAACAGGCTACTTATTCAGCTCGTATTTTTCTTTTGTTTCATAAGAAATAACGAATTCTTTGATTTTGGATCGTGATACGTGTTTTCTTTGTAGGAGTAATTACGGTTATACCTACATTATTGTACACGTTAGTTACTTATTGTTTCATTTGTAACGAAAGAAAAAGTAGAAAAAAGATAAGTCACATAACAACGATGTGATAAGCCAGTTGACATGATACTCCGATTCGAAATCTAGAATGACAATTAGTTTTCTCTAGAGTTTCTATAGGTACTATATGCAACTTCACGTTAAATAAATACCGCCGCGTTTGTATTTTTACAAACACGTGAAATTTGGCATATCTATGTAGGTAAGTCAGTCAGCAATTGGTGATCAAATTTTGATGATCCTGCCAGGACCGTCTCCGCAAGAGGAAACTCTTCAACGGTTGGTCCGATTGACTTGGAATTCAGTACACATATACAGTATTTTTTTGGCCCGTAGAATTCTGACATTTCTTGGTATTACCAGTCATACAAACGTTCCTTAAATCCGTGGTAAGAAAAGGAAAATAAAATTGTAGAACATTATGTTGAAGTTGAAATACTTAAACTAACAATCATTTTTACATATTAATAATTAACAGATATTTGGTTTAATTTTAAATTGCATAATTTAGACATAAATTATTATTTTTTTTTTTTTGGGAGAATATAAATTGTTTGGGGTATCACTTTGAGTATTGTCATATATTACAAACCTTCGGTCTACGATTATATTATATTGATTTATTTCGTAATATTTAATAAAAAGAATGAACAGAACGTAAAACTTCAGCAGTCAACTGTCATTCTTCCGGCAAAGTATAGGAAAATATTTTAATAGCTCCTCCCCCATTATCAAAATTACATTAAACCGAACAATCTCCTCACGTGTGTAATGTTATGTCACCACGTCGACATGGCAAAATATGCCTTGCTAAAATAAAGACGTGAGTTATGTATGTACGTATGTATGTGATAATAAGGATGACTTTTAAAGTCTTCAACTTAGATTTTCTGTACTCTAATTGGCCAATTGTCGTTAAAATAAAAGCTGCCATTAATTTTTAGATCCATTATTTGAGTACCTAATGTTAGGACGTCACCGTATTTTATTATTTTTATTTGTTAGTTAAAATAACGAAAGCTTAGTGTGACAATTTATTTGTTCAGCAGAAAAAAATGTGGGTGTCCCCTGAAACGTCTAATTCTGACAGCTGTCAGAATTCTGCGGGCCAAAAAAATACACTTTAGTGTGGTTATATAAGGATAGTTAGGAAATAATCTTGTAACTACAAAACACCGGATAACTCACTTGCTCCGACAATTGTTTCGGACTATTGCGTAGCCCTTCATCAGAGAGCGCTCGCCCCGGCGGCAGCGAAACAAACACAAACCCGGTGTCCCCCCGGTTTCTGGTGTGTTGTAATTATGTGTGAGTCTCACGGTAGTTTCATTTTGAAAATAATCTTGTATTAAAAATGAAATTTTATACAAAAACTTTTTTTATTCCGCTTTTTGAAGCGACCATTCCATTCCATTTGACGATTGGAATCGAATAATATCATTTCAAACGGGCCCTAATTTAATCAAAACTGGAAATCTTTATACAATAACATGTAATAACAATGTGTAGTACGTTCATACGTAAAGAGGACTCGACAAAAGGGCCCTGAGTTAATTAAATACAACGCCCGAACATTTCCACCGGCCGTTACGATGTTATTAAATTGTTCGACGGGCGCTTAACCGGCTGTTTTACGATGGACTCAAATACCAAAGAGATTTAATTACCAACCAGAGTAATCAAATGTGTTAATTTGATTAACGGTCACCCGAAAATAATAATGGAATTGTAAAACGGAATGGAATGGTGGATATTAGGATTCCATTGTCGGGACGGAGATCAAATTGCTTTAAGGCCGAGACTAATGAATATAAAGTTTTTTCTTTATTTTATAGTAATACGACAGTAGGTAAATCTTACTTAATAAATTAATAAAATAGAAAGCATCTCCGCATAAACTCAATACAAATTAAATTATGTTTTTTATTCACAGATAATGATCCAACTTTTGAGGTGTAGCTATGTAGGTTTAAAAAGCTTAGTGTAGATTAGGTTTGATTGATGCATGTATGCTATACTGTACCTATATACTTATCCCTCGTCCAATTATTTAGCAGTCGCTGTAGCCAAAATCGGCCAGGAGGAGATATAATATCGTTTTCAATGCTAATACTTACTATAAAATTTTATATAATGCGTGAATCATTCAGGTGACGCAGGTTCCTCGTGGGAATAATTCTCAATGAACTGTCTGAATATAAGGAAAATTATTATTTAGAAACTTAACCTGTTTCTTAGCAGGAAACCGTACTCGGTTTTTACATTTATTTTGATCAGTTCAACTTTTGTAGTCAACGTGCACGTAAGTCCAATCTGTTGACTTAAATATTATTGTTTGCAATGCAATAAGTTGACTCGGTAACTGTGATTTTCTGATTTATTTGAAATTTATCACTTTTAAACCGTAAAAGTTTAAACGCATCAAGAAAAACCTAACTACAAAAAGGGTACCTAGTTTTTAAAGATGTTTTCAACACCGAACGCGACAAATGGCAGCGAAGACGTTTCAAATTCAAATACAACAGTTGAAGATTCAATGAACAGGATAGACCCGGATTACATGTATGTGATTAATAAAACCAGGTTAACACTATTTTGGTTCGTAGCCGTGCTTTCGCTGTTAACATTTGTTTATGGACTCATTTCATGGACAATTCATCCAAAGTGGCGGCATTTTCGTAATTATGTCTTACAAAATATTACTTTTAGCGGTTTAATGTTTACCGTATGTCCTCTTCACATATACTTTGTAACAGATAAGGAAGTATCGTTCGTATTTTACATGCTATTTACTTTTTTTGTAAATGTTTTTATTCACTGGTTAGTAGTTGCTACAGTCATGTTTTATATAGAACTTGTGAAAGTATTCGATAACGTGATAAAGCGAAGGTTTTTAATATCTACTATATTTGCCTGGGTGTTTCCTGTCATTGTATTGTTCCTGTATAAGTACGCAGGATTGCCTCCAGCGTACATAACAGCAGCGGAAACATTCTTAAACTTTATTTTATATGTTAGACTTCTATGTTCTTTGTATTATCTTGAAAGGGGCAGTGTCTCTAGACAGCAAACATGGCGAATTGTATTGTTTTCAACATTGGCTTTTTTGGCAACTGGATTCGTGCTATACTTTCCTATGTTCATGGCCCAGTTCAGTGAAATCTTGAAGAAATGGACCGTGATAGTGACCACATTTTTGTTCATGTTTACTCTTATGTTTATCGACACATCTTTTATTATTATGAAGTCTAATCGGGAGCTGTGGAAGCAGTACTGGACTCAAAGAAAAACGCGTTGTATTGTGTAAATTACGATTTGGATTGATTTGTTTACGTTAATTTGGCTTTACGTAGTTAAACTGCATTATTAAACTTAATTACATCTATTCACTTAAATGAGAGTGTAATTTTTATCTATATCTATAGTAACTAGTTATATTATAAAGAGGACACATTTTTTTTTGCTTTTATAATTTTGTTTGTAATGAATAAACTTAAAAACTACCAACTGGAATTATTTCAAAAAATATTTCACCATTAGAAAGCTTATTAGCTTACGGTACCCAATATACCTACTGCGCATTGATATCATGCCAAACCATGATCTTACTCCTCTACAACAATCCTAAATACCTACTAAAATATATACAACGTAAAATGAAATGAAATTAAATAATTTATTTTGCTTGTGTGGATACAAAAAGTAAATACAACAATAAGTTCCCATCGCATCTCGGATTCCATTCTGTCTTAACAGGTTTCACTATTGAAACAGGGAGTAACCAGTAAATTCCAGTTTTACGAGTTACTTCGTCCAGTACTCTAGTCTGGGAGCATCGGACTTTACATCGATTTTCTGCTGTTATTGACATTGGCTCCAATGGTTAGCCATGTAAGTGGAAAAAATAAAAGCTTATAACTACATATATGATGAGAGTGTGAGAGAAACTCCAACTCGTTGGTTGTAAATTGGTTACTGAATTTATACTGTGACAATACGCGCACATAATTAAAGAAAGTAGCTGACGTATGTATTTGGAATTATACATATTCGGTGTTATTACAAAAAACAGACGTTGAACGTGTGTCTAAAAATTAATCCATTGACTTTAGGTTAATTTTGCAACAGGTTATTTTTTAGACACGTGTTTAACTTTTTTATAATAACACAGATTATGTTCAATGTGGTCTTTCGTCTAGAAAGAGACGAGTAGTCCGACACAGCTCTCGCGCGCTTTCGTGCTAGAGTGAGTAAAAATACCACCTAGCTTATAGCGGCGACTGTAAAAAGAGCAAGAGGGAGAAGTTTGGTAAAGGAACCTGTAGGAATCGATTTGTTAGAGCAACACGCTACTGCCTTCTTGGTACTGTAGAGCTGCTTTGAGGAGGCATTTTCTCTATAGCGGGATGGTGTAGCGTCTAGCTCAAACGGCACGAAATATTTATACTCTGTCAATTAAACTGCATTTTAGATTATAACTGGTATTTTAATATTCTTTTTAAATTAAAGATTAATTAATGCATTTGCTCCCAGCGGAAGCCCTAAGCCGACTGTTTCTTTCTCCCTGTTTTTTTGAATTCTTTTTAACCTTATTTTTAAATAATCAAATTAAGAATTCAATAAGGAGTAAAGAAGGAGTCTTTAGAGTACCCCTTAACTCTGTGTTGAATGTAGAGTAGCACGAAGTTTTGCTTTAATATTGTGCACTATAAGTACATTATGCTAAGCAAATAGATATTTTTGTTTATTGTGTTCCTTTGTTTCTGTAATAAATATAACGTCATCAACTATTTAATCATACTCTAATGCGCACAAGCACGTCATTGAAATAAACTATTATTTTCCTTGTGATTGGAGAAAAAATGGAACCCTACTGAGACGAGTCAAAACGACTCACGATCTTCAGTTGTGACGAAACAAATAAAAAATTATGATAGAGATAATGACTATTGTTATCAAATTTACTATTAATATTAAATATCACATAGTCATAGTAGATAGTACCAACATTCATGATGCAGTTTGGTTTATAAGTCATGAAAAGATTATTTGATATTTACTTACCAACAGATTTTCAGTAAGTTAAAGCTATTATACAAATTTACCGTATTAGCATAGGTTTAGAGTGCTTTAGTATTTTACGACCATAACAGGCCTCGCTTGGTTTTAATTTTAATGTCTCATTTAAATTTTGTGGCAACTACGACTGCCTACAACGGTTTATTAAAACCGCTAGAGTACCTTTTTAACGGTCGAGAGTTCTAATCAAATAGGGATTTGTATCGGTCCCTATTTAAAAAACGTGACAAGTGATAAGTGAACACAGAACTCAAGCCAGCAATGTATTCTGAATCGTCGTTGTCACTTGTCGCCTGTCACGTTTATGAAACAGGGGTCTGGGGCCTTACCATGACGTCTTAATGCGATTCAGTTTAGGCTCACTCGCTGTCAGATTCACACTAAAAGTGACAACTAAAACTTGAGTCGGAATTAGGACGTCACGGTAAGGCCCCTGGTGGTTATTTCTAAAAAACTAGAGGTGTGCATGTTTGTATTACAGCACCAAAAACGTCGAGCATATATGAAGAGATTGATGAATGTGAACGAAGCGAATAAGATATGTCAGGAACGTAGCAATTGGAACTAAGACAGAGAATCGGTATATTGAACAGCATTAAGACGTCATGGTCAGCAACAACTAGCTACGTACTCCAAGGAGGCATACACGACTTTTATGACGACTGCACGCAGCTCTTAATCGAGTGTGCCAACTTAGTGCATAATTTGTAATTGCTGAAAACATATTAAAGTTCAAATTGGTTTGTAACTCCTAAGTAGTTAGTGTCGAATGCAAACTATTGCCGCGGCATTCACCTGAAAACTAAAGTCAAAGTTGCTGACAGTTGTTGTAATCAAGAAGTTTGAAGAAAAATAGATTCTGATTTGAGGTGCGAAATGATTTTTATTTATTTATAAGCCTTTTTATTCCGAATTCGCTATAATTTCAGTAAGTACATGTTGTTGTTGTTGTTATTGTCGTTTATTTATTAAATTGTCGCGTAATTCGGCGTGCCTCATGGCATAGGCCTCCTCCGTGTATTGGACATAAAATAGATTCTGATTTGAGGTGCGAAATGATTAATGTTACTTAAAAAAAAGATGCGTAATGGATACTAGTAAGTACTAATTTAATTGTGATCAAGTTATCCAAAACACTCTGGGTATGAAGGAGGAAAAAGTTGTACATTGTTGAACAAAAGATGCTAATTAATGATTTTGTTTTGTAGTAATTGTAGTGCTTCTATGCAGCAGGCTTATTACGTAACTCGCTCGCGATCACCATCGTCTTCATTTTGACAGTTCATGTATTGGCTGACAATTGGCATCGGAATCAGCTAGCTGTCACATTCATACAAGAACTGTCAAAATGAACACGATGGCGATTGCGAGCGAGTTATGTAATAAACTAGCAGGTCTGGGAACAAAGAAAAAACATAGAATGTACCAGCTTTCTGCGCCGAAGGTAAAAGCTCATCGAGGGAACTGGCGATAATCTTAGGAATCGTGTTAAAGGCGATGCAGCTAGCAACACATCACTATTTTGATTCCCCTTTCCACCTGTACGCCTAAAATCATGGTAAACGTGGCCTTTACGTCTTGGTACCTTATGCTCTGTCTACCCCGTAAGAGATAAAACGAGATTTTTGTATATCGTCGGGGATATTGCAAATACAACACCCATAGTGCAATACCGCGTACCTAACTAGCACTGGTAAATACTGCGTATCTAATTTACACAACACAACGTAAGCAAAACGACGTAACTAGCGGTATTAACCAATGCCGGTTACGTCGTTTTGCTTACGCGATGTTGTGTAGATACGCAGTATTTACCAGTGCTAGTTACGCGGTATTGCACTTGTTAGATATTAAGATTTATATATACTTTTAAGTATCAAATGAAGCGTAATGTATGACGATACCCACTGACCAGCCATCCTCGACGATTATATGTAGGTATGTAAATAACCTTCTAAAGGATCCAGCGCTAATACTGCCTACATCTTTTCGCATCAAAGCAATCACAACCCTAGCATTCGAAGGTATACATGGGTTAGCAAAGCCTCAGCGTCAGAACTTGGGTAGCGCGCATAGCTTGGCTTCGGTAGACTGCTGGTCCTAATCGCCCGTAATACTCGCCTCTCCCCCCTCCGCACTCCCCACCACCCCACCGGAGCAGTGAGGATACGCTGCATACTAACCTCCTTATAAATAAACGCCAGTTGAGCTTATATTAAATGAAACGAGTGCGTTTGTTCATAATATTTGTAACTTTGACACTTCCAGACATACAAACGTGCATGGTTATAGTGCAAGTTATTACTCACAATCACAAATAAATCACCATTATACACAGATACTTTGTTCCTTTTTATAATCACTACATAGTGATAGCAGCAATGCTTGCGCTGCTGTGTTCCGGTGTGGAGAGTAAGACAGCCGGGGAAATTACGAGCACAAGAGGCATTTTATCTTAGCCCTCTAGGTTGGCAACGCATCTGCGATCCCTCCGGGGTTGCGGGTGTCTATGGGCAGTAGTGATCACTTACCATCAGGTGACCCACTTGCTCGTTTTCCTTCCTATTAATATAAAAAAAAGAAAGTATAAAACAAAGTCGCTTTCCGCTGTCTGTCTGTCCCTCCCTAGTATGCTTAGATCTTTAAAACTACGCAACGGATTTTGACGTGGTTTTTTTTATTAGATAGAGTAATTTAAGAGGAAGGTTTATAATTATGTATAACTAGCTGTTGCCAGCGACTTCGTCTGCAAAGAATTCGTTTATCGCTATCCCGCGGGAACAACGCAATTTTCCGGGATAAAAAGTAGCCTATGTGCTATTCCACACTTTTCTCTATCTATGTGCCGAATTTCATCCAGATCCGTTGGGCCGTTCTGGCGTGATTGAGTAACAAACAAACAAACATCCATCCATCCATCCATCCATCCATCCATACTTTCGCATTTATAATATTAGTTAGATTAGATAGTTAGATTCTACGCAGAGAATATACTTTCACAAATGCCTCTATAATAATGTGCTTAATGCCTAAAAAAATATGATTTGTGAAAAGAAGGATTCAGCAAAATGTATTCTCTCTTTATAACATGAAACATCAGACAACCGAGCCATTTGGCCACTTCACGTTAGAAATACCTACCCAACTGATCGGGATAAAATTTGGTACCTATGGAGACAGTTTGTGACCCAGGGAAGGACATAGATAGTTTTGACACCAAAAAGTAAAGTTTCCGCGGGCGCTCCATAAACGAATTATCCGCGCAGACGATGTAAAGGTGGGTTTAGATCTAACGAGAATGCTCATTCCATCTCCACTCTGCCAAATTTATTGTGTCGAGCAAAAATAACAGTTCCTTTTTCGTACAAATTTGCATGTATTCTAATTTATTTCAGTATTTTTATAACATTTACAACTTAATTGTTTTATTTTAGGTTTTGGTTAAGTTTAAATATTAGTATTTTTTAAGTTTTCTTTCAATTGTATTTTTAGGTACCTTTACTTCTGATGGCAATAAAAAGTTATTATTATTATTATTATTTAGTTTTATTTTTGTTTTTGACGACTCCCTCCTGGGGATGAAATTATTTGACATTTTATTTCAATTTTTATTTCCTCTGTTTTTATTAATTTATTTGATTATTGTATTGAATTCTATTTTGACGATCTCAACATAATTTTTTGTGCATGACACTAAATTCATTTATTTATACTGTAATTTTATGCTGAGAGAATAAATAAACTAAACTAAACTAAACTATGGAGAGTGGCCCGTTATTTTTGCAGTACACTATAAAAGCTGTGGTAGCCTAGTGGTTTGACCTGTGGCCTCTCAAGCAGAGCGTCGTGGGTTCAAATCCCGGGCTCGCACCTCTGAGTTTTTCGGAATTAATGTGCGAAAATTACATTTGTAATTCGCCATGAGCTATTCGGTGAAGGAAAACATCGTGAGGAAACCTGCACACATCTGCGAAGAAATTCAATAGTGTGTGTTAAGTTCCCAATCCGCACTGGGCGCGCGTGGGAACTATAGCCCAAACCCTCCAATACACGGAGGAGGCCTATGCCATGAGGCACAATTGCACAAACAAATAAATAAAATAAAAATAAACGACAATAACAACAACAGCATGTACTAACTGAAATTGTAGCGAATTCGGAATAAAAAGGCTTATAAATAAATAAATAAATAAATAATAAATTTGAGAGAATAAGCATGATGAATGCATGGTAGCAGTGTGCATGGCCGGTACCAAAACATCCCGCTTACTTAGTAACGCCACTCTTACTTAAACTATCCTTCCTTACTCCGCGTTCACACTGGCACATTTAGTTGTTAATTCTAACACGGGATCCCAGGTTAAGCTGCTGTTACATTCGTCAGTAATGGTGAAGCGAAATGCGGATATTTTCTGAACTAAGGGTGTGTTCATCTGCATAACAACAAATCAAAAATAATTAAATGCATTAATTTACTTACTTATTTTATGACTTATTAGTGAAAATAGACTCTGAAGCTTATATCGGTCAGGGCAGATAATTATGTATGAAAAATACGAATGATTGTCCTTAGAACTTGGATGTTTAAAACATATCCTTTAGTATGTATTTATCTGTTTAAGTTTGGTTATCCGCTGTCTAGTACCCATAGTACAAGCTATCTTTAATTTGGGACTAGGTCAATTGGTGTCAAATGCCTCGTGATATTTAAATATTATCATTATGTTTTAAAACATACAAATGACATCAGCTTAGGGTGGTGGTAAATTAAATCTTAAAAGATAGAAAAGAAAAAAAAAAAGTAATTATGTCAATTATAAAAGTATTTAAAAAATATATAAAGGTTAGTGATCAATAAATTCCCTCAAGAATTTAATTAATAATAATTAAAAATGTTATCTAGTTTTTCTTTTAGCAAATTAAATCAGTCTATCCAGGACCTTGTAGATATTCGCATTTGCTTTTAATGCGTCTGTCATAATTTAAAATCCACTAAGTACCCAACTGATGTACCTAAAGTCTCCACATACACCCCGGCGAAGGTCGCCGCACGTTGTACGTTAAACCCATGACCTTTAAAAGCTGAATAGCCTTTGAGTAATCCATTAAAACATTAGGCACATCGTTCATTTTGTACCATTTTCCATCATTTTCTACACTCCGCAATTATCAATCGGTTTATACCAATTCACGTAAACAAAAACATCGTGATCATCTAACATTGTCATCATCATCATTTCCAGTCTATATACGTCCCACCGCTAGGCGCAAGCCTCCTGTCAGAGTGAGAGGACTTGGGCTATTAACTCCCACGTGGACCCAGTGCGGCATGGGAACTTCACACATACATTAATGATTAAAAAATATATTTTTTTTATAATATAAGTGAGGCCGGGAAAAAAGAACTACTTGCGCCTCGCTTCGTCCGCTTTAGCGCAGCTCAACCAATTTGCTTTGCGGAGTTCAGTTGTACGTGTGTGCGTGAGACTATACCTATGCACTCGGCTAGGATTGGATTTAGCATTAGCAGCCTCAGTTTATCGCTCGCAGAACTTCGTCTTTAATTTTTGTTCGCTCTGATCTCTGTATTAAAACCATCCCTCTATTCTAACCTAACCTCTTTGCGGAGGTAACTGTCCCATCACCAACTTATCAGTAGCTAGCTGAAATGGCTTCCCTCCAAAAACTACCAACTTTAAATAGTAAAAAAATAAACTTCAGTAACCAAAAACAAAAATATTACGCGCTCGCTATATTGAAAAAGTATTTCCGTTGCTTTATGGTGCATTACTTATACAGGTTTTGTTGGTTAAACAGAGATTAATAAGTTGTGACTCTGACGAGCCCCAGAGTCAATAAAGTCTCATAATAAAACTTGTCCTAAGTGTAGTTACTCCCAAAAAGCGTAGGTAGTATAGAAGTAAATCAAACTCCTCCAAAGAAATACGATTATGAATTTATAGAATCTAAATAAAATATTCTGTAAATGTTATAGTCAGTGCCATCGTTGCTCTTATACATAGCGCGGAATTGATAAAAGAAAACACCGCACTGTTAACTGATAATAGGAAACGGTAGATTAACAAAAAAATACACCACAGACATTAATTTATGTTTAAAAGGTTTCATATGTCGCGTGAGATAATGGCAACAAAGTAATAAAGTAAAATGTTTGTTCAAAAAATATCTAAATTACAATATGACTCAGATTATTGACATCGATTGCAAACGCTCTCTTGATTGTAAAAAAATGTGTAGGTATTTTTAAGTGACAAAAATATTAATAGAAAAGAGCTTTAGAAAAGTCTTCACTTTGTAAGTTATTTGAAAGCAGCCGAGCTTCCACTTGTTTTTATGAAAAGATTTCCGAAAGAAAAATATGAAATAAACGATGAAGATAAAACAACACCATTCAAATACGAGTAATGAAGGCCTAACAAAGGCAGATATTTATCTCGAACGAATAAAACGCTATGACAGTTGACTACCTTATCAACACGAGTTTATAGCTTCTATTAAAATCTTTTGGACAACAATGGCCGGCTAAGGAAAATGTTTGTTTCAAAAAAAAACAAGATGCATAGCCCGGAGAACAACGCTACGAAAGCTTGGATGGGGAAATAGAAAGAATTCAGAAGTGCTGACTGCAATTCCCTTACGGGGAGCCTAGACGGTGAGCACTGAACGCCTGCAAATCGTCCGTTCAGCACTTTGCCCGGTTTAGAATATTCAAACGGGCAACATTATATTTTATGTCGCCGGCGTCGCCGGCAATAAGTTCGTATATTACCATAATGCTTTGCCGAACCCGAGTATGAATGCCTGAGCATGAGCATTGTTCGAACAGTTTTATTCTATTACACGACTAAAACTTTAAAGAGGACTCTCAGCCGACTGGGACAGCTATAAGCACTAAATCAAAACTTTCCCGTTAGGGGCTCGCCCTCCTCGGCTAGTGTTCGCGGAACACGCTTGGGGAATGGGTGGGCTTGCCGAATTGTCCGTTTTCCATACATTTAATTTATCGCCCGCTTTGAAGAATAAGGGACGGCGTGATGGGCTTAGTTTCTGAATTACTTTCATGTAACATTTCGTACTAATGCTCTTGTGACATAATTTCTATTTCCAGTGATGTTTGTACCTTCTACAGCTTTGTAAAGTCTTTTCCGGCAATGCTTTCAATCGAAACCTCATTATAATTACCTGTTATCCTTTCAATAACAACGCTAACAATAGTCGAGTTCATTGAACTCCTAATAATCTTGCGCCGCATTTGGCCTACTTTCGTATCAATGGACGTCACGCACATACAGCCAGTGTCAATTAATAATCGTGTCCGAAGCACCGTCACACGCCAGTAGTGTTCGCGCGCCGTTAGCCACGACGTTATCCAATAAATCATACCCATTTACTGATGTTCTTGTCTTTAACAGGTCATCAAAGCATATTCAAAAAGGTCACATACTGTCTAAATGACCGTGACCATATCACTGAGTAAATTGACAGTTGTTATGGCATGTCTTGTTACAACGGTCGTAATTTTGTGTTTTATGTATTTTCAAATAGTCGTTCTAGAACAAATGACAATGTATTGATGTGACTCTAGACGGCAGTCCTTCGTATATTTAGTGCTTCTATCTTTCCTGGGGTGCCTACCAAAGGAGGATCCATACAGTATAGTAGGTGTGACTTGGATTTCCATCTATTTATCTATCAGGATCCTTTTTCTTAAGAAGGCGCGGACGTATCAATAATTTAATATCATGAACTTAAAACGAACGTTTAAAAATTTAAGTTCACGCGATCAAAAGAGTACCACTTCGATAATGTATTTTCTCAAGGTATTTTCATACAGTGAACGTGGGTTTCAAAACCAAGTAGGGATACTTTCCGAAACCATTGAATTTTAAAAATTTTCAAGTAGTTAGTACGGCCCTCGTAATATAAGGAAAGGGAGAAGTCCAATATTTATGTTTTAATGTTTATTCCTTATTTGTTTATATTGTATTATGTTTTTTTTAGTTTTTATTGTCGTATTGTTTGTATACTTATCTTTATTTTAATGTACTCGCTACTAGACATGGGGGTTAAATAACGTCACGGTGACAAAGTCACCGTGACTCGCCTTCAAAACGTCACAGCTTTTCACAAAATAACAACGTTACAAAATCACATACGTTCCTTACTGTTCCTTCCTAGCGCCTAGCGCAAGTGACGAGACGCGATGCAGTGACAGTGACTGACTGTGACGTGCCTCGGCTCTGCTCGGCTCTAATCGGGCTTAGTCGGGAGTGTTCGGATTCGGAACTTCGTGGCGAACATCGGATGATGCCTGCTGCCTGAGAGCGAGTGAGACAGCGATAAAATTATGAATGCTTGCTCACTCATCCGAGTCAAAGAGTTGTTTTAATGAAGCATACTCGTAGAAAAGGATGTATGTATTTATGTATGTATAACTCTTTATTGTACATAAAACACACGAAAAAGATGAACACCGCCCATAATGATGATGATGATGATGATGATGATGGTTATGATGATAATGATTATGACGATGATGATTATGATGATGATTATGATGATGGCTATGATGATTATGATGATGATGATGATGATGATGACATGATGATGATTGTGATGGTTATGATGACTATGAACGAATTTCCCAAATGTATTTATTTTTTACTTATAATGTGCGACACTTCTAAGCCTGTAAAAGTGTAAAGGTTATTTTGGATCAATTACTTGTGTGATAACGGTGTGACAAAATCACGTCATAATAGCACTGCGACAATATCATATGGTGATATGAGTAACCAGCGTGACAAAATCATGATGAAATAACAGTGTGACAAAAATAACGTTGACACAAATATTATGCAGTGACACGAGTAACAGGCGTGACAAAGTCACGGTGACTTTTCACTGTGACTTTTCGGGATCGTCAGTCACTGATATCAAAATGTAACGCTTTTCCCCATGTCTACTCGCTACCCGATAGCGCCCCAACGGAAGACCAGCGTTGGCCGTAAGCCGTAAGGCCAGCAAATGCTGAGTTGGGGCTATTTTATGTCAATTTTTATGTAGCTTTTAATATATTTTTGTTTTAATTACTGTGATTGTCATAAATAAACTTTTTCTTTCTTTCAATAATCACTCATTTCTATTTTTAAAAGTACATTATTTTAATTAGGGTGTCCGGCTCACGCCTGACTTGACAAGTTCATTCATAAAATCAAATATGGATAAGATGGCATTATTGGTGGCACTGGCATCAAACTACAAATTAACAACAAAATTAACTTCTTAAAAATAAAAAAAATGTCGACTAGACACCTTAGTAAGTAGGTATTCTAGGAAACCCAGGAAAATACACATCCATCGAAAGGCAAAATGCAATTTTTCTTCTTAAAATACATTCGTCGGTGTGATAGCTACTTCCGCGCTATTTCCTTCAAGTTGGCTATCCCTTATTTGTTTAGTTTGAACTCTGAGCATTGTTTCTTGGATACATATTTTTAGTTCGATGTAAAATATATCCGGTCTGGGAAGTTGCAAATAGATCTCAGCAACTCGACAGACGTCTGCTGAAGTTCTCTCGGTTGTTCGAATGCGTTCTCTTATAAGATTTAGATACACCGCAGGCATGCAGGCTAACTTAGCTGAATTCTGATGTAAGGATTATCATGCCGCTTTTGTGCTTAGTTATTGGGATGCTGTTTGTTTTTTTTTATAATTAAAATGATCGGTCTAGTAAATCACAACCAGTCAAAAATTTAATTCGGGTGGTGGTTTACTAGCAAACTAAAGTCGTCGCAAAATAAAAGGCCCGTTTTGACATTTGTCTTCCTGACATAACTAGTGATGTCACCGTACGACTCGGTACTCGATACTCACGATAAATCGATTCAAGTTTGCATGAGTATTTGATCGATTTAAATATGTATTGTAAAGACGCATTGGATTAATGTTCTGATTAGAAAGTGAATCTTCAGTCAATCATTTTCTTCAGATGATGAAGACGAGCAATTCTATTGAAATCAGTGTTACCATTGTTTACGGCTTTGAGCTCCAAGGTCATAATTTTCTGTAAAGATCACTACACAGCTCTGGTGAAATTCAGTAATTAATTGGTCTAAATAACATAAATAAAACCGGCCAAGTGCGAGTCCGCCTTAAAAAAAAAAGTATCTTGATCGATTTATTTTTTCCTTAACCGATTATTAATAGTCTGTGGACAATATGAAAAAATCGTTATGCACAGCACTTAGCTGAGTGAGCGATACCCATCAATGAAAAATGCAATTACCTTCAGAACATTTCGATCGGTAAAAAATAGAGAACTTCATGGGCGTGAACTGTCAAAACGGGCCTTTTAAATTGTGACGACTTTAGTTATATATACATGCTAGCTGTTGCCCGCGACTTCGCCCATACAGAATTAAATATAGCCTATGATACTCACAAATAATGTGGCTTACTATTGGTAAAAGAATTTCCAAAATCGGTTCAGTGGATCCAGAGATATCCCCCAACGTAACAAACTTTACCTCTTTATAATTATGTATTGTAGTATCGATATAGATTGGCACCAGTTTTTTTCTTGCTTCAATCATTTTCTTGGGCAAGTAGACAATTAGACACACACACGCGTGTATATTTATGACACGAGTATATCCGTATTTATCATACAAATGCGTACCCCTAGCGGGTGTCGTACCCTCGGCGCCTCAACGGGTAACAAATACGACTGTCAAGCCAGCTATTTACAAGCGAAATACCAAATAAACTCATCTTTCAATTCGGCTCAAAGTAATTCAATTTGGTCTATATTATATCGAAGGCAAGTACAATAGATAAGATTTCTCGCATTTCCCTAACAGCCCTTATCATATCATCTCAAAGACTACGGGTCCCTCTGAAGATCCTGATGTAAGAAACTCCGGGGCACCCAAACTATAAGTTGTTAAGTTCATTGGAAGTACCCTATCGGTTTGTGGGACACAAAGGGCGGCTTGTATTAATGATTTATGCTAAATATTCGGAAATAGATATAGCTAAGTAGGCATGTTAACTCGATGCGTCGTAGTTTAATTATGGTTGAAAACTTTGAATCGATAATCGAGAAAATCTTTTGAAGGCTCAAGCAGTTTCTTTGCCCGGTACGTAGATAGGTCTACAAGACATTATAAAGAAGTGACGTCAACGCGAACGAAGAGTTTTGATTCGACTCGTTCCTCTTGTTCTCAACAGTTAAAACTATTGCCGCTAGTTGGTGTGGACGTCATTATTATACTTTCATTCGTTTTTTTATATAACTTTACCTTGAACTGCATTCATTTACTTTAAAATTTATACAATAAAGACCAGGACTCTATTTACGCACGTAGTTGTTAATTATACCCTACAATTTCCATGGCCATCGCCCATTTCGGCCATAGAAAATTGTCACGTTGAAATAGTATCACATTGAAATTTAGTATCACCATTCGACACAGTGGGACCCAGGGATCGGAAAACCCATTTATGAGGACAACCGATATAAAGGGTTACAGATTCAATCGGTAACCTTTTCAAACGGTTACGTGTTGATACTGTTAACAGTTTGAAAAGGTTAACTTATCAACAGGGTTGAAAGTTTAAACGATGTATTCGATAACCCTTTTAAACAGTTAACTTATTGAAACTGTTAACACATATAAGAGGTTAACCTGGGTTTTTAATTATTATACGGATTAACGGAGAGTAAGCGATAAAAAATCAGCATGAGTGAGAGAGATAGATAGAAACGGGAAACATGCGGACTATTTTCTCGTTGATCGATTCAATTGCAATCCTTTCTGTGTCTGGTGAACTCTGGTGAGCGTGCATGGGCGATTAATAATGGCAAAAAAATTGGAATATATGAGTGTTAGTGTTAAAAGAAAATACGTTCCGGAAACCGAAGATGATACCGAAGAGTGTTTTTTTCAACAGCAATTGCGGGACAACCTAGACGGTGAAGGTGAATATTTTAATATATTTTAAACAAGGATTTAGCTATTATTACAGGTAGTTTAAGTAAATCTATTATTAATGTACCTATAACTATTCACAAACTAAACTTTTGAATAGAAATAAATCACCCGGTGCAGCGGCCGATTATTTTTGGCAATTTTTTTGTTCATCGAGTCAATTCTATTCACTTAGACAAGTTTGCGCTTCGCAAAGTTTAAATCAGGTGAAATGTAGAATAGAATAGTGTGTACATAAATAAGCGGTTACAAACAATGCAATGATAGCTTCGCCTGTCTATACAAGTTTCGCGAAAGAGCGGCAAGCCGAATCGCACAACTCAGCCGCGCGTTGCTTGCGAGTTTACCTATATAGTCTGAGAGCCAACCGTTTCATTTTTACCATATTTAATTAAATACCAAAAATAAAATGTTTACCTATTTGTTGCTATTTATTTGATAATTTTAATATTTTTTTTTTGTAATTCGAAGATGGAATTAGATGCCTTCCTAACTTTGTATTGCACCTACTAAAATAACATTAGTAAATATTTTTTGTTTCAGGCAAGGGTATACTTCAAAGTAAAGTTGAAACGTCCGAATCAAAATTTAAAAAAATTGAAGCCTCGGAAAATTTATTTTCTGAAAATGACAACTTTACTATTTCTAAGTCAAAATACGAAACATCAATGACTGATGATAATGCTACTTGCAGCAGTTCCCATAATCAACCACCAGAATTATATATGCAGGATGCACAAACATGGTCCGACTTCGACGATGATGTGTCACACGAAACCTCTCAAATACAAAAACAATATACAAATACATATGTCCAAACGGACTCATTTGAAATTGATGAAAACACTAGACTAAACAATCTTATGTTTTGTAAATTCGTTTCACACGAACTGGATAACTGTATAGGTAACGAACGATACGAGAAGATGCAAAAAATTTTGGAGGTTTTCAAGAAATAATACAAATTTGATTATAATTAAATTATTTATAAGGAGGAAACCTAACACTTATAATAATTGTGCTCCTTGCTGAGTTATCATCCCTTTACGAGAGACAAAAAACAGCGTCATTTATAGGATATTTAATAACCAAACGACGAAACCGATGGGGTAATAAAACTATAAGGGTTTCAATGTGCCTGTCTTCGTGGCTCATTATTTTATATTTATATATATATATATATATACAGGGTTATTTGTAATTCACTAGCATCCTTTTAACCCTAAACTCCTACCACTTAAACAAATGTTTTTTGTTTTACGACTTTTGTCATAACTTTATATTTTGGTGTAATAACGTTTTGAAAATTTGAGATTACCTGTATTTTTGCGATACTCTGTGCCGTGTATGGAAAAAAAATGTACTCCACATTTTAAAAAGTCGTATAACAAAAAACATTTGTTTAAGTGGTAGGAGTTTAGGGTTAAAAGGATGCTAGTGAATTACAAATAACCCTGTATATATATATAATAGTTACGTTAATAATAAATCAATAATTTGTTAAATGCTATTTTATTTACTTCAAACTACAGCTATGAATTTAAAGGACTCAGTCATGAGTTCTTTTAAAAAGACTCAGTCTTTGAGTTCTTTTTGGCAAGACTCAAGTCTTTTTACAAAAGACTCCACATTCTGAAGGACTTGAGCTCTGAGTCTAATTTATAAGACTCGAGTCTTCAAAAATAGCTCAAATCTTATGAAATAAGACTGCAAGACTCGAGTTTCTTACAACACTAATCAAACATATATTTATTACACTTTATGAGTATAATGTTTTTTATGGTCTGATCTAACAGACGATTTCTGGACGGTGTCAAAATAAATTTCAAAGTTGAAAATAACCGCTCTACGGTGACCTGCGTTGCTGGAGCAGCAAGCACTACCAGGGCTACTTCAGCCAATTTATTCGGTAATTTTTGCGCCCAGTACACTATTACGTCTTCCGTAATGGCAAGTCTTGGGGCTGTAACATATTCGGCCACGTAATAATCAAATGTCAATCTTACGGAATCTGCTGTCTGTGCTCTTACTCTTTGTGTTTCATTTAAAATTGACTCCAAAGACTGTAAATCAGTGTGAAAATTATCGCTGGCTAGTAAATTTTGTACGCTTATGGGATCACGAGAAGAACTTGTTGTACTAAGTAAGACAGTGGAAGTCTCTTGGAGTTCTTGGCTGATTTCTTCTTGCTCCTGATTCATCACACACATCTGTCGATAGACATCCTTAATCCAGTTTTTTGCGATCTCCATTTCATGTTCTGATAAAACTATTTTCCATCTGGGATCAATAAAAATGGCCGCCAGAAATGCTTTATTTTGTAGTAACAGATTTTCCCTATTTATCATAGAAGTTACAATATCCTTGGCCAGCGGACAATTCAGCTTTTCTGTTTTGGTTTTACAAATTATCCATATGGAATAAAAATCACCCAATGTTAGCTGTTCTGCTTGAAGGCGTATGGTAGCTTCTGCCGCTGGTTGTAAACATTCCAGTATATTATTTATTTCTAACCAGAAATTTTCATCAACTATTCGAGTTATTTCCTCAGAGTCATCACAAATTGATTTTAACTCCTTTAGTCTTTTCATCATGTTGTACGTAGATGCCCATCGAGTGCTACAGTCTATGACTGGTTTTCTCATTTTTTGTGATCGAATCCTAATTTTCATTAGAGGTCGACGTAAAATACTAACGACACGGCGACAACTTTCAATCACGGACTCGGTTTCCGGTTTTTTTTTTATAGCATCTTTTACACAAAGCTGCAAAGTATGTGCCACGCATCTTAATGATGTTATTTGAAATGTATGGTCGTCATTGGTGTCATTTAAAACCGACGCATTAAATGAATCTACGCCTGACTCAAAATTATGGTTATCATCGTCTGTTTCTTCTTCACTGTCAGTATTTTCTTCGATTGAATTTATCAAACTCAATTCTTCATTGAAAAGACTTGTTACCTTTAAGTAATTCGACCCATTATCTGTCGTGACAGAGTAAAGATTGCTTAAATTAATTTGGAAATCTCCAAGAATGTCTAAGATTATTGATTTTAAATTTTCTGCTGTCTGTCTATCAAAAATCTCCTGGAGAGCCAATGTACGTATTACAATTTTAGAATTTTTTATATACTGTACATTAATGCCAATAAATTGCCTGTCCATACACGTAGCAGAATCTAGCTTGATAGAGATCATCTTTTGTTTTAATTCACTGGCTATTTTTTCTTTTATTTCATAAGCTTTATCTAAAATCATTTCTTTAATTTTTTTACTATTTCCTTCTTTTTTAAAATCAGGTAATATCAAAGCCTTTAAGTCGCGAAAGGCTTCGTCATCAAGTAGTTCAAATGGCCTTCCATGAATAGCAACCAATTTTATGCAGCAGTGTAACAATCTTTTTCGTTTTTCATCTTTTTCAGCTTCTTTTGCTTTCTTTTTTTCTGTAACTTCTACAGATACTTTATTTATTTCAACAACTTGCTTATATTCATTTTCGTGTTTTAAACGCAGGTGATTCATTAAATTTGTAGCGTGGTTACCCTGAAAACAAAATCAGTAGTTAATTTACATGACAATCATTTAAATTCAGCCGTTAATTCATTTTACGCCTCGGTTTCAAATGACACCATTGAAGACATAGAAGTAGAAGCCCATACATTTCAAATTAGTTAAAACCAGTCATAGACTGTAGCACTCGATGGGAATCTACATATAGTTGTACCCAACAAACAATTCCTCCCGATGCACCTGCGCAGTACTTAGACCAATTTTAGTAGCGCGGGAAACTTCGATCTACCAATGGCAAAGTGCGTGCTAAAATCTTGCGCTATTATTAGTCGATCGCTTTCGCACCCAGCCGGCCGCCTGTGCGCCATCTTGTTACGAATCGTGTGTAAACGGGACAGAGCTGGGAATGCATAGCAACCAATACTCTGCCATTCGCGCTTGCAAATAAAGTTGATTATTCACACGATCGGCTGTTGCGGAACCGGTGTGCTTTTCTGCGCAAACGAAAACTGCCGATCGGTATTATTAGTTGTGTATAGTAAGAACGATTTGATATGTCCCGATCTCGTTAACAGCCCGTCTTTCGAACAAAGCCATTGTGCTCTATTGTACCCTCAACCGCATAATGGTCAGTTTAAAATGAACGGAAATATAAGATACAATAGCTCTTTGAAATAGCAACTTTATTACTTACAACAGAGAGTTCATTTTAAATTTTGTTGAGAGATAATATTTTTTTAAACCATTTTAAAACACACAACAGAATACAAAGGCTTTGTTCGAAAGACGGGCTGTTAATGAGATCGGGAAATTTCAAATCGTTCTTACTATACAACTGTACATTATATTGATAAGAAACAAATTGGAACAAATTTACCTTGCTACTCCGCGAAAACTAGTTTAGTTTTCGCGGAGTAGCAAGGTAATTTGTTTGTAAATATGGACCTCCGCAAAGTAACGCCTGAATCTATTAATTATATTGATAAGACTAAAGGAATCAAAATCAATCGTGATTGACTAACACATACATACATCCTTCTACACACCTATACAAACTTTAGCATTTTTAATAGTATATTATATGTATAGTACTATACTATGTAGATACCTAAACTATAATACGTAAGTACTTATTACTAAGTATACTAAGGTTTTATGCAGTAGGCTCTCGCACTATAAAATAGTTTTTGACCCCCTCCCTCCTCTATGTAAGAAAAAATAAGAATCTGGCGACCCCATCCCCCCCCCTGTTTAATATTTATTACGTAAGAATCTAAAGGAAAAAATGAATACACTTTTGGTTTGTTTTAATGTTTATTTTTGAAAGAATCAATTACTGTAACGTTTGTTTTGTAGGTACTAATTAATAATCAACTTTGATTTTATTTTAAAGTTTTTCTTTAGTCCCTTGTCATGGAAATCGTGGATGCGCGCGCTTTTTCAAAGTATAATCTTAACTTAGCGCATTTTTGTGATCTTACGTAAGAACGATAAAGAATCCCCCCCCCCCCCCCCTCTTGTAAGAAAAAATAAGACATGGTCGACCCCCCTTCCCCCTAAATCATCTTACGTAATAAATGGATGGCCCCTACTATTTTATCGATAATTCGCCACAAGCTAAAAAAATTTAAATGAACACGACTTACACGACACTAGGTTCTTACTCAACTCAACACCAATCAAAATGTTCAAATTATGAAAGCGCAACTGTTCATTACAGCTATTAACTATATTATCTAATAGAACACGATAAAGAACTTTCCGAATTGTACATTGCAAGTAGATAAATCACAAGGAAAGAACTTACCTTTAATTTATTCCCACATATTTTGCATGAGCTGTATGAATCTTCACCCCATTCAAAATGTCTGTGGACAGCATTTGTTGCTTTACGCGGCATAATTCACACCAGTACCAATAATCCATGCGACTTCGACGAGCTAAATGATGAGATTTATGAGTGACGTACGTAAACAAACAAATGGCCGCAAAAAAGTAAACGAGTGCATCATAAACAATATATTTGTTTTTTGCTATTCACGCGTGCTCTTAGAAACGAAAGAGAAAGATGCCCGGCGCGTGCGAGGATCACACGACGCCGACTCGGGCGGCAGGTTGTCACTTGTCTTTGAGGCGCGCGCCGCCGCCGCCGAGCGCTTGCGTTCCGCTCTCCGCGCGACGGAATGGCAACATGCAAAATAACCTTTATCATTCGGTTTGGGTTAACCGAATATAAAACTGTAACATGTTTTTCCTGTTAACATATTTAATTCTGTTATCAATGTTTGTGTTAACCGATTGATAAAGAAAACCGAAATTATTCTGTATATACCCTGTACTGTTAACACATTTTTGATTGGGTTAATAACAGATATAACAGAGATAACAGGACCGAGCTATAAAAAAGAAGGACGACGGCGAGGACTCGTACGATATCACATGTTGCGCGCCATAATGTCATCGACCAATACACTGTCTCGTGTGATTGATGGACGGTATATTAAATAAACCATCCCAATATAACGTTTCAAACACATCGTTTTCTATTACAAAACAGAGATTGATCGTTCGGCGTTTATGAAAGGAACAAGCCGCATCACATTCTGGCGCGAGAAAATACCGTCTCGGTACGCGGCGTTTTCGGTAAGACCGGTTGCCATCAATCAACTGTTTTAAAAACCCATTACGCAATTTGAATGATGAGTATATTAAGGAGATATATTGTTGGGTAACGGGGAAAGTTCAAGGAATCTCCCTAACGACGCCGCCGACGAGCGCCGGCTAATGGTAAACTTCTGATTTGTAAGGTCGCGTCGCCGTCGCCCGCAGTGGATCCAGAAAACAAAGAAATATTTCACTCGTGTAATGGATTGAAGTGAGCTTCAAACTTTTCACATTCAGCAAGTTTTCGAACAAATTTATCCCCTGAGAAGCGAGTGCTATACATCAAACTCGGAGCAATTTCAAACACTTGTTTCATGAGACGTTTACAAGTCGTTGAATTTAATCCTATTGTTATTAGTGGATTTCAGCGATCCGTGCTTAGTATTACAGGCTTGATGTCTGTTTGCTTGGGTTCTACCGGTAAACCACTCCGCTACCTTTGTAATTCCACTAAAGCTGTCTACTTTGACAAATTATGTAAGCTTTATTACGTATGACTTTATTGACGAAAATTACATCGATAATAATGCCTAAAAGCACAATGTTTTAAATAATAAACGAGAACTTTGGCTAGCATTTAATCATTTTGTGTGTTATTTCACCATAGCTACCTAAATACATTTTGTGTAAATATAATACAATTTTCACAGCTTCACCGTTTAAATTTTACTGTAAAATAATTGGAACATTTTCAGTAAGTTGCTCTCTCACATGAAGCAAACTAATTTCACGTGCCGCGCGCACTTGTACTAACACCGCCATAATACTTCACAAGGGTTGGAGTTATAAAACTTTCAAGACAATAACTTGGCTGAAGTGAAGTGAAGTTGGAATAGTTGATCCCGAGGTGTCGCGGTCGCCCGTTGTTTTAATGGTAAAGTTTTGATTTATCGTCGCTCGCCGGATCAGGGCTCGGCACTGATGCTTTTAATCAAATTGAATATTCGACTGGCTGACTTTAGAGCAAATGTTGTGAAAAGCTATACTTTACCCGTTGCGAAGTTAAACAGTGTAAGCGCTCGGCCTCTTGGGACTGCTTCAACTTGATTATTCAGTCTTTAGTGCACCGGCGGGCCTGGCTGTTGACGTTGCGGCCGCCCAGCATTAGAATTTGCTGTGCAACTAAGACAAGCTTAAGGAAATATTGCTTCGGAAGTAACGCTTCGTGAATACTGCTACATTAAAGTATTAAAACTAGGAATGAACGTAAAAGCCAATGCCGTAGCTGCAGGTTGACCAAACTGGACCAATTACATACACTCAGCGGCATATTTAGCGGAACACAAAAAAGTGTAGGTAATTTTTTTTTTCTGATCAATCATTAAATTATGCGTTTTGCTAATTTCTTTTTTTTTTTGTGTTCCACTATACAAAACTATGCACTGAGTATATAAAACTAAGCAAATCTTTCTGTTATGAAAGACTTTGGTAAAATTTAATAGACGTCTGAATTGATTGAGTTCATTTTCATGAAATCATAATCACTCAAAACTACACTACGCTTACTGATGGCAGAAACTCATGCAAGGTCAGTCCGTATCGCTACCACCTGTCTAAAGCAGGCCAAGCAGCAGTGCTTACGCTGTTGTGTTCCGGCGTGGAGAGGAAGACAGCCAGTGAAATTACTGGCACATGAGGTGTCCATGGGTGATGGTGCTGACTTACCATCAAATAACCCACTTGCGCGTTTTCCTTCCTTGTCTTATAAAAAAGCATTGTTATAATTTATCAGTTTATTAATATTAAATTGTGTTATAACTTCAATAACATCATTATAGTTAAGCCAAACAGAACGTATTTCTCATTGAAATGGCGTTTACTTTAATCACGACTAAAAGCTAATAAGAAGGCAAATAAACGCGTAATTGCTATGCAGCTCAAAGCGCTTGCACCTGTTCTAGGTTCTAGTTTTGCCACGACTAGGTCAGATTACCACTTTCCGCACGCAAATTGCCCTACCAATTGTACCACGGACCTGACCAGTATAAACTGACATCTGTCTTTCTCTTTGCTGCCCTCTCGTCAGCCATGGTGTGTTAAGGCATTGAGAAGGGAGGAAGAGCAGGTTACGCTGGTTCTGATAAGTAACTCATCGAGTGAGTCCACATAGCTATGTGGAATGGTTCAATAATCGCCGCGATGGCTTGCATACGTAAAGAGTTGTGCAATATGCGATTGTTGTGAAAATATGCTTCATGGAATTAAGTAGATTATTATTAGTCTTTTACTTTTGCTCGTGAGTAATTCTGATATATTCTTGTGTAATTTTCTACAAAATTTCGTTCAGTTTCGTTTGATCCATATGCGAGCGCCGGACTTGAAACTCGATCCTATTGATAGATGTTAAACTATACTTTACCCCCCTTAATCATACATGCTCTATAGGCTTCTGCTAACTTAGGACGGCAGTAGTGATCGTTTGTCCTTATCTGTCACTTTGACATTTACCTTTTACCACAGATAAGGACAAACGATTACTAAGTTAGGCAGAAGCCTATTGCGTTTATGAATAAGGGAGTACATTATCCACATCATAAACACATACTACGACCTTCTCTGTAACGTTGGGTCAAATTTAATACCGGCCACCTCGGATTCGCCATATGAATAAAAAACAAATCACAGTGCGTCGACGAAAAACTGCTAAAACAAGAGCCGACCAAAGCATTCCGGGGGTAAATTTAAAGCCCGATAAAACTTCTAATCCAGTACCGACCGTCCTAAATCTACAAGGCGCCAATCACACCACTCCAGTGTATTCGGGATGGCTGGGGACAAAAAAAATGGGTCCACCTGAGGGCCTGGAGGCGACGTGACGGTCTGTTTATGCTCCTATGGCCCGTTCCCCATCAATCACGGAGTTTTTCTGGGCGATCGGGCCCAAAGGACGCGAGTTGCAGCCGACGGCCCTTGACGGACGGTGTCCGAGGACATTCCGAATGGTATTCGCAAACCGAATTAACATAGGTCCGGCTTGGCGATGTTCAGCGGTTTTTTGAGAAAGTGCTTTGCGTAGGGATTTTTAAAGTCTTACTCGAAAACTTGCTAAATAATTTTAAGCAGCTTACTAAAAGTATGAACGTAGTTTCGCGGAGTTGTTAAAAATTTTCTTTTCCAGCATAGAAAGTAAAAGTAATAACTAAAGAGTACAGGCAAATAAGTGAAATATTTTCATAAAATTAATGGGCTTATTCTGTATTGAATGTTCAGTGACACCAATTTTATTAACTTAATCCAAACAAAGCAAACCATGTAATGTGGGATCGCAAAAATATGCCTGTAAACGGATAAATACCTACCATATTTATTAAACATCCAAGACTTGATAACAAACATTTTGTATTTTTCATACGTAACTTAATATCTGAACAGATCCGAATTCGAACCTGCGATCTCAAGCTTCATTGTCAGATTTTTTAACAATTAAACTGTCTAAAGTAGGTACAACAGTTGTATAAGGCGGGCTTGCAAAAGCCTGGGCTTGTTAACCAATACACTTCGGTTAACCTCTAACCCAGAGTTACGAAGTGTCAAAATGTAAGCCACTGTCATGTCTGACCCTGATTTAAAATTTTCATTTTTAACCCTATAGACCATTCAAGCGGCCGTAAGTAGGCTGTAATGGTATAATCAACTCCATACCAAGCAATTTAGGGGATAACAGAAAATAAATATCTTTATCCGGATTAATTGCTTAGCTCTTAACTCAAAATGAACTTACTTTCGGGACCCGTCCCCGGTCGAAAGTAAGTTCATTTTGATGTGACAAAACATTGCCCTTTTAATGCGATAAAAGGTCCACTCAAAAAGGACTAACATTAACAGCACACCTTTTAAGCTGCCCCGTACTTAATTTGTCCTACATTTAATAACACTACTTAAGAGAATAAATAATAACAACTCGGGCCAGGATGGGTAACGTATTAACGACAAAAACAGTGCAAGGAAATCAGGAGAACAGTGTCTGTCTGTAGTCTTCAATAGCAATAGGCCGTCTTTTATATATGAGCAGCATGCATTAATCAGCAAGTCAACAATCATTCAGTTACACACTTTAAGTATCATTGATGTGTCACTTTGATGTAAAGAACCCAGCCGTTGCCTGTTTGTTAAACGGTAACTTATATTTTCAATGTTCTCGTAATTCAAGCTATTAGTTAAAGCTAAAACAATATCCAATCACTTTGGAATTAACTCAGACAGGAAAATGAATAAATAGAAAGGAGACCTTTGATTTCCAGTACAGATAGAATCGGCTTTAGAAAAACGCAACGCAAAAGAGCATTCTGAAAAATTTGACTTTCTTTCGAATAGTAATTACTCTTCTAAAAGTTCTTTGTAAGCTTGCCCCTTCGAAATGTCTCCTTTCAAGGAAATAATTACCGCGATTGAACGAAGGCACCTTTTTAACCTTTACGGATACAAAAGAACTTAAAATTGCGGGTGAATCGTTACCTTAATGGGGAAAATCGTTCAAATTGAAAAAAATAACCAATGTTCGTGGCCATTGTCGGGCACCCGTCGAAGCGTTACCGTATCGGTAAATTTGTTGTACAAATATCTCGGGACGAGAGCCCTCAAAAAACATTTACTACAGCGCAGTATAAGCTCAGACGAAAGTGGCTATTTCGGAGTTAAAAAACCTACAAATAGATGCTTGAACTGTTTAGATAGGTACTTAGTTTTATTCGAGTAATGTTAAGAATAGGTTAGGTTTAAAGATCTTTATGCCCATTAAGAATTTGACATTCACATAATTATAATGAGAAACTTAGAATGAGAACGTAATACCAAAATCGTAAAAAAACCTAAAGAATTATTATTGAAGTAGGTAAAACATTTACAAAGGTCTTTAGAGTTCAGTAGGCTTATTGTCTAACTCGCTCGCAATCGCCATCGTCTTCATTTTGACAGTGCGTGTATGAATGTGACAGCTAGCTGATTCCGATGCCAATTGTCTGCCCATACATGAACTGTCAAAATGAACACGATGGCGATTGCGAGCGAGTTAGACAATAAGCCTACTGGTATTAACAACATGACTATAGGCGATGCGACTAGCAACCCATCACTATTTTGATTCACCTTTCCATATATACACCCACAGTCATACTAAACGTGGCCTTTAGGTCTTATTAACTTAGGCTCTGCCTTTTTTTTTTTTTTTTTTTTATGTAAATAGGCAGGCAAACGAGCAAGTGGGTCACCTGATGGTAAGCGATCACCACTGCCCATAGACACCCACAACCCTACCTCGTTAGGGACAAAGACATGATTTATGTATGTGTTTTCCAAGCAATCTTAAATCAACAAACCGGATAACTCACGTATAAAAGCCGTGAGTTATCCGGTTTGTTGTAATTATGTTTGAGTCTCACGGTAGTTTCATGTTGAAAATCTTAGATCACAATATTTTGCTGTTAATTGCTTTTACTTATTTAAGGTCTTTGCACACTTCAACTCTACACCACTGCGGCACCGACTCAACTCAAACTACCTATCTATTTATTTACTGTCACCCTCACGCATCCTTCAGATAAATTTTGAAAATTGTGCAGTAGGAAATACAAGTTTCAATATTTAACTGGAGTGTATTGCAAGGCTCTGAGGGCGTAACCAGGTCTACTCTAACTTGCTAAGACTCCTGGGTTTAACAGAGAGTACGGGTTCTTGCGCTCTGAGCATCAATAAAACATTAAAACTTTTAACCGTGTATTAATATTTCAAACTCTTAGATTAATATATCAGTTATGCCTTCGGAGGCAGCTGTCCAGGTAATGCCCAAGAATGACTTTGTTTTCATTCCGTTTTTTAATAAATTCTAACTTTAAATTATAAATATTGGCATTACCTGCCAGTGAATACATTTGTATAATACAAACTTTTGTACATACAAACAAGTTATCACAGTATATAGTTGCTAGTATCTTGAACTGTTGAGGTCATGGTTAACCTTTCGTATGCTTAGGAGCAGATCTGCTCCATTATGATCAAATTATAAAATTAAAGGGGTTAAGGGTCTCTAGTCTCGCTTTGATCTAAGGTTTGTCTAACACTCTTAAATCTCGCAATAGCATTCACCTTTTCTTTCTACCCTCATTTTTCAGTTTCATGGAAAAGAGTGACGAATATAGTTATGGGGGTGCGAGTCGGGTTACCTCCACGTGTGAACAAGAGCTGCGGTTCGTTTTCGGATCCGTCCGGGGGGAAGAGCAGTGCTTGGTCCGGCGCACCCTGGGCAACGGCTAATGATTTCCTGGCAGTATCTGACGGATATCATTGACCGTTGGCTAAGAGCCCGACAGGGGGGGGGGGGGGTGTTTGACCATGTTACCGTACAACGTTACCGACATTTTGTCACAAGATTTTATAATTAAAACTAGCTGTTGCCAGCGACTTCGTCTGCAAAGAATTCGTATATCGCTATCCCGCGGGAACTCCGAAATTTTCCGGGATAAAAAGTAGCATATGTGCTATTCCACACTTTTGTCTATCTATGTGCCGATTTTCATCCAGATCCGTTGGGCCGTTCTGGCGTGATTGAGTAACAAACAAACATCCATCCATCCATACTTTCGCATTTATAATATTAGTTAGATTTTTAACCCTGACATTGGCGAAGTTGTCGTCGCTATAACGACTTGTAACGCCAGAAATAAAAGAAGAAGAAGAAGAATATGGTTATGGTTCAGTCAGAGTAGAGTACGTTAGACAATAATAGACTAGTTTGGCAAGTCTGGTCTGGATGTCTTCAAATCGAAGGTCAATAAACATTTTGCTAGGCAAGCATCTATCTTAAACGCCATCTTTGTTTGCCATTGCCGATGTAGGCATTTATTTGTAAAATAAAGTCCAAACAAACACTTCATTATTATCCGTTATCTCCCTTAATAATACAGAACAATGCGAAGACTAACACACCCACGTCCTTGAATATCGAATACAGGAAAAATTAAAACTGTATTCAGATACTTAAATATATTTTTTTTGTTATTTAAGCATGACAGTCAAATCTTAAAATTGGTTTTACAAGGGCTGTCTATAAACTTCACTAATTGAATTATTATGTTCTATATAAACTTTCTAATAAGAATCTTAGTACGTTTTCCATTGGCTTTAAAAACAGAGTTGAATTAAGTCCGCTTGAAAAAGTGTTTTAAGCTTTTTACCAGCGCATTAATTAGCTATGAAAAAGTGTGGTCCAAGCCACTTTGAGAGTTAATAGTTGCTTGAACCCCCACCGTCAGAGCAAGCCCTGTTTATCCAGTGCTTCCGTGGAAACTCTACAACGCGCTCTACTCTATCTACAATACTCTAGTAAAGTTATACTAAAGTGAGTCTAACAAGGTTCTTTGTCTCAAAAATTACAAGCTTTTATTTAACTTCTGCTGTTGGTCCTGTTATACTTAATCTATATGTCATTAATGACGCCGCCGTTCGGACTAAGTCATCGAAATCGATTTACTTATTTCAAATTATTTCATTGAAGTAACATAAAAAAAATCTAAAAGAAACCTAAAACTTTTCGATTATTCAGTTCTAAATATTCGACTTAATCGCAAATTAAATGTTTCATTTAGTTCGACGAGCTACTTCAATATTTGGTCTAAAGTAGACTTCTCAATCCATAAAAGTTTTATTCCAACACAATTTCGGCTCGCATAATTTTGCAAAGTCACAGATTAATAATAAAAAGTCTGATATTAAACGTAAAAGATCTCCGTGACATCGAAAACCTTTTATCGGGTGCTTATTGGTGCGGAAGACAGACTCAAGAGCGGGCTTGACTAAACTGTATCAAGAGCTCGAGGCAAATACAACTTGTTCGGTGTTCGGAATTATACGGAACTAGTTGCAGGGGAACTTACGCGTAGCAGGAATCGTCGAGTCCCGATCCGGGGCCTGACTCGCGAGGCTCCCCGAACTCGACCAAATGTCGTCATCAACATTCACTTGCCCCTCCCCGCCGGCCCCTCCCACCCCCGCTTGCGGGCATGCGCTCCGAGCACGTGGGGTCGACCTAATCAAATTGCGATGTGCCCCTGCACTCAAACTATCGGTGCTGATTGTATTTTTATTTATTAGTCGGCCATTATTTCATTTGTCGAATTGTATTTTCGGCGTTTGTCAATTACCATGGTCAACATGGCATGTGTTGTGTTAGTTGCGCTTGGCCGAACTTCATTTAATTGTTTTTGTAATGTGTCGCTATAGTTGAACAGAAATTATTTAGTGACTTTAGTTGTTTTTTTTTTAGGTGTAAACCGATTTATTAATCCTGAATTTATAGGCATTTATGTTGGAGCGTGCTATTAAAATAATGGTAATATTATCCTTAAAAAAATGTAGATGTAGAGCACAATATTTTTTTTAGACACCATACAGCGCTCAAAACCAACATTTATAGACTTAGGTTGGTAGGTTAGGTACGTACCTAATTCATGCTGGGTTGGTGCATTTGAATGCCTTGGTAACCGCCGCTGCTAAAATTTTCTCGCATTTCTGTCTTATTTGGATTGGAAAATTAATAAGCTTTTAATTCCATTTAGGATTAAAATCGTAAATCTCGCGACAATTTTGCCGCCAGCTAGACACAGAGCCCGAAGGACGCATGCGCCATCTCAAAACGACCCGCAGTAAAACGACTGGTCACGTGACTCGACGCAGCATTCGCTCGTCGCCCTTCGGCAGTCGTCGGCGAATCGGCCGGGAGAGCGGGCGTGTCCGTGTCAGTCGCGTCGCAATCATCACATGAATGTCAAATCCCATAATTCCGACAGTGATTTTGACATTCGGATCGCTCCCTCGCATACGTTAACATAACAACGCGTTTACAGTGATCATTCGTGCGGCTTACCCGATATTAACCGTTCTTACGATCTGAATTCCCGTATCAACAGACCCGGTTTCGTTTCGTGATCGTGTTTTGCCAATCCGCACCTAATGTGCGGCGGTTCGGACGGTTCAGCTTTGCAAGGACTTAAGTCTGGATGCTGGTGTGTTGTGTCGGGAGTAAGTTAGGATGTCGAAGTGATTCACGATGGACCGCGTGAGTGGAGTGTGTAGGTTTGGCGGAGTGGTGTCCGCGGTGCGTACGCGGACCGGGCGCACCCGACGTCGGTTGGCGGGCCCGGCGCCCGCCTCGTCCGGTGATATGCCCGAGCCGCCGCGCCGAGGCCTCGGGGCCGTCCTGGTCCTCGCCTGCATCATCGTCTACCACAACTGCCTCTACTGCGGCTTCGTGTTCGACGATATCAACGCTATCAAAGAAAACAGAGACTTGAGACCACAGACACCCATTTCTAACATCTTTCTCAACGACTTCTGGGGAACACCCATACATAAGGTATGGACATTGGAAAGACATCGGAACAATTGCTTTTGTGATAAGTACTTTTGAGTCACAGCTGCTAACGCTAACCACCTGATGGAATACCTACATTTGACGAAGTTTACACGACACTTTATGATTGAAACAGTCAAATCGTATTATTTATACCTTTCGTGCGGTTGTATTAGGTATTGAAATAAGCACCTACAAATAGTTAATGGCCAAAATAAGATAGATACTAAACATTCTTGAATCAACATTGTCTTAGCTTTTAGCTTTGACAAACTAAATGAATTAAGAAAGCAACAACGTTCACAGGCTAATAAATATTGGGGCAAATTCTACCTATTCCAGTTTTTTTCAGAAGACTTAATTCCTGATCCTGACTGCTCAAGCATAAAAACCAAGCAATAAAGCATTTGTAATAATAAAAGAGCCTTTATTTCATTTCAGTTGTATTGCTCGAAGAACCGGATGGTAGATAGGTAGCTACGTCCTTAATACCCAATGTAATTTCGATAATAAATACATATTCAATGGATAATAAACCTATACATAGATCTCTTTTTATATGAAACGAAATCTGTTACCGTCACAATCCTTGGGTTGGGCGCCAATCTCAAAACCTATTATGAACATAATGATAATGTTCCATGAAAGGCTAAATATTGAAAAAAATAACAAACCAAAATGTAACTGTTAATAAAATTAAAGAAATAATAATGAAAGAATACTTAAATAAACTTTGAACTTGTTAAAAGAAAGGTAACAAATTCTAGGCATTCTAGCCTCAAGCAATCGAATCTGGAGGTAGTCAGTAAAATCCATTCTTAAAAAAAAAAACCAACGAGTCTAAAAATCTTCGCGCAGTGAGTTGCTCTGCTGATAATGAAATATATAGGAGATATTGTTTACGTTGAACTTATCCGATGATATTTCATCAGAAAATACGCTTTTCCTGTACAAACTTTTAAGACAGTTCTCTGTAAATACCATTTCCGTTTCTTTTTAATACACTTGTTTATTTTGGATCTAGTACTTGCATGCTGACCACGGAGTCAGCAAAACTTTTCTGACCTAAATTGCCGAAGACAGTGTAATATTTAATTAACAAATGTATTGGTCCTACTGTCAAAGCTCAACGCAGCGAATTGCAGTTACGTAAACTAGACTGTTGCTTTTACTTCTACCTGTATAATTATCACAGATTAAAATGGTGATATGTCATATGGGATCTCCATATTTTAACGCTGCTAATTATAGTATAAATGGCAACGTTCGTGATGCCATCAACGCGACTCGGATTAAGGTGTCAATGAGAAACTAAGCACGGAGCTGAGGCAAATTCATCCGTTTACAATCACAACGTTCTATCTTGCCTTGTCAGAGACAACCTACATGCTGCTGTATGTGTTCTAAATATGGTTCCATTTTGAACACACTGAAAATGGAATGGACTATTGTTAAATCGAGCTGTCTCATTAACGCTTTGTAATACGTGGATAATGAAAATTGAACAGCATATGTCATAGGTATTATGGCGCGGAAGTGTTATCGTTATTAACTATTAAAAACATTTCAGCATCACCGTGCTTGGGAATGAACTTTGGAATTAAAAAGGTTTCCATATATGTGTACTGAATATGGAAACACATAAGTATAAGAATTCTTGAATCAACACCACAATTAACTAGGTACTTAGTATAAAACCGAAAAACGTAAATTAAGCTTCAGGACGATTTGAAATGCAAAAGATTAAAATCGAATTTTAATAATAATAATAATAATAATAGCTTACGGTGTAGACAGGGCCTAAGGTAACAAAACCTGAAGGCCACGTTTAGCATGATTGTGTTTAATATCCATGCAAGGAAATAAGCACAGGATACCTACTTGTTCATTGATTCAGAAAAAGGCACAAACAAATGTTAATTCCGACAAAAAATAAGCTAGAATCCCGTAGGTAGTCTAACCGTTTTCGGTTCAAACGCACCAGACAACATTTGAAAGACTTATTTTTATAAGCCCTCCAAATTGACATTTCCTTTCACGGCTTGGACTGTACAACAAACAGAAAAGAAAAGTTATCGGGTTTTCCTCATTTCTTACCCTCGGTTTTTCTCGTAATAGAATCGAGTTGAATCACAAAGTTACCACTACCTTTAATGAGAACCAGTATCTTTATATAGCCCCACATTGAAAACAATTTGTTTGGTGACACAACTACGATAAAAATGGGTTTTGATGAAGGGTTGAAATGAAATGAAAGCACACATTGAAGATCGCCTATCATATTCCGATAGACTTCAAACTAGACTAAGCCTATATCTTAAGATTCTTTATCTATTTTCGAATTCATCTCAACTTCCACGGTAAATGATGTTGGATGTACAACAAAAAAAAGGAATATTTCTTGGTGAAGTTTGAAATGGAATATTTATTAAACTATGCCGGAGGGATCGGTTTTGTTTGGAACACGAGATTTTGACAAATTACCACTCCTGGCAATATCCTATGCTAGCTTTAATTTCAAACTTGTTTCGCTATTCGCTACGTATCCAGTTGGTTTTCAACATTGGACTTATCTTTGGTTTCAGATAATTATTCTTAGAACCGTTATAGTACTCAATGCCTCGTCTATATTATAATTAATCGCCACAGAAAACGTTCTTTCAAAGATAGGGCAATACAAAGATAGTTAACTAATTCAAACTCATTACCCCTTACATAACAAAGTGTCGTCTCACTCGCCACACATGTCATACGTGGGTGGTAGATTACATTTTGCGGATGGTAGGGCCTTGTGCAAGGTCCGTCCGGATAGCTACCACCATCTTACTCGCTAATCCTGCCGCTAAGCAGCAGTGCTTGCACTGCTGTGTTCCGGTGTGGAGAGTAAGACAGCCGGGGAAATTACGGGCACAAGAGGCATTTCATTTTAGCCCTCTAGGTTGGCAACGCATCTGCAATCCCTCCGGGGTTGCGGGTGTCTGTGGGCAGTGGTGATCGCTTACCATCAGGTGACCCACTTGCTCGTTTGCCTTCCTATTCACATTAAAAAAAAAAGTTGTGTTCATTTCTAACGTAATGAAAGTGTAGGGATATGAAGGGATATGATTTCAATCGAATATTGTCCCAGACGACGTTGTCTGCAACTAAAAGTACCTACCTACCTACATGTCATATTATCGAAGTTGTCTTCTATAACGGGAGCCATTCAAAATTTTTGAATTTTAAGCCCTTTGGCGAACCAAATTTCAATAAATCCGCCTTCAAATCGTGAAATATCAAAAATTGTAGCATCAAAGCTCGTAGGAAATAACAAATCCGACGTGACGCCTAATAAATAAAACATCACAAATAGTGGATCCGTCTTTTTAATCCGCTTCAGGCTACTATCCTTTGACAGTTCACTGTGTTGGGGTGGACACGATTTTTAGGACAGAAATACGTCGTTTCACACGTCGGCTTAAAGAGAGTCGCGAAGTTGACACTTTAAATGCAAATGTTCCCGAAGTATTAAACTGCGTTAGCGTTTGAACGTGTACGTAAATATACTTAATATTCCTGCATCTATCTATCGTCAGCTAAAGAGTTTGTGAAATGGAGTGTACCTGAGCTTTAGAAACTAACGGAAATGTTAGTCGGAATAATTTTCAGACCAAATCGGAGTCCAATTTTCTCTTCAACCCACAAACTAAACGTGGTCTTTAAATCTTGTTACCTTAGGCTCTGTCTACCCCGTAAATTATGTATGTATGTATTTATATAATGTATTTTCTCTTATTTCACAAGAACTTTAAACGATGAAAATAAGATTACCACAAATTAGAGGTAGGTATATTATAGTCCTTAATTTTTACTCTGAAATATTATGAAATCGACAGTTTGGATTTAGCATTTACAATATTCAGTATGAAATCTAAGGAGGTTCGGTCCTATCCTAACCTAACAATATCCAGTTTAAAACACGTCCGATTCGCCAGTTTACCTTTCGCGTACAAAATGGCCGTTGGCGTTGGCGCGTTTGCTGCTCACATCCATCAACGTCAGAGGAACAAGTTTTTCGTTGCGTTCCAGCTGAAGCGTCGGTATACACTTTTTGTTTACTAACTTTTAGTAGTTCCAGTACTGACAGCGATAGGAGGCGACAACTTTTTTTTTTATCACGGAAAGCTAAGAAGCTGCTACTTTTTCATATTTTGTACAGCAAAGTTTTAAGCGTAGACAAGCTCCTTGGAGGCCTGAGATAATAACATCAGCGAAGTTTGCTTATGGAAGTTTAGAACGAAGGGGTAATCATTTATACCACGCCCGGCTCTAAATTACTTTATGGTGTTATTTAAAGTCGTGCTGCGTAGAGGTAAACCAATTAAACGCGTTAGAGATTTATTAAACTCTACTAAATAGAAATGACTGTAAATTTCGTAACGACACTGAAAATTAGAACAGAAAAATCATCAGCCTAACCTGCTATGGGTGGTGTAGCGGTAGGTATAGCACCCATCTCGGAATGACGAGGATCCGGGTTCGATTCCCGGCCATAGCTTTACTTTTCGTAGTTTTCTGTGTTCTAATTTTCAGTGTCGTTTAGAAATTTAATTTCTAACGGTAGGTAAAACCGTAAAATTAATCATAAAAAATCAAGAAGTAAAATTCTTGATTCATTTGATAGAAAAGATTGTTTTAAAACGCCTCATTCGATATTGATTGTCACTTACTTCAGCATGCCCATTCGATGACAAAAGCGGTCCGTGCGAGTACAGACATCTTTGGATAAATTATTCAACGAAGGAGTGAAGGCTTTTTATATTTTATGTTGTCAAATATAAAAGCACTCCACACGAGAGTTTCGTTACTCAATTATTTCATATCAAATCCGATTTATGAGGCACGCACCAATGTTTCTCGTTATTGTCAAAAAAATGTTTTTTCGCCGGCTCTCCCGTTTCCGCGTTTGTGTCAGACATTTTTTTAATTACTGTGTTCGCGCTTGACGTTTTCAGGCAGAGTTGAATATTTTCAGAGTTGTAACCAACACTGTTAATAAAGGAACAAGTAAATAAGTACAAAAAGTTCGGGTGGTCGCGTGACCGGACTCTCACGTGAACTTCTAATTTCCACGACCTTTTCAAGAAATTCATTTGTACACGAGTTATTTATGAGCCTTCGTGGACGTTACACCCTCTATAAAGCAGTTAAAATTGTTTATTAACGTAATGAAAATAACTCATTCAAACGATGCGGTGATTAAAAAGCTAGACGTGTTCTTTTGTTTAAAACTGTCCGAGTTACATTGTAAATGCTTTGTCACATGAAAAACGTTGTTAAATTGAAAAATAAACTCGCGCCGGCTAATGTGTTGGTGAAGTATTGTCAATAGCCTGCCGCGTGCAACATGGCAATTAAACTTTGTGAATATTTGTCTTCAGCATTCAAAATGGCTGTGTACAACAAACCTTCGATAGCACCATTAAAAAGCGACTGTTTATCAGACAGCCCCAAAATACACAATATTAATTAATCAAACTTGCTCTACATCAACTATTACTACCATTTAATGGTTGTACTTTATTTAAACACCGTTGAATACTTCAATACACTCTTTGTTTGCTTCAGAGATACGAGTATGAGTAAAAACGAAAACGCCTAAAGAAAATAGAACTCCTTTAAGTTGTATATTAAATCCATTTGTCGTTTCTCTCGTCCCTTTCCGATTTTATTCACGGCGCTTTACGATTTTCTTTATAAACAAATGCGGTGGAGCAAACTGCAACAGCTGTTGAAAGCCCATTGGTTCCCTTTTCTCACAGCCAAACATATTTACACAGAAGATACTTCACTTACAGTATCCGGCCATAAAGATTGCTTCGAGCTTTGGAAATAGACAATTGGCGTCAAGAAAATTCGAGTGAGACAACGCTCTACCTTGCACAGAATAAATAATAGTACTGCGTACTATTATCGACTGTAGTTTGATTCAAACTGAATAAACATCACTGTACTTAGCGTCTTTTTAGAATTGCATTATTATCTTACAGGTGTGTCGAAATTGAACATTAATTAAATAAGACTATTGCATATCAAGCGGATTCCATTTTAGTCAAAATAAAATGCTTCATGTGCCTCTTTTCGCCACGATGGCATACAACAGAGCAAGCACTGCGCTTAGTATCTGTTTTAGGACGTAAATAGCGCGCTTGCGACTTGCAGAAGAGCCTACCGTGCGCAAAACTCTGCCTTTAACTTTATTTTTGTGTGTAGTAGACCTTCTGTACCTACCTACCCGTTATGTTTTATCGACCGCTTGCCTAAGTCTTGGGCCACCCGCGAGATCTCACGCCCGGGTTCCCGATAGCAAACTGGGTCAAGGGAATTGAACTTACCATGGGGTTCTTCTGGATGAATAACGTGAATGTGATTAATATTAATTAATTACGCAGACAGACTCACGTCACGTTCAACATGTTATTTTATGAAGGGTTTTATGGTCAGTAAAATCGAGATTGTTAAGTTGGTGCCCTTTCGGACGACGTTCAAAATGATACGGTTTTACTGTGTTGACACGTCATGGTCTGAGAACATTAAATTACTTAATCAATAGAAATGAAAATTTCACATACTTACACTGTGTTTAAAACGAATCGCTAAACGTGTGCGGCATGACACTGGAGTGGGGCAAGCAGATATTACTGTCGATATCGATATCAAATTTGTTTCTTGTTTTTTATGAACTAAACAAATTTAAGGTAATTTTGTTTTCTTTCATATTATGTAAAGGATAAAGGAAACAATTTTGCATTAAACACTATTGCTAGTATTGGTGAAAAGTCTCTAATCCAGTGTCGTAATTGGATATCCAGCCCGTATTACCACTCTGTAACCACAGGTGATCAATATAATCTACACTACTGTAGGTAGGTATGTTTCTAATTGAACTAACTACCTAACTGCAATTGGAGAGCAATGCTTTGACAAATGCCAACAGACAGCGTTAGCAAGCGTAGCGACACAAAAGATATTATCTAACAATAACTCCATAACGCTTACATGAGTAAATAAATGTAAACAAAGCTATTTTTTCTTTGTGTTACGTTCCATTGTATCCCACACATTTGCACTCACGAGCACTTCCTTAGGTGTCAACTACCGAATTCGCGAAGTAATTTGTAGTCGCCGGTAGCCTTATCTTCGATATCCCGGGATCCGGGATGAGCCAGGCCTAGGACAAACAAACGGGGACATAAATCAACGTCAGCACAAGTTTATCGCTAGAGCTTGGTCTGGGACGTGGACACGAGTCCCGTGTGTTCAACTTAACCTAGAAAACTTACCAGATACCAGTAGATTTTAGCCGCGGTTTTGCGGTTGGTACATTTAGAATTTTCACGTTGTTTATGTTACGCCTTTGTACGATCATAACAACAGTTTTGGATATTTGTGTGCCCATAAGTATTCTAAGACTCTTCAAAAACTATGAAAAAACTGCAATATTTACTACGCCATCTAACGGAACTTTTATCATGAGCCAACTGCGAGCATCCAACTTATCAGATGTCAGTAGAATTTAGATTTTTCACGTTGATTTGTTAAGTTTTTACTGCCATAACCGCAGTTTTGGATGTTTCAGAAGTCAGCTCTGCTTGCACCTTCTTCCGCTTGATTTTATCTTTTTAACTATTAATGTCTGATTAAGTTTTTGTTATGTTTAATGTTTAATCGACTTCAAAGAATAGTTCTCAATTTAGATATCAAAATGTTATAAAACCAACAGGAAACCTTGAAAAAATCGTCCTTGGCATATTCAATATTTGTGGTAAAACCCTCATCGAAACCTTACAAATATAAATTGCTTACTTACGGTACACGTATTGTTTATAACTCCAACGCTTCACCAATTTAACATTTTCCATTATTTCTACAGAATAATGGTTGAAACGATAAAACGTTGTATAGAGACGTATCTACACTTTTGTCTTTTAACTGAATTGGATACGTACACTTCGGGCACGTATTTGAATATCGAAATTTAAAATATCTAAGGTTAAAAAGCCGACGGTCAAAATATCGAAAATTAAAATATCGAACGATCTAAATATCTACTATTATTATATCGACGTCTGAAATATTTAAAATTCAAATACCGAACGGCTAAAATATCGAAAGTTCAAAATATCTACAGTCGAATGCTCGATATATGTTAAAATCGAAACACAAAATATCGACCATCAAAAACCCAACGTTTAAAATATCGAAAATTGAAATTTCGAACGATCTCAAGCACACAATCACAAGCTTCACACACAACACAACACAACACCACACACAAGCTTTGCTTAGTTTGGGACTAGGTCAGTTGGTGTCAATCAATTGTCCCAAGATTATTTATTTTATTTTATTTATTTATCTTAACATCTACTGCTATTATATTGACGGTTCACATTCCTACAGCTCAAATGCCGAATAATCCCTATTCTCTGTAAGAAAGTGCAGGCAACACAGGTTAGGTTAGGTTAGTATTGCGTCAAGGCGCGAAGCGCCTGAACTAGGCGGAATAGGAGCTCCGCAAAGCGGAGCTCCGTCGACTTTTTCTCGTCGCTATTCAATTTGGATTGTTCATATTTTTTAACCCCCCCTTTTTATATTTTTTTTTAGAAAATATGGAGCACTTTAAGAAACTAATTTGAATATTTCGTCATTTCATGGCTTAATTTAATTAATATAATTGCTTAAAAAAATGAGATACGACTTTTCGTAAATTATATACGGCCGGCTGAAATAGGCAATTTTCCCACAATCCTTTGGAGATTAAAAAAAAATAGTTGTCATAACTGTTGTGACTGTCATCTTCAATGTCAAATAAACTGTTTACTTTTGGTTTACCTACAAGCTTATTGTATGTTGCGTTAAATCCTGATCATGGTTATAATGAGTTGAAAATTTATGAATGTGGAAGTATGTGGCATTGTGTTTTGGTACCGACTTACATCGAAATGATGCTCGCAACAATATTGTGTACTTATAAACTTTGATGTATTCAACATTTACTTCGACACCACTTTTCTCTTAAATCTTCTCGGATCCGTGCGAACTATTGTTTTGGAGCTGTTTTTAGAGTCATTATTTCAGGTTGGAACGAAGCATTTTCTGTAATTTCCATTATTTCGTTTTAAATCGACCGACAATTTTAAGTTTTCAACAAAACAATATTTACTTTACTGACATTGGGTGACACTGATAACTAGTTGACATATAAATTTAATAGACAAACTAGATATTTGCCGATTTATTTTTTGGAACTACCAACAGCCGCTCGGTAAAGTTGAATAAAGATCAATTTTTTTTTTGCAAAATATCCGTAATCCTTTAGTATTTTTGTACGCCAGTAAGATAAAACAGTTCGCAAGCCCCATACTTCGAAATGGTTTTCAAATCAGGGTATGTTGTAAAAAAATGAACAATCCCAATTCACATGCGACTAAATGTTACGTATGACAAAGTAAAATGTGTCATCAAAAAAAATAACTTTGAATAGCTACGAAAAAAAGTCGACGGAGCTCCTATTCCGCCTAGTACAGGCGCTTCGCGCCTTGACGCAATACTAACCTAACCTAACCTATGTTGCCCGCGCTTTCTGTGAGGGCGTTGGAGTGCATGTTCAGACATTTTTGAGCACCCTTATGTGATCAGATATATTCGATGACGACTGTAGGTACCATTCAATAATGTAATATCGATATTTTGAATTTCGACTTTATGATCGTTCGACATTCTGATTTTTGATATTTAAGCATTCGATAATTGTACCATTCGATAATATATACTTTCGACATTATGAATTTCGACTTTATGATCGTCCGACATTCTGATTTTCGATAATGTAGCTGTCGATATTCAGATTTTCGAAATTTAAGCATTCGATAATTGTACCATTCGATAATATATACTTTCGACATTTTGAATTTCGACCTTACGATCGTTCGACATTCTGATTTTCGATATTTTGACCGTCGACTTTTTAATTTTAGATATTTTAACTTTCGACATTTAAATATGTGCCCTACACTTCACATTCATATGAATTAACCACAGTACAGATGACATTAGATTCGTTCCCAGTTATTTTTGTAAAATAAAATACTTATCGTGAACTAAAAACATTTCATCTTGCCTTACCATCGAAATAATAATACTTAAATATTTATTGCTGGATTAAGGTGTTTGGTATACAAAGAATATGTGAAATCAGTAGGTATTTAATTGTTTGTGAAGTCTAAGCACCAAAAACTTGCTAGATCCCACGATAATAATTGTTTTTCTCCGTAACCATATGATGCTAATAAAATAAATAAAATAAATAAATATCTTGGGACAATTGACACCAATTGACCTAGTCCCAAACTAAGCAAAGCTTGTGATATGGGCACTAGACAACGGATAAACATACTTATATAGATAAATACATACTTAAATACATATTAAACATCCAAGACTCGAGAACAAACATTCGTATTTTTCATACAAATAACAATAATATAATAATAATATTCGAAATTCCTAAAATGTCGAATTTCGGAATATATAAGGCCTATTGGAGTTTCGTCCAAACACGATATCCATTCGTCTGTCAATACTAGTTCTAACATTAAAATCAATTCCGCCACATAGCCACATATAAATCGATTCGTTCGAAATCCAAAGTCCGTATTACACCGTCCCTTTTCTCTACTAATTAAATAAAAATAAATGTGAGCAGGACGGCGCGATACAAAAATCGTATTTCTAATTTCAGAGGTTTGTATGAGCGCCTTATCCGCTGTTGGTCGCTTGAACTCGCAATGATTTCGCTCGCATTGTTTTAAGCGGCGTCGTCCATTGTGCCGCGTTCAATCAAGTCGCAATGTTAGTACTCCCAGTGTACACAGCATACGAGCACGCAGGTACTTATTGTTTAAACCGCTCTCGGCAGTTTTATTGTGCCACGCCGTGTTTACTTAAACCCATCGATTAAATATGGTCGGCCATGTAAATAAACGCTCTGCTGTGTATTTATAGGGTATAAACTATTCAGTGGCGCAAATAGCTTTCACTGTTTTATTACACGGTTTTTTTAATGCTTGGATCAGGATGGACGTATAAAAATTGCAATGTTTGCTAGCTTTTATTTTGTTTGCCTAAAATTGCTTATTGATTTTTAAATCAATCCTACATTCGTGTTTACCTAAAATGTTGAACGAGTAGTATTTTTCTTTTCGCAACATGCTCGTACTTCTCAGTAAAAGAGGACTTGCATCACTCAGTCTACTTTTATACAAATACTAAGTAATGAAAATCGATCTCACCAAGATCAAGTTTTGATACAACCACAAGCAAACCCTGCTCACCCCCGTTCCTAGTTCGTTTCTTGCGTTGAAATACTAGCTCTCGCCTCACCAAGACCTGTTCTTTATCAACAAGACTTATTTCATTTCTTAGAATTCAGAGCGAACTCTTGCCGCACGTTTCTAGATATATTAAATTCAGCGAATGTAACTTTCCTTTCTGACACGTGTTCTTTTCCGGACGCTTTTACCTTTATTACTAAGGTGCCTAATTAGGTTGGCTGCTCTATGAGAGGGTCCTTAATGTGTCTCGTGTCACGTGCAACGGTTGGAGCATACGTTATTTTATTACTATCAGGGACAGTCGTGTTATAGAAGGTGACTTATACTGACGCGCCTCTTTTGCCAAAATTTGAAGTCTTAAAACTTTGATACATTGGACACCAAAAAAGTTGATCTACGAGGGCAACCGGAAAACCCGGATAAATTGCAACCCTATGCAAGTACTTCAATTGTCATCCAATTTACGTAATGTATACCAAATTTCAAATCAATCTAACAATTGGAATCGGGTCGGATTTCAAGCTTTGACAAGAAGAAAGAAAGAAAGAAGACATTTATTCATTTTGCAAGACACACAAATATAAGAGCATACACACAATTTTATAGAAAAGAAACAACAAAAACAAAAAACACAGATACGAAAATTAGATCATCAGCGTTGTGTGTCTCCGCAAAAGTGAAACGGTCGCTAGCTCAGCATTACGCTGAGGTGTTAGACACCTGCAGCACTGATTTTCAGCCAGAACCGTTTGTGACTCAAGAAACGATACACAGGCAAAATATACTACATAAACCGTAAACTTTTACGTTAGTAAAGTATTAAATAGATATAATAAACAGACAGAACCTGACTTATGTGTTACTAGAAAATACATAAATTTACAATAGATTAATTTAATTTAGTTTACAATAAACAAAAAACAAAAAGGAAGGAAGACTATATTGTTCTAAGAAAACAAGCTGGCATATCACTGTACAAAGTGCTGGAGGACTATATTAAGGATTTTTTGAGCGTCAATAAGTGATCCTTCAGCTTGCGCTTGAAGGTGTAACTACTTGACGCTCCTTGGATAGGGGGGGGGGGAATATCATTCCAAGGTATAACATTCAACTTAAATAAAAGTTGCTTACATTAGAAATGGGAATAGGTGATTAGGATACAAGTCAATCGATCCAGGCGTATTGTATGCGTTGTTCACAGTAGATAGGATATTACCATCCACGCCAATACAAACTGTGTAACCGTAGTTCTTGGCTCGCTCGCAATAAAATAGGCGAGTGAGCCAAGGCGCGGTGCCAAGCAAGTTGCCAGCAGCCCCCGACGTATGGGCCTCGGCTTTGTATTAAACAGCCAGTTCATGAAGATAGGAGATGCTCAGACTATGCCTGTTATTGTTATGTGAGTTTGCTAGTCCTGAGCGGTATTAAAACTGAGCCTATATTTGACACCCGATAGAGAAGAACTGGAGCGCTTTGTTTGTGTTCCTTCCTTCGTCGCTTTCCTCCGAGTTGTCGCTTAAACAGCAGGCTTATTACGTAACTCGCTCGCGATCCTACTGACAATTGGCATCGGAATCAGCTAGCTGTCATATTCATACAAGAACTGTCAAAATGAACACGATTGCGAGCGAGTTACGTAATAAGCTAGCAGGCCCTGGCAGCGGGGTTTCCAAATTGTGGGGAATTCTACAAAATCCGGGGAATATCACGCCGATTAAGGATTTATTGGCGATTGGCACTAAGCAGGTAAAATGCGGGGACTTTTAATGATTCCAAATAACGGCTCGATAAAGTACAAAAAAGTTTATATAATGCTAATGGAGTAGTTTTTCATCATAAAATGGGACAATTTATTTATTTATAAGCCTTTTTATTCCGAATTCGCTACAATTTCAGTAAGTACACGTTGTTGTTGTTGTTGTTGTTGTTTATTAAATTGTCGCGTAATTCGGCGTGCCTCATGGCATAGGCCTCCTCCGTGTATTGGAGGGACAATACTTGTTCCCAAACTCAAAAATTGTTATATTTATTTGTTCGCTGATACTGTCCATTTCGAATGCATGATGAATTATTATTAAACATATTGATAGAACGAAATTTTACTGCTCTTAGAAGTAGACAGATTTGTGAAAATAAAATGTATGTTTCATTGAAAATAGTCGATCTAAATTTGTCTAACATGTGTTTGAGTTTTTGTGGTAATGACTAAATGTGCTCTTTAGCTTTAATTTCCAAGCGTCTAGACGTGTGATGAATTACACGGTCTCTTGTGAAACAAATTTGTACTTGTAATTCAAGAAGTGGAAACGCAGCTGTCCCGAGAATTTATTGCTGCAGTACTATCACACGTCGCTGGGAGCGAGCACGATAAAAATCTAATACGATCTTAGTTCAATGCTCTATTGAAGTGGCAAAACACACGTACATTATTCGTCGTTGTCTTGTCGAGTTAAAACAACTGAATCTCGGGAATATTGTGCAGGACGTATTCTAAAAACAAATGCAGTTTCATCAATAGCTGCGCCTATTTATTTTATTATTACGGGGCGGCGTTTCGCATGGTAACGCTCTTTTATTTTTTTGGTGTTTTGGGTTCCTTTCTCCTTCTTCCTTTCCTAACCAGAAGAGCGCTTTAATTTATCGTTCACCCTTCAGAGGAAATTAGTGAAATTCTGTGAGTGAATCCAACAGATTTAGTCGTCTGATAATATATTTTTAATATCCCTTCAAGATTTACTATTTACTGTTTCGATCCCGATTTACTATTTCGGGGGTAGTTCCCCTGGCTCGGATTCGCTGAATTAAACAAAACACCAATTATTTAAATTATGTTTAAATTACAGTACTGTGACTGTTGTAGGTACTTCGAATAAAATATTCATAATCACATCGATACAGAAAGCTTTAAATTAAATTGGAATTTACGTTCCAAGTCTAAGTGGCATTGAATATTTAATTAAACCTTTTATTTATTTTGTTTCAGGTACCTAATTCGCATTCTACCGGCACGGGTGAAAGTAGGCAACGAAAATTAATTAAGTCTCCTCAAATTGTCTTCAGCCACCCATTATGATCTTGTTTATCAGGACGTCGGAGGACTGGTAGGAAGGGGAAATCAATAGTGAGCCGTGAAAGTGCGAGATCGAACTACCCTTTTATTTAATAAATACAAATCTGTTGTAGTAAAATCAGTTTTTAATGAGTTTTTATCTTTGTCTGACAAAGGTAAATAAGCCTTAAGCTTAATAAGGGGGTAGTCTGTTCTGTACTAAGGTTCTATATACTCAGGAGGAGTTTATTAACGTGTTAGTTTATTTCGCTTTCTCTGGAACTACTTAAACTATTTAAAAAAAATCACTGATAGAAATCTCCAGTAAATATGCCTGAGAAAAACAATTCGAAAGAGTACAGAGCATAGGTATGTTTTGTATAGAAACAATCCTAAATCGATACTAATCTTTCATCCTTTAGTAGTTTAGTAGTAAGTACGCTAAAGCAAACCGACCCACGGTACAGCATACTGATTTGTAACAAGATAAACTGCGCACTAAGGCAAGTACTAATAGCGGCACATTAATCCAAGTCGCTCGTTTCTTTAGAGCTGAAGTAACTAAGTAACTAAGCTACTTGATTACCACACCTTCACAGAAGTTTTCCAGCAAGGTGCAAAACATCTTCACCAACAAGCACGTATTTCTAACTTGACATCAAAATTCCTTTTGCGGCAAAGTTAAAGTGGGTGGCATTGTGTCACTGTCTCAAAACTGAGTTACGACAATGAAAGGAACTTCAGTCCTTTTCAGCAGCACGTTCGAAAATTGCACATTTGGTGGCGACGGGTGCGGGTCGGCGGATCGAGCATTCGCCGCATCAGTCATTGTCAACAAAGTTTATCGCCTCGACTCACCCCCGAACGGAATCGGCCAAATGTGTTTGTTGTGGTCTCAGAACGAACTAGCAGCCCCAGCCCACGCTTGCGTCGACTTTGAGAAATAGAAATGCGATTTCCAACTTATGCACTTCCTTCGGTAGCTCGGCCGCTGTTAAGAATTTCCGTGTATGAACAAGATTTGTTTGTTGTGTCGTTACTTCCGCGGCTATTTATGTCTTGTGCAAGTAAAATTCTGATGATCCTCTGTTTTTCACTGTCTTTAAAAGCCTTGTTAAAGGCACAGATAAACCAATCTTGCTTTACAAAAATTCAATACTTGATGAGGATTGTGAAAGATGTGAAGTTCGAATGACTTCTAACTAAGCTATTGAACGTTATGCTAACACTTCCAACAGCAAATATGTCGTTATTGGTCAAAAACTTACAAACAGAACTGCCTATGTGAATTTCGCAAAATTCTTCCTTATTCCTTGTCTAAATCACTCTTTGTTAATGACAAGAAACGTTAATGCAAAATTTCAGCTTTCTAGATCTAAGAGTTGATGATTCAGCCAAGACTTTAAGTAATTTGACCCAGTCCCAAACTAAGCAGAGCTTGTGCTATGGGTACCAGGCAACGGATAAACATACTTATACTTGTATAATGTAGATAAATACATACTGTTGGCAACACCGAGAACTGTCAGTGACTCTGAATAAAACCGTTGTGAATCACAGCTGCAGCACATTTTGCAATCGGCGGTCGTCTTGTTCACTTGAGCCATTTAGGACGTCATTACTTACTTATTTAAATTAACGGGTATTGATTTAAATCCTTTATCGTGTGTGACCTATTATGTGTAATTCGTTCCTTTCTTAACAAATTTAATAAAGAGATAAATAAAGTGAATCTGATTATCTGCACTTGTTGTTTTAAGCCTCCCTTATATCAGCAAGTGGGATAAAGAACATCTACTCCCACATTTTTTAAAAGGAACCAATTTGCACATTTTACCAACGTTAACAATACGGTGTTATTTTGAGTTCGTTACGTGAGGTTATCGATTTAAAACTTGTGTTCGCCTTAATTGTTATTCGCTATTAAGTGCATTAGGTGCAAGTAGGTCGTTAGTGATTTACGTTACCGATCAGTGTGTTTGACTGTTTTTTTTTTGCCGTATGATGCGGGGTAGGTCGAGCGGCCGGTCAACTAATCGTTCGCGAAATGGCTCTCGTGTTCGTTTGCGGCCCCGATCGCGAGGTGTCTCACGAGAACGTACTGATCCTTGCGGTAGGCGTTCTAGGTCTCGTAATCGTGATTATTCGCGTGAACGCCGGCGTTACCGATCACGAAGTGGGTATCGTAGACATCGTAGTCGAACGTCTTCTTCCGGTCGATACCGCTCCGGTACGCATTCTCTAAGCCGTTCGCGTGATAGGTCTTCGAATCATTCGCGAACCAAATCTACACGTGCTCGTAGGCGTATACGTTCCAGGAGCGTTTCCTGTCGGCGACGTTACCGCGAACGTATTCGGAGTAGGTCACCAACCCGTATGATTTCCAGTAACGCTCCGGTTGTTGACAACAACATAGCAGGCAAATCATTTACGCCGCCACGAACCCTAGATAGTGCTAATGCCGAAAAGTCTAACCCCCTCGGGAATCGTGACCTTACGATCGAATCAGCTGCGTTGCAGACCAGCGCATCTTCCCTCGCACAGGCTTTAGTCGAAGCAATGAAATCTGCGCAACCTGTAAGGTCGCGTAATTACTTCGTTTCAAATTTTGACCCTACAATTAATAATATTGACGCGTGGTGTGACGAGGTAGATCGTGCACGGGATGCCAACGGCTGGAGCGATCACGAGTGTTTGTCCCGCGTTGCTTCGTGCCTCAAAGGTGACGCTAGAATTTGGCTTACGGAATGGGTGACGAACGACCGTACGTGGTCAAATTTCAAATCTGAGTTCAAACCCCTTTGCCCTAGTAGGTTAGACTTTGCGAACATTTTATTTGACGCGATGAAAACTACGTCTGATTCCTACTCTAGTTATGCGGAATATGCACGACGTACGCTGTTGCGATTAAGAATAGTCCAAGGCCTCAGCGACGAGTTAAGAACGCTTATCGTAGTCCGTGGGATTGACAATCCTCAAGTACGCGCAGCGGCGGCTAATGCATCATTAACTCCTGAAAATTTGGTGTCTTTCCTTTCAATTTACGTAAAACCGAATCGCAATAGGAACGACCTGCGTTCTCAAACTGCCACGTCTGCGTCCAACAAACGACCTCCTTCTAATGTTGTTAATCGAAACGAGTCGAAGTGTTATAATTGTAACCAGAGGGGTCACATGAGTCGCAATTGCCCCAAAAAGTTAAAGCCAGCCTCAGGCTCAGCACCGTCCTCTAAACCAAATACCCAAACACAAAACACCAGTTGTTCTTTTTGTAAGAAACCCGGACACGACGAAAGTATATGCTTCGCCAAAGCGCGTTCCGCATCGCGTAACCAAAAGGATGTCAACTTATGCACTGAACAGTCGCACTCCACTAATGATATAACTACGGCGGTAGTTGAAGGTATACCGATGGACGTTCTTATTGACAGTGGTGCGTTAAACGTATCTCTTATATCGACATCTGCGCTTAAACATCTCTCATGCCAACCTAAGTTTAGGCATTGTGTACTGAAAGGTATAGGCGATAAGGCAATTGTGACTACTTCTTACATAACTGTAACGTTAGAGTTCCCCGAGGTTTCCATTGAGGTCGATTTAGTAGTCGTACCTTCGTCTTACATGAATACTCCTATCATAATCGGTACGGACGTCCTTAATCGCGACGGAGTGATGTATGTTAGGACTAAAGACAAACAATTTTTGACTCGCGCTCCTGAAATTTCGGCTACAGTTCAGGCGATAGAAGCAATTAACGGCGTAGACATAAAGACACCTCTTCAAGGCGAGGAGCGTGAAGCGTTAATGAGCGTAGTTAATGAATTTTCCGAGTTTCTTATATCCGGCACGGCTGCAACCACCGTCAAAACAGGTGAGATGGAAATTAAGCTTACTAGTTCTGCCCCGGTTGTGTATAGGCCGTACAGGCTTTCGTACCAAGAAAAACTTAAGGTTCGCGACATAACGAACGATCTCATTGAAAAAGGCGTGATTAGGCGTTCCAAATCATCATATGCGAGCCCCATCCTTTTGGTCCAGAAGCGCGACGGAGAAAAAGATAGGCTCTGTGTCGATTTTCGTGCTCTAAACAAAATAACGGAAAAGGAAAGATACCCTCTTCCTCTGATTGATGATCATGTCGATCGCTTGGGGAGTTACAAATATTTCTCTAGCCTCGACATGGCCACTGGATTTCACCAAATCCCAATCAAGGAAGAGTGTATTCACCTGACGGGTTTTGTGACACCGGAGGAACACTTTGAGTACCTTAAAATGCCATTCGGGTTGGCCAATGCCCCAATCGTATATCAACGCATTATTAACGATGTGCTTCATAGCTTCATTGAGGCCGGGAATGTGTTGGTCTATATTGATGACGTGCTCCTTATGAGCAACTCTGTCACTGAAGGAATAGAACTACTTCGAAACGTGCTACAGACTCTAACTCAGGCTGGCTTCTCCATCAATTTACGAAAATGCTCTTTCCTCACTACGCAGATCGAATATTTAGGCAGGTTAGTGAGTCAAGGTCAGGTTAAGCCGAGTCCGCGAAAAGTAGAAGCTCTCGCCAAGTCATCGCCACCGCAAAACGTAAAGCAAGTCCGGCAGTTACTTGGCCTTGCTGGGTATTTCCGAAGGTACATTGAAGGTTACTCAACGATGGTTGCTTGCATCACTCAACTGACCAAAAAGGGTGTGGACTTCATTTGGGGTCCCGAGCAGGAGGAAGCTCGTCAAAGTATAATCAAACATTTGACTAGTGAGCCGATCCTCTCGATTTTTGATCCCAAACTACCTACAGAGGTCCATACGGATGCCAGCAGCGCCGGCTACGGAGCCGTTTTGCTGCAAACACACTCTGATGGTAAGAAGCATGTAATCTCTTACTTCAGCAAGGTGACACAGGGCGCTGAGAACAAATATCACTCTTACGAGCTGGAGACCCTCGCCGTGGTGAAGGCTCTCCAACACTTCCGGCATTACCTCGTAGGTCTCCAGTTTACGATCGTTACGGACTGCAACGCCCTGAAAGCTACTGAGCGTAAGAAAGATCTGCTTCCCAGAGTCGCTCGCTGGTGGATGTACCTTCAGGACTTCAATTTCACCATCGAGTATAGGAAAGGAGTCCTGATGCCTCACGCCGATTACCTCAGTCGCAACCCGCCAGTAGGAGAGGTAAACCAGATCACGAGGCCTCGAAATTGGGCGCAAATAGCTCAATCAGCCGACTCCGAGACCCAGGAACTCCTCCAAAAGCTACAGGAAGGCAATTTGGATTCCAGTCGTTATGTAGCCAAGAACGATATCCTGTACTACCGTTACATTTCAGACGGAGAGAACCCGAGGCTCCTTTGTTACATTCCCAAGGGCTACCGACTGAGCCTTCTTAGGGTGTTCCATGACGAGCATGAGCACATCGGAGCTGACAAGGTAATGGATCTCATTCTCAAACACTTCTGGTTTCCGGGACTGCGACAGTTTGTTATTAAGTACGTCTCACACTGTCTGGTATGTATCTCTAAGAAACGCGTCCCACGAGCACCCTTGCAGGAGATCACCTCTTGGCAGAAACCCGACGTGCCCTTCGATACCGTACACGTGGACGCTCTGGGTCCCCTACCAGCGTCAGACGGTTTTAGGTATGTGTTGCTTTTGGTAGATGCATTCACAAAGTTTTGTCTGCTCTACCCTATGTATCGACAGGACACGCCTGAGCTGAAGCGCGTCATTACTGAGGCAGTAGCCTTATTCGGGGTACCAAAACTCATGGTAACTGACAAGGCGCGCATGTTCGAATCAAAGGAGTTTGTTACGATGATCAGTGACCTCGGCTGCGACTTACACCACATAACGCCCGAGATGCATCACGCCAACGGACAAGCAGAAAGGTATTTACGGACAATCCTAAACATGATTCGTATTGAAGTAAATCATCTGCATTCAGCATGGTCAGACAAATTGTGGAAGCTTCAGCTCGTGTTAAATATCACCAAACAAAAGACTACCCAGGCCTCTGCGCTCAACCTCTTGATAGGTACGGATTCCACTACACCCCTTATTCGTGCCTTGGTTCGTGATGTGGCGACTGATGATGGTAGGCCAAATCGCGACGCCATGCGTGAGGTATCCAGGAGCAGGGCTCGTCAACTATTGGACGAGAATCGTGCTAACCAGGACGTGCGTGCTAATAAACACAGACGTCAACCCCGTGAATTCCAACTTAATGACCTTGTGTTCGTTATAAAAAAATCTCAGTCTACAGGTAAACTGGACGCCGGCATGCGTGGGCCCTACAAGGTGGTGGACCTATTGCCGAGTGGACGCTACAAGTTGAAGTTGCTCAGCGGCAGTCGCGGCAAAACGACGCAGGCAGCGTCGCAATTTATGAGGCCGTGGCGTGGCGAATGGAGTCCCGAAACGTGTGCTGCGTTTTTTGAAAGTGGGTATTCGATGTTTTTATTCTCTCTCACTAGTCCTGCCTTGGCGACCGTCGCTGGCCGAGCTAGCCTGTTCGTCGGGCTGGTGGTGCACTGATGTAAGTACCTGTTCTGGTGGATTCAACCCGTTCGTCGGGTTGGTCGTGTTCATTAGTAACATTCTGGCGTTCGTCGCCTTACGTTCGTCGCCTAGCGTTCGGCGCGTGGCGTTCGTCGCCTGGCGTTTGTCGCCTATCGTTTGTGGCCTGGCGTTCGTCGCCTCTGCCTGGTGTTTGTCGCCTAGCATTTGCGGCCTGGCGTTCGTCGCCTAGCGTTCGTCGCGTGGCGTTCGTCGCCTGGCGTTCGTCGCCTGGCGTTCGTCGCCTGGCGTTCGTCGCCTGGCGTTCGTCGCCTCCGCCTGGCGTTTGTCGCCTGTTGACCAAGCGTTCGTCGCTGGTCTGGCTAGCCTGTTCGTCGGGCTGCCCGTGTGAGTACACTTTCGTACCGCTGTCGGGCATGTTGCAGGTGACTGTTAGCTGCCGTGTGCTGCACTAAGGTGGCCTACAGCTGCTGTCAACATGGCATCGTAATCGCAACACCGAAGTGGAGACAAATAAAACAGGAAAAAGGCCTTGTTTTGATTATTTATTTCGATAAGAGACGTCTCAAAGAAGAATAGTGTATGAGGATATGTGTTGTATGCGCGATGATGATTGAATTAAGTAGAAGGCTGAAATGAAAGGAATGTGTGCGTAGGATGAATAGATAGGCACTGCTGTGCAAATCTATCTGACGATAATTTTCTCTACATTCCAGCAGCCAACACTGATGACTACTTGCGTGAAGGTCAAATGCAACCTTCACCAGCTCCTGGCTCAGGAGTGTCCACACCTTCCGCTCAGCCTGAACCGACACCATCCACGTCGGGCACTGCAGCCGGCCACCACCACATCGACGAGGTCGAGGACGACCTTGTGTCAGGAGAGGCCGTGTTGGCAACACCGAGAACTGTCAGTGACTCTGAATAAAACCGTTGTGAATCACAGCTGCAGCACATTTTGCAATCGGCGGTCGTCTTGTTCACTTGAGCCATTTAGGACGTCATTACTTACTTATTTAAATTAACGGGTATTGATTTAAATCCTTTATCGTGTGTGACCTATTATGTGTAATTCGTTCCTTTCTTAACAAATTTAATAAAGAGATAAATAAAGTGAATCTGATTATCTGCACTTGTTGTTTTAAGCCTCCCTTATAATACTTAAATACATACAACATCCATGACTCGGGCACAAACATTCGTGTTCATCATATAAATGCCTGCCCCTGGGATTCGAACCCGGGACGTCTAGCTTCATAGTCAGGGTCGCTAACCACTAGGCTATCCGGTCGTCAATATCACTAATAGTCGATAATATCATGAGATGGTTATGAATGATGTGTGAGAATCTTTCCTTAAAATGCGAAAGTAACTTTGTCTGTCTGTCTTTCTGTCTGTCTGTATGTTACACTTTCACGGCTAAACCACTAAACCGATCTTAATGAAATTTGTTACAGAGATTGTATGAATCCCAGGGAAGCCAATTATGTGCAGACGAAGTCGAGGGCAACAGCTAATTGTATGCAAAGATGATTGTATTGTCAATTATTGGTACTACGCGGCGTTAAATTTATAAGACTACTGGTGAATATAAGCAAATTTTTTGAAAGACGTCATCGATGTTACTTTGTAAGGCTAGGCTAGCCTCTTCCTTTCATTTTCGATGATATGTTTTTCAATATCGTTGATTACATTGTGGTAGGGCCGATATTAAAGCATAATATTCGCTTTGCCCTTGTCAAGAAGCCGTCGTCTCCCTCCTGGATCTGACTCGACCTCAATGATAACGTCAACCCAAACGCGTCTCAACTATAACATAATGAACAGCACAATAAGGTATCAGATATTAAATGTCAATCATATCGAAACATATACACACCGTTACAATAATTCGAATATTCGTACAAGGGATATTATGTGGTTTTATGTTACATTTTTGTCTATGAAATGCTTTGTGATGACAATCAAAAATGTTCCCTCTCAAAATCTTGTTCAAAAAAATGTTTTATTGAATCAGGCGTTACTTTGCGGAGGTCTATTTCAATGAACACAAAATATTTACCTTGCTACTCCTTCTTCTTCTTCTTGCTTGTTCTTGCTTGCTTGAGGGCTTGCATGCAAAGCGTATATATTTCGCACAAGCTTGGTTATCTTGCACGTAAGTAGCGGAGTAGCAAGGTAAATATTTTGTGTTCATTCAAAAAAACGACCAGTAGGCTTATTGTCTAACTCGCTCGCAATCGCCATCGTGTTCATTTTGACAGTTCTTGTATGAATGCGACAGCTAGCTGATTCCGATGCCAATTGTCAGCCCATACAGAACTGTCAAAATGAACACGATGGCGATTGCGAGCGAGTTAGACAAGCCTACAGAAATTAGCATCTCATTCGTAGAGTTGGTTTCAAGTTTTTGGTTTTAATTTCTGTTTGTAGCTTCTATTTCGTGAGTTGTTCCTCGCTGAAATAACTAACCATAAACAAAAGTATACCGAGCTGTTAACAAATGGAATGCATAACTATTCACGTATATAATTCGGAACAGCAAATAAATTAAACTTGCTTTAGTACATTTCCTAAACCGAATGAGTCGTATAAAGCTTGGCAGTAAATATTCCGAGTGCCCAAAACTTTTTGGGACCGCCATTGGCAGGACCTGAGCTTTTATTGCTATTATTTCAACGAAGCACACTTCCAGAATGTAATTGGAAATAACTTAGTGATTATTGCGTCGAGCAGGATAAAATGCCCTTAAATATGGAGATTAGGATTTTTGAGTACTACCTAAAGTAAGAGCTCCGTGTCTCTTTTTGTACTGATTTTTGGTGTTCAATTTCCAATACTTGTATAAAGAAAATTTACTTAGCTAGTATAATGTTGCTAAATGAAAGTTATTACAAAATAAATTCAATCTTTTACAAGTGTACCTACATAACGCATTCATCATCTAAATCATTTTCTGTGTAAAACTAAACTTAACGCAATCAAAACAAAAGATGTATTCAGGAAGTACAAAAGGCTTCTTTACATGTTATAATTTTTTACCTACAACCAGCGAGTGCTCTTGGAATCCGCCGCAAGAAAGTAAACAGAAATTGTTTTTTGAAACAAATATAATTTTACAATACCACTGATGAAATCTAAAGAATACGAAAGATTAAGACAACCTGGGTTCCTAAGAATCAAAAACACTGGTTCTAATACTGTAGTAACCTTTCCTCAAATTAATGCGGGACTGCTAAGAGATTAAACTGAAGATCGTAATCTGCTTGCTTCTAAACGCGGCCACGAATCCGTGTCGTGGCCTAATCCCAGAGATGGAGTGCTCGGCAGCCTGCTGTTCACCTAGGGGACTTTATTGATGGCGCGACTGATGCAAGAAGCCAGACTTAACTAGAATTAGTGGAGAAACGACGGGGAAAATTTGCCATCTGTTTGGAGAATTTCCAAGTTCAGGATAACGCTTTAGAAGTTGGGTCGAAATTGGAATAAAGTAACGCTGTACGTTTAATCGTGATAATTACTTCAGGATCTCTATTTCTACCATGAGAGCAACAAACTATTAAATATTTAGCCATGTACAAAATCTGGTGTTGAAGCGAGATTTTATACGATGCGATGGTAAAATTAGAACATATTTTTGATCATTTATATCTCTTGGAACAATTGAATCCAAATATCAGTGCCAAATCGCAGGACGCAAATCCCCAAGCCATTGATGGATGCGATAGAATCCATCTATATCCCTTAACACAAGTATGAAATTGCCGCGGGTCGGACAAAACCCGTAAAATTGCTGCCGTAGAGCGTGTACATTAATCAAATTCATTCGTGTAATCGAAACCGGTTCAGCATTCGGCATTTCGATTCTTCATGACCTATTTTCATAATTGCGCAAGCGACAAAGTAAAATTTATTGAAAAGATACGTTCAAAAGGTTGATTACGCCATATGACGTAGATTTCTGCAAGGCTCCGTTTTTCTTCGGTCTAATAAAGAGGGACGCGCGCCGCATTCAAACGACATTATTTGTCCCGCACTCCCTTCCATGATAAAATAGATTACGCAGAGGCACTTACAAAGTTGTTATTGGGCCAGCTCTGCACCTGTAAATTTATCATCTTTGTTTTATTATTAACACGTCATTTGGGGCGTCGTCGTTAAGTTGAATAAGTGAAAAGTCTTGAATGGAGTGAGAGTCAACTTGCAACTCGATTTTAGCTTTTTGGACAGTTCACAAGAATTATGCTTAAAACTTTAAAGTTATGTGGAAGATAATTGACTGACTTCCGACATCCATTTCCTAAAATCAATTTTTCTTCGTCGTTGATTCCTTATGACGGGTAAAAATCTACGTGGAATATAAAATAACCCAAAGCACCCTTGTTTCGAAACTAACATATAATTACCTCCTCATCTAAAGTGGAAATAAGTTCTCGCTAACATAGTTTTGCAGGCACTCTGTTACTGCGACTCAGTTTCTAATAAACGAACAATGTCACATTAATTAATTAAATGGCTTTAATTTTGGTGGTAACATCAATTAGCTGGGGCGGGTCAGTGGTAATTTCTTCCCCGAGTCAAACGTTGCGTGAGAGGCGTTTAGGTTAACGCCCTATTTTGTGATGAAACTCCTCATTTGATGTGTCAGTCACATAGTTCACTTTTGATAGGTAGGTACATAGTATACCAACAAAAATAATGATTCGTCTTAAGTTACTTAAAAGAAAATACAATCAATGCAAGGTTACATTCCCGTCTCAAACATTCTCATTGAATAGTACCAGTGCTTATATTGAACAAAAAACGTTTGCCTTGCTACTCCTCTACTCACGTAAAATTATTGTTTTTTTTTTTTTTATTAAATTGAAATGGACCTCCGCAAAGTAACGCCTGATTCAATAAATTGAGTATGTATAGGTACTGAAAGAAAAAAACATGTTTTTTTTTGTAAAGTGAGAAGGATCTCAAACGCAAAAACAATAAATCTTGTTAAAGTAATTGCCGCTCCTGTAGAAATTTCTCTTCAAGCAATCTGCATTGCCAATGACACTGTATACGCAGCAACGCAAGCGCACAGAACCCAATTACCGCGTAATAGCCGGGTAAGTTAATACCCCCGCAACATGCAAATGGCATTAAATATTGGTGGGAACACCAATTAAAGTCGTAAACTTTAATTGATATTCATGGACTCGTAATAGGGGATGTAGACTGTAACGCTGCAAAACTTTCGGTCCAAACTCCGTGTCTAATTGTGCTTGAAACTAGTAGGTAAACTTCTTCGTGTTCTTTTACGTACATCGAGTTTCATCCGGAGTTTGGTTTGAATAAAAACAGGAGATTAGAGCAACTTTTACGGTAGCATTGATTTAGTTTTTTTTGTCGTTTTTCTGGAGTGTGATTTACGAATGAACGGCGCAGGAAGCCGAAAAGTTGTTTAATGTTGTCTGAAATCAGTGAATCCATAATGAAAAATGCATTCATTAAATCTTTATGAATATTAGCCATGGATATTTAAGATTCAAAATCAAAAAGTTGACTGTGTGACCTTTTTTGCTACCTTTTCTTCTAGTCGGAAATTTTCAAATCCGAAACGAATATTTTCAACTCATTATATGAAACAGAGCGTCTTTCATTACCAGTTAAATGAAGCCGTGTCACTGCAGTTTGTTTTAATAAGGACAAAGGGAAGCCGAGTAAAATTAATAAGCATCCGACTCCATTAACTTAGTTATTTTCGAAAACATTGAAATCTGCAAACTTCTGAATAGACTGGAACTTCAACCCTAAGGGTGTTTGAAAGTTTGTAATTTCAGCTGTTCTCACAAACTTAAAGAGCTTAAAATTTCTTTTAGAGAACTTAAGTTAAGTAACATTTCCCATTAGTTAGTTTGTAAAGTATATGCTTAGATCTTTTTAGGGTTCCGTACCTCAAAAGAAAAAAATGGAACCCTTATAGGATCACTTTGTTGTCCGTCCGTCCGTGCGTCCGTTCGTCTGTCAAGACCCTTTTTCTCAGGAACGCGTAGAGGCTCTTGGAGCTGTGAAAAAATCAAACTTCTAAGCCAACGCAATCAAAAGATACAGCCGTTTATGCCGCAAATTTCCGCAACTCTCTAGGGAATCAAAACCTACAGGGTACTTCCCGTGAACGCAGAATCTTGAAATTTGGTATTAAGGTAGGTCTTATAGCACAGATTAAGGAATAATTGCGAAAACGGTAAATGTGTATGTATGTCTGTGATAAGTCAGCGACCAATATAAAGTGACCCCACACTGTGTACATTTTGCTTTGGAGCAGGGCTCTGCTTACACTGGTTTATAGATATTTTACTCATATTACTCGCACTTGGCCGGTTTTTTTTAAATATAACGGTGTTGAAAAACAAATATTATTTTTCTTTATGTAAATGTACTTAATGAACACAAAATATTTACCTTGCTACTCCGCTACTTACGTGCAAAATAACCAAGCCTGTGCGAAATATATACGTTTTGCATGCAAGCCCTCCCACCACTACTGCCACACAAAACGCACACAAATCCCACAAACTTAATTAATCCTATCACCACACAAACACTGACGCGCGTTTCGATCCCTCTACGGGATCATTCTCAAAGTCAGCGCACAACCGATGCACATGCGAACCAACGTCATCGTCGAAAAAAAAAAAAAAAAAAAAAAGGAGTATTTTGTGTTCATTGAAATGGACCTCCGCAAAGTAACGCCTAATTCAATAAAATATGTAAATGTACTTGATAGATTATGGTACATAGTACAAAATGTGTCTGTTATTTACATATTTTGTCCACATAGTGTGTTATGTGTGATCCTTACGGTAGCAGACATAATTTACGATATTACTGGTATTTTCACAAATTTCTTTAGCCATTTTAAACGCTTTAATAGTACTTACGTAACCACGTTAACGTTCAGTTCAGTTATTAATAATTTCAATAAATGTTCTAAGGACGATATTTACTTAACCGAGGTGGAGGGCCAATCACAAACTTATTTCGTATTAGATCAATAATTTGATTTCAATAACTCATTTATAAGGTAATTTGAAGACTCTATTTATTTACTCAGTCTCTAGTTTCTTGATATTTCCATCAGTAAAATGTTGTTTGTAAAAGTTGGAATTATTTTGAGGTTTTCTTATTTGTAACAACAATAATCTGAGGTGAATGATTTATAAAGTTACGTTTTATATAATATAGTGAGTAAATTCTTGACTGTTATGATATTATGGAAAGCTATTATGACGTTGAATGACTTTTAAATGAAATCAACGAATTTAATTAAGTGATTTGATTAAACACGAAATTCGTTTCAAATGCGAGACCACTTATCGCGCAGAAATTTAAATGGCGACTCGACGAAAGTAACCTTGGGATCCCATTAGCTAAATATGTCCCGACCAAGTGCTTAGATACCAATTTAAAAATATTTTTTCTGTCATTCAGTGGGCGGGGGCAGGTGGGTCGAAATGGAATCACCATTAGAGGTCGACGATGGCACTTCGTCGTTTTATCGGAAATAGACTTAGCGGTGACTTTTCGGGCCTGAAGACTGCATGAATATTTATGAGACGCCCTTCTTTTCCGCCTCGCAGACAAACTTGACTTAGCCGACTGATGGAGTTCTGTTCGCCGCCTTTTTTATCCAATTAGCAGTTTTCAAGTAATAAATTACATCATTTGATACCTTGAGGGAGCTCGGGGAATATTTGGTCATAAGTTGAGGCCGGTCGTGGGGTTGATGAAAGAAAGCGTTATCCAGCTGCTATTTTGACTTGTTATCAAACTTTTCGTTTATATAATCACGGTGAGCACATTTCCTGGTACAAGGCATGAAATCACCAAAAAGGAAAGTCTTGTTTTTAAATAATACAACATTTACCTACTATGTTAGTATATACAGGGTCTATCAGATACCCCCTAACAATAATCAACTGGGGTATATTATAACTATAGCTATAGAAGCTAAAAAAAATATTTAAAAAATTGGAGTAATTTATTTTATGTTTTCTATAGGACTGATTACATTTAATACTACCATTCCTATAGAAAATATATTTTTTTTTTACTCCAACTTTGTAATATCTTTTTAGCTTCTATAGCTATGGTTATACACCCCAGTTGATTATTGTTAGAGGGTATCTGATACAACCTGTATTGTTTTTTTTTTCATCGCAATTTGACGCTCTTTGTAATATCTTTATTACCTGGACGACCGAACAAATCTAGATTTTGCGAAACAAGTTTTGTTAGAGATAAGATGAGATCGAGCTTAAGCCACTAAGAATTAGTGGTATACTTGATATTTCAGCTGCCCAAATTTCACGTTCAAATAAATTGAATGAAAATAGAGCATCCTCAAAGTAATCAGTTGGGATAGACACACCCTGGCTGCATTACTCAACAGCATTAAAGTCAGAAAAGGTCGAAGGGGTTGCTGCCCTCCCACACTGCGGTAGGTACAGGGCAAAACAAACCAGTAGGAACGCATACGTAATTCTAGGCTAGGCACAAGCGCAGTTGTCTAGGATATGGTCACAGTTCTTTAACATGATCTTGTTAATCACAATCTCTTGTTTGGAATTTCGCTGCATTTGAAATGCACGTCTCGTATCATAGTAAGGTATTTAATTGAACAAATTTGCATTTAATATTAAACCGACGTAACTCATTTATAATTTTGGCATTGTAGTTGTTGACTGTGTAAAAGTCTCCGTCTATGAGCCTCCATTTATGCCATTGCTGATTTTCACTGAATATGGGCGCAGTTATGCTAAAAGCATTCAACCCACGAACAAGTTATTGTTTAATTTACTTTTTTTGCTAAATAATCTAGATCCAATATCAAAATTGACTTGTCTGTGGGTTGGTTCTTTCCCGTGTCTCTTCTCTCTAGCTGTGACCTGGAGAGCGTTCGTCACATTTTCGAGTAAATTTCTCCCAATATGAGTTCCCCGCTCCTTATAAATGATTGACACTGGAATTCATAAATATTTCATTATGGCGAAAGGGAGAACTTCGGCCAAGTTTATAATGAAGCGAAATGTCTTCTTTGTCGCAATTCGCGGAATTCTCATTGTGATTCGAAGCTTAATTTCAAGGAATTGTTTGAAATAAAATGTTACGAAACCATTACGTCTATGTACGACTAACGAAGTGGAAAACTGCGATAAGCTCAAAGAAAACAATTTCATATTCTCTGCGATTTATTCTAAACAACCTCTGCAACCCTAAAAGAATAAGCGGATTGGTTGTTACGTTAGATACGAAGGTTAAAATCTACTATTGTATAATCACGGAAGTACCATTGTTAAAAACGGTAGATAATCCATTTTCCCGTCTTTGTCTGAAATCCAGGAAACTTCAGAGCTGTCAAAATGTCATATCCAGCCGCGACCCATTCGCGTTCTGAAAGCCGAGAACGTCGAATTAATGTGATTCCCAGCCTACCCATTATATTGGTCAGGCCAAAGCTTTGTGTCACAACACGCTTAGGAATATCCGAGTAGGAAATGACACTCACATACGCGTCAAACGACAAAGTCTTTCATGTCATTTATAAAAAATGCCGCTTGAATACGTGCTTCGGAATTTCGTACTATAATCATGTCGTGGGTTGTCAAGGCGTGAGCAGTGACTGATTACACGTTGATCTACCCTACCCACTGGCACGCGAGTTACATTCAACGTAATAAGAACTATTGCCGATAGGCTATTTCGTTCATTCTCTTTGCTATTGTCAGCAACAACCTTTATTAAATTCAACTATTTTAACTTTAGCACAATTCTAAGACTATTACGCTAATGATAAGTGTATTGAACTCTGGTGTGTTTGTGATCTAAACGTTATAAAGGACATGTTCTTCTCCGTTTATTTGACAGAAGTCCCTATTAAAGTAGACTTGGTAGCGCGACGCCAACACATTCATAATAGGGTAAAGGATCTCGAAGTAGATCGCTCTTGTTTGCTGTGTCAATGTTTTGTCTTACCCTTACACCTCTCAAAAACAGTCTAAAGGTGTTTGAAGATGCTAATTTGATTCCGCATCTAGTAAATGTCTTTATGAGATACTCGACATGAAACGTTCCAGAAACTTCATTACGTGTGTACGATATTATTGACATACTTACACGACTGTTTACCACAGAGTAATTTGAAACTAATGTATTGAAATAGTTTGCTTGAGCGTGTAGTAGCTATATGCTGTGATATATGACGAGTAATTTTAGTTTCGAAAGTTGGTGGTTAATTAATCATTTCCAGGACGTATGTATAATCACGTTACTTCAGATGGAACTGTCAAAGTCGTTTATGATAAACGAAGTACAATAAGAAGTATTTGAATTCAATTACACGAATGAATTCAACTAATTACTGCTCAGTGTTAAATACATACACTTAAAAACTCATTTCGACCTTTTACACGTTAAATAAAGTAAAATCTCTGATGAAAAATGCCGCGTGCCCGAATCGGCGTTATTCGAGTCGGCCCCGCATCGGTAATTGTTTTAAATTCTCATTTGTACATTAAGAACTTATTAAGGTCCCCGTTCAGCAAAAAGTGCTCAGTATCCAGCCTCGTATTTGTTACGAATGTAAATTTATTCCGAAGAACAAAGAACGCTACCCGCTCTGGAGGAACGCAAAAACTGTATGAGGTTAATGGCAGAGAAATGTGTCCTCGTCGGATAATCAAGAGTTTGTGAGCCTCGGATTAATTTCCTGACATTTGTCCGACCTTTTTTTGTACGTTTAGTAGTGTCGGGGGTAGTTTTACAACACCGGTGGAAATATACGGAACAAAATATTTATTTTTGCTTGTCAGTATTATAGTAAAGCTATTTACAGGCGGACAAGAAGTCCATTGTACTATTAAAAATGTGTTTCGAGTAATTAGGTGGTAGATGAGTGGTAACGAATTTATTTGGTAACATTCTATAAGCATAATTGATTGAATCAAGTGCATCTTTACGGAAGTCCACATTAACGAACAATAATAAAAAACAAAATGTTTTTATTCATTCTTTAAGCACCTTCAATCACTGGAAAGTTAAATTACGTTTGATGCACTGATGATTGTGAAATAACCGAGAATACAGAAACAATTTTCAGACGACGAACTCAATTTTACCTTATTTCACGGAACTTCAGAAATGTATAAAAACCCCATATTTTTTGGAAAAGTGACGTCCGTTTTAAATCGCTTCCCAAGCCGCCGGCGGCGGTATCTGCCCGTGACAGTGTAATAACAAACTCAACTCTTCGTTCTTTCTAAATCGTTATTGATCTGACCTGAGTCTCGAAAATATACTTCAAAATAGATGTTCTACTTATGACTCATTGTAGGTGCAAATGTGATAAACAAATAGGGTATCTAGCCCATTAGCAAGTAATCATCACCACCCATAGACATCCGCATGGCATCCAAAGAATTTGTTGACCACTGTTAGTCGTACCCTTATAGACGTTATTTGTTGTAATGTAAAACTCAAAGTTCGCAATATTCAAATAAGACATAATGACGCTCTGAGCGACCATGGATTTGTCTCAGCTGAATTTCACTTAAAGCTACCCAAACGTCTTCAACGAACTGTAACATTTAGACCCATTGCTCAGTTTGACCTTGAAACGTATCAAGTGGCCTCATCAGTGACGCCCTGGGACTGGGTTGTGGATAGATGCGATGATATAGATTCAATGGTAGAATGTTTTAGTTTTTTGATAACGCAACTTTTTGATCATTTCGCTCCAATAAAGACAAAAACCTTTAAAAATCCTCCAACACCTTGGATAACTGATAGTATAAAAGCCATGCGTCACGACAGAGATAAAGCTTGTTACTTGGCTAAGAAGACTGGTAAAGAAGAACATTTTAAAACTTACAAAACTCTTCGGAACCTAGTAAATAGCGCCACTCGTACTGAAAAACAGCACTACTTCACTAATAAAGTGAATAACAACGTAAATAATTCACGAAGAATGTGGGCTGAAGTCAAAAAATCTTTGGGTAGTAACACACAGGTTTCTTTGCCGTCTCATCTATGTGATCCTTGCAAAATTAATAAATCGTTCCTAGATACAGTTCCACAGACACGCAATAATCCGGATTTATCTACAGCTTATTCCATCAAAAAGAAATCTGGTGATACATTTGGCTTTACAGAAATATCGCCTGATGACACACTAAAAATAATCAATTCACTTTCCTCTAATGCCACAGGTATTGATGAAATATCCCTGAAAATGGTTGAACTAACCTTACCCTACTCACTCTCAGCAATTACATGCATTATTAATACTTCCCTTAAAACAGGACGTTTTCCTACGGCTTGGCGCACCGCTCTTGTAAAGCCTATTCCTAAAAAGGATCCAGTTGAGAGCGAAAAGGACCTTAGACCAATTGGATTGTTGCCGGTGTTGTCCAAAGTATTGGAGAAGGTGGTTCATCGACAGTTGATGTCGTACTTAGAGCTTCACAACATCTTGCCAATACAGCAATCCGGCTTTAGAAAGGGTCACAGTACTACTACTGCGCTTTTGCACATCGTGGATGAAGTCCTGACTGCGTCAGATGAAAACAAAGCGTCAGTTCTTGTCCTATTGGACTTTAGCCGCGCTTTCGACTGTCTCAATTTAGAAGTTCTCCTGGCAAAGCTAGAATACTACGGTTGTGACATAAATGTTTGCTCTTGGTTTGGTTCTTACTTTCATGATAGGATGCAGTTGGTAGAATGTTTGGGTTGTGACGGAGTAAAGAGTCGATCTGAACCTTTATCTGTCCGCAGAGGGGTGGTCCAGGGATCCATTCTGGGCCCAACACTTTACTCGATTTATACCGCTGATTTACTTGAGTGTACAAGATCTGGACTCGCACATATGTATGCTGATGACACTCAAGTTATTATTCGCGCTAATCCCGATAAAACTGATTTACTGAATGCTATTAGTAGTCTTAACGAAGACCTGGCTTCAATAGGATTATGGTCAGAAGCTCATGGACTGGTGTTAAATGCCAGCAAATGTAAGTACGTTGTACTTGGCACGACACACCAAATCGATGTTGTTCGCCGCGTCTCGCCTTCGATTATAATTAATGGCGTACAAGTAGAGGAATCGCTAATAGTGAAAAACCTTGGGATGCTGTTTGACGGTAAGTTGAAATTTGAGGAACATATTCAATCTAAAATTGGAAAGTGTTATGGGGCTCTTAAGACACTGTATAAAATCCGTCCATTTTTAAACACATCTGTGAGATTAAGGCTAACGGATGCACTGGTTTTATCGGGCTTGGACTATTGCGACGTAGTGTATGGTCCCTGTCTTTATAAGAAAACAGAGAAAAAAGTTCAAAGGGTACAAAACGCATGCATGCGATACTGTTATGATATTCACCGTTATTCACACATCACGCCTTACTTGAATACCTATGATATCCTTAACATGAAAAATAGACGTAAGTTTAAGTTAGGATCGCTGGTCTACAATCTCAAATGGAGTGGTCGACCAAAGTACCTATTTGATAAATTGTTGTGGCGCAATGACGACAGTAGGACTGGTTCGGTAGGAATGCCACGAATACGCAGATTGGTTGCTTTTAGGGGCAGCTTTCGATTCGCAGCATCTAAATGCTGGAATGATTTACCTCCACCAATTAAAAAGGCCCAATCACTATATGCCTTCAAGAGGCTGAGTAAGCAATGGCTTTTGGAAAAGCAGAAATCGTCGTGTTAGGGACGGGACCGACTAGGCTATCCCAGAGAGTTTATTCAAGTAAAGCTCATTTGAGTACTTACCTATTTTACTATATGAACATGACATTCCTGGACTGGTTGCTTGGTCTTAGGTACTCCTGTTCCTGATACGGTAAAATCATGTTACCGCATTAAGTTAGCCTTTACTCTTAAGAAATAAATAGTTCGAAATCCTATAATGTATATCTGCCCCTAAATATGTTAATAGATAAAACCCTTACCGAATTATGTATATTAGAACCAGAAAGAAGTTATTTTGTCATCTGTCGCTTTGGCAGCGAACCTTCCTTCTTTACCTTAGCTTAGTTAGATTTTAAGTTAGTTTTTAATCAGGTTGGAGACTGAAAACCAGCATGCCTGCTGAGTCTCCTGTCCTATTTACCTAATACTTTGTAGGTACCTAATGCTTTGAAAATGTACATTTTTGTTTGTGTATTGGTAAATAAAAATTTCTTTTTTTTTTTTTTTTTTTTTTTTTATTTTTAATTGCAAGCCTAGATGGTAAACATGAAATATTTACCCTACGTGCCAATAATTTCACCGGTTGTCTTACTCTTCACGCTGAAACACAGCAGCGCAAACGCAACTGCTTGACTACGGATTAGAGAGAAAGACCATACCTATAGGTATATTCATCTTATTGTGCACGTGAAATCATTAGTGACATCACATCTAATTAGAAGGAACACTAAGTATTCCTCCACGGAGCACTAAATCTCAGCGAGCGTACAATGCAAGTCACGCAGCATACATAGATCCGGCGTCAACATCTTCATTACGTTTCATAAACAAAGCATAAGCATGCATAAGCTGTACCTCGTCTCGCAAAGGAGCTCACCCCTATGTCAGTGTTAGTGTTTCCATTCGTAATGCTTTGCCTTTTGTTTCTTGCGAGAACAACATCCGCCCTGTCTAAAACCCAGCCGTTTGCGGCACATGCAAATATTTACCTAGCCGAGGTTTCGCTTTGACGTTGCCACATAATTTCCTGACTTCGCGACCCGAGCGGAAAGTCGTGGACGGATTCGTTGGCTACACTTAAAAATAAGTACGTGACAGGCTTTTTTTGTAGCCCTAGGTTCTAGAATGTCTTCGCTTTGTGATGGATACCCCTTCCGTCTTCAAGCACGTATGTTGCCTGGCGAGTTATTTGCTGCAGTGCAAGTTAACCACCGCCACGCTTAGCGATTTTGATTGTTTCATTTATAAACACATCTACCCATACGTATACGTATACGAGCATGTATGAAGAAATTGATGAATGTGGATGAAGCGAAAGAGGTATGTCAGGATCGTAGCAAGTGGAACAAAGTAATCTCTGCCTACCCCTGTGGGAAAGAGGCGTGACGATATGTATGTGTATGTATGTATGTACCCATACGTCTAAATTTTAAAATTATTACCTGACCTTGGAAAGCTACTAAGTAATTACCTCTTTGTGTTTGTGATGTCGAACGCACAGTTGAGGTATCATGAATGTAATAAATACCTAAGACCTGATAAAATACAATAATGTCAGTCAACTAGCTAAAATTTCTAACGGTCTCGAAAGGGCATTATTGTAAATTCCTTTCAGCAGAACAATAAACTAAGCTAAATACCTCATGTTTTAATACCTTGCCATGGCAGTTAATTTCGAAGTCATTTATTTATTTGACAAAGCGAAAGTCCTTGAAGTAAGATATAATACCCGTAAACTCAGAACTAAGTAAAGTATCCACTCAGAAACTATTTTCATTCATGTCCTACTGAAGTTTCTCCACAAAATTTCATCAATATTCGAAGTCCCCTGCGCAGTAAATGGGCGAACATAGTAAAACAAATGCCGCATAGTCCGAACCTCTCACAAAGATGAATTTCTGGGTCATCCCTTTGGCCCACTAGAGTGATCAAATATCTTCACTCCACACGGTATAGTGTAATGTCTATGTCTCAGGAATATGTTACGGCGAAATATGAGTTGATAATATTTTGCATGATAAATGATAAAGTATGAAGCTTCTATGAAATGGAAACAACATTTACATAGCAGGTACCTAATGAATTAAGGAGCTTATCACATATGTATAAATGATGTATTCACACCAATGCTTTAAGTCAGTCAGTTTAAAAATGACAGCCGATTCTAAACCGCATATAATGGTCTTTAAAATCATGTCACAAATTACTCAACAGCTTAAAATCATCCTTATTTGAAACTTAAAAGGAACACAAAACCAAATATGACATTTAATTATAACCCTTTAAACAACCTCAACGTGAAAAGGGACTGACATTACAGAAATATGATTTTTCATGAAGTAATTAACTTAAGTCTCGAATTAAAAAGGGTATAAGCCTTACTCGGATACAGATATCCACTGACATTAATGTGCCCTTATTTTGCAAAAGGCAATTTCATTGTTAATTGTTATGGGGTAGGAAAAAATGTTTTTATTAAATTTGTTATTGCGCGTTTGCTTTGTTTACTTGTAAATGACAGGAGGTAAGGTTTCGTAATACACTCGACATTTTTTTCGTGTCCTTTTAAAAAGTAAAAGGCTCTCGGGTCAGCTCTCTCTATTTATGTTCACAGCATGCAGCACCCATTCTAACACAACACACGAATAATGTACTGTCTCTTGCAGCAATGGAGCAAAATTTAATATTGCCTCTTTCTCTGCACTGGGAAAATCTCGTAACATGATATACTCCTACCTACAATTTCCTTCGCAATTATATTATGTACAGTGGCTAAGAGAATTCTTTCTTACTTCTTCTTCATAAATACCACAGATATACAAACAGACATACGTCTTCCCTGACATTTAACAATTACTATTGTCTACTCCAGCCTTCCAGGGTCCCTTATGCCTTCAAACGTGACGTAGGTCTTCCTACTATCTAAATTAGTGTAAATTAAATGAAAACCGAAATTTGACAGATGATTAACAAGATTTACGTGTCCCTTAGACTACATTACTAATAGTATTAGATCGACCCAGGACTATTTAGCCTTTATTAGTTACGATTTTGATAAAAAAATGAACGGTCACTTTGTTAGGTTGTTGTTGTGTGTTGTGCTGTTGTTGTTGGTCGTGTTGTTTTTTTAAATCTTATATAATTTAAAGAGGCTTTAGTACACAGGGGTGACTATGTCAGCCTCATGGGAGGAGTTGTTGTTATAAGAGTTTTAGTGTGTTAGTTATATTTCGAATGGAGTTGTTGTTGTTGTTGTGTGTGTTGTTCAGACTAGCTTAGGCTAGTCTGCTCCATCTTAGACCCCATCTTCGCTTACCATCAGGCATGATTATGGTCAAATGCAAGCCTATTTCTACATTTAAAAAAAACTATTTTCCTCCATAGCTGTCGCGCTCCAGTAGAAGAAATGACAAAGTACGTCTTACTGGGAGTCGTGCCCTATCGATACCCGGTATTCCTTTTTGTCTCCCAATGATTGATGGGTATTGTCGCCGCCATCGCCTGCTGTCGCCTCTCAGATGACAATATTGACGTGACGCGAGATTCCTCTCTTATCCGCGCCGCGACGCTGTCATTGCCGCTGAATACTCTCGCGTCTCCTGTGGATAATGCGTTGTTTATATTGTGATCAATTTTTCGTTGACAGCGTCGCCATACGCAAAAAGGAGAGGTTTTAGTTCTAAATGAAAATTGAAGGCAAGTTAGATGTAAGTTAATTAATGCAGACACTGGTTTGCATCGACTTGACCTCTAATGTAACATGCAGAGTCTCATCGCACAAGGTTTGGCCTTAACAGAATATTTGTAACCTAAAGCAGCCTTTGCCAACGTAAGAAGAGTTATATTCAGTCAGTTCTGGGGCCTTAAATACCATGACGTCTTGATGAGATTCAATTCCGACTTAATTTAGACTTTGGCTATCATTTTTAGTATGGATCTGACAGCGAGCGAACCTATATTAAATTGGAATAGAATCGCATTAATACGTCATGGTAACACCCCAGTACTCGTACTAGTAACATTTTGATGCTAGCCTAACCATTAACGTAAAATTTCTTATATTGTCAGTTATTTACTTTTATAATTAAAAAAAGCTTTTATTTACTCATTTAAACACTTAACTTCACATAATAATCAGCTCGGAAAACACGCGCCCCCAATGTCTGTTCATCAATAGTCTTTTGTGTCGAAATTCGTCAATTCACGTCCAAAACAAAGAGGGCCGAACGTTTAATTGTTTCTTCGTTCAATATTGCTTTTGAAGCTTTTGACGAATGAAAATTGTTTCACTTTTAACAATGGCAGTTTGATATTCTGGCTGGGCGAAAACGGCCACGGCCGCGTGCCAAACTGTGCTTTGTGTGGCGCGAAATGGTAGACACGTTCGGAACGTGAGGCTGTTGCCGGCGGCTGGCCACAATATCAAGGCAGTGCCATCATTACAGCCTAGCCACGAATGCGCGAGACCGACGGTATAATCTATTCTAATAAAATGAGTGGTTCTGTTCGCGGGCCTGTATTTGCATATTAAAACTGAATAAAGGTCTTCTTCTTAAACTTGAGAGCTAGGCCTCTTGTCAGTTTCACCGTTCATAATATATATTTTTTTAAGTTACAACCCCCATGGCACCCCTGCCGTTAAAAAAAATAAAAAATATAATATCATTAACGAATCTACTCCCAAATTTTGCGAGAGTCGGTTGAGAAATACAACTTGTATAATGGACAGCTGGGCAGCTGCACATTTTTGCCCAGGTTGAAACGTAGCTCTGCTTCGCACGCGTTCGATCAATAATGGGGTTTGCTTGTCAACAATCGCAGCGCTACACAGGAGGAAGACGAAGTTGCGGTTTAGCAAGTATAGCAGAATTAGCTAATCTAATTCCAAATAATCACCAAATTCAAACGAGAATAAGCGTCTAAATTCTGAAACCAGTGAGCCGATGGTACTTTACAATGCATATGCCATTCGAACAGCATACGATATTCATTTGATCTAACAGTTTTAGGCAGCGCTCACATTTAGCGTGCCCTGTGCAACGCATCAATTGTGCAGACTCAGCGTAACGCTACGGTCACATTAATTTGAATAACTGGTATGGCAGTCAAAAAATAAAACTTTTTTTTCGCTGCTGCGTCCATTCTTTGAGAGTTTCGAAATCTTTTATTAGGGCATCTCTATGATACTCAAAGTGTTCCAAAGGTGTATTATGGTTGCCAAATTACACGTCTCTAGCTTTTGTATGCTGTACTTTGTCTGTCAGTGTATCAATACAATTGAGTTTTTGAATCAATTTTTTTTTGTCATAAATGGAAAGATCATATATAAGTCTAGTAAGAAAAGTATTTTTAGTTTTTTTTTATTCGCTATAATTAACGAGTTATACCGATTTGAAAATTGATGGTCGAGTACCGCACCGAAAACGCACCGATAGTTCCCGAACAAGGCCGAGCCGCGTGTGACGTCACAATGTTAGTTTCCACTCGTAGTTAGTATACAGGTGATACAGTTTTTTGACTTTAATCTACTCTATTCTGTTATTATCCTACTATTATTATAAAATGCTAGTGTTTGTGAAAGCGTGTTTGTTTGTGACTCTTTCACGCTAAGACGGCTAAACAGATTTCGATAAAATTTGGCATACACGAAGTTTATTATTTATAACCTGGATTTGCGTACCGGCTATAAGTAGTAGGTGTTATTCACGATGGATGCCATCCACTTCTTCTTATTACTTTCTAGTTAAAGGTTCTTATTACTTTGTAGTTAAAGGTTAATTTTGATACATCTACGAGTCTTTGTGGATGGCACTATCTATACTTCTATCATGCTTCTATTTAACATTTCCACGGTACCTGAATTTAAAACCATAAAATTAGATGAGAATAGTGATGAGTACTTTGGTAATAACTGTTTTATATGAATAAGTAAATAAGTCGTGGGATTTTAGTTGAAAATCCCGTTGATTTTATCCCAGGGGAATTTCATAAGAAAACCCGGAATTTCGAGCACAAAGATGGCTGATGACATTTTGACACTTTGACACTAAAAATGTTTATGGGTGTCGTTTTTGAGTAATTTGATGGCTCTGAGCCCGATTTTGGCATAATTTTTTGGATCCAAGACGGCGGATGACATTTTGACACTATTGACACTTTGACACTAACATATTGATGGGTGTCGTTTTCGAGTAATTTGGTGCTTCTGAGCCTGATTTTGACATACTTTTTTGGATCCAAGATGGCGGATGACATTTTGACACTTTGACACTAAAATTGTTTATGGGTGTCGTTTTCGAGTAATTTGGTGGCTCTGAGCCCGATTTTGGCATAATTTTTTGGATCCAAGATGGCGGATGACATTTTGACACTTTGACACTAAAAATGTTTATGGGTGTCGTTTTCGAGTAATTTGGTGCTTCTGAGCCTGATTTTGAGATCCTTTTTTGGATCCAAGATGGCGGATGACATTTTGACATTACTGACACAAAAAACACAAAAAAGTGTAAAATGTTACTCGAAAACGACACACATAAACATTTTTAGTGTCATAGTGTCAAAATGTCATCCGCCATCTTGGATCCAAAAAAATATGCCAAAATCGGGCTCAGAGCCACCAAATTACTCAAAAACGACACCCATCAATAATTTAGTGTCAAAGTGTCAATAGTGTCAAAATGTCATCCGCCATCTTGGGTCTAAAAAATATGTCGAAAAAAAAATGACAAAATCAGGCTGTTTTACTCTCCTCACCCGGAACACATCAGCGCAAGCATTGCTGCTTGGCGGCAGGATTGCTAAGATGCTGGTACAGTCGACGTCAAAGATATCTTTACACTTTAGTGCCTTGTCGCTCCAAGCACTTTTACAACTTCATATGAAACTTCAAACATATAGTAACAACGACAAGGCACTAAAGTGTAAAGATTATCTTTGACGTTGACCGTACCTAGCGATCCGGACGGACCTAGAACAAGGCTCTTACACCCGAGAAAATTCCCATTGAATATAATGTATAATACAATCCCACAGGATTATAAAAAAAGTAGGACTACCTATCAACCACAAAATCTAGCCATTAAAATTTACGTACGGTCGAAGAAACTGAATCACGTACCTAACCTACCTAATACAATTTAGCAATAATTTCTCTAGCAGGGTGTATACATGTTAAAATTCCACAATGGTAGGTAAGCGATTCAGTATCTTCCACTGTAGGTACTTAGGTACTTTATTAAGTGAAATCTCAGGTCCAGTAAAATCAATCCAGTTCACATCAGAAACATTATCAGGATTAAGCTTTTATTACCTACCTACACATGACTAAAACAAAAATTTACTTACTATCACGTGATACGCGTGCTCGTTTGCCACCTTATTTCATAAAAAAAACTTCAGCAGATATTTTTTGTATTAAATTTCGGATATTTTTAGTCAAATCAGCCGTTAACCCAGTACTGTCGTGAAATTGCTTTAACATTGTGACGTCACAGCCATGGCGACCAATCATGGACCGTCAGTCAAGTGGTCATATTTCAAATTTCTTCAATTTTTAATTGCTTGTAATTAATTTAAAAAATATATTTTAAGAATTCTTTGAATTAGATATTATATAATATGTCATAAAGTATTAAAAAACATTAAAAACATCGATATTTTGTTTTAATTCAAAGACTCAATTACGATTATTTTTTCCGATATCTCCACAAAGAACTCCAACTGATTGTACACTTATACATTATTATAGTCTATCTATGTTACTGTAATATTCTTATGACACGAAACCTCGAGTAAATTGATTGATAGACGTAACAATCGATCAAAACTAAATTCAGACTGAATTGCTATTTGAAAATGCCAAACATTTGATAGTTTGCGTGATAAGCATTAATATGGAAATAATGTCGTCATTATAACTAGTGGATCGCAAGAGTCGTTTAATAGGAAAACTTTTTGCGCAGTGGAGCGTTCGTGCTCCGGCCCATCGAAAGAATGCGAGGTGGAATTTTATACTTTATAAAATAAATAGGATATTAAAAGGGTTACACAGAAAAAATCTACAACGAGATTGTTGGAGCTGAAAATAGAACTGGCTCATTCTACACAAGAATTAGACTACTAGGCTAATATTGTTTGACGCATTTCTGTTTCCCCTTTGCCCCCACTACATTTACTTTTTTTTATACAGTAAACGTAAACTAATTATGATTTCCTAAGAGATCTCTTTACATCTTCAAAGAAGTTTTTTTTTCTTAATTTTAATAATAAAATACTTGTAAGTACTTTAACCTTTTATAGTAAAGCAAATGACGACGTTCACTCAGCTTTGACAGCAATACCTGGTAGGTATGATGAAAAAACGAGACAAGTTTTACTCAAGCAAATAAATCAGTTTGGAGTAACAGTGACATCCTTCGTTTAATTTGTTGAAATAACTAAGTTGGAAAGATGTAATTTTGCAGACAAAAGTTGTATTTTGATCGATCATCTTAGTCGTGATAGTATCGCGACTCACTGTCATTGAATAATGTTTTTGTTTCTTTTGCTTACACGTAGGTAGCATTTCCCTTGAGTGACGATGTGAGTGTGTATGTTTGTTCCTTCTTCACGCTAAAACGACTGGACGGATTTGGATAAAATTTGGAACGAAGGCAGCTGGTACCCTAGATAAAAACATTGGCTACTTTTTATCCCGGAAAATTGTATTGTTCCCGCGGGATAGCGATAAACATATCAATTGCTAATTCTAAGCGGACGAAGTCGCTGGCAGAAGCTAGTAATTAATAAGAATACCCATCCAAGTTTTTTGCAAACCATTTCTTTCCTGGATTCAATCGAAACTGACAAAACATTAAAAGTAAGGACTTCATAGCAATATATCACAGAAATTAAAATTTAAACCCTGTACATTTATGCTTCCCTGAAACCCGTTCATAAATAATACCTTTGATAAGACTGACTTTTACTTTCACAAGATATACCGCGGAATTCGTCAAACGTTGATATTCCGTTTATGTCGAATAAATTCTTGATGAAAACATCTTTTACAATAACAGTTGTACGAAGATAATGTTATTTATAAAGTGTTGGTCAATTTTGTGTTACTGCTGATATTTAATACAAAGTTGAACGTTGAAACTAATAATTACAGGAATTAGGCGTAAAACATTAATTAAAGTTCGGCCCTTAATTACTGTGTTAATTTATTTTATAGCCCATAATCTGGCTTTACTCTAGCTTAATTGAAATGTTTCATCTAAAGACAGTTAATCCGTAGTTCCAAGGATTATTTTCTGGGCTAAAGTTAGCTTCGTAGTAAATAGACTCGCTTTAATAATTATAATCTGATTATGGTCTAACAAGTAATTACATAAAATACATATCTTTGAAAATCACATAATACCTACTAGAGCTTAAATTTTACTAATTTGTCAGTTGTGTTAAAATTGATTTTCTAATCTATTTATAGGATTCCTAAATTTTGTGGCTGTACGCCCTCTAGCACAAAATTAAAAACAAACCTTGTTACGCCACAAGCACACGTGGTGACAGCTACGCTACATAAGTATGCACAGAATGTAACGTCTCTAACTCTCTAATACCTAGCAACATTCGCCCAATCCAACAAATCAAAAATTGAGTTTTTTTGTGAAATCGTAACTTATAGCTTCGAGAAAACGAGCCAATGCAAAACCTACTTAGCAATAAAAATACTTTGTTCATTATTAAGGACCTCCACAAAGTAACGCTTGATTAAATCAATTGTTATTAATGCTGTATTAAAACTATATGATAATTACAACTAATTTATGAATCGTTACACTTCTATACACCTATTGAGCTATTGCCTTTGTGGATTTATTATTGTTATTTGTATTATTTTGTGAATTGTATCTGTTTCTTTATATTTGTACAATAAAGCATTACTTACTTAATTACTTACTTACTTACTATTTTAACACTTATTGTTCAAATTTGTTTAGAAGCATGTGTAATAAAATAATTGCTAATGCAATGGGCAATTAATGCAATAGTTGGCAATTAAAGGCCGCTAATATTTGCTGTTGTGGCCACCATGTGCTAACATTCTTCTAACTAATGCCGTATCCTTAAGAATAATGAATAAAGGGTCATGAGCGCACTAACCCTAATGAAGGTGAGGGTTCTCTCGAAGGATTCGTAATGGCGACGATGATGGTGGTATAAAATCTAATGGTGGCCTTTAGCGGCGAACACTCGGCAACGATTATTCATATAAATGCCAAAATAGTTTGCACGCTTTCAAAGGGGATCTTGAATACGAAGCAAATAATAATTAGCCCTTTTTCGTAAATTTATAAGACAGTTTTTTATCAAAATACTCCAAAACGAAACTAAATTCGCGCTAATAAGGACAACACAACAACAAACATTTTTTTTCCTTTAACACACATTAAAAGTGCCTATCTAACTATTTCAAGGTTTAATCATCTTACTCATGCTCTGATAATTGTGTTTCATTTTCATGGACAATAATTGTAGCGTGAATAATCACACAATTACAAGCTCATAACATGACTGTATTATATCAATGAACTGCATTGAAAGACCCTGCCGCGTTGCCTCATTCAAATGAAAACCGGGTCAGACCGTCCATACAGCGCTCGCACTTCTGTTTAGAACACAAACAATGGCCGGAGGATGATACGCATCTGTAAAATCATAGATTCATCTCAGTGTAGGCTTCACGTGTGACCCCGCCCGTAACCCGTCCTATCTAAATAATTCCCGCATCAACAACTCGCGAATGCCGTAACTTTATGGGGTTATTGAGGCGATTTTGCTACTGGAATTTTGAACAATATGTTGTAATTATGACGGAATTTTTGAGGTTAGGATACCAAATTAGATGTTGGAAAGAACTGAGACGGAAAACGTAACAACCCCCTGTAATTTTCTATACCTATTAGTTGTTAATTAACACAACACATTGTGTCTCGATGATGTGATCTCGTTGATGATGACTGTATGTATATATATTTGTGCATCGCCTATAAAATGATTATGATGATGATAAAAGTTATATACAAATCTGTATTTCTGAATTCCGAATTCCTCACTCGAAACAAAATTTTCTGATAAAGCTTTATGAGTTTAACATGGAACACTTGTGCTACTTGCGTTGCGATTAATGAGCCAGCTTTTGAGCTAAGAACGTGGAACAACCAAGAACGCATGTTTGTTTTGTAGCAGTACAAAATGGAATCTTGTTACCTTAGGCTCTGTCTACCCCGTAAGGGATGAAGACGTGATTGTGTGTGTTTAAAATATGATGATTACTAAGTAATTGTCTTTTGCTGTAAACACACATAGTTTTTCTTAAAAAACTGCTTGAGGAACATCAATTTCAACGATTTTAGTGTTGTCAGCATCTCAAACTCTGTAGTTAGCTACCCAAATAAATGCCTAGACACCTATATCCCTACAGCACGGAGCACTTTGCTTGTGGCAGCGCGCAGCGTCGTCAGGTGAATAAACGAATTTGGTACGAGCTCAAAAACGTAATGTGGAAATTGTGAAAGTGCATTTCTAGCTCATACCAGCACTCACGAGAAAGAAAATTGATGCTATCCATTATTGTTACTCAATTTGATACGCATGTTATAACCGCGCATAGGGAGTCTATTGGTAACATTCTTTAATGACTAAAACAGTCACTTATAGAAATGAACAAACAACATTTTACCTTGCTACTCCGCTACGTAGTACATGGTAGAAGAGCAGAGGTTATTTTCAACTATGCACCGATCGTCCATGTCCCCGTTCGTCTAGTCAATCTCCGTTTGTTTAATACAAATTCGGTTGTGGGGCTTCGCCGACCGCTGCTGCGGCACGCTCGCTGCGCTCGCTCCGCTCGCGCGCTATTTGCTCGCGGTTCAACCTAACAACCTAGCTTCGCTCGTCGTCGTACCTAACAGTACTCAATGGCCAGTGGACAAGCGAGGAAACTGACGGACGGGGAATCTACTCACTAAACGAACAGAGAACCAGACAAAACGGACCTACACAGACTGGCGCGGTTAATTAATAGCAGAGAGTTGTCGTCTCGCGTGTGAGGAATTATCTAGCTGGTATGTACTAACTAGCTCACTTTTCTAGCACAAAAAGTGCCAGAAATGTGAGGTCAGTGTTTATCTGCTTGGTGGAAGGTGGGAATTAATCCTTTACCTTTTTTTGGGGTAGGTACTTTATTGGTTGTTAATGTTAGTATTCATTCATCACATGTCCGTCACGTATCAGTCACATGTTTACGTAATTAGTAACATTGCTTGCTAAGTGAGTCTTAAATTTAAATGACCTAGTAATGTTTCTAAAGGTAGCGTGTGTAATGCCCATTGGGTCAAACATATGAAACCACAACAGAAGTCAGTAAGCGACAAAACATTTTGAGGATGTCGATTACCAGGTTTAATTTAAAGTAGAAATTTAAGCTCTACGCGTATGAGTAAGAGGTACAATTTTGAGTAGGTAAAGCTGCTTATACAACTTGGCAGTAGTGAGCGTTGTAATAGCACTAAAATCCCCCGCGCCTACGGCAGTCGAGAAGTGACACTCCAAGCTTGTCAGGAAATTACTTAACCCTGAAAGTGGAGTCGACAAACAAACTCTCACAGTCAGTTCAGAATCCGCCCGTATTTCAGACAGAATGTCAATACCCTCTTTTTAAACCGAACACTTAGCCGCGGAAATTGCAAACAACCACGACTATCACTGAGTTACTAGAACTGCCAACTGGCAAACCAAGACTTTGAATTTAATTCCATTACTGGCAATACCGGACAAATTTTCATCTCCAACTACTTCTCTTTCATTTAAATTTGCAATATAAAAACCGCAAGGAAATGCGACTTCACGAATTGTCCGAAACTTTCCAAGTAATAATGTTAAACCGTAGGGACTTTAACGAGCAATACGCCTGGCTAAAGTTGCAGTAGATAGTTGCTAATGAACTTTTAGTTAAAAGAAGTGTACAGTGTGCGCAATAGACTGGCTCTGTCTCCGGTGTCTTGCTTGAACTCCCATTTAGAATCTGTTCATTTAACATACTATAGAACTTGTTACGGCTTCACAGTATTAAAAGTCAATTACCTCTTCCTTTTGAGAGGAACAGCATCGTATGGGTAAGATCAGCGTATATTTTTCTCACATACTACTATTTCTATGAAATTAACAAGTTGGAATCCGCCAGCACCCACATCTATTCTAATAATTGATGAAACAAATTTATTTATTTAACGTGAAGCAGCAATTAATAGCGCCTGTGTTGCGTCGAGATCGATAAAATCCTCGACGTCTGTAATTGAACCGAGCATTGCTTAATTGACCCCACGGGTAAGGCTGTTTGCACTGGCGCGCCTGCAGTGTTTGTGGACTCCCGCCTGTGTATCCACGCCTTGGCAACGCTAACATACCTTGCTACCTCCCAAATACCACTAGTAATTATATTTCCTCGAGCCATGGAAATGTACACTAGGTGTACAAAGGTTTTGAAATTCAAAACTTAGCAACATGGATTTGATAAACGATGACTCCAAATATGTCCCAACTGTTAAAAGGCGTGATATCAATACAATGTGAACGCTGCTTCATTTCACGTGCGTGCTTAAAATACGCCTTTAAACTTACATGCAATAAAACCTTACATTGCAGCACCGTTAGGTAACTAAAGCTTCCTTGTCATAACGGTTATATTTAAATCATGATAATATAAACATTGCAATAAATTACTATGCAGCGTTGCTGGGAAAACTAAAAGTAAAATAACACAGTGAATAAAATGAAACAACTGCTGAATACAAAAGACGCGGTGCGCCGTAGCAGGTGGGAGCGAGTCTCAGCTTACGCCTAAATTGCGGAAAGGCGTGAATTTACTGTATGTAAGTAGATATTTTTTCAGCCTCGCATCGTTACCCGCCAATCTTACTTTACTTGGTCCCTTTTTACCCCTTCTGGGAATCGGATTACCCAACAGCTACTCTATACTTTTATATAATTACTAGCTTCCACTCGTGGCTTCTCTTTCGCTATGGGAATTTCCAAAATCCGTTTTTAGTTAGTCCAGCTCCTTAGATCCAACCTAAATTTTACATTTCTTCATTTATTGGTTGTCCGCGTTGACGACATGTTTGGAGACAGTCGTCAAGATAAAGCGTATAAATACATTCGTTCCCTGACATGAGTTAAGTAAAGTGGATACCTACTTTCCTAGGCAGTCAGTAGAAAAAAGCGTTTTCTTATATGTTAGCTAACCAACCTTACCTCTAGCCATAGAATAGAAGATTTCTCTTTCTACTAACATAAAATATAATAACCTGTGTATGCCTGTACATACTGCTAAATTACGAAGTAAAATTGCCACCTTCAATAACCTGCTCAACAGATAAACGAGACAATGCCAGTTAAATTGCTTGCTGAAACTTTGACACAGAGTTCATAATTGGAGTAAAAAATATGTTGACGTAACACGATGTTATAAAAAAATACTAACGAAATGAGAACCTCCTCCATTTTTTGAAGTCGGATAATTGGGTGAGATACTAATCAAAAATAATGAATCAGTTTGCTTAAGTATCTAAAACGACGCTAGGCCTCAATCTTATTCTTTCCTTCTTATCCATCTTTATTTCTTTCTTATCCTTATATGTACCTACACCTAGCATATTCAAAGCACTCTATCTTTGATATCAAATCTACACATTTATGATGTAGTGCGACTTTTACGTCTACTATTTCGCTAGACATCCATACGCTTTAATATCGTCGACTTAATGTACACTCAGAGACGTGTGATATTCACAAAGTGTATCCGACGCCAAAACTATGTCACAATTTCGACAGGTGGGGGTAAAATTGCCGCAAACACATTAAAGCGACGGTTCTCCCAGCGGTGTTAATGTAGATAAAACATTAATATGTATGAGGCTCCTAGCTTGTTTGTGGTCGAGCTTAGATTTCGCCCTCTCGATGAATAAAGAACGGGGCAGGGCTAGTTAAGCATTGCGTGACTGTAAGCGCGATGGTATCGACGCGCCAGCCCCTTCTGCTTATCAGTAGAGTGGCTTTAAGACAGGAAATAAACCATCTGGACGGTAGTAATTGTTGAAGACAAGGTGAATGAGCCGTTCAATTGTTGCCGGACCAATGGGCTTAATCGCGGGTCCCCATTCAAGTCGTGACCTTTCGGATCAGCGCGGCGCCCTTCGTATGGTCGAATATTTTTTTGTCCTGATGTAATGTTTCGTCGAATGTTCGTTTGGTATGTCTTTTTCCATATCATATTTTGAAAAATGTGTTACAAAGGCTGCAAAGATTAGGCTAGGTTACGTTTATTCATTATAACTCGATCCGATGGTTTAAAGTACCATTTCAATATTTTCAATCAAATTATCATTCGACACGACAATCATAGATCAAAATAAAAGCGTGAAAATTATTGAATTTTCCTTTTTCTACTTTGTCTACTTTATGTAGTGTCGTCTTCATACGTTGAGTAGGTAATCCTTTCATTCATTTTGCTTGACCTAATCTGAATGATCTGTGTAAGGTATCGATCTCCGGAACTAGTTCACAGCCCACTATTCCGTTCGCTGGATTTTTAAACAACCAGAGAGTACCCACGCTCCTTGTTTAACCTACTTTCCTAGCTATTACTTATGTTAAAGCTATTTCATTTACTTCCATGTTTAAAAATCGGCTTTACAATTTCAACTGCGGCAAAGCTTAACATTTAGATTAATGAAAAATAATACAACTTGTGGCGATCCTAAGGCCACCTATCTTCGTCTATCGAATAGATGAACTGCTACGACGTATGAGTAGCGCTGGTGACTGCATTCGTCTCACACATAACACTATTAAAGTATCTGTACTGTGTAGTCAGATGCATGAACACACTTTTCTACTATATTTCTTGTACTTCGGTCCCTATGCATAATGTCATGTTGCTGTCAGCCTGAAGAGAAATCTCTCTAATTAATTAAATTGTGTACAAAAGAGTACAATATTATTTGTACCAAAAATGCGTACTGCTTATTATGTGCTGGGCCCGGTACTACCCGTATCGAGGTTCACGTGTATCCCTCAAACGCCGCCCCAGGTCCTGATGCAACGCTTTGCCTCTATGCACCAAGGGCCGGCAGTTGCAAGAGCTGCGAGTACTAACGTAGCGTAACGTACAAGCTTGTAACTAAGGCCATATTGGCCATTTGTTTTGACTGTGCCATTATGCACTGATAGCTTCAGTTGTGAAGAACATGTTCACAATCGTCTCTAGAAGTGTAAAGTTGCAGTAATAGTAAGGTATTGATTTTTCGGGTAATTTTCTTGTACCCAGATAATAAATGAGCGAGCTTGCAATTAGCCAACTCCTGTATCCATTTCGACTATTTTAATTGCGATGAAATATTTACCGCATCGGCATCGTTAGTAGAAGTGCCTTCGCGGGTCAGAGCGCCCAAACAGTGCCCGGCCGGTGTCCTAGACCATGGGTCGTTCACAACACAATACCGAATGAGCTCCACCGTCCATTTTGACGCTAAATTGAATCCGAATGGCGGAGAATCTCGTTTAAAGCCCTGGTAAATAGCGACTTGTAAATAGGTAGGGACGTGGAAAACATTTAGGGAACTCAATCCACCCTTTTGCCTTTTCTGCAAATTAAATGAGAATATACTTAGTTCGCGACACGGGCAACGTTTTAGTTTATCTGCGAAACGGTACTTCTCGCTCAAAGTGTCTGGAAACACGGCAATAATAGCACCGACCCTAATTAAAAAGTGTAAAAAGTTTAAACTTATTCATGTACAACGCTACACTCTGGTTAGGTAGCGTGAAATAACGATGTTTTACACCGAAACCGGCGGGTTCGCAAATGTGTAAAATTTTACTGAAGAGCTTTGAACTGCAGCAAACATTACGATTATTGTACCTGAACCGGGCGATTGTGGTCGTGTTTTAAAGCTTTGTTCTTACGTCTATTGGCAAAATTGATTCAATAAAAAAATGTGGAAAACGGAACGTAAGATGGTGTGAATGAGACAGACGGTATGTGAGTGAGAGGACGAATATTCGATTGAAGAATGACGTGATGTGTGCAAGATGACTTGTAGGGCGATTTGAATGTAAAAAATAAAAAAATAAGAAATAAATATTTTTATGGCAACAAAATTATTTGTAGTGTTTAATTTGGTCCAACGGAAATCATTTTCTTTAAAGTGAACGTGAAATATTAGGAGCTGTACCTAAGTAGAGTTCACTGTTACCTACTGGAGATGCAATAAATTGTATGGTGATTGTATGCATCGAGTCCGGTGTCAATTCAATTTCGATTCGCTGTATTCGCTAGGATTTAGCTTCCAGCGTTTCTGAATGAATAAACAGAAATTGTTACCGAAAGAATTCATGCAGCGCTAACACGTCTAAGGAGCTACTATCACGACGTGCTCAAGTTGGCCCCGTTTCACTTTATTCGAATTCAATATGAAAATAGACGAATTGAATATCTAATTAATTTTAAATTGTTGTATCCAGCGTGAAATATATTCACATTATAGCTATTGTGAATCAAAATTATTATAAAGCAAAGTTAATTAAAAAAAGTTATTCCTAAACTTCTAATATTTTAACATAGTGTTATACATATACGTTTGTTTTCAACATGAAACTACCGTGAGACTCAAACATAATTACAACAAACCGAATAACTCACGCTCCCTGATGAAGGACTACGGAATAGTCCGAAACAATTGTCGGAGCATTCTTTCGGCTTTTTAAACTTGAGTTATCCGGTTTGTTGTAATTAGGTACTTTTGTTTTGTCTGTCTCTTTGACGGTTGCCTTGGCCAGACACTAACAAAATCTTACATAATACTAAAGCAGGTTTGTCATTAAGGGGTTTACTAGTTTCACCCCTTTTAAGGTCATGTTGTTCATAGCGGGCGTTATAGAGTTAAACAGAATAATCTTAACGGGTCAATTTACCGGCTTTAAATTTTCATAACTTCTGCGATAATAATATAGCGATATCGAGAAATATTTTGTTAACATACATATCATCATAAAAAGATGCAATTTCAACAAGACAAAGTCATAGAAAAGTATATCTGATTATAGCTAGCATCCTTATCTTTGATAGTTAATCCAATAAAACTATCCTATTCTCAGTGCCACTTAATTTTAGAACCCTTTGTTTGAAACTCAATAGTGGGTAAGCTAGACACGAGTCAGGACTAAGAGTATATCAAAAAGTATTTGGTTTTCTATTGGACGTTTCAGCGACCCGAAAGTGTCCTCTGATGGACATGTCAATGTCACGTGTCTGTCCCCAGCAACGTAACAAAGGACACGCTTTTGATTACAAATAAGATTAAACTTTGGAACCCAGCAGTTTTATTAAACCTCAGTTTATCACGTCTCTGGGAAACTAAAACGTTCAAGACAACCTCAAGCTCGCAGACGAAAACGATAAAACCAAAATGTATTTGCCGACTTACGTTAATGGAAGCCTACAAGTCACTCGGAACAGCAACACAAAAATACAAGTTACACAATATTGCACAATTTCACCTCAACAATTTCGCTTTATATCTCGAGCAAGCCGCCATCGATCAGGAACACTGCAGATGTGCTAGTCATTTCGTACAAATGCTGCACAATATCGTGTCTCTATTGACTGGAATTCGACTTCGAGCACATAAAGGGCATCGGCGACAAAAGCGCTCGTATTCTAACTTGAATCGAGTTCAAAATCATAAAAATTAAATTCTGTATCTTGGAAGAAGTTTCCCGTTTCGGAGATGGCGCCGCCCCGCTTTGTGCCAGCAGACAATGCCCGCCAAATAGCGACTTCTCTCATATTTCATTCGAATAACAATGACCGGTCTTTCGCTTTATCCAATATTCAATACTTGATCGGAAAGTCGAACGCTTCGAGGGACGAGATTATGAAAACGAAACAAGCGAAAACCGAAAGTAATTTGAATGAACGATCCAATATAAAGTCGCCACACACGTCCCGTCTGCCCGGACAAATATTATTGTTAACCCAAATGAATCCAGACCTTTCTGCGCGCTCTCATTAATAACGTCTAATCTACAATGTTTAAACAAAGAAGTGCTTACGCCGCGAACCCGGGCCGCGACCGCGGCCGGCGGCCGGCCGCCGGGCCGGCTACTCCGGCCGAACGTCGTTATCCGTTCGTCACCGGACAACAATGCGACAAGGGTCTGCTCGTCAGATTGCAAATTAAATTAGAACGTCCCGGCGATCCTGTTTACGCTTCCTTTTAAATGTGCAAGTTTAAAAGGGATGCTTAATTCATGAACCTATTCTAAGTTAGACCATTCAATTTACATTTTCAAACTCATGCATGGCTCAGGACCGATTTGCATTTCCTGTCTGCGTGTTGCATCTTGTCGCAAACTACGTGAGGCTTTAGAGCTGAATAGAAACACGCAATAGTTTCAATTGAGATAAGAATATAGAGGTATTTATCAAGCTGAGCTCGATCCATTGCTGTTTACCGGCGGCGTCCATTGCCCCTCGTAAATCGTTTAAAGGTTGGGCGTTCTCCATCCTCAAGATGAATGCCCTTGTCGGGCTGATATATTTACTGTCCGCCACATGGTCTCCACTCCCACTCTCTTGAACATGTATCTCCGGCACCACTAATATAAATAGGCTCGATGAATAATAAACGCTCGACCGGCTTCGCGAAATTCGCAGACTGCTACTTAATTCAGTTGATTTTGTCGACGAAGGCGATCTTGAGACGTGAGCTACAAATACTGTTGTCCTACTGTAACTGTTTTGTACGTAAACGCGTTTACATGATCCTGTCCGTAAAAAAAACAGCTTAAACGAATAAGTGATAGCGCTGATGTATCGTGAGAAAGAAACCTACGCACCCGCGTATGTAACATACGTAAAGTGCGGTATGGCATATTACCCATTTTTCATCTAAATCGTGTGACTTTTGCCCGTTCGCGCGCGTAATGTAGCGCACTTTATCGTCAGTAATCCTGCCGTAACGGCTCTTCTCCTCAGCTTTTTCGGAGGCTCGAGGAGGAATCGAGCTGCGTTCTGTTTTGTTTCCATGTTAAAACACAATAAAAGCTCACCGCGTCCGCCATAAAGCGGGCTTTTAAAACTGAAACCACTTCATTTACCCGTGGCGATAGGGCATTATAAACTGGAAAAGAAACACGCATGCAATTGGGTGGGTCCTGTGGTTAACATTGCTCGGTGGTGATAATTTTAGGTTGCATGTTAATCGGTAGGTACGCTTGGAGTTTTCATCATTCGATAAGCACGTAAAGCGTACGGTTCATTTGAAAGAATCTCTTTGAAGTCTCAGCCTGTCACCGATAGACTCGCAGTGGCAAGCGCGGAATAATGGCGGGGCCGAGTGCCCTGAACTGAATTCGAAGGAATAAGCCGTCCGGTCCCTTACAAAACCCTTTTAGGTGATACTGTGTTTTATAAAAATTTACTTCTGTTATCCGTTTATCGGTAGACGTTATTTTGTCATTTGCTTATTACCCGTTACGTATCATCTGAGAATGTTTCGATGTTAACAATAATAGATGAGAAATTCGCCTGCCAACTGCTTCGTATTTTTGTGCCGGAAAAATATTTCGTGCGAACTGATACATTATCACATTGCTTACACGACTATATAACATTTTTACGGAGATATTGCACGTAAGTACATTCTGTAATTTGCGAATTTCTATGTACCTACTCACTTTCCGGGACGGTATTCAAATATTTCCTGTGACCTTTTAAATTAGTAGAAGAAAAATACGTAACTTAACTAGTTATAATAAATACCCCATTCAATGACCATCCGTTGCTGCCATCAGTGACATTATATTTAAATTGATATTTTGCTGCTAGCGAGGTTTTACTTGAGGCTAGACAATACATAAACCCGTAACAAATTTCCAGCAGGGCTAGAACGGGCAGGCGCATAAATCAAGACTTAGTATGTGTATTCCAAGCAGTAATTTATCTGTTCGTGATCCTGACCTCATTAATGGCATTTTGGGAATACGCCAAATGAATTAATTCATGAATAATATAAAGCGTTTGAGATGAAAACAACCATTTTTAGTATTTATTTTAGTATTTATCCACGATAAACGCGTTTTGTGTAGTATTTGTTTGGGGCTCCTGTATTGACATAAGTCTGGAGTGATACCAAAGCCTAGACTCAACTTGTAATACCTAGTTACATTTTGGATATGGTTTAGCCTATTTCTAGATTAGTTCCAATATAAACAATAGAGATCCATTTTTGTTATAAGAAGGTAAACATAAATATAGAAACAAACAAATTATACGTACACATTTTATTAATTTACGGTTTTACAGACCAACTCCCTTATCTATAAATGCTCGTTAAACGTACGTCAACTTAACATTATTTTGTATTTATCTGACACTTTGCCTTTGCAAGACCGACAAAACACACGTTTTGGTATAATGAGCATTCTTTTTATAAGGATTTGGTAGTTAAAATAGCCAAAATAGAACCATATCTTTTCGCCATACCTACACTTCCGTCCCTCCATCCGTTCGATCGTCCGCAGCTTAGCTCAGAGACTCTTAGTCTTAATACTAAATACACTAAAATATCTACTACGGAACCTAACACTGCGAGTGGCCCGACACGGATTTGGCCAGTCATTGCCTATTGGCCATAAATAACTTTAATTTTACTAAATAAAATCGACATGGCCTAGCGCTGTAGTCGTGACCGAGCTCAATGAAATCCGCTTAACAAAATCAATGGCCGCTTCAATCAGTATTAAAGGAATTTTCCATTTTTTTAACACTTGACCACATTTTGTTCGCACAAGGCAGTTTCTCTACTTCCTCTTAATTAATATGTCAGACGCAAAGACTGTTTGTTGGTGGCTGCTTTTTCTCAGATTTCCTTTGACCCTGCCACTTGCGAGAGAAGAGCTCTCACTCTAGCAAAAAGGTAAACACGCGGAACTGAACTTTTTCTCTGTTGGTATAGTTTTCCGTAACGTTTTAGTTTTGTTTAGTTTTCTTCGTTAATATACATAAATATTGTATACATTTATCTGAGTCTCCAGCAAATATTTAGTTACTTTAATAAATGAAATTGCGCGGTTTACGTTACTTTAACATTTGACGATACAAGACGCAGACTCAAAGTAAACACTTTGTTAACTTATGTGAACAAGGGGATGTTTCCACTCTTTACTTGAAATATGAGTCATTAGTTAATATTGGAACATGCTGGTGTGAAAGAAGATATAGTGACTAGGATAGAAAAGAGTATGCTTAGTTGGTTTGGTCACGTAGAGAGGATGGATGAAAGGAGATTAACAAAACAGATTTATATGGGGAGTGTGAAGGTGTGTTGGGAGGGGAAGGCCTAGGCGGACGTTCCGTGATCAAATTGGGGACGTTTTGGAAAAAGGTCAGCTCAAGAGTACCCGAAACCGACGAACATGTATGAAGAGATTGATAAATGTGGATGAAGCGAAAGAGATATGTCAGGATCGTAGCAAGTGGAACAAAGTAGTCTCTGCTTACCCCTGTGGGGAAGAGGCATGACGGTATGTATGTTATGTATGGTATGTATGTAGTTATTTATTTATTTATTTATTTATTTATTAGATTGTAATGTCATGTACATTTATATTAAAAGTTAATATTTTGATCGCTTATCATTTAATTAATGTGTTTTGTCCAGTTGTAATTCGGATAATAGTATAGGTTTATTTTTAAGGGTGAATTGGCGAAACCGCTGGGGGTCAATATCGGACAACCGGCGGGCCTGTTTGGCACCGCACCGACCTATTTTGTCAAGTGATGAGCCTCATTCCGGTCCGAATTGTGGCTAAGAGTTCAACAGCCTAGCGGCTGGAAATATATTTCCAAAATGTTCTGCATTCTAACCCTGGTGGTGAATGATATTAATGAATTTGGCCATCAGCAGCCTAGTGGTTATAGATCCTGACTCTGTTCCTTAGACCGTATAAAATCTTGCCTTCTATATAGTATGCGGACAAAAGTTTAATCGCTAACACATTTGTCTTTTTCTATTTAATCAGAATACAATACCACACAAATACTCTTTATTGAACACCACAAATCTGTACAAAACAATACAGAAACAAAGAACAAAGTAGACAATAGGCGGAATCCAAAACATTTAGCTGTTTTAGCGAGAGGCTTGGCTTTCATAACATGGACATGTTTGATCAATTTCATTTTCATTCAGTTACTACCTAACCTACCCAGAGAGACTAGCACACAAAGCATGTTTCGTTCGTCATTTTTTATAAATGTTTGACTCAGCACTTTGTGAGGCAGCTCGCAGTCCATATTACACTAATATTGTGCCACCACTTGTTTTACTGCACAAAAGTTCGTACACTGCCTTTAAAATACGTTGCATAGAAGATGTATACAATCTTATTTCCCTTTACCATCCCGGCTATTAGCCGCGTCGTTGTCAGTGCTTCAATTTCCACCGCTCTTCATAAGCCACCTGGCTCAAAGTCTTAACTAAGTAATCCTCCAAGAGACACCTGCCTTGTCACTGTGAGCATCAGAAATATTTACTTTGTTTCTAACCTTCTGAATTTGTTGGTACAGTATTTATGTTTAGATCGACCCAAGTCTGTTACTTAAGTGTAAATCTTGAATCTTCGTTGTGGTTTTGATGGCGTAATATTTGTGTACAAAATGTTTATGTGGTTTAAGATATAAGATAGTATATGTATGATGTTAGAAAAGCTTATGTATGTTTTACTACCGCGACGAAGATTAATGCGCAATGAATTCTGAATCGACACTACATCTATCATTTCGTTACATTTCATTGAATACCATTTTATCAGCCATCCGCTACCGTATCGCATGTGTGCTTGTGTTGTGTAGGGCATGTAATTCTTATTATAACGTAACTTACAACAGAAGATATCTTGTGAGGTAATGTAAAAAATATCTGAACAACTAACCACCCTTTTAGATTCATGCAAACTTTAAAACAACAACATATTCTGAATAAAAACTTTGTTCTGAACACTAAAGCGCTGTGACCTCTCCAGTTTTTATTGTAACTTTGTTGTTTATAGTTTGTTTTGCACCACGCGAGCAATATAACACGCAACACACGACACGTTTTCTAATTTATTAAACGGCATCCCAATTAATTTTTAAGTTTTTAATAAGTTATGAAACACGACTGGTAGTAGTTTTAAATAAATGATCAGGAATCCAACAATATATTATTTTAACAGACTTAATAAAAAGAAAGAGGCGTGACGATATGTATGTATGTACTTAATAAAAAATTCGGTTCACAATACGTTTGTATTAAAAAAAATAGTGTACAAACGTTCAACTCAAAACTAAAAAAAAAAACGGTTTTGTAATTTGGTTTTCATTATCAGTTTAATTTTTACTAAAGATTATCTAAAAGAATAGCCATTCAAGTTCAAGGGAAACATTCCTACGACCCAAAGTATCATAATGCATGTACAAAACAATGCAAGATTTATCCTGCTTAAATTTGACATGTTTTGATTTCATTAGAACACATTTTTGATGAGGAGTAGGTACAGGCGTGAATAACGTTAGCACAATGCCTTACCCTTGTCAAGGCACGGCATGCGGGGACTTAATGCCGCCCCCTGCCGCGGCGCCCTAGGCTAGCGGACTTAAGCCTACAACGACGTTCCCTATACAATTTAAAGAATTTTAAAAAATACCCCTGAATATTTTCTCGTTCTATTAATCGAGTACCTTTATTTATTTATTTATTTATTTATTTTATTTATTTATAAGCCTCTTTATTCCGAATTCGCTACAATTTCAGTAAGTACGTGTTGTTGTTGTTGTTATTGTCGTTTATTTATTAAATTGTCGCGTAATTCGGCGTGCCTCATGGCATAGGCCTCCTCCGTGTATTGGAGGGTTTGGGCTATGGTTCCCACGCGCGCCCAGTGTGGATTGGGAACTTAACACACACCATTGAATTTCTTCGCAGATGTGTGCGGGTTTCCTTACGATGTTTTCCTTCACCGAAAAGCTCATGGCAAATTACAAATGTAATTTTCGCACATAAATTCGGAAAAACTCGGAGGTGCGAGCCCGGGATTTGAACCCACAACGCTCTGCTTGAGAGGCCACAGGTCAAACCACTAGGCCACCACGGCTTTTAATCGAGTACCTAATCATACGTAAATAAGAAATATTCAATTTTATGGCAAAAATGTGTTACTTCATTTTGAATAAGGGCTGATACTCTTCAACCCGCTCGAACGATTTTTACTAAACATTGTATAAGAACTACCGCAAGGAAATTGACTTTCGGATAAAAAAATCCATGAACCGATTTCGATGCGGATTTTTTCATCCGAAAGGCAGCTATCATCGATTCAGAGAGAGAGAGATAGAATAACACCCGTATTTTTGCGTCAGAGGTTAAAATAAAAAGCAAAGTATTACATTTATTTTTATTATCTCAAATACGATAGTTAGTAGAGCTCTTTGTTTCATGCGCAACTTTTTTGTACGACTATTTGATTACATTTCACAGAAAATAATATATGATAAAAGTCCATACCTTATTTTTGTTATCTTTACATTTCATTCGACATTAGCTTTCTGGCTTCTTCAAAGGACATCGAGTACCTACTTTAATAGGTTGTAACTAATATTATAAATGTGAAAGTATGGATGGATGGATGGATAGATGTTTGTTTGTTACTCAATCACGCCATAACGGCTCAACGGATCTGGATGAAATTCGGCACATAGATAGAGAAAAGTCTGGAATAGCACATAGGCTACTTTTTATCCCGGAAAATTGCGTAGTTCCTGCGGGATAGCGATAAACGAATTCTTTGCAGACGAAGTCGCTGGCAACAGCTAGTAGGTTATAAAGGAAGACCAAGAATGAAGACTCATTTCTACTATACTCGAGTTTCGAAAAGGAATTTTGATCGTAAAACCGTTTTTTATTTCATTTGTGGGCATACAAAATATATTTCAAATGCAGACTGATAACCCTATTTGAATATCGCTGATTTGAGATCAGGGACCTTACCAAGACGTCCTAATTCGGACGCAGTTCAAGTTTTAGCTGTCACTTTTAGTATGAATCTGACAGCGAGCGAACCTAAACTGAAACGCATTAAGACGTCATGGTAACGCCCCTGGGGTCTTACCATGACGTCTTAATATGATTCAGTTTCAACTCAGTTCAGGTTTTAGCTGTCATTTTTAGTATGGATCTGACAGCGAGCGAACCTAAACTGAATCGGAATTGAATCGCATTAACCCATGTATTCCCATGACTCGAAAACGATCAACGTCATAATATGACCGTAATTAAGTTAGTAATTGGTTTTGTATATGGCTTCTGATTCAAAAAATATATAAAGACATAGTGGCGTCATGGTAAGGCCCCTGCTTATTAATTATAGATCAACTAGCTGTTGCCAGCGACTTCGTCTGCAAAGAATTCGTTTATCGCTATCCCGCGGGAACTACGCACTTTTCCGGGATAAAAAGTAGCCTATGTGCTATTCCAGACTTTTCTTTACCTATGTGCCGAATTTCACCAGATCCGCTGGGCCGTTCTGGCGTGATTGAGTAACAAACAAACATACATCCATCCATCCATCCATCCATCCATCCATCCATACTTTCACATTTATAATATTAGTTAGATATCGATCAAGTCAAAAATCCAATGTGACTTTTTTCCGTATATCTATCTAAAAACCAAATCTTTACTCACACATCGTAATACAGACTACATGTTTAATAACTGTCTTCTTTACGGCGCAATATTCTGACTTTTTTATACTTATATCGAGTAACATCTGCCAACCCTCATTTCGTTCAGCTACCAACATTGTGGGAGGAATTTAGTCCAATGACGTTGTAATAAATTTCCCCTCTCATATTATCCATAAAGCTAGGAAATGACCCAGCGCTGGACCTTCGAGATGTACCGTAATAAGAACATCCGCAAATTAACTAACCTACTTTTTTACATACACTATGTGAAGCGACATGGGATGTCAATGCTAGCAACAATGAAACGTACGGATATGTATTTCCGTCTTATTGCCAACTAGCTTCTGCCCGCGACTTCTTCCGCGTAGAATTAGACTTGCATTAGGCAGCTACGACCTTTGACACGTTTATCGCTACCCCGCAGGAACTATGCAATTTTCCGGGACAAAAAGTAGCCTATGTGTTAATATAGGGCACCAGCTATCTCCGTTCCAAATTTTATCCAAATCCGTCCAGTCGTTTCAGCGTGAAGAAGGAACAAACATACACACTCACATCGTCACATCCATCCATCCATCCATCCATCCTCACAAACTTTCGCCTTTATGATATTAGTAGGATGCCATGTTCCATGCCAATAAATTACTTATGATTTAAGATTAAACTCTGATTTAAAATAAAACCTATCTTAACCTTTAGTTACCTAAATGAGTTTTTGTAAAAATTTTCATTTTAGATATGAGCTATTGCTGACTGTACTTGTATCGTCATCCATCTAACGTGACTGTAAGTACGAGTATGTATATCAAATTCAAGTCAATCCCGGAACCAGAACTGGGTCCGATTATACTTTCAAAATTTGATTCAGACAGAAACGGGAGACACTAGATAAACCTTATAAAAGAACTAGCTGATATTCTTAAAAGTAACTACGGTTCATAACTAATACTAAGAAACGTAGATCGTTGCTTGTTGTTATTATTACTATTGTTCACAGCTAAAGATGGCGGCAAATAAGTGAAACGTGGAGGGGATAAGCGCAGTATGAAAATGATGTTGTTTTCATACTGCGCATATCCCCTCCACGTTTTACTTATTTGCCGCCACCTATGGTAGAGATTCAAATTAGATTATCAATTCACATTATACAGATGTTTTGGCACGTTTAGACTAGTTTTATATCCATTGACGAGTAAATTAGTTATTACGTACATATTTAGCCCACTGTGTTGTAATTATATAGCACATACTGGGATTAATAATCGTATTATGTAATATCCATTAACTTAATTTCAGCCTTATTCGGTACAGTTAGGCATAAATGTAGGTGGAAGTGTTTCATATAATAGCGCGTTCCAACACTCCATCGTCATAATCGTAACAATGAAACAGCTATAATCATTTCGGTTTTTGCGTCTCTTTCCAACTCTTGCCGGCTCGCATATACGCACACTATATTAAATCGTCTAGCAAGAATTAAGATCCTACGGGTAGTAGCATATTAATATTTTCTTGTTCTTTCTGTTATTTTGCAACTACTCATACATTTTTCAAAGACTTACGACCGAATTTCAATAACAACGAATCCCAATCTATTCAGAATCTGTGTTTTTTTTTTTAATATCAAACAATACGTTGAATTTTTCTGCCAAAACCCTGCGTGCGAAGCGTCGGCGAAAATAAATCGGCAATCAAACAACCACTACTCTATTCATTAAAAATATAAAGTCCCGGTTTCACGCGACTGTACGCCGAAATTGTAAAAAAAAATTGAACAGGGTTGAATATTGAATTAGATAGGACGTCCGTCGGTGCGAAAAATAAATGCGTACGAGAAATAATACTTCCGTGCGTGGTGCACAATGCACACGTTCGCTTTTACCCAAATTGGATTTGGTTGTCCAATAGCATTGGATATTTTTGAGTGCACTACCTACCTACCCTGTCCAGATCCCGCGCTCATTGACCCCGAAATGCAATAAATGATTACTTTTGATTTAGACCGCCAACATACCGTGTCGCGTCTTTACTTAGTTTTCGAGAGAATACATAATTATATAAGTTTACTAGCTTTTCCCCGCGACTTCGTCCGCGTAGACTTAATTTATTTTCAATTAACTAAGCAATTTCCGTGTATAAATGTATCCAAATTATATGAAAAAGTCATTACCTCATTCAATCGTCTTGGTCGCGTTATTTTTTAATGATAATATCGGCACAATAAGCTAACTTTAATTTAGTTTATAATTAATATTTTCACCCATTTATAAACTATACTATATATTATTATACACACTACGCAAACAGTATATTTACAAACAATATTGTCAATTATTTACTTACACAGAAATATTTTTTTATAGTAATAAGATAGAAAGATAAACGAATGTTGCAAAAATCATATAGGTATTTATTATTTAGATTCCATTTAACCCAAATCGCCTAAGTAAAATGCTAGCACAGGAAAGCTAGCAAACTGATTCATTACTACTTGAGAATCTCTTGGGTATAAAAATGTAATATTTGCATGAAAATTCCTAACACAGCCCGGCGCAGATAAGATGGCATTTCGAGGAATTCCCGCGGGAGCGGTTGAGAGTACCTACTTATACTAAGCGCGGAAGCCTGAAATTCTGTAAAACAAAAATAGGTGGGAGTGTAATACGAACTGTATAATTTTAAAATTAATTCAGCGAAATTCTAAAGAAGTTATAGTTCCGGAGTGGTATATTTACCTACTCAGAGGTGGTATTAAAATAAAGAGTGGCGGTCGACGCACACGAGGTATTCTGCGCTCTTTGCTAATCATGATAGAGTACAACATTTGTGTTGTCTTTGTAATTGTACTCTGGGACCACTACGAATATGCAAAATCAAAGCTAAGATAAATATACGGGTCTAGCACACTCTCATAGCGCCGCCATAACAAATTGCTGTGGGCATTTCTCGCGGCCGGCGCGGGAGGGGTGCGGTCGTCAATTTATTTTTCCGTATTCGGTATCGTTCCAATTATTTTCGGGCACGTTACTGAGGCATAAATCTGCTAGCTGGCCCAAAATCTGCACGCATCGCCCGCCGCCTTGTTTGTAGTTCGGACTTCGGTGGGCTGACTAATGCGATACGCTTCGAAATTTATGTTTCTCTACAAAAAATTGACAGAAGCTAACCCAACAAATGGAGGTGCTCGAGCCCGCCTCGCTTATGGAAAGCGGCCGCGTTAGTGAGAGCCCATAATCCCTACTAAAATATGTAAATGTTACACTTTGTTTTTTTCTGCTGATCTGATGTCGACAGTAATGGAAGTTGTACTTAAATTGGATTACGAAATATATTTAAATCTTGTTCTTCGTAAATAATGGATGCATTAAAACTAGCTACTCTCCTTTATTTTTCTATTAAACTTCTTTAAAGTAATACTTATGTGCACCTAAATGTACTCATAGCGAACCGACATAATTATTAATAGGTATAGGTACCTGCATAATTTAAAAAGAAGAGTAAGTTTATATGATCAAACTGTTGATAAATGCTTTGTACTCTTCGTTAATTTATCTTCATTCCTCTTTCCAAATACAACTACAAATGGGGGGATAAAAACAATTAGCTCATCCCGTGTGCTCCAGATTCCAGCCGTCAGCCCACATTAACGTTAAAAGCGTACAAAGTCGTTCCAGTATCTAGGCTTAAAAGCACGGCGAGCTTTCCAAAGAGTTTCTAACTTATGTCGGCACACTTTCATCGGTGCCAAAGGCAATTTGGTGCAGCATTATTTAAGTTTGAACGATTACTTAAAAGGATTATTTCTTGTTTCAGGTAACGATCGCGTTTATGGAAAAACAAGGGGACACTTATAAGTACTATCACAGTAAGTTTACGGAGTAGTGTAAGTAAAGTATATGGGTTTAATGTTTTTTTTTTTTTTTTTTTTTGTTTCATCATATCACGTCTTACGAGGTAGACAGAGCCTATGATAACAAAACCTAAAGGCCACGGTTAGCATAATTGTGGGCATATAGGTGGAAAAGGGAATCATAATAGTGAGGGGTCGCTAGCCGCATCGCCTATAACATGATTCCTAAGATTTTCGCCCAATTCCCTCGATAGGCTATTACCATCTGCGCGGGCAGAGAAGCAACTGGTACATTCTATGTTATTTCTTTGCTCCCAGAACAAATATGCAAAGAAAATTCCCGACTTACTGGCTATCTCATCGATGCTCAGCCCAAACATGTCAAAGATTTTGCGAAAATCTATTAGCAAACGGAGTTATGTAACGAGAAGAATCTGCAGTATTATATTATAAATTAAATAAAGGTTCTTGTAAACTTTAGCTCTCTTTTCTCCAATCACGTGACTGAACGTCATGATCTTGTAATGAAAGATCCTATCGGAGTGACTCGACCTGTTTTAGCCGGAAATTCCTACATTAAAAACCCCGTTAAGTATATAAAATGCTTGCATATTTTAATATCTTCATTACGATAGGCATCGAAAGGGCTAGTCAACCCTTGATCAAAATTTCTGAGCAGTAAATTATAAACACGAACGCTCGGGTAAATTTTATTCATTTAACTTAATTACGGACTAATGGAGTTTATGGCGCCATTATTAATCTTGCGATGTGGAGCTGGCCTTAGTCTTGACGGTTGACTGCCCGAACCCTTCAAAGTGTATGAGAAAGCGGCTCTTAGTGGAGACGCCGGTGATTTAGGGGTTAAATTGTCAAACTGTTATCTTCGTTTCACTCATTTAACCATTCTTTTGAGAGGTGTGGCGGAAGGATGATAAATCTTTTTTAGGTATGTAATTAGTTCGCTGATTCAGCAGTTCGCAAGAAGATATTTATGTAATTGAAAGAAACGCTATGATGGACGACACGTAGCATTATTTTGATTATGAAACATAATGCTACATTTAGCTAATTTTATTCAGGTTTGGTTTAGTTGATTTATTTATTTATTTTCGGAGAACCAAAAGCTATAAATTACAAAATAGATTACTTCTATAGTACCAATGAAGCCAATTAAAGGATCTCACAACTAGATGATGTTTCTTATCTCAACGTCATTTTATTCACTTTAAATCTTTATTTTCTATTTCAACGGCGAATTTTATCAAATATTCAGACGTACCTACTACTCGTAATATTCTAAAAACAGCATGAGATAGACTCGGGTGCAGTAAAAAGCTACAAAATTCATTATATCATATAAGTTCATACAGTCACATGTGTACAGAGTTATCTCGATATGCATGTTTCAATTTAATCAGGGCATGGAGAGTTAGAACGAAGTAAAAATGCATTCAATTTTCTTGATTAAAAACTGGAAGCCCTTAAAACAGACTCTTGGTTTTTTCTTTTCTATTACAACTCTTCTGTGTTTCAAATTAAATGGTTATACTTAAATAAAAAATAAACTTAAGGCAGTATTAAGCAAACAATTACTACCTTATACCACGTAATACTATTCGTGTTGTAAAATACCTTTAGCTGTAGATAAGCGCTATAATCGGTAGACATACATATTTTTTTACTCCACAACCAGGCAATATTAATTATAAAATAAACAATTTAGTTTGGAATATACTTACTAACACATTTAAATACTTACTTAGGTTTTTAATCAAAGTCAGCCTATTATTTTCTCTATACATTCCGTGCAGTTTTGCAACAAGAATTTCTCCGGTCAATTTCCCCACCGCATTTTTCTTCAAAAACGTCTATAAAGTTAATTAGAGTGTAATGACCCCAGCCGTTATAAATCTCCTTCAGCAAACGCTCGAGCGAGCAACGCCGCCTATGGCGTCCAGGCTCTCGCGGTCCGGTTCAATTAATGCCCTTCCCAGTTTTATTACGCAGCTAATTACCTATTTATCCACGTTACCAAAGAAATAAAGAGTTAATTTGAGAATATAAATCCCTAAAAACATCAAAGAACGAAAAATACAGAAGAAAATTCCGCGTCCCTAAATTCGGTAAAAATAGCACAAGTGGTAAATATATGAGTGTATGAATTTATATTGTAACGCTGATTTACATGTGTCGGATTCAGTTTTATTCGACCATAGTGGCTATTCAAATGTTATGAGGGATTCAGATTCACTGACGGAGGGTAGAATTTCGTCTTATGTACTCGCTATTATCGTTGCTTGGGGAAAAATAATGGGTCAGTTGTTTGGTTTATCGATAAAACACAAAAACCTGCTTTTGTAGTCATATTATGGACATAACTGGCGCTTTTTTTTTGTGAAATACCTTTTATTTACTACGACAAATTAAATTAGTTATGTAGGTGCCTTTAGTTACAATACAATACAACAATACACAACACAAAACAACAACACAATACAATACACAATGAAATAGTTAAGTATAGTTTGAAACATATAAGATCGCGTATAGAGTCCTTACACTCAGTTTCCGAGTCCTCAGGATCCCGTATTTCATCATTTATTTTAACACAGAAATAGATTACGTCAAATCTGTTTCCCCGATCCTCGTGGCCCTCCAGTTTCAACACTATCGAGAGTGCTTTGCCACTCCGCCTCCATGTGCGGTGATACGCGCATCAATAACCATATACTGCCATCCGTCACGCTAACAAGCTCCAGCGAGCCACCACTTCAGGCGATTCGCCATTTATGATGCCCAAATGTGGTAACACAGATGAACAACATCCTCAGCATTTCCCGTGACAGAGGCAAGCCGACGTGAGCGCCGCTACAAGTTTTATGAGCCAGCCCGCTTCACTGTCCCAGCTTGTTACCTTTTTTTGCAACGCTCTGTGGGAACCGACGAAATCCCATTTTTGGGCAGGCATTTTCCACGTCCAGCTCTGCAACGGGTTAGGAAAATAAATATTTGAATCGTATTTTATCCTCCCGCTCCCACTCGAATTGTTGCAGACGGACACTTTAAAAGTGCAACGTGCAATCTTGTTGTAACTTTACAAGTGTTACTGCTAATAAGAATTCTAGAAATGAAGTCTTGAAAAAATTATAAGTTCAGTTTTGTACACGAAACTAATACCACCGCGAAAGCATATCCACATTATACATTATATCACGTTATACCCGTAGTAGATTTCCACGTAGTATGTCTTATTATGCATTCCACGATTGCCTGTCCCTCGATGTTTACCCACTCTGCTGTTGTCAGTTTCCTCAGAATTCAGATCAAAATGTTTACGAGGCGGGTAGGTACATAGGTATATGCTCGGAGATAAGATTCAGAAGTGATTTACAGCGTCTGCCTCTTTAAGGAACTCTATATTATTTTTCCCTTTGATGTCTGAATGTTTTCCCTTTGTACGTACAACTAAAAACCCTTGTGAGAACCTTTCATGAAATTCAAAGACAGAAATACAAACTGATACCTAGGACGTGGAATAAACTCGAGAATTACAAATAATGAAGCTCACGTAAGGGAAAACACGTACTTTACTGAGATAAAATGAATTTATAGCCTGTCTAAGTTTGTTTCACTCAAGTCTGGCATTTAAACCCGGCCAATGAGATTATTATACGAAGACTAAAATAGATTTTGTGCACTTTTTTATGTCTAGAAAATAGCAGAATTCAACCTTTCATATGAAATGAGATTTCAGGAAATCATTAAATTTACTTTTATTAAGAACATAAACGTAGGTAGGTAAATAATGTATTATATAGGCAATAAAACATTTCATTTCATTTCATTAGATAGGTACTTAAAACAATACAAAAGAAGCTTGCGGTGCCAGATACCACATATTCTTTTACAATCAGCATAAATAACGTCGCGAAACAAACTTGCAGTTCGTAAATGCTTCCATTCCTACCTGTTCCAATTTAACGCACAATAAAAGTGTTGGAATCCGTTGTTTTCAGAGATGAGAGATGTGGAATGGCATTGTGCATCGAAAAGCATACCTCCCATTGTGACCGCAGCGACTGCCGGCCCTGCCGAGCGCTTTCATCTCAAGCACAATAGGAAATCTTATCTGCACCAGCTTTATTCCGCTAGGTTGATTTAATCAGGCGGCATGAAATAAAAACAATGGAATTATTCGCAGGGCTGGTTCGCTGTGCTTGCAGCGGTGCAGCGGTATAATTAACGTTTTTGATGCGTTTTATGCGTCCTCCGCAGATTTGATGAAATATCATGCACAAAAGCGGCTTTATTAGTGAGGTTATTGATTGAAACCAAACTAAAGCGATTGTAGAGCGTAATCTTGGAGGAAGGTAAATATAATGTGGCTTAGAAGGGCTGTTCCTGTACCTTCTTTAATTGAACGTTAATTATAAAAAACACGCGCTTTCATATTTCAAAACATGAATATAAAAACGTGCACACACATTGTTTTTGTTTTTGTTGTCGTTTCATTACCGTTAGAGACGGATGCATTTAAAAAATCGATCGTCAAATAATAATTCTTGGAAGGGAAACCCAAACCCGGCCTGAATAATTGAAGCCTCGTTAAAACATTTCCTGATAAAATAAAACAAAAAGAAGGAAAACATCAAGGGTTGCGCGCACAAATAAAAATACATAGATATTCCACGGCTTAATTTTAAACCTTCAGGAACGAAAGTGAAAATCTGTCCTGGTGATGGGGACTGTTTATAATTTAATTTCTCATTAAGTCCGAATCAACAGAATTAGCATAGCTAAATCATTACAAAGGTATTAATTAAATAAAAGGCTCCTTTAGACGACTGTTTCGCTGAATTAATTTAGCTGTATTAGCAATAAATATCTAAAAAACTCAAGGGCGGATTAAGAATTTCAGCGTAAACGAGAAACGAAGCAATTACCGATTGGTGCCCGAGAGTAAACTTTGTTTTACTGGCGCGGAATTAATATTCATTAAAAAATCTTTCTCGGCATCATTCTGTTGAAACTTTGTAATCAGCCCATGTCAGAGGTGGCGGGGGCGGGGAGGCTTGAGTCTGCAAATTTAAGAGTTTAATGACTTAGCAAATGGATTTTGCCTGCTACTGTAACTCGAACAACCTGCAGGAGTGTGGTTCAGGGGATGCATTTTTATCTCCCCCATTTCTTTTAAATACTTTTTGTCAGTGTTTCGTGTATTTTTTTCGTTCCACCAGTTTTATATAGAGGTAAAGTAGGTACTTAAACGTTGACCAAAGGGGTTAACTAATATTTCGCATAAAATCAATTCCCCAAAGTTTCAGATGCGGGCAAATACTTTTTTTTTCTGAAACTGTAACTGTTTCAGGATTTTTATAAAACAGACCTAACCTAATCTATGGAATTGTACAGGATTAGGAATAAATCCTGATTAGGAAACAGGAAATTAATCATTTGGGAATTATTGTTTTTGCGAAAAGGCGGGACACCGACCAAAGCTTTATTCTGCGACCAACTTGCTGTAATTCTTGCTAGAAAATTTGTTGAAAAGCATAAATTCATAGCACCACGCATGCAGCATGAATTATTACCAAGTTGGTAGTTGGTGTAACATATTTTATTTTACGTCACATTACCCTACACTTGTACATTACTGGTCGTAACTCGCTAAGCGGGCCACAATCTAAAATGTTGGTACCAATGTTATGTATTATAATTTGTGGGGACAAAAAAGAACCGGCACAGGAAATAAAGGAAATCATTCAAAATCGTTACAAACGAAAACTCACGCACGAAAATAGTTATAATAATACCTAAAAGCGGCGGAGGGCTAATACGCGGCGTCGCAAGCGTGAAAGGCGACCAGAATAACTTTTTATATTAAAGGTACGTACTCGAAAGCCTTGAAGGGTTGAAACATCGACGGTCGGATTCGCAAACAGTGTATAAAGATCCGGCAATCTCACGGTTTTTCTGAATTAAGCCTTAGAGGGACATCCCGACCCTTTCGCGACGAATTTACCTACTTCCCCGTAGAATGGCGGACACAGCCCGTGACGTTATTAAGTGATTCTAACGAAACAAATACAGGGATTTTCTTTTTGAAAACAATTTTATTTTATTTGATAAAACGTACAAGTGCCACAATTGGTGTTAATGATCATGTTGAGTGTATAGCCAATGATGTTATTGTAAATGCCTAGGTACTAACAAAACAAATTAATATTAAACAATCCATACTAATAATGTATTTAGTGTTTATACTATAATTGCCGTTTCAGCCTGTCGGGATTTGGTGGCAATTTCATGGGTTAAAACCTATTTATACAATAAGAAAAATATCTGGAAATCTCTTACCATTAAATCGATTTATATCTCCAATCTACGTCTTGGGCAAAATTTCGCATGATATAGTAGGTGTTATGCAAGGTTAGCGCTACGTCATTTCGTTTGATTGATGCAACAAATTGTTCAGATTATGATTTAAAATATCAAAAAATCTACGTAGAACCTCATTTAATATATACCTACACTTCTGCGTATTGTCCGTCTGGCTCTTGAAGCAGTCCAACTATGTAGGCGTCCTATGAAAGAAGTTTCCTACGACGTAATGAAAATTGCTGCTTCATTGAATTTATTCTCTCGCCCCAAGTTGAACTCCTCATGCATTCTCTAGTTTAAATTTAAGTTAGCGAACACGTCTACCTATATCAAGATTTCTACGATAATAGCCTGTACAAAAAATTGCTTATTTTTTGTAACATTGAATATTAATTAACAGCGGAATCTAATTAATAAAACAAGATTCATTGATTCATAAAACGATAGTAAACTTCCATAAAGCTTTTGTACAGCTTCGGCACCGTTTTATTAAATATACTAAGCCTGGGTTACTTGTTTTTACGCTTGTTTATTATTTTTACGCTCGTATTTAATAAGAAGGCACGGGCTCGAGCGAGCCAATACAAATAAATTGGTCTGTTAAGTTACGTAATAGCTCCCTCATTCGCGTTTCGTGTCTCGAATTGATTTTCGTAATACGAAATACATTTCGGCAGATGTTTTTGTGTTTTATTTTCTTGTTCTTGAAATATTGAGTGCATAATGAAGTAAGAACGGGCTGACAAAGAGTTGAAGTACGGGTACAGTGAGTAAAAGAGACCGAGTGAGTACCTATTTCTTTACAATACATAGGTGTTGTATGTTGTGCCTTTGCGTGAAATATTTAGACAAAGAACACTTTCTATTAAGATATTACGAGACATTGTTTCGCGAATGAATTTTTATAATATTTGCTACTTACCATATCAATAATCTCTGCGTAAAGCCTAATCTACAACAATCAGAGTGGGAGGAAACAAATCTGAAGAGAATTCGGAGTTGGCCCCTTGCCGGCGGGTTGATACCGGGGGCTTGTTGGAAAGGCATGAATTACACCGACTCTCCCCGGGCAAGGACTTTGCAGCCTCGTTTGATTGATTCACACAACTGGCGAGCAAAAATACGGCTTATTCTCCATAGGTACATATTTGTTTGAAAAGCGAGCCTTTATTTTTGCTTATCAGTGTAGTTGATAGGTTTTAATTTAATATTGTTTCATGAGGTACCTAATGTTGATTTCACTAAAGTCAAGGTTTTTATTCAGCCGTTATTAGGTGATATTTAGTACAATCTAACGACCAAGCGACTCGGATATTAACCAACGGCTATTTTATTTATCGAATCGTTCTTGCCCTGCTTCCACCAGCGACCACCTCTTAATGCGAGGGGAACTTTAATACTAAGGTAGAGCCACATTATATAGGGTACACCAACAGAAACAGTACCTACCTTCTGAGATGACGACTGTCGAATGAAACAAAAGAAAATATTAGATAGCTTGACGCAGTCGCATGCATCATGATTAGGTACGGGCAGACTGAAGAAATTACTGGTGTGTATAGTAATGCGTTTATTCGACGAAAATATTGAGAGCTCATTAAAGGTACATAATTGCGGTCTACATCCCTCAGAAAATATGTGTAATTTAAGGCTGATGAAACTTCTAGAAAGTTTAAGAAATTGTTTGCTGTTGACCTTTAGAACGGGTTCAACCTCAAATAAATACTTTGCTAATCGTCGACTCTGACGTAATAATTTAGAGTTCTAATTTGCACTAACTGCTGTTCCAGTCTTCAAACTACAACTAAAATTGAATGCTTCACAATTTGAATTCCTAAATCTAACCTCGTACAAACGGGTATAGACGACCGTTACAAAATTAGCAAAAATAAAATGAAACCTGTTTCTTGCGATCCTTTTAAATTGCGTTCGCAGTTTGAGTTTTTTTTTAAACCGATATCGTTAAGAGGAGATATTCATAATTAAATTGGCCCGGCGCAGTCAAGTCTCTGGCTGTCAGTAAACGCTCGAAGAAACCGCTTTTTAATTATTTTAAAGAAACTGGAAACATGGCTTCAAACATTAAATGATGCTCGGCTAGTTAGTTGGTAGTCTTCTTTTTTTACAGCGTTAGGTATTTGTTGGTAGTAGGTATTTTGTGGCTTATATTGGATAAATGAGTTACACCTAGCTTAATAATCTTGTAGAAAAATCTACGGTACAATATCAACTTATCAAAATGTGATGCTTAATGTAGGCACTCTAGCTTTTTCGGTATATTATAATACGTCAGAAGAATGATAACGCTAACTCCTAGTTGGAAAACGGTTTTAGGGGGTGCTGTGTGTAAGGTTAACGGGGATGAGACTGAAAGTGATGTGGTTAGTGTTGTGTGCAGCAACCCTAATGTTGACAGTGACAATTGTGATCAAAATGAGGGTAGTTGTTCGCTGTCGCCGCACGCGTCGGCGGCGAGGAGCCGGGCGGACAGAGCGCGCGAGCGCAGTGCCCGTCGCGCCTTGGCCCCCGTAGCACCACGATTAAGAATCGCGAATCGATTAGAAACTGTCGGACCTTTTCCGACGTAATAAAACGTGAGTTATCCGTTTGTTTACATTAATAAGAATGATAACCAATGAAAATGTAGTATAACTACCCTTCTAAGTACTGAAATCTTCCTATTAAAAATCATACAATTCTAGATACTGTAACAACAAGGTTGTGCCTAAAAGAGCGAGATCGAGAAGTGACATAGGAGCAATAAATATAAAACGCACATAAGAGGTAGACGCGTGGATTTATCAAAATTAACATTTCAAAAATACTACTAAGAATCACGGTGCGCGTCATCGTTAATGGCACCAACTAAATGAGGGGTGCGGTGGGGGGCGAGACGCGGATTACAACTAATTTCATTGATCAATTCCTCACCGCCGTCTCCGCTTCGCTCCACTGTAGTGAAAGGGCACCTTAATCAGAGTATAGTTTAATATACATACCTACATACTGTCACGCCTCTTTCCCACAGGGTTAGGACTCTGTTCCACTTGCAACGATCCTGAATAGGTACCTACTTCTTTCGCTTCATCCACATTCATCAATCTCTTGATACCTACATGCTCGGTGGTTTCGGGTACTCTTGATCTGACCTTTTATCTGCGCCGCCTCCGCTACGCTCCGCTTTAGTGAAAAAACATTAGCATTGTTTAACGTCCAAGGTATGTTTGGTAAATACGCACTTGATATTGATAAATCCACTTTTCATATAAATTTGTATGGAAAGTCTCCGAACTCAATACTGCGAATTCAATAACCATGTACCCGTTATTGGACAGCACAAGCTACTCGACTGTTCAAACAGTACTTGTCTCGACAAGTTGCCGGAGTCATGTCGCCTGCGGCAGATCGGCGCTGCTAAGTACTCGTCGTATCGCGCGTACGGAAAATTGCCTGATATAAACCGCGGAAACTTTGACGTATGGGGACTAGGGGCCCTCTGGACAGTTAAAAGACTTTCAACATGAAACTAACGTGAGACTCACACATAATTACAACACACCGGATAACTCACGTATAAAAGCCGAAGGATTGCTCCGACAATTGTTTCGGACTATTTCGTAGCCCTGCATCAGGGAGCGCTAAATAAAATAAAAATAAGCCTCGAAAATAAATAGGCGGTTGAAATAAGTCGGTATCCCAATTTTAATCGTGACAGCGGATGGTCGGTGCCCACCAGTTGAAAAACTGTTTTAAATATTGACCAAACGGTGAGTGTGAGCGAACCTTTACAAAGTGACGTGATCAGTGTTGTGTGCTGCCCTACTTTAGACTATAATAAAAATGAGGGTAGTTGTGCGCCGATGTCAGCTGCGCCGAGTAGCCGCGCGAGCAGAACGTTAGCGCACAGTGTTCGTTTCGCTGCCGCCGGGGCGAGCGCTCCCTGATGAAGGGCTACGAAATAGTCCGAAACAATTTGTCGGAGCAATCCTTCGGCTTTTATACGTGAGTTATCCGATGTGTTGTAGTTAAAAGACGCTTGATTTCCCATAGCCAAAACGCCCCCATAACCCCAAGTGAGTCGAGCTTTATCCCTATTACCTGAGTTACCGTATAAGATCTTGAAGTCTTGACCACTGCTGTCATTAGACCGAGAACAAGCACCTTGCGTGCTCTAAATGCTTATACGCTCATCTGTATACATGTGACTCAATTCCAAGAATCCTTGCGATTCTTAACCTAAGAACTATTTTGCTGCGGTTGGTATGGCAGCGTGGATCGAAGTCTACATTTCAATGGGGCAGAAAAAACTCAAATAACGTTGTAACCAGTATAACATAATACTGAATAAGACTTAAGTAAAAAATATCCTATTTAACCGTCGAGAGATTACGATTAGAAAAAAAGCACCGTTACCGTAAAAGTACGTACCTACTTAAAAATACGTAAAAAAAACGGACCTCTTTTTTTCATAAACTGTTCTTAAGCGTAGATTAACTTCACAGTCAAATGTAACTTTCGTCACCTTTACATTTCTTATTACATTTCCTTTTTTCAGAGAAAACATGACGTAACTTTTTATGAATAAGGGTGTAAATAACCGCACAATGCACGTAACCCTCTCCTTCTTCCCGAGCTTCGAGCATCCACAATTAAGTTGCTATCTATAAAACTGTAAGCTAGCAGTAAGCATTGTAATCCTCACAATAAATACGGCAGAGCCAAGCCGCCGGCAAAACGGCAATAACTCCAGCGAATGATCAGATATGATCTTAAGGCGAAGGGATAGGCAAAAGCTCATAAATTGGTTGTTTTTGTGCATGTTTTATGGCGATAATACACAATTTGGAGTTTTGAAAACTGCACATTCTATAAAACATGTCTTGAATTAGAATTCACCGGCGAAAACATATTCCTTAATGTCGTAGTTACTACATAAATTCGTTTGCTCTAAGAGTCTCGACAATATTTTGTACAACTTTTGCTCGGGTGAAACAAATCTGTTTGCTACCAATCTCGACGAGGTTACTCTAGTAACTCATAATTAAAATTCCACGGTGCGTTTGCTTCAATTAGCCAACAAATAAGGCTTTAGAGAGTAGTACTGCCCTGAGCTTGTGAAAAGGGCGAACGCAATATTTGCCCGCACATTCAATCAGGCGCTTTTCAATGTACAAAAAAATTCGTAAACCAAAAAAATGTTAAAAAGATAATACAGTGAAATAAATTATTAAGATAAAACCAAAAATGTTCATAAAAATAAATTAAAAATAAATAAATAAATAAATAAAAAAATAATTTGGATAAGACGTATGAAAAAAATAAGGAAAAAGCAACGTTGCATGTTCGCTCGGTGGCGGCAGTGCGTAAGCGACGCGACGTTGCCAACATTCGCTTCGCGTTTTTTCATATTGGTTTGGCTAAGCATGTTGTTTGAGTCACAGAATAGGCGCGAAACAGTGCTTCAAAAAGTCGTACTCGTTCGCTTCGCACGTATAATACCTATATTAAGTTAAAAGTGATTATTTTCAATCCGTTTTTTGGGAACTTAGTGGCAGGTTGGTTTGATACTTGCTGTTTAGCGAACAAGCATGGGAAATAGGATTTTGGTTGGAATTACTGCATGAATTTTTTTGATATTTAGGCAAGTAGTACTCCAATGTATGTATATGTCTATCATTAGAAAGAAAAAAAAAAGATATCTGAAGGTCCAAGTGGTCCCCGAACATGGATCCGTTATCAAAAGAAAAAAGACCGCCATATTGAAATCTTTAGTTTTTCGAATTTCAAAATCAATATCTGAGGATCTGAGTTGTCTCCAAACACGTGTCGTATCCGTTATCAAAAATGTCAAATTAAAGTGGCCGCCATTTTGAAATCTTTGTTTTTGGGCCGATTATTTTCAAAATCGATATCTGAGGGTCCGAGTGGTCGTCAAAAATAAATCTGCTACTGAAAATGAAAAACCTGGCCGCCATTTTGAATTCTTTACCTTTTGGACCAATTGTTTTCAAAATTGATATCTGAGAATCCGAGTTGTCTCCAAACACGTATCCGTTGTCAAAAATGACAAAAGTGGCCGCCATTTTGAAATCTTTAGTTTTTGGACCGATTATTTTCAAAACCGATATCTGAGAGTCCGAGAGGTCCCCAAACATGAATCCGTTTTTAAAAATGAAAAAAGTGGCCGCCATTTTGAAATCTTTAAGTTTTGGACCGAGTATTTTCAAAATCGATATATGAGGGTCCGAGTGGTCGTGAAACACAAATTTGCTATAGAAAATGAAAAAACTGGCCAACATTTTGAAATCTTTAGTTTTCCGACCGATTGATTTCAAAATCGATATCTGAGAATCCGAGTTGTCTCCAAACACGAATCCGTTGTCAAAAATGACAAAATGGCCGCCATTTTGAAATCTTTAGTTTTTGGACTGATTATTTTCAAAACCGATATCTGAGAGTCCGAGAGGTCCCCAAACATAAATCCGTTATCAAAAATGAAAAAAGTGGCCGCCATTTTGAAATCTTTAAGTTTTGGGCCGATTATTTTCAAAATCGATATCTGAGGGTCCGAGTGGTTGTCAATCACAAATCTGCTACCGAAAATGAAAAAACTGGCCGCCATTTTGAATTCTTTACTTTCTGGACCAATTGTTTTCAAAATCGATATCTGAGGATCCGAGTGGTCCCCAAACATGAATCCGTTGTCAAAAATGACATAAGTGGCCGCCATCTTGAAATCTTTAGTTTTTGGACCGATTATTTTCAAAACCGATATCTGAGAGTCCGAGAGGTCCCCAAACATAAATCCGTTATCGAAAATGAAAAAAATGGCCGCCATTTTGAAATCTTTAGTTTTCCGACCGATTGATTTCAAAATTGATATCTGAGAATCCGAGTTGTCTCCAAACACGTATCCGTTGTCAAAAATGACAAAAGTGGCCGCCATTTTGAAATCTTTAGTTTTTGGACCAATTATTTTCAAAACCGATATCTGAGAGTCCGAGAGGTCCCCAAACATGAATCCGTTTTTAAAAATGAAAAAAGTGGCCGCCATTTTGAAATCTTTAAGTTTTGGACCGAGTATTTTCAAAATCGATATATGAGGGTCCGAGTGGTCGTGAAACACAAATTTGCTATAGAAAATGAAAAAACTGGCCGCCATTTTGAAATCTTTAGTTTTCCGACCGATTGATTTCAAAATCGATATCTGAGAATCCGAGTTGTCTCCAAACACGAATCCGTTGTCAAAAATGACAAAAGTGGCCGCCATTTTGAAATCTTTAGTTTTTGGACTGATTATTTTCAAAACCGATATCTGAGAGTCCGAGAGGTCCCCAAACATAAATCCGTTATCAAAAATGAAAAAAGTGGCCGCCATTTTCAAATCTTTAAGTTTTGGGCCGATTATTTTCAAAATCGATATCTGAGGGTCCGAGTGGTTGTCAATCACAAATCTGCTACCGAAAATGAAAAAACTGGCCGCCATTTTGAATTCTTTACTTTCTGGACCAATTGTTTTCAAAATCGATATCTGAGGATCCGAGTGGTCCCCAAACATGAATCCGTTGTCAAAAATGACAAAAGTGGCCGCCATCTTGAAATCTTTAGTTTTTGGACCGATTATTTTCAAAACCGATATCTGAGAGTCCGAGAGGTCCCCAAACATAAATCCGTTATCGAAAATGAAAAAAATGGCCGCCATTTTGAAATCCTTAGTTTTCCGACCGATTGATTTCAAAATTGATATCTGAGAATCCGAGTTGTCTCCAAACACGTATCCGTTGTCAAAAATGACAAAAGTGGCCGCCATTTTGAAATCTTTAGTTTTTGGACCGATTATTTTCAAAACCGATATCTGAGAGTCCGAGAGGTCCCCAAACATAAATCCGTTATCAAAAATGAAAAAAGTGGCCGCCATTTTGAAATCTTTAGTTTTCCGACCGATTGATTTCAAAATCGATATCTGAGAATCCGAGTTGTCTCCAAACACGAATCCGCTGTCAAAAATGACAAAAGTGGCCGCCATTTTGAAATCTTTAGTTTTTGGACTGATTATTTTCAAAACCGATATCTGAGAGTCCGAGAGGTCCCCAAACATAAATCCGTTATCAAAAATGAAAAAAGTGGCCGCCATTTTGAAATCTTTAAGTTTTGGGCCGATTATTTTCAAAATCGATATCTGAGGGTCCGAGTGGTTGTCAATCACAAATCTGCTACCGAAAATGAAAAAACTGGCCGCCATTTTGAATTCTTTACTTTCTGGACCAATTGTTTTCAAAATCGATATCTGAGGATCCGAGTGGTCCCCAAACATGAATCCGTTGTCAAAAATGACAAAAGTGGCCGCCATCTTGAAATCTTTAGTTTTTGGACCGATTATTTTCAAAACCGATATCTGAGAGTCCGAGAGGTCCCCAAACATAAATCCGTTATCGAAAATGAAAAAAATGGCCGCCATTTTGAAATCTTTAGTTTTCCGACCGATTGATTTCAAAATTGATATCTGAGAATCCGAGTTGTCTCCAAACACGAATCCGTTGTCAAAAATGACAAAAGTGGCCGCCATTTTGAAATCTTTAGTTTTTGGACTGATTATTTTCAAAACCGATATCTGAGAGTCCGAGAGGTCCCCAAACATAAATCCGTTATCAAAAATGAAAAAAGTGGCCGCCATTTTGAAATCTTTAAGTTTTGGGCCGATTATTTTCAAAATTCGATATCTGAGGGTCCGAGTGGTTGTCAAACACTAATCTGCTGCCGAAAATGAAAAAAACTGGCCGCCATTTTGAATTCTTTACTTTCTGGATCAATTGTTTTTAAAATTGATATCTGAGGATCCGAGTGGTCCCCAAACATGAATCCGTTTTTAAAAATGAAAAAAGTGGCCGCCATTTTGAAATCATTAAGTTTTGGACCGATTATTTTTAAAATCGATATCTGAGGGTCCGAGTGGTCGTTAAACACAAATCTGCTAAAGAAAATAAAAAAAACTGGCTGCCATTCTGAATTCTTTACTTTTTGGACCGATTGTTTTCAAAATCGATATCTGAGCTGGCGGCCACTTTTTCCATTTTTGATAACGGGTTTATGTTTGGGGAACACTCGGATCTTCAGATATCGATTTTGAAAGCTATCAATCTAAAAACTAAAGATTTCAAAATGGCGGACACTTTTTTCATTTTTGATAACGGATTCATGTTTGGGCACCACTCGAACCCTCAGATATCGATTTTGAAAACAATCAGTTCAAAAACTAAGGATTTCAAAATGGCGGTCACTTTTTCCATTTTATATAACGGATACGTGTTTGGGAATCACTCGGATCGTCAGATATTGATTTTGAAAACAATCGTTCCAAAAACAAAAGTTTTCAAAATGGCGGCCACTTTTTTCATTTTTAAAAACGGATTCATGTTTGGGGACCACTCGGATCCTCAGATATCGAGTTTTAAAACAATCGGTTCAAAAAGTAAAGACTTCAAAATGGCGGTCACTTTTTCCATTTTATATAACGGATACGTGTTTGGGAACCACTCGGATCGTCAGATATCGATTTTGAAAACAATCGGTCCAAAAACAAAAGTTTTCAAAATGGCGGCCACTTTTTTCATTTTTAAAAACGGATTCATGTTTGGAGACCACTCGGATCCTCAGATATCGAATTTTAAAACAATCGGTTCAAAAAGTAAAGATTTCAAAATGGCGGTCACTTTTTCCATTTTATATAACGGATACGTGTTTGGGAACCACTTGGATCGTCAGATATCGATTTTGAAAACAATCGGTCCAAAAACTAAAGATTTCAAAATGGCGGCCACTTTTTTCATTTTTGATAACGGATTCGTGTTTGGGGACCACTCGGACCCTCAGATATCGATTTTGAAAACAATCGGTTCAAAAACTAGAGATTTCAAAATGGCGGTCACTTTTTCCATTTTATATAACGGATACGTGTTTGGGAATCACTCGGACCCTCAGATATCGATTTTGAAAACAATCGGTTCAAAAACTAGAGATTTCAAAATGGCGGTCACTTTTTCCATTTTATATAACGGATACGTGTTTGGGAATTACTCGGATCGTCAGATATCGATTTTGAAATCAATCGGTCCAAAAACAAAAGTTTTTAAAATGGCGGCCTCTTTTTTCATTTTTAAAAACGGATTCATGTTTGAAGACCACTCGGATCCTCAGATATCGAATTTGAAAACAATCGGTTCAAAAAGTAAAGAATTCAAAATGGCGGTCAGTTTTTTTATTTTCGATAGCAGATTTGTGTTTGACGACCACTCGGACCCTCAGATATCGATTTTGAAAATAATCGTTTCAAAACTTAAAGAATTCAAAATGGCGGCCATCTTTTTCATTTTTGATAACGGATTTATGTTTGGGGACCTCTCGGACCCTCAGATATCGGTTTTGAAAATAATCATTGGAAAAACTACACCTTATTCTGTACCTTTCCCGCACACGTTCAAGTTTTACTTCATTCTGCAATAATAATTTACGTTGCGACTCCAGACAGACTCTGGACACCTTTGACGTCACGTTCATCACTATCCCGCGGAAACTGCAATTTTCTGTGATAAAAAGTAGCCTGTTTTAATCTAGGGTACCAACTGTCTTCGTTCCAAATTTCATGCAGAGGCATTTCATCTAAGTCCTCTAGGTTGGCATGGCAACGCATCTGCAATCCCTCCGGGGTTGCGGGTGTCTATGGGCAGTGGTGATCGCTTACCATCAGGTGACCCACTTGCTCGTTTACCTTCCTATTCACATAAAAAAAAGAAGAAACAAACATTACACACTCACTCACATCGTCACAAGCTTTCTCATGTATAATATCACATACATACATACATACATAAATAACGTCTCTATTCCTTGCGGAGCAGACAGAGCCCAAGGTAACAAGACTTTAAGGCCACGTTACGAATGCCGAAATGTTTCAATTTTTATTATTTTTGCGTGATCTGATTTGAACATTATGCTGTGTGTGTAAGGCAATCGGAAAACTGAAACAAGCGCCATCTACTAACATCACAGTGCAATATTTCAATCCATCAGCCCGCGCCCATTCGCATCGAGTTCACGCGTCGATTATTTAACAGATGTCGCGTTGATCGGACTGCTTGCCACGTCACAAACGGGCAAGGTCATTTGCCTATCCCTTCGCCTTAAAGCCGGCAAATCCCTGGCAAGTTAGTTTAGAGTTATCTTGATATGTGTATTAGTTTCTAGTAAATTAGATGATTATGCTTCTCGTGTTTGCTGTAGGATGCTCGTTCCGGAGTCTATTTGTGTAGCAAGATTTGCTGTAGTGGTGGCAAAACGATAACTAGAGAGTTTGCGGTTTTTAAAGTTTACTGACCTCCTTCCTTCCTTTAAGTAGCGCCCAATTCAATTAATTATTTATTTTCATTTTTGTCTACTAGTTGTAATTGTCAAATTTGAACATAGATTCAAGTCATGCAAAATATCAATCATGCGAAATATTATAAACGGGATGTGAACCGCGATTACCTTTAACCGAAACTTAACCGTGAATCATTAAAAACTCTTAATCATGCGAAATTTCAATAAGATATAGATTTAGTAACTTTCTCTATTAAGTAGTTGATGATGATGATGTCTTCATAGACGTGTCCATCTACGGCGACACCCTGTCAATTAAGATTGTGATTAAGTAGTTACAATTATTACAAACCCATATAGCTATATAGGAATAAGTACTCGTAGTTTACATTTTAGTGTAATGTACAGAGATATCTTAAATTTATTTCCTCAAACGGAACGCTCACTAAAACAACCGATATATTCATATCTCAAGACAATGTGTGGAACAAACAAGCACGTCTCGAGTCAAAGTTCAGCTCGAATTACAAATATAATCATTACCGTTCATCCTCACTTGTCTAACTAAACTCAAATTATTATAATTGTTACGTAACTCCCTGGGGGCGAGGCGATACGATCAGCGATCGGCAACCCGGTTTATTCGACGCGCGTATACGGCACTATCTTCATCGTTAATGGCCTAGCGAGAGCCATTCTTACTTACTCCTATCGTTTAGTCCCCGACCCTTGGGCCATCAAACTTCACTTTCAGATTTACGGCTAAACTAAACGACGTAAATGCAGGGGTACGCCACTACTGGCTCCGTACAAGCCGTACTTTCGGAGATTGATTCAGGGTTTCAATTGATTAGTGTTCCGAATTCTACTAACTAGTAAGATGCTTGTTTACATGTTTACTATAGTGCTATATCACTTTACGCATAAATTAATTCTTTAAGTACATCTGTCGTACACGTACTTACGTCTGTGTAGCTCCGAGCAGACGTTGAATAACTAACGCCAAATCTAATTGCCTATACATAGATAATATTGGTTTGTCTCTATTACTCACTTGGCCAAATTGCCTCGTGTAGCAGCGCAGCGCTCCATATTGCCTCCGCAAAACTGATCAGTCACGGCCTAATAAATTATTTATTTACTCCCAGAAAAGGCGGCAAGTTTATATCCACTTTAATTTCGTTAATAGATATCCCAGCGGGATCACTAGCGGTAACTGACAGAGTTTATGCAACCACATAGCAGATCAGATACATTCTTTTTACAGCGCTCGCTATCTTAAAAACTTAATAGCGACTTCGGAGTCTACCGGTCCTCGTATAACCGGGAAATAGCCAAGCATTTCATTTATATGCTAATATTGTAAGGAAAAGAGCTCTTAACACTGCAAGCGCAGAAATTAAACGGTTCAACTTCAACTAGTCGAAGTTACGTCAAAAGATTACGAACTTTCAACTCGCTTGTACACAGAGAGGAATTTTCACAGTAAATATTTAAGTCTGGCGTCATACTTGATTAAAACGTTTTCCGTTGCGAGTGACTTGTAAATTGTTAAACAGACTTTTGTCAAATGTTAATGCAACTCGCACATGCATCCACACCAAGTTTTGTGAATAAAATAATTATACGTAAAAATCCAAGTTCAAATACAAGTAGAGTTACCAAATATTCGCTCGCACCACGTGGTTTCACCTACTAAGTTTATTTTACTAGATACACAGCACAAAGATATTATTTAATAACGTATAGAGTAGGACGTCCTCAGGCTCGGTGGAGCGTGGATCTTCGCATGGCGGCTGGCAAGAACTGGATGAGAGTGGCCGAGGACCGTGCTCAGTGCCGTGCCATGGGAGAGGCCTATGTCCAGCAGTGGACGAACATAGGCTGATGATGATGATGAACATAAAGCTAATTTATTATTCTGATATATGCCTCCCTTGTAGTGTATCTTTTCAAAGCCGATTGACCGAAATCCCAATTTAAAACAGCGAACTGGTTTTTATAGAGAATATAATTTGATATTTGAAAACGAATCGGGCCCCAGGCGGTAGATGTTATCGCTGGGTTTTTATTAAAGTCTCGTTGGCATATAATCTAATGTTTATATTAGAAATTTTCGGCGTAACGAAATTAACTGGGAGGTGCCGCCGGCGGTGCTGCTCCCTCATTATGGTTATTGATTGTGTTTTGAGAGGCACGAGATACCTCACCCTCGGCCGATATATTAAATGCTATTTAGTATTAACACGTTGCGTTAAAGTGGGCGTTTTAATTGTTTTCTCGTTGCTTTCGTTCGTGTAATAAATGGAGTTGCCGCCTTTTATATGTTTTTATTGAGGAAAAAATAATGTGCCAAAGTGAATATAATTGCTTTCGTGTTGCCAACTTTTCATAATATTAAACATTAAACAGAGAGAATTTTTTGTACATTCAGTTAAACTAAATTTCTGTTTTTTAGCGTTCGGCGTGCTGTTGATAATAGTTGGGCTTGTTAGTAGGCTATTAAGTTAATTTTTGTGAAAGCGGAAGTTGGCGGGTTTTGAATTATATAATTGTTGTATAGACGAAGCTGTCTTGCACGTGTGCTTGCGAAATAACATGGTAACTGTTTGTTTCATCCCTACTAATATTATAAAAGCGAAAGTAACTCTGTCTGTCTGTCTTTTACGCTTTCACGCCTAAACCTCAAAACCGATTTTGATGAAAGATACAGATAGTTCAGCCCTGGGGAAGAACATAGGATAGTTTTTAACCCGGATAATAGTAGAAGCGTAGAAGGAGTCGCGGGCAACCGCTAGTATAAAATAAAATAAAAACTAGTTATTATCAAAAACAGTAAGTGTCATACTGTCATACCGTAATGTCAACTTAAACAAGAAAAAACATTTACATTTTAATTAGGTAATTAAAATAAAACATATAAGTGTATTTTTTAAGACGACGAATCCAAGTCCATTATTTAATGTTTTTTTAATACATGAAAGTTGAATATTGATGAATGTGGATGAAGCGAAAGAGTTATGTCAGGATCGTAGCAAGTGGAACAAAGTAATCTCTGCCTACCCCTGTGGGAAAGAGGCGTGACGGTATGTATGTATCTATGAAAGTTAATTTATGTTATATGACAAGTTTGCTGGTGCACTAGCAAGGTGATCGGTACAATAAAAGTTATAAATACCTAGCTATAAAATAAATGCGGCTGCCATTTCCCCGCGCACTTAGGCATCGTTAGTGATCGGTATTTTATAGTTATTATTGATCTCGGCTGAAATGCCGATGCGCCATTATTAAATGTCGCTCTGCCATCCGTAACCGATATTCCAAACAGAATACGCCAACGTTTTATTATCACTTTTGGTCGTACGTGGTATGTTTTTTAAAATTAAGTGTTATTCGCAAAGGCTAAGTTCTTTAGAAACACGGTTAGTTATCTTTAACCGGTAATATCTTCAGTTCTTTCCAGTTCAGATTTTTGTGTCGGACAAATTCTACTTTAAGATATGTAGGTCTCGTAAAATTTAGATATACTAGCACCTGATTGACATGTTAGTTCTTTAGTTATTTTCATTCAGGAATGTTAAATAACATATGAAAACCTTTATAAAACAATAGAACCCTTAGCAAAACGATATTTTAGGATACAAATAATTTATTTAGGCAAGTAAAGGTATACCGATATGAATAATAAATTCTACGTGTTTTCTTTTAAAGCGGTTCAGGAACACCCATATTGAACAAAAGCGATCCCGAGCTGTACTGTGGGAGTAAATTGAATTCATTTAGATCATCCATCAAAGTCTACTCAGAAACGCGTACTGTTATTCTTGTTCAAAAAACGTCGCCGAGGCAAAGAAAATATTTAATGTCTTTCCTAATTTTGTACACATCACAGACGCGAAGCTATTTGTTAAATTTATACTTAACGGTGGATTACATGTTGTTCACGAAGATTAGGGAAAATGTTGAGAGCATCTGACTTCACTTTCCTTATTTTAAATATTAGTATGTTGATGGCGTGTGAAATGAAGACACTGTCGTACGCTATTACGGACCGTTGGCAATTCTTTTCCTTGAAGGCTGTTGAACGACTGACATTTCGTTTCATCTAACATTCCTTACTAAAGAAACAAGTCGTGAAGACATTGGAAAATTTTAGTTGGCTCAAGAGAAAGTAACGGAACATCTATCTACTTGGAACCAACATAGATACCATGGCGTTATACTATTTGCAATAATTTTATCATACAAGTCTCTGCAAACACATTAACAGATTGGTACTACGTATCTTCCAGCTAAGCCACCGTAAAAATACAGTAACCTAATCCGGAGAATATTTCATTTACTAAAAGGAAAATCAAGTCAAAACAATGAAAACATTAACTTTGTTGATTTATTTTTTCTAGACGCTTCGTACGAAATGAAAAAACTTCTATTCTTTTAGGAGAGCAGCACATTTGAACTATTGCTCGGGTAGGTACTTTTATTCACCGATACTTCGCGAGTCGAAACGAGGTTATATTTGAGGCGACGATATTATAGACTCCGAGTTTATTTTTCACTTTATTGATGGTTCCCTGCTTCTCCTATTAACGTTAAAAATATGTTTTTTTTATTTTTATTTATAAGCCTTTTTATTCCGAATTCGCTACAATTTCAGTAAGTACATGTTGTTGTTGTTGTTGTTGTAGTTTTTTTTGTTTTATATATTTATAAAATTGTCGCGTAATTCGGCGTACCTTATGGCATAGGCCTCCTCCGTGTATGGGAGGGTTTGGGCTATAGTTTCCACGCGCGCCCATTGCGGATTGGGAACTTAACACACACCATTGAATTTCTTCGCAGATGTGTGCAGGTTTCCTCATGATGTTTTACTTCACCGAAAAGCTCATGGCAAATTTCAAATGTAATTTTCGCACATAAATTCCGAAAAACTCAGAGGTGCGAGCCCGGGATTTGAACCCACGACGCTCTGCTTGAGAGGCCACAGGTCAAACCACTAGACTACCACGGCTTTTTTAATATAGTGCAGAACAACTTTTGATTTGATGGCCTTAAATATACATATTTACTCATGGGTGTTCACGGTACCTAGAGAGAATCAGCTTGCTGGCGCTAATATCGTATCATATCTTATCATATTATATGGCAGATCATCGTAAACTCGTAATCTCAAATCATCCATTGCAGTGAACTGCATGGAACGACTTATTACAACAATGGTTGGCCTCCTCCACCGACTACCCTTGCACATGAGTCAACAACATTAAATGGTAAACGGAAAAAGATTGAATTCCATTAGATACTAAGATCATTTCAAGCATCAAATACCCGCTTTTGAATCGGAATCCTCTTGTCTCTTGACGGCTTCTACATCCACACAACGGACGTACCTATATCCTGTCAAAAATAAATTATACTCATCCGTACATACCACGGTTCGATTGGTACATAACGCGTTAACACACACTTGAAATATTCTCGTTGTCAATAAGGGAATAAAATTTCCGTAGCCAGTTACGGTGAAGGCACACGACTGACACATCATTACGTGACTGAACCTTTTCACCCTTCGAGATCACAATGTATCGGGCCCTCTTATCCGATTTGAAATTGTCGAGCGTTATTTTTTTAACAGAAAGTGTTGCGTTTTCAAATGGGTGCGTGATAAATATTGAAGGGGTGTGTTAGGTCAGTTGTTTATGCGTTTAAAATATAACTCTTGAACAAATAAAGCCGACGAACAGAACACCACTTTTCCGTGTATTCTTTTTTAAGCAAGCTCAACTTTTAAATAGTGGCGGCGTAGCGGGTGGCAGGGCCTTGTGCAAGGTCCGTCCGGATTGCCACCACCATCTTACTCGCTAATCCTGCCGCTAAGCAGCAGTGCTTGCACTGCTGTGTTCCGGTGTGGAGAGTAAGACAGCCGGGGCAATTACGGGCACAAGAGGCATTTCATCTTAGTCCTCTAGGTTGGCAACGCATCTGCAATCCCTCCGGGGTTGCGGGTGTCTATGGGCAGTGGTGATCGCTTACCATCAGGTGACCCACTTGCTCGTTTGCCTTACTATTCACATAAAATAAATAAATAACGGCACTCATAAAAAAAAACATCGAAGTTTGAATACTGAGTAAAAAAATATGTAAAAATACACAAATCTACGATTTGAATCGGTGTATATGTGGAAATGTTGCAAGCGGGTGGTGAACTCTTACAAAACACGATAGTGAAACTTTTCAATAAGGTCTTGGTTACAAAAACCACACCCTGTGCCTGGAAAAATGCAGTAGTCAGCATTTTGCACAAGAAAGGGGACAAATGCAAACTCCAAAATTACCGTCCGATCAGTTTATTATCTCAGATTTACAAACTGTTTTCAAAAATATTATGCAATAGATTAACACGCCTCTTCGACGAACAACAACCTGTGGAACAAGCAGGATTCCGGAGTGGGTATTCAACCACTGACCATATCCATACAGTCAAGCAACTGATGGAGAAATGTAAAGAGTTTAATCAGCCCCTCTGTTTTGCTTTCGTTGATTACGAGAAAGCTTTCGATAGCGTTGAACACTGGGCTGTCTTTCATTCTCTCCATCGCTGCGGGGTCGATAATGGGTACGTGGACATACTCCGGGAACTGTACAAGTCCGCTACAATGCAGGTGCGGATGCACGAGCTATCCAGACCCGTGCCTCTTGGCAGGAGTGTTCGACAAGGAGACACCATTTCACCCAAATTGTTTACCAATCTTCTTGAACACGCTATGAAGACGTTGAAGTGGGAAAGAAGTGGTGTCAACATTAATGGCGCATGGCTGTCGCACCTGCGGTTTGCAGATGACTTGGTCATCATAGCTGAGAACGTTGCAGATCTCCAACGCATGCTTGAAGAACTTCATACTGTATCCCTAAAGATAGGCCTTAAAATGAACATGTCTAAAACAAAAGCCATGACTAGTTTTACAGTTAAATCACCTAACATTGTTGTCGGTGGTGAGACTGTGGAACCGGTACATGACTATGTGTATCTAGGGCATTGTTTGTCTTTTGGCCGGGACAGCCAAGCGAAGGAGATCGCTAGGCGAATCCAGCTCGGATGGGCCGCCTTCAGAAAGTTGGAAATGGTTTTTAAAGCAAAGTTCCCACAGTGTCTTAAAACCAAAGTGTTTAACCAATGTGTTCTGCCTGTCCTCTCCTATGGAGCAGAAACATGGACGCTCACGAAGGCAAACGTGCACCAAATTAAAGTCGCACAAAAAGCCATTGAGCGAGCTATGTTGGGCATCTCACTTATTGACCGCATCCCCAATTCCGAAATCTGGAAACGGACTAGAGTTGTAGGTGTCGGAACTAGGATAACACAGCTGAAGTGGCGATGGGCGGGGCACTTGGCAAGACGGAACGACGACAGATGGTCGAAGGCGGTCTCACAGAGTGGTGGCCAAGACTGGGTCGAAGGTCGGTGGCCAGACCACCAGCCCGTTGGTCAGATGACATCTGGAATTCAGCTGGAAAACTGTGGATGAGACTGCCACAGGACCGGGCAAAGTGGCGTGAAAATGAAGAGGCTTTTACTCAGCAGTGGGTGGATGTGGGCTGATTAGATGATTTGAAACATCCTTCCTTTGGAGTCTTTAATAAGTTGTCAGTTAGGAAAGTCCTAATAATAATCGAACAATTTACTCGAAATTGCGTGGGGCTCTCCGAGCTTTCTAGTTTCGTAGCAACCGAACACCCAGCGGCTATAATTTCCCTAATGCTAGCATTAATACCTCGTTCTACAGACATGGCTAAATCTAAATTGCTTTTTTTCTCCGAGTAATTGCAAGCAACATCGACCTACGGTTTCAAAGGCGACCTTTAGCTCTGGGCGTTTTTTCCTGCTCACTTCTTTACGCGTGGGTTGTGTAGACGTTCCTTTACAAAATACGAAACAAAAACGAGGGGAATATTTTTAATAATGTCTGTGGGGACAGAGGTGTACCGAGTATCAGCGAAATTAAAGCTCACGGCCGCTTGATTAAACTATGGGACGGTTTTATTTACAAAGGAAGAGGTATTCCTCGAGTCGCCGTGCTCCGTCGTTTCGTAGTTATTGTGCGGGAAGGCAATTAATTTTAATAAAGTAAACACAAATTTTAGCTATAAATATTTCTATTTCTATAATAAGGTAACCTATCTATTTGCCTATTACCCGTGTCATCAATTGCAGATTATTAATTAAAACTGCTGTTATGTCATCGAAGTACATCAAGTGCAGTATGTACGAGTATTCATTTGGTTCCATGAGCCATGTAATTTTTTTGTTACGAAATAGGGAGCAAGTTCAGTGTGGTTGGCCGAACCTAAAGGCCTGAGATGAAATACCTCGTGTTAGTAGTTTCACCGACTGTCTTACTCTCAACGTCGAAACATGGTAGTGCAAACACTACTTTATTAAATACTATTAACTATTTAGTAGCAAGATCACACTCTGTCTATGTGTCTACTCAAATTAATTTAATCAATCAACTAGCCTTCCAGCAGGTAAGTGCCAACTCGATATTTCTTTTCTCGTTTTAATTAAAAAGTTAAGGAAACAAGTAACAGTAACGGATACTCAGTATTCGCTCGAGAGCTTCTGTGAACAGTTTTATTATTCCCAACGTGCGTATAAAGAAATCATTTGTTTTTATTTTACCCAATTAAAGGGAGAGAAGGGGAACAATCGTGGGAGGCAAACAAATCCGAATGACGTCTCTATTACTTAACGCTTTCTCTCCTGGTTGTGCCACCCTTGTTATTGCTATCAGCTTCCCCGCACCCTAATTCACCTTATGTGGGTAGGATAAGAGTTATTTTTCGACTTACCCAGCTCGCTGCACCAAAGAAGCGACTCAATATTAATCTTAGGACTAAATACAAATAACAGCGGTTCGTGGGTGCCATTTTGTACAGACAAATCCGCAAAATTGATCGTAATAAGGGACAGTTGTCCCGCGGATCGGTTGGCGCGTCGGAAGTTGGCGGTGTAATATTGCGTCTATTTAGGGTAGTTTTTGGTGCTTAACTAGTCCTTGCTTTCTACACCCTACCTTCTATAGTGACTTCGCTATTGTCCAGTATTGTAACTACCATATGATAGCGTGCCGGTTTTAGAATAGGATGGACCCAGCTCATCTCGTAAGTATCGTGGGACCCGGTGGGACCTGATATATGAAGGGCTCTCCAATGCCTACTATAGAGCTTTGTGGTGAAGAAGACTAGGAGAAAACGCCACACTATTTCCCACCACGACCACAACCATTGTTACAATACATTGCCGTTGATGGACGACCACTTATAAATTTACAGCTGCACGGCCCCGCATTGTATCGCAACTCGCGCGATATTCGCGTCGAATATCTAACACCTAATGCTTAAGACTTAAGAAAATATACCAAACGCATGTACAATAATGCAATGTGCGTACAATTTTATTCAAGAGACACTCTTCATTAAAAAGTAAATGAAATAGAATACTAATTGCGAGTGAAACGGAACGTAAATGTTAAGGAAGGCAACCGAGCTTCGTAAACTTCCCATATTATATTTGCTCAGTAAACCTCCCACATCCCTAATGAAAAGCTTTTCTTTGATCCGTTTGGATACCTTAACCGGGTTATGTTAGAAATAAAAGCAAAACATTGGTCAAAGTCTTTTCACGAAGTTTATTTATGTGAGTTGGGATTTGGGATTGTGAAGTAAATTATGCTGGCAATCTTAGGACTTCAAATATATGATGGTCATAAACTGTCAAAGGTATTGCATTTCGATTCCGTATACGAGGGAACAAAATAAATTTCTCAATGACGTCGGATCCTTAAACTTTTGCTTAGAAATTTGAGATTATCGTGTGTTTTGTATGAAAATTCTTGGGATGGATCTCTTGTAGAAACTCTGTGACGTCCAGTTTTATTTTAGGGATTTATAACTTTCGAGTCCCTCAAAATTTATCAGCTAAATTAAACTATCGAGCCGATGAAAAAGATGTCAAAAACGTAAAATACTTAACAGTTTAATCATAAACAGTTACAATACAAACCGGTTGTAAAAATAAAATATTTTGTTTAGAAAAGATATATTTTAATATCAAAGCGACTGAAAAAGACAAATGACTGTTAAGTTTACTCAGTACACTACGCTACATATTGCACTTAACTAATTAACGAAGTCTAATTACCAAGTAAACAAAACTTACCTTTAATTTAGTTGTGATGGTTATTTATTTAATCATCATCATCATCGTCATATCAGCCGAAAGACGTCCACTGCTGGACATAGGCCTCCTCCAAGGCTCTCCACTCGGACCGGTCCTGTGCCTTCCGCATCCACCGCGATCCCGCGATCCTGATCAGGTCGTCGCTCCATCTTTTTTGAGGCCTACCAACAGCTCGTCTCCCGGTCCGCGGACGCCATTCGAGAACCTTCTGACCCCATCGGCCATCGGTCCTGCGAGCAATGTGCCCCGCCCACTGCCACTTCAGTTTCGCAATTCTTTGGGCTATGTCGGTCACCTTAGTTCTACTGCGGATATCATCATTAAATGCGGATATCATTATTTAATGCATAATAATTAATAAAGCTAAAATATTCTTAGTGTCATTCCCGAACTGCAATTTGAATGAACAATGTATAGTTGATACAGGAACAGTAAGCTGGCTTGGTCGACCGGCTGTCATTTGCTCTGAACAGCTCAGGATCTCGCAGCGGACGCGCGGGAAACAAACGGTCTTGTAATGATTTCCGTGAGCCGCCGGTATGACGGATGTCGCGACGGATATACTACTTTGTTGATTTATTTACACTGTGACATATGCATGTGACTCGAAGGGTTGCAAGTTGTGTTTTAAATCAAATTGGTAACTGTAGCAAAAAGTGAAATAACATAACTTATGAAAGGATACAATTACAATCAAACGATTTCAATGTTTCAGAAATCTATAATTAATCGAGAGCGTCTTTTTCAATTATTTAAAACTTCCCATGCAGGGCCCATAGTGCACAGTTTATTTATTTCCCATATATGTGCATCTATGAATTGCTTATTTACTCGAATAATAGTTGATTCCGTACGAAATTACGAGAATTTACAATACACCGTGCACAAACTTATTTAATGCATACAAGTTACGCATCATAAAATACATCATACGAACGGATCATAAATACATCAATTTGTTTCTCTCCCTGATGTATGTGGCGATACTACAGCGCTCTACGCGGCTCAAACAGGATCACGAAGTTATAACAATATTTATTATCACTCCTATATTGTAGCCAGTGATAAATGCGCACCATTATGGGACTAGCTACCTGTCTGACATGGAATTTCATTTAAAGAAGCACCCTATATTGCCGTTCCGCTTGCTAATTTTGTATGTCTATGAATCATGTTTATGAGACAGCGACATTTTTGAGCGTGTGCAAGCATTGTTGGTAGGTTTCGCTGTAGGGAAATTGTTTCTGTAAAGCGTTCAGCTTCCAGTGGAAAATGTGAGCGAAGAATTTCGGTGGAGATCGCTGAAGATGTTTGAATGTTTTAGGTGTGTTTTAAATTGCACATGTAGGATATGTTTTGGAGGATGGACTCAATGAACTTGTACAGTATGATTCTTCTTCTTTAAGTATGTGCCTCTCCATCAGTGAAGGTTGGCAGTCAGACTCTTAAACTTTTTCCTATCCATAGTCAGCGCAAAGAGTTGCTCTACGGATTTTATACCGGTCCATTATCTGATGTTTCTTAGCCAAGACATTTTTCTTCTTCCCACCTTCCTTTTACCTTGTATTTTTCCCATCATAATGATGCGCAGCAACTGGTATCTATCATGGCGTAAACACATGACCCAATGCAACCTTGCGCTGCTTGATGGTTTGAACAAGCTTTCGTTCTTTCGCCATTCGTCTTAGGACCCTCCACGTTTGTAACTCTATCCGTCCACTTCATCCGAAGCATTCGACGGTATATCCACATTTTGAAAGCCTCAAGACGCTTTCGGAGGTACAGTATGATTGGACCTGCTTAGAAGTTGAATCTGAGCTTCATCACTGTTTTGATTCCCCTTTGCACCTATGCGCCCACAATCATGCAAAACGTGACATTTAGGTCTTGTTACTGTGACCCTGTCTACTACTTAAGGGATAAAGACGTGATTTATGTATGCATCTACGTTAGAATACCCGTCCATCTAATGCCAATGCCGCGTGTTCCGGTTTGTGGTCTCCATTCGAAGAACCTATAGAACCTTTCTCCTTCAACGATTATCTGTTCTACGAGCCATGTGGCCAGCCCATTGCCACTTTAACTTTCATATTCTTCGATATTAATAAACATTCAACTTAGCTACAGTTTACTAAAGGTCAATATTCCATACCCTGAACATTTACGAGGGACAACGGTCTAGAATACTGTCTCACAGTTATAGCCTAACCACTTACACAAGCACTTTACTCGAACACATCAGACATGAATAATTGACAAATATTATAACGATGATCGTCAAGTCAATGTCACCGTTGTGCTGAATATTAATGACAGTTTACGATGTTTACTCCGCCATAGAGCCGAAGTAACGGACTGGAGATTAAATTGGATATCTCACTTAGCCGATATACCTACGGTTTTCATATAGCTTTCACATTATATAGCTAGCTTCATGACTTCCGCGCTTGGGGTCGCTTCGCTTAGGCTAGCGTAAATAAATAGAACGGTTAAACCTGGGTTAGAGATTACTACCATACATATTGACACCACTTAACCATGGGTTAGCAGTTAATTCGGAGTTATGTAGTTACTGGGTAGTGGTCCAGTTTTTTGTACGCAATGGACTTCACTTTTAGGAGGGTGACTATAATTCTATACTATTTATGAGCTTCTAATATCAATTTCTTCACCGATTCGAATGAAACAAAGCCTACACGTTGTTTCAGGCTTATTTTAATCTACGTATCTAAACACTGTAAAAATATATGCAGCCTTTTCCAATATTTAGCGTTAAACAAAGAGACAGAAAAGTGGTTTTAATTCAATAAAATTATTGTCTTGTGTAAATAAGTGCAATATATTTATGTTAATGGAAAATACTTTTACAAAAAAATACACCTCAGTGAGCAGGCTCCGGTAGCCGCATGAGACATAATTTTGTTTGATGCATCGATCAAAACAAAACCGAACCTAAAATGGCAACCGTAAGAGGCGTATCGATCAATATGGCCCGCGGGCTAATAATGCACGCGCTTAGATGGATATCGGATTATCCGAATACATTTTGGGGCAAGCATTATTCTAGCGTGCAATGGTCATTGTTAATATAATACTCGTACAACCTGTCTTCTAAGATCTGGGAACATTTTTGAAATCACGATATTGTGAAAATAGCATTAAAATCCCTACTAACATTATAAATGTGATAGTAACTCTGTCTGTCTGTTACCTTTACACGCTTAAACCGCTGGACCGATTCAGTTGAAATTTGGTATACAGATATAGTTTGGAGTCCCGGGGAAGGACATAGAATAGCTTTCATCCCGGAAAATTGCATAGTACCCGCGGGATAGCGATAAGCAAATTCTGCGCAGACGGAGTCGTGGGTTACAGCTAGTACCTATCAAAAAGAACATGAAATACAGTAGTACTGTAACAGTACGCGACTTCTACGACGACTAATTTCGGCTTCATAAAGCGTTGTTTCGCTCTAACTTACGTGACGCTAATTTTATAGTCTCTTTCCAAAGACAGAAGTGCAAACTTTATGACAAGGTACTGTACGAGTGAAGTTGTCAAAAATTACTGCCCTTACATTGATTAACAGAAGTGGGTAGGCGATAATAGCGCTATGTTTAATTTCATAGAAGTAAACAGTACGCAGTAATTAGTACCTACTGTTCATCAGGAAAGACGTAGGCCATTTTGTGTTTGGAAAGCAGCCATTTTGTTTAATCCGTTCTGTAACATTTCTAATGGCCGCGCCGCCAATGACGACCTTTACGGCGTGTTTATAATTTGCAGAGTCATCACGTAATATTGTGTTACTTCGTTAAAATATAGATTAATGTGTTACACTTCATAAAGGGGGATTAATAATTTACCGTCACTTCGTATCAAAGTGACCTTGTACCTGTCAAAGTGCGTAGTCGAAAAAATCTGTAAGGTAAAGTTTTTTTGGAGTTCCTTACCAGAAAACAGGACCCTTATAGTATCGCGTCGTTTTTTTTTAAGGTGTATTTTCGTACAAAACCGTGCTAATTGAAACCTAAATATAAGATAGGTACGAAAGTTGATACACCATTATCATCGTCACTGATCCACTTTGGTTTTCATAGAAATATAATAAATTTTTACTTGAGTGTACGGAACGTTCAGTGCGCATTTCCGACTCTCGCTAAACTAAACCGGTGGTTTACTTCAGTATTGAAAGAAACAATAAACGTACGAGTAGAATAACATGCAATAAGTATTTTTAGCGAGTAATTTGGTTTGTATCAAGAAGTGTTTTTCGTGTATTTGCCGGGAGGAAAACCTCCGTCACACACACAGACACACAATTTTACCTCTCTCACTTTAGTAGGGTATTACTGTTATTTAGCTGCTAACTGCTAACTACCCGCACTTATTCCTTTTTATTTTGGACTGACATCGACACCTGAACGAATAGACAGTAAAGACCGATTTCTGTGAACAGCAAAATGAGACCGGTAAAATTACGTCTCGCCGCGTATAGTATATAGCCTCACGCACACATGTGGAACCAAACTCCGCTAGGAAAACTAGCCGAGCTACGCACACTAGCACGAAAGGAGGCATAGTCTTACCCGCCGTCACTTTGTTGGTCACAAAACGTGTTTAAGTACTTAATTTCGACTGAGACTAGTACCCTAACGCACACACAACGCTGAAAACGCCGAAGATTTTCCCAAACGAATATGCCGATGCCGACAAATGCTCATTACTGAATTCCTCGAAGACGTAATTAAAGTACCTCTAAATGACTTAGTACAAAATGACTGACGATAAATGAATACACTGTATTTATAAATGTTATTATTGTTACAGGAACAGTCCCACAAATCGTATCGTCCCCTGACGGTGCTGACCTTCCGATGGAACTATGCGGTCCACGGTCTACATCCAGCGGGCTATCACCTAGTCAACCTTTTACTTCACGCCCTCGTCTCATTGCTGTACTACAGGTAAACTACTTTGCTTTTCTTTTTTTCTAGTCATGGGTAATACACATCCTTTCAGCCAGGCAACAGTTTATCCCGACAAGTTAATATAATATCGGGATATTTCAAGATTAAAAGACACTCAAAACCGTTAGTTTTTCTTAATGTATTATGATATTTATGATATAAATAAGATTACTCAAGAGTTTTTTATTCGAAAGTTACAATGAATATAATCAATTGAATTACTTTTGCAAATAAATCTAAGGACTTTTACTGTATATGGTCACATTCACATTTTGGTAAGTAAGTAAGTAAGTAAGCATAAACAAAACTTTGTTAATATCTATACTAGTTTATTTGCGTCTGAAATTATTTCAACAATTTCCATTTGGCAAGTAATGTGGCAGTTTCCCCAAATAGAGCAAACCACTTACAACCCCTGCAAGTGTATAACGGCTGTGACTTATTTGTACTGACATACAAGCCAGAGCGGTACAAAAATACGAGTAAGATACGTTTGTAAAGCTGTTGTGTCGTTAAAGGGGACGGATATGTTTCTATCCCATTAAAACTGCGAAGGGATACGACATCTCTTTGTGTAGCGAATGTCGACTCAAGAGCTCTTATCATTCGAATAAACAAGACGAGACTCCCACTCATGAAACTCATAGTCATTACCGTAGCATTATACTATGACGAAATTACAACTAACTTGATACATCGTAATGAAAAGCGAAACAGCCCTGCCTCCGTTCAGACCTGACGTCGCTAAATGGTAGCAGCAGGCAAATAGGATTAGGGGACAAGGGGAATCGTAATTGGATGAGAAAATTACATAACAATAGTCGCTAGAGAGTCGTTTTAGTTCCACGGAGCTCTCGCGATACGTAATAACTTAATGAAAACGCTCGCTGTTTTAAAGCAACCCCGCTTGATAAGGGATTAATCAATATTTATTAGAACCCTATAAAGTTTTGCAATAGTTGTTTCATAATCGCCAAGTTGAAATTAATTAATATGAAAGTCCAATCAGAAGCAGCTGCGTCGTTAACCCTTAATTGGTAGGACTCGATAATCCAGTCGGTCGCGGCGAAAGCGGCCATTTAATTATTCAATACAATGCCTAACCCTCTATCGCCTGCTTTCAGAGTGTTTACGTCGCGAGTGTATTAATTTATTTTTATTCTTCCGTGAACTCCGCACAATGCTGCCTTTAATGGTTATGCCGAGCACCGTCGTAAAGAAGGGAATTAATTATGGCCCGGACCGTAACACAGGGACTCATATTGATCTTATGTAATCTTATCTTTGTTGTAGGATCACTTATCTGCCGCATATGCTATATATGGGCCTCAACTTAGTTGCACAACAAGAACAACATTGTTCGCAACGATAGAATAGCCAAGAGACCGGAATAAGGATGTACTCATTTAACAGGAACGACCGGCGACATAGCGGGCTAAGACACACCATGTGGACGGATGACTTGTATTTTCTGCAAAGTATTTTCTTGGACATTTTACCGGTGCTTTTGTTACGGTTCGCCACCGTCCGCAAATATTTTTGCCTCGTCTAAAGGTACTGGAGCTTAGGCACTAAAGGTTTTCCTAGGTCAGCGGTAGTTTGTACCTGAGCTGGAAATCGCTTTTGTACACAAACTAACTAAAACAATAACTATTTCTCAGTTAGATCACCGAGTTTAAGTCCGGCAAAGCGGTCGAGCAAAGCCAGTTTTAATCAGGCCGCTGGCGCTCGATCCCCTTAGTTACTGCTAATTACGGATACTTGCTGTGTCCACCGCGACCTTAGCCCGGCTTATGCTCAATATCCAATTTGTCAGCATAATCCTATTAACGATTTTAGCTCTCATTATCATACCGGTCCGGCAATACTGCCCTTCACCTACAGTTTACGTGACCACTTCGTTAGCCCAAATTAGTACAATGAGTGGCGTTACATTGGGAAAACCCACTACGGATTTCATTCAAACAAGCAATGCGAAAGTTAAGCGTACATAACATAGCGAATGAAATGTTTAAAAATGTGTTACGTTACGTTTTACAAAAGGCTAAACGTTGGAGTTTGTTTGTTGCTGCGTCTTACTTAGTTAATTGAGTGTTATTAACACTGAAACCGTTCTCTAATTAATTAAGTAGTACGACTCGTGTACTCGTAGTGCAGAGATGTGCCTGACAAAATCTTGTTCCGCACTAAGGAATTATCTTACAACTTTTTTGTTAATATTGGAACAAAAATAGTAATTCAACTTTAAAAAAAAGCAGCGTTGTTAGTGTTTTATTCCTCCAGCATCTCTATAATGGCATATTGTTAACGAAATTTTGGCTCTAGTAGGTAAGTATATCTAATATTTAATGCTCTAACAAGATAAAACCCCGTAGCATAACGTTTTAAATCATAATAGACCGGCTTGCTGTCTGAGTGGTTTGTTAAGCTTCGTCTGCATAAATTTTTATGTTACTGTTGTCTGAAATTCTCTAATTTTAAATGCAAACGCAACATTTTTAGACTTTTGAACTTTTATTACGAAATAAATAGTTTTGTGAGGATTCCGAAACTAAGTGACGAGTTTAAGGAAAACATTGTTAAAAATTAAGCTTTAATACTATCCGATGGATAAAGGCTTAATGATTCATTTTCTAAATTAAACTTATAATTACTAGCTGCGATCTTGTCTTCAATATAGCCACATTTTACTCGTAAATTTCTCATTAATCTAAGTAAATAGCCGATCAAAAACATGCCACAATTATTAAGAAATACTTCGAGAAATATCTCCATTAAAAACCAATAATCTCGATTTCAATTCAAACGAAACCTGTAAGTTCTGCATTTAGTCCTAACTGTCGCATTGACGTTCATAAACGCAAACGCAACAAGAGCTATTCAAAATGGAGTAAGTTTTAAACCACGTTATTCGTAACTGGCGAATTTTGCATGCAACTTCAAACTTATAATGGAATTACTTTTAAATTCATGCCGGTGTGCACGGGGACTGTGCACGTTGCAAGTAAACTTGAGACTTGGAGACGAAACTAGCTTAGATGAGATCGTAATTTGAGGTATAAATCTGAGACGTGTATATTGTGTACCAGCTTATACCCACGGCTTTGTCCTCGTGGTGCGAAAATAGTATTCTTGATCTGACAAATAAAGGCAAAGGCAAGTCTTTCTTCCCGGGCTCTGAATTTCTTGAAATTTCAGCTCGAAAATGTTATCATTTTAAGATTTTTTTCTTTTTTTTAATACCGGGCAAGTGCCATTCGAACGTTTCATAATGTAAACCATGCTTGAATTTGAGTCCATTAAACTCGAACGAACTAAGCACACGCATAGGCGAGTGTTCCTCGTGGCTTCCGTTTTGCCTGTTGAAACACGACCCTAAAAACATTAGAAGATTAAACGCTTTTCATTTACAAATGTTCATGAACATGAAATTCAAAGAAGAAGAAGAAAAGTTCTTTAAAAAAACTTGAAGAAAATGGATAAATAATTTCTTTTGTGAATAAAAAATACAAAAATGTCACGCCAAATTGTGATAACCTACTTTTTAATTTTTAATAACATCGAGTAATATTATTTTAATTCAACACACCAAGAAATGAGCGAAATGCGAATTTAACACAGCGTCGTATCAAGCTCTCATACACACTAAGGTCTTTTCATTCTTAACTGTCCTATTTGGTAAACAAAATTCTAACCTCAAAACGTCTCATTTTTGTTATTTTTTAACTATTTCACCGTAAATAAAGGAACTGGAGGTAAAATATCAGCAGAATTATGTAGAAAATATTACCTCAGATTTATTTGATAAACTAATACACCTTATTCTTTACAAAAATTTGTACATTGAGGTTAGGATTTTGTTTACCAAATAGGCCAGCTAAGAATGAAAATACTATATAAGAGGAGATAGCGCCCCAGGTGATATCTAAAATAATATTGTTAGTAGCAGAATGCGCCCAGTACAGTTTTGTGTTCAAAATGGACTTCAATTTGTAATGAATTTTCATTTTTTCCATCAATTTCTCCTTACCTTGATGCAGCGGCATGCGAACCTAACTGACCTGACCAAGTCGATTCGTATCGACCTGAATTTTCTTCTGTCGGTCTGAAATTATGAACAAATCATATTCGAAAATGGCAGCCACAGCAACTAAGTATTTATGTTTACTTTCAACTGTATTTGCATACGTAATATGTTTAGGGGCAAAACAAAAGAGCATAAATTAAACGTCATCTGGACTGCATCAGTCTATTTTCAGGACGGGCGGAGCTCTGGCGACGATCCAGCTCGGTACGGCTCAGATATTCAGTTATGAAATTAAATTATGCCGCAAATCCCAATGATAATGACATTAATAATTACGCAGGCATTTCAATTTCACTTTGCAACCTTCCAATGGTTAATTTTCGGCAATATTAGACGCCCATGTTTCAATGCAGTGGCTTGCATTATTATCTCGGGTTGACTGATCACTTAAAATTATTTCGGCAAAAATTGACATTTGGATCTCAATAACTAACAGCTGTATGAGCAAAAACAGTCGTAATTGGCTAACTGATACATACAGAGGCGTATTATGAGATCAAAGTTGACTGTGTTATAATGTTCCGGCCCCTACTGCTACGACAGCAATCTACCAGCGCAGCACTACCCATGTGGCTGCAAAAGTGTATAACCAATTGCCTCTGGAGATTAAGTTACTAAAACACTCAAAATTTATGTCAGCGCTGAGAAAGTTTGTCATCGAGTTATGTCCCTATAGCTTAAATGAATATTTTAATTTTAACTGTTAGTCATTAAGGAAACTATGTAGCTACACCCACTGGGTAAAATTGTATTGATACAATCTGTATTGCACAACATCAGCATGTACCTTTTATACATACAATTTATGGCTTCAAAATAAAATAAATAAATAAATAAATGTCATTCTTACGTTGCCCAAACAATACAAAATGCCTAATTTTTAAAAGTTTTCTATAACTGCATTAGAAAAAAGTTGGAAAAGTATCTCCAAAAATAAAGAACTAAGATGTCTGTTATGTTGTTCAATTCCGTTCTCAAGTTAATGGAATTAAAATTTCAACCGCAGTTCAAATGTAAGGCCGTGCGCAGACGAGAACACATTTCACAATTTTAAAGACGTTCCAAGATTTGTTGATTTTGTGCTTGTTTTTGAACACGAGCGAGGTAATTTTACGTAGAGGCAACTAAAATCATGGTTTCTACCGAAGACTATTTGCATTTTAAAAGGCGACGTTGCTGCGTTGTCGTAACCATTTTAGTTTGTTTTTTTTTCTTGCAACCAAGTTTCGCTGTATTGAAACAGTAGAATACAGTGATTATTTAAATGACAGGGGGAAAAATCAATGTATCGCAAAATAATTGCGATAAAATGATACCTCTTTAAAGTCTTTAAATGTAGGGTATCGTTGCTTCATTGTCGCTTATTGTTAGTTAGGAAACCTTTTGCAGAGCCATTATCTTTTAGTTTTCCAGAAACTTTTTACACCAAGCATTACGTATGTTACACTATTCGTGTTTATGACATGAGTACTTTTTCTCACGCGTAAATTGTCACTAGCTTTGAAGACGCCATGTACCTACTCGTTTTATTTTTATTATTTAAAGATTTCTTCATCTAAGATCTTAAGAAAAAACTGCCTAACTAACTGTTGCTTACGACTTTGTCTACAAAAGTATTCCTTGGTCGCTATTCCAAAGGAACTACGTAATTTTCCGGTATAAAAGTGACAAAGTCTTTTAATCCAAATATTACATTATCTGTATGCCTATTCTTATCAAAATCTGTTAAGAGTGTAAACACACGCAAACTTTCACATATATAATTAACTAGCGACCCGCCCCGGCTTCGCTCGGTATATTATGCATGTATTATACATATAAACCTTACTCTTGATTCACTCTATCTATAAAAAAAGTTGCGTAGTTTTAAAGATTTAAGCGTACATAGACATAGGGATAGAGAAAGCGACTTTGTAGTAACTATGTCATTCGGTAAATCGCTAAGGGTTATTTTCTTATAGTTTGATAAAAAAAAAATCTAAAAGTAAAATTTTCGATACATTGAAAAGTTTGATTTCAGTCTGTGTTTCGTCAATCGGTGTAAGTAAACGCAAGAGCACCTCCTCGAACACCCTAAGTTTCCCTCGGCCCAATGTCATAAAGCCCTTAATTGCCGTCCCTTTGTCTCATCTCTGCATGCGCGTAATAAATTACGTTTACTAATTAATTTACTCATAACGGTGGAGTATCGTCGATGCGAAATAATTAAGCCATTCGTTAATTAAAAGTCGCTTCGTTGTGCCGCTATCCGTTGCCGATTTTGCTCAGTAATGGTTGCTTTAATGCGTTCTTCGTGTCATATTATGGATGAAGGTTATTGTATTAATTTTTATACATCCTGTGGGTGTGCTTCGGCGAAATTATAAGCTTCGACTTTACTAATTATAATATTAAACACCGCAATACTACTGTGAGATTACGAATAAAATCAGTTTAGGATCCTCCACGAGACGACCGGATAACCTAGTGGTTAGAGGAATGATGATGATGATGATGATGATGAGAGGAACTCACTGCGACGCTTCGAAGCGGGGGTTTGGTCTCGTCGGGGTATAGTAAAAAAAAGTAGAGCATCTTCCCTATACTTAAAGTGGGAATGGGTTTTTTTTCTTCACCTTCCATATAGTAAAAAGAAAAAGGGTGTCATTGGGTAGATCATTTAAAAATATTGCGGCTAAATATTTGGAAGTGTATTTATAGTGAATTTTAAGGAACAATCGGAGCTATGTAGGCTTTGCCAAGACCAAAAAGGAATATTGAATATTGGCTGCGTATTGTTATGATTTACTTCACTGCGCATGGCCCGATACGTAGTTGGCCTCTATTTATACACTGACGAGCAGAAATAACGGGTCACGTTTCAACAAGGTTCTACAATAATAATATATTTTTACTTATTTAGGCATTAATCCCATTACAATATTTAATTACAATCACAATTATTAAAAATCAAAAATATATTAATAGGCACATTAAATTACATTAAATTAAATTACTTGACGACCGGATGGCCTAGTGGTTAGTTTCGATCCCCGGTCGGGCCAGATATTTGTATGAAAAATACGAATGTTTGTTCTCGAGTCTTGGATGTTTAATATGTATTTAAGTATGTATTTATCTATATAAGTATGTTTATCCGTTGCCTAGTACCCATATCACAAGCTTTGCTTACTTTGGGACTAGTTCAATTGGTGTCGATTGTCCCAAATTATTTATTTTATTTATTTGTTTAATAAGATTGTTACACATTAAAAGACATCATGGCAAGGTGACCGGAATCGTAGACGTTCCTGACTAGTACATTACTGGATCTGTTTACTCTTTCTATAAAAGACCAGTGAAGTTTCCTCATGACAGCAAAAAAGACCAGTGACGTTTCCTCATGACAGCAATAAAGACCAGTGACGTTTCCTCATGACAGCAAAAAAGACCAGTGACGTTTCCTCATGACAGCAATAAAGACCAGTGACGTTTCCTCATGACAGACAGCAAAAAAGTCATCCACTCTATTAAAAGTGACTCGTTATTTTTGCTCTTGAGTATATTAGTTCAGATTTATATAAATAAATCAGATATACATACTAATGGTCATTGGCTGAAAAAAAACTTGATTTAGTGTTACTAGCGTTAGTCAATGTAGGAAAGTCAAAATGTATGGAAATGTCAAGCTTGAATTCAGCAACGACTAAATCTCGATTTTCTTTAGTGCAAATATTAATGATTATATTTTTAAGTGGCACTGTATTCTCTACATTAAACCCATTTTACGTTTATCCTTTCATTTCCACAGCGATGGAAAGTATCTCGTTTTATTTTTAATGCAGTAATACGGAAAACGCGGAGTATGCCATTTTAGTCCCGTTTTTATAACTTTGTGTGCTGTGTGAATTAAAATAAATTGAAAGCATTTATTTCAATTCCTACTACAGCCGAAATGTTTGTGATTTGAGCAACAAAGAAACGGGAGTTTTTGGTTACAAAAAATGTGGTTATTTTATTTTATGTTCTGTTTTTTTTTTTAAAGTATAACATTTCTATATCGAAACATTTTCGTTTCGTTAAAGGGTTATTTAGTTCAGTAAAAGCCTACATAACAAAATAAACCAACTTAGGTTATTTTATTTTCATTTTGACCGAATATTGATGCTTATTTTTCTTTAAGAAATTAATTTTGAAATATTTCATTTGTTGAACAATGGCCTCCCCCTTGAACGCTACAATGAACCACGACTTGAGTTGCATTAAAAGTAAAGATGAAAAGTTGACATTCGCTGGCGCGTGACGTGCTACGCCGTAGCTGTGCTACGCCAATCGTGCTACGACAGCTCGTAACTAAACTTGCTCTTCTGATAATCAGTTCACGAGAAGGTGAATCTGCCAAGTATTTTCTTAGTACTTATTGTCGGTCTCTATTTGGTTTGAAAGTGTATATTACTTATCAATAATACCCCTTTCGAGCTGTAAGTAATCATAAAAATAATAATGTTTTTTTGCCACTTTTAACAGTTTCGATTCCCGTTTAAGGGTGCGACCTAACCGCCGCGTATACGCAGTGACGTGTCGTAGGCGTCACGTTTTTCACCGTTTCTTCATACATTTTGTTGCGATTCCGTAACGTCACCGTTTTTTAAGCGGCGGTGTGGTCGCACCCTAAGGTGGTCATTATTTTAAAAATCCATAATTGATACGTATTTTCAAATCTATATTAACATTACCTTTGTGAATAACTGCTATTCCTATTTAAAAAACTGCCTTCCATGAGGCGTTCGTTTTTTAAAACGGGTTTTTCCCCATCCTATAATACATAATAACGGTATAGCCAAAACAAAACTCACAGTAAAATCAGGACAGTAGTTCATCTTTTTACTTCTCACCGTAGGCATGTAACTAGCTGTTAAGAGCCAACTCGAAGCTTGTCGCCACACTTGAACATTATGGAACATTTAACGAGTCGTTACGCCGCCAAGTTGCGAACTACGCAGTTACAGCCAATTCCACCAGTGGTGCCAGATTAGGCGACTTATCGCCATTTAGGCTACCTTAGGGGGTCAAATGGCGACCAAAAAATTCGATCGGCTACCAGTAGCCATTTAGGCTACCTAGGAAAACATTTATGGGCGATTTAGGCTATTTCAGGATTACCCAAATTTATAGAATCATTCCTTCATAATTCCAAAAATGCTTGTAACGAAACGTAATTATGCATATAAAATAAAATGGCTGTATGGTGCAAAACCTTCGCTTATTCCCTTGCGGAATGAATTTTAAAGACAACAAACCAGCAAAAATATAGAAAAGTTACGACTTTTTTTGGATACGAAATTTTTTGCATTCTTGCTTTCACAGAATCTTTTTGATTGATTGCATTACCTTGTATTTTTTTACGTTTCTTCTTTACCTGGCTAGGCTGCTTAGCTCAAAATGTTAGGCGAATTAGGCTACTTGAAAAAAAAAACATATAAGGCGATTTAGGCTACTCGGTAGTCAAAATTAGGCGAATTGAGTTAGCTGACATCTGGCAACCCTGAATTCCACTATTGGTAAGTGCTTACCGACTTACTCGCACAACTTTACTGTGATTTTTGGCAGTGTGGGTTGTCGGTGGCTCTGCTAATGTAATAATAAAATTAATATCACGGGATATAATATATCCTGTGATATTAATATTATTATTTTTGACGGAATTGGTGTTTTTTTTTTTATAACGACGTATAAACGGACATCAGGCACATGTCTTCCTCTACATGCAAGTTTTTTTTGAGTAGAAAAATACATCTACTTTATTTCAGTAAGTTAACAACATAGCGATAAAACCTGTTAAACAATCAATAAAAAAGGCAAAGCGTCCTAGAAAATTTCATGTTCATTGTTTTACTAGCTGTTGCCAGCGACTTCGTCTGCAAAGAATTCGTTTATCGCTATCCAGCGGGAACTACGCAATTTTCCGGGATAAAAAGTAGCCTATGTGCTATTCCATACTTTTCTCTATCTATGTGCCGAATTTCATCCAGATCCGTTGAGCCGTTCTGGCGTGATTGAGTAACAAACAAACATCCATCCGGGTAAGTAATACGAGATATAACAACTTATTATCTGATGTTCATAATATATACGCTCACTTTATATAAACTCGTTTAGTATAACGTTTACTGGTTATAATGAACGAAAATTATAATCTTAAAATATCTAATTTTGTAAGGTATAACGTTGTTTATATATAATATCAATTGAAATAACGATCAAAGCACATAATGTTCATAACAGCTAACATCAAAAAGCATAACGCACAGTTGTTTATTGAATTTGCTGTGTGGTTAGGGGGTTTTCTAGGTGGTTATAAAAAAAATAACTAACACCAAAGGCTAATGCGGGAGCTTCGCTGCGCTATGCTGCCGCATTAGCCTTTGAACCTAACCTATCCGAGTCGCTTCCGCTCCGTACCGTCTTGCTCGCTCGCTTCGCTCGCTCGCCGAAAATTAAACAATGTCTTATAAAGGTTAAATGTTTGTTATGTTAAAAGAAATTGGGCCATATAAATCTTATACAAATTGAAGTTATATAAAAATAACGTTATATAATTTAAGCCTTATACGTTAAAAAATTATACTTTTTGCTGTTATAGCTAACGTTCATTATATCTTGTGAACGTTAGTATTATGAAATTAGATATTTTGTAGTTATATCTCTTGGGACGCACCCCATCCATCCATACTTTCGCATTTATAATATTAGTTAGAGAACTCTCAAAATGACAGGTATTTTTTACTAAATGTACTCTCCCGTAAAATTTCAATTTTGTAGATGTCTTCTTCTACTTTGCTGCCATCGATATATTATAATTTGACATCAATTATCCCAGTGCCGAACTGAGCAAAACTTATTGCAAAATCGCTGAATTATTGCAAATCGCCACGGAATTTTTGTAAACGCTCGCAGGTAAATACTAGAATAAAGGTAAATTGCGACCACAAATGGCCCCTCTAGACCAGATTTCAGGCAATGTTGGCTCTCACAGCATTCGACAGCCCTTTGAGGGCGTCGTAAATTTTTAATATTCATTAAAACCATATAATTTATTCATGTTCAAAGCTCAAAGACTCCTAAATCTATACAAATGTTTGGACAGCTAACAGCAAAATTCGCGCTAGCACAGAAACGACCGCAAGTCGAAATCTGATGACGAGAATTAATCCCTATACTAGCTCCTGCCCGCGATTTCGTCCGCGTAGAACTGGTTATCTAACTATCTAATCTAATCTAACTGATATTATAAATGCGAAAGTATGGATGGATGTTTGTTTGTTACTCAATCACGCCAGAACGGCCCAACGGATCTGGATGAAATTCGGCACATAGATAGAGAAAAGTCTGGAATAGCAGATAGGCTACTTTTTATCCCGGAAAATTGCGTAGTTCCCGCAGGATAGCGATAAACGAATTCTTTGCAGACGAAGTCGCCGGCAACAGCTAGTTCAATATAAGTGACATTTTCGGATTTATAGTATCAAATACAGATTCCTTCCAAAATATTTCATCCGTTTTATCGTGGGAAGTAACAAACATGCTAACTCACTTAGGTACTCGCACACACACAAACATACACATTCACACAAACACAAAATTGAGCATTAATTAAGTCGATAAGAACTACTTCAATCGAAAAGAGTATGCCAATTTTTGCAAGTTGATTGGGTCTTTGAGGCGTCAAGGGGATAAAAACAAACAAACTTTCACATTTACAGTATTAGTTGTAGAAATTGGATAAGTCAGAATAAGTATCTATAAGTTAGCATAAATAAGATGAGATATAGACTACTAATGCTGCTAACCGCAGTTCTCTCTAAACTATGTCCAAAGTTACAAAGCGTATTGATCCTAGCTTATCTTAAGACACAAACAGATAGTTCTATTCTAAGCTTCTGTTCACAACATGTCTAGCTTTTGAATAAAATTACACGCAGCGAGATACTTCAATCATCTGATTCCTGATTTACTGCTCTGACTCATTTTATCAAAAACTGTCGGCCAAAAAGGTTTTTATAGTAAACCGTTACAAGTTTTCTCTCTTGGCCTTTTATCTGTCAAGTCAACCGTCCGTATGACACATGTTTGTTATGAAGATTCTTTCTTTTTACGTTAATAACTTAGCAATCTTAATAAAAGGCACTTTATTGTACATAAAACACAATAATTTTACAAATTATTACAAAGTAGTGATATTTTATGATAAACTTTTTAAGTTAATTTTGACCACACAGCCTTTCGTTATGCTTAGTTTTTTTCTTAAAACAAAAACAACTCATGTGTTCAACTCAACTCAACTAATTTTTCATGTGTTTTATGTACAATAAAGAGTTTTACATACATACATACAACTAACTTCAAACATTGAGTGAAAGTTTAACTACTCAATAGATTTTGATAGAAGATAGTCTGAATTGAAAAAAATGGTAAAATAGTCAGTTACAGTGAAAAATCTAAATTGCTGAACAAATGACGGGATTTTTGAGATAAAAAAACGTTTAAAATAGGTATATACAAATTGTGAATCTTCTGTTTTCTATTGATTACAAATTAAACGCATTGATCGACAAGAGAGTAACGGCAAGTGTGCTAGCCGTCCGTGAATATTTTATTCCATCCCATAACCGAAGCGGTTTGATGGATTTTAATGAATGGGCTGTCGTAGTCATGAAGGTTCGAGCCTGAAAATGTAACGCGTTTTATTTTGGGAAATGATATTTTCATCTTGCATTTACGTTTACGTAATACTTGGTTATGTGTACCCACGGCTTCGTTACCCTAAGGATATTTTTGGACTAAAGGAAGCCTACTGTTCTTTTCTGGGTACCGGTACGCAAACCATTTTGAAACGACTGACTGTTCAAATAAAAATAAAAAGTGTTAGGTTTTAGGCTTCACGTATTTAATAAATCAATCAGGCTGCAAAGTAGAAGTTTGTATTCACGAACTTTTATTGAAGTACTTATAAAAAAGTAAAATTAAAAACATTTCCGCCTAAAATATCGTCATTCTGTGTTTAAATTTTGAATTACTTAGATTCTCAATTTTCGCTTGCAAGACTGACTGGTTTAGGCAAATTCGAGTTTCACAGGCATAACATCTGCCTAGAGAGTGATGTCTCGAATGTGACGCTCCGTACAGTATTTTCGTTTCAGTTAAGACGTTTCTTGACAGGATAGGTCGACTAGCGTCATTCGCTTAAATAAATAAAGTTTATTCTTTAAAGTTTAAACTAACCTCGTCCGTGGTCCATAACTTGACCTGTTCACTCACCGAGATTATGCAGAATTAGGGATCAAATAACCAACGAAAAGCCGCCAGAGACCGAATACTTTCTACACGCGACTGAATCGAGTCAGGACTGCGCCAAGGGGAGCACTGACTTCACAGACTAGGTTTATAAAGTGCACTACAAATAAATTAATAGCTCAAATGACTCTTGACAGACTTCCTTACAACCCCTTAAATATACAATCTTCTGCAGACTAACAAGTCATCGCAGGACAGCGGTTGGGAAAGCTCGTTACGCCGCGAACTCGTAAACAAACTACCTATAAATGTTTTTTCGCTAACTTCTCAAGAGATTTCGCTAGTCTCGCAAAAAGTCGCTAACGAGTGCCTTAATTCCGAGCGAAGTCGGTCGTCGAGCACCTTGCGGAGTTAGTCTCGATTAGCTGCGGCGCGAGCGAGAGGCGATCGAGTTAGCATGGCTACTTACTTAGTACCTACTACTACTAATATCTTCCGGTGCGTGTCAGGTACAAACAATATCGTAGTACTTTCAACATGAAACTACCCTGAGACTCACACATAATTACAACACACCGGATAACTCGCGTATAAAAGCCGAAGGATTGCTCCGATAATTGTTTCGGACTATTCCGTAGCACTTCATCAGAGAGCGCTCGCCCCGGCGGCAGCGAAACAAACACTGCGCGCCAACGTTCTGAATCGACGATTGTAATTTTGTAATTAAATATCGTAGTAGGTAACTAAGGTTTTTGAAAGGACATCATTTGAATAACTTAACTTATTTCTGATACAAGCTTGTTTTGCTGACTGTACTTTTTGTTGACTGTACTTGCATTGCCATCTGTCCTGAATATGTGTACCAAATTTCAAGTCAATCCGACCAACCGTTGAAGAGTTTCTTCCTGCGGCGACGGTCCTGACTGGACCACCAGATGTCTACTAACAGATTATTGTATTGTCCTCCGACTTCCACAAGCAAAATTTTAGCTCAATCGGTTGAAGATATCTGCTTCAAAATTGAGTTGCATGATTCCACCCAGAAAAACATTAAACATACATACAATTCATATTTTATACTGCAAGTTAGTAAAATGATTGTAATAAAATGGCTTTAATGACTGGTTTATCATTATTTTTGATTAATTTTAAAATTTACGAATCACCAGAGATAATAAAAGCTTGTGAAATGATGCATTTGTGATAATTTTTTAGCGAGTGATTTGAGTTGAGCTTCCCGTTAATTAAACAATAGTATCTATCGACTAGTCGGTCGAAAATATAATTTGTAAGAATACACCGATTTTCACCACTTACGAATGACACCATTGATTTACTTTCAATGAGTCGTCAGGGTTGTTTCACCCGCGCCCGCTTGCCGCCGGCACCAGCTCGCCGCTCTCAATTAGTTGGTGTTTCAGTTCAGCAGGATCTACGCCTCGTGTCGCCACTCCGCAAACTTGCCCAATTATTGTCACTGGACGCCGTAAACTCCCTGACCTACGGTGTTACATGCCTAGACTGTATTATACATACAGCGTGGTACAGAGACTACACGTCTCTAGACATTTAGAGTACTTAATTAATTAGTGACCATCAAATGGAATTTGTTTTTATTTTTATTAATTCCTCTTCTATCGTGCACTCTAAGATAAATAGATACAATTAAGTCGATTTAGAAATGCTAGTGATACAAACCTAAACTATTTTTTTAAATAAACATTATATATTCTGTAACCCATAACCCATCTACATTCTATATTTGAAACATATATTTCCACTTAAGAAGGTTTACTCGACCAAGTATGTAGTTTACGATTTTTTCGACTCTACATTTACTTGCATTACATTAAATTTTTACTTGCATGTGAAAATATTATTTGATGTTTTAAGATGTAAAGATGACATTATAATACCTTAAGGGGCAAAAGAAACCTGGGACGAAACAAGGTTGATAATGTTGTAACTCCTAGAAATTTAACAAAATCCTAATCCACCCAAACAAATCTACGCCTAAAAGCTGCTTTCGAAACACATTAGGTGGGTACTAAATATCTCAAACTCGTCACATAATAACAAAAGATAACTTTCAATTAACATTGTTAATCCCAAGTGAGAAGATAAAACAAACTCGAAGCAGATTCTACAAGAAACAAATATACGTTCATGTAATTAAAAACTTCGCAAATTTGTATAAGTAGGGATAAAGCCGTATACTAAGTAACGTTACATAACTTTGCCATTAAGAGTTTATAAGTTGCCTACCGATCAAGCATACTAATTCGCAAAATTTATTATTCAAACAAGATAGCGCCCGTTTTACTTCGTAGCTTACACTCGTCTTTATTCAGCTATTGTTGGAAGCTTCTTGCAATGAAATTATATTTCACGGTGTCACTTACACTTCTCCAAACACCGAAAGTATAAACATACTGGTTTAGGCTGACCTTCTCGTGTTCATTTTTCAGGTCATTTAATTTGTACTATATTACAACAACAAAATACAAATAAATACTCTTTATTGAACACCACAAATCAGTACAAAACAATACAGAAACAAAGAACAATGTATACAATAGGCGGTCTTATTGGTTAATAGCGATCTCTACCAGACAACCAATAAGACAGAGAAATAAGTTGGTTAGAGTTGGTATATTAAGGTTGTTATACTTGTATTCATGGTTAAGAACAACACAATAGTACAATGTTTTGATTGTAATACCGCCTGTAAATAAATCTCCTTTTTATTTTCGTTGTCTCCCTGCACTGCACCAACTTGTTAGTTTATTGAAGAATATTTATGTTGTATTTGTAACCGCAACTAAACACATCAAAAAAACCTTGGGATATTTATTATTCCTAGACAAATTTGATCTTTAGACTGGGTAGTAATACCTATGCCTATATGCAAATGTTCAAAACTGTCTAGGTATAAAAAATATCCCTAGATATTTTTGATGAGTGTAATTATGCGCAGTTTTTCCTCGGAATTAAAAAGCACGATTCACGCTAATTCTCATATTAAAAACTATTCATTTGCGAAACAGGGCCACTCGGGCTCGGCGTGCGTGCAAATGAGGTTGCAAACTTTGAACATTACCCGCCGCGGCTGACCTGGCTCACATCCTGCCTGTTTAGACAATGACACAGTTTTTAAAGGCTTATTATACTTGCTATGTTTGTATCATAAAATGTACCAGTTGCTTCTCTTCCCGCGGAGATGGTAAAAGCCCATCGAGGGAATTGGCGAAAATCTTAGGACTGAATCATGTTGTGTACTTCATTTAATTTAGAATGAGAAACCACAATAACATTATATTGCATCTGGTCAACTATATCTTACCTAGCAAATAGTATAGTGCAATAGTTTGCCAGCCGTAAAATAAAATTGTTTTAATGTCACTTTATTTGCGTGTCGTCAATTGTTACTCTAGTACAAATTGTAAAGAGATTACAGTTCGCGAGCCGCAATATAATGTTGCTGTGGTTTCTCATCCTAAATTAAACGAAGTATAGGCGATGCGACCTACCACACCACCACCATTCCACCTTTAAGCCCACATCATGCTAAAATATAGGTATAATGATATGCTAAACCGACGAGCATGTATGAGAGATTGATGAATGTGGATGAAGCGGAAGAGGTATGTCAGAATCGTAACAAGTGGAACAAAGTAGTCTCTGCCTACCCCTGTGGGAAAGGCGTGATATTATGTATGTTTTGTTGTTTATAAGTTAGCTGTCATAGCTAGGACCTGTACGCTGTACTTCAGAAAAATCAATCGCAAATTGAATATTAAATATTATTTTAGTAATAACAAATATTGTGTGAAGTAAAATTCTGTTTTTTAATAAAATGTGAACTTGATCAAAAACCATTTCTCATCAAGTGTTACAAATGCAATTATTTTATTATTTTGCTGCCATCATTTTTGCATTTAATTTTACGATCCAGGGAAAATTACGTTTCGCTTTAATAACCTGAAATGTCGGTTCATTGCGATTGCGGTGGCGATTCTTTTGCGATGCTATGTTCATCACCTGCCAAAATATTTACAATGACTTATGTGCCAGTGTATTCTCCCCCAGCCACACTTCCAAACAACGGTCAGACCAGCACCATAACGCCAAACTGATGACTTTGACTTTAAGCCAAACTACTTAATGGCATGATATTATTCAGCCAGTGACCCAGTTATGTTGTTGCAGGGTGTGCGCAATGTTCCTGCCGGAGTTCGCAAGTTTCGTGGCCGCCATCTTGTTTGCTGTGCATCCAATACACACCGAAGCGGTAAGTAAACCACAACAAACAAGCAAACTAGAACACGCGGTGTACAGATCAACGATACCATCCATAACTGGGGCCTTACCATGACGTCTTAACGCGACTCAATTCCGATTCAGTATAGGTTCGCTCGCTGTCAGATCCATACTAAAAACCAGCCAAGTGCGAGTCAGACTCGCTCACGAAGGGTTCCGTACCATTATCTATAAATATCTATAAACCAGTGTAAGCACTAAGCAGAACCCTGCTCCAACGCAAAATGTACGCAGTGTGGGGTCACTTTATATTGGTCACTGATATATACAGACATACATAAATGGTTTTCGTAATTTTTCCTTTATCTGTGCTATGACACGTTGCTTCATACCAAATTTCAAAATTCTGAGTTCACGGGAAGTACCCTGTAGGTTTTGATTCCCTTGCGAGTTTCGAAAATTTGCGGAAATTTGAGGCATAAACGGCTGTATCTTTTGATTGCGTTGGCTTAGAAGTTTGATTTTTCACAGCTTGCAGGAACAGTAGGTACCTGAGTATATGACATAGATTTCAGCTTGATACCTAAACGCGTTCCTTAGAAAAAGGGTCTTGACAGACGAACGGACGAACGGACAACGAAGTGATCCTATAAGGCTTCCGTTTTTTCCTTTTGAGGTACGGAACCCTAAAAATGACAGCTAAAACCTGAACTGAGCTGAGCTGAGCCTGAACTGAATTCAGATATCATGGTAAGGCGTCTCGACGCAATTACGCAAAAAACCCAACGCACTATAATTTAATTTAACTTTTCTCTCATCATCTAAATAGATCCAAAGTCAATCCTTTTTACGTAACTGTGTCCAGCTATAATTTTAGTCAAACTCTCGTGAGACATGGTTTATAAAAACTATAAAAGACCCTTGCAAAAGATCTTAACGACGATCCGATGAAGACTTTATGACGTCACATTGGACGAACATTCAAAAAGTTAAATAGCTTGTAATATTATTGTTAACTTTCTGAATGTTTGACAAAGTATGTCCTATGTGTACCTACTACGCCATATTTCTAAGTCGGAGCTATCTTATATAGAACACTCGGATTAGACACATTGGAACGAACTTTGCAGGATTAGAGAAGTTGTCCAACCTCTTATGACATACGTCTAGACCGGCCAAAAAGGGCCAAACGTAATACAAGGCGCTAAGAAAAAAAGGTTCATCCTACTGCGGGTGTGGATTATCCTTGAATTTACCGAGGGTTTTTTCATACAAAGGCGAGAAGTTTCTCTCCATAATATGACATTGGCATTCCTCTTCGCATCTCGGGATGATATCAGGAACTGTCATTCGTGGAATGAAATATCGAGTTTACTCTCAACTTTCCTCGTAATATTCGTAAAGTTAGCTAAATTATTATGTGCCTAAAAGCCGTGGTTCTGTTTCAATGTATACTTTGTGTTTGGGGATCGCTAAAGGTCAGAGTAATCAAAAAACTCAATACCTAATAGTTGTGTTTTGCCCACGCTCATAATAAACGTGAAAATTATCCCCCTTATTTATAAACGCTCTTTAGGCTTCTGCTAACTTAGCAATCGTTTGTCCTTATCTGTCACTTTGACATTTACCTTTCACAGATAAGGACAAACGATTGCTAAGTTAGCAGAAGCCTATAGAGCGTTTATGAATAAGGGAGTAAGTCCTTAATTTTTTTAACTTACTTTTATTTGATAGATATCCTAGATTCTAGTTATGCAAAAAGTTAATCAGGGTTGACGGTTGATGATTTTTCTTGGGTTTTTTTATTGCTATACTTAGGGTACCTACACGCTAAGTAATAATAATAACAATTAATGCATTTCTATAGAGAAACGTCACAAAGGATGATATGTGTCAGATGCTGCGGATATTTTTTTTATTTTAATTCCGATCGTGAATTTGACTCCACTTTAACAGTGCAGTTTTCTTTTATTCAATTTAATTTTTTTTCGCTTTATGATTTTATGTTTCACATGTCAAAACAAATGACGAATAAGCTTCCCTGAATCTCTTTTACCAACTACAAACAACAACAGATTCGTTAAATAAACAATGCTATGAGCTGTTCGACCAATGCATTCTGGAATTAAACGTTGCTTCCGAAACAATACAGTGCGATATGTTCCGCTACTTAAATTTCCAAACTATTTATAAAAGGTTATAAGTACTTTCAACCAAGCGGTATTTAAATTTAAACCCAGCAAAGCTGTTTTCAAAGTCCAAATATTGAATGTAATGTTTTACGTTTCGTAACCTCGTTATCTGGTGTTATATTTCACGTAGCACGTACTAAAGCTAACGTCCAGCGACACAGTATAAAAAGTTTTACGGTCTTAAGTGTTCCAGACTTCTTAAGTATCTACAACTTCAATATTAAACGACTCTCGTAAGTTCTTGGGAATGTTCTACGGCAAAAGGAGCATGCACATTTTTACTAAGAAACATTGAAATAGTGACAGATTTAGATTTTTATATAACCTTAAGTCGCTGCATGAAAAAGAGCAGTACTACGCGTATATTAGAGCGACACTTAAACGAAAGGAATAAAGTATACATCTTAGTTTGCTTCAAACAACGGCCGAGCTTCTAACAAATGGAATTTCAGATAGGTATATAAACAAAGGGAGCATCGGGAAAATCCCAACATAAAGAAACACAAGATATCAGTTATCTACTCGGGTTACCGGGTAATTCGTGCCCTATGTTACGGCTGAGGAGTCATCTAGCGGCAACTCGATGCCACTAATAGGGTTTCGGTATTCCTAAACCTTAACGAAGCCCCTAGAGATCGGTACGAAATTAAAGTCATCGATGTTATACTATTAAAACATCACAAAGTTACGATTATTCTGTGACACTAGCTTGCGCTCCTACTTCGCAATTTACTTTCGTCCACCTTCCAGGTATTTATCGCATGGGCTCAGCCGAGAAGAGAGAAACTTTGACATCTGCGACACGTTGTTGTGAAATTTAGAACTTGTCGACGATTCGTGTCCTTTACGACGCCTGCATAATAATACAACATCCCTAAGCGATTATTTCGCGACAAGATCATAATGCATTAAATAAATATTTGATTTTGGAACACATAGACAAATTTCGGCGAGTATACCAGTCGCACGAGATGGTGTATTGAATAGCATGCGTCAAGGTATCGCCTAGATTTTAATTCGAAGCCCAGCCTCCACCAAAGTTTTATTTTTCAGATGTTTTCTGTGACGAACAAAAACGGCTTTACTGAAGCAGTTGGATAAAACGAACCTTTTCCGAAAACAGACTGCGTGATTGAGACGTTACTTTTACTGTATTCAATCTCTCAACGTTATCAAGTAAAAGCTTATTAAAGAAATTTCCCATCAAACTTTGCAAGGTTTAATTGGCCAATTTCTTAACTTCAGCTGACGCAATTTCTCACAGCATAATAACCGCGGGCTCTCAACTTCGGCTTTTATATCGCAGTAGCCACTCAATGCACTTTATGACACGTGCCGAGGCCGCCAACGTTGCATTTTTACGCCCACTCTACTATAAACTTGATGATCTTTCAACTTTACTGTTGTTTTTCCAATTAGAAACACTCCTGTTTACGACGCCATATATTTTTAAAGGATATTTTGTTTACATTGTAGGATTCCGGCCCTGGGCTGGAGCCATGAATAGCAGTTTATTACGACGATTTATTCAGCGATTTGAATGATTCTATGGCAGATCTTATCTGTCAAATACTTTTTAAGAATAAGTAAAGACTAGTACCTAAAAGTTACCTAAGTTAAATACACATATTGGCTTGTAAGTGACATTAAAACATCGAATAATAAAAAACATTCCCAATGTAAATTACCTAAGCATTGTAAACTCATAATTACGCTACGCTTAATACAAATCCACTCTGCTCCCAATAGCCATAATTAGCGGATAAAATTTCATCAGACCAACTTCCCAGTAACTAAAGGTAGTTTTCAAAGAAAACAATCCCGTTGGAAGGCATTCGAACCGCCAAAAGTTCGACTAGCGGTCACAACAACACCGTTACGCTTCAAAGTTATCGGCGCTGCACGGCTTTTGAACACCCTAAGCTCTGATTAGACCAACTTCAGCGAAAATTGAACTTGCATTTTAACCTGGCCGCTATTAAAGCCAACAAGTTTAAAGCCATAACGGAAAATGTTAGGGCTTATGTTCTGTGATAATCAAAGATTTACAAAATAAATGAATCCTTGTTTTGAAAGAAGAAGTTTTGCAGAAATTAATGACTAGGATGATAAGGATGTATTTTGAATAAAAGTAAAGTTGTGTTTCCAGTGTCCAGTGTTTGGGATGTCATTTATCCTTGGTATAACGACCATTTAGGGGTGCCAACCACCAACCATAAGGTGATTTACCCAACATTATCTGGCTTATTCAGATTTTTTATATGATGCATACTTAAATAGAACAAAATTTTAGGTTATTCACGCTGTGTTATAAGAAACATACACACTATACATAAGAATATCTACAGGCCAATTTAACGATTTTATTAGGCACTTTAATGTTCTAACATAGTGGATAGAGACGCTTGTATCGTTCCCATGAGAACGCTAATATCCTATACACCAATATACACTATACACCAATTTACTTCACATTAATTTTGTAGTTACCTACTGAGAATATATAGATAGAAGGCACTAGAAACCGCTTATTTCGTCTGAATAAACTGTCTATTGCGTCTGAATTTACTTGATAAAATGTATAAAAATGTCTTGGCGGTTAGCCATTTTATTACAAATCTGGGAACAAATCTTCAGCAAACTGCAAAATGTCAACATTGTGCGGAGATAGAGATTTATATAGGGAACGTTTTCAGCGTTTATTTGTGACATTTAAGATGGAGGGAATTGAAATCTTTTCGCAGCATTAGTGCTCTTATTGACCACGAGAATAGTAACATAAAGTTCAGAGCTCAGAGTTCAAAGCCTCGACCTTATATTGGCTGGTGCAAAATATTTTCTAATAAAGCCATAGTGCAAAGGCTGTGGACTTTACAGAGCCAGGCTTTGCTGGAGCTAACTATGTTTGCCGTTTTTATAGACGCAGCGGTCACCCTTTCTCACTTACTTTATGTGGCTGCCACCGCCTCAGCTACGCTAACTTCATTGGAATTTTCCCGTAACGCTCTCTGCTTCAATGAAATTTCGTTTTTATTACTACCTTTTTACGAGGCGACGGGTAATTCAGGTAGCACGCTCTATTTCTGTACAGTAAAAGGTAAAGGAACAAAGAACTAAAATAATGATACAGACGCACTAACTGACTTCTTTGTAGCTTTTGAATACATTCCTAGACTTTAGTCTTCTATCTTCTTTGATTATACTTCGATTAATTATGCGATCCAACTCACGTCGAGTTCACAGGGTAGCTGCTGCTTTTAATCTTTCGAAGTTTAATATTGAATGGTACCTATGTTCTAGTCACTAGTTCAGTTTTAATCGGACATAATGCTTACATTTTTGACGTCAAATCCATTTTGTAATTTTGCATTGCGCAGCATTGCTTGATGACATCAAATAGCACGTATTTTGGCTCATAAGATCTGAATTTATGTCAAACATACAAAAGTTGCAATTAAAATCGATGTTATAATAAGAGCCATATTAATATGCAGAAACAAAACTTTCCTTTTATTCACAAGGCATCCTGACTTAGATCTGGCCAAAATTTTCCGGAAAGTATTCCCTGATTATAGTGATTATATAACAAAGATTGATAAACGACTTCGCGTCTAAAGTGTCATTCTATGGAACTTGCTAACCATCCATTGCTAACTATGTAAACAAACTGCCATATTGAAATTGTCTCTGAATGATGAATTTACTAGTGATGTTTGTTTACATAGTTAGCAAGTTCCATAGAATTACACTTTACAATACAATGCATCAACCAAACACGTATGAGAATTCATAATATCATGTAACTACGACGTTTACTTTAGATTAAGTAGTGTCCGACCGAAGTTTCGGTTTCGGTTTCGGCCGGTTTTGGCCTAAAAATCATTACAAATATGCCCTTTAATGTTAAATTTTCCCTTTTTAGGGTCGTTTAATTTAGACCCAGTAAAGTTTAATTTAGAAAAGTGAAACGTAGAACCTTGTAATATTGGACCAGCGATAACTTTAATTATTCATATATCTGGAAGGAACGGCTCACTGACATTTTATTCAACTTTTGTATCACATTTTCAAAAGGTTCGGATTCGTTTTCGATTTCGGCCGAAGCTATAATCAAAGCCGAACTTCAGGACACTAAAATTACCTACGTTTCAAAAGATCGTCTTTTATTGTCGTGCAGGTGACGGGTGTGGTGGGGCGGGCGGAGATGTTATCGTCCGTCTTTTTCCTCGGAGCATTATTATGCTATGCTCGAGCGGCCAGCAGACGCCGGTGTACAGGTAACTTTAATTTAAAGTATTTAAAATAATTATGTAGTTTTATAAAAATTGTCCTGACAGTTATTTGGACCATCACCTCCATGCACTGCCTGCTAAGTTACTAGACAGTAAGCAGCGTCATCTTTCGGATATTTCCAGAATCAGAATGTAGCTAGTTTAGAAGTGACTTGTGAAATTAGGAAGCAGAGAAATCATTATAAATGACATTATTTACATATACTATAAGAAAACCTCATGTTTATCATTTATCATCATCGGAATAGCTGAAGACGGAAACAATGGTTACAGTACCAAGAAAATGACTAAAATATTTAGAACAAACGTGAATCATGATTGTCAGGTTATTTTTATTAGGTACAGTTACATTCAAGAGACGGAATTAACTCAATTATCACATTTACCCCCGGTCGAATTAAGTCAATAACATAAAACTATGTCAACAACATTTAATATGGACAGCCCGAGACCTGCTTATTTACCATTTAGACTAAACAAACGAGCGGAGTGATAAATTGCCGTTGTCATGGCAACAAATTCACCGGGGCTCTATGTTTACACCGTTACTGTTTGCCCCGGCCTAACACGTTTCCAATGTTAGCAGGCTTCCGTGGTCATTAATATAAGATCGATATTGCTTTGTAACAACACAAACTACATTCTTACATTGTTCCGATGAAGTCCGCTTATTTTTAAGTCCGACAAAATAAAGAGTCGGTGAAGATAGAGTTGTACGAATGACAAAATATGGCTGGTTTAGACTACGCTTCGCTTCATGTGCATTTGTGTAGTTCAACCAATTTACTTGTTGAAGTTTGGTTGCACTTGTGTGCGTGCCATTGCGTAAATACACAATGCTATCACCATTCCGGTGATGCTGTCGACTCCAGTTTACTAACGTAGTGAATATAATTCATCTAAAGTTAAACTATTCTCAGTGAGATTTTTTCATTGTTGGCTTGTCTATATTCTACACGATATCATTCAGAGGAAACGGGTAATTTTTTAAAATTACCTATTCCGTTTTCAATACAATTTCTGAGGATAGCTCATTTTAACATTTTTTTTACTGTCTTATCTTGCTCTGGCATTGCTTCGGCAGCGCTGGCTGGATGGAAAAACCTTTTATATATTATTTTCTTTATTTTTATTTTCTTCGTTGCTTGCTAAGAAACCCAGTTTGTGCAACCAGTGTTACAGGAATGCATGTTTTTAACTTGCTAGTCTAGGTAGTCATTGTTAGAAGATGTTAATTAATGGCTATTATTATTCTTTTTAAGGAATGCTGAAGAATATTCTTCAGAATTCATAAATTCCTTGTAGGTACCAAAATATATTGTCAACTCATACGAAAAGCTATCATAGAAAACCGCCTAACAGAAGAAGAACTCTTTAATTTTTATGTGATAAGACCTAAGGTTTGTATATAGCTAATTATCGCTTATTCAGCAAAAACGAGATGCAGCTGAAAATCAAAAATATTGTTCTTCTTCCTTCGTTTTATCAGATACTTTAATCAAAAATGATTAAATGATTTCTCGAAGAGTTTGGAAGTTTACCCTGTTTAACAATATTTCAATATTTACTATACCCCTCCCTTCTACGTTCTTGAACTCATCAGCATCGTCGATGTTCCAGATTGGAGGTACGTAGCGGCGTGTGCGGCGTGCGTGGGCGTCGCCATGTTGTGCAAAGAGCAGGGCATCACTGCCACCGGCGTCTGCGTCGTCTACGAACTGTTCGTGGCGCAGAAGGTGAGACCAACCAATGGCGTATAAACGACAAAGACCACCTGAGTAGGTGTCAGACAGAACAGTATAAATAGTGATAGTTCTGTCCACGTTTTTTCCAAATCAAAATTGTACTGACTACGTATGTAATGGCTAAACTACTATATATTTTACTGCTTCTAACGCATTACAACCAAGATCAGTTGAAGGAGGTTAAACTGATGCTTTTATCACACATCTCTTCTTGTTTTTGGTGTTTATCCGACGATATCTTAACTGAGTATCGTTGATCATTCGACGTCATTATTGTACCTATATTAGGTGTACGGATAACACAATAGGTACAGTATATAGTCGAGCAACAACTGGATCATACAGGGAGCTACCAAGGTAACGAGGTCTTTGTGGATGCGGGCGCTTATTCTAGTCTTGGTGTGAATGTGAACTGACGCAACGCACCAGGCCCCTCTTCTCCACTGGGCACTATGGGCACGTGCCCAGGGCCCCGCGATCGAATGAGGCCCCCTAGTTCCTGCCAGATTACCAAATGATAACCGATATTTAGGTCATAGGGGCCCCATGATCCTAATGTGCCCAGGGCCTCAAATAGTTTAAAGACGGCCCTGCAACGCACGCTAGATTAAAGCCAGGTAACAGTCTATAGAATAACGTCCTTATCCGGATAACTGTTGAGTAGAATTCTTTGTTCTCAGAACGCTACAATCTAGCCGTATTCAATTGAACGGTCAATAGGCATTGACTAGGCAAGGGCGGTCCATTTTGGACATGATTGAGGTCTACTGATATCTTAATTGCCTAGTTTTATGCCAGTGCGTAACTATAGTTGAGTGTTAAATGTAAATTACATTTGGCGTGACAGCGTCGCGGTACTGGCGGCGGCAGTCGCTGGTCGTGGCTGGAGGCGTGGGGCAAGGGCTCCGGCTGGGGCTGTGCGTGCGGCGAGGCAGCCCGACGCGTAGCCACCGTCTGCTGCGCCAGCCTGGCGCTGCTGGCCGCGCGGCTGCACGTGATGGGCGCACAACTACCTGTGTTCACGCGCTTTGATAATCCAGCGGGGGCCACGTCGGCGCCGGCGAGGTAAGTACTTGTACAGAATGGTCTATGCTCGGCCATGCGTCACGTTGCCAGCATTGTCCGTCAAAAAATAAAGTAGGAATTCGAATGGTGCCTGGCTTGTTGCTGCTGCCAGGCGATGGACGTGAACGAGGTCTCTTCTTTGCTACACAATACTGTCATTTTAAGTGTAATAGTTGCTTCACTACGACGGCGGTCACTGACGTCCAGAATTATGGCCTGAACACCACCGGCTACGGCTACGCTACACGATTCCTTTCTTTGAACTGAGCACAGCATCGCAATTATGCGCTACGATCCATTGCCTATAGTAGGCTGGCAATTGTCAGCCATCATACGCCATTGTCCCTAGTAGACAATGGCAATAGCCCGTACTGGGCATTAACCTTGAAGCCATTATTATGCCCGTCGACCAGGCGCCGACAAATGTCAAAGGAAACGATGCGAGTGACGCTCTATCACACCCCTAAAAACCCTTAGGCACCTGGCTTTGCCCTTAGGTAACAGGTAACATTAGTTAATTCGATGTTAAGCCGTAGAAACATATTATTTCAAAAAACGGCAAAACAATCATTTGTCAATAACCAATAGGTAGGTACCTAGTTGATCCTCGCTCACTGTCATCCGTTGTTCTTCCAGACATCTAACCTTCGCCTACCTGCCGGCATTAAACGCGTGGCTACTCACACTACCCGACGCCCTATGCTGTGACTGGACCATGGGCACCGTGGCGCTACTTCATTCGTGGCAGGATCCACGGAACCTGGCTACACTGGCGCTAGCAGTCGGTCTCATGGCGGCCGCCGTCCATGCGCTGCGGACGCGATGCTCGGCTTTGTCTATGGTAAGGGTTAAGACCATGTTATGAGTTATGGCCTATAGGTAAAGGTCGGAGCCAAATAAATAAATATCTTGGGACAATTGACACCAATTGACCTAGCCCTAAACTAAGCAAAGCTTGTAATATGGGCACTAGACAACGGATAAACATACTTATATATATTCGTATTTTCATACAAATATCTGCTCCGACTGGGGATCGAACCCGGGACCTCAAGCTTCGTAGTCAGGTTCTCTAACCACTAGGCCATTCGGTCGTCAAATCCTAACCTTCTATCTCACTCATCTTTACTGTGCTTTAGGTGACCCTGAACAAATTCCAATTAAAATCACGGTTGCTTTCCCATAGACTACAGATATTAACTTCCACTTTTATTTTATACTAATGTGAGATTGCGCTTGATCCCTAAATTATAATGCTGTGATGGGACTGTAGCCAACGCACCACATGTCACCATCGAGGTCAAACCAATAGTCTACCAAAAAAACTATAGCCAAAGCGATGAACATGAGAAGAGGGCTATGCCCAGCAGTGGTGCGTATACATATAGGCTGGAGATGATGACAATGAGGTAATGAGGTAACATAACTAAACCTAAACGGATTCTGTTTTTTTATTTCAGGGCCTAGCACTCCTCGTGCTCCCCTTCCTGCCAGCGTCCAACCTATTCTTCCCCGTCGGTTTCGTGGTCGCTGAGAGAGTCCTCTACATGCCTTCGATGGGCTGGTGTCTCCTTGTGGCCCATGGCTGGCGCCTCCTGGCCAAAAGGCGAGCCAAGCTGGCCGCAGCCGCCCTCATATTTCTACTCCTGGCCTTCAGTGCCAAGACTTATGTAAGGAACTGGGATTGGAAGACTGAATACTCTATTTTCGCATCGGGATTAAAGGTGAGTTAAGTTACCAAATTTTGTTTTTGTTGAATTTTACCTATTGTATTTTGATTCAAATACCATAAGGGGATTTTTCAGTAAACTAAGATTTTACTCATAATATTATGCTGGTTGCCACCCCCGATTCGAGGGATTGGTAGCATAAACTTTAATGTGTAGATACCTAACTGTATGCCATCTGCTCGTCCCTACCCCATACATAATTGGAAAACAAAATACAAAAGTCAATCATAGCAATCTATTGAACATTTCAGGTGAATCGCAACAACGCCAAACTATACAACAACGTGGGACATGCTCTAGAAGCTGATGGTCGATACGCAGAAGCCCTCGAGTTCTTCAACACGGCTGTCAACGTCCAACCAGATGACGTCGGAGCTCACATAAACGTTGGCCGAACCTACAACCATCTCGAACAATTCCAAGAAGCAGAGGAAGCTTATGTTAGGGCTAAGTCTCTCCTACCAAAAGCCAAGCCCGGCGAGTCCTACCAAGCAAGGATAGCGCCGAACCACTTAAACGTCTTCTTGAATCTCGCTAACTTAATATCCAAAAATGCCACTAGATTGGAAGAGGCGGACATGCTCTACAGACAAGCAATCAGTATGCGAGCGGACTACACTAGAGCGTATATCAATAGGGGCGATATTTTAATAAAATTGAACAGAACGAAAGAAGCGCAAGAGGTGTACGAGAGAGCGCTGTTGTATGATAGCGGAAACCCAGATATTTATTACAACGTGAGTATAATATACAACTAGACATATTGTAACGAAACGGATAAGATAATTCGTCTTCTGAATGGCTTGAGCGACAGCGCAGACGCGACTCCCTAAAATTTTTATACACGAGTATATAAGTAGTGTTCGTATAAAAAAAATTAATATGCATTTTTGTGCGTTTGATGTTGGTCAACTTGGTCATTACTATTAATTATAATTTCTTATCTCAACATAATCTTATTAGCATAAGTCAGCATCAGTACTATTGCGATTGATTTCGTGAAAGAATCCACCTCTAATGCAGTTTCCAAGTTAGAAACACGCCCTTGTTAGTTCCTTATCTTTGAGTTAACGACAGAATACTTATAAAGTTTTACTTGTTTTTCAGCTCGGTGTAGTTCTACTAGAACAGGGCAAAGCGTCACAGGCTTTGGCATACCTGGACAAGGCACTAGAGCTGGAACCAGAGCACGAACAAGCGCTGCTCAACTCCGCCATATTGCTGCAAGAGCTGGGCGCTGCCGACCTCAGACATGTCGCCAGGCAAAGGCTACTGAAACTACTTGACAAGGACGGTAAGTAGCCATTGACAAGTCGAAAGTTTATTTTGCAAATAGGCCTCTTTACATGTCTTTTTTTTAATCTACCAGCGCATTCGGAAAGACCATCATTGCGAAGAAGAATGCGCCGCAAGAAACTTGGCAGAAAGTCATTTTTTCAGAATTAAATACATTTACAACAGTACTTAAATTCTACTTAACTTACTTGGGAGTCACAAGGCGACCAATTAAACAAGAAGTCGACTTTGTAGTGGATTGATCTATGGATTTATTTACGAACCGTGTATGCTGCGCTTGTATGTAGTACTTCGACTGCAAAGTTCTTGTCAGCTGCTGAAAAAATTGATTACTGTATTGTTGTAGAGTAAAATTGTTAAATTACATAATTTAAATTGCGTTGAGCAATTAATTCTCAGTCACGTGGGAATTGCTGCTCACACGCGACTTGATTGAACTACAGACATAAATAAATTACCTAGTTTAAAACTGTTGGAACACTCCTCTTTTGTAACAAAACACATAACAATGAGGACATGAAAATTTTAGGCGTGGACCAGGGTTATCTATTTACTCTACACCGCACAAGCGGCGGCTCTAGGTAGACTAGAAGTAAATGAGAGAGTGACAAGAGAATAGACAATCATCAACCTCCAGGACGGCCTCTGACATTTATAGGACACTAGCTTCTGCCCGCGACTTCGTCCGCGTAGAATCAGACTTACATTAGGCACACATACCTTTGACATGTTTATCGCTATCCCGCGGGAACTATGCAATTTTCCGGGATAAAAAGTAGCCTATGTGTTAATCTAGGATACCAGCTATCTCTGTTCCAAATTTAATCTAAATTTGTCAAGTCGTCTCAGCGTGAAGAAGGAACAAACATACACACTCACATCGTCACATCCCTCCATCCATCCTCACAAACTTTCGCATTTATAATATTAGTAGGATTACGATAAGTAATCGTATAATTATTTAATGATGAAATAAACATAAACATAATAGAAATAGGAAGATGACTGTTCCCAGTGTTCCCCGTAGCTGACTCTACTAATGAAAGTAATATTTATCATCTCTATTCTAGCGACTAATGAACGTGTCCACTTCAACCTTGGCATGGTGTGCATGGACGAGGGCGACGCGGAGTGCGCGGAGCGCTGGTTCCGCGCCGCGGTCCACCTCAAGCCTGACTTCAGATCAGCACTCTTCAATTTAGCACTGCTTCTTGCTGATCGCAGGTACCGACCGTAGCATGATTTGCTTGGAAAGCTTCTAATGGAAGTTCCTTGTCCTTCTATATATATTCTTCTGTATATATACTTAGGTATATTTATTTATTTTTACTCTGTTTTTGTTTTTATTTTTTTTGTGGCAATAAACATTTTTTTCTTTCTTTCTTTTCTTTCTTTCTTTTCTTTCTTTCTTCTTACGATGCCATCGCTGGTACCGGAGGTCGGCCATCTTTAGGGCTATAATTGACTTGCTGCCGGAACAGAGACCTACTGCTCAAATTGAAGCACGTTCCAAGATTTTTGAGCCACGAGGTACAGTATCTTCCTGGCCTTCTACTTCCTTGAATCTTCTTTATCAAAAGCTGTACCAGTTCGTATTTATAAATCCTAGCCCTCTGAAAAATAATTTTAAATTGAACCACTTTTACACTAGAAAAGAGCACAGTTTTGTTATAGCCCTTCTTACGCCTAAGACCCAGCTTTATAGATGACGAGAAGTGAAGTGCACGAAGTGTTGCACTTTGACTTGGCCTAACCTTATTAACTTAGGATAGGAGTACTAGTACTCCTGGCTGATCTCAAACAGCTTTTATGTCAGGAGTGTCAAACCTCTTGATATGCAAAGTGCCGTACCTATTGATATCTTATCAGGATGCAGATCTACCTAACTCCAGAACACCATGCACTTATAGCAAAGACCTAATAACCTACCTATTGTTATGTAAATTACGGTTTGTTGTCAGATCTTAAGAGTATAGCGGTCACGCGGTCAAGCGTTCAAGGGGTCAGTTTTGCGTTTTTTGTGTTATATGTATTAGGTACGTTACATAGGATATATGTACTCACATAGGAGGCGTTCAACAGCGGGGTTCGTGAGCAAAACTGACCGCTTGAAGGCTTGACTGCGTGACCGCTCTCTGTATGGTGGGACCCTTAACAGGTTTATACATGACATCTGTTTTCGCAGGAGGCCATTGGAAGCAGCGCCGTTCCTGAAGCAGCTGGTCAGACACCACCCCGACCATGTGAAGGCGCTAGTGCTGCTTGGCGACATTTATATTAACTCGGTCAAAGATCTGGATGCGGCTGAGAGCGTAAGTTTGGTGTTTGAGATCTTTTCTGATATTCTAGGATTCTTGAGTTGAGTTAGTCGGCCGCGGCAACCGAAATTACTAGTTACGGACATATTAACACTGCCAATTCTAGAAATGGGTTTTAAAGCACTAATAAATAATCATATCACTATTACAACGTGTCATATTCATATATAGTCAGCGTCGTAGTTATAGTATGAAATATCCAAGGTGACCAAAAAGTTCTATACACTCACCATACTATTTCTATGGTGTACGGTACACGCACCGTGTACCAAACTATTTAGCCGACTTGGATGCTTCAAACTACGCACCCTTGCATAAAAAACGGGCACCCATGGTTTTTGTATTTGATGTGCGCATAAAAACTTACTTTCTAAGCGTTCATGCCTAAAAGCCTGAAAAACCATAGGTGCCCGATTTTTTTGCAAGGGGGTATATATGATGCTGACAGTACAAGACGTAGGTATTTTAAGTTTTTGTGGCAATGCCTACTCCCTGAGGTTACCTAATGTAGGTTACAATACAATACAATAACTCTTTACACCTACCTACCTACCCTACCTACCAACCTACCCCCACCTACCCATAAGCCCTACCTAAACCCACCAAACCTATACCTACCCTACCCACGTAAAGCACCTATTTAAAGTTGTCTTTTGCCCCCAGTGTTACCGTCGCATCCTCGAGCTAGAAGCGGACAACGTGCAAGCCCTCCACAACTTGTGCGTGGTCGCGGTGGAGCGCGGCAAGCTGGCCGTGGCCGAGGAGTGCCTTACCCGCGCCGCCGCGCTGGCGCCGCACGAGCACTACATCCAGCGGCACCTGGCCGTGGTGCGCGCGCGCATGCAGGCCGCCGCCGCGCCGCCGCCCAGGCCGCCGCACAACCCGGCCACGCCCACTGCCACCACGGAGGTCAAAGCGAGATGGAACTACATCCCGCAGCAACCCCCCGACCCCCACGAGACCGACAGCTCATAGCGATAAAAATGACTAGCTCTCGAACACCAACCGGCCACTATCGTTTGTTTAAAGGCGTTCCGTTTCAATCAGGGTATCGACTCATGAACAAGTCTGCTAATGACAATGCTATTACGGTCTTCATGTCTTATTCTGTAAAATATTTCACGTTTTTCGATTGAACTTCTTCGTAACGCTTACTCGGAATGCTTCACGAAAGCCAGTTTTCAATATGATTGGAGTATTTTTGGCTGTTATTATTAGTAATTTTATTGATCTCGTAGATAATTAATTTGCGTACGGCCTTTCGTAAATATAATTAAGTAGAGTTGAACAGGCTTCGTCATTAGCCCGGTATTTGGATATCTGTGCGTAGCGATGATTCATATAAACCGATAGCATAATAGATGGGACTTGTATCATTCCAATATGAAACTATTTACTCTACTTTGTCTAGTCACGATGCAATCGCATTTAATATAATTTCAGACTTAAATGCATTTACGGATAAGAAGTAATGGTTTATATTTAATAACAATCGCATTGTTACTAAAACGTTAATACCGACCTATGCTTGGAGTAGGCCTTGGGAATAGCATTTAGATAAATGTGCCCCGCGTAATGCCACCCCATTTTGAATAAGGCTATAAACGATACCTAGGAGTAGGTCAACTTTACAATGGCATCTCTAGTCTACCTTAAATGACTGAAGTCCGTGTAACAGCGAAAGAGTACAAGGGTGACCAGGATCGGGAAAACCGTTTTGACGAGAGACAAATAATTCTGTCTTAACACAGGAAATAATGTGATTTGACGGCAAACCCGACCATTTGACAACCCAATAACATATTTCTTGATAGAACATGATCTGTGTCCATTATATTTTGTGGTAGCCTTTCTGTTAGTTCGGCTCCTTTTAAAATTTGGGGGCACTATCGGCAGCTATTGTGTAAGATCTATTTTTTGGACGCGGTATGATAGGCAACAGGCTGTCTAAAAGCAAGCCTTCGTGATGCTGATGACACCAATAAAAACTACGGAACCCTAACTAGTACTTACTCATTTAAATTGACACAAGCATATAAAACAATAAACTAATAGAATGTTTGGTGTTTACGAGTAGCATCCTGATTTTTGTTGTTCTAGTGTCTTCGGCAAGTGGGCAAGCATACCAGGTGATTTATTTTGCGGCGGCACAGTAAAGATGTGGGTGACAAAGGCGGTATTTATTTTGGTCACTGATCTAGTCCTATCAATGCCATGTAAACAATCCTTACGCACGACTTAAAGGTAAAAAATGTAACACATAGTAACGACCGACAAGTCAACCGGACCGCCATTGGACTAGGCGCGTACGCCAGAGGGTATGTAGGAGCAGAAGCAGATGTGTAAAATCCTAAGATAAGGTTAATTATTTTCGTAAACGCAAAATGTTACTATGTAAAGAGTAAATGAAGTGATCGACCGTTATTAGATTTAGATGTGAAAAATGTAATGTTGTTAATGTTTTAAGATAAAAAAGTAACTTTTGTAAAAACTGAATTTTTTACAATGTCTTGAAACATTTCTGGTGGGAACTCTGTGGGGTGTCGACGATTCGTAAGGACCCCGAATATTATAAACTATTTGTCGTCAAAACGTTTATTTTTATAAAATAAAATGATGTTTCGAACGAGGTCTACAGCTTGTTTTATTTCTTACTTTATGCCGTAACAACTATTTTAGTAGGTAAGGTACAAGGTACATTAGACACTAGAATTAAATGAAAGATAGTTTAGTGTAAAAGTTAAACTATATTGTTTTGTACAGTGAGCAGTCACATCAACATTCAAAACAATATCGCCCACGGGTTTACACACAGAACTCTTACAAATAGTTATTCTCTGGAATTGCTTAATTGTTGCTCGTCGGACACTTCCGAGACACATGACCACAGGAGCCGTAAAATAATCAGGTAATACACACCCAGAGACACCTTCCGCACTGCCGGCGATAACGATAAACACTTACTGGCTCGACCCATACTACATGAAATGTGCACAATTTCATCGCATTTGGACAATTTTTATGTTCGCGTTACATTTAAGACGCGCTTTGCGACAGGGTCAAGAAATTATAATTTCAACCGTATCGTTAATAGCAGCAAAAATATATGTATTGAAAAAGATTACACGTATAATTTTTAATATATCAGAGTCCCACGGTAATTCTACATATTATTATATTAAAAACATGGGCACGACAAGACTGTAAAAATTATGAAGTACAGAAAATTTCAAGCTCACAATGAGGGGAAGAGCTTATTACCAGTACAGTGCAGTTATCTCATCGCCGACAGTACTGCAGATGCTGAAAACAGGACGTTCTAGCGTTACTCGAGACTTCAACAATATTAAATTAAGTACTATCACGGTACACAGTCTCTATTTTCACAATTTTAATACTTGAAAAAAAAACTTCACATCCTATTTTCCAGCATTTCCAGTAAAAAATAAAATTTCCAACTTTCAAATAAAGGAATATAATTTAACTATGTACATTTGATTCTCACACAACATCGCAATCAGCCAATCACGCGCGTCGCCCTTTACGACTAAACACTATCGACTTACGAAGGTATTTTTAATTTCTTTTTGACTTAATTAAACATTTGTTCCTGGCACTACAGATACCTATTGCCTCGTGACGTTTGCAAATATAAGGCCACACCTTTCAATTTGACCTTAAATTTAACGTTAACATAAAATCAACAATCAACTCAAATATCAAAAACAATGGGGTTGGATCATACCAAAACAATCCGAATAACTTATCGAAAACTAATTCTAACAACGACGCAATGGAATTTATATAATTTTAAATTCTTCAGCAGAAAAAGAGGTTTAACCCTGCCCCACTATTTCTTTTCTTACACAGAAAAGGTTTTTAATGTGATAAACAACTATAATCATGGTAAAAATACAACCACTTGAAAATTAATTTTACCAAGCGAAAAACCCTGTGGTATAATCGAATCAATTTACAGATGTAGTGTAGAATTTTTTTCCATAACATTTCGTTGAATTCTATCCGGTTTTCAACTTTAATAACATGTCGTTAAAGTTGGAAACCGCATGTAATTCAACAAAATGCCATGAAAAAACTTTATTCACTACACCTGTATATCATTTATATTTGCTATTAACGACTTCTTTTTTTTAATAGAAAATGACCTAACGTCTAGGTAACTTTATTTCAGTTTTTGCTTTACATTATTTTCTCATGCAGATATAGGATAGTTTTTCAGTCAGTGCACAAATTGGAACATTCAGTTCAAAAGAAAATTAAAGTTCAAGCCTAATTAAGATTTACTTCCAAGTGAAAAGAGAATCGACCACATCCTATGATTAATTATTTTAAAAGTTGTGTTTTTTTTTCACTCACAAAACTACCTTCAATACAGACGTTTCGTGGATGATATCGAAAGTTTTATAAAAAAAATGTGCACTCACCAAATAAAAAAATCCTTCGAGATTGCAAACATGATGAAAATCTAAAATATTTCAATAATGGCGAACTCTCACTTAAAACAACCCGTATTTATTCAACATAAAAGCCGTTTTTATAAGATCTTTTAAACAGATCAAACTTATTTCCAGTCCGCATCTCCTCACAAATTGGTTTGTATTTTCTACAAAGATATATTTCCCTAAATTTGGTCAGAGTCAAAAATATACCTTCAAGTTATAAAATATACTAATAATGGACAAAATATATCCAAAAAATCCCAAATGTCTACAAACGAAACTAGATCCTTGAATTAGTAGTATTTATGGCACTGACCTGACATGACTGTATAAAAATATTCGAATAATATATAAAAGTTACGAAGGCAAACCGGGTCAACCTTTTATTTAAGTATGTATATATAAAAAAAACGATACGTCATAATGGCTGTACATCCAGATAGATTTATACATGTAAAACTAACAACTATTAAACTGTTCGTAAATATTTTGGCTATAGTTTTAAGTATTTTTTGTTTGTGCCATAATCTTTTCTACTTACGGATATTCCATTGGAACAAGATGTTTCAGTTTTAATTTGTAATATGCCAAACAAAACATTTAAAATTTAAACTACTACTTACGATGTGGAAACCTATGCAAAACTCCTCTATTTTTGGAAGATCGTTTATGGGCAAGCACTTCGGGAAAAACAAACTATACTTACTTGCATAATATTGCTTCGAGTTCTTAGAATGTAGTAAGCTTTAGCTATGCCATAGTATTTATCTGGATGTACAGTATTTTGTATTAGCCTAGTGGTGCATTTCATGGCTTCCGTTAACCAATACTGAAGATACACGAGCATTTTAGTCAACAAATAATTAAGGTTATGGGCCCTGACTGATTTACACACCAATCGGCGAAACGCTGAACGCTTAACTTAAAATAATAATACATACTTCCTACTATTCGGCGGTAGCAGCGATAAGTAAAATTAACCGTGGTACCACTGAGAATATAATCACTACCGTTTTAGGAGACGAGTGCCTTACAAAAAGCGTGAACCTTCGGTCGACCATTTTTTTCCTTGAGAGTTGCGCGAGCGTTGCGTGATCTACCGTAAATTTATGAAGGTTCGCAAAAAGATTCTGTCACTCATTTTACAACATACTAGCTTTAGCTCGCGATTTCGTTTACGTACAATCCCGATAGTAGAATAAATATCTGCACAGAAAATAATATTACATTGATTGTTGGGTATGTTACATCTTACCAATCATAAGTGGTAACACTGCACTTACGTTGAGTATATTAAAAAAAAAACTACACTCAGCCAGACAAATCAGAATCTTTCTTACTAATATGCCATTGATGTCTAACAAAATTTGAAACACCTAAAATATATATATTTTTAACTAAAAACAAAGGAAATAAATCTTTTAGCCGCCCCGCACTCCACCAATTGGCGTGTTTAGACCAATACAGTAAAACGCGCAAAGGAACCGTTCGGTAATAAACTACTCCATTCACTAACACTTCACTTGTACTCCTCATCGCCATCGAAATCGACTACGTCTTCCACCTCCTGGTGTTGAGGCGGTTGTACTAAAGCTAAAGGCCCCTTTTTGTACGCCGTCATTTCCTGTGGACGAGGAAATACAAATTGACGATTGTTATTTATTTAGTACGGTCGCCCAAATATGTGGTCTACCAATTTTCATCCAACTTCATATCAAATGAAAATGTCGCTAAAGTCGAACTTTCAAGTTGACAGCCTGTCTTATCGACATTATTATATTGAGACGTGCAAAGGAATTTTATCCTTAGGGTGGTAGAGCACATATTTGGCCGATGGTACCTGTCCAACGAATATTAATATAGCTCCAACCGGTCCCGAATGTTACGCTTAGCAGCACATTAAACGTAAGGCAAAACTTTAGCCGTTCAAGTTTATTTAAGTAACTAAAGACTGACAGATCGGTCAAAACACAATCATTAAAGTATGTATCTTTCATTTGCGTAATTTACATCTACGGACCAAATAAAACCCTTAGAGCCTGTTCCATCACCCTGTTAATTTCCCGAAATTTTAAGTGTCCCATATTTATTTATGATGCCGTCTTTGTTTCGTAGTAATAAACAGTCAGCACCATCGGTATCCGACACTTGAGATATCAGGAATATTACACACAAGTGCTGGAACAGGCTCTTAGTCTTTCCACCTCCAATGAAGCTTTTCTATTTGACGCGGCGAAGTTCTGTAAGGCCAAATTTACCAGTCCAGATTTAAAAAATTAAAACAGTTACCCGGGGTTGGGTAACATTTCCATACATTTTGACACAACTTAACCCCAGGCTAGCATCCAACATGGGGTTATGTCGTTAACTGATCCCTGCAAGTGGCACTAAGTGTAAACCTAACTGGGTCAACCTTTAACGCATTCACTGCCACCGACGCATATATACGTTTTCACGAAATTTGCCGCTGTCATAATTTTACAGGCATTTGAACGCACATGTGCATCTGAGGCACCTGAAGAAGTCTCGGGTTTGTCTGCTGGCAGCAAATGCGTTAAACGTGAGTTTCATCAAGCTACCTTAACAATGACTTTAACCGTCATAGCCAGCTATTTGCGACAGAAAATCTATGAAAATCAATATCGTCAGTTATGGTAAAAGTAATGGTTGAATTTCTAAACGACACTGAAACTAATAAAAAATTCGGAAAGTAAAGCTATGGCCGGGAATCGAACCCTGGTTCTCGTTATTCCGTGACGCGCGCTATACCCCTACACCATCCATAGCAGGTAAGCTTTACTATGCCAATATTTGTCGCTAAGCGTCATCCGTTTGAACGATGTGTCTGTACAAACTCCCGCGGAACATCTACTGCTCACCAGGGACGAGAGAAGGCGCTATAATGGTTGAGGTAAGACTATACTCACCCTATCGTATCGCGCCTTGTCTTGCTCGGAGAGCGCCTCATACTTGGACTTGGTGTCGGGGTTGGCGGCGGCCCAGCGACGGCCAAGCTCCTTGGCGATGTCGCCCATCGAGTACTCGGGGAAGTTGGCCTTCACCTTCGAACGCTCGTCGTTGCAAAACCAGAAGAATGCCGACCTGTTGGAGAGTGACAAGATCTAGAGTAATTAAAATTGACGGCGAGTTTACATTTCTAATAAAATAATGAGGCACTTAACAAATAATTTTAGATTAACTAAACAGATTTATATGGGGAGTGTGAATGGGTGCGTTGGGAGGGGAAGGCCTAGACGGACGTTCCGTGATCAAATTGGGGACGTTTTCGAAAGAAGTCAGGTCAAGAGTAGCCGAAACCGACGAGCATGTATGAAGAGATTGATGAATGTGGATGAAGCGAAAGAGGTGTCAGGATCGTAGCAAGTGGAACAAAGTAGTCTCTGCCTGCCCCTGTGGCAAAGAGGCGTGACGTATGTATGTATGTGGCACTTTTATTCTGTTAATGAATTTTTAAATTTGACATTTTAACCTAGTTCTCCATATTTTTATATTATTTTTGTTTATTTTAATGTTAATTTCCATTTTATGACATGTTTTTCATTTGTATTTAAATTGTATGTTACCTATGACGACCCATAATGGAGAAAATATCTTTATTTTAGTTTACTTGTTGTTATACCTATTATATTATTTTAATTTTTAATTATTGACATATTTATTCTGAGCTGACGATTTCAATATGAATTCTTTGACATTTAATTTTAAGTGATGATGTAATTTTATATTGAATGATCAAATAAACATAAACATAAACATAAACTTTGTGGTGTTTGTTAGTAAAAACGATCAAGCATAGCCAGTGAAATGAGGGGGGCGAGTGGGGCGGTCTGCCGCGAGCCACATAATATTTCAGTTGGAGTTTCTTTCACAAGTTAAAATAAGAGTGTTAGGCCCACTTGCACAGTTCAGAGTTAAAAAAATTAATCGCAACTCGGGGTTAGGTTTGACAGTTCCATACATTTTGACACTACTTAGCCCCGGGCTAGCATCTAAGTGGTTAACCCTGTTTTCGATGCCAATTGTCAACCCATAAATGAACAGTCAAAATGAAGACGATGGTGATCGCGAGCGAATTACGTAATAAGCCTATTGGTCCGTGCAAGTGGCCCTTATAAATACTTATTTAAAGTACAGTACGGAGCAGTTAACGCAACATTGAGTTTTCTGACATCAGAAAATGCAGTACGAATATACAGGTTCGTGAAATACTCCTTTGCTGCCACAGAATCAAGTAGTGGACGGGGGAGTGTTTGATGAATCTGACCCAAGAGACATCCAATGAGGCTGGCATAGTCACACAGGTGCACTTAAGCCTCGTAAAAATTTTAGATGAAAAAAAATAAAATGTATAGTACGGTAGATAACGTGACCATAAACTCACAACGATCGCTTGGGCGCGTTGGGGTCCTTGACCTGCTGGCGGCGGCGGCCGCGGCCGATCTTAATGTCCTTCGGCGGCACGTAGCTCTGCATCTCCAGGTCGTACCGCTTCTTGTCCTGCTCTGCCATCTCGTGGAAGCGCTGCTTCTCTTTCTCTGACATGGTCTGTTGGTGATTATTAGGCATTAGTATGGAGATGTCCATCTAAGAATGGATTAACATAAATTAAGTATAGGCAGTGTATAAATTAAACGTTCGAAAGCGAGTAACGGTCACCTCAGTAGTCAACACGACAAGAATCTATGCCAATTGGTCACTTGTCACCGACAATTGTCGAGTTGCTTGTGCAAGGTCCGTCCAGATCGCTACCACCATCTTACTCGCTAATCCTGCCGCTAAGCAGCAGTGCTTACACTGCTGTGTTTCGGTGTGGAGAGTAAGACAGCCAGGGAAATTACAGGCACAAGAGGCATTTCATCTTAGCCCTCTAGGTTGGCAACGCATCTGCAATCCCTCCGGGGTTGAGGGTGTCTATGGGCAGTGGTGATCGCTTACCATCAGGTGACCCACTTGCTCGTTTGCCTCCCTATTCATATATTTAAAAAAAAAGTAAAAGGTTCAAAAGTTTTAGAGATGGCAGCCCTGTTTTTAAAAATGTTTGAACATTTCAAGGTTTTTATTTATTTTATTTTTATGGCACAGAAAAATTACTCTATTCCAAACTAAGACATTTTTAGTAATTTCGAATGCCTCCATTTAGTTTTTGTGGCAAGAAAGATACTTAAAAATTATTTCATTTGGTCCAATACACATTAAACTATCCGAAATAAAAGATTTTGTTTACAAATTAACGCACATTGGGGCAATATTGACACGCGACTATCAAATTCAGGGTATTTTCCTAAAATTTCTACATCTTCAATTTAAAAAAGATAATATCAAATTTCGGCTAAGACATGTATGGCTAAAAATGTTCAAAAATACCTCGGCTATCACCCCCAAAGCTTTGCACCTAGCTACCAAACACCCTGTGTATTAAAACAAAAGTACTTAAATTGGCTAGAGTTGTGATTTTTTTTTAAATAACCAAACTACGCTAATCCCTAATTATTGGCTATGCCAATACTTACATTCCACCTCTCGGCACACTTCTTGGAGAAGGCAGCAAACACGACATTTTCATCGGGATGTTTCTTCTTGTGCTCCTCACGGCACGTCTGTACAAAGAAGGCGTACGCCGTCATGCGCCCGCGCGGCTTATTGTACGCCCGCGCTCGCGGCATCTTCACTTTGGTTACTGTCGCTTGCGCTATTAGCGCTTGTTGCTGTGCCTGCTGTTGGAGCTCCTGATGACAAAAATCATTTATTTATTTATTTACTAGCTTCTACCCGCGACTTCGTCTGCGTAGAAATAGCAGTTGACATGTCTATCGCTGTCCCGCGGGAGCTATGCAATTTTTCGGGATAAAAAGTAGCCTATATGTTAATCTAGGGTACCAGCGCTATCTCAGTTCCAAATTTTATCCAAATCCGTCCCGTCGTTTCAGCGTAAAGAAGGAACAAACATACACACTCACATCGTCACATCCATCCATCCTCACAAACTTTCGCATTTGTAATATTAGTAGGATTAATGCATGTCGTAAAGGCACCCAAAGGAAGAAGTTAGTGACAACTTATGCACTAATACTTACTTGTAATGTAGCAGATTGCTGTTGCAAAGCAGCTTGTATCTGTTGCTGCTGCACAGCTTGCAAGTGATCATGCAGACTCAGCTGCTGCTGCTGTAGCGTCTGAGCGACCTGTTGCTGCAACACAGCTTGAGCCTGCACAATGGCTTGGGCCTGCGCCTGGCTCACTTGCAACGTCTGCTGCAAGCTTTGTTGTAAAGCCTGCTGTTGCTGCTGTTGTTGCTGTTGCTGTTGTTGTTGTTGCTGCTGTTGTTGTTGTTGCTGCTGCTGTTGTAGCATCTGTTGCAATGTTTGCTGCTGATTCTGCTGTTGCTGCTGCTGCTGCTGTTGTTGCAAAGTCTGTTGCAGTGACTGGTTGTGTTGCTGCAACTCCTTCCTCAAATTAAGCTGGATGAGCTGCTGAATCTGGCCTTGTTGTTGGATGGCCTGGTTCTGTTCTTGAGATCGGAGCGATTGGTGGTTCTGTATACCATTTGCCTGCTGGTTTCCTTGCTCAGGGTCCGGACTTGACTGGTTCTGAGGCTGTAACAAAACATACAGTTCAGTTTTAACTACCAAACTAAACATTGCTATAGTGAATGGCATGTGTTTATGAGGCTGGAAGTAGTGTCCGACCGAAACACGATTTTTAGCCGAAACCGAAACCGAAACCGAATATTCGGTTTTTTTCTGATTTCGGCCGAAACCGAAACCGAAATTTTTGAAGACTTATCATATCAAACAATATATTCAAAATTACTGTACAAATCGTAATTAAAAGGTTATTGCAAGGATTTCTTATATGAGAACAGTTACTTTTTTTGTTAAACAAAATAAAAAAACTGTATGCATACTACTGTCGCTGGTCCCAGCTGGGCCGGCCGCCAATGCATTACCTATACCTACCCGGCCGAGCGTGCCCGAATTAAGCCGAGCGCTCCCGATGCGAAAGTCGCGAGAGGCCGCGAAGTAATTCCGGCCCGGCCGAAGGTTTCGGCCGGATTCTGGCCGAAATCACTTTTTTGGCCGAAATTGGCCGAAACCGAAACCGAAACTTCGGTCGGACACTAGCTGGAAGTTGAGCTGGAATGAGTAGGTACTAGCACTAACTAAATAATCATCATATTCATTCTAATCACAGTGACCAATTAATAAATTTTTATGGGTTCCTATAAATTTGTAAGACATGCCTTTGGCTCCAGAGCCTCGGACTCTGGGCAAGGCAGAGTTTGAAATAGGTACCTGTGGTTTCCCATGAGGCTGACATAGTCATCATTGGTGCAGTAAAGATTCATTAAAATTTTAGATAAAAAAAAATGGGTTTCGTGTCAAAAAAATGGTTAAGTGGAGACAGTGGAGTTAAATGGAACTGTGCCAATATCGATAAATCACATTCTGCATTTTTTTTGTTTCAATGGTAATACTGCTTATGGTCAATTTTATAATTTTACTCAGCTTCAGTCCCAGTACCATACACAAAATATTTCTAATTTATTAATTACATGTAAGACAAATACAATTTTAATTATTTACCAATAGATATCACAGGACAATTTGACACCAATAAGCCTAGTCCTAAGCATCAGCAACTGATAAACATACCAATAGAATAAATAAATATATCTTAAATACATAATAAAAAGGTATTTCATGACAATGATTTGATGATATCTACTCCTCAACAGTCATATATCTGTCCATTTGAACTTGGAGCCTCAAGCTTTATAGTCAGGTTCTAACCACTAGGCCAATGGCCTGCAACAGGCAGTCCGTGGTCCGTTTGCAGACTGTGAAAGGTCAAACCTTGGACCACCAAGTTGCAATGTATTGTATACAAATGATCAATTAATACAATAGTTATACCTTATCATACTTGTTTTTATCTGGATCTCAATAAAATATTTTCACAGTATCCGACCCCGCCTAAAACAACCTGCACAACCAAATATAATATTATATATTAACGTTCAGAACAGCAAGCACTCTTTTTAACTTTTAAGTATAAAAGTAGGTTTTACATAAAAAGCTTGTTGATATGAATAAAATAAGCAACCACTTGTCACACATAATTCCTGTTTTGATAATAAGTAAAAACGTGGAGGGGATATGCGCAGTATGAAAAACATCATTTTCATGCCGCCACCTGTACTTTTTTCTAATAAAGGTTTCAAATGCAGGTACCGGCAGCAACATGCTGAGTGTGGCCCTTTTGGCACTTGTGGCTTGTGGCACAAATATTTTTTGAATTGTTCTTTTTTAATTTTATTTTTTGTGTCGTTTTGTGTCAATAAATGTTTTCATTATTTCTTTCTTTTTTTCTTTCAAATCAATTCTATATCACACACACCCAGACAGAGCCTACACTACAAGACTTTTCAGCTTATTGGGCCACGTTTAGCATGATTGTGGGTATAGGTATAAAGGGAAATCAAAATAGTGATGGGTTGCTAGCTGCATCGCCTATAACATGATTAAGATTTTTGCTCATTCCCTCGGTTTTACCATCTGATTGAGACGAGTAGCAACTGGTACATTCCATGTTCTTTCTTTGTTTTCGGACCACCATGGAAGGCTTTGTCAGAGTATTGAAATATTTAGATGAAATTTTCCTACCTGACGCTACCAATTTCAACAGTGGTAATAATACTGGGTTGTTTATTATTTTATTTAGCCTTATCTTCCAGTGACGGTAACTTGACGGTAAGTAATCAACATAAATAATACACGTACACCTACCTTAGTAAACTGAACAACTTTTAGGGAAAGCGGGATTAACTGCCTTCGCCTTCACAATAAATTATTTAACACTACTAATTACTTTATTACTGACGGGTACTTCGCTTCGCTTCGCGACTTTATTTTTTAATTTTTAAAGTTTCGTTCAAAATAAGGTATTGCCAATGCCATCGCCTATTATTTAAACAAATCCCTTTACAAATCCGATCTACTTTAATAATTAAATATAGAGCATGAAAATTATTCAAAAACGCTATTTATATACAACTTTAATATCTACAAACAAAACAAATTTAATTGATTTAATTATTTATCATCTTTTTTGGAATAAAAAAAAAAACATGAAATGAAAATGGAAACATGTTTTCGAACGATTTTTGTTTTAGGTATTTATTAGGTACTATTGTTTTATTTATTAGGTTCCTCTTTTAGGTTGATTAGAAACAATCGCTAGCTATTTGTACTACATTAAATATTTTGGAGAAAAGAATGCAATAATTTTGTTTCATTTAATGAATTACGTATGTACCTACCTAACTAGAATCTCGAAAGGAATTCAAAAACGAAAGTGAGTGAATGAAATTGGCATCGAATCGAATGGTTAGAAGTGTTAAAACCAAAAGTGAATGACCTCTCAGTAAACGAAGTATTGGGAGCCACTCATCTTAAGAATAAAGCAAGTGATAAATATGAGTGTTTTGTTTTGAATTTTTTGAAATTGCCACTGAGGGTTCGTAATGTAATGCTTTGAATCAAACAAGATAAAATATAGGTCCTATTCCTAGGGGTACTTTTAAATACACCTAGAACCACAGGTAAATTTTGTGCATCCTTTCCTAATAAACGTGTGGTATACCAAATTATAATATGTAGTAATAAATGCGTTTATAATTAAGTAACCAACCACAATGCAACAATATATTGTTTCACGTAAATTTGCCTTGTGTCTGCACCCAATGTCACTTGCGAAAACATTCACATCTACGGGTTTTTTTAATGGCTAGGTATTTATTATTCAGTTTTCATTCCTGTAAGTATTTAACTGCCGTAATAGAGGATTGAAACTAATTAATACTAAATTCGATATTTTTTTTACCTTTTCGTCGTGACTTAGGGATGATTGTTAAAAAACGAAATATATCTTTGAGACAGACTGTAAGCATTTCTACAATGTAGGTATTCATATTTATTAAACATGACGGTACACGTATATACTAAAATCAAGTTGGTTGAACAAAGGATTATTACCGTCGGCGAAGATGACTGTTGATGAGAATCTACGGATCCTGATGCATACCACCAAGACTGCTGAGGAGATTCTTCTCTGTTATTAGAGCCTGACACCAAACGATAATCATAACTGGTGGTGGAATTATCACCGCCATTATTCGAGAATCCACCAGTCATTTTGTATGTGTACAACTGATGAGTAGCAGCGGCTGTGCTGCGTGCTATATCTTCATTTATTTGCTGTTGCTGTTGTTGCTGTTGCTGCTGCTGTTGCTGCTGTATTTCTCCTGCGCCTCCCGGCCACCACGAGGCCTCGTCGCGCGCACCCCAAGCGCCCCCCGTCGCGCCCCGATCCCCCATGATACAATCACCGCTTTCGGCCGACCAGTTTCTTTATTCTTCCTTGCCAACCTCAGAATAATACTTGCGACCTTATTGTGCCAATCATGTCCCTATCTCTAATATAGAAAATTGTTTTACTTTTCACAAATTACGATAGCTACTTAGGGTTTATGTTTTCACTAAAATCACTCTCACTTTTAACAGAAAATCTTTTCTATTACCAAAACTCAATATTGCCATGAGTATCACACAAGTAAATAGTAAGTTTAGTCTATATAACAATTATCCTGAACAAAGTCTCGCGTGGTCTTTAATCAAAAAGCTGCCGGCTTTAAGTTCTACATATACTCCACGCGCGTACGTTTTGTCTTCGTTCCTTCGTACTTAAAGTCAATACAGTTGGCAACGTCGCACAACGAGACGCTAAACAAGTGCACACAGGCGCCCTCAACGCGCAGCGGCCATAATAGAAACATTCGAATGTACACGAAGAGAGACCGACAGTGCACGAAGTGGCAACAAGCCCGTCCAGTAACCGGTCAATAAGACGATTAGCGCAGCTACGGCGATCCGCGTCGGTGCTGAAATCCTTTTGTTTTTATATAGTTATTTTAATTTCAATCAGTATAAATCAATTAATGAAACTATACTCAGCATTTTAAATTCAGCATGGTCTAATTTATTTCATATGATACGATACGAACAAAATGAGCGCGAGGACTCACACACACATAAGGGGCTTTCTAGTTTAAGATAGGCTGAGTAGGTATTCAATTTACATACCTACGAAACTGGTTTTTACTATCGAAGAAGCGTTCTTAAAATAAAAAAGGTTTTTTTAGCCATTATTTTCTTATTATAGAATTCAAGGACAGGTACATAATTAAAAGATATATATATAGCGATCATTATACAATTTTAAGTTCTCGGACAATTTATCAATAAAGCCATAGATTCCAAATATCACTATGAAAAAAAATTACATAAATAATAATAAATAATGATCCCGGATCAGGTGACTTTATTAAGTTGATTTCATGAATATATTATTCGTTTTTAAATACTTTTTACCACGATTGATTGATGGCAGATTCCTGTTTCTTTTCAAGTTAGTGGAAAGTTTACTAGCTTCTACTCATCACTTCATTTGCGTATGTACGTCCAATCAGTTATACATATATAAATACATACAAATATCACGTCTTTATCCCTTATTCGTAATAAAACGAAATATGTAAAAGGTAGCGTGATAATTTAGATTAAAAGCTCATTCCATTTAAAATTGCATCCAATAATTTTACCGTTTTAGCATAAAGTAGGAAGTAAGTACTACGTCACTCACTCATAAACTGACACATTTATAATATTAGTAAGATTCATATCTAACAAGATGGATATTTTAAATGTGTTCAAAATGCTCAAATATCTACATTATATTCGTGACCAATGTATTTTTCATTGATTACGAGGTAGAACTAGAATGTCAGGCTTATTAAGTTTGGATAAATAGGTAGAACTTAACGTGAGTCAGCCACTCTTCACTTTTAGTGATCACCAAAATTTCGTAATAGACGCACTATTCTATTGCACAATTAACTTTAATGATCTTTGGTGAAAAGGTATCAAAAATAATAATATAAGAATCCCGCCTGAGATTACAGAAGAATCTAATAGTATTCGATGTTATGTAAAAAAATGCCAACGAAATAAAATAAAATGATCAATGGTGAATGTGTGGTAGGTATGATTGCGAATCTGCAAAGCAAAGCTTAAAAAATACAGCATGGCTTTGATACGATACAGCAAACTCACCAAAGACATTGGTAACTGTGGTAATAATATCAAGTTAAAATGGGATTTTTTTTGTTTGTCATGGGTCTGCACTCCTTCACATTTCAGTTAATCCTGCAAAAAAACATAACTATAGTGAAGCAAATATAACAAGTAAAAGCGTGTGAAGTTGGTAGTTATGGTAAGTATGCAGTATACCGTTAAGAAGCGAAAATTAATGGATATACGAGTATGTATGTATCATATTTTCATAAATTACCGCTGCGATACTAAGTACAGTAAATATGTAAATCTTTTAGTACCATTTTGTAAAAAACCAAAAAAAGAATTTGAAATTATGACAGATAAGGTTTCGTGAATTCTAACGACAATAAAATTTATATCGGAGACATACATCGATTAATATATTCCCGCTGTTTCTTTGTTTTTACCTTCAAGTTCGTGGTTTTGACTCGTGCAATTTCCCGAAAACTTGAAAGTAGATTCTCCTAAACTTCCAACAATCTAAGTCTATCCATATCCAGATTTGAAAAAATTATGGTAGGTATATCTAATTAATGTGGTATTGAGGTCTAGTGCCAACATTTTACCTGACTGAAATATGTAGTATGTTTTACCACTAGTCATATTTTATTTAGCATTTCTTAACAAAGCATGACTAAACACTTTTTCTCGGACTCACGGTTGGATGGTTCAAGTTAAGAGTTAAATCTGTTATCATTTTTGCAAACGAAAATACAAAAATAATCATCTCGTCTTAAAACTTTTGTCAAAAGATTAGCAAGAATCACTAAAAAAAAATCTTTGATGAGTTATCTAGAATCCTATGCTTCCGTGTTGATTGTTTTCCAGCATTCCGTTACTTTCTTAATATTTTGTATAGACCCAAACCAGGTATAATACGATGAGCAAATTTACCTTTATTTTTGGAATTGGAATGTTCAACTCGACGCTGCGTCGTACGGTACATGCTCAGGTAAAAAAACCACCCTATTTACTGATAAAGAATATACATAGATATTCCAAATTTTAAATAAACCGTTTTTACTTAATCAAAGAAAGTGCTAATCTTCGTAAATTAAGTAAAATTCGTTTATTTTGAATCCACCTATTCACAGAACAAGTCAATGGGTATCGTTGTCATTGCATTATTAACGTAAAATAGGTACCAAGTCTTTTTTAGGATTGTATTGACATGGTATTTTTAATTACTAACGTGTTTCATTATTAAATAAAAAATCTATTTAATACATAATTAATTTGCTTTCACCATAGCGATTCATAAATTTACTAGTGAATATACCCAGTTAATGAGTACTTAAACTTAAATGAGCTTAATCACCTTTCCGATATCGGCGATTCTGCGTAGAACACTAGTTTTAACCTTTTTCAGATCATGACGATCATGTTGACCAAGTGGGATACGATACGAACCATGTGGTGATTTAATAGATAGTCTTATACTTTATCTCTTCTTACGTTCTGTACCGTATGTAAAGGTCGCTTACAAGAATCTATTACTAGGCTCCGTGGCGAATCGTAAATGGTAGACACTTGAAAATTTAACAGAATATGCATTTCTAAAAAACAAAACGTAAAAATTACTAAAATTAAAAATTGAGTGGTGGTGGTGAAACATTTTTTTTTAGAGTTAATGCTCATTCTAAAAATAGCAAATGTGCAGTTACATGGAACTCTTCGTGTGCGGCTCCAACTCGCACTTGATCTTTTTTTTTATACCTATTCGTAGTTTATACCAGAGTTTTAGTAATCTCCGTTTCTAACTGGATTCTTATTAAGCCCACAAAAGCACCTGGTATTAAAAATACTAGTTATTAAAGCTATTATGGATATTAAAGTAAAGTAAATTAGGTACATCAATTAGTTCAGATTTATAACACTTAAATAATAGTTTTTTAATTATCTTAAGTAATTACATACTCTTACAGATAATACTTTATAGAATAAGGCCTAATGTTAGTTAAACTTTCAAGAAAAACTTAATAATTACTATGATCAAGAATATTTGCTTAGCATAACCTATCACATACAAAAGTATACATAATAACTCTTATATATATATGTCAACACAACACACTCGATGGTTAGCTACTTACCTACAAAACTGTCATAGGTATATTGTCACTTTACTTCGGCAGCCATTTGCTTACAAAATTAGAATGTAGAACTATAAATATCGCTTTGGATTCAATACATTTGCCGGAAAATACGTGGAGATACATTCATTACCATCATTCCCTTGAATCGAACTAAAATTCCAATATCACTATAAAGAATTAGTAAAACTCACCGAGTATGTGTATAATACGAACGAGCACACGATTTCAGCGCTTATTACGTAGGGAACTTCGCGTTTGTCGTAAGTGAATACATGAGCAGACAATGTCAGCGGCAAATCAGTCCGATTGGTCAAAATTAAATGTCCCGCCACGCTACGACCAATGACGCGGCCGGCGTTGGCTTTATTTTTTGTTTATAGTTACATAAATATAGCTACGTCGACTGACATTGCATTCATGCACACATTCATGCACAGTACGAACGATCTGTTTTCCAGCAAGCGCTTATTTCGTAAGCCGGGGAAGAAAGAAGGAACTAATTTCATTTACGCTCTTGTTACCGGCGAGCGCTGTTGTGTGCTACGCTACGTCTTTAGTGGTGTTGACAGTTGAAGAACGAATGGCTCAAAGCTAAAAAGCAATCAGTGCGAAAGTCAGTGTAGTGTATTCGGTGGCAGAATTTCACTTTTCTTCAATTTGCTAAAGATAGAGTTGTGTGAAAATCATCTCGTTTACAGTAATTATAGGACTCGTAGTGAAAAATCCAATTAAACGTAGTGGTAATCAAGAAATATCCAGGATTTGTTGTGAATAGAAGTGATGAACCTTTACGTGCATATGCACTGTTATTGACAATTTTCCTTATCCAGATGGTGGCCGAAGTGTAAAAACTAATTTCTCTGCCGTCCTTTGTCATGAATCCGCTAATCTACATCGTAAAAATGATTTGTGTTGTTCCAAATCATAACCTCAATCGCGAGTCTTTGTGAATACGTCGATTCGTCGTTAAGCGCCCGTGCGACGTCTGAAACAATTGTGAAGCTTATTCGTTATATATGATTCAACGCGAGTATCAAATGAACAACGGGTTTAGTACAGGAGAAGAAGATTCTCGAGGAAATTCCGATCAAATATGTTGCCTTGTGGATGACAGCGAGCGGTGCAGGCGCTCGGCAGGCAACGCCGCGTACAGCAAGCGTATCCAGAAGACGGTCACGCAGCGACGGTTGAAGTTGAATATCGACCCTCAGGTAACACACTGACCACTTCCATACACTTAAATATTCCACCAATTAACTTCATAATTATTTTTGTTACAAGCTGAATTTATCACAGAAAACTCTCCTAAAAATCTTTGTAGCATCAATGTAGTAGGTACCAAGGCTAAAGTGCACAAAAGAACAAAACCCTTTGTGATTCAATGAGACAATGGCTTAGGAATATGAATAAATAACATGCCACTTATGTGTCACTATTGTGGTTCACTGTCACCATAGAACTGACCACATCATCATTTTTTATCATCCTTTCCACAAAACAGTTTCACATTGAATAAAATAAACAAACTTTTTTTTTTAATAGCCTATTATAGTGTCCCACTGCTGGGCAAAGGCCTCCCCTTCTTTCTGCCACTCTCCCTGTCAAATGCATGCTCCTGCCACCCTTTTCGATATGCATCCAAGCAAACAAACCTAACAAATATAAAACTATGTTTCCAGGCTAGGCACACATACATTTGTGACTATCACAAAAACATGATACAGTGTGCTCGGACAAAACAAAGGAGGCCTAAGGACTCCGAAGACGACAGCAACGAAGCAGAAATGGATTCACCGGAGGTGGACTGGTTCTCATTGCAAGTTAATACCCTGAGGCGATACAAGAGGCATTACAAAGTGCCAACACGACCAGGTTTCAATAAGGCTCAATTAGCTGATGTAAGTTTTTTACCTCATTTATATTTACCTATAAAATTATAGCCTTTCACCTAAATATAGGTACTTTAACAGATGATTTATTGTTTCATTATAATTTGCATGCTGATGTACCTGCTGAATACTGCTTCCAGTTCTAAATTAACATCTTTTTGTACATGTTCTAAGTAAATAAACAATTCTTTCTTTCTTTCTAATTAAGTGCAAGCTTATAAGTAGCTTTATTATTATTATACATATTAGCTAAATTGATTGATAATGATAATGTACTTAATTTAATATTTTTTGTTTCAGGCTATACAAAAACATTTCAAATCCTTGCCAGTAAATGAGAAAGAGATTATGGCATATTTTATTTACATGGTGAAGACAAACGGCAACAAGTTGGACCAGAAAAATGGAATTAATTCTGACTCTGTATAGACTGTGGTGTTATTATAGGTATATTTTAGAACACTTTGGTGTTAAATTAGTTTTAGAATTAGTATACTATTTCCCTTCTTAACTCATGAGTCTGTGATACTATCTTGTATCAGGACAATGTATTGGTGAAAAATGAGATTGAGAATGTAATAATGAAGTTTATTCCTTCATAATAAAATAATCATTTTTGGTGACATTTTAAGGGCCTTTCTGTATTAGTTTTTGCTGTCAGGGCCTTGACTGCAAGAAGGCAATATACACAATCAACTGTCTAAGGGTCAATTGCATAATATGAATTTTCATTGATTCCCTGTTTTTTTATACCTTATTTTTATGTATTTGTTTGTTGAAAATCCTGACATTGATAAGAGTATTGCTTTGTATTCAACAAAAAACTAGTATTAAAATTGGAGTTTTCATCAAAAAACTTATTGCAAGTGTACTTTTAATAAATCAACCAGTAACCACTCCACTTGGTGAACACTATGTTTCTTGTTCATTAGCTGATTTGTATTAATGTTAAAAATAATAAAAGCTATGCAGGACATGCAGTGAATGATATTAAAATTACTTAAATATATTTTCCTCAACCTACCAGGTACCTACATAGTAATTGAAAAAAAAAATAGATAGTCAAGGGCTTCATCAAAACAAAAAGTAATTGATTCCATTGCGTTATGACCGTTTCACCTTTATTCATTTGGAATAAGTGTGAAAATGTTACACTCAATTAACTTTTGTTTTAATTAAAGCCCTTAACTATTTAATTCTATTTTGAAAACGACACTAAATATAGAAATGGAAAAGGTCAGAAAAATTTCATTTTCCATTTTATGCAGATTTATTGTAATATTGCAAGTTCTGTCCTGCTTTCTAGCTATATGTAGCTAGCTATATGTCTATGCTACTATCACAAACAATAGTGGATCATAATAGAATGGATTTCATTTTGAATCCAGATACCTCGAGGTAGATGTTTTGAAATTCTCAAGATAAATTGTATGGTTTAATTTAATCTCATTGTTCTGATATCATTGTGAATACTAAATACTGTATTGATCTTGCATGTTCTAAATACATTCTGTCCTATTACTTAATAGGTGAATTTCAAAATAAATGTACAGTTTTGACATTTTATCTGGGGTGGTCAACCTGTCAATCTATTGGGTTATTTCATGGCAACAGAAAAGTACATGTTTGTGCAGAAATACGATTGCGAAAAATACTGATTGCATAATTGCTGAATTGCACAATCTAGTCAACAACCAATAGATCTCGGGTTTAATGAAGTCTCAGTAACAACTAATAGTTACGGTACTTAAGCCATTACAAGTACAAATATTTTGAAATTCAACCAAATAATATCCACTCTACGACTCGGCCATGACGCGCGACAGGCGGGGCGGATAGCGTTTTTACCCGAATGCGGCGTGCAAAGGTGACATGATTGCCGCTTACGTGTTTTTGTATAATTCATTAGTGTTTTATAGGATAATGAGAGTGACAGTATGACACGAATCTGGAATTTCGTAGTAAACCCTTAGAGAATACGCTCGCCGCGCCACCTGCCGCGCGTAGGGTCACTAGGCGTGGTCCCACTGTTATAAAAAATGACGAATTACACTTCACCATAAGGTCGTCGAAAAACTCAGAGGTCCGAGCCCGGGATTCGAACCCACGACCCTCTGCTTGAGAGGCCACAGGTCAAACCACTAGGCTACCACGGCTTTTGAGTAAGTATTAAGTAATGAGTAAGGGCTCGCACCTCTGAGTTTTTCGGAATTTATGTGCGATATCTCATTTGAAATTTACCATGAGCTTTTCGGTGAAGGAAAACATCGTGAGGAAACCTGCACACAACTGCGAAGCAATTCAATGGTGTGTGTGAAGTTCCCAATCCGCACTGGGCCCGCGAGGGAACTATATAGCCCAAGCCCTCTCATTCTAAGAGGAGGCCTGTGCCCAGCAGTGGGACGTATATAGGCTGGAGAGAGATAAGGTCGTCGGTACTTCGGTAGGCTCGCGCGGGGATCCTATTTCTGCCTGGTTTGCCCTTAGGGCATTTGAAGATACCTAACGAACCTAACCTAATTTTACTGCTAGTGAGGATTTTTGTAACAGTGGGGTCATAACGGTGGGTTCACGGGTAATGCCTTGATACAGGTCGGGCTGTTATTTCTGTTTCGAAAAAATAGACATATTTCTGACTGACTTTATTGTTGTGATAATGTCGCGAGTAGACTTTTTTGACTGACTTAGTCTGAAAAAGCCGTTGTAAATTATGAGGTTTTCAAATAAATGCCTAATATTACAAGATGGTATTAAGCCGTGGTAGCCTAGTGTTTTGACCTGTGGCCTCTCAAGCAGAGGGTTCGAATCCCGGGCTCGCACCTCCGAGTTATCGAAATTCATGTGCGAAATTACATTTGAAATTTGCCACGAGCTTTTCGGTGAAAGAAAACATCGTGAGGAAACCTGCACACGTCTGCGAAGCAATTCAATGGTGTGTGTGAAGTTTCCAATCCGCACTGGGCCCATTCTCATTGTAAGAGGAGGCCAGCAGTGGGACTTATAGGCTGCAGATGATGATGATTACAGTATGTATGTTCTGAGCATTGAATGAATGCCGTCTGTAAGCATTTTACGTTTGAAATGAACTTCATTATCAAGTAATATTTATTTCCAATTAGTGTAATTAGACAATAATAATAATTGTAATAGATTATGTATTTAATCCTTGCAGTGTCAAAATGTTATGTATGATTGTTAATTTATGAGGGAAATGCAATGCTAATATAAATAATACTGTTAAGAGATAATAACAGTGAATTGTAAAATGGAATTTTATTACATTTTATGTAACAAGCACGAGTATTAATCTACTATGGTACAGTCCTCTTCGGATTCCGATGAAATCTCCACCCAACCTGATCCATTCTTCTTTGAAACAACTTCAGCAGTCTGTGGTACTGATGACACAACTGGAAACGAGAAAAAATACAAATTAATATTATTTGTATTGCTTGACCAACCAATTTCACGTTAGTAAAATCATAATTAGTTATATTTTGATAAAATGTTATGAGAATATGGGATCAACTCTGTGAAATCCAAATAAAAAAAACGTTATCGCTTGGCAGTCAACTATAATCTAACTAATATTATAAATGCGAAAGTATGGATGGATGGATGTTTGTTTGTTACTCAATCACGCCAGAACGGCCCAACGGATCTAAATGAAATTCGGCACATAGATAGAGAAAAGTCTGGAATAGCACATAGGCTACTTTTTATCCCGGAAAATTGCGTAGTTCCCGCGGGATAGCGATAAACGAATTCTTTGCAGACGAAGTCGCTGGCAACAGCTAGTAGTATAATATATTGGACAGATTTGCGGGTGATAGGGTCTTGTGCAAGGTCCGTCCGGATCGCTACCACCATCTTACTCGCTAATCCTGCCGCTAAGCAGTAGTGCTTGCACTGCTGTGTTCCGGTGTGGAGAGTAAGACAGCCGGGGAAATTACGAGTACAAGAGGCATTTTATCTTAGCCCTCTAGGTTGGCAACGCATCTGCGATCCCTCCGGGGTTGCGGGTGTCTATGGCCAGTGGTGATCACTTACCATCAGGTGACCTACTTGCTCGTTTCCCTTCCTATTCATATAAAAAAAAAGATATACGGATATACGAGAAAAAAACAGTTGAATTGAGAATCTAATCTTTTCTTCTAACTTCTTCTTTTCTTTCTTAACTTCTTTAAAAATTCTGAGGGTTCGTTTGTATGGGGATAACTCGTAACCTGAATAAACACCACCAATTTATCCTGTCACCAGGCAGCAGCGCCTGCGCCGTTATCCGCCCAAGCTGGCAACGCATCTGCAATAATCCTGTGTCGCCAATGTCCATAGACAGTGGTGATTCTTACCTTCAGATAACCCCATTGAGAGAGAGAGATAGAGAAACATTTACTTACACACATTGCTTGTTTACCTTCCGTGTATACAATTTGGTCGATGATGAGGTACCATTTCAATATCTTAAGGCCACTTGCACGGACCAGAGTTAACGACTTACCTACCCCCTTATTCATAAACGCTCTATAAGGCTTCTGCTAACTTAGTAATCGTTTGTCCTTATCTGTCACTTTGACATTTACCTTTCACAGATAAGGACAAACAATTGTTAAGCTAGCAGAAGCCTATAGAGCGTTTATGAATAAGGGCTTTAATCCCGTGTTAGATGCTAGCCCGGGGCTAAGTAGTGTCAAAATGTATGGAACTGTCAACCCTAACCCCGAGTTAGCAATTTAATTTTTTAGCTCTGGATTGTGCAAGTGGGCCTCATTGCTTGAACATTTTCAAAGACACCTACCATCGTATTTGCTGGGTTCTGGTTCAGCGTCTTCTTCCATATCCTCATCTTTAACTGGTAATTCGTCAACATTATATTGCTTGAGGCGAATACTAACGTCCTTTCTAGACAGGGATAGTATATGCTCATTTGTTATTATGTTGGCGAAGTTAATCTTTACGCGTTTTTGCCTGTAATGAAGACAAAAACATTGATAACTTTTTTTTACCAGTAACAAAATGGTTTCTAAGTAAATACTGGATCGATGTCAACATGGTTTACTTTTTAGTCCAGTGTTTCTTTATACGTTCATAGTCCCCGTACAAAATGTGTCTTTTTGCTTGTACGTCCAAGCAAATTACTTCCATCACACGTCCATGCTATAATTCCAACTTGTGGAGATAGATAGTCGAGACCCTTATTATAGGAAAAGAAAACAAAAGCCCAGTATAAAAAAAAAACAAATATGATCACACGATTTCTGGATGAGTCCTTACCTCAAAGTATCATCACTGACAATACACTTTTTGACCATATCGACAATCTCTTTACTCCTATTAGCAGCACTCATTATGGCTTTGTGGACTAAGTTGGAGTTGTATATAGCGGCTCCAGTTAAATCCAGCAAACACAGCTCCTTGTATTGGTTCATCCCGATGACCAGTAAGCCACCTCCTGTGTTGATGCCTTCTTCTGTGCTGCTGGTGCATACTGACTCTTCGATGAAACTGGGATCTGATATCATTATGCTGAAAAAGGTAGTACCTATTAGTATGATTAAAGTAAGTAATATCTTTTCAATGTCAGGCCTGGCGAAACAGTTAAGATAATTTATACCTTATGCCATTTGCATTAAGTTTACTCTTATGCTGTGTTCTCTCTGACGTGTGCATATATTGGTCATTAGTGTTGAAAAGGTTAAAAGGTAAAAATGTTCTTTTTCTTTAGTTTTTTGATTCATACCTACCCTACTTTTCTAAAATTATTGTAAGCTGGAAAATTACAATTGGAATGTACTCCAGTGGATTTAGTACTTACTTAGGAGTAATGTGGTTTTTATCTATGCAAGCATACCTAGGGATGCCCTAAGGAAACTACACCCATTTTATGTTCAACAGCCCTAAGTCATAATAATTCTTTGAAATACTTTATTTATTTATTTATAAGCCTTTTTTTTTATTCCGAATTTGCTACAATTTCAGTAAGTTCATGTTGTTGTTATTGTCGTTTTTTTTTTTTAAAAAATTGTTGCGTAATTCGGCGTGCCTCATGGCATAGGCCTCCTCCGTGTAGTGGAGGGTTTGGGCTATAGTTCCCACGCGCGCCCAGTGCGGATTGGGAACTTAACACACACCATTGAATTTCTTCGCAGATGTGTGCAGGTTTCCTCACAAAGTTTTTCCTTCACCGAAAAGCTCATAGCAAATTACAAATGTAATTTTCGCACATAAATTCCGAAAAACTCAGAGGTGGAGCCCTTACTCATTACTTAATACTTACTCATTACTAAATATCGCAAAAGTCAAGCAAACTGGATAATGATACAAGACTGTAGGTATTGGATCCTTTTCTGCTATAGTGTGTATTGTGACAGTATCACCATTGCGAGTCACATCGGGCCTCTTGAAGTGGGCGAGCGAGCATAGAGCAGCTATGCTGGCACACTCTATTAGGTTCCCTGCATGGTTCAGCACTTTGATGTCTACTCGTAATGACCATACCTGTAATTTGATAATGAAAGCTTTAAATAAATGGTGGAATCAATGTTATAAAAATCAAGATAAGCCTGTCTGAACCTACTGAACCTAAAAGCCACTGACAGCTGAACGATATGGCGTCCTGTCACAGACTAAGGCACGGTCTGCATTGGACGAATTACTCGTAAGCGTTGGGCCTATCTTTATGAAGTAATATATATATCTATGAGTGGAATGAACTTTTTCTTTGCCAAATGTTTTTTGACAGACTATTTTTGTAATTAATAATTAATAAGGTCACTAACCTTCTCTTCAGCAACAATGCAAAGGGTTTCCAAGTCAATACATTTAGAGTCCTTGTAACACTTTTCAAGTAGTCTATTCAAGTATACGGAGAGGTCAGTCTGACGGTTGGCTTCAAACTGCGGCCCAGCCATTGGACTCAGCTCCACGTTTATGTATAAAACACCTTCATTTGGTCGTGTTGGTTTGGGTTGCACCACCTCGCAAGAAACTTGAGCTAAAACTCTACAATCAACAAACATTCGAAATATTATAAACGGGATGTGAACCGCGATTACCTTTATTGAGCTCCCGATATTTCGATACAGTTGCATGTATCATGATCACGGGTAGACTGAAGAAATAACTGAACTGAATGAACTTAACCGTGAATCATTAAAAACTCTTAATCAACAAACAGTTCCTTTGTAGGTAATAAGGCTAATACAATGGGTTACAAAATACCCCATAAAATTAGTGATGGGCCGACTACGGCTATTGCCGACTACCCGACTAGTTGGTTGCGAAAATGCCGATTAGTCGGCATACTCTTCGGCATTGCCGATCATTGTGTGCGTTTGTCAAATCGCTTTATCTCTGCACCCGTTTCGATAAATTTGTCTGCCTTCGGCTAATTGACAGCACTTGCGCATGCTTGTGGGTCAAATGTAACTCATTTTGCCACATTTGATTTCAACTAAAAAAAAACTTCCCATGTTTTTGCAGATTTTATAAGTATTTTTTTTACTTTGCTTACAGCCATTGCTTTAGAAGACATTTAATTTAGTCACCAAGGTTTTATTTATGCGCCCCTTATTAAAAAATAAATAACAACCAACTAGTCGTCATATTTTGCCGATTAGTCGCCGACTATTCGCCGACTACAAATAATAGTCGGTTTCCCCGACTAGTCGGCAAGTAGTCGGCCCATCTCTACATAAAATATCAAAGCCAAAAATATTGTCAACCCTAGTAAACTGTCATCTCAGGAAACCATACTGGGGTTCTTAAGTATTGTAAATGGACTTGCTATGAGGTCACATTTAACCTCCTTTAAGCTTTACGAGTAGTATTTTAACACCCTGTATAAAAATTCAGGCATAGATATTATGTTACCATGTCAAGCAGGATTATTGGTACCTAACTTTTATGTTGAAATTATTTAGTAATTATATCATTATCACTCATTACAAGTTATTAGTAATTCTAGTCGCAATTTAAAGTACTTAATTAATAAATTATGTTCTCTACCACAATTTTTGATGTCCAAGTACCTAAAGTGATTGAATAACTACAATTACTATTAACTAATGTAACATGATGTAAAGTAATATTTAATTTTATTGTACCTTTAATGACATTACCCAATTATTATTTGTTAGTAGTTAACTACTTTTGTCCAAAACATTGCTAAAAAAATTGATTCCTTGAACTTACTTTGTTTCGCCCAACGACACCATGCAACTTCCGTATTCGGATCCAAAGGCGATGTCCAATGTCCTACTTTCATCATAATTTCTTCCATCGAGTCGCTGTGAAATAATGAGAACCCTTGATAGCTTTAAATTTTGATGTTTACATGCAAATAAAGGGAAAATTTAGTTGATATAAAACTTTCTTGCTAGTATTTAGTACAAACTTACATGACCCTCCGATACTATTCTTTGCAAGAAACTTTTTTCACAATTTGATAGAAAGTTTTCTCGCATTTTAAAAGAATTTCACTACAAAAAGTGTGTAATTTTAGGCTATGTTGTGTATGAGCCCTCTTTTTGGAAGTTTGTTTTTGCCTGTCAATAGTGTCAATGTCAAGCTGACGTTTAGGTGTTCCCATTTAAATAACCTTTATTAACATGATGGTAAGAATGAGAGATGTTTTACTCACAGTTTTCTTTTACATAGTATTATTATTATTACACATTTAAAGATTTATTATTATTATTATTTGAACTCCAGTTGTCTGCTCCTGGCCTACATAAGACGCTTATACAATTCGCAATATTTTACTATTAAGAATTATAAAGTTTTCATTGTTTCGTTAGATGACAGATAAACATTTTTACATGACTGCCCAAGTAAAAGGTGTTTTATGAATTTTCATGAGGAGGCAAACTAGAAGCTTGAGGCAGATGTCGCCACAAGTGACTGTACCTTGTTTACGTTTCGTGTCAAATATCTGGTTGCGATTTTCTGAGTTATTTCTGCGATTTAACTGGCAAAATGTACTCTGTTATGACTGTGCGTGAACTTCAAGTTGAGCTTCGAAGGAGACATGCATCGGTGGCTGGTAAAAAGGCAGATTTGATAAAAAAAGTAACCACTTCAAATATTTAAGGTTATGTTCCGTATTTCTGTTTTAATTTAAATTCTGGAGGCTTATGTGTAGCTCTTCCTTTTAGGTTAAAGGCGTATGATCGGAACCAAAACTTTGGTGTTGACTTAGATGTCCAAGAAGACCGTTCATATAATTATCCACAAATTCCACAATCGGATTTTTCCAAAAACGTGTAAGCCGATTCGCCTATTCCCAACATCAGCAAACAAGAAATACAAGAATCGTCTTTGAAATGCAGTGAACACAAACGTGCTGTATCACTTGTTTGAAAGTTATTATACGCAAAGCATTTTCCCATTGTTTTCTAGGCTTTGGGTAATTAGGAAATAGATGAACTCCCCTGTTTTTACAGTTTAGCGCGCTACATAGAGGCATCTTTGAATAAAATGCAAAAATTTAAAACTTCACAAAAAATGTACTGGATCTGACAGTTCTTATATCATAACAAGGTACAGTCGCTTATGCGCCATCTGACGGGATAAAAAGTCAGTTTTCCTCCCAATTCGCAACGAATGCGTCGACAGGGGTAAAATTATTTCATTAACTAGCAACACATGTAAAAATGAGGAGCCTGTTTAAGGTTACGTTTTTATTATTCCTTCATTAAATTAACGTTTATATCAATACGTGAAAAGCCTGAAATTAGTTAAAATGTTTGACACACACACTTTTCGCGCCAAAAGAACAAGTATGTATGGCATGGTAAGTTTTTCCTTTTGGGGATCGCATCGCACACCTCGCGGTTTGCACTCAAGTTGTACACGAGGCAAACAAACTTGGACTTGGCTAAGCAAACTCGAATTCGTACTTCGAAACTTCTTAAAGCTCTATGTACCTACTTATCTATTGTCTTGTGGGTACTTTATGGGTTGTGTAGCATATTTCATATTGCAAATGATCTTGACTTTTCACACCAAACATTCTGTACAATACATTTATTTGATGTGTACCCAAACGATAAATTTTATACTAATTTGATTCACCTAGATAAGAAGCACCACAAAACCCTTTCAAATAATATTTTACTTACCAACAGTTTCTATTTACAGTTTGTTACGTCGATTGACAAGTCATGCCATCACTCATTACAATATTTACGATGTAGGCACATAATTATGTCAACGTTGATGATTTTGCTCGTTTACCTAAGGGCGGATTAGGGTGGATACGACAAATAAGTGGGTCATGATCATGAAAAAAATAATGTCAACGGTGAAAATGTTTAGTGCTTCTGTATTGTTCATGTAACTAGGTAAGTAGGTATCCATTCTCAGTTTTTTTTTTATTTATAAGCTTAGATCATTTATATGAACATGTCAGCTCCAAAGGCCCTATTTAAAAAAAACAGCAACAACCACAAAATAACAAGTGTTTAGCGCAAAAAACCTCGTCGTCGTAGACGTCGATTTCAATGTTTTTTTTTGGTAGCTAGTTATATATGCAGCCGTAAGTACTTCTTAAACGAGGTAGTTTTTAAGGTAATACCTATCTGACATCTCATCCGCGAATCGAAAGCTCATCGAAAGTAGTAAAAAATAGCGTTGAATTTGAAATACGAGTACTTAGAGTAGTTAAAAGTTATAGGTAGCGTATAGTAGGCATGCATATCATTTAGCAAAATTTAAATCGATCGGTGATTTTTACCATCTTCGAACGATATTTAGATATGATTTCAAATATCGTTGTCTTCCCGGTTCAACCATAATCTATGTTCTAACCGTTCTAAGTAGGTACCTATGTAGGCAGTGCCAGTCCTATTCAAAATTTAAGGTGGAACGAGACAGAAAAGTGGCGCCCCTCTAAAGAAAAAATTACGGGAGTGGTTCGCGCGGCTCACGTTTTGGTTGATGGTGCCCGGTGCTTTGACTCGCACCGCCCTAGGAGCGGCCCTGTAGGTATGTCTAGGTAGATATTGCATACAATATTTATGAAAATATCAATGAATGGTCAAGAGTAGGTACCAAATTATAAATAAGGGGCAAAAAAAATTTACTTAGTAGTCATTTCAACACTAGTCTCATCGTCGTTCATAGCGTGACTGCCGCTGTAATCGTGGCCAAAGGAAGCGCATCCCATTAAGCCGCGACATGCCGCGCCGACCGCCGCCTCGGCAGCGGCAGGCTGGCATCACAGATGACCACCACGAGACCCGAGTTTAGGGGGTTCTGACAGCGTCGAATTCTAGTACCACTGCATCGAGTCGTGGTGATGTGATCTAGCAGAACATTTCAGCATTGGTATCACAGAATTTTAGCCTTGGTAACCACTGACTGACTGACTGGATTCACTTCAGCCGTCTACACCGGCAAATGGATCGCATTACCGGTATCCATGCCTTTTTTAACGGGGTGGAAACTCCTTATGAGTACCCCCAGGCCCCAGCGTGGCTCGAGAAGGCTATGTCGGGACTCTCTCACCTGGCTTTCCGCATTGAAAGGGGCGGGGGAGCATAGGTATGCTCCCAGTCCCACTAAAACCGCGTTGGCTTCTTGCCGGGTTTAGAAAGGCGCCGTGGGATTCCAAAGATTCGAGATGACGACAACCGCGGCATCCATCCCCCACTTTTGTATCCCGTGACCGTGATTAGCTAAACGAAACTTTTCCGTGAAGTAACCGCTACCATAACTTGACCCGTTCGCTGGGAGATATCACATGGAGTCACGTGTCTTCCGTGTCTTGCCGCCAGTTGTACGGAACGCCGGAATAGCAAGACACTTGATTCCGTGTTATGCCCGCAAGGGGACGAGTCAGGGTATGGTTCTCCGAGTTTGAGGCCAGCAGTCACTTACTGGACGATGTTTTTGAGAGAATCACACGAGCTGTCATTGACCTCAGCAAAAGTCGAGCATTAGCAAAATTTTACATCGCCGATCTTTTTTTGCGAGCTGTGCCATTGCAGACACTGAACGCATAGCAAGTTCGTTCAGCCAGATTCCGGTAACGCAAACTTTGTAATTGCCGAAAACATGGCTGGGATAGAGCTTATAATTTCATCATTCTGCAATGCAACATTTTGTGACGTCATTTACGATAATCCTAATACATGTAAGTTTCATGAAACGTGTAGGTAATTCGTGCACACATTAGGAACGTTATCTGATTATTTTTTTGCGTTTTAAGTTCCAGAAAATCAAGCTGAGATTCAGGTCAATAAAAATGAACTAAACGGAGTACACTTGACGGTGGCAACTTATGACGTAAGTTAACGATATCGGTCTTAATATTTACAGTGGTTTAGCTCGGTGTTTGCAAAATCTGAATATAGGTTTTCCTAATTAGAGATGAGACAGCTGGTTCCAATTTTCGCCCCCACAATCCCACTTTAAATCACAAATGTTCGATCGGAGCGTGGTCAACTATAGGGTTACGAATTACGATCCTACCTACTTGTACCTAGCTCAGTGGCGTAGCGTGGCGGGGGCGGCGGGGGCGGCCCGCCCCGGGCGGTACTTTTTAGGTGGCGGCAAAATTTCACAATAAATAATAAAAATATTTGAGCCTTTTTTTTATTACATTGAAATACCTAAATAAGGGGGCAGCATAATTGTCTTCCGCCCCGGGCGGCCGACACCAACGCTACGCCACTGACCTAGCTAATTTAAATCAAAATAGCTAGAATCGTTTTTTCATCCATTAAGGAAGCAGATAAACGAGCAGGTAAGTTGCCTGATAGACTGGTGGGTGGTAGATACCTAAGTAATCACCACTCTCATAGACATCTGCGATACCGGAGTATTACAGATGCGTTGCCGGTCTAGAGGGCTAAATTAAAAGAATAATATCTCGTGTGCCGGTGATTTCACGCTGGCTGTCTTACTCTCTGCACAAGTACCCGTTGTCCCACTGTCCTACAAAAATCCTCACTTGAGATATTAAAATTAGGTTAGGTTCGTTTAGTATCTTCAAATGCCCGAAGGGCAAACCGAACAGAAGTAGGAACCCCGCAGCGGGGTTCCGTCGACCTTGTGGGGGTGTAATTCGATTTTTTTTTAACAGTGGGTCAATATAGCTGCGGGACCAGGGTTAAAACATCTCTGCACACAGCCAGCTATAATATCAGATAAATTATTAAGCATCAGACTAACTTTTCGTTTTGCATCGGAATAATATACGTACGGTACGTAATATACGGTACGGTTGGCCTGGCAAGGTCGCCATGAAAGGTGGTGACTTGGGAGAGTAAGTGAAACCGCCGGAGGATGAGTAAATACTGATTTATTGGATAACGTATCTTGATTATATAGGTCTTATAACTACGTCACTACTCCACTACAAATATCCCAGCCTTTTAATTTAAAGATACCTATATTTTTCCAGAACTATCCCCTGAGCTGGGTCTCGACCACAGAAAACAACACATTGGTTGGCGAGGGCGTCGCTTTCATCATATTTCGTATACTGCAAAAACATTTCAATTTTACCTTCGACGTGGTTACTCCGTCGCAGAACTTTGAAATAGGCGGCAGGGAGCCAGGACAGTCGTTGATTGGATTAGTAAACAGTACTGCAAGTATTTCATTCCTACATAACATATACCTATGTAGTTCTATAGTGGTTCCCTAACACTTAACACAGTAGTAGTTAGGTACCTACTAAGAAAGTACTAAGTTGCTCACTGACGTGCTTTATCCCAACCTTAAGATCCTTCCTTGTACTTACACGGTTTTATACAATAAAAGTTTCTTATTTCTTCCTTTACAACCCCTGACCCGTAAATGGGTCATACACATTTTTTTGTTCGCGTCTCTCCTGTGGACATGGCAAAAGTTAAAAGGGTCTATCTATAGTCAATGTTTTAAAGTCAAGTCTACATCCGGCGTGTGGGACGCCTCACGCCTGGCCAACTTTTGGCCCATTTAAATAAACCTTAAGTTTGCCGACTCGGAGTCGCTAATTTTATGCCCACGGAGAGACAACCCTTGTTCCTTACGGTGTGTATGACTCAAATCCCAAGTAAGTGGCCTTTGTTGTTTTTTTTTGGTTGAAAGTTGTGTTAGAATAGAAACAGCACACACATCAGGTTTAATCCGTCTAAGTAATTAGATATCCGTACATTATCATACAGAAAGTGGACATGGCCGTGGCTTTTGTGCCCACGTTGTACAAATACCAAAGCATGGTGGCCTTCTCGACGATATTGGACGAAGGCGTGTGGAACATGATGTTGCGAAGGCCTAAGGAGTCTGCCGCTGGATCCGGACTCCTGGCGCCTTTTGACGACAACGTGTGGTACGTTTAAATGTCCTGGCCTTATAGGTATAAGGCCAGGACTTCAGAGTGTCCTGGATTTACACATTTGCCGCCCCAAAGCTATTAAATTTTTGCCGCCCCACTCGTGTCCGCAGCCTTACTTTTATTCTGTATTTTTTTATTTGCGCCAATTTTGCGCCCCCCCCTTTAGTTTTGTCGCCCTAAGCTTCAACTTTTTTAGCTTCGATGGTAAATCCGGCCCTGTCAGAAGGCTTAGGTACGGTTTGCTCTGCACATGTACTTATACAAGGAGTTTGTATTTGGAATATTTCAGCTGGTAAGTTGGATTAGTTTAACTGAACAATCCTGTAAAGGTTGTTCATAGTAACTTCATCCAAATGCACTCCTTCGACGATGCACACTTTGAATATAATGAACACAATTCGTCAATCAAAATTTAAAAATTCTGTAAAAATTTATCTACAGAGGCCTTACCATAACGTCCTAATTCCGACTCAGTTCAAGTGTTAGCTGTCACTTTTAGTATGAATCTGACAGCGAGCGAACCTAAACTGAATCGCATTAAGACGTCATGGCGTACTTAGCCCCTGGGACACCTACTCAAACAAACCCAATCTGTTGAATTGAAGTTTTTTGGACGGTATTTTCCATTGCAAAAAGAACACTACCCTGATTCTGAGATATAGCCTTGAGTGGTGCAACTATTGACTATCAATTCATACCCTATCTTATCCCCAGGTACTTGATCCTAGCAGCAGTGTTGTCCTACGGTCCCTGCATCACTTTTCTTACATATATCCGATCAAAGTTAGTACAGGACGATGAAGCTCATATCACGCTTTCTCCAAGCTTCTGGTTTGTCTACGGGGCCTTCATCAAACAAGGCACCACTTTGGCTCCCGAAGCAAGTAAGTTACTATTAAGGTAATAAAAATATTATAGATGCCCGTCTTCTTTGTATTGTAGTAGTCAACTTGTCAATTTCTGCAAGAAGAATCCTTACATTTTTATCAATAGCTGCGAAGGTTTTATTCGCTAGGTATCTAATATGTCAATAGTAAGTACGTGATTGGTGGAGCTTACCGTAGCAGAGCGTCAGATATAATTTACTAAAAGATCAACAGGGTCAGTGACGCGACATATATAGGTAGACATTATATGTACTAGCTGTTGCTCGTGACCCGCGACTTCATTCGCGCAGAATCAAATAAAGCCTATGCGTCAGGGATAATGCAGTTATGCAGCATTCTTGTTGTGAAAGATTTTTTTAAATCAGTCGTTTAGCCACGATTTGAAGCATTTTTTTAAGTCATAAGTTCAAAACCAAACTTATCCCACCTTTATTTTAATCACTGTAATAGTCCGTAAGTCATCAAAACGATACGATCTGTTTTATTGCGACAGCGACGTAGCATTATTCGATCGTATCGAGGCGTCGCTAATGGGGACCATCTATCACGGTCACACTCCATGTGATTATGTGTTGAAAGTATTTATTATGTCATATTTGTCATTAATCTTATATTTTCAATCGAATCTAACAATATAAAACAATTGATTTGTATAACCTACTAACCTAAAGTCCTGGGAATAAGTGAAGCCTGCTTAGAAGCCTTTTTAAACTTCCGTATTTTTATTAATCGAATTGCCAGTAGGCTTATTGCCATCATTTTGACAGTTCATGTATGGGCTGACAATTGGCATCGGAATCAGCTAGCTGTCACATTCATACAAGAACTGTCAAAACGAACACGATGGCGATTGCGAGCGAGTTAGACAATAAGCCTACAGTTATAGTGAAGCGCTTCGGGAATTTAATAAGACGACATACTTAGTGAAGCTGGTGCGTCTTTAATGATGTACTTGCCTCTATTTATTACTACGAAACAGTCAGAGACATCATCATAGATAACTGACTCTTAAGATAACTGGAACTTAACCGAGAGTGGTGAAACAGGCCCTAAGTGTAATGTAACATCCCACTGCGTCTCAGACCACACTTAACTAAAGTAATGATGAGGCAAAGTGAGGCCGGCTGAAAGTCTGTTTGCTAAATTCTATATTTATTTTTCTTTGATCAGAGCTGCGAGGCAAGGCAATACAGCATAGGATCTCTTTTCCACTGCCCACCACTACGTCACTGCATTGAAGACGTTTCGTGTGTGGGTGTTCACATGGCGTGTTTTAATTTATTATGTAGAGTTAACTACTGTTTTAATGAAGATTTACAGCGGTGTACTCTAGAGAGAAAAACGGTTTGTTGATTATTACAACTGGGACAAGATTTGATGAGGTATTGCTGAGATATGAGCGTACGTGACAGAGCGCATACACTTTTTCCCGATAACGTAACGAGGGTTAAAAAGTCTCTACTTATACTGTTTATACCTAGTGATAATATAATTAAACCATTTAGAAATGTTCGACGTAAAATTATACATGGAAATTTCTACTCTTGTATGTGGGAGTCCAAATCCATAATTTTTTCAGACACGACTCGTGTCCTTTTCACAACATGGTGGCTCTTCATCATACTCCTGTCTGCATTTTACACTGCCAACCTGACCGCCTTCCTCACACTGTCCAAATTTACCCTGGACATAGAGAATCCACAGGACATCCTCAAGAAGAACTATCGCTGGGTCGCAGCAGAGGGCAGCACGGTGCAGAATACTGTGACCGACGTAAGTTTATTTTATAATCTGTGGTACAATTAAATTTGTGGGTATGACTTTGTGAGGGGTCCGTCAGGATCTCTACCACCATCTTGCTTGTTAATCCTGCCGCCACGCCATGGAGTGGGAGTATGGAAGGTGTATCACTGAAAGATAGAATAAGGGAACGTGCTGGTGTGAAAGAAGACTATAGTGACTAGGATAGAAAAGAGTATGCTTAGTTGGTTTGGTCACGCAGAGAGGATGGATGAAAGAAGATTAACTAAACAGATTTATATGGGGAATGTGAGTGGGTGCGTTGGGAGGGGAAGGCCTAGACGAACGTTCCGTGATCAAATTGGGGACGTTTTGGAAAAAGGTCAGGTTCAGGTCAAGAGTACCCGAAACCGACGAGCATGTATGAAGAGATTGATGAATGTGGATGAAGCGAAAGAGGTATATCAGGATCGTAGCAAGTTGAACAAAGTAGTCTCTGCCTACCCCTGTGAGAAAGAGGCGTGACGGTATGTATGTATGGAGAGTAAGACACCCAGAGAAATTACCACACTGTACTTGGCGGCAGGATAAGTAATTATAGTGGTAGCAATTCAGACGAACCTTATACATATTATACTTTTAGTAAGTAATAAAAAACAAGTTTAATTTATGTTTTAGGTGGATTCAGATCTTTACTACCTTAGTAAAATGGTAGCTAACGGCAGAGCGCAGTTCCCTAACGTAAATGCGGATCGGCAATTTCTGCCCCTTGTAGCGGGAGGAGCCGTTCTTGTGAAAGAGCAAACAGCAATAGATCATCTCATGTACAACGATTATCTGCGGAAGACCAGGGAGGGAGTGGCGGAGGCAGACAGGTACCTAATGTAGTTTTGTTTTGCTCTAACAACAACTATAGGTTATTTTATTACTTACATGCTGTTGTCATCCGAGTGCTCATAGATTAAGAGAAGTAAAAATTTCAACATGAAACTACCATGAGACTCAAACATAATTACAACAAACCGGATAACTCACGTATAAAAGCCGAAGGTGAGCCGAGTGTTCGTTTCGCAGCCGCCGGGGCGTGCGCTCTCTGATGAAGGACTACGGAATAGTCCGAAACAATTGTCGGAGCATTCCTTCGGCTTTTATACGTGAGTACGGTTTGTTGTGATTAAGTAAAAATTTGTTTAGTATTATATGCGAGGGAGGGAAAAATCATTGTGATTTTTTGTATGGTAAAACAAGACTTATTTTACGTCTCACAATCATATCAATAAATAATGGGATAAAACTATCCTATGTCCTTGCCCGGTACTCAAACTATCTCTATGCCGAATTTCATTAAAATCGGTTCAGTGGTTTAGGCGCGAAAGCGTAACAGACAGACAAGAGTTACTCTCATTTTATAATGTTAGTAAGGAATTAGTAGGTATCATCATTTTCCTTGTAATATTTTCCCCCTTACATTTAATTTTATTTACCAATTACTTGACTAAGTTGTAAAAAAATAACATTGATTCTATATGTATTGGAAGGTGTACTTACGTCGTGGCCCCGAATCCATTTATGGAGCAGCTAAGAGGCTTTGCTTACCCAAGAGGTAGCAAGTTGAAGACCTTGTTTGATCCTGTGTGAGTATCCACCTTTGATAGGTAGCTACAGTCAATCAATTTCCAGATCACCATAGAACTTTGTCACAGGCATGCTTTCGATAAGCATTGTCATATAGGATTTTTTTACTATGATAAATTTCTATGGTGCCCCAGGGATGAAATTGGTAGACATCAGGTGTTTTACGACCACAGAATGTCATTGTGAAAGTAATCAAGAACGTTTTCACATTGTCCGACAGCTCACGGGCGACCAACATATCGGTGTTGATCCGATAACCGATATCCGAGTGGACATGTGAAAGGCATGTAGGTACAATATTTATGTAGGTACTTACTAAGCTGTTGCCCGCGGCTTCGCCCCCGTTCCTGTTTTTTTAATTCTTTTCTGACCGTTAAACCTTCCCTGAACTTGCACAAATATTTCTAAATCAAAATTGTTCAAATGGTAGCCATTCTCGTGTTTTAGCGACACAAACGAACAGCTTTCATTTTTATATAATAGACAAGCTGATGCCCACGGTTTCGACTCCGTTTCTGTTTTTTTTTGTATTATTTTCTCACCGTTTAAACCTTTCCTGGATTTGCACAAATATATCATAACAAAAATTATACAAATCGGTGCAGCCGTTCTCGAGTTTTCGCTAAAAAAGCAATTCGTTTTTATAGGTATAAAGAATATATGAGATTTCATACATTTTACTTGCCCCGATATCGTATCGGCGACCGATACCGATATCGGATCGGATAATGTGAAAACGCTCTAAGTGGTCAATACAATACCTACATAAAATTTTACTATTATTATTATTATACATATTTTGATTATGATTTCTCGCCCTAGCCTTTCGTACCTTCTACAATCCGGGATAGTGAAATTCCTGGAACATCGCGACCTGCCGAGCACCAAGATATGCCCTCTGGACTTGCAATCCAAGGATCGCAAACTGCGGAACAGCGATCTCACTATGACATACATGATCATGGTCACTGGGCTAGCTGCATCCATTGCAGTGTTTGTTGGAGAGGTATGTATGTTTTCTAAACGACACTGAAAATTAGAACACATAGAAAAATTCGAAAAGTAAAGCTATGGCCGGGAATCGAACCCGGATCCTCGTCATTCCGTGACGCGTGCTTTACCCCTACACCACCCATAGCAGGTGAGTATAAGCCTTAGATTTTTTCTATCTGTTACAAACTGTCACGTGACCTTATTACTAGGTATGCGAATATTTGTCGCTAAGCGTCCTCTGTTTGAATGATGTGTCTGTACGACACAATTACAAACTTCTGTGGAACTACCTACTGCTGACCAGGGACGAGAGAAGACAATGAAGAAGATGCTGTTCTTCATATGATAGGTACTATCAAATGAATTAAGAATTTTACTTCTTGATTTTTTATGTTTACTTTTACGGTGTCACCGTTAGAAATTTGATTTCTAAACGACACTGAAAATAGGTAGTATGTATGTAACTACCTGCATTTTACCATGCCGTATTCGGTTGTGGACATATCCGTCTCTTCTAGCGGGTGTCGTAAACTGACCGTTAGGCATAACGTGAGTGGGCATCAACTCTTAAGAGTTTTTAATGATTCACGGTTAAGTTCATTCGAAATATTATAAACGCGATGTGAACCGCGATTACCTTTATTGAGCTCCCGATATTTCGATACAGTTGCATGTATCATGATCACGGGTAGACACACATCCCGTTTATAATATTTCGAATCAACTCTATTCCCGACAACGAACTCCGGACTCCAGCACAGCGGTGTGGATAACAAGAGACGACCACGCTATCGATCGCCAAAGAAAATTCTTTTGAAGACGATTTTGAATGGAAATATTAATCCTTTTCTGCTCTTTCACGTAGGAGACAATTGATAGAATTTGCATAATTCCCAGTCGTGAGTGCGATCGGAGTAAGTTCTTATTGCAAGAGAATAATAAAATATTGCTTAACTGATTCTAAAATAGATATAGGTCAAAATTTGTAACTAACAAAATATGGGCTATGTCTGAAATAAACTCATTTTATTTTATTTTTATTTTTTATTTTAAAATATGCTCATCAGGGATAATGTAGGATTCTAATGGTGAAATAATTTTTCAAATCGGTCCAGTAGTTTCGGAGCCTATTCAACGCAAACAAACAATTAAACCTTTCCAATTTATAATATTGGTATAGATATAGATGAAACAATAATAGGCATATTAAATTAATCAAGAAATTTACTTCTTGATTTTTTTTAATGTTTACTTTTTACGTTTTACCGTTAGAAATTTAATAATAGGCATATCTTTTCCAGATGATGATCAGACGCTACGTCCGTGTAAAGATGAAAAACATGCACGGTGACCACACCAAAGCCAAGCCTGCTAAGAATGCGGTAATGACACGAAGGTTTAAACACGACGACAGCCGTCCGCCACCTTACGATTCTCTTTTCGGGAACAACTCACGGTACAAAATGACGGGAAAATCTAAAAGGAAAATCATAAACGGTAGAGAGTACTGGGTGGTCGGCACTGTCAATGGAGAGTCCAGGTTGATACCAGTTCGTACTCCATCGGCATTTTTATATCAGCGCGATAAATAGACCAATACTTTCATAAAGGGATAAAAATTAGGGTGCAATGTCTCTTCGGGGCTTAGTCTTGTCCAATTTATATCCTAAATGCACCAAGGCGATGCACTAAGCGCAGGAAAATATATCTTGATTGGATAGTTGTGAACAGTTGATTTAATTACGTATTTATTATTGTACCAAATAACAATAAGTAATGTTCTTCGATTAACTAGTGCTGTAGTGGTATGAAGAACAAAGGCAATTTTAGAGATTTAAAACTGTGTTAATAATAGATAGATTGATAGATGTATTAAGTCAACACTTAATTCTACAATTAAGGATTTAACTTTTAACACATGAAGCACGTTATCACTAACTTTGGATAAGGAGCAGAACTTTTATGAAATAAAACATGCGTTTTAATACATATTTTTATTAACTGTGAAAATTCCACATATTCCTCTAACATTCAAATCATTGTCAACATCACAAAGCAAACAATCTATTAGTTTATCATAAAACCCTCCAAAGGCCTGTTTGACGCCATTTAGCTGGTAATGCTAATCCTGCCGCTAAGCAGCAGTGCTTGCACTGCTGTGTTCCGGTGTGGAGAGTAAGACAGCCGGGGAAATTACGGGCACAAAAGGCATTTCATCTAAGTCCTCTAGGTTGGCAACGCATCTGCAATCCCTCCGGGGTTGCGGGTGTCTATGGGCAGTGGTGCTCGCTTACCATCAGGTGACCCACTTGCTCGTTTGCCTTCCTATTCACATAAAAAAAAAAAAAAAAAAAATGCCTTGATATCGATAGTGCATACTTCACAGCTCGATCTTTATCATAAACATGTTTTCGGTACTGCTCTGATTGCAACAATGCTGCATATTACCAGATACCTCCAGATAGCGGTCACTATCTTTTTCACGGCGATGTCGATTGTGCTGCCTGATAGTGGTTGATTTGGTTCTGCTTAAGAACGCCAAGGATAAAGCAGTACTGAGAGTGACGTTGTTTGTTAATGTACCCCTTGGCTTGCCGCTGTTGTGGAAGTCACTGAGCTATTGTCTCTCGACTGACTTCATCGGTTGCAACAGGATGAATGATCATGATCAATCTACTGCCCGATTAACTTTATAATGTTTGTAAAATTGGCTCCAACTTATACATATACCGTATTTATTAATTTTACTAAGGCTTTAAAAACGGCAACAAAATGCTATCAATCAGGCCCCGGTATCACTAACGGCTGTGCCTTAATAATCTACGATTTGTACATAAATACAATAAATATTATATAATTTGAGCAGCGACAGTCCGCATTGGTATCCGCCTTAAGCCCAGGCCGCACTTGCGTTAACTTAACGTCAACCCATTGACGGCAAATAAAGCGTTTATTGAACACGTTAGACGCAAGTGTGACCCTGGCTTAAGCAACGAACGAACAGCCATGAAATGTCCTGTTTTACAATTAATACGTCTACATAATTTTAAACTTAATAAAATCTAAAACAATAAACATGTGCAAGGCAATAATTTAAAGGCGGTTATTGTTAATGCAATACTAAACCCTTGTTACCCTTGTCATTCTGTTTATCACTAAAAGAAGTCATCACGATGTTTCGGATTTTTGAAAAATGCCCAAGCTCTGTTCGAAAATCATCGAATAAGCCACTATTTAATACATTAATCTGCATAAGATCATAATTTAATCTACATCTAGTTTATTTGGATGCATCAATATAAAAGTTACATAAATATACGTTCCACTGTGGTTGCAGCACGAGTTTAAACTGTAATAAAAGGCGGTAAAAATGGTAATCGCGCATGTGACTGGGGACGTCAGGTGGCCGTATAGATAGAGGAAATAACTAAGTTTGATATTCATATTAACCTCTATGGCCGTATACAACCAAGTATCCTTCGATATTATGTATGACAGGCCACGATACACAGACCGTTGCATTAGACAACACAATTAGATCTATTCGAAATTGATAATCAACCTTCTTGGTAACATAACATCGTTGCTACAGACAACTCATTAAGATACTTTGATTTCTCGTTACATTCATGTCTATAATCTTCCTAGACATTGGATCTTAACTCGTGCTGATCCCCAGTAGAAGCAAATCTCTCTACAAAATAATAAGATTATCTTAAAACTACGTGATTTTGGATTGAAAATTGTGGTAGACCGCTATTTATTTGAACTAAAATGTGTTTATTTTTCTATCTAAGAATTATTGCATAATGTTAACCCGTTCATTTCTCACCTAGGGTACTTAATCTAAATGCTAGGAGACACACTGGCGCTTCTACGCTTATAACTAGGAAATATGATCACATTTTTTAAGTTTAAGAAACAGTTTTTATATTATGAATAGTGTGATTAGTGTAAATCGAAGTAAAAATTATGCCCGAACTGTTTCTAAAAATGCGCAGATATTTTGGGTACAGATTAAACACAATTATTATCTTTACATAATAATTATTTCTAGACTAATAAATTAAAAAAGGGAAAGAAGGTAATTTAATTAAAAAATATATTAACATGATCAGCTACCTTACAGATACCTACTGAAAGAGTTGAAATAAAAAAATACGGTTATATTCGTACGTATATAAGCTGATACTAAGCTAGCATTTTCCTATAAAAAACCGGCCAAGTGCGAGTCGGGCTCGCCCGAGGGTTCCGCACAAATTTGCTATAAAATCCAGTGTTACCACAGCCCTGCTCCTAAGCAAAATGTATGCAGTGTGAGGTCATTTTATATTGGTTACTTAGACAGACAGACATAAACAAATTACAGTTTTCGCAATTTTTCCTTTATCTGTGCTATGAGACGTTGCTTCGTACCAAATTTCAAGATTCTGAGTCCACGGGAAGTAGCCTGCACGTCTAGCACGACAGCGCACAAGAGTCGCGTCATGCGCGATATAGATTGCCCGTCTTTTTCTTACTGTTCGTTCTAGAGAGGGACGGGTAACTCTTGTGCGCGTCGTGCTAGCAGGGCTGTAGGTTTTGATTCCCTTGCGAGTTTCGAAAATTTGCGGAAATTTGCGGCAACGGCTGTATCTTTTGATTGCGTTGGATTAGAAGTTTGATTTTTTTCACAGCTTCTAGGAACAGGTAGAATTTCGGCTTGATACCCTCACGCGTTCCTGAGGAAACGGGTCTTGACAGACGGACGGACGGACAACAAAGTGATCATATAAGGGTTCCGCTTTTTCCTTTCGTGGTGCGGAACCCTAAAAAGAGAATTGATGTAAATATAAATTGTACGTCTTTTAGTACTCACGATATTTCAGCAATAATTTCCTAGATTTGTCACTTTTTTTGGTCAAAGTATACTATCAAACTACGAATGCAGGAAACATTATATTGCTTTATTTATTTTAAAGCTAAATATCGATAAAACTAAATCTAGTCGACGGTGAGATCTAAATAAGTCATCAGGATACTGATTGGATATCATAAAACAAGATGAAGATAAAGGCCTATTCCACCACTCATTGTTAAGTTTCTTATATATCAAGTCAGTAGCGTGCAGTGGAGGGGTCGCCAAGGTAGGCAGCGGGAAGATTACTCCACTGCACGCCCAAGTCTCAAGTGTCAGATATCTATGACGCCCTCTCTGTCGGTTTCGTAGTAATAAATAGAGACGCAACGTTGATACAGTTATCAACGTCAGTACACTAGAGGTATCAGAAACTTAACACAGAGTGGTAAGACAAGACCTTATATCTACTGAAAATTATGCACATTAGTTAAAACTATCACGTTTGAAATTTAATGAGAGTCATTCTTGTACCAAATAGTACCTAGCATGTTTGATAAAATCTTCAAAAATTGTAACAACAGAAAACTTTTGTTTTTTTACATAAAAAACTAATCGTGGATTTCTTCACCGTCGATCTCAAGTTGACAACTGATAGTTTAGATCCCTTGTTTTCTGATAAGAAAAAGTCCTTTTTCATGTTTTACAAAGTCTTTTGTAGTTAATATCAAAGGGATTAGGACGCTTACATGTACATTGTTGTTTCACTACAAAGGTATAAGTAAAAGCAACCGACATAAATTAGCGAGCCTGATAACGATAAGAGACATGCGTCATACCCGTCGAAAAGAGGTGAACGACCTTGTTTATTCAGTTTATTGGGTTCCATTACAGTTAGGGATTTTCTTTAGCTACAACACGTAAACCAGGGTGACTTTAGAAAGTAATGGCGAAATCATATTTTTTTTCTTTTACTGCTTCTAATCAATGTCTTCATCGATCTTCTTTTCTCCTACATGCCAAGCATTCACCGCATGAGGACAATATCGATTTTATAGCAATTTTAAAACTATCAAAGCCCCAAAATGATCGAAGTTACCCCGTTTAAAGTAGGTAACCAAGGTATGGTGATTCTAAGATTCTAACGAATCTTAGGTGTTACAAAATTTTATAGAAAACAACCTGGGAACCGGCAGAGTTAAAAAAATACAGCCGCATTTTCAATGGTAGGTGGTAAGTACTATTTAATCGTATTACCAAAGCCTAAAAATAAATTTTTATTTAAAACCATGCCAAAAAGTAAACCTTTGACGTACCTACCTAATTAGATACAAAAAAAAAATGAAAAAAAAGAAAAAAAACCCCAAAAGAAAATGGAACCCTCGCATAATTTAATATTAGGTTAATTTAAATTCTGATACAAAATCTTAAGATAAAACCTACCCAAGGACAAACTCATAATACATTTTGATACCTTTGTTATACCGCCAATGATAATTTTATATAAATGTTAAGTTTTCTACAAACAGGTTCGTCACATGACAGATCTAAAATGTAAAAAAAAAACATAAATTTCATTCATTTTTATAAAATTCGGTATAAAAAATAATATTGAACATATTATTGCACATTAAAATGTTACACTAAATAGTTTTCAGCCTCATATTAATAGCCAACATGCCAAGAAATGTTTTAAGTCGATATATTATATTATGTATTGTACCATCAGCTAAATATCACCACCACGTCTAACCAGTAGCATGAAAATCTTGTTTAGGTAACATGACAAAATATCATGGTGCGATTTTAAAAAAGAATACAATTTTGTAATACTAAAATCTATTTAAATTAAAACAGTTTAGACCGACACGTTGTAATTTATCCATATCATTTGAACATTACACGAATTGCCAGATTATTCCGATAAATCGAATGAAACAATCATCAAGATTGTATAGATTCAACGTAACGATTATTAAGAAACTTGGAAGATAACGTTTTCGCTTCATTTCATAAACTCTTATTTTCATTCTTAGATCTAACCATACCTTTACATTATGACGACACGAATGGCCGAATAACACTTCCACCCAAGACAAAATTTTACTTTACTAGATGTTGAAAATACATTCAAGAGTTTACAGTACTTAGAAAGATCGTTTGAGACAGAACTATCAGTTGTATGTAGTAATACAGAACCAATAGAAAGATTTCATATTTTAAGGACCTAGACTGTTCCAATGTTTATCATGGCGACTGTCAGAGTCTATCGCAATTGGGTCAATATTGGATCCATCTGGTCTCGCTTATGTTACACGAACTATGCCTTTGTGTCCTAGCTTCAATTTAAACAATCACGATGCTTTGTTCTTAATGTAAACGATCTATTCAATGCTGAATAAAGCTGTTACGACAAAGGGACCAAAGTCGATATTTTCATCATATTTTTAAAACACGTTCCTAGTTTATAGTATTTGAAATTCACAAGTTTGAATGAAAAATATTTAAGAATTCACAATTTACTGAAATGGAAGAGGATCTTAAATTAATTATCGTCACTTGAAACCTTACAAAACAAAGTCCGAATTCTTTAAACGGTTCAAAAACCGAACCGACGATCTTCTTAGCCCTATTCTATAAAATAAGTTTAGTCTTCAATCTGACGTTGTAAAGACAGTATCTTGGTGTTAGCACAAATTTTGGACCGTGAAGGTCTATAGTCACTCGTAGTCCATTATTCACAGTGAATTTAGGATATCGCGGCGATTTGGAGCGGCTGTCAGACAGCCAGTCTGCCATCTTGGACTGTGGGCGTTGGGAGAAGGGAACTGCAAAAAAAACATTTTTTAATGCCTGAAAAATGCATCTTATCTCGACAAAACAACACACGACAAAATTATTGATTTTGAGGTCACAGGGGTTAAACAGCAGGCTTATTGTCTAACTCGCTGGCAATCGCCATCGTGTTCATTTTGACAGTTCTTGTATGAATGTGACAGCTAGCTGATTCAGATGCCAATTGTCAGCCTATACATGAACTGTCAAAATGAACACGATGGTGATTGCGAGCGAGTTAGACAATAAGCCTGCTGTTTAACCCCTGTGACGTCACAGTAGGTCACATTTTCACTCGACAATAATTATTATGACAGATATTCTTGGCGTGATTTTAATTCACCATGGTCATCGCAGTTTATTTTAGGAAGGCTTCAAGGTACATATAACCACTACAGCGAATTGTAATCTTAATACATCGGGCTATCAGCCTATCACAGACGCTATAATTATTGTTCAACAAATGTTGTGTAACGGCTGAAAGCAGTTTCTTTTCAGCAGTACCTAGTGCCACGGTGCACCTTAATATTTACAACGGTTCTCGAAAGCCAACACTTCAACTTACTAAAACTGTAAACAATCTCACACGAGTACATGTGTAATTTACTTAGCAATTAAAATTCCACTCACCCGCACTCCAAAGCGTCTAAGTGTCGAGCAGAGGCGCTTTGCGCACCGACGGCCATGTTTGAATTTATAGACTCAGTCCGCGATCCCATGTTCCTTTGCCTGCATAGGTACGGCGTCACGGCGGGAGATGGCGTTGTTCGCTCCTGCAAAGCGAAACGTGTTGCAGTGATTGTACGTTGCGCGTTACAAGCAATGATGGCTTTAGTTACAATGAGAATCAACATGATTTGCCGTTTGAAACTGACAATACGAATTTTCATGCCATACTTTGGTAGGTTCTTGTAGAGCAAACTTTGATTGTGGTATGTATTGTATTGGAAATGATTAAGATATACTTTCACACTCTACTAGTACTCGTATTGAGAGAAAGTATATCTTTAAGAAAAAACGGAAATAAAATTATAATATTTGTAAAAGTATTGCCTTTTTCATACATGTAGTGAATGAATTCAAAATCAACATATAATTAAAATTAATAGCTACAATGGTTAGGACTATGTTATTGAAGCGCCAACAGTAATTAATACAAAGATGAATGATGTTCAAGATATGATCAACAGAGTACGTGCAATATTGTAATTAAAACCCAGTTTATAATATTTATATACATACTTCATGTTTGAGAGTCACTTCAGCGTGAATAGTCAATGTAATATCTTCATGGATAACAGTTACCTCGGGAGTTACGTAAGTAAATTTCACAACCGGCAGTCATTTGAAGACCATCGATTTCATAATTTTCATAGTATATGGGGGCAATTTTCTAAAGGTCAAGTCAATAAGTGGTTTCCCATAAAAAGCGCATTGATATCGATCAGATAATAGTCTTTGAATTGCCCCCTCTTACGTTATAAGTCAGTCCAATCAGGGAAATTTATTATTCACTCATACGTGACCTTAGCTATTATGCGCTCGAGTTGAAAGATTGTTTTAATGGTTATGGATACCTATGGCACGACGTAATTAAGTTGGGAAGTAACCACCAAATATCAAGTTACATGAAGTTAGTCAAGTTCTAACATAGAGTCTGAATTAAAACCAGATTAAATACAATATAATTTTACTATTTTTTTTAAATATTATTTCAATTTACATGGCATTGATCACAAACCTAAATTTGGCACATAACAAAGTATCATTCATAATTTTGTATCTTTGGAACATTTGTATAAAAATCAGGTAAATTTGTTATAAAATCTTGACCCCCGTGATTTGGTCTGGCAGCAAGCTCGGCAAAGGCGACTTGACCAGCATCTCCCATTTCAAAGAACGCATCTCCTTGAAAAAAATTATCGAACCCTTATCGTCTCTAAACTGAAAAACTGGAATCGAAAGTAAACATATTGTGCTAAGTAAAAAAAAAACACTAAAAATAAAACAAGTCTGAATAAAAATAAAGTACGAAGCAAGCTTCTTGTTAATGTTAATTTCTAATTAGCAGAAATGATCATGAAACAGAGAAGCATAGAAACGTGATATGGGATGGGAGCCACCACCAAAAACGAATAACGTATTGGACCCAAACGTGAATTAAATAACTAGAATGATTATTAGCTTTGAACACTCCAGTCTTCCAATCTATAATAATAAGATATGAGCGAGCAACCAGAGATGTAAATGTGAATTCGAATTCCCCGCGTTAAAAAAGTTAAACAGATCTTAAATAGCATTAGTCTCATCTTCTATTCCCGAGCCCTTTTCACCTTAAAACAAAGCTTCTTACACCGTGTTCTGTTGGGTATTAGTAGAACTAACCTGTTGATTCGGCCCACAACAAGTCGCGTTGTGACATAGATCGTTGGGAGGACAGTGCAGCGCGCACGGCGCCTCTGCCGCAATACCGCTAATTACCTGAAACAAAAAAAATCACAGTTTACTACCTTTTATTTCTGAAAAGACCAATTTACATAGTTTAACGTCAGTACGACTTGTAACACTTACAAGGCATTTTCTCGGTTAAAATAGTTATTCAAAATAGTATCTTCCTTAACAACCAATAATTTCAGTCTCACCTTCGACTAATTAAGTAATTAGATCAGATAAGGTAATTAGAGATATTTGGCAGTGATTTATTTTTAGTACGATAATTAAATCAATTACTCAGTAAAACAATGCAAATGTTGATAGAGATAATGTTAGAAATATCTGATTTTCTTTTCATTATTATCTAGGCCAGTGCATAGGTAGGTACTTAGATACTCTAGATCGGCTGATCTTAAGTAAAAGCAAGCAGTATTTTTTTGCTCCATTGGTTTTCATTACTGAATGTAAAATTTTAAATCAGATTTACCTCGTTTCCGTCTAAAGGTATCTCAACGAACTCAGGCTGTATGGTGGTGGAGTGGATGCCTTCATTGTGGAAGAATTCTTTCACTTTTTCAGCTATTTTCATGTACTCCGACAGATTTCTACACCTGTAACAACACAAAATTACAATTTATTGTAAATTAATCAGCCACACCTGTACATCTATAGTCTGATAGCGTCTTTCGCGTCGAATATTTTCTGTTCTAATATAATTTTGATCTAATGATCATTTGGTATATAATTTTCACGAACTCGGAAACTGAAAATATTTCGGTACTTCTTTTACATGGGCTACTTAATAGGTTAGGTACAGCCTTTGACATAAAGCCTTGTTCTCTCTCATATATTTGGACACTTTCGCCGCTGTACCAAAAATATTTTTGTCATTATATTGCACTTTTATACGTCAATGACTAGACCACCCCCAAATGACATTGAGTTTTGCAATAGCACTTAATACGCCTTGTCACGGTTTAGTTTCGCTTCGAGCGAGGTTTGCTTTGCATATTGAGATATTATGATACCCACAACACGAGTCTCGTGCAGATTCAAACAAAGAGAAATTTGTCATTCCATGTTATTGCAACTGCAGACGATGCTATTTAAATTTAACATATACAATTGGATTATGTTTACAGAGGCGATATAACACGGTGTCATATAAGTTTATTTATGTTAAAATTTATGGAATTCATCGTCTTCCACAACCACATGTATAATTATTTTTTATTAGCTCTTCAATAAGTCGTCGGCGAGGAAAATTATTTTAGTAAATATTATTCTTTGACATTATTCAAATTGTCAACATAAAAATTACAATAAACGTCTTCTACATGTCAGGGTTGACGAACTGACTGATCTGAGCAGGATGAAGAATTAGGATATCTCAAAATTATAACATAAGGAACTCCGAGTATTTCGCGTCAAATGGCATAATGAATAATGACATTCCAAAACCTGACATGACAAGGGATTCATTATGAAAAAAGTGCCATAGAATTATATGAGCCAGTTTCTTCAATCGTACCTACTTAAAATAGGCTTTTGTGGAACAGATGTCCAGTTAGTAAAATAACGTTAATAAAAACACTATACCTTACTTCATGCGTTGACGCGACTTCAACCTAACAATAATCAATCGAAGTAGGATCTTAAAATTCGATCATACGAATTAAATTGATTTTTTTTCGTCCACTTATAGCTATTTATTCAGGTGGTAACAGCGAATGAATCTAACTCACTAAGATTTGATGATCATTTAGTACCAGTCTTTTTTTGGCGTGTAGTACATTTTTTGGTGAGAGTGCTTAGAGTCCGCTTTTGATCCCATTAAAATATTGCATCATAATTAGAAAAATGTCTAATACCCTTGCCAGCAATGACGCGCGACGCCTGCAGTTATCTTGACACAATATCGACTTAAGTACGCGTAATCTAATGATTGCATTTAAGCTAAACAAATTCACGTCTAAGTCGCCAGCAAGAGAATCAAAATAAATAATCGGGTCGTCGACACGATTTCGGACAAAGACGATTCTGGATTGGAATGTGGCCAAAAACAATTTATTTTAGAAACATTTACTTCACAAAGAATTTAACACACATCGTTTTATCACTGCATCCCATAGTTGCATTTTGCATTTGAGCCATGCGATGACTTTTTCAATGGCCCAACCTAATTTTACATCTAATTTCTGTTATAGACTAGCGAATATGTTATTAAAAAAAAATTAAAAAAAGTAATTCTTTCTCATACAGAAGAAGGTATGTAAAACGACAAAATTTTAAGTTCCTACATGACATTAGGTCGACTTGCAGGGGTTCGACTCTTGAACCTTTCGTGAGTGATTTGAGGCTTTGTTTTATTATCACCTGTTGTCATAGTTTACAGATTTAAGTTATAAGTTATAACTTGCTCAGGAAATCGGCTCTCTGAACGTGATTTAAAAAAATGATCCTTATACTCATTGGCTACAATACAGTGTTTATAATTAGGACGTTTCACCGAAGGTTCTATTTCATTTATTTATGATAACTTATCAACAGCTTATTAGCATAATTTCTGATGTTTTTCTCAGTTTATTGTTTAATGATACGCATGGAACATACATCAATCATTATAAGCCTGCCCTGCGGCGTTGCTTGCGATAAGATTTTAAACGATAAAATATAATCTTTATACAGCCTTTTTCCTAATAAGTTTAGCTAAATATCAACGAATAAAACGATTTTTGGCCGTTTATCAGGAAGATATAAATCGTAATAGCCTTGAAGGTAAACTTCTCCGGTTAGCAACTTAAATAAACTTACTTTAGGTTTAAAGATAAGCAAGTTTTTGGTTGAGCGCTGACGCTAACAATGTTTCTACCGGAGCCCCTCTTTTGCCCGAATTTCAAATGCCATAATGTAATGTTTGCCATAATGATCATTTGCCATACCCTTGTTTTCTCTGAAACCGTAATTTTTTCAGGAGCATTGTAATGGCAATCCTGTAGAACTCTATAGGTTAGGTTAGGTTTGTTTCATAACAATCCTGAATAATTAACAAATAAAGAGACAAAAGAGTTATGGCAAATGATCATTATGGCAAACAATACATTTATGGCATATGAAATTCGGGCAAACGATAGAGACCCCATCCTTTTTATAAATGTATTTAATTTAAGTAGAATTTAAGTATTGTAGTAGCTTAATGTATTTTATTTTGAAAAAATGTTTTTCTGCCTAGCTTCTTGCGGCGCATTATTCTTGGCAATAATGGTCTTTCCTAATGCGCTTGTAGTTTCAAAAGCATTGGCTTCGCAAGTCGAAAAGTCGAAAGTCGATTAGTATAATAAAATAGCGAGTGTTTGTTTTTTAATTTTAGTTTGTTCGAGTCCGGGCGCGGCAAGCGAGTTTTAGAAAATCTTTAAATGCATTTTGTTTCTTTTTCAAAATAAAGGAATGTCTCCTTTAAGTAAAATGAGCCAATTTAAGGATTTAAGATAGTTTCCCTGTAGAGCCCGACTTATTTTTCCACCCTCTATATTTTGAAACACTACATGTATTTTAATTTCAACCCACTATGCATTTCAACTATGTATTTTGGTCTACATCCATAACATGAACTTATAACGTACTTTTTTAAACTTATTATTATAAGAAAAACGGGACTTAATCACGTTAATAAAAAGTATTTTTGTAAATACCTCGACGTTTCGGACGCGACTTTGCATCCATGGTCTTATTGTTTTTTTTTTTTTTCAACTTACCTTATATGGGCACTGGCGATGATCCTGTCACCGGCCAACTGCCACACGTGGAACTCGTGGACAGCCAATACGCCATCAACTTTCTCCAGGAGCCGCCTCTGTATCGCGTCCACCTGAACAAACAGCCAACTTCAATATCAAACCTCGTATCATATCACAGATCGATGTGTCAAGTATTACGAACGTTGCATCACACCGCGTAAAGTTCACTTGGGAAGAATATGGATTGAGACACGATCTTTTATAAATCAGTAACATATTTAGCGGAACACAAAAAAAGTGTTTTTTTTATATTTTTCTGGTCAAGCATTAAGTATGCGTTTTGCTAACTTTTTTTGTGTTCCGCCACAGAATAAGTAATAGTACTAAAGGTGTAGCTTAGGTACTTTAACAAAAGGGATGAACCCCTATTATTTATGGTTACGTTGACTCATGTCATCGGGCTTCCGGGTTTTTGAAACTTACTGTAAAAAGCTCACATTAGACATTAATTAACAAAGTTGCCACAGATTATTTATTCAAAATACATACATACACAAATCACGTCTTTATCCCTTACGGGGTAGACAGAGCCTATGGTGACAAGACCTACCGATCACGTCTAGCAAAATTGTGGACGTATAGATGGAAAATGTAATGAAAATATTAATGGGTTGCTAGCCGCATCGCCTATAAAATGATTCCTATGATTTTCGCCCATTTTCTCGATGGGCTTTTACCATCTGCACGGGAAGAAAAGCAACTGGTACATTCTATGTTTTTTCTTTGCTCCCAGACAAGCATGGAAGAAACGACTTGACTTCACTATATCGCGGAGATAACAAAGTATTCAAAATATTGAAACAAAAAACGGGTAAATGATTATAAGTAAAAAATAACGGAATTAGTTTTCAATCGCCTCATACTCTAGTTTCGTAAAATAATTTAAAACAAGAGAAGTCTAGAGCTAGAGTCCATCAAAGTTAAAGTTAACTAACGCTGTTATTCTCATTCATTTAGATAAAAGGGTTGGTTTAGGCACCATGTGTTGGATTAGTTTAGAGTTCTAACCCAATTACTCTTCTCCGTTCTCACACTAACTCATTGCATCGATTTCTTAATTTGAATCAAACTTTTTTTTTCGGGAGCAAATTTTTTGACCAAGGCTTTTGATTTTTCTCTGAAGCGCAATCGTTATTTTTTTTTAAGAACAGTAACTTTAACCGATTTTTAAAGTGAATGAAATTAAAATTACAGTAGCATATCTTCGGCCTCATCTGCACTTACCATCAGGTGAGATAGAGGCCAATCGCTGGTCAGTTTATAATAAAAAAAAAAAAAAAATATTCGTCGATGTTATCGGTAAACACACAGACGAAAAAATATCTTGTTTTTTTAAAAAGTCGTAAGAGGAAAGAGGCTAGCACGCGCGCTTTTCTCGCTTATATCCCGTAGGCTTATTGTCTAACTCGCTCGCAATCGCCATCGTGTTCATTTTGACAGTTTATATATGGGCTGACAATTGGCATCGGAATCAGCTAGCTGTCACATTCATACAAGAACTGTCAAAATGAACACGATGGCGATTGCGAGCGAGTTAGACAATAAGCCTACCGGTCGAGACTACGGGTAACCGGATTCCGTTATCTCTGTTCATTGCGTGTGCCACCGGCAATCACTGTGCATCGTGTGTCTCGACCGCGCAATGAATAGACTCAAATCCGGTAGGCTTATTGTCTAACTCGCTCGCAATCGCCATCGTGTTCATTTTGACAGTTCTTGTATGAATGTGACAGCTAGCTGATTCCGATGCCAATTGTCAGCCCATACATGAACTGTCAAAATGAACACGATGGCGATTGCGAGCGAGTTAGACAATAAGCCTAAATAGAGTAATCGCTCGTTGTGCTAATATAGACCGACCGCTTAAGGGTGCGACCAAACCGCCGCGTATACGCAGTGACGTGTCGTATCCGTCACGTTTTCTCACCGTTTCTTCATACATTTTGTTGCGATTCCGTAACGTCACCGTTTTTTAAGCGGCGGTGTGGTCGCACCCTTAATGAGCCCTCGCCTGCGCGGTAGGTACAACCACAGTGTGGTTTACAACCACAAAATTTTATAATACCTTATTCACTAATACCCTTATTCAAATCACCATGGGCTCATCGTATTTTTAGATATTATGAGCCCATGGTAATTTGAAAATTATGGGTATTAGTGAATGAGATATGAAATTTAGTGGTTGTAAGCCCAAAGCGAACGGGGACCGAGAGAGGTGCGGGCGGTCTACAGTAGCACTTAGCGGTGGACGGGCCGTTCCGTTACTGCTGAGTACATTGGTTTTCTGGTCACTCAAAAAAATAACGCACTAGGTATTCAACGAGCAGGACACCGGTGCACAATAAAACCTCATTCGCGGCAAATTTTCTACCCCTACTTGTTGCTATAGAAACGTTCCTTTTGACCTGAATTCGAATAAGCATACTTAAAATACGCTTCCAATTTTATCAAACAACAATATAACGAGTCAATATTGATGTCGTGCAAATATACTCCACACGATTTTGATAAGATAACGTGCGCGGACAGGCGGCGCTGTCTGGATCGGTAGGCGCAAGATACTCTATGCTGATAGGCAAACAAGATGGGTCGAAATCATACGTACCTACATTGGACTTTAATTGTTGATCCACTGTGGAACGGTGTCGTATAAGCGCCGGCACGTAAGTCTAGCGATTACCTTGTATGCGCAGAAGTATAAAATACGTTATCCGTGGCTGCGCAGATCATCTCCAAGTGACTCGTCATCGCTAGACTAACGTGCCGGCACGTATATCGACATTAAGTGCTCTTTAAGTGCGTATAAATACTTAATCATCACACAATTCCCCTAAATTAGCGTTAATACTAGATTAGATTCAGTTTTCACTAGGACACAGTGGCAGTGGAACCAGTCGCCGACAACAGCAAAATTAGTCGTTATATAAAACACCACTCGAACGTAGTAAAATAGAAATAGACTAGTCAAAATAAAAAATACCTCAACTATTACCACAAATTCTAAGTATACATTTTTTAACCGCTTCCGAGTGTTTTTTAACAGATGTCTAAGATTCGAATAACACAAGGCGAGGTGCGAGCTCATGATCCTCTGCTTGAGAGATCCTAGTTCAATCACTAGGCGACAGGTTTGTTCATTTCATTTCATATTAGCCTTTTGGTGTAAGCCAACATCGTGACGATCCCTGTCTACACTTTGAGAAGCAATTCAGTGGTGTGTGTGAAGTTCCCCGTACTGAGCCTGCGTGGAAACTACAACCCTCTTATGAAGAGACCAGTGTCCAACTGTGGAACGTACAGTCATCCAAACGAAACCCTAGGCCAATGTAGAACCTTTTCACACAAATAACAAGCCGATCACTCGTTGCGATAAGGTTATATAGTGTCCCAGGGCTCCATATAGTTGACCGTACATACATAGGATGATTTGTTACATACCTGTATGTGTGTAGGTACTGTCTGGAGAAGGATCAGAGCTGATTCCCTGAGCAGAGGCCAGACAGACACGAGGATTAAGCAAACTAGTACTATACTAAGTGCAGGATCTAGGTAGTATCTGTACGGCCATTTGGTGAGCCATACTACTAAAGCTGACGCTACTACTATTAAAGAACCTGAAACAATTACAAAGAAATGAATTAAACCAGTGATAACTATAATTGGTTAAAGTCGCGGCTCGCGGGTTTACGATGGATGCAAGCTTCCAACCGAGGCAACTGGAGGTCTATGGGGGAGGCATATGTCCAACAGTGGACGTCCTACGGCTGATTATATGTGTCTCAGAATTTTTCCGGAATATTTCAGCAGATGGTTGGGTTCTTGGGTTAGTGTGACTGAACACTCCTACAATTAAAAAAAATATATTGACACATTAAAAAAAAACTAACATAAATAAAAATAAAATAGGAACACGGTACAAATATGTGGCAATAGGCTCAAGCTCTGCATTCTTTTTTTTTTCACGGGATGATGAGGATGGTTCGATTCCAGGCCATAGCGTTATTTTTTTATTGCTCTAATTTTAATTATTTCAATTGTTCGTGCGCTCTATTATTATTTGAATTGTGACATTATTTTATTATTTTATTTGTAATAATTGTGGACCATTGTTGTTCTTGAATAAAATTATTATTATTATTATTTACTTTTCGGATTTTTCTATGTGTTCTAATTTTCAGTGTCGTTTAGAAATGTTAAATTTTTCATGTAAAGTGATTAAAACATTCAACATCAATGTACGAAAAGATTTGCAGTTTCACCCTTAAATGTTGTAGACATTCCTCCATTACGCACAAAGCGGTTTGCCTCTTCTTTCATTATGCGGACGGCTAAGGAGTGGAAATCTCTGCCGGAGGTCAGTTTTTCCGGAACTATGGTCATCTTTAAGGCCACAGTGAAGAGACACCTTCTAGGCAAACGTGTACCATCTTAGGTCTCATCTTCGCCTTCCATCAAGCGAGATTGAAGTCAAACGTAAGCCTATAATCTATCAATATTATTATCGTGAACTAAAATAATCGTGACTAAACTCACTAACAATTCATACGCCAAAAAGGCAGATCATAGATGTATAGTCACCAGCATAAATAAGTGATCACTTTTGTACCGTGTCACTTTAAAGTCATGTTTGAAAAACCATACGAAATCACGTAACGAATGAAAGCGACAAGGTACAAAAATGATCACTTATTTATGCTGGTGACTGTACCTCAATACTTTTACTAACATCTTTTCACCTACCTATGATGACGAATACACAAATTTCATTTCATTATTTTATGCAAAAAAAAATTTTGGTGACCGTGATTCAAAAATCCTGAAAAATATTTACAGAGCTATTTAGTTAACCTAACCCAACCACCCGCTGTAACTACAGAACAATTTCAAGAGACCATGTATATCTTTGTGCCTTTACATGCTCGGTCAGTAAGTAATCAGGCTTTAACTGCGTGAGCCTTGTTGTATTTTATCTAAAACCGTAACTAATGTGAAAAACGCGATTAGTTCCACTTTCACTGTCGACTGTTCAAACGAACCCGGTGTTACCATGGTTCCTCAAAAACAACTTACATTTATTTGTAACGCGGCTTCATTTTAAAAGGCACGAATGGATTTAACTATTTGTAAATAAATATTTCGTACATCGTTTTTTATCGGGAGCAAAAGCTTGCTTTATACGACTTATACGCGATACGACACTCGGTTTTCCGAACATAGTCGACGTTTCGCTTTTTAATGAAGGACCAGGGATTCCTCCGAAACAAATCGGTCAAACCTGCAAGCTTATTTATTACCTACGTAACTCGCTCGCGATCATCATCGTCTTCATTTTGACAGTTCATGTATGGGCTGACAATTGGCATCGGAATAAGCTAGCTGTCACATTCATACAAGAACTGTCAAAATGAACACGAGCCAGTTACGTAATAAGCGTCCTGTAGCCTTATTGTCTAACCCGCTCGCAATCGCCATCGTGTTCATTTTGACAGTTCATGTATGAATGTGACAGCTAGCTGATTCCGATGCCAATTGTCAGCCTATACATGAACTGTCGAAATGAACACGATGGCGATTGCGAGCGAGTTAGACAATAAGCCTACTGGACCATAAATAGATAAATACGCAACGCGAGTGACCCTTTCATTTCAATATGTCTGTGCCTGAGGTTTTAAGATAGCTATATTAAAAATATGTTAGTTCACACGGGGCAAATGTCCCCGGCACCCCTTTATCCCCCTTTTATCCTGTACAATTGAACACTGAACGCATTTCGCTTTGTTCGCTCATGAATGAGACTCATTGAGCCTGACGCGACCGCAAAATGGGTCAGTTATCACGAAGCTTCATTAATTCCAGAACACGTTTGCTTAGCATAGCACGGGTAGCTGACGTTATCTATGGGTTATATCAATAAGCGAACGATGGATAAGAACTACCTCCCAATCCCAATGGGACAACGGTCAGGCTATTCGCAATTCAGGATTTAGCATGTCTCAAAAACATATCTCAATGCCGAACATTTCGCATTCAACTGCAAGCTAATCAAACGGAAGTAAACAGTGGTGAAGGTTAACTATACAAAGCGTAATAAGTATCACTGTATCTTGCAAATTCTTGTGGTCTGGTTGAAAGTGTTGCTGTCAGGCACAGAATTTCCTCATCGGCTTTATAAATATACGGCTGTATGCTTGTGATGGTATTGGAAGTATTACAACTCCCTTTGTATAATCTAAGTGAAATCGATTTACTGCCGTCTCCCAATCACTTCGTGTAATGGGTGAAATTTGGGGTTTTAAGGTGCACATATTCCTAGAAATCTATCGTAACAATAAGTTGTTATTGCAGTTAAAAAATCAATTAAGATAATAAATCGTCAGTAAGATAACACGTTTTGAAATTTAGCGGCATTAATCCCCGTATTTTTGACCTTGTATTTTTTACAAACACCGATGCCATTGACCAAACAAGAACGTGTGATAAGATTTTTTTTTCATGAAAGTAGAACGAGGTTACTATAGTTCGCATGTATGTACGGTCAGCCATAAATTATCGTGTCTGGTTCCGCTTGTACAGTATCAGACGGTATTTTTATTTTAGTACAAATAGGTACACAATAATGTATGTCTCGCAGTAGCCGAACGAAATTATGTCAATGACTACCGTCGGCTTTACGTCTGTAAGAATGTTGATATAAAGATAGTATTTAATGTCAGATTAAATTGTTTTCGGATACGCGAAAAGTGATAACAAGCACACTGGTTTTGAAATAACTCGATCCCGCGTCACACTGCCGGTATTAACACTTGAATTAACTGTTAAAAATATTCTCTATATTTGTAACCAATCTCAAGGTCTTATGATTATTAAACAGGAATTAATTAAAAAATGCCTTCGACCAGTTCGGGTGACACATTAATAATACCATGCTTTGTGGTGCCACGTTATATTCTAAACACCGGGTTTATTTTCATAACAATATTAAGAAACAATGAAAGCGAAGCACGCAGGGTAGCAGTTATTGTTTACAATAAACAACTCCATTTTAGTAGGAACAGAATTTGGGGGTCAACAAACTTCACATTGTATAGCTCGCGTTTCACGTGTACACGTGTGAATGAAAATAACTTCCACGAATTCAGGGACAGACTACGAGTATGTAGAACTTTACTAGGAATGACCGCATGCAAAATAAATATGTACATAAGTCTTTTGAATACGGATTCATTTCGTACAGGGGCCTTACCACGACGTCTTAATTCCGACTCAGTTCAGGTATTAGTCGTCATTTTTAGTATGGATCTGACAGCGAGCGAACCTAAACTGAATCGCATTAAGACGTCGTGGTAACCCTCCACTATTCTGCGAATTGATCGATCAGTATCACGTTCGATTTTATTGAGAACAAATAGTGGATTCCCTTCGTTCAATGTATCATCATGATTTTCCTCACCTTGTCAAGATTTCCAAGAATAAATTCCAAATAGCCTTAATGACATCACGCTACGGGGCTCCATAATTTATAACGTTTCGCACAAACATGAGTCAGTCAAAATACTTCCTTATATGTCGCCTACGCTTGTTTATTCCTCTCTCTTCCTCAACCTTTTGTTCAGCCGAAACTATTTTAGTCCACATGCATTAGAAAGACAATGGTAATTAAATTACTAATTAAGGAAGAGGTTTCTAACAATGATAGATTTCGGCACTTTCGTGTCTTCGTAGGCACGCGCGTACTACACTATCAAAGACAATGATTGCATAGTTTTTGTCCGAAACCAATCAACCTTTTCCCGGCATATCAGCTTCGCTAATTGTTCAATTATCTAGAATTGAAAGTATTTGCAATGTCAAGGCAAACGGACTCTACCAAGGTAACAAAACATTATCGACCTCAGACGTAGACACGACTCGATTAAAATGCGCATTGTAGACAAAGCTGTTTGCAACCTAACGAACTATAGTTACTTATAGGTATGCCGGGTTCAATACTGCCAAACTAACTGTAAATGGAAAACGCCAGACGCCAGCACTGGTACACGCAAAGAGAGGTTTATATACATTCCTTTCTGATTTCTGAGATATTTTCGGATAACACCGTAAACAGAAGACGTGTTATCAAAACATGGCATGTGATTCACCGAGGGAATGTACAACCAGACTTGTGGCAAGTCCGTGGAACAGTAAACTACCCCATACTACTACTTATATAGTATACTAGTATGTTATGTTACTTTCCTACACAACATTAGCAGACAATAGTCATAAGCTTGTATACACGTTTTTGATTTCTTCAATTGCAGCTGTTCTTCTCTGGTCTCTTTAGTCCTGCATACATACCAGTGGCGTGGCGTCAAGTATATCAGAAGGCAAGCCGAAGGGAACATAACTAGCCTTTTCCTCTAATTCTGCACAATAAATTGCCCAACTACCTTAAAATAGGCAAGCCGGTGGGAATCGAGTTCTATGGACGCCACGCCACTGATACATACATACATACATAAATAAATCAAGTCTTTATCCCTCACGGGGTCGACAGAGCCTAAGGTCACGCTCAGCATGATTGTGAGATTATAGGTGGAAAGGGGAATCAAAATAGTGATGGGTTGCTAGCCGCATCGCCTACTATATATACTTAATATTGTCGCCCATTCATTCTTTAGTTCTGCGTGGAACATATTGCACAAATAAAAGAACGTTCGCGACTGCATCGCTACTTCAACCCTATATTAACACGTTGGCTATGAACTATGGTAGGTACCTATGATACCTACTGCAGTCTAGAAAAGTGCCTAGATTATTATGTTACTTACCTAACGCATCAGAAAGCAAATGCAGGAACACTCCCTTCATGTTCATATGGCCGGGATCAGTCGTTTGTCGGCAAGGCGGCGGCTTGTTGTTGTTAGGCGCCGCCGTCTTCGGCGGTACCATTTCGTCTGTTTCTTCATCGGTAGCATTATGTCCTAGTGCCATATCGGCATTGCTGTTTACTATCTCGGTCAGGTGACGGACATTGGCCGGAGGCGGAACTACGCCGTGAGAATGCCCGTGACTGCTGCCGTGCTCTAAAAACAACATTATAAATATTATTCATATCACAATGGTGTTTGATTGTTTAATTTAGTGGAAATATCTGGAGCAAGATGGCTGTGGTTTCAAAGTTGACTCTTACATTTGTTATCGCTCTACCAAATAAAAAGTAAAGAAGTTCTATGCCTCGCCATGTGCGTATAGTATGAATCTTCCCAGGTGATTTTTTCGCTTCAAGGTTCAAATTAAAAATAATATCTAGAATATCAGCGACATTAAATTTGAACCTTAATACTATGACGATACCGTTTGTTTTTCAATACGAATGTTGTAGTGGCACGTGCGTAGGGTAGCTTGCGTTTTTGCGATAATAGAGACAATGGCCTTTGTTTGAAAAATTACGAAAAATTCACATGGGAAGATTCATACTATACATAACTACACATTCAAGTGCAACGAAACTTCACTAATAATTTGAGATACGCAAGCGTGCACCTCGCGAGGTGTAGTTTAAACTAGCATCACTTCGCTGTTCCAAACTCTGAAAAACCAAGCAAGTTTTTGTTATTTCTTAATGGCATTGAATAGATTTCCGGAACTTGTTAAAGTGAAAGAAGAAAAATCATTTACAATAGAAATTGACAAATATCTCATGCAACAATGTTTTTACTCTGTAAATGAATATCTTAGTTGTGTTACGTAATAATTTTATACCTTCTGACATTATATAATAATAATAATAATAGTAATAATTATTGACATTACAGTAACTAATAATAATATTAAGCATATAAAAATGTAATATTAGATCGTTGCATGTGCAGCTGAATATGTCTGGACAGGACATCTAAATTATATATCATCCATATTATGTAACCATATTCTATGCAAAAATATTATCATTATAATTATCATTATCATTGCACTTAAGGTTTAATAGTTAATTGTACCTAGAAGTAATCATTTGTTTTATAAGGCCGCTTGGACACCACTGCCGTCACCGTACGCACACTCACAGGTTTCGAGTATAAGGGCCTGTTTCATCACTCTCTGCCAAATTCCTGATACTATCTATAATACCGTCTCTTTTTGTTCTGAAGCAATAACCTGAGACGGCATCAGACATGATACTTATGATATCGGGAAATAACAGAGCGTGGTGAAGCAAGCACTCGAAAGCTCGGCAGGCTGGACAACCGACCATTGCCAACGACATTAACATTATTATTATTATAACGGCTCTCAGATGACGAGCGCGTAGTGGACAAGTTTTCAATAAAATGATTACATTTAGGAGTTCAGTAAACTTCAATAAAAACTCTAATAAAAATAACGTCGGCGTTTGGCCGTCTCAAATATAAACAACTGCACGTAGAACGTTGTATTTAAATTTAATACGAGTTTTATTTTCATAGAGTTTTCCTTATCAACCGCGGGCAGAGCGGGGGCGGCGAACTAGTATATTTCTGGCATAGGAATCGACTATGCTGCCATCACATAACACGTGACACGTTTTAGCGCCATGCGAATATACAATTCCACTTCAAGCACAATGCAACGCTAATGTGTTTGATTAACCTGACCTAATAAGATATCGACTAATTTAACAAAATATACAAGACTAGGTACTATATGGTTATTGTAACGCCCAAGTTCCGTAACTAAACAATAACCAAAAATAGTAGTGTGGAGGTGGCGAGCCTGCCGCTATTTAGTTTAGTTCTGGATTTAAAACAACTCCCTTTACAGATTTAACAATGCCTCATTTGCTAATTGTAACATAATTAAATTAGGCATCATAACCAATCGAAATTCGACAACTTCAATAGATTTTTTAAATATTAAATACATATTGGAACAGAGAACGTCAGAAATACCTTACAAGAACAAGTTTTTTGTCGTCAGTAGGTTAGGTAGGTAAGTACATGTACTTGATTATTGCTTTGTCTTATCATTAGAGCTCTATCTGTATACGCCGAACATAAACATTAGCTATTTAACTAAATTTAATCACTTTGAACGCCTTAATTGAAATATACACTATTTATAACTCGAGAACGGCTGAACCTATTTGGCTTAAAATTTGTGCTTTGAGAAAGAAAACTCACGGGGTAGAAAATGAGAGAAGTTGCGGGTAAAAGCTAGTCTAATAATATGAAATAGTGGTCATTATGATACACGATACAAAACAGAACAGGCCTTTTAGGTATCTAACTATTCTGGTAATAAAAAACCGTTTCATTCACCTTTATCCTCAATACTACGTTTAATTTACACTCGCTAAACGAAAACCTATTCGTTCATTTCTTTGATGTCCTTCAGCAAATCGTTACAAAAGTAATATGAACCGTTTTCTGACGTATTACGGGACAAAGACTAACGTTATTCCTTTGCCGAGGCGAGAAAATGGAACCGAGTTAACAATGCCTAATCAGTCAGTAATTGCTCGTTACTGTTTTGTAGATGCAACAAATGTAAAGTACACATCGATAAGAACAATGAGTCTATTTCGTTAACGGTAGGGAATATTTACTAACAGTAGACACGGGAAGTTAGCCTGAACTGTATCTATCTATACTAATATTATAAAGCAGAGTTTGTTTCGATGAACGCGATAATTTCAGAAACTTATAGGTCGGGCTATGACAAATAGGAGTGGATTATCAATAAAAATATATTTCATTCCATTTGAGAGCTCCCGTCGAGTGCGCTACGTAATTTGTGTCAAAATTTTGAAAATTTGCCACATATCTCAAAATATCACCGTTCCCATGGGATAGCATAAACATATCCACGTAAACGCAGACAACAGTTAATTTTTCATACACACCTATTAGTACCTAAGCCTTTACTTCTACATCTACTTAGAAGAAGTGTAGGTCATAGGGTGACGTGACGGCACCAATAATGGATATTCGCTTAATAATACACAATAACTCTAAGAGTTTTTAATGATTCACGGTTAAGTTCATATCGGGAGCTCAATAAAGGTAATCGCGGTTCACATCCCGTTTATAATATTTCGAATGACACAATAACTCTTATTTAAAAGACACTAGGGCATAGTAATTTATATTACAACATTCAATTTAAAACCATATTAATTAAGAATGAAGTGTCCATTACTGGTGCTTACCAGCTTAAAGTGTCCAACACTGGTGGCGTTACCCTATATAGATTAAAAGATTAAAACTTACCATGAAACAAGAACAGTCCTATTACATTAAGGACGAGCCCCAAGGTACCGACAGCAACCAGCAGCTTCTCGTTGTGTATTTTGTAATCGTGGTCGAAAAATCGTTTGACAGCTTCTACTGTTATGCTAAAGCATAACGCAACAAGGAAGACAGCGTTCACTAGGGCACCTAAGACTTCGGCTCTGGCCCAGCCGAATGTGTTCTTCGACCATTTTTTAGGTGACATCTGTAACAAAAGAGGGTTGATATAAACCAAGGGTCTTCAACCGGCGGCCCGACATTGTATTGACAAAATTAAATTCACATTCACCTACTTTACCTACTTTTAGTTTAGAATGGAATGTTTTTATTATGGTTACCATTACAAATAAAAAAGCAGACTTTTATTATGTTGCGGCCCACCGAACCAATATCAAAGTATACTAGGCCCTTGACTGTAAAAAGGTTGAAGACCCTTCATATAAACTGTGCTGTATCCCTTAAGCCACGTACCACTGTAAAACTCTGTCTCAATTGACAGGCCGCCAGCATCACTCAAACTCAAGTGATATTGCGATATGGTTCTACGGTAGTATATTTCACTTGAAAGAGAAAATGCTGCAAAGTTCATTACATTGCCGTGCGGGGTAACGACGTGAACGAGTCATAAGTAGTAACGACGCAATGTAATGAGACCTGGAGGATTTTTCTTGCGATTCGAAGGGCCTGTTTCACCATTCCTTAACCGTCAGTTATCTATGATTCCGTCTCTATTTATTACTACGAAACAGACAGAGACGTCATCATAGATAACTGACAGTTAAGGAGTGGTGAAACAGGCCCTAAAACACAAACCGACGCACACGAAGACGTCAATTATGATTGAATAGTACACTAACGATGATTTCGCGATTAATAAAACGAGTTTGGGATCCATTACGGTTAATTGAACGGTGTATGGTAAAAAACCAGCGTTTTTTCTTGTGAATAGGTACCAGCCTATCAAAAGCGGCGATACATAATTTTGATTGGTCGGTACGAAATGTAGGTACCTAGCCGCGATTCCAGGCTACGTTTTTTAGCAAGTCGTTGGTATAATATTACAAGGTTCTATGTTTCACTTTTCTGAAATTTTAATTTCGACAGTCAGAGACACTGGGTCTAAATTTCAATTCGAAGTGAAACATAGAACCTTGTAGTACCTACCAGCGAAGTGTGTTTTGGCCTTTTCAGGCAATGTCTCGCAAGGAGACATCTTTGATACAAAATTACACAAAATTATTAAAATTCTCATTTGGCTAACAGTTAGAGCACACCCTGAGAATGAGAACGAGCCACGAATAGGTTCGAAACATGACGGACATAGACATACGGATTGAAAAACTGAAATACGTCCCGTAGTGGTAGTGACCCAAACATTTTTTCAATTTTCAGTCAGGGGACAGTTATCAAACTAATCCCTATTATAAATGCGAAAGTATGGATGGATGGATGGATGTTTGTTTGTTACTCAATCACGCCAGAATAGCTCAACGAATCTGGATGAAATTCGGCGCATAGATAGAGAAAAGTCTGGAATAGCACATAGGCTACTTTTTATCCCGGAAAATTCCCGCGGGATAGCGATAAACGAATTCTTTGTGGACGAAGTCGCAGTCAACAGCTAGTGTCTAGTGTTAATATATATGTAGGTACATTTTTTATACGTTTTCTGCGTTTATCTGGGAATGCCCGGCGGAATAACGCGACCGGAGAATTTTATTACTAAAAGATTAAAACTTTGGTACCTATTTAAAAACTTTAATTAAATGAACGTTCATTGTTTTCGCTGCAAACAAATCATGTTTAAAAATAAATGCTGTTGAATAGGTCATATTCTGGTCGATTCACATAATATTGATCTTTGTTCTTGATGTAATAAAAACGTGGCTGAATTTTTGATGATCTCACTTAACCACAGCAGATGTAGTGTAAGGATGAAGCAGGTCCCTAAATGATTCAAAGTTTGTTCAATAAAATGTAGGTAGGTAATCAATATTTAAAGTAGGTATTGTATATTTTTTCATGTTGAAAATATTTAAAGATGTAAGAGTTAAGGTTGATTTAGACGAGTACTATTTTCAGCCGCCTAAAAAGGCACCGTATGCACACTTTCGGCGCTACACCGCGAAAAAATGGCGCCGAAAGTGTCAATACGGTGCCTATTTTAGGCGCCTATAAATAGTCCTCGTCTAAATCGACCTTTATACTCCAGGAAAATTACATGACACTTAGTACACTATAGACACTTATGGAAAATCATATGCCAAGGGCGTGCAGTGGGGTCAGGGTAGGCAACGCATTCAAATTATGGTGCGCCACCCACCCGCTGAATAGCGTACCACTTGTGGAACATTAACTAGAACCTAGTACTAATCGTAACACAAACAGCTATCAACAGTGTATTTTAAACAATCATACTCACTTTAACTGATAAGAAGGCGATAACTAATGCAGCAACATCGCTGAGCATGTGGAACGAATCGGCCACCAGTGCCATGGAATTGGTGACATAGCCGACGATCAGCTCCACAAAGAAGAAGCTGCAGGTCAGTGACAGCATCGAGAGCAGCCGACATTTCTTACCAGAAAACTTGCCCATTGTTCCTGTTGAAAACATATAATTCAATAACACTTTTGGCAATCCTAACTGAGATCGAGACCAATTGGAGGCATAGTCCTTTTTGATAGTTTGTTGCATTTCTTTTTTAACTGTTTATATTGTTTGTACTTTTGAAACTGTACTTAATTTAAACAAACTATTGAATAAATCTCTTTAATTTTTTATATACTTTTTAGGGTTCCGTAGCCAAATGGCAAAAATGGAACCCTTATAGATTCGTCATGTCTGTCTGTCTGTCTGTCCGTCCGTATGTCACAGCCACTTTTTTCCGAAACTATAAGAGCTATACTGTTGAAACTTAGTAAGTAGATGTATTCTGTGAACCGCATTAAGATTTTCATACAAAAATAGAAAGAATATATATTATTTTGGGGTTCCCCATACTTAGAACTGAAACTGAAAAAAATTTTTTTTACCAAACCCATACGTGTGTCACTTTTTTCTATACTGAATAGTTTGCGCGAGAGACACTTAAGTAGTAAAATGTGTGCCCCCCCCCCCCCCCCCGTAACTTCTAAAATAAGAGAATGATAAAACTAAAAAAATATATAATGTACATTCCAGTCCATGCAAACTTCCACCCAAAATTGGTTTGAACGAGATCTATACTTCATTTAATTTAGAATGAGAAACCACAATAACATTATATTGCGTCTGGTCAACTATTTCTTACCTAGCAAATAGTACAGTGCAATAGTTTGGCAGCCGCAAAATAAAATTGTTTTAATGTAACTTTATTTGCGTGTCGTCAATTGTTACTCTAGTACAAATTGTACAGAGATTACAGTTCACGAGCCGCATTATAATGTTGTTGTGGTTTCTCATCCTAAATTAAATGAAGTATAGTAAGTAGTTTTTTTTTATTTAATATTTGTCTGAGAGGAGGCCTGTGCCCAGCAGTGGGACGTGTATAGGCTGATGATGATGAATATTTGTTTGTCTATATAATAACCAATATAAAATGACCTCACATTGCCTACATTTTGCTTAAGAGCAGAGCTCTGCTAAGACTGGATTTTATAATAACTTGGCGAATTTGTACGGAACCCTCAGTGCGCGAGTCCGACTCGCACTTGGCCGGTTTTTTATATAAAAAAACCTGTAACGAATAGCTTTTCTGAATTTCGGGGAATCCCCCAACTCTGCATATAGCCACAACATATTAATATAGAACCTTGTAATATAGGAAAAGCGAAATATTTAAATTTTTCATATATCTGGAAAGAAAGGCTTATTTCTCTGACTTATTGGTTGTCTGGAAGAGATCGCTACTAAGCGATAAGACTGCCTATTGTATACTTCGTTCTTTGTTTCTGTATTGTTTTGTGGTGTTCAATAAAGAGTATTTGTATTGTATTGTAAAGGCCCGCTGACATTCATTTTATTGAATGTTTTAATCACGTTTATAAAATAATACTCGGGCGAATATCGAAACACCTGGAAGAAAACCAACCGAGGGAGCAAGCTGGATTACGCGCCGATTATTCTACCATTGACCATATTCATGTTGTGAAGCAAGTAATTGAAAAGCTCAAGGCATTCGTCGATTATAATAAGGCTGAGTCATACATATATCTAGAAAACGCTAGAAAACCGAGTAGAAAGAAAATACATAAAAATCATAAAAGAAATTTACAAAACCACCACAGCAACAGTCCAACTCGAACAACAAGGCAAAGAATTCAGAGTTCAAAAAGGTGTTAGGCAAGGCGATCCACTTTCCCCAAAACTCTTCACAGCAGTGTTAGAAAATATATTCAGAAACTTAGACTGGGGACATTTTGGAAACAATATTAACGGACTGAACCTAAATCATTTAAGATTTGCCGACGACATAGTAATTTTAGCCGAGAAACCAAGCATACTACAAACTATGTTACAACAATTAGATGTTGAAAGCAGGAAAGCAGGATTATCAATGAACCCAGCGAAGACTAAGATAATGGGGAATGCCGTAAAAGAAAATATAGTAATAGGACAGGAAATGATGGAATATGTAGATGAATATATATATTTAGGAAACTCATTTCAATAAAAGACCAGTACTCTAAAGAAATAGATAGAAGAATATGCAACACTTGGAAACGGTACTGGTCTCTAAAAGAAATAGTTAAAAATGAAACAATTCCCATGGCAATGAAAAGCAAATTATATAACACATGTATTCTACCATGTCTTACTTATGGATGTCACACTTGGCCTGCAAGGAGCAAAAACAACCAAAAACGAATAGTTTGTCAACGCAGCTTCGAAAGAAGCAAGCTTAACATAAGACTACAGGATCGATGGACAACTTCAAAAATAAGGAAAAGAACAAAGGTCAATGACGTGTTACAAAAAATAAGAAAAGTTAAATGGAACTGGACTGCTGGCTTATTGTCTAACTCGCTCGCAATCGCCATCGTGTTCATTTTGACAGTTCTTGTATGAATGTGACAGCTAGCTGATTCCGATGCCAACTGTCAGCCCATACGTGAACTGTCAAAATGAACACGATGGCGATTGCGAGCGAGTTAGACAATAAGCCTACTGGACATATAATGAGGACTAACAAAGAGAAATGGACTAAGGATGTAATAGAGTGGTATCCGAGGAACGGGAAAAGACAATGAGGAGGTCAAATCAAAAGATGGGAGGACAATTTACCAAAAGGATGGAGAAGGTCTGCCAGGGAGAGAGACGTGGAAACAATTGGGGGAGGCCTATGTCGACAGACAACCTGACAAAAGTGGCTGCTAATAAATTTAGTATTTTTTTGATTATTTTTTTTTGATTTATGTAAATTTAAATTAGATTTAAGAATACTACTATTTTATATTATAAGAATGGCATGTAAAAAGTTAAGAAGGTCAGTGAATAAAGACTTATATTATTATTATTATAAGTACTGCCTCAGCTTAGCAAAAGATTTGTTTAAGATATTATTCTTACTATAAGATACAATAAATCTTTTGCTTGGTTGTCATCAATAGCAGTCAATTTGAATAAGTACCTAAATATATTCTACATTGTAATGTAACATAAATTGATGTACTTAATTAATAAATTATATGACCCATTATTACATTACTTAATCTGATTGGGGATTAAGATAATTACATTCAAAATTTATTTGAATTGTTGTTAGGTATTTGAAATAATATTATCTGAACCTTTATTAGATATGCCAATACCAATATTAGTGGAACATATCAAAAGTCCACCATCGGACCCATAAATCTCATTTAAAAAAGTGAGATAATTTAATAACAGTCTCTTTTATAAAAATGCACATTAGACCAGTTGAGTAGACATTGAAAAAAATGTCTAATTGATTGTATTAGACCAAGTTCACTTGACAGATCTATCAGGTGGGCTGATCTTCTTCTTTTTAGGTACTTCTTTTAACCTGTCGAGCATCCCAGTGACTACTAGTACTAATACAAGTTGCTACTCTAGTTGCTGGAACATTTGACAAGTTAATGTCCATTCAACTTGTCTAATATGCGTTTACAAATGACTGTAATCAATGTATAACTGCATATAAATAAAATAAATAAATATATATATTTTTTTTTAATGTGAATAGGAAGGCAAACGAGCAAGTGGGTCACCTGATGGTAAGCGATCACCACTGCCCATGGACATCCGCAACCCCAGAGGGATTGCAGATGCGTTGCCAACCTAGAGGACTTAGACGAAATGCCTCTTGTGCCCGTAATTTTCCTGGCTGTCTTACTCTCCACACCGGAACACAGCAGCGCAAGCACTGCTGCTTCGCGGCAGGATTAGCGAGTAAGATGGTGGTAGCGATCCGGACGGACCTTGCACAAGGCCCTACCACCCACAATTAAGCCCAGTCAAAAACCTGCAAGGCACATTCCATTGCAGCAGTGTCGTCAAGTTTTAACCCATTCACATCACGGCCTAGCAAGTCTAAACGGGCCTATTGCATGACATGGATAACATGGTGCTTACTCAAACTTTTTTTTTAATCTAAAATTTTTACGAGGCTTAAGTGCACCTGTGTGATTATGCCAGCCTCATTGGATGTGTCTTAAAACAGTGTCCAAATGGAACACTTTCTAGGCACCATATGGCAAAAAACAAAAAAATAGATCTGCATAGCATATAATGTGTTAGTGGCATTTTGTGACGTTTTCTACCCCTCCACATGTGCCTCCAAAATGTGCCGAAACAAAACCTAGCTATAGGTACTCTGATAAAGGACTATAACTGGCAATGCTTAGATCCTAATATTAGCCAGCATGACCATAAGTTTTAAAGGAGGGGCAGGTTGAAATTACCTTGACTCATTATTTCAAAAGGTAACCCTACTTTAGCTAATTTATGCACCCAACCAGGGTCACATGTGTTCACTCATTCATTCAAGACATGACTAAGAGATGAGTATTTAAATTATTCTTTAACAAAACAGGTATGTGTAGGTGTAGGGTAGGTAGGTGTAGGTATGGTACAGGTAGGTGTAGGTATGGTTTTATCCATAGGTTCAGAAAAAACTTTTTTCTTAATTTTTAAGACATCAAATTAACACATGTCTCAAATTTGACATTTCAGTACTCTATTGTGGCTCCGTAACATAAGGGCGTGTACCAGGATCAAGACATTGGAACAACTATTTAGTCTGGCTATGGAAAGGACTAGATTTAACACCTTCACCGCAGCAATGAATTAAACTCGTAATTAACGATACATGTTTGGGGGTCGATTAATCTCATGCCGCAGTGAATGTGTTAAGGAGTTGACTGCCAACCTTCAATAGGGAAGTGTATTATAAGAAGAAATACTCTATAGTTTACAAGCACTTAAAGCCTGAAAAACAGCAACATGTACCAGTTCCGCATGTTTTGCAATGACTGTAAATAATTATGACATAGAACCGTCTGCGCATAGCATAGGACATGTTATTGTGATTCCAATAGCATGTGAAAAGGTGCCGTATTATCCACGGTTATCAACGGAACTAATTTAATGAACCATGAAATTTATTAAAGCTACAATTTGTTACATACACGTCCCATCTTTTATTTAAAGTTTTTACTACATACTTTACTACTTCAGTAATTAAAAAGTACTTAAATAACATTCAAGTGCATATAGCGACAAGTAAATATTCATAATTGGAGCTTACTTACCAGGGAGTCTCCGACAACAAATAAATTAATTTAGCCTTTATCAGCAAATCAGGTCCATTATAATAAAAGCTAATGTATCATTCTCATTATGTACAGAGAATACGCACACTCATTTAAGAACAATTAGGGTTATTGCACTAATACAATATCGATTCAACACTGAAGCACAAACAGAACAGAACAACTAATGTTGACGAAACGATAAACAATCTAACGTTGGTATTTTAAAAGGAAAAGCTCGCGCATGAACACCGATTATTTCCCTATTATAAAATAAGAAAGATTTGTGCTGTGAAAGTGATAGCCACTCGCGTAATGATATCGAATTTAGTTAAATAAAAAATGCTATATGATTTGGCTTTAATGTAAAAATGTTTGTTGAAAAATAGATTTAACTAGAGTATAACACGAGACACCTCGAACCACTGAATGACGAATACTAATCACATCACAGATTAGATTTCAACTTTCAACAAAATAATAAGTGATTTTGATTTGATCTCGAGCTATCCCTATCCCTCGAGCCGAGCCGAACTGTCTACTCTACCTACTCTACTGTCTCTACTACTGTCTACAGCTACAGACAGAGACCATAGACTAGTAGAGTGGCCAAAGTTTATAACTATCGATATCGATAAAGACGCAAACAACGTTCCTTTTTATGGTATTTGCAAATTTGCAAATTTTTGAAAAGAATAAGGTGTATTATGTTATCAAATAAACCTGAGGTAATATTTTGTACATAATTTTGCTGATAGAAATCACAAAAATAATGTCAAAAATACATATCTGGCCGCTATATTTGAACGACAGGTTTTGTTTTGGTATATACGTGAATTTGGGAGGCTAATCTAAAATTTGATAGTCAAAGCTCATATCATACCGTCCTTCTCACTCATTCGTCCATAAATGACTATAGTATAGGTGTGAGCAGAACGGCATGAAAGAAACGTCAATTTCAAATTTCAGAGTAGGCCTATATTAATTGCATACATTCGCAGTCCCATTCCTTATTTGTCGAAAGCTTGCTTGTATTGTATATAAAGAGATGATATAATAAGCTGATGATAAACTCATTAATACCAATTAAATTGTAAAATAAGTTTCTGTCAAAAATTACTTTTAATACAAGCTTTTTTGCTGACGTTACTTGCATTTTGTTGTCATCCGTTTTACAAAATATACACAAAATTTCAAATTAATCAGGGATATTAGATGATTACATTGTAAATACATACACAAACATACTGACATGAATTTATTCTTTATTTATTTATTTATTTTCCACACTTACAATTATCTTTACAGGCGACGCCTAAAGCGACAATGAAGCCAAAAAAAATAAAAATACATTCACGTTAATTAGCGTAACACATTTTAAACAAAGCTATTCTCGTGAATTCGCTCAGAGCACAAGAGAATAAGTCCAGATCCTCGGCAATAAGGTTCAGAGTGTGAAGCGCGCGCGTCAGCGGCGCCTCACGCAGCAAGTTAGTAAACCTCATTATTATCCCTTACGGAGCAGACAGAGCCCAAGGTCACAATACCTAAAGGCTACGTTTATTATGATTGTGGATGTATAAGTGAAAAAGGGAATCAAATATGGGATGCTTACCACTTCACCTTTAACTGATTCCTAAGATTTTTACCCATTCCCTCGATGGAGTTTACCATCTGCGCGGAAAGAAAAGCAGTACATTCTTTGTTTATTACATTGTCATCCGGCTTACACAAATATTTGCATATCAAATTCAATCGATTGAAGATATTTACTTCAAAATTGAGTTACAAGATTTCATCAGAACAAACATAGTTATTTACATTCATAGCAGTGTTGCCAGAGCACTCGCACCCAGAAGCACGGTCGAATGGCTAAAAAAGCACGGTTTTAAAAAAAAAGGCACGCATTTTTCCACGCTTAAAAATAATTCCAAAAAATTAAGAAAAATAATCAGTGAATTATGAAATAAGCTTTTCGACGCTATTGAGCGTACTAAAGGAGCAAAAACCGGTCAAGTGCGAGTCTGACTCGCGCACCGAGGGTTCCGTACAAATTCGCCAAGCTATTATAAAATCTAGTGTTAGCAGAGCCCTGTTCACAAAATATAGGCATTGTGAGGTCATTTTATATACCTACTTATATAGACAGACAAATAATAAATAAAAAAACACCGAGTAGCACTCCGGGAGTGAGAGTGACAACTACACACGCACACTCGCGCAAAAAGAAAATAAAATATACGAGATTTGAACTGCGGTCCATGAGAGAACATTTTTTTTTCTATTTTTGTGTAAAAATATTAATGCGATTCAAAGAATACATAAGCTTCAATAGTATAGGTTAGTATAGGTTCAGAAAAAAACGTGGCTGTGACATACGGACGGACGGACAGACAGACATGACGAATCTATAAGGGTTCCGTTTTTGCCATTTGGCTACGTAACCCCAGAAAGCACCGTTTTAGCACGCTTTTTGTCTCCGCACGTAAAAAGCACGCGTACCGCTCAAAAAGCACGTAAAACCGTGCTAAAAAGCACGATCTGGCAACACTGATTCATAGTTACATCTATACCAGTTTAATAATAGCTTGTATTAATTTCGAAGTTCTATGAGATTCTTTATCAAGACAGACCTTGGCTATTACTGGAACTGCAATGAGTTTTGGGACTAAAACACGGTATAAAGTAAAAAATGTCGTTTTTAGTATCTACTTAAAGAAAATGTTCACTTATTTTATCTTAGTAGTGAGACACCGCGATACAGAGCAAAAATTGAGTTTGGACGATATTTTCCTTTGACTCTTACATTTTAAATTTCGTATGTAAAATTTAGTTTTAATAAATTTATTTTATCCGTTCACTTGGTTAAACACTGTCGATAATATTTTTACAAAAGAAGTGGGCAGCTCTAGTTGACCACAGAGTTTTTTTTAAAACAACAGATTAAGCTTAAAACTGAAATGACAACTGCTGCTTCGTTGCTTGAACCGACATTTAGAATATAATATCGCTCTGTGATATTTCATTAGCGGACTTAATTACAGTAGGAAACGCTCTACAGCGCTATATGGCGTTGATCAGTCTACCAGAACCAGGTAGCTTATTACGTAACTCGCTCGCGATCACCATCGTCTCCATTTTGACAGTTCATCTATGGGCAGACAATTGGCATCAGAATCAGCTAGCCGTCACATTCATACAAGAACTGTCAAAATGAACACGATGGCGATTGCGAGCGAATTACGTAATAAGCCTGCAGAACGAACGTAACATTGTCATGTCAATGTCAAAATAAAATCAGATCAGAAATTAGTCTGTGACGGACGATTATTGGTTCATATTATTCTAAATTTTGGTACTCGCTTGCCTACAGTAGCTGTTTGATTTGTGAATTGAATTTCTCACTCACTATAAATATACAATTGCCATTCAATTCTGCATATCGTGGTTTACAGGTTTTACAAATTGAATTATTAAACAAAAATCCTAAAACAAAAGAAAGAACACGATGTGTTCACTTGCTACTGAAAAGATACGTTGAATGTTCAATCGGCTATTGACTGCAATGAACAATAAGTTAAAAATTTGGAATTAAATAAATCCAAACTAATTATAAGAATGACCTTTTTGAAGTTCGTTGGCAAAACTTGCGGTTTTGTGGGCTACGTTTTCCAGTACGCTTGCGTTACACACTGTACATTTGAATATCTTGGGGATTTTGTTATGGTGAGTTCAAACCCAAACATTTGATCTTGCATATGACATGTCAACATTGTAGAATTTTACAATGAAGATTTAAACCTGCTTATTTCGTTACAGTGTTCTGGGCCATCGATGGAGCCAACTTTAGAATCTAACAACATATTATTTACCGAACATGTAAGCCCGCGTCTGCAAAGACTTCGGCGTGGCGACATTGTTATAGCCAAAAGTCCTAGTAATCCGCGCCAGAATATTTGTAAGCGAGTGACAGCTTTGTCCGGAGATAAAGTGAGAGGACAATTCCCAAGAAGGAGTCAAGTTGTACCTAGAGGGCATGTTTGGTTAGAAGGAGACAATTCCGGCAACTCATCAGATTCTAGAGTTTATGGGCCTGTACCAATTGGGCTTATAAGAAGTAGAGTAGTATGCAGAGTGTGGCCTCTCGATAAGATTTCATCGCTGACTGAATACTGATGTTTTATAGTTTATTGATACAGGTTAAAGACAGAATGTGTTTATTTATTTGCTAAGGGAACTAGCAGTTGTTGATTTCAATAAAAGATTGTATTTTTTTGATGTTTATTCTAATTATCATTAATTTCTATAGTTTTTATCGACTGGGCCTCCGTGTGGACGTCTATGAAGCGGGTGTTGTTGATGCGAATGCGGACATTTACTGCTCGCGTTCGCCTGAAAAATAAGGTTTATGGTCAAAAACTCAATAAGGATCAATTCAGCACTTGGTTAGTTTGTTTTCATTTTGGTTAAGGTTATGGTTATGGTATAGCCTTTACTATAAGATCCGTTTACCCCATTACCGGAATACAAAGCCATTGTATTGTATCTATACCATTGTAATTATCTGCTGTTGCTCTTGGAATCACTTCTTTAAGTAGTTACAAAAACGTTAGTAAGTACCTACTTCAATTACATTGAATCAGCAATCCCAATTTTGGGAGTACTAAGTACTTGTTTTCAAAATACAAGAACAAAAGCAGATATTAGTATTGTGTCGATACAATGGGTCAATATGTTCAGTTCAATTAATAGCTACTATACCCCTTATTCATAAACGCTCTATATTCTTCTGCTTACTTAGCAATTTTTTGTCCTTATCTGTGAAAAGTATGTATATGTCAAAGTGACAGATAAGGACACACAATTACTAAGTTCGAAGAAGCCTATAGATCATTTATAAATAAGGAGGCAAAATTTTTGAGTAGATTGACACAGCAGGGTCTAGTAAGGGATACTATAGGTACAGTAAGCCTTAATTTAGCTCTGTAGAATTTTCAGAATTCTGTTGATACGAGGGTATAGTCAAGTAGATAGGTAAACCAAGTTTTGATTCATGTTAATAGAGATCTATGTACTTAACTATACCTTCCTATAGTGTAGAGTATTTTGATGACAGCTTATTGAGATTAAAAAAGTAGATTAGATCAGATCAGTAGTGTATGTACATAGTAATAAATTATTGTATTTAGTCCTAGATGCATTGGTAGCTCAAAAAAAATCTTTAAAACAATCAGTGCATAGTTACAGTTTGTCTATAAAGTCGTGGCATTAAAAAGTGGCAACACTGTAGTGTCGTCCCTTTCTAATCTATAAGTATAAGAAAACGGGACGACACTACAATGTTGCCACTTTTTAATGTCACGACTTTATAAACAAACTGTACAATCTTTCAGAAGAGTGAAACAATACCTCTTTAAACTTAAATCCTGGTGCCTGTACTTACGTATTTTGTATCACCATCACAATGTTGCCATCTGGCTTTAGGAAAGCTGCATTTTCAACGGTAACCAAGCTTCGGCGCGAGGATCTGATCCTTTCCGATCCTCTGGGTATGAATTTAGAGAAGTGACCCATAGCATAGAACATGGGCTGCTTAATAAACTCGTCTTGGTCTCCATACACAAGTATAGGAGCGTCTACAAAGTTATCCGCCCAATTCGGCCCTCCAGTGGGGCTTAGACAGAGGTTCCAGTCAATCCAGCCAACCACGTAGTTGTTAAGATCCTGAAAAGAAATATAAAACATTGATAATCTCTGCTTGACCTCAGGGATAAAATTAGTAACAGTAGATGACTGTTCTTACTTCTAGAATACTCTTCGTGTATTTGCGCGCTCTGTCCCATGATCCTATTTCAACCTTTTCTCTATCCCAAGGCATCGGACCTGTTTCAATTTAAAAATTGGATCGTTATTTTTAAATTTGAATATTTAATTGTGACCGTAGTGTATTTAGAACTTACCTTCACACGCCTCAGTGGATAGTAGAATTTTACCAGGATATTGGTTTTGAATAGCGGTGAGAATAATGGGGTGCACGAAGTTTCCGTAGTAATGTAGTGCGATCCCGTCGATATATTCGATAGACTTTGGGTCTTCTCTCGCCATCTATTTAAAGAAAATATTTTTAAGTGTTTTTAAAGAAGTTGGTATTGACACGTTTCACACAAGCAAGCTCTCACGTTACGTTGTCTGTCGTCTTTGATTTCACGCCGCATCAACTCACCCCAGCTAACCAAATAGGCACGATGTATCGCTGGTCATCAACCGCTAAGATTAGAGTTTGGTTGAAGCGAGAGTTTCTTACTGTTGGACCAAGGTTGTCAGCCACCCATCGACCCTGCATGAAACAATTTTAGTTATACATTAGCAGTAATGTCCTGGGTTTTCGTCAAAAGTAATAATAAAATAATATAACTTGAGAAGAAAAAAGGAAATAACGAATTTTAAGCAATCGCTATTCAATACACTGATTCTCAAAAATAATCGAAATTGGCGCTCAACTGTGGCTTAGTTTGGGATACTGCGGACTTCTGCAAATGCTTGATCGTTATGTAATTAATTATGTGACAAAAATACATTACCAATTGCCTTGGTGTCCATCCCAAAGAGTTAAAGTTGACTAACGGAATGATTCCGTTAATCGGCTCATTCGTGGTAGTAATGGCCCAGATCTTGACTTCAGCCTTTTCATATTCCTCCATGAAACTAAAGACATTAATTAATTTTCGACTAAGTCATGTATCTATACTTATCATGTTTTTAATTAAGTCTAGATAAAGATTTTGCAAAAATATTTAATGTACTTATAGACATTAACATACCGTATGTGGTAATCCGCGTATGATTGATAGTATTCTGGTTTAAGTTGGGCAAAACCAGTGATTCGCTCGTTTGTCTTCATCCAAACAGGTGGGGACCATGTACTGGCTGTGATTTTGATTTCATCTGTGGCAACCAACTGACTTCTTTTGATCATGGGCAACTGGAGAAAAAAAACGGCTTTCATGATTCCTCTGCTTGTTTTGCACTGCTACTTACTACAGTTGTTAGTATTTCTGTTTATTTGTTTAACTTAAAACATAGTAAACGCTACATGTTAAGTATTATTGAATTTTATTAATTTACTAGCTGTTGCTAGCGACTTCGTCTGCAAAGAATTCGTTTATCGTTATCCCGCGGGAACTACGCAATTTTCCGGGATAAAAAGTAGCCTATGTGCTATTCTAGACTTTTCTCTATCTATGTGCCATCCAGTTCCGTTGGGCCGATCTGGCGTGATTGAGTAACAAACAAACATCCATCCATCTATCCATCCATCCATCCATCCATACTTTCGCATTTATAATATTAGTTAGATTATTTTTAATAGTTACTTAATTGTGCCCATGAATGCTGTTTTACCTTTAAAAAGAAATCGTGTGATGTCAATGAGAAATTCGACAACGCATGGTCATACCACGGCTCTTCGTTGTATGTGTAAGGATATTCGGAGAAATCTGATCCTCCAATGGGCACACGGATCATGTTGTATTCGAGACCTGTTGCGCTGAAGTAAGATCTGAAATAAAACAGATAAAGAGATATTAGATGTATCGACGCCATGATATTTCTATGAAGACGCGCTATTTTGTGTAAATGACCAGCGATCCTTCTGGTAACTATATTAACTTCCTACGATACCTTTCGTTATGTATGAGTGGTCCAATACGCTCTTAACTGGGTTTTGTAAGAGGCGATCGGGCGAGCTGATCTACCGCCCAAAAGTGTCCATGTGCTCTCACGTTCACATGCTCATACATGCTCTATATTCTGGGCAAGCATTTGCTTTTGAGAACGGAGTACAGAAGTATCTCAAGGATCTGTGCTTGGACGTAGAATCTATATCAGATAATTATATCAAAGTTGTCACGATTTTCAGAAATATCTCGTTCGTTGAAACAACCTTCTTACTGGAATTCGTTACTATCCAATCCAGTGTAACTTTATTTCGTTTAGTATCCCGCTGTTGTTTGTTATTTTATACATACATACATAACATACATAAACACGTCTTTATCTCTTACGGGGGTAGATAAATACTTGAATATTTTGTATTAGTAATGAGAAGTATACTTACTCGATGAATTTTATCTGAGCTGCGTCTGATAGTTTTCTCCAGTTGATGGCGGCGGCATCAGTAACAGACCCACCAAACCCTTCGATGGTTTGATACCGGGCAATTGTAAATAGTCTGAATACAACTTGGCTCAAACTATCCTCTGCAAAGGCGAGAAGTTCAATATAAAAATGATAATAAGCACCTATTATAATATTTTATTAAACATAAAATTCTCACACTCACTTCCATGTACATTTTAGAATCTTGTAAATTTGTTAGGAAACATGAAGATCTTTATTCAAAATTAACAGGCCACAAAAGAAACAATCGCTCTAAAAATATACTCAAATTGCCATCTTCCAAATTAAAGCTGGTGAAATCAAACCCACACTTCATGACCATAAAAATATACAATCATCTACCAAATTCCTTGAAAGACATTGATGGCGCTTTAGCATTTATTAATCAACTGAAATCATTCCTAATAAGTAAATGTTTCTATAGCCTAGATGAGTATTTTAACGACAAAAATGTATGAGTGTATTTGTTTATGTGAAATAGCCCCTATGTAGTGTCGCATAACGAATGTAAAACCGTTTTCGGTTTAGTTTAGCGCAAAAGTTTTAAAATAATTATTAATATGTAGTTAGGTACAAATAAACAAAAAGAGCCCTCCGATATTGCTGTGCCCTTGCAGGGTGTCACATGTAGACCTAATTAAAATATTCCACCTTATACCTGTCATGTGATTTGCAATAAATTATTTTGATTTGATTTGATTTGATTTGAATAATTTATGTATTGATCTATCAACACACTACAACATTCTATTTAGTGGAGTTTAATTGAATTGAAGTGAATGTACCTTCGGACACATCTTCTTCGGATCCAGATTCCGGAAACTCTTCGCTTGATTCTTCTTCCACAGAGTCTTGTACTGTTTGTATGACTCCGTAACTTTTCTCGAAACGCTGTCCGGCCTAAGCAAGCAAGGCAAATGGCTCGTCAAAATTAATAGGTTCATTAATACTTGGAATTAAGTAGTTAAGTCGTAAGTTGAGTATGTTGAAATTCTTCGCTATTTTTGTCTCTACCGAAAAGCACGTGCGGTTTCTAATGCTTTGACGGCTTAAGAATTTACCCAAGAACCCTGGCTAGAAGCCTGGGAGGCGATAGGACAAGGTTGTGCGTTGTGCTTCAAAATTATCCAATATTTAAAAGAGACGTGTTAATTGTCTTACATTGCTTGAAGTATAAGCCACGAAAGTTCCTGGCGCAGGTACTTCTCGAGTGATAGTATCACAGTAGTTGGCATCACACACGCAGACTATGGATCGGCCAGGAATGCCCACATCTCTGGCGCGACATGGCAAGTCCTCTGGAGTAAGAAAAAAACATTTTATTGTAGACCTTAACAAATAACCTCATTCAAATACGCTTGTTAAGCATCTATTACTTGACCTAGCTACCAAGTTTTGTAGCCGCCGCGTTTTAAAAATGGAATTTTTCAAAATTTTCACAGGATGAAGAAGTATCGTATATTTTATTCTTTCACGAAGATAGCTAGTGGAATTAAATAATAATTAATTATATAGCGTTTATAAAACCCAAATTTAAATTAGAATATATATAATATATTTTTATATATTTGAAGTTTAACAATTAAATTCAAATGCCCCCTTTCTTTTGTGTAGTAAGATATTATGCTTGTTTAATGATACTAAATAGCAATTTTAATAAATGGTTCTTTGAGTAAGGAACTAAGTATGTAGTTACTTAAACTAGGTAAAGACGATGAATACATACCGCTTTGTCCCAGCGTTATAATAGTTGCACCTAGCAGTACCACTGCAACAACCAATCGTGGACCTCCCATCTGTAAAAAAATATTAAATCTATTCTCAATATTTTTTATAAACAAAGTGGTGTATATTACATATGATGTTCGTATTCTTACCGTTTCAAGAGTAATCGTTGATAATACTTTGAGAATGTATTGTTTAATTTTATCAAAATTTTATCATACCCATGATAAACAAATGTCAGATCAAGTGTTATCTTGAATCATTATGTTAAATCCTCATAATTATTTTTCGATTATTTATTTATTAGTTCATTTGTACGACTAGCTTCTACCTCCCGAGGATATCCACGATGTTGTAGTGTAGGTCACTATGTCACCTACATTTTATTTTCTTAAGTAAAAAAACTTAACTTAAGACGCTTAAAATTTTTTTTTACTTAAGAAAATAAAATGTAGGTGACATAGTGACCTACACTACAACATCATGGATATCCTCGGGAGGTAGATGCCAGTCGTACAAAAGGTTAAGACTCTTAACCTTAAGTTGAATTTTAGGAATATTAGGCATTCTCTTACTAATAATTCTTTTTAATTCGGTAGTATATTATACACGGACTTTTATTACACGTACTATAATAATAAAAGTATTAATACTCGTGAAAACAGTTTACGAAATACTCATATTGATGATACCTTATTAGGCTTATGTACTTGAATTATTTAATTTGGCGCTAAAATAACAGGTTGTTATCTTACCCCCCCTCTTTATCGTACGATGCGATGCGTGTGATGAACTCGATAGCACACCTCGTATAATGATATGGTGAAAGCTTGTCCACGTTATTATTGTCGACGTTGTGGACTCAATTCTACACGCAGGACTAGATTTTCACGCGATTTCGTCTTCCCAATTTAACGCATCGAAATAAAACTTGGCTTGGATTTAAAGTTAGAATCACTGGGCTACGAAAACCCGTTTAGGTTTTATTGCGTGGCAGACTGACAGACAGACATAAAATGTTAAGGGCTCAGTCAGACCGCTCTAAATAAACGATTTCAATAAATCTTTAACCCTTTATTTCGCTATGTATAGTATAATATACGTTTTTTATTTTATTACATATTTGTATTTAACTTGCATTGTAATGTATGTTTTCCGGGTGGAATCGTACGACTCAATTTTGACGTAGATATCTTCAACCGATTGAGCTGAAAAGCTGCCAGGTGCTTGAATTAATTAATAATGATAGTATTGTATACTAATACTAACTAGGGGGATTTCGTTGCTCTATAAATTGTATACCTATTTCCGTAGCTAGCTCTTAGACTAGTTTAATTGACCACATACGGCTAATTGAACATTGTAGTGTATCATTTAGTGGGAAGAATTAATATTCGCATATATCACTGAACAAACTATAACCAGATATTTAATAAAGTAAACAACAACTTAATAAATCATTTTAATAGTATAATGGAAACAGTGACGATAGCTTGTTTCCCTTGGCTGACAGGCATAGTGCATAGGTTGACCACATGCTTCGATTAATTAATTACACCAAAATTAAATACTGTCCGAAAAAGTAAGAACGAGGAAAGAAAACGTGATACACATATCCGCTATATTGTTAACTAGCTTCTGCCCGCGACTTCATCTGCGTAGAATTATACATATATTATAAACCTTCCTCTTGAATCACTATCTAATAAAAAAACCGCATCAAAATCCGTTACATAGTTTTAAAGATAAAAGATATAAGCATACATAGGGACAGACAGACAGACAGACAGCGGAAAGGGACTTTGTTTTATACTATGTAGTGATACCGTTAAAGTCAAATAAAAAAGGTGACGGTCGTTTTCGTAGATGTTTATGAACTAAGTGGCCGCTAAATCGCCTCTGCCTTATAGAGGGTTTAAAAACCTCAAAAATATCTACCTGACTCTTGGAATTGTGATATACACTTTAACCCCCTTATTTATAAACGCTCTGTAGGCTTCTGCTAACTTAGCAATCGTTTGTCCTTATCCTGTCACTTAGACATTTACCTTTCACAGATAAGGACAGTCGCCATCCGTTACACTGTAAGGTTAATAACATCAGAACACGTAATTAGTCATAAGAGCAGCGACTTTTCAATAAAATCAGGACGTCACAGATCGTCAAAGGTATCGATGCAGTCAGGCTGATCATAAAGATCGGAACATTTTATTATTGGTATTTGTTTGGAATTCGAATCTATTATTATATACATAAGGTTTATTTTCCACATATGTTCCGATATTTATGATCACCCTGACTGCGTCGATACCTTTGACGATATGTGCTTCCTGATAATTTTTACCTCATTGAACGTCCCGAATTTATTGAAAAGTCGCTGCTCTTATATTTATGACTAATTGCGTGTTCTAATGTTATTAACCTTAAAGTGTAACGAATTTATTGAAATTTAATGCTTCTCCGAAATATTTGAGGATCTCGCCCGCTACGATGTATCTGATGGCGACTGGACAAACGATTGGTAAGTTAGCAGAAGCTTATAGAGCGTTTATGAATAAGGAGGCTAATCTTTTAGACAATTTATGTAACTAATAAGCATGGATCATTAGGGAACATTAAAACTCAAGCTTTATGAAGACAATATAATTAAATTTTCATACAAATCTTTAACGTAATATTATCTTTAAAATACTGTACACAGTGTCGGCTGGTTTTGTAGAAAATCATTTACCTACTACTAAATATAGATAGAAGAAAACATAATTTCTCCAACATAATCTACTGCAAAAATTATAACGACAAGCAAATGATTATCTCCAACGCTGCCGACTAAATCTTTTATAGTTTTATTTTGATATGGCAGATTGTCGATATGAAAGACTTATTAAAGCGTAGGACGCTTAGAACACTAGCGGAAAGAAATGTACTAAAGGTATTCCTATTTACACAATGATTTCACATTATTGCCATCCGTTTTAAATTATAAGAAAGACAGGTAAACTAACAAGGACAAAATTGTTTACATAGCAGTTAATCTCATTTGAGTAAAATATAGAATAATAAGATATATAAAATCACAACAAATTAGATCTCTTTTTCTCACACACCAATCAATGGAAGGTTGTTTTGTATCCGTAATACTTCACTCAGAGCAAGCCGAAACAGTGGTTGCAACCAAAATTAAGTTCCATCTTTTAAGTACCGTGAACGACATTTTGTCTTACAATCTGAAACGACCATCGCCATATAAAAAAAAATAACTTAAAACTATTCACTTTACAATTTACCTAATATAACTATATCAAATAAATACAAAAATCTCTTATTGTTATTATCTAAGATAATATTTTCCTACCTCATGTCTTGAAACTAAAACTATTTAATGCACATAAATCTTAACACAGAGTAAACTTAAATGTGCGCACGACATTGCGCTGACGGGAGGACCCTTAAAATATTTGACTAAAAGAGAGATCAAATCATTGCCACGTAAATACTTATTGTATAATCGGCAGGTTGTTTCGAGTAACGTGTCAACACTTATTTTGTACTTTGAAAGTTGAAAGCGAGATGCCTAGGTTGCTGCGACAAGATTTATAAGAAATAAATAGGTACTCGGACAGAATAATTAGATCTCACTGAAAAGAGGTTAGGGTTTTGCTTTCAACCTAGCTGCCAAGGGAAATCGTTATCTGATAGACACAGTAGCCGGGAAAATGTGAGTCTACAAATGGCTAACGACAAAAATATAGATTTTTCTGAGTTTCATCATAAATAGATATAATCCGAATTCCATGACGCGCTCAAAAGCTAACCGCAAATCGTGTGAATATGCGGATACTGGTTTTGTAATAGGTATGTAATACATATTTACAATATCTCTTCGTGTTTTTAAAATTAAAATGTGGCAAGTATTTTAAAAATGTTAGTAGATATATACTATATTGAAGCAAATATTTATTTTATCAACGTAAAAACTGCTTCGCTACGGTGTTTCTGTCATAGAAGACGCATTTTACTTAAGAAACTAAATAACAGAAAGTTGCACCAAGTTAAAATAAGAAATTAAGACATTGGGTAGATAGAACTATAATATAGTCGCCACATTTAATTCGATTTAATTCAACGAATGCATTAAACGACTCAACAAAAATTGTACACAACAGCGCTTAACAACTGTCAAAATGTTTTTGTTTTTAATTTACTAGACATTTCTTAATAATTCTATACTTATGAAACCTATGAATGATTCATGGTACCCTACACTAAGTTTTAATCTTTCCACTGTTAATATTCTTTTCCCTTAGAGTTTTACACATGTAATTCAATGCAGTGAAAAGATTAAACATGCTCAAGTAATTTATGTTAATGTAACATAATTATAGAGGCACTGTGTGTGTATTCAATTCTATATCTTCTTAAATGATATTTTACACGCATCTACTGAACGATATCGTTAATTTAAGAATAATGTAAAATATTAATTTTACTCTTGTTACATATACACATCATTATGTAAATATGGAAAGTAAGAAACATAATCCTCTCAATGTTCTTCGTAATTATGTAATTTATATCGTGAAATCTAATGGTGAGATTTCTTAATAAAAAGGGATCTCTGAAAGTGACAGTTCAATTTTTATTCGTAAAGTTAAGCTTTGCTACAGCAGTTTTAGATTGTTACAAGTGCTTATTAGCTGACACAGAATGGATGATATTTGCTGATCTATTCTTAAGACTCTCACTAGATACAGTATTTACATTTTACCAATAGCTTTTGGCTTCGCTTCGTAGATTTAGAATTTTTGTCCTTTGATGCGGTCTGGGTGAGATAACGAGCCTTTTACGTATAAATAAAGTGTAAAGGGAATCCTATTGTATTGAAGACAGCTATTGGTATAAATCTGTACCTATATGAGTATACTTGAACAGCTAAACTTACATTTAAAATTTGAAAAGATCACCATATAACCACAGACGTTGTGGTGATCATCACAGGGACAAAAATGAATAATAAAACGAATTATCGAAACATTAAAATAGAGTTATTAAAATTGAGCTATACAATAAACATTTAGTTACAAAAATACTTGTAGCGTTATTTTCAGATCACAATTTACTATGTTACGATTGCAACACTATCGAATACCAGATATATTTTTGTCTAAATCTGTCAGATAAATAAGGTTGCTTGCCGGATGGAAATAAGAACATTCGTGTGCACGGGGACTAAAATATGAGGCCATGTATGGTCCATACTGTTGGGCCCGAAGGTGGAGTGCCGAAGGAATAATAGTTACGGACAGGCGGAAGATAGGAGGGATTGGGAGTACGCGATTCAGTCTTTCACGAGCCTGTAGATGTGGTGCTGAGCGCCATGCTCACTGTTCGACACTTCAAACACAAACGCGGCACATAATAATGTCTCTTGAGTATCTCTATTTGACACCACCTGTGAATAAAAGAAAAAGAATTATGAACATCGAACCACAGTTGGCGGAGTAATCAGTAAACATACATTTTTTGAAGTCTGTTAAAAACAGAAACTTAGCAGGAAACCTGGTTGGTGGCTTCATCGTTTAGTACCTTATCACATTTACTCCATTCACAGTCTAAAACGGCGATTGGTTACTGATAAAGCCAGAAGGTGTTTAAATTGGCAGATCTTCTACAGCAGCGTTTCTTAACTTTTTTTCAGCGACGGACCCCTGGGCACATCACAATTTTCAAGGACCCCCTAATAAAAGAAAACTAAATGTTTAAATAAAAGATTTTGGAATGGTTTAGGTATCAGCCTGAGGACCCCCATACATTATGCTCACAGACCCTCAGAGATCCGCAGACCACAGGTTAAGAAACACTGTTCTAGAGGCCTAAGGTACGATAGAAAAATATTACTTTCAATTGATTATGCCTTGATTGATTTCATTTCTCACCTGAAGTATAGTGAAGTTCTCTAACACGCTATTCATCATGTACTTCTCAGGTAGATGCTTGAGCTTGTGTATGAAGTTGACCATGTATTCACACATGGGTGAGCGTTGTATGCGGTACACAAATCTCCCGCCCTCGAACCGCGCGTACTCCGTCTCGACTTTTTCAACTACTTGCTTGCCGAATGAACACACCTTTGTGCTACATGTTATCGTCATGTTTTCGTTGCTTTCATATCTGTAAAGAACATCGTGCTTTAGTTATAATTTTTCAGATTACAATAATGATTATTACTGTTTTATATAGGTATACTTTCAAGTTTCGGCGTAGGTAGTCAGTTTGATGAATGATCCGCTCTCTCAGTTTGTTTGGGAAATTATATTTAAAATTAACCACTGGCTTTATGATGAAGGAAGACATCGTAAGGAAATCTTGCACACACATGCGAAGCAGTGTGTGTCTCAATCCTCACTGGACCCGCGTGGAAATAACAGCCTGACACTTATTTTGCGACCTATGTGCCCGGCAGCAGGCTATATATTTAATAGGCTGAGATGATTATGTTGACGACTTTAACGCATTCACTGCGACCGACGCATATATGCGTTTTCGTGACTCGCCCAGCGCCGCTGTCATAATTTTACATTTGAACGCGCATGTGCGTCTGTGGCACCTGAAGAAGTCTCGGGTGAATACAGTTTAGTTATATTGGGTGTCAGAACATTCAAATATGAACGAATGGCGGCTTAGTCGAGTCTATGTATACGATGACAACAGTTCTTCAAGTCAGGTTTTACCGTAAGTTACTGAATAATAAATAATCATCGTTCGACCGTACCATCATTGTCATAATTTATTAATTTGTAATTCCAATGCTTGTCGCTAATGATACAACGGGGTCATTTGCAATCACGTGGCTTATAGATTGTTAATTTTCTTTCATCTGTCTTTCTCAGGCATCCAAGAAAATTTTACTCTTTTTCAGTTAGGAACAGATTTCAGACCGGGTATAGAGGAAGAAGTCTGTTTCGATACAGGTAATCTTGTTTCGGTACAGTAAATCTTCTTCTTCTTCTCTTATATATAAAAATTAATAGCCGTTTGTTTGTTTCGCTAAAACTTGAGAACGACTGGACCAATTTGGCTAATTTTGATTTTGAAGTATTTGTGGAAGTCCAGGGAAAGTTTAAACGTTGAGAAAACATTAAAAAAAAAAACGGACGAGGGCGAAGCCGCGGGCAACAGCTAGTAAGAAATAATTGTTATTTTGAGGAAGGGCTAGTCCGTTAGTCTAACCAGTCAAATTAACTCCGTTCAGACGAGGCACGATTGTGCTTTGGGCTTTGAGGATGAACTCTTTAGAGTTCAAAACACGTCGGTATTTAGTTTGGTGCATGCAGTAAATTATAATGAATTGTTTATCTACACCTGAATTCGGAAACTACAAGTAATATGATAATTGGCTGACACTTTGAGTAGTGCCCGAACATACCCGATGACAAATCGTTTTTCGCAACATCATCTGTAGTCGTCAGCTTATTCTGTGCTGTATTAAGTACGTGTCAATTTATGGGATAATGACGGTTGGCAGACAGACGGGCTCTTCGAAAAGTATATATGTATGTCGCACAGACGTAGTTGTCTTGAGCCGCGAATGCGATTGCGGAGTAACAAGATAATTCGTTTTAGGGCCGATTTTTCAATGGGTATCTGTGAGATAAACGTGCATAATGCATATCTGAGGATTGAAAAATCAGCCCTTAGTACATAAATATGACCTCCCATTAAGTACCTACTCGCAACTTAACTGAGCTATACGCTGCATGCCATGTTGAAATTGACGTATTTTGCCTCCACTTCATTATGTTACTTTTCCGTTATGTGACGTTTGTCGATATCTCGATATCATATAAAAATATGTGGCAAAAAACTTACACGCTAGTAACGCCATAGAACGCCCCGGGATCATCCAAATTGTTAGTATTTAAATCTGCCCAAAACTTCACCAAGAAGAAGGCATTCCGGGGTCCCTTTTCGTAAAGCTCCTTTAGGCCACCTTTCTTCTCTGGGAATTTGTCATTTATTTGATGCACGTCTACCGACTGAAAACAAAACACAGCTATTTTATGGGAATTAAACTTTTTCGACAGCGATTTAATACCGAGAAAAAAGTGAAGTTAAATTGAAATTTGAGCTACATTTTATTGCCACATTTGGAACAAAAGTAGCTTTTAAATAATTAATGTTAAACTCACCTCTAACAATGGGTCAGCGTACGTCACCGTACCACCTATATGAACAAATAGATGTTGTGATGGTGTCGTACTTGGTGGATACTGGAACAGAAACAACATTTATGATCCTTCGAATTCGATGCTGCCACACCATTTTAAGTCATTAACCGCTGTGGAACCATATGGCAACAATATGGTTCTGTGGTGGTCATGATTTAAATAGTGTGACTCTATCTATCGATCTATCTATCTAATGCCTTTATAGGAGCAATTCTTGTATATAACGAAACGGCTGTAACGATTTTCATGAAATTTATGCAGGGGGTTTCGGAGGCGATAAATTGATCTAGCTAGGTTTACTTCTTAGAAATCCTACCAAAAAAAAAACATACCGAGGTAAGCTCGGTCATCCGGATACTGTATTTAACTATTATAGTCCGTTGAAAACATTGCACCGTCTCAGGTAAAGCTTTGAAGTTAGCACCAATAACTAGGTCTAAGACTAAGACAATACAATAACACCCCCCGTAATAAGACTAGGTTAATGCTGGGACTTTTGGTACTTGAATAAAATATTTTTCTTTCTTTCTTTCTTTCAATATATTTTCAAAATAATTTGATAACAAACTTAGCTAGCTTAATCTAGCTTTTTATAAAACGCAGTTAAAATGGATCTGCTTAGTGCTGTAAATAAATAAATCGCTAGCTACTGCTCGCTTTGAAATGCTTGAATTTGCTTTGCTTCTAGTTCAGCTTGACTGACATTATAATCCTTGAAATACTAACCGTATCAGGGTCACGCGGGTGTTCGACAAAGGCTGAGAACTCTACGAGCCGCAGCTTGTGAGTAGCGATGGCGCGACCCTCCCAGGGTGGCGGCGGCGCCACGTCCGTCCCGCCGGGAACACCGACGCCGCCGACGCCTGGCACTCCCTTGTAACCAGCACCCGGGAACGGTTTCACACTGGAAAAGGAAACGGTGAGTTGTAGAAAAGTAACACAAATTGTGTTACATAATAGATGACCTCAACCCGTGATGAAAGACTAAACTGACAGAACTAAGTAGATGTTTTGTACGGAATATAGTATAGAACTCGAATACCTTTGATGATTATATGGGCATGCCTTTTAATAAGTAAGTACTGACATTTTCTCTCAGTTCAACTTTTATGGCTTTTTATTTACTTTTGTCTTCGACTCTACAAGGGTTAATAAACTTGAAACTTTATATAATATTGCATTCAAATGTGTTTGGTTAATTTATTAGTGTAGTGATTAGTATGACACTTACTCTTGTGAGGGTCCAGCTTGTAAACCTGGTTGCCAGAATTGCTGAAAATTGAAGAAAAAAATTGATTATTTTTAACTAAATTTAAGAATTGCACCTGTTCGGATGAATATGTTATTTTACGGAAAGCTCGCTAGTAAATTTATTATCTTATTATTTTTGTCAAATGTCATAATTAAGTAAGAAATATTAATTGTCTAAAAAATAATTAAACGCTTTAGTCGCCGTTTATCATCATTTGATCTTTTGCATGAATTGCAGTTTTGTTAGTGTAAGTACAACAAAAAGGCACACTGCCAAGCTGTTTTTTTAATTTCTATGTTAGTAAAATATCTTTTGCTGACAAGTTAAGTTATAAATGCTTTTATCTTCATACTGATTTATTCTATGGCACATCACTCATAAACATTGACACTATGAGAAGCAGTTTGGTTATTATTTTTCTTTATTTTATTATTATGCACTCGGCATTTACATGCCCAGAGAAGCAACTAAGTTAGACCTTATTTTTTGCCAAATAACACAACAGGCATGCCTTTTGCAAGCCGAGTACCGTATGATGGTACGCCGGATGTGGCAAACCAGCCACTATTTGTGCGCTAGAGAGTGTGCTCATTGACTGCATGGCTTTTTCCTTCATCATCCCTCCATCCTAAACGTTATTATTTATTAAAATACTTTGTCCAAAATTATTAACATAACGTCTCAACGCTCCTATTATAAAATAAATATTAGTATACAATATACAATGGTGTACAAAACTTACCACTTTAAGTTTAGCCTGTATTTCACGAAGTTTCCGCCTAGCTAGCACCTGTATGTGTGATGACACTTGTTTTCTTGTGCGTGTCTTTCCTGTTCTTAATTTAATATATCTTGCTATCAGCTCATTTCGTCCTGAAAAAGGGAAAAATATATTTGAATAGTTAATCAAAATCAGTAGTAACTGGTATCAATATCAATATCAATATCAATAAGTAGAAACCTTAACAATATTTTGTCGCACTTCAATATTACTGTAAAATGTCCGGTATGCTCAAATTTAGAATCAAAATGGTTCCCATATTTTTGAATTGTGTAATTAAAACGTAGCTTGCCAATTGATATAAACCGTAAAATATTTCGCATAGCTTAACAATTAAAACGCGTTCTGTACAATGCAATGCCGGCACAACCTCGCTGTCGATCCCGTTATGAAACAATTTTCAAAATATTTTGAATAGCTATTTTCAATCATTGAAACTGCAGGCGAACTGGAATGCAGGGTGGATTGACTAAAGGCCAGGCCACCGAGATCGTTTATTTTGATTGTGATTGTTTATTTTAGTTGTAAGATTTTAAAGAAGAAGAGAAGGTTATTTTAGAAGTAACAGTAATAAGATTAGTTTTTTAGTTTTTACGGACAGAACTCTTGATTTTCGTGTAAACAATTAAAAAAGAAGAAAAAAACTGAAAACCCAACTGTCTTGAAAGTACAAAAGATGAATCAGTACTAAACGTGTTAATCCACATCGAAACTCAATTGACATTTTGATCGGACCTGTGACTCTCTGGGTCACAGTTTTAATTTGGACAATAGTGTATTAATTCGTGGACAATGTAGAGGCAGACTCGACCGGGCCAAAGTAAATTGAAATCTCATTGAATTCGGGGAATGCGATGGCGACGAGAGGCGGCTGGTGCGAATTTAATTAACCCCTTGCTTGCTCGTTGAGGCGAATGGAACATGGGAATACGCATATGTTGGTGTGTGTGTACGCCTATGGACTAGCGGATATAATTTTATCTTTTGTGATCAAATATTGTGGACTAGATTTCGTCCGTGGTTGATTAAATTCTGACCATTTTAATTACTGTCCCATCCCTTACCAAAAAAGGCGTACTAAATACTAATTAACTAATTTTATATCTTCCTCATCTAAACACATTCCTCAAAAGTTGTTTTATAAGTTTACTAGCTTCTGCCCGCGACTTCGTCTGCGTAGAATTATAAATAACAAACTTCCTCTAGAATCACTTATCTATTAAAAAAACCGCATCAAAATCCATTGCGTAGTTTTAAAGATCTAAGCATACATAGGGACAGGCAGACAAACAGACAGAGAGTGGAAAGCGACTTTGTTTTATACTATGTAGTGATTTGCCGTTCACTTACGCAGACTGGTCTTACTTATAAAACTAAACTAATCATCAACAAAATATTTAAACTTGAGCCCATTTATAGAAATCTAACAAAGTTTTAGAGTGTCTGTTAAAGCAAACATTCTTGAAATTACTACGAAATTATGGCACCATCATAAAATTTTCACGGCGGGTGTTAAGCTAAAATTAGTATACGCGGCTACTCTAACAAATTGCTATTAACACGAATTAGTAAGGAGAATAAACACGCCGTATGTTATTCGTCGTAAGTGTAAGTTCCACTTCGTGAGATCCCTGCCCGCGAATCAAGCATTAAGAGTGCTTTCACCCGAAACGTCGTGTGCATCCCTCTATAAATACTTCGCTGCAGAGGAGAAGGATCAACTCGAAACGTTTCTATTCCACGGTGAATAGAAAAAACAAGAGATCATTATTTATTACTTCGTTAGTTGGCTAATTTGGTCCATTGCCAGCGCGACGCGGCCACGCTCTCGCGCACTTCGCGCGGATGAAATCGTGCGTGCGCGCTCTACCTATGAATATTAAGTATTCTTTCGAAGAAAATAGTGTTTCCCAATAGTAATCATGTCTATCGTACTTGATTTATAGAAAAAAAGATTTTCGATTTCCAAATTTGGCAGTAATAAAATAAAAAATATATATCGCGTTTTATGGGCGTAATTTATTCTACAATAGGAGATATTGAAGATCCATCAGAAATACATTAACGTCGTACTTGAGGCGTGACCTCGCGATTGTTTTCAATGGGAGATTACGCGTTTAGATATTTCCTTTGGAAAGAAAGTTCCGATGAAAGAAACATTAGAGTTTGCGCTGAAATACGGGCGTCGAGGTAAAATTTCACGCTGACCCAAACAGAAGCTATGCAAGGCGAATCCTCGCGGGAAGGGTTGAGTTGCGATGGGTCTAAGGAGGATTTCTCAGGAGACAATCGGGAGTTATGCCCAAAGGCGGGCGGGGCGCTAAACAACGGGCGCGGGCGGCCCGCCCCTTCTTTATATTTTCTTACTGCGTTCGCCGCCTAGCGGCGCGGCCGGGCCCCTTACACGCTCGCTCGCTCACTAATTGCGCATTCTTCGCATAGTTTAGCCCTCCCGGCTAACCCCTCGCCCTCCGCCCCCCGGACCACGTGAAACCGTGCGCCGACGAAACTTTCATACTCCGAGGATATTGAGCGGTTTTGAATGTCTTAACTCACGAACGTGCAAGCAGTAGTGCCACGAGTACTAGCTTTGTAGGCAAACTGTTCCCAACTACACAACGCATCGTGCAAGCTTTAGTTGACTAACTACCCGATATGAAACTACGATAAGACATACTTTGTCAAATAATATTCCTGTGTACGATGAACTCCTAATGTACAGAATAGTAAAAGTTGAAACGTTTTTTTTTGTAAACAGTTAAAAAATAAACTTGTGTACACGAATACGTAGTACTACTTTTCCTACATCACAGCGAGTCAGAGATAAGATTTGTTCACCGAAGATGAAAATAAGGGTGAGTGTGGGTGCAGAACGAGCCCGGACAAGGGTGACGCACTTTTAGAGCGCTAGATTAAGCTCGGGCGGACACGTCCACGAGTAATGTGGTCATATATTGTCCGGACGACGCGTGTCCGCAATTATTATACAACACGCTCTTTCAAATTACGGACTTGTCTGAATTACACTTAATTTAGGTAATTCGCGAAATGAAAATGAAAAACGCTGCCGTTTTGGCGATTATTTATTAAATTTAGTTCGTGATGGGAAACAAATAATTTATAGAAAACTGTAACTTGATGGCCAGAAAAATGACGTGGTACTTATACATCATAGATAGCTACCGTACATGTTATAAAATAATTCAGTCTTGAGTTAATGTCACTTCTTGTAAAAAAACTTTTTTTTGCCTGAATTTTCGTATTTTCGTCAACACCAATACCAATGTAGGTAGGTATTACGGTAAAAAAAATAGTCACGCGTGTAATTGTACATCAAAGTCAATGCATTATTCCCATTAAATGAATTAAAATCTGACACTAATATGCAACAGATGCAAAAAGAGGGTTACTCTCTAATAAATGTACAAATGTCAAAAGGCAAAGGCTAACTGAAAATGCCCATGTTTGCGCTCTATTCTCGAGTTTCGAGATAAACATTGCATTTCATTCCGTCTATTAAATCACTTAAGGTGGACACATCGTCTCTGTGGCAAATTTGTTTAGCAATTCCATTTGGCCCGCGACGGCGCTGAGCGGGCAGTCCTTTAATTAAAACCAGGACGTAATGTTGGCGCGAACTTAATGTGCGTCCGGCGGCGTAATGGCAGTGGCTGCCTTTAATTGTTCCATGTCAATTGCGTTCCATGATGTTCGTGACGACATGTTGACAAAAGAAATGGCAATCTAGTGTAGACCCGGAGTGACTTTTATATTTACCTATTTTACCTACTGTTCTGAAGTGACTAAATTAGTGCTTAAGTATTTTAAATGCAATTGCATCCTTGCTATTTACTGAAATCATTGTACATTCAAAACGGGCCGTCTTTAACATTTAATTAACTGTAGGGAAAAAGGTTTTAAGTGGCGATCGTCACGTCTTGTTAACGAGCTTCCTAAGTTAACACTGTAACGTGAAAAAATTCGCCCTTATACTTTGAAATTCTAAAGAGCCGGGCCTTCAGTCTTTGAGATTTGTACTGTGAGATTTTATAATAAGAATAAACGGACTACTTTTTGTAATTCTGAGACTTTTTGATTTAAATTTAATGTCGCTTAATTTCTAGTTCATAACATATTCCATTTCCGTCATAAACAGATTTTTGCTGATTGGAATACACGTGAAATTTGCCTAAGAAAAAGCTTTTTACGCAGACTAAGATACTGCGTATTCGGGGCTAAATAACGTGTTATAAGTGCAATTGAATCTACTTAATTGTTTTGGAGGTATATTGGATGAATTTTGAAGTTAGCAGATGTTAAGTGATTGCATATTTTAGCTTCCTCGAATCGAACATGGTCCAATCAAGAGATAATAATTGTCGGTGCACGTCTTTCCGCGGAATCTTATTGCGCAAACCGCTTTGTCGGCTGACATCAATACCTTGGCTTTTGTCTCGTGCCATATCCATTGTTCATTTTGGGCGGAATGGCCTTGATATTGCTTTACAATCCTGCTATATTGGCATTATGAATCGTTCAACATGTTGCGACAACTGGTATATTAGGAGTGAGGAAAATGTTATGAAGTTTACATGGCAGGCCGTCACATTTGCCACAGTTTACGCATACTTGATGACGCGTTTAGCTATTTTCAGGCTTAAGATGATAAACGAAGATAATTTGCTAATGTTCACTAGCATGTCTAAACTCACCGTACATCTTGCCCTCATCCGAAAGAATAATCTTGCGTCTGCCACATGGAGGATATATAGCAAGTGCTTCTTGAAAACTTTGTTCGATGTCGGGACTCCATACTCCCTCCGCATCAGCCGCTGATAAGTCCTGCGTAAAAGCAGAGTCTTAAAAACAAAGGCAAATAATGTATATAAGTTTTTAGAAAAAACATGTCTTCGCATGTTATCACAAAAATCGAATTTCGTACATAAACCAGACATATGAACATCTGTCCGTCGGGTTTGCTTACAGATTCAGACACAAGGCAAGGCAAGGAGTGCGTCACTGTAATTAATGGCTTGCTTCTATTCTCAAAAGAAAATAAAAATAACACGCTGCCTTCGACTCGGCCCAACCAACGAAAACATCGTGAATCATGGTTCCTTGAAACCACTCGAAACGTTGCTGTTTCTGGTCTGTTCACTCGGCGAGTTAATATTTGTCTATCGTTGCTTGTTATTGTGATTTTTCATTATGTCTTGTGGTTACTTGCGTAATTCGTAATTATTTCGCTTTATTAAATACTAGCTTTTGCCCACGACTTCGTCTGCGCAGAATAAAAATTTGCGCTAAAACTTCTTCCTCTCTCCCATCGAAAATGTATAAAGTCTTGAAATTAATTTTCAGCAGTTATGATTCCCTCCTTGTGCACCAAATTTCAAGACTTAGTAAGTAATTATAATTATATATGATTTTCTCAACAGATTAGTAAAGTTTTCATCAAAATACTTTTAGCCGTTTTCACGTGATGCGTTCGCAAATATACAACAGACAAACAGATAGACAACGATTCTAAGTATCCACAGACTTTCGACCCTCTTCAGCTTTATTTTTTATTTATTTTTATTTATTTATTGAAATGTGAAACAAACAGCATCAAATCACACATATAGTTAAATGAATATAGTAAATACATAAGCCAAAACAGTTTCCACTTATAAATCATACATCTATTTGCTCGAAAAATAACACATGCCTAATCAATTTTAAATTTTAACTATAAATTAGAATATCAAAAAAATGAAAACATAATACAATTCAGGAAAACAAAAGACAATAATATTGGAAAAGTACCAAACGGCACCTGAGCTCAAAAAAACATCTACAGAGACACCGGTTTTCTAATCCAAAATTCCTCTCCTGTATGTATACAGGATGTATCAGATAGCCTTTACCAATAATCAACTGGGGTATATAACCATAGCTATACAAGCTAAAAAAAATATTTAAAAAAAAATTGGAGTAAATTTTTTTTTTATGTTTTCTATAGGAATGATTACAGTTAATACTACCATTCCTATAGAAAATATATAAAAAAAATATTTACTCCAATTTTTTTTAAATATTTTTTTTAGCTTCTGTAGCTATGGTTATATACCCCAGTTGATTATTGTTAGGGGTTATCTGATACACCCTGTAGAATAGATTAGATATTGTCTTCCATTTCAACCACTTATCTTCAAAATACATTGGTTAAAAAAAAATAAACCGTTAGTCAGTGCGAGTATTCTCGTTGGAAATGGAAATCAGTGATTTTTGGACTTTCCTTTTATTTATGTTGTGAGAGCTTCTTACCAAATATCATAATTTTATATCATGGTTTTGGATGACAGTACACTTTAGAAAAATAGTAAGTACATATGTTAAGATTAAATCAACTTAGAAACTATGGTGCAACGTCCAAGAGACCATAGCCCTAAGTGTTTTATATTAATTTCAACTAGGGCTTGCACTCCGAGATTCCGGAATCTCGTAATTCCGGAATTTCGGACGATTTTGAACGATATTTCAATTCCGGAATTGATCAGCTCAATATCGATAATTCCGAGATTGATAAATTTGGGACATTTGACAAACAAACTAGGTATTGGCATTGTTAATTTTTTAAACTGTGCTTTTAACACCTTCATTTGATAAAATGGACTATTTCAAGCACCTAATTTTAATATTACCTATGCTTTTACGTAGCTTTGTTTATTAATTATATTTTTTCGCTGTTTGATAATTTGTTAATTTTGGCACGATCCCAATCGCCTTTTCAGCAATGAAAAAACAGTTTTGTCTATGATTTTGTTTATAGATCAATACATCACATTTTTTCCGACTCCTATTTACATTATAGTGGTCTTCTCAACAATACATCGTGTAAACATTGGTATAAACTTTGAATTATGCCATATTAGCTTACGTAGACTATTCCTTCCGCAAATCTTCTCTGATTTTCACAATGATTTTGTTGGGGCTATTGTTCGAGTCATTGTTGCATCACTTGCATCCCGGCACAACAGTTTTATACTGTGAATTTGTTTTTATTTCTAACATTTGTAGATTAAGTAGGTAGGCATGTAAGTTACTTATGATGTAGATGTGACAATGACAGCTGACAGTTACCGTAGCTAAACTTTTTGACGTGACAACGTCTTATAAATTGGTTTGCCGGGTGACACTTCAAGAAACTGCGTTACGCTCCGCTCACGTTATGCGCTCACAATGAGAGCGAGTGAGAGGCACGCGGGCATGGTTAGCCCGCCTAAGAGCGAGAGAGACAGACATAAAAAGTGAAAGGCACGCGTCCCTTCCACTCGAGCACAGTTAGCCCGCCTAAGAGCGAGAGAGACAGAGCGAGAGAGAGAGAGTGAGAGAGATAGGCATACACACCGGTTCATGTCTTGCGCTTCTATTTCGCTTAGGCGCCTGCATACAAGTTTACACGTCCTTCTTCCTACTATACGAATGAATATTCACATTAAAATTATTTTACCACTCAAAGTCGTTGTCACGTAAAACTTTCGCCCGTATACCGACTTTACAGGCAACCAATTTTTTATTTCGTTTTTGTGGCAAACATTTAAGGCCCGATTCTGCCAAAAAACCGGGTCGTTCGGTCAAACAAGGGGCAAAAGCGCTTTTACAGAAATATCTGCAATCATAAAGTATTTTTGAAATAGGACAAGACAAATCGGATAGTTGATAGTTTTCCTCCAAATGGTTTTCGAATTCAAGCATACTAAAAAAATGAACAATGCCAATTCGCAAGATTCGCAACGCCACGCAATATGATGTATTCGTTGCCACGCGACGCTAGGTCTCGTTCGAGTCTTACCTGCTCACCACGATTCATGTATATTTTTTTAACACAAGTCCAAAGGCTAATTATTAATTAGTAATTAAGGAAACATTATTAAAAGACAAAACGAAATTCATTAAAACGAAAACGGCGTGTTATTAAAAAAAAACTGCACCTTATTTGAAAGAAAACAAAAAAGACCAATTCCGGTACCAGTTCCGGAATTCCGATATTGGGTTAAAATTTCCGATATTCAGTTCCGGAATTGAAAACCTTCCGATATTGCAAGCCCTAATTTCAACTTGATACCTCCTCGCGTTCCTTAGAAAAAGGGTTCAGTCTTGACCGACAGCCGAAATGACCCAGAGTTAGACAGATACATAGACAACGAAATAATAACGACATTAAGGATTCCTTTTTGTGCTTTTGAGGTGTGCCGTAGTAGTGTTAATTACATGTGGTAAATCTAGATGGCAGCCATGAAGCCATCTGATTTATGCCCGCGACAAAAGTTTACTTAGCGCTTAGGTACCTATTGTTAGATCATGTACCTTCTCGTCATCGCTCGCGTCGCCAACGTCGAGGTGCTTGGCATCGGCGCCGCCCGATCCGTTGGTGTCGGGCGCGCCGGCCGCCGTGCTCCACGGGGACGCAATGGTGCCGGCTGCGAGCGCGCCGCTCGCTGTAACAAACAAATATGCATTGAATTATGATCATTATAATCGTTATTTTTATCGTAATTCAAGCTATAGTCGTTAATGTTCAACATTGTTGTGCCAAAGTTAATAGGTTCTTTATCATGTTGATCAGGCACATACCTACATGTGTTTCTAAAATAAAAAGCGTGCTAGTAGTATTAACGCGTAAACACTAGGTACTAAGTGCGGTAATAAAATTTGCATTGGGATTTACAGACATTTACTATCATTGTGTGTAGTATTAATTAGCTTTTTTGAAACACTATTTTTAGTAGCTAGGTTAGATTTGAATGGGTACGTTATGTTGAATAGCCAATGTATTATGACTCGTTCAGCTTCTCAAGAGCTTCTTACGTCACGCGACTTGTTTGTTTACCGTTTCGGATGCTTGCACTGTAAACTTCCATTTCGTGCCTATTGTGGCTACTCTGGGGTACTAAAGTACGTCAATTGACAGCAATATAATTATTTACTTTCCTGCTTCTAAAGTGGTAATTCTTATCAATATTATGAAAATATTTAACTGTAGCTTCATAAGTTGACGTTAAATCCGAAAATATTTATCACAATAAAAGATGTAAAAGTAAGCCGAAGCGTTCCGAACTTCGAAATATCTCAATACCGAAGAAGCTTTGTTCCCTCAAGATCCAAGAAGCGAGGTCGTAGGCATTCCGAAAATTTTCATATTTACTGTAAGAAATATGCAGGTACGAGATGTTTATAAATATAATATAAAAATATCAAAATGGAGAATTTCGTTATGAAGATCGGGAGTCGAGAGAGTAAAGTATGCGCCCGCCCGCCCTCGCGCCCTTGTCGCGTTAAGTTGGAAGTCCAAGGAAGGCGAGATACTAACTCGCTAGTGGTGAAAGATGTTTATCATATTTGCTCTGAATAGTCTTACCTACTGTTAATCAGCGGTTGGAAGTAAAAATATAGCATTTGACATTTAATTTAAAATTCAGTTGACAGTGTTAATTGCCGTATTAATATATGCACCAAATATTCAACATAACTTTTACTCATAATTATCATCATCCCTAGTCTGTGTACCACGTCCCAATGCTGGGTACAAAGTTTTAATACTACAGAGGAATAAAAATTGCTACTTTATGTTTAATATTTCGCAAACGAATTGTTTAATAAAAAAAATCGATGTATCGGTCTGTGGCATTGTAGCTCTCCAGCGGATGAACTGATTTCGATGCGGTACGTATGATTACTCAATTAATGAGTAGGGAGTTTTAATTTTATTAAATTTAATGCTTATTTTCATTACCTATGCTACGAAAGCTTCTTCCAGCTTAATTCTACCATTATAACCATTTAAAGCATTGCGACAACTATTTCGTACTTAATTGATATAAAAGCCATTATTTATTTTACATTCTCTGCTTATAAGTTTGTATGGGCTTTGCTAGTCGAATTTCACCTAGAGGCCCCTATATCATAATCGTAACAGGCGACATTATGACACCGACAATTCGGTCTAAATTTCATAGTCCGACGATATGTACGAGTAGTCCAATTTAACGCGGTACTCTTCAAGTCAGCAATAAATGTGTACAGAATGAAAGTGTAACTTACGTTTACAAAATAGAGGCCAGGGGTCGGATTAACTTGAAATTCGGTCAATCACAGACACAGTCAACCAAAAGCTTGTATTGAAAATGAAATTTTAACAAAAACGTGTCTTCTACATTACGGGCTATAAAATTAGGATGACTAAAATGCCTACTTTTACATATTTACGTGCTGGGCCACACTGATTTACGTCGGTTTACTACTAATCTCGTGTCCCACCAACAAACCGCTTTTGTTGACATAACAAATCCGCAGTTAAATTGCAATACACGCGGGCAGTACATTGTGTTGTTGGCCTTAAACGAACACAATTTTATAATGAGATTTACTTGCTACTTCGTCTGCGTCTGGAACTAGTATTTCGGGTAGCTTATGTTCGTGATGAAAATGAATTATTTTAGAACAAATTTTATTACCATAAAAAATATATGAGCATAGCCTACCTCTATAAATAGGCTATGTAATTCAAACTAATTTTTTAAATCAGAACCGTAGCTTTTGCGATTAGAGCGTTCAACCAAACAAATAAACAAATTCTTCAGTTTTATAATATTAGTACTTATTGATTTCAGTGTGACGTGTAAGGGGTACAATTTTATAAATTATTTTACTAAAATAATTTTGTCTCATTTATTCTTAATACATTTATAAGTAACCTAATGAATATTTATTTTAATAAGACTCGTATTCAATACCAAAACTTTTTATCACAACATTTTACCAATGAAGTCCAAGCTTTTACCGCAGCGCAGCAAAGAATGCACTTGCAGAAAATTTACTGTAGAAAACAGCTTCTATACACTTGCAACCTAATGCTAACAATGCATGTACTTAAATTCATTAATGTATGAATAATTTAAACTATTGAGTGAGTCACTTACGCGAATATAATTCTGACTGTAGCTTTTCAGATAATCCGCTTTTACTGTGTTTGCAGTTTCGCGCCTTCATGCGTGAATGTTGTCACATTTATGCGACGAGTATGACAGGTATACGTAACCTTCTAAAACTGCTTATGATTAAATAAACTCCTTTTTCAACGTAAATATTTCAAGTTTGTGCTACAGTTCAATGAAAACAAACAGTGGAGTGACTAATTCAACTCCGCATTAAAGCAATCTCTCTGACGCGGTTGTCTAACAAAGAGCGCATCGCGAACGTGCAATAATTAAAATAATAAAGCGTCGCTTGGTGCCCCCACTCGCATTGTGTTTATATGACAAGTGTCCGCAATAACTGGGACCCTCGTATCAACGCATTGGGGTCGCGTTTATGATTATACTATTCTGCATGAGTTAACGACTGAGAGTAAGATTTCGGTTGCGTTACGTTCGGCGGCATTTCGCGAACTTTAGTTCCTTTAAGTTAGAGACCTTGTTTTTTTTTCTGTGGTAATTATTTTCAGGCCACGATAAGATTCGCCTTATGTTTATTTCAATTTAGGTTATGAGATTTTTTTAATTTAAAAAGAAAATGACGAAATATCTACGTTTACAAACTAAGTTTAATTACTGAAATAACCTCTTATTGAATTAAGTCTTAACAATCTAATTCATCAGTAGCTGTTGCCCGTGATTTCTCCGCGTAGAATCAAATACAGCCTATGTTCATCAGGGACAATGTAGGGTTCTAACGGTGAAAGAATTTTTCAAATTGGTCCAGTAGTTTCGGAGCCTATTCAATGCAAACAAACACAAGTTTACTAAACTTTCCTCTTTATAATATTAGTATAGAAGTATAGATAATAATCATTTGTACTTTGTGTACCTAACTAAATTAATGTTCGAGACATTGAACCTTATCCAGTAACTTGTAATTAATAACATTCATATATGCATTGAGCCAAAAATAGAGCTAGCGTAGGTTCTCTAACAGTTACGTATTTGAGTGGGTGGTACAAACAGTCGGGTGTATTATAAATAAACCATTCTGTTACAACATAAACTGATTCCAATACTACAATATCAATTTAAGTATAACGTTTGCAGTATTGTGGGTTTTAACCATCCTTATACAAAATATCGTTTTAAATGTTTCAGCGCATAAACGACTAACTTCATTTCGAATAATGCTATGTTTTACGAAAATTAGCAAAAAAATAAATATATTATCGTCCTACTGTTTTAAGTAGGTAGCGCCAGGCTCGGTTGCACGCGATCTCAGACTTCTGAAATAGGAATGCATTTAATATCAACAACGGAATAATTCCGGCAATTTAATGCTGTTGGCCCCTCCATATCGCGTGTCCTTTGTAGAATCTATAAAAGTAGCGTGTTTTCACAGCAACACGATTTTTTATAGGCACTACGATTAACTGATTAGAACACTTCCCGGGTTTTAACTAAATTTCTGAATATGTTTTGGTATTTATCAGAACGAATAAATTTACAGCAAACACTTCAATTTTCCAAACATTGACTTAATTCTCAGTTACACGAAGGACTCGTCCAATATGTGTTTACGTACATTTGGTTGTGTATATTCGTTGGTATTAGAGAACTTGACTGTAGCCTGTACCGCGTCGCTTGGAACGGAATGACGAAAAAATAATTTTGATGGCAGTTCATATTGGCACCCCTCGGGCCGCCCGGTGCAGTGGGGCGGGCAGGGCCACCTGTGAGCGAGCTCCGCGACTCCACCGCACCTCGTCCGCGCAACGGTCGAGGGTTGCGCGCCAAAGTATGTTAATTAATTTTCGGTTGACCGTCCAGTACTCCACGGCTTTGCTCAAATCATGCGGTCCTGCAATGTTCGCTTTCAACTTTGTTTTAAACTCAAATATAAGTTTATCATTTTAATTTTTAATTCTATATGGTTTGTAAAATAACTTTCGTTATCCAAGGTAATAAATAGCCGAGAGCCCATGATTTAACGTAAAATAATACCTGTCACAAAATGATTCCGCTCAATGAAACTTCCACGTAAATTCGGTCGCCCCTTTTCTATTAATTATTCAATAGACGCAACCCGCCGTTTATGTGCCCGAAAATATGGCAACGAGTTTTATTAATTCTCTGGCGGAATATTTATCTGTTGGTAAAATTAATAATGCTTTCCCGGCGATATTGAGTTAAATATTGTTAACGTGCCGAGATCGAGACTACAAATATGTTTATCTAATACCGTGAGTGTTTACGAATGACGTGAGACGTATACGTAGAGTACAAAGGCGTATGAGTAGTGCGGTGGTGCTCTGACTCGTATAGTGATTACGACTACATACGGCCGACTAATCATTTACTACAAGTAAGCAATATTGGCAAAGTACGTCATAGTCCAGGGCTGGAGTAATCAGGCAGCATTTTGTACATACTTAAACGTTTTATGTTTTTGGAAGGGCCTTACCATGACGTCCTAATTCCGACTCAGTTCAAGTTTTAGCTGTCACTTTCAGTATGAATCTGACAGCGAGCGAACCTTAACTAAATCGCATTAAGATTTCATGGTAAGGCCCCAGGGCCATTCTGAGTTCTAGCCTTAATTAGTCAACGACATTTCTGATTGGTCAAATTCATGAATTAATTGATACTTTTTTATATGGAAGATAAGGTGACGTGGGTACATACTTGTGAATCAGTCGTCTCCTCGTCTCATAACAAGTATGTAATAGCCATCAAAAGAGGAAAACAACTATTTAAGTCGCGTTTAGTGTAATCCGTTACAAGATGTTCTTTAATGCTAAACGATGAATAAAATTTTTTGTATGAAATTTATTATATTTGTGTTAGTACAAAGTTGGCAAGATCAGCAGCGATGTTTTTTTTTAGAGATTAGTGAAAACCGCGTAGTAAAGGATAAACATAAGTGCAACTCCGAGTCACGAAGACGCCTGCCAACTTTAATTATAGTGCGAACATAAAGACGTATAGTTGAGTTTTATTGTCACCAAGATTTCAACTCTATACCGTAACAATATGGTGCAATGACACGGTGCTTCTATCTAAACTTAGAGTAAATGAATCATAGCGGTCGCTTCGCCAGCTGCGAATTAAGACTCAGATTGCAATTTTCTTGGAGAATGTTGTAGCTCGTCTTACAAATCTAACAATATCGAACGCAATTATAAACTTCATCTGTGAAAAAAGCATAGTACTATGGTTTTTCATAAGTACCACTAATCATTAAAATAGTGGCGTAGGTATTTCATAAAAAAAAACTGCGGAAAGACAAACTGTAAAATTTAAGTTAGTTATTTTTCTTTTGTAAGTATGTTAAAGATTAAAAGTTGTAATAAATTATGAACACTAATATTGTTTGTGTTTTACCCTAATTCGTTCTTGCAGTCTTATTAAATTGGTTGCACTTCCTCTTCTGATTGCATAGCAAAATGTTATTCCATTAATCGAGATTAATCTCGCTTTCTCAATAAAGGAGTAGCTCGCGGCGCGTCGGCCGGCCGAAGTGTTCTGGCGTATCCTCCTTTGCTTGTCTGAGTTATAGGCGCAATATTACTCAAATATAATATAGACGCCATGGTAACAAAGAGATACTTATGAAATTAAGGCGATAAATCAGCGCGGTCTGAGCGAGCCGGGCCATGAATGAGCACAGGAACAACGGCGTATATGTAAATAATGTCGCTGCTAACACCCGACCGTCGCTCGCTTGAATATAAAGTTATTGTCACAGGACATTACATGCCAAGTAATCGAATGTTAACAGGTGCCAAAAAATATGGATATTATTAAATGCTCATGTAAGTAAGCTCAAGTACGTAAGCCGAATTGTTTCATAAAACGGATGTCCAGATTGCACCTATGGCGTCAAAGAAGGCGCCAGCGCGGAACAGTTGCGCTGCTTGCTCTACCTTAGTGCAACTTGGAGAGTTAACAACAATTGATGGCAGACGCCATTCATTCATGTTAGAACATTTAAAAAAAAAGTCGGATGTTAGTTACAAAACATTTATAAACTATATTACGGAAAGGGTTACTGTTATTAAAGGAAGCTATTGATATCTTAAAGTACAGAGATACAGATTTGGTTTATTTAATTAGAATATATGTACTAATTTAAATGTACTAAATGCCATGCATATCCCTACAATAATCAGGGCCGTCTTTAAACTATTTGAGGCCCTGGGCACATTAGGATCATGGGGCCCCTATGACCTAAATATCGGTTATCATTTGGTTATCTGGCAGGAACTAGGGGGCCCCATTCGATCGCGGGGCCCTGGGCACGTGCCCATAGTGCCCAGTGGAGAAGAGGGGCCTGACAATAATTGCATCTCTAAAGCGAGAAAAACATTTTTCATTGAGCGGTTTATTGCACCATAACCGTGGAAAATTGTAGCATATAGATACCTACAGTGATTTTATACCAAACACCGTAGTTATTAAATTGACAAGCTGCAAGTGTGGTCACGAATTACACTGCAAAAGGAACTGACGTAACCGATACGATAGGCGAGCAGCCACACTACGCTGGCTATGTAGGTCCGATGTACCACCATTCACGTCTCACGCTTAATCGATACAAACACTACTTCCATCAGACAGCTAGCATACACATAATTAAGTTGCAGAAATAAGACACTGGGTACACGAAAAGAGAGCTTCATCACTATTCATAATTTTTACACAGAATTATATTATTTTACACGCTACGGTGGTGTTTAAGGCGATAAAAAGATTCTCACACAAAATTATTTTAATATTCAGCGACCGCATGATTTGGACGTGAGCTCGGCTGTCTCCTATTGTGGTTCAATACCACGTCAGTGCGTCAAAAACAATGAATTCACGACGAACTTCAAAGCAAGGTGCGTGAGTTGGAGAAGTCACCTTTTGAATATTGAATGATACAAATTATTTATATAGCTATCACTTTATTGTTGCATACACGAAAAATTTACTAATATTGTTTAAAGTTCCGGGTGATCGTGACACATTTTTGAACTTAGCTTGGGGATTAGAAATGGTTACTAAAACTGTGTATAGTTTACTGATAGTTTCGTCTAATGAACATATTGTGCTGTGAGGTGAATCTCAGAACACTAGTGAGATCAAGGTGCGCTGATAATTGAATCAATTTGAACTGCACTGAAGCCGGCATCGGCAATGTTGCCGACAGAGGGATTAACTAAGTTTATGACTATGTTGGGTACGCTCTTAGCGTGCAACAAGTTTGTTGAGAAGATCTTGAGTGCTTTTAAATCAGTTAAGTCGTATACATAGAATAATAGAACGCTTCTCAATAGTTTCATATAGTTTACTAAATTATCTCAATTCCCGATTGTTTAAACTTGCTTAGATTATTGTCTGTAAAAATATAATGTACCTACTTGATACGTGATACATACATACATAAATCGCGTCTTTATCCCTTACGGGGTAACAAGACCTAAGGCCACTTTTAGCATGATTGTGGACATATAGATGAAATTATTGCTTGGATACTTTACATAGTATTATTAATATGATAAAGGATTTTGAATGGATGGACTACAGGCACTAGCAATTAGCCAGGTTGGTGTTAGTAAAGGCATAGTTGCCTGGTGCAACAGACAATTGCCGTCGACAAATCGAGTCGAGAGAGTTCATTGACCACTTGGACAGCATAAAACGAATGACATTGCTATTAGTCTATCTAGACTAGTTTATTTCCAATTTGCGAGTTAAATTAAGAACAAAGTAAGTGCAATGTAGACTACGAGAAAGGACCATGTACGACTGTTACACATACTTGTATAATAGGTACTTTGCAAATGAGTAAGTCGAAAAATATCGCTTTACGTATTTGCTGTAAAACATTAACATCAGCATTAGGAGTGTAAATAGCTTGATTGTATACTGGTACGTATAAGTTGAGTATCATTGTGAACCGGCCGAGTTTCTCACCGTAATTACATCTCGCATAGTAGTTAATCAGTGCAATAATATTTCTCTTCAGTATCAAGTATAATTGGATCGTAACGCGAGTCGCATCTATGCGGAAGAACGGGAGCAAGAGCTCTCGTTACATTCTGTGTTTTATTCCAAGAACGCCATGGGAATATTATCATGGACCTACTCACAAAGAAACAGACTAAAACCTCTTAAAGAGTACGTTTGATTGATCTTTATTAAATGGTCGTTTAAATCCATTTGTTTGTAGGTATACACATAAAACATTTTCTCCGTAAACAAACGATGCATAGGAGGTTAAGTGAAAAACTTGGAACAAAGGCTGGCGTGGTTGGTGAGCTATTTAGTATGCATTTGGAAAGGAGTCGAGGCGAGAGCAATAAGTTTGAGCCCACGATTTGCATAGATTGTGGCGGCGGCGTGGCGTCGGCGCGAGCGCGTGTTTGGTGATTTAGTCGAGTGGCCGCATGGGCCACGCCCGGCCAGATAACACCTGCCTGCACCACCTATTAGGATGAGACCTCAACAGTGAAATTGATACTACTTTAGTTAAATTGTGAGGATGAGATTACTTGCTTGCCTACAATAAATAACATTTATTTTTGAATAGTTATTAACAGTTTGCATGCTTAATTGAAATTGTCCTCTAAGTAGTCTTTTCTGAGGCGAGTAAAGGAGGCTGCTTGTGGTTAAATTACACTAATTTACCGCAGCAACAACATCTACGGCATGCGTGAAATGTTGCCAGCGACGATTAGCAGAATTCCTACCTCGCAACATACCTATAAATGTTAAAAAACGAGGTTCTTGCGAGACATGTCCATATTTATGAGTGGCTAAGTGCGTGCTGTTCTGTTGCTTTGCCATTTATGTTTCTTATTCTCCAGTGTGATGCATTAAACGCTTAGTCAGATAAAGGTTTAGATCCCTTGTTCAGCACAAGTATATTTCTTTTATTTATCATATCATGTTAACAGCCAACGTTATACGACGCCAGCCTGTAATTTTTTCTTCATAGATTTAGGTGTATATTATTATGTCATTTACGAACCAAATTTCTATTCAAACCTTGGTTTTACTGGGGACAAAATTTAATGAAGCTTAACTACTCGTATTTGAAATTTGCCATGAGCTTTTCGGTGAAGGAAAACATCGTGAGGAAACCTGCACACATCTGCGAAGAAATTCAATGGTGTGTGTTAAGTTCCCAATCCGCACTGGGCGCGCGTGGGAACTATAGCCCAAACCCTCCCATACACGGAGGAGGCCCATGCCATGAGGCACGCCGAATTACGCGACAATTTAATAATAATAAAAAAAACTACAACAACAACAACAACAGCATGTACTTACTGAAATAGTAGCGAATTCGGAATAAAAAGGCTATAAATAAATAAATAAATAAAAAACTACTCGTATCACTCGTATAAAGTAAAATCGGATGATTTCTGTCTAACTTTGTATCGCGCAATGAATTTGCTAATAGAATTGCTATGGTAGATAATTAGAAAATGAGTGGCTGTGAACAGACCGCCATCGCCCGCGGCACGATCCACGCAGGGTTGCCAGTTGCAACACAGACAATCACAGGCAGCATTTACAATGCGGGTCATTACGAAGTGCAGTTGCATTCATAAAGAATTGTTGCTGCTGTGAACAATTTGCATAACAGGAGAGAGTTCATTAAAGTAACTATTTACAGCATGTTAAAGGTTCGAAATAAAAATACCGTGTGCCGCTGGTACTGGTTATATTATGATCAAAGTTGAAAACTCGATCACAGATACAGTATAAATCTATAGAATACGTAAAAGAGAGCCTGTTGGATACAAATAAGTTTTATTTTATTGAAACTCCACATGATTTATACAGGGTTATTGGTAATTCGACGTATACGTATATTCTTTAGGAGGTGATAGGGGTGACTATTTGCGATAATTTTATCCCCTATAATGTATTATGCAAAAGTTAACCATTTTTGAGTTATCATGTTTTTTGACGTGACAACGTCTTATAAATTGGTTTGCCGGGTGACACTTCAAGAAACTGCGTTACGCTCCGCTCACGTTATGCGCTCACAATGAGAGCGAGTGAGAGGCACGCGGGCATGGTTAGCCCGCCTAAGAGCGAGAGAGACAGACATAAAAAGTGAAAGGCACGCGTCCCTTCCACTCGAGCACAGTTAGCCCGCCTAAGAGCGAGAGAGACAGAGCGAGAGAGAGAGAGTGAGAGAGATAGGCATACACACCGGTTCATGTCTTTTTAGTTTTTTTTTTCAAAATAAGTCTAAAATGCAACATTAAAAATGTATTTTTAAAAAAGTATCAGTTTAAATCTAATTTTTTCTTCTGATTTATAAAAACGATTAAACATGGGTTATTTATCAATATTAAAACCACAATTATGGGGCCAAATTAAAAAATGTGTGGTAAGAAACGATATTATTTCAATTTTTTTTGAGATTTTTTTTACACTAAAATGCCTTAAAACAAAAAAAAAACGTTATAGAACTTGGCTTGCAGATTATTTTAAAAACATAACCGTTTTCTTAGCTTTTCAAAAATGCATAACAACTTTCTTCAAAGAAACAGAAAAAAAATGATCACAGAGGAAGCGGGCGGGAATTTTTATTTGAACTAAACTAAGGTCGTCCTAAGGAGTTCTTAGGAAATTCTTATTCGAACTAAATTAATTAAAAACAATACTCAATGTAAATAACACAAAAAATACTTATTCTACATTTGTATTTTTCGTGTTATATATATATTAAGAGCTAAGAGAACGGTTATGTTTTTAAAATAATCTGCAAACCACGTTCCATAACTTTTTTTTTGTTTTAAGGCATTTTAGTGATAAAAATCTCTTTTTTCTTAAATAATTTCGTTTTTTACCTCGCATTTTTTAATTTGGCCCGATAGTTGTGGCTTTAATATTAATAAATAACCAGTGTTTAATCGTTTTTATAAATCAGAAGAAAAATGAGATTTAAACTGATACTTGTTTTTAATAATTTTTTTATGTTGCATTTTTGACTTATTTGAAAAAAAAACTAAAAAGCATGATAACTCAAAAATGGTTAACTTTTGCATAATACATAATTATGGGGGTTAAAATTATTGCAAATAGTCACCCCTAACACCTCCTAAAGAATATACGTCGAATTACCAATAACCCTGTATGGTGTGGATGTGAAACAATAAATCCCTAATATTAATTGCGATCATGGCTTAAATAAAGTTACATTCGATTGTTCGGTGCGTAACTCGGAAAACCAAACAAATTGTCATTCGTGTAGTGCAGCTTCATACTTGTATAAATATAAATTATATGCTGCTCCTTCGAGCACCACCAGAAATGTTTGTATCAATAAAATCTTTGATATATGTCGGTGAAATATTGTTTTCAATGTTCGTTCTTTGATCAGTGTCATCTACATCTACATCTACATCTACACTAATATTATAAAGAGGAAAGATTTGTACCTATTTTTGTATGTTTGTATGTTTGTAATGAATAGGCTCAAAAAGTACTGGGCCGATTTAAAAAATTCTTTCACCAATAGAATGCTACATTCTTCAAATTTGACATAGGCTACATTTCATTTTGAAAAAAATTAAGGATCCTTGGTAAAATTTGAACAATGTAACCGAAGGTGTAGCAAAATGAGTCTTAAAATGTCTTTCGTCGAATGCGCTGCCGAAACTATTAGCGATAGAACAAATTAATGTACAACAATATTGAAGAACATAATGTCTACAAAAAACTCCGCGGTAGCATATGTCCAACTATTGTAGTTATGTCACTACAACAACTTTTTTCATTTTATACAAATATAACTGTGGGATTTTTTTTAATCCAAATAAAAATATTTGTGAAAAAAAGTGTTTTATATCCAAATTTCCAAAAATAAATAATTGTCTACCCCGTGCGAAGCCGGGACGGGCTGCTAGTATTTAATATATTCATTGTTGATCTAGTGAAATACATGCCTACACAATATTATAGTCGCACTTATTACTACAAGAACAATGTAGCTAGTATATATTTCGATTTTCCGTAAGTAAACTGAAGTAAATGATGAGTTGGGACCATTTTGTGATATGTATTTATTTACCTGGTGATTTTAATGTTTTATGTTTTTAACTACTTTTGTGATTGTCATAAATAAACTTTTTCTTTTTAAATTAGAGCAAAATCCCTTCTGCGGACAGCCAACGCGTAACAGTAAAGGCGTCAGCCGTTCACGTCGTGGGCAATATGCCAGCAACTGTTACCGTTCCCACCGCTTCCGACGGTGTCATTCTACAGCCAATAATTAGACTGTTCAATACTCACTCCTGTTTTAATCAATAGCTAGGATTGTAGATGTTCATTAATGGTGGATGCAACGTCCCCTGACTCATTTATGATACCGAGGTGACTTCCGATCCTATGACTACTCATAATGAAATTATGTATTTATTTTGATCTTAGATCGAATCAAAGAAATACAATGCATGGAATGGGCTCGTGCTTTAAAAAAAGCTTAAATTAAGAATTTGGGTTGGTCTGTGTGTTCTGCAAATCATTTTGACTGGGCTTTCCAATAGCGCGAATTCATATTATAATCGATTATCCAAATAGTGTTTAGAAAACAACTTTCAAAGTGATATGGTATGATTTATATTATTTAAATTGAGACATTAGTAGAAGCTAACTTGTTGAATGTAAGTAGGCCGAATCGATCACGCGTCGATTGGAGTGTTGAGCTTTTGCTCCGCCCGCGCTGTCTCGCCCAAGGATCGTTACTAAACTATTTGATCTTTAACCTCTACGCGGTGGGACATCTCATTATTCTAGATTTTTATGTTAGTGGAAATTTGTTTATCAACGTTAGCTACACTAGCAATTTCTATATAAAATTGAATAAGAGAAAGTAGATATTTAACTTAAATATGTATAGGACACGGAAAATATTATTTCGACGAAACTACATAGAAAAAATCAAGTCGGTTTATACTTTCAGTTTCGGTATTAATTAGGTAGGTACTTACTTTTAATTTATTTTACAATAGCTTTGTTACTCTTTACTTTTCCAGCAAATGTTATACATATTTATGAAAATTGTTAAGTCAGGTTGTATTTTTAAGTGATTTGGTCCCACATCCTTATTTTCATACAAAGCGGTTTGAAAAAGTTTACTAACATGTTTAGGAAGCAGCAACATATTATGTAGCACAATACGTATTCGAATATGGAAAAGAGAAGCTTAGCCACTCATAAATATTGCTTAGACTTAATTATTGCGCGTTGAAGTTGTTAAACAACCGTAATTTTAGCGTAGGAGACATAAGGACATGACGTAAGTACAAAGGGTGCTGGCGTCGGACTTGTCAAACGAGAAGTTTTTATCGGGTGGCCTGTCGGCGTTGAATAGGAATGAGCCTTGAATAATGCATGTGTACCGGGCCTAACCCCCATGCTACGATGGAACAGCGCGGTGACCAAATACTTCACATGTGATGAAAAACAAGTGATTCTTATGATTAAATTAGCCAGGTACCTTTATTTGCCTTTAATTTTTACTTTTCTTTTTCAATAATAATGTGTTATATTACTTGCAAAAACTGACACCTACCAGTACTAGTAAAAGTTTGTGAAATCCACTCAATTGCGCTACTGGGCCAGTTTCACTTCCTGTGCCTTTTAATCAGATGATCTTGAATTTTTATCTCGCCACCATGCCATGCCGTATTTAAGTGTTTATAATCAATACCTACCTGCGGCTTTTTTATTACTTATGTTTGTGAATAACGTGTATTGTACGGAATACTTTTTGTTAACAAGATTTCATAACAATACAATCAAGCATGCAACCGCCATATAATGCCTTTTTTTGCATCGTCTGGTCCTGTAAAGACCTATATTTGAAAGCTGGCATCGGTTCTTGCTATGCCTGATGCCTATTTAGTTCCGGCGTGTAATATTTTTACAAGTATTAGTCGAAGCTTGCCGATGCATCGAGCATGTTGCTTAACGGGATATTGACCCCACGTCAGCATGCGATGGGTTAAGGCCTAAGCTTTCCACGACATAGGTTATTGCATGAGTTACGTGCTAAATGTAACTACCTACTGGCTTTTATTGTCGCGTTATAGTATCGTATCGTCCAATAAAATCTTATGGTAAAGTAGTGCATAATCATTTATTAAATTAACTAATTGTTTTACAAACATGAGAACAGATGCTACACTGCTTTTATAGTAGTTTAAACTTCTGAAGTGCAATGCGTATCTAAGCTTAGCAGCAACGAATTTTAAAGTACCTACCTACCTGTTCGACGCCAAATGTTAAGTTACTAAGAGATTAATTGGAAGCTGGTAAAATAAATTAGCAACTGGAAGCTATTATTCTATTATTATCAAACAGAGTTATGTTTGCACTGCTAAGCGCAGCAGCAAAGTGAACGTGTAGCCACAATGCCACGGTGAGAAAGCTCGATGGCTGCGCCGGCGCACAATGCTCACGTTTGCGACATCGACGTCGTCGTCATTTCAATGTGTATCGATCTCTTAAAGGTCACCAAGCTAAATACCAGCATTTAAAGGAGGTCTTAAGTTTAAGTATTAACAGCACGTATATTTATTTATACATACTAGAGATCCTAGCGTATAGGCGATTTGGCCCAGGGTCGTATAAAATTACTTAATGAAATTAAATAGAAGCATGATGATATTATGCCATGCCATCGCATTGTAGTATCTTCAATGACCTTATTAAAAAAAAAATGTCCTTTGACAAAAAAGTTAAGAACCCGACAATGAAACTGATTGAATTGAATAAAACACCTCTGTAAACAATGCTTAAGTAAAGTTCTGGACTCGTTTATAAAAGGCTCATTCCGTATTAAGGAAGTATCTCAAAAAGCTGTCGGCAGAATGTAAATAACATTTTATATTTTATTGTGTAAAGGTCTTAATGAAGGATCCCTCCATTTTATTAAGGTAAAAGTTTTTTCCCGAAAGTGTATACAGGCTGTATCAGATACCCCCTAACAATAATAACTGGGGTATATAACCATAGCTATAGAAGCAAAAAAAAAATAAAAAAAAATTGGAGTAATTTTTTTTATATGTTTTCTATAGGAATGATTACAGTTAATACCTTAATACTACCATTCCTATAGAAATTAAAAAAAAAATTACTCCATTTTTTTTTAGCTTCTATAGGGTTATATACCCCAGTTGATTATTGTTAGGGGGTATCTGATACACCCTGTATAGCTGTTAAACTAACAAAATCAAATTGAAGTTGTGCAATTTAATATCGCTAAGCGGTTAAAATATCACACCATGCCAATGAAAAAGAAAGTTTGAATAGACTCATCTAAAATTAGTTACAGGTGCAGTGAATCATAGACTGCTAACGTTGTGTTGTAGACCAAGAAAAAAAGTCAATGTTATCTAGTGTGGAGACGAGCGAATACAATAAGCTCCGACCCACGCGCGGTGAATCATGCGCGCGCGCCGCCACAGCACAACGAGAACAGCAAAAACATTACCTACTTTTGAATAAGTTTCCTTTCTCTTTCTACACTTCCAAGTGCACCGCGTTCGACGCCATTTGTTACATCAATAACTTAAATAATAAGTAATAAATGAATCATCGCGTCTGATGTTAATGTCAATGTCATAACTTCGGTGCTGGTCAATATTAAGTTACGGCGGTTAATTTACATAGAAATTAGTTTAGATGAGCATTCGAAGTGAAAAATTAGTAGCACCGAAAGTCGGTATTAATCGCACTTGAGAACGCAGAATGTTTATACATGAACACGCCAAATGGCACATAAACGTTTAAAGCGCCGTAAATTTTTCTCTTAATCTCGATGGCATGATGACAAATAAAACGTCCTTTCACCTGGGAGACGCTTTTAGAACAGATGTATAAAATAAAGTCAAGTCCTCGAGTTAAATTGCCGTCTGCTAAAAGGAAGCAAATGTGTTTTTGCTCTTTAAATTCTTGTTTTAATATAAACGCTTTGCATGCTAACAATTGCTTCAGCATAAATCTAGTGGTGTCATATTGGATTCGATTCTCATAATATAATCATAACACTTTTTGAGAACGAAGGGATTTCAGTGCAAAAAAAAGTTGAGCTTTGTTTAAAAAAAAAAACTGTTTCAGATCAAATCAATCAATATTTTGCGCCACATAGTTTAGTTGCTGTTTAAGAAACATTTAGTTTATTATATGAGTCAATTCGGTAATAACTTTGGACATTAATATATTGTGTCGCATTAAACGTCCAGTCATTGCAGCCAAAGCGTGACGGAGTTGAACGGGTGACCATGAAGTGCGTAGAGCGGCGGGCGTGATACGTAGAAACACAGTGAGTCACAGAAGAGACCCAAACATACGCACGGCTGTGCAAATGAAAGGGACGAAGCACATCAGGAACCGGTTTGAGATTTCGAGTTTCGATCCGCTATGCTCCTGTCTGTGCCAAGTCGACTTTGCTTGAGTGGAGCAGGCGCTCACGAATCTCGGGGAAGTTGTAGATCATTATTTTTTATTTTGTTCCACTGGAGACACTTTAATTAGGATTGATTTTTACGGCTCGACCTGTTGGCTGCCTGCAGTCGTTTCCAATAACTGATGAATAAACAAATTTGGTTAAAATTACGAACCAGCTACTATTAACTAAGTATCAATATTTCTGAAATGCCAATATTATGATAATGTCATATTTATTATCACTATTATCAGGTAGTTAAAAGTTTACCCTCATGCCACTTTCTTTATCAAGGCATGGTCTGTGTTACCGTGATGTCATCACTGCTTTGGTTCTCTTATCTTGACGGTATTTGATAAGACACAGCTTAGATAGGAATGTCCTACGGTTATTTTAAAGTTAAAGAGGTAACCGTTTGGCTTATAAATCTAATTTTGAGGAAACTTTTACAATTGAGATGCATTTTGCAAATAGCTGATTTTTTATTAACAACAGATTTCAAAAATAATATCTAGCGCGAGCGCATTTAAATGTATGCACTATGTAAGTTAAAAATTGTGATATTGCTTACATACTAAGTTCTATAAAACAAGCGTATGAATAACTAGCAATTGCACTCGGCTTTGGCACCGTTTTTGTTTTTTTATATATATTTTCTCACCTCCCCGTATTTCTACAAATATTTCAAAACCAAAATTAGCCAATTTGGTCCAGCCAGGCAATTCATTTATACATTTATAAAATTATTGATATCGCATCAATCATTATAATGATCCAGTTGCTCTTTTGCCTTTATAAAATACTAGCTGTTGCCAGCGACTTCGTCTGCAAAGAATCCGTTTATCGCTATCCCCCGGGAACTACGCAATTTTCCGGGATAAAAAGTAGCCTATGTGCTATTCCAGACTTTTCTCTATCTATGTGCCGAATTTCATCCAGATCCGTTGGGCCGTTCTGGCGTGATTGAGTAACAAACAAACATTCATCCATCCATCCATCCATCCATCCATCCATCCATACTTTCACATTTATAATATTAGTTAGATGCAAAGAATCCGTTTATCGCTATCCCCCGGGAACTACGCAATTTTCCGGGATAAAAAGTAGCCTATGTGCTATTCCAGACTTTTCTCTATCTATGTGCCGAATTTCATCCAGATCCGTTGGGCCGTTCTGGCGTGATTGAGTAACAAACAAACATCCATCCATCCATCCATCCATCCATCCATCCATACTTTCACATTTATAATATTAGTTAGATAATTATTATCGAGAGATCTATAGAAATGACTATACAAGTATGTTCTCATATGTTCTATAGAAAACAGAAGACGTTGTGATAGGACAACGTCAAAGAGAGAAAGAGAACTGCTGTAGGAGTAAGTAAATCAATACTTAAAGTTGACATGCCTCATCAAAAAACAAAGCATGTTATGGATCAATCTTCGATCAACAATACATACTGATGATCGAAGGGATCAATAGTAGAAATGCGATTACTTGCATTCACAAGAGCTCTAGAAACAAATCACTGAGGCTTTTTATGATTAAATAACTTTTTTCTAAAATTATAAGTCCCTAATCAACCATCCAGCACGCATAGTCCATTAGTTTAAGACGGACAGACTCTTGTTCGCGTGTCAATTATTTGAGTGGTCCAGTGCACTGATCACTGAAGAAAGTCATCACGATAACAGGAATTTTCCGAGTCGGTGGAAATAATCGCGCCACGGTAGTGAATCATTACGTGTTTTTATCTAGAGCGCGGAGAAAACTCACGTGTTTACATGACAACAATGAAGTACTCATTATGCTGATCGATTCGCGGAGGCAACCGTACCGAGTATGTGCTTTAAAATCTTTACAGCTCTCAGTGAATAATTTCAGGCGGAATTAAAAATAAAATAACTCTACACTCTATATATCTAGTTTTTAATATGGTCGACCGGATGATTAGCATTGAATTAGAATAGATTTTCGTCTAGTTTGTACGATAGCTGTTAAATATGGAAGACAACCAGCCGCGGGCGCTATATAACGGCGGAACAAGGTATATTTATCGTGAACCAACAATCGTTAAGGCTACTGTTATTACGACAGTGTGCCGGGACCGGTCTGACCACTTCCACTGCCGAAACGGCGCCTAACAGCCTTAACTTGAGATGCAGAGGGCCTATTTCAATCAAAGTACCTAGCCAGCTGCGAACTCTCTATGAATGGTTATAATATCATGATGCTTTCTCTCCTTATCAGTGGGTAGTTATTCATTTAGTTGGTATTTATCTGATTATGCGATAATTTAGGCGTTCGTGATGTGCTTAGCTTTTTATTCGTCATGATTTCGTTAAATTAGCTTTAAAGACATGATACTATCCCTACCTAAGACATTCGGACTTTCGAACAAATTGTTTCCGTCATAAAAGTCACGCAAACACTAGTTATTCATAGATTTCCAGTATGATGAGAAATTGTGGTGACCTATTATGTTTATCAGACCTTTCGTTCGGTTATCGGTTTCATACGAGCATTTTAATGTTGTATCGAACGCACGTGTAATGTTGTTTCGTTCTGTAACAAACAATACCTACTAATTTTGTAAGTTACTCAGTCTGACTGAATGTCTGTTACGCTTTTACACCTAAACCACTGAAGTGATTTTAATGATTTTAATGAAATATGGTACAGAGATAGTTTCTGTCCCAGGGAAGTTTTATTCCCGAAAATCAAATAGTTCTGTGGGATCGCGAAAAGCTAATTCTGCGCAGACGGAGTCGCGTGCAACAGCTTGTAACTAATAAATGACTTTCACGTGTAAGAATTTCAGACGGCAACAATATATTTGTCATGTTCAGTTTTTAACGGTCCCGGCTATCAAATGACTCAAAGACATTAACGTCTAGAACACTATAATTTTGCCATGTTACAGCTCCGGAAATCTATTTACGTGATCATGCGTACTCATATATCAAAACTCATGTTTATTATCTAATGCTGATGCCAAGAGATTTTTAACATCCTTATACTTAGTGTCATTTATAAAATTTGTCACGCGTCCAAAGCAAGATCGTAGGAAAATCGGACTTGTATCAATGCGAACGTACTTCCGTTCTCTCCAGCCTATATACGTCCCACTGCTGGGCACAGGCCTCCTCTCAGAATGAGAGGACTTGGGCTATAGTTCCCACGCGGGCCCAGTGCGGATTGGGAACTTCACACACACTATTGAATTGCTTCGCAGTTGTGTGCAGGTTTCCTCACGATGTTATCCTTCACCGAAAAGCTCATGGTAAATTTCAAATGAGATTTCGCACATAAATTCCGAAAAACTCATAGGTGCGAGCCCGGGATCGTACTTACCTAGGGGTTAATACATACAATTTATTTCGGCAGCAGTGCAGTTTGCAATGCAAATACTTGAACTAAGTACATACTTAATGCATTTGGTTTTGTAAATTCCAAAACCATTGTAAAACTTGGGTATTTACTTAGAAGGAAAATTGTTTCACAAACATAAAAATTACTATTTCATTACAATACATTTATTATTTTGCAGTCCATTGTAATTTTAATTTGTGGTAAGACTGTCGGGTACGCACTGTTGCTGACGCGATGACTACAATATTGCTGTTTCATTGGTTACTTAGGTACTAGTACTCTAGTTAAATCACGTAAAATATTAGTCATTCACGCGCATCTGTTATAACATAACCCCCAATGAATGATTCAATACTTAATGCGACTGAATTAATGCGATTATCCAATATTTGGCAGCAACGGCTAAATCTTCCCACACGTACCCATATTGTCACTCGAATTAGTGCCAATAGATGTCTGATTGATGCCTCTGAAGGGGTAGGACGAGGGCTCAACGTGAAAGGAGCGTGTTCGATCAGAAGTATCAATGCAAATGATGCAAATCAATCGTGCTTTCGGTCCACAACTTCCTGTGAAGCCCTGCGATTAGGCCGAAGCGTAGCAACACTGGCCACTGAAAATTATCATGTTGCGTGCTCAAGATTGGTTTGCAACTATACGCATTTGGAAGTGGGTAATTGCTGTCGAAATTCAGCGCTGGGGGGTGCGCACCTGCGGGCGCTGCGTTCATTCATGGGAGCGAGCCAAGAGGTCGAGCGAGAACAATCCGCCGCGGATAATAACAGTTGGCTTTTCTTAGAAACAGTAGAGCGCGGAGGCTTCGGCGGAGGGAGTATCGGCGTCTCAGTCGCACGTTGGGCGAGTGAGCGAGAGCGCGTGGGCGGGGCGAGTATTATGTCACGTTGGCGGCGGCGGAGGCGTCCGTAGTGCCCCGCTTGCATGCTGCGTTCGTTGCATCCTCTGTACTTCCCGACTCTTAATTATTAACGCTTGTCAAAGGACCTGAGGTCAGGCGCGAATAAACATTGTGTAGTCATTACCGATTTTGCGTTCATGAGAAACGGGTCAACATGGTCACAGTATTACCTTTACCTATCTATACTATGTCTGCTCTACAAATTATATTACGAAAAAAACTTATTTGATTTGTTTATATTTACATTAGTCATTCACTTTTCTAATGAATACGTGCTCTTTTAAATCATTAGCAAGAGAGATCATGTAGGTTAGGTAGGTTAGGTACCTAATCTATAAAATTGATAGGTATCTTAAGTGTAAGTTGGTAATCAGGTAGAAGATTCTGTAAGCTGAAGTTGTTATCAAATAAATAATTATAATAACTAATTAAGTATAGTACCTAGAGTCAGTTATTTTTATTGCACATAAATAAATCTAAACTAGAAATCCCATACGTAAGAAACGGCGCGCCTTAGTCCCACATGGCAAAGCCGTCGATTTTATTACACGAGGCAATGGTGAGTCGACGTTTATAAATCATAATTTTATGGTTATTCCTTGCGATAAAGTAGACGTTTCTAACCAACGTTGACGCGAGTGTGGCCTGAAAGCAACTAATGTATCGCCGACCGACCGCGCTTTGTGACTACCTATAGCTTGCCATTTTATTACTCATTCAACTAAAAATAATTAATCAAGGACAAAAATAGGTATCACAATCGAAATAGCATTTGGAATAAAAGTTTTAAGTTGGTAAAGAAGCACCTGATCGTTCTCCTAGTACTTAACCTCATGCAGTTAAACAGTTATTTAACTCCGACGTCAATGATAAACTTCTTGAAGATGTTCCTTTTCGACTACTTAGGTGATATAGAACGCAACCGACACAATGGATGGTTAAACCAATTTAGATCATTACTGAGATAACAGTTTTCTCCTATACGCCCAAATATCGGAAACTGGTTACGAAGCTTCAAACTTCTTTTTCTGAAGAATTAATTGCGTTCGCCCAAAATTGCTCCGGGAATGGAGAACGCATTAGTGGTATCTAATTGGCCAATCAATTGGAACCGTGTTCACTACAAACCGAGTGAAGCCATTAAGCCAAGTGCAAATGTAGTGAATTACTGCTATTTGTCTAGTCGGATAAAGGAGGGAAGGTGCTTATTGCGAACTAAGGGCAAGTAAGGGTTACTTAAGTGCTAAGGTATTTCGGGAATCAGATTCGGAATCATTAGATCACTATGCGTTAGTAGATCTATGGATGTAAATGTGATACTTACTTCGAATATAACTATCTGACTGTGTTTTATTGATCAAGTCGAATTAATGACTGAAATTAGCAATTTAATAAACAAATGAAAGTGTAATAGCGCGTTTCACCGTCTCATTTATTTAGGTATCATATTTTTTTACAAATATTTCATAACAGTTAAAATATGAATATTTAGGTAGATATTTTTCAACAACATTACACAATACGAAACTGTAGCATTTTGATTGATAACCGATGCACTCGGAAATATCTAAAGAGATAACTGCGACTCAATGACATCTGTTTCAGATAAATCAATGATCTTAAAGGTATCAGTAACTTTATTAACTTTTAATGACTCATGGACTTTTTCGATACCTACCTAAACTATTTACATGTTATTATTTTTCCCTACTTCAGCGAAGCCCAATAGGAGGGTTATGTGTTTGCCGCGCATGTATGAATGTTCATATTTCCAATCCTATGCACGCTCGCGTACGTAACTACTCAATGGGTTAATCGATTTTGATAATACGTCATTAGATTATTTAAAAAATATATAAGTAAGCTGGTTTTAAAACGATTCAATGTGCAAGGTGAACAACGATGTTATTTTTGAATAGGTTTTTGAAAATCTTTATTAGGTTGGTTTCTCAAGTCCTTTTTCATTTTTAAAACCGAAACCCGAAAACCGACACCGAAACCGACGAGCATGTATGAAGAGATTGATGAATGTGGATGAAGCGAAAGAGGTATGTCAGTATCGTAGCAAGTGGAACAAAGTAGTCTCTGCCTACCCCTGTGGGAAAGAGGCGTGACGGTATGTATTTGTGTTTTTAATTTTGAATCATTTTGAATTTAAAGTCGGTTAGTAACCAATTTCATAATTTAATTAGGTATGCAAACTCGGATGGCGGGCGGCGGGAGGTGCTATCTCGAACAGTTATAATAGTGCTAAAAAGGGTAAAATAATAAAAAAATATTTAAAACCAAAAATCCGACTGCAAAAGCATTTAACTGAAAAGAAGAAATCCAAATTATAATTATCACACAAAAAAGTCCCTCGCTCGGTTCGATGCTCGATTTACTTAATTCAAAAGGGCACGTATTTGAATATCGAAATTTAAAATATCTAGGTTAAAAAGTCGACGGTCAAAATATCGAAAATTAAAATATCGAACGATCTAAATATCTACTATCATTATATCGACGTCCGAAATATCTAAAATTCAAATACCGAACGGCTAAAACATCGAAAGTTCAAAATATCTACAGCCGAATGCTCGATATATGTTAAAATCGAAACACAAAATATCGGCCATCAAAAACTCAACCTTTAAAATATCGAAAATTGAAATAGCGAACGATCTTAACATCAGTATATTGACGGTTCACATTCCTACAGCTCAAATGCCCAATAATCCCTATTCTCTGTAAGAAAGCGCAGGCAACATAGGTTAGGTTAGGTTAGTATTGCGTCAAGGTGCGAAGCGCCTGAACTAGGCGGAAAAGTAGGCTTTTTCTCGTCGCTATTCATTTCTCATGTTACTAAATGTTACGTATGACAAAGTAAAATGTGTGATTAACAAAAATAACTTTGAATAGCTACGAAAAAAGGCGACGGAGCTCCTATTCCGACTAGTTCAGGCGCTTCGCGCCTTGACGCAATACTAACCTAACCTAACCTATGTTGCCTGCGCTTTCTGTGAGGGCGTTGGAGTGCATGTTCAGACATTTTTGAGCACCCTTATGTGATCACATATATTCAATGACGACTGTAGGTACCATTCGATAATATAATTTCGATATTTTGAATTTCGACTTTATGATCGTTCGACACTCTGATTTTCGATATTTAAGCATTCGATAATTGTACCATTCGATAAAATATACTTTCGACATTCTGGTTTTCGATAATGTAGCTGTCGATATTCAGATTTTCGAAATTTAAGTAGGTATTCGATAATTGTACCATTCGATAATATATACTTTCGACATTTTGAATTTCGACCTTATGATCGTTCAACATTCTGATTTTCGATATTTTAACCGTCGACTTTTTAACTTTCGATATTCAAAGACGTGCCCATTCAAAAACATTCTGTGCCTGTGTTTCAGGGCTTATTTTTCTTCTTTTCAGTTAAATATTTTTACAATCGAGTTTTTGTTTTTTGGAGTGTCTTCATACGTCTTCAAAGTATTACCTTGTATTACCATGGTCGTGGTCGCCATGACAATTAATAATTAAATAAAGCATTTTTTTGCTTGGTCTGAAAAATGGCAGTTGTAGAGTCAGACTTACACTTGGTCAGGTTTTTTTTTATATGTATTTGGTAAAAGAAAGCATGTTTTCTAAACACCTACCGCTAGACGAATCGTGTCTATAATTCTCGTTGACGTTATCGTGTGCGTGACGTCAGGAACGCTCGACAAAGATTAACAACGATTTCGCGGAAACTGATAAGCTTGCCTTGTGATAAGAAATTGGAAAGAAAAATGAACTTGATTGGCACAACTATATTACTACTTAAATAACGAATTTGCGTGTATAGATTAAGGGCAACTTGTAAAGTATCTAAGCACCGACAAAAGTTCTGTTATGATATTAAAGAAAGACTATTCAATAATTGGTGATGTAAGAACCATTAGGTTAGCAACGCTTATTAAAAGACATAATTGAATCGTTGCTGACGCATCATAAGGTCTGTATAATGTTTTGCCTCTTACCAAGATTTGCGTAGTATCCTGCTGGATGCATCATGATTGTAACCAATCACCGGAGATACGATTCCATTTGTCACTTACCTAAAATGAACAGAAAATAATGTAGTACAACTGCAGGCGAACAGGTAAACAAGGCACAATCATACAAAATAGAATTAAGCATCGGCCAAATGATAAGGCTGATTAATTAATATGAATTGGCATAACCACAGAATGTCACTACGATATTACTAAGTATTTGTTGTAGGTACTTAGGTACCTAATCACTATCTCTACATTATCGATACAGTGGTCTGTTATTAATTCGTATCAATATTAGACCGCATTAGTCACATTCACATTATCAGACATTGTGACCGGACCGCGTGAAATGGTAATCCGCATGCGATCCGTCGTGTTGCATTATTCTCCAGCATTATCAGCGCCGATGTGCATGGAATATTCGGCATAGGGGCAAAATTCACGCTGCAAGGGTTGCATATTCGGCCCGAGGCATGCCGAGGCGAGCACACGTGGCTGCCACGGCTGCCTGCCTAGGAATCTGACCAAATGCCCATCGGAGCCCGATTGTTAGCTAAATAGCAATGCTTTATTTATGAGCCTATACTGTTATGCGGTGGGACTACTCGTAGCATCGGAGGTTAGCTATGTGGAAGATATTTTTATTTAACCGAATGAATGCGACGAGGTTTATTATGCTCCCAGCGGAATCAGGTTAGGACTGTCACCACAAATTCGCTTGCAACAAAGCTTATGTTTAGTTACAAAACGATTTACGCCATTCAAGAATAGATAATCCTCATAAATAGCAATTTGCGTCGTGACAAACGATCTGCGTTGCGCCGCCGCTTAGTTTGGAAATCTCGTATAATGCCGCTATTGTTAATTATACAAGTCACCGCGTCGCTAAACATACGATTTATTGTCAGCAAACTGGAACGGTGATACATCTAGCTAGCGTGAGATTTGTACGGCAGCACGTCACATTGCAATGAATAGCTTAAAACATTGAAAAGTTAAGACTAACATTTATCTTTCTCGCATTAAAAGTAATGATCATCTGCTTATTCAACAGATTAACTTTCGAATAATTTGCTAATGTTGAACTGCTTCGAGAGCAACAGCTTTGGAACGGCGTTATCAAAAGCGTCCGTTTTGTATTTTATTTGCCGTCGTTTGTCAGGAAAGGCTGGTTTACGAGTTGAAAAATCGACATCTTTGGCTCTCAACGGCAGAGTAATGTCAGACGGATCGCGATCGAATGGATAGATAACACGAATCGGGCTTCAGATCTAGCGGCTACGCTTTTTGGTCGAGAAACACTACCGGCCGCGAGTTACCGGCGAACTTCATGTTTTTAATGGAGACTTATCGCTGTATCAAATCTAGACCGACGATTAAGAAACAATAGGATATTAATAAAACGTTTCTTTTACTGGAGCGAGTCATAAAAATGTACAGTTTTGTTTCTAGGTATCCATGCATTACGCGTTACCAAGTGTTCAAGAGGAAAAATTATAAAATTAAGTACAGCAAAATGGGTGGGACAAAGGTAAAACTGAAAAGTAACGATTTTTTTTTGTTAATAGCGTTATGGAACTTACATAAGAGTTGTGTATCTCCCAGTAAGCACCAAGCACCGGACAGGGGCAAATAAAACAATAGAACAATGAAATACGCTGGACTGAAGCGCGCTCCGCTAATGAACTGCCACGCCGACACCAAACGCTCTTGGTATTAGACCGACCATTAGTTAATGTGGAAATTATGGAAAATTGTACTTGACATTGAATTTGTTGCTTTTCTTTAGCACTTCTAGTAAATCATTTGAAGCCGTCTTGGTTTGTGTGTTTACTTAGTCGACCAAGCTCTACCGTTTTTTATGACCGATCCTACATTAAAATTAAAACAATAAGGCTGATTGTCTTATTGACTTGTTAGTGAACATAGTTTTTGATGTTTTGAGCCGTGCAAATGAAGTTGAACATTAAAGTGATAAAGGAATATCTTGGTCGACTCTACTTCACGTTTTGTTTGATCTAAAGCTTTGGTAGTTAATTAAATAAAACATTTCATAACTATCAGTTCCATAAATCGCTTTTTGTTCAAATTTACGTACCAACACAAAGATTTCCGATGGCGATAAACATAGTTTTGTTTTTATTTAAAAATACACCGCGTTTAATCACTCTAATTAACAATTCTAATGATTCGTCCAGTTACGAGTCTCAAGAGCGTTCAGTCGTTGGTGCATCGGATGAAAAAGTATGGTTGGGTCCAGCGCGGTATGCGCGGAATGGGAGAGAGCATCCGGGCGGCTGCGATTGTTGCCAGTTATCACTGAATGTTTTCCACCGGGGCATTTTGTGCCGCCACAAAAAACCACATAAAGGGCGGGAGCGGCTCGTTTGAGACGCCGCCCCTGTGGGAAAATCGTCGCCAGAAAACTGCGACGCAAATAAATTATAAACTCTCGCACGTGGAACGCGGCTCGGCATACACAACGATTTATTCCTATGAAATAAGTTGAAAACGAGCTTTGTTGATGCTTTAATGTGGAGTTGTGAGGATGTTTTAAAAAACAGCTATTTAATGTTATTAGTTATTATTCATTGTTGTACTGCTAACTTTCTGCCTAAAATTGAATAGTCACGCGCAGTATCTATCTGCTAGCTTCAATTTTATTGACAACGGCAACGAGTTGTTTATACCAAGAAAAAATCTGCCGTATTTATATTGATATCAATGAAAAACTAACAATAACGCTACGCCGTGCCAAGTCTTATATAAATACGTCGATGCAAGAAGGAGATCAAGAAGCGATTTGTACATGCAAATCGTCGGCACAACCGGCCTTTGTAAATGTCGCGCTATCTCACGGCGGCGAATCATTAGCGAAAACGGAGCCCGGAATAGAACTGACAGCGGGACGATTGCAGCCCGTGATGGATGACGGGGGTTATTACTGCCGGCTAATATCCAGCCTGCGAGTGAAAAACTAAGCAATCGACACCGTAACCGACTATCAATTTTAAGTCCAGAATGGTCTGATATTTGAAGTCTATCTGTGCAATTTGCTGAATCAGAGAGCTAAATCAATCAAGTACTCAAGACTTCGAATAAATGCCTATCTGAACTCAAATGCAAAAGGAGTCGGAAGTATGAAGTATTTCCAAATAAGATGTAATAGGCAGGTACCTAAGTTAGTGTTCCATTCGAGCACGTGCTGAACGCAAATGGCAACGTGGTCGGTCCAATTTAAAACGAATGTGCCAACCAACTGTGTAATTCCAAATGCGTCAGAAACCACCGGACCACTTTGCTTTAGGCTTTCTCAATGTGCTCCAAACTGCTATATTCACAAGCAAATAAACAATATTGGTAAAGCGGCTTACATTAAATAAACATCCTGTAAGTAACTGGCTAGTTTGTGGAGTTGGAAAAAAATAAATTCAAGCGGCAGGACTAGACATTACTGCGTAGCGGCGCGTCCATGTCGCTCGCATTGAAAACTTGCAGAAAATGCATCGACGATAAGAAAAAATTCAGTCCGCCCGAGCACATATAAGTACAGCATAGCGACGGTTGCATTCCATGGGAATGCCTCGCATATCGAGACTTTAAACTAACCATTTACCGATTGCAGATACGCCATGGCCGACGAAGTAATCTGGTCAGATCGCTTCACTCGCATAGTTGGTGCGACGTATAATTTTTAACCTAAATAAGTAAGGAATACTTCTTTTCATGGTGCGTTAACGAGGTTTCGAGGGAACTTGCCATGGTTATTTATAATGGGCAGTGTATTTACTTGATAATACTTACTCGTGTCGATTCAAAGAAACCGGGAAACTTTATATACCTTCTTAGCGTTTTTTTTCATGGTGCTTAGTAGCTCGATTTTGAAGTGCCTTGCTTTGGTTATTTATAACGGACGGATGTACTCGTATTTAGTGTATGATGTTCCATAATGTTGATTGTGCTGATTCCAACAATCATAGTTGCTGTATATGGTATTTGAAAGAGATGAGAATATTTTGTTGGTAATTTGTTAAAACTCGTTAACTTGTCATCTAATCTAATAACAATTTCGGAAATTTGCTTTTTCTTTTTTCAAAGTTTACGTTGTTTCGTTAATACTGATATAAATAATGGTAGTTACCTACCTATTTATACACAGTGAAGGGTGTTAACTAATTCGAAAACAACTTTTAACCTGCAATTCCATTCGCCTTCGTATCCTAATATGTTGTCTCTGCCAGCGAAATGTATCTGATCTGAAGTTAACGGTAAGACTCGCCGTGGAATAACAAAAAGCGGTCCTGTCGTATCGCCACTACTTTTATCCTTGTCTTGCGCGGGATCCTTGTGAAAGAACGAGTAGGACGCTCGTGGATTTTATAATACTGCTTCTAATTTGAGTTGCTTTTAATTTATAGTGCGACAGCCGCGCGGGCTCGTCGTAGCAACCAGGACGCCTCATCAATCTTTGGAGCTGAGAATGGAGAAGGCTAAAACATCGCGCCGTTTTGTAAGAGCATGTTTCACTGAGCGAAGTCGCTCCTGCTCCTTTATTACTTGCTTCCCATCTAAGCGGTATAATAAAGAAGTTGAAATAAAGAAGATAGATGTAAGTAGCTGTCTTTTGTCTTGACTTTTACATCGCGAATTTGAATTTGAACTTGAACGTGTCAGACTTAGGAACTTGTTCCAATTAATACCTACTATGAACACCAAAACCAGAACACCATAAATCAGTAACTACAAAACAATACAGAAACAAAATAGACAATAGGCGGTCATATCGCTTAATAGCAACCAATTAATTAATAGTTATATAGAATTATTAAGCTGATGTCCCTTGAATAAGCATAACGGGAGCTAGGTAGGTATTAGGAACCTGCCATTATTAGGTCCTTAATCCTACTCTAATATTATAGGTAAATGCGAAAGTTTGTGAGGATATGGATGTTTGTTACATTTTCACGCAGACTGATAGATTCTAAGCAGATTCTGCACACAGTTGGTTTACAAACTAGATTAACATATAAGATACTTTTTGTCTTGGAAGCAAACACACTAGTTACTTATTTTTATATTTTTTTTGTCCCGTGAAATTAACTTATTATAAAAGTTACAGAAATCCAAATGATATGAAACTATTTTAATCCAAAACGTTAAACACTCTGACGTCACAATTGAAATCTATGCTTAAGCTCGATGTAAGTTTCTAATATAAGCTGTAATGAACCGGCTGGACAGTAGACACGTATTGGCGGCACGTGAAAATCAATATACAGCCGACCCTTACGTATACTATGAGATTCAAGTTGATATATTAACAAGAGCTTATGGTAGTGGTAGCCCTCGTTAAGGCGTAATTAATAATCGTAGACTCAAAAGCTGTTTTGGCTAAGCGACTCATAAAACTTGATAGAGATACAGTTTTAGCACTTATTTTTTTGCAGGTCTTTATTTAGGTAAGTACTTACTTACATATTATTTATACTCTCTATCTATAATGCTAGTGCCCCAATTAGCTTTGGGCCAAACAAAGTGGACTGGCATTTTTTATTCAAAAGGTAAATTTCCACTTTATTTATTTCACTCTATCTATACGCAAGCATTTTAGTTACATGGATGAATAAGGTTTGTTGGTCCTCAATTTGTGACGCCTCGAGTCTACCCTATTAGCTTGAAACGACTAATGCTCAAGTTTTCAGGCATCTCATATTTCTGCCTGGTTATGGTATTACAGGTAATGGAGGTAAATTAAATTATTTTCAAGTGAAAACAATTGAATTGCACGCACGTGCCCGTTTAACGTCAAACAGAATTTGATTTGGTTCATGCCATTGCAATCAACAAAGTTTAAATTAGATACGTGTTGGTTATAAATGATTGGTCATGTTATTTCATGAAAAAGTTAGTTTTGATTAAATATTTCAGGTATTCTCATGGAAAATGAACGAACCTCCGAGTTAAACATTTTCATAAAGCCCTAGCCCAAGTTTTGGTAAATTAGGTCTTTCTATACCCCAAATATCGTTGCAACAAACAATTCACAAGATTAATCGGTGGACGAATGGCAAATTGTTTAAAAGTAAGTAATTTATTTTGTCACTATTCTTTGTAAGTGCAAAGACATGCCTAACTTAAACCATTGATTGAGCTTATATTACTCTTTATTTCGCCATCCGCCTCTAAAGAAGAGGGACAAAAACTTTTTAATTGTCCGCTTCGACATCTGCTTCACTAACTCCGATGTTTCTATTAAAGCTGGTGCAATTTGCAAATGAACAGTTTTTGTTCTCTACGAACTTTCGCCTTCTAGTCGCTTTATTTCGTAGCTATATACTTAGGTATATTATGTAGTCCTACATATATGCGAGACAAACAGAAGATATTCATAATTATCTATTTTAACACAAAATATTGTGTAGTTACTGTAAATATTATTTACTTTTTATGAAGAATCCAACCGACAACATATCATTTTCGAGAATCATTCGAGGAAATTTAGCAAGCATAATGATCCACAATGAATTCGCTATGTAAATTAATATCTACTACACTATTTTGAGACTACGAATGCAAGGCACAGAGAACTGTCAGCGTGCAGTTAGAGTTGCGTTTTAACATTTGAGAACTTTATTGTAACAGAGTGGAAGCGAGTTGGAAACTACGAGCGAACAGCGCCGTTTAGGTACGAGTGTACAAAACGGAGCGTAGGTGCTTTTACAAGCCGACAGACAATCAAAGCGAGCACGAGCCCAATTACGAAATAAAACGTACAAATAACAAGTTTAATTAAATCGCCAAGACCGTCGGCGCGGGAACAATTCCAACTATAACGATAGTTAAACAAGTGAACTCAAAGTGAGCTTCATATGCCCTGTTGTTGCCTGCTGCACACGTACCTACAGTGCAGTCAATCGAGAAAATTATTCCTGGGTACCTATCTATCCAGGATTGCGCTATATTGCTCTCCTCATGGTTCATGATGAATACCCGATGCACAGTTCATTCGCATGAAATCGAATCTTTCCAATAAGCAGTAAACTATTACAGAGGTGACCATGACCACAAAAAGTGAATTTAAGTAAATGTTTACTTTATGAAACGTTTAATAATAATAGCTGTGTTTAATATATCCGGAGGTAAAGCATAAAATCATATCAAGGTTGCATGAATAATAACTTCGTAAGCAGTCGGCTTTTCCTCTGCCATTTTTAAAACGTGTTAGACGTGATATTTTGTGTAACTTGATTATAATAATAAACCTGCTTTAATAATATCCTCGGAAACCACTACAGACTACAGATCACCTCGCTAATATGGATATACATACTTACATGTTATTGTTTATTGCTTTCAGTGTACACGATAAAGCGGTTGCGCTCGGCTCTGGTTTCAAAACAAATCTTTCCATTGCTACAAGGTTAAAAAATGTGATGCTAACTAGTTGAAAGCAAACAATATTTTGATTGAACTTATATACTTGACTACCTTGTTGTTGGTCGGCTGCGAGACATGCTGTCTCGTCAGTAAACGTTATGCTGAGAACACGGCGCTTGAATTTTTCGTATTGTTCTCGAAATTGCAAATGAGAAAATAATGTGCACTTAAATTTAGTTTAACGCGGGCATAAACGCTTCTGCTCTGTTTTGCTGAAGCACGGCTGACACCGATTTCACACAACCGTAATCCCCATTTGTCACTTCTCTGGAGGGCAAAATTAAGATAAATAAGAGAGTGGGTCCTTACGCATCAATCCCTTCTTGACATGAGAAGGTCGGATGGTACGCACTTTTATAATTAAATTTAAACTTTACAGCTTCAGATTTATGGTCCATTTCATTGAGACAATATTGAGGGTTCCACAGCAGAGAGGTAATCCACAAATAGGTGTCCGAGAATAGAGCGAGGCTACTGGACACGCGTCGCAGACATTTCCAGAGCTGCAATTTTTTACATTATCGTAATTTTTATTCATTAGGAAAAGTAGTTATTACAGATTCAACAAACGCACTTATTGTAATCATGATTTAAACACGGTCGTATACTTAGTTTGATGAAAAGCGTAAATTATTTGGCATCGTGGTTATACTGTGTTTAAAAGACTCAATTAAGCAAAGTTGACTAATAATGGTCCAAATCTATTCGAGAGTTCGTTTAAATGCTAATCGGCGACACCAGTTCCTTTCATTTATTTTTACCCCGAGTTTCGGCAACAAGGCATGAGTAACTTTTATTCTTGTTCTTTTAGAAAAACCGCTGTTGGATTCTAAAAACAAATTGACGATAGCTTTTCGTCGTGAATTTAGTGGATTTCAAAGGTATCCCGCAAAGTGTAACACATTGAATATCTGTGATTCGTGGTCGGGAAGGTTGTTTGGGGATTAGTGGGAGTGAACCTTCCGCAGGTCAATAAGAGCAGGTAGCTGAGGTAGCGTAACCGCGCGCTCGGTGGTCGCTCGCCGTCATTCAATACCTCGCTCGTTAGGGCTTTCGACCGGGGATAACCTATTATGCACGTATACAAATAAATACATCAACTTCTCTATGTTTCCAAACTTATTATTAGCATTTTTTTCAAAGTCATTCTGCTAGGTATATGAAGTATTTGATTTGAACTTCATGTCTGCTTACATGAATTTTACAAATAATTACCTAATCATAATTCTAAATAAAATTATTTGCTTGCGAATCGCAGGTGACTTTTAATAACTGTTTGATCGAAATCGATAGCATCCGGGTGAGTAATCCACAAATATCATTAACAAATATTATCATTGATAAAACTACTGATTTTTTTACTTAAAAAAATAGATACGCCATTAGGTAAATGCAAGTGCAATTTCTTTGAATCTCTTATTGTGAAAGATGATATGGAGTGAATAACGTCGCACGTTTATTATAGAACGGCCGTTTCTTGCTCAGCTCGGTTACATGAGCTCGTCGAGTAAGCGAATGGGCAGAGTTCTACGATTACAGCATCCGGAGTGCCCATCAACAGTTTGTCAATAAAGCACTCATCTGCAAATAATCCGAGCAAGACGATTTATTGCTTTGCTTTAAATGGGATTGCATTATTGTTTCATGACATTGTCTTTATTAACCTTGTCCGTTCAGCTTTTTTTAATTAGTTAGGAACAACACTTTTTCAATCTAAATAAACCTCTACAAAAACAATCGTGATCTATCAATAAAGTTACAATTCCAACTTCGAGATAAGAGGTGGACCGTAGAGAAACAAAGCCCGAGTGGATATTTTTGTACCCACGTTGAGGGGAGTGCAAGTTATAGAAGAGTTTAATTAAGGAACAACGCTTTCAGTGAAGTGGCGAATGGCGCTAAATTCAATTTCCCTAAGACAGAATACGTGATAAATCGCTCCGAATCGGCCATTAGGTGCGGCGCTGCGTGAGGGCCCGAAGTGTCAGCAGTTTACACGTCTTATTGCTTGTCGCACAGCCAGCGAGCCGACGGCGGCGGCGTCTCCGCAATAAAAACATCAACCGTATTGACCAAAATAACTCTTGGCACCTATTCGAGAGTCCGACAGATACTGTAATTGAAGCTCTCCACTGACTCTAAAGAACTAAGCGCATCGATACCAATGGAGCGTTCCAAATAACCGATCTATAAATTGTAGGTATATACTGTATAATTTTGTCCATTTGTTTAGTTTGAAACGCTACATGTCATAATAATCTTCATTAGTTTACTAGCTGTGGCCCGCTACTTCGTCTGCAAATAATTTGTTTTTGGTTATCCCGCAGGAACTACGGAATGTTCTGGGATAAACAATAGCTTGTGTTATTCTAGATTATAGTCTATCTCTATACCAAATTTTATCCAGATTGATTCAGCCGTTCCAGTCTAGTGTGAAAGTGTAACAAACATTCATACTACAGACATCCTCACAAACATTTGTATTTATGAATTGGAGCAATATTTTGAAACAAAACAGAAAAACTAATCACAAATGATAGTTACCTGAGTGAGCTTAGTAAAATAAAAATAAAAAATACAACCGAATTGAGAACCTCCTCCTTTTTTTTAAAGTCTGTTAAAAATTAGCATTTAGGTACCCAGTCAGATGCTTTAATTTGGTTCTAGATCAAAAGCAATCGGCGGCGAAAACTACCGTTTGGTTGGAGAACCAGGCACTCACTGATAACGAAGGCAGAAGGCACGTTTGAGAGATACATAGAATTCGCGGAATTAGGTGATGTGACTGATTATGTCATAGTTATTTAAAAGCTATCTGAAATGTTAGGCAAACAAATATATAATCTAACCACGGTTAACATATACAACATTGATATTAAACATGCAGGTCACCCTATAGCTAAAGGGTCCATACCATAAGAACGTTAACGGCTAGGAAACTCCCGGGGGGATGAGCTTGCGTACCATTTTCATGGCAATTTAATACTGCCGGTTCGAGCTATTTTCTGCCTTTAGTTGAGCATGGGGTGTTGAATATTATCGGTTTCAATCGGACTTGTTTAGCTACATAACCGGACATTGAAAATATAAATTAAAATTACTATTAAACCGTTTATTTTATTTGTTCGACTCCCTGAGGAACTACGTACATTTCAAATTAGGTTTTCCTTTTTTAGGTTCATATTGTTTTTAAAATTTTAACGCTTTTATTTTCTAAAACAATTATTTCAGAACATCCTTTCAGTTTCCGCCTACACAGCACATATTCATTTAATAAATTGATTATCTCTCAAACCTTTTCATTTGTTTACCATTTTCTAGAAAATCAATTTTACTTAGTAAGTACTAAGTATATTTATTTAATACGTCTTAGGAAGTGAAGCTTACTGTAAAATACTAGTTATGTATTACAATTTAATCTTGAAATTATGAGTCGAAAATAAGTTAACACAAAAGAACAAAATTATGAGTAGAACGTAAGTTAAAGTCCAGTAATCAAATTACATAGGTACTAAGTACAAATTGGATGATTAAACTCGCGATTATTAAAACTCGGGGACGATTCAACAAATTTTTCACAATCTTTAAAAACATGTTCATACGAGGTACCTACGCATTACTTAAAAAAGTGTTTTGAATGTATGTATTATACCTAATCTATTATAGTTTCGGGGATATTACCAAAAATGTTGTAATCTACACAAAAGGACGTAACCGCCATGACTGTCCTATAAAGATACTATTTTTGTGTTAGCGGCTAAGCGATCGTTGTGGTAACCATTTTCACTTAGACTACGGCACCCTTCTTAATGCGTGGTGATTGATTCCTTTGTGGTGAATGAGTATTCTCACAGACCCACAGACTGACACAGTTAAATTGCATCATTAATTGATATACCTACTATAAAAACATTTTTGCAGTAACATTTTTGCATTTTATCCCTACTTCTACCTATTATAACACTCACAAAATAAGATATAATAAGATTTTAAAAACTTCTACAAATTGGGAAACGAATAAAACGTTTACTCAGATTTTCCGTTCTTGCTTTAACAACGTAGATGGATCTAAACATAGTACTTTTATGACGACTATAACGTATTAGTAAAGCATGTTAATGAAGTCAAATTTGTTTTTTAGCGTTTATTTTAAAGTGTATTTAGAGTGGTTTTTATTTATTTTATTCTATTAAAAATATTTATAAAGTATCTACCTATATAATTACTTAAGTACTTATTTTTCAACCTAACTTGTAAAAAATAACTCACAAAAACTTATATTAAGATTGACTTAACTTGTATACATAAATTTTATATATTTTTTTATTAAATTATTGATTTCAAAACCTTTTAGGTACAAGACTTAAAGACGCTCTTAGGTAGTGTTTTTTTTAATTTCTTATTTGATTAATTATCTGCATATAAAAATACCTATTTTATTCTTGCCGTTTGAAATAACATCTACCTATGTAGCGTAGCAAGGAAGTAAAACGAGTAAAAATGCAAGCTATTGTTTTATGCTAAATCAAGGATAATAATTACTATTCTTTTAATATGTACCTACAAACAACTAATTATAGACAAGTTTATTCAATCTAATCATTTGATTTTAATTTCGTCTGAAAAATGATTATTTGTAGCTCTTTATTGAAAAATAGGTATCTAATCTTTTTATAATAAATAATTAAACTCTAAATTTAACTAGTCACATAAAGTTAACCTTTAATTGCAATTTGTCTTAAGTAACAAACTAAAATTTGACCAATGATTGATGATTGATTAATTATTTTCTAATCGGCAAAATAATATAACGGACAATTATGGCGTCAAATATACGTGATTCCATTTTATTTGTCATTCTAAAAAGATAATTACACGTTTCACTTGAACTAGGATCCGTAAACACGCCAGCAATGTTAGGAATTTGACAAATATTTGAGGAATTTTGTTTGTTTGTTTTCGCAGATTGAAATGAATACTCACGCCTCGGGAAAAATTTCGAGTAGTAACAGTCCATTACACTTTTAGAAAAATCACTGCATCGGTATCAATTTCACTGTCAATTTGTTTACAATTCACTCGCACATTACGTTAAGAACGCTTGACATTTCATTAAATAAGAGCACAAGTGACATCACCACGCGCAGAATGGAATACGTCAAATCGCATGCAGCCACCAACGCGACTGAAGTGTTCGGCGGGCGAACGATACCATACCGCGTCTTTCGAAAATTGCGCCATCCCAGTAAGCACACTCAAGCGAAATTAACAACACAAAAGCACCTTGAGCACACTTCATTCCCGAGAACGCGCCTAATGCAACCGAACCCTAGCCTAGATAATGTTTACATCGCGAAATGCTGACACCCGAACGACCGGAAGTCGAAGCGAAGCAAACGCGACAACTATGTAAAATATTGCAGGATCGCGATCGCATTGTTGACATTCCCGAATAAAAATCACCAAAATATCGAGTTAATTGTATGAACACCACCTTAAATATATTTTTTACTCACCTAGTACGGTGTCTGAAGATGGGTTGATGGGCCGAATTTTGATTAGATGCCGATTTAAGAGTAAATTTAAAGAATATACTCTTATTGGTATGCGAAGAATGGCACAAAGAATCCCGACAACGCACGCGACGAATGCGCACCTCGTTTGCGCATATGCTGACACAACTTCACGGACGTTACTCCCCTTTCCCCGCGCACACCCGATTTTACGCGCCTGTGTGCGTGTCCAGAGTGGTCAAACGTGAAATTTCGTGCATGTGTACACTAACACACGTAAAGTTTATACCTGCCTAGCTACCGACCGCCGCCATCTTTGTTACGACCGAGAGCGAGCGTCTCTCTATTTCGCTTAGATAGGCCCATTGCCTGCCATCTAGTGGTAGCCAAGTGGTAACAAACGCTGTCGTTAGATGGAGTTGATAGTCAAAGTCAACGTAGCGACTTTAGAACTCGATAATTTAGTTAGCGCGTTGATTGTGTATTTTATAAGATACAGTATTTATTCAATATTTTTTTTAGTGTTGTTAACCAAAAATGGGGGTTTGATGGCACCAAATTAAAGTGGTTTAATGACGGACGCTTCTAAATGTCTTAATTTGTAAAAGACAAAAACTTGTGTTAAATAAAGCGAATATGTATCACCGTTAATCATTTATTTCATAAACTGAGATAAAAGGTTAAATCCTCATGATTATTTTAAGTATGTTTAATGAATTAAATCTTATGACTATGTTAGATAATTTTATATTACTTCGATACAATATTAAAAATAATATTTTCAGTCGTGACACTACTTACCTAAGAATAATAACAATAGTAATCAATACAACAGTAAACGTTATTTATTTAAAACCTTCATATATTTAATAAAAACGGGCTAAAGCACAAACATACTGCCGATAATATATATTTAAGCTAAACCTAAATCGATAATTAAAGTTCAAATTCCACCTTTACGTTCGGTGTTTTTTTCTTATGTCATTTCAACCATGCCAAGGAATAGTCCGAATTCAATTTTAATAAATAAGTCTTTCTTATAAAAGGTCACTTTTTATTTTTAAGATGCCAGTATTTTTTAATCAAAGGTATTTTTTTATGATTTTAAGCACCTATTACAAAAGATTAATGTCACTGCAATTCAAAATCCAAGAAAAACACGAAGTGGTAATGTACCTACTCATTTCTTATTTATAATCTTAATTTAAATTTAATTGATTCCAACGTGATCATAGCAATATTCCACGTTTTGACAACAGGGCCCCGTTTCTCGAAGCTTATTAGACCAAATAAAATATTAGTGTTTTGTCCTTTTTATATATACAATATCATTGGTTTTGTCTCGTAAATTAAACGAAATAATGAAACAAAACACTAATATTATTAGTCTAATAAGCTTCGAGAAACGGGGCCCAGGTAGTTTACAGGGTTATTGGTAATTCGACGTATATTTTTTAGGAGGTGATAGGGGTGACTATTTGCGATAATTTTAACCCCCATATGTATTATGCAAACGTTAACCATTTTTGAGTTATCATGTTTTTTATTTTTTTTTTCAAAATAAGTCAAAAATGCAACATTAAAAATTTATTAAAAAAAAAGTATCAGTTTAAATAAGGTCGTCCTAAGGAGTTCTAAGGAAATTCATGTTCGAACTAAATTAATTAAAAACAATACTCAATGTAAATAACACAAAAAATACTAATTTTGTATTTGTATTTGTTGGTTAACTTTTGCATAATACATATGGGGGTTAAAATTATCGCAAATAGTCACCCCTAACACCTCCTAAAGAATATACGTCGAATTACCAATAACCCTGTATACTTTACCTGTTTTAGTTCTTATTCATTAGAATAAAATCGGGAAAAATGTACCACTTTTTATTGCGGCAAGTTAATGTTGGCACTGCCCATTATTTGGACTGTCATCATTTGATTCCATAGCACAATTTCAAATTTCTTGTTATAAAAGATGCAACAGAAAAATAGATGAACTTGCACCTAAAATTTACAATTACCTTCTTAGGAATAATATACTCTACACTAATCTATCGTGATTTAATCTCTATTCTCTGTTCGTCTAGTGATTACTTTAAGGTACAGATAAGGCAGGTTTTTTTTTATATTTTAATGTATAGAAAAAAACATGCAGAGGAACCAAACAACCTGTGGTTTCTACCTTTTTATCAATTCCAGCCAATCCAGGAAAAGACTTCTTAAACCATCAAACACATTTTTTAACTAATAACAGGTGTATTAGTAACATGGCTCATAGTATTGCTATAGGGTGCGACCAAACCGCCGCGTATACGCAGTGACGTGTCGTATCCGTCACGTTTTCTCACCGTTTCTTCATACATTTTGTTGCGATTCCGTAACGTTACCGTTTTTTAAGCGGCGGTGTGGTCGCACCCTTAAGCTAAATTTCACTAAGTTAGGTAAAATAATAGTTTTTGGCTTTTTAATATTTATACAAGTGAAATGCTTTAAAATAAATCGTACTTAAATTCTTTAAGTATAGGATATCTAAATCTAAGGTAGGTATAGCTGGCCAAAAAAAAACTAGATACTTCTAGTTATTTAACTATGACTGTACGTATTTATATTAATTATATTTACCTATACTACTAAATGGGAATGACCTTTCTCATCACGAATTAGTCATTTATTTCATAATAACAAATCCTTAGAACGAACATCGAAACAACCTGTGTAAACAACCTCTTACAATACAATGGTACCATCAAGGACTTTAATTGTGGAGCATACGTGGAACGTTGTCATAGTGAGAAAATAGTTTGTTAGTGTTTACTTACAAGCACGTTGACGTTGCCCGAGATTGCAGGCAATGTTAATATGAAAGAGGTTCTCAGTCGCACTACTCGACAATTAATGCCAGTGACTGTACATATTACAATTTTTAAGAAAAACATAAATTAGGTTGGTGGCAACAAATTGATTTATGTATTTACTGAACAAATAGATTTGCTGAATTAATAACGATTAAGTCATAAAATTCTTTAACGAAACGCTCTTAATAAAAGTGACGTAATTCATAGCAATATCCACATTATTATTTATTTGCGCAGAGTTAATTTTATTAAATTATGCTATACAGGTTGTATCAGATAGACCCTAACAATAATCAACTGGGGTATATAACCATAGCTACAGAAGCTAAAAAAGTATAAAAAAAAAATTGGAGTAATTTTTTTTTATATTTTCTATAGGAATGGTAGTATTAACTGTAATCATTCTTATAGAAAACATAAAAAAAAAATACTCCAATTTTTTTTTTAATATTCTTTTTAGCTTCTATAGCTATGGTTATATACCCCAGTTGATTATTGTTAGGCGGTATCTGATAAACCCTGTAGAACACGCTATACTATTTTTATAATACTAGGTACCTAATCAATGCGTGTTTTTTTCGCTAAATGAATACTGTTTTGATATAGTAAAATATAAATTATATGCAGCTTGACAAAATAGGTAGGTATATTAATTAGGTATCAGACCCATATTTAATTTGTTTGCTAAATAACGCGACGTTTTAATTAATGAAAATTACTTAACATTAAATAAATACCAAATAAAATATTTATTTATAATAAATAAAGCATGCACGTTTTTTTAGATTTAAGAACAAAATAATTTTGTCGCAATTATTTCGAGCAATTGTTACGTTCATTTTGGATATGTATTTATTTTATATGATTAACTTCACGTACTTAACCATTCATCTTTTATTTCACGACTTTAAATTTGGTCCGTTTCATTTAGTACATTATTCAATAAACTTTTTTTACAATAGATTGAGTAATTGAGAAAATTGGAGATGACGGTTTCATTATTATTATGTATTATCAATGTAATTGAGGCAAAGTAGCCTAAATTTAATTTTATAAAAGCCTTATTCGTAGGTAATTGTTAGTTGGGAATATTAAATTACGTATTATTTAAGTATGCATGCCTGCACAGGTATCAGCAACAAGATATTACCCAATTTTGTCCTCGCGTTGAAGTAGTTGACTGTATGAGAGAAATATTTCAGGATTTCCGTTTTCTTATAAATTTATCTGATAAAAGTAGAGAGTTGTCTCACAATCAATATTTAACCTTCGCCATTTTTACATTTAGTGTACGTAATATGAGTCATATTAAGATAAAGAGACTTCGCTAGCGGAGGATGGTGATGTTACGTAAGACCTAAGTTACCTACCCAAATGGAATAATAACAGTAACTATCTTAACTAAACTAGCATAACAATTGGCGGAGACTTTGGATTTCACAAGTTAGTTAATATTAGGCACGCGTCAACTCTAATACTGATTAAAACATCAGTTACACTTTTAAATAAATAAGGTGTAAACAATGTATGTTCCGTTCTAGAATACAATAAGAAGAATTTCATGTAATAGATAAGCAAATTAATGTATTTAAATAAATTTAAATAGTACTTAACTAAGAATAAATAAGACGAAGATCATAGCATATAGACATGAATTAGAGTTTGGGGGTAGACTATCTGGTTAAAATTAACCAGGTTAAAAATAGGCATGATGGCAAAACCTATGTATGCTTTCGATTTGTAGCGGTATAGTATAGTATATAGTTGACGGCAAAAGATAATTTTATTTTATAGTAATTTGGATTCTATGAGTGAATTCAGGTTTAGCTACTTCTGTGGAGATTACTGTAATCATAATGACACCTTTTGCCTTTCAAACGTGTCATTAAGTAGTTATGAAAATTACTTAACACTTTCCGTAATGAACACGTAAAGTAAGCATAATAATTTCGCTGCTGGCTTATCCTTGATTACCTTTAAATGTATTGAATAATTAATTTACTTTATCCTAATGACTAGATTTAATTTAGGTACATATAAACTTTCAACTAAACTAAAGAACAATATCTTACAGGGTGAGTACGTACTTATCACGTTGGGTACGAATAATAAAGTTTCATACTATGGGCGTTTCATCAAGTTTAGCGTTACTCAATTACAACCTAAAACCATAGACAAGAATATACCTAATACAATAGTTTCAACAAAGTAACATTAGTCTGGTCTGCTCTATCTTAGCTTGATAACAATGACTTAGAAATAGTGAGATACTTATATATCGGCATTTTGCAGGTCGTCGCCAGTGGCTACTATTGCATTGTTTACATGTTGGTTAAGTTTGGTTGGTCGTTTAGTACTTTTTGCACCTGGCGACAGCCTGCGGAACTTGGTTACTTTTATCACCACTCTATTCTAGTCTAGTGTAACCTCTTTTCTTAATACCCTAATTTTCTGTCAAACCTTAGTTCAATACAAAATTTCGATGCAAAACATCAAATATTAATTAGGTGCCTGGTAGAAGAAGGTTGGACAAGTGCTAAAGTTTAATAAAAAAAAAACTCATTACTCCGTTCCTGTTGCTCTCTTTCATAGACGCAACTTGTTAAGTACTTACCTTCCTGAAACAAAGTCAGACTTACCTAACTTTTCACTACAGCGATGTGCGAACCTAGCTAGCCAAAGCCTATCTATTTCTAATCTATTTCTTTAAACTGTCTTAAATCACCTGCTTACAGCGTCCCTTAGAAATTGCTTTAATGTAAAATTGTTAGTTAATGATTTCAGTTGGAGCCTGTAAGACATTTTTATTTGTTTTGATTTCATGCAGCACGTAGTTCTCATTCGTTGGTGCTGGCAGCATCGGAACTGCAATTGAACTTCAGATCATCTCAGTAGGCTAGGCACCAACGCTTTTAGGTGCGCAAAGATTTTGTCCCAAGTAGTAGAGAATGTTCAGGAGACAAGCCGTGAACGACTTGTTTCTCAATTCTTAACGCATTACGTCTTTGATGCTAAGTAAACGAAATTGTCTCGTTTCTTTTAACAGTAGATTCCCACATCCCACCAAAAGATGGCATATACAGAAATAGTCATCTTAAGATCAGATGTAAGTAATTTTTTTTAAGTCTACGGAGGGTTGATGAAACTTCTCTTCATCGTTCATATTTGAAAAACGTGTACCTAACTTGTAACCAACTTTAGAAACTGGAATTTACCTATGCCATCTAGGTATGCCTTATCATGGCTTGGCTGTCAGGCTCTAATTTTGCCACACCTGGGGCCGTACCATGACGTCTTAATGCGTTTCAGTTTAGGTTCGCAAGCTGTCAGATTCATACTAAAAGTGACAGCTAAAACTTAAACTGAGTCGGAATTAGGACGTCATGGTAAGGCCCCTGGATTGATGTTCCGAAAATCTTCGCCCAAGACTATTTAACACAGCTACAATTGCATCTTCGAAGTTTTACGATTTATAAATTATTGTTTAAGCCAGCGAAGAATCAGCTAGCTTATTACGTAACTCGCTCGCGATCACCATCGTCTTCATTTTGACAGTTAATGTATGGGCTGACAATTGGTATCGGAATCAGCTAGCTGTCACATTCATACAAGAACTGTCAAAATGAACACGATGGCGATTGCGAGCGAGCAGTGTTATTCTTCTGTACAGTCAGTCTGAAGTGCGACCTTTTTTAAACGTTTTAAGACGCCAAGAACACCCAGATCACCAGGTTAGCATACTTTTCTTGCACTGGGGCTTAACTTAAGCGATGCTACTGGATAACATCCCTTAGTTGGTCTTCGGATGAGGGGGGGATACAACGTGTATCTCGTGGAGGGGCAGATCTCGAACCACGATCGCATGGAACGCCATGTTGGCTGTTGCTAGGATGTACTCGCAAACTGAGAACCAGGTGAACGCTGGAAGGAGAAAACAATGCTTAAGATACGTAAGACGGCAAATCTGAGTAGTTTCGGAGGTAGATATTTTATCATAAATATAAGGAACTATCTCTTTGTTCATAATAACAAATGTTATTACTTAATTATCGCTCATATCGTAAAAATAATGGACTAATTAGAATTTTATTCAGGTAGGTAATTAATTAATCTTTTTATCTATCCATTTATTGAAATTGAATCACGTAACGTAATGCAGTTGTGTTTTGTGATAAAAAATGCAAGATAAAATTTAATAGGCGTCTTGGACCTAGTCAACATTCCATTAGATGTGCCTTAGGTAAAACAAGAATACAAAAACACAATCAAAACACAAACACACATAACACAAACATTAGGTACATTTCTGCCAAGTTTCTTGCAGCGCATTCTTCTTGGTAATGATGGTCTTTCGGAATGCGCTGGTAGTTTCAAAAAAACATACGTATCTAAAAGAGCCCTTAGCGGCCTATTTGCAAATTAAAGTGTTTGATTATTTTTTTGTTCTTTATCCAAATTAAATCACACAACACACGACCGGGTATTTTAATACACATATACCTACAATTTGTACACGAATCCAACCTAATCGTTCCAAGGTTCACTGGAAGAGCATGCTTTTAGGAATAAGTTCACATTTTTACTTAATTTTTGTCTCTCTTTTCTAAAGAGACACATGCATACATACTCATGTGATTTGTTTGGAACGTCTGGGTCCAACGAAAACGAAATTAATAACACTTTAATGCACATCGTTTAGATTTGTGTGAATTGTGTAGATTCTATCTATAGTTTTCTATCGGTTTCATTTTAGCATTTGAAGACATTGCTCGCTCCTGACTTTATTTTCTACAACCCACAATATACATACCTAAAGGCCGGCACAGTAGCCTATGCCGCAGGAAGAACACGATCAACCCCACAGTAGCCGCTACAGCCACGTAGAACAGTATCCACACCAGCTTGTTGGTCCGCACCGGTTCCACTGTGTCACTGGCAATGCAGCCGACGCGCGCACGACACAGCATGTGGAGGAGTGCTGCTACCATGAACACTATGAATATCTTCTCGTGTATGACTGGAATCATAAAGGAAAATTTTGAAGATCAACAAAGCGGCACGACCCACTGAAAACAGTTTGCTTAGAATCGAGAGTAAAATTGATTACACCATTATATTTTAACGCAAGTTGTTTTTTTATTTTCCTTTTTTACAGTGCCCAGTCTAAAAGTTACAAATGCAAAGAATGACAGTACGAGTGCCTTCGTCACTCACATGTACCTATTCAATGAATGTAGAGTCACTCATCGATCGAATACAAAATATCTATACCTACCTACTTAACACTAAATTTGATGGTATCTCGTATACCTTACCTACTCTTGAGGTGCTCCTAGTTCACTAACGGGCCGAGTCTTGGCCGAGTAAACTAATTCGGTGATATGTAGGTATGTGTCTGTACAGTGACTTTTCGTTTCATTCAATATTATAATACTTAAGTAACAAAAATACTTAGTACAGTTTAGAGCAGGCGATCTTTCGTACCCTCTGCAGGATCTAAGTACTATAGAATGAACAGATCTGATTACGAAGACTGTAAGGTTGCATATGGGTGGGCACTATCCAACATAATACTGATATTACCTACGGATTAAATGAACGAAAAGATCTTCATTCAAGATGACCTTTCAGTAACTTCCGCCATTATCATTAGCCCCATGATGGCGCCCGTTGTGACTGCAGTAGTTATGTAACTCTGAACCTAATTTTGAATTGAAATGAAAATGTCGGCCTATGAGAACAGAATTGTCGGAAAGTGTATACTTTTTAACAGTTGCTACCATTCTATAAGACGCAAATTTGACTAGTAGCAAAAACGCGGTATGTGTAGAAAGATGATAGCTTAAATATTAGATTAGATAATTTAAATATTTGATCGAACGCATGTTTAATGTGATAACTCACAGAGAAATTAGACTGATAACTACAAAACAAAATCAACTGGTATCTACCTGGTAATAGAAAGAAAGAAAAAAGTTTAATTATGACAATCACAACACATCAAATAAAAAAAGCACATAAAACAGCAGATAAAATAATAAATAAATAAAATAAAAATAATAATAATAGGTTATTTGTAACCTATGTTCTTAATAAATCAATTAAAAAATTAAAAAACCCCCTCGCATTAACCTAGTAAGTAATCAACGTACTTAAATAAAAAAAAGTAATTCATTTTTATGCCAATAATGCTTTACATCATTTTGGAAAAGAGCTGATACTCTTGAAACTGCTGGGCCGATTTTTACGAAACATGGTTAAGAACCACCGCAAAGAAACTGGCTTTTGAATAAAAGAAAAACCGCATTGAAATCGATCCTTCAGTTTGAGAGCTACGATGCTACAGACACACTCACACTGACATCGACGTCAAATTTATAACATCCCTCTTTTTGCGTCGGGAGTTAAGGCGAAGGGATAGGCAAAAGCTCATAAATTGGTTGTTTTTGTGCATGTTTTATGGCGATAATACACAATTTGGAGTTTTGAAAACTGCACATTCTATAAAACATGTCTTGAATTAGAATTCACCGGTGAAAACATATTCCTTAATGTCGTAGTTAGTACAAAAATTCGTTTGCTCTAAGAGTCTCGCAAATATTTTGTACACGGTTTGCTCGGGTGAAACCAATCTGTTTGCTACCAATCTCGACGAGGTCACTCTAGTAACTCATAATTAAAATTCCGCGGTGCGTTTGCTTCAATTAGCCAACAAATAAGGCTTTAGAGAGTAGTACTGCCCTGATCCTGTGAAAAGGGCGAACGCAATATTTGCCCGCACATTCAATCAGGCGCTTTTCAATGTACAAAAAAATTCGGAAACCAAAAAAATGTTAAAAAGATAATACAATGAAATAAATTATTAAGATAAAACCAAAAATGTTCATAAAAATAAAATAAAAAAATAATAGATAAATAAATAAAAAAATAATTTGGATAAGACGTATGAAAATAATAAGGAAAAAGCAACGTTGCATGTTAGCTCGGTGGCGGCAGTGTGTAAGCGACGCGACGTTGCCAATATTCGCTTTGCGTTTTTTCATATTGGTTTGGCTAAGCATGTTGTTTGAGTCACAGAATAGGCGCAAAACAGTGCTTCAAAAAGTCGTACTCGTTCGCTTCGCACGTATAATACCTATATTAAGTTAAAAGTTATTATTTTCAATCCGTTTTTTGGGAACTTAGTGGCAGGTTGGTTTGATACTTACTTGCTGTTTAGCGAACAAGCATGGGAAATAGGATTTTGGTTGGAATTACTGCATGAAAATTTTTGATATTTAGGCAAGTAGTACTCCAATGTATAGTCTATCATTAGAAAGAAAAAAAAAAGATATCTGAAGGTCCAAGTGGTCCCCAAACATGGATCCGTTATCAAAATAAAAAAGACCGCCATATTGACCGATTAATTTCAAAATCAATATCTGAGGATCTGAGTTGTCTCCAAACACGTGTATCCGTTATCAAAAATGACAAATTAAAGTGGCCGCCATTTTGAAATCTTTAAGTTATGGGCCGATTATTTTCAAAATCGATATCTGAGGGTCCGAGTGGTCGTCAAACACAAATCTGCTACCGAAAATAAAAAACTGGCCGCCATTTTGAATTCTTTACTTTCTGGACCAATTGTTTTCAAAATCGATATCTGAGGATCCGAGTGGTCCCCAAACATGAATCCGTTTTTAAAAATGAAAAAAGTGGCCGCCATTTTGAAATCTTTAAGTTTTGGACCGAATATTTTCAAAATCGATATGTGAGGGTCCGAGTGGTCGTCAAACACAAATTTGCTATCGAAAATGAAAAAAATGGCCGCCATTTTGAAATCTTTAGTTTTCCGACCGATTGATTTCAAAATCGATATCTGAGAATCCGAGTTGTCTCCAAACACGTATCCGTTGTCAAAAATGACAAAAGTGGCCGCCATTTAGAAATCTTTAGTTTTTGGACCGATTATTTTCAAAACCGATATCTGAGAGTCCGAGAGGTCCCCAAACATAAATCCGTTATCAAAAATGAAAAAAGTGGCCGCCATTTTGAAATCTTTAAGTTTTGGGCCGATTATTTTCAAAATCGATATCTGAGGGTCCGAGTGGTTGTCAAACACAAATCTTCTACCGAAAATGAAAAAACTGGCCACCATTTTGAATTCTTTACTTTCTGGACCAATTGTTTTCAAAATCGATATCTGAGGATCCGAGTGGTCCCCAAACATGAATCCGTTTTTAAAAATTAAAAAAGTGGCCACCATTTTGAAATTTTTAAGTTTTGGACCGAATATTTTCAAAATCGATATGTGAGGGTCCGAGTGGTCGTGAAACACAAATTTGCTATCGAAAATGAAAAAAATGGCCGCCATTATGAAATCTTTAGTTTTCCGACCGATTGATTTCAAAATTGATATCTGAGAATCCGAGTTGTCTCCAAACACGTATCCGTTATCAAAAATGAAAAAAATGGCCGCCATTTTGAAATCTTTAGTTTTCCGACCGATTGATTTCAAAATTGATATCTGAGAATCCGAGTTGTCTCCAAACACGTATCCGTTATCAAAAATGACAAAAGTGGCCGCCATTTTGAAATCTTTAGTTTTTGGACCGATTATTTTCAAAACCGATATCTGAGGGTCCGAGAGGTCCCCAAACATAAATCCGTTATCAAAAATGAAAAAAAGTGGCCGCCATTTTGAACTCTTTATGTTTTGGGCCAATTATTTTCAAAATCGATATCTGAGGGTCCGAGAGGTCCCCAAACATAAATCCGTTATCAAAAATGAAAAAAGTGGCCGCCATTTTGAAATCTTTAAGTTTTGGGCCGATTATTTACAAAATCGATATCTGAGGGTCCGAGTGGTTGTCAAACACAAATCTGCTACCGAAAATGAAAAACTGGCCGCCATTTTGAATTCTTTACTTTCTGGACCAATTGTTTTCAAAATCGATATCTGAGGATCCGTGTGGTCCCCAAACATGAATCCGTTTTTAAAAATGAAAAAAGTCGCCGCCATTTTGAAATTTTTAAGTTTTGGACCGAATATTTCCAAAATCGATATGTGAGGGTCCGAGTGGTCGTGAAACACAAATTTGCTATCGAAAATGAAAAAAATGGCCGCCATTTTGAAATATTTAGTTTTCCGACCGATTGATTTCAAAATTGATATCTGAGAATCCGAGTTGTCTCCAAACACGTATCCGTTATCAAAAATGACAAGTGGCCGCCATTTTGAAATCTTTAGTTTTTGGACCGATTATTTTCAAAACCGATATCTGAGGGTCCGAGAGGTCCCCAAACATAAATCCGTTATCAAAAATGAAAAAAGTGGCCGCCATTTTGAACTCTTTATGTTTTGGGCCAATTATTTTCAAAATCGATATCTGAGGGTCCGAGATGTCCCCAAACATAAATCCGTTATCAAAAATGAAAAAAGTGGCCGCCATTTTGAAATCTTTAAGTTTTGGGCCGATTATTTACAAAATCGATATCTGAGGGTCCGAGTGGTTTTCAAACACAAATCTGCTACCGAAAATGAAAAACTGGCCGCCATTTTGAATTCTTTACTTTCTGGACCAATTGTTTTCAAAATCGATATCTGAGGATCCGTATGGTCCCCAAACATGAATCCGTTTTTAAAAATGAAAAAAGTGGCCGCCATTTTGAAATTTTTAAGTTTTGGACCGAATATTTCCAAAATCGATATGTGAGGGTCCGAGTGGTCGTGAAACACAAATTTGCTATCGAAAATGAAAAAAATGGCCGCCATTTTGAAATCTTTAGTTTTCCGACCGATTGATTTCAAAATTGATATCTGAGAATCCGAGTTGTCTCCAAACACATATCCGTTATCAAAAATGACAAAAGTGGCCGCCATTTTGAAATCTTTAGTTTTTGGACCGATTATTTTCAAAACCGATATCTGAGGGTCCGAGAGGTCCCCAAACATAAATCCGTTATCAAAAATGAAAAAAGTGGCCACCATTTTGAATTTTTTATGTTTTGGGCCAATTATTTTCAAAATCGATATCTGAAGGTCCGAGAGGTCCCCAAACATAAATCCGTTATGAAAAATGAAAAAAGTGGCCGCCATTTTGAAATCCTTAAGTTTTGGGCCGATTATTTTCAAAATCGATATCTGAGGATCCGAGTGGTCCCCAAACAAGAATCCGTTTTTAAAAATAAAAAAAGGTGTCCACCATTTTAAAAACTAGTTTTTGTACCGATTGTTTTCAAAATCGATATCTTACGATCTGAGTGGTTCCCAAACACGTATCCGTTATACAAAATAGAAAAGTCATCATCATTTTGAAATGTTTAGTTTTTGAACAGATTGTTTTCAAAATCGATATCTGAGCTGGCGGCCTCTTTTTCCATTTTTGATAACGGGTTGATAAATGGTGGCCAGTTTTTTCATTTATAAAAACGGATTCATGTTTGGGGACCACTCGGATCCTCAGATATCGATTTTGAAAACAATTGGTCTAGAAAGTAAAGAATTCAAAATGGCAGCCACTTTTTTCATTTTTAAAAACAGATTTATGTTTGGGGACCTCTCGGACCCTCAGATATCGGTTAATAATCGGTCTGAAAACTAAACATTTCAAAATGGCGGCCACTTTTGTCATTTTTGATAACGTATACGTGTTTGGAGACAACTCGGATCCTCAGATATCGATTTTGAAATCAATCGGTCGGAAAACAAAAGTTTTCAAAATGGCGGCTACTTTTTTCATTTTTAAAAACGGATTCATGGTTGGGGACCACCTGGATCCTCAGATATCGAATTTGAAAACAATCGGTTCAAAAAGTAAAGAATTCAAAATGGCGGCCAGTTTTTTCATTTTCGATAGCAGAATTGTGTTTGACAACCACTCGGATTCTCAGATATCGATTTTGAAAATAATCGGTCCAAAACTTAAAGATTTCAAAATGGCGGCCACTTTTTTCATTTTTGATAACGGATTTATGTTTGGGGAGCTCTCGGACCCTCAGATATCGGTTTTGAAAATAATCGGTTCAAAAACTAAAGATTTCAAAATGGCGACCACTTTTGTCATTTTTGATAACGGATACGTGTTTGGAGACAACTCGGATTCTCAGATATCGATTTTGAAATCAATCGGTCGGTAAACTAAAGATTTCAAAATGGCGGCCAGTTTTTTCATTTTTGATAGCAGATTTGTGTTTCACGACCACTTGGACCCTTAGATATCGATTTTGAAAATATTCGGTCCAAAACTTAAAGATTTCAAAATGGCGGTCACTTTTTTCATTTTTAAAAACGGATTCATGTTTGGAGACAACTCGGATTCTCAGATATCGATTTTGAAATCAATCGGTCGGTAAACTAAAGATTTCAAAATGGCGGCCAGTTTTTTCATTTTCGATAGCAGATTAGTGTTTCACGACCACTCGGACCCTCAGATATCGATTTTGAAAACAATCGGTTCAAAAAGTAAAGAATTCAAAATGGCGGCCAGTTTTTTCATTTTCGATAGCAGATTTGTGTTTGACGACCACTCGGATTCTCAGATATCGATTTTGAAAATAATCGGTCCAAAACTTAAAGAATTCAAAATGGCGGCCACCTTTTTCATTTTTGATAACGGATTTATGTTTGGGGACCTCTCGGACCCTCGGATATTGGTTTTGAAGATAATCATTGGAAAAACCATGCCTTATTCTGTATCTTTCCCGCACACGTACAAGTTTTACTTTATTCTGCAATAATAATTTACGTTGCGACTCTAAACAGACTCTGGACACCTTTGACGTCACGTTCATCACTATCCCGCGGAAACTGCATTTTTCTGGGATAAAAAGTAGCCTGTTTTAATCTAGGGTACCAACTGTCTTCGTTCCAAATTTCATCCAAATCCGTCCAGTTGTTGTAGCTTGAAGAAGAAACAAACATACATACACACTCACTCACATCGTCACAAACTTTCTCATGTATTATATCACATACATACATACATAAATAACGTCTCTATTCCTTGCGGAGCAGACAGAGCCCAAGGTAACAAGACCTTAAAGGCCACGTTACGAATGCCGAAATGTTAATTTTTTTTATTATTTTTGCAAAATCTGATTTGAACATTATGCTGTGTCTGTGTAGGCAATCGGAAAACTAAAGCAAGCGCCATCTACTAACATCGCAGTGTAATATTTCAATCCATCAGCACGCGCCCATTCGCATCGAGTTCACGCGTCGATTATTTAACAGATGTCGCGTTGATCGGACTGCTTGCCACGTCACGAACGGGCAAGGTCATTTGCCTATCCCTTCGCCTTAATAAATCCAATTGGTACCTATGTACCTACCTAAAGTATATACCTACCTGCATCTAATGCGCGAGAAAATCGAAAAAGAATTCAGTCGGCTAATCTAACTAATATTATAAATGCGAAAGTTTGGATGTATGGATGTTTGTTTGTTACTCAATCTCGCCAGAACGTCCCAACACTCCCAACGAATCTGGATGAAATTCGGCACATAGATAGTCTGGAATAGCACATAGGCTACTTTTTATCCCGGAAAATTCCCGCGGGATAGCGATAAACGAATTCTTTGCGGACGAAGTCGCAGGCAACAGCTAAAACGAGTATATATTTACTTTTTATCCCCTAGTAGATAGCTTCTAAAGATATTCACTTTTTAATGTTAAGCGACTCACCCATTTATCGAAATGGTGTAAGGTGAAATAACATTGAACTTTTTTCATTGTGAACTGCAAATTTAGATCACATGACACTATTATCTCTTAAAGGTGGAAACACATTATTAACACGCGACGCGACCCGATGCAACGCGACGCTTGTTGAGTCGAATCAAATTGTAATTATTTTCTATGACCAGAACCACACTATGAACATCCGACGCGACGCCATGCGCATACATTCGTTGCATCGGGTCGCGTCGTGTGTTAATATCTAATGTGTTTCCACCTTTAGACTATGACTATTAAGGGGTCATACACAAGAAAATATCTAAAACAAAATACTTATACATTTATGGTGGGTACAAATTGATAATTAGTTTACTTACAGTAATTTTCCCTATTGGAAATGTATGTTACTCCGGTGAGGGCGCACAGTTCCACTAAGTTGAGCCAGTAGCATGCTTCTCCCAGTTGAGTTGCTTGCAAACGAGCCTGTAAATAAAATAAAATTGAAACCTAGTATGAATACTGCCATTTACATTAATTAGAGAGCATTTAAACTGATATATTTTTTTGTAGGATAAGTTCTATTAAAATATTGATTACTGTCTAAGGTCTTACCCTGTTTCTGTTTGCATAAAGAGCTGTAATTTTTTTCAATGCCGCAATTACATTTAGTTTTAATAGCTTTCCTAGAAATATTGCTGCTTTAACTAGAATTTCATAACGTTACCTAGTCAGTCCGACCTACTGCTGGGCACAGGGCCACCGTAGCTTTACGTCATGAAGTCATTAGATTAAGTAGACACCAAACTTTTTAAAGATAGGTACCTAACTTGTTATTTTTTGTGAAAATCAAGAAAATTTTCGCAAGCAAAAAAGGATACGACTAGCTTAAATAACATAATTGATCCTATTTATAGAGAAATCGTTCACTGTGAGGAACCGTGAGGAAAATTTACTGCACATTAGTGTAGGTGACCGGTCACATCACATAATAACCTATTTTTAACTGTCGATAAAAAGGCGCTGTTTTGGTGTGGCTCTATTAAAAACCCTTTCTATAAAAACAAGTTAAGCAGGATTTCGTCGTTGGTTCTATATTTAAGAGCGCCCTCATTTTTTTACGAACTCACTGAGAAGGTGCTTTATTGTATTAAAACTTAGTAATTATAGCTGATGTCTGATCAGGTTTATCAAGTTCTTTTCGGGAGTTTTCCTGAACTGACTAACAGTCATTAATTGTAAACAGGTGGGTATCTATCTTACGTCGATATGAATATAAAAATGTGTAGGTAAGTATGTATCGTATGATAAACAAACTTATCTACTTAGTTGATCTCCATTCTGTAGCCAATTTGCAATACAGAAAAGACTGTAACATTTAATTTCAAAAAACTTCCTTACGCCAATGACTCCAAAATTAAACAGATACTGCGAGTAAGTAGTGAGAACGTGAAAAAAGACCTGAGACTTCAGCTTTTATAGATGATGGGCTCACCTTATCCTCAGTAATATGTGCATTCCGCAGTTTATGATAGTTATAGTAGAGGGAGCCTATTAACAGTCTTGGTCCGAGGTGGAAGGCGATGCATATCCTCCATACGTACCGCTGCGGGCTGATGCCTGTAATCGCACTTATTGATGGCACTAAGTTGTAAACCTGGAATAAGTTGTTTCAATCATTATCATTACTCTCACGCGATTACTACGGTAATAATCATAATCTTTATTAAATTTGTTCACACTTGAGGCTTGCACTAGCTTGACATAGAACGCTTGCTTATCTAGAAAAAACTTTAATGACTTTGGAATATTTTCAATAATGTTTATTGTAACTTAGCAGCGTATTATGCAAGTGTTACATAAGATCATATTTCCCGCGTATCCACAGCAGTGGTGGGAAGAAACGTAAAATTATGTTGATCTCGCTCATTTTCCCGGCTTATTAACACAAAAGGCAAATGGCGCGATTATTTTAACGGCTATCATAAACATTTTGATAAATGCCGTTTTGTTAAATGAGATGTAAATGAGCCAAAATTTATTAGTCATCTAAAAATAACGCAGAAAATTCCTCTATTTGCATAGTATAGCACTGAGCTGTTTCTATTGCAATAGTTAGGGAAATAACAATAGCAACTCACCCTACAATGTGTTTCGTGTATATCATCTGCTTGGAATATAGATGCTGTCACGTAACAAAATATTAAAGCACCTAGTGGAAGCCAAAGAGCAGCCAGACAGATCTCTCTCAGACCACATTGCCAAATAATTCCCTATAACAAAACAAAACAGTTATACAACATCCAAGGATCGCTGCGATCTTATTTGATTATCGCACTTATGTCACCTGAATGTCCAATGTCTTAACAGTCCTACTTATGCTGCACTTGTCGTTTGTGCGGTCATTACCGTCGGACACATCCACGTTAGGCGGCGACTCTACTTGTGCGTCAATTACCATTTTATTTTTCCTCGCTGCACTTTTTATTCAAAACTCACATATTCCTCGTAACATTTCGGTCGATGTTGTCGAGTTTCATATACTGACACCTTACTTTACTATCCCATATTTTTTCTGAGTTGAGTACGCGTTTTTGTTGGCACTATTTCTTTAACAGGGATGTTTTAAATTGATATTTTGTGCTTCGGGACAGGATACGTTTGTAATGAAGATAAAAGTACAATGCATAAATGCGTGTGGATGGTCCAAGGCGTGGATTGAATGAGGTTATTTGGACTTGCGCAGTGGGCGCCGGGCGAGGGGAGCACACCCCTTCTACTGATGTTCGAGTTTTCCTCTTGAACAATGGATGAAACAATGGTGCTGTTCCTTTCATCAAACAATTACTTTAACATAATAGGTTACGAAGTAAAATGCGAGGGGAGAATAAATGCTTAGGTATATCAAGATTTATAGGTAGGCACCTACCCTTTATAAAGTCGCTGAATAATTTGAATGGAGATTTGTATAATTAAAACATAATTTGCAACATCTAATTAAATCCGGTGAATAGTAGTAGTTCAGTAAAATTAACAGTAACTTAACTAGCTACAAGTAGTCGCAATATATATAGTTAACTAGCTGTTGCCAGCGACTTCGTCTGCAAAGAATTCGTTTATCGCTATCCCGCGGGAACTACGCAATTTTTCGGGATAAAAAGTAGCCTATGTGCTATTCCAGACTTTTCCCTATCTATGTGGCGAATTTCATCCAGATCCGTTGGGCCGTTCTGGCGTGATTGAGTAACAAACAAACAAACAAACATCCATCCATCCATCCATCCATCCATCCATATTTTTGCATTTATAATATTAGTTAGATTTGTTTATTTCATCTCATCTCCACTCTATATACGTCCCACTGCTGGGCACAGGCCTTCTCTCAGGATGAAAGAGCTTGGGCTATAGTTCCCACGCGGGCCCAATGCGGATTGGGAACTTCAGACTCACCATTGAATTGCTTTGCAGATGTGTACAGGTTTCCTCACGATGTTTTCCTTCACCTAAAAGCTCGTGGTAAATTTCAAATATAATATCGCATATAAATTCCGAAAAACACAGGTGCGAGCCCGGGCTCGAACCCACGACCCTCTGCTTGAGAGGCCACAGGTCAAACCACTAGGCTTCCACCGCTTTTTTAATTATTCAAGCAATAAATGTACTTAAATTAAATTGATACGTAGGTACCTAATAAAATAGAGAACTTACCTAAACTTATTCTAAGCCTAAAAACCTACGTCTGTTAGGTTCTTACAATAAAACGTGCTTTTTAATTAAAAAAAATAGCTTATAGCCCTGGACAACTTAATTTTAGTTTATGGCTGTTTTTATGAAATACCTAGGTCATCCAAAACGATAAAGTATTACAAACGCGTTGCCAGCCTGGAGGGCTAAGGTGTAGTACCTATCTCAATTATTTAAGTGCTTGTAATTTCACTAGCAGAATTTTACTTAACAAAAGAAATAGGTATGTTAATGCTTACTTGTCCTACATAATTATAATGGCGAACATCTAATCAATCGCCGCTCAGCAAAGAAGCCGCCCGCCCACGCGTACCTATCGCTTATACACTCAGCGGCATAATATTTAGCGGAACACAAAAAAAGTGTACCTACGTAACTATTTTTTATCCTGGTCAAGCTCAAGCATATTAGGTATGCGTTTTGCTAATTTTTTTTTGTGTTCCGCTAAATATGCCGCTGAGTAGGTAGGTATATTTTGCAGGAATGTAAGAGACTCATAAATTATAAATTATAACTGTCTTTTACAGTCCTGAAAAATCTTGTAGGTCTAAACTGGGTTTTAGAAATATAGTACTTCGAGTGCGGCGGAACCCTATTGACAACATTTCATTTTTCTGAGCCTATAGTTTTAATGGTTCTCTGTATTTTGTTTGAAAAGATGAACATGCTGGAAGTTGAATTTTTTTGCTAGGGTTTGTATTTAATTTATAATTAATTTATTAATTTTTGCTTATTCTAAAAGGGCGTAACTCCGAAACTATCACAGAATAGACACTTATCCTTTTGTCTTTTCTGTATAGAAAAAAAACCGACGTCAATTTCAAATTGACAATGTCAGGCCCTATTCTCCGATATTCGATTTTCGATATTCGCTTCGTGCTGTGCCGCTCATACTAATATAGTCATTAACTTGAGAGTAAGAGAAAAGGTATGCAACGAACTTCAAAAATAGAATTACAGAGTTGCCCCCCTTGTACTTTGAAGTTGTCAAATACAAAATTATGGTCGCTTACTTTTTCTCGTGAAAAAGGCAAAGGCATTTCACCCATCCTGTGGTAGTTTTGGTAAAATTAGGACATATTTTTAATTAATTTTTATTTTTTATAATAAGCGATATTAAAATTATATAAACATATTGCAGTGATCAGGAGGCAAAATGCTTTCGAACCATATATACATTTTCAGGTGTTATAAAAATGAAATGTTGTCAATTACTATGACACGCACGACCCCAGAGACGAGAAAAAATAAGATGTCGTCAGAGGGTGGTGAACATTTAAGAACATCGAAGGTAAAGCATAGACCGTAGGTTTTAGTAGATAAATAGTGGTCGACACGTTACAGAATTATCATCTGGTGAACTGCATTCCATTTTTCTGACTGGAAAATTGGAATTACAATGTTTATTAAATTTAAAATTGCTTAAAATTGGCACCAAAACGATAAAGTTTTAAAGTTACGTTTAGAAACTAAAGAAAACTACATAATGCTTTAGAATTTTAATTTAATCATTGTTTTAGAGTTTATGAATTTTTAATAGTCATTACAATACGAATCTCTTGATTTTTTTTATTATCGATTGTTGTTAAAATAAAAAATATTTCATTCTGTACAGTATTCATCAAGTTTCTGAATGAACGCAATTAAGTTGTGTCACTCTGACAACTGTCATCTGTCATTGCTTGGACATAAATTTGGCCATGGGGAAAATAATCGGCACTGTTGTTCTACTACTATAAAGAGTGTAAAACTTAGATTATTGACTAAATTACATTGTTTATTAATGTAAAACAGATTAATGTGACTCTCACGATGCGGTTAATGTGGATTTTTTTGTTGATAACTGTGCTTGCCTTAGGTACGCAAGCCTCGACCCACTGGATGGTCACAGAGAGTGGTTTGATACAACCAAAGGTGAGATAAAGCTCGATTGTTACAGCTTCCTGCGTAGTAGAATTTTACTTACCAAACATAAACTTGCAATACACAACATAACGTACAATACTGTGTGTTTCATGTTATATTTTTCATTGTTTTCAGGATGATTCGCCATTTGAAATGGCTCGGCCGTACGATCTGCTAGCTTTCCTGAATCAAGACACGCGCTGGGACAATATTATTAATTTGTACCATGATCTGTATAAAAGACAGGAGATTATAAATACACTGTGGGCGAACCTGGAGAGAGATACAGATGTGGCTGTCCAGTTGGCAGAAGATGAAAATTGTATGAACGCTGGGCCTGTGAATGTGCTGGATTGGTACGCTAGCATTCTAGAAGATGGGAGATCAAAGTTCATTCCGAAGCATGAGTACTGGACAAGCAATCCCGACTATGGTTATGACAGCTATGTGCCGGACTGCAAGAAAATATCATCCTTGACCTTTAGCATGTTTGCTTTTGAACACTTAGAGGTAATTGTGTTTCTATTTATTTTGTTGAACTAGTGGCCCCTTTTCTTATCACTACCAATCAAACAAGTAAGTTGAACTTTTCTACTTGTTTATTAAGTCATTAGCAAGGTCGTTATCTTGTATGCTACCACAGCTATTGTGTTATGGTAATTAATATAGCTTCAAAAATGTTAATAGGTATTTTAATTTAATAACAAATATTATGAGGTCAACAAATATATTTTGTAGTTTCAAGCCTTTCCGTTTCAAAAATTGACCTATGTCCATGGAAGAATTTAAATGTACTTTCAAAATCACAAAATGTTCATAAACTTGATACATTAAATTAAATTTAGCTGACTTAAGCTATGTATGTATGTTGAGCTATATCAGATTTAGATCCCTAACAGCTAACCACCTAAATATTGTAAATAAGAGTGAACCCCCTCTTAATCTCAAAATTTTATGAATATATGATAAAAGTAAATAAATAAACTACAAACATCTGAATTTGACTTTCAAGGGGATGATACGGCGAGAAAACCTGAGCATTAATCCAGAGCTGTCTCTACCGGAGCAAATATCTCCCATAATGACTGTTGATCAGTTTGGCTACTGGGTGGCCAATATTCTGCAGTTGAATAGTACATCATGGCTGCACTACAATATGGCTTCCTTGTATTGGAGGGTACGGGGAAATGCTCCTAAGGCTTTGGAGTGCAGTCGGCGCGCCGTGCACTATGCACCGAGGTAAGTTATAATAAAATATTTTTATAATTTATTGAGTCGGGATATATTTTCCGGAGGTCCGTTTCAATGAACTAAAAACATTTACCTTGCTACTCCACTACTAAAGCTAGCTTCACTTTTTTTGTTTTTTAAAATCATCTTATCTCAAAATGTTCTTCCTGGTTTAAAATAGTAGATTGTACAACAAGAGCATAAAATAAGCCATTTTACCCGAGACGTTCATATAGCCACCCGAGCCGGTACGGCGAGGGTGGATAGACATGTCGAGGGGAAAATGGGTTTTATGAACGAGTTATACACTCTGCTTTTCACTTAGATTGCGAAGAAACAAAACAAAAACATTTTAAATTGCAAAAATATGAATTAAAATTAAATGTAACATAGGAACAATTCGATATATTTAATGGTTTTTCCTGGCAAATAGACTGTGTTAGGAAGTGAAGAGGAAATAACTCCTCTTCACTTGACGAAATTATTGAATATTAATCGTAAAAGAGTAACAAATTGTAACATAAATCCTACTATGAGAAAATAGGACGTTCCCGCCTGAGTTCCCGCCATTTAACTTTTTTTTCTTTTTTTTTAAACGTTATACTGCGGTAAGGTTCGAGTAGGCAGGTGTTGATTTATATTTTAAAACGTTTTATTTCTCATTTACTTATTTGTTTCAATAATAACTTGTCAAATTATTGTTACCTAGTTTAAGGTACTAATTAAACAGTTAAATAGACCGCAGATTATAATAAAAAAAAACTTAAAAAAAATAAACAAAATATGCTGTCGTAAAGTTTTAGTGATTGTTTGTGGCTGTTGGCACCCGATTGTCTTGGTCTTAGACGAAGATTTTACTTTATGCACAAGAGCATAAAATGCCATTTTATGCAGCCTACATCCTGCATAAAGTCGAACTTTTTGAGCATGAGAAGTGAAAAAATAATTTATATCCCATTCAATGTCTGATGTAAAGATTGATTTAAATACTAAGGGCCAAAAATATACATATCACCTTTGCGTTTTTAGGAGAAAACTTTTTTTTATTCTATTTACTTTCTATATTAACTACATCATGTACAAAAGAACATAGAGGTCATATATTTTTGGCCAGGACTGTAGCTAGAAAAAAATTGTCCTGGTCACTTGGTACCATATCATGTTCTGTTTTTGCATGTAGTTTTCCTCACACGGAACAAAACCACCAAATAGGAAAACATTATTCTGCTACCTCATATTTATAGTGGCCTTTGTCAATGAAAAAATTAGTTTTGCAATTTTTATTGAGTAGTAAGTAATTGTCGACATGTGTTCTAGCAATGTAAATAATCCCTGGTAAGTATAAGTAATATGAAATTCAAAAAAGTTAAGTTTTCTTCTATTCCTAACTGTATAAAAATGTACTATTACAGAGAATACAAAGATATAGCATTCCTAAGTTTGGGCACGATACTTCACCGAAGTAAAATGACTGAAGACGCCATAACAGTTCTCCGGGCAGCCGTAGACCATGACCCTTATTTATCTATCCACCATTTTATGCTCGGAAATGCTTACGGAGTGCTCGGAGATTTCAACAGTTCCCTCAAACATCTGGATATGTGTTTGGAGCTGAATCCCACGTTTGATCTGGCTCTTAAACATAGGTATGGAGTGTTGTGCCATGCCAGCTTGATTAACAATAAGGATGCTGTTCAGAAGTAAGTTGGAAATGAGTTTTTAGTAATAATAAAAAAAAGAGATTTATTCAATAGTTTGTTTACATTACGTACAGTTTCAAAAAGTTAAAATGCAACAAACTATCGAAAAGGTAAACGACTTAAACCAATGTGACCCAATATAGTCCATTGCCTAGATAAATAGTTAGTTTGATTTTTAGTTTATATTAGCTACTTAAATATACTAAGGGCCTGTTTCACCACTCTCAGTTAAGTTCTGGTTAATCTTAAGTGTCGGTTATCTATGCAGTCGTCTCTGTCTGTTTCACAGTAAGAAATAAAGAGGGAATGATAGATAACTGACATTTGTGATATCCGGAACTTAACTGAGAGTGTGAGACAGGCCCTAAGACTAACAGTAACAGCTAACTTATGATTATAAATTTGTTAATATTTTAGTTAATATTAATAATGAACAATGTCTCAACAGAACTTAAATTATATAGTGTTGGTGTTCAATTGTATGATTTACATATCCATCATTTGACATATTTTATTTCATTGATTTCAGAACTTTAATTAAGTTACGAGAAGAATTAGTGGAATATAGTCAAAGAGAATCTCATTGGTTGGAATCTCAGGCTTCCTTCTTGAAGACAATGAAACTTCCAGAAGATTATGGTAACTTGATATTGTCCTTTTTTTCTTTTAAATTCTGGGACTTATTCTGATGCCCATAGGTCTCCCATAAACGTTTCTTCAACAACCAGTCCGCATCTGTTCCTACCAGTGTGGCAACCACATTAAAGTCGTCATTTCAACTTAAGGTTAGAGAGGGGCTAATTTATAAATAAATTACTTATCGTTGTTGCATTGGCTGCACCAGCTCAAACGCTTCCAGAGGGGAACCGTAACTCTCGAGCACGTGAAAAAGTAATGAGACACATCTCTGAAACTACTATTAGGTTACTGTCATTTTAGGGTTCCGTAGTAATTTTAAGACTTTTTTTCAGATTATCGACACGTTGAAAACAATTGCGCCAAGATGGGTGAACTCACTGGTCTAGAGTTTCGCGAGTTAAAGAAAGGTGGCGACATGAATTCCCTGATACAATATTTCATGGACGGACATTGGTATAATGAGAAATGGTTATCAGAAAAGGGTGTACACGCTGTGGAATCTGTGTATAGCCTTCAAACACTAATAAAACACATACAGAAACATGCGAGCATGGCGTCCGAGTTCGTTATACAGGCTGAGCAACTGAAGACGCCTGATCAGAAGTTGTTGAAGGAGTTGGGCTTAAAATTGGGCGATTTGAAATCGACAGGTGAGATCTTTGTTGTTTATAATTAGTAGTAGGTGGTAGGACTTTACGCAGGGTTCGTTCCGATCGCTACCGATGTCTTACTCGCTAATCCTATCACAAAGTAGCAGCATTTGTGCTGCTGTATTGCGTTTGCCACCAACGTATCATTTCCTTGGTCGACTTACGCACTGAATATTAACAAAAATCATTTTTTATTTGTAGATTATTTTAACTGAGTAAGTATTATTTTGACCACCTTACATTTTATATATAACATAGCCAGAAACAATTGGTTATTTTTAGAAATAAATTGCTTATGCATTAGATGATTTGTTGAAATAAAGTCAATGGAAATAATACAACTATTGTTTTCAGTGAACTTGAAAATTTGTTTATTGGAATATAATATAATTAATATTGCTTTTCAGAACTGGGAACTGATGCCAAAACATCAAAGGGCGATAAACACAGTGAGAAAAAACCTAGTCAGGTAAACCAACAGAAAGGGCAAGTTGAGGAGGACTACTTTGAGTTTGAAAGTGGCATGTTTTTGTAAGTATCACATGTATCCTATACATTTTCAATATGCTTCTAATGATCGGTAATCTTCGTGTTAGAGGATCGTGAATTCGAACCCGCGTTCACGCCTGTTTAGATTTTAAAATTTCAGCATTATGTGATGTTAGTTTCATTTATTCCATCCATGCCAGCTCTAGTGAGGTGACTTATACATTTAACATTATGTTTTGATATAGATTCGTGTCTACTTTATTTTTTAGAAACAATGGTCTTAACACGCGCATGACGAGTGATGTGACGTGGCATTTGAAACGTTCAATAATGAATGAATATCAATGGCACCACCTTTACTATAAACATTTGATTGTACTTATTGAATGGATATGTGAATTCCTCCGCGGATCTTTCACATTCCTTTGTTTCTCGTAATCATTTACGTATATCGCAATTTTTTGCCACAGTTTAATTGCAAAGCAGAGTTCAGATACGGGAATTTATCACTAATATTTTTTACCCACGACGAACGGAACGGAACGGAAGGGTATATGCGTTTAGGGTTAGAGGTTGTGTGTTTATTTATTTTCTTATTTGTCAGTGTCACTGACTCCCCTATTCATAAACGCTCTATAGGCTTCTGCTAACTTAGCAATCGTTTGTCCTTATCTGTCACTTTGACATTTACCGCTCACAGATAAGGACAAACGATTACTAAGTTAGCAGAAACCTATAGAGCGTTTATGAATAAGGGGGTCAGGTAAGTCATCTGTTTTTTTTTTTTTGGTAGAAGGTTAACTAACTAATTCGTCAATTTTCTTAGTGTGAGTCGCACCAATTTACTTGAACAATAAAATTAACCATAACCAACGGTATTGACATATATTTCGTTCTGCAATAACGTTGTAGTTAACGTAACTTGGTGCACTCACACATGCAGAGTAAAAGTAGCATATGGTTTAATCTAGGGTATCAGCTATCTCCGTTTCGAATTTGATCCAAATTCTTTCAGTAGTTTCAGCGTGAAGAAGGAACAAACACGCTCAATCACTCACTCACTCATTCACATCTTCAAAAACTTTCGCATTTATAATATTAGCAGGATTAGGATTTTCGCTAAACCGTTCGTTTTGTTGCTTAATATTTTTCTTATTTGCTAGTTTTCTTATTCCTTTTTTGCTTTGTTCCACTTGCTGCGATCCTGACATACCTCTTTCGCTTCATCCACATTCATCAATCTCTTCATACATGCTCGTCGGTTTCGGGTACTCTTGACCTGGCCTTTTTCCAAAACGTCCTTAATTTGATCAAGGAACGCCCGTCTAGGCCTTCCCCTCCCGACGCACCCATTCACACTTCCCTAAGTAGAAATACAAAATATTAATACTGATTTTCTTTCTAAATTCAAATAATATGTCATTACATTTTATATTTAGTTACAACAACTACAAAATTGACTTTGTCTTTCACAGAGATGCTGTATGTTATTTTTTTCGAAATTGACCGGCTTTTTGTTACATTTCTAGATATCCGCCTTCGATGAAAGTGAGCCGCAACTCGGAGGATTTCGACCGTGACTCCGATTGGCCCTCGCATAAGTTTTGCAAAGAGACCGCCTCGGATTTCCCTAAGAATTTAGAGGCGATTTTTCCGGTGTTTATGCCATTTGAAAATAAGGGTATTAGGTGAGACATGTTAACTATGGATCAATATAGTTCGAGACCTGTGACCACTTTCATTTCCATATCACTTTTTGTCTAACACCCTCATATAAAATATCGTTATAAATATGTAGACAATATGTGACTATGACTGTAATGTGACGCCGCGTACAAGTATATCTATAATCTATCAAATAGTGTCAAAAATCATCAAATTCAGAGCCCCTAGGACGCTTCAGATATTTCGGTGTCACGTCATAGAGATGTCTTTTTAATTTTATGGAGATGACAGCAGTCACAAGGCTCATGCTATATTGGTTCTGCAATAATGAAATTGTTTGATAAAATTTAAGGCATTATTATAATATTTATAATAACTAAAGATAGAAAGAGTCTAAGATATTGTGGGTGATATTTTTTTGTGCTTAATACTTTGATTACAATCACGCCTGATGTTAAGCGAAGATGTGATCTAGGGTGGGGCACGCTTCATTCACAATTCCATTTATATGATTACTTCTGTGTTGCCAGGTTAAGATCACTGCTCACTGTTAAGTTGGGAGTGCCTGCGGACGAGGAATACGAGTTGCCATGGCATCCGCCCACGTGCCCGCAGGACAAAGATGGCGCTGGTTTCACGCAGAAAAAGTCCAAGTAAGTGGAAACTATGGACTGATCACTTAAATGAGTCCGGTCGAGCTGCAGGGGCGCGGGGTGGGACGACCGCGGGGGCCTAGAGAGGTGCGGGCGGGTAGTGACCCGCCCGCACCTCTCGGTCCCCTTTCTCGTCCTACCCCGCGCTCACCTAAATAGGCAACCTTTTCGATGCCAACGATATATACAAGTGCCGGCACGTAAGTCTAGCGATGACCGTTGATGCGCAGTAGTCGAAAATAAGGTACCTATCGCGGGGGAGTGCAGGGGACGCGGGCGGGCGTACTCCACGTTAGACTTACGTGCCGCCACCTGTATATCAGCACCGCAAGGTTCAACGCCAACGAGCTATATATACGTCCATTACTTCAATGCAAAAGCAACCTTCGATCGATTGGCTTTAGGTTCAACTTAAGGCATCGCAATAAAGAAGTCTGCCGTATGGGTGACGTCTCTTGTATTTGACGTGGCGCCGAAAAGGTTAATATGTAATTTCTAAACGACTGAAAATTAAAACACATAGAAAAATCCGAAAAGTAAAGCTATGGCCGGGAATCGAACCCGGGTCCTCGTCATTTGACGTGACGCGTGCTTTACCCCTACACCACCCATAGCAGGTGAGTAAGCGTTCGAATTTTTCTATCTGTTACCAACTGTCACGTGACCTTGTTACTATGCGAATATTTGTCGCTAAGCGTCATCCGTTTGAACGATGTGTCTGTACGACACAATTACAAACTCCCGTGGAACATCTACTGCTCACCAGGGACGAGAGAAGGCGCTGTTTTTCAAATGATAGGTTAATATGTATTGAGATTTAAAATGGAGAATATTGTGTTATCCAGGCAGCAGTTGGGAAGTGAGGTGGCGGACACAGGGTACCTGCGGCAGAAGCTATTAGAGTATGTCGCGGACGGGGATATGTATATCGTGAAACATATGCAGGACGCCGAGATAGGACAACGGATATACGCGGCTGTTCAGCAAGTAAGTGCTAAAATATATAAATAAGCTGTTGCTCGCGACTTCGTCTGCAAAGAATTCGTGTATCGCTATCCCATGGGAAATTTCCAGGATAAAAAGTAGCCTATGTTTTATTCTAGACTATAATCTGCCTCTCTTCCAAATTTCATCCAAATCTGTTAAGCTGTCCATGTGTGAAAGAGGAGCATCCATACATCCTCACAAACTTTCCCAATTATAATATTAGTAGGATAAATAAATAACTAATTTCATTTGGTCCACACATGGGACGTGTAACAAAGGATGAATTAGTGGACCACTCGTCATGCGAAATAAGTTATATTTGTCACACCTTTGATATAAACAAAACGTTAAAAACTAGTGCCATACTGGCACTGTGACAAATCAAGGATTATCAGAAAAGAGTGAGTTTAAAATCACCCTGTCACCCTCATCATACCTCTCATCTTAATTAGGGTTCCGTAGTTTATTTACTAATCTATACGTGACGGCACGTAAGCCTAGCGATGACGAGTCACGTGGAGGGGATCTGCGCACCCACGGATACCGTATTTTATACTGCGCATACAAGGTCATCGCTAGACTTACGTGGCGGCACTTATACATATACATTATTCCAGAAACTAGCGCCAAAATGGCTGCTCTACACCCTTTCATCGCTGTACTGGCGCGTGCGAGGCAACAACGTGAACGCGTTACATTGCCTGCTCACCGCGGGCCGGACGGTGCAGCCGCGGTACAAAGACGTCGTTCTCACCTCGCTCGCGTCATTGTATCTCGAGATGGGCTATTTTGATGAGGCACTGGCTGCGTCTGAGGAGGCCTTCCGGCTGAGTCTTTATGAGGTAATATAAAAGCGTTTATCCCGACTGAGGTGGCAACGTCGAATTTTTGGTGTTTTTTTACGATTATTTCACGGAAATTGAATGAAAGTTTCAAATGTGCGTCTGTAGTGCACTTCGTTTTTAGTGTATTTATGTGTCTAATGCAATAAAGGGATGGACTCGTATTTTCTTATTAAACGAGATATATTATTTTATCCCTTTAATACGAAAATAAAAGTCCATCACGATTAATCACTGCATTGGACACATTAATACTCTAAAAACGAAGTGCACTACAGACGCACATTTGACACTTTTATTCAATTTTCGTGAAATAATCGTAAAAAATCAACAAAAATGCGACGTTGCCAGCTCAGTAGGGATGCACTCTCTTAAGCAATTTCTTTACGAGTGTAGACTTGAAAGAATACGATTAAATCGCTATGATGCGTTGGATGTGGATTTACGTGAGTTAAAATGGACATAGGTGGGCACAGTTAATTCAAAAGTTAACTTAATTAATCGTTAATTCGTTCGTTAAAAAGTTAACTTCGATAATCGATAGAGCGTTAAATTTTCAAAATTTTAACGCAAGCTAAAGATAATAAAAAAAAAACACGAGTAGAAAGAAGAATTAAACACTAACCCCCTTATTCATAAACGCTCTGTAGGCTTCTGCTAACTTAGCTATAATTTGTCCTTATAATGTCCCTTTGACATATTTACCTTTCACAGATGAGGACAAACGATTGCTAAGTTAGCAGAAGCAGAGCGTTTATGAATAAGGGGGATATTTATTTATTTCGATAATGAAGAAGGTAGAAATAAGACTACTATTAACAGTAATTTGATTTTGCATTAGGTGCTTGTTCATAAAATTAAATAAAAAAATTGACATCCATGATCGTTTAGCCCGTAAAATATCTTTGCCCGTTGAAAAAAGACGTTCTATTGCAGCATTAGATGGGATAGCAGTGTTATATTTCATTACGGTCTGTTTCAATAAGGAAGGGTTGTGAGACAGATCCATAGAATGTAACTGTTAGTGTTCACGAAAGTTTTGACAGCAAAATAAATACTAAATTGATTTACTTAGAAATAAACCAATACTTGGTACTGTATATTAATAACGTTCTAAAAAGAATCACGGCGATGTTTTTTTTTTTGCGTTTACATAATTTTCACGTACAAATTTTCTCTATGTGTCATTATTAACGAGACGTTGCTAGGTTACGTTCTATGGTCATTAAAACTAGAGAGGTGACTATGTATAATTGGGTAATCGGTTAAAATCGCGTATAATCGAAAATCCAAAGACAACCTACAAAAATATGAAGTGAGTATTTTACACTCTTTCGCACTCACTACACAATACCAATCGATTTTATTGGTAATAAATAGATTCCTTTGAACTTCAATTACATTATGAAGTTAAATAATATTTTATACCTACAACTTATTTTGTTGAAAAAACACAACTTGGCAAAAAGCGTAAAATAGGAATTATAATTATTACATCTTAGGAGATTGACTTGAATATCATTATATCGAAATAGCATTTATGTAATAAATTAATATGCAGTCGTTATTTTTATGGAATCGATTGTTGTTAGTACTAAGATATAATCGATAATCGTTTTATGTGAAAGGTAGTGGTGGCAATAACGGCTGTTTTGCAATAATGAATAACAGTGTTGTGTTATTCTTAAATAGCTCTTATTGTAATCTGTTGTCTGTTATCCTGTTATATTGCTGTTTTACAAAACGATAATGAACTTATTATTAAATAATTTTTATACTTATTTCGTCGCGATCGCGGCGTAATAAAAACGTACGGGAACAAAAGCAGAACAACGCTCTGTTACCTTGTTTGGTATTTTACTGACTGACAACAAACAGCAACAGCTAATAATTATACCAAAAGTCAGTTATTTGAATTGCGATTGCGATGAGAGCTCGCGCGTATAGCGCTATCTCTCGCACACACCTACTTGATTTGTCAATGTTAATGTCACATACAACCCTTCCTTATTGCAACCGAGTGTAAACGACTAATGTAACGGACTAAAGTTAATGAGAGCGTTAACATTTTTTGAAGTTAACTTAAAAGTTAATCCGTTAAGCAGACTGTTAACTTCGATAATTAACTATTAACGGGTTAATGCCCAGCTTTGAAAGTGGAACTGGTCACAGAGTCAGTGAAAGAATAATGCGGGTTTGGCAAAATACCACGGGCCCCTAGCTCTGCGGGGCCCTGAACTAGCTTGGCCTAGAAGAGCACAGAAGGGACAATGATGCACTTCTTTCATCTTGACCCCCATCTGATTTGGCGACCGGATAGCCTAGTGGTTAGTGACCCTGACTACGAAGCTAGAGGTCCCGGGTTCAAATCCCGGTAGGAACAGACATTTGTATGATGAATACGAATGTTTGTGCCAGAGTCATAGATGTTGTATGTATTTAAGTATTTATCTACGTTATATGTAAGGTATTTTCATGCTTACCTGTCCTTTCAACATAAAACCTACCTGTCCTATTTGGTAAACAAAATTATAACCTCAAAACGTCTCATTTTTGTTATTTTTAACTATTTCATCGTAAATAAAGGAACTGGAGATAAAATATCAGCAAAATTATGTACAAAATATTGCCTCAGGTTTATTTGATAACATAATACACCTTATTCTTTACAAAAATTTGCACATTGAGGTTTGAATTTAGTTTACCAAATAGGACAGGTAAGAATGAAAATACCTTATTATGTATAATGTTTATCCGTTGCCTGGTACCCATAATACAAGCTTTGCTTAGTTTGGGACTGGGTCAATTGGTGTAATTTGTCCCATGATATTTATTTATTTATTATCTGATGGATTTGCCACGGGCCGCCGACGTCATTGGACTATTTTCTTTCTAGCCAGCGACAAACTTCATTCTAGCTGAGTTGAACATGTTGAAGAAACATCGCAACACGCACATGTTCCACCTGAAGCAGGTCGTGCGAGTGGACCCCGGCTTCATGAATGGCTTGGCCAGGAACCTGCTCAACGGCTGGGCCTGCGTGCAGCGGCAGGCCACTCCGGCGCAAGACACAGGTACAGACACAGGACAGTTTTTATCTCGAAAAATTGCATAGCTCTCGCGGGATAGCGTTAGTTGAATTCTTCGCACGGAGTCGCGGGCAACAGCTAGTCTAGTATAATGTAAGGTATTTTTATTCTTAACTGTCCTATTTGGTAAACAATATTCTAACCTCGAAACGTCTCATTTTTGTCATTTTTTAACTATTTCATCGTAAACAAAGGAACTGGAGATAAAATATCAGCAAAATTATGTACAAAATATTGCCTCAGGTTTATTTGATTACATAATACTCGTACACTTTATTCTTTACAAAAATTTGTACATTCAGGTTAGAATTTTGTTTACCAAATAGGACAGTTAAGAATGAAAATGCCTTACATTATACTAGACTAGCTGCTGCCCGCGACTCCGTGAGAAGAATTCAATTAACGCCGGGAACGCGGAACGCGGGAACTATGCAATTTTTTGAGACAAAAACTGTCCTATGTACTTCCCCGGGTCTAAAACTATCTCTGTGCTAAATTTCAGCCAAATCGGTCCAGTGGTTTAAGTGTGAAAAGGTAACAGACAAACAGACAGATAGACAGACAGAGTTACTTTCGCATTTATAATATTAGTAGGGGTTAGAAATTAGTGGGAAGTTAAGGAAGTGGTAGTGTAGACCAACGACAAGGTTTTTATGAAAAAAAAAATAGTTTCTCATTCATCCTCTTCTCCGTTCTCTTTAATGTCTCGTTAGCCTTGTGGTTAGGTTAGAAGTTAACCAACGGCTAACTAATTAGCGTAGCGTTTAACTTAAAATTAATTATTATATTTTGTTTAACCTAAACTAAAAACTAGCTCAAAATTATAAATCGCTTAAAAGTTGTTGCCTTGCTGCACCGGTCCCAACAACTACTTTTTTACACCACTTAAGGCCTGCCCGGCAAGCACGACAGCGCACAAGAGCCGCGTCGCGCGCGAAATAGGTTACCCGTCTCTTTCTATAACAAACAGTAAAAAAAGACGGGCAATCTATCTCGCGCGCGACGCGACTCTTGTGGGCTCTCGTGCTAGACGTGCTGGAAAAATTGACGTCTCTTATTTGTTTACAGAATACGGTGAAGGTGACGTCTGCGCTTCTCTCGAGCCCGGCATCAGCATGGTGTGCGAGAAGGATGGCACCAACTGTCACATGAGCAATATCCACTGCTACAACAGCCGAGAACGAGGTTAAAACAACGATTTATTTTCCAATAAAATTTATTATGCCCTTATTATTTTGATCTTTTAATTTTTGATTCGTCCCTCTATCAGTTTACTGCAGTTTATTTTAATTTGCTTAAAAGTCTAACGATGGATCCGACGTTATTTTTTCTAAAAGCATGTTTATTTATAGTATAATATTTTGTTTAAAACTTTTTTAATACGAGTTCATTGGTAGTTAAACTTTTATACACTTAGAGACATATTTAGCGGAACACAAAAAAAGTGTGGGTAACTATTTTTTATTTTTATGTATTTTTTTTCTGGCCAAGCATTAAGTATGCGTTTTACTCATATTTTTTTTTGTGTTCCGCTAAATATGTCCCTGAGTGTATATCCAACACATTTTTAATTAGAACCAGGACAAAAAAATCGAATAACTAGTCAAAGAACGTTCTATTTTACTTAATACTGCAATGATATTTAAGTATAAGCCAAACAAGTGTAAGCAAGGGGCTCCTATGTCTATTTGAGAGAATCCTATACTTGAGTAGATCTGTACACTCACAAAGACGTGTGCAAAAATACTTACTGTAAAGCTCGTGCATACAAGATATCTTAGTGTGCGTGCATGACGCCAACAACAGTGGCTTAAGACGCATTGTTTTTACGCACTCAGACATGCTTTGTGATTTGCACTGGACTCTGAAACTCATACATGACAAAGTATCTGCATAATTTAACTGGAAATGAATACGCTTTCGTTCATGCAGTGCGAAATAAAACTATTAAAGAAAAAAAATAGCTCATTTGAATGGGACACTACTTACCAAGTAATCGAGAATTTTAGATATAAGTAAAGGGTCTTTTAAGCCTCACTATAGCCTGTGTTTTTGTCTAGATACTTACCATAAAGGAGGTAGTGTACAAGTTTTTTCGTTACCTAAAAATATCTACCAAACCTAAATAACCTTATCTACTACAGAGCTCTGATACAAGCAGATACGCTCCTGTTAAGATCTAGCAACTAAGGTGGCGAGTGTTTCTTCATGTCGAATTAAACTACTGATCTTATACTGAGCCTTTAATAGTAGTTTTCTGTCGCAATAAATGTCTCAAACAAAGAGAATATAATCACTACCGGTCTCAAACGTGCCAAATACTATGAGAACAGTTTGTTGCCGTTTAGCCGTTCAGCTCAAGAGCTGTAAATGTAGGTTGTGCGTGTTATAGTGATCTAAAACCCTAGTGGAATTCCACGTCCATACTAACCCCCTATTCATAAACGCTATGTAGGCTTCTGCTAACTTAGCAATCGTTTGATCTTATCTGTCACTTTGACATTTACCTTTCACAGATAAGGGCAAACGATTGCTAAGATAGCAGAAGCCTATAGAACGTTTATGAATAAGGGGTTAGCTTGGTTACTGTAACGTGCAACAGTTACGTTTACAACTTATAAGTTTTGATGACGCGTTTTGCCTAGTGCCAGAGAAGCAAGCGTCTCGGGTTTTATTCCTGGTAAAGGCATATATTTGCGTGATGAGTACGAATAATTTTGTTCCTGAGTAGATGTTTCTATCTATTCAAGTATGTATTTCTCTATATAAGTATGTATATCGCTGACTAGAACTCATAACACAAGCCATAAGAATAAGAATAATTTATTTACACATACTAGTGCTTTGGAACTAGGTCAGTTTGTGTGAATTGTTTCCTAATAAATAATTATTTAAGTGAGTACTCGACTTTATGCGCCACGCGTCTCACTGCTACATTTCAGATACTTACTTATTTATGCGTGTGAGACGAGTCAACAAGTTACACTCTTTGCTTGTATGTATATCAAAAGTATAAACTTATCTGCGTAAAGCCTAATTTGCATCATGCAAGTAATTACTAGTAATAAATAATTAGTAGTAGCGCTTACTTTAGGACTAGGTCAATTTGTGTGAATTGTTCCCTAATATTCATTTATTTTACTAGCTGTTGCCAGCGACTTCGTCTGCAAAGAATTCGTTTATCGCTATCCCGCGAGAACCACGCAATTTTCCGGGATAAAAAGTAGCCTATGTGCTATTCCAGACTTTTCTCTATCTATGTACCGAATTTCATCCAGATCCATTGAGCCGTTCTGGGGTGATGGAGTAACAAACAAACATCCATCCATCCATCCATCCATCCATACTTTCGCATTTATAATATTAGTTAGATTTATTTAATTTCGTGCAACTAGCATTTCATTGCGCGGCCGACGAGCTGACGCTTTAAAAGTGATCAATCTAACGCCGCAGTGTAATGCTAGTTGCACGAAATTACTTGCGTAATGTCAATTGGGCTTATACGTGCCGGCACGTGTCGCGATGACGAGTCACGTGGAGGGGATCTGCGCACCGACGGATACCTTTTTTTATAAGTCTGCGCATACGAGGTCAGATTAGACTTACGTGCCGGCACTTATAAATGTAAGTGAAACCTGTTTCTTTATTCGTAGTGGATCTTATACATCCCTTTTATAAAATGTATTAATTGTATTATAGGTAAGTTAAGTAGAATTTAAGTACCTACTGTTGTAAATCTATTTTATTCTGAAAAAATGACTTTCTGACAAGTTTCTTGCGGCGCATTCTTCTTGGCAATGATGGTCTTTCCGAAAAAGACATGTAAAAGAGCCCTTGGCGGGCGGCCTATTCGCAAGATAAAGTTTTTCATTTTCATTTTTCATTTTCGTAGAAGGCGGCTCCCTAGTCCGAATGCTTGAACTGAAAGGCGAAGACATCCGTTCGTCGGTCGACCACATCGATGAGACCATCTTCGAGCCGTTCATAGCCAACATGCCGAGCGACCGGGGTGACCGGCTCGCGCATCACAGGAACTTCGAGGCCATGCTCAGGACTGTCGACAGCGCGCTACAGGGATGCGGCCCGAGAGGGTGTGGCTGTAAGTCAGTTCAGGAGCCAAATTTTTGAAAGCATATTATGTGAAAATACCACTCGAAAGTGGTGAAAAATTATGCTGAATTCGAAATAAGAGTAACTGAGAAGATACCTACGGCTCTCATCAATCATGTGGACTAGTCAAAAATTTGATTAGAGCTGTAGTTTTGAAGATATAAACAGATTTATACCACTTTCGAGTGGTACGTACTATCGAGTGATGTGCTTTCAAAAATCGGGGCCCAGGGACTTTACCGGACAGGACAATACACCAAACCTTACTAGGTCCTTACGTCTCAAACTCAATACGAAATTTTAATACGAGGTAGAGTAATTTGATAATTTCCAAGTGAAGGTGTGACAAATAAACACACATTCGCATTTTTTTTTATGCGAATAGGAAGGCTAACAAGCAAGTGGGTCACCTGATAGTAAGCGATCACCACTGCCCATAGACACCCGCAACCCCAGAGGGATTGCAGATGCGTTGCCAACCTAGAGGGCTAAGATGAAATGCCTCTTGTGCCCGTAATTTCCCCGGCTGTCTTACTCTCCACACCGGAACACAGCAGTGCAAGCACTGCTGCTTGGCGGCAAGATAAGCGAGTAAGATGGTGGTAGCTATCCGGACGGACCTTGCACAAGGCTACCACCCGCAAAACATTATATGACATTCACAAATAAGCTTTCTATTGATATAAGAATTTTCAGAATAGCATCATTAGATCCGTATAACCTCACAAACTTTATCTCTTTATAATATTAGTTTAGACTAGTTTCTGCCCGTGACTTCGCCCGCGTAGAATTAGATTTAAGAACTGATGTTGATGGTATGTTCTGCAATAATTATTTACGTTGATACTCAGGGCAGCTACGATCTTTGAGATGTTTATCGCTATACCTAATGCGGGAACTATGCAATTTTCCGGGATAAAAAGCAGCCTATGTTTTAATCTAGGGTACCAGCTTTTTTTCGTTCCAAGCTTGATCCAAATTCGTGCAGTCGTTTCAGCGTGAAGAAGGAACAAACATACACACTCACTCACATCGTCACAAACTTTCGCATTTATAATATTAGTAGGATTTGGTTAAGGGAATTTTCCGCAATGTCCCCCCCTAATGGTTCAATGCGACGCGTTTTGTGTCAGATATCCAACCGGATGACTTGGCGCTGAAGGAGGAGGACTGCACGTACCAGCACTTGCAGCTCGGCTACTGGATGCACATCATCAGCTTCCGCCAGCTCATTAGCGACAACGAACTCAGGTATTGATTGATTCTGCTCGATGAAGAAACTTGTTATGACGTTATAACGTCTTATAAATCGATGAACGCCGGCTGCACGCACGAAAAAGTGTCACGTTCCGTGTGACGTCAGAGCTAGCGGTTTTCATCAATGTTTCTTTTTAACGTTATCATGTAAAACTATCGTCCGTAAACCGATATTATAGATGACAGTTATTTTGTCCTGAATATTTTTTATAGATTTGTATGATTTCCAGTAAACAGTTTGCGCAATTGTTCGTGGAATTTGATCTGGTTTTTATAATGTTGTGTATCTACAGACAGTTTGTTCCTAAGGTACTATCGAACAAAGAACGTTCTGCGGTGGGTCAGGAATGAAATGGATCGATAAGTAACTTCAACTTTTTGTATATGGGAACAGGTTGCTAATGGTTGACAACCATTATAGTCAAGATACATAAGTATACCTCTTTTTGAAATATACCTCTTTTTTAAATAGATTGCCGCCTGAAATCCCGACGCTAACGCCCTCTAGCAAGAAGGTCCCGGAATGCCGTCTCTTCTCCGACCCTTCCGAGGATTTCTTCCTCGAGCGTTTGAGCCGCATCGACACCGACAACTGGGAGCCGGTGTTGAGCCTGATGCATCAGTTCGCAGAGATATTTGACTATTTCGACTATAGCAGTCTGGGGGCGAAGATCGCGAAATATGTTGACGCTGTGAGTATACCTCATACCTACTGCTTATATAGTTTTGATGCTGGGCACAACTCGTCGGGGTGCAATAGCGCGTAACTAGCACTGGTAAATTAAATGCTGCGTATCTACACAACACCCATAGTGCAAAACGACGTAACTAGCACTGGTAAATACTGCGTATCTACACAACTCCCATAGTGCAAAACGACTTAACTAGCACTGGTAAACAATACTACGTATCTACACAACACCCATAGTGCAAAACGACTTAACTAGCACTGGTAAACAATACTACGTATCTACACAACACCCATAGTGCAATACCGCGTAACTAGCACTGATAAATACTACGTATCTACACAACGCCCATAGTGCAAAAACGACGTCACTAGCTATATTAACCAATGCCGGTTACGTCGTTTTTGCACCATGGGTGTTGTGTAGATACGCAGTATTTACCAGTGCTAGTTACGCGGTATTGCACTATCCTCGACGAACTGTCTTAGCTAGAGTGAGTGGACGCGGGATATAGTTCCCACCCGCTTACACAGCTGATTGGGAACATCACACACAATTGAAAGAAAGAAAGACGAAAAATATTTTATTGTTGTAAGTATATCTTGTGATACAAGGATACAAAGTTTAATTGACAACATTTCATATTTCTGAGCCTATAATTTTAAAGGTTCTCTGTATTCTGATTGAAAAGATGAACATGCTGACAGTTTAATTTTTTCGCTAGGGTTTGTATTTAATTTATAATTAATTTATTAATTTTTGCTTATTCTAAAAGGGCGTAACTCCGATACTATCACAGAATAGATACTTATCCTTTTGTCTTTTCTGTATAGAAAAAAATCTGACGTCAATTTCAAATTGTCAATGTCAGGCCTTATTCTCCGATATTCGATTTTCGAGGTTCGCTTCGTGCTGTTCCGCTCATACTAATATAGTCATTAACTTGAGAGTGAGAGAGAAGGTATGCAACGAACTTCAAAAATAGAATTTCAGAGTTGCCTCCCTTGTACTTTGAAGTTGTCATATACAAAATTATGGTCGCTTATTTTTTCTCGTGAAAAAGGCAAAGGCGTTTCATCTATCCTGTGGTAGTTTTGGTAAAATTAGGACATATTTTTAATTAATTTTTATTTTTTATAATAAGCGATATTAAAATTATATAAACATATTGCAGTGATCAGGAGGCAAAATGCTTTCGAACCATATATACATTTTCAGGTGTTAAAAAAATGAAATGTTGTCAATTGATTAACTTAACGTTAACCTTTTGAGCGATTTTTTAACGTTAGATTATGACACGGTTAACGGATTTTTTAATAGTCGTGTTTGGTGAAATCAGTGAAACACATAGGTACTAATTTATATGTTAACAAAATGACATTACTTATTATGATACAAGTAGACATCTTCTATAATTACTATGATAATTTTTAAATCTTAGCCTCGTTATCACAGGATCCTTCGAAAACCGTAATGCTGTTTTCTTTGCTGCCAGTCCTGGTATACTTTCTGTGGAAAGAAAAGTTACGTTCATAAACGACGTCATATTTTCCCCCTCTCTGATAAATGGCGATTTTATTTTTTGACCCGCCTAATTTCTTAATCACGGAAGAAAAATCAATTTTAAAATAAATTTCAATCTTCATAGTCAAGTCTAACCACTAAATCAGGGATTTTCAAAGCGTCGCAGAGACCTGCAAAGGGGGTGGGTCATAAGTACGGGTAAGAACTTTAGATCTTTACATTACACCTTACTGGCGTTTACGCCCTACTCCCAATGACCTAACTTCAAATTACTTATCTGGAATTAGAGGGGGCGGATTTTTTATAGAGAGAGGGGCGCGTAACTATAGGTTTGTGAACCCTTGCACTACTTCTATAGACCGACCGCTGAGTCCTAGCCCGCGCGGCTGCGGGGCGCGGGCTAGGACGACCGCGGGGGCCGAGAGAGAAAAGTCTGGAATCGCACATAGGCTACTTTTTATCCCGGAAAATTCCCGCGGGATAGCGATAAACGATTTCTTTGCAGACGAAGTCGCAGGCAACAGCTAGTAATAAATATAAAAATCAAATCAAGTCTGTGAAATAAAATTTACTTACTCAGGTACTTGCTCACTCATTAATTTAATCTATCTATTATCTATCCGGTCGTCCGGTTCCTGTGGCATGATATTATTGAGGTTTTATAAAGGTGAGGTTGCAGCAACCGCGCGCGTGGATCGGCGCGCTGGCGGCGGGCTGGTGGTGCGGCGCGGGCGGGCGCGGCGCGTGCGCGGCGCGCTGCCTCGCCGCCGCCAGCGCGCGCGCGCCGCCGCCCGCGCAGCCGCACGCGCTGCGGGCGCTCACGCAGCTGCTGCACATGTGAGTCACATAACAGGTTTAGGGCCTGTCTCACCACTCATTAACTGTCAGTTATCTATGATGACGTCTCTGTCTGTTTCGTAGTAATAAATAGAGAGGGAATCATAGATAACTGACAGGTAAGGAGTGGTGAAACAGGTCCTTGAAGAATTAAATCGCTAACTCGAGGTTAGGTTTGACAGTCCCATGCATTTTGACACTACTCAACCCCTTAGGTTAAGTTAACTCTGGTCCGTGCAAATAGCCTTTATATGGCTTTCATGGTGGTCTGGGAGCGAAGAAAAACAGAGGATGTGCCAGCTGCTTCTCTTCTCGCGCAGATGGTAAAAGTGCATCATGGGAATGGGCGAAAATCTATCTGCCTCTGAAAGAGGTGTAATAGTATGTATTTTGTGTATGTATAAACCTAGGCCGGCGTGTCGATTAACTGGCTTGTAGGTATAATAGAAGGCCTCGATGCGCTCGGCCTTCTAACGCATACTCGTCCAACAATCCGACTTCGTGGTCTCTGCAATAATGATTATCATTAGAATGCTATATTTAAATAAAAACTTTATTGAATTACTTATATGTATAAACACTGACAGTTTTATTGCACCATGAACTAATAATTAATTGTACTTGAATTTTATTACAGGCAATCGAGACACCAGGATGCTAAAGATGTGGCCTACCTAGCTTTCTATATGGCACCAAAGAGTAAATTCGAAGCTTTCCTTGTAGCGGTATCACATGCCTACATGGTAAGCTATGCAGAGCTAGATTAAAAAAAAAACTTATTCTAAGATAATTAATTACAGACAACGTAATCTTCAGCGACTGTGTGTGTTCAGTAGTAGGGTGGATTTTTCAGTAGTAGGGTCAAAAATCCACCCAGTAGTCGTAGACAGAGCGAGGTTATGGATCTTTCCTGTGAACATAAGTATTATAATTATTATCAAATTAAAAAGAAATTCTTGTTGTTCATCGACGACCCCGCAGGAAGGGAAACCACGGAAAGCGGCCGGCACGGACCTAAAAGTGCTGACAGCCCGTGAGCTCTCATAATGCCATTCGTGTTTCGGGTACCATCGACCGATTCCCGTATGAGTGACTGAAATAGCAAGACACCCGAATATCATTCTGAGAGGTCACGGACTACTTAGTGGATGATTTTACGGTGAAATGTGAAATGAAAATTGAAAAATATTTATTTATTTTTTTACACTCGGGGACATAATTTAGCGGAACACAAAAAAAGTTAGCAAAACGCATACTTAACGCTTGGCCAGAAAAAATAAAAAAAATAAAAATAGTTACCTAATTACACTTTTTTTTTGTGTTCCGCTAAATATGTCCCTGAGTGTATTTATTTAAAACACGCTAAACACTACCTTTACAGGAAATGACCCCCACATCTACATTCTTACCTTGTAGATTAACCCCCTTATTCATAAACGCTCTGCTTCTGCTAACTTAGCAATCGTTTGTCCTTATCCGTGAAAGGTAAATGTCAAAGTGACATAAGGACAAACCATTGCTAAGTTAGCAGAAGTCTAAATAACGCTTTCTTTTTCAACCTCGACATTGGCGGAATCATCGATAGTATCGATGGCGCTTTTTTTTTAATTTAATTGAATTAGAGCGTTTATGAATAAAGGTCCGACCACACCGCCGCGTATACGCAGTGCCGTGTCGTAGGCGTCACGTTTTCTCACCGTTTATTCATACATTTTGTTGCGATTCCGTAACGTCACCGTTTTTTAAGCGGCGGTGTGGTCGCACCTAAAGGTAAGTTTTAGTATATGGACCCTAAGGAAAAGGGTTTAAAAGAAGTACCATCTCCACAGGAGGAGTATGAGCAAGCTGTCTGGATGTACCGCTACGCGCTCACTTTCGACGATAAGTTTCTTCCCGCTAAGGCTTGCCTGCACGCGACCATGTGTCTCATGCTCTTCGGAGAGAGCGCCAAAGCCAAACCACCAAAAGAAGACTAGACGTTAAATAGTACATTTCGCACCTGGTTGAAAAGATTCCTCACGTATTTAACGCACGAGCAGTAAGCGAGAGCGATTGACACGAGTGAGGGTTTCTTACCGCTGTGGCTGTACACAGTTTTACCTGTACAAGATATTCACTCAATATAAATCCCTTTGACCACTAGAAAATAAATACAAGTACACATTTCCATCACATTGTTATAAGTTTAGGTAGGATACGGCGATGTGGAAGTGTGAGCGATATAAAGGTCCGACCATACCGCCGCATACGCAGTGACGTGTTGTAGGCGTCACGTTTTCTTAACGTTTCTTCATACATTTTGTTGCGTATACGCACCGTCAACGTCTTTTACGCATCGGTGTGGTAGGACCTTTAAGCGGCGATATATAGGGCCGTATTGTGTAACGCGCGTCCAAATCTTGCGATTATTTCGCACGCATATTTTTTTTCTTGTATGCAGATTGTAAGGGCCTGCGCTTTAGACAATATGGCCAGTAATAATGGAAGTTGTCAAATACGTACTCCTTTTCCAGAAAACGGAAAGTTTTAATCTAAATTTGGAAACTCGAGGTGATAAACAGTTGATTCAAATTGGAAATATCATTTTTTAATTAGCTTCCTTCTGTCTCAAAGGCGCCGCTTAGGTAAGAACAAGTCTGCAGTATTTTTGTGTTTGTCTATTTTGCAAACGATTTGAGCAGATTTTTTGGGTGGTAATTTTTTTTAATCACGTCTGTTAAATATCACTCGAAAGTGAAAATTTTAATATGGGGGTTTAATTTTCGAGAGGTATCTTTGTCTGAATGTTTGTGGTATATTTACTCACGTGATCTAATATAATTTGTGATAGTACAATAATTAGTAATTTTGACATTGACCTCGTGTTGAGCTTATGATCCGCCTACAAAACTCCAAAGTTGCTGGCTCACTATAGAGTTTTCTGTTACTTTTTGCGTATAAAAAACAATGTGCGATAGCATAGGGTTTTAATTTGTTCATCCTACTTCGAGTATAGTGTATGTTATTAATTTTTGAGACAAAATTTTGAGCTTAATAAATTTAAGTTTCCAAAGTTTGCTGATAGGCTAGAATTCTCGATAAGTGAGTCAGCGAATGTTATCATTCCTTTATAATTATAATTTTAGTAGATTTTTTGCTGTTATTTTGTTTACTGATAAGTTCCTGATTCGAATAAGTGTTTTTATGTAAGCATAACTATGACGGGTTACAATTACATAGTTCACAATAAAAACTAAATTTTGAAATAATGGACCCAACAATTTGTTTTTATTTTTACGATAGAGAATTTAACCGATAGAGTGGAAATGTCATACAGTTTATACTATTGAAAAAAAAATCGCCAAGCCACTGCAGCGATTGCTGCTTCTGATTATCTGGCTTAAAGTCGAAGAGGACTAAGTGTTACTGGACTAATGTTTAACTCTAATGAGTTGACCAAAATATTTTGATTGGTGAATAATATTTATAATTTAAACCTGAATCGTTTTCTTCCATTTAGGTTAGGGTATAGAGGAAAAACTAATGCTAGTATGGTTTAAGGTAAATTACTAATGTGTATTACGTACCGTCAACTGGGGTGACTTTGGTAATTTTGGGGCTACTTTGATCGTTTTAAAATTGCTATAAAATCGATATTATCCATATCCGGTGAATGTTTGGCATGTAGACGCAAAGGCGATCGACGAAGACATTGATTGGAAGCAGTAAACGCAAATAAAAAATAATGGTTCTGTCATTAAAACTACTTTTTAAAGTCACCCCGTAAATCAAAGTCACCCCAGTTGACTGTAGCTGAAATTACCACTCTATTGGTTCTTTTCTCTACGATTTTCGTAAATAATGAGATATTTTTTTGCTATAATGATAATATTCGTTTGCTTTTGTTTAAAATTATAATTTGTTTTAGTACTTTTCAGAAGGTACCTAATGTGGCGGGATACATAGAAATAAATCATTGTTTTTGATGTTATAAAGTCATCTCTTATGTTTTTGTTGTACTTAGATATTTAAGACTGATACGACCTAAGGCTAATTAAACTCAATATGTATATCGATATCTAAATATACAACTTCTGCAAATTTACTGTACAATCTTTTGTTGCTCTTTGATAACTCATCTTATTTTATCTTAAATCTAGGGCTCCCTACGGATACACTTCTTTAATAGGTGCCTTAAGTCGCGTTCACGCTTAAAAACATCGTGAATTTGGTGGTGACGGTAGTAAATAAAACTGGGAGAGGGGTCGATACGTTCTCAATCTCCGCAGTTCGATCTATCAATATTAAAAAAAAAACTAAAAAAATGTATAAAGAAGAAAATATTTACTGCTAAACGTGAAGTCCACAAAATAAGCCCAAACTTAAATACTTAAATAACACGTCCAATAACTCATGCAGCGGCCACATGCTTGATTGGGCACTTACCAACTTGGAATTTCGCCACCAATTCGGAATAAGGCACTCCAGTTCTAGAAAACAGTAAGATCCAACGGGCATATCGTATTGTGAACTCTGACCAACTAATAAAGTTCAATACTGGTCATCAAATCTTTGGCCCCCTCATTCATAATCATAAACGCTCTAATAGGCTGCTAACTTAGCAATCGTTTGTCCTTATCTGTCACTTTGACATTTACCTTTCACAGATAAGGACAAACGATTACTAAGTTAGCAGAAGCCAATAGAGCGTTCATAAATAAGAGGGTGGGACTAGTGTATTTTAGAGATTACCGCGGATATCGCAATCGTCCCTTTCTGAGGCTCGATTTTTGAAAGAATTCTCGAAACTACCATTCAAAAGTGGTACACTTTCGATTGGTACTTTCGGCGAATATGCTTTCAAAAATTGGTCACCTGATACAATTTGTGCAATAAGGAACCAGATACACGGGGAAGTCTAAAAAATGACGCAAAGACAAACGTCCTTATTCATAAACGCTCTATAGGCCTCTGCTAACTTAGCACTGTCACTTTGACATTTACCTTTCACAGATCAGGACAAACGATTGCTATGTTAGCAGAAGCTTATAGAGCCATATAGAGCGTTTATGAATAAGGGGAGAAATCTTTTCGAAGCGATATTGAACCTTTTAGGGATGGTAAAGAGTTGACAATCTGCATTGAAATAAAGCCAATAGGTGCATAAAATGTTGAAATTTTGCTGATTTTCATGTTGACTGGTGATTATGAAGCACCCACAATAACTATTGGAACACGCACAAGAGTATCATGTGGTTACTAGTCATGTGCAGTGACCAATAGTTGTTTTGGGCTTCCTTTTTTCGAATCGCTTGCTTCTTGGCCACCTGCAACAGGACACGTTGGGAAAGCAGTTTTATTGGATAAAGAGCCATTTTCAAACTTTTACTAGGTAGGTAGGTATCGTGCGTTTGGTATTTTGATATGAGGAACAAACCGTAGGCAACGTGATTGACTAGTAGGTATTATGTTTAAAACATTAGTCAAAATTCAGCGTAAAAAATGGTCATGTTCAAATTTTAAGGATTCTGCAATACTTTGCTCTAATCACAGGCGTCCTCGTATGCTTCAAAATAATTTTAGCATTTTCTTATGTTTATGTTACCTATCTGACTTGAAATTACTTATGTGAAATCGTCTTTAACGATTATAGTACTTAGTAAAGGGAATACCGAGGAAAAGAGAACAGTCATAGTGTGATTACGATACTCGTCATGCTCAGTGCTCTCTTTCAGTCTCCCTCATCATGACTGGCAGTGGTGTGCAGTGGTGGGTGGCCGAGGTGACGGTAGGCAGCGGCAAGTTGACGTAATACAATTTGTACGCGCTGTCTACCCTGGCGACCCTCCAGACTGCATGCCCTAGAGACTGGCAAGAGACGCAGCGAAAAATGCGATTTAGTTTTGTTCCTTTGTCAAAATACCACTCGTAGAAGTAAATTAACTAAATGTTTTCACTTGTCAATTTTATTGATTGATTTAGTATAAGGATTAAGGATTTGGTTTAGTATTAAGTCTGCATAAATGAAAAGACGTTTTGAATATTAGGTACCTGCGTCATTTGCAAGTTTTTCTTTTGCTATCTCCAAAAATGGGCAGTTTTGCATATACCTACATGAAATGATTTTTTTAACGATTCTTTCAGAAATTCGTTTATAAAATGGGGTTTGGGTGAAATACGTATAAAAAAAGAAACAAAAAGAAGAAAGAAAATATTTATTTGATGCTTCGGAGACACTGTATTAAACACGCACACATACACATTATACATACCTACCTACCTTAATACTTTAATAAATAAAACGAAAAAGTATAATAATAAAGTAGGTAAGTAAACATTAAGTTAAACTGTACAGGAATCGAGAATATGAAACATTCATTACCTACGTCAGCCCCAAGGCCAAAGCGAGAATGTCACCCATAAGCCGGTGCTCGACCGCGAGCTATACGGAGTCATTCCGGAGTTTACTCGCTTCGCCCCAAAGACACGTCTCCACACATTAAGATGCGACCACACCGCCGCTTAAAAAACGGTGACGTTACGGAATCGCAACAAAATTTATGAAGAAACGGTGAGAAAACGTGACGCATACGACACGTCACTGCGTATACGCGGCGGTTTGGTCGCACCCTTAACCTCTTGACCACCCTAGTCATCCAGTCGTGACACCAAAAAACAAGGCTCAATTTAGGCGTGTTTAGATTCTTTTCGTCTGCGAATACTAATACGAGTTCACGCTTTTTGTAAGGCACTCCCGTCTCTTAAAACGATAGTGATTATATTCTCTTTGCATACATGACCGACATTTAACTCGAAATTAATCCTTCTACAATGGTATTAAAAATCAAGTTCGTTTTTTTTCCCGTGGCGTACAAAGACCGTCATTTCATTTTGTAGCGTGGCGGCCAAGAGGTTAAAAGAGAGCAGCAGGGAAGCTATATACGCTTCGTGTCGTTCCGGTCACACTAATATACAGTAATAATGAGAGTGAAGGAGAGAACGATACAATTTTCGAATTTCGGGGTAGAGTCTCCCATAATGTTGAGACTATTTGAGAGGCGTCAATGGAATTTTACGTTGGCAGTTCAGCGGACTCCATAATGACGCCATCGGCATTAGGAACACAAAGTAAGTCCTCGATACTATAAGGGTGCGACCAAACCGTCGCGTATACGCAGTGTCGTGTCGTATGCGTCACGTTTTCTCACCGTTTCTTCATACATTTTGTTGCAATTCCGTAACGTCACCGTTTTTTAAGCGGCGGTGTGGTCGCACCCTGATGCTGTAACTCTCACCTCCCTAAATGCTGTATTCTCCCCCGACCTGTAAATTTTGGAAAAGGCCAATTATTGTTTTATGTAAAGAAAAAAAGAACGCGCTTCTCTGTTAAAAAGCAGTTACCCGATCACAGTGCGATCAGCCTGATATGGTTACACCTACAACAAAGGTAGAGTGCTTCCAGGGGTGTGATCTGAACGAGGCTCTTCCTTGAAAATACTGTGCTTGGCAGATGAGCCTTTAAAAAAAAGTTACATGGACAATTTGACCAGAATTTAACTATTTTGGGTTTTTCTTACTCAGAATCGTTTAACCCTATCGATTCTTATAAAAGAAAAAAATGTGTCCCAGATTTTACTATGAATTTTGTCCTGTTCGTCACTTTTCATACATAGAAATAGAAACGACGACGACGAAGTGACGATCTGGAATGGAAGTTTTGGGACACATTTTTTTCTTGTATAAGGATCGATGTCCTCAGATGGCGAAGGTGTGGTGACACATTAAAATGGGTCTTGTTTTTTTGACTGTTTAAGTAACAAAAGAAGAGTACATGACAGTCAGAACAACAGAACATAATAAAACTAGCGTGAGATTCAAAGATTAGGAAATAAACGAATCACTCACGTAGCAAAGTCGACGAGTTTTGGGCAAGTTTCAGGTGTTCGTGTTGCTGTTGCCGTGGCAAACATTTCGGGAAGGAGTAGGTACAACAGATTAGTCCGAAACACGTCGACTTTCGTACGGGAGTATCACAATAAAAAATATCAAAAATCAATATAATGACTGAATGAGGATGTTCTTGCGTACAGTACAACGGGTTAACTGGTAACTTGACGAGTTAAATGTATTAAGTTGAAAAAAAACTTCTTGGATGCTCTCAATTACTATGGGCAAATTGAAAACGACTCAAGTGGCTCGTATAAATGCACAGCAAACTGTCTCTACATAGGTAATATTTGACACTAACCTGTACATACATTTAATTTCTAAACGACACTGAAAATTATAACAGAAAAATCCGAAAAGTAAAGCTATGGCCGGGAATCGAACCCGGGTCCTCGTCTTTCCTTGACGCGTGCTATACCCCTACAACACCCATAGCAGGTGAGTAAGCCTTCGAACATCTGTACATACATGTTCGAGACGTTTGCTACATTCCAGCACGTCTAGCACGAGTACGCACAAGAGCCTTTTCTTACTGTTCGTTCTAGAAAGATACGAGTAGTCTATCTCGATTCGCGACTCGTGGGCGCTGTCGTGCTAGCCGGGCTGATAAAAATTAGTCCGTTTTCGTTTTGGATGGCAAACATTTTCAGCTATAAGTAAGTGAAACTGGCAGGGCTACTAACTAATGCGGTGATGGAGTATGGTACGGCATCTTCTCTGATTGACTCTCGATCCCGCTGGGTTAAATTACCATTTGTTGCAGGCGGCTATAGTATATATAAATTAAAAATCACTTCATAAATATACACCGCGGGCCTAATTTTAAATCACTCTTAATACTCTATGAAAATTGTGAAAAACTGTTAGATAGGGTAGTTAAGATTAAAGTTAGGTATGGTATTGCACTAATTATGCAAGTAATTTTATAATATCTTTCAAAAACAAATTTTGAACATTTAAGTGATATTTTTCCAGACGCGATTCAAAACTAAACCCCATTTTTTTTTGAAATTAGAGTTTTCCGTTAAATCTCTTTTACTGATTCAGATTGCAATCAAACCGCCGCGTATACGCAGTGACGTGTCGTATGTGTCACGTTTTTTCACCGTTTCTTCATACATTTTGTTGCGATTCCGTAACGTCACCGTTTTTTAAGCGGCGGTGTGGTCGCACCCTCATTCGGTATACCTTCCACTGCTGCTAACTGCAGTATTTTATTTCATTATATTTTATCACAGCAATCGTTAGTATTTTGCCACAGTTTTCTTGTTGACTTCAGGATTTAGATACTTAGCTAACCATTGAATGAATGCGAATTTGTTTTTAGGAACGCCCCCTCGAGTATGTTCTCCTTCCAATTCAAATCATTTTGATACTTATTTAAGTAGTATGCCAGTTAGCAGCCCTATTAGCTTAGTTCTGTTATTCCGTGGTTGAAACACGCAGCAAAGCTCAGTGAAACAAATTTAATGAATGAAGCATTGATAGGCTGCTTGAATGAAAAAGACAACACAAATTTAGGAAAATAAAACATAGATGTCACTACCAGTCTTGATACATGTACAGTGGCGATAATGTTTGCATCACTTCTTCGTTCTTCTTTTTATTTCGCAAGCTTTAACTTGCTCTGAAGTTTGTTATCGTCAAATTATTTTAAACTTAAGCGTTGTTACAATTTTCTGGTACCCACACATCTTTGATATTTAGAAACAATGAGAAAATAAAAAACGAGAAAAAATAACAAGGCTAGGAACACTGAAAAAATACATCATAGAAAAACAATATCGAAAGATACTTTGTACAGACAGACAAAATATACTTAATTAACAAAATACAAACAACGAATAAAATTAAACATAAAGTAGGTAACACTTCAATTGTAAATTGCACCTGAAAAGTAAATTAAATAGACACCTATACAATTTTAGCTTGAGTTGTTTTGCTTAGCGATTTCAATAGAAGAAAATAATATCAAAAAATAAGAATGAATAGGTATAAATTGCTTTTTATGATGTTAGATGCATATTTTAAAGCTCTTTACCTATGTAAGTCGACCAAATCGTTTTAAAACCAAAAATATGTTTTATTAATGAATAGTTTTATATTACTTATGCCGTTTTATCCCTACTAGCGGTCCATTAAATCAATATGAGAGGTATGCAGCTTAATAATGACATGACAATGTGCGTGTCCCTTTCGACTGGAAGTTAGCTATACCTATTTGCTAAACCATCAGTATGCTAAAACAATTGACAGGTGATAAAATTCTGTTAAGTTACTCCACTGTATTAGGTAGGTACCAACTTATGTTGAACCATTGAAAATGACTCCATCCAACATATTCAGACATTAAAATGGAAATAATAGACTTTTCGTTCCAGTGGAATTCCGATCCGAGTCAACCGGCACTAGCGTCATTGACGTGGCGTCAAATATGGCGTCACTGACGCCAGTGCGGCTTTACTATTTAAATTAAAGTCCGGTACATAGGCATTGTCTTTGACACACAATTATAAATGAATAAATAAATGTAAATATTTTTGTTTAGTGCGAGTATTAAATTAAATCATAATATATGGTCGCACTTATCACAGCAAGCGCACCATAGTCAAAATACCAATTTTTACTCAATAATCTTTACCTAACGCATACACATTTCAGATAATATTTAGTACCTGTTTTATACTAGAAAAAATAGTCTCACAGTAGAGTCTATATATCGTTATGTGTAGTTGGCTAATAGTCACTTATTTCTGTAAGCATGCTAGTTAATCCTTCGTAGCAAGAAACGGTAAACGTAGGTTCAAAATAACTCGCAGTAAGGCCATGTTCACACTGTCACAGCTCCGTAAAGGCGTCTTCACACTCGCAGACCATGAACCGCCCGCAATAGCCGCTGTCACACGCACAAGAGTATAGCGTTTACTAATCTTGTACAGTGGCCAGCAGCTGCTTTGGGCTTCATTGGCGTCCATCTTCGGCCGACGAAGACTTGCTTCGTAACGTTCCAAAGTGCTGTTCACAACAAAATGAACCTCTCATACCGTATGACCCTCTTATTCATAAAATTTTGTAAAATCTTCTTTTAGCCCTGACAGTTGTTACACCTTTATGAATAAAAGAGGTAGGTACTCTTTCTAAACACAGAAATAGACACAGTATTTAGAATATTTACTCGAACTTTTCTGCTTCAATATGAATTGCAGGTAGATATTTAATACGGTTCAATTTATTGTGAACTGCCACGAATAAACAATAAGCTAACACAAAAAATGCACAAAATAAAGTAAGCTAAAACATGGAGGTTTAGTGTAAAGAATAACAGGTAAGGTACTAAAAGTTATTGTACCGAATGAAATGAAAATATTTAATTATGATCAATAATAATAACTACGATGGTAAATAGTTGGACAAGTTTAAAAATATGAAAACTTGTGGAAGTGTGTAAAATAATCGGTGAAAATAATACAGATTTTTTACCCATATCTTATCGTGATCATGACTTTGGGCCAATTTAAATGTAAATTTCAAAGTCTTGCCAAAACCTTTCCCTACCTATCCTTTTTACTAAATTATTTTGAATTTTCAAGCTGTTTGTAACGTAAACATGTAATTTGTCGACCGGTGTTTAATTTATCAGTCTGCAAAATTCTCAGTCTTCACTTGTGCTAAACGTAACCGCGACATGGCAACAAGCGAGACTGGCCGGTTTAAATTTAACAAGAAATCAAAATAAGACGTTTTTATTACACGCAATCATCATTATACTTAAAGGGCCGATTTTTCAAACCACTTTTAAGCACTTAACTGACAAAATTAAATACCCATAGTCCCATAGAGTTGTTTGTCGAATAAGTCCTATCTGACCATTGAAAAATCGATTCTATTCAAAATTACTGGTCCCTATTTTGTCCCCAAATTAAATATTTTGATACTTTTTCCGGTCAATAAACAAATTGTATTCAGCCTGTCTACCGGAGCCGACGGTACGGCACGGCAAAAAACCGTGGTGTCGGGTAACGAAGCCCCGCGGAGGAAACCATACTACCGTATGCCGGCTTAGCTGTGCACGCTACACATGACACTAATGCCGTTTGGAGCGGTAAAGGACTACGTAGGTTCGTTAAAAAATACTCATCGATTCGATGGTTTTAAGGAAGCATTTTGTTTTTGTACAAACATTAAATTTGTTAGTGGTACTTTTGTTGTTCACACGCCTGTACACAAAATTATGAATTACTCAGCGTATTCGGGCGTTTTCCAAAAAAAGTCCACATGATCATTTTTTCCAGAATTTAACTAGGTATTTTGGGTTTTTCTTACTCAGAATCTTTGACACCATCGATCCTTATACAAGAAAAAATGTGTCCTAAAATTTCCATTCCAGTTCGTCACTATTTTTTAATATAGGTATGTATGGAACGTGACGAGCAGGAAAAAAATCCATAGTAAAATCTGGGACACATTTTTTCTTGTATGAGAATCAATAGGGTTAACGATTCTGAGTAAGATAAATCCAAAATATTTAAATTCTGGAAAAAAATTACATGTGGACTTTTTGTTGGAAAACGCTCATTTTTTGAATACAAGTGCGGGCTATTTAAAAAAAGAATTTGGACGTATGTCATTTTATCATTTTATACACTCTGTATAAAAGGTAACGCAGAAGGGGATCACTTTGTCGATATCATCTCAAATTTCTTAATTTTGACCAGCGAGGGCAACGCAGGCGAAATTGGAACAGTAAAATATTTCGACGGTTGCTCGGATGTGCCGCAACTCTGTCGCCGTTTGACATAAGTAGTTAGACAGTTATCAGTATGCTTAGTGTAGGTTTTCGGTCACAAAATACGTCTCGACCGCGTTTGCGTTTAAATGTCAAATACTATGAAAACAGTTTGTTGCCGTTTCGATCCGCAAGTGGCGCTGCTAATTATTCCATAGTAATTGTGACGTTTACGTGAATGCGTTCGAGACGTTTTTATATGCGAAAACTTACACTAGATGCTCAGATTGGGAGGACACGGTGGACACGTAAAAGATAGAGTCAGACTATACGGTGGAAAAGAACATTTCTTTTTTAATAATAACTGGCGACCCGCCCCGGCTTCGCACGGTATATTACGCATGTTTTATACATATAAACCTTCCTCTTGATTCACTCTATCTATTAAATAAAACCGCATCATAATCCGTTGCGTAGTTTTAAAGATTTAAGCATATATAGGGGCATAGGGACAGAGAAAGCGACTTTGTTTTATACTATGTAGTGGTTGATGAAAATGATTTATTGTACAATCAAAAAGCAAGCAAGTTTCAGTACTTAGGGACTATCAGAATACCAAGAAGTCATAATGAAGTGTCAAAAATTCCGACCCCCAAACTAGGTAAAGACCTGAGACCTGTGCTTGGGGGAAATACTGCATCATTGCAGTTGTAGGCAAAAGTGTCATAGTGAGGTGGTTAATTTCTCATAGATACTAGGTTAAAAAAAAGAGAGAGACAGTATGTATTTACGAATGGAGCGTGTAAAAAAAATAACCCATAAAGTGTCATAAAATATGTAAACCTTAACCCCCTTATTCATAAACGCTCTATAGGTTTCTGCTAACTTAGCAATCGTTTGTCCTTATCTGTGAAAGGCAAATGTCAAAGTGACAGATAAGGACAAACGATTGCTAAGTTAGCAGAAGCCTATAGAGCGTTTATGAATAGGGGGTAAGTGTTTCTACTTCAAAATAAAATTAGGTAATGCAGTCCGTCGTCATAATTCAATCTAACTGCGTTACTGACAATTCGATAGCGTAATCGTCCCTTTAGTCCCAATATAACTACCAACTACTACCTCATACAAAATTACTAATAATGCGAATGCACATAAATGTAATTGAATATATTTGTAACAAAAAAATACCTACATGAAAAAAAAAGCGGAGAGGGGAGAGTAGCGAAGTACTTTTCGTAGATACTATTAGGGTGTTCGTATCATGAAGAAGTTTGAAAAACACTGGCCTACAGTATGGGAAAAAGGTCATCTTATGATACAGAGTTGTATAAAGGTAACCCTAGAACGTTTTTGTAAATAAGACTACTTTGAGCAGTTAGTATGTTAAGTACAATGTATTAAAAAAAAATGCATAATTTTCACTATAAATATTTTGCAAATTATTTCAAATATTTAATTTTCGTTTAATTTAGAAGAAACTACAACTAGGAATAATCTAATAATTTAAAAATTATTTTTTTACACTAAATTTAAAGATACAAAATAGTGCAATACTCACTTGACATGAAACACAAAAAAGCTACAAACGACACTAGCGGACTTTCACAACTACTCCCTTGCCACTTTTTATTATTAAAAAAAAATCTTAGGACGTGTATGCACGGGGTGGTCTGGGGTGCGAGTGGCACAGGCTGCACGATGCTACCTTGTTCAGCCACGGTGCCATTATGTCCTGCTACTCTATTGGATTGCGGGACAAGCGACGGGCGCTAAGCTAACTTAATTATCTATTTAGGTTGAAGAGAAGAGAGGTAAGAGTTAGCGACGCGTTTGTCACACAATAGTTGCCGTATTTGTGGTTGTAAAACTGTTTATTATAAGTTCTCTCGTCAACATCAGGTGAAACGTGGTCTGTTAGGTAGATGATTACATTACTAAGGGTAAGGAATGTAAAGATAGTGCTGTGTCATTGGCTGTGTTAGTAAAGAAAGAGTTTAACTACAAAGGCAGGAAGCTGAATTACATACATCAAATTTCTAAATTATTGTCAAAATATGAAGTCGGTTAAAAATAAAACGTAAAATGTAAATGGCTGTTACAGAATTTATTAATCGTACAGCATTAACGTTTTTGAATTTTTTAAAGTTTATATTGATTTTCATAAAACAGTCTTTACCTAGTCGGTAATATGGGGGGGTTATAACGGGAGCTCAATAAAGGTTATCGCGGTTCATGTCCCGTTTATAATATTTCGAATGAACTGAACCATGAATCATTGAAAGTTCTCACTTTTTGGCTTGTTCGTGATACACTTTTCAATCCCTCCCGACGCTTATGACTTAGGCTTCAATATCGCGGTGTCTATCGTCCGCGCGAGCCTCCTTCTCACTCATTATACTTCGTTAATTTAGTTACGACGAGGGTCATTTAGAACAGTTACGTAATTCTTTATCGATTTTATTATCTGTTCAACTATAATTGTTGCTGTGCGGTTGCCATGCTGCAAAAAGTAGGAGAGAGTAGGTTCGTCTATTTAATAAAAAAACCTTTTGTTTTTCTTGTATGTTTCCATTTCATTAGCTTTTCGCGTTTGTGGGAAATACGTAATTCACGCAAGTTAAGAATTTATAAAAAAGTAAAAGCAAAGAGTTTTAAAATAATTAATCGGTCGGATTATTATTACACTCAGCGGCATATTTAGCGGAATACAAAAAGTGTAGGTTATTTTTATTTTTTTTCTAGTCAAGCATTAAGTAGGTATGCGTTTTGCTTACTTTTTTGTGTTCCCCTAAATATGCCCCTGAGTATACTTATTTACTACTAAGAACTACCTACCGAGGCCAAAATTTGTTATAAGAAAAGTTAAGTAGGCACTCAACGATTTCTGTACCTATTTTTTTAATTACAGACATTTCCTGTGATTTTTCACGCTTTCGTGCTATTCTTTGACACTATGACAGTAGGTTTATAATATCGTAATGGAATCAAACTTATTCATACATTCTTACTTAAATTTTGATCGAGAAAAAATTAAGATTTCTTAAATTTTTTACCTCATGTAGAGTTGGTATCCTAAATCGACGAGCATGTATGGAGAGACTGATGAATGTGGATGAAACGAAAATAGTATGTCAGGGTCGTAGCAAGTGGAACAAAGTAGTCTGCCTACCCCTACGGGAAAGAGGCGTGACCATGTATGTAGAGGTGAATCATGAAGATGTGGTTTAAGATATAAAACACTAGCTTAAGATATAAATTGACGCAGGCTGAACATACCAATCCTCAGTTGCCCGGAGAATATAGGACACGTGAAAAAATACCGGCCAAGTGCGAGTCGGACTCGCGCACCAAGCGTTCCGTACCATCTTACTATCTTACTAATATTATAAATGCGAAAGTATGGATAGATGGATGGATGGATGTTTGTTTGTTACTCAATCACGCCAGCACGGCCCAACGGATCTGGATGAAATTCGGCACATAGATAGAGAAAAGTCTGGAATAGCACATAGGCTACTTTTTATCCCGGAAAACTGCGTAGTTCCCGCGGGATAGCGATAAACGAATTCTTTGCAGACGAAGTCACTGGCAACAGCTAGTCTAGCTAATATTATAAATGCGAAAGTATGGATGGATAGATGGACGGATGGATGGATGGATGCTTGTTTGTTACTCAATCACGCCAGAACGGCCCAACGGATCTCGATGAAATTTGGCACATAGATAGAGAAAAGTCTGGAATAGCACATAGGTTACTTTTTATCCCGGAAAATTGCGTGGTTCCCGCAGGATAGCGATAAACGAATTCTTTGCAGACGAAGTCGCAGGCAACAGCTAGTTATCTATAAATATCTATAAACCAGTACAAGCAGAGCCCTGCTCCAAAGCAAAATGTACGCAGTGTGGGGTCACTTTATATTGGTCATTGATATATACAGACATACATACATATTTACGGTTTTCGCAATTTTTCCTTTATTCGTGCTAAGAGACGTTGCTTCGTACCAAATTTCGAGATTCTGAGTTCACGGGAAGTATCCTGTAGGTTTTGATTCCCTTGCGAGATTCGAAAATTTGCGGAAATTTGCGACATAAACAGCTGTACTTTTTGATTGCGTTGGCTTAGAAGTTTGATTTTTTCACAGCTCCAAGAGACAGTAGATCCGAGTATTTGATATAAATTTCAGTTTGATACCCCCACGCGTTCCTGAGAAAAAGGGTCTTGATAGACGGCCGGACGGACGGACGGACGGACAACAAAGTGTTTAGGATCAAGGGCTCCGTTTCTTCCTTTTGAGGTACGGAACCCTAACAAGCGAAAGAAAAGCGTTGGTAAAATACCAACTGAGGGTAGTCTAGGGCATTAGGAGTTAGAGACGGAATGTCGGGCAGGGCGTCGCGAAGCCCTAGCAAGGAGCCCGGCGCCGCCCACGCTACAGGATTAGCGATAGGCCGCCACACCGATTTAAACCTCACCACCGTTTCCATTGCCATACGGGATAATAATAAGGTCTTTTCATTCTTAACTTCAATGTACAAATTTTTGTAAAGATTGAGGTGTATTATGTTATCAAATAAACCTAAGGCAATATTTTGTACATAATTTTGCTGATATTTTATCACCAGTTGCTTTATTTAAAATGAAATAGTTAAAAAATAACAAAAATGAGACGTTTTGAGGTTAGAATTTTGTAACCATATAGGACAGTTAATAATGAAAATACTTTACGTGGGAATATGCACTGCGTCTTCATTAACACTACATAGTATAAAACAAAATTGCTTTCCGCTATCTGTCTGTCCCTATGTAAGCTTAGATCTTTAAAATTACGCAACGGATTTTGATGCATTTTTTAAAATAAATATAGTGGTTCAAGAAGAAGGTTTATTATGTATTCTACACAGACGAAGTCGCGGGCAGAAGCTAGTAAAAATACAATACAATAACTCTTTATTGAACACCACATAAAAAAATAATCGAAAATATTCGGAATACTTCGATAAGTCTCTTGTGTCTATGTTAGTTTGAGCGAACACCTCTGTAAAGTTTCGGGATTTCGGGGAAAGGGGTGACGTGATTTTATTAAATCAGCAGGGGTCGGACAAAAAGTGCGGATGACGTAAAAATTACGTAATCTTGCACACAGAATGATGTTTCTATTTAAACTGCTGTGCACAGACCACCTACCCCCGAGACATGCCATCTTTACGAATTTCTAAGCAAACACTTCTGCCGACGTTGGCGGAATGCGACGTAAGCGGGCGGCAGGGGTGACGTCACGGCGAAAGAAAGAAGAGATGAGGGCATGTCGATATTGTATATCGATAAGTAGTGGTGGTCGTAATTACAACAGCAGATAACGTAACTGACTTTTGGCGGTTTTGGTATCATTATTTGCTGTTGATGTTTGTTGTCAGTCAGTACAACAACAAACAAGATAACAGAGCGTTCTTTTGCCTTTGTTCCCATACGTTTTCATTACGTTACGGTCGCGCGTTGTATCGTAACGTAACGAAATAAGTATAACAAAAATTATCATATATATTATCAAGTAGCAATTTTCGTTCATTAATTCATTATCGTTTTGTAAAACAGCAATATAACAGGATAACAGACAACAGTTTACGATAAGTTATTTAAGAATAACGCAACACTGTTATTCGTTATTGCAAAACAGCCGTTATTGCCACCACTATCGATAAGTTACTGGCCGGTTAGATTTTGGGAGCAATGCGCGCTGTTGAAGTGATAACTTCTTGTGGGAGGGTAAACCGCTTCGTTCAGCCAGAGACAGCTCACTTCAAACAACTTCACGAGTGACGTGACAAACAACTATCCAAACGCGACTATTTTCAAACGCAATTTGCTAGGAACGTAACATAATTATCTTTACTCTGTTATATCATTGGTCTTTTTATCATAGTTGATACTCGTCGCTTTACACGCGTGAAAAAAATTACATGACAATCGGTTCCGAATTTTCAGTGTCAAAAGCTATTATTAAATAGACAAATTGACGAACGAAATCATTTTAACTTCATACTGTCTAGTAATAAGTTTTACGTGCATTAAATCAATCACTTTTAATTAAATGTTTGTAAGAGTAATTACGAAACAAGATTTTGATATAACTTCAAATACAAAGACAATCAAATTGAATGAATGAATAATATCGATACGGTTTGGTCGCACCTCTACTTACGCGTGACGTAGAAATGCAAGAAAGAGATGAAACGCGACGCAAAGCGTGCTAAACAAGGACAAACATAGACTTGGTACTTATTAGCGACCAGTGTTATTAGAACTCCGTGATTTTTTGTTATTAAGGTATTATTATACTTTGTACTTACCGATGAAACGTGATAGTAACCTTCTTCTAATTATTTTTGCGACTGTCGCTTTCACACCACCTTACAGCGCAAACTGGCATTTTTTGGTATTTTACTATTGTAGTTTTTAGGTCACAGTAACACGCTGCTTACGGGTCTGTTTCCTGGTCACTACTGAATGAGCGCGCGCTTGCGTTCGAAGTTATAGGCGCAATTGCGCAAATAGGATCCAGAAAATGCTGCCCTGTATTACAAGTCTAATGGGGTAGGTGGTCTGTGCTGCTGTGTGACATGTAGTAACAATATTCGAGTAAATATCACATTTTACAGCATTTTTTTATACATTAGTAAATATAAACTTTAGCTAAATATAATCGTGAAGATACAGTAATTGTTTACAAGAACGAAGTCAATTTATTGTTCATCTGATTGACAATGTGTCAGTCAAAAACGTAATTACTCATTTCTAGTGGCGATATCGTTTAATAAAAAGGTTGATAAATGATTAAGTGATAATTGTTTATGAAAATGAAAAATATTTGAAATCATTCTATATAAGTGGTTTGACGTCATCCGCACTTTTTGTCCGACCCTTGTAAATCAGAAATAATGAAGAAATCCTTGACTGGAATATTTAATCAAACTAACCCGAACATAGTATGCTCTATTCCAGGATAATTCTTAGAACCTTTGTAGACTATAGCTAGCTAAAGTATATATGTATTTTAGCCGTACAGTCAGCGTTGTTATAGTTAGAAGAATCACAGTCGGCCTAATAAAAATTAAACTGGACTGGAGCCCTTCGTTTGATTGAATTATTGTTGGTCTAATATTGTTTAGGTAGTCGTATGATCGTTTGGTTTAAAGTTGCTGCAGGTGAAAATAAAATATTTCGGAAAATATTTAACAATTTGTGAAATAGGTTGGGGTAGGTAAGTTTATTTTTCATTTTTCCTGTAAAGTCGATGTTTTCAGTATTTTAGTATCAAACGATCATTCGTTGAAAACATTACACTACTTAGCCGAATGAATATTCGACCATTCAATATAGACTCAAAAAGAACGTGACAAACTTATTGGTCACCTTGTACATTTCATAATATAGTACCTGGATGACAGAGCTTTTGCTCGGTATTTTTTTGGTACATTATTTAAAATTGAAACCTAGCTAGATCACGTATCGCCCCCAAAACCCCCTGCATACTAAATTTCAAGAAAATTGTTGGACCCGTTTCCGCGATACAGTTTATGTACTTAGATACAAGAATGCTGAGCTTGAGCCTATTGCCACATATTTGTATCGTGTTTCTATTTTTTTTTGTTTTTTTTTTGGCTTTTTTATTCTTATTTTTCTATATTTGAGTTTTTTTTAATGTGGCAATAAATGTTTTTTTTTTTAAGAATTGCTCGTTTAAAAGTATTAGATCATAACCACAACTCGAAACAATGAATAAATAGAGTAGTGAACAGTGACTTCTGTTTTGACGTGTCGTCTTAATCAGTGGACACCTTGTCGGAATCGATAGTACCTAACTTAGACTATGTCCACCTACAAACAAAATGACACCGTAAGTATTTTGTTAGTCCGTTAATATTGAATATATTTATTTATATAGAAGGGGTTACATTATTGTCACTGTATTACTCGTAAAGTACACAATTTTTAACCGACTTCAAAAAAGGAGGAGGTTCTCAATTCGGTTGTATTTTTTTTAAATAATAACCTTTTATCGTTCCATACCCATCTAAAGGGTATCAATATTTGTCTGTTACAGGGTTGTATCTTTTGAACTGTAATAGGTAAAATCATTATTATTCACAGAAGTGTTGTGTATTACTATGCCCGACCTAAACTAAAACACTGGGGGCTTCTTTCAACACTCTCTGTTAAGTTCCAGCTATCTTAAGTCTCAGTTGTCTATGATGGCGTCTCTGTCTGTTTCGTAGTAATAAATAGAGACGGAATCATAGATTACTGACAGTTAAGATACTGGAACAGAGAGTGGTGAAACATGCCCTAAACCTAAAAAACCATGATCCGCGTATTTCTTTGGTTCTTAGTCACGCACGTTATCCTCACGTTGAAGTATAAAATTACCATGAGAAACAGAGCCTCTAGAAGGCCTCTAGTGTAAGTTTGCGCATATAAAAACGTCTCGAACGCGTTCACGTAAACGTCTCAATTACTATGGAAAAATTGGCAGCGCCACTTGCAGATCGAAACAGCAACAAACTGAGCCTCTAGTGTAAGTTTTCGCATATAAAAACGCCTCGAACGCGTTCACGTAAACGTCTCAATTACTATGGAAAAATTGGCAGCGCCACTTGCGGATCGAAACGGCAACAAAATTGTTCTCATAGTATTTGACATTTTAACGCAAAAACGCGTTCGAGACGTATTTTGTGACCGAAAACCTACACTAAGCATACAGATATAATTATCAAATCTTTATAAACACTAAAGTATGTGTGGTCGAGGTATGTCCAACGTGACATGTTACGTACAACCCAAATGGAACCCTAGGCCATTATACAACCTTTTCACAATCAACGTCGGAGTACTTTGACATTGACAGATATATAACAAGCCGATCACTTATTACGATAAGGTTATACAGTGGCAGGGTTCCATTTGGTTAACCGTAACCAATCCGTAGTTACGTAGTCGTGGTTCACGGTTAGTCATCAGTTCGAGCTCACTCACCTTGAAAATGAGTCACGAATTGGTCCGAAACATGTCATGCACCTTGACAAATACGTTGTGTGGCCCGTGAATATTATTTAACTACTAGCTTCTGCCCGCGACTTCGTCCGCGTAGAATTTGCAATTATATGTTTTTTTTTTGTTGATAAACAAATGTTTATCGCTATCCCGCGGGAACTATACAATTTTCCGGGATAAAAAGTAGCTTATGATTTAATCTAGGGTGTCAGCTATCTGCGTTCAAAATTGTATCTAAATCCGTCCAGTCATTTTAGGGTGAAGAAGGAACAAACACACACTCACTCACTCACATCGTCACATCGTCACAAACTTTCGCATTTATAATATTAGTAGGATTACATAACCCTTTTTTAGTCGCCGTAGTCGGTTAAGAATAAAGCGGGCGGACTTCCTCGCCACCCGATCCGGCCGCTAGATTAGTCACCGGAGCCCGAAGCCCCGCGGAAGTGACGACACACGACACCGGATCGTCCAAGGGGCACGGGAGAGTGCCCCAAGTTCGAGCGAAATGTAATGCAATGATTGGTTTACAATAATAAATTTAATTGTATTTAAATTATACTTTACCCATGACATGGCGAAAATATCTTTATTTTAGTTTAGGTATCTGTTGTTATATTATTTTAATTTTTAATTGTTGAGATATTTATTCTGAGCTGACATTTTCAATATAAATTCTTTGGCATTTAATTTTAAGTGATGATGTAATTTTATATTGAATGATCAAATAAACAAAAAAACAAAAATAATGTAGGTATCTATTTTTTTCAGTTTTACAATTACAACAATATAAACTAAGTTGGTAAGTTATACAGGTAAAACTGGGATGAATTCCTTGAAGTTTATAGGAACAAGTTTGCATTGCCCCAACTTAGTTATAATTGTTGTTGGTTGCAATGTGCAACAAAGTGCATACTCATTTAATTTTACCCCGGAGTTTGTTAGTCTGTTTGTCTGTAGGTCTGTCACAGAGATGTATCTTTTAAAATAGATAGACGTTTCACCAAGTGCGTATTTATGTCGCCGTTAGAATAACAAAGACGTGTTTTTTTCGGTACAGTGACACAGACGCATTCTTATATGAGACTGATTTGCACTTGTCGTCACTGTGCATGTGTATATTTATGTGTATGTCACCATCTCACCATCGCTCAGATTTCTTAGGGTGTACACAATTGCTAGTTTGTTACGAATAATATTGTTGTTTTTTAGTAATAGTTACTTAGCTGTAAGTTTTTGTTTGTTTTGTTTTTTGTTTTTGGTTGCCCTGAAAACCAGCGACAGACATAGGTGCATTTGTCTGACACATGCCGAGCGGCAACATTTTTGGTGTGTGTTTTCATTTATGAGGTTATTTTTGTACGGTTTTTGTTTATATATTGCACCAAATAAACCTTTTTCTTTCTTTTATTCCTTTTTTCTTTCACTTGTTTAGTTTTTAGATCAGAGGGACATACAAAATAAAAAATAATAAAATCGATTTATTTCTTGTTAACTACTTACTAAGTGACATATATGTTGATAGTACTACTTATACTAAAGGGTTAGTTACAATACAATCAAGGTGGCCTCATTTGGATTTTGTCTAGATCGGACCTACTAACCTGTACATACTTAAATGTTTTTAATATGAAAAACTTCACAAGATCTTGACATTGAGTTTTATTTAAATATTCGTTGCACTGCTTTACACTGCACTGTTATGTAGCTCTATTAGTACCTATATACTCGTTTATCATGTTTATCCAATAGTCAATAACTAAGTACTTAATTATTAATGTATTCAGTAAAGGAACTTGGCCTTTTTTTAATAATGCATGGTTCTAAGATCCAGTTAGGTTAGATCGATAGGTCGACATGTTGACGGACATACGTGGTGACATGTCAGATGTAGATTTTGTTACGGAAAGTGACAATATAGTAGGTGTACTTAAATATAATAGTTTATTTTTTTATTATTGGTTTGTTTTTACCTAACTGCAACAGAGCACAAAAGGTGGAGAATACAAATAAAAATCATCTAAAAATATAAGTAAGTAAATAGGTAAATGTAAATGCATTTTTTTTGCTACCCCCATTGATTCTTATATTTTATGGATAAACTTCGTTTTCAAGTCTATTCAAAAATCAATCGAATCTATTCAAATTTTTTGTAGGTAGGTACTTATGTATTTACAACTTTTACGTAGTTATTCGTTATTATAAAGTTTTTTTTTAATTATTGTATAATTTGATAGTTAGGATAAATTGATTTATGTGTTATTGTTTTATTCGTCAAGTATTATTTAGTGCATAAATATTACCACAATAATTACATAAAATAAAAAAAGGCAAATATACTAGGTAGGTACTTACTGATTATTATTTTTAACCTAGATAAACATAAACGTAGGTAAAGCTTAGTTTTAAATTTGCACGGAACCCTCAGTGTGCGAGTCCAACTCGCACTTGGCTGGTTTTTTAAGGTACCTACGTTAAGTCGAAGAAACAAAATTTACCTAAGTACTGTAAAATTCAGCAAGAAAAGGTTCTGCGGGGTATGCGAACCAGTTTCCATGACTTTACCTACAGCTAAATTTAATGCACGAGTTATGACAAAAAATCCATAGTCAAAGGTGTAGGTATTACAGAAAACAAAGCTCATTACAAGAAAAAGTGATTTAAATAAGACTTCATTCAAATCCATTCATTCCTAACTTCAAAAGCACGGTACTACGGGTTCGTTCTACATTTCAACATTAAAAAAAACCACCCGTCCAATTGATTGGAAACCGTTAATATTCAAATCACACCGTTCTATTAAAAGCAGCGTTCAAGCAACCAGAAATAATTATAACGACGGCAACAAATTACAATGGGAACGTTCAGACGCAGCGCCCTGCCGCTATAAATATACGACCTTCAAGTTAAATATAGAAGCCGAACCTCCGAGCGAGGTCGGGAAACTGGGTCAGCAGCCGTCTTGTTCACACCTACTGGTTCACGCCCGAGCGACAAGGACGCCCGATCCTGCAGCACCCGTGACGTAGCCGAGTCGTTCATTGAATTTTACAGGCGCTTGTGCTTAGTGGTGGTGCATTGAGGATTTATGCTGCTATTTTTATGGTGTGATGTTGTATGTTTTGATTTTATATTATACAGAATAGACAAACTTTTAACCAACAAAAATGTGTTTGTCACAAAATTTTAAAGCCAACACACCAAAAACATACCAAAAATTTCAATTTCAATCGTTTTCGCTTATTTCGGGTGTACTATAGGTTACCGACGGTTGGAATTTGACCTGCATTTCGACCGAACCCGCGTGCAGTTTCCTGACAGTTGCTGTAGAATCTAGGTCCAAACGCTACTATGACGTCAAAGCGGGTGTGGCAGGGACGCATGACGTCACGGGAGAGCTCTGACGTCAAGCCAGGCCCCTCCGCCCGCCCTCAGCATACGAATTGCTCCTACAGTTTTATGGATATTGCTTCTTTGTGGCCTTTTCGGATTATGCCCTATGCTTGTTAAAATTCAGATGCTCATATGTTTTGATTTTGGACATGTACTTTTTAATAAATCTTAATACAGACTAAACAATTGCAAATTACCGCATAGGTTCCTATCTAAATTACCAGGCGGAACGATTTTTCTATTCAAAATTTAACACTCTAGCCAAAACCTCTTTTTCAATAAAGACTTATAAATCCATCTGCAGATGGACAATGCCTTTGTAGAGCCCTGGGAAACGTATACTTGCGAGGCTGCTTAATCTAACAACAGTCACTTTGACAAAAATCTGTCATCAAAAACGATGTATGGTCCGTGAGCTCTTTAATGGTATTCGGGCTTGTCTTGCTGTCTTCCTTACTCCGCCGATTCAAGTATCAAACCCATAAGAGTGAGTAAGACAGCAAAATAAACGCGAATGGCATTCTAAGAGCTCACGAACTGTATTAGAGTATTAGGTCTTTTATGGGAACAAAGAAGCTGGAGCTGTTTTCTGTGGGACCCTAGATTGCAGCTCGAAAAGTCCTTAAAAAGGTCAGCTTTATTATTAAAACTCAGTCACAAACTGATAAGTCGTCATCATCACCTCCTGCCTATATATGTCCCTGCTGGGCACAGGCCTCCTCTTACAATGAGAGGGCTTGGGCTGTAGTTCCCACGCGGGCCGGGTGCGGATTGGGAACTTCACACACACCATTGAATTGCTTCGCAATTGTGTGCAGGTTGACTCACGATGTTTTCCTTCATCGAAAAGCTCATGGTAAATTTCAAATGAGATATCGCATGAATTCCGAAAAACTGAGGTGCGAGCCCGGGATTCGAACCCATGACCCTCTGCTCGAGAGGCCATAGGTCAAACCACTAGACCACGGTTTTTTTTACTGATAAGTATACCAAAACAAGTTATTAAAAGTTCTGTTACGTTCTTTCACAAAATATATTTAGTAACTTGTCTACTTTATTCTGGATAAAAATAGTTACCGAGTTACAGTGTTTTATGTTCTGAACCGCTGATTCGTGGAATTCCCTGCCTTCGTTTGTGCTCCCTGAATGTTACAATGTGACTGTTTTCAAGTCTAGAGGGCATTTAATTTTAGAACCGTCTTCATTTGCAGTTACCTAAGGTCTTTGTTGTTATTTTTTAACTATTGCTTATTGTCTAACTCGCTCGCAATCGCCATCGTGTTCATTTTGACAGTTCTTGTATGAATGTGACAGCTAGCTGATTCCGATGCCAATTGTCAGCCCATACATGAACTGTCAAAATGAACACGATGGCGATTGCGAGCGAGTTAGACAATAAGCCTACTGGAGATAAAATATCAGCAAAATTATGTACAAAATATTCCCTCAGGTTTATTTGACAACATAATAATACACCTTATTCTTTACAAAAATTTGCGCAATGAGGTTAGAATTTTGTTTACCAAATAGGACAGGTAAGAATGAAAATACTATACTTAATCAAACAAAAGACTATGACTTAATGATTATGTTTAAAAAAACCTAGCGGTTGGTTATCAAACTTATCAAGTATTAAGGCTGCTGCCCTCGACATCTGATGCACACTAAACGTCTGCGATGTTGAAGTGCTTAGTTTTACTTTTATGTCGAATGAAAATGAAAACAGACAAATATAATATTGGTCTTTTTGTCGTATAATATCTGTACCTAAAAGAGTTTTTCTCAAACATTGTTTAAATGTCGTCATTGTATTCTAAGTAACAGAACACGAAGGGCCTTGTTGAAGGCCGAATCACATTGCATAAATCGGATTGCTGCACTGTTTTTCATTTGTTTTTAACTTTATAAAAAGTCAAATAGACTATGGAATAATGAACAACAATGTCATACAGTCAAGTCGATGGACGAGGAGTGTCTTATTCCTCCGAGACGAGGAGTGCGCGTTTTGTTCGAGTCTAACGTTTTTATCAATGTCTCAAATAGCTTGCGGTGACAGATGACAACAACAAGGCGGGAACGTGTAAACCACCTAAGTTGCGATTAAGTTTAGTGCAATAATTATTTCATTTATAATTCCTCTCAATGTCTGAAATAAACATTATGCCTGCCTTAGCTGGAAGAGCAATTGGCTACTTCCCAGGCCTCGGCATTAATCTACTATTATACTATTTCCGAAACCATATTGAGCCCGTTGACTACACTACCACCTCTGAGCCAGTTTACCATCTCTGAGCAGGATATAATATCTCGTATAGATATGTATGTATGTATATTTTTGTAGCACCTTGCAGCCTGAAGAACTGGAAGAAGAATTTTAACATTTTTAACATAAATATGATGCGCGCGATGTTATATTTTTTGTAAAACGTATAGCGACTTGAAAAATACAGCGAAAACACATACTATTCAGTATTCAGATACTTATTGTCACACAAGTTTATTTTTGATTTAGTTTCCTCAAATTTTTGGTCAAATTACGGAATCACCACACAAGTACTCATAGTAGATTGGTGTTTTCGTTGTTCCTATTTTATCCAACTATTGTGGCCTCCCGCGCATTGATAAAAAAACTGTTTTATGCCAAAAATGCATTAAATCATTTTGAAAAAGAGATGATATTCTTAAAATACTGGGCCTATTTTGAACAAACATGGCTACGAACAGGCTTTACATTTTTAACATAAATATGATGCGCGCGATGTTATATTTTTTGTAAAACGTATAGCGACTTGAAAAATACAGCGAAAACACATACTATTCAGTATTCAGATACTTATTGTCACACAAGTTTATTTTTGATTTAGTTTCCTCAAATTTTTGGTCAAATTACGGAATCACCACACAAGTACTCATAGTAGATTGGTGTTTTCGTTGTTCCTATTTTATCCAACTATTGTGGCCTCCCGCGCATTGATATAAAAACTGTTTTATGCCAAAAATGCATTAAATCATTTTGAAAAAGAGATGATACTCTTAAAATACTGGGCCTATTTTGAACAAACATGGCTACGAACAGGCTTACGAATGAAAAAAACCGCATCCCAATCAGTCCAGTCCTTTGAGAGCATCGATGCTATAGACATATTTTTGCGGGTGGTAGGGCCTTGTGCAAGGTCCGTCCGGATCGCTACCACCATCTTACTCGCTAATCCTGCCGCTAAGCAGCAGTGCTTGCACTGCTGTGTTCCGGTGTGGAGAGTAAGACAGCCGGGGAAATTACGGGCACAAGAGGCATTTCATCCAAGTCCTCTAGGTTGGCAACGCATCTGCAATCCCTCCGGGGTTGTGGGTGTCTATGGGCAGTGGTGATCGCTTACCATCAGGTGACCCACTTGCTCGTTTGCCTTCCTATTCACATAAAAAAAAAAATACACAGACATCGACGTCAAACTTATAACACCCCTCTTTTTCCGTTGGGGGTTAAAAATATCTCAGCTAAGGAATCTCTGTACACTGGGTGCGTACGTGATTGGCAGCACGTCGCAGACGTTGCAGGCTGCATCGTGAGAGTTAGAGTTGACCTTGCTATGAATGATATGCTAGCGACGTAACACTGATACAACTGATCAATCGACTCATCATCATCATCATCATCATCAGCCTGAAGACGTCCACTGCTGAACAAAGGCCTCCCCCTTAGCACACCATAATGAACGACAAGTCGCCACCTGCATCCACCGGTTTCCCGCAATCAATCGACTACAAGATTTAAAATATAGACGAAGTTTTCTGTGTCTACTATCTCAAAAATACTACTATCTCAAAAATAGACGCATCTATCAGCATCGACAGTGCCCGCGCGATGAGTCTGCTATTAGCTGGGTAAATGTTTTCATATCCAGCTGTTTGTTCTCCTTTACAAATCATAATGCTTCAACCGATTCACGTGAAATTTTGAGAGCATGATAATGGGGGCGGGCTATCGCGTGTGAATTTGCCAGAGGCGCTAGTGTCGCGTGACCAATAACATTCACTTTTCACTGGTTTTGGCGGGTTTCGTGACATAAATTATAATTTCTAATTGACACTGAAAATTATAACACATAAAAAATTCGAAAAGTAAAGCTATGGCCGTGGCTATGGCATAAATTATAATTTCTTACATTTACCTGTTAAAAATGTTAAAATCCTTCGTGAATTTATCGCAAATATGAATTACTAGCTTCTGCCCGCGACTTCGTCCGCGTAGAATCAAGACTTACATTAGGCATCTACGACCTGACATGTTTATCGCTATCCCGCGGGAACTATGCAATTTTCCGAGATAAAAAGTAGCCTATGTGTTACTCTAGACTACCAGCTATCTCCGTTCCAAATTTAATCTAAATCCGTCCAGTTGTTTCATCGTGAAGAAGGAACAAACATACACACTTACATCGTCACAGCCATCCATCCATCCATCCATCCTCACAAACTTTCGCATTTATAATATTAGTAGGATTTGGCGATGAATGTGAACGCTTTGAAAGCGGTTCTTTTTTTCGGACAAAACGGAACTGCACAACATTGCGACATAGCTACTCGATATATGATAGTTATTTATAATTAACTAGCTGCTGCCAGCGACTTCGTCCGCAAAGAATTCGTTTTTCGCTATCCCGCAATTTTCCGGGCTAAAAAATAGCCTATGTGCTATTCCAGACTTTTCTCTATCTATGTGCCGAATTTCATCTAGATCCGTTGGGCCGTTCTGGCATGATTGAGTAACAAACAAACATACATCCATCCATCCATACTTTCGCATTTATAATATTAGTAAGATAAACTTAATCAGATTCAACATTTACAACTTTGTTTCGGCGCCGATCTTATAGAGTCGCCTTTGACACTTTTTAGGTGCCATGTGAAGAAGATTGGGTGTGGTGTTAGTTTTGTAGGAGTATACGCGACCTTTACTTTACACTATTTCTTGTGGTTGGGTGTGGTGTTAGTTGTAGGAGTATACGCGACCTTTACTTTACACTATTTCTTGTGGTTGGGTGTGGTGTTAGTTGTAGGACTATACGCGACCTTTACTTTACACTATTTCTTGTGGTTGGGTGTGGTGTTAGTTGTAGGACTATACGCGACCTTTACTTTACGCTATTTCTTGTGGTTGTGAGTGGTGTTAGTTGTAGGACTATACGCGACCTTTACTTTACACTATTTCTTGTGGTTGGGTGTGGTGTTAGTTGTAAGACTATACGCGACCTTTACTTTACGCTATTTCTTGTGGTTGTGTGTGGTGTTAGTTGTAGGACTATACGCGACCTTTACTTTACAATATTTTTGTGGAGATCATTTTAAAAGACTTCTTGGACAAAGTTTCCTTTGAAGATTATGCCATATTGGGGTAGGGACCGTGGGTATAGTTATGGATGACGAATGAGGAAGTAAATGATTGACCCTTGTTGTTGCTAAATGCGATTAGGGCGACTATTGTAGGTACATATAATTAATATTCTTATCCTTGTTTTCTTCTTATGTATTATCAATAAGAAGAGATGTAACATCCATGCAAATTTAAGTATAATAATTATGTCCAATTTAACTTCTAGGCCTTTTGATGTTATAAAATATCTATTAGAATTTTTTGGTGATAAATTCCAAAGTGTGATTTTCTCTGTTTAGAACATTATGCAGTATAATTAAACTATTTTCTTGCTTTACAGTTTAGGACGTTTTTTACATGTTAGAGGTCGCTACTGTAGCGAAGGACCTTCAACGTGCGATGGCAAGGCCGCAATCTCGAAACAAAAGACTAAATATTGAGACGTATTTAGAGCTTTTTCAGTATTTCGGTAATGATCTAATGATAGCGAAGTTTGTACTTTCGATAAAGAGTTATTAAGTATAGACTCTGAGTGGATTTTATATTTTAATCTAGTTTAGTCGTTAAGTTTTTTTCATTAAATTTTGCGCAACTTTGGTCACTTTGTCTAAAAGTTAAAAATTCTGAACGCAAAAATAAAACAAAGTAACAAAAGCGGTGCCGTAGCTTAGAACAAAGTAAATATAAGTTTCGTGAGGAAGGCACTGCGTGGGCGAGTCTACGGAGCTACGAGCCAGACAGCGCGTAGGCGGTCTACGGCGTAGCGTAGCTCGTAGCTCTACACGTGCTGACTAAAGTTTTGTAACTACCGCCATACTCAGAGACGGTAATTAACTGGAATTGTCAATAAATTTATTTTATTTGCAATGTTTTGTACGAGCAACCGTGCCTATTTGAGGATTTATATTTATGCTAATTAGATATAAATTGACATCTCTGAGCGTGACTGTTATGTTTCAGTCCAAACTTACCCAATGGCATCCTTCAGTCCGCTGATCCTCTAATCATGCCAATACAACACTGTCATACATTATTTCAACTAATATACCGATAGATTTGTTAGGTTCTTAGTAAGTAACTGTACTGTCAGTAACTAGTACTCAAGTAGAGTGCAGGTTGCTCCCGCCCACGCGGCGAGCCTGAGTCGACTGCCACATCTCGAACAAATTTCCCTTCAGGAGTTAGGCTTGAATGGATCCGCGCTGCGATTGGTCGGCGCGCGGTGACGTCATCACGAAAATCACAATGGTGTGGCCTCGTGTGCGGTGCGCGTGTGTGCGTGCGGGCCATGAATGGGCCGCGGCCCGCCGCGCCTCCGTGACGTCACGAGCAGCCTCCTTCATTATGCAACCCGACATCGCCAGCTAAGTATAAGGGTGCATAAAGTAAAATAAAAATACGGCGATAGAAAATTTTGGTAAGCTTTGACATACATAGTACTTTGCTTTGATATACTTGAAATGCTTTGTGATTAGGTATAAAATTGATTGTATTAAAAAAAACATAATTTAACGGTTTCAATATACATTTTAGTTACAATTTTAACTCATTTTCTAAAACAATTTAAGAATTTGAAAAAAAATCAATAATTATTGTTATCTTAGTGGCATAATGAAACTGCATGCAGTACTCAAAGCATTCAGTTTACGGTTTTGTTTATTTAGGGCCGATTTCTCAATCCTCAGATAGGCCCTATTCGACGAACAACTCTATGAGTATCTGTCAGTTAGTGCTTATCTGAGGATTGAAAAATCGACCCTTAACCTATCATGTACCTGCAAGTCGGTGTAACATTTATCTATGTCGTTCCCATTTTGTTGTAGATATGTGCTGGACTATTGACGTCTCAAATATGTAAACCTACCAAATTTTGATTCGACATTCCGAAGTGGGTGAAAGTCGACTTACATGCGTTCGGATAAAGACTATAGGTGAAAAAAAAGATGAACCTGTTGTATGTAGTAGTGCACAGAACTGATATGGGACTTAAGTCATTTTTCTAAAATGGAACGTCAATTTGTCTATTCTCACGAATTACTCACACATACAACAGGTCATTTACTTAAGTTTAGAGTTTCACCTATACATAGTATGCAGACAATAAGTTACTTTAACAATGACATTAATCATAACCAACGATATTGACGCAAGTATATTTGACAAAAATCCTGTGAAATATAATTATGTCTCAATCGTCAGTTATGGTTCATTTTTTTTATCATCATTTCCAACCTAAATAAGTCCCACTGCTATACCTAGTTCCCACGCGGGCCCAGTGCGGATTGGGAACTTCACACACACCATTGAATTGATTCGCAGACGTGTGTAGGTTTCCTCACGATGTTTTCCTTTACCGAAAAGCTCATGTTAAATTTCGAATGTAATTTCACACATGAATTCCGATAACTCAGAGGTGTGAGCCCGGGATTCAAACCCAGCTTGAGAGGCCACAGGTCAAATTTTTGTTTGGATACAAGTTTTTTTTTATGTTTCGCTTTTCAAAAATCTTGCCCGCTAAACGATTTACGTAATTACAAAATTAAAAATCATCACTGATTTTCAACTGTCAAGACCCATCCAAAAAACGATCGCCATTTTGACCTTCGAACTTTAAATGCAGCGGGAGCTGTGCACGGGTGCGTCGGGTCGTTGCCCGCTGCACCGCCCCCTCCCCCCCCCTGCCGCGCCCGCCCCGCGCTCGCCCCGTGACCGGGTCACTGCAACAAGTAGGTGTATCGACGCTGAACGTTTGACATTTAGCAGTTCGTAGGTTGGATTGGAAGGTTGGTCTGGGCTTGCTTTATTGGTAGCGCTTCGATTTGTGGTGTTGAAATACAACTAAGTATTTAAAAATTGTACTGGATACCGTTCCGTCAAATGATGGCCGTTGGCGGAAAACTGTTGATTTGCGTTCCAGAATTAATGCGGTAATACTGTTAAAGAAACGAGGTTTCAGAGATTTTTATACGTATGTCCTGCCTATTGAAGAATGACGGTCAAACCTACCGTACTATGATGGTTCAAAAACACCTTAAAGACTAAAACGCATATATGTAGATAGGTACTACAAATTATAACAAATTCCCAGTCCGCACTGGGCCCGCGTGGGAACTTTCATTCTAAGAGGAGGCCTGTGCCCAGCAGCAGCGGGATGTATATAGGCTGAAGATGATGATGATGATTATAACAAACTACAAAGTAGTGGAAATTAAGGACGTTTTAAATAATAATAAAAAAAACATGGAACAAATTACACCAATTGACCCAGTCCAAACTAAGCAAAGCTTGTACTATGGGTACCAGGCAAGGGATAAGCGTACTTATATAATGTACACACACACATACATACATACTTAAATACACAACATCCATGACTCGGGCACAAACATTCGTATTCATCATACAAATGTCTGCCCCTACCGGGATTCGAACCCGGGACCTCTGGCTTCATAGTCAGGGTCACTAACCACTAGGCTATCTGAAATTAGGACAGTTTTGCGTTTATTTGGACAGTTGTTGGACAGTTTAATGATAAAGCGACGCAGCAGCACTCTTAATATTAACAATACGTCTTTTAAGTCCTACTGTGCGAAGATGTTTTAGGGTTAAATTGCTCAAATATTATTCAAAACGGGTGTCAAAAACGCTGCAGCTTGAATTTGACCGGTTTCGTTATTATAAAGCACAAAGTCAGATATAGGGTACTTCTCTCACTCTTTTGCTAGTAAATGCCTTAAATGAATCGATGTGAATCAAACGATGGTTGCTTAGGGAATGTCAATTTATTTGTAATAAACAGCCTATTTATACGGTCACAGAAAAATCTTAATAGCGCCATTCAGGATTGCTATGGGCATATAACAGCGACATCTATGGGTTTTTAAAGTAACTAAACACGACACAAATTGTATACGAAGTAACATACTGATACATAATCCACGGTTGAACATACCGCCCACCATGGACAACCTTGTCCATAACTAACTGGATAATATTCCTGATATGCTGAACCAACTAATATTTACATGCACATTTACTGAATATAACTTGACCAAAAAACTAATATTTAGGTTTAACCTTTCATGACTTACAAGAACTACCTACTGAAAGATTATTATCTTCATTTAAAATCTACATACCAATAAACCGATTGCTTCTTAATTTATTTCTTACAATTTAACATTAACAACTATGCAGATAAAATTACAAAATGACACTTTTGCAACTAACCTCAATGCAAATGCATAAAACTAAACAGATTAAGACACACGTAAGCAACTTTGTTCAGACCAGTGACTACTGACACTCTGAAATCTGGCTGAAGCAAAAACTATTTTTATAAGCACTGTAATCAAATAAATGAATGAAATGAAATTATGAAACACTTAAGGACTGAATAAAAAATATACTTGTCACGTATTTTATTAAACATTTCATTTATTGACGTACTTTAACAACAAAAACTGAAATCACCGCACTGCACTAAAAATGACAACAAAAATAACACCAACATTTTTATAAAATTAAAACACATCTTCAGCCACTTCGACCTTACATATTATTCTACTGCTTTAAACTTATCCTTTGAAGCGACTGCGCCGTTTCTTTGTTGCCAATCGATGAAAATATAATAGTTCTTTAATTCTTGCTCTATGAAACAGCATCAACTTGACTCTTAAATCTGTATTTTGTTCTCTTGTTTCATAAATCCTCATTTTTGCTAGTTGAGCACTATTTGCAGACGTAACTACAGACTTGCACAGAATTTGGTTTGAAACTGCGATTTTATTTGCTTCGACTTTTTGTAAACTGTATCTTGGCCCGCTAATCAACCAAATTTCTTCGCATCTGGACTCCATACCGTTGAAAGTAGCGCCATCTTTTGACAGAATAAAGAAACACGATTTTCCGCCCACCATGCGCAAACTTTGGTGGTTCGTCTGCTCTTTATTCGATCCTAACGTATCGCATGGCATTTCTCTTTTACCTTCAGGATCATAGATTACGTCAACCTTTGTTTCTTCACCAGCCGCGCCTTTGCAAACAGATGACATGCAGCTGGTTGTTAGTAGTGGTTCTTGTGAAGATGTTAGCGAAGCCATATCCGACCCTTGGAGTCGTACTTCCGCTCCTAAAGGCATGCCACCTTTGTCAGTTATGCCACTTGACGTGTCATACTTCAAATCCTCGTCATTTAATGGTAATATACTTAGTACAACGACCTTCTCTTTTTGAAGTGTTGTGTAATCTTCCTTACTTGAACCAGATTTCGACTGAGCTTGAACCAAAGCCGATGCCACAGGTAATTGACAATGACTACTCGAAATACAGGCTTTGAGCGACTCATCGTTAGATGAAGCAGCTGAAGTTGCTTCCTTAACTACACCTATGCCAACCGAGTGACTTGCCTTAACTATAATCTCAGTTGAGCTGGTGACTTCTAGCTGTGATTTCTTCAGTACAACGACCTTCTCTGTTGGGAGAAGTATTGTGTTGGTCACTTGTTGTTCCCTTGTCGATGCGTGTTCAACGGCATTTTTGTCAACCAATGAATTCTTGATTTCACTGTTATGATCGGTTGACTGTATCATTTTGGGATGAAGCAACATGTGATGCTTCATTTGACATAAACGACATCTGAAAGAATGACGACATGAGTAAGCTGACTGATTATTAGAATCTAAACAGTTATAACACAGCTTGCGGGTCTGAACAAAGCGTTGACGTGTGTCAATATCATCTGCTGCGAACTGAATACAATCTCCTAACTTATGACCATAACTATTGCAGTATGTACAAGGTGACAGTTGATTTTCATACACGCTATTTACAAGATTGTGATAAACGTTGACATTTCCTATCTCACAACTATTTGTCTCACAATGGAAATCTCCCGACTGCAAACTATTCAGATCAGCAGGATCTACGATTGAGATTTTGGATGAGTCTTCTTTTGGCTGAATGCTAAATATCACATCTTGAAGTTGGTTTCTATACCTTACATAAAGCTCTTCTGCTTGCTCGAACTCTGTTTTGTAAGAAGAAGCTTTGACTTCTACCGAAGTGATTGAATCTAAAATGGATTTGTGCGTTTCCATGAACAACTTCCAAATGCAGTCCAAATTCTCTAATCTCGTTTCAAGGTAGCATTGATTTATGTAGTATTCATTTGGCAATTTCATGAAATTCATTCTTGCTTTGTCAATTCGTGAAATTATGTCTCTTTGACATCTGCCAATTTTCTCCATTTTCGATAGATTTTCAAAGACAAAGTTCGGACTTAAACAGTTTCAATATTTTTCTCAGCAGTTTTCTAAGTGTTTTGACATCTAGGTGAAAACCTGCGTGGATTCCCCGTGAGTCCACTTTTTCTTCAATTATTCTAAGTCCGAACTACAACCGAAATTCTGCTAAGTCTAAATTCTTCAAATCTTCTAAGTTACAAATTTTGCTTCAATTTTGAACTCTACTGCGAAATGTCAAAGTACTCACTGTTGTTCACCACATCACTGTAACCTATCATTCCTCGTACGGCAGCAGTTCCTGTTCTGCAGCAGCTCAGCTGTTCAGCTCCTATCCACTCGCAGCAGCTCCTCTCTCCCGGTAGGCAGCTCCAGCGTCAACACTCTAGCAGCAGCACCATTACGCCGCTCCGATGACCGCAGTGGACGCCGTCGTCAGTTCCAGACCGTTATCCGGTTCGAAGGACCATGTTCAAACGCCGTATGAATCGATGTGAATCAAACGATGGTTGCTTAGGGAATGACAATTTATTTGTAATAAACAGCCTATTTATACGGTCACAGAAAAATCTTAATAGCGCCATTCAGGATTGCTATGGGCATATAACAGCGACATCTATGGGTTTTTAAAGTAACTAAACACGACACAAATTGTATACGAAGTAACATACTGATACATAATCCACGGTTGAACAGTTCTCTTACCCTCCAGGAACACAAGAGTGCAAGCACACAAGATTGACGTTAGCAATCCGGATAGGCTTTACTTTAAATTAGATCGTACCAAATGCAAATGTCAGACCAAATAAATAATCTAAGCTTCTAAGTCGCTATACTCTTAAAAAATCATTGTTGAGAAATGAACCTCTATGACGACTTTCTTATGAGTTAGGTGCTTTTTTTTTCTTAGTAAGAAAGTCACTTACATACAGGATAAGCAAGCTGAAGTGGCGGTGTGCTAGCTATATTTGTCGAAGATCCGTCAACCATTGGAGTAAAAGTATTTTTTTTGAGTGGAAACCGCGACTCGGTAAGCGTAGTAAGTAAGTAAGCTTTATATCTTGGGACAAATTACACCAAATTGATCTAATCCCAAACTAAGCAAAGCTAGTACTATGGGTACCAGGCTACGGATAAACATACATATATAATGTAGATAAATACTAAATACATAAAACATCCACGACTCGGATTAACACTCACCATCTCTTTATCTTTATACCTTTATGCTATATATACCGTTTGATATTAGGGAATAGTAAATACTATTACAATTCTGAGTAAGTTCGACAATAAGGCCTCAGGTGGTCTCTTCCTACTAGTTCCATTATCAGTTCCATTGATGGTACTACTGTATAGTGATAATAGAACTAGTGGGAATATGCCCCTAAGGTCCCTTAGACGTCTTATACGACACAGGAAGTGATGGGCCCTATTCTGAAACTGGGTATGACACGATCTGAGCTTACATCACGGTGTATTTCAAGCTAGCCACAGCTCCCATTGAAGGCGGGTCGTGCGTCACAAGGCCGCAGCCTTGCCCACGGTGTCCGAGAATATTGGCTGGCACTGGCACTATTTGAACGCCCTGTATTTCAAATAATTCAGGGCGCCTGTGCCCTCTTTATTTTAGGTTTGGTCGTAATTAGCAGCCTAGCTAATTGACAACATTTTATATTTCGGAGCCTATCATTTTAATGGTTCTCTGTATTTTGTTTGAAGAGATGAATATGCTGACAGTTAATTTTTTTCGCTAGGGCTTGTATTTAATTTAGAACAAATTTATTAATTTGTGCTTATTCTAAAAGGGCGTAACTCCGATACTATCACAGAATACACACTTATCCCTTTGTCTTTTCTGTATAGAAAAAAAAACTGACGTTAATTTCAATTTGTCAATGTCAGGCCCTATTCTCCAATATTCGATTTTCGAGGTTCGCTCCGTGCTGTTCCGCTCATACAAATAGTTAGTATCTTGAGAGTGAGAGAGAAGATATACAACGAACTTCGAAAATAGAATTTCAGAGTTGCCCCCCTTGTACTTTGAAGTTGTCAAAAATACAAAATTATGATCGCTTATTTTTTCTCGTGAAAAAAGCAAAGGCTATCCTGTGGTAGTTTTGGTCAAATTAGGACATATTTTTAATTGTTTTTTATTTTTTATAATAAGCGATATTAAAATTATATAAACATATTGCAGTGATCAGGAGGCAAAATGCTTTCGAACCATACATTTTCAGGTGTTATAAAAATGAAATGTTGTCAATTGGTAATGTATCTGAATGTTGGCCAACCTCGTTACGGAACTAATTTGTGGTTACAGCAGATAAGTACGGGGTTTGATTAAATAACGCGTTTAGAATTTTCCGGATTTTTAATTGAAATCAAAAGCGTGACTTCACCTTCAATACAAATTTTTGATGAAATAAGGACTCAACCTTAATTAAAATTTGAGTTAAATCATAACCGAAAACAGAATCCTATTATCGGTTTTCCCGATAAAATATATTTTTTTAAACGTACTTAAACTAGAATATCGAAAGATACTCGGGACCAAGCCCAGTTCCTCAGTATTCCGTGATGGGGCTTTGCCTATTCCCTAGCCCGAGCAGTTAGCAACACAGAGCAAAATTTGCAAATTTTTTTTCTTCGGTGTGTTCTTCCGAGTATAGTAATCAATGTGCATTTATAAGTAATTTGTTATGCACTTTGTACGAGTAAGTTCTATGTAAAATGTTAATATTTTTTTTTCTATTTAATACATCATTTTTTTATTTAATACGTCTAATCCCAACATGTGACAATTTCATAATAATATATGGTTATAAGTTATAATAACAACTTGATACGCTAGGTGAGGATAAACAGTGACAAAGTTTAGCCCTTTTCTTCGCAGTGTTGATTATAATCAACATAGGTACTTTAAAATCGTGATTAATCCATTTAAAAAATATTATATTTTAGTTCGAATAACAAGATCCTAATGAGGCTTGAATTGAATACCTAACTTGGTCTGTCTCTGGGTTAAGTAGTAGGGTGTTTATTTAAATATTTGAAAAATTGATAGTACAAGAAATACTTAAATTTGGTAAGCCCCGCAAGCAACTACTCTTGCAAAAAATATTATTTCCTAAAGGTTCTCTTATACGCATCATTTTGCAATTATAATAAAGAGCCCTTCTAAACTGATCATGTGATCATACACCTTCATCGGAAATTTCAAAATACACCACCCATTAAAACCTAGCTCCAACCTACAAGCCTAGTTAGAATGAAATAGCACAAGCCCTGCGTCAATTCGACGCAGGTGGAACCATGTTCGCTTAACAAGACCGGGCAAGAATGAACCGTGCGCGTCAGCCTGCGTATTTCGATTCATGAATAGAGGCTTGCAACCCGGGATGACCCAGTTTTTGACTTTATACCACATCAAAACATAAGTGAAGTAAGCGCCACTGCTATGCTCCGCTGTTACAACCTGTATTTTAACCGTCTTGGAAACGAAGGTTGGTTGTGTGGGCCCCGTGGGATATGCAGTTGTGTTGTCGATGGGTTAGCTATGACGTCAGTCGGTGCGGGGAGGGTGCAATGGTGAAACTGGGTCAGTTTCATTCTGAAACAGGCCGGGCGAGCGGGGCGAGGGGGGCGAGGGGGTCGATGGCAAATTTATCTGCCACTAATTATACCGGCCACCGCGCTAAATATAGGTGAGGAAGCGATGGAAATAACGTGATAGAATTCTAAGACAGCTACATGTAAAATAGCACCCCTTTAGCGTGGGGTTTAGAATTAGAAAACATCTAAGCAATTTCTTATTTTATGGCATACTATGCGGTATTGATTCGATACTGTTAGTAAAATACGTAAAAATGCGTAAAAAATGCGTAATTCTTACCAACGTCATAAAATTACCTCTACGTAGAGTTTAACCTTCGAAATTTAGCATTAAACCATCTTTCGACAAGTATGACACTTGGAGAAATAACTTAGGTATCTTAATGGAGGTTATGCTTTGCTGTTTGTTGAAAAAGGAAGAAAGTAATAGGTTGTTGTGTCATTGGGGCCAATTCTTCTTTTTCAAAATCAAGAATCTTATACGTGTAAAATAAAAAATAGCACCTAAAAATAGTAGTAAAATATTTACGTACCGACAGACGGGCTGATTTGTGGGGTTCAATAAAGAGTATTTATATTGTATTGTATTGTGTTTTTAGGATCATTGTTTATGGAATAGGGTGACAATCGAGCGAGGGGTACCGTAGATGAACGTTACCACATATGGACACCACGGAAAATTGCAGATGTGTTTCTAGCCTTGGGGGCCAAGGTTTGTACAGCTTTGACGTGCATAGGCTGCGGATATCGCTTACTGTGAGGCAGTTTCGTAACTAGGGCGGTGTCAGGGGTGCCCAAGAACTGGCTGCAGACATGACCAGACCAATCAAGTTCTGGGTTTTCACGGTGAGTTTCTATAGACAAGGAACGGAGGTAAGAAGAGTGCTGACGTGCAGAACTAACCAATCACATTAGTAGGATCGACGGCACACTGTTGACGATACTGAAAACTAGAACACAGAAAATTGGCGACACAATTCGATTAGTCATTTGAAATTGGTACCTATCTATTACGAGAATGCATAGAAGAATTTTCCTTTGTTCCTTGCAGATAACCAAGTTAGCTACCAGCAGCCAAGAAGGAAGAAACTTTCTTCCCAGATAACTGGTTTTTTAACGGGAAAGATTTGTTCCCCGTACATAACTATAAGGTAAAATAAAGGGCCAAAGACAAGGACCCGGCGCACCGAAACCTAAATTAATCATCCTACATTGGTTTTACCAGTGCTGGATATGTAACTTGCTTATCGAGCTGGAAAAAATCTTTCCCGTTAAAAAAACCAGTTATCTGGGAAGAAAATTTCTTCCTTCTTGGCTGCAGTAGGCTTATTGTCTAACTCGCTCGCAATCGCCATCGGGTTCATTTTGACAGTTCATGTATGGGCTGACAATTGGCATCGGAATCAGGTAGCTGTCACATTCATACGAGAACTGTCAAAATGAACACGATGGCGATTGCGAGCTAGTTAGACAATAAGCCTACTGGTTAGCTAAATTGGTTATCTGCGAGGATGACAAGAGAATTTTGGCCGGGCTTAGAGATAAAGCACTCTTCAAGAATTATTGAGGATCCGGGTTCGATTTCTGGTTATAAGATTAATTTTCATAATGGGCATCTGTAAGAGCATTTCAGATGCGAAATACCAGCCTAGAGGGCTAAGATGGAATTACTGCATGTGCAAGTAATTTCACCAGCTCTCGTACTCTCCACGCCGGAAAACAGCAGTGCTTTGCCGGATTAGCCAGTAAGACGGTGGTAGCGATCCAGAAGGACCCTGCGCAAGGTCCACTAGCTCAAGTTAACGAAATGCCGGTAGTGACGTGAGGATCACCAAGCTATTTCCGGCCGTCCGGACTGACGCGGAGTGCATCCAAAACGGGTGACCTACATACGGAGGCGTTGCTCTGCACGCAGACCTGTGACGTCATACCCTCCCCCTCCCTGCCGCACCCTCTGGATCGCGACTGTTTTCTATGGGCATGGGCGAATCATTGAATAATGTGAAGTAATGTTGCTGCCGATTTTGCATAAGTTTAATGAGTCGAAACAAATTTGCATCTTGTAATTTTTTTTTTTAAATACTTGGCTTGGCTTGGGGTTATCAAACATAATGTTGTCCTTAAATGGACTGAAAGTTGACCAGGCGTTGTACAAACGTCGTTTGTCTATGAACTCTTAGCTTTTATCGTGTCTACAACGGCAGGGATAAACCGTGAGTTTATTGGGCCCTTGGCTAAGGCTAATACTTAGGGGGCCTGCCCAATAAATAAACTGAATACCTACCATTTAATTTCATCAACAAACTGATTTAGAAAATAATGTACAAGGTCCTCAATGGGCTGGAGAGTCCTAATATCTCTAATCCGCCAGCCTCATCTGCACTTTCTATCAGGCGAGATAGGAGTCAATCACTGGTTAGTAAAAAGTACTTTAAAAAATCTTTACGTAGGGACCGGTCTTACGGCGTAAAAAGCCATTGCCATTGGTATAGATTCGCCCCTGCCACAGACGTGATGTTTTTTAGACAGTTCAGTACAAATTCGGTATTTAAAATGCTACATCTAAGGGTACATGAGCGAAACCGCGGGTGATAAAATATTGTTAAGTACTAATGTTAATCTTTGCCCAGCAGTGGGACGTATATAGGCTGGAGAGAAGAGAAGAAGAAGAAGAAGAATGTTAATCTTTAATAGATTTTTTCATCGACAACCGCTCCGCTTCACCGCTTCCGGATCACATGAATGAATGAAAGAAAGAAAGAAAGTACCTAAACGTTTATTGACACAAAACGACACATAAAAAAATTCAAATGGGGACCATCTTAAGGATCGCCCTAGTTGAAGCTCTACCATACCAGTCGCGCATGCTTTGCTCCAGGGGACTTACTTTCCCTCTTGACTGTTGTACATCTTCTCTTTGAGTCATCTTTGCGCATAAAAAGCCGGACTTACTGAAGCCCCGGTTTTGAACGAGAGAGCCCGAACTATTGGGCCAGAAACTTGAAATTATGGACAGGTCGAGCACTAACTGGAAGATGTCCTGTGCCCAACAGTGGGACGTTTATAGGATGGAGATGGTGATGGTGATGAACACTAAAGACCATATGAAATTTCCAAAGTAAAGGGAGCTCGGAAAACGAACTAATTTGTCTGTATAAACCTATATAGAGTGATCTTGAACTATATTTGCTAAAATTATAACAAACGCCATCTATCATACCTATTAGTTAATCATACGCTTCAAAGCTTTCCTAGTTTATTTTTATCGTCCGCTTTCCACCCTTGCGGCAAGTAGACTCGGTTACGACGCTACTCGGGAGATGGCGCTGATTCAAGAAAATGTTCAGGAACGCCTCACGCCTGCTGAAAATAAAACAATTTCCACTACTTTATGTAGATGTCGCTACTTGTATGCAAAAATGTGTTGTAGAGTTTCTTTTACAGGCTTTTAAATAAATTTGCAAACCAAACTTACTTCCATCCCGCAGACATTTAGCTACTTGATCTTAGTCTTTAGGTTTCAAGACTCTCGTGGGAGAAAAACTTTGGGCCTTTACAAGATGATTTATACTTAAAGCCGGGTACTCATCTGCGAGTTCAACCGTAACTGTTGCACGTTACAGCAACGACACAGACGAGTACCCAGCTTACAGTTCACAAATGATCATCGCAGTTTTTATTTATTTATTTAGGATTATGGTTACATTTTAATATTGTAACGTAGACGGAACACGTTATAAATACGAAAGCTTTTATTGACGAGAAACAGTTTACAAATTTGGTGCACTGAAAGCTAGTCTTTCTTTTAATAAAATTCTAGTAAACGTCGACTTTGAAATTGCTGAAGGTCTCTATTATTGTGCTGAACGGCTGGGGCTTAATTGTTTCCTTCGATTAGTTCCCCTCCCGTTGCGTCGTTATTTTTTATTGTTATGAGTATTGCTTGTAATGCCGTTTGTGCAGCTCCAAAGGTGCAGGTGTTTGTGGAGATGGAATTAGACGTTTCCTACTTGCTAGATAGCCTTGGGAGCTGTTGTGTCCAATAAGGCAAAAGGCTTTCAACATGAAAGTCCATGATAGTCCGAAACAATTGTCGGAGCATTCTTTCGGCTTTTTATACGTGAGTTATCTGGTTTGTTGTAATTAAGGCAAAAGGCATCTAAATTCTAAAGCTATAAAGAAAAGTTTATCTTTGTCGGTGACAAACTTTACACAGAATATGTAAATGTCTTCCACTTTAAAAGCTAGGCAAGTCCAAGGATCGTTATGCTTAATAATTGTAAGACTTAAACTATAACGTCACTTGGTACAACGATTTAAATCAATCTAGTTAAAAAAAATACACGGATGCTAGCGGGTATTATCGGATTTACACAAACACGTAATAAAATACTTACCCACATACACAAATCACGTCTATAGATATCCTTTACGGGGTAAAAAGAGCCTTAGGTGTCAGGACCTAAAGGCCACGTTTTGCATGATTGTGTAATACCCGTATTAAATTTATAACACTTTGTATACAATTTGTTGTAATTGTACCTTATATTACATGAATTCCTACTGCGAATAATATCTAATTATTTATAATCAGTGTATTTGTCAACTTCAGCTATCAAACTCCTTTGCGCTTAGAACAATATAATAAGAAACTTTAATGTTTAATAAGTGATTAGGAGTTGAGGGAAGTTTGTACCTACTTTAGCGGTAAAGGTTAGGCGCAAGTTGAGAAGTTTGCTAATTCAATTCCATGCGATCGAGCAAGTTACTGCGTCTCTTCTGTAGAAGCAACTTGCTTGTTATCAGATTATTGGGCCTGGCATGTGGCATAAGTGCTTCAGCGTAGGGTGACTATGACTACTATCAGTTATTACAAATAATCATAATAAGGTACATAGTCATAGTCATAGTCATAGTGGTAGGATAGGTCATAGTCTCTTAGTATTATTTCGGAACTAGCTTCTGCCCGACTTCGTCCGCGTAGAATTAGCAATGGTGTGTTTATCGCTATCCCGCGAGAACTATACAATTTTTCGAGATAAAAAGTAGCCTATGTTTTAATCTAGGGTACTAGCTATCTTCGTTCCAAATTTTATCCAAATCCGTCCAGTCGTTTTAGCGTGAAAAAGGAACAAACATACACACTCACTCACATCGGCACTCACAAACTTTCGCATTTATAATATTAGTAGGATTTTTCTGAAAGTGGTTGAGTTAGCGTGATTAGATACTGCTCTACATTTTTATCGAAATTTTGGATTCAAAATAAAGTCATCCCTTTGATTCCGTACACTTTGAACGTCGAAAAATGTATCAAAACGTTTCTCAAGCACAATTGGAAAATTCTGAAAAACATTTAACAGTTGTGTTCAGCGAGAGACCTTGTTGCAATACTTACTTACTACATAGCTTTGACCCGCTTCGCTCGTGTGAAGTTTTAGATGTGGCAGTTGATATTCTGGAATTTCACTAAATTCCTTTTGTAATTGTGGTATTTATTTACAACGCATGTGACTTATTTGGCGTTCTGTAAACTTGGCGACAAAACACGGAGGACTCCTGACTTCGTATCGTGCGTTTGAGCGAAGGCCCCAAAATATGACTGTCTGCTAACCGCCGCCCTTGTTATTGTGTTTTAGTCCAGAATACTGTATCTTAAATCCAGAAACGTTTGGTAGCCCTACTTGGATCGAGAGCTCAATCAGTATTAATTATATTAACAATGTAATATAATTAATAAGTGTTGCGGGTGGCCATGGGGGGTGGTGCTCACTCAACATCAGGTGTGCGCGTTTGCCTTCCTTTTTGTATTTTTTAAAGATGTTTAAATCTATCTTATAACATAAGCCAATAATCATAATATTCATAATTGAATGCATCAGTCTCGTATTATGATATGACACACGTGTAACAATTAAGCAATTACATTCGAAAATCCCAGAACAATTGTGAATGGGCTTGGCCTTCTTGGTACACATAGATTTTCTGTTTTTTTATACTTACTATTTTATCTTGTGGCATCAGAACGAACCTTTAATTTACGCATATATGTACATATAGGTATCTCTATATCTCTACATAGCTGGTATTTGATGAACGAGAAGCGTGGTCTCATTTCGCGTATGAGATATCGTGGCAAAGACGTGCTTAAATAAGTAGAGTCTTAACACGGCCTTATAAGTAGTTTCATTTCGATTTCACCCTAAAATTATACTTTAACTACACTTTCATAAGACCGGAATTAGAATCTTTGAAGGCGAAATAAGCCCTCTTTATATAATATTACAGGCTTATCTGGTAGGTAAGACTAGGATTTAATATCCTCCTGTCATTCAAAATAAATCAACAAGGCACATATGGTTTAAATTGTGGCGACTTATCCTTTAACTATCTTAATTAAGAAAAAAAAGAGATTGCACTTTCAATCAAGATAATCTCTATAAGTTTATGCTATTTTTATAGATTGTGTTCGTAGTCATTTAAGACGTAAAAAGGCCGGCTACACAACCGTTCCATTGTTGCAAGACCTGAATTTCTATTTATTTCGTAAGAACGGACGAAATTATAATGTGAGGCGTCCTCGTTGAATTCAGATGAGACTCATCTCGGGAATTATTCTATCAAACGCGAGACGTGATTAAGATTTTAAGTATAAGGATATTGTTTGTTGAAATGTTTCAATGCTCGAAGAACGAATACGAATAGTGAATGTAGCATTAGCTATAGGTTAGGTACGAGTATACTAGGATTTCTGCCGTGGTATATCTATAATGCCGTTATCTACCTAAACCCAATTTTGAGTTAAGAGCGAAAAATGCAATAAAAATTTAAACCTATGTAACTTCTCGATGACAACACCGATTTGAGACCTAAAAGCACCAAAAAATATATCAAGTAATATACTTTTTAAGTGTATTTCTATCATATTGTAAATATAATTTAATTATATGAAAATACCCTTTTTTCGTTTTATTGAATCATTTATGTTTCTAATTTCTCAAGGATAATTAACTAAAATGCCGCTAAGTATACCTTAACGGCATAATAGCGTATTATTGTGAGATAACGGCACTTTAGTCTAATTTTCAAGACAAAACTATTTTTAGTTTTATTTTAAAATGCCGTTACTGGCTCATAACGTACACAAAGTCAAAAGATAAGTGTCCCAAATGTTAATCTATAATGCCGTTAAGTCGCTTTAATCACATTTAAGTCTAGTGGTAGCTTCACAAAATTGTAAAAAAATAATGACAATAAAATAGTTAAAGTACTTTAACCGCTTTACAGTGTGCAAAAGATCGAATAACGGCAATCTAGTGAAGGAATCATCGGAAAAAATAAAACAAAAATGTAACTTAATGAACCTTAACGGCTATATTAACTCGCAATGTTACTTAACGGCAGTTATGCTTATTACAAATGAGAAAAAGAGGTAAATAACGGCATTTTTACTAAAATTATTTCCGAAACTATTCAACATATCAAAAAACCGCGAATATAGGTCGATAGAGATTTTTTTTCTTATTACTATACCATTCAAAGTTGAAAATCGCCCGGATGTCAGTTAACGGCATTTTAGTTATACCACGGCAGATTTACCCGCGCATTCACTGATATCGAGTGTCCAGTTCACTGTTGGTACACGTAAGTATATTTGTGTCACATTCGTATTAGTTAGTGACAACTAATAACTGGTGAATAGGTGAATAGTTACGATCTGATCGTCTTCAAATCTAGGGCGAATGAGCACTTCCGTGCTCCATTTTCAACTCAATGCACTTCTCCGATCACAATTAAACTCTCGCAACATAATTAAAGCAGTTAACACTTACGCAATACCGGTTCTCACATACAGCTTCGGCATAATAAACTGGACGAAAACTGATCTCCAAAAACTACAATGCACAATCAGCAAGTTAATGACCTCACACCGTAAGTATCATCCACGATCCTGTGTACAACGACTAACACTACCACGAAGCCAAGGTGGCAGGGGCTTAATAGATATAATTAATTTACACAACAAACAGATTACAAACCTAAGACAGTTCTTTTATAGACGAGCACACAATTCTGATCTACACACAACAGTCACACACGCCGACACACGACTCACTCCTCTAAACCTGCATGACACGAGCAAACAACGCAACGAGCACATCACAGACCCCAAACAAAAAATCACCGCATGGCAGCTTAAGTCTCTACACGGAAGACACTACAACGACCTGCAGCAACCACATGTCGACAATATAGCGTCGAACGCGTGGCTGCGGCGTGGTGACCTCTTCCCGGAGACTGAGGCCTTCTTAATAGCTATCCAGGACCAAGTAATTAACACCAAAAACTACCAAAAGCACATCATACGCAGACCAGGATCTGATCACTGCCGTCATTGCCACACTAGCCCAGAAACCATACAACACATCACAGGCGCTTGCCGCTCCATAGCCCAGACTGACTACAAACACCGACATGACCAAGTAGCAGCAATAATCCACCAGTACCTAGCATCACATTACAAACTGATTAAAGACAAAGTCCCTTACTACAAATACCAGCCCCAGACAGTAATAGAAAATAACGACTATAAGATATACTGGGACCGAACTATTATGACTGATAAAACCATCCACTGCAATAGACCAGACATCACCATTCTAAACAAAAGAGAAAAAATAGTATATTTAATTGACATTGCCATCTGCAATACACACAACCTACAGAACACTCACACAGAAAAAATAGCCAAATACACCGACCTCTCAATAGAAATCAAAACACAGTGGCAAGTCCGTACTGTTAGAACAATTCCCATCATACTCTCCACGACAGGCGTCATACCAAAATCACTCCATGCAAGCCTCCGCACACTAAACATACATTCATCCACTTACACTCTTTTACAAAAAGCTGTAATTCTAAATACATGCCGCATAGTACGCAAATTTCTCTCAATATAAGTAGGTATAGTTACAAAAAAAAAAAAAAAAATTGACAAGCGCTTGGCTTAGGCCCGCGCAAAAATTAACCTCCTAGCATAGGAGAGACATTAAAATGTATAAATATAAATAACAATAATAATAATGCTTTATTGATCTAAACATGTTGTTACAATGGTTAAGGCATCAGGCTCCATTTTCTCTTATTATCAGGTAATTATGGTCTCAAACACAAGCCTACACAAAAACTAACAAGTCCCAAAAAAGTGTACTCAATTACAGTAACTAATTTTTTTAACAATACAGTGGCTTAGAAAATACGTGTAACATAATAATGTGTGTTACGTAATACTCTTCCTGGCACATTTACATTCCATAATGTATTAATTTGTAGTGGTGGTGCGGTCAGCGAACTTTGCCAAGTTACGAGTACTGACCACGAAGCGTAAGTGCCGAATGCCGCGTGGCAACCGAGACCGCAGTCACCAATTTCAGTAGGTCAAATTATATTTTGCAATGTTTTTTGGCTCGTTGATCCGCTGTGAAAAAAATACCTACCGACACAGACACAGAGGAGGTTCGACACTATTTCGTCCAATGTAGGCAACCGAAAATGCTCCCTATTAATAGCATTGTTGTGCTCCTTAGGATCTAAACAAATCCGTAAGTCACCATTGGCTTTCTTTACAACGATTATGCTGCTCACCCAATCGGAAGGGCCCTCGACCTTAGCTATAATGTTTTGAGACTCCATTTCAGATAGTTTATTTTTAACTTCGTCTTTAATGGCAAAAGGTAATTTTCATCCATCCAAACCTACCGCTAATAACCGCTGTGAACCGATTCCATTTCTATTTCTACGTTTCACTATTCACTGTCTCAGTTGTCTTTTCACTTCTTGATACGTTTATTTTAACTTTTAAATTAAATTATCGGCTGCGCCATGTCATGATACGTGGGACACGACAAATCAAACACAGGTTCAAGCAATGAACTAATATTTATTTTTCCTTTAGGTTACATCTCACATGTGTCGCCTACCCACATAATATAATATGACAATATACTTGAAAATTTAAGCTGAAGTGCTATCTACTGTTGTGTTCGAAATTGGAGAGCAGGACAATATGGGAAAATACTGACACACCTATCTATACATTATAATAAAGCAGATCACTGCCAAGAAAATCGCCGGCCAGGTTATAGGTTACTTTTTATCCCGGAAAGGTGCATAGTTCCCGCGGGATAGCGGGCAGAAGATAGTGAACCATATTCCATCTCAGTCGAGGGATCTTGTTAATTGGCAACGCATCTGCAGTACGGTGGTCAAAGGGTGGCGGAAATGTCGTACCACTACGCAAGCTGTTTCCTAGTCTTCTCAATTTCTTAAAATTTCCCGAAGGAACCCTTGAAAAACATGGTTTGCATGTGGTGTTTATGGAAGACCTATCAAACGACAACCCACACTATGAGAAAGATGAGAAAACTATGCATCCTTCAGTTTACGTAAACAGGAGATACTTAATCAATGATACTATACACTTTTTTTTCAAATATTATTAAACCATTTTGTCGACATAAATGATAACATTATACAGCTTTCCAGTAAAGTATTAAGACAGATCTAAGCCGCAGAAGACATGGCGAAACTAATACCTGAGGGTTCTGTTTTTGCCATTTTTCCTAAGGAGTATACCACACTAGTTGAAGATATCATCCAGAGTGACGATTCGCCGTTATCGTGACAGTCTTATTAATAATACCGAGGCGACACATGTGATTGTCAGATCCCGTAACTTTCAGCTGAGTAATGATGCCATCTCAGAAATCTTTTTTGCGTTATCCAGCGGCTTCAGATGATGTTTTATACCTCTTCAGGAAACGTTTCTAGTTTGTCGGATCGTTGTTCTGGACATAGATTTTTTTCTGTCAATTGAGTTGCGATAAAAAACCAAAAATGTACTATGAAATGTACTATGTGTATGTGTATGTTCATTTTCTTTTCAAACTTTTTCTAGCTGGTTTTGTGTGAGGTCCTATGGTATGCGTTTAAGTGAAAGTTAAACAAGGATTCCTGTTAATACATTAAATCAATGGATATAGATGCCACGTTTGTTGCTTTAGTTGAGCTCCGAAATATAGCATTTTATTTCATTATTAGTTAAACGTTAAACGTTATTGATGCAAAACTTTTCTCTAACAGGCAGCTAACAGGCAAAAGTCTCGACGTTTTTTCGTGCAAACGACATTAAAGCTAAGCGTGGTAAAACATTTTCTCGGTCAACTATATCTCGTAGGCGGAGCTATGCGACTCAAAGTTTTACGCCAGAGGTTTTGCTAGATAAAGTTTAATGAAAATCTGCTTTGAGAGCCTTCCCGGTCTGGTATTTGGCAAGGTACAGTAAACATACTTTCCTCGAAAATGTATTTTAGTAAATATGTACTGCGGAACGGTTCAAAGTATACCGCAAAACCGACTGGCGTTTAATGAGGACACAAAATCACAAGGATTCTCATTTAAGCAGAGCTCTTTGTGTTCACCTGCCGCATACTCGTATTGTCAGAGTTGTTAGAATTGAAATTCGCACTTAATAGAGACCATTGGGACGAACATTTTCACTTCATGTTGCGGGTTTTAGGAACAATAAAAAGCTGATTTTTCAGATTGAATTTTGTGTAGCTTAATTACTTACCTTGTTTTATAAAACAACATAGAAAATTGCTGTGCCCTGGCATGGTTCATGTCTGGAATTAATAATGTATTTATATTTTGTAAGACCTTAATGTACGACATGATTATAATGCAATAAATAAATAAATACATAAGGCAAAATAGTAAGTAGTAGGTTACCTGATGGTAAAAAAACTACCTACTGTTCGTATCAACTATTTATAAGCTACTTTTTGTGCCAAAAATTTCACCGACCGTCTTAATCTCCATGCTGAAATACAATAGGGCAAGCTTTGGCCGCAGGATCAGCAAGTAAGATGATGGCAGCAATTCGAGCAGACCCTTACCTCAGTTGTCTGATACCTGATACCAACATAGTTGCATAACCAGTACAAAAAATCTTTATTTATAAGTATTTACTTGAGGTTGGTAAGTACACCTACTGCATTCTAAATTCAACCAAATATATTTATCCGATTTGCTCAAGGTAAAAACAACATCCTGTCAGTGCTCCACGCTATGCACTTTAATCTTGTTTTATTTCAATTACCCAACGTAATAACACAGATTTCCGCTTATTATAAATCACCTAGTTCTCAAAAGAGCAAATCATTTTGGTAATAAGAACCCTAAGGGTCTGCGTCATTCCGCAAACGACAATCCATTACCAGACGGATCTGCAGCAAATCTGAATTGATGACGATTCGGTCTGCGAGATTGGGTTTCTAGATAACCAAGCATTACAGTAGATATAGTTAATACTTCACTAGAAATTCTTAATTGTAATTGGTTCGCATTAGATTTATTAGAATTGTACTTTTATGAGCCTAACAAGAGGTTAATTCGTAGTCGATCGTCAACTTAATGAACAGACAGATACCATCAAATCTGTCACCAAGATAGATCCATGTGGTAGAATGCACTGGTCCTAGGTCTATGCTTGGTCAAAGATCGCGAAAGTAGTGACAGCAGTGAATTGCACCCCTTCATGACCTCATTCTTAACAAAGTAATTATCCACTCTGTGAAAACTATCCAACTAATAGGGGACATCAATCCTACTAATATTATAAATGCGAAATTTTGTGAGAATGTATGGATGTTTGTTACTCGCCAGAACGGCTTAACGGAACTTGATAAAATTTGGAACAAATATAGATGTGGTCTGGTATGGTCTGAAATAACACACAGGCTAAGTACTTTTTAGCCCGGAAAATTGCGTAGTTCCTGGGATAGCGATAAACGAATTCTTTGCAGACGAAGTCGCGGGCAACAGCTAGTAGGTTATAAGCACGACGACATCGATGTACGAGATTAAGTAAGTACCACCCAAAACAACAATTTACTCCTCCTTTCACAACCGCTTCTAATTTGAATCGGGTGTTAGTCAAATAATCTTCTCGCGTGCTCTAGCTTTCCAGTTGCTCTCCGATAGGAGAGAGTAGTGTTTTCTCCCTAGGCATCAACAGGGGGGGCCACAATCACTTACTGCGTGCCAAGTAAGGGATACAGTTATGCAGCAATATAGCTCTGTCCCCTACGCTGAATAGAACGCATTGAGCGATTGTGGTAAACCTCCAGTTAACTAATTCGTTTGATTTATATGGTTGGAGGTAGGTTAAGCTAGAAGCGGAATAAAGACATAATAATAGCTTAGATAATAACTTAGTTGGCGCTACATTAAAAAAAATCCGCAAATCAACTGCTTCTCTTACGTTCTTGTTGACTAAGAACACTCAAATTAAATTATTTAAAAAATTAAATTGTGCTGTCACTCTTCCTGTCCATCCGTCATAACTAGAGAAGAAAAATGGAACACGAAATGTACATAGGTATTTTCTTTATTCTTAATTGACAACTGCCATAAATGTACATCCTAAAATACTCTGGTTCAGCATAGGTCTTGTCCAATTGAAACAATTAATTACCTTATAGTGGTGTTCATGGTGTGTCATTAAACTGAAGAAGGGTAACCAATCGAAAGGTTAGCACCGATAGCGGCGGTCGTTAAACGCTAGTGTCGTTAGTGTTGGTCGTTAGAGGGTCGGGGATTTTCAATGTATTTCCAAAGGAAAGATAAGATAAAACGTATGCAGTAATGCGCAAAAAGTAGGCCACAAGGTCATGTCGTTTTATTAAAGCAGGCTTCCTAAAGTACAGTAAATATTTGCATACGTATTTCTTTTTAAAAATATGATTACTCTGAGAACGTCGTACTAAAATTTAAACCATTGTTAGCCAGCAAATCAATAATTAAACCTATAAATCAATAAATATCATGGGACAATTGATATTCTATGAACTGTTATAAAAAAACACTTTCTTTTAAACTCTTAAGTACGTATACACAATACGAACTTTGCAAGTTAAAAAAGCTTATAAAAATCCTTTTCGTGAGTTATAAAAAAATCATTTAGGCTATCTTACAGCAACAATTAACCATAATGTTATGGTCAGACTATTCAAACTACAATAACCGGATTTTATTTGTCTGCAGTCAGCACTAAATATCAGTCAATAAAACACTGCGAAACTTTTAAAATGGAATCTATTCCATTTTAAAAGTTTCGCAGTGTTTTATGTGTGTTGTGTGTGTTCTCTAGAACAGAAAATTTCGTTACACACGGGATCCAAGATTACCCGGGAAAGATACCCGTAACGCAATTACCCGCGCCCTCATTATTTACAGACTAAAAAATCAGGGCCGGGGCAGCTCGCCCGGCCGTTGTTTAATGGGGCACATGCATGAGCAACGAGTTTTGATTTATGCGTGTTAATATGATGAGCTTATGTATACAAGGTATCAGTGTTGAGAAAACGTTGAATGTGCGGCAAAACTGCTCGTCCTTCGAGGCTACGCCAGTGTGTGTACTTCCGCGTGAACAGAAAATCACGAAACGAACTTCGGTTTTGTAACTTCAGAGAACCCGATTTTTGAAAAAACCTCACTCGGAGGTAGTAAACGCTGAATTAAAAATATGAGTAGTCAGCCTTGATAAATAAGAAGAAAATTACAGCTTTAATTACTTATTAATCCTGTCAAACTAGTAAAAAAAATTAAATTTAAGCTGCAATTTTGTACTCGACTAGGTTTGTTGAGTGCAGTATTGCAACCAATTAATATTAAATACCAAATTTATTCGATCCGTTTCTTGACTGGCGCATAACACAATACTTCTTCGACATCAACCCGGACCACAGTTAACCCGGGTGAAGTGTTTAACCATCTGAAGCCACTTCTGAAAGGCCATTACTTACACCAAACAATTACTGCGGCAAAATTGGCTACGCTGCGTTTCAGTGCGTAAGCTTTTTAACGTAAGACTAATGCCCTTGTTACCGAGTGTGAGTCATGAATAGTAAGACACTCACTGGTTGTCATATTTTTAAAGAGAAAATTACAGACTCACACATGTAATTTGTAATCAAATCAGTCTTCTTTCTTTGTTTTGTGGTGGCCACTAGGCTGTTAATTGTTCAGACGCTGTACCGTGACTTGCTGAGAGTATTCTGGAAGTTTTCCTGAACAGCCAGCTCATGGTTATTTTCAAAAGTGATGAAACTTAGAAGTGTAGGTATATACTGATTCAACCCCACCCCCTCTGCAAGGCCAAAGGTCAAACTACGAGGCTATAGACTTGTTTACGCCGAGAAAAATGCGGCTGACGCTTTATAAGCATATGAATCTATAAAAAAGTTGTGCAGCACAGTGTTTGACGTCATAGTCATTTCTCATCGGAAACTCCAACGGGTTGTCGTTAATGGCTCGTTTATCTTGACGGTCAATTCTAATTGTGTTCTTGTCAGCGTCAGATATCCGAGCAACCGGTATCTGGACGTAGTTCAACGCCTACACTCCTACAGGCAATGATACGGGCGTTTATGTTGGACATAAAGCATCAAGCGCTTTCTTGCACTAACTGACTACAGATTTTCTGAATTCTTTGTGTTCATCACGAGACTAAAGTGATCTACCTTCTAGTCTAGGTCATTAGTTGAGGCCTTGCAAGAGGTACGTATAGTAGGCTAGCATTTTTCCTGTGTGTCTCTACCTTTTTAAGCTTAAAGAAGGTTATCATGCAGGTAACAAAGATTTTTAAGGTAAAAGTGAATGATAAATTATCGGTTCGTTCATTCGCAACTAGATATTCGTACATAAATCCCGATGTTTATTTTTCCTTTTGTGACAATTTAGTTACACTAATTGACTTACTTGCAAAACTTAAAGTAAAGGTACTCGTAATGCAATTGTGTAAAAGAAACTGATACTAGCTAAAACAATCTTAAGAGCGGTTAGAAATGCCAATCTTTTATCTAACATATCAGAATTAGAAAAGTAAGTAGACATAAATTCTCGCGATCTTAAAATAGATGTCGACGCACAGCGTGCAAGTTAATCTGTATGTTTTCAGCGGTCGGGTTAAATAGATCATATTCTGAAAAACCGGTAGCGAAAAATGGTAGCAGTTTTGCGATTTAAAACAAATGAAACTCTTTTGTTTCCTTTTTCTTCTTTCTATGTGAAGGACACGGAGACACGTATCCTTCCAAAAATTGCAATTTTAACTGGTTACAATTTTATATGACAGCTATTTCATTACTTTTATGACTATCAATATCTTTTTTACCTCCACCTTGAGTGAAATTGAGTTAACTGTACTCACTTTGCGTGAGAGCTGAAAAGAGGAAAATTGTTTTAGGGTCTAGTCCGCAACCTGAGTAGTGCCATTATTAGATTATGTTTAGTTCCAGGCAGCAATAAAAAAAAACGTGCCCACTTCCTGCGTAAGGCCGTGATCACATTGCACACCTTTAACACGCATTTTATCACGGGAATATTTTGCAAGCGTGGATATCACATTTTTTGGAATAGTCACTGTTGCCATTGGATACACGCTTTGCACGGTAACCATGTGACCTAAAAATTCCATTTGACCTAAAAAATATTGACAAAAGCATCATTTAAAAAAATGATCATTTGACAAAATTTAAATATTATCTGGTAAACCGTGAACTTTTTTAAAAATCGAAAAACCTTTATGCGTGGCTCACATTAGGTAAGGTTAGGTTTGTTTTATAAGTTTTTAAAAAAGTTTACGGTTTATCAGAATAAATATTTAAAGTTTGTCAAATGATAATTTTGTCAATAAACGTTAGTGAACCATCGCTGTGTAGCCAGTGAGCATATCATTGTCAATTTCTTGTATTTTATGTGTTAGTAAACGTTGAACGAAAATGACCCTCTATTTTTGCCGATCAGTACGAGTATATTTATGGGATTCGGGAAAGCCTGAGCTTGAGCTAAGACTTGGGAGACTCAATACCAAGTTAACGAAGTACGGCCAAAGTCTGACAAAGATTAAATTAAGAAAAATTCTACTAAGAAAGATTCTCTAGTGTGTAATCAGCCTGATAATGGAGCTGATTCAGTTATGTTGAGGGCAGCATCGAACGTGCGCGTTTGCGTTTATTTTATCAACGATGTCGTCAAATTTCTGAACAGCGAAAAGCACTCAAATAATATGACAAGCGGAGTCACCGACAAAACACAAGTTATCGCAATAACATCCAAGTAACGACAGACTTAAAAAAATATAAAAGCTCTCGAGACGCTTACAAAGTTGTCGCAGTTTTACGAGCTTTTCGATAAAGACATTATTATATTTGTATCATACTTAGGCATCGAACGGAGGACCGTAAAAGAGGAGTCATTTTGCGTAGCAATCCACTGCTGTATCTGCAATAAATACGGAGGGTTGGAGATTTTTATTTAGGTCTAATATAGATAGAATTTTTAGGCAAAAGTTTACTAGTACTTATGCTGTATTACTTTTACCTTGAGGTTAAGAATTAGCTTTTTGAATTGTTATTTATAATATTACGAGAACTAGAGCCGATTATTTGTTTTGTAGCAATACACATACTTTGCAAAGGTATTTTCTAGTGATAGTGCTACCAATGAGTCATCGGTGGGGTCAGCCTACTTTGAATAAAAAGGTGTTCTTGAAAAATAAAAACCTTTCTCAGGTCTTTCACATGACTGTCTCGAGTGAAGCGATCCGCGATACCGAGATCAAAGGCCGGGCAGGTTCCGCGATCCGCAACATCGTCAATTCTTAAGACCCTTGTAATTATTCCAACAGAAGTGTTTCTTTGACGTTGGAAATGCTTAATTTAGTTATTTGACACAAATGCGGTTGTATCGCAGGATGTTATTATCATCAGATGGTTAATATTATCGTACTAATATGTAAACCTAGAATCGTGGATTTTAAAACAACCAAATTCGCTTCGATATGCATCAATATCGTTTTATGCATGAATCTCACATATATTAACAGTCTCAATAATATTGACAGTCTATCCATGCCATTGTCTTTTTCCTTCGAGGAATGGTGTGACAAACGAGTAAGTGGATCATGATATAGTAGCGAGCACACATTGACAAACGTAAACATCAGATAGAGGATTTTAGTTGCGTCGATAGCTCAGAGCTCAGGGCTTAGGCCTAGGAGACTCTACGAGTCTCTTCGCGAACTTCTGCTTGGCGGTACGATTAGCGAGTAAAATGGTAGTAGCGAACTACGTACCTGTATGTATGTCTGCCAAATAACAAACAAATCAGCTGCGGTACTGTTTTATGTACATATATGTGTCTTTCATTATCGTCATTTTTTATTATGTATTGTATAAGTTAGTATAAAATAGTCTCTTTATTATTAAAAATTATCCCGCGGCTGTAATCTGTTATATCTCTGCGAATTATAAACTTTCGCTCAATTAAAACTTTCAACGTGCTAACTAGGAAACAATATGAAACAAAATACGGCTATGCTATGTTACTCAGAGAGCTGGGTTACCTACCTACCTACTCGGTAAGGTAATCATAATAAATTACAAAGCCTTAAGCCTTGCTGTAACCAGAACGAGTATCCACTAGGAAAATACCTGAAGAGAAAGGACATTTTTACGTAAAATAATGAGATAAAAGGTCCTTTTGACGTTTCATGAAAATTTATTTATACTTCAAAGACGCTTTATATTTATTTATATAGACAACGTGAAATTGGCCAATTGTTTTGTTTTCATTTGTCATGTTAAGAATTTCAAGTATTGTACTTAGATACTTACTTTAAATATTTTACTGTTTTCTTTTATTTTTGTATTATTCAGGTAGCAATGTGCCTGTCCCGTAACATTTAGTCGTGAATATCTAATAAATATTTGATTAATAAAAGTAATTTAATTTGTGTGTTGCAGATAGCCTCTGTAACAGCACTCTCGAATTTATTTCTTTATTCGTTTAAGTAACTAAATCCAATTATAATATCAAATTAGCGTTTGCTAATTCTAGACCGAGAATTACTAATGAGATAATACAGTCTTCTCAAGTTAACTAAAAGGAACGGTTAACTAAAGGTTAAAGAAATACTTAAATGAGTGTTGTTGACTGCCGTGCAGACAGAAATACCGCATTGTCTGCATTCTAAAATATCAACGTTCGGAGTTGTGTTTGCAATTTAGCGGATATTACAAAATACGTCACGTGGCGTCGGGAGGGAGTTAGCGGTCGTAGTTCCAGACTGTCGGGAACTAGGTTCGCTAACTTTAATTAAAGCTCTAATCGCTTTCATTAGTGGACAGCTGATAACGAGGCTCCGTGGCGGGTTCGTTTGTTCCACCCTCAGCCCACTGTAGTTATCAGGATTTACTGGATCAGCAGTGATTAAAAGTAATGAAACTTGGTCAGCGCTAGCGCAATTTGTTGTCGACGTCTGTTAACCTGACTCAGTTCTTTAGTTGGTTTCATTTGAACAAAATATAATTACTTGAAATCGCGAGCGAAAGCGATTGTTTACGTGACAACAGCCTGGAGGAAAACGTACGAGGAATCTGAGTAATTTCATAGCATAGATCTGGTGTTATTTCGGTGATGGTGTCAAAACGACACTGCTCTAAAAATGACTGTAACGAAAGCGTCTAGCTAAGGGGATGCGGGGGGATAGGATGCGCGGGCGCTTAGAAGATCCGGCAGGGGGGAGGGGGCGAGGGGGGCGGGGGCGCGCCCACGCACTGCCCGCCGCACCTTGCCGCCCGCCTCGCACCAGTCAGCAGCTGTGGCTCGTGTTGGCTGAACCATCTGTAGGGCCATCCTCTTTTTCTTACCGTAGGTGAGTTCTGGTGACGTTTAATATCTTTACTAACCGAGAATCGCGACGGCAAAATCAAGTGCATTAAATGGAAGTGAAGTGATATATCATCGCCGTGGTGTAATGGAGCGTGATGCATCGCTTCTGCAGTGTGTGACCATGAGACAGGTTGCACGGGCTACCCACCATGTTTGTGGAAAACTGTCATTAGCGTGAACTGAAAAGAAAACTGCTGCAGCTGAAATTAACTACAAATTAACCGTAACAAGTGTTAGAGCTATGTATCTGAAATCGGGGTCCAAGTATCTGCAAACGTCTTTTGTTACTGTGATAGCACTGCCTCGAAAACTTAACTGTATCTAAAATAATCTTTAGCGTACTTAGTTTTAAAATATGCTTACTCTTTATGAATCCTTATTTTAATGAACTCAGACGACACTCATACTCGTTCATACTCTTATAACAATATTTAATTATAAATTATGACACAGTACAACATTTACGGCTTTTGATATCTGATTACATTTTGAAATCCGTGAAACCGAAGTCGCGCGGCGTGCCACCAAATTTGGATTGGCGGGAATGTGAGCCAACCTATTTCCGTCGCCCGCGCCGGCGAACCCCGACGACGCCCGAGCGCTGCCGAACTTACCCGAGCTCGGCCGAGGCTAATAATGGAATTTTCTTTCAGCAACAGTTTATTCGGAAAATAGGCGACTTTGTGACATAGACCAGAATAGTATCACGTGACCTAAATTCCGTTCGTTGATTTAGATACCTATCTACATTTTTCGGGATGTATTCAATAATTAAAGAGAATCACCTGATTTTTTTATACAGCATTTAATTTCCTAGACTCGAAAAAATGTTAAGTAAGTAGGTACTTAATTGAATATTTTTTTAAAGATTTTACATTCGGCAAATGGTGGTTAACTTCGGACTAATGTTGTTTTTTTTACATTGAAATGGGAAACCTTTAAATTTCACGTATCAAATGACAGCTGTCTGCGTTTGGCACGCAGCCAAATATTAGGTTTCAATTAACATCTTGATTGTTCCTTACAGATATTGCCAAATACGTATATCTGTGGTAGCCAAATTAAGCGAGTTGTTTACACATTAGAAATTACAAAAAGTTAATTACTTATATCTACCGCTGAGAATATCGTAGAACTTACAAAACTGCTGATGCTGCTGAGCTTCGAAGCTTAAAAAATAAGATAGTAGTTATTGCAATGTTTAGGAATTCACGCAAACCGGACACAATAACACAAAAGAAAAAAAAAACAATGAAATTTCAAAAGAATGGCATGCATTTGACATACGAGTACAGTGAACTCACATCATGATAAGTGCAGCGACATCATTTGATTAATGATTCAGCCTATCGTACCGCTATACTGAATCAAATTTAATTTTGAAAGGTATGAATTTGAAAACAATGAATTACAAATAAAATCAGATTTATACAAATCGGCATTCTTTGTTTCAGGACACCTAAACCAACACAAACAAAATGGCGGATGATGATGTAAGGTATGTCAAATGCAGGAAATGGAGTCGGAAGTTAATTTCCTTTACCTACAGATTTTATATTTCAGCTTAGTTCTATCTCTTAACTCGAAGATGACGTCAATACCGGCGTCCTTAACCTTGAAGTAAAACAGAAGCAGTTTGTGTAACACAGGTACTTCAACTCTGCATGGACGGAGAATTGAGTTATCTAGAAAGTTTACTTTGAAATGCCCTCAATTTCGTGTTCTTTGGTATTTTTCCCGCGGGAACTTTGTACTTTCTCGGGATAAAAAATAGTCGTACGTTACGTTAGTAAGCGATAGTGTACCTTTATTAGTGAATGATTTTTTATGATATTAACTTCTACATAAACAAACAAATAAAGAGTTTGTTGCATAAGCATAGATGAATACAAAGTTCGTATCGAACATAAGAACGAAGCCTAAAGCCAATATGTGTTGGAAAATATTTGATTTAGGAACGATTGATTTCAGGCTATGTAGTGCAAACAATAATATTTATTTCAAGATATGTCATTACAAAGTATATTCTATCATGTACCTCTCTGTACAGTTACGTTTTTTCAAGCTAGGACGCGCTTAAGGTTAAATAAAGACAATATAAATGATTGTTTTGCGAACTATCCCTAGAAATTTAGTTTATTTGCAGAATATTCAACATTTATTTTAATACTGGCCACAATTAAAATCTGAACTATCAAAAACAAATAAAAGATTTTAATACTGGCCAGTATTATAAAAGTTAACTAACACCTGTTTTTTTTTTCTATTTCCATTCCCTGTGGTTGCCCTCGTGTCATCATTCCATCATCGTGATCTACACTCTTCGATACAGTATTGAATTCAAAATCCCCTCGAGACCCAGGTACTTATTGTTGTAATAACAAAATAACACATTACATTATCTACACAACAAACAATATTACTTAAATTTCAATAGAAATTTCTCAGCCTGAAAACAAGGCTTTAATTTTTTTTAAGTAACAACTGACAACCTATACTCAGAGGTTTCAAAAACAAACGACGAAATCTACAGGTGATTTCTAACCGTTTACAATATTATCTATCTTTAAACATGAATTTCTGTTACAGCACTTTATTTTATTTGTATTAGAAGGGTTGTAAGTCAAAATCAATGTTGTCCAGAGGAACGTTTACAATTTAATTATATGTTGTAATAACAAACAAATTGTAAATCAATGCTAACGCACAGTGTCTAATCCCAAGCACGGTACACATACGTTTACATAATGTCATGATGTCATTAAAATAAGTAAATTATAAAATGAAACAAATAATTCAGCGTACTTGATGCCAAAACTAAACGTCAAATCTGTAAGTAAGTAATTAAATAAATAAAGTCTTACGTTTATAAATTGCTTTTCAAAGCTAACAGTTAACGTATTTGTGAAATAAACTGATTATTTTCATAACATTGATTTATGTTACTGTATTGCAAAATCAATATTTTGACTTCATGAGTTGCAGTTAGGTAATCGTTCTTCAATCAAGTCCATGAAAATTACTGTTTAAATTGATTTGTCATTTTATATTTTCATATATTGTCATGACATTATGTTTACTCGCACCATCACAATACTTGTAATCGCACTACTTATACGTCGCACTGAATGCACACTGTCACACACTCACACAGCACCAAAATGTTTTAAAATTGCACCTTTTTGTACAATAATTATAATTATCAAAAATGGCTGATTTAGTTTAAAATCCCTTGACAGTTCGCCGATTTCAGATTTTACAGAAACTTCTGTCGAATAGCTGATTAGTATTTGAATATTTATTTACAAACATTACAATCGTATTGAAACCCTGAAATAGGTATACTTACTGAAAATCTCACATCGGCGTTTTTGTAATTTATGTTTATTCGTCAACCGCCCCTTTTCATCTGTTATAATTAACAAATTTGGAAATTTTATTGTTGTTTTACAGAACCCTTATCAATTTGTCATAATTGTAAATCTGTTTCAAAATAATGTACACAATATTTTGACGACCGAATGGCCTAGTGGTTAGAGAACCTGACTATGAAGCTTGAGGTCCCGGGTTCGATCCCCGGTCGGGGCAGATATTTGTATGAAAATACGAATGTTTGTTCTCGAGTCTTGGATGTTTAATATGTATTTAAGTATGTATTTATCTATATAAGTATGTTTATCCGTTGTCTAGTGCCCATATTACAAACTTTGCTTAGTTTGGGGCTAGGTCAATTGGTGTCAATTGACAACATTTCATATTTCTGAGTCTATAATTTTTTAATGTCAACCACCACAATTATTCTTACCTATGTGTTTGATATTGTAAATCAGCCACTGACAAAAAGTCCGAATGTACACCATACTTGTTTTTAAACTCGTATCACTGTTGTTAAAAAAAATATCTGTTTCTTCCTAAGTATCGGAACTAACTCTTTCCAAATTATGTTACGAAAATATACTAAGAATTGTCTTTATTTTTCTTTCAGAAAAAGCGTCTCGAGGAGGTAATGTACATGAAGCAGACGACGTGATATACTTTTTAACCACCCACCTCCTACATTACACACACAATCCTATGTACACACAACGTTGAGTCAGTTATTTTTACGTGTTTTACTTTGTTTGTTTTTATTACCAATATACGAAGTAAAATTACAAAATTAGAATGTAAAAACATGTTCAATGCATTATAAAGATTTCAAAATTTTCAAAAAGAACACTTTCCAAAAATACATCCACAAAGTTATTTCTTAATACACGAAAACACAAAATTCACAAGAACACAACACATTTAATTACGCCCAGTATTCACTCATAGGTACACACACTTGAATCATAATGACACACATACACTTTTTTCCCATTTTCCCGGGATCATTACCATGTGATTGACTTGTCCAGGCGAAGAAGGCCAAACAGGCCGAGATCGACCGCAAGCGCGCTGAGGTGCGCAAGCGCATGGAGGAGGCCTCCAAGGCCAAGAAGGCGAAGAAGGGTTTCATGACCCCCGAGAGGAAGAAGAAACTCAGGGTAAGTACAAACTTGTACAAATTGACAGGTAACAATCGAACTTTGTGCGTAGTTAAGTTTATTGGCGATATCCCTTGTCGGTTTGACGTTGCAGTAAAGTTACCAAGTTGAATGACTTTAAAATGCTTTTACAGAAACGTCATTACCGTAAAAAAGGATATAAGTATCAAATCTTTTACAGAGTCTGATAGGTTGGTTGTAACCCAATGGGTAATGTGTAGAATACCAAGGTCCTGTTGTTATGCATTTTTTATGAATACTGCCAGATGAAACGGTTCTTCTTGTAACAGTTGCTGCTGCGTAAGAAAGCCGCTGAGGAGTTGAAGAAGGAACAGGAGCGCAAAGCGGCTGAGAGGAGGCGCATCATTGAGGAGAGGTGTGGTAAACCTAAGAACATTGAAGATGCAAACGAAGGTAAATATTCCTCCGCTTCAACCCACTCTGTAATTATACTCTCTCAATTCCCTAGAGCAAAGAATAATTCATGAACACTTTATCCTCATGTGGAACAGAAAATAAGCACTCGAAGACTTTGTCTATGTTATCATACACCTCACATCGCCGAACCACTGTGTTGTGTATCCTTTCATCAGTTACTCATGTGCATATATGTATATGTGTCACGTTATAGATGATCTTAGGAGCATTTGCACTGCCCACTACGATCGCATCAATCGCCTTGAAAATGAAAAGTACGACCTGGAATACGTCGTTAAAAGGAAAGACCATGAGGTAGTGAGACTAGCCAACTGGAGCAGTTCTCTCTTGACAAACTGACAAACTCACATTTCTTCACTTTAATATGTAACGTTATGCAATGCCGATGAGACGTGTTGTCTCTTCGTCTGTTTAACAGATTAAACACTATCCGCTGAACGGTCGCCGGGTACTTCGGCCGACCTATCTATTCTAACGCGTGTCTCTATTTTCTAAGCTCCATGTGAATTATTTGATTGTTGTGCGTATACTTGATACTTTCTATTTCTCCGTTATTTTCAATAAAATGTTTCCTTTCGAGTCTCACATCCTATTTAACCGATATCGCGTTGTTGGTGTAAGCACTGTCGGTAGGGCAGCGTCGTAGTCGTAGACAGCGGGCGAACTCTTGGTAATCCTTAAGTTGGTTTTATAGCGGCTCTTACGAGCATCATTACCGGTTACCATCAGCGTATCACCAAGATCGAGGAGGAGAAGTACGATGCCGAGATCGAAGTAGCGCGCAAACAACTAGAGGTCTGACCTGGTTTGGGCTACACGCAGTACATAATAAGCAATTAATTTTGAGTAGCTCATGCCGATAATATGACTAGTATAATCAACCTGTTTGTTTTCGCAGTCCACTCATAATTTTCACTTGCGGAGCTGAAAGTTAAAAATACCTACATCCTTAACAGTGTGGATAACAAATATAAGTTGTAAACGCTAAAATAACCTTGAGCCGTTGCAGCCGCCGGAGCTGCGCGCGTAGCGAACATTGTAGAAATCGTCGCGCTTGTTCGTGCGCGGGATCATGTAGCTTCGCTTTCGCTTACCTCCCGTCGGCAGCGGTCCCAGCGACGCGTCCCACACTACACGACTATTATAATGTTTACCTGAAAATGTGATTGTATTTTTCTTTAGCGGAACTGCAGACGATATGTCAAATGTACTGGCACAGAATATACAACCTTGAGGGGGATAAATATGAACTAGAACGAGCGATCGAAATTAGGAAAATGGAGGTAAAACTGCATATTAGGATTGGGAATGCATTATGATATGAGTTGATACTGATTTAGTTGTTACGACATGACATGATAGTTGTACGGCTCGACGCACACATGCACACGTCGCTCCACGTCGACAGACGCTGGTCACTCACAGCGATGCCCATGCTCATTCTGCTGGCTCAATAATCTGTCTTTCCTTTTTCTTTAGCAATGCTCAAGAGAATAATACAGGAGTATTATGACCGCATGTATGTGTGTGAGGGCCAGAAGTGGGATTTGGAACATGAAGTCAGGAAAAGAGATTTTGAGGTATTGACCAATACTTTATAACCATTGTGAATATCACAGTCATCGATTATGTAACAAACGTGCGCGTGTGACAAATCGTGTACATTGTTAACGCTTTGTAAGTTTTCGGTTGTTTGTTGTTGAGTTGTAAATAATAGAAGAGTTCGAGTCCCGGGTCGGTAGTGCTGTGTAGAGCACGTGTGTGCGACGGTAGAGGGTCCGGCGCGGACGCAGCCCGGCCACGGTAAGGCGTGCGGTGCAAAATCGATCTCTGGCGCGTCATCCGACATGGAGCTTACACCGCTAACTACACTAACGACGTAACCGCCCGCTCCGGCGCGACGTAACAGCAACCACACACTCACTCAGCCACGCGGCCACGCCGCTGCATGCCGCCTAACGCCCATCTCACTCATCTCGCTTCTCCGCTCATCTGTCGTGTTCATGCCGGCGCGCCATCTTCCGAACGTACATGAGAATAAAAGAGTCAGCTGAGTCTCTGGACTGTCTTAGGGTAGCTCTTCACAGGCTTCCTGCTACCTGCTGAGCTTTGCCTGTTGCATGACATAATTTAATTTATCCTAACAAACTAGCATCCGAGTCCTGATTAATAAATCCCTAAATTAAATAGTATGGCACTATAATAATATGTTAAACCGTGTGACAGCTATAGTAACAAGCAGGCGCCGCCGCAGCCGCTGCCAGTGTGACGCTTCATTGTGATGCCAACTTAGTGGCCTTACTGAATTTTCTCTTTTTGATGATAACAATGATAACGTTGAATCAAATGGAACGCTGGACTGGTTCCTCTATTGGCACACGCAAGTGCATAGTGTAAGTGAAACTTCTTGTTCCAAATCTCCAACTTTTCATGTATGTGCCGTTATTTCCGCGCGAAATGTTTTTGCGTGTTCGGTTGCTGAGATATGCCCCATAAACCTTTTGCCATACCCTTATTACTATTTAGACATGGATTGTGTTTAAATCGAAAGTGCCATGCTCTGGTCGATGTTGCCCTTCCTTCCCTGACTAGTCGAGCGCTGCGAATGCCCGCTCGAGCACACACTCGTGGGTCACGGAGTGGTGTATACTATGCTCACTTGCGAGTCCAGAGAAACACATTACATATCTGAACTACCTATCCACATTCGCAAGTCAGAATCGATTTTGCACCGTCACTCCATAATACACAACTCGTTTGCGACGTCGTACTCACACATGAATGTCGATGTTTAGTGATTGGTGTAGAGGAACGTCCGTTTTCGGTTGGGTAGAAAGACTTGACTGTATACAGCGCTCAATATGCTACCACTTCAATCAGGACGCAGGCAATCGTTGCCGATCGCTGACACCTGTACAGTCGTACACTCATTAAATGTAGTTCCGACCGCAGCGTCGAAGGAGTATGATATTGCTGGCGCTGTAGCACTTGTAAATTATTGCACTTGTTATGTATACGAGATGTGGAGACAGGAGCTGTTGGTGACCAGCTACCGATGACGAGGCACGATAAGTAGACTTACTGCACGAAAGTAGATAAAATGTGGACTTATGTATTTGGTATATCGTAGGCACAAGAGCACAGGCTAAAGATATAAACAAAGAAGGCAATAGTGTAATAGGATATGGGACTGACCTATACCGATTTCTTATTTACAGACTCAAACTGTATACAGCTCGCAAATAACACTGCCTAATCTGCGCTCAGCTATATCTTGTTCTGTGCTTTCTTGTATTAATAGACCGAGCGTAACAGCCGGCTTCTCGTGTGCTCTCTTTACTGGGTTGAGTTGAGCTTTACTTTCTGGTTTCTTCGTGATTTTTATTGCATGTTTCTGTATTCGTGTACAACTTACTTATTCAACAACACGTTTACATTTTACAAGTTTGAAAAATTATAAGTTAAATTCTTCGTAGTAATGCTTCGTATTCACGTAGTGCCTAGATAGTTACCATTAGGATGGCAAACTTGTAGAATGTCATCATGCATGAATTCCGTTGTCTTTACTTTTTATTACTGTAATTATCTTCTTTATCGGTAGGTAATTCACTTTCTTCAGTATCTAATTAAAATCATCTTTTACTATCATTGTGAAACCTATGTTTTATTAATTCAACAGTACTATCTAGTGTAGTGACCAAGTACTTCATATGCTCGTGTATCTATTTGTCTTCATATAAAATTTTAAATTGAAAACACTAAACATAAACAATCTAATTGAATCACAAATATTGCTCTTCCTTCTTCGACGATTTACTGTCTATTTTACTTCAAACCGACTAATATTATATTTCTCGTCAGATTTCCGACCTGAACAACCAAGTCAATGACCTCAGAGGAAAATTGTAAGTATTTAAATCCACTAAATTTGAAATTTCGCTTTGCGGTGACGGAAAACATCGCGAGGAAACCTTCTCACATCTGCGAAGCAATTCAATGGTGTGTGTGAAGTTGTGAAGTTCCCAATCCGCACTAGGCCTGCATGGGAACTATAGCTATATAATACCATAATTTAAAGAAATATTATTAGCGAATTATATACGAAATGTGTTCCAACCTTTTTAATTTCAAACCGTAAATACTGGCCGAAAAGAAATCCATATCCCGCCACATGTCGCGATGTTGGCAACAGTGGATGTGACTGTGAATACGATCCGTTGTAATGATCGCGCCGGAGTGTCAGGAACTCAGGAGCTCTTGTCTGCACTCCGCACCCTTTGTTATACCCGTACGCGTAGGCTCTGCAGCTCACAGTGTAAATAGCGTACGTTTGATCGTAGTTGTATTTGATTATTTGAGTACCTTTGTAAGTAGAAAGATTGCTGAAATGATAAGCATAAATTCTGCTGAATCGTGTCTTTTAAGCTGATTGGTTAGGGGTAAAAAAACCGTATAAGATAAGATCTTAAAGTCCTGTGTAGCACTGTAACATGCATTCGTCAGTTGTAATACAATTAAAACTTAAATGCGATATCTTAACATTAATTTATTCGAATTGTACAGACTTTTACTTGACCCTCACTGATTAGTTTGTTTCTTTTGGTTATACTGATGCTTGTCTTTGTGTGTAGCGTCAAACCTACGCTCAAGAAGGTGTCCAAATACGAGAACAAATTCGCCAAGCTCCAGAAGAAGGCCGCCGAATTCAACTTCCGTAACCAGTTGAAGGTCGTCAAAAAGAAGGAGTTCACCCTTGAAGAGGAAGACAAAGAGGTAAATAATTCTCATATTGCATTTTATTTAGCGAGCCCATGGATCCCAAGCATTCAGACGACGGTTTAATTGTTAAGAATCGTGAGGAATCTGCGATTCCGAACCTACTTTAAATGCGTTAGTAAACTAAGATTTTCTAAACGTCCATATAGCCAGGTGGCTACCACCTTTTTGTTCATACAAGATACAATTGAACTCTATTCACTAATGTTGCCTAATTGGTGAATACAGACTGGCAACCCGCTAAAAGTAAAAATGACAAATAAACTTAGGACAATTACGTAGTTGACTTAGTAAATTTTAGGAGGAATATAAAAGGGAACATTCAAATGCCGAGAACTCAGATTTCGAAACTGCAATGAATGATTACAAGAAATTATGTCCAACGAAGAAAGTTTCTTAAGTGTCTGATTTTGAAATGTGTCGCTTTTGTATTTATTCAGCGATGTATTTAAGTATAATATTTCAGAATCAGTAAGGTCTATCTGTTTCTTATCTCATACTTTTCGATGTAATTTCCCTCTTTCATCACTTGTAGAAAACATTTCTCTTTCCTATAACAATGACCGTTCACAATACACTTTTTCAGACAATCTTCACGAATATGTTTACATGCATAGGTTTTCCACCGAGTCATTTCAACGAAATACTTTGACCCAAAGCAATATTCTGTATAAATATTACTGGAAATAAACTATTCTGTACTAATATTCTACAGGCTAAGAAAGCGGAGAAAGCTGATTGGGCTATCGGCAAGAAGTAGACACACTGTAACAACGTCACTTTCACCAACTAAACCCATCTACATAACACCTGCAACCAAATTTAGATGGATACTATTTATTACCACTTAATATAAGAATAAATTTTATTTATTATTTCAAATCTGAAATTTTATATAACTCCCTTTCTCAATCCAAACATAATAAAAGGTGAGAAAAGTTTGGAAAAGTTTGGATAAAGTAAGTTTTATGCTTACGCTGAGTCTTACGTGTTGTAAAAATAAATTAAGAACACACGAATATCAGGCGTGTCCCCGCTTCGCTGTTCCTCGTAGTATCAATGTTTTATATTCAAAAGAAATCCAGTATTTCCATCGTGCTAATTTTCTTTACTTTAGCTTTTGTGACTAACATTGTAGGTAAACGTTCTCGTAATAAATTTAAATAAAGGGAATTTCTAAGTAGAGAATATTAGAGTCGTCTCGCATACCGACTGCAAAGCGGACGGATTCTAGTTAGATATAAAATTAACCGAATTACATAGTACAAAACAATGAGCACATACCGAATAGCACGGCCGAGACACACACGAACACAATACTACCCCATAATTAAATTACGTTTAGCGATGTGTATAACGTTACCATGTTTCACAGGGTGGCAGCGGAGGCAAGGTAAATACGTAAAGAGAACATACCAGCACCACGATGTAGACACGTTTTATTGAGCATACGAAACACGTGGCACGCTGTAGATATTTTTATCGCGGCTTTAAGGATGATCTATATCATTCTCAGAATGGCAGCTGGCTGCAATATTAGTTTTCTCGCGTAGGCACACGAACGTTGCCGTTATTAGAACTACTTGAATGACACGAATCTATCTCTTGCACTTCACTATCTTGCTTCATCTTCCTGCGAGCCGGTAGTGACGAGATGAATAGAGTGGTAGTCTTATTTGGAATTACTGCTTTTTGAGTGCTATCTGTACGAACGCCGAATAGGGCGTCTATGTTTCTCGAGATCACTGAATATTTAGCAAGCGCTTCACGTCATGCTTTATTCTATTAGAAGGGTTTCTAGATACTGGCACTGTATATGTGAAAGCTTCAACGTGTGCAACATGCTTTAAGTTATAAGATGATAATTGGATTAGTGTTTTTTTTTCATAAGCATTATATTTCTAGACATGACAGCTTTCAAGGGAGCAAACGGACTCTATTTACGAACGTCACGCGTTGTTCAATTTTTCACATTGTCTCGACCATAGTTTGTACCTTTTCCCTTATAGCAGTCAAAGGATACAAACTAAGTTACAAGGAGGAAAATTGATCGAGAACTCTTAGTAGCTCCGAGGTGTCCTTTCTACAGGAATGACAGTCGCCTAGACGGAGGATAGTAATGAGACTTGACTGATCGGACCATTTGTTTCCTTGACGTATCGTACCGTGCTGTTTAGTCTGTTATTCGCATTTATGTAAATACCTAAAATATATGTTTACTGCGATATCAAAAACGGAACTGCATCGAGTAAAAAGATGATTCCCTTAACTAGACTAGGCTTTAATGCATAATCGCAATGACCAGCCATGGTCGTGACAAAAAGTTAAGTGAGCACATCTTTGCGCGATCAAGTCTCGTTTTCGTTATTGGATTATGTGTGAATATTGCGAAATTTTCAAACGTTTATATGTACAGGCTTCGAATGTTTGAGAGTGCAGTGGAATGTAGCGCACACGAGCACTTTTTGATCAACTGATAACTGTGTAGCGCTATCGGCACATGCGTTTCCTTATTACATTCTAATGCGTTTTATTTTTATTTTTACAGAAAAAACCAGACTGGTCCAAGGGCAAGCCCGGAGATCAGAAGGTAAAAGAGGAAGAGGTTGAGGCATGAAGTGTTAATCCACCCACCAAAAACTTTATGTGACCTTTGTCGTATTCCAGTCGACCTTATTGCCATAACTGTCTCAAAGTATGTGATTCACCCACCCTGTGTAAGGCTAGTCCGACCTATGGGGACATTCCACCTTCCCAGTTCAGCCGATGGCAATAGTTTTCCCATTATTTTATGTATTGTCTATAAATCAACCAACCATGTCTACCATTTCGAACATGTCAAAGTAATTTTTATAATTATTTATTTATTAAAATAATGTTTTTATAAGATATTGATACGTTTAATAAAAATTAATGTTCTGTATTATGTCATGTTGTCTACGTGTTTTTTGCTGTCCGTTCCTGTTGTCCTACTCCCGTTGTCCTTTATAATGAATATTACCCGCATATGATCCTTTATGAAGTAGTTTTTAGATTGAGTTGAAGTGATTTTTTGTTTCCTATAAATTTTGTGTTCGTCTACCAATTGACATCATTTCGAAAACCCCTTATTAATAAATGTTTAGCCCTCATTTTTAGTTTCGTAGATGTTGTATTGAAATAACGTTTTGTTTATTGGTGTGTCCAAGTTAGATACAAACTATTACCACTAACGTCTCAAGTGTACTTACATAATCACAGAAAGTACTTGCATAAGTAAACATATGTACGTATAGGTAGGTACGTACGTACATTTAAAAACCATTATTACGTCGAATATATGTATGTATGTATGTAAACTCTTTATTGCACATAAAAATTAAAAATACAGAATTACACAGAAAATAGTACAAAGGCGAACTTATCCTTCAGAAGGGATCTCTTCCAGCTAACCTTTATAATATGTGATAAACAAGATTTTAATAATTTCGCGTTCCTAAGAAAAAGAGTAGACCATCTTGACAGGCGGGTAAAACGTTCGTGAATTTTTATCATCTACGACACGATTGATTTGTTAGGGATTAGGTACTGGGAAATATAGGGAATCCAGGGTTCAAAACGACATTTCTTAGGGTGTTACCACACCGATCGATCGGTCATCAATCGATGGCATAGATCGATGGTAGAATGGAATAGTCGACGTTGATTAATAGTTTCTACTTGACCAAAGTTAATTACAACATTTACAACACACCGGATAACTCACGTATAAAAGCCGAAGTATTGCTCCGACAATTGTTTCGGACTATTCCGTAGCCCTTCATCAGAGAGCGCTCGCCCCGGCGGAAGCGAAACGAACACTCGAACTCGAACGAACGTGTGTTGTAATTATGTGTGAGTCTCACGGTAGTTTCATGTTGGAAGTTGACCAAAATTATAGGCAATGTAGCTAACAATTAAAGCATCACTTTCTAGATTTCCCTTTCCACCTATGCGCCCACAATCATGTTAAGCGTAGCTTTGGGCTCTTGTACCCTAGCCTCTGTCTACCCCGTAAGGGTAAAGACTTGATTTATGTATGTATGCAGGTACAGTCAGCGTCAGATAGTTCGTGACGCCCAAAGTGGCCAAAAATTTTGCAACACAAGATTATTTCAACTGAAACAATGACGTGTTGCGAACTATTTCCCTACTTTGGGTGTCACGAACTATTTGACACTGACTGTACTATACTTCATTTAATTTAGAATGAGAAACCACAATAGCATTATATTGCGTCTGGTCAACTATTTCTTACCTAGCAAACAGTACAATGCAATAGTTTGGCAGCCGCAAAATAAAATTGTTTTAATGTCACTTTATTTGCGTGTCGTCAATTGGCATTGTTCATTTTTTTAGTATGCTCTAATTCGAAAACCATTTGGAGGAAAACCATCAAATAACCGATTTATCTTGTCCGATTTCAAAAATACTTTACGATTGCAGATATTTTTGTAAAAGTACTTTTGACCTTTGTTTGATCTAACGACCGGGTTTTTAGTCAGAATCGGGCATTAAATATTTGCCACAAAAATGGAAAAAAAAAGGATTATCTACGCCACTACGGTATCTGCCATGCTGTCACTGTCACATCTAACTTAACCTGCAAACATTACAAATAAAAGCAAAATCAAAGTATAAAACTGTAACAAACAATGGATATTTATAAAAAAATGTTTTGTTCCGGGATGCAACAATGACTCGAACTATAGCCCCAACAAAATCATTGTGAAAATCAAAGAAAATTTGCGGAACGAATGGTGTATGCAAGCTAATGTGGAATATTTCAATGTTTACACGATGTATTGTTGCGAAGACCACTTTAATGTAAGTAGGAGTCAGGAAAAATGTGCAGGGGTGAAACCAAAAAGCAAAAACAGCACGGAAAACAATAATAACACCAACGAACGGAAATAAATCGAACACGCGAATATTGTTATTGTTTTTGACGTTAAATTCACACACACATTCACAGATCTATGACGTTGACAATGTTGACATATAGACAAAACCATATACAAAACAGTTTTTTTTTATAATTCTGTACGAAGGCGATTGGGATCCTGTCTAAATTAACAAATTATCAAACAGCGAATAAATATTTATTATTAATAAACAAAGCTACGTAGAAGCATAATATTCAAATTACTTCCTTGAAATAGTCCATTCTATCAAATAAAGGTGTTAAAAGCACAGCTTAAAAAAAAATTAACAATGCCAATTCTTAGTCTAGTACAATTGCAAAGAGATTATAGTTCACGAGCCGCAATATAATGTTGTTGTGGTTTCTCATCCTAAATTAAATGAAGTATAGGTGGTAATATGTATACTAACTTGGCAAAAACTTTATGCTGCATTTTGTTTTCCACAAAAAAAAACAAAATGAGGGTTTATCATTTTATCAATTATTATTAAATATTATCTATTGATAAGGTCGTAGCAAGGGTCGTTGTTAATAGTATAAACATTAAAATAATAAAAGCATATGCCTAATGTTAAGTAAAGTGACGACAAAATATTAAGCACCGAAGAAACTAGAACAAATAGTATTTGTTTTCATACAGAATAACATTCGATTTTATTGTACCTAAGTAGGTACTTCAGTGTATCTTAAAGTGGTCTAATGTTTGATCTTTTAGAGCTCAATAGCAATTCTTGAAGGTCAATTAAGATAAATTTGATACACAATCCGTTTTGTATCATAAAATAATAGATCATCTACATATCGACGTATCAACTAGAATATTACTTAGGTATAACATGGAATAAAACCGTTTGAATTGTTACACATTAAATTATATCACATGAAGTTGTTCTCTAATTTCACTATGGGAATACATTTCCTAGGCTAAATCGCTCACGATTGATTCCGTACCACATTATTACAATTGGAATTGATGTGACGTCATCACTTTTTGTGAACAATATCGTAAAATATTGTATCGAAAAAAGTTCGCAAGTTTCATGAAGCTGCGCTGAAAGATTTCCCGGTAAGTTAGGATTCAGTTAAAGTTTTAATTCTCCTTAAGACCTCAACAGTTCGTTCAGACACTTCACACGTCATACCCGATTCTAGCACAAACATAGAAATGTCGTGAATTAGTACGAAACAAATCAACTTTGTATTCGTAAATGTAGTACCTAGTTAGTAACGGTTAAAATGAGTCCATTGCTCGTGTTTTCATGTCAAAGGCGGATTCGTGTGATCAATTTAAATCATCACTAAACGTAAACACAAAGTACCACCATAATGGCGCAGATAAGTGTGATCCGTCTGAACGGACTAAAGGTCCTACCAACCCGAGACGAGCTTGGTACACGGACTGCTGTGGCAATTCTTGTTGACAAACCTCATGCATAAATTTACCAATAGATTGCTTCGTAAATATATTGCCAAAAATAATAACGTCACTCATTGTGTGGCTCCAATAAAATTTGCCGAAGCTTCCAAAATTGCTTTTTACATTTTCATAAAATGTACCTACGACACCGCGTAACACGTGCTTTATTAAATTTCATCTGTTCATTTCGGGGAACTCTATCGATCTTAATAAACTCATTTATGCACGTCATAACCTTTCATGAAATACGAGAGTGCTCAATTTTGCTTCCCAATATCAATTTATCTCAAAGATTTTTATTAGATACCTTCTCTTAGTTTTCCATACCTTTTTTTTCGGTGCAGTGAAACGTAAAACTAGTGAATCCTAACAATTTATTTCACTTGTCCTATATAAACATTGAGAACAATTTCCCGCGCCCACACATATTTTTTATATATTTACCACTTTTCAATTACCTACTTTTGAGAAATGTTCGTTATTTTATTTCTGTTACTAAATATCATTGGAAATCAAAATATTTAAAAAAAAACGAACAGATTGTTACTTCCCCATTCCGTTAGCGATGGTAAATCACCCCGACTTTGGAAATCACTGCCTTACCTTTCATTGATTTCAAATCTGTGTCCCCGGTCTACCCTATACGAGCTTTAAGTTTTCTATAGAAGGGCATCAAATAAAGTACAATCACAATCAAATAGGAAATAGCGTTAAGTCATTTCCATCAATAGCACCAGCTTGCAGCAACTATGCAACTATGCACGTATAATTTTGCTTCAACCGAACCCAAAGCTTGCGACTGTTTTCTCTTATATCTATTTCTTTTCTTGCTGAACATTGACTTTCAAATAGGAAGGTGATCCGGCAGCGCCTGCTGACGGGGCCCCACCGGCAGAAGGGGCCCCACCGGCGGAAGGGGCACCTCCAGCGGAAGGCGCCCCCGCAGCGCCTGCTGAAGGGGCCCCGCCGGCTGAGGGAGCTCCCGCGGCGCCTCCTGCAGAGGGTGCCCCCGCAGCGCCACCTGCAGAAGGGGCCCCAGCTGCACCTCCAGCTGAAGGGGCGCCAGCGGCAGCGCCAGCCGCCCCTGCCGAGGGTACGACATACGATATAAAATACCTACCTAAATTAACTACCGTTTGAGACTCCAACCCTCAACCTTTTTAAACCCCAGTATTCACTAGGTGGAACGATGACATCGCGAGAGTCGTACGCAACCGGTAGATGTAGGTGGCAAGTTCTCGTTCACTGTGGAGTACTAAGGCATACTAAGGGTTCTTTCTTGATGATAATGATGATGATCTCTGTATCCTCAGTCACAAGTCGGAGGGTACAAGAAAAGGTTGCTGAAAACATGGCCACTTTAAAACTAAGTGCGACTTCAAGAAGAGTGCAAACTTTTGCAGCTCCCGAACTAACGAATAGCGTTAGTTCTTAAAGTCGAACTACATTTAAAAGTGATCAGGAAACTGTTCCACTTTAACTTCTAAGTTCAGTCTCCGACAAATACTTTGTAGCTAATGGGGCACATATGCAGTAGAAGTAATCGATTGCAGTTAAGTGTTGTACCCGTTTTATATGTTGTTAATGAAACTCGTTTGTTACTCAAAATAAAGAATTACATTCAGCTGTTATAGACAATTCTTGTTAACCAGGAGCACCGGCGGCCCCCGCAGCTCCCGCGGAAGGAGCCCCCGCCCCCGCACCTCCTGCAGAAGGTAAAACACAGACATATTATATAAAAATAACAAGGTATTAATCATCATCAACTCTAGGGCGCGGGCGTCGCCAGTCGATGATCAAGGCGGGGGGCTAGTAGAAGTATAGCGTCTATCGGTAGGTCAAACATTACGGTGGAACTTGATTGTAAACATTGACAAAAAATAAAGGCTACAATTTTCGATTCTCTGATGCGGGTGGTAGGGCCTTGTGCAAGGTCCGTCCGGATCGCTACCACCATCTTACTCGCCGCTAAGCAGCAGTGCTTGCACTGCTGTGTTCCGGTGTGGAGAGTAAGACAGCCGGGGAAATTACGGGCACAAGAGGCATTTCATCTAAGTCCTCTAGGTTGGCAACGTATCTGCAATCCCTCCGGGGTTGCGGGTGTCTATGGGCAGTGGTGATCGCTTACCATCAAGTGACCCACTTGCTCGTTTGCCTTCCTATTCACATAAAAAAAAAACTCTGATTCAGCCCCCCTGCCCCCTCTCTGGCGACGCACTTGCATAAACTCATCAAAGTCTACTACTACTGGGTATATACCCAAATTAACACGTGATACCAGTGTTTATAGTGGTGTTCATAAAGACATTATGTAGGGCTAAAATTCTTCATATTTTAATTTTAGGAGCGCCTGCGGCGGCTCCAGCACCAGCTCCCGCGCCGGCTGAAGGTACAAACGGTTTTTGATTAATCTTCATTAAAATAAATAAATAAAATAAAATAAATAAAAAAGCATTTATTGCCCATTTTACAATGCACACACAAAAAAAAAAACAGTACATAAGTGAGGCAAAAGGCTCAGGCTCAGCATGTGCGGGGAGGGCTGTGCTTCCCCGCGCTGGTTGGTTATTAAGTAGGTACTTTAAACAGAATAACATTATATTAAAAAAAACGTTAATGCGAGGAGGGTGCAATAGAGTGCCTGTAATAATCATAAGTAAATAATAGAAAAATGTGCCAGAAATACCTTACATCATTCACAGCTAAACCACAGCTAAAATCATCGCAAGGATTATTGAAATCGGTCCATTCGTTTGTGAGCTACAATGTCACAGACACACACACAAACACACACACACACACACACACACACACACACACACACACGGTTCTCTATTTGCGTCGGGGGTTAAAAATGAATAAGATATTCGATGGTTTACTCCGTACAGCAATACACCTTGTGATCAGTAATATGGTAACTTTCATCATTTCAGCTCCTCCCGCGCCAGCACCCGCCCCAGAGCCAGCGGTGGCGGCAGCGCCACCACCAGTTGAAGGTACCTTTTTTATTTATCCTCTTACGGCTGGGCAAAGGCCTCCAACTTCCCGATCTGGCGCAATGTCTGACCAGCCCTTTGATTATATGTACATCCCATTTATCCCGCCAAGGTTCCTATTATTAAAAAAAAACTAGTGAAGATTTTTGGTCTATAATAACCCCTTTCTTAAACTACGCCTCGTTGCATACAGTTGCACGCATGGAATAGCAACCAAACTTCGCCAAGCAAACTTTACGGGCTACGCACACACGCACGAGGCATAAATTAAACTGACTTCACTTTTTCGTTAACCTGAATTATGACTTTTTCTTTGGTCTGAGATGCTAGCCTCGTTCACAAGCAAACCTAAGTCGATTCCCCTTAAACTTTTATGATGCATTCGAATAAACAAATGGAAGAAAACAAAAGTGGGCTCCTATTTATCTTTTATTTCGCAATCAGTTGAAAGCCGAGCCAAGTTCGTATTTACCGACAATTTGGCAAGAGACCCTGGTTACTGAACGCTATTTTCGTTATTTCAGCTTCCGCCTAAAGTAACCTGCATCAGATGACATCATGCACCAAGACTATTCAATGCCGTATTTAAAATAGGTATTTTTCTACCACCATTGACATTTTGTAAATACATTTTGTATCGTTAATTAAATAATAACAATAATTTACTTGATTATCTTATTTACATATTCCCGCGACTCTAAACAAGCAAGAATTTGTATTCACGATGTTGTTTTTTCGTGTATGCCTGTTTATGGCTATTAGTAGGTTCTTCTAATTATAGCCACTATAGTGGATTATCTCTAAAAGTAGAAGTCCCAAGAGATCCAAACAAGGACAAAATAATGAAGCGAAATCAACTTATCGATTGTCATTCAATTATCGAAAAAAGCTTACCAGGATTATTCTATTATTGGGGTCACGGCTGGATCGTTTATAAATTAGACGAACTCTAAGTTGGGCCCTTATGAGTCAACCCTAATATCTCAGACCTTATTACATGGATGGAATCCCAAGCAGTTCTGAACTCTTCGAAGCAATTTGGAACCTTTCTAGAGCGGCCGGAGTCGAAGGGCAATGGAACGAAGTTTAAGGTTTAAGTTTAAATTGTCAGGCAAGTATAATTTAACACTGAAAGAGGCTTCATTGATACCTAGTTATAATTTATTAATACAACATTTGCCAAACTTATAAATGTTTCGAATGGACGCTCAAATACTTTTCGTTTTTGAAATGGCGAGCACCGTAAACCAGAGTCGTAAGGCATCTAAAGCCCACTGAAAACTCTTTTTCTATAAGATTTATTAGCTTTAAGGATAGTGAATACTACTTTTACAATAATCCGAAAAGAAATCGCACGTAGAAACTTGGTATACGAAGGGAATATACGACATTGCCATTGTATAGAGTGTAACAACAGTTTTTAAAAAATCCAGGCGATTTGCAAACCCTTGTTAATAGCATTAAAAACAATACCACCTCTTTTTTTATGTTATTTTTTTATGTGAATAGGAAGGCAAACGAGCAAGTGGGTCACCTGATGGTAAGCGATCACCACTGCCCATAGATAACCGCAACCCCGGAGGGATTGCAAATGCGTTGCCAACCTAGAGGACTTAGATGAAATGCATCTTGTGCCCGTAATTTCCCCGGCTGTCTTACTCTCCACACCGGAACACAGCAGTGCAAGCACTGCTGCTTAGCGGCAGGATTAGCGAGTAAAAAGGTGATAGCGATCCGGATGGACCTTGCACAAGGCCCTACCACCCGTCTTACGTCAACACTGCAGTCTGCGGGCAATAGCAGTTTAAAAAGTTTCAAGTTCATTTCCGAATTTCAAAAGAGTTCGCAAATGAAATGGCGCCGCGAAACCCCAAACGCGACTAACTTCTCTGAAAAGTGGAAGCACTGAAAATTTAATTTAATACAGTCCTAAAACTTAGTTTACAAAACACATAAAGCGGAACGACTTACATTTCCGAATAAAATCTCCGGAGGGTAATGACCTCCGTAATCATCTCTTATTCACTTTATCTCAACCCCATAGCGATACGGCTAATAAACGAGCCTCATTAAGTTTAATTAAAATGGTGTATTTAAGTATTCCCCTGAGGGTAGTTTTAGGGATGCGCACCTGAAGTAGGATTTCAAGGTTTGTAAATGGTTGACGTATGAATTGTCCAGTGTTTTATTTTGGTCACGAAGAGTTCGGTAACCTGTCTCAACATTCCAATTCACGTTCAATACGGTTATTTATCGACATTGTCACTAAGGCTGAGAAGGCAACTGTGCAAACCAAACTGTCAAACAATAAGATGGTGGAGACGACATAAAAAGTTATACTTCTAACTTCTTATTACCCATGTAATCACACGGGTACGGTTATTGTACGTCCGGGAATATACTGCTTGGAATGCTCGACCCAATAATGTACGCTTGGTAATTCGTGTCCTCCATACAAGTTATATAGAGCAGGCCTCTGATGGTCCAATGTTGCTACTTTTGCATTACGTCGTTTTTTGTTTTTGGTCCGAAAATTTTGCCAAGCAGACCTAATAAATTAATTACCATTTTTTACATTAAGTGTCTGAATGGGAGAAGATCGTGCTGCCAAGAGGGCGTACGTGGGACGACCAACTGGTCGCCGCCCGGTTGGGCGTCCCAGGTATCGCTGGGGGGACAGTGTTCTGGCGGATTTGCGACGTCTTCAAGTCGACGACTGGCAAGAAGCTGCGCACGATCGGGACAGATGGCGTGCTCTCGTTTCGGAGGCCAAGACCCTATTTGGGTCCCTGAGCCAAGTTAGTTAGTTAGTTAGTTAAGTGTGGCATCACCATCACCACTAAAAGAAATTAGTTCATTGACTGATTGTGAGACATATTTTTAGCAAAATTAGTTAAGTACCTAAGCTTTGTTTAAAACTGGCTGAAATCATCTAAATTATTTCCATTCAATTCAAATTAATGAAAGTCAGTTAATCTTTAATTTAAAATACACGGGCTGTTTTAAGTTTAAGAAGGAACTTGTAGAAAAAATGTTAAGTAAAAGGCGTAATTTTACACTATTCACACCATTCTGTCTAAATTTCAAACGTAGCTCAAATATAAGGGATGTCTAAAAATAAATACCGTCCGTACACGAGCCAGCTTTGCACTTGACCGTTTTACGGTTAAGGCCTTTTTCAACATATGAATAAAATGTAAATAAGATACTGGGGTAAATTACCCGAATTAAAAAGGGTTCGCGCTCTCAACAAGGGAGATCAGGTAAATAGAATAGATTACTCAGAAACGTGCAAACCCGTAAACGGCTTGTAACATAATTTTATGGTGGCCCTGTTTGGGCAATTAGCTGTAGGTACACGCATTAAGGTACCCAGTAAATAAAGTTCACTGATTAAAATAAGTTAATGTATCTACAAAAGCCATGGTTGTCCTGAGTTAAATCAGTGTTAGGCTAACGTACGTACAGTCAAGAGGAAAAGTAAGTGATCACCTTGTGCCTTGTCACAATGGAATAAGGTTTTGCTGTACTAGATATACATAATGTACATAATACTGGTCTTCTGATTAGCCAAGCAGTCATCCGCAGTGCGGCTAACCAGACGTGGACAGACGACTACGAGCGAGTTAGACTAGACGCGATATTGTCTGACGCACTCGGAATCATAAACGCATTCATCATTTCTTTCTCACCAGACAATATAGCTCCTATTACGGTCAGAATCGTACGAGTATTTTTACATTAGTATAAATAACATGAGCTGTTGCCCGCGACTCTACATATATGCGCTGCTTTCGCCTGTTACTATCCCACAGGAAATATGTTATTTTCTGGGATAAAACTATCGCATTTCCTTCCCCTGTATACTGAGACTATCTCTACAACAAATTCTAGCTATGTAAATCAGTTAGTAGACAGACAGACTCAGTTATGCATTTAATATTAGTAGGTACTATGGATTAACAGTATAATGTAAGTATTTATTAATTATGCATTTTTTTCACACGGGCTGAGCACTTAATCTGGATCAAAGGTTACTGAATTGATAATCTGCTGCGAGGCAGGCTTGATTTAAGGTTAAAGCTGTTAGGCCCTTGAAGCTTAGAACTTTGAATTTACTTACGAATTTAGTGGGGTCATTTTGATTGACTAACTAAAACCACTGATTGTAGCCTAAAAGCTAAGTTTTCATATTTCTATTTGTAAATAAAATATTCGATGGCATAAATGTCGATAAACAAGCACACAATGTATTTATAAGTTTTATTATTTTTAAGCACATTCTACCACAGGTATTTCATTTTAATTAATACCATACTTAATAATATAACACAATATTAAATCATCGAGGGGCGCGTCGCGCAAATCGTCTTCGTTTCAGATTAGACAAAAAAAATCTCCTATGGCGTAATGGCAGAACCATGCGAGTATGTTTCAGCTATTTCGAAAAACGTTTAAAAATACAGAGCAATGCTTGAGGTAAAATGATACTATTTTGATTAATTTTGTTTCTGCAAACTTTAACCTTTTCAACATATTTTTTTTTTTCTTGAGAGTACTAAATTATGACGCATAAAGAGACTAAACTAAATAACTTATTTCAGTGAGGGGCAATATTCAGAAAAAAAGTGTCCTTAAAACAAAAACGTAGGCACAAAGCATAGTCTGTAATACTACCCTGAGGCTAAGAAACTCAGACAAGACTCAGGGATGCGGAAAATTAGAGGACCGACGAAGACATGAACCACCTTATTTTGTATCAGGAAAAAAAGAACTTAAGACAAACAATCTATTACAAAAGTGAAAAAACTATTAGCACCCGGTCGCTGAATCGATTATGAGAAAGAATAGGTAGGTTAATGCAAGTGAGCAAGTAATAGTCGACAAACTTGTAGAAATGGATCTACTCGGAAAAGTATAAATATTTGCCGCATATCGATTCGGGCAGCTACGGAACGCTACATTGCAGGTGGCTCGACACGCACTTTGCCGATTTTTTATTATTTTATAGGTGTGTTTAAAAACACAGCCATAAGAAAATCAACATCAACAAGTCTCTATAACGCTGAATTGCCGACCGATATCGCTACCCTTTAAGGGTTCTAATCAATATGTGTGTTTGATTTCAATTTGCTACATTTCCCTTACGCGCGACAATGTTCGGAAAAGGCAAGGGAGAGGCCACCTGAGATCGCTAACCTAAGGATTTTTAACCTCCACCGCAGAAAGAGAGGTTTTACAAATTTAACATGTGCGCTCTCTCTTTCTATTCTCATTCTGTGCCACTTGATAGAAAGGAACGGTAAATGATATTGTGATTCCGAATTCGTTAGACAATAACTCCTCGGGTTCGTAATGAGAATGACAGTTACGCTTCTGACTTCCTTATTCATGAAAAGCTACGAACTTGTTATTTTGGTTGCGTTTTGTCCGCGTCCGTCAGAAGGCAATGTCAAAGTGATAAGGTGGGCTTAGACCAAACGAGCGAATGCTCATTTTATTCTATTTATTGTGTAATAATGTGTAATAAAGCAAAAATAATGGGTCACTCTCCATACAAATTTATAATGAAAAGCGACCCGCTATTTTTGCTCGACACAATAAATTTGACAGAGTGGGGATATAATTAGCATTCGCTCGTTTGGTCTAATCCCGCCTATAGACAAAGACGAATGAATTCATAACAAATAAGAAATCATAATTTGTTTGCCTTATCTATGACCAATAATAATGTCAGCCACAACGCTCCAATACAATGAATGTGTCGCTTATTTGATAATCTGGACCATGATGTTGATATTTTCTTTGATTCGCTAGCCACGTTTAAAAGTAAAATATCCAAGAAAACTTAAACATACCTAAGTATTTTATATATATTTTTTCTCTTTTTCTTTCTCTGTAGAAAAGTAATTTTTGTGCTGTGAATATTGTGTACAATTGTACTTGTGTTGTAAACACAAAGCGTTTTTCTCTGTATGATTTGTTTTGCTATGTTATTGTTTACAATATGTAATTGTACCGAATAAATAAATAAATTTTGTATAAAGGGTAGATCTTTACTCTTTATAAATGTCTAAACCATGTACAAGCTCACCTATAGCGAACAGATAGGATGAATACGAAAACGCGGCGACGATATTAGACGTCACATCACGTTCGCATGTTAATTACATCCAGAAATTTGGGGTTTTAGGGTTCTAGTGGATGCCAAAAGTCATGAATGGAATGTCATCATCCCACTAATATTATAAATGTGAAGTCGTGTAGACCCTCAATTACGAGAGGGATCTGTATTCGATGACGTTGCGTCCTCGAAGTTACAATGTGCCCTGAATAAGCAAAATAGGTGCTTTATTACGAAAGGAAAATTGAAAAATATTCATACAAAAGTAAAAGCGACTGGCTGATTAGTTTTTTGTTGAAGACGAGTATAATATGGGTTTCTTATAAATGTAAATAAGTAAATCCTTTTCTGATAAAAATAACTACCTACATTATTTAAATATAAGCACTGTTCGTACTTAAATAGTTGTCTGCTTCAAAATTTGTAAACCAATTTTTGGCCACTTCCATTAGACGGATTGACTTGAAATTAAATATACACACGCAGGTAGAATAGATGTCAATTAAGTAGGTATATTAAAAAAAAAGTTAAAATACAAAAATAGAAAAAAATATTAATTACTGCTCATGTGAGTAATTTTATTAGTTCCACAGATTAAACAAATAAATAATAAAATTTTACAAAACATCGCTACGGAATTTGAACCCGACTCGTGCTCGGCATTCCGGAGTAAAAGCGATGTTGTCTTGCTGTTGTCAAGCGTTGTTCTTAACAAAATTTGCGTGTAATGGGGGTCATGTAGGGCGGGGTCACGTTGAATTATAATAATGATAAAACGTGTGCGAAATGCTAACACGGAACGTTTGTGTTCGTGACCCACGAAGCTCTGGCTCTGTCATCGTTGAATCTTGTCGATTATCGTATTCTTTGGTGTCTCATATAGACTATAGAGCTATTTCCAGCCACTCGGTCAGTTCTATGTCCAGGGGGGTTACCATGACGTCCTAATTCCGACTCAGTTCAAGTTTTAGCTGTCACTTTTAGTATGAATCTGACAGCGAGCGAACCTAAACTGAATCGCATTAAAGGCGGAACCACATTATTAACACGCGACGCGACCCGACATGTCGACACCCGACGTGCACCGTGCACATAACCAACACCCGATGCCACGACACGCTAGCAATTTCTTTAGCTGACAGCTGTGGAAGTGTGTAGTTCACAAACACATGCATACATTCTGCGAATGTTCTCGAACAACTGACGCGTGGCATCGGGTGTTGTCCAGAACCACACTGCGCGTGCTGCGTCGGGTGGGGTGTTTACCCCCACCATCGGCGACACGTCGATCTGGCCCGTCTGGGTCGGGTGGCGTGTGTGCGCGTGGCGTCGCGTCGGGTGTTGACAGTGTGGCTCTGGTCATAGAAAATAATACAATTTGATTCGACTCAACACGCGTCGCGTCGCGTCGGGTCGCGTCGGGTGTTAATAATGTGGTTCCGCCATAAGTCGTCATGGTAAGACCCCAGGTAGCTTATTACGTAACTCGCTCGCGATCACCATCGTGTTAATTTTGACAGTTCATGTATGGGCTGACAATCGGCATCGGAATCAGCTAGCTGTCACATTCATACAAGAACTGTCAAAATGAACACGATGGCGATTTCGAGCGAGTTAGACAATAAGCCTGCTGGTCATCTCGCCATCTCAATGACGGACAATAGTACCTTGAGAATCACAGAGATGCGCACTAAGAAGGATAGGGCATTCATATTCTCGCTGCGAAGTATCCGTAACTGAATCGCGTAACTTCAATACAATATAATACAATACAATAACTCTTTATTGAATACCACATATAACAATCAAAACAGAAAAAAAGTCAAAAGGTTCCCGGCCATAGCTTTACTTTACCTGCTATGGGTGGTGTAGGGGTATAGCACGCGTCACGGAATGACGAGGATCCGGGTTCATTTCCCGGCCATAGCTTTACTTTTCGGATTTTTCTATGTGTTCTAATTTTCAGTGTCGTTTAGAAATTAGAAAAAAGGTAAAGGAAGTATTAAGGCAACAATATGCGGCCTTATCGCTACAGAGCTCAAACACAGATTTTTGTTTTTTTAAGACTATTCAAAAAGTCAGAATTGGATTTATCCGAGCTACGTTTCCTTGCAATACAGCAATAAATACTCTTGTAGTAATATCGTGGTAATATTAATTTAAAAATAAAAATAAACTTTCTTATCCGCTGTGTAAATATAATGCAAAATATTCAAAATTCTTCCTTAGCCATGCCTCAGCCTCTCAAACCTTTTACTTATGTGTATAATAATTCTACTCAGACTTAGCCAAAGATTTTCTAGACGGTGCGCTGAGTTTGGACTTGCTGCAGATTCAGCATTATCTGAAGCTTTGCTGAAAATACGGATTAGGCTAAAAGCTTGAAATTGTTGAAACGGTGTATTTGAATGTTAAAAAATAACTACTACTAGGATTAACACTAACTGAAGATAGTAAGTAGCTAGCTAGCATATAAAGCGTCTGACATAAAACGTTTTAAAGACCGAAGAAGAAGAGAAGAGATAAAAATCACTCAAATCCATGCTATGTACGAAAATAAAAATAAAACTACAGTTGTAGATTTATAATTACAGCCTGGGCCCTATTTTATAAAGTTACAATTTACAAG